>CM062817.1:1780505251-1783432751 GCA_031772625.1 Pinus tabuliformis | reverse complement strand
GTCGATCTTCGACCTCCCTATAAATTCGTAGCCAACCAAGTGAAGTAATCAACCCTCCAACTCCTTGAAGCCCTAAGTTAATGAGGAGGTATTCATGAGGGATGAATAACTGAGAAATATTACCTTGAAATACTAAAGGAAAATACTTTCAATAAGGATTTAAAATGCCCTATGTTATGAGTTAATAATTTATTCTATCAAGGAATTAAAAGCCATGTTTGTTGGATGATACATGGAAGGAATTATATTAAGGAAACCTCAAGATGTGGATACTTCATTTTTGGATTTAAAAGGAATTGTCTCATGCCTAGGATGTGGTGTTTAAATAAGTATTTTAAGGGAACCACTCTAAAGCGACCCTCAATCTTATTATAAACCCAAAGCTAATGAAGCAATGATGTCCACCCCCAAATGTAATAGTAATGCCACATTATCAGTCATACATGATAATAATAACCTAATTGAAGGTCACATCCTAGTCAATCATCAAAATAACTTATGATAATCTCTTGTATGTGGTACAAATGACCTCCTACTCAAAGCATTTTGACTACTAGGTCTATGGAGGTGTACATACCATACCCCCTCTAGACATGAATATGTGACCTCTAAGGAGGACACACATGTTCTTAACCATTAGGGTCAATGGGTTATATTAATTGGTTAAAATGAACTATTTTAAGCTAATTTAATCATGAGATACTTGGTTCTAGTCTGACCAAAATTCTAATCCATTTAAGTCCCATTTTTATGCTACTAGTGGTTGTCATGGTTGACTATTAAGTTATTCTCCATCCAAATATTCTAGGAGAACGAGGGAATCTTGCAAGGTATATATATATATATATATATATATATATATATATATATATATATATATATATATATATTTGTGAATGAATATTTCTTACAATTGTTATATTATGCCAATTAAATTTTTACCAAAACACAAGATGTAGAATAAGAAAAATAAATTTACTAATAAAAACAATGAGGACTCCAGTCCTACAATATCAATCCATGTTCCAACCTGGCCTCAATGAGGCTCCAACCTCTTATGAGAAATCCAATCCTTGAAAATCAATCCAAGCTCCAACCTAGTCTCAATGAGGCTCCAACCTCTTATGAGGACTCCAATCTTCAAAAATCAATCCAAGCTCCAACCTAGTTCCTTACAAGGTCTTCTTTAGGTTTGTTTTAATGACTACAATGTCTGCTCCAAATTTTTGTTCTGAGGCTCTTCAAGTCTTCTCCAAAAATGACTCTTATAATTCTTCAAAATTACTCCAAATTGTCTACTCCAAGTATCTTTAAATATGCTTTAACAAGTATATGAAAAATATTGCTCCAAGATCTCCAAAAATTGCTTCAAAGGATCTTCAAGAGGTTGCTTCAATGATTTCAAGTCTTACTTCAAGAACGTGTTCAATGATTCTTTCAAACAAGGCTCCAAATATATCTTCAAAAGATGCCTTTAACATTGTCCCAAAGATGTCTTCAATAATGCTCCAAAGATGTCTTCATATGCTACTATTGAAGTCTTTGATATTTCTCAAGTAGGTCCATGAAAAGAGGGTTCAAAGAACCATCATGATAATTGAAACAAGTACTTCATGATTTGATACAAGTATGTTCTAAAATCTACTTCAATTGAACTCAAATTGTTCTCATAAAATGACCCAATTCTTCTCTCAAAATAAGATTAAAAATTCAGGTCTGATATGCAAGAATCCCACAACCTGTGCTTAAATCTTGTCACAATTAAGGTATTTTAGGAGGTCGAGAGTTAAAACAGGTTGAGAATTACAGGGAGCCAAGGATTGCAAGAGGTGTACCTCAGGACCAATGGTTGCAGGAGGTCTCACCTCAATGCATAGTTGTACCTCAAGGCCGAGGATTGAAGGAGGTCTTACCTTAGGGCCAAGGATTGCAGGAGGTCTTACCTTAGGGCCAAGGATTTTTATTTTTAAAAGGGCTGAGACACCTATTCCTAGAGGGATGAAGTCTTTTTTTAATAGCTAAGAGGCTAAGTGCTAATCTTATATTCCCCCAAAAAAAATGAGTTACTAAGAAACTGTTCAACAATTTACCAAAAGCCTTTGACCCAAAGCAGAAATAGTATACAGTTTTTGCCTTAAAATTGTGCTTAGTTTCATGAGTTATGAACCTCTTCACTCCTACCTCTTGTTCATACTCTTATTAATCTTCTCCTACACCAAATTCCTGGCGAAATGGAGGAAACAATTTTTTTATTTATACTAGTTGGATCTAACTGAATTGTCATGTCTCTAGGAGGGCCGACATGATCACAAGGTAGGAAACTTGCTTAATTAATTTTGATATTCAATCCATCAATTCTACCAATTCCATATTTGTGCTTGATTCGTAGGTGGCCAACGTTAATAGTTTAAGGTTCTAAAGAAAGTGAAATAATTGTTATTTTGTGTGTAATCATTTTCCCTGCTATGTACATATTTAAATTTAAAATTGTTTATGCCAATTGGCTTAGAGATATAACAATTTCATATGTATTCCCTACCTTGTGAAATGTTCAAAATAGAAGAACAGATATTAGATACAAAATAGCAGATGTACTCTCTCTCTTAATGGCAAGATATATGAGCTCAAGAAGTCTGCCCATGGGGTCTTCAATTCCTCAACTAATTTTGTAACTTTAAGCTATCAATGAAAAGTATTCCCAACATCAATGAAAATCCTTCCCAACATCAATGAAAAGTCTTCCCCTTTGGTCTCCCCCTTTCATTGACATCAATTACAATTCTTTAACATATATAAGATGAGGGTTTAGTATTTTCCAAGGACAGGGAATGAGATCCCTAAATAATATGATTTGGGTATGGATTTGGAGTTGATTAATTATTTAGAGGACCCTTATGAGGGCCTCCAAATATGGTCTAAACCAGGGAGTCCACTCCCTCTAACTCATTTGGATAATCCCCTATCTTATCAGACCCTCTCTACTGGTATAGTGATTGTTCCTCTCTCCACGTCAATGGATCCCTTTTGGATTGTGACCTCATATTCCCACGACCTCCACACTTCACCCACAAATATATATTCATTAGCATATCACCTCCAAACCCATGCCACTCCATTTCAGGCTCCTTCTAATACCTCCTCAGACTTTACTGCAAGTTTAGCCTCTTCACCACTAACTTTATTGGGCGATTTTGAGGACCTGGAAGCCCTTGTTCCAGTCAACACCTTTGTGACCTACTTACATTTGAAATTCACATCAGGGCTTCCTCCTTGAATAAATGGTCTCCTTACCTCCAGTTGGCACTGAATCCTATGATGGATCTCAGTATCGTTGCAACTCCCAAGGGTCTTAGCTTCAATTTTCAACTCAGGGTTCATAAAAAATTAATATGGGTCAAAACTATGTCTGTAGTAAGCACTATCCTTTTCTCTTTCTTAATTTTATATGGTTCAAAATACTGATATGAGATCTAGTTACACAAAGTCCATTCTAACTATTTTATGTTACAAGCAAAATTGGAAATTGTAGTAAATGAAAAACAATAAGAAAAACTATGATAACTACAATGTAAGGAGGAAAAACATCTCAACTATGATGAAATGAAAGCATATATATTGTACTATTCTAAGAAAGAAAACTCACAACTGAAATAAAACTTGTAAATAGCAAACCCTAATTCTACATGAAAAAGGTAATTTTTATAGCAAACTAGGTCAAAGAAAACTACTTGGTTTCTTTGCTTCTAAATTCCATATTTATGATTTCATGGATATTGAAACACATCAAATAAGTTGAATCATGATTTGGATGAAAATTTGGGTGAGTTTTAGAAGAAAAATAAAAACTACTACAGGAATCTCTATTTGCCTACAGGGGACAGTCCAACGAGCAGTAAATTGTGCAAAAGATGTGGTTGGAAAGAAAAAGGGGCTAAGGAAAGGATAAGAAGTGATAAATCACTCATATCCATGTCATCACAGTAGTGACAGAAGTATTTATTTAGCATAATGTGTGGTTGTAGAGTCTCATGTAGCTGCAAAAGCAGGGGACTTTGTAGTCACAACAAAATTGTAGTAATGGACACAAATAAATACCAACAACTAAAGTGAACTCATATGCATAAATAAAGGTCCTAATTAAATAATATAATCACTACAATACTATCATCCAGATCTCAAATATCGTGCAAAAAGATATTGTTCAGAAACAAGCTAATTAACCCTACATAAAAACAATGCTCTGAAATAAATTGCAAAAATGAACAAATGCATAAAGAATAATTTGTTTCAAAGGTTGCGGCCTAAGATTCCTTCTCCTGTAATAAATTTTTTGCCTACTAAAATTGGGCCTTTAGCTGCTTGTTTTCTCTTTCTAGGTAATTCCTTCTATTTGCTTCATAAAATATGAAGTGTCATTTCTTCTCTCATCTTCTTCATTTCATCTTTCAACTTACCAATATCGGAAACTTTTTTGGATTGTGTAATTTTCTTTCATCAGTGAATTTTGACCATATCTTGCTCTTTTGCAAGGAATAACTGTAGTGACACGTGTATAGGAAGTCATTTTACTACCTCAATCCAAGTATAGAAGGAGGTGGTTCTTCTTTGAACTGGTTACTTTGCTGCTATTTCAATCCACAATCTTGTAGGATGTTCGTGAAACAAGGCATCTTGTCCTATAGCTCTACATGCTACTCATATAGTAGGACAGTTTTCTCTTGCAGCTGAGCACTTTTTCCTTCTGATTGCACTTTTTTCCTCATTTCCTTAAGAGGTATCTATGTTTTTTATGCTTGTACCTCTTGTGCCTAATTTTTTCCCCTTCATATCCTCAAGCTCTTATTTTTCCGAGCTAGGGTTTCTTAAATAATGATAGGAGTTGGAGAAGGTTGCATGGGCTTCCACTATGTCGTATTCTAGTTTTGGACGAAATTTGTCAATGATGTCAAAGGTTGGATGGGTCATTTTTAAGTAATGTTATCATTGTTGTCAAATCCCTAATATTAGATATTATTCCCTAAATTTGGGATGATCAAAGCATATGATAATAGTTCAAGAAGCCCTAAAGAGCAAAAGGGTTTAAGCTCTCAAATGCAAAACTGAAGTCAAAAGAAAATTAAGGAAATGGTGTTCAAAGCTAAATAAAATTCAAGGAAAGGCTATATCATCATGTATCCCTCATCAAGACCTTTCAAATTATATATGGCACTCCCTTTAACTCCTCACTGTTGAAGAGAAATGATTTTTGGATTTTTTATGCTCCATTTGGATACCCTATCTTTGAATGCATTTTTACTCCATTTACCTAGCTCAAATGGAAGTATAACATAAATGGTTGGAAGGCTTATTCTGATACCTTTCCAAAATTATATGGAGCTCCCTCTAACTCCTCATGGTTGAGGAGAAATGATTTTTTGAATATTCACTATACATTATGCCAGTTGCACAAGTGATGAGCCCCAAAAATGGATAATTATATAGGCTCATTCAACCTCCTAATTCGACTTAATCCACCATTCCAATTAGTTTATTGCATGTTTTTTATTATATTTATGCTAATAGAGTGAATTGGGTTAGTCATTATGCCAACAAGTCTAGTGGGTGCTTTGTGCAGATTTTTAGTCAATTTTGAGACAAAATCAAAGATTTTAATGAGCACTTGGCAGCCAAATTCGTGGGAGAACAAGGGAGAGGATTTGTAGGAAGGTGTCCCCTTCATTTATGGGCCCTTGCCTTGAATTCTCCACCATCATCTCAGAGTTCAAGGGCCACCAAATCAATTATCACAAGGGCAGTCGAGCAAGTGCTAGTAAAAGTGTTGTTAACTACAAGTTTTGGCAGTCGAGTTCCTAAAGTTTAGGAGGGCTGTTGGGGTCCTCAATTTGTATAAATAAGAGGGCTTAGGGCCTCATTTCAGTTAGTCACTTTGTAGGCAGAAGTTAGCTAGTTTGTAGTTCGATTTTAGTCATTTTTTAGGCACTAGTTTAGCTTTGCATTTCAGCACATTTTCAAGCTTTTCCTCGTAGACAGTTTTTGGAATGTAACTATTCTTTTGATCAATAAGGATGAATCCAGCTTTGCACCAGCTCTAAATCTCTCTTAGGAGGTTGTAGCTCTTGGGGTTGGGCCTATCTTGTAGAAATTTTGAATAATAAACACATATTCAATGGAGATTATCCTGATCATGTACTATTGCCGAATACATACACAATACATAAGCTCCTCTACGTTGATCATCAATTTACAGAAGCAGAAACATTCACAGGCGCACATAGAAGCATCAATCAAACTCATTAACACAGTATGTATCCCGGGGAAAGCATCTCGCTAAAAACCCAAACTATCTGTATATTATAGTGATTGAATCATGTAACAATACATAGTACAATACTCCTCACAAGTACTTAGTACTATCTCCACATGCTACACACAATACAGCTCAGATCTGATCTCCAAATCTCCCCTGCTGCTTTCTTGCCTCCATAGCTCAATACCTGCTCAAGAATGAATGAGAATGGTTTACCAAACTCGTATTTAACCTCCAAAGAATCACTCACACTGGGAAAGACGTGAGCAGAGGCTATAATACTTGGTATTGGCCAATTCATTGGCATACTCAATCCCTTTGATTGTGCAAATCATCATGCACAACTATAGTCACAACTGATAGCAATATGATCCTCTAACACCTGTCCCTACTGAACTGAACATGCACTGACATGCAACTGAGTTAACTGATGTATTCTATAGTTGCATTATGAGTTAATAATTATTTTAACAACTCATCATTAGTCTATTTGCAGTTAGACTAATTTCAACTAGTTTAACCAAGTCAAACTGAACACAACTCCATCAACTCTACAATCAACTCCACCAAACTCAACTGATTGAGTTCTAACTGAATTCATGCATGCAACAACTCAACTGACCCACAAAGAAAGCATACTTCCTTCTGACAGCTGCATGTGCCACATCTGTAGCTCAAACTGAAGTGCTCCAAGAGAATAAGATCAAGTTTATAGTCCAAATATTATTATGAGACAATAATATTTGACTTTTCTATTTTTGATAGCCAGTCTAAAAATAGACTTTGATCACTCCTGCTGTGATCACTCCCGCTGTGATCACTCCTACTATGGTCACTCCTGCTATGATCATCCATGTTGTGGTCACTCCTGCTGTGACCATCCCTGCTGGGATCCAAAAATAGAACTTGCGCCATAATTTGCCTGCGGGCCCACTTAGTGAAGGCGACTCCTTTCCACTAAGCTCCATCATCTTGTTGCATTCTCAACAAGCATTTCTTGTTGCACACTTTTCAACACTCCCTCTCAACAAGAAAGGCTTCCTCTCAAACCGAATCCTATAACTCTGGAATGTTCTCCATGCAACACATATGGTCGGTCCACTTGCTCTGTCATCAAAGTCTCTGACTGCTATTGCATCTATCAACTGAAACTCTACATCTTTGTGCTCTTCAGTATCTGACTGCTCTAGCCTCTGTCACTTTGATCTCTGACTGCATCTGTGTTGCTGCTAGTTCTATCTCCCAGCATTGCATCCGCATTGCACCTCCCAACTGACCTCCCTATTGGGCTAGAAACACCCTCTGATGCTGAAGCTCTACCTGCTGCTGACAAGTGCTCCCTCTCTGACATCTGCGCTACTGCAACATCTCCATGCATCTCACACCATTGCACACCTCTCTGTGCCACCTAGCACTATGCAAAACACTTCTGCCTCTCGCATTGCTGCAGCCTGCTAGCTATGCGCTGTCCCGGGATTCTCTGCATTGTCGCTCTCTCTACCGCTCCATCCGCATCTGTCTCTACCCAATCAGTCTGTTCCTGCTACTCCACATTAGGGCTCCCGTAGTAAGGTCTCATCCAAGAGGTTGGGTACCTCAAGGATCCTGCCCCTCCTCCTTGGGACTATCAATCCACATCACCCCACCTCCTACCTGGAGGTATAGCTGCATGCGATCCTTCAGCCCACCTGGCTCGAAGTTTCCCCCTACTGAAGGTCTCTGCATGAGTAGATGTCTCTACTCGATCTCCACTCAGCTTCCCCTGTTATGGCTCCTCCACAACCTCCTGAAGCTGCTGCACCAATCGTGGCTCCTCCACAATCGTCTGAGACTTCTTCTGGCTCTGCATGTTGAGAGGTAATATGCGCTCCCTCTCAACCACTAAGTCTCCATCATTTTCCTCACTGCTCAAGGCTTTGCATGCATCTTGAACCTCAAGAGCATATAGGTTCTTGACCCGTGAACTAATCTGCTTCACCTGTCTAGTGATGATGTGTCTAAGGAAAACCTTTCCCTTACTGAAGACTACATCATAGCCTCTATCTTCCAGCATCACGATCGACACCAAGTTTCTCTTCAGTCCTGGTACATACTTGACATCGGTCAAGGTAACGCGAGCTCCATGCTCCCTCTGAAAAATAACCGTGCCTACACCTGAGACACCATACTTCTCATCATTACCCATCGCTATGAGTATCTGGAGATCGTTCTCCTCCAAAGTACTGAACAAACTTTTGTCACTGGTCATGTGGAAAGAAGCTCCACTGTCAAGAAACCAACCACTTCCCACCATGGATGAAACCATGCAAGCGAAGAGTGTGAAATCCAACTCAAATTGTGAAGCAAGTGCCTCACCTTCAGATCCTTCCCCAGATCCCTTCTTGGACTTCTTCCTTGGGCAATTGGTAGCATAATGACCCAACTCATGACAACGAAAGCATCTCACCTTCTCCTTGTCAACCTTCTTCCCATCATTGGAAGAACTGGATTCGGAAAGAGAAACCTTCCCCTTCCCCTTCTTCACCTTACTCACTAAGGCACAGTTCTCCTCATCATGCATAGATGAAGAACTGTCTCTAGTGTGTCGTCTAATCTCCTCTTGCACAAGATCCGACCAAAGTCTCTCCCATCCTAGCAATTTCTCCCTTCCATTCACCGAGTCCTGGTAGCTATGCCAACTCTTAGGAAGGCCAAGGAGTGCTAGACTCACCATATCCTCATCCTCAACAGCTACCCCCACACTTCCCAGCTCATCCCGACATTGGGTGAACTTCATGAGATACTGGGGCATACTGTCTCCATTCTCAGCTTTGATGTTTCTGAGTTTATCATTGAGCGCCATTCCACCAGCTCAAAACTCAACCGCTTCTGATCTAAAATTCGTGAGAACACAATATTTCTTGTAAAGAGATTGACTGTATGGGCATTCACCGGATATCTCACCTTCCAAACGAAGGATGAATCCAGAGGCTACCTGACCCGATTACTGACTCTGCCTGAAGAAATAGAATGTAAACACTTCCTGAATAGTAGATCTGATGATCAACAGCTCTGATACAATGTAGAAATTTTGAATAATAAACACATATTCAATGGAGATTATCCTGATCATGTACTATTGCGGAATACATACACAATACATAAGCTCCTCTACGTTGGTCATCAATTTACGGAAGTAGAAACATTCACAGGCGCAAATAGAAGCATCAATCAAACTCATTAACACAGTATGTATCCCAGGGAAAGCATCTCGCTAAAAACCCCAACTATCTGTATATTATAGTGATTGAATCATGTAACAATACATAGTACAATACTCCTCACAAGTACTCAGTACTATCTCCACATGCTACACACAATACAGCTCAGATCTGATCTCCAAATCTCTCCCGCTGCTTGCTTGCCTCCACAGCTCAATACCTACTCAAGAATGAATGAGAATGGTTTACCAAACTTGTATTTAACCTCCAAAGAATCACTCACACTGGGAAAGACGTGAGCATAGGCTATAATACTTGGTATTGGCCAATTCATTGGCATACTCAATCCCTTTGATTGTGCAAATCATCATGCACAACTATAGTCACAACTGATAGCAATCTGATCCTCTAACACCTGTCCCTACTGAACTGAACATGCACTGACATGCAACTGAGTTAACTGATGTATTTTATAGTTGCATTATGATTTAATAATTAGTTTAACAACTCATCATTATTCTATTTGCAGTTAGACTAATTTCAACTAGTTTAACCAAGTCAAACTGAACACAACTCCATCAACTCTACAATCAACTCCACCAAACTCAACTGATTGAGTTCTAACTGAAGTCATGCATGCAACAACTCAACTGACTCACAAAGAAAGCATACTTCCTTCTGACAGCTGCATGTGCCACATCTATAGCTCAAACTGAAGTGCTCCAAGAGAATAAGATCAAGTTTATAGTCCAAATATTATTATGAGACAATAATATTTGACTTTTCTATTTTTGATAGCCAGTCTAAAAAATAGACTTTGATCACTCCTGCTATGATCCCTCCTGCTGTGGTCACTCCTGCTGTGATCATCCCTGTTGTGGTCACTCCTGCTGTGATCATCCCTGCTGTGGTCACTCCTGCTGTGATCATCCCTACTGGGATCCAAAAATAGAACTTGCGCCATAATTTGCCTGCGGGCCCACTTAGTGAAGGCGACTCCTTTCCACTAAGCTCCATCATCTTGTTGCATTCTCAACAAGAATTTCTTGTTGCACACTTTTCAACATCTCAAGTGCCCAGTACCTCCTTTGTTTACCTTTATGTGTTTTTGTTGCATTCTTAGAATAAAATTTGCTATTTAGATTTAAATATTGCTTTGTTATTTAGATTGCTTTTGACGATTAGAAATACTTTTGATGTTCAGATTGAGTTGATAGGTTATTAACAGGGACAAGCTTCAGAAAAAGGCCATCAAGCACCTCTGATTTCACCTCTCCCTCAGTGGGATCAGGAGCTAGGATCAAGGTGACCTTGCTGCCAACAAAAACATAGTCATTGCTTTGCCATGCAATCATTAGTGTTCAATTTTTTTATTTGCAGAAGTTGGTTACATGTTCAGATTCTTGATTTCTTTGTTGCATAGTTATTTCACATCGTTTCATTGCAAATAGACTTTTGTTCATTCTCTTTATTGTTATCTAGGTCAGATTAGGTCAAAGTAATTAGGTCATTGATTTTCCAAGTCTTCATTTGTCCAATTCAAAAAATAGCTTGCAGAGCGCCTGTAATACCTCTCCATCCACCTGTACTCCATCAATCCCATCTACTCCATCCCCTAACTTAGATTCTTTCCTCTCATTTGGTATGTTTTCACACTCTGCCCTAGTTCCTATACTCTCACACAACATTGCTTCTCTTATCTTTGAACCAACCCAATCGCCTTAGCCACTCTTCAGCCTCATTCACCAAGTCCTGGACATCCTCACACCTGTATGTCACCTCCATACCCACTCCTTCATCTTTCTTCCTCCATCCATCCTCCAAAATCCCATTTCTGAACATCCTGTAGAAAAATTACAAACATCCTGTAGAAAAATTACAAACATCCTGTAGAAATTCCAGAACATCCTGTAGAACCCCTGCAGACTTCCTGTAGAAACTCAGGAATGAGGTTTCTTGATAGCCAAACTCTGTGAAACTCTCTGGAAGGGTGTTAGGGACCCCTTAGGCCCTCTCTAAACCTTCCTGACCTCCTCCAAGCATTTCCTCTCGCCAATCCACCTCTGCACAGTCAAAACAGTCAAATCGCATGCATGATAATTCTGGCAACTTATTCAAAAATACAAAAAGATGTTTTTCTCAGATGTTACTGTAGAAGTAGCTTAGATACATGTATTTACCTTCCTAGAAGTCAATGGAATTTCTTTCAGTAGCTTGCATCCTCTTTCTTGCATCGGTAGGGATAGTTGGTAAAATTAGGGTTTTCTAGGGTTTACGTTTCCTTTCAGCTTTCCAGTTTCTTTCTGCAAGTAGATCAGCCTTATTTAAGTTAGCTTTCTTCCATCAATTAAAAAGCTTCTTCTCAGAGCTCATAGAAGTTGGCTTAAGCTCCTAGCGGACTTGTGCCAGCTGACCAAGTGACAGCTGCGACAAGAGCTAGTACTTGTGCATACAGCACCGTCGCTTCCAAGTTTGTTACGAACTACCAGGTTGATAAAAGTAAAGAAGGGAGTCCCAGGAGTTGCAGCATTATTGCTGCAATATTGGGGCTCACCACAATTTTTGGCGCCGTTGCCGGGGAAGCGTCATAGTATTGGTGATTGCTGCTTTTCTTCTATTTTCTACTACAACCTTCTGCTAAGTAGTTTATTTCAGCAAGCATAGAGTAGATTGTTTCATTTCCATTCTGCAATTTCGTTTCTGCAAAAGTAGATTAGCATTTCCCGCTTTCATAGATTAGCATTTCAATTCCGCAATTTCAATTCTGCAAGCGTAGATTAGCATTTCAATTCCGCAATTTCAATTCTGCAAGCGTAGACTAGCATTTCATTCCTGCAATTTCATTTGAGAAAAATAGATTAGTCCTTTCCTGCTTTCATTTCAATTCCGCATTTTCATTTCAGCAAGATAGTTAGTTGCAGTTCAATCTATTTTAGTTTTGTAGGTACAAGCAGAAAAGTGCAAAAATCAACCAAAAAGATTTCCTTTCATGCCTTGTAGGAGTAGAGATAATTCAGAAAAATGATTGCACAACACCCCCACTACTTCACACAGCCAACCTTCTCTCTTCTTCGATGGCTGTGATTAAAGAACCCTTAGGTGGACAGCAAGACATATTTGAAGAACCTCAAGGGAAGAAGAAGAAGAAAACATTCCTTTGGAGCAAATGGCTACAAGTAGAAATGTTGGGAGCAGTACCTTATCCAAAAACGAATTTTCAAATCAGATGGAAGATTTCAAGAGCGATATGAGGCAGTTTCTTGCCATGCAACTGGATACCTTGCAGATCCAAAGGAGGCAAGAGGAAGCCAAGAGGTCTTTGGCCATCATTTGTCCCAGGTGCACTAGAAAGCATCCTAGTGATGAATGTCCAATGCACTCCCTAGAAGTGTGTTTCGTCTGTGAAGAATACCATCCTACAAATCAGTGCCCTTCCTTGCCTAGACTTAAAGCTGCATATCAGAAAGCCAAAGGAGCCACTGAATCACTCTATTATATGAACCAAAGGAGGCCACATGGACCCATACCCTACCAGCAGGGAATGCAAGGGACATCCCAAACCTATTACGACCCCTATCAAGCCACTTCCATGCCTTCTTGGGGTCCCCCTATTCATCCTTCCTGGTCCACACCCCCTCCTTGGTCGTATCCTCCTCAATACCATGCTTCTCCAGTTGCTCATTCGTTTCACTCTTATGCTCAGCCACAGCCTCAATGGAATGCACCTCATCAGGGGTGGAGGCCCCAGTACAACTCTCATCCCGCTCATTTGCCTCCACCACCTGCCCAACCACAACCCCATCCACATCCATCTCGAATATACACCCCCACTCAACTACCCATACCACCATTTCCAAACCCGCACGTTGGAATAGCTCAACCCAATTGCAAAGTTGAGGCACAACATGTCCAAATGACTCCTCTTGAGCTCGATGATCTTCACCATAGCTCAGGAAGAGTATTGCAAAACAGAGATTATATTGACAACATTGAAGGACCAAAGGCAAAAGAAGATTCAAAAGAAAAGATCAAAGAACCATGGGCTACACTTGATGAAGAGAAGGCATCAAAATCAGAGATCGAGAGAGTTCCCTCATGGTTACCATCAAATATTCCATGTATTCAAGAGAAAGATCAGCAAAAAGAGGAAGATGAGAAAGTCGTGGTAGAAGGTGACATGAAACATGATCCAGATCAGCAAAAGGACCAAGGATATCAGAGTTATATTGAGATATGGTTTCAGACGATCGCTAAGTTACAGCAGTACTCTCTTCTTCAGCTATGTTTGATCCCTTCAAAGTCAAATCATTTGGTCTCTGAAATCCGGATAGCTGTCAAAGCATGCATTTCAAGCCTCCACATCATCTTGTCTTTAATCTCGATGTGCACATGGCTCCATTGGAAGTATTCTTATACTTGAAAAGAATTTTATTTTTCAAGTAGGGTAGGGTAGAAAAAAGAGAGAAAAAAAAAGAAAGAAAAAAAAAATGAAAAAAATGGAAATAAGAGGAAAAATCCAAGGTGAAAACCTCCTCGGAGGCGCCTTAGATTGGCTCATTGATTGAAAACCTCCATGAGGCGGTCAATGGGTTGAAAAAAAAAAGAAGAGAAAAGAAAAAGATAATAAGATCCCTGGGTGAAAACCTCCCTTGGAGGCGCCCAAGGCAGGAAATTAGGGTGAAAACCTCCATGAGGCGGCCTAGTTGTTTCCAAAAAAAAAAAAAGTAGGACTAATCTCTGTGAAAAATTGCAGGTTGCAGTGAATACTTTGCAGGAAAAGAGGGGCGCGCAAAACGAGGATAGAAGTCCGTACCAGGCTCCAGGACATCCCTTCAGACACTCCCTCCATGGCCACTCACCTCTCCTAGGATTTGGTCACATTCAGGTTAGGATTTGGCTTTCTACAAGAAGTTTCAAGCTTTTATAGGAAGTTCCAAGCGTTTCTACAGGAAGTTCTGAAACATCCTGTAGAACCTTCAGACAAACCAAATTCAATTTTAAAATGGAATCTGATGGTTGGAATCTGTTGGTTAGGCCTGCAAGCACCACTGTTTCCATCCTTTCTCCATCATTTTTTCCACCTCACTGTGCTTCTACAGGAAGTTCCTGCAGAAATTAAAGGAAGCTAGAAATGGATTTCAAAAAGGTAGTTTGGCAAACATGCTAGCTTCCTCAAGGGTTCAGAAGTCCTCCTGCTATCTTCAAACTCCTCCTCCCTCATCTCCATGCCTGCATCACAGCCCAAGCCCATTTTTTTACCATGCAAAAACTTGCAGAATGCTATGAAGAAACAATACATAGAACATAATGTGTTTTTTCCCTAGCTTGAAAACCATGCATCCATTTGCAAAACTGTTATAGGGGAAGTTGTATAGGGATGATGGCAACATGCCCGAGCAATTTCATCCAATTCCGGTGCACAGTTTCCAAGAAACCAGCCTCCATCACCTTCAGCCATTTTTGCATTTTCTCCATATCCGTGCATCCATTTCAAAACCTGTTTCATGGGGAGATGCACATGGGTGATAGTAGCCTACCCAAGCAGTTTCAGCCGATTCCGATGCACGGTTTCTGAGAAATTGATCTCTGTAATCTTCAGCCATTTTCCGTTTTTCTCAAAATATGTGCATCCATTGATCGCAATTTTGCTATGGGAGGTGCATAATGATGATAGGAACATGCTCAGAAAGTTTCAGATCGATCTGATCTATCATTCGGGAGCAATGGCGAAAACAAGTTTTGGTCCTGTGAAAATTCGACATCAGCAGCTTGAGGGTGCAGATCTGAACGTGAAGCCAGCTCCTACAGCATGGATCCAGCCAGAGGATACCTGCACAAGAAAAAATAGCCATGAATCAGCCACCATGCAACCACAGAAACCAGTGCATGCAGCAAATGAAAGGCCACATCACCTCACAGCAACCATCCGACTTCCAGGTACGTGACTAAAACTCATTCCTCTGATTGCATGAATGTAATTTGGAAACTGCATGAGCAATGAAATGGTTTGGATTAAAAAAATATGTGGCCAGCTAACTGGCCACCCTCATCCAATTCAACAGCGCTCGGTGGGTGAATGAGACACGTGCGCTCAGCCATCTCAGGAGGAAATCAGGAAACAGTTAATGGTGACTGTTTGACCTTCGACGTAATTGATGGAGTGATCATAGGTAGGAAACAGGATGTTTCGTGACAGCACCATTGTCTGCATGGGCCAGCGCACATGTTGGCCACTTCACTCCCTCACCGCAAATCACGCAGCAATTAAAGAATGCTCGGCTGACTCTCACCACCCGCTGATTAATTTGCACTTGCAGCGTTCTTAGCCGAAGTACGTGTCCTCTGCTCCCACAATCTGTTAACCCGTCGTCCTCCACGAGCTTTTCAGCTTAGTTCGAGATTCTGCTGCATATCGGGCTCGCTCAGAGGCGCAGGGGCGTTCTACAGGAAGTATGGCATATCCTTCCGAAGCAGAGAAGCCTGGACTTTTCTTCATCGAGTTTGGAGTTCTGAGAGAGGTAGGCTTGAAAAAAACACTCTTCCATGCATGATACGTTCGAAAGGCAGTGAATTAAACTGTTTTGAATAAGAAAGTATGAAACAAGTCTGCCTGTGAGTCAAAAAAATAGCAGCTGCCTGTGTGTGGCACGAAATTTCTCAGTCGATTTTGTGTCAAAATTCTCCTCCACAGTTCTTGTTAACAAATTCCTTCTGTAGAAATGATAAACCACTATAAGGGCTAACCTGTGCATAAAGAATGTGACTTTTATGTGGTTGGGGATGAAAATTAAGCTCTGCACTCTGTCTGTGAGAGCCTAATTCCCTTTTGACAGTCGAGTTTTGGGCAGCAACAGCATTATAACCAGGGAATTGTTGTTCATTGATATCAAACAGCCGAGGAATTCTTCCTTGAGTCCAGGGGGAAACTATAAACAACATTTCCGTTTCTGACCAAAGCATAAGAAAAAGGGAGCACTCTCACCATGCCAGGGGGATTCATAATTCAGCATTATCCATGGTTATCATTTCAGGTTGTTGTGTGAACTTACACTTCATCCAGCAGTGAAGACAGGGAACACATTGAGGCGGAAGAGAAAGCTAAGGGTAAGGAAACCCAGGACAGACCACCACAGAAAGAGCAAGAAGAGAAACAAGAGAAAGGCCAAGCTGCTGAGCCCAAAACTGTGGGTGGAATAAAGGCACAAACGCCAAGGGAGAAACGGTTGCAAATCAGGGCAGAGAGGACTGAAAAAGTCCAAGCAAGTGAGGGCACACTCAAGGAAACCACAGCAAAATTAAACTAGAAGGCACCCCCAACCAAGCAAGCCAAAACAATGAAAACCGTTTCTACAGGAAGCCAGAAAACAGTCAACACAGGACTTTCTACAGGAAGTCTGAAACAGGGCAACAGAAGGAAAAATCGCGTGAGATTTTAGCCAGGGAGGTAGCATCTGTGCTGGCCACCCTAAGCACATCTCCCAAGCAGAAGGGGAAGCGAAATAGGGAGCCTTCCCTGTATATTAAAACAAGGAGTGTGAGGATAAAAACTGGCAGACCCCAACCACAGTCAAAAGAGCCAATTACAATGGTAGACATCCCAACTACACAAAAGGAGAGGTCTCCCTCCAAGGCATCCATCACCTATGAACGGGGAAGCCTGAAGACATCCACGTGGAGAGAAAGAATGAAAATGTTGGACACAAAGGCCTCTCTACAGGACGCTGAGACAGTTCTACAGGAAGATGAGAATTCTCTAGGAAAAGGAGCACAGGCAATGGGCAGAAGCAGAGAGAAAAGCATGGTTTCATGACCGAGAAGAGGACATCACTTCAGAAGCTTGTCATGACAGGGAGGCCACCAAGGCCATCAAAGATGAGGAGATAGATTAGTTGCTCAGAGGATGAGCAACAATTTCAGTAGGGGGGTGATGATGAGCCCCAAAAATGGATAATTATATGGGCTCATTCAACCTCCTAATTCGACTTAATCCACCATTCTCATTAGTTTATTGCATGTTTTTTATTATATTTATGCTAATAGAGTGAATTGGGTTATTCATTATGCCAACAAGTCTAATGGGTGCTTTGTGCAGATTTTTAGTCAATTTTGAGACAAAATCAAAGGTTTTAATGAGCACTTGGCAGCCAAATTCGTGGGAGAACAAGGGAGAGGATTTGTAGGAAGGTGTCCCCTTCATTTATGGGCCCTTACCTCGAATTCTCCACCATCGGCTCGGAGTTCAAGGGCCACCAAATCAATTATCACAAGGGCAGTCGAGCAAGTGCTAGTAAAAGTGCTGTTAAATACAAGTTTTGGCAACCGAGTTCCTAAAGTTTAGGGGGGTTTTTGGGGTCCTCAATTTGTATAAATAAGAGGGCTTAGGGCCTCATTTCAGTTAGTCACTTTGTAGGCAGAAGTTAGCTAGTTTGTATTTTGATTTTAGTCATTTTTTAGGCACTAGTTTAGCTTTGCATTTCAGCACATTTTCAAGCTTTTCCTTGTGGACAGTTTTTGGAATGTAACTATTCTTTTGATCAATAAAGATGAATCCAGCTTTGCACCAACTCTAAATCTCTCTTAGGAGGCTGTAGCTCTTGGGGTTGGGCCCATCTCAAGTGCCCAGTACCTCCTTTGTTTACCTTTATGTGTTTTTGCTGCATTCTTAGAATAAAATCTGCTATTTAGATTTAAATCTTGCTTTGTTATTTAGATTGCTTTTGATGATTAGAAATACTTTTGATGTTCAGATTGAGTTGATAGGTTATTAACAGGGACAAGCTTCAGAAAAAGGCCATCAAGCACCTCTGATTTCACCTCTCCCTCAGTGGGATCAGGAGCTGGGATCAAGGTGACCTTGCTGCCAACAAAAACACAGTCTTTGCTTTGCCATGCAATCATTAGTGTTCGATTTCTTTATTTGCAGAAGTTGGTTACATGTTCAAATTCTTGATTTCTTTGTTGCATAGTTATTTCACATGGTTTCATTGCAAATAGACTTCTGTTCATTCTCTTTACTGTTATCTAGGTCAGATTAGGTCAAAGTAATTAGGTCATTGATTTTCCAAGTCTTCGTTTGTCCAATTCGAAAAATAACTTGCAGAGCGCCTATAATACCTCTCCATCCACCTGTACTCCATCAATCCCATCTGCTCCATCCCCTAACTTAGATTCTTTCCTCTCATTTGGTACGTTTTCACACTCTGCCCTAGTTCCTATACTCTCACACAACATTGCTTCTCTTATCTTTGAACCAACCCAATCGCCTTAGCCACTCTTCAGCCTCATTCACCAAGTCCTGGACATTGTCACACCCCTATCTCACCTCTATACCCACTCCTTCATCTTTCTTCCTCCATCCATCCTCCAAAATCCCATTTCTGAACATCCTGTAGAAAAACTATAAACATCCTGTAGAAATTCCAGAGCATCCTGTAAAACCCCTGTAGACTTCCTGTAGAAGCTCACGAATGAGGTTTCTTGATAGCCAAACTCTGTGAAACTCTCTGGAAGGGTGTTAGGGACCCCTTAGGCCCTCTCTGAACCTTCTCAACCTCCTCCAAGCATTTCCTCTCGCCAATCCACCTCTGCACAGTCAAAACAGTCAAATCACATGCATGATAATTCTGGCAACTTATTCAAAAATACAAAAAGATGTTTTTCTCAGATGTTACTGTAGAAGTAGCTTAAATACATGTATTTACCTTCCTAGAAGTCAATGGCATTTCTTTCAGTAGCTTGCATCCTCTTTCTTGCATCGGTAGGGATAGCTGATAAAATTAGGGTTTGCTAGGGTTTACGTTTCCTTTCAGCTTTCCAGTTTCTTTCTGCAAGTAGATTAGCCTTCTTTAAGTTAGCTTTCTTCCATCAGTTAAAAAGCTTCTTCACAGAGCTCATAGAAGTTGGCTTAAGCTCCTAGCGGACTTGTGCCAGCTGACCAAGTGACAGTTGCGGCAAGAGCTAGTACTTGCGCATATAGCACCGTCGCTTCCAAGTTTGTTACGAACTACCAGGTTGATAAAAGTAAAGAAGGGAGTCCTGGGAGTTGCATCATTATTGCTGCAATACTGGGGCTCACCAACAAGCCAGTCCAACCAGTGGACAAGTCGACCTAGTATAGACCCCAAATGCACTATATCTAGGTGTGAGGAGGAGGAATTTTAGAAATTGTCTCAAGGAAAATTTGGATATGTTGAAACAAGTGAAGAAAATAAGTGTTTTTGGGGTTCATATCTCTTGAACAGGAAGTGAGGAGAGGTCAGATTAAGGAAGTTATCTATGGAAGGAATTTTGGCACAATTTTTGAATTTAGTTTCAGCATATTTTTTATTGAATATTGGAGAATATCTTGAAGTTATTCTTGTAAAAGTTTGGAGCAGATATTGAAGCTATTTTTGAATAATTTTGGATCAGATCTTGAAGTTATTCTTGTAGAGTTTTGGAGTAGATCTTGAAGTTACTCTTGTAGAAGTTTGGAGTAAATCTTGAAGTTATTATTGTAGAATTCTAAAGTATATCTTGAATTCATTCTTGTAGAGGTTTGGAAAAGACCAAGAAGTCATCCTTATATAAGTCTTGAAGAAGACATGAGTTACCTTTTGAGGCAAATCAATAGACTGTTTCTGAGGTATAGTTTCTGAGGGAAATCTGAGCTACTAAAATCATAATCTGAGGTATGCTCTAATACATATCTAAAGTAGTTGATTAAAGGTATGAATTAGAATCTATTTTAGTGCATTTGATGTCATAGTTATAGTGGCATACTTATTAGAGAAAAACTAAAATTGTTTGAATGTTGTTGTAATTGGGCCACTGTCCCTAGGACAGGAGCCCAAGAAGATTTTGTTTTAACTTTTAGTATATAGGGTGGCAAGGTGGTGCTAGGGAAGGAAGTTGTAGCTTCCTTCAATAGGCTATCGCCTCCTTCCAGTGGATACTAGTAAAATAGGGGTTGTAGTTCCTATTAATAGTGTCTGGTAAATATCTTAGAGTTGTAACCCTTCTAGTTGTAGTTGGAAAATGGAACTTTTAGCTTCTCTTGTAATATAAATATGTTTTGATATATATATATATATATATATATATATATATATATATATATATATTGTGTTCCTTTGATGTGATGTTATTGGTTAATGGTTTTGATACTAAATTGTAAGTAAAAAGTGAAATATTGATACACCCCTCCCCGTATTTCCAACAATTGGTATCAGAGCAGGTTACCCTCTAATAATCTAATCACTAGAGGGAAGATTGTAAACAATCATGGATCATATGTAAGGCATATCTTCAAGGAAAATTTTATATTTGATGGAAATGGTTAACCACTATGGAGAAATTTCATGGAAACCTACTTGAAGGCTATCAAAGCATATGTTTGGCTCTCCATTGTAAATGGATACAACATTCCTAAAAATCCTCCAACTGATCTTGGTGTGAATAAGTTGTTCAGCTGCAATTTAAAAGTTCTTCATGCCATCATAGGTGGATTTTCAAGAACCGTTATGTCCAAGGTGATTTCCTGCACCACAACTAAATAAGTTTGGGATAAACTTAAAACTTTGTATGAAGGTGATGATAAGGTCAAGTAGGTCAAACTTCAAAAATATAGAGCTCAATTTGAAAACCTAAAAATGGATGAAAAAGAATATAGTGCAACCTATTTTCTCAGAGTATGTGAAGTTTTCAACTCCATAAGAGCATTAGGAGAATAACTTAAAGATCCATTGATCGTACAAAAGGTCCTGAGATAACTTCCCTTGAGATACGATGCCAAGGTATTTTCCATAGAAGAAACCAAGGACTTGACTAAGATGAGAATGGAAGAATTACATAATACTCGTACAACATACAAAATGAGAATAGATACAAAATACAAACAATCAACTAGAGAAATAGCTTTTAAAGCCAAGAAGAAGATAAGAAACAAAGAAATCAAGGTTGAAGTAATTCTAGATGATGAATCAGATGTAGAGGAAGGAAATTTCATCAGGAAGCTCAAAAGAGGAACTAGAAAACACAATGGTAAGTTACCTTTTAAATGTTTCGATTGTCGTAGAATAGGTCATTATGCTAAGTGATTTCCTTTTAAGGAAATTAAAAGCTTCCACAAGAAATTTATTTATTCTAAAGGAGACAACAACTCTTCATTTGAAAGTGAAACAAAAGAATTAGATGCAAGAGAAGTTCACTTCATAACCCAAGAAAATCAAGACAGTGATCATGATGATGAAGAGTTCAATGATTTAAATGATAAAGAACCAAATATGAGAATATATTCTTTGTGGAAATTTAGAAAAGATTCAAAGACCGAACAGGAAGATGAAGGTATTCAAGAAAAAATGAAGAATAATGAAAAGGAAAATAACAAGCTAAGAAACAAGAATAGAGAATTGAAAATCCTGCTTGAAAATTGCGATGAAGAAGTTATCCCCTTAAGAGTCACACTTGAAGAAGAAAATAGAGTTGAGGAAGTAATAAAGACCCAAATAATGAAGAAAGGAGAAGATTTTAAGAAGTTGGAAGAGGAAATTTTGACTTTGAGGGTTGAAGTTGATAAACTTAAAAGGAACTTGAATAACTCGCTAGTATTGGATATGATTATCAATTTTCAAACATCACCAGACAATAAAACAAGTCTTGACTATATAGGTGAATCTTCAAGCAATGAGGACAAAATATCCAAGGAGTAAACTAAAAGAAGTCATGTTGATGATTCCAAGAACACCCATCACAAGGATCAACAATGGATTGAACCTCCTCCAAGGCAAAACAATTTCAAAATAGCATCCTACTCTCCTAGGTATGAAAATATATTTCTTGTTCATTGTTACTCTTGTGGAAATGTTGGGTAAAAATAAATTCATTGTAAAACAAATACAATATGAAATTATGCAAGGAGCGGGAATTACTATGGCTTTATATGTAGAAATTTCCATGGATCTACCAACATAAACTATAATCCACTTGAAACACTAATGAATCAAAACATTGTATGCTACAAGTGCAATAATCTTGGTCACAAGGCACCTGATTGTAGGTTTCCGAAAGAGAATGCCCCAATAAGGAAGACAAACAAGTTATCTATGACATGGGAGAAGAGAAAGAAGGAAAATTACAATATAGCATTGATTGTTGAATATAAAGAAGATTAATAGTACATAAACAGTGGATGTTTGACACATATGATTGAGATCAAAACAAATTTGTCAACATAAAAGAAAAAAGCAGCAATGTTGCATTTGGAGATAGCTCTTCTGTCAAGATACTTGGAGAAGGTGTAGCAAGTATTGGAAGCAAACATATGAAAGCATCAATTTTTTTCTAGTTAAGGCTTTGAAGCACAATCATCTCAGTGTTGTCAAGATGTGTGATCAAGGGTATAATCTCTTGTTTGACTCCCTGAAGTGAAAAATTAGAGAATAAGACTCGGGAATATTGGTTGTAATAGACACAAGAAGACCAAACAACATATCACATTTTAGACCAACCAGAGCGAAAGAAAATTGTAGCAAAGTAAAGGAGTCAAAATCACAACAAAGAAGGAAAGGATAAGAAGACAAAAGTAGAGTTGACTGCCACATATTTAGGGTGAGTATCCCAAAATACATAAATCACCTTTTTCCATTGATGTAAATGGGGGAGAGAAAAGGAAGTGTGAATGGAGAAAAAGGAAGTGAAGCATGGAGATAGTGGGAGCATGAGTATTGGCATCAATGACAAAGGGGGAGATTTTTGGATGAAAGTTGGAATTCATGTCAAAGGGCGAATGGGTCATTATTAAGTAATATTGTTGTTGATTTCAAAGCCATAATCTTATAGATGACACCCTAGCTTTGGGACGATCAAAGCATGTGATAATAGTTCAAGAAGGTCTAAAGAGAAAAAGGGTTTAAGCCCTCAAATGCAAAATTGGCAATCAAAAGAAAATCAATGAAAAGGTGGTCAAAGCTAGAGAAAATTCAAGGAAGGACTATATCATCATGTATCCCTCAGCAAGACCTTTCCGATGGTGTATGGCACTCCCTATAACTCCTCATTCTTGAAGAGAAAAGATTTTAGATTTTTGATGCTCCATTTGAATACCCTATCTTTTAATTCATTTTTAATCCATTTACCTAGCTCAAATGGAAGTATAACATACTTGGTTGTAAATATTATTTTGATACCTTTCCAACAGTATATGAAAATCCCTCTAACTTCGCACGATTGAGGAGAGATGAGGTTTTTAATATTCACTTACAATATGCTAGTTGCACAAGCCAGTCTAGTTAATGGACAAGTCAACCCAATCAATGGACAAGTCGGCCTAGTCTAGACCCTGAATGCACTATATATAGGCACGAGGAGGAGGAATTTTAGTAATTCGCTTAAGGAAAATTCAGATATGTTGAAACAATCGAAGAAAAGAAGTGTTTCTAGGGTTCATATCTCATGAATTAGAAGTGAGGAGAGGCTAGATTGGGGAGGTTATCTATTGAAGGAATTTTGGCACATTTGTAAAGGATTTGGGAATAGTTTTTAAAGTTCTTTTTGGCATCATTCTTGTAGAATTTTGGAGCATATATTGAACTTATTCTTGTATAATTTTGGAGCAAATATTGAATTTATTCTTGTAGAAGTTTGGAGCAAATCTTGAAGTTATTATTGTAGAAGTTTGGAGCACATCTTGAAGTCATTCTTGTAGAATTTTGTAGCAGACCCTGATGTCATCCTTGTAGAAGTCTTGAAGCAGATTTGAGTTACCTTTTGAGATAGATCAATAGTTTTTTTTAGGCATAGTTTCTGAGGGAGATCTAAGATACTAAAAGCACAATCCAAGATATATTCTAAGGCATATCTAAAATAGTTTACTAAAGGTATGAATTAGAATCTTTTTTGTTGCATTGGAGATCAGAGTTACAGTGGAATACTTATTGGAGCAGAACTAAGGTTGTTTGAATGTTGTTGGAATTGGATCATTGTCCCTGGTACGAGAGCCTAAGAAGATTTTATTTTACCTTTTACTCTATAGGGTGGCAGGGTGGTTCTAGGGAAGGAAGTGGTAATTTCCTTCAGAAGGTTTTCGCCTCCTTCCAGTGGAAGTTGGTAAACTAGGGGTTGTAGCTCCTTCCGTTGGTGGTTGGTTGATCCGGAAACTTGAAAATGAATTTGTTTTGTTTAAAATGTGTTTGTGTGTTTGCATGATTAAAGCCCCATTTAAGCACGTAAGCATATAAACATGAATAACTTATGGCAAATTGAAATGACAAGAGAGAACACATAAACAAAAAGTGCATAGTCAAATTTTTAATGGAGTTCGTCTGTCGGCTGGCCAACCAAATTTTTTATATTGCAAAACCTATTAACGATTTTTTTTATCGTTTCTAATGTTTATTACATGGGTGGTAACTAAAATAATAAATGTAGGAAGATGTGGAAAAATGCAAAGGGATAATAATATTATTTCAGTTTTTATAATTATCATGCAATTGATTATGATGAGACAGGTGCAAATAACATGGTGGATAGACATAGGACAAGTGGGGAGGCATATCCCACACTTTGTGTTTAGATAAGAACCTTTTGGAGGTCTAAAAGATCTCAGTGGGGAGGAATGATCTAGGAGGATATAGGAATGGCCATTGCATAGAGCTTGAAAAATTGAATCCAACATAGCTTGAACAGATGAAAAAGGAGCTCACGTGAGGAAGCTATCACAGTTTGAAGTTTAAGGGAAACCACAAAAAATGGGTTGGCTAGACTACCACGTGGCACTGTAAGACACTAATGTGGCAATTCTATACAATGATGTGGCATTAGAGGCATGTGACACAAGGAAAGGTCTAGTTTACATTGTGGTATTGAACAATGACATGGAAATGATGACGTGAGGAACAAGTGGTAGTTGATGCAGCTATAACACGTGGCAAGCACAAGTGTAGACACATGGCAACATGTGGGTGTTGAGTTAGTAGATGATTGGGCAAGTCAGTCGATTCAGAGGATGTCACGTGGCCCAATAAAAGGGATCCATGTGGCAACCCGATAAGTGTGCCAACGTTTGATCAAAAAAATGGTGCAATTAACTGGCGTTACCAGGGTTTGAACACGAGATGTTTGGGTTGCAAGAAAAGCAATTGTATTGTTAGGCCATGGTGTTGACTTGTATATGGTGGTGGCATAAATTGTATTTATTTGTTGTTTGCATTCGATGAAAAGGAGGGAGAGGACGCTAATTTGACCCCACAACCTTCATGTCACATAACAAAATATGAACATAACAAATATCAAATATGGTAATAGTTAATTCGACTGTTATCATTGTCGCATGCATCTTTAATTTTGTTTATTGATCTCATTCAATTTTTTCTACAATTCCTCCAATTTGTGCTTAATTGGTGATTGATTCATGCAAACACACTTAGCAAATTTTTTAACCAAAGTCATTTATGAAAATTCTTGGATCACTCGTAAATATCTTAGGGTTGCAACCCTTCCAATTGTAGTTGGTATACCAGAAGTTGTAGCTTCCCTTGTAATATAAATAAATTTTTCATATATATATATATATATATATATATATATATATATATATATATATATATATATATATTGTGTTCATTTGATGTGATGTTATTGGTTAATGGCTTTGATACTAAATTGTAAAAAAAGGTCAAATATTGATTCACCCCCCACCTCTCAGTATTTCCAACATCTTATGCTTTTTCAGTTCGTCGTGTAAGAAAAATATTGGGAAGATCTACTTATCCTTGGTTTTTATAGTGGTGTTAAGTGGTGCTAAGGTAGCTACAATTTATTTTTTTCTTCTAACATGGGTCTTCTCGTTATTTATATGTTACAAGGCTTTCTTCTGCCTCTTTCTTCCTCTTTATAATTGGCCTATTTTGTGGTTTTTCAACCTCTTCCTAAGGCTTCGATAATTCTTCTTGACGCTTTGTCATCTCTATATAAAACTCTATTTAAGTATCTACCAATTCAGCATGGGGTTTTTCCAACTTTGTCTCTACCAACTCTAACTTAGCCAACTTTGTCTCAGCCAACTCTATTTGAAGCTCTACTAATTTATTTCTAGCCTCTAAAAAGGTTTGTCTATCCATGTCAAAAAAGTATACCTAGGGAATAGGGAATTGAAGATGTTCCAATGCATCCATGACTATTAATCTAATTAGGCCATGATGGGATAGGTAATTTTGTTTTCCCTCCTTCACTTTGGTGCTCATCTCTTTTAGGGATTGGAGGAGAAAATGTGGGATACTTAGCCTCTCATGAATAGGTAGGTTAGCTTGGAATCTTAATTGATAAAGGATCCTAAATTGATAAGCATATACTATGCTTAATATTCCTTCACAAGAAATATACTTGAGGATATGATATGTTATTTCATCCCAGGGGTGTGGTAGGCTTTCCCTTCTTATCCCATTTTTGTCTTCATCTAGTTGCTCATTAGGGAGGAAAAATAATCTTTTTGCATTGATGGCTTCATATATCTCCTCTTTAGTCCATTACATCCCATTTGGAAGGGTAGTGACCCTACTGATTAAAGCCTTCATTAATGTATATTATCAACCCTTTATCTGCAGTGACCAGCTCATGTCCTTCAAGGTTTTTCAAGTTTAAGGGAAATTCGAGGGAAATTTTATTAACATATCTCGTAAGTTTCTCAAAGAACCCTAGCCAGTGGAAATTTTTAAGATTGCCATGACCTCGGGATTTTGATGAACCTGATTGGTATTGGTTGGTTCTCTCATCTTGAATCCCACTCCCATTGTATGACACAACTTTCACAAGTTTTGACAATTATTTTTTTGCAATGAATACTTGTTTTTGAGCTGCTACAATAATTATGGTTTCCTTGTGGTAGCAAAGGATCCTGTAGCTAGGTAAAATGCATATTCCTCTAACCAATTCTTCTAAAAAGAACTTATCACTTCATACTCTAAATAATTTTACATATTTGAACTTTGAGGACAAACAAGACTTACTAATTGTCCCTTTGTTTAATTCAGACCCTTGACACAAAAAATTTGTTGGCTGATAAATTCAAGTAACTAAGCATCAATCCTTATGCCAAATGTAAGTAAGGAAGTGGTGAAATGTTTGACTTAAAACTTCTTGAGGAGTCCTTAATTTCTCAGCTTATTCGAGACTCTATGAGTGGTTTTGGTGAAATTCATTGTCCTATAGCAGAACCCTTTGTATCTTGTAGCACATTATAGACTAGTTCTTGTAACTCACAATTTTTTAACCCGATATTTGTAACATTCTCCTGTAACGGTAGCAGAATTCATCGACGTTATTTAACAATATTTTCATGTAGAACATGGAGTGAGAATAGGTGGCAACATGAAATTAATCCCAAGGCTAAGTGGGGATAGTTTCAGTGGGTGATGAGAGAAAATGTAGCACACAATAGTTGAGATCACTCCCACCTACCTCTTGATGGTATTAATGTATTCATACTCCAATTCTCCTTATTATCAGTAATTCTTACTCTTTAAATTACCCCTATTTTTTTCTTATTCACCCTCACACATGTGGAGAACTATGAGAAAAAGTGAAGTCTTCTACCAAATTTGAATGAGACCTCTACTAGTCTTATTTGGTTATAAAATCATTTGTTTTTTTCACTCTTAAAATTTTCTAATGTTATGAATAAGTTCAAATTGTAAGTGTAGGAGATCCTCATACCTGTTGTGTTATATTTTATTGATGCTATAGGTTTCTCTGGTGCTTTTGCAGGTGTTATGATGTTGTTGTTGTTGAACGTGTGATATTGTAGCCATCTACAAGAGATCCTATAGTTGTTCAAGGTATTTTCTTGAGTTGGAAGGTGTATCTTCATTGCCAATGTTGCTCTAGAGATGTAGGAATTTGTGGCATGTTGTGCTCTTGCTCAGGAGTGTTGGAGACTTGGGCCTGTAAGGTTTCGCAGGTTGTTACATAATTGTGTATTCTCTTGTAGCAGTCACAAAAATCCCTCATGCTCATCAAAATATTATTTTGAAACATCAAGGGGAACTAATAATTCAAGGAGTTGCTGATGGTGATGGAAATGCTTTTGATGGTGGATGTGATGAAAAAAAAATGGATTTGAGCTACTGTAGAATTTAAAATGATGAACACTGGAGTAAAATTTGAGAGTTAATGCACATTAATGGAATGACTAAGTGTTAGGATGCCTCTCATGATTTTCCTTAGCTTATATTATGAGAAATTCCTTGATCTATAGATTTTGATTAAATCTAGGTTATCATGCACCATTACAAGACCCATCCTATAGCAGTTCAGGGAAGTGGAAAAAAGCATGGAAATGATTTTGAAATGTGGATATGATGTTATGAATGATGGGTGATCATGGAAAATGGTGTAGGGGTACTTTCTAGGCCCTTTGAGAGTGCATGAATTGATGCCTTGGGCTGAATGTATATGTTGGTCACTTCAACATATCTTTTTTATTTTCCTCTATGATACTTACACATAAATCAAGGTAAGATAAAACACTTTCATCATTTTCATAATTTTTATTTTATTTTTTATTTTTATTTTTCTCTTTTTTTTACCTTTTTCAAGGCCCACTAGTTGCCTCATAGACATTTTCAGCCTGTAGGTTTGCCCCAAGTGCCTTGGAAGAGGTTTTTACCTGGGGTTCTTTATTATTTTTTCTTTTTCTCAGACTCACAAGTTGCCTCATAGAGGTTTTCAACTAATGAGTTTACCTCAAGTGCCTCAAAGGAGATTTTCACTTGAGGTTTTATTCTCTTTTTTTTCTTCTTAGTCAAAGGATGAATGGGTTGAACGCATTAAGGCTCTTAATCAAATTCAACTCCTTTCTTATTGAATCAGTAAATTTATCCCTGGACAGGGGCTTCTTGTAGAATTTCAATTGATAACCATTTACCAAAATTGGAAAATGTTCTTCATCTATAGTTCAGATCCCTACTAAACCATTATCGTAGCATTTTCAACCAAATAATGCCTCAACCATCTATTCATGAGCTTCCCTTTAAAATCCTTAAACCTGGAATCATACATGAGGGTACAATCACCCTCCTCGAAGGCTTTAGTTTTAATATGCTTGTCAAGCAAGATTTTCCTTTGCAGTTGGACAAATTCAATATGCAATAAGGCATGCATTCTATATTCATCAAGTGCATTCGATTGCTACAATATTTCGTCCTGTGCTTTGGTGAGATCTGTTAGTGTCGGTATCTTCATCCCTCCATCAGTGATCAAAATTCTCTTGTTGCATTGCAATTTAGGTGTCTCATTCGGTCAGTTGCATTCCATTAGGATCATGGATCATCTGATGGCAGTGGCATAGTATCAATTTTCCCTCATGGTCTTTACCTGCTAGCCTATTTTCACAAATTCAAGTCATTTACAATCATTTTCTGTCTTTACATTTGTAAAATCCATTTTTAGGGTTTTTAGGACTCATTAGGTCTATGGTTTTGTCATTAAAGTCTTGAAAAAGCTCAATAATGGTTAGCAGGCACATGAGGAGGTCAAATAAGGTCTCAGCATCAAAAATTTCAATAGTCACATGCTCAATGATTGATTTTTCAAAACCTTGTTTTGAGGAAAAACATAGTTTTATTGTTTTATGTATATAATTTTCATGTAATTTTATTCTTCCTATATGTAATAAGTCCGGAAATGCAGCCCTGGTCACCTTGCCAACCTCCTGCAAAAGAGACAAGAGATTCAAAGCATTACTCCATAAATTTTCAAAAAACTATTCAAATTGCCAAAACAAAGTTTTAAAAGCCAAAGTGAAAGGTAAACATTAGAAAAGTGGGTTTTTGTAAATGAAAAATCAAAGTCACTTGTATATAAAGTTTCCCTTGTGTTATAAACTTCATTTGTGTGCCAAAGAGACAGTGAACAAGCCATGTCACGATTTGAGGATCAAAAGGAGAAATCGCAGCAAAAATTGTGAAATCTTACTGGGCGCGGTGCACCTGGGTTGAGGCGCGGTGCACAGAGCGCAGGAAACACACTGGAAATTACACAGGCGCAGCGCGATTGCACTCCAAGCCCAAATTTTGTTCAATCGACCTCATCTGGCTTCTAAATCTTGCAAACCTCATTTCACAAGTAAGTGAAGCATTCCACTTTGTCATTGCAAGGGTTTTACTCATCTTTGATGGTGTGTTAATAGGTGAAAATTAAAACCCTAGTTTGTTGCACAGTGTATTGAAAAATTGTCTAGGGTTTTCAAAAATTGTCATTGTTGTTGTTTGCTCCCTGCAATCATTTTCACATTCCTCCACTACACTCCCCCTCATTTCATATCTCTTACCCCTCCTTCATTCACATTCATCCTATCCCCCTCATCCCCAAAACCCTAATACCTAACAAATTCCCTCTATTCCCAAAACCTAATTGGCATTCCCAAAACCCTGCCACTCCCAAAAAACCCTACAGTCAGCACAAAATCCCTCATTCACAGTCCCACTCATCAATCCCATTCATCAAATAGCAAACACCTATTCTTAATATAAAATATCTTCATACTCATCATTGAAAACCAAACAGTGGCAAATATGGAAACAGATTCACCTTATGAAAGGGATGAGGAAACAATGAGTGATTCCTCCCAAGAAATTCATGCACCAAGAAAACCTCACAAGGGAGGAAAACACATCCGAGAGGAGCCCACTACACTTACAGAGCTATTGGCTTTCCCTCTTGCAGTAGCTTGTTTAAAACATCAGTCTTGCTACCAGTTTTTTTAGATGGTGGAAAGAGTCAAATACCACCATGAGCTTGCTAGATTATTTGTCCTCCATCTTCACAATGGCCGGGTCAATTTCTCAGGTGTTACATTCACTTTGACACCTGAAACTATAGTTGAAGCAACAGGTATTCCAAATGTGGGTGAATAGGGGAACAAGGGACAATTGGTGGACAAAGAACATTATGAGCCTTATATCAAGGCTGGCTATCAGAAGCAAATCAGTAGGGTCTTCCCTTTCAGATACCTACAAGACACATATGCTCCACTTATGAAACTCATAATCAAATACTTCAGCTGTGAAGGCAGATTTTCTCGCTTGTACACCTATCATATTAGACATTTGATGCATTTCACTAGAGTGAGGATGATTAGCATCCCCTATTTCATGTGCCAGAATGTTGAGAAAATGACCACATTGGTGCAAAAGAAACCTCCTCATCAACAATACAACAGCAACTATCACTTCGCGTTGATCAAGATTGTGGTTTTGCATCAGCTAAGCTTGTTGAATGTTTCATGGGATGATTTCATTTCACATGAGGTTTTCACAAGCCCTCAAGTGACCCCATCAGTTTTTCATGAGGCAGGAGGGCCTTCACATCAGCAAGAAGTGCATGAGACTCAAACAACCAGTGTGCCAGTATTTGTCACTTACCAAAAGGGCACAAGGAGATTATTTGCAGCAGCCAAACGAGTACTATCTCCACCTGGGGTGGAAGGGGTCTCGTTTCCTTCAACAGCAAAGTAGGTACAGGACAAAGGTAAACAACCAGTGCATGATGAGGGGCCTTCTAAAGGTCAAGAGAGAGATTTCATTCTCATTCAGGATGATGACTCTGATTTGGGCTCCCAAAGCTCAAAGCTCAAGGAGATCATCAAAGAACAAGAAGCTGACATTCATGACTTATCTCTTAACCTTGAAAGAGCTAAGTGGATTATAAACTACCTTGAGCAAAGGAACAAGTAGTTGGAGGACCAGCAAACAATCATGGAGCTGCAAAACATAAGAGAAAACCGACAAGTAGCCAAGAGGAGGAAAATCAAATTGACACCACTAGAGCAAGAGATTGAAGCTGATCGTGAATCTTGGCTAGAGAGGGAAAACATGCACTTGGAGAAGCTGCTGGAGAAGGCCAACAAAGAGAAAAAGATGTTGAGGCACATGGCCTATCACTATTTGGCAAGAAACAAGATTTGCAAAGCGAGAATAAGGACCTTGAAGGCCAAGTTGAGGAAAACTTTGAGGAGGAAGAAAGAGCAAGATAAGCTCAAAATCTTGGTTGAGGCTTCCTTAGCCAACATAGTACTTGATGCAAGTCACTCAGCCCAAATTTCAAGAAATTTGACACATTTTTTGTCAATTTTGAACTTTTGAATGAAAAAATAGGTTTTTCTACCTAGTGCGTAGCGCCACTCGGCGCTCACTTTTGCTAGGGACCTCCTTTGGAGGAAAACTCTACATTTTTGGATTCCTCATGCAAAATTATGAATACCCAGAAATTACTAGAAAAAAATTTCAAGTTTTGAGCTTCCAAAAGGGTCAAAAACACCTCAAAAATGCCCTCTCTGCCCCTTTTTGGCCACACAGGAAGCAATGTTGGGAGAACTCACTTTTAGACGGGCAAATGGACACCAAATTCAGAAATTCCACCTGTTCTGGAAAGTAGACAGACAGCCTTTTCAACAAGCCCACTTGGAGCAAATTTGGTGAACAGGAAGGGCTCCAAAATTAGCTGCAAATAGGCACTACGCACAAGGAAAGTGGCATGGTGCACAGGATGGAAAATTGCTATTTTTGCCCAAAAACTCTGTTTTTCGCCTAGTTTTTTCTCAGTTTGACTTTTTTCTCTCTCATGGTTAAACTCATGATGTAAATTGATGTAACTTGATGGAATTTGATGTAAAAATGTTGAAAATTCACTCATGGAGGTAGATACATCATGAAAAGGTAGTTTTGAACTGAATGAATCAGTTTCCTAGGTTTTAGAGGCAGGTTGTTCCACTGCCTATTTTTCAGTTCTTAGTTTAGATCTTGTTGAAACAACTCCTAAACTCATGATTTCGACCCCTAAAGGCTATCATGGGTTGTTTGTTGCCTATGTCTAGTACTTTTTCAGTCATTTGTAAAGGTTGGACTCTTGTGAATGCTTTGAGCATTATTGTACATTCATCTCTGCAGTTTGGCAAGGAAATAGACCAAGGTTTGCAGCATTTTGTGGAATTCTTGTGGAAAGGTGATTTAGTATTGTTTCTCCTTCTGTATTTCAAGTTATCATGTGTTTATGTGTGCCATTATCTCTCTCATTTCAGCTTAACTAAATGAATCAAGTATAAAGGTAGAGTTCATTGATGTTGCAGTGCTCTACCTTAGGGTTTATTTGGTTTTTTTATGTTTTCAACTGTTTGAAGAGGATTCCTGATACTTTCGTGCCCTCTTCAACTCCTCACCAGTCTTAAATCTTTCCATTTCACTTATTTCAAAGTACTAAATCATTTGCCTACCTTGCCCCACAGAAACTTCTGCAAGACTGAGTCCATTCCCCAGACCCAAAACTGCCCTTCACTTTTGATCCAGCAAACCAAGATAAAACTCAATCAAACTCCTCTGAGCACATACCTAGCCTAAAATTAGTATTTATATCAGTCATATCAAGCCTTATTTGCTATATTTTCGTTAATATTGACAAGGAGAGAGCCCTCTCCCAACCTGGTAGGGTTAGCTACCAGGTTAAGCGTGGTTTGATGTTACCCTAGACCTGCCTTTCTCAGCCTAAGGTAGATTTAGGCCCTAACATAGAGGCGACCATACTGGGGACGAAAGCTTATTTGTTTGTTAGTGTTATTTGTTTTATAAACTACAGACAGAGCCTAAAGTTATGCCAGGAAGCCTTCGAACTGCACATTGCTTTGCGAGTGCATAAGTAGATAAAAGCTGCTTTAGTCAATCTCCGGTCTAGTTTAATAAACTGAACATCTGACTTGCAAATTGCCCCAGTACATCAAATAATTCTAGACTTTTGGATGATGAGTTTAGAATTTAGCAAGCTGATAAGATTGTAATGTCAATTTGATTTTTGAGAATAATTCAACACACTGGCTTCCAGAAGATACACCAGAGCCAATCCTGATCCTGATCCTCCTCCCGTGTATGAAAATCCAAATCTTATTCCAAGAATTCTCCGCCAAGGAAGTTCTGTGATTCTTGTGTTTAGATCTCACTCATGCCCAGTTGTTTTTGAATATCTTGAAGATCTTCTATTTGATGAAAATTTTGAGTTGTTGTTGTTTGAAACTAAGTCTGAAAGTGCAGTTGGTGCTACTACTCTAAATCCAGAGTTTGTCAAAGATCTCGAAACTGAAAGAGCAAATCGATCCATTGATGCTTATATTCTGAATCTTCAAACTTCAATTGTGGCTACCAATATTCCCGAGTTCTTAGAATCTGCATCTGCTACTCTTGGTTCATCTGCCGTTGTGTCTGGTTCATATATTCCTACAAAAACTCCTTTTATTTCCACCATTCTTGTGTAGCCCGCTACATCTGATCAGAAATATGCAGTGCTTTCACCCCCATCCAATCCTTCTACACCTCAAACATCGAGAATTTCTTCACCTCCTTCAACACCTCATACACCGGTCACATCAATTGCTTCGACTCCTCCTACATCCCCAAGGCCAGTTGTAAATCCACCTCGAGCAATGGCTGCCAAATATACACCTCTTGTTCTACCACAAAACTTGGATGCCATGCCTGTTGATTACCAAAGCAAGATCCCATTGTCTGATGCTTCCCAAGGTGTCACAGCACAGTAGCATGTCGATAGGATGAGTGATTTCTTTGATCTCCACGAAATAGATGCAGATAATGTAACTATAAGATTATTCGTGCAAACTTTTGGAGGTGAAGTGCGAAACTAGTTCAGAGCATTGCCTGCTAGAACAATCAATTCATTGGAGGTACTTCATAGACAGTTTCTGGATCACTGGGAGGTAAAGAAAAATCCACTTCAAATCCTTTTCGAGTATGAGAACATAAAGAGAAATGTTGGTGAAAGTGTCCAGGATTATTGTTTTAGATTCAATACTGTTTATAATGCCATTCCAGCTGATATCAAGCCACCTATGGGACTGGCTTTGATCAAGTTTCCCGATGGTTTTGATCTTGACATGGCTTATCAGTTGAGAGAAAGAGACCCGGCTACATTGGAGGATATGCAGAAAATTGCAGTAAGTGTGGAGGCAAATCTGCTAGCTAAGAGAGCTAGGACAAAGGCTGAGAAAAAGGTGACTATAAAGGAAGAAGCTTCCACCTCAAATCAAGTGCTTCGTAAGCTTGAGAAGATCTTTGACAGGTTAAACATTGCAGATAAGCCCGAGACACAGGTCAGAAATCCAAATTTCCGTGGTCAACAGAAACCACAATTTAGAATTAAGTAAAGGGAGCAAAGAGCTCAAGATCCATCAGCTAAATAGCAAGTTAAAACACCATTGCAGCAGAACTATGTTCATGGCACTGAATCAGAAGATGATGAGGCTCCAATTGGAGAGGAGAATCACTTTTTTACACCAGATGATTTTCCAATTTATCTCACCGAAGATGAGGAGTATTCAGAAAGTCGAGTTGTACAAAAGGATGAATATTTTATATTGTCAAATGAAACAGTACTAGAAGAGGAATCGGAGGAATATCAGAGAGGGTACATGAATGCATTGACAGTGCAGCAAAGGCAATACTCACTTAGGAGTAGGGATGTTCCTATTAATCCAATTCAGAAGCGGAAGGAAGCGACACCACCAAAGAATGATCCTCCAAATGTGCAGAAAAAGGGAAAGGCGCCAGCAGACCCTACCTCTAGTAAAGTGCAATCAGCAAACGAAAAGTCAAATCAGCCAAGTGAAACAAAGGAGAAAACTAAAAAGAAAGATGCTCCAGTCAAAGAGGTAGAGAAAACTATAGCCTTTAGCCTAGAAAATGAAATTTCTAACTTAAAAGTGTCAATAACTTTGACTGAATTAAAGAAGAACAGCAATTATAAAGGTCAAGTGGCTAAGATTTTGAATGTAGATCCTTTGTCTGATATGGTAAATGTGGAAGATGACCGACCTGAACTTATCTTTGGTCTGGCATTAGAAGGTCATATAAGGATAGTGATGTAGCTCCTTTTTACATCAGCCTTAGATTGCATGATTATGTTTTTCACAACGCCATGTTTGATTCAGGAGCGTCCCATAATCTCATGCCAAAGGCAATTATGGAAAAATTGGGTTTGGACATCACCCGCAAGTATCATGACCTTTATTCCTTTGATTCTGGTAGAGTAAGATGTATTGGTTTCATTAAAGATTTGGTTGTAAGTTTGGATCAGATTCCAACGAAAAATGTTCTTATGAATGTAGTTGTGGCCGACATTCCCCCTAGATTTGGCATGCTTCTATCTAGATCATGGGGTTCAAAACTCAAAGGGACATTGCAATTAGATTTCTCCTATGCTACTATTCCCGTGTTTGGTCAAATGAGGAAATTATATAGAGAGAAAAAGATGAAATACATGATCACGAGCAAGGAGAAACCTGTGAATCATTCAATTAATTATGTACATACAGATTTAGAGTCTTTTGTTCTTTATTCTGACAGTGGTTTCAATGATGTAAATAGTCAATTAGTTGAATTTGAATATATACTCGAGATTACAGAAAATTTCAGAGTTGTACTTCATCAAGAGAGGCAAAGGCTTGATAGTACCGCCGAACAGTTAGCATTCCCTCAGCAGCAAGAAAAAGCAGAATTTCAGCACTTGGAAGAAGAAGCTGGTTTGTGGAGTATGGACTTTGATGGAGCAGTAGGTAGGGAAGGTGCTGGAATTGGTATTTGGATACGCAGCCCTGTTTTCTCACCAAATAAAGTCCCGAGTAATGTAAGAGTTTGTTCATACAAGTTGGCTTTTGATTGTTCCAATAATGAAGTAGAATATGAGGCACTAATTGCAGGCTTGAAAATCCTCAAAAAGCTGAATGCAAAAAGAATTTCAGTTTATGGCGACTCCGAATTAGTAATCAAGCAAGTCAAGGGAGAATATCAAGCAAAACATCCTCGAATGAGGGCTTACCATAATGTGGTTTTAGACATTTTGAGGTTGTTTCCAGATTTTACCTTGACATGTGTTCCTCGTGCACAGAATGTTATCACAGATTCCCTTGCAACAGCAGCAAGTAACTTGAAGATTCCAATGAATTCAAACAATAAGTTTGAAATTCATGTGAAACATCACCCAGTTGTTCCTGATAATCAAAGATATTGGCAGGTGTTTCAGGATGACAAAGAGATTGAATAATTTCTGCGAAATGAAGGCAAATATCAAGACACTTCTATAGATGGCGAGCAAGATAATGGTGAACCAGACTTAGAAGTAAATCAGATGGAAGTTTTGTAGCTGAAAGACAATGTCATCCCTAAAGGTCTTATACCTTTAGAGGAATTATTTGACCAAGATGATGTAGCCCGGAAACCAAGTTTGATGCCGACTGAAAAGGGAGTTGAAGACGTGAATATTGGAATAGCAGAAAATCCAAAGATGGTGAAGTTTTCAAAGGCTTTATCTCCTCAGGTAAAGGAAAAGTACATTAGTTTATTGTCTTCATTTGCTGATGTATTTGCATCGGACTATTCATATTTGAAGGAGTACAATAAAATTATAATTTAGCATGTCATTCCAATCAAGCCAAACCAAAAGCCATTTCGCCAAAAGTTAAGAAAGATCAATCCTAAGTTGCTGCCATCAATAGAGAAGGAGGTGAATCGATTATACAAGGCTGGTATAATCGTTCCAATCAGATTTTCAGAATGGATTTCTAATTTGGTGCCCACACGGAAGAAGACAGGTGAGATTAGATTATGCATTGATTTCAGAAATCTGAATAAGGTGTCTTTGAAATATAATTATCCATTGCCAAAGATGGACCACATACTTCAAAGAGTAGTTGGGGCATCACGTATGTCGATGCTCGATGGGTATTCCGAATACAATCAAATTTTGGTTCATGAGGATGACAGAGACAAAACAACATTCACCACCCCGTGGGGGACTTTCCATTATGCCAAGATGCCATTCGGTCTAAAGAATGCTGGTGCAACTTTTCAGCGAGCTATGATATCACCTTTGCAAATGAGAAAGATGTATTTTTAGTTGTTTATCTTGATGATTCGACAGTTTTTTCTAATTTAGATGAGGAACATCTTTACCATTTGAATATTGTTTTTCGTTTTTTTTTTAGACAAAGTTCGGGTGCTATATATTGATCTGAAAAAAAGAGAAGGTTGTTCGCCATACATATAGTGCTTCGTGAGAATTCTGGATCCAAGGAATTACAAAAAGGTTCTCTTCCTTGATCCTTGTTCTAGTATTCCTGCCACTGAGGCTTCTTAAACTACTGTAAATCCGGACAAACTGCAGACACCAAAATTTACAACTACATAACATAATTAATCTATCTCTATGTGACTGATCTTCCTTGCAGTGGAAGCTTCTGGGTTAGGATCTGGCTCATTCTGTTTAGTGCTAGAAGAGGATGGAGCATCTTTGAATTTTTTGTCCATCATGAATTTGAGGAAAGTGATCGATTCCTCAACATGACTACATCTATTGGCCAGGTTGCTAAATTGCTCATGTAAGGAGTTGACTCTGTGAAGGAATAGATTTATCTCAGCCCGATATTTCTCATTAAGAATTCGGTATTGGTCTTCTAGTCTTGCCTCCAGACTTCGCACTTGATCCTCCAAGGCCCGCTGTTGAGCACGCAGTTCCTCAAACTCAGCCTGTAGATCTCTACAGTGAAAGCAGTCTTCCGGGTGGTCCATTAACGCTGGATGTTTCTTGCCTGCTCTATTCACTTCTTTAACACAGGAACTTAGATCTCTTTGCTTATTGCAGGCTACTTCCACAGCGCGCGCAGGGCTGCTGTGATTTTGTTGGCTCCCACGAACTGTCTGAAGATAGGCGGAAGTGGAATTGCTCGATTGCTCGTGGACACAGGCGTTCTCAATGTGTTGGAGGTTCATGTAACCCCATCTATATATAGAAACTGTCCTCAGGCTAGATGAGCGGGAAAGAGCCCATTTACATCTCCCAAATCTCTCGTTCATGGTCAAAGACTTATCTTGAGTTGCACAAGTGGTCTACCTACGAGGACAATTTTCACCTGCGTTTCGCTTGATTCCCATACTTTGAGCAAATCTCCCAATCTTATTTCTAATCAAAATCTTGTCTACCTTACCTGTTCTGCCAACTGAATTGATTGGTTGCCGGCTGTCATAGATTCTATTGTCCACGCTACCCCTTCTGTTGACTGGATGTGGAATAATCATGGTAACGGTTGGAAGGAGGAGTTATTGTTACAGCACAGAATACCTTTGGAGCGCTCGCATGCCATGTTGGCGCACTTGTCAGCCTCCTTGTTCAGTCCACGGAGGATGTGATAAAAGATGACTTCTTCCATTGAGGCACGAAGAATCTGGTTCCTGTTGTTTATCTGCTGAAGAAGGATGTTCGGCGTGCTCAGCCTCTGCACCATGAGTCTAATGATAATTGTTGAATCCCCGAACACTATAGCCTTCCTTATCCCTAACTTAATCAGCTGAGTGAGGCCCTGGTACAAAGATAACCCTTCTGCCCTGTTGTTGGACATCTCCCCCAGTCCCAATTCGAACTGAAGTATTCTTTCGCCGTTAGCATTGCAGATGAGACCCCCAGCACCAGCTTGGCCCGGATTTAGTTTAGAGGCGCCATCAAAGAATAAGTAAAACTTATTACAGTTTCTCAACCAGCTTGCAAATTCTGCTTCCTTTAACCTCAGCTTCCAAGCCCTGTTTGTTTCTTTACTCTGAGTCTTTCCTTGGCTTAAATCCTGAGCGCTAGTTATGTTCTCTTGGACATAACTGACCAGGTTCCTCTCTTCCATGCTGTAATTAGTAATATCTATCTTACCTTTGGTGTGGACTGTGATTGTCTCCACCGCTAAGTATTGCGCCTCGTGACACATAGCTCTGATGTTAAAGCCTTTCTCCTGGAAAACCCTTCTATTTCGAGCCAACCAGATGCTCCATAGGAGGGTTAGGGGAATGGAATTCCATATCCTTTGCGTCAATTTACTACCTTTCTCTTTCCATGGACAATTCTTTCTCCATTTGTGAATTGTGTCTGCAATGGTTTCCTGAGGCTCCCATGGAGCATCCCCAATTGTGGCCATCTTTCTCCAGCATTCATCAGCAACCGGGCAATCTATAAAAAAGTGTTGAATAGTTTCCTCTGACCTGCAGCAATTCGGACATCTGGATGGTCCCATTATACCTCTTTTCTTTAAATTCTCTGCTGTTAGTGTTTTCCCTTTCAGGAGCAGCCAAATGAAGAATTTAACTTTGGGGTGTGCTTCTGCTCTCCAAACAAGTTTCCATTGATTCCAGATATCCTGTGGGAAGGTGCTGTCACAAAGGTGTTGGTGCCCTGCTTTGGCCGTGTACTGAGTTCCTGTTGGATCCCAACGATAACCATCTTGCTTGCCTTTCTGAATCGGAGCTTTGCTGTGGAGAAGGTTCTTTAAGGCAGCAAGACTGGTTTCTAGCTCCCTGGGGTATTCCGGAAAGTTCCAACCTATCCAAGCTTGGGAATGGTTGTCCCATTGTGATATTTGAGCTAGATACCATATTCCTTTTTCATTTAGCCAGTTTATGGCCGGAGTTGCCTCCACTTTTGAATTAATAGGATGCTGTCCTAGAATTCTGTCTGTGGAGAAATTGATGCTGCTCCCCCCTCCTGGGACTTTTGAGATATTTTGAGACATGAAGGGTATGGCTTTCTTGCAGAGTTGCCAAATTTTTGTGCTATCTCTGTTGGGGATATTGGTTTCCAGAAGTTGTTGCCTTGAGCTGTTCAAGTATTTTGCCTCTAAAACCTTCTTCCACCATGTTGCAGGTCTTGTGATCATTCTCCATATTATTTTAGCTCCAAGAGCTAAGTTCAACAATTTTGGAGATCTTATTCCTAACCCTCCCTTTTCCTGAGACTGGATGACATTCTTCCAGCTGACAAGGTTGAATTTTCTTTTTTCCGTTTTCCCTCCTTGCCAAAGAAAATGTCTGAGAGCTCTTTCCATTTTAAGGTGGAAAACAGCAGGAGCTTGGCATAAAGAAAAATGATAAATGGGAAGAGAGGCCAAACCTGATTTGAGAAGTACAAGCCGTCCTGCTGGATTCAACCACATGGTGCCCCATTGTTGGATTTTTCTCTTTATTTTGTCAAGGATTTCATTCCATGTGTCAGCTTTTAGCGGTCCCATACTTACTGGCATCCCTAGATAGGTGAAATGGCTCCAGACAAGTTTGTAGGAGACTTCTAATATACTTGCAATGCTATGGATGGTGTGAGTTGAAGTATTCCAACCATATATGCAACTTTTTTGCTGATTGATCTTCCCCCCTGAGTATTCCATGAATTGATCTAAGATCTTTTTAAAGCGTCTTGCTATAGTGGTGGACGCTCCTCCTATTAGAAGGGTATCGTCCGCAAATTGGGAGTGGTTGATGTTCTTTGTTCCTTGCTTAAATTTGATACCTGTGATTAGACCTATTCTCCTATTGAAGTCCAAGATTTGGCTAAGGGACTCGGCCATGAGAATAAACAAGTAAGGAGACAAGGGACAGCCTTGCCTAAGGCCTCTAGAGGATTGGAAGGCAGCACACGGCCTCCCATTGATCAGAGGAGAGATCCAGGGTTCCGATATACAGGCTTTAATCATTGTGATGAAGGGGGAGTCAAAACCCATTTTGTGAAGGACAGCAAATAGAAAGGAATGCCTTACCCTGTCAAAGGCATTAGCAAGGTCCAGCTTTAGAACAAACCCTTTCTCCTTTCTGCTTATGCTTGAGTGGATAGCCTCTTGCACAAGAAGGATAGAGTCAGAGATGTGCCTATTGGGAAGGAAGCCTCCTTGGTTTTCTGAGATCAGAGATTGGAGATGGGGCTTGAGCCTAGTTGACAGGATTTTTGTGATTATTTTGTATGCTGAGTTACATAGAGATATTGGCCGAAATCTAGAAAAGGTGGAAGGTCTATTCTCTTTTGGGATTAGGGCTAGATAGGTAGAGTTGGTGAATCCCCCCATTTTGCCTTTCTTTAAAACCCAGCGTATCATCTTGGTGAGATCCTTTTTGATCAGCTGCCAATGCTCTCTGTAAAAGTTGATTGGAAACCCATCAGGTCCTGGAGCTTTATCTGGGTGAAGACTCCAGATCACTTTTTGGATTTCTTCTTCTTCTACTTCTTTCTTGAGGTTGTTGTTCATTTCGTGTGTGACTCCTTTGGGCAGATGCTGTAACAAACTTGAGTAGTCCTCCTCTCCTTTATCCTCAGTCAGAAGGTTTTTGAAGTGATTGGTGGCTGCTTCCTTTATGGTTTCCTGAGTATTGTAGTTGTACCCTTCACTATCCTTAATTGTGCTCACTGTGTTTCTAGCCTTTCAAACCGTGGCCTGCTTATGAAAGTAAGAAGTATTTTTGTCTCCCTCCTGGAGCCAGAGCTGTCTTGACTTCAATCTCCATTTGGTTTCTTCGTCGTTTGTAGTTTGTCTCAGTTGAGAGTATAGTTTTATTTCACTCTCTTTGGCTTGCTGGGTCAGCCCAAAGGCTTCGATGTTTTGCTGCACTTCCTCCAGATCTTGCTTGAGTTTCTTTTTGCTCAACTCAGGCTCTTGGTAGTTGGTCTTTGCCCAATGTTTTAGAGCCTGTCTTACTCTTTTTAATTTTGTTTCCCAGATATAAGTTGGGGAGCCTTCCACATGTTGTATCCAAGCCTGCCACACCACGTCGTTTGCTTCCGAGATACGATTCCATATGGAACAGTATTTGAAGGGGAGAGGTCCTAGCTGATATTGGCTATGCAAAGTGAGTGTTATTGGATAATGATCAGAGGCGGAGACATTAAGGATATTTGACTGGCCTGTTGTGAAGGTGGACAGATACGCTATGCTGATGAGGAACCTGTCAAGGCGTTCCATGATATTTCCGACTCCTATTCTTCTGTTGCTCCATGTATATCTTCGATTCTTGGGCCTGATATCTACAAGATCTTGCTCCTCCATTATATTCTCAAGTCGATTTCTGAAAGGATCTGGGTTTAAATGTCCCCCTCTCTTCTCGTTTGCATGCAATACCAAATTTAAATCCCCTGCAATAATGAGATTGTTGTCCCGCTCATCTTCTATACTAGCCTCCAAAGTATTCCAGCATACTTCTTTCTCTCTATACTGATTCGGAGCGTATATATTGTAGATTACTTCCGCTGCTCCACCTGTCTTACTTTCTAGATTAGCACGAATCCAGTTCTGGTGTATTCTGGTGGAGTTACAATTCCATTTATTACTGTCCCACATTGTTAGAATGCCGCATGAGGCTCCTCTTGCTTCGCTTGCACATCCACTGTAATGCTTTTGCTGGTTGAGGACTTTATTAATTTCTGATTGATCTTGCTTTGTTTCTTGGATAAGAACGATTTCGGGGTTTTCACTTTGGGTTAAATCCTTGAGGGCTGCTATCTTGGAGGGGTGCCCTAATCCCCTGCTGTTCCAGGATAGTATTTTCATCATGATTTACTGGTTACGTGGAGAGGTGCTCGCCTCTCTTTGCCCTTGTTGTTGTTTTCTTTATCCGAGTGCCCAAGAATAAAGGATTCTATAGGAGTCTGAGAGCCCATTGCAATGTCCTTCTGGGTACTTTCTTATCTCTGTTGTTTGGCCGATTTTCTGCCAGGCCCATGTTTCTTTGGAACATCACTGGGCGCCCCATGATCCTTTGATGAACTTCTGGTAATCCTGGTGGAGGGGGAGTCAGGGGAGGGGGTGGGAAATGAGAGGGGGAGAGGGGTGGGGTGGAGGGTCAAAGGAGGGGAAATCAGGCACTGATTCTTCCTCAGAGAAGGAAGCGAAGGGATTAGAGGATGGAGAGATGGGAGGATCGGTAATCCGAGGAGGAGAAGAAGGTTGATGACGGGGGGGCTGCTGGGTGGAGGAAGAGGGATGTTGAAGGGAAGAGGGTTGCTGCGAAGTACCAGGGGCTTCAGAGTCCGAAGGCTTGAGGGGAAGGGATGATTTTTTTCTTTTAACAGCTTCCCATTGTCCATCTTGCTCTTCTGGTTCAACATTAACTATTTTAGGGCATCTATTTGCAAAGTGACCATATTCGTGACATACCTTGCATTTGAAGGGTATTTGCTCGTAATCCAGCTGCTGAATATGGCACCAGTCATCTACTTTCAGTTTGATTGCTTCCGGCAGTCCTCGGCCCAAATCAACCTCGACGCAAATCCGCGCACAAGCCTGCATGTTTTCTTTGGGTTCACTGCGGTCTATGTATTTTCCAACCGCATTCCCTATTGCTTTCACAGAGTCATCCCCCCAGAAGTGAAGCGGGAGGTGAGGTAGTCTAACCCAGACTGGAACCGCACTTGGAATATCTAGTTCAGGATCGAAATCAGGGGTCCATTTATTGAGATAGAGGCCCCTGGAGTCCATAAAGTAAGGCCCGTTTCTGAATATAAGATCTTTATCCTCTTTGGTTTCAAAGTGAAAGGTAAAATATCCTCTACCACAGAATCTGATGGATATTTTACCCTGGATCTTGTCCGACCAATTTCTTTCGACCCATCTTTGCACTGTCTTGGGTGATGGCCATAGTCCTGTAAATTGCCCGATTAACCCTTTCTCTGCTAGGGAAATGGCTGCCATGCGTGGAATGGTCGGAGGCAGAAGAACTTCCTGTAAAACATCCAGCTTCTTCACAAACTTTGTTGCTGTTGGTCTAGGTCTTGACGGAGGGAGAGATTTCACCAGGTTTGAGAAAGCTCGTTGCAGCTCCAGATCCCCACTAGGCGGATCCGGAGGATCCATGATTCAGATCGCTCAGTCGCAGGCAGGCTCAGGCGCAGGCTTCAGACGCGCGCGCAGCTCTCACTAGTTGATATATTGTTTCTCACCTCTTCTATTTGAATATTGTTTTTCAGCGGTGCAGAAAGTATGGCATTTCTCTTAATCCCAAAAAGAGTTTGTTTGCCATGGATGAAGGGAAGCTTCTCGGTCATATCATATCCAAGGAGGGCATCCGCATAGATCCTGCTTGAGTGGAAGCTATTCAGAAAATTGATTTTCCCCATAGTAAAAAGGAGATCCAAGCATTCAACGGTAAGATGAACTTCTTACGTCGTTTTGTGCCAAATCTAGCAGAACATTTGATGGAAATCAAAAACATGTTGAAGAAAGATAGTGTAGTAAAGTGGACCGAAGAAGCTATCAAGTCTTTCAATTTGGTAAAGTTGGCTCTTTCTTCAACTCTGATTTTGATCAGCCTCGATTATTCCCAAGATTTTATTTTATTTTCATTCACTTCAGAGCATACTATGGCAGCGGTCTTAATGCAGAAAAGAGATCAGCTTGAGAAGCCAATTGCCTTTTTCAGCAGAACAATAAGAGATGCAACCTTAAAGTATAACATTATTGAAAAGCAAGCTCTTGCCTTAGTGAAAGCTGTGAAAGATTTCTGAGTATATATTCTGCATTCTCATATTCTTGCCTATGTCCCTAATGTAGTCGTCAAAGATGTTTTAGTACAGACAGATCTAGAAGGGAGACGAGGCAAATGGATCGCAACTTTGTTAGAATATGACTTGGAGATAAAGCCAACAAAGCTCATCAAGGGGAAAGGTCTGGAAAAACTGATGGTGGAGTCTAATTTGCATGCCTTGGACATAAACTTGATTGCTGCCATGTCCGAAGAAGATGAAGACAGCTCACTTGTTCAGGTATCTTAAATTTTTATCCATTCTCCTTGGTATTCAGATATTGTATATGTGCTCCAAAATCTTTCACTGCCACCAGGAATGGCTAAAAATAAAAGTAGAACTCTGAAATTAAAGGCTGCCAAATTTTGTATTATGAATAATGCATTGTATTGGAAAGATCCCGACGGTGTCTTGCTGAATTGTTTGGTTGAGGATGAAGCAAAACAGGTCATGGATGATTTTCACAAGGGAGATTGTGGAGGTCGCCTATTTTGGAAGAAAACAGCCAATAAGATTTTGAGAGCGGGATATTATTGGCCTACCCTCTTTGCTGATGTGTATAAAATTGTTACAAGCTGCCACGAATGTCAAATTTTTCAAGGAAGGAGAAAATTACCACCACTACCTCTCAAACCGGTTGAAGTTAGTGCTCTGTTTCAGCAGTGGGGCCTTGATTTTATTGGAGAGATCCACCCTACATCTTCAGCTCAGCATAAGTGGATCTTAACAGCGACAGATTATTTTACAAAGTGGATTGCGGCGATCCCCACTCGACAAGCCACCGATGCAGTAATAATTCAGTTTCTCGAAAATAATATTTTGTCACGTTTTGGTTATCCTAACAAGCTGATTACAGATAATGCAACCACTATTAAATCTAAAAGGATGATTGATTTTTTTAATAAATATAAAATTACCTTGGGACAATCAAATTCTTGAAATGATTTTGTTTTTGGGAACTTATCCACAAGGTAATGGATTGGCGGAATCTTCAAATAAATCATTGGTTAACATCATCAAAAAGCTGTTGGAAACAAACAAAAAGAGCTGGCACAAAAAGCTTGTTAATGCACTATGGGCAGATAGAGTAAGTCAGAAGAAATCAATTGGCATGTCTCCGTTTGAACTAGTATATGGTGTTGACACGGTGTTCCCAACATCTCTCGCAGTCCCGGTGGTAAAACTTTTGCAGGAAGCTGGCAGCGAAGAGGATCATTTTCAGCGAAGGATAAACCAAATGATCCATTTACAGCAGACAAGAGAGGAGGTTTTCTAGAATACCTTCAGGCTGCAAGAGAGAATCAAGAAAATCTATGACCGGAAGGCAAAGTCAGATAAGTTTCAGATTGAAGACATAGTGCTCAAGTGGGATGCTAGAAATGAGGACAAAGGAAAGCACAAAAAGTTCGAGAATCTATGGAAGGGACCATTCAAAACTGCTGCATATCGGGGTAAAAATGCTTTTCTACTGAAAGAAATGAATAAAGAAGATTGTCCAGGTGGGCCGGTCAATGGTCGGCTGCTGAAATGGTATTATCTTTGAAATGTTTTCTGCTGTCACATATGCCATTGTACATACCATTTTATTTCCTTCATTGCAAGTGTGCATTGTCGTCATTCATTCAGTTTTGGGCCCGAAGTGAAGGCCATAAAACTGAAGGTCAGATTTCAGTTTTAGTGGGGATTGTTTGAGTCAGTTTTCATTCATGTAATTGAGTCCAGTTTTGAGTCAAGATATTGGTTTTGGTTTGTTGAATTTATTGACTCCATAGCCCAATGGAAGAAGGCACTATCTGCTTTCCAGAGATCTGTAGTTCTTGGCACCTCCAAGGAGCTACCATCCCCATTGGAGCCAATGTTAGTGTCGGTATCTTCATCCCTCCATCAGTGATCAAAATTCTCTTGTTGCATTGCATTTTAGGTGTCTCATTCGATCAGTTGCATTCCATTAGGATCATGGATCATCTGATGGCAGTGGCATATTATCAATTTTCCCTCATGGTCTTTACCTACTGGCCTATTTTCACAAATTCAGGTCATTTACAGTCATTTTCTGTCTTTACATTTGTAAAAGCCATTTTTAGGGTTTTTAGGTCTCATTAGGTCTAGGGTTTGTCATTAAAGTCTTGTAAAAGCTCAATAATGGTCAGCAGGCACATGAGGAGGTCAAATAAGGTCTCAGCATCAAAATTTTCAATAATCACATGCTCAATGATTTATTTTTCCTCAAAACCCTGTTTTGAGGAAAAACAGAGTTTTATTCTTTTATGTATATAATTTTCATGTAATTTTATTCTTCCTATATGTAATAAGTCCGGAAATGCAGCCCTCGTCACCTTGCCAAGCTCCTGCACTTCAGCTCCTGCAAAAGAGACAAGAGATTCAAAGCATTAGTCCATCAATTTTCAAAAAACAAGTCAAACTGCCAAAACAGAGTTTTAAAAGCCAAAGTGAAAGGCAAACATTAGAAAAGTGGGTTTTTGTAAATGAAAAATCAAAGTCACTTGTATATAAAGTTTCTCTTGTGTTATAAACTTCATTTGTGTGCCAAAGAGAGAGTGAACAAGCCAAGTCGTGATTTGAGGAGCAAAAGGAGAAATCGCAGCAAAAATTGTGAAAGCTTACTGGGTGCGGCGCACCTGGCCGGCGCAGCGCACAGAGCACAGGAAACACACTGGACATTACATAGGCACGGCACACCTGAGTGGCACGATGCACCTGTTAGTGGGAGCGGTGCACCTGCCCTCCAAGCCTGAATTTCGTTCAATCGACCTCATCTGGCTTCCAAATCTTGCAAACCTCATTTCACAAGTAAGTCAAACATTCCACTTTGCCATTGCAATGGTTTTACTCATCTTTGATGGTGTGTTAATAGGTGAAAATTAAAACCCTAGTTTGTTGCACAGTGTATTGAAAAACTGTCTAAGGTTTTCAAAAATTGTCATTGTTATTGTTTGGTCCCTGCAATCATTTTCAAATTCCTCCACTACACTCCCCCTCATTTCATATCTCTTACCCCTCCTTTATTCACATTCATCCTATCCCCCTCATCCCCAAAACCCTAATACCTAACAAATTCCCTCTATTCCCAAAACCTAATTGGCATTCCCAAAACCCTGCCACTCCCAAAAAAACCTACAGTCAGCACAAAATCCCTCATTCACATTCCCACTCATCAATCCCATTCGTCAAATAGCAAACACCTATTCTTAATATAAAATCTCTTCATACTCATCATTGAAAACCAAACAGTGGCAAATATGGAAACAGATTCACCTTATGAAAGGGATGAGGAAACAATGAGTGATTCCTCCCAAGAAATTCATGCACCAAGAAAACCTCACAAGGGAGGAAAACACATCCGAGAGGAGCCCACTACACTTACAGAGCTATTGGCTTGCCCTCTTGCAATAGCTTGTTTCAAACATCAATCTTGCTACCAGTTTTGTGAGATGGTGGAAAGAGTCAAATACCACCATGAGCTTGCTAGATTATTTGTCCTCCATCTTCACAATGGCCAGGTCAATTTGGCAGGTGTTACATTCACTTTGACACCTGAAACTATAGCTGAAGCAACAGGTATTCCGAATGTGGGTGAATAGTGGAACAAGGGACAGCTGGTGGACAAAGAACATTATGAGCCTTATATAAAGGTTGGCTATCAGAAGCAAATCAGTAGGGTCTACGCTTTCAAATACCTACAGGACACATATGCTCCACTTATGAAACTCATAATCAAATACTTCAACTGTGAAAGCATCTTTTCTCGCTTGTACACCTATCATATTAGACTATTGATTCATTTCACTAGAGTGAAGATGATGAACATCCCTTATTTCATGTGCCGGAATATTGAGATATGACCACATTGGTGCAAAGGAAACCTCCTCATCAACAGTACAACAACATCTATCACTTTGCATTGATCAAGATTGTGGTTTTGCATCAGCTAAGCTTGCTGAATGTTTCATGGGATGATTTCATTTCACATGAGGTTTTCACAAGTCCTCAAGTGACCCCATCAGTTTTTCATGAGGCAGGAGGGCCTTCACATTAGCAAGAAGTGCATGAGACTCAAACAACCAGTGTGCCAGTATTTGTCACTTACCAAAAGGGCACAAGGAGATTATTTGCAGCATCCAAACGAGTACTATCTCCACCTGGGGTGGAAGGGGTCTCATTTCCTTCAACAACAAAGAAAGTACAGGACAAAGGGAAACAACCAGTGCATGATGAGGGGCCTTCTGAAGGTCAAGAGAGAGATTTCATTCTCATTCAGGATGATGACTCTGATTTGGGCTCCCAAAGCTCAAAGCTCAAGGAGATCATCAAAGAACAAGAAGCTGACATTCATGACTTATCTCTTAACCTGGAAAGAGCTAAGTGGATTATAAACTACCTTGAGCAAAGGAACAAGCAGTTGGAGGACCAGCAAACAATCATGGAGCTGCAAAACATAAGAGAAAATCGGCAAGCAGCCAAGAGGAGGAAAATCAAATTGACACCACTAGAGCAAGAGATTGAAGTTGATCGTGAATCTTGGCTAGAGAGGGCAAACATGCACTTGGAGAAGATGCTGGAGAAGGCCAACAAAGAGAAAAATATGTTGAGGCACATGACCTATCACTATTTGGCAAGAAACAAGATTTGCAAAGCGAGAATAAGGACCTTGAAGGCCAAGTTGAGGAAAATTTTGAGGAGGAAGAAAGAGAAAGATAAGCTCAAAATCTCGGCTGAGACTTCCTTAGCCCAACATAGTACTTGATGTAGGTAACTCAGCCCAAATTTCAAGAAATTTGACACAATTTTTGTCAATTTTGAAATTTTGAAGGAAAAAATAGGTTTTCCTACCTGGTGCGTAGCGCCACTTGGCGCTCGCTTTTGCTATGGATCTCCTTTGGAAGAAAAATCTACATTTTTGGATTCCTCATGAAAAATTATGAATTCCCAGAAATTACTAGAAAGTTTTGTCAAGTTTTGAGCTTCCAAAAGGGTCAAAAACACCTCAAAAATGCCCTTTCTACCCCTTTTTGGCCACACAGGACGCAGTGATGGGAGAACTCACTTTTGGAGGGGAAAATGGACACCAAATTCAGAAATTCCACCTGTTCTGGAAAGTAGACAGACATACCTTTCCAACAATCCCACTTGAAGAAAATTTGGTGCACGGAAAGGCCTCCAAAATCAGCTGCAAAAAGGTGCTACGAACAGGGAAAGTGGCGCGACGCACAAGATGGAAAATTGCTATTTTTGCCCAAAAACTCTGTTTTTCGCCTAGTTTTTTCTCAGTTTGACTTTTTTCTCTCCCATGGTTAAACTAATGATGTAAATTGATGTAACTTGAAGTAATTTGATGTAAAAATGTTGAAAATTCACTCATGGAGGTAGATACATCATGAAAAGGTAGTTTTGAACTGAATGAATCAGTTTCCTAGGTTTTAAAGGCAAGTTGTTCCACTACCTATTTTTCAGTTCTTAGTTTAGATCTTGTTGAAATAACTCCTAAACTCATGAATTCGACCCCTAAAGGCTAGCATGGGTTGTTTGTTGCCTATATCTAGTACTTTTTCAGTCATTTGTAAAGGTTGGACTCTTGTGAATGCTTTGAGCATTATTGTACATTCATCTTTGCAGTTTGGCAAGGAAATAGACCAAGGTTTGCAACATTTTGTGGGATTCTTGTGGCAAGGTGATTTAGTATTGTTTATCCTTTTGTATTTCAAGTTATCATGTGTTTATGTGTGCCATTATCTCTCTCATTTCAGCTTAACTAAATGAATCAAGTATAGAGGTAGAATTCATTGATGTTTCAGTGCTCTACCTTAGGGTTTATTTGGTTTTTTATGTTTTCAACTATTTGAAGAGGATTCCTGATACTTTCATGCCCTCTTCAACTCCTCACCAGTCTTAAATCTTTCCATTTCACTTATTTCAAAGTACTAAAGCATTTCCCTACCTCGCCCCACAAAAACCTCTGCAAGACTGAGTCCATTCCCTAGACCCAAAACTGTCCTTCAATTTTGATCCAGCAAGCCAACATAAAACTCAATCAAACTCCTCTGAGCACATACCTAACCTAAAATTAGTATTTATAACGGTCATCTCAAGCCTTATTTACTATATTTTCATTGAGATCAAGACAAGGAGAGAGCCCTCTCCCGACTTGGTAGGGCTAGCTACCAGGTTAAGCGTGGTTTGATGTTACCCTAGACCCGTCTTTCTCAGCCTGAGGTAGATTTAGGCCCTAACAAGATCCATTCCAAGTATGGTTTCAATCCTTAATGTGTTGTATTCAAACTCAATAGGGAGTGAGCCCATATACTAGTTCATAGGTGGTGAACCCAATAGTGGTTTTCCAAGTGGTGTTATGGGCCTAAGTGGCCTCAACAAGTCTCTCTGCCCAATATTTTTATTTTTTGTTGATCACTTTGGTTAGGGTGCTCTCTATTGCTCTGTTGGTAACCTCCACTTTTCCATTTACTTGAGGGTCATATGGACTAGACTTCTGGTATCAGATGTGATGTTTCTTGATGATTCCCTCAATCAGATTGGAGGTGAACTAAGAGCCTTGGTTTGTCACAAATTCTCTTGGAAAACAAAACTTGTAGAAGATGTTTTCTCTTAGAAACTCAACTAATTTATGCGTGTTTGTTGCCTTCACTAATTTCACCTCAACCCACATAGTCAGGTAGTCAATGCACACAATAATGTATGTTTTTTGTTCGGATTGAGGATCAATAGGACCAACGAAGTTCATGCCCTACTTCTCAAATGGCTCAAAATACACTTGAGGTTGTAGAGAAATTTCATCCTTTGAATGGGTTTCCGCATCCTTTGGCATTCATCACGTTGTGCAGTGTATCTTTGGGCATATTTGTGAAGGGTTGGCCACTACTATATTGCTTGTAAGATCTTGTAGGTTGTCCTCTTAGAAGCAAAATGGCCCCCACAAGGTCCATCATAGAAATCTAATATGATTTCATAAAATTCATCTTCCCTCGCACATCTTCTTAGGATCTAATCACACCTCAACTTGAAGAGTTTACCCCCAATCCAAGTGTAAGAGGCACTCTTTCTAATAATTTTTATTTTCTCCTTTCAAGATTAGTGAGGAGATAATTGAACAACAGCTTGTAAATTGACTATGTCGGTGAACCATGGAGAGAAGAGTGATATGGAAAAGAGATGCTTGTCATGGGTCATCCACTGCCTCATCATTTGAAGACAAGGATATTCTTGAAATAAAATCTCCAACAATATTCTCTTTTCTAGTCTTGTCAACAATGGTTAAATCAAATTGTTGTAGCAACAATAACCACCTAATTATGTGAGCATTCACATATGTTTTATTCATTAAGTGATTGATTGTTGCATGATTAATATGCGAAAATATTTGATAGCCAGTAATGTAGTTCCTAAATTTGTTTATACAATAATAAAGAGATTTTTCAATAATTGTATAGTTAATTTCAGCCTTGGATATATTTTTGCTGATAAAATAAATGGCATGGGGAAGTTTACCTTCGAGTTGTGCTAGTGCTACCTCAACTGCTTTATTTGATGCATCTCTATGGATATGGAATGGAAAAGTCCATTTTGGGCCTCTATGGACAGGTGCAATCATTAATTTTTCTTTACTTTCCTCAAATAATTTTTGGCATGAATTTGTCTAGAAAAACTCTTCATCTTCTGTTAATTATGAAAATAAATGTGAAGTAATTTTTCTAAAATCTTTGATAAATATTTGATAATATCTAGATAGGCATATAAAACATCTAACATATTTCTGTTTTTTAGGAACATGAACCTTTTTTATGATGGTTATTATGTTAGGATCTACTTGAATTCCTTTTTCAAAGAAAAAGTGCCTTGAAGCCATCCCCTTGTTCATCATAAATATGCATTTCTCATGCTCAGGTAGAGGTTGATTTCATTACACCTATGCAATACTTTGCATAGGTTTGAAAGAACCTCTTGGAAATCATCCCTATAGGGTGTAAAATCATCCATGTAGATTTCCATTGAATCATGCAGAAGGTCAGAGAATATACTCAATACATCCCTTTGGAAGGTGGCAGGTTTATTGCACATACCAAATGGGTTAAATTTGTAAGAAAAGGTTCCTCATGGACATGTGAAGGTGGTTTTATCTTGATCTTCAAATCTGATCTAGATTTGGTTGTACCCATTTAACCCATCTAGGAAGGAGAAGAACTTTTTCCCTGCAAGGACATCAAGAGCTTGGGCAATAAATGGCATGGAGAAACAATCCTTTTTAGCGGCATTGTTGAGTTCTATGTCAACACAGATTCTCCATTTTCCATTCTTTTAAGGGACAATGACAAGGGGAGACACCCATTCACTATCTAAGATCAGAGAGATGAATCCTACATCCAATGATGTCTTTTAACGCAAGGTTCATTCGCCTATGAGGTTGATGAACATTTTTATGATCCTAAATATATATATAGTGAGTGCATATAGAAGGATGAACTCCCTTAATTTATTTATAGTCCCATGAAAATGCATCAACATGTTGTTTCAAGATAGTTATAAGTTGGTCCTCTTGATCATCTGAGAGAAAGGGGTTGATTTTCAAGATTTCAAAGGGATTGTTTTCTATCATTTTCACATTATTTTGCTTAGAACCAAGAATTATTTTGCTAAACAAGGTCTTCCTAAGATGAGATAGGTATCCATTAAACTTGGTCTTGGGTTGTAGGAAAACAAAATCGGTGGGATATTTCGAAGAATCAATAAAGACCATAACATCTTCAATGATACCTTCAGGTGTTGATATAGATCTATCAACAAGTTGTAGCATTGTGGTGGTCTTCCTTAGAGATTCTCGGAGATTGAATTTGAAGATAGACACCTTAGTCATGACATTTTTTGTATCTCCCATGTCAATGAGAGTGTTAGGAACTATAATATCATTAGTGTGGACATCTACTACTGAGCTCCCAGGATCTAAGTACTTATGGGATGATGCCTCTCCCAAACATAAGATTAGCTAGATGCCCTATGAAATTGATAGTAGGGGCATCTCTTTTCCTCCTCCCTGGCCTTCTAAGACATTCCTCTTTAATGAACTTATTATGGATAGGAACATCCGTGATGGCTTGAAGGAGAGGGATTTTGACACAAATTTTCAATTCTCCTAGAAGTTCAACTTCTTCTAGGGTGTGTGCTTTGTGAGTGATTGACCTTTCAGGATAGGGAGGCTTATTTTTGGTGACTTGAGGCACAGGATCTTCCTTATCTTCCATTATATTTTTTGTTGGATAAGGTGGATGAGCATATGAAAGGTCCTTCCCAATCCTAAGGTTTATCTCTTGAATTTCTATAGCATAGGTTGGGTAGGTGGTTTCTCAACTTCAGACTGGTTGAGCTTGTTTATTGTTGGGATTTGGGTTTGGTTGGGTATTCATTTGAAGTTATTTTGGAGGATCATTTTGGGGTACTTGTAATTGATGAGGAGGATGCATTAAGGAAAGTGATTGGGTTGCCTGAGGCCTCCATCTCAAAGATGGATTACCCCATTAAAGAGGTTGGTGTGGATATGCCTGAAGAGGAGGAATAACATTTTGGGGAGAATAAGGCCATAGAGTGGGCATAGATTAGGGTGAAGAATTTGGAGGAAACCAAGGTTGTTAATGTGAATTTTAATTTGTATTGGAAGGAGAGGGGCGTTCCATACCTTGTTGAAACTACCCAGGGGCTTGTGGCCTCTTTTGATTGACAAAGAAAAATTGCTCCATTGTCCCTTCTGCTCCTTAGTATACAACTTTCAAACCTGGAAAAGATGGACATTTGTCAATGGAGTGATTTTCTTCACATGCAAAACATATTTCTATGACATCTAAATGGCACTCAACCCTAGGATGTCTTTTAGTGCATTTATGGAAAAATATAGCTAATTCTCTTTCTACTTCTTGTTTCTTCATAATTTGTAGTGTATCCATATGCATAGAAAAGGTGTGTAAGATCTTGTTTTTTAGGTCCTCTAGCATACCATCTATGCATTCTTAGTAATTATGGAGGATGAAGAGGGACTTATTAAGAGTTTTTTTTTCTATACCTCTTTTTCTAGTGACCCTTGAATGATTTTTGAATACCTTTTTGATATCATCATAGTTGAGCTGACATATGTCTCCATTATCAAGTAGGTTGAGTGTTTCCATCAGTTCTTCTTTGACCCCTCATAGTAAAAATAACTTCAAGGAATCTGGATCCAATGTGTAGTTGTTCGCTCTTATGTAACTCAACTGAAATATTTCATCAAAATATTCCATAGATTCATCTACTTCTTGAGTCATTTTGAACATCTCATGTTTGGTGTCTCTTGACATGTATAAATCCTAGTACTTGGTGTTGAAGGCTTATTTCATATGCTCCCATGAAATGATGTTATCCACTTCTAGGCTCATGAACCAATGAAGGGTTGCATCCTTAAGAGTGGAAGGGAACAATTTGAGCTTTTTCTCATCAGTTGTGTAGTCATAACTCCTACAAACTCAAACATAAAAGTGTGAAGATCTTCAGTAGTCAAACCATAAAAGTGAGGAAGTACAAATGGATTGATGCCCTTCATATTGGCTTCTCCATCTATTTCCCTAATGAGGGATGTGAACACTTCAGGTTTCCTATTTTCATCCATGGTATTGATGAGTTGTGAAGGTCCTTCTCCTTCTACAAGCTCCTCAAAGATCCTTTCTTGCTCACCTAAAAGGGCCTCAATAGTTCTTATGGAATAGGGTTGGAGATTCACAATCAGTAAAAGGAGGATGATTGTTAGTGGGAATGGGGGTTTTTTATAATAATTTTTTTTTTATCCCTATCTCTTCGAGGCATAAAAGAAATAAATATACTTATTTGTTTTTGTACCTTTTTGGAATGAGGATGCTAATGCAATGCAATTTTTTTATTTTTGGAATGAGGATGCTAATGCAATGCAATTTTTCTATTTTTGGAATGAAGAATGCCTAATGCAAATTTTGTTGTTTTTCATAAAGTGAAATGAAATAAAGAGTAAATCAACTAGGAAAGAAAACAGTACATACAATGACACTTCCTTGGAAACAACGCCAAAAATTGATGGCCCTCAGTATTCCAGCAACAATGTTGTGACTCCTAAGCGTCTTAGCTGTAATTTTCAACCCAGGGTTCATACAAACTTGAAATGGGTCAACACTATGTGTGTAGTAAGAACTACCATTTTCTCTTGTTGACTTTTATAGGGGTGGAAATACGAAGATGATATCTAGTTACACATAGACCATTCAAATTGTTCTATGCTACAAACAAAATTCAAAAATGCAGGAAATGAAAGACAATAAGAAAATATCCTAGATATAATTAGAGGAAAACCATCTCAAATATGATGAAATGAAATCATATATATTCTACTGTGCCAAGAAGGAAAACTCAGAACTGAAATAAAAGTTGTAAATAACAAACCCTAATTCTGGAGGAATGAAACAATTTCTCCCTGAGCAAACTAGGTCAAAGAATCTACTCGATTTCTTTGCTTCTAAATTACATATTTACAGTTCCAAGGACGTTGTAACACATCAAAGAAGGTGAATCATGAGTTGGATGCAAATTTGGGTGATTTTTGGAAGCAAAATGCAAATTGCTACGTGAGTCTTTGTTTCGCTACATGAGACAGTCCAACGATCAGTAAAATCTGCTAAATATGTGGCTGGAAAGAAAAAGGGGATAAGGGAAGGATAAGAAGTGATAAATCACTGACATCCATGTCATCACATTAGTGGTATAAGTGTTTATTTAGCAGAATGTGTGATTGTAGAGTCTTTTGTAGTTGCAAATGCAGGGGACTATGTAGTCACAACGAAACAACAATCATTGGAAAACAAATAAATATCAGAAACTAAAGTGAAATCAAATGCTTAAATAAAGGTGCTAAATAAGAAATATAATCACTACCAATGCTATCATCTAGTGCTCAAATATTGTGCAAGAAAAGACTGCTCAGAAACAAGCTATTTAACCTTGCATAAAAATAATACTTAGAAATAAATTGCAGAAATTAACAAATGCATAAAGAATAATGATATAGAAGGGGTCTTGAGCACCTTGGGTGGGACTTAACCTAATTAAGCTTAGATCCCTAAAGGAGAAATAGACTGATAACTAAAACCAAAGTTGTCTTTCATTAATTGAAGAATTTCTTATTCATAGTAAAAATTTGCAGAACTTGAAAACTAGACTTAATATGTTGCTATCCTTTTTGCTTCTACCCATTGCTAGCTGCCTAATGGGATACTCGAGCCCTTTATATGCAAAATTAATGAGGGTCATGCTCCTTGAAAGGAGGATTGTTTTCACTCCAAAACTCCTAGAAAACTAAATCATGTTCCCTTAGTGACATCATAACTATAGGGAGGAGTATTTATTGCTCCAACCCAATCAAGTTTAAATATTTTGTAGTGGGGGGCATGCCCCATGAATCTATCTAACTAGATATCCTCGTAATCTATGCAAAATCTTCCCAATATCTTGCATCATAATCATATTAGGCACATAAAACATGATAAATTTGGTTAACCCTGCTACAAACTTGTTTAAGCTAAGAAAATGTTATTAAGTGCAAAAATGAAGGTCTAATACAACCTTTATATTCCTAGGAAAGGTTAGATGGGCCTTATGTTTTTCCTAATTGGGAGGCCCATCAACCTCTCTCAAAAACTACTAAAAAAATGTGTGAAACCTAATGTTGAAGAGCAAAACCTAGTTTTGGGAACAGATATCAAGTTGAACAATATCACTAATATGGAAGAAAATGTAGTGGTAGGCCATTTCACAAGCAAAATAATGGACATGAGGAGAAGGACTACTAAACATTTTTCTCCTATGTTGGGATATTCAACTCGATGCAAATGGTTGGATAGGCTGGTTTAAACTTGGCATCAAGCCTCCTAGATTCGAATACCATTCAATTCAATACAAAGGCCCATAAACATGTCGTTGAATATAATGGAATTCCATACAAATGTGCTCACTGACATTCCTACAGTCATTTGGGTGAAAATTTCCCTAGCAGGAAAATAAAAAATAAATGGATCCAAAAACCATCTAAGTGTTTGGGCTCATGATTTTTTCCCTCACATAGTTTGAACACTGATGGTAACAACATAAGGGGGGATTCCTTCAACCCTACTTCTGGCTCGGGTGGTCAAGATCCAACTCTAGGGAGGAAATGATATCACTTTGATTATTGAAAAATGACTCCCACCAAACTGAATCAACAATGTCAAAGTACTCATATGTATATCTAATACATTTTTTAATTTATTCTAGGCAATCAGAATAATTTGTATCTCTATTTTGTCTGCGTGCATTATGAACTTCACCAACTGATTGTAATAACAATATTTTTGATGCAAATATTGGATGATCTGGAATGAACTTCAAAAATTGCAAACCTGAGGACGGTGCCCATTCTGCAGTAGTTGAATACTTCTTGCCCCATATTAGTGTTTTCCCATCAATCAATTTTTTTGATACGAAATTGATGTTGGAAGCTAATGTCATTAAGTTGCTCAATGCATTTCCCCTCACCATATGATCCCAGAATAAACCTTTGCATGTCAACAGTTTATTCCAACACATCAAAAGTAGGCTCTAGCATGTATGATTTCTTAATACATTCAATTAATGATGGCAAGCTCCCAACTTCCTTCCTCCTAAATGTGACTGAAAAATGACTGAACATCTGATCAATATGGTCATGAGTGTGCCCAACAAGAAGGAAACCAACCTTTACCTTTTGAAAAATTCTCAATTCAACAAGCATGTTTAGATATCCAAAAACAACCTAATTTTTGTTTTCACGGCAAGTGTTGTCCAATTGTAGATACAAAACTTCAGGAAGATTACCAGACCAATGAGAAAGCACATCATGAATTATGGTTATGGTCAGATTTGCATCATTATGAATATTTGGAGCTGTGAAGTATACCCTTGGCAACATTTTCCCATTGAAGACCATACAACTGACCAAGTGATACTGAATAAAATTTTCCTCCTGTAAATTTTTGGGTGTGCGAACAAATGTGGTAAAAGTGTTTACTTCTAGTCCATACCATCAATTATCAAACCCAAATATTTATTCAGATTATCATAACACTTCTTTCGATGCTTGTACAACTTTTTCCTTTCGTTTGTTTGTTGTTCGCGATGCTCTTGAAGTTCTTTGACAATTGAATCTACACAACATAAAAGAAAGCCATTAAGAAATATGTTTTCATAGTTGATGACTATACAATTTTAAAAGTTAAAGTTATGAATGCTTACCTCTTTCTGACCCTTCACATTTGTCCCTTTTTTATTTAAGAGAAGCACATGTACTGCAAATCCCCATCCTTCTTCTTAGGAATACGGACATTGTTGATTTCTTTCTTCCATACCTTCACAAAATATTGATATGTAATAAACCAGCCATGTCCCTCAGCACCTTCTGCATATTCTTTGTATAAGTTGTAGATTACTCGTCTTGAAATATTATCTGGAATATGTATTGTCTCTCTATTTGGCATACACTCTCCATGCTTTGAAAAGAAATCTTTCATTCATGACATTACAGTATTTGATAATGGCCCAAACAGTCTTTTATGACGTACTTATGAATAAAATGTGGGATCCTTATCCAAATTTTCTTGAATTCTCGAGAGACGAAAATTCCCAATCGAATGAAACATTTTGAAAGCTTTTCTACAGATAAATAAAGTCCTAATATGATAATCATAACCTGACAATGTAGATTGCATGCACCCAACTAAATATGAATTTTGCATGCTTTTATTCATTGACAAATATCTCTTCTTGCTCTCTAATGAAAATTTGAAATCCATATGTTTCAAGCAATATTTTTGGCAACATTCACTTGAAATGAGAGCACTGATAGAACTTCTTCTCGTCAGATATTCTGCTCTACCCCTTGTATAACTAGAACATCTTGCATTGATACGAAAAGGTCTGCTCCTACTCCTCGATACAATATTTCTTGGCAACATCTCCATCATTGGATCATCATTTCTATAAAGATTTTCATCATCATTAAGAGGAATGTTATCCACACTATGATCAGCGGTGCTTTTCAAATATTGACTTGGAGGATATTCTTCATCTTCCCCTTCTTTAGTGCTACTGTCATAGTCCTTAGAATTAGTACTGAATGGAAAATTTGACTCGATGTTTAATGGATATTCTTCCTCATGTGCATTGTCAGTGCTGCTCTCATAGTCCATAGAATTAGGACAACATCGAAAATGTGACTGTTTACTTATTGAAGATGCTACATCCTGTCCTTTGTCACTGCTACCTTTATACTCATTAGAATTAGGAGTAAGAGCATCATCTTGTCCTTCATCATTGCTCTTCTCATAGTCCTTAGAATTAGGACTAAGAGGACACTGTGACACTCCATTCTTTTGAAATTCATCATCATGCTCTTCATCACTGTTGCTCTCATAGTCCTTAGAATTAGGACTAAGTGGACATCGTGACACTCCAATCTTTTGAAATTCATCATCCCGCTCTTCATCACTGCTGCTCTCATAGTCCTTAGAATTAAGACTAACTGGACACCGTGACACTCCATACTTTTGAAATTCATCAGCGTGCTCTTCATCACTACTACTCTCATGGTCCTTAGAATTAGGACTAAGTGGACACTTTGACATTCTATTCTTTTGAAATTCGTTATCATGCTCTTCATCACTGCTGCTCTCATAGTCCTTAGAATTAGGACTAAGTGGACACCGTGACACTCCATCCTTTTGAAATTCGCCATCATGCTCTTCAACACTACTGCTCTCATAGTCCTCAAAATTAGGACTAAGTGGACACCCTGACACTCCATTCTTTTGAACCTCACCATCATGCTCTTCATCACTGTTGCTCTCATAGTCCTTAGAATTAGGATTAAGTGGACATCGTGACACTCCATTCTTTTGAAATGTGTCATCAAGCTCATCATCCCTGCTGCTTTCATAGTCCTTAGAATTAGGACTACGTGGAATCTGTGACTCTTTATTTATTTGAAATTCTCCATCCCCTCTTTCATCAGTGTTGCTCTCATAGTCCTTAGGATTAGGACTAAGTGGAAGAATTGACTTTCTATTCATAGTGGAAGAATTCCCGCTATATTCATCAATATGAATAGAGTTGTTACGCGATGAAGATGTTGATGTTGTATAAATCGAAACTTCACTATTAGGACAATCCATCCATTTCAAATAGAAGATGTTGAATGATACAAATAGAGAGTCTCCTAAAGATATTATATAGCTTAGAGAATGAAATTTTCCCTCCAAAAAGTTTCACGAAAATATTTCTCTCCAAAAAGTTTGTTAGATTTATTTCGCTTCATTATTTTATTCTACAATTTATTGAAAATTGTAAACTAAATTTTTTTATGAAATAAATCATTAAAGTTAAAATTGTAAACTACAACTTCTACATTAATTATTTTAATACTTAAAGTATATAATATTTACTAAACTATTGAATTTTTTTATTTATAATACATTCTAAAACAAATTAATCCCACATTCACCTTGCTGTAAAAATTTCTATAATATTCACTTTATCATATTTTCCTTCGTCGCCATAAAAAATTAACATTTTAATTTTTTTTTTTAAATTATCCCACATTAACCGTATGGTAAAACATCTCCGTAATTTAACCTATTTACTAAATTCCATTATCACTATTACTCACATCACATCAAGGTTTTCTGAAGTTCGTTGAAAGACTTGCGAATTTTTGGAGTAGCTACATTGCCATCAACAACATATTCAACGAAGAATTCTCACAATTGAAAGGTTAGTTAAAAAAATTTCCTTGAAAATTTTCATATTAAATTAGTTTAATGAAGTAGATTTTTTTTTAATTAATACTTTTTGTGAGCCAAATTAACCAATACATCCGTCGTGAGTATGGTGGGCCCGACAAAACTCACGATGGAAACCCACACCGGGGTACCACGGTGGCCCACTTGCCCGCCCGGTAGGCTGTTGGGCGATTCCGAGAATTGCCCAACAGCCACCCGGGGCGGGCGAGCGGGCGAGCCGTCGGGGTGGCGCAGGGTGGGCAGGGAGGGCAAGCGGGTGGGTGGGAGGGCGGGTGATGACGGGCGGGCGGGAGGGCAGGTAGGCGAGTGGGTGAGGGCGGGCGGGAGGGCGATCAGGTGGGCAAGCGGGTGAGGGCGGGTGGGCGGGTGCGAGCAGGCAAGCGGGTGAGGGCAGGCGGGTGAGGGCAGATGGGAGGGCGGGCGAGAGAGGGCAGGCAAGGGCGGGCGGGAGGGCAGGCGAGGGTGGGTGAGGGCGGGTGCAAGAGGGTGAGGGCGGGTGGGAGGGCGAGTGAGGGCGGGAGGAAGGGCAGGTGAGGGCGGGCGAGGGCGGGTGGGCGGGCGAGTGGGGCACCGCGGCACCCCGGTGACCCGCTCGCCCACCGCAGGGATTGGACGATTCTCGGAATCGCCCAACCCCCCGGCGGCCCGCCCACCCACCGCGGGGGTTGGACGATTCTTGGAATCGCCCAACCCCCGCGGCGGGCGGGCGGGCGGCGGGGGTGGCGCTGGGTGGGGCTGCGACACCCACCCTGGCAGCCCGCCCGCCCGCCCGCGGGGGTTGGGGAATTCCTAGAATCACCCAACCCCTGTTATAAGGACCTGCAGTCCTTGAATGGTTCCTCCCAAAGTGCGACCGCGACCGAACGGAGGGCGCGCTGTTGAAGGCTTGAAAGAACAGCGTTCCAGCTTGATGAGCGAGCTCCACTAAGGCGTGTGAAGTGTTATTTCATAATGTGAAGTGCGTAGATGAGGGCGAGCTGAATTTATATGGCATGGGGAGCGATTGGCTCAACCCACGGGCCAACCAACAAACATGACAGGCCGACCGATGGTTAGAAGCGTTTGGAGGATGGCCGACTCACATTTGCGATAATGTTTGAGGGCGTGGGCAGGTAGGCTGGGTAGCTGCGACCTCGCCCTACGCTCATATATATTGGAGATACGTGGATGGCATTTGAACAATCACTCATTGCTCAACAACTTCGCTCATGTGAAGAAGTGCGCAGATTTAGAGGTGGACACAGCAAGGAGTGAAGGCGCATAACTTGGTGATGCGCTCGTTCTTGGGCGAGGCCACACGAAGGTGAAATGCACATCTTGGTTTTGGGTGAAGGGCGTGGGTAGAGGTCGCCCACCGGTTGGAGTGAGGCGTGCATGGGTGTGGCGCCCGATTTGTGCGACGACTTGGCACAGGTTCTTCGGTGACTTAGGTGAGCGCCCACCCATCGTGCAAGTGTGCACAGAGTGACTTTTGGTGAAGTGTTGAAATTGTGAACGGAGGTGTGACTTGTGTGGAGGCACCCGTGTGTGGTGACTTGGTTATGACGAGGCACGCCCAAGTTGGGCAAACAACATGATCATGCGACAAGGTGAACAAAGGGTTGGTGAGTCGTGCGGCGACCATGCGGAGGTGCCGATGAGCTGGGCAACCGAGTTTGCCGAAGTTGAAAATTGGCTAAGTGTAAATTTGGGGTTTCCCAATATTTAACTTGTAAAGCTTTGTAACATTGAAGATTGTATAATATATTGATTCGGGCAGACTCATATTGCAAGGAGTTGCCCCTCCCTTTATACTGTTATGCATTTCTCTTATATAATGTTGTTTATGTGAATGTTATGGGATTTCACTTGTATAAAGGAACACATTAATAATACTTGGTTGTGAAACACAAACTAAGTAGGATAAGTGGAATGTTAGGCGTAGTCTACAATCGTAAGTATTAGTGAAAATAAAACGATTGGTAGTGCCGCACCTCGCTATAAGCGGTTGAAAGGCTACCGCAGGTGTAGAGGCGTGACAGGTGGTATCAGAGCTGGCTGATGATTGGGTTGACAATGAAGTGTTGATCCCGCTGCACTATCGTGACAGGTGCTATCACAGCTAGTGCCAGAGAGTTGGTGCTGGTGTTGAAGCGTTGAAGCTGATACACACCTGCACTTTGTGACAGGTGGTATCAAAGCTGGTGAACTAAATCAAGGAGCTGATTCTACGAAGACCGAAGACTTGAAAGGGAGTTCAAGTTTTGCAGGTAACAGGTGGAATATTAGGGTGATTCAGGTGAATGTTGAAATAGGTTTAGCAGAGGTGAAGCTTAGTGCTTGGGCCAAGCTAAACGACAAGGCATGGCAGGTTTGGAAGAATGCGAAGGGAAGCTCTTGCTTACCTTATACAGGTTGAAGCGGATGAAAGAAGAGAATCCCCGGATAGATAAGCTTGAAGTCTTGGAAAGGAATGTTGAAGACGAACTTCTTCAACTTGGTTGGAAAATGGAGCAGGATGAAGTTGCAGATTGTACCGACAAGGAATAGGAAGCCGTGATGATCAAGGATGTTGCAGATATGACAACGATGGAGGATGAACTTGAGATTGATCAAGTTGGACCAGGATCGTGCAGTTTGTAGACATGGATGGATGAGGATACTCACATGGAGGAGCCTCATGATGATGATGTAAGTACTATTGATACTTGTGTTCCACTTGAGCATTTGGTAAATGAATCGTATGCAGGGAAAAGCAAAGTCAGTTTGCCGATGCAGGGGAGCATCTTACCATGGATGTCTATGATGAGACCTTGTATGGAGAAGCAAGGATTTTTTATTGTTGCAGGACTTGTTGGGGTTGTTTGTGACCTTATGGTAGAAGGTACAAAGGCCCGTGACAAGGGAGGAACATGATGATCGTTGTGGGTGAATGGGTCATGCTTTAGCCACATGGAGAATTGGCTAAGTGCCTGGCATGACTCATGGACATATTGGAGGAGGGCACACTCTTGAGGTGTGATGATACTTGGGTGGACTTCTCATGGCCGAGACCAAGAGATAGTCTTGGTGGAACCTTTAGTGGGGGAGCTATGATGGAAGGGACTCGTGATGATGATGATATGGTTGGGTGACCAAGTTCACTAGACCGAAGATTGCAGACTTGGATGAGGATGACCGATTGTTGTGATGGGTCTACTTGGTTGGACTACATGGGCAACTTAGTCATGGACATCAGGTTGGAGACATGGAGCATGGCAGTCTTATGCAGGGACATTATGCAGGAGCACTTGTAGAGGTGTCACTTATGGGCATCCAATGAGGAGTGCCAAGGCAAGGATGTTGTGCAAGTGGATTTGCTGATGTGACATGGAGATGTTTTACTTATGAGCCGATGGAGAGGTTGTGCACTCTTGTACAACAAGGCCATGGACTTGGATGGAGTTGTGAGTAGACTATGGAGCATTCCTACTACATGGAGAGCTGAGGCATCTTGCAGAGACCTTTGGGCCGAGACTTGTATGCTTGCTGAGATGTTGGTTGGAGATGACTCATGGAGCTCATGATGACATGAGATTGTTGTGACTTCTAGGGAGACTTCATATATAGTGGACTTGGAGGATCTAATGCATTGAGGAGCTGAGGTCAGAGACTTTGATGCAGGATGGGGTGCATACTTTCAAGTACATGTATGGGAATGGCTTGAAAGAGTGACTTGATGTGGAGGATCGATATGAGACACTTTGGAGTGATGGAGTTACAACGATGATGATGCCTTGGTGGCAACACTTGGGCATGGGTTGAGCCAAGACTCAACCACCTTTTGGCACATGGGAGCTGATTACTCTATGATCATGGGTAGCACATGGATAGATGAGACAGGTGTATATTTGTCTCTATGACAGACTTGAGGGATGGCACATACAGATATGATGGAGGTTGCTTCATGGACCTGGATGTGGCACATCAAGAGTCGGAGTTTGATGAGATGGTATCTTCATGTTGAGGAGGCACACATATGGATGATGATGTTTGGGTAGATGTAGCTGATTTCATGCAGCACATTAGTACCAGACATCATGGACATCATGTTGCAGATGAGATGAGGACTACTTCATGGACCTGAGCATGGCTTACACTTGTATAAAGATGGATTCTTGATCGAGTTGAGGATGTGACAGGATGTTTTGAGAAACCACTGATGGTGGCATGAGGATGTGCATTCTCATGGTTTGAGCGTGACAGTTGGATTAGCTACCCAACTAGTTCAAACATGGGGTAGTTCAATGTGCAGAGATGTGTCAGCATTGTGTTTGAGTATCATGGTAGAAGTTCACACGAGCACGACACATGATGAGGTCGACACGGGAGGTTGCAGGAAACATGCAGCTTGGATGGAAGGGCTAGCCTTCCATTATGAGGAGCAACATGTGGATATTGCAACAAGATGGTCGATGGTTATGGATTGAGATGATTACCGATGTGACATACCGATGGGGTGTATACCTTGGTATGGTGATCTTGGTGACAGATGGTTGCTGGGACGAGACATGATGGAGACGGTGGTTCTACATATGTTGCAGGGATGTTTGCAGTATGTGGAGGAGTTGACATCATGGATGAGATAGTTATTATTAATCTTGGTGGATGGCTACCAGGATGATATGTTGTCGAGGACGACAACGACTTCAGGTGGAGGAGGATGTAAGGACCTGCAATCCTTGAACGGTTCCGCCCGAAGTGTGACCGCGACCGAACGGAGGGCGCGCGGTTGAAGGCTTGAACGAACAGTGTTCCGGCTTGATGAGCGAGCTCGACTAAGGCATGCAAAGTGTTATGTCATAATGCGAAGTGCGTAGATGAGGGCGAGCTGGATTTATATGGCGTGGGGAGCGGTTGGCTCAACCCATGGGCCGACCAACAAACATGATAGGCCGACCGATGGTTGGAAGCGTTTGGAGGATGGCCGACTCACATTTGCGATAATGTTTGAGGGTGTGGGCAGGTCGGCTGGGTAGCTGCGACCTCGCCCTACGCTCATATATATTGGAGATACGTGGATGGCATTTGAACAATCACTTATCGCTCAACAACTTCGCTCATGTGAAGAAGTGCGCAGATTTAGAGGTGGACACAGCAAGGAGTGAAGGCGCATAACTTGGTGATGCGCCCATTCTTGGGCGAGGCCACACGAAGGTGAAATGCACATCTTGGTTTTGGGTGAAGGGCGCAGGTAGAGGTCGCCCGCCAGTTGGAGTGAGGCGTGCACGTGTGTGGCGCCTAGTTTGTGCGACGACTTGGCACAGGTTCTTGGGTGACTCAGGTGAGCGCCCGCCCGTCGTGCAAGTGTGCACGGAGTGACTTTTGGTGAAGTGTTTAGATTGTGAACGGAGGTGTGACTCGTGTGGAGGCGCGCCCAAGTTGGGCAAACAACACAATCGTGCGACAAGGTGAACGAAGGGTTGGTGAGTTGTGTAGCGACCATGCGGAGGTGCGATGAGCTGGGCAACCGAGTTTGCCGAAGTTGAAAATTGGCTAAGTGTAAATTTGGGGTTTCCCAATATTTAACTTGTAAAGCTTTGTAACATTGAAGATTGTATAATATATTGATTCGGGCAGACTCATATTGCAAGGAGTTTCCCCTCCCTTTATACTGTTATGCATTTCTCTTATATAATGTTGTTTATGTGAATGTTATGGGCTTTCACTTGTATAGAGGAACACATTAATAATACTTGGTTGTGAAACACAAACTAAGTAGGATAAGTGGAATGTTAGGCATAGTCTACAATCGTAAGTATTGGTGAAAAAAAAACGATTGGTAGTGCCGCACCTCGCTATAAGCGGTTGAAAGACTACCGCAGGTGTAGGGGCGTGACACCCATTGTAACGTCCTGAGGTCTCCACCTGATGTGCGACACGTTCAGGCGACGGACAACCGTGGGCGCGCGTGCAGTTGAGGGTGAGCTGCGGTTGTACGACAAGGATGCGACGAACATATGCGATGTTAATGAGCAAGCGTTGGTATATATGCACCTTGGAACGTTGAACGATGGGTTTTGAGAACGACTTACGATGGAGGAAAGCCGACACATGTTTGGACATTTAAGGGGGTGTGCACAAGGCATTGGACAAGTCGGCTGGGCGCCAGACTTAGCCCCAAGCCTTGATATATATTGCGAATGCGTTGGATCATTTCAAACATCGAAAAATCATTCAATCACTTCCCATATTTGCACAAGGAAGAAGTGCGCAGTTCTAAGTGCGCAAAGACAAAAGGAGAAGGCGCAGTTCTCATGCACCCATTCTTGGGTTGGTTGCACGGTGGAAGAGCGTTGCACTTGGTGTTGGGCGAAGGTGCGGGCGAAGGTGCGCCCGGTGGTCGGGTGAGGCGTGCACGGTGAACGTGTGGCGCCCGAATTGTGCGACGACTTGGCGTGGGTGTCTTGGCAACTCGGGTGAGCGCCTGCCCATCATGCAAGTGTACACGAAGGTGAACGAAGGTTGGAACCGAAGGTCGTAGAGTTGGGCAGGCGGTACTACGTGTTGTTCATTTGCGACCAAACGAAGAGCGAACTGGCGAAGACGTGTGATCAGGTGAACGACGGGTTGGTGAGTCGTGCGGTGACCGTGCGGAGGTGCCGACAAGCTGGGCAACCGAGTTTGCCGAAATTGTGAAAATTGACTAAGTGTAAATTTGGGGTTTCCCAAGATTTAGCTTGTACATTGTAAAAGTGAAGATTATATAATATATTGATTCGGGCAGACTCATATTGCAGGGAGTTTCCCCTCCCCTTTATACTGTGCAATTGTCTTTGTTTATAATTGTTGTTGATAATGAATGAGTATGGGTGTTGATTGGTATAAAGGACAAACATAATAATACTTGGTTGCGAAACACAAACTAAGTAGGAGAAAGTGAATTAGGCATAGTCCACGAACATAAACATTGGTGAAAAGAAAGTGTTCAGTGGTGCCGCACCTCGCTATAAGCGGTTGAAAGACTACCGCAGGTGCAGGGGCATGACATCGGTGGCCGGGTGGGCGAGCAGTCGAGGTGGTGCGGGGTGGGTGCCACAGCCCCACCCGCCCGCCCTCACCCACCCACCCCTGCCCGCTCTCACACGCCTGCCCTCGCCCGCCCTCACCCGCTCGCCCTCACCCGCCCGGCCTCACCCACCCTCACCCGCCCGCCCTCTCTCGCCTGGCCTCACCGCCCTCCCGCCTGCCCGCCCTATCCCGCCTGCCCTCGCCCGCTCTCCCACTCGCCCTCCCGCCCGCCCTCACTCGCCCTCCCACCCACCCTCACCGACCTGCACCTGCCCGGACCCACCCGCCCTCACCCGCGGCCGGGTGGGCGGGCGGGCCGCTGGGGTGGTGCAGGGTGGGGCTGCGACGCGGGAGGGCGAGTGAGGGCAGGCAGTAGGGTGGGTGAGTGCGGGCGGGAGGGCAGGTGAGGGAAGGCAAGTGAGGGCGGGCGTGTGAGGGCGGGTGAGGGCGGGTGAGGGCTGACGGGTGAGGGTGGGTGAGGGCAGGCGGGAGAGGGTGGGCGGGTGAGGGTGGGTGAGGGTGGGCGGGTGAGGGCGGGTGAGGGTGGGCGGGTGAGGGCGGGAGGGCAGGTGAGGGCAGGCAGGGGTGGACGTGTGAGGGCGGGGGGGTGGTGGAGTGTGAGGGCGGGCGTAAGGGTGGGCAGGAGGGCGCGTGAGGGCAAGTGATGGCAGGCGAGTGAGGACAGGAATGAGGGTAGGCCAGAGGGCGGGTGAGGGCGGGCGGGAGGGTGGATGAGGGCAGGTGGGCGAGAGGGTGAGGGTGGGCAGGAGGACGGTGGGCGAGTGAGGGCGGGCGGGTGGGTGAGGGTGGGCAGGCGAGTGAGGGCGGGCGGTAGGGCGCATTAGGGCAGGTGAGAGCGAGCGAGTGAGGGCGGGCGGGAGGGCACATGAGGGCGGGTGAGGGTGGGTGGGTGGGCGGGCAGGGAAGTGGGGCTGCAGCGCCCACCCCGCACCACCCCATCAGCCCGCCTGCCTGGCCGTGGGTGAGGGTGGGCAGGTGAGGGCAGGCGGGAGGGCGAGTGAGAGCGGGTAGGTGAGGGCGGGTGGGAGGGCAGGTGAGGACGGGTGAGGGCGGGCGGGAGGACGGGTGAGGGCGGGCGGGAGGGCGAGTGAGGGCGGACAAGTGAAGGTGGGTAGGTGAGGGCGGGCAGGCGGGAGGGCGGGTGAGGGCTGGCGGGAGGGCGGGTGAGGGCGGGTGGGTGCACGGGTGGGTGAGGGTGGGCGGGAGGGCAAGTGAGGGCAGGCGGGAGAGGGCAGGCAGGCGGGCGGGTGAGGGCAGGTGAGGGTGGGCGGGTGAGGGCGCGCGGGCGGGTGAGGGCGGGTGATGGCGGGAGGGTGAGGGCAGGTGAGGGTCGGTGGGAGGGCGGGTCAGGGCGAGCGGGTCAAGGCGAGCGGGAGGACGGGTGAGGGCAGGCAGGGGCAGGCGAGGGCAGGCCGGGGCGGGCGTGTGAGAGCCGGCGGGGGTGGCCAGGTGAGGGCGGGCGTGAGGGCGGGCGAGAGGGCAGGTGAGGGCAAGCAGGAGGGTGCGTGAGGGCGAGTGAGGGCAGGAATGAGGGCAAGTGGGAGGGCAGGCGGGTGAGGGCGGGCGAGAGGGCAAGTGAGGGTAGGTGGGGGAGCAGGTGAGGGCAAGCGAGTGGGTGGGTGAGGGGGGGTGGGAGGGCGGGTGGGCAGGTGAGGGCGGGTGAGGGCGGGCGGGTGGGTGAGGGCGGGCAGGAGGGCTGGTCGGCGGGAGGGTGGGTGAGGGCGATCTAGAGGGCACGTGAGGGCGGGCGAGGGCAGGCGGGTGGGGCTACATCACCCACCTCGCGCCACCTCGGCGACCCGCCCGCCCGGTGGGTGCGTTAGGCGATTCTCAGAATCGCCCAACCCCCGCGGCAAGTAGGTGGGTCACTGGGGTGGCACGGGGTGGGTGCCGCAGCCCCACCCCGCACCACCCCGGCGGCCCACCCACCCTAACCCGCCCTCCCACGCCGCAGCCCCACCTCACGCCACCTCGGCGGCCCGCCCACCCCGCCGTGGGTGAGGGCGGGCGGGAGGGCGGGTGAGGGCCGGCTAGTGAGGGCAAGCGGGCGGGTGGGTGGGTGGGACTACAAGCGGGTGGAATCGCCCAACCCCCGCGGTGGGGCAGGCAAGCCGTCGGGGTGGCGCGGGGTGGGCGCCGCAATGCCACCCGCCCGCCCACCTATCTGCTCGCCCTCCCGCCCACCCACCCGCTTGCTTGCCCTCACCCGCCCACCCCCACCTGCCCGCCTGCCCACCCACCCACCCTCACCCGCCCTCTAGCCCCCCCGCCCACCCGCACTCCTGCCCAGGGCACTCGCCCGCCCACCTGCCCGCCCTCACTCGCCCGCCCGCCCTCCCTGCCCACCCTGCGCCACCCTGGCAGCCCTCCCACCCGCCCGCCCACCTGCCCGCCCTCACCCGCCCATCGTCACCTGCCCTCCCGCTCTCCTACCCGCCCACCCACCCGCCCGCCCGCCCTCCCTGCCCACCCTGCGCCACCCTGGCAGCCCTCCCACCCGCCCGCCCCGAGTGGCTGTTGGGCGATTCCCGGAATTGCCCAATAGCCCACTGGGCAGGCGAGCAGGCCGCCGTGGTGCTGCGGGGTGGGTTGCCATCGTGAGTTTTGTCGGGCCCACCATGCTCACGACGGATGTATTGGTTAATTTGGCTCACAAAAAGTATTAATTTAAAAAAAAAAAAAAAAAAAAACTACTTCATTAAACTTATTTAATATGAAAATTTTCAAGGAAAAAAAATTAACTAACCTTTCAATTGTGAGAATTCTTCGTTGAATATGTTGTTGATAGCAATGTAGCTGCTCCACAAATTCACAAGTCTTTCAACGAACTTCAGAAAACCTTGATGTGATGTGAGTAATAGTGATAATGGAATTTAGTATATAGGTGAAATTACGGAGATGTTTTACCGTACGATTAATGTGGGATGATTTGTTTTAAAAAAAATTAACATGTTAATTTTTTTATGGCGATGAAGGAAAATATGATAAAGTGAATATTATAGAATTGTTTTACAACGGGGTGAATGTGGGATTAATTTGTTTTAGAATGTATTATAAAAATTAAAAAGAACATTCAATTGTTTAGTAAATATTATATACTTTAACTATTAAAATAATTAATATAGAAGTTGTAGTTTACAATTTTAACTTTAATGATTTATTTCATAAAAAAAGTTTAGTTTACATTTTTCAATAAATTATAGAATAAAATAATGAAGGGAAATAAATATAACAAACTTTTTAGAGGGAAATATTTTCACGAAACTTTTTGGAGGGAAAAATTTTGGAGGGAAAATTTCATTCTCTAAGCTATATAATATCTTTAGGAGACTCTCCATTTGTATCATTCAACATCTTCTATTTTAAAGGGATGGATTGTCCTGATAGTGAAGTTTTGATTTATACAGCATCAACATCTTCATCGCATAACAACTCTTTTCATATTGATGAATATAGCGGGAATTCTTCCACTATGAATAGAAAGTCAATTCTTCCACCTAGTCCTGATCCTAAGGATTATGAGAGCAGCACTGATGAAAGAGGGGATGGAGAATTTCAAGTAAATAAAGAGTCACAGATTCCACTTAGTCCTAATTCTAAGGACTATGAAAGCAGCAGTGATGATGAGCTTGATAACAAATTTCAAAAGAATGGAGTGTCACAGTGTCCAATTAGTCCTAATTCTAAGGACTATGAGAGCAACAGTGATGAAGAGCATGATGGTGAAGTTCAAAAGAATGAAGTGTCACAGTGTCCACTTAGTCCTAATTCTTAGGACTATGAGAGTAGCAGTGTTGAAGAGCATGATGGTGAATTTCAAAATAATGGAGTGTCACGATGTCCACTTAGTCCTAATTCTAAGGACTATGAGAGCAGCAGTGATGAAGAGAGTGATAACGAATTTCAAAAGAATGGAGTGTCAAAGTGTCCACTTAGTCCTAATTCTAAGGACTATGAGAGCAGTAGTGATGAAGAGCATGATGATGAATTTCAAAAGTATGGAGTGTCACGGTGTCCAGTTAATCCTAATTCTAAGGACTATGAGAGTAGCAGTGATGAAGAGCGGGATGATGAATTTCAAAAGATTTGAGTGTCATGGTGTCCACTTAGTCCTAATTCTAAGGACTATGAGAGCAACAGTGATGAAGAGCATGATGATGAATTTCAAAAGAATGGAGTGTCACAGTTTCCTCTTAGTCCTAATTCTAAGGACTATGAGAGCAGCAGTGATGAAGGACAGGATGATGCACTTAGTCCTAATTCTAATGAGTATAAAGGTAGCAGTGACAAAGGACAGGATGTAGCATCTTCAATAAGTAAACAGTCACATTTTTGACGTAGTCCTAATTCTATGGACTATGAGAGCAGCATTGATAATGCACATGAGGAAGAATATCCATTGAACATCGAGTCAAATTTTCCATTCAGTTCGAATTCTAAGGACTATGACAATAGCACTGAAGAAGGGGGAGATGAAGAATATCCTCCAAGTCAGTATTTGAAAAGCACAGCTGATCATAGTGTGGATAACATTCCTCTTCATGATGATGAAAATCCTTATACAAATGATGATCCAGTGATGGAGATGTTGCCAAGAAATATTGTATCAAGCAGTAGGAGCAGACCTTTTCGTATCAATGCAAAATGTTCTAGCTATACAAGGGGTAGAGCAGAATACCTGACGAGAAGAAGCTCTATCAGTGCTCTCATTTCAAGTGAGTGTTTCAAAAAAGATTGCTTGAAACATATGGATTTCAAATTTGCATTAGAGACCAGGAAGAGATATTTGTCAATGAATAAAAGCATGCAAAATTCATATTTAGTTGGGTGCATGCAATCTACATTGTCAGGTTATGATTATCGTAGTAGGACTTTATTTATCTGTAGAAAAGCTTTCAAAATGTTTCATTCAATTGGGAATTTTCGTCTCTCGAGAATTCAAGAAAATTTGGAAAAGGATCCCACATTTTATTCAAAAGTACATCATAAAAGACAGTTTGGGCCATTATCAAATATTGCAATGTCATGGATGAAAGATTTCTTTTCAAAGCATGGAGAGTGTATGCCAAATAGAGAGACAATACATATTCCAGATAATTTTTCAAGACGAGAAATCTACAACTTATACAAAGAATATGCAGAAGGTGCTGAGAGACAAGGCCAGTTTATTACATATCAATATTTTGTGAAGGTATGGAAGAAAGAATTCAACAGTGTCTGTATTCCTAAGAAGACAAGGATGGGGATTTGCAGTACATGTTCTTCTCTTAAATCAAAAAGGGACAAATGTGAAGGGTCAGAAAGAGGTAAGCATTCATAACTTTAACTTTTAAAATTGTATAGTCATCAACTATGAAAACATATTTCTTAATGGCTTTCTTTTATGTTGTGTAGATTCAATTGTCAAAGAACTTCAGGAGCATCGCGAACAACAAACAAATGAAAGGAAAAAGTTGTACAAGCATCGAAATAAGTGTTATGATAATCTGAATAAATATTTGGGTTTGATAATTGATGGTATGGACCAGAAGAAAACACTTTTACCACATTTTGTTCGCACACCCAAAAATTTACAGGAAGAAAATTTTATTTAGTATCACTTGGTCGATTGTATGGTCTTAAATGGGAAAATGTTGCCAAGGGTGTACTTCACAGCTCCAGATATTCATAATGATGTAATTCTGACCATAACCATAATTCATGATGTGCTTTCTCATTGGTCTGGTAATCTTCCTGAAGTTTTGTATCTACAATTGGACAACACTTGCCTTGAAAACAAAAATCAAGTTGTTTTTGGATATCTAAACATGCTTGTTGAATTGAGAATTTTTCAAAAGGTAAAGGTTGGTTTCCTTCTTGTTGGGCACACTCGTGACCATATTGATCATATGTTCAGTCGGTTTTTAGTTACATTGAGGAGGAAGGAAGCTGGGAACTTGCCATCATTAATTGAATGTATTAAGAAATCATACATGCCAAAGCCTACTTTTGATGTGTTGGAAGAAACTGTTGACATGTGAAGGTTTATTCTGGGATCATATGGTGAGGGGAAATGCATTGAACAACTTAATGACATTAGCTTCCAACATCAATTTCGTATCAAAAAAATTGATGGGAAAACACTAATATGGGGCAAGAAGTATTCAACTACTGCAGAATGGGCACCGTCATCAGGTTTGCAATTTTTGAAGTTCATTCCAGATCATCCAATATTTTCATCAAAAATATTGTTATTACAATCAGTTGGTGAAGTTCATAATGCACGCAGACAAAATAGAGATATAAATTATTCTGATTGCCTAGAAGAAATTAAAAAATGTATTAGATATACATATGAGTACTTTGACATTGCTGATTCAGTTTGGTGGGAGTCATTTTTCAATAATCAAAGTGATATCATTTCAACAACAACAAATGAAGATATACCTTTGAAAAATCCATTTATTTGGCCACAAAATGTGTCGAATGAACATGAGGAAATAAACATTATTGAACAACAACAATCTCAAGGTATTATTAATTCTTCACAGGTAGAGGAAAGAGAGATGTATATTGGTTCCAGAAGATCTCGTGCACAACATGAAGCCAAGGAAGACCTTTAAATGGGTTCAGTATAGGATATTAAGGAGGGTTGCATGATCGCAGTGCTAGCAAATGGAGATCCCAATGGCTATCCATTCTAGGTTGCTAAAGTTATAAAGGTCTTTACATAAAATGAAGATGTTACAAGTGTTGAAGTACATTGGTATGCCACAAATACACACCCATTCAATGGTGTGTATAAGCTAGAGATGGTAGTTGACAAAAAAATGGCGGAAACAGAAAAAGAAAGGGTACAAATATAATTCGATGTCGCACAAACATATTAAAATTGGAGGATGTGGACATATTTGTTTATGACTTCAATTTAACAGAGAAAGGAACTCTTCGCTTCAAGACGATAGAGATTCTCAAAACGTTGTTACCAAAAGGAACAGTGTTGAGATGGGATTCTACTGAAACCAGTCGTAGATCTAGAAGAATTTTGAAACCTGAAATGGTGGGCATGCATGTGGACTCAGATGAGGCACTAGTTGATGAAAGAGAATAATATGAAACATCTTCGTCATCATCCAGTCACTCATCTGAAGATGTGAATTCTGATGGTGTGCAAGAAAATATGAGTGATTTTGAATAATTGTTTAAGGCAGTTTATGTAACTGATGTATGCATCGTATCTTGAAATAAAAATTTTGATTTCCATATGGGGTTAAATGAGAAATTATGAGGCATTTTTATGTTGTTGGATTATATGTCTTAATTATGATAATTTTTATTGTTTAAAATATCTACAATGCAACATTAAATTAGAGATATAATGTATGTTTTATTCAATATACAAATAATGACTTTTGAATTCATTTAGTGATGTAATTTGTTCATAATGTCATGGTTTTTTAATTTTATAGTTGAAAAAATTTCAATTTCTTTTGTATCTAGCATGTTATGGTTGAGAACATGTTGAATTTATACTTAGGAAAGAAAAATGATATTCTACCAAAAACATTAGTGTGTTTTTTTTCCTCATAAACAACTTTGTTTGGCACATAAAAAATTGGTTTTACTAGCATTTTTTAAAAATTTTGAAGATTGACCCTAAAAAAAAAGCATCGTTCCAGTATCATCACTTTTTCGTTTTCAAGTTGTATTTTGCACGAAAATTTCATTTTCACTGCCATTTTTAAAACATGTTCAAAATGGACCCTAAAAAAAAAACCATCGTTCCAGTATACACACTTTTCGTTTTTAGCATTGTTTTTAATGGTTTTTCGGGTTCTTTTTCCAGAGTTCCCGTTTTGAGTTTATAGTTCCCGTTTCAAAGTTTACATTGTTGGGTACCTAGCTATTGCACATTTTCCAAATTCTCACCCACCTCCCTGGTGGGTCAAAAATATTTGGAAACAAAATTGCCTCCAAAAACCAAACTTTTTATGTGGTTTCTCCTTAAGAATAAGGCCCCAACTTGGAAGATACTTCATAAAAAATCTTTTTGTGGGCCAAGTAGATGTTCACTCTGTTTAGAGGGTGCAAAAAATATCCCTCGTCTCTTCATTCAATACCCCTTCATAGTAAGCATCTAGAGAAAGATTTAGAAATCCATTGGAACAAACCATACTTGGAAAGGGAAGTCTATGGATGAATGTCTTAAAGTATGGTTGGACAAGAGGCTCCCTAATAACATAAAATATCTCCCCTTAATTGTTTGTTGGGGCATTCGGATTGAAAGAAACATCTCAATTTTTGAAAATCAAGGTCAATCTTATATGATAGTTGTTATAAGTCGTATAGCCCTATAGACTTCTCTTTCAATACATTAACCCGCTATAAGAATTCAGAACGGTTCTGAAGTTGAAATTGCAAAAGAAAAACTATGTGATTTCTTTGACAAAGCATCACAAAAAAAATCTTCCTTAGATGGCTCAAGAGGAATTATCTACCTGACATATTCTCATGTTTTCTCTCTCTTACAATATCAAGAAGGCATCAAACAACTACGTTGAATTATTTGCACTAAAATTAATTTTACAATTGGTTGATTTTCTACATATCTCTGATCTCAATATCTTTAGAATCCCTGGTTATAAAATGGATGCAGAGTGTAACTAGAATGAAAAACTATAGTAGTTTTCATTCTACTATATTTTTTCCCCAAATATATATATATATATATACCATGTAATAAAGCACTCGTTCTTCCAACCCGTCATATATGATAATAATAATAACCTAATTGAAGGTCACATCCTATCCAAACATCAAATGCATGTACCATAACCCTCCTACACATAGTAATTTGACTACCCTATCTATCCATGGAGGTGTACATAAACTACCCCTTCTAGTTTTGAATGTGTAATCTCCGAGTAAAAACGTGTTCTTAATCATGAGTCTCTATGGGTTATCTTAAGTGGTTTGAATGAATAATTTTGAAGCTAATCTCATTGTGAGGTCTTTGGTTCTAGTTCCACCAACATTCAAATTCATTTAAGTCCAATTAGGTTACTAGTCATTTACATATTTGACTATAAATCCATCATCCATCAAAATTTTCTAGGGAAGAGGGTGTATGTATATATATATATATATATATATATATATATAACCATGTAACAAAGCACCCTACCCTCTAACCTATTGGAAAGGGTATCATATTCTTTAGGGCTCAAAGCCATTTAACAATAAGGCTAGAAGCCATTACAACAATATACTCGGTATGAGTTCAATGTCACTTGCAGGAATTGAACCTTGGGAGGATAACAATCATTCCTGACAATGACCTGAGAAAAACCCAATTAACTATTATATTTCCAAGTAAATAATCTCACTTAACCCTTAAACAATTAAGTGAAGAATGGGGTGTTAGTCCTTGAGCTCTCCCCCTTCTTCCATGGAATTTCTAGATGGAAGTTAAACCGACTACCAATTACATAAGTGGTTGTTACCCCAAAGGATTTGATGATATTTGATCATGAGACTTATGTGTTGCACAAGAGAATCAATTGATTGATATAACCCTCAAGGCTACACATTTTTTCACAAGAAACCTTGCAAGATCAGCCGCCTTCATCAAAATATTTGGATGGAGGGTGGCTTTGAATGCCAACCACAATAGTAGTTTGTAACCTAATTGTACTTAGTCGAACTTAAATAAGAGAGATCACAACAAACTTATTTACTTTTCTACATTATGGTATTATTGGCCATATAAATTTTTGTTCAAGTGTTACAATTGTTAGTAGATGTATCATTATTGGCCATAGAAATTTGTCTTCAAGGGTTATAATTATTATTTTTAAACCATAACTGGTATATTTTATATTTATTAAAAGCTATAGTAGAGATCATAGTGGGAGTATGTCAAAGTATGCTTCAAAATAGTGAAACTATAAACCAACAAAATATAGGTTTACAACATAAGCAGCTTTAGATACAACATTTTCCAAAAGACTCTAATAGTGCATATTCTAGAAAAAAGGACCTAAAATATTTGATTACCTTATAAAATATATAAGCTTAATAGACAACATGTGAACTAGAGACTTCATTTGTTGCTTCCTTTGCTGAATCCAAAACTTGGTTGATTTCATTCTTTGGAAGTTGATGAATTATATCATATTCCTTCAGTTTCACACAGTTTGAATTAATATATTGCACTTGGTTGGAAATTCCATACTACTCATATTTACACAAATTGACTGCAATGTTCTAGAGAATACTATAATTTGCATCCAATACATTTATTTGAAATGTGTACTATAGTAGGGTTTCCATAATGGTTGTTATTTGAGAAATTACATTATTATCTTATTCTTGAATTTTCTCTATGGTTTTCATAATCAAATTTTGATTTCCGTCCATTACCTCTTCATGTGTCCTCAAAGCATGCCTTATCTCCTAGAGTTCCCTATAATCCATTTGAAAATAATAGAAATTCAAGGCACAAAGCAAAGTGTAATAAGCAGAGTTGGCTAAATTACTATGCCTGTGTGGAAATGATAGGTCTTTTGATACCTAAGATAAGAATATGATTTGGTCAAAACAATCATAGAGAACAAATATGAGATTAGAAATGATAGAGAAATCTAATTTGTGGCCCTTGATGAGTAAAAGCTTGCAAAAGTATACCACCCAAAACACAAAAAAGACTTGTTCCTATTACTTGATATTTCATTCCAATTATCCATGAATTACAATTAAAAAGTAAGTCTTTCAGTATATCCCAATCTCTAATAAATAACAATATATCTTCCAGAAATGTCACTGAATCCCAAAGACATAAATAGATAAAAACTCTTTGGAATTAACATTGGGAGCCAAGCAAGGCCCTTCCAATTTTTTAGAAAGACAAGGTATAGGTATCCACTTAGTGCCCGAGATGCTAAGAAGGAAGAGAACCAATACCACCATCCAAACCCTTATACCAAAATCTACCTTACATGGTCTTAAACTATTGAACTAGAGTGCTATGCTAAGAATTCAAACCATGATGCCATAATCCCACAACGCATATGGTAAATTTCATTCATCAACTCAAAATCATGCAAGGAAGTGACTTGAAGCATGTTAAGAAGAGGGAAGAGTTTTTTCATAATACATTTTTCCATGATACCTAATTTCCTTACAATGAGCCATGTGCCCTCTTAAATAGGAATTATGTGTTTTGTTCTCTATCAATTCAAGGTATAAATTGATCATAAACTTTCCCACTATATCCCCTTCTTTTATGAAAGTTGTTTGATTAGAAAAAAGATCTTTCATGTGATTATTTTCTCTTAAAACATGATAAAATTTCAGAATAAAGAACGAGTTTTTACCTTGCCTTATCCTCTCGATTGCTAAATTCAATTGTGAATCAAGAATGTTGGTACCCAAAACATGACTATTAAATTATTTATTATAAACCTAGACTAAAATGAAAAGTGCACCAATTGAGGGAATAGAACATACCCTTTGTGCTTGCATCTACTTCTAAAACTAAACTTCAAGTTTAATCAAAACAAGAGCCCAAACAAAATTTTCAACTCAACTTCCAAAAAAAAAAAGAGTTTTAACAAAATTCATCATAAATTGTGAATATTTAACTACTCTTTTTTCATTGTCTTTTATTTTCTTTACACTTTTCAAGTGTATTTATTGGTTGAAGACTATGCAAAGGAAAGTAAAAATATTTTCCACTTTGTTTCTTATTGCTAGCAATTTTTTCTCTCTATTTTGTATTCCCAACTTCCGAGGCTTAAAAGAAGTCAACAATTCAAGCTCAAGGCACATAAGCATATCTTAGTGGTCACTTATTAAACAAATCACTATAGCCAAGTTGGTTATTAAACCACTTATGATTAGTTCTACAAATTGAACTGAGGAGAAGGTTATAGATCTCATGGAAAATTCCTTATTGAGCATGTTTCTCCTTTGTCTCATCAACTCTCAAATTAATAATACTAAGGAATCTTGAATCTTAATAATACCAAAGTATATTTAATCTTTAGTGTAACACAGATGATCAATAACGTTATTAAATTTTAAATTAGTGACATCTACGACAAGCCTTGGCGTAGATAACTTTGACAATGAAATGGTCCCCCATTTGGTTCAATGTTATAGGAAGCATTATCATCTTCACCCTTGCACCATCTTTGAGAAAGCATGATCATCCTTAGCCTCTCTAGGGGTCCTTTTGTTTACCATTTTTATCCTCACCCTCCTTGAGGGTATTCTTCTTATGAATTACAATAAATGAAACATAATATTCGTGTTGTTTGTCTTCTCTTCTTTCACTTGCTTCAACAACATCACTTATGTCTTCATTTCTTGAGTTTTGTCTTAGCAAACACCTCCTTGGCCTAAGCCTTATAGTTGGATATTAAGTGAAATTGCAATCATATTTTTATTGAACTAACTCTACATTCTCAACTTATACCATCCAAAAGCATTATATCCAAATATTAAGTGAAATTATAATCATCTTTCTATTGCACTATTATTTATTCTCAACTTCTACCAACCAAATAAACCTTGTTTTTTCATACCAACAACAACCATATTTTTGCTATCCTATCTTAAAATACATCTATCTTGTTTGAAATAATGCCTTACTTGTGTTGAAATACATTACACCTTACCAAAGCCTACCTCCTCGAAGTGTGTGGTTGAACAAGATTTTCAAGACCAACCCTAGTTCTGGAGGCAAATAGGTAGCTATTACAAATTAATATTATATATGGATGGGCCAACTCCCAGTCTGATTAACGATAAAACACCTATTATAACTGAAATTTATATGTAAGTTAGGTTATGCTTTATTATACTATTTATTAAAAATAGACTTTTCTCCAAAGAAGGAACATAATAGACATCTTTAATCATTATCATTTTACTTTTTAGATAAAACAACACACTTCTCTTTCCTCTAACCTTTCATTTTTCTCTACCACTCAAGCTCAACAAAATAGGTTCAAGATTTATCCTCTACACAATCAACATAGCAACCAACACTATTAGTAAAGTATCATCAATTAACCTTACCATTATTTGAATCCTTGTTTCTAGCCATGAACATAGATCGCTGACGACTCCTTGATTTCAACAACATTAGCATGTTTCATTTCAGATTTTATCCAAAAAAAGCACTTAGTTATGTTTTCCATTCCATAATAACTTCTTGCAAACTTTGCCTATATGTCCTAATTTTCCACAATAAAAACATTTAATTGATTTTCTACTTTTACCTCACTAGGAAAAGTTATCTCCATCATTTTCTTCCCTTTTTATGCTACCCTTACTCTTAAATGTCATTGCGAGTGTCGCCTCAAAACATTGACTAATATCATTACTCCCAAACTATTTTATCCTTCTCTTTCATTGCAAATACTTAGTGTTCAATTATTCAAATGTTAAATCTTTATCAATACTAGTAATGAAGAATTCAACTTTTCAAAGTTATAACCACTTTATCTTCTTTTTCCATTGTCTATTGATTCCAATTGCTCTGTAATATCCTCGACTTTCAACAAATGATCTAATAGGGAGTCAAATTCCTCCGTTTGAATTGAGAATTGATATAAAATATCGAATTAACGTCTTAATTGTCCATCCACAAACAAGTCTTTTTCAAATAGATTTGAATCTCTCGTATGGGTGGCTTGTCTCATGGAAAATGTGTCACATATTCTTTTGTAGTACTCTTGAATTACACAATAACAAAATTGCATTGTATAACCACTTAATTTCTCAAAAGAAGTAGCTTTACTCCTCACATGGTGTCGCTATATTTTAATTAAAAAAAAAAGACGAATTCTTTTTATTTTTTATGTTTCCTTCTTTTTAATGGTGTGGCCTTATAAGGCAACTTTTCGAAATTTTTGGTAGATTTTCTTATAATAATAATAATTTTAAATTGTGGGATCTGCATAATCTAAATATCCCAAGAATTTTTTGAGCATTGAATCTATTTCTACATTATAGTATAATATTGCCATCTTATCAAAAATCATATCACAAAATTCCAGTGAAAAGGGCCAAAAAGTTGCCCCATTAGAAGGCTACATTTTTTTCAATTCAAGGTCTCACAAATGACAACTCGATTCCTCAATGGCTCATTCCATTCCATAGTTACCAAATTCAACCGAATTGCCCAAAAAAATATGAAAATTCAGTGATTTCGTTCAATTCATGTATTAATAAATGAATTTAAATATGATATGAAATGATTAGTTAACCACATATTTTATTTTATTTTACATTATTGGGAGGACACGATAGAACGCCAAACCCGTTTCTGGCCAAACATAGGGCCCTAAAAAACAAGAAGAAGAAGAAGAAGACAACTTACTAGCATGCATTCAAGCAAGTAGACTAAGACTAGTTAGCAAAACTAGTTCTATATTTAAAAAATCATAAAGACAAAAAGTTCGATATTTAAAATATTGCTAAAAGCATTGTTTTCTCTAATATAAAAATTGCAAAAAGTCTTAAAATACATTTTCAGCGTTCCCAAAGTTTTTCTTGGATGATAGTGATTATCGAGAGTTTTTTTTGGGATTATAATGATTATCAAGGTAAATTTATCAAAGATGTGATCTACTACAAAACAACCATCATTGTATGGAATTAAATTAAAGGGAAATACATTTTCAGCATTCCCAAAGTTTTTCTGGGATGATAGTGATTATCAAGAGTTTTTTTTGGATTATAATGATTATCAAGATAAACTTATTAAAGATGTGATCTACTAAAAACAACCATCATTGTATGGAATTAAATTAAAGGGATTTTTTTCCTAAGTCCATCATGAAAATTATAATCCTAGGCTAAAGTGAAAAGTGCACCAATAATAACTTGATTACTTGGAAAATCGTTCCATTTCCATAATTACCACATTCAGCCAAACTGACACAAAAAATTCGAAAATTTGGTGATTCGATTTGGTTCGCATATTGATACATGAATTTGAGTATGGTATGGAATAGTTAGTTAACCACATATTTTATTAAACTAAAAAAAATCTATAGTACATTACACTATTGGGAGGACACGATTAACCTCCAAACATGCTTCTTGTCGAACATTAGGGCCCTTTACAAGAGTTTATCGTGATAGATTCGGTTGGTTAAAGTGAAAAAAACCTACTTTCAAAAAAACAGACTTATGAGGCACGCCAAGTAAGACCAATTAACCAAACTAGTTCTATATTAAAAAAATCATAAAGACAGAAAGTTATATATTTAAAATTTTGTTAAAAGAAATATATTCTATATTATAAAAATTGCAAAAGTCTTAAAATACATTTTGGCATTCCCATAAAAAAATTTGGATGATAAAGATTATCAAGTTAAATCTATCATGGTTGCGATCTACTGCAAAAGCAATCATCATTGTTGTGGAATTCAATTAAAGGGATTTATTTTCTATCCTCCATCATGAAAAAGTTCATGACTAACACTAATCTTTGTTATTATTGAATTTTGACAAATTTTATTTTTCAAGTTAGATTTCGAATAACAATTTTATTTTAATTTAACTTGTAATTTTAATTATTTAAATTCTAATTCTAAAAATTAGAACCATGAACTGAATGGAAAAGTGCACCAATTGAGGTAGTAGAGCATACGCTTCATGCTTGTATCTGCTTCTATGACTAAACTTCAAGTTTAATCAAAACAAGAGTCTAAACAAAATTGTGAATATGTACTTACTCATTGTTGTCTTTCATTTTTTTTGCCCTTTTCAATTGTATCTATTAGTTAAATACTATGAAAAGGAAAGTGAAAATATTTTCTGCTTTGTTTCTTATTGCTAACAAATTTTTCTCTATTTTGCCTTCCCAACATCCAAAGCATGTAAGAAGTCAACAATTCAATCTCAAGGCACATCATACGCATCTCTTAATGGTCACTCATTAAATAGATCCACTATAGCCAAGTTGGTTATTAAACCACTTATGATTAAGTTCTACAAATTGAAATGATAAGAAGATTATGAATCTCATGGCAAATTCCTTATTGAACACATTTTTCCTTTGTCTCATCAACTCTCACATTAATAATACTAAAGAATCTTGAATCTTAATAATACCAAAGAATCTTTAATGTTTAGATAACACATATGATCAATAATGTTATATATTTGTGAACTAGTGTCATCAATAATGTTATATATTTGACAATGAAATGGTCCCCCATTTGGTTCAATGTTATAGGAAGCACTGTCATCAACACCATCTTAGAAAATGCATGATCATCCTTGTTGGAAATCACGATTGTCATGAAAACAAAACCTGTAGGTGTTAGTCAATGATTGCATTCCAGAGATAAGGATCTACGAGAGTCGGTTAGTCCATGTCACGAAACACACAAGGAGTCTTGGTTTAACCAGTGTCCAACAATCTCCCCCCAACACGAGCCGAATGTGTATCGAACTCGTGGCCTACTCTCTTATACCACTTGTTGGGAATCACAATTGTTGTTAAACCAAAACCGCAGGTGTAAGTCAACAATTGCATCCCCGGACATAAGGATCCATAAAAGGTGGTTAGTCCATGTCACGAAACACACTTGGGGCATTGGTTTATCCAATGTCCAACAATCCTCACCCTCCCTGAGGGTCTTCTTCTTATGAATTACAATAAATAAAGCGTAATATTCATGTTGTTTCTTGTATCTTCTTTCACATGCTTCAACAACATCACCTATCTTCATTTTTGGAGTTTTGTCTCACAAACACCTCTCTAGCCTAAGCATTATATCTCAATATTAAGTGAAATTACAATCATATTTTTAATGTATAAAATAATTTTTTGGAAGAAATCACATTGAAGATTTTGGAGTGTGGTTCGTCTTCAGGACAAGATGAAGAAACAGATGGGAAGTAGGTTAAATAGGAACACAAACAAAGGTTAAATAGGAACACAAACAATCCTAACGGCTAGACGAAAACGACTATATTTGACTAGGGAAAAAAAGTGAAATATTTTATATTTTTTAATTGATTTTATATATACTTATTTATTAAATGATATATTTTATTTAACCTTGAATTCTTCTCTACCACTCTAGAACAACAAAATAGATATGAGATTTATCTCTACACAATCAACATAACAACTAACACTATTTGTAAAATGTCTAAGACTTGCATAACACAAAAATCTGTTGGAATCATTGTTTCTAGCCATGAACATAGATGGCTTCCTCCTCTTTAAGTTCAGCAACAATCGCATGCATTTCAGATTGATAAAAACAAAAGCTCTTAGCTATATTTAAGTTCAGCAACAATCGCATGCATTTCAGATTGATAAAAACAAAAGCTCTTAGCTATATTTATGATTCCGTAATCACTTCTTGCACACTCTGCCTATATGTCTTAATTTTTCCCAATAAAAACATTTAATTCTCCATCTGCAAACAAGTCTTTGTCAAATAGATTTGAATCTCTCGTCTCTGGGTTGTTTATTTTGTCATATAGATTTGAATCCCTCGTACGGGTTGTTTATTTTGTCGAATAGATTTGAAGCCCTCGTATGGGTTGTTTACTTAATGGCTCACATATTCGTTTGTAGTATTTTTAGATTTACACAATAACGGAAATTTTTATTTTCAATTCTATAGAAAAGTAAATGCGTTCTGATATGTGAAGTAAATTGTGTTCGCTCTCTGAGTAACAGCACGTGAATCGAATCGAGATAGCAGTGTGGAGAGAAAAAGCGAGCTATTTACTTCGCATGTCAGAGCGCATTTACTTTTCTATAGAGATAAAAATAAGAGTTTCCCACAATAACAAGTTACATTGTACGGCCACTGAATTTCTCAAAAGCAGTGGCTTTATACCCCACATCCTAATGACTATTTTTAATGCAACAAAAACGAATTTTCTTCTTAAAAAAATGAACTTTTTAATGGCATACTCAACTGTTTTTTTTTTTTTAAAGTAGATTTTCGTGTCCATTTTACCTTGAAAAAAAAAAATTACGATTTTAAATGGTTGACTGGCCCAATCCGAATGTCCCAGAACTTTCTGAGCGTTAAAACTATTTCTACATTACAACATAATATTGCCAACACACAATGAAAAGGGCCAAAAAGTTAGAAGGCTGGGCGTTTTTCAATTCAAGCTCTAACAGATGAGACTTGATTCCTTGGCAGTTCATTCGATTCAGCAGCTAGATAGGCAGAAACCCTTCTAAGAGTTCAACTCGACGACAGCTCCTAGTTCTTGGCTGCGACTGGTGACAGCCTCACATTGCATTACTACTTTTTCACTGGCTCTGCTCTACAATCTGCGGTACACAATCAATGTCACCAAAATAAAGTGGCTCCGGCTCTGGCTCCTATTCACGATCCAACGACTCTGGTCTAGTGGCTTACCAAACCCGCTGCTTGTCGATGGTGGCGACTGTCTTTCGAACGTGAGCTTCCATTCCTCTAATTCGTCAAACCCCACCTCCACACTTCTTCACAGCCACTCTACCAATCGACGACTCTAACATAAACCGATTTCTCCTTAACTTCGACTTGGCTGGCACTTTTTGACTCTTATCCAATTTGTGCTTGTGTGCAGTTCCTCGATGCCTTTTGATCACACTAGTCCCGTGACGCTTTAACCCGCTTCCTCAGATTTCTACTCTTCTTCATCACCACTCGGATATCATGTGAGATTTACACACACTGGGACAGGTATACACACATAAGAACAAGAACATGAAAGTGAATTTGTTCATTAGATGTCCACAATGTTTCATTATATAATATAAGAGAAGAAGAGTACATGAGGTAACTCCCAAAAACCCAACTGTTAACTACCACATTAGATATGACATTTCACTTCATTAGTGAGCATTTAGTATTCATCTTAATCCTAATATATCTAAGTTTTAAAGATAAATATAAAGACAGCAGAGAAGAAACTGAATAAAAATTCCTGAAAGGCTAAAACTCACAAGTTTTACTACTGGAACATCTCATCTTAGTAATGCAAATTTAGGATTGACTGTTCCCCATACTTAGAATTGGGGCACAGCTAAGTCATTCTGTCCTCTGGCGTGATCATTATTAAACAAAATGCAACTAAAATTAGCGCATTTCTTGATGCCAGAAATATGTCACTTGTAAAAAAATTCTTATTTGTTTATACAAGATTGACCATTAAGGCATATCCAGGTTATACTTCACAGGACAGATTGGGCATTTCATACAAGAGAAAACTGAATAGAAGTTAAACAACACAAAAGTTTCAGGTTTGCCATAATGCAACGTATTAGCTCTTGTACTATTGATGAAAACCATTTCTCACCAGTGTGAATATTTTTGTTTCAGAATGACACAGTTTGCAAATTAAAAACAAATACACACGAATCCTAATACACATTAAATTTGCAGTAACTCTAATTTGAAATAGTAAGTTAACTTCAGCCTTTGACATGTTCCTTATCTTCAGCAATATTTTCAGTTTAAATACACGTAGACATGGTTAGTCATTAGAGACAAATGTTTCAATAGCAGCTAATCAGCGTTTCCATGGTAAAGGGTATCGATCAACGCTTCCAGTTTTCTCCTGACCACAACATTTCACTGCTTCACGAAATAACTTACAGAAACATTGAATTTTACTTTAAACAAGGTTGGATACAGACTAGACACTGATCCAGTTTCGGAAGGTTGGAATAAGCTTCTGCCTTGGGCCATATGGCTGCCACAGTTTAGGCTGCTATCTGAGCTACAATAACTTTTAAAAACAAAAGATCTCCCATATAAAGACACATTCCATCAGAAAAATACACGTGGACATGATTAGTCAGTCGAGACAAATGTTTCAATAGCAGCTAACCAGCGTTTCCACGGTAAAGTGTATTGATCAACCCTTCCAGTTTTCTCCTCGCCACTGGACCAGTTTCAGAAAGTTGGAATAAGCCTCTGGTTTGGGCCACTATGGCTGCGAGACAGTTTAATGCTGCTATCTGAGCTACAATAAAATTTAAAAACAAAAAATCTCCCATATAAAATCAACTTAGATTCGGTGAGAAAAATACACGTGGACATGGTTAGTCAGTCGAGACAAATGTTTCCATAGCAGCTAATCAGCGTTTCCACGGTAAAGGTATTGAATCATTGATCAACCCTTCCAGTTTCCTCCTGACCACTACTTTCGCTGCTTCACGAAATAACTTGCAGGAGCATTGAATTTTACTTTAAACCAGGTTGGATCACACTGGACAAGCTTCAGAAAGTTGGAGTAAGTTTCTACTTTGGGCAATATGGATGCGAGACAGTTCAAGGCTGCTATCTGAGCTACAATAAAAATTTAAAGACAAAAAATACTCATAACTTAAATTCCATTAGAAAAATGCAGCTCAAATCTAAAAATTGTATGGAACCGACAACTTCAACATATCCCTTGCTGGGATTCCGATCCACATCGATAATTGTATGGAACCGACAACTTCAACATATCCCTTGCTGGGATTCCGATCCACATCGATACTCTCCTGAGCTGGAATGCACTTGACCTCTTCCAATCCTCAGAAAGCAGTTGGCTGATCACGATTCATGGGAATACAAAATCAACCATCTAAATTAAATTACTTAAACAACTGCACATTAACTTGTTGACCTGTGCCTAAAAATGATAATTTGAGTATCATGTAAACAACATTCTTCAGTAGATAACGCAGCAATTCACTATTTTCAACCTTCACAAAGCTAGAAACTGTAAGTTTGTTCCTAGAAAAAAGTAATAAATATTGTTACATTGTGATATAAGTAAAGACTAGTTAGGCCAAATTTTGGTTGACTTTTGTCAGTTGATACATTTCCGTTTATCACAAATTTAAGATGCCTTGTGTTAACCATTACGTGTCAACGACCCATCGCAGTGCACCCTATTTTTTCGCAAAAGGGATAGCGCTTGATTGATGTCTTTGTGTCGTTCAGTTAGCATCATCAGCTTGATTTCCAAGATGTTATGTAAACTCATTCTGCATGCATATGATGTGAATAATCTCAGCAAAACTGTGTCATGTATGTAACGACCTAGATAAACCTACATTTATAGTGATGATCTTCATTCTAAGAGATTTTTCATCTCACTGATTCATTCTCTAATAGTCGACAGAGTTTTTCCCTTCAGTCTTACCCCAAAGCTGGAATGGATTTTGTCACTAAGATCTTAGGCGAGTCCTAATGTTCTAGATCGAGCCTACGTAAAAGTGATTTGGGAATAATCCTAACTATTTGGTTATGTTATTTTATTACAAATTATTTTGTCCTCTGGATTATATGTGTCATAGAAATTGGTGGTTTGTGAGGGTCTATTACAAATGGGTTTTCCTCCTTATGATGTAAAAAAAATGAAAATTATGATATAAAGTGTCTTGAGGGTTGGAAAAATAATTTATCACCTTATAGGTTAATTATATAAATTTTTTAGCCAAAAATTAATTAAAATCTTAAGCCATAAATTTAATTAATTTTAGGTCCTAATTAATTTTAGGTCCTAAATAATTTGATCCCTAGGGATTAAGTCAATCAAATTTTTTGGGAAATTAACTCAAAAATTCTATTTTTAAGTTAATTAAAATGCATTTATTTAAAAATTTCGAATTTCTTCAACTATTTAAATATTTCGACGGATGAAATTAAAATAAATTTTAATCTTCATCAACGGTCGAGATTGTTTGACAAAGATCACTCAAACTAATCGTTGAAGGATTTATCTTTAAATAAGAAGTCATTTGTCAGTCGATCGATTCGATCTCTGAGTCATGTGCTTAGCAAGAAGCTCTTGTGTAATATTTTTCTAGACAATAAAGAAAGACTTTAGGGTTAAATTTTGTTAGTGTTGCTCTTCATAGAAATATTGTAAAATGTGTTGTTTTCATGCATAATTTCTCAAAATCCATTGATGATAGCGTCTGAAGAGTGATTTGAGTACATGCTAAGTCACCTGACATGGGGATTCGGGATTCGTAGGATACGGGGATTCGAGAGTCAGATTTGGACACGTTGACCCCCTGAACAGGACACGTAGAATTCGTTATATATTATTTTATTATATATATATATATATTAAAAACTAAATATTTCTTACAGAAATTCTCATTAATGATACAAATTCATTGATTTCAAACATAGATAATCTAGATGTTAGTTTTATTGTTTACAAAGTAAATTAGTAATAACATTATAGCAATTAGCATGCATAGTACATACCAAATTCAAATACATCAACATGTCACATAAAATGATAAATCATGATTCATAAATGAAAGACAACTTACAGTTACAAGGTAGTAAGATAAAAACACTGACAACTGCAATTTTCTCATTAAGTCATCAAATCAAAACGTGTTACATAGGTAGTGCAATAGCAATGACGCAATGGCAAATAGAAATAGAAAATATAAAACAACCATAGGTATACAAGCCTCAAGGCAATAGGTAACCGAAGCCCATGACTCATGAGTCAACAATCCTCATAGTCATCATCAGAATCAGCATCAATGTCCTTATCATCATGGTCACCATTAATCTCCTCCACATCGTCCTCCTCCCCTGTATCCATAGTCGTCTCTGCATCTGCTGGTGTGGAGGATGACCCCTCGAAAATATCACCGTCATCAAATCTAATAGGCTCTAGCACTGGATCATTGAGATCCATGTTAGCCAATGCCAACTCAACATAGTTGTCTAGACCCATATCATCAGGAAAGACATCCCACATCTTTGTCTTTCCCCTTAACCACTCTTCCCTCTGCCTATAAATAAGACGAAGGTTGGTGTGCACATACACCATTGTCTCTGCCCTGGGCTGCTCAAGCCTGCAGTTCTTCACACTGTACAAATTCCCATATGTGCTCCAATTCTTCTCGCAACAAGAGGATGAAGTCACCTGAGAGAGGAGCCTCATGGCTAACTGCTCAAAAGGAGGGCTTGTTGCCCCATGATTTGCCCACCAAGAATAGAGCTTCTTAGCCCCCCTGCCTCTAATCACATCATACCTTGCAAATCGACCAGTGCTAGTGGAAAACTCTGCAAAGGCATCCTCCACCTCATCAAGGGATGCTCTGTCCTGCAAAACCCGCTTGAATGCATCTTTCCTCCCCTATGAGATTTCACCATCAATGTGAGAAGGGAATCTACGGAAAGGTCCACCATTCAGCCACTCATGGCTGTGGTATTTTGGGTTCAATGAATGAGCCAAACAATGTAAAAGTGTGCAATTCTTGTCCCATCTGCTGACAAGAATATCCTGTATAGTACCATAGAAGGCCGCTGGTGATGTCTCATACTCGGGACACTCACTCTGTAGAATAATGCTCCACACGGACTCAATCATGGAATCCCATCCCTCATAAACCTCTCCCAGAATGGGTTTGTCTGTATCTGCAAATCGAAGCAAAGAAATGATAGGGTCCATGATTTGAATAATTAGATCTACCCTCTTCCACCAAGCATCATCTAGCACTGTGTCCTTCACTCCTTTAGAGGCTACTTGATCTGTCTTTCTCCAAAAAGCCCAAAACTCAGAAATAACCATGGCCCCAAGAGCGGTCTTGACCTCCCTCAACCTCTTCAACATCATGAATGAAGAGGCAAACCGTGTATTAGCAACCTTCAACAATGATAGATTGTTGTACTCCTTGTAGATAGTGAGAGCATTTGTATGATTTTGCACAAAGTTATAGATATGTCGGGCATCCTCAATAATGTTACCAATCCAAAGCACATCAGAAGCAATGGATTTCAGTGCTAAGTTCAATGAATGGACAATGCAAGGTGTCCAAAACATTTGTGGATATTTAGTTTCCACAATCATGTCAGCAGTTTTGCAAACAGGTGCATTATCTGTAATGATTTGCACACAAGAACCAATACCTACATCTTCAAAACTTTAATAAATAACTCACCCATAAATTGTGCATCCTTGTATTCTCCAAGAGTATCCACTGCTTCCAAGAAAACTGGACCATTCAAGGAAGACCATGAAGTTGATGATTGGGTGTCGTGCTGGATCTGTCCATCCATCAGAAACAATGCTAACCCCAAATGTTGGCCATGATGCTACAATAGGCTCAAGCATTTTTTGCACCTCTTTTTTTGCCTTCGTCAACAATGTGGTTCTAAGCTTCTCTGAACCAGGAAGCACATACCATGATGGAGACCCATGAGTTAGAGCTCGACACATCTCAATAAATAGAGGTGAGCGTGCAACATTAAATGATATGAAGTTTTAATAGAAAAAGAAGGCAATGGTGAGATCAAGCTCTTCACGTTTTTTTTTTTGAAAAATCTTGTCCATTGGACCAAGTGTAATTGCTCTTGTTTTCACTGATTGTCCCCCAATAGAACTCTCAAATGGAAATTTGGTGGTGTCTTTCCTCAAAAATGGAAGGGGGTCTTCATTCTTGGTTTTTCTTGATTTTGCAGCGACATTTTCCATACCAACAGTGAATTCATTTTCCATTTCTTTCCTCTTTTGTAAAGGAGCAACTTTACAAGCTCCAATTCCATAACCTGATAAAGCCAACAAATGGCCTTTCACACGGTAATATGTACTTTTGAAAGAAATGTGGCAAAAGTTGCACCTCCATTGCACATTGCTTCCTCCCTTCCCCTTGGTGCTTGTCCCATCCTCTCTTGTGACATATTTCCACAAGGGATATTTCTCAATGCTGTCTTTAGGTCCTCCTCTTCCCTCAACATTACTTGCAACAAACTCCTGATGATATTGGAGGAGGAGGGGCATTTCCAATGGAGACATTCTTACCCTTCCTTTGCCTCCTAACTGCTGCCTTTGATTGAGCCATGAATACTGTAAAAAAAAAAACAAAACATGCACAAATTTGTAAAAAAAATCATATACAAACTGTTGTAATAGAAATGCAAAAAAATAGAGATGAAATGTACCTACTTGGTGCTTGAATCTCCTTGCCAAACGCTCCACACCCTTAGCTCCTTGCCCACAACTCAAAGCATGCAAAAGTAAAAGAGAGAAATGGTAAAAAACATAAAGAACAACGCCTTTTTAATGCCCTCAAGTTTCATTTTTGGAGATTCGAATCCCAAAATCGGGACATGTACGGGATTCGTACGTGTCCCGTTAGGACACAAAGTGTCCCCTTCTGGAATTTGAATCCGCAGCGAATCGTGTCCGATTCGCGGGATTCAGACATGTGGCCCCTTTTCAGCGAATTCGGTTTCTTAGAGTACAGGTATTTTGCTCAATCGTTGGGGTTTGAACAATAATTTAAATTTTGAACGTAATAGCGGGTATCTCTATTTATCTTAATTTTATTATTATTATTTCGTTCTATTTTTTATGGTTGGATTGAGTTTGGCAGGGGAATCTTGATTTTAGATCCCCGTGCGTTAGGGGAAATTTTCAGTTGGACCAACCAACTCCCGATCCGTATTTTCTGAGGACCCTAGCTAAATTAATTTCGGACTTATCATAAGATTTTTTGTTTTATTAATGCATGAGGGTTTTGAGTTAGCACCTCTTTTAAAAATCACAAAACTTTAATTTTTGTGTGGCATAATGATAGATCTCGCTACTTAGAACCTTCAGTGTGTAATTATTGTAATTTAACTGTTTTTTTCGTCATTGTATATATTGTTTTTTTTTTGTTTCTTTTTTTTTTCGTTGCAGATCTCAAGGAAAAATTTATTTGAGGGTAAGATCTAGCATCAATATAATTTTACAAGGGCATTATTTTTTACAGTTCGAAGGTTTGAAAAAATTAAATTTGTGGATCTTATGAGTTTTTCCTGAAAATAAATCTTAAACAAAAGTATATTGGTTTAACTTAAATTTCTGGAAATTGGTTAAGGGTTTCATGGGCTACCATATTTTTCTATTTGTTGCCTTGAAGCTCCTCAAAAATTGCAGCCCCTCTTTGCTGCGTTTTTTCCATTTTTTTGTTGTGTTTTTTTTTTCTCTGGAAAAATTCCGAAATTGTTTTTTTTGTTGCCTAGGGTTTTCCTTTCTTCTTTGCTGCAAATTTCGAAAAAAAAAATTATAAACCCCTCTTTCCTCCATTGATCTGTTGATTCGCTGCCATTTTCGAACTCTCTCCTTGGTCGCCTTACCTGCAAAAAACCCTACTCTTCTCCATATCCAAAATCTCTTCCCTCTTCGTTAACATGCAAACCTGCACTCCCTCGTCGCTGCCCATTAAGGGATCCCTCTGCTACAGTCACTCTCGTTTTCCTTTACCTGTCAGCTACCTCGTCGCATCCATTTCATTGCCTCTCCCTTCTCACGCAGACCTGCATTTGAACCTTTGTCCTTGCTATGTTGTCTGAGCTCTCCTCTTCCTCGCTGCCATTGTCCTCCTTCCAAATGTTGCTTGCATCTCATCCTTGACCTACATTTTCCTTCGCCGCCTCCAACCTGCAAGCAAACCCTCGACTTTTCCTCTTTTCGTTTCTTTTTCGATTTAGCCTTTTTTAACTTATTTTTATCTTGTGTTTATTCGTTAGGGTTAAATTAGGTTCATTTCTATTTCTTTTTCTTTTTCTTTTACATTTTTTAACTTTTAAATTAAAAAATAAAGTTTTAAAATTTTGATTTTTTTTCGATGTGCAATTTTGATTTATGAGTTCGATTTCTTTTAGAAATTGAATTTCTTTTTTTTAACTTTGCTCATCTTTTTTGGTTTTTTGTTTTTTTTTTTAATGACATTTAGATTTTTTACTTGATTAATGTGACTTTGATTTTTCTAAAAAATTAAATAAAGGAATACTTTGCGCCCTCACACTTGCAAACAAACAAACAAACAAACAAAAAACTAATTTTTATGTAGGCTACGTCCCTTAAAATTTTTTAATTTAATTAAATACTTTTGATTTTTATTTTTGGTCACATTTAAAAATTTAATTGTCACATTAATTTGCTTCATAAACTTAGCACATTAAACTTACCTAAAAGATAACTAAAATTCTAATCTAAAATTTCTTTGTCTTGTGATTTCTCTATTGTCAAGTGCAATTAATGTTTTAAAATCATTGATTATAGGAGAAAGATAAATTAAATTTTTCCAGATCTGGGGTTATTGAAGAAAATTATTTTAAAACTAGAATCACTACTTAGTACTTTAAGTTTCATAATTTTTCATGGGATTTAATTGCTAGAATATATTGCATAATAAAGCTTTGGGCATTTACATTTAATCGTTCATGATTGTCAGTTTCACCACATTTATAAATTGCTCTGGATAACTTGTTTTTATTCAATCTATGGTTAATTGAATATAAAGGCACTAGTCTAGAATCATTTATATATTGTGGTTGTCTTATTCGTATTAATTTTTTCATCTATTCATCTCAGTTAACTAGGACTTGTTTACATCCATCAGGTTGTTCATCCTTAAGTCTATTAGAACCTGTGTTCCACAGGTTTCCTTCATTCATTCACCCTTAGGGACTACCCCATTGACTTGTCTAGGGGAGCGTCTAAACAGAGTGAGTATGAATTATGGTGACATTGCTTACCCTGATCATTGTCGCAGTGCCTAGACACTTTGTGCAACAACACCCTACATATATCAACCTCCAAGAATAAACAATCATGATTCACAAGCAAGTCGGTGCTATATGAATATGCAATATATGCCAATTACTATGACATAAGGACTACCCTTCATTGTCAAGAACAAGCTCAAACTGCGTATATCTATTATAATGAACAGCTATTCACCCTGCATATAAATGCGTGCTAATCACTTTGTTGAAAAACAAATCTATATTAAAATTAAAATAAAAATTAGATTCAAAACAAGTCCTATAATTTAATTATCCTCACTTTTCCAATTATCCTATCCATTTTCTATTCATTTGCTCATCATTATCAAACCCTGATGATGGATCCCATTTGGGATTTGAAACGTTGGTATAAAAATTTTCATACTGTGGATTCTCCGGTCAATGGTTCAAAAGATCAGATCTCTTAAATCCAGCGTCTATATTACTTTCTCGATAAAAGTGCCACGGTGAAATGATAATCCCAAAGAGAAATTCTAGTTGCAAAGTTAAACCATTTTTGAGATCTTGAATTATTTCAGGACGACACACTTTGCTAGTTAGAAACAAATACACAGGAATCCTAATATATTCACACAAAGTTCTGTTCCTCAAAATTAGAAATAGTATTTTTTAGTTTAGGCTTCTGTGATGCGGATAGATTTGTAATGATTTTTCTGGATCTATCACAAGTTTTCATTTGAGTCAACGTTTCGAGCCAACAAGTGTGGTTCATCATTAAGACAAAGAAATAATAATTTAACTTCAGCCCTTGACATGCTCCTTAACTTACAGCCACATTTGCAGTTTAAATCCACGTGGACATGGTTCATCAGTCGAACCAAATGTTCCAATGGCAGGTAATCAGTGTTTGCCTTTAAAGGTATTACCATATTTGTTAAAACGTCTGCTTTGAACCTTCCAGTTTCCTTCTAACTACACCATTTCATTGCTTAACGGAATAACTGGAAGAAACATTTTCAATTTTACTATAGTTTGGAATCAGGTTAGACACTGCCAGCTTCAAAAAGTTGAAATAAGCTTCCACTTTGGGCCATGCGGCTGGGAGACAGTTTAAGGCTGCTGTCTGAACTACAATACAAGTGGGGCCAAAAAAAATATCTCCCATATAAACACAAACTTTAATTCCATAACAAAAACGCAGCTCAAATCTAAAATTGTATCGAACTGACAATTTCAACATATCTCTCTGATCGGATACTGTTTCAACTTTCCACATTGCTACTCTCCTGAGCAGGAACGCACTTGTTCTCTTCCAATCTTCATAGAGCACGTGGTTGATCAAGATGAATGAGAACACAATATATTACCATATAAGCCAAATTACACAAAAACTGCACACCATCCTCTTGATCTGTGCCTAAAGATGCTACCTTGAGCATCCTGTGAACTACATCCCTTAATAGACAATGCAGTAAATCAAGAGTTTCAACCTTCACTAAAGCTAAAAAATAGATGACTCTGTTAATAGCAATGTGGGTTAAAGTTTGTTCCTAAAAAAGAAGTAAATATTGTTACATCAATAAATAAAGACTTCCAAATAGCATCTATTGCTTCTTCGAATAAAAATAATCTTCACTTCGGCATTTAAAAGTAGCCAACCCCTTTCAAGCTTTGTTGACTATTGTCAGTTGATTCATTTCCTTTGTTCAAAAATATAAGGCGCCCTGCATATACCAATATCCAAAGAAAAATAATCACGATTCATAAACAAATCCACATATATTTAATAATGCAATCACTATGCCATATTTCAGTCTTTGTTCAAAATTACAAGGCACCCTGCATATATCATTTTCCAAAGAACAACAATCATTATCCACAAACACATCTACATATAAATAATAATGTAATGTCATCAGATAAATATTATTTTTTCTATCAGATTGTCATACTCAAATGCTATTGCCAAGGAGCTGAATTCTAGTTCCAAGAATAACCCCTCTTGAATTAAGCATTGAATAAAATATCAGCCAGAAGCATAGCATTTGAATAATAGTTCAAACGTACAGGAAAGCAACTCCAGAAATTTACCGACCTCAATATATAGTTATAACTCAAAACTTCATCCAAGAAAGGTCTTTCAGGAAACGAATAAATGACCAAAAACTCCACAAATTAATAATGTTATAAAATGCTAAGATTTCAACGTACAACAAACCAAAACTGGGAGAATAGATCATGCTACTCCAGATGGATTTGACACTGAAGTTAGCAAATAACAGAAAAATAACAATACAGCTAATCAGGTGGTTGTCCGAAAAGGATCCTTCTAACTTTACTTAGTCAAGGCATCTAAAAGAAACCCAGGTCAAGCTGAGTGAGTAGGAATTGTAGGAGAACATAAGTTAACTTTGTATTACAATGGTAAAAGCTTCAAATAAGAGAGTAAATCTGAAGGAATAAACTAAGCTTCTGTAGTGTGCCTGGACCTGCCTCCCTTGCATGTCTGGGCACTGAATTCAGAATTTCTTTCACCTCCAATCCTTTGTTACAGCAACCCACAGAACCAGATTGGAGAGGAAAGAATTTCAATCACTGATCCATATTATAGTCACTAGTGGAACCAATGCTATAGTAAGATCATTTCACATATAAACCACATTATCATATAAATACAGCTACATGCTCATGCCTAAATTCATGCAAAGCATATCAATGCACACACAGACATCCATTAATTTAACATGGATAAACTCCAAGCATAAGTATGCTTCATTAAATCAATGGACAAAGACATATCTAAGAGACTGCAGTTGTCCATCTACCTTACTTATCCATTCTTACTAACAGATTTCTTACAGCAATAAAATGCCCAAATAACATATAAACACATAAGCATAACCTTCATTTAGGCACGTGAGTTTCTTGCTATCTTAACAATTAATTTCGCTACAGAAAAAATTTAACAATTATGTTTCCACAACTGAATGTAAAGATGCAAACTCGTGCCCACTTAATCATTGTATTCAGCCTTGCAGCCATTATAATTCATGACAGGAAATGAATGACAAGATAAAAAAATAGCAAACAGTATGATTAATATAAATTATTATGGAATAATTGGCAACAACACTTAATCATTGTATTCAGCCTTGCAGCCATTATAATTCATGACAGGAAATGAATGACAAGATAAATAAATAGCAAACAGTTTGATTTGGCAACAACAAGAGTAAGACTTGTATTGAGGAGCATGTTCTCTCAAGCCTAGAGCATGACCAAGACGAAGTGCCTGTTGAAGAATGTAACTAGGTTCGGTCTTCAAATATTGTATTTGAGTCAAAATGAAATGTATTTATCAAAAAAATGAAAAAGAAATTTTTATTATTATTATTATGACTTATTAAAGCATGGGTTTCATGCTTGGTTATCATGTTTTAGGTCAAAGTCCCATTGAGATCTTCTAAGATTTATTCCGAGTCATTAGAGTCATTGTCCATTCAAAGAGACCCTTCTTGGGCTTTTGAATCATGTAAAAAGATTTATTATCGAGTCAAATAAGTCATTTGTCACCTCCACACCAAGTCGGCCTCAAGGAGATCAAGTCAGCCTCAAACAGGGTAATTCGACCTCACCAAAGGGTATATATACAAGCAGTTTGAATTCATTTGAAACACTCACTCACACAAGTTCAATATCCAAGAAGAAGAGCAGAAAAAGTGTGAAATTCCAAGAGGATGTGTGGATTTTCTGGTCTACTATCTCTTGGGTCAAAGTTGTTGTTGGGCTAACTGCTGGGTCAAAGTTGTTGTTGGGCTACTGTTGGGTCGAAGTTCTACTAGATCGAAGTTTTGTTGCGCTACAAGTTGTTGCTGCTAAGTTGAAGTTATTGTTGAAAGGCTTATCATCTAGAAAAGGAAGAAAGGGCTTACTTGGTGTGGAAGTTTGTCCCTTAGGAAAAGCTTGCTGATATACTCAAAGGCAAAGACAAAGCATAGAAGCTCTATTCGAATTAATGTCCTATAAGGTTTGTCTAAACTCAAAGGTATGTCTTAGGCTATAAGTTTTGTTTCTCTTTGTTATAAAGGTATACTCATTCATTTTAAGGAATCTGCTTTACATTACTAACAAGTGTTATGTCTAGGACCTTTGAATCATAAAGATTCTTGTCTGGGAGATTAATCATTAGATTGAAGCTACCCTCATTAAAATCATTATGTTAAAGGTATGTCTTAGACTATAAGTTTTGTTTCTCTTTGTTATAAAGGTATACTCATTCATTTTAAGGAATTTGCTTTACATTACTAACAAGTGTTATGTTTAGGACCTTTGAATCATAAAGATTCTTGTTTGGGAGATTAATCATTAGATTGAATCTACCCTCATTAAAATCATTATGTTTGTAGAACCCTAAAAGGTTCTCTATAAAACCCTAACCTAAGGGTATGTCAATGCTAATGTGAAAAACCCTAGTCTACCTAGGGTTATTGATGAAATCTAGAAAATACTATTCTTTTGATGTTTGGGGTTTTGATGGTAATGTCATGTTTGAAGTTTTAGTATTATTATGGAAACCCTAGTCCTTTAGGGTTGGATGGTAATGTGTTCCTAGACCTTGAGGTTTTGGTAAATTAGGGTTTATGAGTAAAACCCTTATATATCGAGAGTAAGCTCCTAGGAATGAAACCCTAGGTGTATGTTTGTCTGTCTGATCAAAACCCTAGCCTAATCGAGATTGTTATATGTCTAACTTTAAATATATTGATATTTGTGTCTTGGTCTTACCTAATGGATATTGATATGCTTGTGCATGATTATGAAATTCTAGATATGGATATGTGCTAACCTAATCATTAATAGTATGTAAGTTCTAAGGTTTGTAACTAAGCCCTAGATCCCTCTTAAATCAATTCATTTAGTGCAAGCAATCAAATAGGATTAGAAATCACCATCTACACTGAAATCAAGGCGACGCCCGAGGAAAGAAATAAATTCTGAATCTACTAGGATCTTGAAGCCTGCAAAAAAAGGATAAAATCTGCCATGGAATTAATGTCCTGGTCTGGAATGCAGAGCTTGGCATTTAAGACCATAGCACTAGAGAATTGTTGTTGGATCATCGATGAGATATTCCAATTCACGTCCCATTTATAACAAATCAAATTCCCCTACCGACTATCCATACAACGTAGACTAGAAATCAAAGGCTAGGATGTGGTGTACACCCCACCTTTATGCGCTAAAGCATTGATTTCAGTGTAGATGGTGATTTCTAATACTATTTGAATGCTTGCACTAAATGTGTTATGCTTGACAGAATAAATCCTAGAAGTCCTCAATGGGGACTTTGACCTAAAACATGATGACCCAAGCATGAAACCCATGCTTTAATAAGTCATAATAATAATAATAATAATAAATTATTTTTCATTCTTTTGATAAATACATTTCATTGTAACTCAAATATAATTTATGAAGACCGAACCTAGTTACATTCTTCAACACTCCTTAACTCTTCATGGTTCATGTGTTTGGAGATCTTCCATGTACTTGTGTATGTAAGTATGAATACCTCCCAGTTAAGAGGGAGTGTTGAAGAATGTAACTAGGTTCGGTCTTCATAAATTATATTTGAGTCACAATGAAATGTATTTATCAAAAGAATGAAAAAGAATTTATTAATATTATTATTGACTTATTAAAGCATGGGTTTCATGCTTGGGTCATCATGTTTTAGGTCAAAGTCCCCATTGAGGACTTCTAGGATTTATTCTGTCATTAGAGTCATTGTCCATTAAAAGAGACCCTTCTTGGGCTTTTGAATCATGTAAAAAGATTTATTATTGACTCAAATAAGTCATTCATCACCTCCACACCAAGTAAGCCTCAAACAAAGTAATTTGACCTCACCAAAAGGGTATATATACAAGCAGTTCGAATTCAATTGAAACACTCACTCACACAAGTTCGATATCCAAGAAGATCAGAAAAAGTGCGAAATTCCAAGAGGAGAAGGAGAATTGCTAGAAAGGACAAGATCGACGTTTTCGGGTCATCTCTCTCTCACACATGTGGATTTTTTGGTCTACTAATTGTTGGGTCAAAATTGTTGTTGGGCTAACTGTTGGGTCGAAATTGTTGTTGGGCTACTGTTGGGTTGAAGTTCTACTAGATCGAAGTTCTGTTGTTGCTAAGTCGAAGTTATTGTTGAAAGGGTTATCGTTTACAAAAGGAAGAAAGGGTAGACTTGGTGTGGAGGAAGTGTGTCTAGGTCAAGAGTCTTCGATCATCTCGTGAAATTATTAAGGAAGAGTTGTTGACTGGGTTTTCCCCTATACAGGGGTTTTGCCCTGGTTGTCCGCCTACATCTGGTGTCTGTGATCTTTGTGCTATTGTTTTGGTAATTACTTGATGAAATAAAAGATAAAAGATGAACATATGAAAACCATAAGAATATCACAAGTAATTATCTATATAAAGAGAATATTTCTGCATTTCTGATTTTCTAACAATGCCATCCAACACTATCAAGACCTAAGGAATTGACACGCTCCATGCCTTCCTAAATCAGTGTTATCAGAAACGGACTAGAACCAATGGAAATGGCCAATCTGACCAGCTTGGAGGCAAAACTAGTCCAACCAATTGCCTCGAACCAGAAAATGTTGTTTCAGTATTGAAATGGCCCTTTTTCACCAAATCTGTCGACTCCATATGACTCCATACTTACCACCAGAGGTCTACTAATGCTATGTAATTAATGGTAATGTTAAATTATTAACTTTTTATTTCAATTTTAACATCATCATTAATTGTTTCAAGATGTTTGAGTGGTTCCAATCTCAATGTATTTCATATGGAGAAGGTAGAATTTTAGATCCCATTCAAAATTCAGCAAACTTGACAGTCGTCAAGATTTCAGGATTGATAGGATTGCATTATTTCCATTGGATTTTGTCATGTAAGAGGATATGGAACTAGAATTTAATCAAGAGCACCAAGCCCTCTATGTGCCTCAATGTTGGTGGCATTGATTGTTGAACTCCTTTGCCATGACCCTAGTAAAAATGTTCCCTTCACTCAAGCAAAATCATTGATTTAGCATATTAAGTTGTTTCTATCTTATTTTAATGCTTAGAGGGTGATATTGATGATGAGGATCTCGATATAGGAAATGATTTTGATGATATAATGTTATTTGTTGCAGCAGTTTTTTTTGGCGTCTAGCAACCATTTAGAGCCTCTTTGTTGATGTATCTTTCTTTCACAAATAGATTGCACTTGGTGCTATTTTGGTTATATGCATTCTTGCTATACATATGAGAAATTTTGCGTATCTATGTATCATGGTTTGGATTCATATGGATGCACTTGAATATATATGTTTTTTTTTCAAAATTTGAATATTTATGTATTTTTAAATTTTGGTTGACCAGGTTTTTGGTCCGGTTTTTTCCTGATTCCTGTCTGGTTTTGCATTTTTGGGGTCAATCGATCCAATTTTAATAACAATGTCCCAAATCAATATGATGTTATCAATAATTAACTGCCCTATAATAAATCTTCTTCGTTCTAGGCAAGTAATCCTGGAAAAAATGTCCTTCACTCTCAAAAAAAGAGCATTGGCAAAGAATTTGTAAGATATATTTTAAAATGTGATTGGTCTCGGATTGCAAAATGTCCTTCACTCTCAGAATATGAGCTTTGGTAAAGAATTTGTAAGATATATTCCAAAGGGTGATTGGTCTCCTAAAGACCAAAATACTTAGGAATGTTGTAGATGTTTCCTTTGTCAATATTGGCCCCTTATGATTGCCTTTTGTTAGCTTCCTTGTAAACCCAAGTCAAGTCAAAGTTGACAAAATTCTAAGTCCTGTAAAATTTGTACTCGAAAATTCTTTTCTATATCCTCCAACTAACTTCTAGTTTGGAGCTATGATGACAGAAACAGGGGCTATGATGACAAAAGCATTCTCCTTACATTCTTTCAAAGCCATATCTTTGAAAAAATCTTTCTACAATCCCTCACTAGTCTCTGGACAAGGGACTCAATTGAACTCCCTTCAGATTTCTGATTTCATCTAATTTAGGATGGTGTTGGTGTTGAAGCTTGGATTTCCTAGAGTGAAGTTCTTCATCTAAAGCACTGAACGGAAGTTGTTGGCTTATTTGTTCAATCCTTTTAGTGCCTATATTGCATCCATCGGATTGAGACATGTTGCCTACTATCTTCCCGAAAATATGATCTGGTTCAAGTGATGGCATCTTCCAACCATTCAATCCAACAATCTTCTCTTCTAGGCCCTTAGAATAAGATTCATATGCAGTGCAAGTAACTTTGACTCTCCAAGTGAGAAACATCCAAAATTTAACAAGCCTTAGACATATTCAATTGTGCATCTCTCAAATAGATGGATAAATATGGTGTTCTAATAATGTAACCTCCCCTAGGGGTGGCTGGAGCAGGAGGGGTGATCCTTTGCCTTGAGGAACGATGAGAGATTAGTTATGCTTTGGGATTGCGTTATTCAACTAATAATCAGGCTGAATTTTTGGCTCTGTGGAAAGGATTGGATCTTGCCATCAACAAGGCTTAAGGAGAATGACAACCTTAAGGGACTCGATGATTGTCATAAGGCAAGTCTTCAAATTAAAGTCTAAGAGAGGTTCTCCCAATTTTGTAGTTGTGAACAAGATTGCTTTGCAATTGAAGAAATTTGAGGCGGTTGCTCTTAACCACATATATAGGCATCTAAATGCGGATGCGGACAAACTTGCCAATCAAGTGGCAACGTTGAGGCAAGGAATACTGGAAATGAACCAAGTCCAGAGGATTATGTCTCCTCTTCCATGACGTTCATTTATTGGGTATCCTTCGAATTGCTTGGCCAATTTGGCCACTTCTTGAACCATGGGCAATGTAATGGGTTTGAAAGCCTCATCATAGGTGGTAATGTTGTCCCCGAGTTCCTCACACATGGTAATGGTTGTAGTCAGGCTTTAGCGCATGAAGGTGGGGTGTACACCACATCCTAGCCTTTGCTTTCTAGTCTGTGTCGTATGGATAGTTGGCAGGGGAATTTGATTTGTTATAAATGGGACGTGAATTGGAATATCTCATCGACGATCCAACAACAATTCTCCAGTACTATGGTCTTAAATGCCAAGCTCTGCATTCCAGACCAGGACATTAATTCCATGGCATATTTAATCCTTTTTTTGCAGGCTTCAAGATCCTAGTAGATTCAGAATTTATTTCTTTCCTTGGGCGTCGCCTCCTTAGGCTTCATGAGTCACTATTATATACGCAAGGGCTTCACGAGGATGTCATGACTGATTCAGCTACCCTGTGGTTTTCACTATGGTTTTGTAAGATGAGTATGGAAAGGCGGGAACTAGCTATCACTAAGGAGTTTGCTGCCTAGAAAGATTTGGAGGGTTGGAAGCAATCAGTGGAAAATTTGTTCAAGGTATTAATAGGAATGATTGAAATATCCAAAAGAAGACTGCAGCTTGTGGAGAAGGAAAAGTGAGCTAGGTTTCAATTGTTCGAGAAACGACGCGAATGGTTGTAGCTAAAAATGGACAAAAAACTAGCAAGTTTGGAGGCTGAGTCGCTATTTTGAAGCTTCAAGCCAATAGGGACGCCCCATCAATCAGCGATCTCGGAATCAATCCAAAAAATGTGGGGCTAGGAAAAGGTGAGCAAGAGGCCAAGGTTGGTGAAGACAAAGCACATCGAGAAGGCATGTCCCGTACCGCTGAAGAGAATTTGGTAACTGCTGCAGAAGTTGGGCCCTTCGAGCTTTTTTAACATTCGTATGTTATTATGTTTTGCATATATGCACTTTTTTTGGGGAAAGTTTTGCAGAATCTATGGAAGATATCAATGTAAAATTGTAGTCCAAAAAGCTCGCAGAGGCAAGAAAATCATGTTGTGGATATACTGGAATATCGAAGCCTCTAAAATCACTAAAGCATGTAAATGGTTTTGGCCATGCATCTAGCTATTATAATATAAATGCTACTCATTCTGTTTAGAAAAAAAAAAAGATAATGTAAACTCCCCTAAAACTTGAACAAGCCTAACTCCCCCATACTCAAAGAAAAAGGCATTCTACTACGAAAGCATGTCCCTATCAAGACTTTTAAGGACCCACTCATGATCTTTGCAAAATTTGACCAAGTGAATGAAAACTTAGTGAATTAATTCCTTCTAAAGTTGTTTGAATAATATAATCCAAACCACGACTTAAGGCAATAACAAGTTTCCTTGTCTCTTTGAGAGAATTTACCAAGAAGCATGCCTTCCTTATCTTCTTGAGGATTAACAATATTCCCAAATATTCCAATCCATATGACCAATAACAAGTTGCAAAGAAACAAAAGTCACTACACCTCCCCTCCCTTTATCATGGGTGGAAGTAAAAAAGCCCATGTCATAACAAATAAATTGAGAGAACTCTTTAGAAGCTAACCCTAACTTTAAATTCTTATTGACTAAACATATCTAAATTCTCAATCAATGTCCCAACCCTTTCAACGATAAATTTTCGGAAGGGCTAGTAAGTACCCTTACATTTCATGGCACTAGTTTCATTAAGACTACTAAGGGAATGAATATTATCCATAGTAGGTCTATCATCTATGGCATTACTTTCATTGAGAGTAGTGAGGGAATCAATATTATCCATAGTAGCTCTATCATCTACTCAAATAAATATCAAAGGAGCTCAAAGTTGACAAACCTTGCAAAAATGAGCAAAATAATCTTGCATGGTGCGCTTTTTGGATTTCCTCCAAGTCTCCTCGAGGTCAAAAGATTATTAGGAGTTCTGAAGGGGAGCAAAGAGAGCACCCTTTTGTGACCACCTCAACAAAAACCAATTTGGGAGAAATTATTTGGCTCCTTAACTCTATTCAAGACATTTGCTTTGCTCATAGCCAACACAACACGCTAAATGATCTGGATTGGATCATTATATTATTTGTCATCCATTTTGATGCTTTTAGAGTAGAAAAATTAGATGGAATGAGCTTGCAAGGTCATTTTTACCTGTGGTCCCAGTTTGGAAAATTTTGGGTGAAAACCTTCAAGAGCTATTTTGAGGCCTTAAATGACCACTTTTTGTGGTCCAAACCTTACTATGGACCTAGGATTCCATAATTTACATATAGATACATTTCCTACAGTACAAGAATCGACTCAACCGGAGCTCGTATGAGAAAGTCATACCTCTCAAAAGTTGACCTATCATGATTGACCAACATAATTCGACAGGATGCCACGTTAACCCCTGTTACTCATGGAAAGGGGTTAGCACATGGACCTTATTTTGATTATTCTAAAAGGGTCAAGTTGTAACTCACATTGAGGGTTGAACAGATCAAATTTAACCCCAAGTTCGCTATTGAATTGTGTTATAACTAGGACACTAGGAGGAAAAAGGGTTCAATTATATTCTAGTGCATTATGTCCCATAGTCAAGCAAAGTAGTTGAGTGAGGCAGAACAGAGAGTGTTTGTATTTTGTAGCACCCACAAGCCAGAAGTCTCACTCCTTCATATTTGCACCGTTTTCCCATTGAGAAAAAGGGAGCAAAGCGATCTCACCTCCCAGCAGGGTTTTCTCCCAAAAGGGTTTCCTAAATCATATATTGGTGCCTTATGGTTTGTGAGTGAATGTTTTTATTTGTTCTCTATTTTTTGCATTTCTATATTTTGCATGTACAAGCAAAACATAATAACTTAATAATCCAAGAAACGAAGGAAAAAATAACCCTCAGTATAGATTTCAGATTTCAATAAATTTTTATCAGATTTGTTGTGACAAATTGTATAGTGGAATATCGACATTAGTTTACATATTATTTATCACTAAAGGACTATTGGCTTGAGCCATTTAGGCTATTGTCGTTGAGAAATCTAGGGCATCATGTATTTTAGATTCTTTAAGTTGATTTCTCTTAAACTTTGACATTATCTTGTGATATTTACTTATTAGATCTTCTTTCAAATTATCTTGTTCTAATCATCAAGACTAATGCCAACCAATGAAGATCACAAACAAAAGAGGACACAAGGTATATGTTAATTTTAGGCAACAATGGTATGTTCTACGCTTTAGAGCAATTTTACTTCAATTTCTTTATTAGCCCAATATCAATATTCAGATTAGCAATCACATCAACATGATATTAAAATACAGATAGAACATAAACATAAACAGTAGAAGACAAGCCAAGACAAGAGGACACAAGATGTGGCACCAGTGAGGGACAAACCCCAATGTGGGGAAACCCTTGATCAAATCTTCTTTTAGTCTTCAATAGTTCAGCAGAGAGAGATAGTACACTTTACAAATCTGATAATTTATAACAGTAGCAAAAGAGCCCTAACCAAAAAAAGTCAATGTTGGTCAACAGGGCAGATTTGAGCCTCAGCAAATCGGTCAACTTCAGTCAACTACAGCCTCCAAACAGCGAGATAAAACAACCCTCAAAATAGTGAAATTCAGCCCAGTCAAAGTCTGGTCAAATAGCCCACCTGCGGTCAGCCCTAGTTGTAGTCAACGTTGGTCAACAATCAACGTTTAGCCTCGATTTTTGTGCCCAAAAATGCGGCCTGCCCAAACAAAGATAGCCCTCACAAAAAACGTAGTCAAAGGAGGTCAACGCATGCTAGTCAACGCTTGGTCAAACTATCCAGAAATTCGGTCTCCTGAAATTTCATCCTCCTGAAATTTCGCCCTCTTGAAATTTCGACGTGTGGAGAGAGAGAGGCCCAAAAATCCATACCCAATCAATGAGGAGAGAGAGAGAAGTGTGAAGATGAGTGTGTCCAAATGAGGCTAAGTCACCTTCTATTTATATGCAACGTTGACGATGAATAGACGTGATTGTTGGGCTTCTGAGCCTACATAACTTTGTTGGCTGACCTTGACAATTTGACCATAACCAAAATAAATTCATAACTTCATTTGTACATGTCAGAATTCGATGTGATCTTTAGATCAATCCTACACCTCTCGGAGAAAGGAATCCAAGAAAATATCAGTTGTCATAAATAAGATGACCCATGTGGAGTTTGGCCCTAGTTGCCAATTTTAACAGTATAGGAATCCAACCAGGCCAAAACCCCTATGAATGGGAAAACCCAGTGAAACTCTTAACCAATAGTTTCAAATCAGATTGAGACAACCAAGACCCTTTTAGACTCAACAGAGAGATCTCCTCCACCAAATCAGCCTTCCTTCAATAGAGATACTTCATTGAAGTCATCATTTCTTCAATAGTGAATCAATAAGTGCAACCTCGTCTAGCAGTCTCTTGAACCTACAACATCTCAGATATCTCGGACCTGTAGTAGCACATGTGACAAAAGAAATACCTCAAATATGATTTGTTTCTTCTTCTTCTCAACTTCGCATCTTTTTCTTCTACCCGAATTGCAGAATTGAATCACTTGATTGAGTGTCTAAAATAGGTACAGTTTCCTTCTTATTTATAGTCTCTTTGAGTTGGCCGAATTCTTCATGAAACTGACTTGTATGGGAGGCAAGCCAACATATAAGAGAGGGAGCTAACTTGGTGGAGGAGTCCTTTTGACATAAAATTATTTTTTCTTCTTTGACTTAAGGTGCCCATGAAAGGTCTTTAACATCATGACTATGACCTTGACTCAAGATATAAACTCTAGAGCACACAATGGATGCTTTGACCTATTGACCATTGACCCAAGCATGAAACCCATGCTTTAATAAGTCAATCTTTCTTTAATAAAAAAATATTTTTATTTTATTTTGATAAATACATTATATCACGACTTAAATACAAGTATTAAGATTGACACTAATTACATTCTTCAACAATTGCAATGTTATTGGCCTACAAGTTCTTTCAAACCTCATGAGCCCGTCCATATTCAATGTTATTGTTAGCCTACGATGATGTTTGAACTTGACGAGCTTGAGGTGCTCAATTGGCTTGGGCTTAATTTGGGTGAGGTTTGGTCATCAAAAAACAATTTCAAATTCTTGAATATTATGGTATGAGCCTTGGCACCTAAAATAGGAATTGTTGAACCTAACAAGATGTTTAAGCATCTTATCACCCACCAACAACAACATAAACTCTTTAAGGTCATTGGGCAAGTCAACTTTAAAGTAGACCCCTTTATGAGGGTCAAGGTTAAAGAACCTTACAAGTTCATGGTATAAGAAATTGTCCATAGGCTTGGAAATACATTTAAGAATGCCAAAAACTTCTTGGGCTAGCGATCAAAGTTTCAAACTCTATCATAGAAAACATAAGAGTTGTGCACATTATTCAACTGAGAAATCCTCAAACAAACATGAGATCTAATTGGTTATGAGAAGCAATAGCTCCACATGCATAGTTTGACAGAAAAAAAAAAAAAAAAAATTAGTATCTTGGTGTCTTATGGTTTGTGAGTGATTGTTTTCTATCTGTTCTCTATTTTCCACATTTCTATATTTTGCATGCATAAGCAAAGCATGGTAACTTAATAATCCAAAAATCTGAGGAAAAATTAACCCTCATAGCATAGACTTTGGATTTCAGTAAATTTTTATCAAATTTACTGTGACAAACTATATAATGGAATATCCAAAGTACTTTACAGATAACTAAAGTATCATTGGCTTGATCCTTTTGGGCTATTGCAACATTATTGGTCTACAAATTCCTTCAAACCTCTTAAAACCATCCATCTTCAATGTCATTGTTAGCCTACAGAGATGTTTGAACTTGACGAGCTTGAGGTGCTTAGTTGGATTGGAGTTAAGTGAGGTTTGGTCATCAATGAACAATCTCAGATTCTTGAATATTATGGCATGAGCTTTGACACCTAAAATAGGAATTAATGTACCTAACAACATGTTTAAGCATTTTATCACTCACCTAAATCAATATAAACTGTTTGAAGTTGTTGGACAAGTCATCTTTGAAGTAGACCATCTTTGATCCCCTTTCAAACCAATAATGGCTCAGAAAGACCCTATGGCACAAAACACAACCAATAAGGACCAAAGTGAGATAGTGAATCCAAAGGGATAACTCATAAAGTAGAGAAGGGGCAGTGGCAGCAAAAAAGTACATGCAACACAACACCTCAGGCTCCAACCCTAGCTCACTCAACCTCAACTTTCAAACTCAATAGCAAGTTAAGTCACTAAACAATGAACATTGTTGGATTGTGGTGTAGTGGCAACTTGGAGCAATTGTTGTGACAATGACTGAGGTTCAAACTATTACAGGCATGCTCCTTGCCTACATGGAGATTGTTAGACATGGCTATTGATCTTGGGCTTTGTGCCAATTATTGATAATAACCGTTGGGTAGTCTATTATAATGGTGGTCGCGAGGTACCAACAGTCCCAATATTCGCTTAAACACAGGATGGGATGTGTTTATTTCTTAATTTACCATCCACAAAAGAAGAGCTTCCCATTTTTTAAAAAGTTAGGTCACAAAAAGGGCAAAGATCAATATAACAAGAAGAAATTAATACTCTAGATTTTAGGAAATCTTTTAATGTCACGTTGTTAACCATCCAATAATAGCCTAAGAAAGAAAAATAGCTAACTAAATTAGGCAGCCCACTGTTAATGCCATTACTGATTATGATATGAATCACCGCTTAACATCGTATAATTGCTATGAAGGCTTTGCTGGTTTTCAGTGGCATGCTCTTTGCCCCCATTTTCTGTAGTATGTATTGTACCATAATATTTGTTTACAGGAAATAAATGCGTGTATTTAAAAAATAAAAAGAGCAAAATATTAAAAAAGAAAAAACAATTATAAATTTAAACGGCCAATGCCCTTGACAAATAGATAAACTCTTTATTGGGAACATTTTGGATAATTTTGGTTTGGATAATGAATGGGAGACTTAAAAATGAAATTTCACAACAAGGTCATGTTTCTAATCACTCACTAGTGGAACGTCAACTTTCTTATTTCTAGTGGATCAACATAAAGACAAATTATTCTCCTAGTAGAAGCACTAGGAAAAACCTTCCATATGGAATTAAAGGAAGGAAAAGTTCATAAAGTCAAAACAACAGGAGGAAGAAAAGACATTAAATACACAATTCACAGATGTCACCATATCTATGGGGAAGTTTGTTTCTGTGAAAAGCATCCAAAATTAGTAAGATTCCAAAGTTCAAACCTTCTGGAAGAGAATTAAACAAAATTAAGTGTTATGTAGACAATTATTCTAACAAATTTCACTCAGAAATTTCTTGGTTGATTGATTTCGAAATAGAGATCATACTGGTTTTACCATCATTGACCAGCACAACCATCATGGTTTTACTATCATTATCCATCATGGTTTTTCTCACATCACAATGGTTTTACCATCATTATCCATCATGGTTTTACCCACATCACAATGGTTTTACCATCATTATAGAGTAAAGCCTGGGTCTGGAAGACATTGGAAGCTGGTTTAACCCAAAAAACGCTTCAGTGCGAAAGTTTCATAAAGAAAGTACACTTAGAAAAGATTGAAGGACAGATTATTCAGCAATGTTGGAAAGAAATAGATGACTAGAAATATTGCTCCCAACTCAAATAAGTGCAAGAGTTTGGCATCACTCCACAATGCTTTTATCATTGTTAAAACCTGTCTGGAAAACTGGAAATTGGTTTAACAAAAAAATACCTTCATCTGAGAGGTTTCCCAAACTTGACCCAAAGAATGTGCACTAGCAAGAGATATTCACCAGTTTTTGAAAGAAGTAAAGGACTAGAAAGATCACCCCTTAAACCAAAGAGTGTAAATACATTTTCCAATCTATTATAGCTTAGAATATTGAGAATAAAAAAAGATGAAGAAAATGACCTAAATGGGGAGGAATGAGGTAAATACAGACATTTCTTTGTCAAGAGAGCTACACCTAGTTGGACTAAAGGCATGAATTAGACCATATCTAACAAAAATATGCAGAACTTCCTTTGAAATGCTCCATCATTTAAAAAGCTAACTCTTCTTAGTTGTTATCCTAAAATAAACATTTTATGTGTAAACCTGATAAATTAAAACTGGGCTAGCTCGTCATATCTGAAATAAAAAAAAAAAAAGGAAAACAGCAATCATCTATCCATCCACTGTCGTTTTACCAAGGAATTCTAGTAGATATCCCTGAGAGAGAACAAATGGAGATCTCATCAAATCCTCTGAATGAAATAGAATCCTGTAAACATATGTTACAAAACTGGGCAAATTCATACAAAGCTATTTCAACTGGAAGTAAAATCTCGGGGAAACATAAGACCTATTAACAAGATTCACAATCTTGAAATGTTGGCTGAATAGAGACAACACAATTATTTATGTACACACAACATAGACAGAATTTGGCTATGCTACAAGGTATAGGATAAGATATGATAATTTTACTATTGTCCAACAACTGACCATAAATAGGTCAATCAGACTTTCTAAGAACATCAGCATCATTGCAAAGTGGGAGTGCAAAGGCCATTCCTATAAAAGAAACGTAAAAGCAGATGTAACCTATAATATCTAAGATCTAGAGTCTAAAATCAAAAAGCAGAATAAAAAGCAGCAGCAGTGCAGCCACAGACATGATATCAATGTTCAGTACCAAAACCCTCAGAAGAGGAGCATCTCTCATGGGAGTTACTTGGAAGGGAACCAAAATGCCTCTGAATGTCGTCACCTGAGGATGAAAAAGAGAGACAACTTCACTCCTCAAAGCCAAGAATCTCATTATCTGAATTTCCCTTGGCATCTGAGGCCGTAGAAAAGATGCTCCTGACAGATGGCTGCCCAAAACCCCAGGAAGAGCTTGTTTATTGTGTGTCTCATTGTCTAGATGATGCAATCCATTATTGGGATCTGTTGGTAATGTCTGTTAGTGCCTTGTAAACTATTTTAGACTCTCAGACTCAGACAACTCTATAAGGGCCTTGATGGTGTACAAGGAATGCCTCTAGAGGTCTGCTAGATCCAGTGTCTACTATGGTGTCGCTGGATGTTTAACTCTTAGTGCCCTTGTTCACTAGAAGCGCCGGAAAGAAGGATGTAATCACCCTAGTAGCATCAAGTTGCAGGGGAGGAAGAAGTGGTGAGATCGAAGTCCAAGAGTCTCCCTCATGAACAAGGCCAACCATTATTGGTCTAAGTACTAGAAGATTGAGAGAGATTTGTGGAACTCCTTAAAGGGGTAATAATACTGATCATAGATCTCATAGTAAATGGGCTACTGGAAGATGACATGCTCCTTTATCTAGCAAAAAACTACAGATAAGGGGAAAAAATGGATTGCCAAATTAGGGATACCAGATTAGATATCCAGATATTGTCAATGGATATGTGCAGTCCTAAAGTCCGTCAAAACTGAATCGACCTCAACTTTGTGATCACAAGAAGGAAGAAAAAGACTTCAAATCATGAGATAAAATGGATAACCAAATAAAGGCTAAAAATTAGGAATCCACAGCATCAAAAGGTATGTAGAGTAGTAAATTATATCAAAAAGGAATCAACCACAACTCTTGCATCACAAGAAGGGAGTGAAAATCTACAAATCAAGGGATAAAATAGATAACTAAATTAGGGCCAACAAATTAGATATCCAAATATCATCAAATAGTAAATTCTGCCAGAAAGGAATCAACCACAACTTTGAGACCGCAACACTTCAAAATTTTATGACACGACAATAGGTAAATAAAGCTGGATGTGTTCACAAGGAATAATAACCTTAGCAAAGGGATGTGCAATTATCAGTTACATGAAAAGCACTAGAAATGTTAGTGCTAGCAGTTATCATTAAAGATGCAAGGCTTCCACCAATATAGTGTAAACAACAACCACGTGTGTTACTCTAGAATAGTCATCAAATCAAATCCAAGAAAGTTTAAGAATTGAAATCCTACTAAAGACGCATCAAGGAAATAGGCCAAGGGGCAGTAGAAGCAATACACTTATAAAATGAACCTAACAATGATGTTTTTACAACCTAACACTATAAGGAATGACATGGTAAACTAGGTTCTAAAAAGGGAGTATCATCTCCCTAGATTGCCAAGTCTACCTTGAGTCTTGTAAGTTCATTTTCTACTGTTACGAAATGTCATTATAGTCTTTGAACTTGGGTTTCAATTCCTAGTTTCCGGGAATCACACGGGAGTCAAGATTCTATAGTTGGAGTTTCCTCTTCCTCACTTTTCTTAGTCAACTTTGTGTCTTATATTTGAACTTCAACTTCTGCTGCAAAAAGATATGGTGGTTCCATGGCAGGGGTACCAACTTTCTAGTAGAAAGTCAAAATTTGTGTGCTATAGCTTCATCGAGTTGATCACATCTTCCACTTAGGCTTCAACCCTTCCAGTTCAAAAATAGTACCACAATACGGGTTACAAAATGGGGGTCCTAAAGTAACCTCAACCTGGGTTTCCCATCTCCAAGCCATGTACTTTGGCCTTCAATTATTGATGTTTTAGAATGACATGATGGTTTACTTTCTAGAATGGGAGCATCCTTTCCTCAATTTGTTAAGTCAATTACAATTCTTGTACTCAGGCTTCAACTCCAATGTTCTTGAATGATGTTGTGAGTATGGATTCCAAATTAGAATTACACTATTGAACAACTTGTTGAGTCAATTGAAAGTTTAACATTTGAACTTTGACTTCAATGTTCTAGGATGACATGGTAATCCACTCTTAAATGGAACTAACATCTTCATTAGCTAGATGAGTAAATTCAAAGTCATCTACTCGGACTTCAACTTTTGGCATTTCTAAATTACATGACAATTCAAGTCCCAAAATTGAACATCCAAAATGAAGACATTCTACACAAATCGTCATGAAAAAAAAGCAATAATTTTGAAGAGTAGGGATAAATAAATGCACATCTCCAAAGCATAATCAATGAGCTAAAAACCAGCATAATGGAGAAAACCCATGATCAGCTCAGAAACTTTAAATGCATAAAAAGAAAACAAACGCCTCCGCTATCATCAGAAAAGTCTAATTCTAGGAGGCAAATAATAACATATTAAAGGATTAAAGCAATGCAATCAAGCTTACTCAATGGAAGGCAACAAAAAATTTAGAACCTGAAGAAGACTTGTTTCCTATTTCTATTTTCATTTTCCGCCTTATAGAAGTTAGGAGAGGTAAAGCAATATGTTCTATATGGCATCTGGTTCTAAAAATTGGTTTCATTTCAGTTTACAATTAAATTAGTCTACAGATCTTCAACCTAGCTCATAATAGCCAGAGAATGAAATCCAGATGCCCTTCAACAAAAGTGCCAGATACATATATTTTTTATTTCTGGATAATATAAGTTCCAATTAAGCAACAAAAAAAGATTTTCCAAAACTATTTAAATAAAAAAGATAAAATCAACAAGCAAATAGGAATCACTCCAGATATTTAACATTCAACTAAAAGCATGGGAGGTAGATGACTAACATTGCTACACTATGCCAAATGTATCTTCAAAAAACTTAGGTTCAATATCACCATTGCATGTATTTTAGGAATGTCAGAATACATGCTTATTGAATAACACAAAAAGGAGGTACAAACAAGAAATAAACAACTCACCCCCTCGCCTAATGGCAATTTCCCTAACACGCTTAACGAGACCTGTAATCGGATCACTGAAAATTTTTGTCTCCAAATTTCCCTCCAAATAAACATGTGCCCTGTATAGAAAACTACATTAGATACAAAAAAGAATATCGTATGAGATAAAGTGCTAACGAACAAATGGAGATCTTTCGTTTCTTGAAAGTGGACTAAAGAAAGGTACTAAAATATCGATACTGTTATTTTAGGAAAGTCCACCAAGGTATATGTCATAATTTGTATTCATCCATTTGAAATTTAAATAAATTGAAATATTGAGATCTAGGACCAATTTAATCACAAATTGCCAATGGTTTGTAACCAATACTTCAACATCAAAATTGTGTATAATAATGACAAGAAATCACCAAATGAGAAATTAAATAACTAAGAAGAAAATGCCACCCTAAAAGGAAGCCCTTTTTTGTCTGAAGGGCAAGCAAACACATGAAACAAGAAAACAAATGGCTTGACTTAGTCAACCAAATCCTAAGAAGAAAAATTTCAGCACATGTTGAGCCTAAAGGGGCAATGTTAAAGTTGATATAATGTCTCAAGAATGTGCAGAGTCGGAGACAAATATGTATTAGTACATTATGGAGTACCTAAATATAGAAAACATGGATCAACATTTTCTTTCACAAATCGACATCACACTTCAAAGGAGAAGGAATTAGATAAGCTCAAATGTGTACTACATCAGATAAAGCACTTATCCAACTAACAAACCAATCTCAATGTAATAAGCAAATATGAGTCAAAAGCTAAGTAACTTGACACACGGATTCGGGATTTGTCGGATATGAGGATTCAAATGTCGGATTCGGACATGTTGATCCCCTAGAACAGGACACGTTATATATTAATTTATTAAATATATATATATTAAAAATTAGATATTTCTTACACAAATTCTCATTAATGATACAAATTCATTGATTTCAAACATAGATCTTCATCTAGATGTAAGTTTTACTGTTTACAAAGTAAGTTAGTAACATTATAGCATGCATAGTACATACAAAATTCAAATACATGTCACATAAATGATAAATCAATGAATCATAAATTCTAAATTCATAAATCATAAATCATAATACATATTCAATTCATCAATGATCCAATAGGAGAAAGACAAGATAGTAAGATAAAGACACTGACAGATGTAGTTTTCTCATTAAGTCATCAAAATCGAAATGTCTTACATAGGTAGTGCAATGCCAATGGCTAATAGAAATAGAAAATACAAAACAACTACAGGTATACAAGCCTCAAGGCAGTAGGTAGCCCATGACTCATGAGTCATCAATCCTCATAGTCATCATCAGAATCAGCATCACTGTCCTCATCATCATGGTCACCACTGCTCTCCTCTGCATCCTCCTCCTCCCCTGTATCCATAGTCGTCTCTGCATCTGCTAGTGTGGAGGATGACCCCTCTACAGTGTCACCATCATCAAATCTAACAGGCTCTAGCACTGGATCATTGAGATCCATGTTGGCCAATGCCAACTCAACACTGTTGTCCAAACCCATATCATCAGAAAAGACATCCCACATCTTTGTCTTTCCCTTCAACCACTCTTCCCTCTGCCTATAAATAAGACGAAGGTTGGTGTGCACATACACCATTGTCTCTACCCTGGACTGCTCAAGCCTGCTCTTCTTAACACTATACAAATTCCCATATGTGCTCCAATTCCTCTCGCAACAAGAGGATGAAGTCACCTAAGAGAGGAGCCTCATGGCTAACTGCTATAGAGGAGGGCTTGTTGCCCCATGATTTGCCCACCAAGAATAGGGCTTCTTAGCCCCCCTGTCTCTAATCACATCATATCGTGCAAATTGACCAGTGCCAGTGGAAAACTCTGCAAAGGCATCCTCCACCTCATCAAGCAATGCTCTATCCTGAAAAACCCGCCTGAATGCATCTTTCCTCCCCTGTGAAATTTCACCATCCATGTGAGGAGGGAATCTGCGGGAAGGTCCACCATTCAGTCACTCATGGTTGTAGTATTTTGGGTTCAATGAGTGAGCCAAACAATGTAAAGGTGTGCAATTCTTGTCCCATCTGCTGACAATAATATCCTGTATAGTACCACAGAAGGCCTCTGGTGATGTCTCATATTCGAGGCACTCACTGTAGAATAATGCTCCTCACAGACTCAATCATGGAATCCCATCCCTCATAAACCTCTCCTAGGATGGGTTTGTCTGTATCTGCAAATCGAAGCAAAGAAATGATAGGGTCCATGATCTGAATAATTAGATCTACCCTCTCCCACCAAGCATCATCTAGCATTGTGTCCTTCACTCTTTTAGAGGCTAGTTGATTTGTCTTTCTCCAAAAGGACCAAAACTCTGAAATAACCATGGCCCCAAGAGCGGTCTTGACCTCCCTCAACCTCTTCAACATGATGAATGAAGAGGCAAACCATGTATCAGCAATCTTCAACAATGATAGATTGTTGTACTCCTTGTAGATAGTGAGGGCATTTGTATGATTTTGCACAAAGTTACGGATATGACGTGCATCCTCAATAATGTTACCAATCCAAAGCACATCAAAAGCAATGGATTTCAGTGCCAAGTTCAATAAATGGACAATGCAAGGTGACCAAAACACTTGTGGATATTTAGCTTCCACAATCATGCCAGCAGCCTTGCAAACAGGTGCATTATCTATAATGATTTGCACACAAGAATCAACACCTACATCTTCAATAACTTTAATAAACAACTCACCAATAAATTGTGCATCCTTGTATTCTCCAAGTGTATCCACTGCTTTCAGAAAACTGGACCATTCAAGGAAGACACCATGAAGTTGATGAGTGGGTGTCATGTTGGATTTGTCCATCCATCAAAAACAATGTTAACCCCAGATGTTGGCCATGATGCTTTAATAGGCTCAAGCATTTTTTGCACCTCTTTTTTTTGCCTTCGTCAACAATGTGGTTCTAAGATTCTCTGAACCAGGAGGCACATAACATGATGGAGACCCATGAGTTAGAGCTCGACACATCTCAATAAATAGAGGTGAGCATGCAACATTAAAGGATATGAATGTTTTGATAGAAAAAAAAAAAAAAGGCAATGGTGAGATCAAGCTCTTCCCGTTTCTCTTTTTGAAAAATCTTGTCCAGATGCTTGAGGTGTTCCTTCCATGTCTTACTATAAACGAGGATATCGTCAAAAAAGACTAACACGAACTTCCACAAGTATGGGTGGAAGAGTTCATTCATGGTAGCTTGGAAAGTGGCTGGCGCGTTTGTTAATCCAAAAGGCATAACCTTGAACTCATAGTGCCCTTCATGAGTTCTAAATGTTGTCTTTTCGACGTCTTCTAGTCTTACCCATATTTGGTAGTACCCTGATCTTAGATCTAATTTTGAGAAATATTTTGCACCGTGTAGTTCATCTAGCATTTCATCAATGAACGAAATCGAAAACTTATGTTTGATAGTGATTTGTTTAACCCTCTGTAATCTATACATAATTGGAAGGACCCATCCTTCTTTCTGACCAATACTACAGGTGCAGCGTAAGGACTTCTACTTTTCATAATGATTCCATGCTTCAACAGATATTGTATCAATCGTTCTATTTCTGATTTGTGATGATGGGGATAATGATACAGTTTAACGTTTACTGGTGTCGAGTTTGGTTTGACTTCAATGATGTGTTCAATTTGCCTTTCAAGGGGTAATTTCATTGGCAGATCTTGAAAAACCTTCTTGTATTTCTGGATCAAAGATGAAATTTCTGATGGCTGGTGAGTCCCTTCTATCGATAATAACTCCAACTGCTGACATTGTGCAACAAATGTTGGGGCTCCCTTGCGAATAAGTTTTTTCATCTGTTGAGCAGAGATGACTTGAGTGGGTGGAGCTTGGAACCCAAACAACTTATACTTCCTTCCATCCCATTTGAATTTAATGAACTGCTTTTGGTGATTAGTTGAATACGTGCCTAGTGTTTGTAACCATTGTATCCCTAAAATGATGTCTACTCCTCCTAGGGGGACTGTATAAAAATTGGACTCCATTTCGTATTTACTTAGTTGTAATTTAACTTTATGGCACTTACCTACTCCATCTATTCATTTCCCATCTGCTACCATAACTTTTAAATCTGCTATAGGGTAAGCAAAAAATGTTCAGTCTTTTTGCAACATTGACATCTACGAATTTGTGTATACTCCCTGAGTCTATTAGAACGATAATGTTTTTCTTCTTGATGTGACCTTTAAGCTTTAGTGTCTGCAGTTGAGCTATCCTTGTGATGGCTGCCAGAGAAATTCGTGGCATATCCTCTTCTGATTCTGGATTAGGGTTTTCATTTTCTTCATTGTTTTCTTCATCAAAGTTGTCTTCTGAAGATTCTTCTTCTTGTTTTGCTTCGCAGTTGTAAAGTTTTTGCGTTGTGCATTTGTGTCTTGCATAATACTTGTCTCTGCATTTCCAGCATTTGCCATCCTTTTTTCTTTCAACATTAGATTGTTGTTTTCCTTCATTGCGCATTGGTGGTGGAACGTACTTGCTAGTGTTCTCTGACGATGGTTTACCTGACTTCCCTTTGAATAGTTGTTTGTTTTCTCATTATTGGCATATGGTGCCTTATGGAGTTTATATTTCCGTTCGATAATTATAGCTGCATGTCTGGCATCCTCAATGGTTTTGGGTTTATGTAATTTTAATTCTTCCCGAATATAATCTTTAAGGCCGATACATTTTTAATAGCTCTTCATCTGAAAATCCTCTTTGCCTTACTGCTAACACTTCCCATTCGTGAGTGTATTCACTCACCGATCCTTTATGTTTGAGGTGAATGAATCTCTCGTATACATCATCCTCTTCCTTGTCATGAAACCTTTTCAGCAGGGCATTTTTTAAATTTTGCCAGTTGAACGAACAACCTATACATTTAGAAGACCACCACAGGAACCAATCATACGCTTTTGCCTCTAGGTAGTTGGATGCAGTCATGACCTTTTCTTGCTCACCGAGTGGTGGGTTTGCTAAAAAAATGGTGTCCATCTTATTTACCCATATGATGGCGCCTTTATGGTTCTTACCATCATATTTAGGTAATTCGTTTTTAATTTTAAGATGGTTCCTTTCGGAAAATTTGGTATAATATTGGCTTCCTTCGAAGTGTATTTGCGGTATTTGCGACTTTTCGTGCATTAGGAACTCATGTTCTGGAGAATTTTCGCCTTCCGAAGTCTTGGGACTCTGTGTGGCTAAGGGTGGATTAGTCTTCCCAAAATGCTGACTTATCACGTCTTTTAAATATGAAATATCCTCAGCCATTTGATCCTGTCTACTAACTGACTTCTCTATGTTATCCAAACGCTTGTTTAATTTATTGAGGTCCTCTTGAATTCTTTTAAATTCGTCATTGCTATTGTTGCTCCCCATTTTGTTCATCTTCTTCCTAGTAGATTTTTTAATATATATATATATATATATATATATATAATTAAATAATTTTTTAATTAATTAATTAAATTATAGTTATTATACTATATAGTTTTTAATTACTATATGGTTTATAAATATCAAAATTATAAAAAAAAGAGGCCGACGGATTCAACGCTTGCTCGATTCATGTCCGTTGACCGATGTCTCGACCCTTGGTGGTCCGAGTGCAAATCAAGGCCACGTCTTCAGCAAATCAGCGATGGATCTATTTGAACTTGTCGGGCACGAGACAGGGATGTTTAAACTATCGCGTGAATGGGTTCGGAGGGGTGGACCAAATCTTGTTGACGGCGATGGAGCGACATTGTAACAGCCACGGACGTGGTTTGTCAACAATTGGGGAGGCACTAAGGGATGACAGCAGGTGGAGCCAGGAACGTGGGCGGAAGATGCGGAGAACCGGGGAAGCATCGACGAGACAGCGAATGGCAGGGGTGGACGCAGAGACAGGGAAGCCGATGTGGGAATCAGAGATGGTACGGAGGAGAGGAAGACGCAGCGGGAGGCACGATGGTCCGAGGGAACAGATGTAGAGGGGATACCACAGAGTATGCGCAGCGGTGGATGGTGGTAGGGAGAAGGTCCAACAGCTAGCAGGTGACGCGGTGCCCTGTCAGGCGAGAAGAACGTTGGAGCTTTGATACCAATGGTACAATTGTACTGAACGCTCAGGCTTAAATTTACATATACAATGAAATGTAACATGAAACATATATTTTTATTAATTGAATGATGATTTACATTCTTGTGGTGGTGCTCCTTTAATATGAGTTGACTGACCACGAACCCCATAAGACATGTCCCTTGGGACTGGTGTCCATTCATTACTAAGTACTTCAATCTTTAATTAAATTTATTTAATGATTGGTTAATTAATTAATTAATTATATATATATGAATTAAGTTATATAAATTTTAATTCACAACACAAGGCCTTAACTAACAGCTCCTTATCTCCACAAGATCTCAGCTCAATGCTGACAAGACCAATGATTTATAGACACCCTCATCATTGTCTCTCTTGGAACATCCCGGCCTGGATACTCAGGGTGTGTTCCATGAGGACTATTCTTATCTTGAACTCCGCAACCCTCAAAAAATATTGGTACTCCACGACTACTCTATCTGTTGGATGCCCTATCTCATCCTCAAAGAGCATCGAATGCCAAATGATTACCCAATCCTCCATTTTGTCTTCCCAGGTGAAGACCAGAACGTCATGTCTATCTCTCCCTCTCAAATAAGGAGGTCATATTCCAATAAGGCATGTACTCATTCCTACAAAAGGAATGTACCTAAGCTCCCTCTTGGCTTTGGAATTTTTCAAGTTTCTTTCAAGTAAGAAACTTCTTTTTCTGGCTCCCTCTTAACTAGAAACCTACAACAGCTCCTCATGTAGAACAACCAGCTGCTTGAAGAGCTCCTCTTTTCTTCAATGTCATCAAATTCTTTTGCCATGGAGTCTTCATCATTTGAGGACTTCTTCATAGGGTACAGACCATCCATCACTTTCATCCATGAGTTAGTCATGTCCTCATTTTATCAGAAAGTGCTCCATCAGATTTCCATCTGGCTTTGCTTCATGTCATTTTGCTTTCATGCTATATTTTCCGAAAGGATCTTACATCCTTCAATATGGTCCTCTTGGAAGTCATCCACAGATCTTCCCTTTGGCAATCCTACGTAAGCCCATCCAGATATTAGTTCAAAAATAAGAAATGAACACTTAAATCAAAATTACCTTTGTGATGGTTCTTTCATCATGACATGTTCCTACAGGCATCAGCATTCTGCATGTAGATTGACACATCTCCCACAGATATCCATTGTCAAGGGTCTTTATCTTTTTCTGACTCCTATCAGAGTCTTTATATCTCTCCGGGAGATATTCTACGCAAATCTTCTTGGACTTCGAATGTTGCATGCCTTTTATCTTTGTTGCATATTTTCACAATCTCTTCCTTTCTTTTCACACACTTCATTCCTAGGAGCTTCCAATCAGAGTTCTTTAATTGTAGTCAACTTCCTCATGATTCATATGATAACATATTATGTTAATTTCATCTAGTGTGACTTATGCCTTTTCTGCAATCTGGAGGAGGAGATCCCTTTTTCTCTTGATCATTTTTCCCAAGATGGAAATAGTGATCCATATTATCTGCAACCATATGACACGACTTCCATAATAATCTATGTGAGCATACATACCTCATCTTTATTTTTGGTCATCCAGACTTCTTATAGCAACTTCATTTGAACGAAAGAACTTTATCCTTTAGACATGCTTTCCTGATATGTCATCATACCATCATCTCTTGAATCCTACGAGTTGGATTTCCTAATGAAACTCTTGCTTTCTTTCTAGATCAGTGAATCCTTTGATGAGGATTCCGTCAAAGAAACTTTGAGGATCTTTCATATCCTCACTCGGCAGATGTTTCCTTATTGACTATTTGTATGATGATCTCAGTCGATGACGATCTCTACTTCTTTCTTATTTCAAAGAGGTTTCCAAGAGCTCTCATTCTTTGTAAATTGTAGAATTTATTCCAGACATTCTTTTTGCTTCTTATGTCACAAGCCCTTACTTCTAATGCTTCTATCATGATGCTATTTTCTAGTCTGATGCATCCTATCTTATTTACATTGCTTCCTATCTATAAACTACAAGTGGTGATCTGGAATTTCTCCAGGACAAAGAATTAAAGGTATTACAGACTCAGGTGCATGGATGTGCCTATGTTACTTTATGCAATGGATCGATAAGATTGAGAAATACATAGACACTGAAGCAGTTAGAGAAAACATAACAGGCAAACATGTAAACACGACAAGTTTAATAAGGAGTTCACCCTATACTCTTGGGCTACGTCTCCTGGTCCAGCCTTCAATGGTGGCCTCTCTATTATGTTTTCAAAGCAGAATTTTTACAACATTGAGCTCAATTTGAGTCTCACTCAACAGATATAAATTAGTAGAATTGGACTTGGATCCCCCAAGTCTTTGGAGTACACAGACTCTCCTTACTAAAACTCGACCACTGTTGGTCACAGTAGTATGAGCCCAATCTGAGACTCATACATGACAAGCCTATGCCAAGGAGTTCGCTTGAACCTCTCATGCCTTCTCGGGAGTACACAGACTCTCTGACTCTCTCTGGCTCTATCTCGATGCTTCCTTTGCTCTGCAGGTCAGCTCGACTTACTTTCTCTATTCTCTGCTCTTAGTTTTCTTACTTGCTTTTCTCACTGCTTGCTTTGTTTCTATCAGTTCGTGGCTTTAAAACCAATCTGCTTTCTAACTGTTCGTTTCCGCTTCTCGGTGCTCTGGTTCTCTTGCCTCTGTCCATTTGAATTCCTCTGTTCTACGTCATCATCACTGTGTAACGCCTTACAGGTAGGTGGCCACCTGTTGCATAACGAACTGAGTGTCAGTTCTCTTGGAAACTTCTTGTCCCTTCTAAAGCACTTGCCTTTATCAAACTTACCCTCATACTATTGTTTGCAATTTGGCTTCCAAGTAATAGGTTCTTCTTTAAATTTGGTATATACAACATATTGTGCACTTCTTTGATTCTTCCATTAGCAATCCTCGTAGTAACATTTTCCTAACTTTTCACCATGGGTACCATCATCTCCTAATGTAACCTTTACCCGATGACATTTACTATCATCTAGCATGGCAAAACCACTCTTTGTTTTGTGTCATGTGCCTAAAGCTTTAATTGCATGTGTGTTCCTTTTGAAACAACGAGTTTATAAGACTGACTGTGTCTCCTTACATTTCGACCTGTTACTCACTGCCAAACTAGAGCTGGAAGTTCCATAATTTTGCAAATCCAAACCACCTTAAAATTGCGGACATGGTATTCCTAGAAACTCAGCCCGAAATTTGGGCTAAACTTGGAAACTAGGCTCCACACAAACTCGACCCAAAATTTTTGTTGAGCCTACTACATATCCTAGGTTCAATGATGTGTCTTCTCTCAGCTAGGAACTCGTGCCCTGAGGTGATTTCTCTCACAACTAATATGTATTTCCCTTCTAGCAACCATTGTTCTCTCACAGCATACTCCTCTCCAACTCTTCCCTTCAAAACTTCACATGTAGAATAATGGGCACTAAGCCTTTTTCCTCCCTTTTTAGCTTCATTAGTTAGGAGAACCCTAACCCTTTTAATCAAGGGCTGAGATTAGATCTCAACCCTCCAGATCAATGGTGGAGATCATTCCCTCACTTGAACCCCTTTTCATGTGACCCCCCTCATTAATGACTCCCTAGCCACTTTATAACTTTATATTTGTACCTTTCTCCACATAAAGTCAACTTAAAATTATAAAGTGACTTTAATATTAAAAGTACCTAGTACATAAAGTACCACATAAAGTGACTTTATAACATAACTTTAATATAACTCATAAAGTCACATGCTAAAAAGGTGTTATAAAGTGTTTTCCTAGGCAAAAAGGCAAATGCACTAGTAAACACCTCATTGGTACCTTTTTCTTCAACAATCCCTCTTACCGAGGAAAAAAACATTGTCAAGTTCATAAGGTCAAAAGATTGAAAGGTAAGCACAACCACATATTAATTATTTGGTATTTGTGAATCAATACCAATCATGTTGCAATGTTCATGTTATGAACAAATCAATTTGTGATCTTTCTTGGCCTCGTGTAAAATGTTTAGTGTGACGAATAACAGTTAGGTCCATAAACTTAAAAGCACTCACCCCGAAACTACTAAATTCCCTTCAAATACTAATCAATGTGTGGATATTTCAAATGCATCCTTGAATGTGACCAACGTTTCCAAACAAGTAAGACCATGATTTGTGTTCGTCACTTCTTGAAACCAAGCATGGGCTTGTCCTGAAATCAATATTACAAACTATTTAGGTAGGCCATCATCAAATGCTTTTAAAAGCTTTTGTTATCAATCTAGTTAAATAAGTTTCTCCATCAAAAAAGCAACAAAAAACAAAAGGGTTAAAATTTAGTTGCTTTAGCTATACCTAGAGTTTATTCAATAGATTGGATGGCTTAGCTAATTAATGGTGTAGTAACGTCTTGTATGAAAGCACAAACTAATCATTAAATTGTTGTTGATGATAACTTCCTCTCTAGCTAGATGCTTTCATTCATCTACCAATTCAATGAAACAAAGATAAGTCGAGTCATGGAATCTATGGAACAAACTACCCTATTCACAAAATTATACATGGTCAACACTTATTAGCTATAAGAAGTGCCTCCTCTCTTCGTTGATTTTCCACACCACCACTTATTCACTGGACAGTAGTTTGGTTCCATGATAAACACATTCCGAGCCTTAAAGTCACCTCTACTACCATTGCCATTTAAGACCTTTAAAAATTGTAAACTTTCGATGTAGTAATCTTGACACATTGACACATTGCTCTAGTTCATTTTTCACTCCTTATAAACCTTTAGTGTTTTCACCTTTCACCATGATCAAGGAGAACATGAGAACCCTATCCCTTCTTTATGAAGGAGATTCTACTAACGAGGACATCTTAGATGCAAGAAACTATGAATTCCTTAATCTCAAAGCCAAGTAAGTCATAGATTATATCACAAAAACACATCAAAGTTTAAAGGTAAATTAGGAAACGTGTTATATGACTCTATTTGGATCCATGAGACATTCAATAGGAAGTTCCTTTATCCCTACTTGTAAAATAGTAGGCAACCAAAAGGCTTTATGTAGCTTAGCGTTGCATGCTTCCTTTTGCTCATCACTATCACCACTCTCGCTTGTCATAAAAGCTTAATGTGCTTATTATGACATCCCCTAGGTTGAAGTACAAGTCATTTTCTTTGTCATCCATGAATTGTGAGCACAATGGTTCTATTGAAGCAACCCAAAAAGCTTGTACTCAAGGTGTTACATAAGGTAAGGGTCTACACCTTGATGAAATCCTTATGGATATTTCTATTACTTTATGAAGGAGATTCTACCAATGGGGACTATCTTAGAATGCGAGAGACACTATGAATTCCTTAATCTCAAAGCCAAGTAAGTAATAGATTATATCACATAAAAACACATCGAAGTTCATAGATAAATTAGGAAATGTGTTATATTACTCTATTTGGCTCCATGAGATATTCAATAGGAAGTTGCTTTATCCCTACTTGTAAAATAATAGGCAATTGAAAGGTTTTGTGTCGTTTAGCTTTCCATGCTTCCTTTGCTCATTACTATCGCCACTCCTGCTTGTCATAAAACCTTCATGTGTTTATTATGACATCCCTATACTTAAGGACAAGTCATTTTCTTCATTAAAAGTTGTTGTCATCCATAACAACAATACATCCATGAATTGTGAGCACAATGGTTTTATCGAAGGCCCTGAAAAAAATTGTACTCAAGGTGTTACACAAATTATTGGTTTACACCTAGATGAAATCCTTATGGATATTTATGTTACTTAGATGTTTGTGATCAACTCAAAAGGTATACACTTCTTAGGTATTTCCTCCATCATATTCCTCCTAAGGCCATCACTAAGGCATGGGTTAAGGAAGTGGAAGATACAACTAGAAAGTATGGTCTAAGCACTTGAAAATTGACAAAGGGCATTTTTTCGTTTCTTTTCAGGAAGAATTTCATTGTGTTGTAATTATGTTTCGGGGCCTCTAGCTCTCTTTGAACACCTCAATGGTGTTGTCCCTGTGTATTGATAATTTCTCAGCCATACAATATCCCAAGTTTTCATCATAATAAAAAAGAAATCGAACACATACAAAAAACCAAGATAACTCTAGAGTGTTCTCTGTATTTTATTATATACATGAGAAGTGAAAGCCTTCTTATAAAGGGTTACTTACTAGTTGAGTCAATCCACTTTATGAATGTGGAATAGACCAATAAACACACTAAAGGGACATAAGACAAAGGCTTAATGTAACCTAACATCAACATAACTTTATTAAGGCCTATGTCTAATGTCTAATTGACCATTGTTATAATCTAACAATTACTTTAACACCTTCCCTTAATGGTCAATCTACTAACTACACCAAGCTTCACCAAAATTTTACATATTTTTAAGAACCTAAAGATGTGCTAGAAATGTCTACAAATTGGTCATTTATGCGAATATATTGTAGTTCAATAGATCCATCTTCTACAAGTTGTCTAATGAAGTGAATGTATTTCAAAATGCTTGGTATGCTCGTGGAAGACTAGATTCTTTAACTACATTGACAACCCCTTGGCTTTGTCTATTGCATCTTCATGTCTGAATTTTGAAAGCATCCTCCCAACCCAAATTGCCTCACATGCTCCTTTCACTACTCCTTGATACTATGCTTTAGTCAATGAAAAGACTACTAAATGTTGCTTCTTGCTAGTCCACGTGAGTACACTCGTGCCAAGGCTTAAAACATATTTAATGGTAGAATTTGTATCATCAACAAAGCCTACCCAATGTGAACTTGTATACACACATAGCCTACGGTCATTGCTTCTACTGTATAAAATGCCAAAGTCAAGTGTCCCTTTCACATATCTCAATACACTCTTTATCACAGTCCAATAATTATTATACTTTAAATGCTAGCATGAATTCCAATATGAACCTCATATTATAGCCCAAATCAAGCCTAATGGTTGTAACGTATATTAAGCTCCCCAATTGTTGCCTATGACTCATTAAGTACCTTAGAATCAGTCTTGGTTAAAAGTTTCATCCCTTTCTCCGCAGGTGTGGACAAGATTTTGTAAGATATCATTTCAAACCTATCAAGCAAACTCCTAGCATATTTTGTTTGTGAGACAATAATGTTGCTACATGTTGTCAAACTTCTATGACTAGGCAGTAATGTAGGAGACATAGATCAATCATGTCAAATGCTTATATTAGATTTTATCTAAGGGTAGATTTTCTATCATCCACAAAACCTACAAAATGTGAACTTGTATACACACATAGCCTAGGGTCCTTGCTTCTATTATACAAAATGCCAAAGTCAAGTGTCCCTTTCACATATTACAACACTCTTTCAAAGTCGAATATTTATTTTACTTTAGATGCTAGCACGAATTCCATGATGAAGCTCATACTACAACTCAAATCAAGCTTAATGGTTGTAAGGTATATTAAGTTCCCCACTTGTTGCTTGTGACCCTTTAACTACCTTATAAATTAGTCTTAGTTGAAAGTTTCAGCCCTTTCTCCACAGATAGACGAGATTTTCTAATATATCATTTCAAGCCTATCAAGAAAACTCCTAGCATATTTTGTTTGAGACAATAATGTTGTTATGCGTTGCCAAACTTCTACACCTAGGTAGTAATGTAGGAAAACTAGATCAATCATGTCAAATGCTTATATTAGACTTCATCTATTTAGTAGTACTTCCCTCACTACCTATAATCATAGTCACATGGTTCATGTTTGTGTTTGAATTTGACTCTAACGAAATTCAACAAAAATTTATGAAGGCAAAATCAAAATCGACAAAGTTTGACATTAAATTTAAAAAATATATTCTATGTAAATTATTAAAAATAACTTTTATATTTTAATTTTATAACATATATTATTTTTAGTACATATATAAATATACATTAATGTATTAATTAGTATTGTGTGTCTGTTTCTTACCCATATTTGTTTAAACATATTAATCCCTTAAAATTTAAACACTAAATAATTACCATTAGAAATATAATCCCTTAACAGTGTAAAACCCTTATTGACCCATTGTCTTATTCATTATTCAATGATTAATTCGCGTCAGCTCGCTTCGCAAATCACTTGTCACTCCTCTTTAACTTCCCACCCTTTGAGAGACATAGAGAGTTTCAAGACCTAAGAAAAGAAGAACATAAAAATTGAGGAAGGACCACGAAGGAAGAAATAAGATAAATGTAGTCATGAATTAATCGTTTAGGCTATCACTCTTCTTTATTTTGTGGCCTTGGCCTCATTACGAAAATTAACGTAGGCGATAGAAACATGTTACAACATTAAGACATTTAAATCCATGAAAGTCCTTACTTTGGTTATGCCCATCCCTTGGTGAGCTATGTTTGGAGTCACCCTACCACACTTGACCCCCATAGCATTAGGCTTCCCTACCCTCCCATCCTCCACACATAGGCCCTCCTTAGAAGCCTGAAAAGAGGATAGGTCCAGAACCACGTTGAGAACAGTGTTATTCAATGAATGTTTTGGACAACTTTCAAATTCACCATAATTCAAACTTGAAGCTCTGACTCAAGCAAACCTAGTGACTTAGCCTATAATAATAATGCCATCTAAATATATGACCAAAAGAATGATATCATTACAAATGTTTTTGACATATTGATTAGAATCCAAAGGATTATGCTAGTACCCCTATTCATCCAACTATATGTCAATTTTAATGTGCCATGCCCTAGTTGCCTACTTCAAGCCATATAGAGCCTTTTTCAATTTGCAAACAATATGCTTCTTCCCTAGAACATGAAAACCCTAAGGTTGACAAATGTAGACTTCTTTCTCCAAATCTCCATTGAGGAAGACACTCTTCACATCCATCTAATGAACCTTCTAGCCAAACTATGTTGCCATGGCTAGAACTAAGCAAATGAGATTATCTTTGTTGTAGGAGAAAAGGTCTCCTCGGAATCAATGCCCTCTCTGTGAGAACCCTTGTGCAACCAACCATGCCTTGTATTTGTTAAGTGTGCCATCTACCTTGTACTTGAGCGTGTACACCCATTTGCAAAAAATGGGTTTCTTCCCTAGTGGAAGATCTATGAGATCCCAAGTTTGATTTTTCATTAGACTCTCATTTTGATTGCGATGGCCTTCTCCCATTCAGTTTTCCCTACTACCTCCTCAAACACCAATGGCTCATAAACTCCCTAAACATTGGCCATTTGAGCCAAGTTGACCGTATTTGGTTTTTGCTTGCTCTTGCCTCTTGATGATAGTCCCTCGATCATTTCACCCATCTAAACATCTCAAATGGTGATGTGCCACCATTTTGGCCTCTTTTGGGGATCTTCCTTACCCAAATTAGTGTTACCACCATGAATTGGGCTAGCAATATCTACATCTTCCAGATGTTGATTCACAATGTCTACATTAGAGTCTAGAAACATTACTATCTTGTGAGACTCCTTATGCTAACAATCTTCCCACCTTTCAAGTGGAGCTTCCCAAAGCTTGGCACCTAAATCCTTTAGCCCTAATGGGTTGCTCTATTATAACTTTAATATCTAGAGTAGATATAAAAGCCTCGAATTCAACATCAACTATGACATCTCTGCTAAAGTTGAACTAGTTGGTGTCAACGTCAACCAACCTATAAACTTTGTAACTATAATTGTACCTTGTGATCATTAGTTTTTGATCTTTAGGTTTAACTTGGTTACTAAGAAACTGGATTCCCCCCCCCCCCGTGTCCTGAATCCCACGAATCAGACACAATTCTCTAGGACACATGTTTGATTCACAAGTCCAGCATGCCCTGGCACATGGGATTCAATGGGGACGCGAGTCGGATTCGATGGGCCAGCGAGTTCCAATTTCGAGACGCGTGTCCCTCTGAAAGTGTGTCACACTGCCTTTAAAGCCCAATTTGGGCCCATTTCTCACTCATTCTTTAGTGTCTCTCTTGTTGTGGGTGTGTGGGAGCGACTAGCAAAGGGTTTGGGAGCATTTTGGAGGTGATTCAAGCAACAGGTAAGTGCATTTTGCTTCTATTTTTTTGCATTTTTGCTACAACAGTTTGCATGTCCATTTTTTTTACAAGTTTGTGCATTTTTTACTTAAGTTTTTACAGCATTCATGGCTCAATCAAGGGCAACAAGGAAGGGGCAAAGGAAGGGAAATAATGTCCCCATTGGTGATGCCCCTCCTATTCTAAGTTCATCAGGGTTTGCAAGTGTTCCCTTTCTGGAAGTAGGGTTGCAACAACAGCTTCAAATGTTGAGGGCAGAATAAATTTAGAAAGACAGCAGTATCAAGAAAGCAAATATCCCTTGTGGAAGTATGTCACAAGAGATCAAGGGCCAAGCAGCAAGTTGAAGGGAGGAGGCAATGTTGCTTGGAAATGCAATTATTGTAACAATCATTTCAAGAGCACTTATTACTATGTGAAAGCTCATTTATTGGCCTTACCAAGTTGTGGAATTGGAGCATGTGCAAATGTATCTTTAGCTAAGAGGAAAGAAATGGAAAAAGAGGCCAATGTTGGTGTGGCAAGGGTGGTTGCATCATCTAAAAAAAACAAGAATGATGATCCCCTTCCATTCTTGAGGAAAAGCAGCAGCAAATTTCCAATTAAGAATTTTGGTGGGGGTGTGGGTCAAGTAGCAAAAATAAAAGGTAGCGGCACTTGGTCCAATGGACAAGATTTTTCAAAAAAGAGAGACGGGAAGAGTTTGATATCACCATTGCATTCTTTTTCTACTTGAACTTCATATCCTTTAATGTTGCACGCTCACCTTTATTTCTTGAGATGTGTCGAGCTCTAACTCAAGGGGCTCCATCAGGGTATGTGCCTCCTGGGTTAGAGAAGCTGAGAACCACATTGTTGACTAAGGCAAAGAAAGAAGTGGACAAAATCCTTGAGCCTATTAAATCAGAACGGCCAACATTTGGAATTAGTATTGTTTTTGATGGATGGACAGATCCAGCACGCCATCCACTCATCAACTTCATGGTGTCTTCCTTGAATGGACCAGTTTTCTTGAAATCAGTGGATGCACTTGGACAATACAAGGATGCACAATATATGGGTGAGTTGTTCATTAAAGTTATTGAAGATGTAGGTGTTGATTCTTGTGTGCAAATCATTACAGACATTGCACTTGTTTGTAAGGCTACTAACACGATTGTGGAAGTTAAATATCCACAAGTATTTTGGGCACCTTGCACTATCCATTCCTTGAATTCAACACTTAAAACTATTACTTCTGATGTGCCTTGGATTGGAAGTATTATTGAGGATGCACGGCATATCCGCAACTTTGTACAAAATCATACAAATGTCCTCACAATCTACAAGGAGTACACCCATCTATCATTGTTGAAGATTGCAGATACATAGCTTGCCTCTTCATTCATCATGTTGAAGAGGTTGAGGGAGGCCAGGGCCATGGTTATTTCAAATTTTTGGTCTTTTTGGAGAAAGACAGATCAAGCAGCCTCAAAAAGAGTCAAGGACACGGTGTTAGATGATGCTTGGTGGGAGAGGGTAGATCTCACTATTAAGATCATGGACCCTATCATTGCTTTGCTACGATTTGCAGATACAGACCAACCCATCCTAGAAAAGGTTTATGAGGGATGAGATTCCATGATTGAGACCGTGAGGACCATTATTTTACAGAGTGAGTGCTCTGAGTATGAGACATCATCAAAAGCCTTCTTCACCACCATACAGGATATTCTTGTCAAGAGATGGGACAAGAATTGCACACCTTTGCATTGTTTGGCTCACTCATTGAACCCAAAATACTATAGCCATGAGTGGCTGAATGGTGGACCTTCCCGCAAATTCCCTCCTCACATGGATGGTGAAATTTCACAGGGGAGGAAGGATGCATTGAGGCAGATATTTCAGGATAGAGCATCCCTTGATGAGGTGGAGGATGAATTTGCAGAGTTTTCCACTGGCACTAGGCGATTTGCAGGCTATGATGTGATTAGAGACAGAGGAGCTAAGAAGACCTATTCTTGGTGGGCAACTCATGGGGCAACAAGCCCTCCTCTACAGCAGTTAGCCATGAGTCTCCTCTCTCAGGTAACTTCATCCTCTTATTGCGAGAGGAATTGGAGCACATATGGGAATTTGTATAGTGTCAAGAAGAGCAAGCTTAAGCAATCCAAGGCAAAGACAATGGTGTATGTGCACACCAACCTTCGTCTTATTTACAAGTAGAGGGATGAGTGATTAAAGGGAAAGTGAAAGATGTGGGATGTCTTTCTTGATGATATGGGTTTGGACAGCAGTGTTGAGTTGGAATTGGCCAACTTGGATCTTAATGACCCAATGCTAGAGCCTGTCACTTTTGATGAGGCTGATACTCTTGAGGGGTCATCCTCCACACTAGCAGATGCAGACATTACATTGGATACAGAGGAGGAGGATGCAGCAGAGGAGAGCAATGGTGACCATGACAGTGACGCTGATTTTGATGATGATGATTGATGAGCTACATACTACCTTGTAGTTGTTTTGTATTTACTATTTCTATTTGCCATTAGCATTGCTACTACCTATGTAACACATTTTGATTTGATGACATAATGAGAAAACTGCAGTTTCTTGTCTTTATCCTATTGGATCATTGATGAATCTGTCACAATCGTATTTGTATGCATAATGTTACATTGTACAACTTACAAATTTTAAATTTACAATGTAGAATCTAGATCTATGTTTGAATTTGTATCAAGAATGAGAATTTGTGTAAGAAATATCTATTTAGTGTGTGTGTGTATATATATATATAATGTGTCCTAAATGTCCTGTTTCGCGGGGTCTACGTGCCCCGTGTCAAACACTCGAATTTGTGTGTCTTGTGTGTCCCTGTGTCAAGTGACACTTGTTCTCCATCACAAAGCTAGACATTTGTATGATAATATGGTTCTACCTCTCAAACACTCCATAATGCTATGGAGTGTAGGGTGTAGTGAACTATCTTGTAGTCTCACACTTAGCACAAAAGTTATTGAATTCTTTTTAATAGAATTTTGTTATTATTAGAACTAAAAGTGGTAATGTGACATCCTAACTCGTTTTCTACTAATGCCTTAAACTTTTGAAATTCATTAAAAAAATCATATCTCAATTTCAAAAAATACACCCACATTTTCCTACTATACTCATCAATGAAAAAAAAGGAAATACCTAGCACCAATGATGGATGTTGTGTTCATTGGTCTACAAACATCTACATGAACTAGCTAAAGGACTCTTTTTTCTCTCCAAGCTTGTCCTTCATCAAAAGTAGTTGTATGTTGCTATCCTACCTTGCAAGCCCCACAAAAACATTGTATCCATTAGTAAATTTAAGAAATTCATCAACAAAATTCTCTTGAGCCAACTGAGAGAAGTAGGTAAAGTTTAGGTACCCATACTGTTAATGCCAAAGTGTACTAATGTTCGATGCATTATTAGCTACCACTACAAGCTCCCTGACATATTCTATCATGAAACAAACATAATAATAATAAATAATACATATGAAAAGGTGTAAAGGTGTGTCTTATCCACAAGTCATGACTTTTCATATGAAAGGGCATGTTGCCTAGTATTTATAACGGGGCCCCTCATTTGTAACATCAATCATTCAATCATTCTTCTATCGATATATATATATACACACACACACACACATTTTATTTACAATACATCTTCACATACAAACAGGGATTGTTTGTTCATTACATACCCAATATCAACCAGTCTAAACAGTCCATGACCTATCCAATGTCAACCATTTCTTGACATTTTGTTTCTTCTTTTTGGATGTTATAAGTGCTCTTTATCATGTTGATGGGCCTACATGCTTTTATTTCATTTTCTATGAGGAAACATCACCTTCTTTAAATGGTCCTTTTACTTATGATGCCAAAGTTTGCCTAGACTATAGTCAACAAATCTTCTCAATATTTCGTATGGATCAATTGTTGCCAAGAAGTATTTATTGATTACATAAAGAGATTTATCTTTGTTCAGTAAAGTATTTCATCAATATTTCTTCTTCTATATCATTATAACTCAAGTGCTTTCGATGTCAATCTAACCTAGTTGCTTTAAATTCATGTATAATCCAAATATAGCCATAGTCTTGTTGCTTTTAAATTTCACTGTACTATTTTTCAACACCCTTGAGTGTTATTGTGGTCTCTAACCATTCAATAAATTTGGGTAACTCTATCGACTCTTTTGCTAAATGAGCCAAAAGGTATAAAATCTCTACACATTGCACATCAAAGTGGAAGCAAAGGCAACTAAACATGAGGTAATTTTTACACAACAATGAGTCAACAAGGTCTTGGTTCAATAAGAAAGCATGGATGTTTCATATAACCAAGGAGGTTTAAACCCCCCAAAGACATATTTATCTTTCGTGGGCCATCTTGCTCAAAAAAGAAAGTTGACTCGCCTACATAAGTAGAGCATTCCTTGTAGATGAGGGCAAGTGCAATTCCAACGCAAATTTGGTGGAATAGGGTCAAGACCCCAAGCTCATTGTCTATATGGATATTATTGAGCCACTTAATGTTACCGTTGGGTTAGATTACCAAAACTGTAATTGGTCAATTTACCCCAAGTACCACCCTCGAAATGAGGGGAGTGCTTCGAGGGTTTCCCCTAAATGCATATTTCATCAAAGAAAAAGAGAATTGAATACTATTGAGATTAATATTCCCATAATGTGAAAGGGTGTGCTTGTTGTAGTTGTAAATCACAAGCATCATCAAAAAAGGACAAAATTGAACCTCATGTGGTTGGGTCAATCGCAATTGTTTTGTTGAAGAAGTTATTGAGATAGCCTGACCAACCAATTTCAACATTGTAGGCATGATTTGCAACCTTGGGTTGAAACACAAATTAGCATGTCTCAAGCATCAAACAACAATATTTGTTGCATGTTCAATGACTTCATTTTGGACTTCATCAATTTTCATCTGCTTGAATCACATGTAATCCAATCACTTGTACCACACTCACCCAACTTTGAACCCTTAATTTTCAAACAAGTCTCCATTACAACTAGCTAACTTTCTTGAAGATGACCAAGTTAGGGAATGTATCATATCAATGTCAAGGAGCAATCTTACCTTCGATCCATAGCTCCTCACAAGCCCCCTATTCAACAAATAGGGATTGCTTCATGCTTCAAGTCTTTCATAAGCCACAATTTTAGATCATAAGCATCATCAAGAAAAAGAATGAAGTCGACTCTCCTGTAGTTCAAACAATCCACAGTTGTTTTGTTGGATAAATTAGTGAGACAACCAGACAAATTATATTTGATATCTTTCTCACCAATTTCAACAATATAGGGAATGATATTTGCAACCTTAGGTTGAAACACAAATTGGCAAATCTGAAGCAACAAACAACAATCTTTGCTGCCGATTTAGTGACTTGACTTTGAACTTCATCCATCATCTTTTTGAATCATAGGTCATCCGGTCACTTGTAGTGCACTCACCACCCCACTCTCAACCCTTGATTTTCGAAGACTTCTCCACTATGACCAGCTAACCATCTTTTCAACGACAGGTTAGGGAATGTATAGTGTCAATGTCAACGCGTAATATTATCTCCATCCATACCCTTTCCGATGCTCAATGAGTAATCTTACCTCCATCCATACCCTTTCTGATGCTCCCTAGCCAACAAATATAGCACTGCTTCTTGTTTCAAGTCTTTCATATTTTGTATCTGCAGCATCGTAACAAGATTGCCCATACTGCAAACTCTATCTCTATAGTGATTTTCTTCTTGTGCAGTTTTCCATTTAGATTGTTTGCAGTGATTTTCTTCTAGTGCACTTTCAAATATGAATCGTTGCATTCTTCAATATTATGTTTATCAAACTTGGTGTTGTTATCAAAATGAACCAAAACTTGTTCACAGACACAAATTTGCACACAAACTTGCTAGTTTCAGTTCATAGATGCAAAATGCAAATCTCACTCTATGTAGTATCCACCTTAACTCAATCACACAATGTGAAATTCATGACATGAAACAAAAAAATAGATTGAATTGGATCATCTCATGGCCAAAATACATAGTCCCTACAGTACAGAATGTTTGAAATACTTTCCATTTGAGAGTCACAAAATGCCTGCTGGTCTGATCTAAATTAGCAAAGTTCAGCACCAAGGCAAGAGATTCAAAACGGCCCAGGAATAAAGACAGTATTGACTCATTCCAACTTACTTTTACATGTGGCAACTTTAGCATGCTTCAAAATAAAATTAGCCATTGAGAAAAATAATGACTACAAGTTCTACAAGGATGAATGAAATGAAGTTTTCTGAAATATGATATTTTTTAATTTCAAGATGCAACTAATCCCAAAACCCACTAGTGCCACTAACAGATCCCAGAAGTAAAATGAGCAGGATGTGTGTGAATTCATTCTGGATTATGAAATGTACATCCACACAACAAACTGGGAAGTTCAACAGATAAAAATCTATACACTATCCCAACTGGACACAACGCAAACTCAAACAAAAACTTTAAAATAAGCCTATGGCTGGTTCACGGTTACTGTTTCTGCCATCTGAAATCTGAATAATAGACATTACACGTTACCCTGAGTTGAAATCATGGATGTCTTGTGGACATGGCGTGCACTCACCCTTGCTTCAGATGCTGCATTGCAATCCCACCTATATTGTCAACATAGATGGAAACACGGTGCCATTGGACCATGCTCCGATCTGCATATTCTCTTGGTGATTCGTCTTCCAGAGGTCTCCTGTTGTTGTGCATACCACCAGTTCCCACAGAAAACATGGTGATAACTCGCCCACTTCTCAATCTCTTCTGGACTGGTAATTGCCCTACTTCCCCAAGCAAGATTGCCTATATGTTAAACAAATTATACAAGAATGTTAAAAAACTACATTCGGAATATATATATATAATGTTAAAAAACTACATTCGGAATATATATATATAATGTTTTTGGCAAAAAATCCTATGGGCTAATATGTGTTCACTTGAATACTTTTCCTAATTTTTCCAAGTATTTATAACTAATCATTTCCAGAATAAAAAAAATGTTTTACGAGGTTTCTAGCCTGTAAGAAAAATATGGCTCCCTGATATTTTCCAGGAGTGTGATAAGAAAACCCAAATTTTATTCTATATTAATTCATAAAGAACATGGTTCACCTAGCAAATACCCAATTAGCGAGCGTGAAGCCCCAATCTCACATTCCTAAGTCCGTGATAATATAATTAATAACTTTATGAGCGCAATCAACAACCCTTCTCGCCCTCCCACAGACCCTTGTCGTCTAAATAATCCATATAACATCAATGGGTTAAAAAACTACCTATGTGGGCATTCGATAGTATACAGGAAATATACCTTATAAATGCCCAAATCAGAGCTGTTCTGAATTTTTATTTCTGTGCGTTTGGAGCCATTGTTTGTCCCAAACACTGGGTCCGGCTGCTTCTGGTTCTGTTCCTTCTTGTCTTCGGCACCAGAGAACTGAAAATCGTCTTCTGAATCCTTGTCGGATAATTCATATGTAGCGAAAGCCCTGGCCCTGTAACCTGTATTCCATCTTGTCGATAGAGCTGCATTCGTTTGCACATATAATTGAATGTGTAAGAAAAACACAACACAGGGAAAGAAACACCGATCACCTAAGTGAAAAGGGAAAATATAAGTAACACGATTTACCGCTGATATGAGAAGAAGAACGAGAGGACTTAAGGATCGACGAAAACCAAGCCATGGCTGCTTACATTCTCCCCCAAATGCCAAAACCCTCCTAAAACCCTTGTAGATTCTCTCTCGGGCTTGGAGAGAGGTTGTTTATAACTTATCTACGCACTTTCAGTGAGGGTAAAATTCAATACATAGACGAAGAGCTTTTGCTCTCGCGTTGTGAAGCATTTATTTAATAACAGTATCTTATTCTCAAAGGTCATATGAGTATGATGTTGCTCATTATGTTAAAAGAATTATGATCAAGAGTAAGTATGATCAAAAGTAACATAGGACTAAAGAGTATGTGCTATTGGCTAAGAAATAAGAGTTTCCCGGTTTATATGTTTTTAGTTGAATAAATGAAATGAAATGAAATGATATGATATTTTAATGTTTATCAGACATAAAAATAATTTATAGAATTATTCGTTTTTTGTTTTTCGATTTTTGTAATTTAATTATTTTTTTTATTCAAATTAATGATGAGCTAGTTCAATTTTCCGATAATTCTTTCGCTAAAAAGATAATGTCAAGAAATTGGTACTAACATATTCCCATAATTTTCTCTGATGTTTTTTAACACGTCACATTCCAAAATGAAATGTTTTTCTGATTCCACTACCCCAAACGTGCAAAATGTACACACTCGTTCTTCCCAACCTTCTTTAGGCCTTTTCCATCGTCCTGTTTCACACCAAATTTGATGCGAGTTGGTTCTTAATTGAGCAATAAGAACCTTTTCCCTCCACAAAATGCTAGCTCCATTGAGCTCTTCTTGTTGTAGATCACACATAGGGTTGAATTCCTCAATGTAGTACTTTTTCTTTCTACCCAACTCTTTTCCCCATACCCGTTTAAGAAACTTCTCCATAACAAAATTCTTTCGCTCCTTGCTATTTGTGGGATAGGCATTGAGATAGATATTCCATTTTTGCATCCATGTGTAGTTTTGTCTCATCCATGTTTTCTTTCTTTCACTCATGCCTTCATTGAAGATAACATTAGGCCATCTACATACTCTCATTTGCTCAATTCTTTTTAGATATCTTATGAGTTGCACCATAGCAATTGCTTCGATGGGAGTTGCTTCTGTTTCACTCAACATTATCTCATAAAGTACGATTTTCCTCAACATTATTTACAAAAGAATTACCATATAGATGTAGTTTTTTTTATATTAACAAAAAAGTTTTATACACTAATTTGATGTTTAATTTAGTTCATAATTTTAAAATTAAATTATTATTATCATAAAAATAATTTACTCAAAAAAACAAACAAACAAACATTTACAATCATATTTTTAAGAATAATTATATATTTATTCATAAATTCTATGAGTGTTAAAGTTATGGACAATTATTCTATAATATATAATAATTGGTATTGCATTAACATTTTTTGTTTTTCGGAGACATCGTTGTGTTGAGAAAGAAGAGAGAAAAATCTCTCCCCCTAAAAAAAGCAAGGAATTTCTTTTTATTTTCATGTTTTAGGAAGTCGAGTAAAGGGTACTGTGTAGAAGGTAAATAATATAATTTCCATTTTAATGTTTTTTTTTTAATTTTAAGTTTTTGTTAATGTTTCGTGTTTCTGTTTTTTATTTCAGGATGTTTTATTTTGTTGTTGGAAATGTTAGAAGTTCAAGATTCATGATATAAAAGAAAATTTTGATAGTAGCCATAAGCACATTATTTTTTGTTTTCATTTACTCTTCTCATACATTAGAAAGAAGATCTCTTTACACTCTTGTGAATAAAATCACACTAGCATCATGTTTTTTTTGTTAGACGGTGTCACCTTCTTTCTTTAGTTTGTGTTTTAGGTTATTTATATAGTTGTTTTGATCACGTTACAAGTTTGAGCTTCATTAAATGCAATATATTTTTTATGGTTGCCATAGGCATACGACTATGTATAAATTCCATTTACTCATCTTTAATGTTATAAAAGTTGTTTAAAGCAGATAAGTTATGGTGCACCAGGTTTTCCTTGCTTGCATGGTTTGTCACTAAAAGTTGTTCAATTTTATACTCATCTCATACATTGAGAGGAAGATCTCATTGCGCTCTTGTGAACAAAGTTGCAGCAATGTGTTTTTGTCATCCAATGTCACCTTCTTTCTTTAGCTAGTGTTTTGGGTTGTTTAATCTCATTGTTGTGATTACGTTAGAAGTTCAAGGTTCATAATCTAAAATATATATTTTTATAGTCATCATAGACACATAACTCATGGTGAAATCCATTTACTCCTCTGGTATTGTGCAAATTGTTCAAAGAAGGAGATAACCTATGGCAAAACCAAGTTTTCCTTGCTTGTCACCTAAATTTGTTCATTTTTATATATAAGTTCATAAGTGAATGTTTGTTAATATATTATACAAACGTTTATGCAACATTTATTGTCTTGAATTATATGCATAACAAAAGCATAACCAAGTTTTCCTTGCTTGTCACCTAAATTTGTTCATTTGTATACTTGTCTCTTACATTCGAAGGAAAATCTTGTAGCACTCTTATAAGTACAATGATGGCATGGTTTTCTAACTATTTTGCATATAAACAATCAAAAGGCCCATTTAGTTCAAAGGTGTTAAGAAGCACCACCACTAAGTAAAAATAGTGTGTCATAAATACTAAGAGGGGAGTGAATAATTATTTTCTTTCAATTAGCTCATTTTTAATGTCACGGAGCATTAATTAACATTAGTATCAGATCAAAAACATTAGCCAACAACACCATTCAACAATGTGCAACATCAGAGACAATAGACACAATATTTTTAGGTGGAAAACCTTCTAGGAGAAAAACCACCGAACACTTCTTAATATAGGTCTTCAAAATTTACATTAATTAGGAAGCTTCAACTTCCAAGATTTATAGCATCAATTGAAGGAGGCTCCAACCCCTTGGTTTACAAACTCCAACCTAAAGGACGCTCCAACCCCCTAATTTACTAGCTCCAACTGGAAGGACAATCCAACACCATGTGCAAGCTCTAACTTGCCCTAACACCACCCTGTCGCCCTAAAGTGTTCTAGAGCTATGACCTAAAGGAAACTCCACTCTCCTGTCGTGCACCGCCCTGCCACCCTAATCAACAATCAGCCCATGTTTCACAATTTTCTAACTCAATCTACCTATGCTCAAATCAAAATAAATAATGTTGAAAAAAATGTGTTGACTTCGTCGATCTGCAACACTATTTATGCTCGTCAATCAATTCAACTCTGCTCAAGTTGACAAACCCTTAGCATTTAGCTGACCAATCTAGGCTCACAAACAATCAAAATATCAAATCATACAATCTTTGTTCTCCAAACTGCTAAATAATAATGCCACTGTCAAACCCTAGCAGAGGTTCAAAATTGAAGGTGCTTCTTATAGCATGCAAACTCAGGGGTCAGTCCTCACATTGTTGCATGTATGCTTCAAGTGTACATTAATGTCCTAATTTAAAAACTCACCCACAACAACCCAAGCTCAATTGTTGATGTATTACGCTGATGTATGTACAAAATTGCCTAGACCAGTAATATTCACTTATGCCAAACTTCTTCAACACTGTTGCAAAAGGGATGTAACACTATAGCAATGGCTTTTACTATCAATATGGATAACTCAGGTACCTCAACTCACTAATGCGATGATGCCTTCAATCTCGTTGATGCAAAGTATGTCATAGTTGATAAAATGAGGCACTGATTGCTAGGATCTTAACTAATGATGTTTCTCATGTTGCTCTAACATGTACCTTCTCTGTTGGTGCTTCTGCCTTTAATGCTTATTGTTATAGATGAAGTCTCTTCTTCAGTTATAGATGAAGACTCTTCTTCAGAAGTCTAAGCCTGACCAGATATCAGGTTGAGAGGCACTATAAGTTCTGACAAATAAAACATTGTTAAATTGTTTTTCTTGTCAATACTCTCTTTATAAGCCTCGGGTCATAAACAAGTGACATCAATCAAATAAAACCTGGATTTCAACCATGAAATCTAAAAACAAAATGATCCAATGAAAGGCTAGTATTCTAGTGACTTCAACGAATGGTCTCAAGGATTTTCCTTGACCAAGGAATGCACTAGAAACATATCTTTGAATAGGACCAAGTCTAATTAAATAACCTTGTCAAGGTTACTCAAGCTTCAAACCCTTGGACATTTGATACATAACTTGAATTTTAGTAATTAGGCCCACATAAAGCAAAAGATAAGGACAAATCCTTAAGACTTATCAAGGACTGATGCTTTTGTGCCAATGTTCAAAGAGAGTTGAATATAAAGTCAAGAAAAGCGTAATTGAGCCACAGGACAAGTCAATAACCTTCAAATTACCCTTAACAAGGTCGTTGATATGCTTTCCTCAGAGCCACGAATATAATCAAAGGATGCCATAAATGTGATCTAGAAGGGGGTCGATATCAGAGAATGCCACAGATGTGAACTAGAAGAGGGCCGTAGATATACATTTAAGATTCCACCTTAAACTCAGATTGATCTTTTAGGTTTGTTCACAAAATGCATGTCAAGTATTGTTCTATTCCAGATCATATTGATTTCATGCCACAGAGGGATGGTTTGTACTGAGTGTTATCCCACGATATTTGATGTAAATGTATGTACTTAAGACCGAGTTTGCCACTGCCCTAGTCCAGTCAACAAACCCTCACATAATTCTTAACAGACTTGTGCCCTAAGCATTTCCATGGTACATATCACAAAGAAGGTCTCAAATGAGAATGAAGATAACTCTTGTGCACAAAATAAAGCCTTGAACTTGTTGCCAAAGGAAAGGCCAAGTAAGCCTCAGAAATCAGCAAGCCAGTCTCACACTATTTGGCACTTGGATCAGCTTCAAGAGGAGGGGAAAAAGGCTCCAGTGAAACTTAAAAACATCCCAACAATAACCTTGATCAAAGGATAAGCTAGAAAACTCTGAACAAAATATTAAACCAAAGAAACCCTTCATAAATTCGACCTCCTTCCAAAGATTTCTAAGACCACTGAAGGGTCGCACAAATATTTCAATGTGTTTTGCCGAGGATAAGCGTTTAAGTTGCTTACTTTATGAAGTGAGAATAGGCCTCTTTTTATAGTGATCAAGGAGGCCTCTAGGAGGGAGTCAGTCGTCATTCAATTGGAGGGAAAACAATTCAAATTTTTAAGTTAATTGGAGCCAAAAACCTCATATTTGGTTGAGGCCAAGTTACAATTTGGAGGCCGCCTTTTCAATTTGAATTTTGAACCTCACAATCAATAAGGTCACAAAATTATTTTAACCATGAAATATTTAATTTAATCCTTTGATGAGAGTCCTTTTTGGCCTCAATATTCTTACCAATGATGATTTGCTACATCATTTCATTTAGGGACCTTGACCACAAGAAGGGGGCTTCAATATTTGATGGGGCATATCTCCTAAACCGTGAGGAGCCTCATGGCGTGCCACATACCATTGGAATCGGTATGATGAGGAGCATTAATTAATTGAAGGTCTCTAGAGCAAATTCACTTATCTTCATCCTCAAATGCTTCAACAAATGTAGAGATTTTAAGGCTTCCTTCCTTCCTTCTAGGGCTTCTTGTCTATTGGAGTTTCCAACTGATGTAATCCATGACATATATTAAGAGCGTTGAAGAACAGATGTTGGCGTGAATAACAACACCATTCAACATAGTGTATTCCACCAAGGAGTTGGAATATGGAGGTGGAAAAGAAACTCGTGGAATTAAAGACGCTTGAAATGAATCTTTTAATGTTGAGTAGACTATAAAAACCCCTCCTCCTCTCACCGTCCTTTTTCAACATGAGAAACAAGGGTGTTGGAAAAATGTTAGGAATTAAAAGAGAGAAAAAAGGCACCTCAAGGATACCTCTACAGAAAGGGAACCATCACTTCCATTATGATTGCGTGGTGTTGGTCTTGTAAAGACCTTTGACTGAATAACTAACAAAGGATAATTGTTTAAGAGAAGTACCTCTTTTACAATGCAACTAGAGAAATATAGAAGAAGATTAGGTCAAATATATTAAGTTTGGTTTCATGCTTACTAAGTCATTGTTGTTTGTGTATCAAGTATATTTGGGAAGTAATTTTAAAACACTTTTTCTTTTTTCTAAATAGGAAAACTAACTTGTTATTGTGAGGGAACTTATTATAACATGTACATTATTCTTCTTTATCACCTATATTTCATGTTCCATGTCGCCCAACATGTCTGATCCTGTATTTTTTAGGACAACAAGAAAACTGAATGGTAGAAGCTTGAGAATGATGGGTGGATGGTGAAAATAGATGAGGGTGATGGATTGGCATGGCCTTCGCCTTGTTGGAGCATTTGAGCAAAGGATGAGAAAGTAAAAATTTGACTTCTTTTGACTAGGCTTGACCAATTTTCCTTTTGGTACCAACTTGTTCTTGTTGCTTGCAGATGTTGGAGAGTACATGCATTCATCAAAGAGATGCATGGAACAAGGATTTTTTGTTTTTGTTTTTTAAGGCCTACTAGTTGCCTTAATGAGGTTTTCAACTAGTAGGTTTGCCTAGGCACCTCAAAGGACGTTTTCACCTAAGATCTTTTCAATCAATGAGCCAATCTAAGGCGCCTCCAAGGAGGTTTTCACTTGAGATTTTTATTTTTATTTTCTCTTTTTATTTATTTATTTATTTTTTCTACCCTACTTGAAAAACAAAATCACTTTCAAGTATAAGAATACTTCCAATGGAGCCATGTGCACATCAAGATGACAGACAAAATGATGTGGAGGCTTGAAATGTATGCTTTGACATGTACTTGGATTTGAAAGATCAAATGATTTGACTTTGATGATATCAAGCACATTTGAAGAAGAGGGTATTGCTACAACTTAATGATTGTCTGGAACCATATTTCAATATAGTTGTGATGCCCCTGATCCACTTGCTGATTTGGATCATCTTCGATGCCTTCTTCTTCCATGACCTTCAAATCTTACTCTTTTTGCTGATTGTTCTCTTGAACAGATGGAGGACTTGATGATAACCATGAGGGAGCTTTCTCAATCTTTGATTTTATTGTCTACTCTTCGTCAAGTGCAACCCATGATTCTTTGATCTTCTCTTTCAAAGCTTCTTTCTATGCATCTTGTCCCTTAATGGCATCAAGAGAATCACTTTTTTGTAATAATCTTCCTGAGCTATGGTGAATACCATTGAGCTCAAGAGGAGATGTTTGGAAGTGTAGTACCTCAACATTGTAAGTGGGCTAAGCTACTTCAATGTGTAGGTTTGGAAATGGTGGTACATGGAGTTGAGTGGGAATGTATATTTGAGATGGACGTGGTTGGGATTGTGGTTGTGGTGGAGGTGAATGGTAGGGATAACATGGAGTTGGGTATGGAGGATATTGAGGATATTGTGGATGGCTCTCATAAGTTCCTTGCTAGCCTTGTTGCTAAGATTTGGGTTGAGATGGCAAATGTTGCCAAGGAAAAGGTGTATTCTAATTACTTTGAGGTGGATATGCATAACCTTGAAATTGTGAATTAGGCTTTTGCATCATATCAGGTTGAATAGGCTGCCATGGTCCTCTTGGAGCTGCATAACATTGTTGCATTGGCAATTGACTTGCTCCATTGTCCTCTTGGTGAACTTCCTTCAACCTTGGTAATGAGGAGCAACATTTAACATCATGTGATTCTGCAACAAAAATATCAAATTTTTATTTTCCTTCATCTTTCATTCTTAACATTTCTACTTGTTTTGTTAGACTACTAAGAATTTCTATTTTAAAATCATCAAACAAATTTCCAAGTTTAGCTTGACTTACTGATCTTGATGTTGATTTACTTACTCTTGCCCTTCCTCTTGATATGTGTTTGCATGTTCCACAAATTTCTTCAAATGATAATTGGTATACATCACCTCTACTCATGAGATCAAGGAGATCAATCCATTCATCCCTAATTATTCTAATTAAGCGGGTTTTTAGTGTGTCAGATCCTAAATGATGTAGTTTTCCCCTCTTAAAATTATACATGAACCTCTATATGAGATCCTTAATCTCATCTTCTCTTTGATTCATTCTAAAGATTTCTTCTTTAAGATCAATGATCTTTATATTTTTCTATGAATATCTTGTGCATATCATTCCATGATCTTATTGAATTAGTCCCTAAACTCATGAACCATTTAAGAGATCTATCCTTCAATGTTGCCAGAAACAATCTCAGTTTTTGAGTTTTTAATAAGTAACCATAAGATCTACAAAAAAATTCAAATTCAAAGAGAAATGTTTTCGGATCCTCTGACCTTAGACCATGAAATTTTGGAAGAAAAGATAGAGGGATGTTCTTCATGTGCACACTACCATCAATATCTTGAATGGGAAATATGAGAGGATCTTCCTCATCATATCCATAAATTTATTCTACATTCTTTTCCATCTTCTTCTTCTACCTGCAAAAGTGAATGGTGATGTGGCTCTTACTGCACCACATGATCAAATGGGGGGGTGGGTTGGTGTTGGAGATTTTTTGTTTTTATGATTGCATGAAAAATATAACGCAATGTAGTTTTCTACTTTTGAAATGAAATATACCTAATGAATTTTTTATTTATTTATTTTTATTTATTTATTTATTTTTATTTTTATTTTTTAAATTTTTTATTTATTTATTTATTTATTTTTATTTTGTAAAAAGTAAAAAGAAATGAATCAACTAGGGAAGAAAACAATTCATAATTTGACACCTCCCTGACAATGACGCCAAAAAGTGATGAGCCTTGGTATTGCAAAAAGAATGCTGCAACTCCCAAGGCTACTGACTTTAATTATCAACCCAGGGCTCGTACAAACTTAAGAGGTATGAGCACTATATGTGCGGCACACAATGTATCCTTCCTTTGCTGTCATGTTGTAATGGAGTGCATGCACTAAAGCCAAATCCTAAACTAATTGCAGAGAAGGAAATGTTCGAACCTTAACTTATTGCAAGAAAGAAAGTACAAGGAAAGACACTGAAATCAAATGCTAAAACACACCATTTTCTAACTAATTGCTAAGAGGCTTCACTTCAAAAGAATGTTAAGTTAACATGTATGCAATCCTACTGTCATAAGCATGCAGATTCAAATATGAAATGGTGACGGTGGCTATCATTATAAATCATTATTGGTGACAGACTTTGAATGTCACTACAACACCTATACTTTTGGCAACGCCACCTTTGGTGACGTTCAGTTTTTGGTGACAGAGGCTATGGTCCGTCACCATTGCTCATATGAAATGGTGACGGTCACTATCCGTCATTATATATTATTATTGGTGACGAACTTTGAATGTCACTACAACACCTATACTTTTGGTGATGGCACCTTTGGTGATGTTCAGTTTTTAGTGATGAAGACTCTTTTGACCATCAACAATGAGCTTATGGTGACATTTTTCGCCCCTCACCAATGTCCTTTTTTCTTGTAGTGGTCATGGAGGACTCGAGTAGATGCTACTAACAAAGCCTTCAATGAGAAGGCATTTAAAAGATGACACGCTAAATGCTCAATGTTACTCAATTTAAGCTTAGAGTTCCCGAGGCAATTTTGGATAAGTATGCACCAAAAATGTGGTTTGGTATCAATCATGGGCATACTTATGTTCGGCCCAAGGTCTTTCATGCAGGCACAGTGAAGATGATGCCACTACCTTATTATATGTTTGAATAAGCATTCCACAATGAAGTACTTTCTTGGACAATAATCTAGTGTATGAAGAAGAACAACAAAGTTATCTATTCTCTTAAGGCGTTGTAGTCCTGAGGTTCAAGTTTTGATGTGTCGCCATCCTCTAAGAAATGCATAACTGGTCCTGCGCATGAATTCTAGCCCATGATGAAGAAGCTACAAGAGTGTGTATCCTTTGTTCATAATACCATGTCAGAAGTAGGTTCCTTAGTAAGTTTCACTATCTTTATTTCTAAGATACCTGATGTAGTTCCCTTTATTGGTAAGTCGTTTAATCCTCCATCTCTTCCATTTGCTTCTATAAGACCCATATCATCAACACCTCATACCATAACAGACTCTAATTCCTCTACTATTGATCCCATCGTTCTTGCTCAAGTAACTCTTGCATACATTGTTTCTAAGCCTCCAAAGCTATTGTTAGTTCTTCTACTATTATTAATATCTCTGATGACGAGCCCAGATATTTTGTTGAACCTACCCAAATTGTTGAAGAGCAAGATTTCCCCTCCCCTAATCAGTCTCCTATGAATTCCCCTGGCTCATCACCCCATATTGCATAACCTTCCACAACTATTTATGATTACCCTGACCTTGGAACCACCATTAGAGGTATTGCTGACATGGAGGTTGAGTTCGACCCCAAAGATACAACACACATGGAGCAGTCTACGACTGAAACTGAGTCGTATATATAAGAAATCACTATATCGTCTGTGCAATGTTTGTCTGCGTCATAGTTAGAGCCCAACATGGTTGTTTCTGCTATTCAAATTGCTTTTCTCAGTAGGGATCCATGTTACTTTTGGGAGGAACTATAATTGTTTGCACAATCGCATGATATTGTCCCTCTCTCGCCTTCGCATGTTGTTGCCAAGATTCGAGAAGACCTCCAACAACAACAAAGTTAAGGACCTGAAACGTCTCCATAAGGACAATTAGAAAAATATGTCACAAGTGGCCAACCTTTGCAAGTGAGGTTCCCTCTAGTTGATAGTTTGTCTACCAATGATCTTCAAACATGGTCATCCCAAGAGCTCTTCCAATTTATCAGGGCCTTATCCATTCAACTCGAAGATCTTCTACTTTTAGTTGACTCAAAGTATAATGAGCTTGTTAGTATGCATGAACAAAAAGAAGAGCAACTCATCAGTGTTTCAGAGGAATGAGACCCGTTGCGAGGAGAAAAGGAGTAGTTGAATCAAAAAATTGAAGAGATTAGTTCCAAATTACAGTCTATGTGGCCAACTATCATTGATTTTGTACCTAATGCTCCAGAGGATTTTTCAATTTTTTTTCTTGCCCATCGGATGGAGTTCTTTGAATATGCATGTACAAAGATAACAACTGGAAATAGCGAATTTCCCAATACTGTTGCCAATTTATAGAAGTCTCTTATATATCCCAGAATACAATTCTAGAAGAAAATTGATGAACTTATTGACTAGACATCCACTTCTCACACCATGATTCAGTAGTCGATGAGACGTTCCCAAGAATTCTTTCGCCAAGTTCAAGATTGGTTAGGCTTAGTTTCTCAATGCAACAATTTGCTCTATCTATTGTGAGAACATAACAAACATGTCATTTAGTGGTAGGCTATTACAACAGCTAATTTGGCGCAACAACAACAATTTCTTGATTTTAGGCTTCTGTGATCCATAATGATTAAAGAAAAGTCTTTCGGTAGAAATCAAGATAAGAGAAATTTTTGGCGGCGCATTTCAAACCAACAAGTGTGGTTCATCATGAGGACTAGATGAAGAGGCAAACCATGGAAAAGTCTTAAATGGAGAGCAACGTAGAGACTATAATTTCAAGTAACGACTATATTTCAACTATAATATTTAAATTATGATATTAATTTATTAAAAACAAATATTAATAAGTAACGACTATCTTAAACAACTAGTTTTTGAAAATTAGTGTTTAAATTAATTTATTAAAATCAAATATTATTAAAAAAGTCTATTACTGGGAAATAATCGAAAAAAAAATCAAATTCAAACTCCAAACAAGGAGGGAAGTAAAAAATTATGAAAAGGAGTCAAGCCCCTAATTGAGACAAGATCATTTAATAAATAAAAATAATTAATGGAAAATAAAAAAATAAAACAAAAATATACACAAGTCAAAAGAAATATATATATATATATATATATATATATATATTCAAAGAAAAGTAATTAATAAATAAAACAGGGTCAACAATAAAATATGGGGCTGAGGTCCATTAAACAAATAACAAAAATACTAAAAGGAGTAAAGAACAAATAGGCAAATAAACCTAAGCATTACGTATGCATTGAGGAGGCCCAAGTTGTTGCTAGGGTTAGTCATTTCCATGATCGTATATTGAGGGAGGCCCTAGAAATCGAAAAAGGACCCAATAATTTGAATAGAGACGATGGTTGGACTATCAGTGGAAGTTGGGTCCCTGTCCTGTCCTCCTAGTTTTTTAGGGTTTTTTTTTTTAATTTTTTTGTTTGTTTGTTTATTTATCTATGTTGGTATTGGTGTCCTTTTTATAGTATTCGTTGTTGACTTATTCTTCATTAGAGTTTATATTCTTGATCCTTCGTGTTTTCTTAATTAGTTTATCATCCTATTCGTTTTTTACTCCTTTTAGTATATTTGTTATTTGTTTAATAGGCCTCAACCATGTATTTTATTATTGACCTTGTTTTATTTATTGATTACTTTTCTTTGAATATATATATATTATTTATTGAATTTTTTATATTTTTATTTTATTTTATTTATTTTCCATTATATATTATTTTATTTTATTTCTATTAATTATTTTTTTAAATGATCTTGTCTCGATTAGGGTCTTGACTCCTTTTTATATTTTTTGACTTCCCTCCTTGTTTGGAGTTTGACTTTTATTTTTTGATTCTTGTTAGTTTTTATTTTTCTCGATTATTTCCCAGTGATAGATTTTTTAATAATATTTAATTTTAAGAAAAGTCTTTGGGTAGAAATCACATAAGAGAAACTTTTGGCCAACACGTTTTGAACCAACAAGTGTGATTCATTATCAGGGCCAGATGAAGAGGCTAATCATGGCAGAGGCTTAAATATAGAGCAATAGAGAGACCATAATATAAAATAATTGGCTAGTAAAAAAAATTATGTAGGACTATTGATTTGTTAGAGAAAATATTAAGAAACGTATGAACATCTAAAATAGTCCTGCCTTTATGGGAAGACTATGACGTTTGATAATAGGTAGTACATGCATTCCTTCATTTCAATAGCATTGGTCAACCCTAAACTAGTTAATTACATAAGAGCGCATGTGATGTACAATGATGGTGCCTCTTATTTATATATATAGAGAGAGATATATATATAATTGAAAACTTGTTTTATTTCAATCATATTGAAACCTTTTTATATAAGAGTGCAGGTAATGTACAATGACTTATATATATCTATATTTATATATAAGTATAGTCTAACTTATAAATGAAATATATTTTTCATTTGAATCTGGTAAAATAATTTCAAGAAAATATGTGATTTTTTATTTTTTAAAATATAATTTAAAATACATAAATAAATTCAACACCCTGAAAAACCTTTGTAACACTCAAATTTTATTAAACAATTTAAATTCAAAATTTTATTTTTTTTTCCTATAATTAACTAGAAAAAGTATTGTAAAAAAATAATTTAGTATATATATATAACTTTATTAATAAATTAAAATGTGAATTTTTTTACTCAAAATTTCTTTTCAAAGTAAAAGTTTATAAAAAATAAAAATTATAATAATAAATAATCAACTTTTTCTAGATAACATGGCCACGTAACAAAGAAAACAGATGTTTATAGTATTTGATTATTTATGCTTAAAATCCTGAGTGATTCAAGAAGACTATGGTAATTACACGAGACAAAACAAAACAATGGTACCTCTATCACCATCCAACATGTTATAGGCTGACGTTGGTATTGCAATGTAGAAGTTTTGACTTCAAGACTTTGAAAAGAAAATTCAAAGTGTCAAAATTAACAAATGTCCTTTATGTATTCAAGTCACCAAACATCACTCACATTGATTTGATGGATGTTGCCAAAATTCATTAAAAAAAAAATAGATAGCAAATCTTGAAGAGTGACAAATTCATTAAAAACTCAAAGTTCCATGTCAACTTATCTTGACCAATGAAGCTTATATAAAGATGAAGAAGAATATAAATAGTATATGGAAAAGAGACCATAGGAAGAAATGTTACAATAGTTTAGGCAACGAGAAAAACACTTTAAACGTTTGAAAGAACTATGGCAATAGAAGATTTAGAAATACTTAAATGATAATAGCCAAAGACTTATTGGAACCATGATGGATTTGACAAACCATTATGCAAGAATTAGCATTAGGTAAGATTTGAAAGAATATAACATTATTAATTGTGTTTTTATTATTTTTTTAAGAAAATATTACTATCTGTATTCTTATAATTATCTCGGGCGTTGTTAGCATTAGGTAAGGTTTGAAAGAATATAACATTATTAATTGTGTTTTTATTATTGTTTGAAGAAAATATTATTAATTGTATTCTATAATCATCTCGGGTAACGAATTGTAAACAATATGGTCCTCTTATTTGTGATGAATATATACATATAGTCAATGTGCAAGGACACCATAATCATAGTTCATTACATATGTTAAAAAGATGAAATATTAAGAGAAGACAATAGTGAATTAGGGTTATCTCAGGTGGTTGAGCGGAATGATTGTTATCTTTTGCACTTAATTTAAAATCCAGGCTAGTGACATGATGAGCTACAACGCCTTTATAAATACGTTTGTAATGGCTTCATGCCTATGAATATTGTTAGATTGGCTTTGAGCCTTGTGAACTCTTAAGTAGACTTATGGGTTGGCCTAGTACTAACAACTTCACTCTAACCCTTCGGTTGAGAGAGAAGCTAATTTCTTTCTTGAAAAATCAAAAGAAAACAATTAAATAATTAATTGATGCTTTTACAAACCATGAATTTTATTTTAATGAAGCACTAAAAAGGAACATAAAGTTAAAAATAACAAATGTAGAGCATAATTTATCATACATGGATCCTAACATTTACATTATTAATTTTAATTAAAATTGATAGTTTGGGGTTACTTTAGATGGGGATAAAGAATTGTAATAGAAGTATAACTTAATAATAACCTTATCACACTTTGAGGACGAGTCACTTGAAAAAAAAGGCAATGATAATGTTTTTTTTATTTGTTAGGTAATGTGAGTCCTGAGATGACTAGCACAGCTAACTATTGTGGGGAAAAATGCCTATGCAGGACGATCCTATCCACCTAAGGTGTGACAGCGCCTTAGCAACAAACAAATACAACTATTATGATTTCTTCCTTTATGAAATGGGAAAGAGGGGAGATCGGTAGACTTACCGTTGTCTTCCGGTTGTCCCTCGATCTAGATCCTCTTCTCTTTGGGTGTCCACAGCTACTTGTCTCCTCGCTTGCTCAAGAGAACAGCTACCTGTGACAAGAGAACAACTACTTGCGACAAGAGAAGAACACAACACAAAGGCAAATATACATATTCATAAATGATTCAGGATTAGAAACAAATCAAATATACTAATGCAATTATACAAAATACACCAGCATATAGGAAAGAATCAAGATAGCTTTATTGATTGATAACAAGGTTCAGGAAGAGATACAACCCATAGGGCTCCAATCCAGCATCTCCTTTCCAGCAGAATGGAATTCCTTCTTCAGCTCCCTTCAAAGCATTAAGCACCCAATGTTTCCAGTCACAAACCAACAACAATTCTTTGCAATAACCAAATTCCAGCCTTTAGATCCCATGGAGGAGAGATCCATATATAGATGTTTGGAGAGAGGATGAGTCAACTTGAGATCTGACTAGTGTCCTCTCCCTCTCTCAGTTCTTGAGTCCACTTGGAGGTTCTTGCTCCTTCTTGGAGATTTGGAACCTCTTACTCATCACTAGTCGAATTCCTTGATGCAAGTGTCATTTTGGAAGCTTCCTGGGCATTGACACATTGAGGAATGAGCCTGCCACTTGTCCAATTACGCTCAGCGCAGGTAGCCTTTGTTGGAGTTGACATTCAGCGCAGATGCTCAGTGGAGCAGTTGACATGATCCAGAATTGGCTTGTTTTTGAGTGTTTTCAGGTGGAGAACTTCTGTGAATTGTTGTGGTTAGTTTGCCTTGTTCCTCTAGGGGTAGGAACAACATGTTTAGGGACTTTGGATCCCTTAGATTATGGAAATTTCATGCTCGAGGTTGTAAGGCACAAAAATGTCTATAAGAGTTTCCCCCTAAAGTATGAGGCCGTTTATCGGGTGAAATGCTTTATCCAGGAGGGTCCGAAGTTCATCCATCTGTTGGGAGGAGACCTGTAATAAAATACAATACAATACATTATGATTCATACTGCTTTCATGATCTAGCTGAGGCGGGCATTCCCATGCTCAGCTTTATAAATTCATTTTCGTACATAGAACCGACGATCGTCTGATGGTAGACTGATAATTTTGGCGAAATTATCATCCTTTTAGTAGGATGATCATCTGCTGCAATGATGTACATGTCAAATGTCTTTATTTTTCCTGAATATATATCGCAGCCCGGATGGATGAAACTAGATCCGGGGTCTTCAAACTCGTTCGATCTTCACTCTAAGTACAAGTCGAACCATGTGAGAATTGCGCTGAAGTCGAACATGGAAAGACATCGCTTGATTACCGGTCAATGATGTAAACCGTTAACAAGCGTGAGAGGAATCACCGATAATGATAATGACCCTCAAGGTACTGCAGTACAATTCACGTGGTGTGAATAAAGGACTTGGCGTCGAACACCACGCAAAATCTTCTGGTCGAAGGTCATTGATGTATACCTGTCGCCGGAAGTGAGAAACTTGCCATTGAGGCATGCAAGCTTCAAAGTACTGAAGGGGTTGTCCCTAGATCAACTTCTTGGATAATGAGCTGATGTCGACAAGAAGCGATCCGTCAAAGGAGGGCCTTGATGAATCCCACATCAGTGACATGGAACAGAGCTAATGATTTTAATGGAGGTGAAAACGATTTGTGACATATGATTCAGGGTGGCGGTCATGAATGGATGAAGGATAATGTATGGCAGTGGATGGGACCCGGTTGACTCTTTCTGAACGACTTCTCTTGAACATATGGCGACACAGATGCGATGGATCGGTAGCATTACCCCAAATATGGATGGTATGGCGAGACCATGGTGATGTGACCGGTGAATGAAACAACCCAACCCGATTGTGGTACGGAGGAAAAGTGTCATGTTCAAGAGCGACCTGCTACTATCAAAGTTTTCTTGACTTTTTCCCAATTTTTCCCCAGTCATTGCTGACCAGTACCTCTTTATTTTTGTCAAGCTTGAGGAGGATAACATATGCTTGTTCTATAACCTACCCTTTAGGCAAGCCCATCGCTATGTTTTAACGAGCCTAGCGATAGTGAAACTCATTCTCGTCTAAAGACAAGTTTGTCGCTATTTATAATTTTAACGAGTCTAACGACAAGGATAACTCAGTCCTTTTCATTTTTAGAGAGTCTGAAAAGGAACGTAAAGTTAACTCCAAAATTCCTTTTTCGTCATCTAATCCCTTAAGTCCGAAAAAGTATAAAACAATACAGAAGGGATGAGTTTTCGATAATTTTAACGAGCCGAATAAAACAAGCGCTCGACCTTTTTGTGCAATAATCCCTCAGGTCCAAAAAGATTAAAATCTAGAGGAGGGATAGCTCTTCCTGTCCTTTAACGAGCTAGAAGGCCAAAACTCGGCAATCTTTTCATATTTTACGAGTCAATTGAAAAGAGCTTAAAGAAGACTCGTCTTTTTAGGAACGAGTGATAAACAGGGATAGCAACTGATTCCAGGTACAGGTTGGAATTTTCCAATCACGGCAGTGTCACAAGGATGGCTAGGTGAAATCACTCTTCGCAGCTGTTCCTCAAAATGGGTAAACAATCATATGGAGGTGAACGATCGGCCAAATGAGAAGTGGAGGTGGTAGGTGCAAACACGACTAAGGCTTTTATGGCTGATAAATTTACGATCACGGTGGTGTATACCGGGATAGGTTCATTTTTTAGTTAAAAATGAGCTTAAACACTGGAGGAAACTCTGCTCACTACTTATATTTATTTTTTAACGAGCATGAAGACCGCGTTAAAACTGCTCGGATCTTGCGTTTATTTTTTAACGAGCATGAACTTTATGCTAAAACTGCTCGATTACCCAGTCATTTGATAAGAGTGTCTCATCAAGATTCTATTTTTTATGGAGCTTCATCTCACTAAGCTTTGCTCCCCATCCTTTCTTTATGCAAGTTCGGAAATGGCTAATCCTACGAGTTTAAAGGGTTAGACCTACAGGTTTAAAGGGAGGACCTAAAAATTTAAAAAATAAATAGTCGCCCCTTGCTTGCACTCCAAAAGGTTTGCATGCCCCCAGGTATAAAACAGAGTTTCAAGGTTACCTCTACTTTTCTGCCATCGAAACTTTCGTTTCACCGGGAGAGGCCTACCTCTTTCAGGTTACCCAAAGATTGTCTCGTTAATCTTTCAAACAAAACACTTCCTTGGCAATGTCTATCGAAATAGACAGAGGTGAGTGACGACCCCCGCCTTCTCACATAACTTTGACAAAAGAATCTTATTCCAGAACAACCCCTCTTCCAATCACGGACGGGGTACGGACTAGTCATATTCTCCCGCGGAAACCTACCTTATACCCAAAGTTTTCCTGCCGAAGTAGGCCAGGATGCATGCCCCCTGGGTTCCAGTCATATCCTCCCAGATTATTCGCGCTCATCAGGAGGACGGACCGTGGGTTGAGACACTTCTTGCATGAATAGACCATTTAGGGATGGCACATGACTATTTGCGATGTGTGATCCGGGAAACGAAAGTTGGTCCACGAGCTTGACCATTCTTCCTTCATGTGAAAAACACATTACTCTAAAGAGTGAGGAGACTACAGCTCCCATGCAATATATATAGTCTCGTCCAAGGAGTAGGTTATAATCCAAGGGTCCTTGAACGACCATCACGTTCATTTGAATGGTCTTCCCTTTCAATGTTATAGGCACATTGGGGAGGATCCCTAAAGGTCGACTGGTTCCTTTATCAAAACCTGATAGATTTCTCATCTCAGGTAAAAGCGCTGGCAAACCAAGCGCTTTCCAAGCAATAGAGGAAAGGATACTCACAGATGCCCCCTCATCAATGATAGTGCCAGCCATTACCATTCTGTATATTTGACAAATAATTCTGAATGGTATACTGGCTGGCAACCGGGGTCTGCCTAGTTGGTTCCAATCAAAGGACACAACCAGGTTGCTTGGTGGTGGGACCGAATATACGGCCGGATATCGCTCCGATGAACTTCCTTCCTGCGATAAAGGAATGGTGGCATTGCCCCCTTGATCATCAGAGTCAGTGCTAATGAAGAGAATCTGGACGGTGTCGTCTTTATTCTCTTCTGTGATGGTGTCATTCGAAGATGGAGCCTCTGAAGGCAAAACCGGTTCAACTGCCGTATCAAACTTTTGACCTTCGTCAGGCATGGATCCAGACGGTTCATCCTCAATCGCCGGTGCTTCGGCTGACCACCTGGGTGGCTCAGCCCGGTTCTCAACTAGTGAGGGACTTGGCAGGAGTCTTTGATATCCAGGAGGGAGATGCGCTCGTAAAATCGGGCGATCTTCTAGAACTCTTTTTGCCTCGTCTAAGAAGGGACAACGGTGGATGGCGTGATCGCATTTACACAGTCTGCAGGGAAATTTAGCTTTTGTTGTTGGGAAAAGTATCCAATACGGAATGACCCTATCCCACTCTAAGGGTGATAGTACCTCAGCAACAACCGAATGCAAAGCTATTCAAGATTACTTCTTTATGAGATGTAAGAGAGAGGAGAAAGAGATCCACTAACCGTTATCTTCTGCTAATGATTGATCCAATCTTCCCTCTTTGCTGCTTGCTCCCAGCTCCTTGCTCTTTCACTGGCCCAGCTACACAAAGATCCTGCAAAAGCAAAAGAAAGGGAAACTACAAGAAGCATACATACATAATTGATTCAAGGATTAGAACAAATCAAATATGCAAGCATCAATACGCCATTGAGACACATGCATATAGAAGAACCTCAAATGCTTTATTAATGGAAGAAGTAAAGTTCTGAGAGTGTTACAACCATAAGAGGCCCAATCCAGCAACACCTCCCAGCAGAAAGAAATCTCCTCTTCACCTCCTTCAAGAAAATCACCAAATAGTTCTATACTCAAACCAACAGCACTTCCTTACAGTCACAAGATTCCAGCCTCCTCTAGACCTCATGAGAGAGCTCTATATATAGGAGATTTGGAGAAAGGATGAGTCAGCTTGAGGCTGGCATGAAGCTGACTAGTGTCCTCTCCCACTTCAGTTATTTTTTAGTTCTTGAGTCCACTTGGAGGTTCTTGCTTCCACTTGGAGATCCAGACCCTCTTACTCATCACAAGGCGAATTCCTTGATCCAAGTGTCATTTTGGAAGCTTCCTGGGCATTTGACACATTGAGGAATGACTGTGCCACTTGGCCAATCTCGCCCAGCGCAGGTAGCCTTCATCAGAGTTGACATTCAACGCAGGTACAGAGTGGAGCAGTTGACATTCAGCGCAGATGCTCAGTGGAGCAGCTGACATGATCCAGAAATAGCTTGTTTTTGAGTGTTTTCAGGTGGAGAACTGATTTTCAGTGCTGTGGTTTGCTGACCTTGTTCCTCTAGGGGTAGGAACAACATGTTTAGGGACTTTGGATCCCTCAGATTATTGACATTTCACGCTTCATGCTGTAAGGCACAAAAATGTCTATAACAATTGCCCCCTAAAGCATGAGGTCGTTCATCGGGTGAAATGCTTTATCAGGAGGATCCGAAGTTCATTCAATCGCTGAGAGGCGCCCTGTAATAAAATACAATACAATACATTATTTTTCATTCTGTTTTCATGATCTAGCTGAGGCGGGCATTCCCATGCTCAGCTTTATAAATTCATTTTGGTACATATAACAGACGATCGTCTGATGGTAGACAGATAATTCTCTGCTGAAATTATCATCCTTTGAGTAGGATGATCATCTGCTGTAATAATGTACATATCAAATGTCTTTATATTTCCTGAATATATATCGCATCCCAGATGGATGAAACTAGATCCGGGGTCTTCAAACTCGTTCGATCTTCACTCTAAGTACAAGTCGATCCATGTGAGAATTGCGCTGAAGTCGAACATGGAAAGACATCGCTTGATTACCGGTCAATAATGTAAACCGTTAACAAGCGCGAGAGGAATCACCGATAATGATAATGACCCTCAAGGTACTGCAGTACAATTCACGTGGTGTGAATAAAGGACTTGGCGTCGAACACCACGCAAAATCTTCTGGTCGAAGGTCATTGATGTATACCTATCGCCGGAAGTGAGAAACTTGCCATTGAGGCATGCAAGCTTCAAAGTACTGAGGGGGGTGTTCCTAGATCAACTTCTTGGATAATGAGCTGAAGTCGACAAGAAGCGATCCGTCAAAGGAGGGCCTTAATGAATCCTACATCAGTGACACGGAACGGAGCTAATGATTTTAGTGGAGGTGAAAACAATCTGTGGGATATGATTCAGGGTGGCGATCATGGGTGGATGAAGGATAATGTATGGCAGTGGATGGGACACGGTTGACTCTTTCTGAACAACATCTCTTGAACATATAACGACACTGATGTGATGGATCGGTAGCATTACCCCAAATGTGGATGGTTTGGCGAAGACCATGGTGATGAGACCGGTGAATGAAACAACCCAACCCGATGTGATACGGAGGACAAAGTGTCATGTTCAAGAGCGACTTACTACCATTAAAGCTTTGAGGTTCTTCCAATTTTTCCCCAGTCATTTCTGACCAGTACCTCTTTATTTTTGTCAAGCTTGAGGAGGATAACATATGCTTGTTCTATAACCTGCCCTTCGGGCAAGCCCATCGCTATGTTTTAACGAGCCTAGCGATAGGGAAACTCGTTCTTGCCTAAAGACAAGTTTGTCGCTATTTAATCATTTTAACGAGTCTAGCGACAAAGACAACTCGGTCCTTTTCATTTTTAGAGAGTCTGAAAAGGTACGGAAAGTTAACTCCAAAATTCCTTTTTCGTCATCTAATCCCTTAAGTCCGAAAAAGTATAAAACAATACAGAAGGGATGAGTTTTCGATAACTTTAACGAGCCGAATAAAACAAGCGCTCGACCTTTTTGTGTAATAATCCCTCATGTCCAAAAAGATTAAAATCTAGAGGAGGGATAGCTCTTCCGGTCACTTTAACGAGCTGGAAGGCCAAAACTCGGCAAACTTTTCATATTTTACGAGTCAGATGAAAAGAGCTCAAAGAAGACTCGTCTTTTGAGGAACGAGTGATAAACAGGGATAGCAGCAGATTCCAGGTACAGGTTGGAATTTTCCAATCACGGCAGTGTCACAAGGATGGCTAAGTGAAATCACTCTTCGCAGCTGTTCCTCAAAATGGGTAAACAATCATATGGGGGTGAACGATCGGCCAAATGGAATGGAGGTGGCAGGTGCAAACACGACCAAGGCTTTTTATGGCTAATAAATTTACGATCACAATGGTTATTTACCGAAATAGGTTCATTTTTTAATGAGCTTAAACTCTGGAGGAAACTCTTGCTCACGCTTTTCTATTTTTTAACGAGCATAAATTCCACGGTAAAACTGCTCGATTATATGGTCAAATTTTGATTTTTTACCATTACTAGCTTTTCTCTTTTCAAGTATAGTACTGCATTTTCAATTGCTGCAACAAACTTTGTTAGAAATGAATAATATTTGCATGAAAATGAGATTATAACCCTAATATTTCACTTTGAACTACGTAAAAAGCCATTAAAAGGTGTTTTTACCTCTCATTTACCATTTCATTTGCATTTGGTTTGTTGGAGCTCTGGAGGTGCCTCTTCCCCCCTGATTTTCACCAGCTGATTCTGGGAGATTCTGCGGACGATTTTCGGCGCCGTCTGGACCAGGTAGGAGCTAAACCCTAGCTCTTTCTTTTCACGGTTTCATTTTCCAGTTTTATGCCTGTGTTCCAGCCTTTCTGAGCCTCTGGGGTTTTGCCAGGGCGCCCTAGCTTCAGCGCAGGTTCCCCATTCGAAACCTGCGCTGAAGGTCAAGCTGCCTTAAGGCAGACTGACCCTCAGCGCAGGTAGGAGACTCTCTGCCTGCGCTGGGCTCAGAAAACTGGGTTTTCAGGTCATTTTTTGATGAATTTTCGCCAGTTTTTCATCAAAATCAGGAACTTACTCCTTCTCTTGTTTGCTTTGCAGGGAACTCTGAACAAAATGTCCCTTACATGGCGAGAACGAGAACATGAAGAGGAGGACATGATTGCCCTCCATGACCCGGTCACGGTGAACGCGCTGCGGAACTGTGGCCTGCTGAAGTTTTTCCGTATCTCTAGCATGAGAGCACATATTTCTTTACTGCAGTATATGCTTGATGCTTGGGATCCTGTGAACCAAGTATTCCAGATTAGGGGAAAGTCCATCCCCTTGACCATAGAGGACATGTACTTCTTGACTGGATTGTCAAGACGAGGTGCCCCCATTTCCTTATCAGGTACGGCCCGGGGGACTGATTCCACCAGAGATTATGTCCGCCAGTATTGTAGGGAAGGTTCTCAGCCGAGCAGAGACGGCAAGATTGTTATCCGTGAGATTACTGATCGGGCTCTCAGGTCCATTCTGTTCACTATTGGTAGGATGGCTGGCAGCGCAGCTCTACATGTTACCAACAGGTCTTATATGCAGCACGTCTTGGAGTGTCTCCAACCGAAAGTATTCAACTGGTGTGATGCAGTACTTGTTCAGATGAAAAGTCAATTGACCAAGGTAAAGGACGGGAAGCTGAAGAACTTTGGATTTGGTTCTATTCTGACTGCCTTCACCTTGGAGAAAATCCCACTGATGCAGCCTCAGTAAATTATACTCGACTTGCCTTCTCCGACCGAGCCACGCATGTAGAGGTGGGTCGACCACATGTCTAGGCATGCTGGTCAACCTCAGATTACTTTTACTGAGGCCTTCTTTAGGTGGTTCGAGCGCCAGGAGATGGCGTTTTCCGAGTATCCATATGTGGGTATGGATTTCCGAGGTGATCCGGATTTGGTGCTACCGGATGGCGAACAGTGGGGCGCCATTGGTAAACTCCTTGACCATATTACTGTTTACTGTTCTTATTCATAATGTTGTTGTGCTTTATTCTATCAAGACTTTTAATTGTACTCTTGGGTGCATGCAGATATTGGTCCTGTTCGTCCAGCAGTTCGTCTGAGATCGCCCGCTGCTGCCCCGGCAATGGAGCCTGCTAGGAGAGTTGTTATTCGCGATCTCGACGATACTGAGACCCTTACAGTTGTGCAGGAGCAGGTTGAGAGCCTTACTCGCGATCTTCCGGATGTACAGATTGACGAGTTACCTTTACAGCTGCAGCGGCATACTATCGGCGTGCCTAGACGATGGACTCGTCTCTTGCGCATGATTGCACAGGCCGTGACGAACTATCATGAGCACCACTAGGCTAGGGTGCCCCCTAGCATCTTTTTGAGTTTTTAGGTCATATGACCAATTTTTTCTTGGTTACAGAACATTATGCATGAACTATATAAACAACTTATATGTATTTTGATTTTCGAGTTTTATTCTGGTTGATTTATATGATCCATATGTACAATCTTTGATGATGTGTCCTTTTTATAAATGTTGCAAATGTCTATCTAACACATAGTTTGCTAATGAGTCGGTTAATGTGTTTAAGTTTCTTGAAATATGTTGATATTGAATTGAATCAAATCGTCTTTCCAAGATCTTAACCCTTAGGAACATGCGATAAATAGCTGGATTGCGAACAGAATATATACCATTGAGTTGTAGTATTACGAGCTGTGAGTCTAGCCTGACAATTAGTCGGCGTATGCCACGTGTGATGGCATCAGAGAGTAGTTCTATCAACGCGCTATACTCAGCGATGTTATTCGTTGATTGCCCAATACATACACCTCTGAAACTTACTAACTCGCCGCTTGGATCAAAAATGGCCCAGGCTGCGGAAGATAGGTTCCGCGAACTACGACTCGCTCCGTCGGCATATCCAACACATGTCTCCAGAAGGTTCGACATCTGCAACAAATGAAAAAGGTGGATCATTCGACCAGAACAAACACTTTAGCGAAAACAAAATACAACAAAAGCATGCAGGTTACTATTTAAGCATAGTAACGCTTGAGGTACAACCCGTTGCGGGGCTGCGCCAGTGGAATTCCATCGTAATCCATTAACTCGTAGGCTCCTTTTGCTAACACCCTTTTAACAATATAGGGGTCCATCCACAAGGACTTGAATTTACCTGCTCCCAATTTATCGGATTCTTGGTCATAAAGCAAGACCAAATCACCTTCTGAGAAGACACGGGGTTTGACATTTTTGTCGAACTGAGCCTTGACTCGTTTCTTATGGGCCTCGTTAGCCAAAGTGGCATCACGACGGGTTTCATCCAACTGGATTAATTCCAGGAAACGAGCCTCTTCTTCTGAAGTTCCGGGGAGAAGATCGATTGCGAGTTTAAGCGATGAAATTTCGCACTGGATCGGTAAGACTGCTTCCAGGCCATACACCAGTTGAAAAGGTGTGAACCCGGTGGCGTTCTTTACCGAGGTTCGGTATGCCCACAAAGCTGAGTACAGGATTAGGTGCCATCTTCTTTTATGAACCCCGATCATCCTTTGCAACATACGCTTCAGGACCTTATTGATTGCCTCAACTTGTCCGTTGGCTTGCGGATAATATGGGGTAGAGCTGTCGTGAGATAGCCCTAGCTTGGCAGCTAATTCGACCATCATGTGATTGCGAAAATGCGATCCATGATCTGTAACTATAGCCTGTGGTACGCCGAACCTGGCGACTACATGATTAAAAAAGAAAAGGGTAGCTGTTTCACCAGTGTTATCCAATGTAGGCATCGCCTCGGCCCATTTGGTAAAATAGTCAACAGCGACTATAATATACCCATGCCCCCCGGTCGAGGTGGGGTTACATTGCATGAAATCGATGCCCCACTTGGCGAAGGGACCAACAACAACTATCGGCTGCAAAGGTGCGGGTGGTCGTCTGGTTTTGCTATCAAAAATTTGACAAGCATGGAAACTTCTGACTGCGGTTATGCAATCTTTGAACATGGTTGGCCAGAAGTATCCTGCTCGTAAGATTCTTTGTGCTGTTGCATATCCAGACTGATGCCCCCCACACGTGCCTGAATGACAATCATTCAGGGCTTTTTCGGCCTCCTCATGGGTAAGGCACCTCCTCAGAACTGTATCGAAACCACGACGGTAAAGTGTATCACCGACGATCATGTAGTCTTTTGCTTGGTATCGTATACGTTTTTGTTCGGAGCGAGAGGTGTTAGGCCTGAACTTTTGGGTTTGGAGATAAACTATGATATCTCCATACCACTCATCGCTTACAGATATCAGAAATAAACTTTCGTCCACGATCGACTCTTCCGATGTTTCATCGTTGGATGATGATGGGAGATCGCACAATAATTCTGCGAAAACTAGAGCTTTCTTTGATTTGGATTTTACAAATTCCAGATCAAACTCTTGAAGGATCGCTATCCATTTTGAATACTTGCCCCCCAGCAACTGTCGCGACAGTATATAAGTCATGGGGTTGCAATCTGACAAGATGGTAGTTTTCCGAAAGAGGACATAATGTCGAAACCTTTGAATCGCTTGAACAGCTGCAAGCGCTAGTTTTTCAACATAAGAATATTTACTTTCTGTATCGTTTAAGTTTTTACTTAACTAATAGATAGGATGTTCAATTCCATCGACTTCTTGAACTAAAACCATCGCAATGGTCATATCCGCTGCAGCCAGATACAGGTTAAAATCTCTTTGATAGTCCGGGGCGTAAATTATTGATGCTTTTACTAGACAATCTTTCAGAGCATCAAAGGAAGCTTGCGCCACCTGGTCCCAGACAAAAGGTACATCCTTTTTCAAAAGACGAGTATAACCCTTAGCAAGTTCTGCGTAATTTGGAATGAACCTCCTTAGAAAGTTTGCTTTCCCTTGGAGTTTCTGAATCTGAAGCAAATTTGAAGGTGGAGGCAAATTAATGATTGCCTAAACCTTACAGGGGTCGAGACGAATCCCATCCTTAGAGACTACAAAGCCAAGTAAACGACCAGAACCGACGCAAAACACACATTTGTGCGGATTGAGTCTTATCTTGTAGTGTCGGCAACGTAGAAAAATCGCTCTTAAATGCTGCGGATGATCAGTCCGCTTTCGCGAATGAGCCGGAAGATCGTCGAGATAAGGTTGAACAATGTTCTTGATGTCATGGAAGGCACAATTCATTGCCCTCTGAAACGTCGCCCCTGCGTTCTTTAAACCAAAGGGTAATTTTCGATAAGTGAATGTGCCCCACGGAAAAATAAATGCAGTCTTTGACTGGTCCTGTGGGCGGATATTTATTTGATTATACCCGGAAAATCCATCCATAAATGAAAAGATTTCACATCCGGCGCATTCATCAATTATCTGGTCGATGAAGGGTGTAGGGTAGTTGTCCTTCGAACAAGCTTGGTTTACATCCCTATAATCAACACACACTCTAATCGTCCCTTTTTTCTTCATAACAGGGACAATATTCGATACCCAATCGGTTAGAGGAACCGGGTAGATGAATCCAGCATGGAGAAGTTTTTCAACTTCTGCCTTAATGGCAGCGGCTTTCTTCGGGTGCACTTGCCGAAGCCGTTGTCTTACTGGTTTGACATCAGGATACATTTTAATTTCATGTTCAACTATACTCGAGTCAATGCCTGGCATTTCATCATATGACCAAGCAAAGACATCTCTAAATTCGCGAAAAAGAGCGCTATATATTTCCAGTTCTGAAGGGGAACAACCTTTGCTGACATAAATATTCTCTACAACATCTGTTTTAGTCGAGATATTTATGGCTATAGTCTCTTCAATATTGGATAGGTTTTGTTTAGTCAATTTAGTGTTATCTAAATTGCTAGTATTTATTGTCAACCCGGGGCTCGTAAGCTGATGAAGTGAAGGTGTACTATATGTACTTAAGTAACCTCTTAGAGTTTTTCTTATCGTTGGGGGGTGTTGTTGTGGTTAATTATGTTCCTAAGATGGAGTGAGAATTTATAAACAAGTGAGTGATGGTGTGTGTGTAGAGTGAATCCTAAATGAGTGAAAGTGTGTGTTGAGTGATCTCTAACTATTTGCTTGAAAGAAAATGCTTGAAAGGAATAAGTGAACTGAAATGACTTGAAATAAATTTGAAAGCAAATGACCACTTCCAATGGCACTAGACACCGTTCAAGCTGCTGCTAATAATAGAAAAGAAAGTCACTTTTAGAACCCAAGAATAAAGATTATCTCTCTCTAACTCGATGCTTCAAAGCACATGTACTGTGTAAAGCACGGATAGAAAGTAGCTTAAGTTGAATTAGAAAAGTGAGAAAAATATGCTTGAAAGACTAATGATAATGATTTGCTCTTTCTAATTCTCTACTTCAGCCATATGTACTATGCAAAGTATGATTAGAAAGTAGTGAGAGAATAGTCTAAGAAGCACTTAAAATCAAAACTCTACTTTAAAGACTAGTGGTAATAGTTTGCTCTTTCTAACTCTCTACTTCAGCCATATGTACTATGCAAAGTATGGTTAGAAAGTAGTGAGAGAATAGTCTAAGAAGCACTTAAAATCAAAACTCTACTTTAAAGACTAGTGGTAATAGTTTGCTCTTTCTAACTCTCTACTTCAGCCATATGTACTATGCAAAGTATGGTTAGAAAGTAGTGAAAGAACAGTCCAAAAAGCACTCAAACTAACTGCAAATTAGTGATATTCTGATCTTAAAAGATAACAGTTTATGATGAAGATCATTCATGTGTGTTAGCAGCTCTTTGAGAAATAAGATTAAAAATCAACTATAAAAACAAAGGCAGCACTTGAATTTGTCAACTTCAAATACCATTAGTTTGTAAAGCAAACACACACATATAAAAATAAATCCCGGGCTAAAAGAAACCTGCAAAGAAATAACACTGATCAGCTTGAAAGAAAGGAAAACAAGTAAATGAAACTATACATGCTTAAGGAAATGAATAAGCAAATAACGAAATACTGCACATAAAATACTTTACAGAGGCTGAGATGAGCAGGGGCCCTCTGTTCATTCAGCCACAAGAAAACTCAGAGATCTGGAAACTTCAAAACGGTGCTATGTCTATTCCTCCATTTGCAAAAAGTATACAAAACAGAGTGCTAGTATAGCACTAAAAAACAGAGTTCACAATGCTCTTAAATTTAACACAAGTTCAGAAAATTACAACTGATAAAAGTCTGATGAGCGTACGCAGACGCAGCTATTTATAGAGGTTTCTAAGATAGCCTACTCGTACAGCTAATTAACTGAAAAACAACAAACAGTCATGCGTATTTATGGTCCCTTGACACATCATACGGCTGCGTGGACGAGTTTAATGGTTCTGTCGTCATGGGTATTGAATCCCATGTTGGATCATGTCCCCTGCCACCTGTAGAACATGGAAAAATCACCGTTTAAGATGACGTGACCAAGCAGCTCACAATCACCGTTAAACAGCCTTGAGTTGACCGTAACTTGACCAGCTTTGACCATGGGTAAAGATGACGTGGATGGCTGGAAAAATGGGACAGGAACCTCGAGCACGTTGATACCTGAGTGCCCATGTGGCTCATCTAGCAAACCGACACGTGGAACATTGCGTTTAACAAAAAGGCTGCAGGATCTTCAGATAGCTGCAGGATCATCAGATAGCTGCGGGATTCCTGCAAGTAAGTCAAAATCTAAACAAATAGTCATCCATTAGCAAAACTTGCTTGATCATGCTTAATGACACCTAATGTAATGATCTGGGTGGTTTTATGGTGAAAATGAGGCAAAAGTGAAGGAAAGATAAGGAAGAACTGAGGAAAATGGTAAACAAGTAGGTGTAGAATAGAGGCTCTACATACCCCCACTCCGAGGGTATTGCATGTCCTCATGCAATGAAAACACAATTCACTCCACCTGCTGGGATGCCTCAGCTAAGACATCCAATCTCCTTCTCTTCCTTTGTGTGGAAACATTAACCTTTGGTCTCTTGAACAAGCATCTGAATTTCAAATTGATTAAGGCTCTGTTCAGCCTTCTACATCTCTTCTTGAGTCTGTTGTGTTTCTTCTGCCACATGCTCATGTGAAGAAAGGTGTTATCTTGGATTGCTTTGGCAATATCAGCTTGCTGCTTCATTTCTCCATTTCTCTGTTTAATGTGATGGTTTAGCACCTCAAGTTCATAGATCTCTTGTTTGAGTAAGTCTATTTGCTGCTCATGAGGTATGACATTACTTGGGCCAGCAGTGTTCTGCTCCAATGTTTCAAAACAGTTGTACACCTCTTGTTGAATTGGGTCAACAATTGGTGACTTCCTTGGACTATATTCATGCTCAATTTCAGTTTCAAACTCCGGCTGAAATGGACTGTCCTCCCTTGGAGGAGTAGCTGCATCACGTTGTGGACTATCCTCAAGGTCTGCTTTTATAGCACCCTTCTCAGGTGTGCTTAGATCAACGAAGAGTGTCCTTGTGGCTTTCCCTTTATTCTGCAACCTACTACTCCTTCTCACAGTGGCAGCACTCTGTGTTTCTTTTTGTGCCTTTTTCCTTGGTTTTTGTACTTTTACTTTCTTGGAGAGGGCAATTTTCTCATGGAGTTTAGCTAACCTTTGTGCTAAGGGCTGGCTATCTCTTTCTTCATCACTAGAATGCTCTGGAGTCTGATCAGTTTCTTGAATTATGGATTTTCCCTTGTCTTGTTTTTGTTTCTTTTTATCTTCTCTTCTCTTTTTGACAGCTTCTTTGGCAAGTTCAGCGAGGGTTTTTGAGCTAATCTCTTGAGCACTTTCTTCAGTAGGTTCAATCTCAGGTTCAGGATGATGTACTTCTATTTCCTCTACAGTTTGCCCTTGAACAGTTTCCTCTAGGATATCAGTCTCAGAGATACTTTCTTTTCTCTTCCTTCTGCTTTTCCTAGGTATAGAAGATTCTCCAGGTTCTTCAAAATGATTCCTTACAAGGAATTTCTCCCATGTGTCTTGTTTTTCTTTTAATTGTTCTTCTATCAATAACTTGACAAGACTATGGTGACAGAGGTAAGCTTCTATGTTTCGTGAATTCCGTTGAGCCATGGAACACATTTTCCTAAGGCTTTGGAATAGAAAGTAGGGAAGATTTATATCATGTTCTCCTTGAAATTGCAGCATAATTTTACCATGATAAACGTACAATACTCCAAATCTCCCTTCACACGTGTAAAATTTTTGCACTAACAACAATAGAATTTTCCATTCTTCTTTAAGATGAGAGATAGGAATTCCTTTGGTGAAAACACTTGTATCCATACCTGGGTTTTTAAAAATCCGCTTCCATTGTTGATCCTGAACTGCCCGGTTTTTGAACCAACGTTCACCGGTTTGTGGAAGAGATGTAGCCCTTGCTATGCTTCCCTCACTGACTGCAAATGTTAAATCACCCACCTCTACTTGACTGTCTTTATCCTTGAATGACCTTGCAAAGGATTTTGTTACTTCTTTGTGGTAGCCCTTAAACTTCTTGATGCACTGTAGCCAATTGGCTTTTTGCAATGCATCCTCAACCTGAGGGTATGCCTCCAAGAATTTCGAACCTTCTGGTTCAGCCCTTAAAAGTTTTCCCATCGACTCCTCAGCTCTGTTTAAAACACGACTTTGATGGTGACTTTACACAGTAACTCCGTAACTTTACACAGTAACTCCTCGGTTCCTGTTCAGACTTTGTGGAACAGAGGGTATATGGGTGCATCAACAGCCTCAGACACCGAGAATTCACGGCTTGAATCAGAGTTAAGTGGTGGATAACAGCGTGAACACAGTGAAACGGTGACTAACAGTCGTAATACAACTGTATCACAGGTTTACTGGCTATACGGCAGAGGAAAAAACAGAGTATGGTTTATGGAGGTAATCGTAGTGAGTGAAACGGAATAAGGGAGATGATAGCGAGGAATGGAGTGTTATGAGCACAGAGGGTTTCGAAATGATGAATGGAACGGCTATATTCTCCGATTTCGGCTGTGGATTGACACATGGCTGCGAGACGAGAACTGAGAGACGTAATACGGTAGGTTACGTCATTAGGGTACGAGACCTTAATGACAGAAACAACCATATGTGATTTCAAAAATCATGGGTATTATGAGCTGGTAGACGTGGAAGATTCGTGGATTTGTGGTCGCATGGGAAAAGAAAATGGGTAATCATTACGATTAGTGGCCAACAAGACATAACCCAGAAAATTATGCGTAATGAAATAACTATAGGTTTAAAATTTTAAACATACCTCAGATCCGCATTTGATTTGGCTTCTGATAATTTGCTACTAACCTTTTGTTAACTTTATTGCTAGCACATGATTCTTTCCTCCTTGTCTTTGATGATTTTGAACTGTACATATTTTCTTCAGACAGACTGTGTTTCTTGTGCAGGTGCAGAAGGCTGCAGAAAGGCTAAACGGCTGCAGAATTGTCAAATAGCTGCAGGAACTGTAATGAAGTCTTCCAGCTGCATAAAATACTTTAGTTGCCTAAAAAAAACTTTATTAATGAAGTGAAATGGAATGAATGAATGAATGAATGGGTGGAAAGCAGTGAGGTGAAGTGAGGATGGTGAGATGGAAAGAAATGGTGAGATGGAATAAATGAAATGAGATGAAAGAGAGAGAGAGATTTTTTTTTTTTGTTTTTTTTGTTTTGGAAAACATGGGGTGTCAGGTGACCCTGATTTTCACCTCATGTTTTCTGCATGAGACTGCCAATCAGAGATTGGTTTTCAGGCTCATACATTTATTCATTCTTTTTTTTTTTCTTTATTGAAATTGAAAGAAACAGAGATTAGGCTGATGGAGGAGAAGAATTCTTCTCAACCAGCCTCATTTCAGAATCGCCTTGGAATAACTTAACAAACTCCTCTTTTGATAGTGGCTTGTGGTAAACTTTCAACCGGTGGCCATTCACAATAAAGGGGGTTTGAAGTTCATCAATAGTCTTCACTCTAACTGCTCCATTATTAAAGACTTCATCAATCTCATATGGCCCAAGCCAATGAGTTTGAAATTTTCCTTGGAAGTCCTTAAATTTTGAATCAAACAAGAGTGCCCAATCACCCTTTTGAAACTTCTTTTCTTTGATATGTCAATCATGCCATTTGCTTCTTTGGTGCTGAACTAGATCGGTTCTTAGAATTGCATCTTGTCTCATTTCATCTAGTTCGTTTAACTGGTCCATTCTGTGCTTCTGGGCTTCTGATAAGCTCATCCCCAATTGAACTGCTGTCTTGAAGGTCTTGATTTGGAACTCAATGGGGAACAAGACTTCCTTCCCATAAACAAGTTCATAGGGAGAATGTCCTGTGGTGTTCCTCCATGTAGTTCTATAGGCCCATAAGGCTTCAAGAAGCCTTTCCGCCCAATCTCTTCTATGAAGATGAACAGTCTTTGTGATGATGCTTTCAAGAACTTTATTTGTAGATTCTACTTGACCATTCGCTTGCGGATGGTATGGAGTAGATGTTCTATGCTTAATCTTATATTCCTCCATCAGCTTCTCCACCATCCTTGATGTAAATTGGCTTCCCTGATCTGTTACAATTTCTCTTGGGACACCAAAACGAGTGAAAATATCCTTGAAAAGAAATTGAACAACTGAATTTTCAGTAGCAGAAGTTAATGCTATAGCTTCTACCCACTTGGTAACATAATCAGTACAAACCAGTATATATCTATTTTGCTTGGATGGCGGATTAATTGGTCCAACAAAATCTAGAGCCCATTTCTCGAAAGGTTCGATGCATACCTGTGGCTGTAGTGGCATTTCATTTGAAAGAGTTGGTCTCCCAATTCTTTGACAACTGTCACACCTTTTAACATATTGCTTCGCATCCTTAAAGAGAGAAGGCCAATAATATCCTGATGAAAGGATTTTATAGGCAGTCCTCTTATCAGAAAAATGTCCGCCACAAGGTTCGTCATGACATGCCTTAAGGATGTCAGGCATCTCATCCTCCCGTACACATCTTCTGATCATCAAATCTGGCCCTGTTCTGAACAATTCATTAGAAATCCAAGAATAATGTGAACTATCCTAAATGATTTTCCTTTTCTCATTAGGAAATAAATGTAAAGGTAACTTTCCAGTAACTAAATAATTAGCAATATCAGCATACCAAGGGGTTTTGGTAGTTACTGCAAACAAATACTCATCTGGAAATTTATCCTCTACAGGAGAGTCTTCATTAGTGTTTTGGATTCTAGACAAGAAGTCAGCTACTGTGTTCTGTTTACCTGGTCGATCTAACACAGTTATGTTGAATTCTTGTAAAAGCAAAAGCCATCTTGTAACTCTACCATTAGTGACTGGTTTGTTCATGAGGTATCTAATGGCAGAGTGATCAGTGTGGACAAAGGTTTCATAGCCGGTTATATAGTGTCTAAACTTGTTTATAGCATGAACAACGGCTAGAAATTCCTTTTCAGTAACAGTATAATTTAACTCAGTAGGAGTCAAATTCTTACTCGTGTAATAAATGGCATAAGGGATCAAATCCTTTTGTCCCAAAACAGCTCCTAAAGCTGTATCTGAAGCATCAGTAGAAATGTGGAAAGGGAGTTTCCAATTTGGACCCCTTAAAATGGGTGCTTCCGATATTCTAGTCTTTAAAGCTTCAAAGGCAGATTGACATTCAGGATCCCACTTGAATTCACAATCTTTAGTAAGTAGTTTGAAAAGAGGGGATGCTATCTTAGTGAAGTTTTCAATAAATCTTCTGTAATAACCAGTAAACCCAAGAAAACTTCTAACATCTCTTTGGCAATTTGGAACAGGTAACTTAGAGATGACTTCTACTTTAGATCTATCAACTTTGATTCCATCTCCTGAAATATGATGTCCTAAAACAATCCCTTCAGTAAACATCATAAAACACTTTTCATGACTTAAAGAAAGATTTGTTTCCTTACATCTTACCAGTACTTTTTCCAAATTTGCCAAAGCTTCTTCAAATGTATTACCATAGACTGTGAAATCGTCCATGTATACCTCTACACAATCATGAATCAGATCTGAGAAGATTCCTAGTACAGCCCTTTGAAATGTAGCGGGTGCATTGCACAATCCAAAAGGGAGTACTCGATAGGCAAAAGTTCCCCAAGGACAAGTAAAGGTGGTTTTGTCTTGATCTTCAAGTGCTACCTGAATCTGATTGTAACCACTAAAACCATCCGAGAATGAGAAATACTTTTTACCTGCTAAAGTGTCTAGTACCTGATCAATAAAAGGTAGAGGAAAATGATCCTTTAAGGTTGCCTTGTTCAATTCTCGATAGTCAATGCAAACTCTCCATTTACCATTCTTTTTGGGCACTATAACCAAGGGAGAAACCCATTGGCTATCTGAAATGGGGTAAATGAAGTTTACCTTGAGCAATTTCTGAAGTTCTTCTTTCACAATTTCCCTAAGATTTGGATTCATCCGTCTTTGTGGCTGCCTAATGGGTCTGTTGTTTTCTTCAATATAAATGTGATGAATACAAGTCTTAGGGTCGATTCCTTTCATGTCAGTATATTCCCATGCAAAGGCAGTGGAATGTTTTTGCAACAGTTTAGTTAATTCTTCTTGTTGTAGTCTTTCCAAGTTCTTGTTAATGTTTAATGTTTTTCCTGGAAAGATTTCAACTGTAGAACTACCAAACTCTTCCATTGAGAAGAGAGACATCTGTCTAGAGGAGAGATATTCAATATCTGCATCTAACTGAAACTGTGAAGAGTCATATTCTAAAGGTACCTCAAAATTTTCTAATGTATTTAGAATTTGACTGTCCTCACTGATTTCAGAGATGGTTAGAACAGGTTGAAGAGTATCCTCATCATCAATCCACTCATCTTCTCCTATTTCTGTTATTGCCTTTGCGGGAGGATACAAGTTGAATTTCTTGGTAGAATTACCATCTGATATATACATGTCTCCCGACCTACAACTTATGAAAGCATCAGCTGTGGCCAGCCAAGGTCTTCCTAAAATAAGAGGATGTCCTCCTAGATTGTTCTTGGGAGTTAAAATCATAAAATCAACTGGATATTCCCAAGAGTCTAGTGAGACTGGAATGTCTTCCAATACACCATCAGGTTTAATGATTGATCTATCTGCGAGTTGCAACAAAGTAGGTGTAAAGAGAAGGTTAGGAAGTTTTAACTGATCCATGGTCTGTCTACTCATAATGTTGATAGCGGCTCCTAAGTCAATCAAAGTATTTGGGATTTCAACCCCATTAATATGAGTTTTAACAATAGGGCTACCGGGATCTACATATTTTTGCATGGTAATTTTACCCATCATAATGTCTGCAATTTTTCCAACTAGATGTATCCTTTTGGTGTCTCTGGTTCTTTTTATTGTTTTTTTCAAACTCATCTCCTTTACTGTCTTTGCTAGAATGGGAATCTCCTTAATGGTTGTTAACAAGGGAATCTTGATACAAACATTTTTCAATTCATCTAGAAAGCTATAGTCAGGCAACCAAATCTGCTTCTCCACTCCTTTATCAATTTGCAATCTTTCAGGAAAAGGAGGAATAGCTGAAGATGTGGGTTGCTCTACTAAGGGAGTTGATTCTTTTTCTTTTTCTTTAATGCTTGGGTTTTGAAGGGATACTTCAGAACCCTTATTGGCTTTGAGAGATTCTTCCTCAGAAATGCTTGGTTGTTGAGCACTTGTAGAAGGTTGGTCTAGGATTCTACCTGATCTGAGTTGGACCTCCTTGAGAGGAACAACCATATAGGTAGGGAATGGTTGACCTTCCATGAGTGGTTGACCTTCCATCACATAAGCACCTTGAGGATTCCTATTATTGGGGTTTGGTTGAGGTTGAGAGGGAAGTTGATTTGGCCTCTGTTGAGATTGTAACAAGAGTTGAGAATTTTGATTTTGTGGAGGAGGTTGTTGTTGTTGAGGGAATGGTAATGACAATTGTTGACCTTGATTTGGAAGTTGGGGGGCTTGTTGATTTTGAAAGGATTGAGGATATTGATAGAATTGGGCAAATCTCCCATAAGGATTTTGCATTTGCATGCTTTGCAACCATGCTTGGAAAGGATTTTGTGGTTGTGACCAGGGTTGTTGCCAAGGATTCCAATTTGGTGGGGGCTGGAAATTCATAGAGTTGTTAAACCCTTGATTTTGCTGCCCCTGCCAAGGTCTTCTTGCAACAAAACAAAGGGATTCAAGCGTACTTGGATCTTCTTGAAAGACTGCTTTGAGGCCAGGGATTGAAGGACATTCCTTGGTCTCATGGGTTTCTGAGCAAATTACACAGGTTTCCACAACTTGTGCCCCCAAGGGACATTCCCTTAAAGCATGCTTCTTTCTACACTTCGGGCAAAAGATAGTCATAGCCTCGGCTTCTGCTTTTTGTTTATTTTGAATCTTAAGGGTATCAATTTGTTCACTAAGACTCCCTAAGATGTCAGTTTTAAATTCATCTAGCATATTACCGATTTCAGCCCTACTCACTGATCCTGTTGCAGATTTATTTGCCCTAAGGAGAGAAGGATCTCTAGGCCCTTTTTGAGTTTTTGATTTGCCCCTTGAGAGATGGATACAAAGTTCTGCTATATCATTGAGAGAAAGTTGAGAAATATCCCCCTTCCCCATCATGTTTAAGATATCTATCCATTCATCCCTAATGGCTTTTAATAAGAGGGCTTTTAAGGTCTCTTCATCCAAGGTACTCATTTTTGCTCTTTTTAAATTATATTGAAATCTCTCAAGTAAATCTTCTAAGCTCTCATCCTCTTTTTGCACCATTTTAAAAACCTCGTCCTTATGATTAGTAGGCATACAATAGTCCAAATACCTATCCAAAAAGGTTTGTTTCATTTCATCCCAGGTCCTAATGGATTGAGTAAGTAACCCCATGAACCATTTCAAAGCTTGATCTTTTAATGTTGATGGGAACAGTTTGAATTTCTGAGTATCATCCAGATAGTCATAGGTTCGACACACAACTTCAAATTCAAACAAGAATGTTTCAGGGTCCTCAGTTCTTAATCCATGAAAATTTGGGAGGACGGATGTTGATATGTTTTTCATGGTGGCTCGGGAGTCCTCATCAACAATGGGAAACCCAAATGAATTATCCCCGTCTCTATTTCCTCCAATGGGACCTCTACCTCCTCCATTGTTATTGTTATTTCCTCCTCCTCCTCTACCTCTACCTTTACCGCCTCCTTCTTCCTCTGCCATGATGATTCTCCTAGGGATTTCAAAATCTTCTGGTTCTTCTACAAAGGGTGAATGAGAAGAGATTTCTCCTTCCTCTTCAGGTGAGTCTATTTCCTCAATTACAATTGGTTTTCTTGTAGGAGAAAGAGAAAAGTCTCTTCCTAGTTCAAACTCAATAGAAGGTATAGGAGAGTCAACTCTTGGCTCTTGAATTTCAGGACTAGGAATTTCGGTTGGAGATAAGGGAGGTGTCTCTTGTCTATCTCTTGAAGCAGATGGACTTGTAAAAATTGAACTTCGAGCTCTAGCTAAAAACCTTCCCCTAGAATCTCTAGCTCTATGCATGTCATTTTTTATTTTATCTTCAAGTCAAGTTAAATAGTTCTTTTTCTGATCTTCCAGTTCACTCTAGGTGCAAGAAGAGAGCATACTCAAGAGACTATTAAATCAATGACTTTCTCCTTTCTGATCCTCCAGATCACTTCAAAGTGCAAGAGGAGAGCATACTTAGATAGGCTATTAACTTCTTTTCTTGAAAACTTTTTTATATTTTTTTTCTTCTAAGAATATGGCTACTTAATTTCACTTCCCCGGCAACGGCGCCAAAATGTTTAGTCAATTTAGTGTTATCTAAATTGCTAGTATTTATTGTCAACCCGGGGCTCGTAAGCTGATGAAGTGAAGGTGTACTATATGTACTTAAGTAACCTCTTAGAGTTTTTCTTATCGTTGGGGGGTGTTGTTGTGGTTAATTATGTTCCTAAGATGGAGTGAGAATTTATAAACAAGTGAGTGATGGTGTGTGTGTAGAGTGAATCCTAAATGAGTGAAAGTGTGTGTTGAGTGATCTCTAACTATTTGCTTGAAAGAAAATGCTTGAAAGGAATAAGTGAACTGAAATGACTTGAAATAAATTTGAAAGCAAATGACCACTTCCAATGGCACTAGACACCGTTCAAGCTGCTGCTAATAAAAGAAAAGAAAGTCACTTTTAGAACCCAAGAATAAAGATTATCTCTCTCTAACTCGATGCTTCAAAGCACATGTACTGTGTAAAGCACGGATAGAAAGTAGCTTAAGTTGAATTAGAAAAGTGAGAAAAATATGCTTGAAAGACTAATGATAATGATTTGCTCTTTCTAATTCTCTACTTCAGCCATATGTACTATGCAAAGTATGATTAGAAAGTAGTGAGAGAATAGTCTAAGAAGCACCTAAAATCAAAACTCTACTTTAAAGACTAGTGGTAATAGTTTGCTCTTTCTAACTCTCTACTTCAGCCATATGTACTATGCAAAGTATGGTTAGAAAGTAGTGAGAGAATAGTCTAAGAAGCACTTAAAATCAAAACTCTACTTTAAAGACTAGTGGTAATAGTTTGCTCTTTCTAACTCTCTACTTCAGCCATATGTACTATGCAAAGTATGGTTAGAAAGTAGTGAAAGAACAGTCCAAAAAGCACTCAAACTAACTGCAAATTAGTGATATTCTGATCTTAAAAGATAACAGTTTATGATGAAGATCATTCATGTGTGTTAGCAGCTCTTTGAGAAATAAGATTAAAAATCAACTATAAAAACAAAGGCAGCACTTGAATTTGTCAACTTCAAATACCATTAGTTTGTAAAGCAAACACACACATATAAAAATAAATCCCGGCTAAAAGAAACCTGCAAAGAAATAACACTGATCAGCTTGAAAGAAAGGAAAACAAGTAAATGAAACTATACATGCTTAAGGAAATGAATAAGCAAATAACGAAATACTGCACATAAAATACTTTACAGAGGCTGAGATGAGCAGGGGCCCTCTGTTCATTCAGCCACAAGAAAACTCAGAGATCTGGAAACTTCAAAACGGTGCTATGTCTATTCCTCCATTTGCAAAAAGTATACAAAACAGAGTGCTAGTATAGCACTAAAAAAACAGAGTTCACAATGCTCTTAAATTTAACACAAGTTCAGAAAATTACAACTGATAAAAGTCTGATGAGCGTACGCAGACGCAGCTATTTATAGAGGTTTCTAAGATAGCCTACTCGTACAGCTAATTAACAGAAAAACAACAAACAGTCATGCGTATTTATGGTCCCTTGACACATCATACGGCTGCGTGGACGAGTTTAATGGTTCTGTCGTCATGGGTATTGAATCCCATGTTGGATCATGTCCCCTGCCACCTGTAGAACATGGACAAATCACCGTTTAAGATGACGTGACCAAGCAGCTCACAATCACCGTTAAACAGCCTTGAGTTGACCATAACTTGACCAGCTTTGACCATGGGTAAAGATGACGTGGATGGCTGGAAAAATGGGACAGGAACCTCGAGCACGTTGATACCTGAGTGCCCATGTGGCTCATCTAGCAAACCGACACGTGGAACATTGCGTTTAACAAAAAGGCTGCAGGATCTTCAGATAGCTGCAGGATCATCAGATAGCTGCGGGATTCCTGCAAGTAAGTCAAAATCTAAACAAATAGTCATCCATTAGCAAAACTTGCTTGATCATGCTTAATGACACCTAATGTAATGATCTGGGTGGTTTTATGGTGAAAATGAGGCAAAAGTGAAGGAAAGATAAGGAAGAACTGAGGAAAATGGTAAACAAGTAGGTGTAGAATAGAGGCTCTACAGGTTTCGCTCGGAATTCACCGTGTTTACAGTATTTGTTAGGAATTCAAAAACTGAAGGGTGATAAAGGTCACTTTGAGTATCTTCTTCATATTCCGGAAGAAGGGAACGATGGTGGTGATCATTCCATGGTGCCCCGTCAATCATCATTGATTGTAAGATTCCTTCGTCAGTCCCATGTACTTTCGACCAAGGATCTAATGGGGTCCCATATTCTCTAGACCTATCTACCCAAACGCTTGACGAGCGTTGATTTGGGCTCGCCTCCCATGCTTGAAACATTGATTGCTACAATATTTCTAAAGGGCTTGGGGACAAAACCATTGCAAGATCCATGTTGACCTTCGTGGAAGATATCATATTGCAGGTTGCTACAAACGGTATATTTCCCATATAAATAGGAGGTGGTAGCGCGAAAGTTCCCATCAATGTGGGGTCTTTCAATAATCCTACTTCGATATCTTGAATTGAATGGTTGCTCTCATGGATCATGGGAATGCTTCCTGTAACTTGTGAACCATTAGGGAGGAAGTTCTGTTGGTCGACGACCGTAATCCCTCCTTCAAACGGGAATGCGATCTTCCTAAAATAAGTTGACACAATAGCTGCCATGGCATAAATCCATGGTCTACCCAGTAGGATGTTATAGTCAAGATTTCCATCAATGACCTCAACATCAATTTCTACTGTCTTTCCTCCTAGTTCAACTTTCAAGTTATTAAGGATATCGTAAGGGGTATAAGTCCTTCCGTCGAAAGCTTTTAATGTTGTCGATGATCGAGACAAGGTTGGAGATCCTAAAGTTTTCCAGCAGCTCATCGACATAATACATGTCGATGCCCCCTCATCAATAATCGTTCTGTGAACAGTCTTGTTGAGGGCTTTCACTTGAATAAGGAAAGCTAGTTGAGCTGGTAACTGAGGATCATATCCCTTGTGATCAAAGGATACAAGATTGGAATCCTTAGGATCAACCCCACCAATTGCTGATAACAACGCCTGCCTTTGGGTTGGACAATTTTGTAATACCTCAAGAGTCGACATAGCGGATGGCGATTGAGCCAAATCTTCCACTATGTTATAATGCTGCGCCGCTCTGTGCGAGGATTAAATGTCGACTTGTGTACTACACCCTTTGGCGGTTTTATTGTTAATTCAGGGATGATGGGTGGTACAACTTCTGTCGAAGTTTTTGTCGAACTACTTGGTTGATCTTTACCTTTTTCGTTCGACGGCTGAGGATTCCCATAATCTTTGTTCCTTGTCGAAATCAAAGCATCATTCTGCTGTTTTGAAACCGACAACATAAGTACTTGCGACGGGGAAGCATTTCCATTATCAACCAGATTTTGACCTGGGTTGGGAAATGGATCAGTTAACACAACTGAGGTTTGGGAACTTTTAAAGAACTTCTTTAACTCAGCTTTGAATGGGCAATTCTTTGTGATATGATCCTTATCATCACATATTAGACATGGATAATTTTGTTTTCCTTTCCCAGGAGGGTTCGAAGAATTTTTTCCAGGGGATGACTCACCCTGTTTCTTCTTCTTCCCTTTGTTTTGTTTCTTCTTGCTTCCTGGTTGATTGGTTTCTTTGCCTTTATCTTCTGATACTGCATTTACTTCCGAAGCAAGAATTTCTCCTTTTGCATTTTGATCCGAATTCTTACGGGCTTTTTTTTCCGAAGCCTTTATCGATTTCGTGTTTGCTGTGCCGATCACGCCATCACCGGCATGAGAGTCACTATTTGATTTAGGAGGGGGAGGAATTGAAAATTCCGGTCTCGGGGCGTCAGGTATTTTGTCGTAGAGTGTGCCGGACTGAGTATAAACTAAGTCCAAATATTGTGCACGAGCAATAACTTGCTCCTCTGTTACGACTCCCCCCTTGGCCACATCTTCCGTAATAGACGGAAGTAACGACTTTATGAACCATTCAGCTAATATCTGATCGGGAACATATGTTTTCACCATCCTGCGACATCGACGCCACTCATGTATATGATCAGATATATGGGTGGCAGTTGTCTGCTTGAAGTTGGTTAATATTTCTGTTCCCATTTCATACCTTATCGGTAATTGAAAATGGGTCAAGAAAGTCGTGGCTAGGGAACTAAAATTGTCGAAAGAGGCTCTTGGCAATTCAATATACCATTTAGCCGCTGGACCTGTCAATGTCCTCTGAAACAGGCGAAGCCTTATCGAATCATCGTTTAGGGTGTTCGACGAACACCACAGATGAAAAGTCATCACGTGATTCGATGGGTCTTCACCTGGATTTCCATTGAATTTAGGAATGTCAGATGGAAGTTTATGAGGAATCGCTGGCCACCAAGGGGCCTAAGCAATCAGATCGTTTGTTAACTGGTGTAAATCGGGTAACTCTAAAGTCGCCACAAATGGTAACTTTTGGCTCAGGTTAGGCGAAGCGTAACCAGGGTACGATGGAATCGCTTGAGCAGTGGGTCTTTGCATACCAGCATAATGTAATTGATGTTGGTATGACTGATACGGTTGGTGGACTTGGCCACTGTAAAGTGGTTGATTTTGACCGTTTTGGATATACGGTTGTCCACTATTCGCAAAGATCTGCTGCTCAGAACCTTGGTACACTTGCTGGAATTGCGGTTGTTGGTATTTCACAAGCCATGGTTGTGAAGCCATGTTCTGTTGTGCTATGCTAACCGTTGGGCCAAGGTGTGGGGTAATTGTACCCGTTTGTACTTGTGTCGCCCTACCGGTTGGCGATTGTGGTTGTGACCCATGATCAAGTGGCTGTTGCATTACAACCTGAGAAATCTGAGGTTGACATGCAACAGGTATCGCTTGAACTTGTGACACTGTTACAATAGCCGGTGTGGTTGGGATGTTCGTCACAGGTACACACTGTTGCATAGAATATACAACCCTTGGTTGTTGTGGTAGCATAGGTACCCAACTACTTGATGCAATTCCAGTATAACCTGAACATTGTTGTGAACTCACGTATGGGTACCCTCCCGGAGGGGGTAATGAAAGGGCATATTGCCCCCCATACGGTAGCAATCCGGAACAAAAGGGGATTGATGGCCCAGATTGACCTCCAAATGGATCAATTTGGCGAGTTTCAACATAAGAGTTACCGGGTATTACTCCGGATGAACAAACTGGAACATACCATACTGTCGAAATAGTCCCTTGGTGGACTCCTTCTAGCGGTTGAGAGCTAGTTGGGACAGCTGGTATGCCGGCAAACATCGTCGGAGTGACGGCAGGGACTTCTGCTGTCGCTGTGTCATTTGACACAGTCTTAGATGATGACGGTTGTTCAGACATTTTAAGTCTATCCAATAGATTGCCTAGCGATTCTACAGGAACTTCCACTTGTGGTGGATTAACTTCTGATGAAGGAAATAGAGTGACCCCGACCCCAAAATGAGTTGGAGTACTTGCTTGCGGATCCTCTGCAATTTCCTCTATCGCAATCAGACCCGGAGGAAGAGGAAGACCGTCAGGTCCATATAATATTTCTGGTGCCGAAGAAGTGGTTGTTTCGACAACGACAGTTGTTTGGGGAACAAAACTCTCTAGACCGGTTACAGATGGAACTGGTTCAGTTATACAAGTAGTTGTCCCTAGACTAGGATCAGTATTTCTGTCCTTCTGTGGCTGTTGAACTTCTTCTATAGAGGCAGGGTTTCCAGAAATGTTTGGAGTAACCGACACCTCCGATGTAGTTGGAACACTTGTTCTAACTTTTAAAGGAGATTTTGAACCGGTTAAACGAGTTCGCTTTGTCCGTACTATTTTCGATTCCGGAGACAAAGACGGTTGACTCGTAAGCCTCCGCGAACGATGGGGTTTCAATTGACTTTCTTCCACGATTGCGGATTACTCGATCAACCAAAATATTAAAGGGGAAATTTGTTTTTCCGAATTGAATGAATTTTATTAGACGCTTTTAGACATAACTTGCTTTTTCACTTTTTAAGAGTTGAGAAAAAGCTAAAGATGACTCTAGTCTCCTTCGATGTATTAACGAGCTCAAAGTGACAAATGCTCAGTTGGACTTTTTCAGTTATAGAGTTTGAAAAAGGCCAAAAGAAACTGCTCTGGAGATCTAGGCAGAGGGTGTGCCAAACCTTTCGCAAAACCACAGAATACGTTTTACGGTACGAGTGGTCGATCTTCGTGAATGCTGTGTTCACTGCATTGCGATCAGTAGGGCGTCCGACACGGTTTCCTATGGATAAAGGCTTTGATCCTATAGGGGTCTCCCAATATATACGCGACGGTACGTGGGAGCACAAGTCCGTATTAGTGCCACCGACTCTCAGGAGGAATCACCCACCTTCGTCGAGATCGACAGTCACTACGTTTAACGACGCCGGAACACGTCTCTAGCTTAGACCTCTATGTGTTTGCGTTATGTTTGAAAGCGTTGTTAGGTTCATTCAATATATTTTAAGTTGATCTTCTTTAAAGTTTTCCTTTCAAGGTTCACCACGAGATGTTTTGATACAAATTCCTAAATGCAGTCTAAGATGAGAAGCAAGATTTTTCAATCTTTTCGACTTATGAAAATATTAACTACTGAGGGAAAAGAGAGACAAAATCTTTTCACACAGATCAAAGAGCATACACTAATGCACTTTTCCCTAAATCAACATGCAAACTTAAATGCAAAATGCAAAATGCAAGTATTTCTTTTCTCTTTCTTAATGTTTGTGCGACACAAAAAGAAAGCTGTTGTATAATTTCGAATTCAATTTCAAGTGAAAGCAAACAAGCTTGTCCAAAATCAGAAGACACCTTAAGATTTACTTGTTTCGACACTAGAAATGTATGAATTCAAACCATATGACAAAAGCGAAAGCTCAATCAGCTATGAACAACAAACAAACTAACTCTTAAGATCAAAACGACACTTTATCACAGGTCTAGATCTAAGAGGCCATAACAAGACTAGTTCACTTTCGTTATGGGAAACTGCAAATGATACAAGAAATACACAAAGAACAAACACAGTTTCTTTATACAACCGAGGCGGAATAGTGACAAGGAAAGTTGGTTTCAGATAGGTACATTGACTGGTAACAGGCTGCAAAACAAGAGTGAAAACAGGGCAAGAAACAACAGGAAACCCCAGTAGCACTAGGCAAAACTGGTCCAGCGCAGGTAGTACACAGTCAGTTTGACCTTCAGCGCAGGTAGCCCCTTCGGGAATTGCGCTGAAATGCAGACAACCTTCACACAACCTGCACTGAAGAACGAAACTTTCGTTTCTCTTGGTTTCCGGGTCACAGATTGCTCAAAAATTCACAGTTTTTGGCCAAATCAGAAGCTATCAGTCAAGTACACACTAAGGGATGAAAAGGAGGATGAAAAGCTATCACTAAGAGCTTATTAGAGTCCTTGTGGATCAGCTCTTCAAATCATAAACTTTCCCAGAAACTGAGCTAGAGTAGCTGCCCTCTATTTTGCATTTGAAAGATCCAAATGCAGTTCGATTCGGTACTCCCTTTGTTTATGAAATGAATAGCAAAAACGCAAACAACCAACAAGATACGATCCCCCGTGGAGTCGCCAATTTGTTGTTGGGAAAAGTGTCCAATACGGAATGACCCTATCCCACTCTAAGGGTGATAGTACCTCAACAACAACCGAATGCAAAGCTATTCAAGATTACTTCTTTATGAGATGTAAGAGAGAGGAGAAAGAGATTCACTAACCGTTATCTTCCGCTAATGATTGATCCAATCTTCCCTCTTTGCTGCTTGCTCCCAGCTCCTTGCTCTTTCACTGGCCCAGCTACACAAAGATCCTGCAAAAGCACAAGAAAGGGAAACTACAAGAAGCATACATCCATAATTGATTTAAGGATTAGAACAAATCAAATATACAAGCATCAATACGCCATTGAGACACATGCATATAGAAGAACCTCAAATGCTTTATTAATGGAAGAAGTAAAGTTCTGAGAGTGTTACAACCATAAGAGGCCCAATCCAGCAACACCTCCCAGCAGAAAGAAATCTCCTCTTCACCTCCTTCAAGCAAATCACCCAATAGTTCTATACTCAAACCAACAGCACTTCCTTACAGTCACAAGATTCCAGCCTCCTCTAGACCTCATGAGAGAGCTCTATATATAGGAGATTTGGAGAAAGGATGAGTCAGCTTGAGGCTGGCATGAAGCTGACTAGTGTCCTCTCCCACTTCAGTTATTCTTCAGTTCTTGAGTCCACTTGGAGGTTCTTGCTTCCACTTGGAGATCCAGACCCTCTTACTCATCACAAGGCGAATTCCTTGATCCAAGTGTCATTTTGGAAGCTTCCTGGGCATTTGACACATTGAGGAATGACTGTGCCACTTGGCCAATCTCGCCCAGCGCAGGTAGCCTTCATCAAAGTTGACATTCAGCGCAGGTACAGAGTGGAGCAGTTGACATTCAGCGCAGATGCTCAATGGAGCAGCTGACATGATCCAGAAATAGCTTGTTTTTGAGTGTTTTCAGGTGGAGAACTGATTTTCAGTGCTGTGGTTTGCTAACCTTGTTCCTCTAGGGGTAGGAACAACATGTTTAGGGACTTTGGATCCCTCAGATTATTGGCATTTCATGCTTCATGCTGTAAGGCACAAAAATGTCTATAATAGCTTTCCCGCTCTGTCCTGTGGCTTCACTCCCACTAGTTGACGGTGAGCAGTCGACATGGCTACCAGAGGTCGATGCTACCGAATTGTGCAAACGAGGAGACCAGTCTCTTAGTATCCGTGGGATACAGGGACAATCTCTATGGAAGTGGCCTCCCTTGCATATGACACATGGCGATTTAGGCCTTACGAGTGCGGTGTGTGGATTTTTGTTAGATGACACTTGTTTGCCCCCAGTCGCCTTAGGCTCCTTCTTCTTCTTTTATTTCTTCTTCTTCTCCTTAGGAACCTGGTTTTTAATTCGACCAGTTCCGTCAAGCGAAGAGGAAGGAGGGGAGGAAGATGAAGTTGAAGGCTGGGAAGCAACTCTTGTCTGATCTAACTATTGACTCGACTGTTCAGGAATGGTGGTATTCTGAACGACATTGGTTGAAAAGAGCCATACTGGTAGGCCAATTTTCAGTCCTGGAAGTGACAATGTGGCCATGTGGGGCGCACCAACATCTCCCCAAGAGGAGAAGGGACTAGGATTTCCACCAAGAGGAATTCCTTGGTTGGTGTGCTCCATCTTTTCAACCTAAAGATCAACGCAGTGTTAAAGGGTGATTGTTCCGTTTAAAATAAATTGTTAACGACGCTTTAGACACAACTTGCTTTTTCAGTTTTAAAGAGTCGAGAAAAAGCTAAAGATGACTCTAGTCTCCTTCGATGTTTTAACGAGCCCGAAGTGACAAATGCTCGGCTGGACTTTTTCTGTTATAGAGTCTGAAAAAGGCCAAAAGAAACTGCTCTGGAGTTCTAGGCAGAGGGTGTGCCAAACTTTTCGCAAAACCGCAGAATACTTTTTAAGGTACGGGCGGTCAATCTTCGTGAATGCTGTGTTCACTGCATTGCGATCAGTAGGGCGGCCGACACGTCTTCCTAAGGATAAAAGATATATGCCTATAGGGGTCTCCCAATATATACGCGACGGTACGTGGGAGCACAATCCGTACTAGCGCTATCGTCCCTCAGGAGGAATCACCCACCTTCCACGAGATCGACAGTCACTAGGCTTAACGACGCCGGAACACGTCTCTAGCCTAGACCTCTATGTTGTGCGTTATGTTACAAAGCGTTGTTAGGTTCATTCGGTTTATTTTAGGTTGATCTTTTTAAAGTTTGCCTTTCAAGGTTCACCACGAGATGTATGATACAAATTCCTAAATGCAGTCTAAGATGATAAGCAAGCTTTATTATCTTTTCAACTTTGAAAATCCTAGCTACTAAGGGAAAAGAAAAATACTATCTTTTCTCAAAGAGCAATCAACACACTCTAATGCACTTTCCCTAAATCCAACATGCAAACTATCAAATGCAAAATGCACAATGCAGGTGTTTGTTTTCCACTTTCTTAGTATAAATGCCTACAAAGAAAGCTTTTTGCACAACTTTGAATTTGCTTTTAAAATGATCAATACAAACAAGTTTACTTTCTTCGAAATCAACAAGGGTAGAAGAGATTACAATCACTTTGTGATTTTCGAAATAAAGACTTGTTTCGACACTTTGAAAGAGACAAATTCAAACCAATAAGAAAAAGTAAATCTATAATCAATCTGAAAACAGCCAATGAACTCTCTTCTAAGATCACTATCAATCAGATCTGAATCAAAGGCTACAGGATGACTACTTTACTCATGCAAAGGAAAACTGTAAATGATGCCACAAAAACATAAAAACATTCACAGTCTTTTTGTACAAAAAGAGGCAGAATCTAAGCAAAGAAAAGGAGTTATCAGACTGGTACCTATGCTGGTTAAAGGCTACAAAAAACAGAGATCAAAACAGGGCAATAGAAAGCAAAGAACCCCAGCTGCACAAAGCCACACTGGATCAGCGCAAGTCTAACACTGTGGAGTTGACATTCAGCGTAGGTAGCCTTCACGGGACCTACGTTGAAATGCAGACTGCCTTCACAATGCCTGCGCTGAAGGAGAAACTCTCGTTTCCCCTAGGTTCTGGGTCACAAAATGCTCAAAAATCAACTGTTTCAGGCCAAATCAGAAACACAAGCAAGGTATAAACAGAGGGATGCTTTGAGAGGGTACTAAAGACTATCACAAGGATCATCAAATCATTTGTGGATCTAGTTTAGATTATAGACAAGTCCAGCAACTGGATCAAAGCAACAACCTTCTACTTTGCATCCGGGAAAGATGCAGTTCGATAGTTGCTGTCAAGTCTATGAAGTAAACAAATGACTGAAACACAAATGAAATGAATAAACAAGTTCTTCCCCAACGGAGTCGCCAATTTTTTGTGGGGAAAAATGCCTATGCAGGACGATCCTATCCACCTAAGGTGTGACAGTGCCTTAGCAACAAACGAATACAGCTATTATGATTTCTTCCTTTATGAAATGGGAAAGAGGGGAGATCGGTAGACTTACCGTTGTCTTTCGGTTGTCCCTCGATCTAGATCCTCTTCTCTTTGGGTGTCCACAACTACTTGTCTCCTCGCTTGCTCAAGAGAACAACTACCTGTGACAAGAGAATAGCTACTTGCGACAAGAGAAGAACACAACACAAAGGCAAATATACATATTCATAAATGATTCAGGATTAGAAACAAATCAAATATACTAATGCAATTATACAAAATACACCAGCATATAGGAAAGAATCAAGATAGCTTTATTGATTGATAACAAGGTTCAGGAAGAGATACAACCCATAGGGCTCCAATCCAGCATCTCCTTCCCAGCAGAATGGAATTCCTTCTTCATCTCCCTTCAAAGGATTAAGCACCCAATGTTTCCAGTCACAAACCAACAACAATTCTTTGCAATAACCAAATTCCAGCCTTTAGATCCCATGGAGGAGAGATCCATATATAGATGTTTGGAGAGAGGATGAGTCAAGAGATCTGACTAGTGTCCTCTCCCTCTCTCAGTTCTTGAGTCCACTTGGAGGTTCTTGCTCCCACTTGGAGATTTGGAACCTCTTACTCATCACCAGTCGAATTCCTTGATGCAAGTGTCATTTTGGAAGCTTCCTGGGCATTGACACATTGAGGAATGAGCCTGCCACTTGTCCAATTACGCTCAGCGTAGGTAGCCTTTGTTGGAGTTGACATTCAACGCAGGTAGACAGTGGAGCAGTTGACATTCAGCGCAGATGCTCAGTGGAGCAGTTGACATGATCCAGAATTGGCTTGTTTTTGAGTGTTTTTAGGTGGAGAACTTCTGTGAATTGCTGTGGTTAGTTTGCCTTGTTCCTCTAGGGGTAGGAACAACATGTTTAGGGACTTTGGATCCCTTAGATTATGGACATTTCATGCTCGAGGCTGTAAGGCACAAAAATGTCTATAACACTAACTTGTGGCTTGAGTAACCGTGACCCAGGGGCATCTAGGCCGTCAAAATCGCTCGAGGATCGCATATGGCTTGGGCCACACTAGCCCTTAGCATGTATAGATTTTTGTTCACGGGGTTTCAAACCGGTGACCTTTTCACCACGAAGTACGTTAACATAATGCTCTGTCAATATCTATTCTATGCATCATGAGCGACAATGATATATATATATATATATATATATATATATATATATATAAGTAATAAATATAATAAAATATATTATAAAGAGTAAAGATAATATTAATAAATAGTTGTAATGTAAAAGTCATGAGTATTCACATAAACATTCATTGAATTATATTTATACGTAAATCTATTCAATATAAAAATGTGTCAATTATTATTGACAAGTATAACTAGGTGTATAAAGAGATAATCCTTTGAGAATAGGTAACGAGATTTCCCCTTGAAATTAGTAACATAATTTTGTTATTGGTATTGTTACCACACAATCTAGCAGGGGTTCCTTAGGGACAACTACTAGACCAAATGGTAACAAAGGGACAAGAACCCACTATCACCTCAGTCAATGTCCCTTGCTCTTTACGTACTTTCACTAATGGGAGGAGTCCCGGTATTAAGGAAATCATTAGAATGATGAGGTCAATGACAATGTACAATGTGATTTACAAATCTCATTAAAAGGAGAGACTTAGATAATAGGTTGCTTGTTTTAGAAGCAAAAGAAGGACTCTCCAAGAAAGGCTTGTGGGAAGGAGACCTAGAACTAGGTGAAAGGATATTCAATAGAAGAGTTATGCATAGATAAATGTTTCCTAGAAAAGGAGAAGGACTTATCTTAAGGTTTTATTAAATTTAGATCATACAAAGGATGTGACCACAAGAGAGGCCTAGAAGATGCAAGCGAGACCTAGGGTTTAGGATGATCACCAACCATATGGCTAGGTCAAGAAAGGATGGGAGGAATGGTCCTTTCAGAGATGAAATTCCTTTGAGTTTTTGAATGAAAAGGACCCTTTGAAAGCCACTAACCATTGCTAATAGGGATGAAAATAATGTAGGAGTTTGGGCTTAGGGTTTCTCCAAATATGACTGTGGAAAATGCTTAAAATTTTGCGGACACCCCTATAGCTCTAGACGAACTCGCTCTTAATTTGGGCCAGTCTAATACATTTGGCACTAGGCCCTAGGAGGCTATTAAGGTTAGGGCAGGAAAGTGAAAGAAAAGTGTTTTTTGAAGGTGATCAACTAGTATTGGGATCCAAATCCTAGTCCTTGGGAAAAATGGAGTCAAAATGATTTTGATGAGGCAACTTCGATGTTTCATGGAGGCCTATAGGGACTTCACTATCCTTTTGAAAGATATCAACCAAGAACCCTCAAGAACTTTATGCTTCAAAGCAAGACAAGATGGAGTTTAATGTAATTAATTGCACATTATTTCCCCTAGGAACATTAATTCTTTAATGCCTTCAAATGAGTAACACATGCAAGATTTCACCAAATTTTCAATGCTACAAGAAAATTTGCATAAATTAGGGCATCTCCAATTTTTACAAGAGAAAAATTACATGCATTAGACGTATATTATAACAAAAAATAACATCATAATCCACTTACAAGACAAAGAGAGTATATCCATCCACCATGAAAAGGCCATATAAGCTCTAAGAAAGAAGTGCGAAATTTATCCAAACATCAAAATGCATTTAAAATCTCCAAATTTGGTCCAATATTGCAGGTTCAAATTGTTTTTCACAAGAGAAATCCAATCAAAATGATGATGTTTAACAAATGAGGCTTTTTTCTAATTTATATGAGCCTCTAGGGGTCCAATTTAGTTAAATTATCCTAATAGCCCCCTTAAAAAAATTTCATGTGCAAATAAAAATCTAATTGGTGACAAGCCCACCAAATAACTCAAAATTACATAATAAGCCCTCCTAATGAGGCCAAAATGATAGAATCATGGTGCAAAGGGCCATTAGAAGGCCAATATAAGTCCCTCATGTGCCTGAATGAAGAAGAGGGCTCTCACAATAATGACCAAGGGGTTGGCCCCTTGATTTCCAAGCAAAACATCTGTGGTGTTCCCAAGTGGTTGTGGGGGAACAATGAATGGTCTTATGGGTCTTCAACTGAATCAACATGACAATACTCCATCCATAAGGGTAAGAATTATGATATAATACCTCCCTAAGTGAGACAAAACCCCATATGGGCCCTATATCATATGCCAAGTGTTTGGTGCAAGTATGTGGCCGACTGAGCAATGTAGTCCAAGTGCATCAACATCTTTGCATGGTTGGGGTACGAGCAAGAAAAATTTGGTGTTGAAGAATCACATGGCACAACAATCAATGCTTTGTTGTGAAGGAGGTTCATGGCTTTCAACGCTAACCTTACAAGTGTCAACATGACCCTCTGGAGGGCTTGGATCCCATATAGGGAGGCCGAACCCAAAGCGAAGATCCACTTGCAATCATGTATAATATCCAATGCATCTCCTCACCTTCTAGAACAAAAACTCACTAGTGTAATCAAGTAAATAAGCTTGCAAATCAGGGATCCAAGTGGACACTTCATAGTGGAATGCCCTTCCAAATGGGCTTTAGAATGTACATGTGTCCTAGGGCTTAAAAGGTAGGTTAATAAAGGACCATATTAGGTGGTTTCAACATCTAAGGGAGTGACAGGTCCATGGTACATCTGTCACATGGTAGGTGTCATGTGAAATAATGATGGAATGTAGTGGGGTACGAGGGAAGACTCCAAGCCACATGCCATCATGGTACAAGGGTAGCCATAATGAGGGAATCCCACACATAGGTGTATATATGTAGGAGGGAGAAATCATGGTACATAAGTTACTCTGGCCTTTGCTTTTCCAACCTTTTTCATATGCATTTTACCTTTTATTGTCTTTTCTTTCCTTTAACTACTCAAGGCTGCAAGGAATGAGAGCATGATGTGTATGATATAATAGTGAATACCCCCTTAAGGTTAGGTAGTTCATCACCCACCAGGTGTTGGGAAAATCATGGGTTCCTTAATGATGTAGGGGGGATCACATAGGGCCCCTAGGAACTAGGGTGATGGCCATAATGTTAAGGGGAAGAGCTTGTGTTTGTATTTTTCCCACGTGCTAATTGTTATGTCCCAACCATCTTTTGCATTTTATGGTACATTTACTATTGTAAGTGGACAAATTATGCTTTTAATTTTATTTTTAGTTGCATCAACCTCCAAGGCATCATTCCAAGCCCGACCCAAATTTTGGATAAGCGGAGGGGAGGCTAGCTCCTTGTGGACCTAATGGACAAATGTGGACCTAGATGGGAAAAGAGTGAAAAGGGGTTATAATGAGTGGATGGGAGTGATGTATATGGTGTCAAGAAGCAGGACCATGCAACCAAAATCGAGGTGTCCCATGTAGTTCCACTCCTAAAGATTGTAACCAATAAAGGTGATCCCATGGGACTAGGATATAAGACTAACCCCAATTTTTTGACAAGGAAACAAGAGTATAGAACAATCCCATTTTTTTCGTTGAATCCCCCAATTGATCCATGTCCAAATGTGTCTAGGATAAGTAAGAAAAAACACCTAATTGTATGATAATGAAAAGCCATACCTTTGGGGTTGGAAGGCCCACCTTCAAACATACGATCATAATAGATGAGCGAGGGCACATAATGGTTGGATTAGATGGTAGAGAATGGTGGCACGTTGAGCTATCTGGTGGCTGCAAGGAGTTGGTGGCTACCAAATGAGGAGAAAATTAGGAGAAAAAATTCTCCTATGGGTGTCACCCATTAGTAGTGGGTGACATACGACTCTAACTGGGACATGTGATCTTGGTAGAGTGTACAAACGATGTACTTGAATGAGAAGGTCATGAGAACACCAACAATCTCTTGGGAACGTAGACCTATTATCTACACATCAAAGACCAAGCACACATTTCAACATGTTTTCATGGCATCCTTTGATCACCCATGCTTTTGTTAGGCCACAAAAATCAACAAGAAAAAAAAATTTAATTATAAATAATTTTTTAATGTAAATGCATCTAATTTAGTAGATAAAAGGAAATGAAATTAGTTCTAATGCCAAAATTGTATGCAATGCATCCTACTCTAACATGCATGGACACATTATGGAAATTTTAAGTGTGATAATATAACCAATGTAGCCAATATGTCATCAAGTCTTTATAGAAGCACACACCCTACAATCAAAGATACGAACAATCATAGATAGAGTCATGAGGGTGGTAGGTAGTTGAATCAAATGACCATGCACTAAGGATCATTTTTGAAGAGGGAAAAGAACAATGGAATGTGCACCTCTCCTTTAACCAAATGATGGATATATCAATGATCAGGCTCATGAATCTTTGATGGAGTGCCAGCTAAGGCATATCATCATCATCATGGTCCTTCTCAAGAAGATGACACGAAGGGCCAGGGTCTATGAGGCACTCTACCAAATGATCAAACTTGGAAGGGGAATAAGAATCATTATCACCAGTGGTTGTGTGAAAAGGAGTGGGAGAAGGATCAATTGATGAGTCAAACATCCCTCCCTGTTGGATTATAGGGAAAAATAGGGGCCCTAGTTGTATCATTGGTATCATGTATAAGGCTCCCATTACAAGAATAATCCCTCATTCACCATATTCCCTTTTCAAAAAAAGAGTGGTCAAAGATATCCAAAGGGGTAATGGGGGGATCCTCCCCAATGGATTTATCATATTTAATGAGAGGAGGGCTATCCTCAAGAAACAAAGGGACATTGGTAGCTTCATTTTTCAAGGTGTACCCTCCATTAACATTCTTATCAAGGTTGCCTTCAAGACCACTTGTTCCATTGCTTGGTTCATGTTGATCATGTAGAAAGGGTTCTTCTTGATTTTCTTCTTATTTATTTACCTCATTACTGGTTTCATCAAGACCAAAGTGAGCCTGGTTTTCTTTTATTTCTAAAGAATTGGTAAGATTGCCTTGATTAATCCATATCTTCATGAAGACATCTTAAAATTTATTAAAATCTTGAATACTTATTGGAGGGAGTCACACAACAATCCCTAACATCTCCCTCAAGTGATAATGGAAATAGAATCATAAATATATCCTCATCATCTTGATTAGGAATCCAAAAATTAACTTCCCATATAAAGTCATCCACATGCTTTTTGGCATCAAATTTTCTTCCGTCAAACTTGGGCAACCACCCATGATGTTTATAAAGTAATAAGTGAGGAGTGATGGGGTATGCCTCTAAGTTTAATGATTTGATTGAATTTAGGATTTGGATGGCATCTTAAACCACTTGCATTTTAAGCTTCTCATGTGTTAGGAAATGATCAACTAAAGTATATAAGAAGCGACACTTTTGGGTGCACATGATTTTTCAAGCCAACCCCTAGGTTTGGTTTTAACATAAGTAAGGAATGCATACATAAGAATGATGAATGGTCTCATGGGTCTTCAACTGGATCAACATGTCGATACTTTATTCATAAGGGAAAGCATGATGATATAAGCCCCCCCATGTCTCCCTAGGTGAGACAATACCCAATTTGGGCCTTGAATCATATGCCAAGTGACTGGTGCAAGTATGTGGCCGACTGGGAAATGTAATCCAAGTGCATCATCATCTTTGCATGAGCGAGGTATGATAAAACCAAACGTGGTGCTGAAGAATCACATGACATGGAAATCAATGCTGTGATGTGAAGGAGGTCCATGGCTCTCAACACTAACCCTACAAGTGCCATCATGATCCTCTGGAGGGATTGGATCCTGTATAGGGAGACCAAACCCAAAGTGAAGACCCACCTGCAATCCTATATAAGATCCAATGTGTCCCCTCACCTACCAATACAACAATTCATTAGCGTAATCAAATAAACAATCTTACAAATTAGGGACCCAAGTGGACATTTCATAGTGGCATGCCCTTCCAAATGGGCTTTAGAATGTACAAGTGTCCCCGTACTCAAAAGGGAGGTTAATAAAGGATCCTATGAGGTGGTTTCAACCTCTAAGGGAGTGACAGGTTCATGGTACATCAATCAAATGGTAGGTGTCATGTTAAATAATGATGTAATTGAATGGGGAAGTAGGTAAGACTCCAAGCCACATGCCATGGTACAAGGGTAGCCATAATGAGGGAATCCCACACATGGGTGTATAGATGTAGGAGGGAGAAATTGTGGTACATGAGTTACCCCGACTTTTGTTTTTCCATCCTTTTCCATATGCCTTTTTCCTTTTATTGTTTTTTATTTCATTTAACTACATGGGGCTACATGGCAGGAGAGTATGCTATGTATGATATAAAAATGAATATACCCTTAAGGTTGGGAAGTTAATTGCCCACCAGGGGTTGGGACAATCATGGGTTCCTTAATGATGTAGGGGGCTCACACAGGGGCCCTAAGAACCAGGGTGATGTCCATAATGATAAGGGGTAGAGATCATGTTTAGCTTTTGCCCATGTGTTAAATTTTTATGTCCCGGCCATATTTTTCATTTTATGGTACATTTCCTATTATGCATGGCCAAATTATGCTTTTAACTTTCTTTTTATCTACATCAACCTCCAGGGTAGCATTCCAAGCTTGATCCAAAGTGTGGACAAGGGGAGGGGAGTCTAACTCCTTGTGGACCCAATGGACAAATGTGGACCCAGAAGGGAAAAGAGTGAAAAAGGGTTATAATGAGCGAAATGAGTGATGTATATGGTGTCAAGAAGCGGGGCCATGCAACCAAAATCGAGGTTTCCCATGTAGTGCAACTCCTAAAGCTAGTAGCAATAAAGGGGATCCCATGGGACTAGGATAAAAGACTAACCACAAGTTTGGGACAAGGGAACAAGAGTACATACCAAGCCCATTCTTTTTGTCGAATTCCCCCACTAATCCATGTCCAATTGTGTCCATTATAAGAAAGGAAAAATACCCATTTACATAATAGAAATCCATACCTCCGGGGTTAAAAGGCTCACCTTCAAACATATGATCATAACAGATGGGCGAGGGCATATAATGGCTAGCTTAGGTGTTGGAGAATGATTGCACATCGAGCTATCTGGTGGCTGCAAAGGGCTGCTGGCTAAAGAAAAAATTAGGAGAAACATTTCTCCTATGGGTGTCATCCACTGGAAGTGGGTAAAAAGGTATCTTTATTACATTTTATTATTTTATATTCCCATTATTTTAGGTATATTATTTATTTGGTCCGGGTTGTGGTAGAATTACACTACCTCTGTAAATGAATCTAATGTTAGATTGAGTGTCAGGGAAGATCTTTTGCATTGGGTACATTCTTCCCAAGGGGATTATACACCCTAGACAAGTTATCTTTTTATTATCGCAAATAAGTAACCTAGAGTGTTAGCTTGGTGGTCGAAGAAGCTGTGAAAATATAAAAAAGAGATGCTTCCTAGGGTTGAGCTAGTGCCCTCTTTGTAAAGCAGTGGAGGAAACAACAAACCACATTTTCTTGGAATGCCCTTTCTCCTATGTTGTATGGAATATTGTTCATGCCTCATTACGTTTAGACTTAATATGGTAGGGTATATCATGCATGGAAGCATGGAACTCCTGGTGGGAAACTATTTTTCCTAAGAATATCAAAAATATTTTGCCCATTATCAAATGGGGGATTTGGCTAGCACGAAACCATGTCATCTTCGAGGATAAGGCTACAACCCCCGATAGAGTGGCAACAAATTCACTGGAAACATATGATATGATTATGGAGTTAACTGATATCCATAGGCCAAGGCATATTTCTCCCAAAGTGGTGGACCGATCTTGTCCTTGGGCCTACTTCGATGGTGCCTCTAAAGAGGATGGCGAGTGCGAGGGAGGAACTATGTTATACTTACATGAAAACCATTTCTTCAAACTCCAGAGTGGCTTGGGGCAGGGCACAAATATTTTTTCTCAATTATACAGTCTAAGGCTCTTCTTATTATTTGCTATTGAAAAGGGATGTAGACATCTCCAGATTTTTGGTGATTCCCTCATTATTATTAATTGGTTTAATGAAGCTGCAAGTTGTCACATGCACACACTTATTCCCATGTTGGAGGAGGCATTACAGTTGAAAATAAGGTTTGACCAAATTTTCCATTCTCATATTTATAGGGAAAGGAACACCATCATTAATGACCTTTCCAAGGCAGTCACACAACAAGCTCTTAGCACATGGAAGAGATTATAATAGGATGGAAATTCATTTTTTGAGTTTTACCATAGGCCTTTTATAGAAGGCCTAGAGATGGAACATTTGTAGGATTGAATGGATCCTCTTAATGTTTTGTTTTTATTTTTTATTTTTTTTTTGGTTTTTGTTTGTTTGTTTGTTTTTGTTTTTGTTAGTGATGTTGTTTTATATTTATGTATTTTGGATACACTCGGTAATTTTCTCATCGATGGTTTTTTTTTTTTCTTTTCGAACAATGCATTTGCAAAATGTAATTTTCACCTTCTTTAATGAAAACTATGATTTTTCCTTGGGGAAAAAGGTATCTTATTTACTTTTGAAAATTAAAATTCTAACCTTAAATTTTTAATTTTTCATATTGTTTATTTTTAATTTTTATGTGATAAATATGTTATTAAAAAATTAATTAATTATTTGATTGGATACTATTTTTAATTTTTTTACTATACACACACACACACATATAGGAAATAAATCTCTGTTGGAATGGTATCACGATTTGAACACATCTTGTAAAAATGCTTCTATTGTATGGAGAGCCCTTACTAAATCCTTTCCTTTTGTCAGAGATTGGGTGGTATGGCGCTGTGAACAGATATTCTATGCAAGTAGGATGTATCCTTCAATTGGGGTTGGTGAGAACTTTAGGCTATCCCCAAATTATATTCATCCGCTAAGAGTTGTAGGGATAACCATTTTAGTATACGTGAAATATCAATATGATATTCCATTAGGAACACAAGCTTGGAAATCGGTAGAAGGCCTGACTCTCCTTGAGCCAGAAGTTACAGAATGGAATGATTACGTAGGGATGCCAATTTCCCCTCTCATTTGTCTAGTTGAAGATGACCCAGATTATTTAATTTGGTTAAAAATCCCACTTATGGGGAATACACAACCAAGTTGCACTATAAGGCTTTCCTTGAAAATACTCTTGAAGAACCTCATAGGTGATGGTGGCATTGCATCTAGAAACATAATGCTCCTCTGAAGTGTAAAATATTTTTATGGATGGAATTATCCAATAAATTAATAAAATGGGATAATCTAATTAAAAAAATATGGTGTGGGCCTAATTTTTGTGCCTTATGTCATGTGGAGCTTGAATCCATCTCACACATATATATCTCTAGTCCTTACGATAGTAAGACCTAAAGTATCTTATATTCGATATTTTCTCCCTAATAATCACAATGTAGTAAATCCTCTTTAGAAGATTGTACTTAGGATTGGGTGGCATATTGTTCTATACAAATTTTCCAGGATTTCCCTATTATATTTGTAAATATTGCTTGGTGGGATCACAATTAAGACATATTTCATGACCAACTCATCCCACTTGAAGTGACAAGTGGACTCATTAGAAAATAGGTCAAGGAATTACAAATTGAGTCTAGGAGGAGGAAGACTTGGGCTCCAATTATGCTAATACTAGATAAACATATTCCATGGGGTTTCTTCGTTGGTGCTAGCGAAGGATATCCCCCAAAATGCAGTGTTAGAGTGGTATTGCATTAAATCAAAACCACCATTACCTCCTTAGATATGCTACTGGTTGTGGCTCCAATACAAATGTTGAATTTACAGGTATTTAGACACTCTTGTATACAACTCGAAATCTTGGTATAAAAAAGTATAGGTCATGGGAAATTCAAAACTCGTGATAGATTAGGCAAAAAAAAATCATACATCAATGTCCAAATTTAAAACAAATCATTTGGGAAATCACTCTTGATATGGAAACATTTGAATGGATATCCTTTTCACATATTTACAAGAAATTAAATCAATAGGCTAACAAACTCCCTAAGGAGGCATTACAAATTCCATATGGATATTTTGGACAATACAAGTATGGGATGATCATGAATTAAATGGAATGGAATTCCATTTTTAGAAATATTACTCTTTTATGCTTTTGAAAACCTTTTTCCAACTTTAAAACTACGAAAATGAATTTGTTCTCGTAAAAATCATGGATAGATAATATCTCTCTAGTAAAGCTATTAGCTTACAAATATAATCCTTATAGACAACATTATGTATATTATGATAATAGAATATAAGTGTTTTTTTTTTTTTTGAAATAAAATAAAATATATTAATGAATTATATATATAAATAACCTATGGGTAGGCCCATTTCTTACATAGGAAAAAACATCAAGATACAATATCAAAAGTCTCAAAACACATGAGTTATGGATAGAAAGACAAGAGAAAACAACATTATGTATATTCTGATAATAGAATATAAGTTGTTGTTTTTGTTTTTGTTTTTGTTTTTTGTTGTTGTTGTTTTTGTTTTTGTTTTTGTTTTGTTTTGTTTTTTGTTTTGTTTTGTTTTTTGTTTTTTTTTGTTTTTGTTTTTGTTTTTTTTTTTTTTTGTTATTTTTTTTTGTTTTTTATTTTGTTTTTGTTTTTGTTTGTTTGTTTGTTTTGTTTTGTTTTGTTTTTTTGTTTTGTTTTTTGTTTTGTTTTGTTTTTTTCGTTTTGTTTTGTTTTTGTTTTTTTTTTTTTTTGGTTTTTGTTTTTTTTTTTTTTGTGTTTTTGTGTTTTTGTGTTTTTTGTTTTTTTGTTTTGTTTTTTTATTTTTTGTTTTTGTTTTTGTTTTGTTTTTCTTTTTTTGTTTTTGTTTTTGTTTTTTTTTGTTTTTGTTTTTGTTTTTTTTTTTTTGTTTTTTGTTTTTCGTTTTATTTTTTTGTTTTTGTTTTTGTTTTTTGTTTTTTTTGTTTTTGTTTTTGTTTTTTTTGTTTTTTGTTTTTGTTTGTTTGTTTTGTTTGTTTGTGTGTGTGTGTGTGTGCGTTTTTTTTTTTTTTTTTTTTTTTTTTTTTTTTTTTTTTTTTTTTTTTTTTTTATTTTTATGAAAATAAAATAAAATATATTAATGAATTATATATATAAATAACCCATGGGTAGGCCCATTTCTTACATAGGAAAAAACATCGAGATACAATATCAAAAGTCTCAAAACACATGAGTTATGGATAGAAAGACAAGAGAAAGGAAATGCTTATTTTATAATTTATAAATTAATTATATAAAGCATAGAGGTTTTATTTAAAAGTTTAAAGTGTTAATTTGTGGTTATTAACGCTGTTTGGTAAGTAGTTAATTAGCTAACCAACAAAAAGGGAAAAAACGATAAAACATTCAATTGTGCACAACTAGGGAAAATTATGAAAGTGAAAGTCTATGGATTCTTGTTCAACACCATCAATGAGCCTAGAAATGTTGAAGGACCTAACTCGAAGAGAAAAACTTCCCTGGAAAGCTCATCTGCCCTTGTGTTTAAATCCTGGAGCGGGTGGGGTGGCAAGAGGGGGAGGGATTCTCATTAATCCTGAAGGAACATTGAATTCATATATGCTTGGGGGCTTGGCTGGAAGACAAATAACCAAGAAGCATATGGTATGCTCCTAGGACTAATCCTGGCACAAAGAAATGGTATAAAAAACATTCAGGTGTTAGGCGATTCCATGATCATTATGAGGAATATGATCAACACTTCAAAGGCAAAGATCACTGACCTGAACCAAATCATTAAGAGAGCCCAAAACTTTCTCCCTGTTTTCGAATCAATGTCCTTCTACCATGCCTTGAGGGAAAATAACCAAGAAGATGATAGGAAGGTTAATAAGGCATGCCATATGAAGGAGGAAAAATGTGTAATAAACAATGTCGTGGGCACGACAAATATTTCTTAAGAAAATGAAGAGAGAAATTTGTAGGTTGCTGTTAAAGTCTCAAAGGAATGCTAAGAAAGTTGAATGCCTAAATTATCATATCGTAAAGTTATGATACCCCTCCATCCTCCCCCTAGCTCTCCCCTTGCTACTTCCTTCCCATCCCCCTCCCCCCTGCCTCCATACCATTATATCCCACTCCCCCTCCCCTTCCTCTCTGCACTCCCCTTCCCCCTCCCCTGCGGCCCCATATCCTACGCCCCTCCATGAAATATTCATCACCTTGGTATCCTCCTCCCCCTATTGCATCATCCTTTGCAAGTTACAGACATTCATGAAGACTCGTGGCAAGCTAGACAATCTCACTCAAACAATACGTGGCATCATATGTCATTTTAGTACCACACATGTTCCTATTTTAAGTCACAACATGCGAATTCATTGTTATTTCCATGGTTCTTGGAGAATTGGGCGGCACATCACCTTCGGTGTCTATAGAGAATTGAGAATTATGGAGCATAAATTAATTCTGGTTCTTAGTGAAGCTGGGTTTGCTCGTGGGAGAATAGTTTGGATGGCTGAAAGCGATCAAGATCTTGGTGGGAATTTAATGGAGGATGGTAGAGCTATGATGGATTACTCATGGGATCTTGATTACATCATTCTCCTCGCTCATCTCTGCATCACCTCTCATTCACGAAACAATTATAAAAAGCAAAATGATATGTGGAATTTGTATGTTTTAAGGTTTGAGAGTGGGATAGTGGCCTCTACAAAATCTTGGTGGCTAGAGTCGAGGGTGTTGATTATTAGTTCTTGTGTCACAGAGGTAGGGATTTGTGTTGTTAAAAGTCAACATGAGGGACTGAAGGTCTATCCATATGAGGTTTCAAAAGGAATTAACTAGATTATGAGAATAATTGAGGGGTCGCGGGCTTTGGAAGGCTTGAGTGTGTCTAAATGTTTTCAGGGATTTTGGATTTGGGACACTGGGTGGGTTCTTAAAAATCTCCTGAAGTGGGAGGAGAATTGGAGTTGGAGTGAGGTTGGGCAATGCATATTAGCCGAGGATCAGGGCATTCTTTGGAGGATTAGCAAGGGTGCCTGGCTGGAAGAGAACGTGGAAAACAATGACAAAAATTACTGGAGCATATTAAAAAGTGAAGTTCTAGAAGCCAACATGTAGGGTACAAATGCTAGTTCTTGGTTGGGCACGTGGGGAAGTCACAAGCCAAATTCTGGAGGGTCGAGGGTCGGTTTCTCAGGGCCAGGTGGTAGAAACAGACCTTCCTATATCACTTGTGTTCAGGACCATTGGGATTTGAGAAAGGCCTTGACCAAAATCCAATGTAGCATGCACCAACCAATTCATGAGAACATGGCTATGCAGGAATGAGATCTTGAGAAATGAGAACACATTAGGAAATTGGAGGGCGAGGTGGATGCATTGTGACATCAGTTGGAAAATATGAATATTAAAGTGGAAACCATGGAGGAAGGCATGGAGGAAAACATGGAGGTCATGATAGATCAAGAGAATTTCAAAGGCTCAGAATATGCTTCTCCTAGCCTGGATCTAAACTGCCCAGCTCCAATGGACATATGATCTCCTTTACTTTGTTTTTATGTTTTTATTAGCATGATGAATTCTAAATGCATATACCTTCTATCTCAATTTTGTCGAAGCTATAGCTGTAAATACCCCAGAATGGGAAACTTTTGTAGGCGTGATAGCCATATCTACTAAAACAAACTAGATGGACAAAGAAATCATTACCAACTTGTAGAAGCATGGATAAAATATTGTAAATCCCAGATTTTGTTGCGAACACGCGCGACTTTTTAATACATAACTATACTCATTCTAGTTAAAAAAAAAATGCTAGAACGGATGATTGAATGATAGCCATTCAAAAGGGAGAATTTATTCATAAAATTCATGTAGTATGGGCTACATGTATACATTTTCCACTAAGATATTCGTTTTTTCCTAGTCAATAACCAACTCCAAATCCCTAAACTCATAGTTTTTTTATTCCTTTCAGCAAAACTACTGAAAGAAGGGTTCTAAGAGAGATGGATTCTAGTATATTGTTTGACCCTCTGCCAAGAGTGTATCGTATGTACATGACATGGTTTTGATTGAGAAATAAAACAACACCAATCCCACATATAAGAGGATGGCCTTAGGATGCACCATAAAAGAAACCCCATAATATTCCTTAGTCAAGGGAACACATAATATCACTCCACCACTTGTACTACTTAGGGTTCATCTTGAACTCACTGCAAAATTTGATTATTAGTCTTGTGGAAATTTAAACACGATTATCCATGGATTTAAAAATATTGGAGTTGGGATCCCACTAGATCCCATAAAATAGAAAGTATAAGAAAGCCTCAAATTGCTTCACATACATATCAACTAACTAGTCTTTCATACATTCTTCCAAAATATCCTTTGACCATACAACTTACAAATTTAGCTCCATTGCGACCAACTTGAGGAGCTACACTACATATGGGAAAAGAAGAAGAAATTATGAGATGCATTTTCTTCAAAACTCTTGCATAAAGGACATCTTCTGGGGTCGATCCACCCCATTTTCAAATAATTATCCTAGGTTAAGAGATTATTGTTTAAAAAAAACCACATATTAATTTTACATTTAAACAAGGCATGAATCTTCTAGAGATGAGTGCACTACGAATTAACTTCACCACCAAATTTCACTTCCATATTAGAGGAGTAGCTCAACTTAGCTATAAAATCACCATTTCCAAAATTCTTAGACTAGACTATCTTATCCTCCTCATTATCCCTAAGTTTGATAAAATTTGTGACTAGAAGGCTAATAAAATTATATCATTCTGAAACTTTCAATGTAGATAAGTCAAGATCAAATAAGGATTTCCATCTTGATCTACAGTAGAATTGAGGATATTGAGCTTTGACATAAGCCAGAAAGAAGAAACCAGATTGATGAAGATGGTCAAGGAGGGGGGAAAAATGCGGAACTCGTCACCAACACCTAACCACAAATCCTCCCCCAATTTCAATTTTATTCAATTTCTAACATGCCACACAACCTAATTTCCTATCAAGGGGAAGGTATAAATAAGATCTCTCCAAACAATGGATCCCTTAGACTATTTCTAAGTTGCTTGTACCAATTCTTGATTGCTTGGTTGTGACGAAATTTCGATTTCATTAATCATCCTCATAACAATAAACTATACATGAGTCCCCACAAACTATGTGAAACTAAGAGCTTGCCAAAGAGGTAAATATTTTTTAACTCCCATCCAGCTAACTTATTTGGGAAAGCCACTTGGCTCCATTTTACTAAATTAGTACCTCCAACTAGGAAAGAGCTTTCGTAGAGAAAATTGAGTTAAATTTTCCTAATATTAGTAACGATACTTGTAGGTACTATGGAAATTGACATCTAGTAAACGATAATACTTTTAATGATGGCTTTGAGTAGTGTTAACCTTCATTCTTTGAGCATGAGTCCATTGACCCAAAACAATATATAGGCTTCGATCTGGTTGTACAACTATAGTTCAATTTGTGAATCCATAGTTATTTGTCTTGAGTCAAAAGCACATATACTTGATGCCTTCCTCCACAACCTTATGCGAAAATGGAAATGAAGGAATCAACTGTTGGAGGAGCTCATTAGGCATGGCATGAGAAATGAGGCATGACTTTTTCATATTAACCATCATACCTTTAGCTATATAAAATAAGTCCAAGGATTTTTTTAATGTAGAGAGGTCCCCCATATATTTAGGAGAGAAACGTAAAATGTCACCCACAAGGAGCAAGTGAGAAAGAAATTATTGGTCTTCTACCTTGACACCATTGAAAACTCTCATAACCTAAACAATGTAGATACATTTCATGAGCACCTCCACAACTAGTAGAAAAAGAAAAGGAGATAAACAACAACCTTATTTGAGGCCATGAGAAGCCTTGCAGAAATAGGAAGGGCTACTATTTATGAGAGCTGCATTAATAATATATTGAGTACATACCATGATCTAGTTGATCGACTAGAACCCCATTCCTAATTTTAGAAGGATAAGACAAAGAAAAATGCAACTGACCCAATTGTTCGAATTGGTTGAGCTTGAGAGCTACCGCTGGAACATTTGACTAATTCATAGAATGTATACCCTCTTATGCAAGTGGCACCACATCATGGATTTGTCTTCTATGAAGGAACCAAAATTACTCTTATGAAATTATTTTTCTCAAGATTGACTTTAAATGACAAGCGATAAATTTGAAACAATACTATAGATAACATTTTAGCAGGAGATGGGCCTAAAATCATTGAAAGATACACCATCCAACTCTTTTGGGATAAGAGTGATAAAGTTGGAGTTAAATTCCCCAAACATTTTTTTGGACTACTTTGTTTCATTGACCACTTTCAGTAAATCTCCTTTGAGGAGATCATGGAAATCAATATAAAACTCAATTTGAAGACCATTAGGACTAAGGCTCTTCCCCTTTTCCATGGAATGGAGGGAAAGCTTGAGTTATTCCTTAGAAACCTCCTCTTTGAAGTCCTTGTTCATATCTTTAGCGAAGACAAAGGGGAAGTTTGTTAAGACCTCTGTAATTTCTTGAATTGGAAATCCTGTTGATTCCTTGAATAAAGATTCCAAATGACATACTCCTTCAAATGTTTTATCCTTGAAAGAGTACAACATAGATCCATCCTAATTTCTAATTTCCAAAATTACATTTATATTTCTTCGATACAATGTGAATTGATGGGAAAATTTTGTGTTATTATTTCCTCCCTTTATTCTAATGACTAAGCTCTTCAGATGACAAGCTACTTCCTCTTTCTCCAACAGATCTTGATGTCTCAATTTTACGGCTCTAAGTTGGGACAAGTTGGAAGCTTAGAAAAGCAAGAATTATTTTCCTTGTATATATTGTTTATCCCCAACTTTGCCTCTTTCAACTAAGCTTGATATCTCTCCTTAAAGGGACCAATCCATTTCTTAGCTTCTAGTTTGATTCTTGAAATATTGTTTGCAAATTGGACCATGTAAGATTGGAGGGAAATAAGGTTTCCATGAATCCTCCACTAATTTTTGAAAATACTCTTCTTGGAATCATGAATGATTATACCTAAGAAGAGGGGGGGATTTTATTTATCTAGAATGATTTTGAAGAGGATAGGAAGATAGTTTGAAATCACTTGAAAAGAAACCCAAATATTTTGATTAAAAAGGATGACTCAACAAGGCTTATGAAGCCAAAAAATGATCTAACTTTTGGAGACTACATCATCACCTACACAAAAGCTCCTCTAGGTTAGGGATAAATTAATTAGATCGACATTTTCTAGATGAGATTTTAAAAGGAAGTCTGAGAAGAAACCACTCTGTTGATCTTGTCTTGGTTTTGGCCCCCAAACTTGCCTCAATGAAAATATAAAACTTAAATCACCTCCAATGAGTAAATGAGAAGAATTTAGGAAACCAGACTACGCAAAAGCTTCCCACAATAGGACCCTACCAAAATAAGTGCCATAAAGGTTAATAACGAACAAGGAAATACCCAATTCCTAAACTACCAAATTAATCAAAATAGTTGAATTTTGGGAGGAGGCATAAATCACTTTGAAAGGAGGGCTCCAACTAGTGATCAGACTACCCAAAAGAGATTCTACATCCACTGAAGAGAAATACCATTTTTTTTATGTAAGGTTCCAATTTTTATCTAGCATGAGAAAAATACACCTTGGTTTCTTGGAGAAGAAATATATCCAAGTTATGCATTTTTATTAATCTTTTGAAGGCTCACTATTTTTAGCACCCCTCGCCCCTCATAAATTGAATGAAAGGACCATCATTTGGGAGAATTTACAAGGGAACTCCTCGCTTTAAGGGCCTTAGATATAATGGATTTTTTCCTTTTTTGATGCCAATCATTAACCTTTTCTTGTTCCTTGAAGAGATGGGATTTGTGTCCCTCATGATTAGACAACACCGAATCCAAAGCTAAACCGCCTTGAGAAGTAGAGACATATTTTATCCTTTACTTAGAGCACAAAGCATAACCATTTTTGGGAGATCCCATAGAGATTGGGGATGAAGGAAGAGAAATTGAACCCTTGGGCATAGAAGGGTCTGTGGAGACAAGGGAATTCATATGATACCAATGGGATTTTTGGTGGATTTTTGAGAGGGGAAGAAGAAAGGGTCCCAAGGGGGGATCTGCCGGAATGGCTAGAGTGAACAAGGGAGGAGGGAAGATCCTTGTCATGATAGAATCAAAACCAAAAGAAGAGCTAATACCATGATAAAATAAAACAAAAAACATGGGACAAGGGGGGGCATGAAGACAACGACTTACCACACAAAGAAGAGTCTTGATGCTTGGATGAGACATTGTTTGGAGTGACAGGTGTGCCCATGTGCAAAGGTGCATCATTGTTTGATCTTTGAAGGACTACCCCTAAATTCTTAGACTCATAAGATTGCCTACATTTCTTCACATGGATTTTATTCTTTCCTTGAGTTAGGGGGAGCAACTTGTCATATTCAAACTGCAAGTGACCTATTTCATGGCATGCATACGATTTGAAGGGAATCCACCAATAGTTTATTTTATATACTCGTGAGGAGGAACGATACACCAGCCAAATTTCCCCAAGTAGACATTCTCTTCAATATACCTCCACTTGAATCTGCACACGTCATTAATAATTTATTATATCCCAATCAGGCTCAATTTAGGCATAGTGACCCATTTTTTCACTTGGAGATGTTAGAATAACCATTGACTAGAATAAAGGGGTGATATTAGAAAAAATATCCCAAACCTTTTGCACTACAACTATTTCTTAAACTAGATCAAAATATACCCTCCTTTTATGTAGAACCAACCCCGACAACCCCCAATTCCGTGAATCAGAAAAAATCCTTCCAAAGTGATCCTAAACCATAACCAAACCTGAGATAACCAATGGAAAACAATAACCTAACCTAAAAGGAGTTTCCATAAAACCACCAAACATGAGTTCGAGGAACCCTCTTTAACCAAATTCCTGTAGAAATGCCAAGCAAATGTCTTGCCTAGAAATTGTGGGAGCACCTCTAAGCTGATATCCTAACCAACCACCATCAAAATATTCATGGATTTAATTCTAATACTCTTTTTATTCCTCTTTGATGCATAGATATGGCTCTGCACTTGCACCACTTTCTCACCAGAACTAGAAGCCTATGACATATTTAATTTGGATTGTGGGGATTATCTATAAGAATAATGGTTAGGGGGAAATGGTACGTCAAAGTAATGAGTGATTGAATCCCCTTCTCATCTTAGATCCACCTCACATGGTGATCCAAGGATCTTTTTCTTATAGATGTATCAAAGGAATCACATGTAGAAATTACAACTTAACATAGAATTTTAATGCGCACATGAGAGATGAAGAAGAAACACATAAGGCATGAAAAGAAGACAACAAGACTTGACAACAGAGTTCGTACAACTTGGACTACGTCTATGGGCCTTACTCGGTCAATGGGGAGGCCTTCATTCATTAAATGACATGAAAAGAAGAGAATACAATCATCAGTTACATCAAAGGAGTCTTATACCTCAGTTCTGGAAAATGGATGAGAAATGGAGAACTCAAGTGGAGAAATGGATAGCACCACTGCGTCCGTGGCATCAAGAGGGGCTGAAAACATATAAGATTTTCCCAATTTAGAAAAAATGCACTATTCATTGCTGGGGTGCATCCCCTTGAAACCAACTTGAAGGTATTCCACATCTCCTCGCTGTGAAGTCTTAGTTCTTCTGTCAAGGATGATGTCTTCAGGTAACTCATCGAGATACTCTGGTGCAAACAAAGGAAAACCTCCTACAAAGTCCATCGACACACTTTCCCATGGACGACTCAGAATAGGGAGTGGTGTGTAGAGCCCGAGTTTTCTATTAGAGGGCTTTGAAACAGAACACATCACACAACCCTTTACATAGTGAGTCACAATGTTCTTCATATGAGGCCAAAAACAAAATCTTTGTACATGACATAAAGTCTTTTCGACACCAAAGTGTCCAGACACAAGAGAGGTGTGGGCCTCTCGAATTACATGTACTCGTTCCCCTGTGGGAATACACAATTTGCCAAGGTGATACAACAGTTTCCCCTGCAAGTGATAGTTGTCCACCTGTGAACCATGGGTTAGTTTTGCATAAATCTCCTTAAAGTCATCATCGTTAGCATATTGTTCAACATAACTCTCAAAAGACAACAAAGCATTATGCAAAATAACAGAAGCAGAAATAGGAGGGCGAGATAGCATATCGACCACTTTATTGCTAGTTCCCTTCTTATACTTTATTACTAGATGAAACCGTCAAAGAAAACCCATCCACCTGAAATGACGAGATTGCTACAACTTGGTTTGTGACTGAAGGTACTGCAAGGGCTGATGATCTGTATGGATGATGGTCTCCTTGTCGATCAGGTAGTGTTTCCACTTTTTCACACTCTGCACCAAGGCATAAAGCTCCTTGTCATAAGTGGGATAGTTTATCACAGCCTGAGAGAACTTCTCAAAATGGTAATATATCGACTTCTTTTGCTACATCAGTATAGCTCCCATGGCATAACCGCTGGCATATGTTTCGATCTCGAATGGCTGTTGGAGATCTAGTAAGGCTAAGAATGGCGTAATGCTGATCTTTTCCTTCAATGTTTCGAAGGAATTCTGTTGTATTCATCCCCATTGGAAGACCTGTTTCACACTTGTCAATATGTGCAGAGGCGCTGCAATAACAAAGAAATTGGCAATAAATCTCCCCCAATACTAGACTGCACCTAAAAAGCTACAGACCTCGGTTACACTAGTAGGCTTAGGCCAATTTACAATTGCTTCAACTTTAGAAGGATCAATTTTTAACTGACCATGACCAACAATATGACCTAGGTAACCCAAAGAGGTTTTCCCGAACTCACACTTTGACAATTTTACATAGAATTCTTAATTTTTCAATACATCAATCACTTTCTTCACATGACACACATGTTCATTCCAACTTTTACTAAAGACAAGATATCATCTAGATATACAATAACAAATTAATTAATGAAAGGCCTAAAGAGATCATTCAGGACCCTCATAAAAGTCTAAATGGCATCACCATCCATTCCAACAACCCCTATTTGGTCTTGAAGGCGGTTTTCCACACGTCCTGCTCTACAATTTGAACCTGGTGATAACCACTACGCAAATCCAATTTTGTGAAATAAATATCATTCTTTAACTGATCTAATAAATCATCAATGCGTGGAAGAGGGTAGTGATTTTTCACCGTGATTTTGTTTAGTGCGCGCAATCCACAGACATCCTCCATGTGTCATCTTTCTTTGGCACTAACACAATTGGTGAACCACATGGAGAAGTGCTTGGCCTAATGACCCCTTGGTCCAACAATTCCTCCACTTGTTTCTTGATTTCCTCCATATCAATGGTTGACATCCTATACATGCCAATATTCGGTAAAGAAGCGTCATGCTGCAAATGGATCTCATGTTGGATTTCCCTCTTCAGAGGTAATCCCTTAGGTTCCTAAAACAACTCATCATAATTAGAAATTAATTCACATAATTCATGTTTATGTTCTTGATCACAGCCCTGGAAAGCATCAACTACTTCTGCCTCTTTTCTCCTTACAACCATAAGCATGCAACCCTTATTGGAATTTACCAACCTCTTCATTTGTCGTGCACTTACAAGGTTGTCATTGATTTTATTTTTATGAGCCCTTACAATATATTCTACCCCATATTTTTGTGATTTGGTATTTGTTTTCATGATGGAAAAAGACTGTCTTTCTATCATATAGATACAGACTCCCTAACACCATGCCACAGATATCCAATGGGATCACATCTAGTTCTACTTCATCCACTAGCTTAGAAGCGATTACAAATTTTACTTTACACTGCTTGGTTACATTTAGTTTTTCTTTATCATGTATCCATCCAAGCAGGTAAGGTTTCGAATGTGGTTTTGTTTCTAAGCCGAGTTTCTTTACCAAGGATTCTGCAATTAAGTTTGCTTGGGATCTGGTATCAAACAAAGTTTCTACTTTAGTATGATTTACAACAACTCTGATATGAAACAGTTCAATTCTCTTTCAATCATTAGGAAGGGACTAATTTACAAAACTAGTGTCTTCATGCGATTCAGAATTAACATGAGGTGTAAGAGTACCTTTTGTTCCTGTTGCTGTGATTACTGCTTCATCTCTCGAATTGGATCCAAGGTCTTGTTGCGTAGTTGCCACTGTTTTCTGCTTGCCTTTTCCTCCATACTTCTTCGGTCTCTTTTCTGGGTGTTGTTTCCAATAGTGATCGTCATCGTGACCTTTCTTTTTGCAGTGATTTCAATAAGGCCTTTCTCCATCTTTGGCTACTGCCATTTTCTTCTCCTTCTTTCGCTGCCGTTTTCTTCTCCTTTCTTTCCCATTTTTCTTTAAATTTTCCATTGGGAGGTTTGAACCGTGTTTTTCCAGAATGATCATCTCTTTCATTTTTTTCCCTTGTTCTCAATATGAATTGCCTTTACGCTGGCTGAGTCAATAGTGGTTGGTTCAAACAAAAACAATGAATACATAATGTAGCTAGGCAATGAGCCAGTATACTTAGTTACTGCTTCAGGTGTATCAAGTACAATACCAAAATTCAGTGCTTGCTTTCTAAAATCCTCTGTAAAACTATGAACATCCTAACGTTTTCCTTGCCTTAAATATTGCCAATTCATTAATGCTTTTTTCTTGTAACCCAAGGGATAAAACTGTCCTTTAATGCAGAAATAAAATCAGGCCATGAGGAAAATAGGTCACCCATATTTTTACTGCTCTGCAATTTTCTCTCCCACCAAACGAGAGTGGGGCTACTCAGCCGTAGAGAGGCTAGCTGAATATTTACCTCATCCTCCACGATCTGTTGAATCCTGCAGTAGAACTCAATCTGACTAATCCAATTATCAAGCTTTTTTGCATTACTTTCACCATTAAACATGGGAAGATCAAATTTGACATCTAATTTAAGGAAAGGTTTCTTAGATGCATCCCTTGAATTTCTACGATTATGGTGGTGAGAGGAAGAAGAAATGTCACTCGTGGAAGGAGAAGGAGGGGGTTCTTCTCCATCATTTCCATGCACTGAACCTTGTTCTTTTGGATTTCTCTCTTCTGCTTTCTCCAACCTTGAAAGCAACTGACTGACATTCTCTGCCATTGAATAGAAGGTTTTACAGAAATTGCGCTCCTCCTCAGTATGAGCCTCTTCATCCATGTTTCCTGCTTCGGGATTGAAAGGCTCTAGTTCCCCTTTGCCTCTTCGGAGTCTATTTCTTGTTAGCATACAATCATGCAATTCACATCTAAAAATACATGCTCTGATACCACTTGATCCAAGGATCTTTTGCTTATAGATGTATCAAAAGAATCACATGTAGAAATTGCAACTTAACATAGAATTTTAATGTGCACATGGGAGAAGAAGAAGAAACACATAAGGCATGAAAATAAGATAACAAGACTTGATAATGGAGTTCGTCCAACTTGGACTACGTCTCCAGGCCCTGCTTAGTCAATTGGGAGGCCTTCATTCATTAAATGGCGTGAAAAGAAGAGAATATCATCAGTTACATAAAAGGAGTAGTATACCTCCATTCTCGAAAATGGCTGAGAAATGGAGAACTCAGATGGATAAATGGATAACACCACTATGTCCATGGCATCGAGAGGGGCTGAAAACATATAAGATTTTCCCAATTCAGACAAAATGCACTATTGGCCCTCCTCTCCCCATACTTTTCCATGTTTAGCGGGTTTTATAACACAATGTCCCTTACAAATTAGGGGTTTGTTCATTTAGAATAGAATTTGTTTTATTGAATGGATCAGCGGGCGCAAGAAACCCTGAAAATAGGCCTTTTTTGTTTATACACATATACATGCGAAAACACCAAAAAACTGAAAACCCCGGACTTTAAATTTATCAAATCGGGCTTATAGACCCATGGGGTCTAGCCCTTTATCACAAATCACTATCGCTAATGTCAATGGCCCTGTATATCGGGGGAACACCGATCGCTGATAGCCGATACGCCAATCCGCCGATCGACGATATGCAACTTCGCTGATCATCGATATGCCAATTAGATCTAGACCATTGATCTGCTCCTTGAGTGGATGGTCCAGATTGCATCACATGTCTCTATTACATTTCCGCTTGGTATCTAGGATCGCTGATCTCCTGACCACCAATTTAATCCTGGCCATTGATCTGTTTTTGGATCCGATGACAGAGATCGCGCATTGCTGATCGACATATCTCAATCGCAACGGCGCAGAGGTCCTTGTCTTAGGCCTTGTGTTTCGCCAACCTAATCGTTGATGCTGATCGCTGACCGCAATTTCTAATCGCATGTCTTAAGTCCCGATATCAGCCATCACTTGCCTCTGATTGTGATTAGTCGGAGATCGCTAATCGGGGGTTCCGCTGCTCTTGCCTTAAGCTCGACTTTTGACTTCTCCGATTACGATTTGCCTTTTAAGGCTAAAAACACATTTTTTAGGGAAAAAGACTCATTTTCCAAAGGAACAAGGAAATCTTCTTTCTGCCATAACTTCATCATCCAGACTCGGATTGGAGTGTCATTCACACCGTTGGAATCAAGGTGACGAGAAATTTGATCTGATGTCAAGATACTTTCCTTTTTTCCACTTTAAATTTTGAGCTTTTCCATGCCATTGTATCTAAAGATCCACCTGGATCACATGGGTCATAGATCTAAGCATTCAACACTTCCCTTAAGCCTCACTGAAAATTTGTCGAAGGTTCTAGGGAAAATACAAGTGGAAACACTACTATAAGTGCTACACCTAGATACAGTTATCAACATTTACTCTATCGTATTCAAATTTTACATGGACTATATATTCATGGTATGGATTATCTCTGTAGTCCAGTTGTTCTTCCTCCATTATGAGATGACAAATCTAAATGTTGACATGGGAAACAAAGCCATAAAAAGGAGGCCATAAAAGAATCGAAGTTGAAATTAAGGAGGGAAGAAATAAAGCCATAACTGCTGGAGGCCCTCTCTACATGCATTTTGAGACTTCATCTTAGGAAACAAGCACGAAACCATGTGGGAGTGATCTAGTGTGGAAATCATTGACTATACCCCAAAACACAAAGCCCATCACGATCCCCCTTATCTAAACCAAGGAATTGTTTGTCCTAGCCACCAGGGAAACAAAATTAGTGTCAAAACCATAGTTTTGGCAACATCCACACATAGAATTTGATAAAGCTCAACAAAACAATGAACAAATTAAAATAGAAAACTAAGCCTCCTAGTTTGTGATCTAACTAGAATATCAAAATTTGACATAAACAACTAAAAACAATAGACTGATAAGAACTTATCAATTGGAATAAGAAGAATTAGAGGCAGCCACAACAATCGGCTCCTTGCTACTGCTAGGAGAGTAGTCGAGGTCTTGGGGAATGCCCCAACAAGCTTCATCTTTTCCTATCCATTGATCTAGGTTCCTCATTGTTAGTTGCAACTCATCCCGCGTTAGAAATATCTCCTTCTTGGCCTCATTTCGATAAAGAAAAATCCAACCAAGAAGGAGCTTCAAGTGCCAGCAAATATCAACAATGTACATATACAAACCATAGTGCCCGTGGGTGTGCATTATGTTTGACACCTAGTCAACATCCTCCCCAAGTACCTCTGGATTTGTTAAGCAACCTCTTTCTCCAAATATTTCATATTCCATTTGACCGATTTCTTTTTGGATGACCAAAGGGGTATTTCTTCTTAGCATTGAGAGGAGATCTCTACCCTATGTTGTCTGCAATAGCTCCCCTATTCCCTGAAATAAGTTTCCCCTTTTCTACTTCAGGCACACTAGCACGATATGTCAAGCATGAATCGATCAATGATTTGAAAACCATTTTTGGAGAGAGAACCACTAGATGGAGGAGAGAAGGGTTAGATAGATAAGGGGAGGTCCAATTTTGAGAACCAAATAAAAGGTCCAAGAATAATCTGAGGTAGGAAGGTTTGGAATCAATTAAAAAGACCAGTAAGGGAGACCTCGACTAGAAAGAAAACCTTTTGATATCTAATGGTCTAGAGGTAGAACTAGAAACTGGAGAGAAGAGCCAATGAGAAGGAGGCAATGTAAAAAAAACAAGTTCTGGAGGATGTGTAGAAGAAAGAGGCAAGAAGTAAAAGTAAAAATCCATGACCACAAAGATTTAAAGAAAAATCCAAGAAGAACATGTTCAAGAGAGCGAGCTAGATAGAGTAAAATGATTCCATGAAAAATGATATTGCATCACCCTACTATCATTGGTTCCTTGAAACAACGATTCCTTCAGGTTTTAATCTTCCATCATGAAAAATAAATGACCATCCTATCCCGAAATGATGATATTGCACAGAGGAATGGCCAAGGTTGGACCCTTTGATGGCTACAAAAATCTAAATCCTCGCATCATTGAAATGATAAACCTTCATTGAATCTTGGAAATTAAATCATTACCTAAACCAATGTGAACTGATATTATGATGAATCCATTAAGTCACATGATCCACCATGCAGGAGCATTCAAAGCTTGATAATTGCCTTATGGGGGTGTGGGGAGAAGGGGGGGGGGTGCGGGGGGGTTATGGCCATGTCAAGGACAATGGCCATGCTCTCACCCCCAACCAAAACTTGTTGCGATGGTGACACCCCGTCTAGAGTAAATAATTTAATTTAAATTGATGTTATATATATATATATATATATATATATATATATATATATATAATTTTGGATATATTAGACATTATGTTGTAAATTTTTAAACTTTTTCAAACACAATTTAAAACTTTACAACATAATATCTAATATATCCAAAATTATATATATATATATATATATATATATATATATATAATGATCAATAAAAATAAAAATAAAACAAATAAATTCACTTATTGTAAAAAATTTAATTAACATTATTATTATAACAAGCCAGCTAAATTCACCCACATGGTATTTGGGTATGATGGTGGTTCATGCATATTGGGGGAGGATTATTATTGTGTTTCTTTTCATCCAATGGAGCTGTTTAGTGGCCTCTCGCATAGGGAGCAATTCTTGCGCATCCAATGGACATGACTACAACACTCTCATGGTGATGAAAGGGAGGTGAGGATGGGTGGTTGGTATGCCCCAAAGGACCATAGTAAGGAAACTATTTGTATTCTGGGACACTTGCTCTTCCTAGCTTTTATGTTCCTGGAGTCTTTTAATTTCGTAGAAAATTAGTCTCTTCCTATGAGGAGGTAAGGTCTTTGACATAGGGCATCTAAGTCATAGTATTTGGTCTAGAGGAAATATGGTCTTTCCAACTCTCATTCACAAGGTTTGTATTCCTTTGTGAGCTTCGTCTTCAGTCATAATTTATGGTGGGAAACAATAGGCTTCAGTTGGGACTTTGATTAGAGCTATCCCTAACTCTATATTCAACTTCAACCCACAAGAATGCATTTTGTGGTTTATATTTGCTTGGACGACCATTTATTATTGGTTTATTGTCTAATAATATAACTTTGTAACTTCGTTACAACTTTGGGCTTTGTTTTCTGTGTTGTCATTCCTAAGTCCTTTTATGAAGTGAGGAGCCTATGGTGGGTTTTGATCTTAAGCATGCTTTTTAGTTGGAGGGTGTGTGAACTAATCTAGGTTTTAGCAGAAGTCCTTGCTTCCTTTCCCCTTTTTCATGGAGCTCAAGGATGTACCTAGTTTTATTCATCTCACCAAGTCTCTCTCTTAGCCCAATTTCTTCATTAGGTCCTTTCCGACTTTGGTTTTCTTGGTTCTTTTCCTTGTTGTGTTATTGTGACTCTTATTCCTATTAGACTTTGCTCTCTTTGGTTCAAACTTCCCCTATTTCATTGTGGCACAAACTATTGGGTCGGGGGTCATTAGGGGAGAGGAGGTTCTCACCACCCTTTGAAATCAAGGGCCCAATACTTTGCAAATCATTCTATAGTTATCTTTGTGCAGTCCACCCTTATCACATTCCAAATAGAAATTCCAAATGTTGAATGGATTGAAAGACAATTCATTTCAGATACAAAAATTGAAGAAGAGGTAAGAGGCCAGGTTCTAGATACTAAAAACACTAGAACTCTAAAAAATAGGTATATGCATTACCATTGACTTGTATTAGAAGATCAAAACAATTAAGGGTATAGTGTTGGTCAAGCACTTAGAAACCTAGGAGGATATTTTATTATGCATTGATGAAGTGCATAAGCATATTAGAAGGTTGAACGACAAGTTATCAATGTTGTCCAAAATGATAGAAGACTTGGAGTTTTCCAATTTGAAAGAGGACATTGAAGTCCCAAGACACCACCCATGTGGACACAATTTCTAGATAAATGTTTTTTCTAATCATTTTTGTTGTACATAGTAGTAGCAACAATGTAGCCTCACATGAGAAGTACTTTATTAAATTGTCGGTAAATCTCTAAATTGTTTTAAACATTTTTATTTTTTGGTTTTGTCACTATGTTAAAACATTTTGTGGCCTAATTTTTTTTGCTATACTAATGGTCTGTTTCCCCCTATGGCGAGCTAGTAGTCACAATGACATCTATATGTATTTTGTTGAAAATTAATATGAAGTCTACCTAATTCACAAAAAAGAAGCAAATCTTAATATTAACTCAAAAACATAAAGTTTCTCAAATCCAAATATATAGATATTTTCTACTTGTAATTTAACAAGGAAAAAAAATTAAGTTTGCTTAACTTACATTGCACCCTCTTTCCATAACATCCTACTTCTAAAAAAAAACCTCCTCTTACATTTCTTTCACACATATTTACATATACAAAAACTATAAAACAAAAATACAATCTAAGAATTAAGTAGCTCAAGAAAATGGAATTTGAAAAAACACTAACACTATTCATACTCTTCAATTCTAAATTTCCTTTTTTCCCTTTAAAATTTGGAATTGATATTTCTATAGGACAAAGTATTGAATGATAACTACTTCTTTTATTATTATTATTATTATTATATAAAAATATATTTATTTAAAAAATTCTGCTATATAATATTTTATTGATATAGTTTTTCTAAACCAAAATTTTATTTTTAAAACAAAACTCTAAAATTAGAAACAACGATATTTTAAAAAATGTTATAAACTTGAATATTTTCTCAACGTTTTCAATATAATTTAGTTTTTATAAACAAATTATTAATAATAATAATTCACCTTTACATAAATATATATTTTTTTGGTCGTACTAACTTATAATAACTAAATTTAGACATTTATATTTTTTTGACCTCATATTAAAAAACATTTTCAATAGCCTTCATAATTATAACCATTCAATTTATTAGTCCATGCCTCTGGCATAGTAGGGACTATAGGGTTCGATATGGCGTTGACCGTCAATTTCTACGGGTTAATTACTGTTTAACCAAACTTTATGTTGGGCTTATGCTGGGCACTTTGTCTGCCAGAAAACTTTAACCAAAGTTTTCAGTTTACCCTCTTATTGCTTGCCTCACTTGGCCCTGATGTGTGCACAACTTAATTTATCCTAAGTTCTTTCTGGTGCCTGTTCTCCATGCCCTGCATGCAGTGTCTTGCATGCTGCAAGTGCCAGATGTTTGAAGTCTATGCAGAGGCGTCCACGTTTGTCTAGAAATGCTTTCTCTGGAGGAGACGAGTAGGGGAGAGAGTGAGTTTCAGTTTCGAGCTAGTTTGAGGAGCAGAGGAGCAGAGCAGAGAGTGTCCACTAGCAGCATCCGAGCTAGTATCCGATCCAACAACAACATCTGTCAAGGGGGGAGCTTCAGCTTTACTACTTGTAAGTATGTTTAATGGTTTCATTTTACAATGACCTAATTTTACACAAAATCTAAGGAGCATTTCCACAATTACAGAAGTTGTTTTTGTTCATGCCATTTCTTTGGTTTGGCTTCGGCCATTTTTTCTACAGCTAGTAGACTCTTTTTCCATTCAATTAGAAGGGCCCCCAATACAGGCTCTGCAAACTTTGCATATTTTAATGGTAGGGGCTACACCTACCCTAGACCTCTATGTCTAGAGCAAAAACCTTTTGATTTCAAACAACCACCACCTATGTGAATCATGGAGTAATCGTGATTGACATGGTTTCCAGATCTGAAACAAGGAACACAGATTGAAGCCCCAACCGTATGCCTCAAACTACTTCACTTTTATTACGCTTCGATGGGTTGCTTCTAACACCTTGGGTTTTCATACGCTTTGCGTGAAAAGTTGAAGCCATTGCCAGCAGAAGGCGGAAGCACACTCAATTTGACTTGCAAGAGGCCTTTTTAGCGCTGCCTTTCAAGCTTCTTTTGAAGGGTGCTTTTGGAGAAAAACTCTCTGTTGATTGCCTGGATTAGGAATGTTCTATCGGGCCCCATCAAAAGGAAGCCACTTGTCCCTTCGGGGGGCAAGGAAAAACTAACATGTACTCTAGTCTACGGGTTAGTATAATACGCTAGTTTATATGCGTAATTGCTGTAATTACGAACGTATCCCATTTTTTTCCCCCTCCCTCGGATTTGCTCACATGTCCGGCACCTATATGTGATGTCATTGTTTCACCAAATTTTCCCACAGACACCTTCAGTACTAGATACCTGCTTCCTGAGTTCATCAATTACTGTTACGCCTGTGTGCAAGCAGCGGTAGTCCCTGCCGATATGCAACAATGACCTATAATTATTAGATATAAAAACCATTGAAACTCAACTTTTAGAGATGCAAGTTGAATTAGGTTTCATTTAATTTTTAAATTGCAAATCTCAATGTTGGACTCACACCCCAACCTTCGATTTCTACAACGAACCTCATGCCAAATTGGAAGCCAACGAGTTGCGAAATATGCTAATTTCTTCATCTTCTTCTAAATTAGGGATACATTTGCTCCTCAAAGGACCCTTTTCTTTCGTTATTCAGTCAATATGCGAGGAAGGGGATGATGACTTGCAGAACCCAGAATACCCTGACTGACCTGGTTATGTCTTTGACAGTAAGAAAGCCTTGCCCCTCTGTGTGATGACTACTACGGTACAGACGGGGAACGAAACAAAGTGAGAGGCTGCATTAGGGGGGCAGGAGAAACTGCCTTGATACAATCCACGTGCCTCGACTGCCTTGAATCATTCCACATGCGTCGAATTCCTTGAATCATTTCTTCAGCATGGTTTTAGAAAGACTCTAGAATAAGATTCCATCATATGCAAGTGAGTTGGTTAGCTAGGAGGGAGACACGTAGGACATGCAAAAGAGACAAAGGTAAAGATGTTGAGTATGCAAGAAGGAAAAGAGGTAGGCAGGTGGTAAAATTGTGGGCCCCACGATATTTTACATGTTTTAAATATATTTTTGTGTTATACATTTATTCTTGCATGTGTGACAAGTGTCTATTTAAAAGCTCTGTCTTTAACTTGTTTAAAAGCTCTGTCTTTACCTTGTTACGATACAATTTGTCTTTGCTTTTATACATTACAGTTTCAGAGCAGTGAACTGCTACAGCGTTTGAGGTCCAGTTCAATTTGACAGCCTTTGCACTTCAATTGGTGATCTGTTGCAAACCCCAGTATTCTGGTATGTGTTATTCTTTCACAATATTCACGTATAAAGAGGCAGGGTATTTAATATTTCTAGGAATGTTGGCAATTGGACAGATCCACTTCTAACTGGTTTATCAACTAAGCATATCCTTTATTTATCATTTAATGGAAATTGAGATCATCATAAACAAAATGAAAACTTTTATACCATTCAAGACTTCTGCATTTTGTTCGTCTGCATGTTGAGCTATCACATCTTGCAGCACTTGGTTATGCAGGAATACTTTTGTTGTACTCTCTCATTTAGTTCATTCCTTTATATCAAAATTATCTGGGCAAAATCACCGGAGAGCCACAAGTAGATGAAGAGGGATGGATGTAGCCATCTCCGAACAACTCTTCTGATTGTCTTTGTATTTCTGCATGCTACAAGACAGGCATACAGTACAACACCATAAATCATTGCAAGCTTGTTTTGAGGTAGTCTCTAGGGCACCTCAGCCTCAAATACCTCTAGGCTCTAGTAATTCAGCCAATGCTCAAGTATTCCTCTTGTTCTGGTTACTTTATGGCTGATGTACTAGCCCAAACCAGTGGTTTGGTCTCTTACAATTAATCATAATCAAATGCATCTCTTTTGAGAAAGATGACATGCTTCCTTGCCTGAGAATTTCTTACAAGGACATAATGCATGAATAGTGGTACTGCCCATAGAAGGTATGAAGCACCATAATCAAAAAACTTATCTTTGGAATAGCTATTTTAGGCTTTAAAAGTGTTTTCATGATACGCATAAGTATGCTGACTATGCTTCTTGTTATGTGCAACATACATTTCTGTATGCTACTGATATTCTGCTCAATTGAGTAAATCAATAAATGAATGGTCAAAGAATTTTTTTTACAAGTTAATAATATAGAATATCAGATAAGCATAGTGGTACGAGGAAATTAAAAGTACAATGATGGAACTGAACACATAAATAAAAAAGATTTATCTAGAAAGAAAACTGTATTGGCTCAAATGCAGTGATATTACTTGTATTGGCTCAAGTGCAATGATATTACTTTCTTCTCTAGAGCTAGTGAGATTACTGTATCGATAATCAGTATTTAAGGAGGTGCAAGGTTCGGTGAAGTTGAAGCCATGGCAGTTGTAAAAATATTCGGAGAGAATATCTGAATGTTGATAGAAAGCCTTAGGTCTATTTTTGCAGGTAGAAAATTGTAGAAGTGTTATTGGTGAAGAAAATAGCACCTCCCTTTCTCAAGAAATCCTTTGGTAGATTTGGGATTGTGTTTGGATAGGTGCTTTTCTCATATGATGTATGACTAGCAAAATCCTTTTTGTCTACAATAAGGAAAAAAAACCTTTGGGTTTTATTTTCAAAAGTTCATTGAACTTTATTTGGCAAAATGCAGGCATTTCTACTCCCCCACCCCCACCCCCCCCCTCACCCCCCCCACACAATGATATATGGGAGATGTATCAAATCTAGTCTCTTTCTACGTTGTTGTTGTCATCGATTAAGATTTAGAGAATAGACACACCATAGGGATTAATGTCAATTTTGATTAATCTTGATGTGCACATGTTACAATTAGTAAATATTCATTTGACCTACATTGCAAAAAAAATAACACAAATTTGGAAGTGGAAAGCTGATGAACTTCCAAAAGCTCACTGGTTTGTCTATGGTACTTTAATATGGTTGATGCTAAGGGCCAAGAGGGAAAGAAAGGGGAAGCTAGTTATGATTAAATGGTAGGAAGATCCCATCACAGAAGTGACAAAACCCCTAGTTTGAAGGATTATGGTACGCCAGGTAAAAAAGAGCTTGACAATTTGATGCCCAATTCATTGTTAGTAAGTTAAAAACTGAATTTAAATTTGCTAAGAAGTAGAAGCCTGACTAAAGGCCAGTTTATATTTTATTTCCAAATAGTCTGCATGTTGAGTTATCACATCTTGCAACACTTGGTTATGCAGGAATACTTTTGTTGTACTCTCTCATTGGTTAGAGGACTTTTCGGCTAAGCAGTGTCCACAACTCTGTTGTCCTGTAAGGGAAAAAATTCTTGGCCTGACCATGCAATTTAGTTCATTCCTTTATATCAAAATTATCTGGGCAACTAAATCTACCATCAACCTAGAAGGTTCTCAAAACCTCCTCCTCAGAAGAGGTTCTGCCTTAAAATTAACTTGTCTAAAGACCTTGAAAAGGAAAGGCTCTCACCCAGCACCTCACGTTCTTCAATGTCCCAATGTTGCAAATATCATGTTGGTGAATATATTGCCAAGAGACTGAAAAGAAACTTATCAGAAATAATAGAGTATCGAGAAACTAAAAAAATATTAGGGTATAACCGTTTTGCTTTCAATCCCCTACTTTTTCTTTTTAAAGTGGACAAAAAAATCCAAAATTTTCAAAATATCCCCAATATTTTACATTGGCTTGTGATATTTTGACAACATATCATAATATTTTCAAAATATATTGACACTTTCAAATGCCTCAAAATATCATGAGTTTTTCTACCAAGTATCAATGAGTTCAAAGACTCGAATTGCCAATATTTGCAAGTATGCCTCAAACAAGGACATTGAAGATGCATGGGTTCAAGTGGTCCAAACGAATTCACAAGACACAGGCTACGATAGCCCAAAAGGCAGAAGATAGCAATCCTGTGACTTCCGTTGGGATAGCTAGAAGAAAGCCAATGGCCTCATCCACAATCAAGGAGCCAATGCAATCCCCTCAAAATGTCGCCCTTGGAGGCCACAACAAAAGGGCACACTGTTTGTGTCCTTTGGTAGATTTGGGATTGTGTTTGGATAGGTGATTTTGTCATATGATGTATGACTAGAAAAATCCTTTTTGTCTACAATAAGGAAAAAAAGCTTTTGGTTTTCTTTTCAAAAGTTCATTGAACTTTATTTGGAAAAATGCAGGCATTTTTACTTCCCCCCCGCCCCCCCATGATAAATGGGAGATGTATCAAATATAGTCTCTTTCTATGTTGTTGTTGTCATCAATTAAGATTTAGAGAATAGACACACCATAGGGATTAATGTCAATTTTGATTAATCTTGATGTGCACATGTTACAATTAGTAAATATTCATTTGACCTGCATTGCAAAAAAAAATAACACAAATTTGGAAGTGGAAATCTGATGAACTTCCAAAAGCTCATTGGTTTGTCTATGGTACTTTAATATGGTTGATGCTCAGGCGCCAAGAGGGAAAGAAAGGGGAAGCTAGTTAGGATTAAATGGTAGAAAGATCCCATCACACAAGTGACAAAACCCATAATTTGAGGGATTATGGTAGGCCAAGTAAAAAAGAGCTTGACAATTTCATGCCCAATTCATTGTTAGTAAGTTAAAAACTGAATTTAAAGTTGCTAAGAAGCAGAAGCCTGACTAAAGGCCAGTTTATATTTTATTTCCAAATAGTCTGCATGTTGAGCTATCACATCTTGCAGCACTTGGTTATGCAGGAATACTTTTGTTGTACTCTCTCATTGGTTAGAGGACTTTTCGGGATTATGGTAGGCCAAGTAAAAAAGAGCTTGACAATTTCATGCCCAATTCCAAAATTTGACTAAAATTAATGAAACAACAACATAAGAAACAAAATACAATTTACATTATGAATGCTTACAAGATTTTCCTTTGCTTTAAGTGTTTCAACATCACGCTCTAATTGATGTTTCCAATCAACGATAAGGGATTATTCCTGTATTTAAAATGAGAAATTTGGAAGAATATTTAAATACCTGAGGCATCTTCACAGCCATTTTGTTAGGAAAGAGTTTAGACAAAAGCTTCATTGCCTTTGGAGCTTCTTTGTTAGTCCCTACCTCCCAAAGTTATGCTGCATTTTTTCATTATGTCTTTCCACTGCTTCCTTTATCAAGTTATATTGCTCTCCAAAGCAATTTTTTCATTTCCAATTCCTTTGTCATTTATAAATATGACTTGTTGCTAGAAATTTGATATTTGTTTGGCAACATAATGCAAGAGCCTATTGTTTTAATATATATATTTTGTTGGAAACAATCATCTTCAGTTTTTGCTAATCTGATCAATATTTTTTGCAAACCTGTAGAAGACAATTGCAGAAGGCAACTCTGGTAAGCAATTGGAAATGATGGAAGAAATAATAGATGTTGACAGTTACAAATTCAGATTACAATGCATTGTGCCTAACAACATTGATTGTGTATTAAAAAGAAATGGTCTTTTTAGACTAAATGCATTTTCATATACTGTAGGAGATTGTCTATTTGACTCATTCGAAATGATTCTACATTTTCGTTATACTTCAAATGAACTACGAAATGGATTAATAGAACATTTTCTTTTTTGCTTAAACAATAATGATGTTGAAGTAATAGAGTCATATGAGTATGAACTAGCGCCTGACTTCCTATACGAGTTACATGGAATTAATTATATTGGTACATATCTTCATAAAATGCGTTGTTCTGCATCTACAAATATAAAGGAGTATGACCGAGGTTTATGGGGCGATACCTTTTGCATACGTTGGTTAGCTAAATGGCTAGATATATCAATTGGAGTTTGGCTAGATATATCAATTGGAGTTTGGTCATTGACAAGGAAAACAAGATATTTGCTTTTTAATCAACATGAAAATACAATTCCATATTGCATTCTATTTCATGATGCAAATCCTGTTAGTGGTAATTATGAACCATTGCTTAACCAAAAGTTTCCAATATGCATTTGTAGCTAGTCTAATATCTACCTGTCATCTATTTGAAAAGATATTGAAAGCCATTGGATGCATATTGCAGATAATATGCTTTTAAATGAATTAACGATCACAAAGAAAATGACATCTAATTGTGGTGATAGTCTCTTTAATGCAATTTGCTATTTAGTGGCAACAAAATTCGATGCACAGTGTTTGCGACTTTACATTGTCCAATCTTTTTGCAATGCACTTATGCATAAGAATCAAGATGCATTGCATTGTTTAGAACAATACCTAATAGTTGATGTGATACACTATGCAATGAATAACAACTGGCAACAATATCTCATAAATATGGCAATGCCATATGAGAAAGGACAAGTAGAAGGTGGACCATTTTGTTTGCAATGGATATCTGTCATATTCAAAGTCAATATCCAGGTATGGTCCTCTGTTGCTAATAACTTTGTCAGTTACAGTTCTGCTTATTTGAGATGCAATCATATTGTTAACATCATGTCATTCAGAACAGATACATTACATATTCATTACCACGCAATGATACAAAAATATGTTCGCAATTCTCAACAAGTGTACATGGAAGCAAAAGAGGATTGTAATCAATTGCGTCATAAGCATATACTAGAAAAACAACAATGTATATCTCAAGTACATTTTAACAATAATATTCAATTTGAGATAGCATCTCATTTAGAACAAATGCGACCAACTAAGCGTCGTAGGCTCAATTATCACAAACTAAAGCAATTCATACGTACAAAACGCAAATGCAGTGATGTACATAACAATGATAACATCTTTTGTGATAATCATGTACTAGAAAATCAACAATCTAGTTCTCGCATAAGCAAATTTGGTAAGAAATTGGAAATGGTGGAAGAAATATTAGATGTTGACAATGACAAATTCAGATTACAATGCATTGTGCCTGACAACATTGACTGTTTTTTACTAGAAAAACAACAATGTATATCTCAAGTACATTTTAACAATAATATTCAATTTGAGATAGCATCTCATTTAGAACAAATGCAACCAACTAAGCGTCGTAGGCTCAATTATCATAAACTGAATCAATTCATACGTACAAAAAGCAAATGCAGTGATGTAGATAACAATGATAACATCTTTTGTCATAAGCATGTACTAGAAAATCAACAATCTAGTTCTCACATACATCTCAATAACAACATTGAATTTGAAATAGCATCTTGCTTACAAAAATTGCCCAAGTGTCATAAGCTTACTTATCACCAAATGAAGCAATTCATACGTACAAGAAGCAAATGCAATGACATATGCAAAAAATCATCTTCTAATAAGAAGACAAGAATGACAAGCAAGAAAGATGCAAAATACATTTATATGAAACAAGTCGAAGACATGCCTAGGAATACATGTGCAATTTGTACCAGATTGCATTTTACAAAAAATATCAGATGCTTCACTATAGAGTTGCAAGAAAATCATATGAATTTGACATTGAACAATAGGACCTTTAGCAATGAAAACATATGTGTTGCTTGCAAAAAAGAACTCCAGAATGGAAATCTTCCACAATTTGCAACACTTGAAAAAATAAGATGTAACATTCCATTGCCAACTGTAAATACACTTTCAGATCTAGAAGAAAGACTTGTGTCACTGAGAATTGCATTTGCACAAATCAGACAATGGGGATATAGGCGATCACAGATTGGCTTAACAGGATTAATTATCAATGTACCAGTTCATATGCACGTTGTGCAAAAAGCATTGCTGCAATATCTAAGCGATATAATGACAATTGCAGTTGCATTAAAAAGACGATTGCAATACAAAAATGCATACCAAACAGGTAACCCTTGTCTTTATCTATTGTCACTACAAAGACGATTGCAATACAAAAATGCATACCAAACAGGTAATCCTTGTCTTTATCAATTGTCACTATAATACTTAGTATTAAACTTTATATATATTCTCATTACTTCCTCTCTTTAGCTTTATAGATTGTCATATTGCTGACTGTCATATCCTTTCTTCTGTGCAAGGCTTTGTGAAGACGTAGTTGCAGGATCCATTCGCGATGCAACAAATCCGTTCATGACTATGTTGCCTTTCATCATGAATTCACCAATTGTAGTACCATCATGAAGAACACTTTCCATTGTACTAGGATTCTTGATAAAGGCACCTCTGTAAAATGTCATTTTTGTGTGTTTGTTGCACTCGCTTCTCAGACTGGTCATAAGGGCACATTTCCAGTGGTAATAACATCCTCTTTTTCCAGCTTCCCTTGATCATGATTTCACCAATTGTAATATCGTCATTAAGAACACTTTCCATTGTGCTGGGATTCTTGATAAAGGCATCTCTGTACACATTTACACTCTGTTCATATTGAGTAAGAACCGAGTTTCATATTTATGAATCTTTCCCTGTTTTACTCATCTTCTTCATAATGCAACCTAATGAATTAAAATGTCATTTTTTGTGTGTCTGTTTGTAACTTCCAAGAATTGGTAATCCACAAAGACCACCTTAACTTTTGAATGCCTTAAAATAAAAGACATTGTATGTGCATCATGTGTAAAATTGTCCACAGTAAAAATTTCCAACTTCAATAGAAATGAGAAGTTGGAGCCCGTCGCACTCAACTGTCAAAACCTCACTTGCAATCTAACACCAAGATTTTATTTGAGATTTGCCTTTGATGTCAGATACATCACTTAATTTCCAATTTTCTTTTGCCGTCACATATGTCATTTTATATGCCATTTGCCTCCGATGTCAAATAGATCACTTAATTGCATCGTTTGCTGACATTCCAAAATTTTGTCAATTTGCATATCGAATTCCGCACATCACCGTCGATTTGACAGCTCTAGGTGAAGTATTTCAGTTCCATTTCAAATCGAACAGTATATGTATTTATTTCTACCCTTGTCAAAAATTTATCTCTCATTGTCTCTTAGCACATAAGATCCCAGAGCAAAGTCAGGTAATAAGCATTTAAAATATTTTAATAATCTTAAAATGTCTGTATGACTTCAAATTGAACTATGAATTGTTGATGAACTTATTGTAGCATACAATTTAATTGCAGTATAATTTGGAAGAAAAATTTGACCTGGTGAGGATTTTGAAGACAATACAAGAAACAAGCCTTTATGCTCATCTTTGAATAGCACCCTATGCTTATGCAGAGTGGAACTATGGAACTATGGGTATGTATCTTTATAATTTTTGTCAAAAATATTTGTGGAGTTTCACAGCCTGTAACCCTTGTCTTTATCTATTGTCACTACAGTACTTTACAGTAATTAGTACTGCATGCACTGTAGTATTAGACTTTATATATATACTCATTACTTCCTCTCTTTCTCTTTATAGATTGTCAGTGGTGAACATTATGCATCTTGCAACATTGAAGTGGTAAGTTTTTTGTGTTATGGCGGTCATTAAACACCAGTTTGGTCCAATAAATACTCTTCATATTGGATTATATCCTCTTCAATTTGATCTTGAAGTATTTCAATTCCATTTCAAATCAGTCCGTATATGTATTTATTTCTGCACTTGTCAGAAATTTATCCCGCATTGAAGTGTTGCGATCTTGTACGGGTTTCCCTATTTGGTTGTACAGGACTTTTCGGTTGCATCTCTTTTAGTGCATAGGCTCCAAAAACACTCATTCCATGAAGTTGAACAAGCCTATAAAAACATCCATTACCCACTGTCTTTCAATCTTTTCAAATGAGTACCTCTTGCTTGCAGTAAAATATTCCCAAAAACTCAGTTCCATTCACACTTTAAACCAGCTTGCAAACACCTTGAACTCTTTTATAAATTGGCAAAAGCAATGCTTAATTTCTCGCCTGCAAAACATAACTTCCTTCTGCACCTACATATTGACATACATCTCTCTGCTTCACATAACATGGAATCCATTAGCATAAGCCAACTTACTCAACTGGCAACATTGTTTCTCTTAGCACTTGTTCTCATGACTCTTCTGATTATGGACATCCTAAAAGTAGAAGCACAAAGGAAAAAGAAACCAAGAAACAACCACTAACAATAACATCTCGAACGAGGAGCATAGGAATCTACGACAAGTACTCGACTATTAGACTATCCAGAGGAGCATACGAATCTACAACAAGTACTCGGCTATTACACTATCCATCTACTGCTTCTGCCTCTACAACATCCATGCCAGGGAATAGAAACACTCAATTTTTTTTTGAAAGTCGTCCCTGCTCTTTTGTGTCCACTTAAGCATTATATATAGGGCCTATGAACTCTCCATTATTTTCACTTGAACACATCAGATATTTGCAACTCTTATGCGGTATGGTTTTGCGCAATGATTATGGAGTATATTTCAGTTACAGCTCACATTTTTGAGGAGAGATTGTCAAAATTGAATCTCAATTTTCATTTTTTAAGTTATTTCTGAGGCATATCTAATACATATTATGGAGCATTTTCATGGATTGATTTCGGTCACTTTTGGCGCATATTTATTTGAGTCTGTTTGATTGTCCTAAAGCACCCTATTCATGGTTCCCTAAGGAAATTTGAGCCCTAATGTGAGTTGGACTAATTTTTTTTTATTTTCAAGCCCTAATCTGAATTTTTGTAACGAATCACACATTGAAATTTTTCAAGTCAAACATACATCTATTCAAGAACTACTATAGCCCCAATCTAAGACCATCACTGGAGGTTTGCAACGCCATCATGTTGGGTTAATTACCAATTATGTGGTCTAATTCAATTTGATTTTGAAGGTTCTTTCTTCTTGGAACATACTATAAAGGACATTTTTTCTAAGGGTACACCTGAAACAATATTTCTAAGGCACTTTGTTTTCTTTATTTAAGACTCCTTTTGGACATAACCACATTGATCTACAAAAACCTTTTTCTAGCACATTTTTGGCTGATCTGGCATACATTTGAGACTTGGTTCAAGTTTCTTCTTTGATAAATCTAAATCAAACAGTTCTATGATCTCTTAATATGCTTAGTAATAGAGTGAACTTATGGGCATGAATTACTAGAATTTCTACATAGGAAGTATTGTTGCTAATCTAATTTTGATGAATAAGGTTAATAAGGACAATCTTGATATGGTATGTTTGCATTGCAAACATTGTTGATAGTAGTGGTAGAGTATTGTTGGACATATGGTGATTATATTGAGTATGTATGTTGCAGTGAGTACAGGTGCATGTTGCAGAGAGGGTTTGTATTGTGTTGTTGTGGCAGAGAAAAAATATTGTTTATTGATCTCAGTGTTGGGACATGTGGTAGAAGCATGAAATTGCAACAATTTGTTGGTAGTAGTGATAGTATAAGTTGTTTATGACAACACAATATTACCAGTTACTAAGGTTTGGTTATCATATCACTGACTGTCATATCCTTTCTTCTCTGCAAGGCTTTGTCGCGATTAAACAAATCCGTTCATGACTATGTTGCCCTACATTTCCAGTGGTAATAGCATCCTAGTCTTGATAAACCTAGTCTTGATAAAGGCAACCTAATGAATTAAAATGTCAAGTTGCTGGCAGAGTGTAATACTGCCTATTCAACAAACACTTCACAAATATTGCAAAAACCTCGGCAGGGACTACCGCTACGGCAGTGGCTCCGTTGTTTATACAAATAATCTCCTTATTAACTAAATTCATGACATTTATATATTTGTTCGCATCATATAAAAAAATATTTATAACCCTCATAATTATAACGTTTTAGATATTCGATTTACTTCACTCTTTGCTAAAGAAAACGACATTATTATATTGTAATGTGGAGTAGCTTATACGAATAATTTATCTATGTTGTATATAGATAAACCTTCTTAATAATCTTTATCATTATAACATTGGGCATATCTTATTTAATTCATGCTATTGAAAAAGACATTACAATATTATAAGGTGGAGTAACTTACTCCATTGCTCCTATGAGTCACATTTTTAATTTGAAAAGAATATATATAAACAAATCATTTACTAATTTGAAAAGAATATATATAAACAAGTTATACTTATTACTATTATTTTATATAAGGAAATTATTTATATTAATTCATGGCTAAAAAGTTTATTATTTTTCTAATTTATTATTAAATAAAAGAAACTCGTAATACAAACATAGAGTTTAAATCATTATAATTTGTTTTAATATATCACAAAACCTTACTAGATAAAGTAACTTAAAAGAGTGATAAATTATTGAAGGACTTATATCTTTCCTTTCTTGAGATAACAATCAAGTTTCTATGGCTAAACAAAACAAAACATAATAGAAATAACATTTAATTGGAGGGTGAATAGACATAGATAAACATAATAGAAATAACATTTAATTGGAGGGTGAATAGATGTAGATAGTTTCAGGAGGTCCTGTATCCTCAAAAAAATTAATGAACTCTAATTCTATGAACTTTTTGGCATGCACAGTGACTTTTTCATCTAGTTTTCTTAGTTGCAATTGTATTTTATCTATGCTAAGTAGAATATCTTTCTGAGCCTCAAAATGCTTAACTACCACCTTCCCCATTATGGTTTTCAAATATATATATATATATATATATATATAGATAGATAGATAGATATTCATTTTACATGTCTTTGGTTTGCTTGGTCTTAGTGTTTCTTGTGTTGGGAATCCAACCCCCAACTTCCTCCTCAACCTTAGCATCTAAGATAAACCTTGTTTCAATACAAGCTTCCCTTTCATCATTTTGAATTTCTCTTATGACTTCAGGAAGGGTGAAATGCATAAACATAATTGCTAAATGTTCTACCCCTTATTGGGCTCTAGAAGTTCAATTGCCTCCATTTGGTTTTGCTTGACCCCTGAAGCTCTTGCCATGGTGATGTTGGCTACCCCAAAGAAAATAAGAGTTGAAAGAGAAGATAATACTTCCCATAGAAGATAGAACCAACAAAATAAGGGGAAATTTTGGAAAAGGGAGTGAGAAAAGATTGATCCAGGTGGATATTGGTAGCCACCCGCCTATTCCACTTAGATCACTAATTGTTTTCATTAGTTTCCTTTTTTTTTGGTGGCCTAGAGGAACCCAACAGCCCACCTGACACTTAACTACCAGTAAACCTCTGAGGGGCTATGATATGTCCTCCTCCCTGTAGCCTAGGTCACAACAAGGGGGATTTGAACCTGGGTTTTTCAAGTTTCAATGATTTCAAATATCTCAGATTACCAATTGAGCAGTTTTTCAGGTCCTTAATTTTTGGAGCTATTTTCACCCCCTAAATGACATTTTTTTGAGGTCTATAATGCCTCAAATATTATAATACTCAGAGAGAAATTTCTAACAATGCATCATACGTGAAAAACAAAGATCATATGACCAAGTTACGACCCTGGAAAGTTGGCTGTCCAACTAACCCAAATGAGGCACACAAACTCTTGGTGTTCCATCTGTTAAAAAATGTAGCAAGAAAGGCTCAATTTGAATTTTCCTTGGCCAAATTGAGAAAATTCGATTTTCCACATCAACCTGACAACTCAGAGGTAGTTAACTAAGGTGACATGGCTCTTGTCACTCAGTTGGCTCAGTAAATTCAAGTTAGAGGGCTTGGAGTTTAGTTAAGCATGTGTGATTGCTAATTTGTAGCAATCAAGGTCAGTTATTTCCAGTTGTATTTAGTTAAACTAGTTCTAATAGTTGATGGAACTAGTGGAAGGTTAGTTGTGCCATGGGACAACAGTCTGACTCAATGATCATCTAGTTAAGTCATCAATCAACCAAAAATAGCTCATGCATGCAAGGAATTCAATTTTATCAAGTTGTGGTAGAGATTCCAAGGTAGTGTACAATTAATTATATACTAGATTGAGTGTACAGTTTAGAGTATTGGTCAAGTGATCAATCCTTGAGAATTGCATAAGGAAATAAGAGCAAGTGCAAGCATCGTTAGTGCGAGCAACGTGAGTGTGGGCATGCGAGTGCAAACAATATGAGTGCAGGCTCATTATTTTCTAGAGAAGTCTTAGGATGTTGGAGGAGGCAGAAATTGGCCAAGTGTTGGCCATAGGTCCTTGGTCAATAGGGAGAACAGTTTTAACTTTGCAGGGGGTTCTTAGAGTTGGAGCATTCAATTGTAATAGTTTCTCTATTCAAATGAATAATGCAAACAAGCTTAAGGGGTTTTTAATAGTTTCTTTCCCCTAGAAACATTTGTATAATTTTATATTTGATGATGCATGCTTGCGCATGTTTTTCTAAATTGTGAATTAATTTCCAAAGAGTAGTAGAGTAGAATTGTGTCTCTTGATTTAGATTAATTTTTTTGAGCTATTGCAATTTTATCATCAAGATTTCTATATGGTATCGAAGCAAGATTCACATTAGAACAAGTATTCAGCTTATGTATTGTGTGTTGGATGTCTGTTAGTGTCCTTCTAGTTTCCCTAAGTGTTGTGGACAAGTGGAAGACTTGTCACAACAATTGGGTTGTATTTTGATACCCTAAGGGTTGACTTTTGGAGCAGCCAACAGCAGCCAAGTGGGATGGTTTTTCTACCCTAGTTCATTGGTTTGGTGTTTGAAAAATCAGAGATAAGAGGGCTAATTGTAGAAGCTGTAGAACAACCAAGGAGTAAATGTATGTGGGAAGATATGAAATCCCTAAGAAGAGTGAGAGTAACAACTGATATGTCACAGAGATAGGGAATATCTAAAAGGATGAGCACTATTCAACAACGTAGTTGTGAACAATGAATTTTGTATGCAATATGAAACTGCTGATTTTTTAGTAGCTTTGGAGGCACTCCAAGCCCTAGGGTTCATGGATTGGAGGGAAAAGCACCACAATAGTCACTTGTGGGCTTGGAATAAAGGTAGGGGTTTTTCACCTATCGAGATTTGGGCCAAATCCATGAGCACATTTTGACATGTGATGGATGAGGATGATAGCTCTCGACTAGATGAATCTAACTCAATGAGAATCATCGGACTTCGAGTTGTAGAAATTGAGATGAATTTTTGAAGGTCATGAGTGGGTTTGCACCATATGTATCAAGGTCGGCTTGAGTTAAATAAGCCTCTTAACAAGTTGGACCTGAGAATGACGTTGGAAGAATCCCTCTTTATGTGTATAAATAAGAGGTGAGATGGAGTCATTCCATCATCAATTTGTGCAACACAAACATAGGAAGACAACTCGTTGGAGAAGAGGACTTTCTCTATTTTAGTCGTAGGAAAGAGGGACAAAACAACATGGGTTTTGGAGGCTATTTCAGGGTCATTTTGTGAAGGCCGAGTCGTTGTTAGGAGGGCCGAGATACCTTCCTAAAGGGCTGAGGTAAAGGAGGTTAGTTTCAAGTTGTTTTGGGTTTGATGTGTGGGCTGGAAAATATGTTTGAAGGGGCCGTAATCTACAACAATAAGGGATAGCGTGGGATATTTTGGGGCTAAATTGTGTTATAAATATTCAGCGTGGAGGTAGAAGGTTCATACTAGGGTAGGCTGCATAGATTAAGGGTTGTTTGGGTGACTGTTTGAGGGCTATTACAATAGTTTAAGGCTCCCTAACCAGTCACTATCAGAACAACAACAAAGCAGACTTGGAGCAATAGTTTGTGTGGTGTGTTGGGTCATAGTTGTGACCAAATTTGGATCAGTTTATTGAGAATCCTATGGGATCCAAGTTGGAGACTTGGTTGGGTGATCGAGATCCTCCATAGGTGAAAATATTGCAGTGAAGTATTGGGCATCTTTGGACTATTGGAAGGTAGTGTGTGGATGCCCAAAGTAGCTCTAGAAAAGCTATCTTAACATGACGAAGAAGAGATGAAGGTTGGGTGAAGATTGGTGCCAAATGTGTAGCACCTTGATGGACAAAGGTGACTGTTAACCTGATAGATTGGAGCTTGAGAATTGACCAACCTAGAGAGCATATTGATGAACTCCTGTACATGCAACAGAAGTGACTAGTAACAGTGTTAGGTGGCAGCCCTCCTGAAGTCTCTATGAGTTGTCCTTTGAAGGACTAAGGGGAAGCTAGAGAGTAGTACGAAAGCAAAGAACTAACAACACAAGATACGACATAGAAGCTACAACAAATTTTGTCATTGTATCTTGTATACCATAGAATGTTATATTATTCAGATTTGGTTTAATATAACGAAGATTGGGTTGTAAATTATTGTACAATTTTGTTAAAAAATGTGTATACTTGTGCATATGTGATTTACTAATTTATATTTTCCGTTGTGAAAAGTAGTTCTTGTTGAGATTCTTGGTTTGGTAGCATCAGAGATTTTAAGATTCTAACCTAGACCTAAGATCGTGGAAATTCAACATGGTACCATAGCATGTCTAAGCTAATTTGGAAGACAATGAATCATAGTTGTGCACAACAAAGCATAGCTTAAGAGGGAGTTGGTCACATTGTAGGTGACAATGTTGAAGTTGCAGGCTACTATCTGGTATGAGGACAAGTTGGAGGGGTTGTCCAACTATAGTCCATGGAAGGAAAGGATCAAGTTGGTCTTGCAAGTCAACAGGATTTGGGAGTTTGCCGAGAAAGCCATTAAGAAGCTAATTGACCCAAAGGAGATGGAAGTGTATGAGGGCGAGATTGATCATCCTTGATGGTGTGAAGGATGCCCTAATACCTCATTTGTCCAGGAAGAACACTGCATATGAGATGTGGATGGCTCTTAAGAATTTGTTCGAGAATAAGAATGAGAACTGAGTATTGGTATTGGAGGATAAGCTGAAGTCCATCGAGATGATAAAGGGTGAAGGAGTTACTTCGTATCTAACGAGATTGTCTCAGGTCAAAGATGAGCTTACCATCATCGGTGTGACTATTTTAGATGGAGATATGGTGAGGATTGCCTTGAAAGGGTTCATTGAGGAATGGAAGCCCTTCATTAAAGGGATTGTTGCCAGAGAAAAGTTTCCAGACTGGAATAGGCTATGGGATGACTTCATTCAGGAAGAGTTGTGAGATGAGGATCTTCATCCAAAGAAGAAGACTTTCGATGATGATGTGCCACTTGCAGTGCGAATGAAGGCTACGCTGAAGAAGGATTTGAGTAAAGTCAAGTGTTTCAACTGTGGCGAGATTTGTCATTTTTCATTGAGATGTCTGATGAAGAAGAAGGGATATGACAAGAAGAAGAAAGGAAAGTAGGTCACCGGTGTTGCCACTTGTGCTAAGATAGATGATCTCACTAGGAGATTGGAGGAGGAGGACTTTACTATGATCTCTCATTTCTCGTAGGGTACTACTGTCAATGAGGATGGATGGTACATGGACAATGGTGAGACGAAACATATGATAGGGTCACAAGAGGTTTTTGAGACTCTAGCTGAATGGGACTTAAATTTGCACATGGTGTTTGGAGCCAAGAGTTAGAAGGAGATCCGAGGATCGGGTGTTGTTCAATTCAGGATGGAGACAAGACAAGTGATGCGGGTCCAGGATGTATAGTTTGTACCAGGACTTAGATATAACATGATTTTTGTCTCGATGATTGAGAAGAAGGGGTTGGAGTTCTTGTTCAAGGATGGGTAGGAAAGACTCTGGCCTAGAGGCTCTAGCTCTGTTGGTATCGGGCTTAGAGTTAGAGAGCATGACATATATAGGTTGACAAGAAAGCTTATGGATCATGAAAAATAGGTGGAGCATGCGCAGGTTCTAGAGAAGCAGTTGCAGGTGTAGGCTCTAGAGGACGAGGTATAGGTTCCTGAGAAAAAGGTCCAGGTTCTAGAGGCTCAGAGGGAGTTGAGTTTGAGAGAGAGCTTGCAGATTCAGAGGGAGACTTTGCAGTCTAAGAAGAGCGCGTGGTTAATGGGGAGAAAGGGTGCTCCTACAACTACCAAGATGGAATCATGGAAGGATTGGAAAGTGATACCAAAAAAGAAGAAGAAGTAGGGTGTTTCCAGTAGTGACACTGACACTTCCAAGAGAGGCTTAGATCACAGAACATGGATTGCTACAATTGTGACTGCCAAGAGTTGAGCAAGTGTTGTGAGTAGTGATGATGATGATGAGTTACTTCCTAGTTTTGGAATTACCTCCCTCGCTAAGAGGGAGTGTTGGTTTTTGAGTAGATTGGGAGGTACTCAAAACCCTAGGGTTCAAGGATTGGAGGGTAGAGCACCACAAGAGTCACTTGTGGGCTTGGGACCCAAGGTAGGGGTTTTTCACCCATCAAGATTTGGGCCAAAACCATGAGAAAATTTCGACATGTGATGGATGAGGATGATATCTCTCGGGAGGACGAATCTAATGCAATGAGAGACATATGATTCTGAGTTGTAGAAATGGAGATATGAATTTTTGAAGGTCATGAGTGGGTTTGCACCATATGTGTCAAGGTCAAATTGATTTAAATAAGCCTCTTGATAAGTTGGAAAACCCTAGAATAATGTTGGAAGAATCTCTCTTATGTGTATAAATAAGAGGTTAGATCGATTCTTTCCATCATCCATTTGTGCATCACAAACACAAGAAGACAACTCGTTGGAGAGGAGGACTTTCTCTGTTTTAACCACAACAAAGAGGGACAAAACAATGTGGGTTTTGGAGGCTGTTTCATGGTCATTTTGTGAATGCTGAGTTGCTATTAGGAGGGCCGAGGTAGAGGATGTTAGTTTCAAGCTATTTTGGGTTTAATGTGTGGGATGGAAACTTTGTTTGAAGGGGCCGTAAGCTACAACAAGGTTGTGTGGTAGGCCGTAGGCCATACCACCACGACAAGGGATAGCGTGGGCTTTTTTGGGGTTGTGTTGTGCCTTAAATATTCAACGTGGAGGAAAAGGGTTCACACTAGGGTAGGCCAAAAAGATTAAGGGCTGTTTGGGTGACTATTTGAGGGCTATTGGAGCATTCTAAGGTGCCCTAATGAATCACTATCCCAAAATAACAAAATATACTGGGAGCAACAATTTGTGTGGTGTGTTGTGTCATAGTTGTGACCATATTTGGATCAGTTTATTGAGCAGCATGTGGGAGCCAAGTTGGAGACTTGATTGGGTGATCGATATCCTCCATAGGTGCAGATCTTGCGATGAAGGATTGGGCATATTTGGATTGTTGGAGGGCAACATGTGGATGTCCAAAGTAGCCCTATACAAACTATCTTGATGTGACAAAGAAGAGCTGAAGGTTGGGTGAAGATTGGTGTCGAAAGTGTAGCACCTTGATGGACAAAGGTGACTTCTAGCATGTCAGATTGGAGCTCGGGAATTGGCCAACCTAGAGAGCAGATTGATGAGCCTGTGTACATGTAGCAAAAGTGACTTACAACAGTGTTAGGTGGAAACCCTCTTGGAGTCTCTATGAGTTGTCCTTTGAAGGACTAAGGGGTAGCTAGAGAACAGTATGAAAGCGGAGGACCGAGAAGACAAGATATGGCATAGAATCTGTAGTGAAATTTGTCATTGTATCTTGTATACCATAGACTGTTGTATGATTCATATTTGGTTTAATATAATGAAGGTTGGATTGTACATTATTGTACAATTTTGTTTAAAATTTTGTATATTTGTGCATATGTGATTTACTACTTTATATCTTCTACTGTGCAATGTAGTTCTTGTTGAGATTCTTCATTAGTAGCATTAGAGATTTTAATATTTTAGCCTAGACCCAAGGTCATGGAAATTCAACAAAAACAACTTGAATACGTCAAGTACAATACGCATGAAATGAGCCATGGACTATTACGAGGCAGATTGATGGAGCCCTAGTTCAGGGCAGATCTAGAAGACCATATGTGCAGACTTCTTAATGGAGTTAGAAGGCTGCTAGTGGGCAGATCGATGAGCCAATGTTTAGTGACAGAAAAAGCAGCTATGATTATTTATATTGGAAGATTGAGGAGCAAAGAGAACTCCCACAAGGAGATCAAGACTCAGAGAGAGTCTAGTTTTAGAGGGAGCAACCCTATGGAAGGTTGTGCTCCAGGATATGAGGATATCAAACTCATTATTTTAGTATTTGTAACAGTAGTGCAGAAGAAACAACAAAGAAGTAGCAACAAAGTATGATTAGATCAAAGTTATTTTTGCATGCAGTTATACCTCTTGAAGTGAGGTGGGATGATGTAGAGACTTAGTCCCAGAGTTGTGGAAATTTGGGCAGGGTCCATTGAGGCGTTCTCCTCATGGATGATTACCTTGCTATAGGAGCCCACAATATTCAGTAGCAGGAGGATCAATGTTAGCCAAATATTGAGGAGTGCAGAGGAGTGTTGACATAAGAGTAGGAGTCTTAGTAGTAGTGTCAACAGTAGCACAATTTTCCCAATAGACAATTGTAGACACAGTTGATTCAATGTTTTTTGGATGCTTCGCAGTTGCAAATGCTGTAGTAGCAACAAAAATAGCGAGAGGTGTTGCTACAATACATTCCAAAAATTTTGGATAGGGGTGGTTGATAATCCCTTTCTTTCTAAGAGGGAGTGCTGAAAAATGTAGCAAGAAAGGCTCAATTTCACTTTGCCTTGGTCCAATTGAGGAAATTTAATTTTCCACACCAACAAGACAACTTGGAGGTAGTTAACCAAGGTGACATGGTTCTTGTCACTCAGTTAGCTTAGTAAATTCGAGTTAGAGGGCTTGGAGTTAAGTTAAGCATGTGTGATTGCTAATTTGTAGCAATCAAGTTCAGTTATTTCTAGTTGTATCAATCAGTTAAACTAGTTCTAACAGTTGATGGAACTAGTGGAAGGTCAGTTGTGTAGTGGGACAACAATCTGACTCAATGATCATCTAGCTAACTAATCAATCAACCAAAAATAGCTCATGCATGCAAGGAATTAAAATTTCTAAAGTTGTGGTGCATATTCTAAGGCAATGTACAATTAGTTATTTACTAGATTGAATGTATAGTTTAGAGTATTGGTAAGGTGATCAATCATTGAGATTTGTACTAGGAAATAGGAGCGAGTGAAAGAAACACGAGTGCGGGAACGCGAATGTAGGAAAAGCGAGTGCATGATCAATATTTTCTAGAGCAGTATCAGGAGGTTGGATGTGGCAAAAATTTGACAAGTGTTGGCTAAATGTCCTCGGTTAGTAGGGAGAACAATTTTACCTTTGTAGGTGGTGTTCAGAGTTGGAGCATGCAATTGTAATAGTTTCTCTATTCAACTGATTAATGAAAACAATATTAAGGAGGTTTTAGTAGTTTCTTTCCCTTAGAAACATTTGTGTACCTATCTATTTGATGATGCATGTTTTACTAAATTGTGAATTATTTTCTGCATAGCAGTAGAGTAGAATTGTGTCTCTTGATTTAGATTAAATTTCTTGAGAAGTTGCAATTCTATCACCACAATTTCTACACCATCTGTTAGGGTTAGGGTTTTTGTTGTTTAAGGTTTCATTTTGTTTTTCAATAATAAAAATTCCCTTGAGCCTCATTATAACATAGTTCAGAGGCATGTAGCCGCCACATGTCTTCTCAAAGATAAACTACCATTGCCCGAACTAGTATATTTCGATTCTTATGTAAGAATCTATCAGTTCTTTGATATTAATGAAATGAAGATTTTTTTCTATTGCATCTCTGTGTCTATGTTTATATTTGTATTTTGTTTTGTTCGTGCATAATTCAGAATCAATGGTATTATAGTGGTATTCTCTTTCTTGGTCTTTTGGTGCATGTCCTCAATGAGGTCAGGGTATAAGGAGTTAAGGCTCAAACTAGTTGAACCTTTATAAGACCGACCTCACTGACCATGAAAAACTCCCATGGAGGAAGAAAATAAAGATGAGGGATCACAAGATCCTTTCAAAATATTGCTCAAATAAGCCCTCGAGTGACAAAGGAACCTGATGATGGATAACTTTTCCTAGATCCTTTGGTGGATGCCCACAGGTGACACATCTTCATCTGACAGCCACTCTGGAGGTTCCACCCCCTTTTTAGGTACAAGTCAAATTTTACATTCCCATATTTGAAGGCTAGATAGATGCAGGTGCCATATCTAAATGGTTAAATTTGTTGGAAGGATATTTTTTAGTTCATGATTTTTCCAATAGGGAAGATAGTACTTTTTCACTCCTCAAAGCCACTCTGCATATTAAGGATTGGTGGGAAACCTACTATGAGTAGAGGGGTGAGAGGGAACCCTCATTTTTTTCAACAACACCCACTTGGAATTCTTTCTGATACACCATCAAGGAACAATATTACCCTATTAAGATCTATGACGACAAGCACATACAATGGACTACGTTGCGTCAACAAAGAGATCAAGATGTACATGAGTTGATGAATTTTTTCCATACCCTATGCACAATGTTGGTCATCAAATATTTTGAGAGACATCTGGTGTTCAAGTACTGTGGTTGTTTACACATATACATTCAGGAGGAAATGGAGTTCCCTGACATCTCATCACTTGGTACAACATACCAATATGCTACCAATATTTAGCAGAAATTCAAGCAGAAGAAGTGATACTTTGGATTTGTGAACCCAAATCAGAGAAAAGGCTCCCCCAAGCTACATAGAAAAGAGAAAAGCTATACCAAAACCCCCAAGGAAAACTCTTCGAAGCCACAAGCCAAGAGTAATGAGAAGGAGAAGAAGGACACCGACAAGTTGTGTGAGTTCCATAAAACTCCCACTCACAACACTAACAAATGTCATGCAAAGTGGGTATTGATGGTTGAGCTAAAAGACTCAGAGAAAAATGCATGCTATGATTATGAGATAGAACCCAAAAAGGGAACCAAAAAGGGAATCAACAAGGGAAAGCAGATCATTGACGTAGAACCCACTGCGATGGTAAGCACCACGAAGCTTCAAAAGGTAGGACCTGAGTATCTATAGGAGGGGGATCACCTCTTCCACTCACATATGTGGGTAAAGGGTTCACATGTGCAATTTATCGTTGATAATGGGAGCCAAAAGGACCTGATATAAACTGAGGTCATTAAGAGATTGAAGTTACCAACAACGTCACACCCACAGCTATGCACCATCAATTGGCTCCACCAAGGGTGAGATATCCGTGTCATCCAACAATGTCACTTGCCTTATAACAACAATCCCTTTGTAGATGAGGTATTGTGCAATGTTTCCCCCTTGGAAGTATGTGATGTTTTATTAAGTCAACCATACCTTTGGAATTTTCATGATGTAAATGAATCTAGACCTCGTTATGTTATTATTATTTTGGGTTAGAAATTGTATAAGATACCTGAGGTAGCACTTCCTACTTCCTTTTCTTTGATATCTTCTAAATAATGCAGTAAGATCATTTCCCAGACCGGAAATATTTGTCTTCCTTATGATTCACCCTCAGAACAAGAGGAAGATCGTGGCCACATCCATAGCCTCTAGATAAGGCTCCTCCACAATGGAGTAGCAGATGGACAAGGTCGTGGAGGTATATAGGGACATCTTCACCTCACCCACAAGGGTACCCTTACATTGTCAGGTCAAGTACTCCATCGATTTGACCCCAGGCATGCCACTACCTAATGGACCCATCTCCCAACGCTTTGTTCTAGATAATGATGAAATCAAGAGGAAAATTCAAGAGTTGTTGCATAAGGGGCACATCAGTCCAAGTTCATTACCCTATGGAGGCCCGATCGTGTTGGTACAAAAGAGGGACAAAAACTGGAGGCTTCGTATTGACTATCGGGTGCTAAATGAGATCATTGTTTGGAATATATATCTAATCCCATGTATTAAAGAATTTCTGGACCAGATCAAGGGGGAAAATATTTCTTAAAGATTGACTTGAACTCTGCTTATCACTGGGTACCAATCGAACCCTTTGATGTGTGAAAGATTTCCTTCAAATCCAAGGAGGGCCTTTTCGAATGGTTGGTCATGCTTTTCGTGTTGACAATTTCCCCCATAACCTTGATGAGGTTGATGGATGACATCTTGCAACCCTTCACCAACTCATTCATGGTAGTGTATTTGGATGACATCCTAATATTCAACCAAATTTAGGAAGGGCACCTACACCATATTTGATAGGTCCTCCAAACACTGCAACAACACAAATTGTGTGCCAATTTGGAGAAATTCACTTTTGGTATGACCCAAGTTCAATATCTTGGGTACATTATTGATGAGAAGGGTGTGCATTTGGACCCAACCAAGATACAATTTATTTGGGATTGTTCATCCCCAACCACTCTAGTAGAGCTCCACATCTTTCTGGGCCTTTCCAATTTCTATCATTGGTTCGTGTTGGGATTTTATCATATCATTTGGCCTTTGAGTCAATTCAGCAAGGGTGGAGCAAAAGTAAAGTTATTTTGGTATGAATTCCAATAGAAGGCATTTTCCAAATTGAAGAATCACATTTTATCTGCACCAGTGTTTACGTTACCAGACCTGCAACAACCATTTGAAATTAAGATAGATGCCTCCGACTATGCTATTGGTGTAGTTCTTGCCCATTAAGGGCATTTAGTGGCATATCACATTGAGAAATTTTTAGATACAGTCTGAAACTATCCCACCTATGACAAAGAGATGTATTACATTGTGTAGGCATGTTGATAATGGAAACATTACATTATGGGGAAGGAAACACTCATCCACACGAACCACAAACCCCTGCAGTTCATACATACACAAGGAGAGTTCCAGAATGGTCACCATTAGAAATGGTCCACATATCTGCAACAGTTCCATTTGAACATTAAGTATGAGAAGGGAAGCACCAATAATGTTGTAGATTGCCTCAGTCGACCATGGGTTATGGAATTGACCACTGTGCTCAACTCTTGTGGACATGAGAGTTTAGGATGGCTGCATCTTTATACGAGTGATATAGAATTCAACACCATATACCAAATGCTCCTAGCTGATAAGCAAGTTCTAAATTTTCACCTCCAGGATGCACTATTATGCCACCTGAGACATATCTGTCTTACCTTAAGTGAGCATGCCAAAATGATTTTGGAGGCATACTACTGTTGGATCATTGGATATTTTGGGGTAGAAAGATTAGTGGCAATGCTTCAGAATTATTTTTATTGGCCAAAACTTCGACAAGATATTGGGAAGTACATAAGATCCTGCACTGCCTACGCCAATGCCAAACCTACAATCAAGAAGCAAGGTCTATATACTCATATACCTCCTCCTAGTTGAACCTATGAATCCATATCCATGGATTACATGTTAGGAATTCCTTCTACCAATCATCGCAATGACTGTGTTTTCACGGTCGTTGACAAATCCTCTAAAATGGCCATTTTGGTGGCATGCAAGAAGAGTATCACAACAAAAATCACTACCAAACTCTTCTTTGTATAAGTGTGGGTACACTTTTGGATCCCACAGTCCATTATCTCATATCGGGATGACAGGTTCCTAAGTAAATTTTGTTCAAGCCTTTGGTCATTGTTGGATACCAAGCTCACTAAGTCCATGACCTTCCACCCCCAAATTGATGGCCAAACAAAGGTCGTCAATAGGATGATTGTGCACATCCCGTGCATGTACAACTCAAAGCATCCATGCACATGGGATGAAAGCCTCCCCTATGTCCAACACGACTACAACAAATCTCTCCAAAACTCAACTGGCCACAGTCCCTTTCAGGTGGGGTTGGGATTCCAGCCATTGTGTCCCATTGATGTTGTCATACCACTTGCAACTACTCATGCATATTCAGCTCATGTCCAATCCGAAGCTTATAGAGCTGATAACTTCATTGAATGCATTTATCACATCCGCTAATAGGTCCATGACATATTGGATAGAGAAAATGCTAAGTACAAACAACGTCATGATCAACATCGGGTGCCACACAAGTTCCAGGTGGGCAACAAAGTTTGGTTACATTTGCAGAAGGAGTGCCTCCCCCGGGCCCACCAAAAGCTTCAACTGCTCTGATATGGGCCTTACACCATCACTAATGTTGTAGGAGACAATTATTTCAAGCTTAGCATTCCATCCTTCCCTGGCCTGCACCCAGTATTCAATGTGGACCAATTGTGGTCATACTTTCCCCCATTGTTGGACACATTAGACATTGCTGAGTAACTAACACCAACATAGCTTAACCCAAGTTGTATTGAACAAGCCATGACTGATAGGGTCATGGAAACACATATCAAGAAAAATCACCAGCATAGGATACAATTGTATCGAGTTGTCAAAGCATGCCAACTCCTTCACCAAGGCAAGTGGCTCACTAGGGACCATGTTCAATAGAAATTTTCCTCACATCATGGAGGCTTTGCATGCAATGGGGACCATTGCTTCTTAAGGTGGGAGGATTGATTTAGGTGGATATTGGTGGCCACCCATCTATTCCGCCTGGACCTCCAACTGGTTTAATCAGTTTCCTTGATTATAGCACAATTTACTATTTTTAGTAGTTTTTTTCATTCTTGAACTTCCAGACTTGTTTTGAACCCCTAAACAACGTTTGTTGAGGTTCGTAGCAGAAACATAGTTGTAGGCAGTGGCCTGCTGCAGATATTATAGTACTCAGAGAGAAATTAATAATGAGGTATCATACACGCCAAACAAATATCATATGACCAAGTTACGACTCCAGGAAGTTGGATGTCCAACTAACTGCAACGGGGCCGAAAAACTCTTGGTGTTCCATCTCCTAAGGTTAGGGTTTTGGTTGTTTATGGTTTCCTTTTGTTGTTCAATAATAAAAAGACCATTGAGCCTCATTGTAACACAGTTCATAGGCATGTAGCCACCACATATCTTCTCAGAGATAAGCTACCATCACCCAAACTAGTTTATTTCCATTTTTTATGTAAGCATATTTCAGTTCTTTTATATTAACGAAATGAATATTTATTTCTGCTGCATCTCTATGTTTATATTCTATTTCATTCATGCATAAGTCATAATCAATGATATAATCCTATAATTAAAATGGGACCATGGAAAGAGAAATAAGAAGAGATCAAACTCCTAGACCCCCCAAGAGATAAATCCACCAATTAAGTGGAGATAAAAAAGCAAACTCAATATGAGGGTGGAGTAACCAGCGTTGCAGACCCACTAACACAAAGAGTAATACCTATAAAGTTTTCCAAGACAAGAGATCAACCATGAAATGAACTAAGAGAAGTAGGATGTAACATCCCCTATTTTGACTCCTATATTTTGTAATACCGAAGGTAATTGCAACAACAACATGGGGAACCAAAACTGGCTTAAACACTATTTTAAACTTTCCTAATTATTACTAAAAATTAATTAAACTTGTTGAGGAAGGGAAGACCTACAAATCGGAGTTTGAGGGATGTTGCTTGTTTTACTTGATCATCCATTTTTAAAAAGCCACAACCCATACCCAATAGAAATAAATTTTGAGGTTGATTTCAAAACTGAAAAGGTCATTTATTGAAAATTTTCTAATGTGAAATTATTGGAGTCAAACCTAGATGGGAAACTTTGTTGATAATTCATTTATGAGATCAGGATTGGACTAGGGTAGTGCCCACTCTGATAATTCTCTCTTGTAGACCAAAGAGGCAACCTAGGAGTTGAAGGCACCGAACAACAAGGAAATTCTCTTTGGGCTTTTCCAAGGGAAACAAGTGAAATTCTACATATATGCATAACATAAGTGAATTCACGGTTCTATTCACTTACTCAATAGGAAATAAGTTGATTTGTAACTTACTATTAAAATATTACATTGGAAATTAGATTTTCTTCTCGCCTTTTGAGTTATGAGGCTCTATGACTTGAGCCTGTACCCTGTGACTTTGGGTGTTAACTACTATGACAGTGATTGATGCCACTGAAACCCTTGCGTGAGCCTGCGTTACCAGTGTTTTGTTCAAGGATTGAAATTAAACCACTAAGTGCTTGCCTCTGGTTGATGAAACTCTTAGTGTTTTCATTTTTCTGATGAACCACTTAGTGCTTGCCTTTGGCTAATGAACTACTAAGTTCTTGTTGAATAGTTAATCGAACCATCAGTTACTTTCCTTAGTTGATGAACCACTTAGAGCTTACCTAATGGTTGATGAACCACTAAGTGATTTACAATTGACTAATAAACCACCTGTATGGTGGATTAAACCCTTGGAATTGAGCAACATACCTTTTTCTTGAATTTGAGTGAAGCCCTATGTTTTGAATCTTAGAGAGTGAGTCACAAAGGTGCTTACTGCCAAAGAGTAGTTGATGAACCACCCATACAACGGGCTCCATATACTGAGTGTTTGACCAATTCATTAGTGTGAATTTCCCTTGTGCAAGCATCCCCTTAAATTTGGACTCAACTTGGGGGCGATCAACACTGCAAGAGAGATTGTAGTGTAGTTGGCCTATATTTGGGTGGAGAGTGGAAGTCCCCCCTATAGTTTCCAACAAATATAACTCACTCAAATAAGTTTAATAAATTACACATATTTGGTTTATAAATGATGATTATGCTTGGCACAAAAATGGCTCGAGATTAGTTTCCAGATCCATCGCATAAGAATTAGGATTTATCAACATTTCGAACCTACTTGTGAGGTTCATAACTAGGATAATCTCCAACAAAATTCAAATGGAAAAATCCTAAATTCTGAAACAATAATGGTTTATATATGATTATGTATGGTTCTAGATTGGATGCCTAGATCTTTGTGTATTCCTAGTTGCATTTAAATCTTCTATGGTGGTACTGAATGCTTGAATACGGTAACAAATGACATTTTTGTGAATTACATGATCACTTACATGATTGTGACAAATTGTTTGAAGGCATTTAGTTAACCTATGAATTTATGAGCTCTCAGTTATTTAAAATGTTTAAGATTTGGGAAACTTACTGCCATACTCAAGATTGTTGGTTGTCTTACATATTTTGAGATTTATTCTTATGCTGGAGGTTAATTGAATACATGGGTAGAAATAATGGGCACTTAGACTATGAGTGATATGATTAATTTTATGAGCGTATACAAATACATATATATACGTGTGTGTGTGTGTGTGGGTGTGGGTGTGGGTGTGGGTGTGGGGGTCGGGGGTGATACTATGCAAAACATAATATATGCTATGCATAGATCACAACTCAGGGGGATGACACAAGGTTCAAAAAAAGAAAGACAAGAAAGATAAGTGAAGTGATTATTACCATACCTCACAAGTTCTTATGTAATTTTTCAGTTTCTTCTTTTGCACATTAGTCGAGAGGCTACTATTTTTACCCCAAAAAAAATAATAATTTTATTAATACTATAAAATTACATTCTATATATACATGTATTGCATGTATTCGTATACTGGATCTTGTTAAGATCTTTTACAAAAATGGCCCTTAAATAGTACAAAAGAGATGATACATAGAGTAAAATAGCCAAAAAACTAGGGAAAAGAAAAATATATAATGTCTTTTTCCATACATTAACAACATTATAACATAAATAGTGTCTCATAAACTATGAATAACACAAAATTTGATAACATCTATATGTCAGTGAAGAACAACATAGAAATTATTTGTAGAAGATATCTTCATTCTACGACTTGATAAAGGGTCCGTGATAATATTAAAAAAAATTATCCATTTTGGTGCTCTGAAATCAACCAATCCCCGATACCCAGTCAGATGCCTTCTTTAGAAAGATTGTACGCCTAGATATTGAGGTCCTTGTACACATGTGAATTTTTTTTATTAAAAGTAGCTTTTAATGTAACAATCTCATCTACCAAAGGAAGTAATATCAAGTTGTGACATCTATAAACCCCATTTATCCAGTTAATGACCAATAACGAGTCACCAAAAATGTGAATTTTCTCCACTCATTTCTCCAACACAAATTTCAATAGAAAGTTTAAAGCCATTAACTCCGCATAATTATTTGAGCCTTCTCTAAGACTAATTTTGATGAAGATATACCAAGTATTATAACAATGAAGAATCACTCCTCCAAATAGTTTTGGATCGCCTTGTGAATCCCCATTGAAAAATCCGAAGGATGATATTTAACTATAATTAGAGGATTTAATTCTCTCGGAATGTTCACCCTTGACTATTTAGGAAATATATCAAAAATTTCCAAAATCTATGTAGCTATAATTTCTATAGGTGTCTGTCACTCATTGAATATAACTCTATTTCTTTCCAACCAAATACCCCAACATGTTAAGAGAGGTATCACTTTGAAATATTTTACCCCTTTAGTAGAATTCCACTTAAACCAAGTTTTAAGTCCTCACCTTTCCAAGAACAAGTGGGTCCAAATATATTCCTTAAAGAGACACATGCTGCTTTTGAATATGAGAAATGAATAGTTAGATGATTAACTGATTCTTCCTCCTCATTACACAAGGCACACCTAATTGGCCCATGCAAATTTCGTTCCCTCAACTTATCCAAGGTGGGAGTTTTACTTGCTAGAGTGCACCACATAAAGGGCTTAGATTTAAGGGGGCATATTAGTTTCCATATTGGCTTCCACTAGTCCCCTTGAATATCCATTAATCTGTTTGCATTAAAAATAAGATATCTTGATCTTGGAGTATAGTTTCCATTAAAATCATGTGGCTGAACCAACTCATCAGGTTCTTGTAGAAGTTTAATATGTGCTTCTCTTAAACTTGTTATATATCTTCTCCAGTGTTCATGAAATGGATCAGGTAGTCCTAACTAGTCTAATGACAACCAACCATGTTCCCAAATATTTACTTGCATTGGATCAACAACTTGATTAAGGGAGCGAAGACCATTACCATGTAGGAATTCGATCACCTCTTGAGGTAGTATATTTTCACTTTTACTTCCAATCCATGGATCAAGACCTACCTTTAGATGTGATCCATCCCCTACTTTCCAAGCAAACCTCATTTCAATTAAGGAGGAAGAGGAAATTAAAACTTTCCTTATTATTGAAACACTTGGTTGCTATTTATTTGGCTTCCTTAACCACTCCTCTAAATACCAAGGAAAAATATACATTATGTGTACTACTTATATCCATAAAGAAGGATATTTTGGAAGTTTCCAAATTGCTTTGGCGACTAATGCTTTTGAAAATAAAGACAATTTCTTTAATCCCCATCCACTAGATGCCTTTGGGATTGCAATCCTATCCCTTTTAACCTAAGAATGAATTGAATGGTCCAATGATTCTATCCATAGAAATTTGCAACACATCTTGTTGATCTTTGTGAGAATACCTCTAGGAATCCATGAAAAAGACATCCAATATATAGGGATATCCTCCAAAAAATATTTGATTAGAACCAAGCTACTAGCTCTAGATAACCATCTCATACACCACAATTTCAATATTATTTAAATTTTGGCAACAAACCAAAACCAATTTGCATTTTTCTATCAACTTGGCTTTAATTTGAATCCCAAATATTTCAAACCTTCAACAAAGTCTACAATAGCATAAGGGAAAACATTATGAATCCTATGTATTTATTCAACACTAAGACCACAATGAGATAGAGTATATTTTCCTATATTAATGACCATACTTGTGGCCATTCCAAATAATGTAGTAGAAACCTGAATAGCCAGAGAATCTTGTCTTGATCCATAAAAGAAAATGAGAATGACATCAACAAACAACATAAGTGTTATTTAAAGGCCATTTGAGATAAATAAACCTTTTAGATTCCATCTACATTTGGAAAACCCAAGAAGTCCGATTAAACCTTCAGCGACTAATAAAAATAAAATGGGTGAAAGTGGGTACCCTTGACGAAGGCCTCTCCATGCATGAAAAATGGAGAAGATGAGCCATAAATTAGAACTACAAATGAGATTGAGGAGATACAACTCATTATCCAGTTAACCATGTCCAATTGAAAGCCCAAATGAGTGAGAAAAAGGCATATATAGATCCAACTAACCATATCATATGCTTTTGAGATGTCTATTTTCAAAATAACCCATTTTAATTTTTGAGTTTTCAAGCTATGTGAAGTCCTTATTGAGCAACTATAATAGCTTCATGGAATTGTCTACCCTCTAGAAAGCCAAACTATTCTTTAGATATTTATTTGGAGAGGATAGGTTTAATGTGTTTAGCAATGATCTTGTAGATACGATTGCACAATGAAATATGCCTAAATTTGTCAAAAGAAGATGGAGGATCCACTTTTAGGATTAGTGCAATGAAAGTACTATTAAAAGATGCTATAATACATCTAGAGGCTCGAGATTCTTCCACAAATCGAATCAAATCCTCTCCTATAAGCTCAAAAAGGTCCATGAATAATTCCATTGACCGACCATCACGTCCTGTACTTTTGTCCCTTTGAGAACTAGAGAGAACTGAATCCATTTTTCATCTGCAAAATGTAATTTTGTTCCTTGTCTAAAGGTGAATAAAATTACGGTTTTTTTTTTCTCATATATATATATATATATATATATATATATATATATATAATATTCAGAGCCTCACTGTTCAAGTAGGGTTTGTAGTATTCTTGTATAAGCATGCAAATGTCATGTATTCTTGATAAGAATTGAGAATTCCTATCTCATTGAAGAAACTGTCTAATCTACAATAGACAATCAGGCTAGAATGTAGCCTAAACTGGTGTAGTTTGGCATTTGGAGCCAATTATCTCTTTTTCTTAGGATCTATGGTAAACTAATACTTGTTGGAACCTTTTAACTCTCTTTAGACACAACACGACATCTCTGATGGCCTATTCTTAGGACCTAGCTATTATCTCAGAAAACTTGGTGTTTTGGAAGAAGCACTTGTTCTCTAGGAAATCTTGGTAAAATTCCCTTGAGTTTCTTCTTTACAATCCTTAGCAGTAATTAAGAACTCATTAGGGACCAAATGACCCCGTTAATGTACCTTGTATCTGGGCTAGATACTTCTTCATCTCCCAAGTGCTATTTTCATCCATATGATCAAGGGGATGAATTTCCCATATCATTTTTGGATGATTATGATGATCTAAACATCCATATGGACAAGGCATGAACTCATTTGAAATAGTTCAAATTTATTTCAGACCTGATTTAGTGGTTAATTCAATTTATAACTAGAGATCAAGGGTGGGCCTAACATTGGTGGTTCATTTGTGCAAGTGCTAGATTTTCTTGTGAAGAGAAGACCATATATGGGATCCGAGTGTTAAGAAATGCACACCCATGTGGAGCCCTAGATATCCATTAAGTGGGATTGTGCTTATTCAATGAAGTAAATCTAGGCATCTGAGGGATCCGAGGCATGTCAACAATGGATAATGGCGTGAACACCCATATTTCTCTATAGCTAGATATAACATAAATCCATTGCAAAATCTAATGGAGTAGGCCATGGTAGACCTCATGCCCTATGTTGATGTAGCAACACCACATGGGCCTGATAAATACCATGCGGGGACCATGTAAGAACCCAGTGAGGATGTGGACCCTACATTCTATTGATGTGGTGATGCCACATAAGAAACACAGGAGCCACATGGAAGAACATTACTAATGTGGCCTTACATAACTATTTAAACTTTAGATGGAAATAACATTCAATCTAGGAGTTAGATTGAGATTAATTTTATATTGTCGAGAAGATATCGATGAGTTGAACACAATCATGGTAATTATTGTGGGTTTTGAAAAAGTTGGAAGAAAAGGACTTTCGTAACCACAACTTCATAACATAGATTGGAGTTTGTTTAAATTCATATGTAACACCTCCCACAACCCAAAGTGGCTTGAGGGGTGAGACAAAGTGTTACAATATATGAGGCCAATACAAAAATGGAAAACACAAACATGCATCCAAAATGAGAAGAATTTGAGAGTATTGTTCAAAATCTAAAACTCAAAAATCACCAACCATGAGAAAGTTTGAACTAGAGTGAAAGCTCACCAAGGATCCTAATCCTCAGAAAAAACACTGAGGGTGGCAAGACTTCTTCAAGTTAAGACAAATAAACTTTTAGTCTCACAATTAGTGATTACACCATTAAACAAAGAAAAACATATCTCTGACTATTGAAAACAACATAGAGCTAAAAATCCAAGTAATTCAAGGATTGCAAGTGCAATAATACCAAAACATGTGAGGTTTATTACCCATAATTGTTGTGAGGTTTATTACACATATCTTGGACATTCTCATTGATTGAATAAAGTGGATTGGCTGGTTGGTTTGAGCCTTCCGAACAAGCTAGAAACCATAAATTCCATAGTACAACTTACATGCGCGAGTTGATTGCCAAGTGGGTGGATCTATCGATCTCCACCTCCTATTGACCATCTAATCTCATAATTATCCCGAGCTTCTCCATAGTTGCACACTCGTGGTGGTGTATTATTATTATTAATTATTTTACTTTTAATGACTTAAGTTTCCATATTTATTTATTAGTAATTTTATTTTAATTAAATATTAAACATTAAATATTATGGATATGTATGAAATATAATATAAATTTATTTAATTAAAATAAACTAAACTTTAAATGTCATAAATAATTTTTTTTATTATTAATTTATAATATTAGAAATAAAATAGCTATGATGATTAGATCAACTAGTTGAGTCCTTATTGTTAAAGCACTTTTTCTATTGAGAGGTCACATGTTCAAATTCTCTTGGCGCTTTAGGCTCTGTGGTCAAGCCAACATGAAGTGATCCCTTTGATTGGATCTGTATGGTATTTCATGGATGATTGGATTTGTATAGTACAAATATTTTATGGATGTAGCTATCCTTGATCTCCTTTGAGTGGATTTGTATGGTACAAATATTTCATGGATGTAGCTATCCCTGATCTCTAGAGTCTGTGAACCACATAAAAAAAATATTTAAAATATAATATTTTTCTAAAGTTTTGAACATATTCAAAAATCTAATATCTCAAAGTTGAAATACAAACTTGTGTTTCTCAATTGAAGTAAAATTTATTTGATGCAAAGTTTTGGTTTTACATCAAACTAAAATTTGTATAATTAAAAATTAAAAATTTAATTATATATACTAAGTGTTGTATAATAATATATATATGATTAAATATATTTTGTTAAAATATAGTTATTTATTCATAATTATGATTTCATGGATGTAACTATACCTCATCTCTAGAGTATGTGAACTACATTGAAAAAAATATTTAAAATATATTACTTTCCTAAAGTTTTGAACATATTCAAAAATCTAATATCTCAAAGTTGAAATACAAACTTGTGTTTCTAAATTGAAGTAAAATTTATTTGACGCTTCTAAATTGAAGTAAAATTTATTTGACGCAAAGTTGTGCTGTTACATCAAACTAAAATTTGTATAATTAAAAATTAAAAATTTAATTATATATATAATAAGTGTTGTATAATAATATATATATGATTAAATATATTTTGTTAAAGTATAGTTATTTATTCATAATTAATATAGTGACGAATTAAAAAAAAAAAAAAAAAAGATTTCCTTCCTTTTCTTTCAATTAAATTTATGTGAATAGTGATTAATTGTAAATTAGATATTAACACCATGTCACTTGATTTGTTCATACCATCCCATATATATTGGTTATTAATACTATCTTTTATATATATATATATATAGATATATATATCGGCATTGTTTAACTTATAGACGAAATAACCTTTTTCACCAGAAAGTAATAGAATTTCAAGATTTTGTTGTTGTTCAAAATACATTTTTAATTGCATAAATGGATTCAACACCCTGACAAACCCTTTGGGCATTTGAATTATGCAGATTAAACAATTTAAACTCATGTTTTTAAAATTATCAGTCATATTTTGATTAAAATTAACAAGAAAAAAATGTAATGAAAAAGATTTTTTTTGTTATAATTTTTTCACCTTTTCAGTTTACCTTTTAATTTTGTTTTTTCAATTTTTTTGGTCTTTTCCTCTGTTTTTTTCACGTTTCAAATTTAGTAGCCATCATTTAGTGTTTTCACTCACACTTGAATTCCTCGAAACAATAAAATGATTAGAAAATAAATTATAAATATATCACTAAAAGTTCAATGTAATTATTAATAATAGGTTAATATTTATAATCAAAGTACAACTAGTATAATTAATGGAAAAGCAATAACCTAAATAGTTTTTGCACCAAGAGGTGCTCTTCACCAAAATATGGAAGAGATGTTGTGATGTTATGTAAACATTTTGACTCGATCAAATTACCAGTGATTTCCAGATTATGAGTTTTAGCAACTATAATAAAATGAAATAATAATTATAATTTATGTTGAGTTGATCAAATTAAAAAATAATTATAGTTATAACTTTTGTTAATTTTTGTTGGGTAGTTCAAGTAAAAATAATTATAGTTATAACATTTGTCAAGTTAGCAAAGGTGTTGTTTTGTGTTTTGGTGGGTAGTCTTTTAAATATTATTATAATAATTTTTTCCATATCATATATTTAAATGTGAAAAATATATCATTTTTAATTTACACTATATTTATAGAAATTAAACGAGGTGCTCTTCACCAAAATATGGAAGAGATGTTGTGATGTTATGTAAACATTTTGACTCGATCAAATTACCAGTGATTTCCAGATTATGAGTTTTAGCAACTATAATAAAATAAAATAATAATTATAATTTATGTTGAGTTGATCAAATTAAAAAATAATTATAGTTATAACTTTTGTTAATTTTTGTTGGGTAGTTCAAGTAAAAATAATTATATTTATAACATTTGTCAAGTTAGCAAAGGTGTTGTTTTGTGTTTTGGTGGGTAGTCTTTTAAATATTATTATAATATTTTTTTCCATATCATATATTTAAATGTGAAAAATATATCATTTTTAATTTACACTATATTTATAGAAATTAAACCAGCCTAGATCTATCTTTAACTCTGGATCTATCAAGCCCTCAGAGACATTGAAGATGTAAACCTTTATGTAATTTTCCAAACTTAAATAAATAATGATATGCAAAGCAAAAACGACATACAACATTTTTTTTTTACAATCAGTAAATGCTCATAAAAACTCCAGAAGTAGAACCAACTGAGTAATTCTATTAATCAATGGAGAAAGTGCAATAGTATGGAGGAATGCACATGGGCTTGCCTCAATGAGAAGCGTGAAAAATCCTTGATGATGAGACAATGATCTCAAATACTAGAAATAACTGCTCCTCTAATGCTATGCATTGCCCAGAAAACTACACTATTGGATGGAAAGGAACTGCAAGAAACTCCACCTCCACTGCTCAGAAAATGCTACAAAATTAGCCCCAAGGTCCTTAACCAAAAATCACAAAAACCTAGAAAGGGTTTGGTCTAAATCCAACCTCCAAAATTTGGCCTCCAATATGCCCTGTGCCCTCCAAACTACTTAAAAATATGGCTCCCAAGGAATACTAGCAAAATCCTCCACCCAAGCTCCATAAATGTAGCAATCTCCTCCACAAATGCTTCCCTTATTTCCCCATCAAAGACCAACCTCAAAGATTGATACTCTACCTCCCACGTGTGCACAAACTGCTGCCTCTGTGCTAGCCTAGGAAGTGTGAAAGTTACACTAAAGAGGAGAACTCTTGTCCAACTCCAAAACTCTCCAAAATGGAAGCAAACCCCTATTCCTCCTCTCTAGAATTTCTCCCGACCAAAACTCCTCTGCAAGATGCCCCAAGCAAACTCAACCTCCCTTCACTACGTCCTTCAGAAATATGTACCACCTGGAGATGAATGCAACTACTGGAAACCACAATGAGATTATTTTTCGAAAGAATGAATATAAACCTCTCTAGGGTGGCACTCAAAGTACCCTGAAGAAAGGGTGAGCTCTTCGCTTGAAGAACTCTTGCTAAACAACAAGTGGCTCAGCTAGGCAACTCGAGCAACCAAAGAGAAATTTGATATGCCAAAAGATGTATGGAATGAGGAGAGCTGCCTTCCTTATATAGATCTCGTGGAACACTTTTCCCTTCATTTTCCTTTCATCATGGGTCCCTCTTTTCCCTTCATTTTCCTTCCATCATGGGTCCCTCACTTAACCAACGATTTCCTCTCCATGAAAATCGAACTAGGGAATGTGTATTCTCCTAGTGTGGGTGGCCCCCACGTATAACTTAATCACATCAAAATAATTTATGCTAAGTCTAACCTCCTAATAAAATTGAGTGGGCCCAATCACCCCCAAAATTGGCCCCAAAATGTAATAATTAATTTTGTTCCAAATTAATTTAGGAAGAGACATGACACTTTCCTCAAGTTTTGCACTCAAAAAAGAGATTTGCAACTCGAGAAATCCCTCTAGGCACTCAGAGTTAAGATATATTTAAGAAAATTATATAACATTACTATTATACACTTTAATATTAAAAAATTATATTAATATGATTTATATTTTATATTTAAAATATAAATAATTATTTAAATAAATAATTATTGCTTAATGTTTTAAATAAAAATTTCACACCTCACCAAAAAAAATTGATTAATAAATAATAATGATAATTTCAAATTCCATCCCTCTAGGCACTCAGAGTTAAGATATATTTAAGAAAATTATATAACATTACTATTATACACTTTAATATTAAAAAATTATATTAATATGATTTATATTTTATATTTAAAATATAAATAATTATTTAAATAAATAATTATTGCTTAATGTTTTAAATAAAAATTTCACACCTCACCAAAAAAAATTGATTAATAAATAATAACGATAATTTCAAATTCCATCGATGTAATTGTTCCAATGAATAATATAAGGGAAGCAATAGCAGGAGGGGTGATCTTTTGCCTCAAAGAACAATCAAAGTTCATATATGTTTGGGTTTGGGTACATTAACCAATATTCAAGCTGAATTTTTGGCTTTATGGAAAGGTTTAGAGCTTGCCATAAGAAAAGGTATAAGAAAAATAAGAGTCGTATGGGATTCAATTATTTTCGTAAAGCTAATCTCTAGATTGAAGTTTAAAAGGGGTCCGTTCTAGCTCTTGTGAACAAGATAGTCTTGCAATTAGAGAATTTTGAGGAGATTTATCTCTTCCACATTCTCCAACATTTAAACATGGAAGAAGACACTTTCTAATCATGGGGCAGCGGGGCAGCGGTTGGGAAATATATATTAGAAATAAGCCAAGGTAAAAGGATTTTAACCCTATTTGCACTATTCACATCCACATGTTTTCTTATGAATTCGCAGATAGTTCTGGTTGCTCCTTGACCTGCAGGAGAGGCATCAATCACAAAGGTCTCGTTTATAGAGTTATAATGGGCTTTAGAGTCCCTCACACTTTGAATAGGAAGCAAGCGGATCATAATGTATGGAGGCGGGGAGTAAAACACGCCTCATTCTTTGAAGTTAATTTACTATTGTCCAGACAAATGGTTTGAATTTGGGATTCATTTTAAGTAGGAATTAACAAGCAAATCCATGTCGTTGATCTGACCTCACTTCTCCATGATGTTAGTGTTAAATGCCTTGCTTTTCTCTCCTGGTTCGACCTTTATTTTCATGGAAAATTTCATTCCAACTGCAGGTTCTTATATTTCAGACAATCAAGAATTAATGTTTCTCCTCGGGCATAGCCCCTTCAGGTATGATGAACAAATGTTATATACTCAGGGATCTTTGGAAATTCCTCGTCTCCTCTTACTACGCAACTTTTTCCATGAAAATAGCCACCTAGTTTGAGTCTGGATAATTTGAAAATGTCCACCTTCACGGGTCATGCTCCTGATAATGAGATGGAGTGTTCGAATAGTCCGTTGAAAACATGTTCAAATTTTTAGTAGGCATGGTGGAAATCACAACCAAAAGGCCGAAGATTATGGAAAGTGAGAAGGAAGAAAAGTTTCATCTTTTGGAGAAGTGATGCAACTGATAATGGATAAAAAATTCTCCTGCCTAGAGGCTGAATTGCTCATGATGAAAATGCACAGTAGTGGGGATGCCCTGACAATAGGCGACTTGGGACCCAAGTGAGATAATGAAAAACCAGGAAATGGCGTTTAGGGCGCTGAAGCTAGTGTCTCTGCAATTGGTGAATGCTCGTCTCACGACAAAGAAGTTGCTGGGTCCTCCTGGATTTTCTAAATTTCATGTGTTTTTATGTGATGCGATTATGTACTCTTTTTGGTACAGTTTTGCAGAGTATACTCTTTTTGGTACAGTTTTGCAGAGTATATGGGGAGATTCCAATGTAAAATTGTAGTCTAAAAAGTCCATAGAGACAAGAAAATTTCGTTGTGGATTTACTAGAATATTGAAGCATTTGAAATTACTGAAGTATGTAAATGATTTTGACCATACAACTAAATATTTTAATACAAATGCTATCTGTTTTGTTTAAAAAATAATAATGCTAATTAAAAATGCATACATTGTAAGTTACTCTAAAAAATATATTGATAATTATTATTTATTTAAATATTTATAATTATTATAGTCACACTCAATTAGAGTTAGTATATAATGTTGAAAATAACAACAAGAAATGTTAAACATAGCATCAAGAAAAATCTTAATTTAATTTGTCCTTGAATTAAATTAGGAAATAAATTGTAATTCTAATTTTCATAGCAACTTGTAATAGTTACCTAAGTTAATTTGACTTAGTTGACTCAGTTAATTCGAGTTGGGAGTCTATCAAGAGCCATGTAGAGTGGTTCCTAAAGTGTAAAGGCCCAGGTTGAGTTTTTTTGAGTTGTAATTATTTAATTTAGTTTAATTGAGTTAAATTCGGTTAAACTAGTTTCAACTGATGGAGGAATTAGTGGGAGATCCAGTAGTGGGGTGTAATTTGCAGTAGTGGGGTGTAACCAACACTGCTCAACTAGTAAAGTGATGATTCGCTAATAATTAACTCATGAATGTCATATAAGAGAAATACCCATTTGAGATTGGAGTTCATGGACATTGTACTATCAGTTGTAAAATCATCTAAATTAAACAGGTGGTGTATGCAATCAGAAGAAGACCTAAAATAAATCATTCCTTAATTAGAAAACTCATTAATTTTAGCCATTTGAATTGCCTCTAAAAGGAGGAATGAAGGCACAATTTTAATCAATTTTTTGGTGATACCAAGCAATAGAAAGCACAAGCTTGTGCGTGGAGCTTGTGAGAGAAAGGCGCCCTACGAGACGCTTGTGCACAAGTTGGTAGTGAGATAGATAGAGATAGTGCAGAGGTTGGTCGGGCCTGATAAAAACATTGTAATCTTCTCATATTTTTTTTATTAATGCAATATAAAAATATCAAAGATTTTTAGCCTTGGCTTTCCCTAGAAAATTATTGTGTTATGAGTGATTGAATTCTTTCTCTTTTGTGCTTCGTGATTTCATCGATCAATTATTGTTTTTGCTGATGAGTAGAGTAGATTCAAGTCAATTGTTTTAGCATATTACAATATGCAGTTTGAATTTATAAGGAATTTCTACATGGTATCAAAGGTAGATTTGTAGAAATTTCTACATGGTATTAGAGCTGAAATCACAATAAAAGAGAAGAATTTGAAGTTGTCCTTGCAGATTGATGGAGCTCTAGTTTAGGGCAGATCTAGAAGACCCTATGTGCAAACCTCTTAATGGAGCAAGAAGGCTTTTAGTGGGCAGATCAATGAGCCAATGTTTAGTAACAAAAAGAGGAGTTATGATTGTTGATATTCTCAGATTAAAGAGCAGAGATATTTTCCGCAGGGAGATCAAGACTCAGAGAGAGTCTTGTTTCAGAGAAAGCAACCCTATGGAAGTTAGTACTTCAGGATATGGGGAGTTTAGACTCATTATTGTAGTAGCAGTGCATAAGCGACAACATAGAAGTAGCAACAGTAGTATGAGTAGATCAAAGTTCACTTGACATACAACCATACCTCTAGGTGTGAAGTGGGGCGATGTGAAGCAATAGTCCCAAGAGTGCATAAATTTAGGCAGTGTCCATTGAGGTGTTTTTTTCCTCATGGATCATTACCTTGCTATGGGGGGCCATAGTATTCAATAGCAGGAGGATTAGTGTCAGTCAGATATTGAGGAAGTGTAGAGCAGAGTTGACAACAGAGGAGGAGGCTTAGTAGCAGAGTCAACAACAACACAATTTTCCCAGTAGACAGTTGCAGACACAGTGGATTTAGTTTATTTTGGTTGGATACTTTTTTTGGGGTGAAGATGTTGTAGTAGTAACAAAAACAGTGACAAGTGTTGCATGCAGAACATTCCAAAGGTACTATACCAGGATAGAATTGAATTCCTTTCTTGAGAGGGAGTGTTAAAAATAGCAACAAAAAATGTTAAAAATAACATCAAGAAAAATACTAATTCAATTTGTCCTTGAATTAAATTGTAATTATAGTTCTCATAGCAAATTGTAATAGTTAACTAAGTTAATTTGATATAGTTGAATCAATTAATTCGAGTTGGGAGTCTATCTAGAGTCATGTAAAGTGGTTCCTAAATTTTAGGGGCCCAGTTTGAGTTATTTTGAGTTGTAATTATTTAATTCAGTTTAACAGAGTTAAATTCAATTAAACTAGTTCCAACTAATGGAGGAATTAGTGGGAGATCCAGTAGTGGGGTGTAACCTATAGTAGTGGGGTGTAAACAGCACTGCTCAACCATAAACTGAAGATTCACTCATAATTAACTCATTCATATTAGATCAAATAAAGACCTAGTTGAGATTAGAGTTTAGGGAAAATGTATTATCAATTGTAAAATCATCTAAATTAAACAGATGGTACATGAAATCAAAAGAAGGCCTAAAATAAATCATTCCTTAATTAGAAAATTCACTAATTTTAGCCAATCGAATTTCCTTTAAAAAGAGGAATGAAGGCACAAGTTTAATCATTGTTTTGGTGAGCACGAGTTGGTGAGACCAAGCAATAGGAAGCATATGTTGTGCATGGAGCTTGCGAGAGAAAGGTGTTCCAAGAGAAACTTGTGCACACGTTGGTAGTGAGATAGATAGAGATGGTGCATATGTTGCTCGGGTTTGAGCAAAACATTGTAATCTTATCATATGTTCCGATTAACGTAATGTGGCTTTCCCCAGAAAATTATTGTGTTATGTGTGATTGAATTCTTTCTCTTTTATGCTTCGTGATTTCATCGATCAATTATTACTTCCACTAGTGAATAGAGTATATTCAAGCCAATTGTTTTAGCATATTCCAATCCTCAGTTTGAATCTACAAGGAATTTCTACATATTATATGTTAATATACACATATTCTTGTAATTGAACTTAGTGGTATCAAACTTAAATGTTGGACATTATTAAAATTATTTTAGGATATTATGGCCTTGATTATTCAAAATAACTATAACTATAAATTAAATATCAAACTTAAATGTTAGACATTATTGAAATCATTTTTGGCATTGTTTATTCAAAATGACTATAATTATAACAAGGCAGATTGATATTGTTTTCAAAGTTTTAGTCTTGAAAGGTATTGTAATGTCCTATATAACAACTTTTTTTTTGAAATACTATTATTTTTATAATTTATAAGTAGTTTATATATATATATATATATGAGAGTATTTTCTTTTAGACAAATTAGAAGTATATTTGGGAGAAGAAGCTTGCACCAAAACTATTTTAGTAGAAAAGGATATTATGTTTTTAGTAGAAAAGGATATTATGTTTATTATTTACGTTAATGTTAATGCTATTTTTGAATGAATTTCTTTGATCTTAACAAGAAAATAAGAACTGCCAAATATTTATGTTTATATTTAGCATGTCAATAAATATTGATAAGATAAAATTTATGATCATTAAATCTAATAAAATTATTTATCCTAATTTTAAAGATGAAAATAATAAATAGAGGAATTTCATTCATACAAGATGATGGATTTAAATTTTAATGAATGAATAATTATAATTATTTTGTATGTGTGTGAATTAAGATTTTTTATTGCTTCCCAATAGCTATCAAACAAATTTAACAGTTTGGCCTACTCAACATTGCGATTTTCCATGAGGGAAGTTATACTGACAATGGTGAGGGAAACTGAATTTTATCCAAACAATCAAAACTCTCAATCTAGTTTGCTTCTAAGGTAACTATCTAAATATAGTATCAAAATTGCTACATGTCATCTACTAGTTACAACTTGCCATATATTTAACTATAAAAGAAAATAAATTTATGAAGCCAAAAACATGAGCCAAAAAACTAGGTGAGCATCATTTGTTAGAAGGTGTTATTAGGGCCAGATCCCGAGCATTTGGGTTAGTTGGAGGTTAGAGTCCACACTAAAGATGACCTTCGATATGTGTTAGGAAGACGTTGAGGATAACCAAGCATGCACACTAGTGGTGTTGGACTCTTTGGATTTCATTGAGGCATGTAATGATTTCATTGCAGTCCTCATATTTTTCTTTGAGCACCTGAACTAGGAGCATCTTCATTTGCTAATGGAGGGTGATAGAATTTAGGTATTTACTGCATCGTCCCTTTGTGTGGCCAAATCAACCCAACTAGCAACTTCAGTTTGAATCAAAATAACCCACATGGTCATTAGTGGTTAAAGCATCCAACAGTTAGATTTTTGCCTGAATTTAAGGTGGAGTAGTAGAATGAGGTCAACCCAAAGGGGCATGACCTCTAGACCCCCAATGAGAGTGCATATGTTGTAAAGGAATAATGTTTAGAAGAAAAAATGGCATAAGGATAGAGAGCCCTTAGAGGAGGCACAAACTAGTAAACCAAGCCAAACTAAACCAAGACAATTAGGTCATGAAGGGGATTTATGCCCCGCATTTAGGTTGACTAGGGGATGGGGTGAGGAAAAGTTATGATGGGGATAGCTCCAAACGGGGCCAACAAACCAAATTAACTGGAACAATCTAAAAGGTTTCAACACCACCAAGAGATCCTCCCAACCATAAATAAAATTCCCCCGTGCAGAGAAAATCAAGCTGGAAAACTTACAAAGACTTGGCACAAGAGGAGTTACCCTTGTGTTGATGGCCCACTGATCTCTGAAGTGCTATTTTTGACATGCCCTACTCCCTTGGCCACCTCAAATTCTGAAGTTGGAAATCCCTGCACCTCTCCCTCGCTTTAGACTCGAAATTATATCACAATGCAGTGAGGTTCCAAGCTAGGGGGGCCTAGGCCTCCATAAACTAATGAGCCAGAGAAGCCACCACTATGGTGGAAATATTCCACCTGTGTTATAAATTAATTCATGGAGAAATGAAATACACAAAATATTGCAGAAACACAAATATAGAAACACATAAAACAAGAGAGACACAAATATATGTGGTTCACCCAATTTGGGGTACGTCCACGTAGAAACAACCAATCCTTCCCTTTATATTACCCAACAAAATGAAGAGATACAACATATAGTAGATTTGTTGTAATTTCCTCTTCTATTTCAGAAAACCTCCTCTCTCTTTCTCCCTCAGAATAATCATACAAAGCTGCAACACAATTCCCTCATATAAACTGAGGGTTGCCTTCTAGGGAAAAAACCCCTAAATTAGCATAACTTCTATCGTCAGAAAATCTGCCTAATGAACTGTAGGTTTTAACCCTGTACATAAATTACCTGCAAACGAATTCTTAAAACAAAAAATAAAAAATGGCGAGAGCATAAAACATAAAATATAGGCACATATATTTTCCCCTGGATCCCAAAATCAGGATTGCCAGATTGATTTTTCATTATATTCCTTTCAATGTTACAACACATATATATATACATGTCGAAGCATTCATAAATCCCAATCCATTAACCCTGCATTAGAACATAACGATAGTTCCATTGATTGGATCTACAAGATACCATGGGTAGAAAACCATCATGCCCAAAACCATATGAAAAACCCATGCACAAAACCATAGGTAGGCACGCCCACCTAATATAGGGTCCATTTTTTTTCCCGGGGCACTACCTTGGACCCCATAGAGGGGGGCTACCACCCCCCTCAAACCCCTCGATAGGGGTGGCTTCTGCCCACTTGTGACCCCCCTGTTGCGCCAAACGCAACGAAGGGGGGGCTGTCGCCCCCCCTGTAACCCCCCGCTTCGCACGTGCATCTAGTCATGGAAAGAATATAACATACATCCAACATGAACGAACCAGATTGAATATGAAATTAAAATATTTTACAAGGAAAATTTTCATCTATTTTTAGCTTTGGGGGCACTACACCCACCTGCCCTGGATCCCCTTGACAGCAATAAACGAGCATCTTTGTTGCCCTATTAGGAATAGGAATCCAGCGTGCCTGAAAATAAAAACCTCTAAACAATCAAGAAGATAATCAGGATCCACACTCAACAACCTGTGGGTGGGAATCACCTCGTATGCAACAAAAAATCACGGAGCTGTGATAGGGAAAGCAAGAATGCTTAGTGGAAGTAGAGGCTACCATTTTAATGCGATGGAATGTTAAGTCTTTTGGTATGTGCAAATGCATGGGGTGCGATGGCCACACTGTCCCCTCCTCTTTAATGCAAGGACAGGTAGTAGGGTGGCAAGATCACAATTTTTTTTAAGAATGGAAATTTATATTAAAGTTTAGGAACCTTAGTGCATCTTACTAGTTCACAACATGGAAATTATAAAATGTTGTATTATATTTTTGTAAAAATACTCAAATTTCTAAAGATTTTGTGTAGCCTCTATAATTTTTTCACGATTTTTAAGGTAAAATAATTTTAAACTATGAAATTTGGGCGAATCACTTTTAGAAAAAATGGAAATTGACAAATCTTCTTTTGGAAAAAGCATGGAAAATTAGCCCGCTTGCGAATATTAGCCCCTAAATTTTTTTATGGGCGGGATTCCCCCCTCTGCCCATTAGCTCCATTTTTAACACCTGGATGGGGGAAATCCTAACTTCAAGTATTAATGGTCTTGAGAAAATAATTGAGGGAGGATGAAAAGCTTGTTTTGGTCTTGAGAACAATTATAAAGAAAAGGTCATGAGAATAATTATAAAGAAAAAATATTGGGAAAAAAAGGCGAATCCTCTGTGATACATTTGTTATTTTAGTCAAATCTTTCATGATTGCTAAGTTTGGGTTTGTAATATTTATAACTAATCTTGAAGGAAAATTGAGTAAATCCAAAAGAATTTTATTGTTTATGAATTTGAAATTAAGAGAAATACACCTTATTTGATCCTTCTCTCAAAGCATAGGATTCCTCCCATTGAGAATAAGATTATGATTAGGTACATAATATACAAGCATGACATAATTGACATGAAAGATATAATACTGCCAAATATTTCTTTGAATTCTTGTTGAAATGATCCAGGTGGCTCCAGACACATGTAGAAGTCCAAGAGGACTTAGGAAGGGTCAAAAATCAAAGTGTTTAGATTGTGCTCGAACTAGGTTCATGTTGAAGATCTCGTCATCGTGATCATGGTGGTGTGAATGGTTCGTCAAACCAATTCTGTATGAGAAAGTTAGGAGCAATCAAAGTTTAGAGTTGACTTGGGTGACTAGGCAGGCTTAAGGAGGGAGCAATTTGGACAAAATGCAACCAACCTCGGCCAGATTTTGGGCGAATTTGTGGCCTGTTTAATTTGTCTCCTTCAGTCATTTTTCGAATTTTCAAAAATGACTAATTGTTGTTTAAATAAAACAAAAAAATATAATTTTGGGGTGGCGGGCCACCAACCCCACCACCCCCCATATCCAATGTATTAAAATAAAAAAAATATATTAAATATGGGCCGATGAACCATGACCCCCACCGGCCCTCCCTCAACCACCGAAACAATTAATTAATTAAGGGGTGGGTAGCCATGACCCCGCCACCCCCAGAGCCGCTCATCAATGTTACCATTAATAGTGGGGGGCGCGGGCTGTCAACCTCGCCGCCCCTCCACCTCACCTAAAACACAACAATGCAACGGATTGGGGGAAGCGGGCCACCAAGACCGGTGGACCTGCCTCCCAAAAATAAACTTTGTAATATATTATGGTTAAAAGGGGAGGGGCAGGATTTGATCCCCCAACCCCTCCTCAACAACTTGTTATTATTACCACTATGCCAAACCACCGTCTTGGTGAATCCACCCTCAAAACTTTAAATGAAACTTTTTACAAAGTGCGCCAGGGGAGAAGTGCATGCACGTAGTTCGAGGTAGATCCATTCTAGGTGGTGGAACCATGAGCAATGCAGAGAGGGGGCCGAAACCATGATCTGAGCAATTTCTCCGAGGGGGGCAGATTTTCACTTTGTCAGATTTTGACAAATTTTATATGGTTTTAGCATTTCTCAATGCCATGAACTCAACGGTGCTATCCATTTCTCCATCAGAGATCTGCAATTTTCGGCCTTCTTAAATTTTGGAGATATAAGGTCGTCATTTATACTTTTGATGTATTTTCATTATTTTTCCATCTAATGAAAGTAGGGCTTCCCCACTAATTTGAGCAGGGCCCAGAGACGTAGTCCCTCCTAGATGAACTCTGATATCAATCTGGTGTCTTCTATGCGTGACTTTCTATTCTTCTCTTCCTCTTCTTTTATGCACTTGTAATTCCATGGATAAATGCAAGCTTAATATGTAATTCTTTAATGCATCACAAGGAAAAGATTTTTGGGATCAAGTGGTATCAGAGCTGGTCTTTGTAGATGTGAATTGCATGTTTGTATGCTAACAAGAAACAAGCTCTGAAGAGGCGAAGGGAAACTAAGGTCTTTCGATCCCAAAGTGGGGCGTGCACATCGAAGGAGAAACATGGTAGATGAAGAGGCTCGTTATGAAGAGGAGCTCAATTTCTGCAAAACCTTCTATACAATGGCAAAATATGTCGGTCAGTTGCTTTCAAGGCTGGAGAAAGCTAAAGGGAAAAAGGCAGAAGAATAAGGGTTAGTGCATGGAAATGGTGGAGAAGAACCCCCTCCTTCTCCTTCCACGAGTGAAATCTCTTCTTCCTCTCATCACCATCATCGTAGAAATTCAAGGGGTGCATCTAAGAAACCTTTCTTTAAATTAGATGTGAAATTTGATCTTCCCATGTATAACGGTGAAAGTAATGCAAAAAAGCTTAATAACTAGATTAGGCAGATTGAGATCTACTACAGGATTCAACAGATTGAAGAGGATGAGGCAAATATTCAGTTGGCCTCTCTTCGACTGAGTGGCACCACTCTCGTCTGGTGGGAGAACAAATTGTGAAGCAGTAAGAGTGTGGGTAATCTTCTTTCCTCATGGCCTAGTTTCATTTTTGCATTAAAGGAACAATTTTATCCCTTGGGTTATAAGAAAAAAGCCTTAATGGATTGGCAATACTTAAGGCAAGGCAAAGGTCAAGATGTTCAAAGCTTTACCGAGGAGTTTAGAAAACAAGCACTTAATTTGGGCATTTCACTTGACTCACCTGAAGTAGTAACTAAGTATATTGGATCATTACATAGTTACATTAGACATTCAATATTATTGTTTGAACCTACTACCATTGACTCAGCTAGTGTAGATACCATTCATCTGGAAAATAGGGAAACACCTGAACGAGATGACCACCCAAAGAGAACCACAACAGCTAAGAGAAGGGGAGCAAAGCTCTCTTGTACACATTGTGAGAAAGAGGGGCATGAAGAAGAAAATTGTTGGAAGTTGCACCTTGAGCTGAGACCTGAAAGGAATGATAGAAAGGGGAAGCAGAAGGTCGTCACCATCGTGCAACAAAACCAAGATTCCAAGTCAGAGGAAGATGAGAAGGTTGCAACTGCAGGATTTGCACGAGGTAGGCCCATTGACTTGGGGTCTGTTCTGGCGATGAAATGAAGTTTGTGGCCCTTGGGATCACAGTAGGAGGACCCATAGATTTGGGGTTTGATTCTGACCATGAATCAAGGATTTCAACATACATAATGAAAAGGGCACTCCCCATAGCAGGACTCCAAGAACTTGAGGAGATCAACCACCGTATCCAAGAAGAGAATGTTGAGCTAAGGAGGCTTCTACAGGAGGCAAGGGAAGAAAAAAAAATATTACTATGCCAGTTGCAAGCCAAGGATGAGCCCTTGGAAAAGCTGCAGCATCGCTATCCAGAGGTAAAAAGTGATTCCCCGATTTCATATGATTTTCATGATGATGAATTTGTTGCTTTTGAAAAACATACTACAAAGATTGGATCCAAACTATTGAAGAAGATGGGCTATTAGGGAAAGGGCCTCAGTATCAAATACCTAGGCATCGTAAATGCCATCAAAGTCTAGGAATTGCCGTGTTGTGCAGGACTCGGATACGCCAGAAAGGAAACGGGAGAAAGCTCCAATACAGCTAGTAACCAGCCAACGACAGACGATGAAATTCCCTTCTCACAGTCCAGCGATAGCGACGGCTTGTTGGGCATGGAATACCCCCAAGGCATGTTTTGGGGCTCAAAGCCCAAGTTTTGACCAAATCTTGTTGTAATGCTCCGCGAATTGCGGGCACGGGGTGCGAAAGTATGATAGAGTCATAGGTTTGTCCGCCCTATTTTTGTAATATAATGTCGGTTGGATAGACCTACCCATGGTCCGCAGACCATGGGATTAGATAAATAGAGCGAGGCTCTAAGTGTAAAAGGAGGGAGAGAAAAGCACGTCTAAGTGACTGAGTCGTAAGTTGAAGTGTGTCTTTGGGTTGTAGAGTAGGAGAAGGCTCTGCAGTTGAGTGTGCAGAGGCCTAGTAGTCCACCGTTGAGTGCGTGGACCCCTGCAGTTGAGTGTGCAGGGTGAGTCGAGTCTGTAACCAAGGAAGGAATTAATAAAGAGAAGTTTTGTCATAATTCTGTGTATCTATTCTTGGGTTAATGCATGTTTGTTATAATTTTCAAAGATACTATTTATTTACTGCGTGCACCTATATGAATGGTTTATGTTGTTAAGTATAACTTAAAGAACACAAGTATGATAAGATAATTCACTAAAATTGGAATACCAGTAAGGTCTTGGGTAATAACGTAGAGCGCGATGTTCAACCCTTGGGTAGGGTTGCGCAAAGATAGTATATCAGGCTGCGAGGTACGGGAAAGTGCGCGAAGCAACCTACACGTAGGGTCAAACTGCAGACCCGTTGAAGTCATCAGACATCTCCAAGGTGCGGAAACCTAGTTCTAACACCCTACCATACTACTTCGGGTGAGACCTCAGTCCGTGTTCCACGGGCTGTTTCCGAAAGGGCCAGTAGTACTGAGATTTGTTTGGCTAACTTAACTCTGAACTTGGGTCAGGCCCCAATAAGCCAACAAATGGTTCCGTTGCTGGGACTAGGATCTGCTTAGAGATGTCTGATGTCGTATCACTAGAATCCGACAAAGAAAGGAATTGAAGACTGGTTGGATAGAAAGATTCACGAGTTCGCGGCGCAGGAAAACAAGAATCCATGATTATCAAAGGAAGAGTGGTTATATTGTTACTTATATACGAAAATCAACAAAATTTTCTTTGCATCCTTCCCCTCTGAGTTGTACGAGTGGATCGCGAAGCTAGCAGACAGTCAAGGAAGGTGTAGGCTCAACAAACCTATTGTGTGGACTCTAGAGTTGGTGCACAGACTGGAAGCATTGGAAGATAAGATCGTGCACGCTATGCATCACTGGCTCGATTGAATTATAGGAGGATTTATCACCTAGTTCGCGGTAGACACTTCAATCAGCTATAGCGAGGCAGAATGACACTTTCTCAAAGGACTGCGAGATAAGTACGTTAAATATTTGAACACTTGGATTAAAATGATAATGTGTGAAAAGCAGGTTATGCGAATAAATTGATGTTTGGGGCTACGCGAAGTGGGAGGATCTACAGAAACGAAGGTAGAGCAGAACTAGAAACTATCCCCTTGATTTAGAGCTCGCGAACGTTTCACCAACAAGTGCGATCAGGTTGATAAAGCAGCAAATTCTGCGCATACCACTTCCACCTACACCACTGCCAGTTTCACCATCTTCACCCCAATCTTCACCCACACCACCTCCGCCACCACCACAGTTCAATATGGCTAGCGCGATAAAATTGCGATGTTCAAAGGAATAGGGAATGAAGAAATTGGCTCCACCAAGGGTAAGATATCCATGTCATCCAACAATGTCACTTGCCTTATAACATCAATTGGCTCCACCAAGGGTAAGATATCCATGTCATCCAACAATGTCACTTGCCTTATAACATCAATCCCTTTGTAGATGAGGTATTGTGTAACATCAATCCCTTTGTAGATGAGGTATTGTGAAATGTTTCCCCCTTGGAAGTATGTGATGTTTTATTAAGTCAACCATACCTTCGGAATTTTCATGATGTAAATGAATCTAGACCTCGTTATGTTATTATTACTTTGGGTTAGAAATTGTATAAGATACCTGAGGTAGCACTTCCTACCGCCTTTTCTTTGATCTCTTCTAAATAATGCAGTAAGATCATTTCCTAGACCGAAAATATTTGTCTTCCTTATGATTCACCCTCAGAACAAGAGGAAAATCGTGGCCACATCCATAGCCTCTAGATAAGGCTCCTCCACAATGGAGTAGCAGATGGACAAGGTCGTGGAGGTATATAGGGACATCTTCACCTCACCCACAGGGGTACCCCTACATTGTCAGGTCAAGCACACCATCGATTTGACCCCAGGCATGCCACTACCTAATGGACCCATCTCCCAACGCTTTGTTCTAGAGAATGATGAAATCAAGAGGAAAATTCAAGAGCTGTTGCATAAGGGGCACATTAGGCCAAGTTCATTACCCTGTGGAGGCCCGATCATGTTGGTACAAAAGAAGGACAGAAACTGGAGGCTTCGTATTAACTATCGGGTGCTAAATGAGATCATTGTTTGGAATATGTATCCAATCCCATGTATTGATGAATTTCTGGACCAGATCAAGGGGGAAAAATATTTCTTAAAGATTGACTTGAAATCTAGTTATCACTAGGTACCAATCGAACCCTTTGATGTGTGGAAGATTTCCTTCAAATCCAAGGAGGGCCTTTTCGAATGGTTGGTCATGCTTTTCGTGTTGACAATTTCCCCCACGACCTTGATGAGGTTGATGGATGACATCTTGCAACCCTTCACCAACTCATTCGTGGTAGTGTATTTGGATGACATCCTAATATTCAACCAAATTTAGGAAGAGCACCTACACCATATTCGATAGGTCCTCCAAACTCTGCAACAACACAAATTGTGTGCCAATTCGGAGAAATGCACTTTTGGTATGACCCAGGTTCAATATCTTGGGTACATTATTGATGAGAAGGGTGTGCATGTGGACCCAACCAAGATAAAATTTATTCGAGATTGTTCATCCCCAACCACTCTAGCAGAGCTCCACATCTTTTTGGGCCTTTCCAATTTCTATCATTGGTTCGTGTTGGGATTTTCTCATATCATTTCGCCTTTGAGTCAATTCAGCAAGGGTGGAGCGAAAGTAAAGTTCTTTTGGTATGAATTCCAATAGAAGGCATTTTCCAAATTGAAGAATCACATTTTCTCTGCACCAGTGTTTACGTTACCATACCTGCAACAACCATTTGAAATTAAGATAGATGCCTCTGACTATGCTATTAGTGTAGTTCTTGCCTATTAAGGGAATTCGGTGGCATATCACAGTGATAAATTTTTAGATATAGTCTGAAACTATCCCACCTGTGACAAAGAGATGTATTCCATTGTGTAGGCATGTTGATAATGGGAACATTACATTATGGGGAAGGAAACGCTCATCCACACGAACCACAAACCCCTGCAGTTCATACATACACAAGGAAAGTTCTAGAATGGTCACCAGTAGAAATGGTCCACATATCTGCAACAGTTCAATTTGAACATTAAGTATGAGAAGGGAAGCACCAATAATGTTGTAGATTGCCTCAGTCGACCGTGGGTTATGGAATTGACCATTGTGCTCAACTCTTGTCGACATGAGAGTTCAGGATGGCTGCATCTTTATACGAGTGATATAGAATTCAACACCATATACTAGATGCTCCTAGCTGACAAGCAAGTTCTAGATTTTCACCTCCAGGATGCACTGTTATGCCACCTGAGACATATCTGTCTTACCTTAAGTGAGCATGCCAAAATGATTTGGGAGGCACACTATTGTCATATCATTGGATATTTTGGGGTATAAAGATTAGTGACAATGCTTCAGAAGTATTTTTATTGGCCAAAACTTCGACAAGATGTTGGGAAGTACATAAGATCTTGCACTGCCTACGCCATTGCCAAACCTACAATCAAGAAGCAAGGCCTATATACTCCTCTACCTCCTCCTAGTCGACCCTATGAATCCATATCCATGGATTACATGTTAGGACTTCCTTCTACCAATCATCGCAACGACTGTGTTTTCACAGTCGTTGACAAATCCTCTAAAATGGCCATTTTGGTGGCATGCAAGAAGAGTATCACAACAGAAATCGCTACCAAACTCTTCTTTGTACAAGTGTGAGTACACTTTTGGATCCCACAGTCCATTATCTCATATCGGGATGAAGGGTTCCTAAGTAAATTCTATTCAAGCCTTTGGTCGTTGTTGGATGCCAAGCTCACTAAGTCCACGACCTTCCACCCCCAAATTGATGGCCAAACAAAGGTCGTCAATAGGATGATTGTGCACATCCTGCGCATGTACAATTCAAAGCATCCATGCACATGGGATGAAAGCCTCCCCTATGTCCAACACGACTACAACAAATCTCTCGAAAACTCAAATGGCCACAGTCCCTTTCAGGTGGGGTTGGGATTCCAGCCACTGTGTCCCATTGATGTTGTCATACCACTTGCAACTACTCATGAATATTCAACTCATGTCCAATCCGAAGCTTATAGAGGTAATAACCTCATTGAACACATTTATCACATCCGCTAACAGGTCCATGACATATTGGATAGAGAAAATGCTAAGTACAAACAACGTCATGATCAACCTCAGGTGCCACACAAGTTCCAGGTGGGCAACAAAGTTTGGTTACATTTGCAGAAGGAGTGCCTCCTCGGGGCCCACCGAAAGCTTCAACTGCTTTGATATGGGCCTTACGCCATCACTAAGGTTGTAGGAGACAATTATTTCAAGCTTAGCATTCCATCCTTCCCTGGCCTGCACCCAGTATTCAATGCGGACCAATTGTGGTCATACTTTCCACCATTGTTGGACACATTAGACATTGCTGAGCAACTAACACCAACAGAGCTTAACATAAGTTGTATTGAACAAGCCATGACTGATAGGGTCATGGAAACACATATAAAGAACAATCACCAGCATAGGATACAATTGTATCGAGTGGTCAAAGCATGCCAACTCCTTCACCAAGGCAAGTGGCTCACTAGGGACCATGTTCAATAGAAATTTCCTCACCTCATGGAGGCTTTGCATGAAATGGGGACCATTGCTTCCTAAGGGGGGAGGACTGATCTAGGTGGATATTGGTGGCCACCCATCTATTCCACCTGGACCTCCAACTGGTTTCATCAGTTTCCTTGATTATAGCACAATTTACTATTTTTAGTAGTTTTTTTCGTTCTTGAACTTCCAGACTTGTTTTGAACCCCTAAACGATGTTTGTTCAGGTTCGTAGCAAAAACATAGTTGTACGCAGTGGCCTGTTGCAAATATTATAGTGCTTAGAGAGAAATTTATAATGAGGTATCATACACGCCAAACAAATATCATATGACCAAGTTACGACTCTAGGAATTTGGATATCCAACTAACTGCAACGGGGCCGACAAACTATTGGTGTTCCATCTCCTAAGGTTAGGGTTTTGGTCGTTTATGGTTGCCTTTTGTTGTTCAATAATAAAAAGACCATTGAGCCTCATTGTAACACAGTTCATAGGCATGTAGCCACCACATATCTTCTTAGAGATAAGCTACCATCACCCAAACTAGTTTATTTCCATTTTTTATGTAAGCATATTTCAGTTCTTTTATATTAACGAAATGAATATTTATTTCTGCTGCATCTTTGTGTTTATATTCTATTTCGTTCCTGCATAAGTCATAATCAATGATATAATCCTATAATTAAAATGGGACCATGAAAAGAGAAATAAGAAGAGATCAAACTCCCAGACCCCCCAAGAGATAAATCCACCAATTAAGTGGAGATAAAAAAACAAACTCAATATGAGGGTGGAGTAACCACTGTTGCAGACCCACTAACACAAAGAATAATACCTATAAAGTTTGCCAAGACAAGAGATCAACCATGCAATGAACTAAGAGAATTAGGATGTAACATCCCCTGTTTTGACTCCTATATTTTGTAATACCGAAGGTAACTGCAACAACAACATGGGGAACCAAAACTGGCTTAAACACTATTTTAAACTTTCCTAATTATTACTAAAAATCAATTAAACTTGCTGAGGAAGGGAATACCTACAAATCAGAGTTTGAGGGATGTTATTTTTTTTACTTGATCATCTATTTTAAAAAAGCCACAACCCATACCCAATAGAATTAAATTTTGAGGTTGATTGTAAAATTGAAAAGGTCATTTATTGAAAATTTTCTAATGTGAAATGATTGGAGTCAAACCTAGATGGGAAAATTTGATGATAATTCATTTATGAGATCAGGATTGGACTAGGGTGGTGCCCACTTTGATACTTCTCCCTTGTAGACCAAAGAGGCAACATAGGAGTTGAAGGCATCGAACAACAAGGAAATTCTCTTTGGGCTTTGCCAAGGGAAACAAGTGAAATTCTACATATATGCATAACATAAGTGAATTCAGGGTTCTATTCGCTTACTCAATAGGAAATAAGTTGATTTGTAATTTACTATTAAAATCTTACATTGGCAATTATATTTTCTTCTCGCCTTTTGAGTTATGAGGCTCTATGACTTGAGCTTGTACCCTGTGACTTGGTTGTTAACTAATGTGACAGTGATTGATGCCACTGAAACCCTTGCATGAGCCTGTGTTACCAGTGTGTTGTTCAAGGATTGAAATTAAACCACTAAGTGCTTGTCTCTAGTTGATGAAACTCTTAGTGTTTTCATTTTGCTAATGAACCGCTTAGTGCTTGCCTTTGGCTAATGAACCACTAAGTTCTTGTTGAATAGTTAATCGAACCACCAGTTACTTTCCTTAGTTGATGAACCACTTAGAGCTTACCTAATGGTTGATGAACCACTAAGTGATTTCCAATTGACTATTAAATCACCTGTATGGTGGCTTAAACCCTTGGAATTGAGCAACATACCTTTTTCTTGAATTTGGGTGAAGCCCTATGTTTTGAATCTTAGAGAGTGAGTCACGAAGGTGCTTACCGCCAAAGAGTAGTTGATGAACCACCTATACAGCGGGCTCCATATACTGAGTGTTTGACCAATTCATTAGTGTGAATTTCCCTTGTGCAAGCATCCCCTTAAATTTGAGCTCAACTTGGGGGCGATCAGCACTGCAAGAGAGATTGTAGTGTAGTTGGCCTATGTTTGGGTGGAGAGTGGAAGTCCCCCCTATAGTTTCCAAAAAATATAACTCACTCAAATAAGTTTAATAAATTACACATATTTGGTTTATAAATGATGATTATGCTTGGCACAAAAATGGCTGGAGATTAGTTTCGAACCTACTTGTGAGGCTCATCACTAGGATAATCTCCAACAAAATTCAAATCGCAAAAGCCTAAATTCTGAAACAATAATGGTTGATATATGATTATGTATGGTTCTAGATTGGATGCCTAGATCTCTGTGTATTCCTAGTTGCATTTAAATCTTCTATGGTGGTACTGAATGCTTGAATACGGTAAAAAATGACATTTTTGTGAATTACATGATCACTTACATGATTGTGACAAATTGTTTGAAGGCATTTAGTTAACCTATGAATTTATGAGCTCTCAGTTATTTAAAATGTTTAAGATTTGGGAAACTTACTGCCATACTCAAGATTGTTGGTTGTCTTACATATTTTGAGATTTATTTTTATGCTGGAGGTTAATTGAATATATGCGTAGAAATAATGGTCACTTAGACTATGAGTGATATGATTAATTTTATGAGCGTATATAAATACATATATATACGTGTGTGTGTGTGTGTGTGTGTGTGTGGGTGTGGGTGTGGGGGTGGGGGTCGGGGGTGATACTATGCAAAACATAATATATGTTATGCATAGATCACAACTCAGGGGGATGACACAAGGTTCAAAAAAAGAAAGACGAGAAAGATAAGTGAAGTGATTATTACCATACCTCACAAGTTCTTATGTAATTTTTTAGTTTCTTCTTTTGCACATTAGTCGATAGGCTACTATTTTTACCCCAAAAATAATAATAATTTTATTAATGCTATAAAATTACATTCTGTATATACATGTATTGCATGTATTTGTATACTGGATCTTGTTCAGATCTTAAATTTACAAAAATGGCCCTTAACTAGTACAAAAGAGATGACACATAGAGTAAAATAGCCAAAAAACTAGGGAAAAGAAAAATATATAATGTCTTTTTCCATACATTAACAACATTATAACATAAATAATGTCTCATAAACTACGAATAACACAATATTTGATACATCTATATGTCAGTGAAGAACAACATAGAAACTATTTGTAGAAGATATCTTCATTCAACGACTTGATAAAGGGTCCGTGATAATATTAAAAAAAATATCCATTTTGGTTCTCTGAAATCAACCAATCCCCGATACCCAGTCAGACGCCTTCTTTAGAAAGATTGTACACCTAGATATTGAGGTCCTTGTACACATGTGAAAAAAATTATTAAAAGTAGCTTTTAATATAATAATCTCATCTACCAAAGGAAGTAATATCAAGTTGTGACATCTATAAACCCCATTTATCGAGTTAATGACCAATAACGAGTCACCAAAACTGTGAATTTTCTCCACTCATTTCTCCAACACAAATTTCAACAGAAAGTTTAAAGCCATTAACTCTGCATAATTATTTGAGCCTTCTCCAAGACTAATATTGGTGAAGATATACCAAGTATTATATCAATGAAGAATCACTCCTCCTCCAAATAGTTTTGGATCGCCTTGTGAATCCCCATCGAAAAAATCCGAAGGATGATATTTAACTACAATTAGAGGATTTAATTCTCTCGGAATGTTCACCCTTGACTATTTAGGAAATATATTGAAAATTGCCAAAATCTATGTAGCTATAATTTCTGTAGGTGTCTGTCACTCATTGAATATAACTCTATTTCTTTCCAACCAAATACCCCAACATGCTAAGAGAGGTATCACTTTGAAATATTTTACCCCTTTAGTAGAATTCCACTTAAACCAAGCTTTAAGTCCTCACCTTTCCAAGAACAAGTGGGTCCAAATTTATTCCTTAAAGAGACACATGCTGCTTTTGAATATGAGCAATGAATAGTTAGATGATTAATTGATTCTTCCTCCTCATTACACAAGGCACACCTGATTGGCCCATGCAGATTTTGTTTCCTCAAATTATCCAAGGTGGGAGTTTTATTTGCTAAAGTGCACCACATAAAGAGCTTAGATTTAAGGGGGAATTTTAGTTTCCATATTGGCTTCCACTAGTCCCCTTGAATATCCATTAATCGGTCTACATTAAAAATAATATATCTTGATCTTGGAGTATAGTTTCCATTAAAATCATGTGGCTGAACCAACTCATAAGGTTCTTGTAGAAGTTTAATATGTTCTTCTCTTAAACTTGCTATATATCTTCTCCAATGTTCATGAAATGGATCAGGTAGTCCTAACTAGTCTGATGACAACCAACCATGTTCCCAAATATTTACGTGCATTGGATCAACAACTTGATTAAGGGAGCGAAGACCATTACCATGTAGGAATTCGATCACCTATTGAGGTAGTATATGTTCACTTTTACTTCCAATCCATGGATCAAGACCTACCTTTAGATGTGATCCATCCCCTACTTTCCAAGCAAACCTCATTTCAATTAAGGAGGAAGAGGAAATTAAAACTTTCCTTATTATTGAAACACTTGGTTGCTATTTATTTGGCTTCCTTAACCACTCCTCTAAATACCAAGGAAAAATATACATTATGTGTACTACTTATATCCATAAAGAAGGATATTTTGGAAGTTTCCAAATTGCTTTGGCCACTAATGCTTTTGAAAATAGAGACAATTTCTTTAATCCCCATCCACTAGATGCCTTTGGGATTGCAATCATATCCCTTTTAACCTAAGAATGAATTGAATGGTCCAATGATTCTATCCATAGAAATTTGCAATACATCTTGTTGATCTTGGTGAGAATACCTCCAGGAATCCATGAAAGAGACATCCAATATATAGGGATATCCTCCAAAAAAGATTTGATTAGAACCAAGCTACTAGCTCTAGATAACCATATCATACACCATAATTTCAATATTATTTAAATTTTGGGAACAAACCAAAACAAATTTGCATTTTTCTATCAACTTGGCTTTAATTTGAATCCCAAATATTTCAAACCTTCAAAAAAGTCTACAATAGCATAAGGGAAAAAATTATGAATCCTATGTATTTCTTCAGCACTAAGACCACAATGAGATAGAGTATATTTTCCTATATTAATGACCATACTTGTGGCCATTCCAAATAATGTAGTAGAAACCTGAATAGCCAGAGAATCTTGTCTTGATCCATAAAAGAAAATGAGAATGACATCAACAAACAACAAAAGTGTTATTTAAAGGCCATTTGAGATAAATAAACCTTTTAGATTCCCTCTACATTTGGAAAACCCAAGAAGTCCGATTAAACCTTCAGCGACTAATACAAATAAAATGGGTGAAAGTGGGTGCCCTTGACGAAGGCCTCTCCGTGCATGAAAAATGGAGAAGATGAGCCATAAATTAGAACTGCAAATGAGATTGAGGAGATACAACTCATTATCCAGTTAACCATGTCCAATTGAAAGCCCAAATGAGTGAGCAAAAGGCATATATAGATCCAACTAACCATATCATATGCTTTTGAGATGTCTATTTTCAAAATAACCCATTTTATTTTTTGAGTTTTCAAGCTATGTGAAGTCCTTATTGAGAAACTATAATAGCTTCATGGAACTGTCTACCCTCTAGATAGCCAAACTGTTCTTTAGATATTTATTTGGAGAGGATAGGTTTAATGTGTTTAGCAATAGCGTTAGCAATGATCTTGTAGATACAATTTCACAATGAAATATGCCTAAATTTGTCAAAAGAAGATGGAGAATCCACTTTTAGGATTAGTGCAATGAAAGTACTGTTAAAAGATGCTATAATACATCTAGAGGCTCAAGATTCTTCCACAAATCGAAGAAAATCCTCTCCTATAAGCTCAAAAAGGTCTATGAATAATGCCATTGACCGATCATCATGTCTTGTACTTTTGTCCCATTGAGAACTAGAGAGAAATGAATCTGTTTTTCATCTGCAAAATGTAATTTTGTTCCTTGTCTAAAGGTGAATAAAATTACGGTTTTTTTTCACACACACACACACACACACACACATACACACAGGTATATATATATATATATCTCTCTCTCTCTCTCTCTATATATATATATATATATATTTATATATATATATATATATTCAGAGCCTCACTGTTCAAGTAGGGTTTGTAGTATTCTTGTATAAGCATGCAGTTGTCATGTATCCTTGATAAGAATTGAGAATTCCTATCTCATTGAAGAAACTGTCTAATCTACAATAGACAATCAAGCTAGAATGTAGCCTAAACTGGTGTAGCTTGGCCTTTGGAGCCAATTCTCTCTTTTTCTTAGGATCTATGGTAAACTAATACCTGTTGGCACCTTTTAACTCTCTTTGGACACAACACGACATCTCTGATGGCCTATTATTAGGACCTAGCTATTATCTCAGGAAACTTGGTGTTTTGGAAGAAGCACTTGTTCTCTAGGAAATCCTAGTAAAATTCCCTTGAGTTTCTTCTTTACAATCCTTAGCAGTAATTAAGAACTCATTAGGGACCAAATGACCCTGTTAATGTACCTTATATCTGGGCTAGATACTTCTTCATCTCCCAAGTGCTATTTTCATCCATATAATCGAGGGGATGAATTTCCCATATCATTTTTGGATGATTTTGATGATCTAAACATCCATATGGACAAGGCATGAACTCATTTGAAATAGTTCAAATTTATTTCAGACTTGATTTAGTGGTTAATTCAATTTATAACTAGAGATCAAGGGTGGGCCTAACATTGGTGGTTCATTTGTGCAAGTGCTATATTTTCTTGTGAAGACAAGACCATATTTGGTATCTGAGTGTTAAGAAATGCACACCCATGTGGAGCCCTGGATATCCATTAAGTGTGATTTTGCTTATTCAATGAAGTAAATCTAGGCATCTGAGGGATCCGAGGCATGTCAACAATGGATAATGGCGTGAACACCTAGATTTCTCTATAGCTAGATATAACATAAATCCATTGCAAAATCTAATGGAGTAGGCCATGGTAGACCTCATGCCCTATGTTGATGTAGCAACACCACATGGGCCTGATAAATACCATGTGGGGGCCATGTAAGAACCCAATGAGGATGTGGACCCTACATTGTATTGATGTGGTGGTGCCACATAAGAAACACAAGAGCCACATGGAAGAACATTACTAATGTGGCCTTAAAGAACTATTTAAACTTTAGATGGAAATAACATTCAATCTAGGAGTTAGATTGATATTAATTTTATATTGTCGGGAAGATATCTATGAGTTGAACATAATCATGGTAATTATTGTGGGTTTTGACAAAGTTGGAAAAAGAGGAATTTTATAACCACAACTTCATAACATAGCTTGAAGTTCGTTTAAAGTCATATGTAACACCTCCCACAACCCAAAGCAGCTTGGGGGGGTGAGACAAGGTGTTACAATATATGATTAAAAAATGGAAAACACAAACATGCATCCAAAATGAAAAAGATTTGAGAGTATTGTTCAAAATCTAAAACTCAAAAATCACCAACCATGAGAAAGTTTGAACTAGAGTGAAAGCTCACCAAGGATCCTAATCCTCAGAAAAAAGACTGAGGGTGGCAAGACTTCTTCAAGTTAGGACAAATAAACTTTTACTCTCACAATTAGTGATTACACCATTAAACGCAGAAAAACATATCTCCGACTATTAAAAACAACATAGAGGTAAAAATCCAAGTAATTCAAGGATTGCAAGTGCAATAATACCAAAACATTGTGAGGTTTATTACCCATAATTGTTGTGAGGTTTATTACACATATCTTGGACATTCTCATTAATTGAATGAAGTGGATTGGCTGGTTGGTTTGAGCCTTCCGAAAACGCTAGAAACCATAAATTCCATAGTACAGCTTACATGTACTTATGCGCGAGTTGATTGCCAAGTGGGTGGATCTATCGATCTCCACCTCCTATCGACCATCTAATCTCACAATTATCCCGAGCTTCTTCATAGTTGCACACTCGTGGTGGGGTATTATTATTATTAATTATTTTACTTTTAATGACTTAAGTTTCCGTATTTATTTATTAATTAATTTTATTAATTAAATATTAAACATTAAATATTATAGATAGGTATGAAATATAATATAAATTAATTTAATTAAAATAATCTAAACTTAAATGTCATAAATAAATTTTTTATTATCAATTTATAATATTAGAAATAAAATAGCCGCGATGATTAGATCCACTGGTTGAGTACTTATTATTAAAGCGCTTTTTTTATTGAGAGGTCACATGTTCAAATTCTCTTGGCGCTTTAGGTTCCGTGGTCAAGCCGACATGAAGTGATTCTTTTGAGTGGATTTGTATGGTACAAATATTTCATGGATGTAGCTATCCCTGATCTCCTTTGAGTGGATCTGTATGGTACAAATATTTCATGGATGTAGCTCACATGAAGTGATCCCTTTGAGTGGATCTGTATGGTACAAATATTTCATGGATGTAGCTATCCCTGATCTCCTTTGAGTGAATCTGTATGGTACAAATATTTCATGGATGTAGCTATCCCTAATCTCTAGAGTCTGTGAACCACATAAAAAAAATTTTAAAATATAATATTTTTCTAAAGTTTTGAACATATTCAAAAATCTAATATCTCAATCTCAAAGTTGAAATACAAACTTGTGTTTCTCAATTGAAGTAAAATTTATTTGATGCAAAGTTGTGGTGTTACATCAAACTAAAATTTGTATAATTAAAAATAAAAAATTTAATTATATATAATAAGTGTTGTATAATAATATTTATTTGATGCAAAGTTGTGGTTTTACAACAAACTAAAATTTGTATAATTAAAAATTAAAAATTTAATATTATATAATGAGTGTTGTATAATTATATATGATTAAATATATTTTGTTAAAATGTAGTTATTTATTCATAATTATTATTTTATGGATGTAGCTATACTTGATCTCTAGAGTCTGTGAACTACATTGAAAGAAATATTTAAAATATAATAATTTTCTAAAGTTTTGAACATATTAAAAAATCTAATATCTCAAAGTTGAAATACAAACTTGTGTTTCTAAATTGAAGTAAAATTTATTTGACGCAAAGTTGTGGTGTTACATCAAACTAAAATTTGTATAATTAAAAATTAAAAATTAAAGTGTTTATAATAATATATATGAGATTAAATATAGTTTGTTAAAATATAGTTATTTATTCATAATTAACATAGTGATGAATTAAAAAAAAAAAGATTTTTTTCTTTTCTTTCAATTAAATTTATGTGAATAGTGATTAATTGTAAATTAGATATTAACACCATGTCACTTGTACCATCCCATATATATTGGCTATTAATACTATCTTTCATATATATATCTATATATATATATATATATATATATATATATATATATATATATATATATATCGGCATTGTCTAACTTATAGACGAAATAACCTTTTTCACCAGAATTCATCAAAATCGGCAATAAAATTTCAAGATTTTGTTGTTGTTCAAAATACATTTTTAAATACATAAATGGATTCAACACCCTGACAAACCCTTTGGGCATTTGAATTATGCAGATTAAACAATTTAAACTCATGTTTTTAAAATTATCTGTCCTATTTTGATTAAAATCAACGAGAAAAAAATGTAGTGAAAATGTTTTTTTTTTATAATTTTTTCACCTTCTCAATTTACCTTTTAATTTTGTTTTTTCAAAATTTTGGGTCTTTTCCTTTGTTTCTTTCCGTTTCAAATTTAGTAGCCATCATTTAGTGTTTTCACTCACACTTGAATTCCTCAAAACAATAAAATGATAAAAAAAATAAATTATAAATATATCACTAAAAAAAGTTCAATGTAATTACTAATAATAGGTAAATATTTATAATCAAAGTACAACTAGTATAATTAATGGAAAAGCAATAACATAAATAGTTTTGCACCAAGAGGTGCTCTTCAGCAGAATATGGAAGAGATGGTGTGATGTTATGTAAACATTTTGACTCGATCAAATTACCAGTAATTTCCAGATTATGAGTTTTAGCAACTATAATAAAATAAAATAATAATTATAATTTATGTTGAGTTGATCAAATTAAAAAATAATTATAGTTATAACTTTTGTTAATTTTTGTTGGGTAGTTCAAGTAAAAATAATTATAGTTATAACGTTTGTCAAGTTAGGGAGGGTGTTGTTTTGTGTTTTGGTAGGTAGTGTTTTAAATATTATTATAATAATTTTTTCCATATCATATATTTAAATGTGAAAAATATATCATTTTTAATTTACACTATATTTATAGAAATTAAACCAGCCTAGATCTATCTTTAACTCGGATCTATCAAGCCCCAAGAGACATTGAAGATGTAAAGCTTTCTGTAATTTTCCAAACTTAAATAAATAATGATATGCAAAGCAAAAACCACATACAACAATTTTTTTTTTACAATCAGTAAATGCTCATAAAAACTCCAGAAGTAGAACCAGATGAGTAATTCTATTAATCAATGGAGAAAGTACAATAGTATGGAGGAATGCACATGGGCTTGCCTCAATGACAAGCGTGACAAATCCTTGGTGATGAGACAATGATCTCAAATACTAGAAATAACTGCTCCTCTAATGCTATGCATTGCCCAGAAAACTGCACTGCTGGATGGAAAGGAACTGCAAGAGACTCCACCTCCACTACTCAGAAAATGCTACAAAATCAGCCCCAAGCTCCTTAACCAAAACTCACAAAAACCCAGAAAGGGTTTGGTCTAAATCCAACCTCCAAAATTTGGCCTCCAATATGCCCTGTGTCAGGCTCGCAAGAAATACTAGCAAAATCCTCCACCCAAGCTCCATAAATGTAGCGATCTCCTCCACAAATGCTTCCCTTATTTCCCGGTCAAAGACCAGCCTCAAAGATTGATACTCTACCTCCCACGTGTGCACAAACTGTTGCCTTTGTGCTAGCCTAGGAAGTGTGAAAGTTACACTAAAGAGGAGAACTCTCGTCCAACTCCAAAACTTTCCAAAATGGAAGCAAACCCCTATTCCTCCTCTCTAGAATTTCTCCCGACCAAAACTCCTTTGCAAGATGCCCCAAGCAAACTCAACCTCCCTTCACTACGTCCTCAGAAATATGTACCACCTGGAGATGAATGCAACTGCTAGAAACCACAACGAGATTATTTTTCGAAAGAACGAATATAAAACTCTCTAGGGTGGCACTCAAAGTACCCTGAAGAAAGGGTGAGCTCTTCGCTTGAAGAACTCTTGCTAAACAACAAGTGGCTCGGCTAAGCAACTTGAGCAACCAAAGAGAAATTTGATATGCCAAAAGATGAATGGAATGAGGAGAGCTGCCTTCCTTATATAGATCTCGTGGAGCACTTTTCCCTTCATTTTCGTTCCATCATGGGTCCCTCTTTTCCCTTCATTTCCCTTCCATCATGGGTCCCTCACTTAACCAATGATTTCCACTCCATGAAAATTGAACTAGGGAATGTGTATTCTCCTAGTGTGGGTGGCCCCCACGTATAACTTAACCACATCAACTTAATCACATCAAAATAACTTATGCTAAGTTTAACCTCCTAATAAAATTGAGTGGGCCCAATCACCTCCAAAATTGGCCCCAAAATGTAATAATTAATTTTGTTCCAAATTAATTTAGGAAAGGACATGACACTTTCCTCAAGTTTTGCACTTAAAAAAGAGATTTGCAACTCGAGAAATCCCTCTAGACACTCAGAGTTAAGATAAATTTAAGAAAATTATATAACATTACTATTATACACTTTAATATTAAAAAATTATATTAATATGATTTATATTTTATATTTAAAATATAAATAATTATTTAAATAAATAATAATTGCTTAATGTTTTAAATAAAAATTTCACACTTCAAAAAAAATAAACACTAATTAATAAATAATAATAATAATTTCATACTCCATCGATGTAACCGTTCCCGTGAATAATATAAGGGAAGCAATAGTAGGAGGGGTGATCTTTTGCCTTAAAGAACAATCAAAGTTCATATATGTTTGGGGTTTGGCTACATCAACCAATATTCAAGTTGAATTTTTGGCTTTATGAAAAAGTTTAGAGCTCTCAATAAGAAAAGGTATAAAAAAATAAGATTCTTATGGGATTCAATTATTGTCATAAGACTAATCTCTAAATCGAAGTTTAAAAGGGACCCGTTCTAGATATTGTGAACAAGATAGTCTTGCAATTAGAGAATTTTGAGGAGATTTATCTCTTCCACATTCTCCAACATTTAAAGATGGAAGAAGACGCTTTCTAATCATGGGGCAGCGCTTGGGAAATATATATTAGAAATAAGCCAAGGTAAAAGGATTTTAACCCTAATTCCACTATTCACATCCACATGTTTTCTTATGAATTGGCAGATAGTTCAGGTTGCTCCTTGACGTGCAGGAGAGGCATCAATCACAAAGGTCTCGTTTATAGAGTTATAATGGGCTTTAGAGTCCCTCACACTTTGAATAGGAAGCAAGCGGATCATAATGTATGGAGGCGGGGAGTAAAACACGCCTCATTCTTTGAAGTTAATTTACTATTGTCCAGACAAATGGTTTGAATTTGGGATTCATTTTAAGTAGGAATTAACAAGCAAATCCATGTCGTTGATCTGACCCCACTTCTCCATAATGTTAGTCTTTAATGCCTTGCATTTCTCTACTGGTTCGACCTTTATTTTCATGGCAAATTTCATTCCAACTGCAGGTTCTTATATTTCAGACAATCAAGAATTAATGTTTCTCCTCGGGCATCGCCTCTTCAGTTATGATGAACAAATGTTACATATTCAGGGATCTTTGGAAATTCCTCGTCTCCTCTTACTCCGCAACTTTTTTAGTGGTGTCATAGTTTGAGTCTGGACAATTTGAAAATGGCCACCTTCACGGGTCATGCTCCTGATATTGAGATGGAGTGTTCGAATAGTCCGTTGAAAACATGCTCAAATTTTTAATAGGCATGGTGGAAATCACAACCAGAAGGCCGGAGATTGTGGAAAGTGAGAAGGAAGAATAGTTTCATCTTTAAATGGAGAAGTGATGCGAGTGGATGCAACTGAGAATGGATAAAAAATTCTCCTGCCTAGAGGCTGAATTGCTCATGCTGAAAATGCACAGTAGTGGGGATGCCCTCACAACAGGCGATTTGGGACCCAAGTGAGATAATGAAAAACAAGGAAATGGCGTTTAGGCAGCTGAAGCTAGTGTCTCTGCAATTGGTGAATGCTCGTCTCACGAAAAAGAAATTAATCTAGATCCTACAATAGAAGTTGGGAACTCTGGGATTTTCTAAATTTCATGTGTTTTTACGTATTGCAATTATGTATTTTTTTGGTACAGTTTTGCAGAGTATATGGGGAGATTCCAATGTAAAATTGTAGTCTAGAAAAGTCCATAGAGACGAGAAAATTTTGTTGTGGATTTACTAGAATATTGAAGCATCTGAAACTACTAAATTATGTAAATAATTCTGACCATACAACCAAATGTTTTAATACAAATGCTATCTGTTCTATTTAAAAAATAATAAGGCTAATTAAAAAATACATACATTGTAAGTTACCCTAAAAAAGTATATTGATAATTATTATTTATTTAAATATTTATAATCATTATAATCACACTCAATTATAGTTAGTATATAATGTTGAAAATAACAACAAGAAATGTTAAACATAGCATCAAGAAAAATCTTAATTTAATTTGTCTTTGAATTAAATTAGGAAATAAATTGTAATTTTAATTTTCAGAGCAACTTGTAATAGTTACCTAAGTTAATTTGACTTAGTTGACTCAGTTAATTTGAGTTGGGAGTCTATCAAGAGCCATGTAGAGTGGTTCCTAAAGTGTAAAGGCCCAGGTTGAGTTATTTTGAGTTGTAATTATTTAATTTAGTTTAATTGAGTTAAATTCAGTTAAACTAGTTTCAACTGATGGAGGAATTAGTGGGAGATCCAGTAGTGGGGTGTAATCTGCAGTAGTGGGGTGTAACCAACACTGCTCAACTAGTAAACTGACGATTCGCTAATAATTAACTCATGAATGTCATATAAGAGAAATACCCATTTGAGATTGGAGTTCATGGACATTGTACTATCAATTGTAAAATCATCTAAATTAAACAGGTGGTGTATGCAATCAGAAGAAGGCCTAAAATAAATCATTCCTTAATTATAAAACTCATTAATTTTAGTCATTTGAATTGCCTTTAAAAGGAGGAATGAAGGCACAATTTTAATCAATTTTTTGGTGATACCAAGCAATAGAAAGCACAAGTTTGTGCGTGGAGCTTGTGAGAGAAAGGCGCGCTAAGAGACGCTAGTGCACAAGTTGGTAGTGAGATAAATAGAGATAGTGCAGAGGTTGGTCGGGTTTGATAAAAACATTGTAATCTTCTCATATTTTTTTTATTAATGCAATATAAAAATATCAAAGATTTTTAGCCGTGGCTTTCCCTAGAAAATTATTGTGTTATGAGTGATTGAATTCTTTCTCTTTTATGCTTCGTGATTTCATCGATCAATTATTGTTTTTGCTGATGAGTAGAGTAGATTCAAGTCAATTGTTTTAGCATATTACAATATGCAGTTTGAATCTACAAGGAATTTCTACATGGTATCAAAGGTAGATTTGTAGAAAATTCTACATGGTATTAGAGCTGAAATCACAATAAAAGAGAAGAATTTGAAGTTGTCCTTGCAGATTGATGGAGCTCTAGTTTAGGGTAGATCTAGAAGACCCTATGTGCAAACCTCTTAATGGAGCAAGAAGGCTTTTAGTGGGAAGATCAATGAGCCAATGTTTAGTAACACAAAGAGGAGTTATGATTTTTGATATTCGCAAATTAAAGAGTAGATATATTTTCCGCAGGGAGATCAAGACTCAGAGGGAGTCTTGTTTCAGAGAGAGCAACCCTATGGAAGTTAGTACTACAGGATATGGGGAGTTTAGACTCATTATTGCAGTAGTTGCAGTAGCAGTGCATAAGCGACAACAGAGAAGTAGCAACAGTAGTATGAGTAGATCAAATTTCACTTGATATACAACCATACCTCTAGGTGTGAAGTGGGGCGATGTGAAGCAATAGTCCCAAGAGTGCAGAAATTTGGGCAGGGTCCATTGAGGTGTTTTTTTCCTCATGGATCATTACCTTGCTATGGGAGGCCATAGTATTCAATAGCAGGAGGATTACTGTCAATCAGATATTGAGGAAGTGTAGAGCAAAGTTGACAACAGAGCAGGAGGCTCAGTAGCAAAGTCAACAACAACACAATTTTCCCAGTAGACAGTTGCAGACACAGTGGATTTAGTTTATTTTGGTTGGATACTTTTTTTGGGGTGAAGATGTTGTAGTAGTAACAAAAACAGTGACAAGTGTTGCATGCAGAACATTCCAAAGGGACCATACCAGGATAGAATTGAATTCCTTTCTTGAGAGGGAGTGTTTAAAATAGCAACAAAAAATGTTAAAAATAACATCAAGAAAAATCCTAATTCAATTTGTCCTTGAATTAAATTGTAATTATAATTCTCATAGCAAATTGTAATAGTTAACTAAGTTAATTTGACATAGTTGAATCAATTAATTCGAGTTGGGAGTCTATCTAAAGTCATGTAGAGTGGTTCCTAAATTTTAGGGGTCCAGTTTGAGTTCTTTTGAGTTGTAATTATTTAATTCAGTTTAACAGAGTTAAATTCAATTAAACTAGTTCCAACTAATGGAGGAATTAGTGGGAGATCCAATAGTGGGGTGTAACCTGTAGTAGTGGGGTGTAAACAACACTGCTCAACCATAAACTGAAGATTCACTCATAATTAACTCATTCATATTAGATCAAAGAAAGACCTAGTTGAGATTAGAGTTTAGGGAAAATGTACTATCAATTGTAAAATCATCTAAATTAAACAGATGGTACTTGAAATCAAAAGAAGGTCTAAAATAAATCATTCCTTAATTAGAAAATTCACTAATTTTAGCCAATTGAATTGTCTTTAAAAATAGGAATGAAGGCACAAGTTTAATTATTTGTTTTGGTGAGCACGAGTTGGTGAGACCAAGCAATAGGAAGCATATGTTGTGCATGGAGCTTGAGAGAGAAAGGTGTTCCAAGAGAAACTTGTGCACATGTTGGTAGTGAGATAGATAGAGATGGTGCATATGTTGCTCGAGTTTGAGCAAAACATTGTAGTCTTATCATATTTTCTAATTAACGTAATGTGGCTTTCCCCAGAAAATTATTGTGTTATGTGTGATTTAATTCTTTCTCTTTTATGCTTCGCGATTTCATCGATTACTTCCACTAGTGAGTAGAGTATATTCAAGCCAATTGTTTTAGCATATTCCAATCCGCAGTTTGAATCTACAAGGAATTTCTACATATTATATGTTAGTATACACATATTCTTGTAATTGAACTTAGTGGTATCAAACTTAAATGTTGAACATTATTAAAATTATTTTAGGATATTATCGAAATCATTTTTAGCCTTGCTTATTCAAAATAATTATAATTATAAATTAAATATCAAACTTAAATGTTAGACATTATTGAAATCATTTTTGGCATTGTTTATTCAAAATGACTATAATTATAACAAGGCAGATTGATATTGTTTTCAAAGTTTTAGTCTTGAAAGGTAATGTAATGTCTTATATAACAACATTTTTTTTGAAATACTATTATTTTTATAATTTATAAGTAGTTGTATATATTAAATGTATATATATATATATATATATATATATATATATATATATATATATATATATATATATATATATATATTTACTTATATAAATGTGAGTATTTTCTTTTAGACAAATTAGAAGTATATTTAGGAGAAGAAGCTTGCACCAAAACTATTTTAGTAGAAAAGGATATTATGTTTATCATTTACCTTAATGTTAATGCTATTTTTGAATGAATTTCTTTAATCTTAACAAGAAAATAAGAACTGCCAAATATTTATGTTTTATATTTAGCATGTCAATAAATATTGATAAGATAAAATTTATGATCATTAAATTTAATAAAATTATTTATCCTAATTTTAAAGATGAAAATAATAAATAGAGGAATTTCATTCATACAAGATGATGGATTTAAATTTTAATGAATGAATAATTATAACTATTTTGTGTGTGTGTGAATTAATATTTTTTATTGCTTCCCAATAGCTATCAAACAAATTTCACAGTTTGGCCTACTCAACATCGTGATTTTCCATGAGGGAAGTTATACCGACAACGGTGAGGGAAACTGAATTTTATCCAAACAATCAAAACTCTCATTCTAGTTTGCTTCTAAGGTAACTATCTAAATATAGTATCAAAATTGCTACATGTCATCTACTAGTTACAACTTGCCATATATTTAACTATAAAAGAAAATAAATTTATGAAACCAAAAACATGAGCCAAAAAACTAGGTGAGAATCATTTGTTAGAAGGTGTTACTAGGGCCAGATCCTGAGCATTTGGGTTAGTTGGAGGTTAGAGTCCACACTAAAGGTGACCTTCGATATGTGTTAGGAAGATGTTGAGGATAACCAAGCATGCACACTAGTGGTGTTGGACTCTTTGGATTTCATTGAGGCATGTAATGATTTCATTGCAGTCCTCATATTTTTCTTTGAGCACCTGAACTAGGAGCATCTTCATTTGCTAATGGAGGGTGATAGAATTTAGGTATTTACTGCATCATCCCTTGGTGTGGCCAAATCAACCCAACTAGAAACTTCAATTTGAATCAAAATAACCCACATGGTCATTAGTGGTTAAAGCATCCAACAATTAGATTTTTGCTTGGATTTAAGGTGGAGTAGTAGAATGAGGTCAACCCAAAGGGGCATGACCTATAGACCCCCAATGAGAGTGCATATGTTGTAAAGGAATAATGTTTAGAAGAAAAAATGGCATAAGGATAGAGAGCCCTTAGAGGAGGCACAAACTAGTAAACCAAGCCAAACTAAACCAAGACAATTAGGTCATGAAGAGGATTTATGCCCCACGTTTAGGTTGACTAGGGGATGGGGTGAGGAAAAGTTATGAAGGGGGTAGCTCCAAACGGGGCCAAAAAACCAAATTAACTGGAACAATCTAAAAGGTTTCAACACCACCAAGAGATCCTCCAAACCATAAATAAAATTCCCCCGTGCAGAGAAAATCACGCTGGAAAACTTACAAAGACTTGGCACAAGAGGAGTTACCCTTGTGTTGATGGCCCAGTGATCGTTGAAGTGCTATTTTTGACATGCCCTACTCCCTTGGCCACCTCAAATTTTGAAGTTGGAAATCCCTGCACCTCTCCCTCGCTTTAGACTCGAAATTATATCACAGTGCAGTGAGGTTCCAAGCTAGGGGGGCCTAGGCCTCCATAAACTAATGAGCCAGAGAAGCCACCACTATGGTGGAAATATTCCACCCGTGTTATAAATTAATTCATGGAGAAATGAAATACACAAAATATTGCGGAAACACAAATATAGAAACACATAAAACAAGAGAGACACAAATATATGTGGTTCACCCAATTTGGGGTACGTCCACATAGAAACAACCAATCCTTCCCTTTATATTACCCAACAAAATGAAGAGATACAACATATAGTAGATTTGTTGTAATTTCCTCTTCTATTTCAGAAAACCTCCTCTCTCTTTCTCCCTCAGAATAATCATACAAAGCTGCAACACAATTCCCTCATATAAACTGAAGGTTGCCTTCTAGGGAAAAAACCCCTAAATTAGCATAACTTCTATCGTCAGAACATTTGCCTAATGAACTGTAGGTTTTAACCCTGTACATAAATTACCTGCAAACGAATTCTTAAAACAAAAAATAAATGATGGCGAGAGCATAAAACATAAAATATAGGCACATATATTTTCCCCTGGATCCCAAAATCAGGACTGCCAGCTTGATTTTTCATTATATTCCTTTCAATGTTACAACACACACACACACACACACACACACACACACACACACACACACACACACATATATATACACATGTTGAAGCATTCATAAATCCCAATCCATTAACCCTGGATTATAACATAACGATAGTTCCATTGATCGAATCTACAAGATACCATGGGTAGAAAACCATCATGCCCAAAACCATATGAAAAACCCATGCACAAAACCATAGGTAGGCACGCCCACCTAATATAGGGTCCATTTTTCTTTCTCGGGGCACTGCCTTGGACCCCATAGAGGGGGGCTACCATCCCGCTCAAACCCCTCAATAGGGGTGGCTTCCGCCCACTTGTGACCCCCCTGTTGCGCCAAACGCAACGAAGGGGGGGCTGTCGCCCCCCCTCTAACCCCCTGCTTCCCACGTGCATCTAGTCATGGAAAGAATATAACATACATCCAACATGAAGAAACCACATTGAATATGAAATTAAAATATTTTACAAGGAAAAATTTCATCTATTTTTAGCTTTGGGGGCACTGCATCGACCCGCCCTGGATCCCCCTGACAGCAATAAACGAGCATCTTTTTTGCCCTATTAGGAATAGGAATCCAACGTGCCTGAAAATAAAAACCTCTAAACAATCAAGAAGATAATCAGGATCCACACTCAACAACCTGTGGGTGGGAATCACCTCGTATGCAACAAAAAATCATGGAGCTGTGATAGGGAAAGCAAGAATGCTTAGTGGAAGTAGAGGCTACCATTTTAATGCGATGGAATGTTAAGTCTTTTGGTATGTGCAAATGCATGGGGTGTGATGGTCACACTGTCCCCTCCTCTTTAATGCAAGGACAGGTAGTAGGGTGGCAAGATCACAATTTTTTTTAAGAATGGAAATTTATATTAAAGTTTAGGAACCTTAGCGCATCTTACTAGTTCACAACATGGAAATTATAAAATGTTGTATTATATTTTTATAAAAATACTCTAATTTCTAAAGATTTTGTGTAGCCTCTATAATTTTTTCACGATTTTTAAGGTAAAATAATTTTATACTATGAAATTTGGGCGAATCACTTTTAGAAAAAATGGAAATTGACAAATCTTCTTTTGGAAAAAAAATGGAAAATTAGTCTGCTTGCGAATATTAACCCCTAAATTTTTCTATGGGCGGGATTCCCCCCTGTGCCCATTGGCTCCATTTTTAACACCTCGATGGGGGAAAGCCTAACTATAACTATTAATGGTCTTGAGAAAACAATTGAGGGAGGATGAAAAGCTTGTTTTGGTCTTGAGAACAATTATAAAGAAAAGGTCATGAGAATAATTATAAAGAAACAATATTGGGAAAAAAGGCGAATTCTCTGTGATACATTTGTTATTTTAGTCTAATCTTTCATGATTGCTAAGTTTGGGTTTGTAATATTTATAACTAATCTTGAAGGAAAATTGAGTAAATCCAAAAGAATTTTATTGTTTATGAATTTGAAATTAAGAGAAATACACCTTATTTGATCCTTCTCTCAAAGCATAGGATTCCTCCCATTGAGAATAAGATTATGATTAGGTACATAATATACACGCATGACATAATTGACATGAAAGATATAATACTTCCAAATATTTCTTTGAATTCTTTTTGAAATGATCCAGGTGGCTCCAGACACATGTAGAAGTCCAAGAGGACTTAGGAAGGGTCAAAAATCAAAGTGTTTAGATTGTGCTTGAACTAGGTTCATGTTGAAGATCTCGTCATCGTGATCATGATGGTGTGAATGGTTCGTCAAACCGATTCCGTATGAGAAAGTTAGGAGCAGTCAAAGTTTAGAGTTGACTTGGGTGACTAGGTAGGCTTAAGGAGGGAGCAATTTGGACAAAATGCAACCAACCTCGGCCAGATTTTGGGCGAATTTGTGACCTGTTTAATTTGTCTCAATCATTTTTTGAATTTTCAAAAATGACTAATTGTTGTTTAAATAAAACAAAAAATATATAATTTTGGGGTGGCGGGCCATCAACCCCACCACCCCCCATATCCAATGTATTAAAATAAAAAATAAAAATATTAAATATGGGTCGATGAGCCATGACCCCTGCTGGCCCTCCTTCAATCATCGAAACAATTAATTAATTAAGGGGTGGGTAGCCATGACCCCACCACCCCTGAAGCCGCTCATCAATGTTACCATTAATAGTGGGGGCGCGGGCTGTCAACCTCGCCGCCCCTCCACCTCACCTAAAACACAACAACGCCAACGGAGTTGGGGGAAGCGGGCCACCAAGACCAACGGACTTGCCTCCCAAAAATAAACTTTGTAATATATTATGGTTAAAAGGGGAGGGGCGGGATTTGATCCCCCAACCCCTCCTCAACAACTTGCTATTATTACCACTATGCCAAACCACCGTCTTGGTGAATCCACCCTCAAAACTTTAAATGAACCTTTTTACAAAGTGCACCAGGGGAGAAGAGCATGCGCGTAGTTTGAGGTAGATCCATTCTAGGTGGTGGAACCATGAGCAGTGCAGAGAGGGGGCCGAAACCATGATCTGAGCAATTTCTCGGGGGGGGGGCAGATCTTCACTTTGTCAGTTTTCAACAAATTTTATATGGTTTTAGCATTTCTCAACGCCATGAACTCAATGGTGCTATCCATTTCTCCATCATAGATCTGCAATTTTTGGCCTTCTTAAATTTTGGAGATATAAGGTCGTCATTTATACTTTTGATGTATTTTCATTATTTTACCATCTAATGAAAGTAGGGCCTCCCCACTAATTTGAGCAGGGCCCAGAGACGTAGTCCCTCCTAGATGAACTCTGATATCAATCTGGTGTCTTCTATGCGTGACTTTCTATTCTTCTCTTCCTCTTATTTTATGCACTTGTAATTCCATGGATAAATGCAAGCTTAATATGTAATTATTTAATGCATCACAAGGAAAAGATTTTTGGGATCAAGTGGTATCAGAGCTACTCTTTGTAGATGTGAATTGCATGTTTGTATGCTAACAAGAAACAAGCTTCGAAGAGGCGAAGGGAAATTAAGGTCTTTCGATCCCAAAGTGGGGCGTGCACATCGAAGGAGAAACATGGTAGATGAAGAGGCTCGTTATGAAGAGGAGCTCAATTTCTGCAAAACATTCTATACAATGGCAAAATATGTCGGTCAGTTGCTTTCAAGGCTGGAGAAAGCTAAAGGGAAAAAGGCAGAAGAATAAGGGTTAGTGCATGGAAATGGTGGAGAAGAACCCCCTCCTTCTCCTTCCATGAGTGAAATCTCTTCTTCTTCTCATCACCATCATCGTAGAAATTCAAGGGTTGCATCTAAGAAACCGTTCTTTAAATTAGATGTTAAATTTGATCTTCCCATGTATAACGGTGAAAGTAATGCAAAAAAGGTTAATAACTAGATTAGGCAGATTGAGATCTACTACAAGATTCAACATATTGAAGAGGATGAGGCAAATATTCAGTTGGCCTCTCTTCGACTGAGTGGCACCACTATCGTCTGGTGGGAGAACAAATTGTGAAGCAGTAAGAGTGTGGGTAATCTTCTTTCCTCATGGCCTAGTTTCATTTTTGCATTAAAGGAACAATTTTATCCCTTGGGTTATAAGAAAAAAGTCTTAATGGATTGGCAATACTTAAGGCAAGGCAGAGGTTAGGATGTTCAAAGATTTACCGAGGAGTTTAGAAAACAGGCACTTAATTTGGGCATTTCACTTGACTCACCTGAAGTAGTAACTAAGTATATTGGATCATTACATAGTTACATTAGACATTCATTATTATTGTTTGAACCTACTACCATTGACTCAACTAGTGTAGATACCATTCATCTGGAAAACAGGGAAACACCTGAACGAGATGACCACCCAAAGAGAACCGCAACAGCTAAGAGAATGGGAGCAAAGCTCTCTTGTACACATTGTGAGAAAGAGGGGCACGAAGAAGAAAATTGTTGGAAGTTGCACCTTGAGCTGAGACCTAAAAGGAATGATAGAAAGGGGAAGCAGAAGGTCATCACCATCATGCAACAAAACCAAGATCCCAAGTCAGAGGAAGATAAGAAGGTTGCAACTGCAGGATTTGCACGAGGTAGGCCCATTGACTTGGGGTCTGATTCCAACGATGAAATGAAGTTCGCAGCCCTTGGGATCGTAGCAGGAGGACCCATAGATTTGGGGTCTGATTCCAGCCATGAATCAAGGATTTCAACATACATAATGAAAAGGGCACTCCCCGTAGCAGGACTCCACGAACTTGAGGAGATCAACCACTGTATCCAAGAAGAGAATGTTGAGCTAAGGAAGCTTCTACAGGAGGCAAGGGAAGAAAAAAAAATATTACTATGCCAGTTGCAAGCCAAGGATGAGCCCTTGGAAAAGTTGCAGCATCGCTATCCAGAGGTAAAAAGTGATTCCCTGATTTCATATGATTTTCATGATGATGAATTTGTTGCATTTGAAAAACATACTACAAAGATTGGATCCAAACTATTGAAGAAGATGGGCTATCAGGGAAAGGGCCTCAGCATCAAATAACAAGGCATCATAAATGTCATCAAAGTCTAGGAATTGCCGCTTTTTGCAGGACTCGGATACGCCAGAAAGGAAACGGGAGAAAGCTCCAATATAGCTAGTAACCAGCCAACGACAGATGATGAAATTCCCTTCTCACAGTCCAGCGATAGCGACGGCTTGTTGGGCATGGAATACCCCCAAGGCATGTTTTTGGGCTCAAAGCCCATGTTTTGACCAAATCTTGTTGTAATGCTCCGCGAATTGCGGGCACGGGGCACGAAAGTATGATAGAGTCATAGGTTTGTCCACCCTAGTTTTGTAATATAATGTCGGTTGGATAGACCTACCCATGGTCCGCAGACCATGGGATTAGATAAATAGAGCGAGGCTCTAAGTGTAAAAGGAGGGAGAGAAAAACACGTCTAAGTGACTGAGTCGTAAGTTGAAGTGTGTCTTTGGGTTGTAGAGTAGGAGAAGGCTCTGCAGCTGAGTGCACAGAGGCCTAGTAGTCCGCCACTGAGTGCGTGGACCCCTGCAGTTGAGTGTGCGGGGTGAGTCGAGTTTGTATCCAAGGAAGGAATTAATAAAGAGAAGTTTTGTCATAATTCTGTGTATCTATTCTTGGGTTAATGCATGTTTGTTATGATTTTCAAAGATACTATTTATTTACTGCGTGCACCTATATGAATGGTTTATGTTGTTAAGTATAACTCAAAGAACACAAGTAGGATAAGATAATTCACTAAAATTGGAATACCAGTAAGGTCTTGGGTAATAACGTAGAGCGCGATGTTCAACCCTTCGGTAGGGCTACGCGAAGATAGTATATCAGGCTGTGAGGTACGGGAAAGTGTGCGAAGCAACCTACGCGTAGGGTCAAACCGCAGACCCGTTGAAGTCATCAGACATCTCCAAGGTGCGGAAACCTGGTTCTAGCACCCTCCCATACTACTTCGGGTGAGACCTCAGTCCGTGCTCCACGGACTGTTGCCGAAAGGGCCAGTAGTACTGAGATTTGTTTGGCTAACTTAACTCTGAACTTGGGTTAGGCCCCAATAAGCCAACAAATGGTTCCGTTGCTGGGACCGGGATCTGCATAGAGATGTCTGATGTCATATCACTGGAATCCGACAAAGAAAGGAATTGAAGATTGGTTGGATAGAAAGATTCACGAGTTCGCGGTGCAGGAAAACAAGAATCCGCGATTATCAAAAGGAAGAGTGGTTAGATTGTTACTTATATACGAAAATCAATGAAATTTTATTCGCATCCTTCCCCTCTGAGTTGTACAATTGGATCGCGAAGATATCAGACAGTCAAGGAAGGTGTAGGCTTGACAAACCTATTGTGTGGACTCCAGAGTTGGTGCACAGACTGGAAGCATTGGAAGATAAGATCGTGCGCGCTATGCATCACTGGCTCGATCAAATTATAGGAGGATTTATCACCTAGTTTGCGGTAGACACTTCAATCAGCTATAGCGAGGCAGAACGACACTTTCTCAAAGGACTGCGAGATAAGTACGTTAAATATTTGAACACTTGGATTAAAATGCTAATGTGTGAAAAGCGGGTTATGCGAATAAATTGATGTTTGGGGCTACGCGAAGTGGGAGGATCTACAAAAACGAAGGTAGAGCAGAACTAGAAGCTATTCCCTTGATTTAGAGCTCGCGAAGGTTTCACCAAGAAGTGCGATCCGGTTGATAAAGCAACAAATTCTGCGCATACCACTTCCACCTACATCACCGCCAGTTTCACCATCTTCACCCCCGTCTTCGCCCACACCACCTCCGCCACCACCACAGTTCAATATGGCTAGCGTGATAAAATTGCGATGTTCAAAGGAATAGGGAATGAAGATCCACACTAGTTTTGGTTCATGGTAAGGGCTATATGGGAAGCATAGGGAGTCATAGATGACAATATAAAGAAAGAAACACTGGTTAAAACTCTGTAGGATTGCGCACTGACTTGGTACATTAAGCATTCTAATGACAATCTGAGCTTAGGGATCGTGGATATTCAAGCGGTGCTGAACAAAGACTTTAGCAGGCAAAAATCAGAGACATAGTCGATCATTGGATTTAAGGAAATCATGATGCTTCCAGGCGAGACCCCTTGGGAGTTGGATCAGAGACTGAAGTGTACAATTCGTGAAGCTAATATGACCTTGATGGATGGACAACACCGCTCATGGTTTGTATCATCGCTAACACCACATCTAAGGAACGTGTTTTCATATCAGAAGCTAAACACTGAAGCTGAGGCCTTAGAGATCACAATGAGACTGCATGAGACCTCAATACAAGATCCTAACCTGGGAGTTCAACAGATCCATGCACAGTTGAAAAACTTGTGCCTTGAGATGCAGAGTTTGAAACAAGACAGGACGGCTCACCCAGAAGCACGCGAGGAGGTATGGTGCGTAAAGTGCAAAGGCCAAGGACATGACAAGGACCATTGTCCAGTCTTCGTGAACTACCTGGAGGGAGGAGGACCAATGCCATTGAGACCAGAGGCACAAGCAGGACCGAGCGCAACGCCTGCATTATGGTGTGTGATTTTTCAGATTGGAGGGAAGCATGCTACAAATAACTGTCATTTATTACATAAGTATATGCAGAATTCCCAGTAGTTGTTCTGTAATTTCTGCAGGTGAGTAGGCCACGATGAGCGCGCTTGTAGAAGTTATGAACTAATGATGGATCAAAATCCTACCTACAAAGTTCAAACCAAAACACAGGCCCTCGATCAAAATGCAGGGATGACGCACACTGGATTTCAGGGGCGCGGATGAGGTCGAGGTGGAATGGGACTAGGAAGAGGTCGCAGCTAGCTAATGTGTTATAATTGTGGAGGGCCAGGGCATTATGCCCACGATTGTACATGAGACAGAGGACTGTGGAGGGCCAGGGCATCATGCTTATATTGTACCCAGTTTGATCATGAGACAGAGGACTGTCCCATGCTGATAGCAAGGTTGCGTGATAAAGGAGCACTCCAACCTCCCCCGACTTAGAACCTGCAAACGATGAGGTCTGAGGGACGCGAGGAAGACCCAAATGGAAATATCGTGCTCTAAAGCAATATTATGATGGGGGATGACCAGGGAAAGCAACCCGAAGAAAGTACCTAGGTTTGCAAGGCTCTGACGAAGGAACTTGAATTTGATCTGGAGCACGCTAAAGTGACATTCATGGAAGATAAGAGGAGCTTTGCGGATGCCTACTTCAAGAAGTAAAGACAGACTGGAACTAGAAATGGACCCATCGATTCTCACTACATTCTTAGAGACATGCATGAAGCTGCTACGTGACAGCAAGGCTGTGAAGGGGCTGCAATAACTCATAGCTAGATGTGCTGGGACTGCGCCAGGAGAGCCGCGCGTAGTCCAAAAGCTCGGGAAGCACACAACGTGAACAAGAAGAGAGATGAGATTGATTGCGTAGATCAGGGAATATGAAATGGATCAAGTAATTTTGGATCTAGGATTGGACGCAGACATCCTACCAAAGCAGACATGGGAGCGCATGGGCAGGCCTGCGCTGCAATGGTCTCCTATTCAATTGCAAATGGAAAACCAACAAAAGATCCTCCCTATGGGAAGATTGCAGGGAATACCAGTAGATATCGAAGGTGCGAGCGCGCTTGCATAATTTGAAGTGATAAATATTGTTGACGACAACTATCCCTATCCCATACTACTGGGAATAGATTGGGCCACTAACATGAATGGGAGTGATAAATCTAAAGAAGCGCAAGATGATTTTTGAGAAAAAGTCACTGTGTGTAGTGGTACCGTTAGACCCTGCGAAAGGATTGCGCTACACAGAGCCAGTGTGTGACTACGATAGTGACGACGATCTAGGATGTATCTACAAGATAACCACCCAGGAGCAGGACTAGGTAAATCCAATAGCGGATGGCAGGATTTCGTGGGAGAACGAAAGCTCCTGCACCTCAGATTCAGATGAGGAAATAGAATGATGGCAGAACCAGTTACACAAGGTAACCACACTCAACTGTAACATGATGACAAGGTCGCTGCACTGCGTGGAAACAGAGGTAAGAGATCTACCTATGTATGACAAGTTGAGCAAGGTGGATGATTTCTTGAACAAATTTGAAAGAGAAGCACCGGAACAACAACGTTTCGATGCTCTGAAATGGGTACTACATGCTACGCTCACAAGATGGTGGGGTATACATCAAAGAAGTTTTGAGGACTGGAGCGAATGTAGAAGGATGATGCGCATACGGTTTGGGATGCCTCAGATGCAGCTAATAGAAAAGTATGATGGACGGGATGATCCACGTGCACACCTTGCGAAATGGACCAAGGTCTACGGGGAAGAGCCTCAACTTGAGTGGGTGCATAGTTTTTTCATACCCTGGATATCATACCCATGAATTGGTATACTGAGACGAAGCTCTGCCATGGCATGAGTGAATGGGATATCTTACGCGAAGGATTCTTGTTAACCTTCACGTTTGAAGATCATTGGTGGGATACTGTTGATGATGCGCTACAAGTAGTAAAAGTAGCTATCTTTAGAAACCCCAGGAGCCAATGGAAGTGCTTCAGCCAGAATGGGCAACCTAGCTGAGTTGTGCATTAGAGTGTTACAATGTAAATATTGAGGAGGATGATGAAGATCCATGAAAAATTAACATTCCAAAATTGGAAGGCTATCGCGAGGTTCAAGGACCATTGATTGAAGATCCTGACATCACTGCCTCGGTAAAAACGAAGCAGGTAAATGTTGGGATGGAGGCTGAACTGAAGTATGCAATGCTCGGTGACTATTGGGATGATGCCACGATGGATAAGGTCATTGAGCTACTCCGTGACTACCAAGACTTATTCCCGGCCAAGATTACGGACTTAAAATGGATCGTTAGTGATTTAGGGATGATGAAGGTCACCCTAAAACCCGACATGAAGCTGGTTAAGCAGAGGCCTTACCGCTTGAATCCGAAGTACAAGGAAAAGGTTCGCGTAGAACTAGACAAAATTCTCGCAGCCAGAATTATTGAGCCAATGGGAGAATCCGACTAGGTAAGCCCTATGGTAGTGTAGGAGAAAAATCAGAAGGGCGAGATAAGCATATGCGTGGACCTCAGGAAGTTGAATGACGCCTGTGTATACGACCCATTCTTGACCCCATTCACAGATGAAGTATTAGAAAATGTCGGTTGACTAGAAGCATATTCTTTCACCGATGGGTTATCAGGGTACCGCCAAATTAAAATTGCACTAGAAGACAGGAGCAAGACCACCTTCACCTCTGAATGGGGTTGCTTTAAATACACTATCATGCCATTTGGGTTAAAAAACACATCAGCCATATTTTCGCGCATAGTTGTTGCCGCCTTCAAAGAATATATCAACAAATTCATGGAGGTTTATCTGGATGATTGGACTGTCTTTGGATTGGTTAAGCACCACATAGGAAGCTAATGCTTGATGCTGGATACTTGCCGACGACACCAGATTACGTTGAACCTTAAGAAGTGTACGTTCCTCATTCCCTTTGGGAACCTACTAGGACATGTGGTCTGCAAAAAAGGACTAATGGTAGACCCTATGAAGATTGTAGTAATTCTGAATTTGGAAGCACCACGAAGTGTTAAACGGTTGCGCACTACGTTGGGACACACAAGATACTACATGAAGTTCATCAAAAGCTATGCCTAGATCACCACACCGATGGAGAAACTATTGAAAAAGGATGTCACATTCATCAAAAGCTATGCCTTCGCTCCAATCCTGGTCTTCCCAAAATGGGATGTGGAGTTTCATGTCCATGTTGATGCATCATGTATAGCATTGGGAGCAGTGCTCACACAAGAGGGTGGAGAAGGCTTGGATCATCCTATCACATTTGTAAGTCGAAGATTGTCCAAAGCGAAAAAGAACTATTCCACAACCGAGCGTAAGGGACTGGCTATGGTGTACGCGCTCCAAAAATATTGACACTATTTGCTAGGAGGACATTTCAATATGTATGCAGACCATTCCACGCTAAAGTACTTGGTCAATAAGCCTGTGTTGGGGGGGGGCGCATATGTAAGTGGCTCTTATTGTTCCAAGAATATGACTTTGAGGTTGTGGTAAAACTGGGATGCCTGAACGTAGGACCAGATCACTTGTCACATATTGAGACGGGCGAGGAACCTACTAGTTTGGAGAAAGGATTACCTGATGCACAGCTCTTTGCTGTGCGTGCCGCGAACATACACTTTGAAGATATAATCCACTTTATGACAACAGGGATTGCACCGAAGGAATACCCTGTCTAACAGAAGAAGGAATTGGTGGTGTGGCGGATTTTTCTGTCATTGCGGGGCACCTATACAAAATGGGAAATGATGAGGTATTGCGAAGGTACGTACTTGAATTTGAACGAAGTCATATCCTCGCGGAAGCACATGGGGGCACTGCAGGAGGACACTATGCAAGACGAGCAACCACACAAAATATTCTCTGTTCAGGGTTGTGGTGGCCAACCCTTCATCAAGATTCAAAAGCACATTGTAAGGGCTGTGATATATGTCAAAGGACTGGTAAACCATCGCAAAGGGATGAGATGCCTTTGAATCCACAAATGACGCTGCAGCCCTTCGAAAAGTGGGAAATCAACTTTGTGGGACTTATCAAACCCCAGGGAAAAACGGGCACGCAATACATCATCACCGCGACGGAGTACTTGACACGCTGGTCGGAAGCGCAGCCGGTTAGAGACTGCACGACCGCTACGGCTGCAAAGTCTTTGTTTGAACAAATGTTGACCCGATTTGGCTATCCAAAAATCTTAATGAGTGATCACAGTACACATTTCCTGAACGAAAGCATCAGCACACTCACAGAAGAGTTCCAGGTGTATCATCAGAAAAGCACACTGTATCACCCACAAGCCAATGGGACAGTAGAAGCCTTCATGTTATAGACAATTTTGTGCCTTACAGCAACAAGCATGAATTGTCAATAATCCAAGGGATCCAAAGTTCCCTAAACATGATGTTCCTACCCCTAGAGGAACAAGGTCAGCAAACCAACAGCTCTCAGATCAGTTCTCCACCTGAAAACACTCAAAAACAAGCAATCCTGAAATCAAAGCAGGTGCTCCACTAGGCTTCTGCACTGAAACACAACTGCTCCATGGTGTACCTGCGTTGCAAAGCAGGTAGAACAAAGCCTACCTGCGTTGAGCGAGTTTGGACATGTGGCACACTGAGTCATTGCTCTGGAATCTTCCAAAAATGACACTTGGATCAGGGATTTCGCCTTGTGATGAGTCAGAGGCTTTGTTTCTCCAAGTGGAAGCAAGGTTCACCAAGTGGACTCAAGAACTGAAGATCAACTAAAGATTAACTGAAGAGAGAGAGGACACAAGGCAGCTACACATCAGTTGCAAGCTGACTCATCCTTTCTCAATTCATCTATATATTGAGCTCTCTCCTATGAGCTCAGGAGGCTGGAATTTTGTGCAAAGTAATGATATGCTGTTGGTTTCATTATTGAGTTATTGGGTGATTGTTTGAGAGAGGTGAAGAAGAGAAATTCTTTCTGCTGGGAGGTGTTGCTGGGTTGGAGCCTGCAATGGTTGTAATACTCTCAGAACCTTTATTTCTTCATTAATAAAAGCTATTGAGGTTCTTCTATGTGCTCTTGTTTCAATTATATATTGTGATGATTGCATGTTTGGTTTACACTAATCCATGAACCAGTTATGATTGCATGCCTCTTGTAGTTTCCTTCTTTGTTATTGTGCAGGATCTCATTGTAGCTGGGCGAGCAGAAGAACAAAGAGCTAGGAGCAAGCGGCCAAAGAGAAGAGTTTGGATTCGACATTAAGCGCAAGGCAACGGTTAGTGCTTTCTCCATTCTCTTTTGCTTTCATAAAGAAGTAAACCTTAAGTAGTTTGATTTACAGTTGTTGCTAAGGAACTGTCACCCTTAGAGTGGGTTAGGGTCATCCGAGTCGGATACTTTTCCCTACAACAAACTGGCGACTCCGCTGGGGATCGTATCCGTTTGATTGTGTTTGTAGTATTTTGCTATTCATTTCTTGAACAAAAGAGTACCAAATCGAAAAGCTTTTGACTATATCAAAAGCGAAGTAGAGGGCAGCTACTCTTGCTCATTTTCTGAGCAAATTCATGATTTGAAGAGCTGATCTACAAAGATCCTTGTAAGCTCTTAGTGATAGCTTTGCACCTTCTAAATCATCCCTTTGAGTGTGCTTGACTGATTGCTTCTGATTTGAGCAAAAACCGTGCATTTTTGAGAAAATTATGATCCGGAGACTGTGAAAACGCAATTCTCGTTTTCCAAAGCAGGTAGTACACAGGCTACCTGCTTTGCAACGCAGGTCCCGAACTGGCTACCTGCGCTGAGAGCCAGTTTGACTGTGCAGAGCCTGCGTTGACCCAAATTTGCTTAGTGCATTTGGGGTTTCCTCCTTTCTCTTGCCTATTTTCACTTAGTTTTGCTGCTAGGTGTCAGTCTTGTGCCTGTTTTGAAACCAATATTACTTGCCATCATTCTGCCTCTGTTATATAACGAAATTGTACTTGTTCTTTGTATTTCTTATTCATTTACAATTTCCCATAACGAAAAGTAAACTAGTCATGCTTTTGGCCTCTTAGATCTGAACCTGTGTTAGGCGTTTTGCTGGTCTAAAGAGTTAGCTTATTTGTTGTCCATAGCTGATTAGTAATTTTACTTTCGTTAGTATGGTTTGATTTCATGTATTTCCAGTGATTAAGCAAGTGAATCTTAAGGTGTCTTTTGATTTTGGACAAACTTGTTTACTGTCGCTTTAAATCGAAATCAAAGTTATATGACCACTTTCTTTTTGTAATCCATCCACATTAAGAAAGGCAAAAGAAAATACATGCATTGTGCATTTTGCATTTGAAAAAGTTTGCATGATGATTTAGGAGAAAGTGCATTAGTTTGTGCTGTATGAACTGTGTGAAAAGAATTTGCCTTTCTTCTCCCTCAGTAGCTAAGATTTTCATCAGTCAAAAAGATTTGAAAAAGCTTGCTTCTCATCTTAGGCTGCATTTAGGAATTTGTCATATACATCTCATGGTGAACCTTGAAAGGCAAACTTTAAAAAGATCAACTTAAAATATACTGAATGAACCTAACAACGCATTTGAAACATAACGCAAACATCTAGAGGTCTAGGTAGAGACGTGTTCCGGCGTCGTTAAACATAGTGACTGTCGATCTCTACGAAGGTGGGTGATTCCTCCTGAGAGTCGGTGGCACTAATACGGACTTGTGCTCCCACGTACCGTCGAGTATATATTGGGAGACCCCTATAGGCAATTATCTTTTATCCATAGGAAGCCGTGTCGGCCGCCCTACTGATCGCAATGCAGTGAACACAGCATTCACGAAGATCGACCACCCGTACCGTAAAACGTATTCTGTGGTTTCGTGAAAGGTTTGGCACACCCTCTGCCTAGATCTCCAGAGCAGTTTCTTTTGGCCCTTTTCAAACTCTATAACTGAAAAGGTCCAACCGAGCATTTGTCACTTCGGGCTCGTTAATACATCGAAGGAGACTAGAGTCATCTTTAGCTTTTTCTCGACTCTTAAAACATGAAAAAGCAAAGTTATGTTTAAAAGCGTCTAATAAAATTCATTCAAATCGGAAACACAAATTTTTCCCCTTTATATTTTAGTTGATCGAGTAATCCGAAATCGTGGAAGAAATTCAATTGAATATCCGTCATTCTCGGAGGCTTGCGAGTCAACCGTCTTTGTCTCCGGAATCGAAAACAATCCGGACAAAGCGAGCTCGTCGAACCAGTTCAAAATCTCCTTTAAAAGTTAGAACAAGCGTTCCAACAACATCTGAGATTCTGGTCACTCCAAACATTTCCGGAAACCCTGCCTCTATAGAAGAAGTTCAATCACCACAGAGGGACAGTAATACTGATCCTAGTCTGGGGGCAAATACTTGTATGACTGAACCAGTTCCATCTGCAACCGGTCCAGAGATTTTTGTTCCTCAAACATCCGTCGTGGTCGATACAACCCCTTCTTCGGCACCAGAAATCTTTTACGGACCTGACGGTCTTCCTCTTCCACCTGGTCTGATTGCGATAGAGGAAATTATAGAAGAACCGCAAGTATCCACTCCAAGTCAGTTTGGAGTAGGGGTCGCTCTATTTCCTGCTACAACAGAAGTTTGTCCATCACCAGTGGATGTTCCTGTAGAATCACTAGGTGATCAATTGGATAGACTTAAAATGACTGAACAACCGTCGACATCTAGGACTGTGTCGAATGACACGACGACGGCAGAATTACCTACTGCAAATCCAACAATGTTCGCCAGCATACCATCTGTCCCGACTAGCTCGCAGTCGCTAGAAGGAGTCCACCAAGAGACTATCTCGATAGTATGGTCTGTTCCTGTTTGTTCCGGAGTAATGTCTGGTAACTCTCATGGTGAGGCTCATCAAATTGACCCTTTTGGGAATCTAATTAGGCCATCCAGTCCTCCAGGACAGTCAATTGCCTTGAGTTCTGGGTTGCTACCGTATGGGGGGCAGTACCCATACGGGAGTTCTCAACCTTATTCAAGTTATGGCGGAATTGCAACAAGTAGTTGGGTACCTGTGCTATCCCAGCCACCGAGAGTTGTATATTCTATGCAACAGTGTGTACCTGTGACAAACATCCCAACTACACCGGCTATTGTGACTGTGTCGCAAGTTCAAACAATGCCTGTTGTATGTCAACCTCAGATTGCTCAGGTTCTCATGCAACGGCCCCTTGACCCTGCGACCCAACCACAATCACCTACTAGTGGGACAACACAAGTACAGTTGGGTACAACTACCCCACATCTTGGTCCAATGGTTAGTATAGCGCAACAACCCATGGTGTCGCAACCGTGGATAATGCAATACCAACAGCCGCAATTCCAACAAGTGTACCAAGGTTCTGAACAGCAAATATTTGCGAATACTGGACAACCATATATTCAAAATGGTCAAAATCAACCACTTTATAGTGGTCAAGTCCATCAACCGTATTCATCATACCAACATCAACTCCATTATGCTGGTATGCAAAGACCGACTGTTCAGGCGATTCCATCGTATCCTGGTTACGCTTCACCTAACTTGAACCAGTAGTTACCATTCGTGGCGACTTTAGAGTTGCCTGATTTACATCGGTTAACAAACGATCCAATTGCTTACGCCCCTTGGTGGCCAGTGATTCCGCACAAACTTCCATCCAACATTCCTAAATTTAATGGAAATCCAGGTGAAGACCCGTCGAATCATGTGATGACATTTCATCTATGGTGTTCGTCGAACACTTTGAATGACGATTCGATAAGGCTTCGCCTCTTTCAGAGGACATTGACAGGTCCAGCGGCAAAATGGTATATAGAATTGCCTAGAGCTTCGTTCGACAATTTTGGCTCCCTTGCCACGACATTCTTGACCCGCTTTCAATTACCAATAAGGTACGAAACGGGAACAGAGATATTGACTAACTTCAAACAGACAACCGCAACTCATATATCAAATCATATACATGAGTGGCGACGTCGACGAAGAATGGTTAAAACATACGTTCCTGATCAGCTTTTAGCTGAGTGGTTTATAAAGTCATTACTTCCGGCTATAACGGAAGATGTAGAAAAGGGAGGAGTCGTAACAGAAGAGCAAGTTATCGCTCGTGCACAATACTTGGATTTAGTATATACTCAGTCCAGCACGCTCTATGACAAAATACCAGACGCCCCTAGACCAGAGTTTTCAATCCCTCCTCCTCCTAAATCAAGCAGTGACTCTCATGCCGGCGATGGCGTGATTGGCACGGCAAACACGAATCCGAAAAGGACCAATCAAAATAAAGCCCGTAAGGATTCGAATCAAAATGCGCATGAAGAAGTTCTTGCTTCGGAAGTAAATGCCGTATCGACGGATAAGGGCAAAGAAACCAATCAACCAGGAAGCAAGAATAATCAAAACAAAGGGAGGAAGAATAAACAAGGTGGGTCATCCCCTAAGAAAAATTCTTCAAACCCTCCTGGGAATAGGAAACGGCTTCCGTGTCACATATGTGACGACGATCATCGGACGACAGATTGTCCGTACAAAGCTGAGTTTAAAAGATTTGTAAAAAATCAGCATACTCCAGCTGTGTTGACTGATCCTTTTCCCGACCCAAGTCAAAATCTGGTTGATAGTGGAAACACTTCCGGGTGCCAAGTTCTAATGGTGTCAAGTGATAAGCAACCAAACAATGCTTCAACTTTGACAATGAACAAAAATTATGGGAACCCGCAGTTGTCGAATGGCGAGAAAAAAGGTCGATTAGGCAGTTCGACAACAACTTCGACAGAAGTTGAACTGCCATCCAACACAAGAAGCATTCCATTGATCCATGGAGGCAATCATCCTCTCCCATATATCGGAGTAATTTTCCCAAAAGGCCCTTCTTTAATGGGCACTTTTACCCCACCACCGCCAAGTAATCTTGCGGAGTTGGATGCAACGGGATATGAAGCCTTCTATTTTTAATGGATCTAAAAGTTTCGAGGATAGTTCCTTTCTCAAGTCAACCTCGTTTAAAAAATGAAATAAGGAGTAAAAGAGGATAGTTCTTTACGATGTCAACCTCATTAAAAAATGAAATGTCCCCTTATGATTTAGGAGGCATGCGCCTCATCTGCATTATTATTATGCTGGGGGCATCATCGAGCAGTTTTAGCAATGTTCATGCTCGTTAAAAAATAAACGCAAAGATCGAGCAGTTTTTGTGTAGAGTTCATGCTCGTTAAAAAATAAACATAAATTGTGAGCAATCTTTCCCTAGCAGTTCAAGCTCATCCAGAAAAAATGAACCGGTAAACAACCTCGAGAAATGTAACCTTTGAAAGCCATATTAAAAGCCCTTGGTCGTGTTTATATGCCGTCACCTCCATCTGTTCATTTGGCCAATCGTTCACCTCCATATGTTTGTTTACCCATTTTGAGGAACAGCTGCGAAGAGTGATTTCACTTAGCCATCCTTGTGACACTGCCGTGATTGGAGAATTCCAACCTGTACCTGGAATCTGCTGCTATCCCTGTTCATCACTCGTTCCTCAAAAGACGAGTCTTCTTTGAGCTCTTTTCACTGACTCGTAAAATATGAAAAGTTTGCCGAGTTTTGGCCTTTCAGCTCGTTAAAGCGACCGGAAAGCTATCCCTCCTCTAGATTTTAATCTTTTTGGACCTGAGGGATTATTGCACAAAAAGATCGAGCGCTTGTTTTGTTCGGCTCGTTAAAGCAACCGAAAATTCATCCCTTCTGTATTGTTTTAAACTTTTTCGGACTTAAGGGATTAGATGACGAAAAAGGAATTTTGGAGTTAACTTTTCGTACCTTTTCAGACTCTCTAAAAATGAAAAGGACCAAGTTTTCTTTGTCGTTAGACTCGTTAAAATGATTAAATAGCGACAAACTTGTCTTTAGACGAGAACGAGTTTCCCTATCGCTAGGCTCGTTAAAACATAGCGATGGGCTTGCCCGAAGGGTAGGTTATAGAACAAGCATATGTTATCCTCCTCAAGCTTGACAAAAATAAAGAGGTACTGGTCAGCAATGACTGGGGAAAAATTGGGAGAACCTCACAGCATTAATGGTAGCAAGTCGCTCTTGAACATGACACTTTGTCCTCCGTATCACATCGGGTTGGGTTGTTTCATCACCACACCATGGTCCTCGCCACACCATCCGCAATTGGGGTAATGCTACCAATCCATCACATCAGTGTCGTTATATGTTCAAGAGATGTGGTTCTGTAAAGAGTCAACCGTGTTCCACCCACTGCCATACATTATCCTTCATCCACTTCATGACCGCCACCCTGAATCATACATCACAGTTTGTTTTCACCTCATCACAATCACTAGCTCCGTTCCGTGTCACTGATGTGGGATTCATTAAGGCCCTCCTTTGATGGATCGCTCCTTGTCGACATCAGCTCATTATCCAAGGAGTTGATCTAGGAACACCCCCCTCAGTACTTTGAAGCTTGCATGCCTCAATGGCAAGTTTCTCACTTTCGGCGACATGTATACATCAATGACCTTCGACCAGAAGATTTTGCATGGTGGTCGACGCCAAGTCCTTTATTCCCACCATGTGGATTGTACTGCCGTACCTTGAGGGTCATCATCCTTATCGGTGACTCCTCTCGCGCTTGTTAACGGTTTACATCATTGACCGGTAATCAAGCGATGTCTTTCCATGTTCGACTTCAAGAAATTCTCACATGGATCGACTTGTACATCGAGTGAAGATCTGAAGAGATTGAAGACCCCGGATCTAGTTTCATCCATCCGGGCTGCGATATATATTCAGGACATAAATACATTTGATATGTACATCATTACAGCAGATGATCATCCTTCTCAAAGGATGATAATTTCGGCAGAGAAATATCAGTCTACATCAGACGATCGTCTGTTCTATGTACCAAAATGTATTTATAAAGCTGAGCATGGGAATGCCCGCCTCAGCTAGATCATGAAAAATGTATGAAAAATAATGTATTGTATTGTATCTTATTACAGGACACTTCTCAGCAGATTGAATGAACTTCGGATCCTCTCAATAAAGCATTTCACCCGATAAACGACCTCATACTTTAGGGGGCATCTGTTATAGACAATTTTGTGCCTTACAGCAACAAGCATGAATTGTCAATAATCCAAGGGATCCAAAGTTCCCTAAACATGATGTTCCTACCCCTAGAGGAACAAGGTCAGCAAACCAACAGCTCTCAGATCAGTTCTCCACCTGAAAACACTCAAAAACAAGCAATCCTGAAATCAAAGCATGTGCTCCACTAGGCTTCTGCGCTGAAACACAACTGCTCCATGGTGTACCTGCGTTGCAAAGCAGGTAGAACAAAGCCCACCTGTGTTGAGCGAGTTTGGACATGTGGCACACTGAGTCATTGCTCTGGAATCTTCCAAAAATGACACTTGGATCAAGGATTTCGCCTTGTGATGAGTCAGAGGCTTTGTTTCTCCAAGTGGAAGCAAGGTTCACCAAGTGGACTCAAGAACTGAAGATCAACTAAAGATTAACTGAAGAGAGAGAGGAAACAAGGCAGCTACACATCAGTTGCAAGATGACTCATCCTTTCTCAATTCATCTATATATTGAGCTCTCTCCTATGAGCTCAGGAGGCTGGAATTTTGTGCAAAGTAATGATATGCTGTTGGTTTCATTATTGAGTTATTGGGTGATTGTTTGAGAGAGGTGAAGAAGAGCAATTCTTTCTGCTGGGAGGTGTTGCTGTGTTGGAGCCTGCAATGGTTGTAATACTCTCAGAACCTTTATTTCTTCATTAATAAAAGCTATTGAGGTTCTTCTATGTGCTCTTGTTTCAATTATATATTGTGATGATTGCATGTTTGGTTTACACTAATCCATGAACCAGTTATAATTGCATGCCTCTTGTAGTTTCCTTCTTTGTTATTGTGCAGGATCTCATTGTAGCTGGGCGAGCAGAAGAACAAAGAGCTAGGAGCAAGCGGCCAAAGTGAAGAGTTTGAATTCGACATTAAGCGCAAGGCAACGGTTAGTGCTTTCTCCATTCTCTTTTGCTTTCATAAAGAAGTAAACCTTAAGTAGTTTGATTTACAGTTGTTGCTAAGGAACTGTCACCCTTAGAGTGGGTTAGGGTCATCCGAGTCGGATACTTTTCCCTACAACACTTCAACAAAATACTGGAGACTACACTAACCAAAGTGTGAAACATGCAACAAAGCGATTGGGACCTGGGAGTACTTGTAGTACTATGGGCTTATAGGACAACGTGCAAGAAATTGACAGGACAAACACCTTTCCGGTTATTTTATGGCGTGGAAGCTGTCATGCCAATGAAGTATATTGTACATAGTCTGCGCATAACAACGCTCACAGGTATGACGGACCGTGAAGATCTGGAAGAAAAGCTCACGCAATTGGAAGAACTTGAGGATGAACAGTTCCTAGCTAGTTTTCATCAGCAGGTACAAAAGCAACGTGAAAAGGCCTGGCACGATTGCCATATTAAGTTGCGCACCTTCAAGGTAAATGACTTAGTGCTGCTGTATGACAGTAAGTTTGAAAAATTCCTGGGAAAGTTCAGAATGCATTGGCTGGGACCATACATGGTTAAGGAGGTCATAGACGGAGGTACGGTACATCTAGTCAAACTAAATGGAGAGCCTTTCCTAGGCAAAGTGAATGGTATCCACTTGAAGGCCTACACGAGTGGCCCGACTATCTGACTAACCGGAGGAAGTACAGTCTTCACACTCCAAGGATCCAGACAAAGGAACAAGACTATAAACAAATGCAAGGGATACTGACACAGATGTAGAGAAGCGGTTCAGACACAGAGGTCTCAGAATAGCATATGTAGCAGATCCAACAAGTAGCAGCTCAGTGCGCTGCTCACCTCCACACAGTTCAAGAACAGATGGAGGGACTCTGCGCAAAGATCACTGCGCCAATAGAGTGACTCGAGGGCGAGTCATGATGTTTGTGTTGGGGGCCTGTTGGGCATGGAATCCCCCCAAGGCATGTTTTGGGGCTCAAAGCCCAATTTTTTACCAAATCTTGTTGTAAAGCTCTGCGAATTTCAGGCACGGGGCGTGAAAGTATGATAGAGTCATAGGGTTGTCTGCCCTAGTTTTGTAATATAATGTCAACTGGATAGACCTATTGTTATAGACATATTTGGGCACTGCAACCCCAATCACATATGTCAATAAACCAAGGGCTCTTAAACCCCTAAAAGTGTTGTTTCATACCCTAAAGGATCAAGGTCAGCTAATTACATCATTCCCAAAAGTTCTCCTTGAAAAACTGCTCAGAACTGGTCAAAACTGGACCATATAGACTGCTCCATGCTAAGGGTGTGATGCATCTCACTTGATACACACAAAGGGTGCGATGCATATTGAAAAGCCCTTTTGTAGGGTGTGATGAGCGAGAGCAGACAAATGGAAGAGGCAGTTTGCTAGGTGGAAACCCAGAGAATCTTTTAGAAACTGCTCATATGACACTTGCCTCTCTGAATTCGCCCAGGGATGAGTTAGAGATCATGAAATATCCAAGTGGAACCAAGAACTATCAGTGAAATGACACGAATCAAAATCCCAGAAGCTGACTCACCCCCCTGCAAATATCTATATATGGATCCCTCATCTTAGAGATTCAAAGGGGCTGGAATTTCAGAATTTGTAAGGAAGTGCTATTGTTTCTCTTTGAGACATTGTATTGTTGGGTGATCTAGCTTTTCATGAGGTGAAGAGGGCTTTCATGCTGGGAGGATGGTGCTGGATCAGACAGTTGGGTTTTAATCCTCTCTTCTACTACTTCTATCAATAAAGCTATTTGAGTTTTCCTCCATATACTTGTATATTTCTGAATCTTGTATTTGTGTATGCATTTGTATGGTTAATTTACATCTGATTCTACATTGTTTATGGTTATAGATCTCTATGCTTTGATGGTATTTTGCTGCTTTGACTCTACATGTGTTCTTTGAAGTGGGACAAGTGAGAAAGGAGTGGTGAAGCTCTATCAAAGGAGGGAGCAAACAAGCAAGGAGCCAAGCGAAAGACTGAGGTTGTTACTCTCTACTACTCTCTCATCTATCTCTCATAAAGGAAAACACAAGTTACTTTGAATTGTTTGTTTCTAAGATAGCTACCCGTCTTAGTGGGACTAGCAACTTTGAATGGACACTAATTTTCCTGGAAACAAAATGGCGACTCCACTGGGGAAACATATAGTTTGTTTTTTTTTCATTGTTGTTTGCTTTATAAACTACAGACAAAGCCTGAAGTTAAGCCAGCTAGCCTTCGAACTGCTTTTACTATGCAACTGCAAAGTAGATCAACGCTGCTTCAGTCAATCTTCGGGTTGGTTTATGAACTAAACATCTGACTTCCAAACATCCTAAGTGCCCTAGTGGTAGCTCAATAACCTCATTAGATCAGCCCCTATACTTTGTGTTTACTGTCTATCATAAGCTCGACCTAAATCCCTGAACTTAGCTGCAAACTGTGGGTGAAAACCAAGCTCAGTCTTGTCCCTGGACCATCGCACTGTCTCTCATTGGAAGTTTGGATGCATCACACTTCCTGTGTGTTGCAGGTGATATGCATCCATGTTTCCCTTAAGGACCGGTGGGATGATTGAATGAGACTGTTTCTACCTCCAGATTTTGGTTTTTTCTTCACTGTTTTCAGCTCTATTCAGTAGTTTTTTTGTCTATGATCAGTATATCATTGTTGAAACCTTCTTCCTTCACATTATTCAACCTCCATTGATAAGGAATTGTGAATGTTTTTTTTTATGTATTTTTCATCATTTACAGTCCTCCTTTGCAAACAGTAGCTTAATTGAAATATCGTCTTTTGATTTGAAAGTGTCGCAACTGTAGTTTTCAGTCAAGAAAAAGAGTGTCATAAAGTCTTCCTCTTTTAGATAGTCAATTACACTTTTTCCATTGTATTTGATTTTAATTATCAATTCTTTGAAGTGTCGAAAACAACTTTCCATTCGAAAGAGAAAGTGACATCTTAGTCTTCCTTTCATTTTTTGAAAAGAAATTGTTAAAGTGTTGCTTTGAAGAAAAGTAGTTCAGATTTGTATTTAGTTTTCTTTTTGTCATTTTCACATTAAGGGAACTGAAAAAACAAATACATGCATGTGAATTTTCATTTAGACTGCATGCGGAAATTGATTTAGGAAAAGTGCATTTAGTGTGTGCTCTCTACTCTATGTTGAAAGAATCATATTTTCCTTTCCTTAGCAACTAGGATTTTCATTGCTAAAAGAAAATAAATGACTGTTTATCATTTTAGATTGCATATTTAGGAGTTGTAAATCTACATCACGCAGTGAACCTTGAAAGGAAAACTTCTTAAGAAATATCAACTACAAAATAAACCTCAATGAACATAAAAACACTTTGGAACCTAACGCACAACATCTAGAAGTCTAGGCTAGAGACGTATTCTGACGTCGTAAAGCCTAGTAACTATCGTTTTTATCGTAGGTTGGGTGATTCCTCCTCTTTGATACGAAAAGTGCCAGTACGGACTTGTGCTCCCACATACCGTTGAGTATATATTGGGAGACCACAATAGGCTGATATCCTTTATCCTTAGGAATCCGTGTCTCCCGCCCTATCGTTCGCAATGCACTGAACACAACATTCGGGAAGATTGACTGCCGTACGTAAAGTCCTCGGTAATTTCTCTATAATTTACCACTGAGGTGTATATTGTAGTTTTCTGATTAGTTTAGTAATCCCTCTATCTAGATTTCCAGAGTAGTCACTTTCGTTCCTTTTCAGACTCCTTAAAAGAAAAGGTCCATCTAAGCACTTGTCACTTCAGGCTCATTAAAAATCGAAGGAAACTAGAGTCATCTTCAGCTTTTTCTCGACTCTTAAAAATTGAAAAAGTAAGTTGTGTCAAAGCATCATAAAATTCATTTAATTCGGAATAACATTTTCCCCTTTTTATTTTGAGTTGATCAAGTAATCCGCAATCATGGAAGAAAGTCAATCAAAACCCCGTCGTTCACGAAGACTAACGAGTCAACTGTCTTTAACCCCGGAAATGAAACCATTCTAGGCCAAGCGATCTCATTTAACTGGGTCAAAGTCTCTTGGTTTATTTGAAACTTATGTTTCAACATCCTCAGAGACTCCAGTTACTCCAATTATTTCTGGTACCCCTGCCTCTACTGAAGAAGTTCCGTAGTTATAAGAGGACATTAGAACTGATCCTAGTGTAACGGTAAACACTTCTATTCCTGAACCAGCTCCATCTAGGGCTGATTCAGAAGGTGTCACCCCTCCAACATCTGTCACTGTAGTGTCTTGACCTCCTTCGGCACCAGAAATATTTTACGGACCCGATGGTCTACCTCTTCCACTTGGATTGATTGCTATAGAAGAGATAGTGGAGGATCTTCCACCTAGTACTCCAGTGCATTTTGGAACTGATATCCACTTACATCCTTCTACTACAGAGGTTAATTCTTTTTCATCACAAGTTCCTGTCGAATCACTAGGAAATATTTTGGATAGACTCAATATGTCTGAACAACCATCGACATCTAGGACTGTGTCCTCTGATACAGCAACAGTAGAACTTCCTGTTGCTACTCCGATAATGTTTGCTGGTATACCATCTGTCCCAACTAGTTCTCAACCACTAGATAAATTCCACCCGGGGATTGTTTCGACGGCATGGTTTGTTCCTATTTTTTCATCCAGAATCTTATCTGGAGTTTCTTATGTTGAGACTCAGCAAATTGATCCTTCACATTAGTATCAATTTGGGTGGTCCAGTTTCCAAAGACCAATTTACCCTTTGAACATTGGATTGCCACCATATGGGGGGTAGTATGCCTTTTCATTATTCCCTCCGGGGGAGAAACCATATGAGAGTTTACAACAAAGTTCAGTTCAAGCTGGAATTACATCCAATGGTTGGGTGCCAATACTGCCTCAACAGCCAAGAGTTGTATATTCAATACAACAAAATCAACCTGTGTCAAGCATTCCCACTACACCAGCTATTGTGACGGTGTTGCAGGTACAGGCATTGCCTTTTGTATGTCAACCTCAAGTCTCTTAGGTTGTAATACAACAACCTCTTGTCCCCGTGACCCAATCACAACTGCCAATTAGTGGCTCCTTAACTGAAGCGACTCAGGCTCAAACGGGTACTATCACCCCTCATCTTGGTCAAACATCCAGTATTGGACAACAACAAATGGTCTCACAGCCATGGCTGGTGCAATATCAACAACCACAATTCCAGCAAGCTTATCGAGGACCTGAGCAACAAAGCTTTGTAGGTAATGGGCAACCGTATATACAAAACGGTTACCAACAATCATATTATAATGGTTATGCCCATCAACCTTATCAAAGTTATCAGCATCAAATACATTATGCTGGTATGCAAAGACCCAATGCTCAAGCGATCCCATCTTATCCTAGGTATGCTTCACCAAACCTGAATCAACAGTTTCCCTTTGTAGCAACTTTAGAGTTACCAGATTTGAATCAGCTAACAAATGATCCAGTTGCTTACGCCCCTTGGTGGCCAGTGATTCCTCATAAAGTTCCGTAAGATATTCCTAAATTAAATGGAAATCCATGTGAAGATCCATCGAATCATGTGATGACATTCCATCTGTGGTGTTTGTCCAACACCCTCAATGATGATTCGATTAGGCTTTGCCTTTTTTAGTGAATGCTAACTGGTCCAGTAGCGAAATGGTACATCAAATTGCCTAGAGCTTCATTCAATAAATTCAGTGCCCTTGCCACCACCTTTTTAACCCATTTTCAGTTACCCATAAGGTACGAAACAGGAATGGAACTCCTTACCAATTTTAAACAAACAATAGCCACTCACATATCTGATCATATTCATGAGTGGCGACGTTGTCGTCGAATGGTAAAGACATATGTTCCTGATCAGCTTCTAGCTGAATGGTTTATTAAGTCATTGTTACCTTATATTACAGAAGATGTGGCCAATGGAGGAGTTTTCACTGGAGAGAAAGTCATTTCTCATGCACAATATCTAGACTTGATTTATACTTAGTCTGGCACGCTCTATGACAAAATTCCTGATTCTCTTAGACTAGAATTTTCCGTTCCTCCTCCTCCTAAATCGAATAGGGACTCTCATGCTAGTGATGGCATGATTGGCACCTCAAGTACGTAAACTACAAAGGCCCTATCTGGTAAAGCCCTTGCAGTTTCTAGTAAAAAGGCAAATGACAAACTTCCTGCCTCGGAGGTTAATGTCGTGTCGACCGACAAAGGTAAAGAACCGAAGCAACCAGGGGGCAAGAAGAAAGGGGAAAACACAAAGAAGAAACAGGAAGATTCGACTCTTGAAAAATCTTCTGAAAACCCTTCTGGGGAAAAGAAACCTAATTAGCCATGTCACATATGTGATGAGGACCATTGGACGAGAGATTGTCCACATAAAGCTGAGATTAAGAAATTCTTTAAGAGTTCAAATACCTCAGTAGTGTTGACTGATCCGTTTCCAAACCCAGAAACCAATCTGGTTGCTAGCAACAATGCTTCCCCATCCAAAGTGCTTATGTTGTCCATTTCAAAAAAGCAAAATGATGCTTTGATATCGACAAGGAATAAAGATGATGGGAATCCACTGATGTCGAACAACAAGGCTACAAATCAACTTATTAGTTCGACAACAACTTCAACAGAAGTTGTGCCACTCATCATTCTTGAGCTAACAATAAAGCCACCAAAGGGAGTAGTACACAAATCAACATTTAATCCTTGTGCTCGAGAAGCACAGAATTATAATATAGTAGAGGATCTGGCCCAATCGCCATCTGCTATGTCGACGTTTGAAGTATTGAAAAATTTCCCCTCCTAAAAGCAGGTTCTATTATCAGCAATAGGTGAGATTGACCTAGCGGATTCAAATCTTGTGGCCTTTAATCATAAAGGATATGAACCTCAGTTACCATCTCAACTCGCTTTCCTCATACAAGTGAAATCCCTCAACAAAATTGTTCATTGAACAATTATTGATGAGGGGGCATCTACCTGCATTATGTCGATGAGTTGCTGGAAAACTTTAGGCTCACCACCCTTGTCAAGATTGGTGAGCTCCCATATTGCAGTAATAACGCTGCAACTCCTGGGACTCCCTTCTTTACTTTTATCAACCCGGTAGTTCGTAACAAACTTGGAAGCAACGATGTTGTATGCACAAGTACTAGCTCTTGCCGCAACTGTCACTTGGTCAGCTGGAACAAGTCCGCTATGGGCTTAAGCCAACTTCTATGAGCTCTAAGAAGAAGCTTTTTAATTGATGGACGAAAGCTAACTCAAAGAAGGTTGTTCTACTTGCAGAAAGAAACTGGAATGCTGAAAGGAAACATAAACTCTAGCAAACCCTAATTTTACCAGCTAGCCCTACTGATGCAAGGAAGAGGATGCAAGCTACTAAAAGAGATTCCATTGAATTTTAGGAAGGTAAATACATGTATCTAAGCTACTCCTACAGTAACATATTGAAAAAAAACATCTTTTTGGATTTTTGAATTATTTGCCAGAATTATCATGCATGCGATTTGACTGTTTTTGACTGTGCAGAGGTGGATTGGCGAGAGGAAATTCTTGGAGGAGGTCGGGAAAGTTTAGAGAGGGCCTAAGGGGTCCCTAACACCCTTCCAGAGAGTTTCACAAAGTTTGGATATCAAGAAACCTCATTCGTGAGCTTATACAGGAAGTCTGCAGGGGGTTCTACAAGATGTCTGTAATGTTCTACAGGTTGTTCAGAAATGGGATTTTGGAGGATGGATGGAGAGGGAAAGGTGAAGGAGTGAGTCTAGAAGTAGGTTAAGGGTTTGAGGTGGTCCAGGATTTGGTGGGTGGAGTTGAGGAAAGATTTAGATGGCTGGATTTGTTCAAGGAGGACTGAAGAAATGTTGCACAAAAATTGGGGTTATGTGAGCAAATGGAAAACGTGAGGCAAGAATCCGAGTTAGGGGATGGAGCAGATGGGATTGATGAAGTATGGGTATATAGAGAAGTGGTATAAGTGCTCTGCAAGTTGTTTTTCCAACTAAACCAACGAGACTTGTAAAATCTGAGACCTAGTTACGTTGACCTAATCTGATCTAGCTAACAGTAAAGATAATGAGAAGAAGTTTTATTTGCAAGGAAACCATGTATATTAACTATGAAATGAAGCATTCAAGAATATGAACATGTAACCGACTTCTGCAAATGAAAATCAAACACTAATGATTGCATGGCAGAGCAAAGTCAGTGTTTTTATGGGCAGCAAGGTCACCTTGATCCCAGCTCCTGATCCCACTGAAGGAGAGGTGGAATCAGAGGTGCTTGATGGCCCTTTTCTGAAGCTTTTCCCTGTTAATAACCTATCAACTCAACCTGAACATCAAAAGTCTTTCTAATCATCAACAGTGACTTAGTTAATCAATAAGATTTAATCTACTTAACATAAATGATTTTTCAAATACATAAAGAACAAATAACAATACATAAAGGAGGCCTTAGCACTTGGGTTGGGCCCAACACCAAGAGCTGCAGGCTCCTATAAAGGACTCAGATATGATGCCAAGTAAAGCTGCTTCTCATTCCTAAAAAATAATCATCACAAGAAAGTTATACAATAGTAGCTACAAGAAAACAAGGTGAGCAAAAGAACAACACTATAGTGCAAACACCAACAGTTCCAAAAGTAAACTACGAAGGCTAAGGCCTTCCTATTTATACACTACGAGGGGCCTAGCAGCCCTCCTAAATTCAAGGGACTCAGCTGTTCCAACTGCTAGTAAACAGTCACTTTTCCCAAAGTTGTTCGGCTGCCTTTAAAACTCGTTTTGGTGGCCTGTTGAGCTCGGAGTTGAGGGTGGAGATTTCGAGGAAGGGCCATTTAATGCCAGAGAAAACCTCCCTACGAATCCTCACATCAAGCTTAGCTATCACCTGGGCCATAATTGTTTGGTTTTGCTCCAAAAGTTTGTCCAAAAAACCTGAAATGACCACGTATTAGCCTCCTTGATAGAGTGACCACCCTTATTCATTCAAATAACATAAACATACTAAAAAACATGAATAATCTATGAAAAATGGAGGATTGAGCAAGGAAAATTAGGCAAAATGAGCCGAATAAGTTACCTAATTTGGGGCACATCAAAGATCATCAATGACATTAAAAGCATTCGATGGACGAACATACACCTCGTACGAGATTTTAAGTAACTTGCAAGTTGAACTGGGGGGAAAACAGTAGAAATTGACGTCAAAGTTATCGATGGAAACCTCGATTACAATATCCTACTAGGAAGGCCCTGGATTTATGCTATTGTTGCTGTTGTGTCAACATACTTTAGAAATATTGCATTTCCCTTTCAAGGAGGAATTACAATCGTTGATCAACAAACCTTCCTCCCCAACAGTTCACAAGTTACAGGAAGCATTCCAATGATCCATGGAAGCTCTCATTCGCTTCAAAATGTCGGAGTAGGCCTCCTAAAAGACCCTGCCTTAATGGGTACTTTTGCCCTACCACCTCTGAGTAATCTGGCGGAAGTGGCCACGGTGGAAATCTGCAATATGATATCTTCCTTATCTACATGGATTCAGAAGATTTACGAACACTTTTTTAGCATGGATCATCAACAGGTGTTGCCTCCAAGCCCAATAGAAATTTTGTAGCAATCAATTTTCTTGCCCTGGGAGGCAAACTCAAATCAATGCTCATCGAGTGTTTGGATAGATAGGTCTAAGGAATATGGCACCTCTCTAGATCCTTGGTCACATGTACATTCGATAGATGAAGGAATTATTCAGTCAATGACGATAGGAGAGGAAATGACGATAGGAGAGGAACCATGGGAAGATTACCACCATCGTTCCCATCTTCCGGATTACAACGAAGATTATTCCAACGACCTTAGTCATCCTTCAGTTTTTTATTTTCTATCAAATACTGTAAATACGGTGGATTCCAAGCGAAATCTGTCCAATATTGAAGAAACTATCGCCATAAATATCTCGACCAAACCCAACGTTGTAGAGAATATTCATGTCGGCAAATCTTGTTCTTCTGCAGAACTGGAAATATATTGCGCTCTCTTTCACGAATTCAGAGATGTCTTTGCATGGTCATATGAAGAAATGCCAGGCATAGACTCGAGTATAGTTGAACACGAAATCAAGATGTATCTAGATGTTAAACCAGTACGACAACGGCTTCAGCAGGTACACCTAAAGAAAGCCGCTGCCATCAAGGCAGAAGTTGAAAAACTTTTACATTTTGGTTTCATTTACCCAATTCCTCTAACTAATTGGGTATTGAATATTGTTCCTATGATGAAAAAGCAAGGAACGATTAGAGTGTGTGTCGATTATAGGGATGTAAATCAAGCTTGTCCAAAGGACAACTACCCTGCACCCTTCATCGACCAGATAATTGATGAATGCGCCACATGCAGAATCTTTTCATTCATGGATGGATTTTCTAGGTATAATCAAATAAATATCTACCCACAGGACCAGTCGAAGACTGCATTTATATGTCCGTGGGGCACATTCGCGTACCGCAAACTACCTTTTGGTTTAAAGAATGCAAGGGAAACTTTTCAGAGGGCTATGAAATATGCCTTCCATGACATCAAGAATATTGTTCAACCATATCTCGACGATCTACTGGCTCATTCGCAAAAGCGGACTGACCATATGTAGCATTTGAGAGCTATATTTCTACGTTGCCAACACCATAAGATACGACTCAATCCGCACAAGTGTGTGTTTTGTGTCGGTTCTAGTTGTTTACTTGGTTTCTAAGGACGAGATTCAACTCAACCCATGTAAGGTTTAGGCAATCATCAACATGCCTCCACCTTCAAATTTGCTTCAGATTCAGAAACTCCAAGGGAAAGCAAACTTTCTAAGGAGGTTCATTCCAAATTACGCCAAACTTGCTAAAGGTTATACGTGTCTTTTGAAAAAAGAAGTGCCCTTTAACTGGGATCAAGTTGCGCAAGCTTCCTTTGATGCTCTAAAGGAATCCCTAATAAAAGCATCATTAATGTACGCTCTTGACTATCAAAAAGACTTTAACCTATATCTAGTTGCAGCAGATACGACCATCGCAATGGTTTTAGTTCAAGAAGACAATGGAATTGAACATCCCGTCTATTATTTAAGTTGAAACTTAAATGATATAGAAAGCAAGTACTCCTATGTTGAAAAGCTGGCTCTTGCAACTGTTCAAGCAGTACAGAGATTTCGACACTATATCCTCTTTCGCAAAACTACCATTTTGTCAGATTGCAACCCTATGACTTACATTCTGTCGCATCAATTACTTGGGGGAAAATATTCGAAATGGATAGCCATTTTGTAAGAGTTTGATCTGGAATTCGTAAAATCAAAATCAAAGAAATCTCTAGTATTCGCGAAGTTACTATGCGACTTAACATCGTCGTCCAATGATTCAACATCCAAAGCACCAATCATGGATGAATCTTTGTTTCTGATATCGTCAAGCGATCCATGGTATGAAGATATATTGATCTATCTCCAAACCCAAACATTTAGTCCTAATACCTCTTGCTCCGAGAAACGATGTACTCGATACCAAGCAAAAGACTACATGATCATCAGTGATACACTTTACCGTCGTGGTATCGATACAGTGCTGCGAAGGTGCCTCACCCATGAGGAGGCCGAAAAAGTCCTGAATGATTGCCATTCGGGTGCGTGTGGGGGGCATAAATTTGGTTACGCTACGGCCCAAAAGATCTTATGAGCAGGTTACTTCTGGCCTACTATGTTCAAAGATTCCATAATCGCAGTCAGAAGTTGCCATGCTTGTCAAATCTTTGACTGCAAAACCAGAATACCACCCACACCTCTGCATCCAATAGTTGCTATTGGACCATTCACAAAATGGGGCATAGATTTCATGACATGTAACCCCACCTCAGCGGGGGGCATGGGTATATCATAGTTGCAGTTGACTATTTTACAAAATGGGCCGAGGCGATGCCTACATTAAACAACAACAGTGAAACGACTGCTCTTTTATTTTTTAATCATATAGTCTCTAGGTTTGATGTTCCACAGGCTATAGTCATAGATCATGGATTGTGTTTTCGCAATCACATGATGGTTGAATTGACTGCCAAATTAGGATTGTCCCATGATAGTTCTACTCCATATTATCCGTAGGCTAATGGACAAGTTGAAGCGATCAACAAAGTCCTCAAGCACATGCTGCATAGAATGATTGGAGCCCATAAACGGGATTGGCATTTAATCCTTTACTCAGCCCTATGGGCATACAAAACCTCAGTAAGAAATGTGACTTGGTTTACACCCTTTCAGTTGGTGTACGGCCTGGAAGTTGTCTTTACCGATTCAGTGTGAGATTTCATCTCTCAAGCTCACAGTCAACCTTCTCCCCAAAACTTCAGAGGAAGAGGTTCATTTCTTAGAACTAATCCAACTGAATGAAACTTGTCGTTATGCCACCTTGGCTAATGAAGCTCATAAGAAATGAGTCAAGGCACAATTTGACAAAAATGTCAAACCCCGTGTCTTCTCAGAAGGTGACCTGGTCTTACTATACGATTAGGAATCCGATAAATTGGGAGCAGGTAAGTTCCAATCATTATGGATGAGTCCCTACATTGTTAAGCGAGTATTAGCAAAAGGAGCCTATGAGCTAGTAGATTACGATGGGATTCCACTATTGCAACCCCAAAACGGGTTGTACCTTAAGCGTTACTATGCTTGACTAAGTATAGTAATCTCTTTATATGCTTTTGTTACGTTTTTGTTTTTGTCAAGAGTGATCGTTTTGGTTAGGTAATCCACTTTTTCATTTGTTTCAGATGTCGAACCTATTGGAATCATTTGTTGGATATGCTTATGGAGCTAGTCATAGTACACGGAACCTATCTTCTGTAGCCTGAACCATTTTTTATCCAAACAGCGAGTTAGTGAGTTTCAGAGGGGTATATATTGGTCGGTCAACGAACAACATCGCTGAATACAACGCGTTGATAGAGCTTCTCTCTGATGCCATCGCACATGGCATATGCTGACTTCTTGTCAGGCTAGACTCACAACTCGTCATCCTACAACTTACTTGTTATAGACAATTTTGTGCCTGGCAGCATCGGGCATGAATTGTCAATAATCCAAGGGATCCAAAGTCCCTAAACATGATGTTCCTACCCCTAGAGGAACAAGGTCAGCAAACCAACAGCTCTCAGATCAGTTCTCCACGTGAAAACACTAAAAAACAAGCAATCCTGAAATCAAAGCAGGTGCTCCACTAGGCTTTTGCGCTGAAACTCAACTCCTCCATGGTGTACCTGCGTTGCAAAGCAGGTAGAACAAAGACCACTTGCGCTGAGCGAGATGGGACAAGTGGCACATTGAGTCATTGCTCTGGAATCTTCCAAAAATGACACTTGGATAAGGGATTTCACCTTGTGATGAGTCAGAGGCTCTGTTTCTCCAAGTGGAAGCAAGTTTCTCCAAGTGGACTCAAGAACTGAAGATCAACTGAAGAGAGAGAGGACACAAGGCAGCTACACACCAGTTGCAAGCTGACTCATCCTTTCTCAATTCATCTATATATTGAGCTCTCTCCTATGAGCTCAGGAGGCTGGAATTTTGTGCAAAGTAATGATATGCTGTTGGTTTCACTATAGAACTATTGGGTGATTGCTTGAAGGAGGTGAAGAGGAGAAATTCTTTCTGCTGGGAGGTGTTGCTGGATTGGGGCCTTAAATGGTTGTAACACTCTCAGAACTTTACTTCTTCCATTAATAAAAGCTATTGAGGTTCTTCTATATGCACTTGTTTCAATGATGTATTGTGATAATTGTATATTTGATTTATGCTAATCCTTGAATCAGTTATGATTGCATGCTTCTTGTAGTTTCCTTCTTTGTTATTTTGCAGGATCTCATCGTAGCTGGGCCAGCAAAAGAGCAAGGAGCTGTGAGCAAGCAGCAAAGAGAAGAGTTTGGATTCGACATTAAGCGCAAGGCAACGGTTAGTGCATTTCTTCATTCTCTCTTGCTTTCGTAAAGAAGTAAACCTTAAGTAGTTTTCTTTACAGTTGTTGCTGAGGTACTATCACCCTTAGAGTGGGATAGGGTCATCCGAGTCGGATATTTTTCCCTACAACAAACTGGCGACTCCGCTGGGGATCGTATCTGTTTGATTGTTTGTAGTATTTTGTTATTCATTTCCTGAACAAAAGAGTACCAAATCGAAAAGCTTTTGACTATATCAAAAGCGAAGTAGAGGGCAGCTACTCTAGCTCATTTCTGAGCATGTTCATGATTTGAAGAGCTGATCTACAAGGATCCTTGTAAGCTCTTAGTGATAGCTTTTCATCTTCCTTGTCATCCCTTAGTGTGTGCTTGACTGATAGCTTCTGATTTGAGCAAAAACTATGAATTTTTGAGAAAATTGTGACCCGGAAACTGAGAAAACGCAACTTTCGTTTTCCAAAGCAGGTAGTACACAGGCTACCTGCTTTGCAACGCAGGTCCCGAAGGGGCTACCTGCGCTGAGAGCCAGACTGGCTGTGCAGCACCTGCGTTGGCCCAATTTTGCATTGTGCATTTGGGGTTTCCTCCCTTTTTCTTGCCTGTTTTCACTATAGATTTTGCAGCCAGTTACCAGTCTTGTACCTGTTCTGAAACCAACCTTACTTGCCATCATTCCACCTCTGTTATATAACAAAATTGTACTTGTTCTTTTGTATTTCTTACATCATTTACAATTTCCCATAACGAAAGTGAACTAGTCTTGCTTTGGCCTCTTAGATCTGAACCTGTGTTAGGCATTTTGTTGGTCTAAAGAGTTAGCTTGTTTGCTGTCCATAGCTGATTAGTCTTTTTACTTTCATCATTATGGTTTGATTTCATGCATTTCCAGTGTTTAAACAAGTAAATCTTAAGGTGTCTTTTGATTTTGGACCAGCTTGTTTACTTTCGCTTGAAATCGAAATCAAAGTTATATAACAACTTTCTTTTTGTAATACATCAACATTAAGAAAGGGAAAAGAAAATACATGCATTGTGCATTTTGCATTTGACTATTTGCATACTGATTTAGGAAAAATTGCATTAGTGTGTGCTCTATGATCTGTGTGAAAAGATTTGTCTTTCTTTTCCCTCAGTAGTTAAGATTTTCAAAGTTGAAAGATTGAAAAGTTTGCTTCTCATCTTAGACTGCATTCAGGAATTTGTTACATACATCTCGTGGTGATCCTTAAAGGCAAACTGCTAAACAAGATCAACATTAAAATAAATTCAATTTACATAACAACGCTTTGTAACATAACGCAAACACATAGAGGTCTAGGTAGAGACGTGTTCCGGCGTCGTTAAACATAGTGACTGTCGATCTCTACGAAGGTGGGTGATTCCTCCTGAGAGTCGGTGGCACTAATACAGACTTGTGCTCCCACGTACCGTCGCGTATATATTGGGAGACCCCTATAGGAACAAAGCCTTTATCCATAGGAAGCCGTGTCGGCCGCCCTACTGATCGCGATGCAGTGAACACAGCATTCACGAAGATCGACCACCCGTACCGTAAAACGTATTCTGTGGTTTCGCGAAAAGTTTGGCACACCCTCTGCCTAGAACTCCAGAGAAGTTTCTTTTGGCCTTTTTCAAACTCTATAACTGAAAAACTCCATCCGAGCATTTGTCACTTCGGGCTCGTTAAGACATCGAAGGGGACTAGAGTCATCTTTAGCTTTTTCTCGACTCTTAAAACATGAAAAAGCAAAGTTTTGTCTAAAGCGTCGTTAATAAAATTTATTTTAATCGGAACATAATCACCTGTTATTCCCACGTTGATCTTTCAGTTGAAAAGTATGGAGCCCACCAACCAAGGAAGTCACCTTGGTGGAAGTCCCAATCCCTTCTCCTCTTGGGGAGATGTTGGTGCGCCTCATATGGCCACATTGTCACTTCCAGGATTGACAATTGGCCTACCTGTATGGCTCTTTTCAACTAATGTAGTTCAGATCACCACTAATCCTGAGCAGTCGAATCAACAGTCAGACCAGTCTAGAGCTACCCACCAGCCTTCCACTTCTTACAATTCTTCCTCTGATACTTCATCTTCGCAAGGTAGAGCCGGTAAAAGCCAGCCTCCCATGGAGAAGAAGGAGAAGAAGAAGAAAGAAAAGAAGCAGAAGGAGCCTAAGGCGAAGGCGACTGGGGGCAAGCAAAAGACATCTGACAAAAATCCACACACTGCACCGACCGGGCCTAAATCGCCATGTGTCATTTGCAAAGGGACCCACTTCCACCGTGACTGTCCTTGTATTCCCCGGATACTAAGGGACTGGTCCCCCAGGTTGCACAATCCGGTAGCATCAACCTCTGATAGACATGTTGATTGCATTCTGTCAACTAGCGAGAGTGAAGGACAAAGAGGGAGACCAAGATCACCCTGCAGACTGTGTGAAGGCGATCACGCCATCCACCGTTGTCCATTCTTAGATGAGGCGAAGAGAGTTTTGGAAGATCGTCCGGTTTCACCGTTACGACTTCCTCCTGGATACCAAAAACTCGTGCCAAGTCCCTCGATAGTTGAAAATCCAGCTGGCCCGATCAAGTGGTCAGCTGAAGTGTCGGTCATTGAGAATGAACCTACTGAATCCAGACCAGACGAAAGTCTAAAGGTCGAAACGGCAGTTGACCCGGTTCTTCCTTCAGAGGTTTCATCCTCAAATGACACCGTCGTTGAAGATTCATCGTCAAATGACACCCTCACTGAAGAGAACAAGGATGACACCATCCAGATTCTTTTCATCAACACAGACTCTGACGAGCATCAGGGCAACGCGCCCATTCCTTTATCGCAGGAAGGAACATCGTCAGGGTCGTATCCGGCCGTGTATTCGGTCCCACCACCAAGCAACCTGGTTGTGTCCTTTGATTGGAATCAACTAGGCAGACCACGGTTACCAGCCGGTATCCCATTCAGAATCATCGTCCAAATCTACAGAATGGTGATGGCTGGAACTGTCATTGATGAAGGGGCATCTGTGAGTATCCTTTCCTCTATTGCCTGGAAAGCACTGGGTTCCCCGACGCTTTTACCTGAGATGAGAAATCTATCAGGTTTTGATAAAGGAACCAGTCGCCCGTTAGGGATTCTCCCCAATGTTCCCGTTACATTGAAGGGGAAGACAGTTCATATGAACGTCATGGTCGTCCAGGGACCCTTGGTGTATAACTTACTCCTTGGACGAGACTATATATATTGCATGGAGGCGATAGTGTCCTAACTCTTCAGAGTTATGTGTTTTCCGCACGAAGGAAGAATGGTCAAGCTCGTAGACCAACTTTCATTTCCAGGATCACGCATCGCAAATAGTCAAATACCATCCCTTAACGGTTTATTCACTCAAGGAATGCCTCCACCCCCGGTTCTACTTCCCGATGAATGCGAGTGATTCAGAAGAAAGAACTGGGACCCAGGGGGCATGCACCCTGGCCTGCCTTGGGCAGAGAAAACCTTGGGTATAAAGTTAATTTCCGCAGAAGAATATGACTAGTCCGTACCCCGTCCGGCATGGAAGAGAGGGTTGTTCTAGGATAAAGTTCTTTTGTCAAAGTTATGTGAGTGAGATAATCAGCTTCTCGCTCCCCTTGTCTAGGTAAGTAGGATGCCAAGGGAGGAGATCCATTTGTGGCGGCAAGTAGCCACCATCTTTGAAGGCAAGCCTCACCCATTAAAACATATGTTTTGAAGGATAAGTAGGGGCAGCCTCCAAAGAAAGAGATGAAATTGCTGCAACAAGTGGTCACCATCTTTAGTAACCTAGTAATAGACATCGCCGGAAAAAAGAGTTTAGTTTGTGGCAGCGAACAAAACCATTTTTCAGATAATAAGTAAGAGGAAAACCTCCCTCCGTAACGCCAATGTTTTATCTGTTGCGATCTTGCAAAAATCAAAAAGTGAACTGATGGGAAGACAAGTACCGTCGGCACCGAAAAATAACGAGAAGACAAGTATCGTTAAAAATATAGCAAGACAACAAGTAGAAAAACAGAGGTGGGACAGAGGAGGGGCAGCCTTGAAATTATACTTTATACCTGGGGGCATGCGAACCTTTTGGAGTGCAAGCACGGGACGACTATTTATTTTTTTAAATTTTTAGGTCCTCCCTTTAAACCTGTAGGTCTAACCCGTTAAACTCGTAGGATTAGCCGTTCCCAGCTTGCATAAAGAAAGGATGCGGGGCAAAAGTTAAAACTTGCCAAATTGGAGTAACTAGTGAGGTATAGCTCCTTAAATATGACTACCTCACCTGAGGCGTTCCTTGTATTAAGACTAGTATAATCGAACAGTTTTAGCAATGTTCATGCTCGTTAAAAAATAAACGCAAGATTCGAGCAGTTTTAGCACACAGTTCATGCTCGTTAAAAAATAAACGCAAGATCCGAGCAGTTTTAGCACATAGTTCATGCTCGTTAAAAAATAAACATAAGTTGTGAGCAATCTTCCCCTAGAGTTCAAGCTCACCCAGAAAAAATGAACCGGTAAATAACCTTGGTAAATGTAACCTTTGACAGCCATATTAAAGCCCTTGGTCGTGTTCTTGCAGTCTCACCTCCATCCGTTCATTTGGCCAATCGTTCATCTCCATATGTTTGTTTACCCATTTTGAGGAACAGCTGCGAAGAGTGATTTCACTTAGCCATCCTTGTGACACTGCCGTGATTGGAAAATTCCAACCTGTACCTGGAATCTGCTGCTATCCCTGTTTATCACTCGTTCCTCAAAAGACGAGTCTTCTTTGAGCTCTTTTCTCCTGACTCGTAAAATATGAAAAGTTTGCCGAGTTTTGGCCTTCCAGCTCGTTAAACGACCGGAAGAGCTATCCCTCCTCTAGATTTTAATCTTTTTGGACCTGAGGGATTATTGCACAAAAAGATCGAGCGCTTGTTTTGTTCGGCTCGTTAAAGCAATCGAAAATTCATCCCTTCTGTATTGTTTTATACTTTTTCGGACTTAAGGGATTAGATGACGAAAAAGGAATTCTGGAGTTGACTTTATGTACCTTTTCAGACTCTCTAAAAATGAAAAGGACCGAGTTATCCTTGTCGTTAGACTCGTTAAATTCATTAAATAGCGACAAACTTGTCTTTAGACGAGAACGAGTTTCCCTATCGCTAGGCTCGTTAAAACATAGCGATGGGCTTGCCCGAAGGGCAGGTTATAGAACAAGCATATGTTATCCTCCTCAAGCTTGATAAAAATAAAGAGGTACTGGTCAGCAATGACTAGGGAAAAATTGGGAGAACCTCACAGCTTTAATGGTAGCAAGTCGCTCTTGAACATGACACTTTGTCCTCCGTATCACATCGGGTTGGGTTGTTTCATTCACCGGTCTCATCACCATGGTCCTCACCACACCATCCACATTTGGGGTAATGCTACCAATCCATCACATCAGTGTCGTTATATGTTCAAGAGATGTTGTTCTGCAAAGAGTCAACCGTGTCCCATCCACTGCCATACATTGTCCTTCATCCATTTCATGACCGCCACCCTGAATCATACATCACAGTTTGTTTTCACCTCATCACAATCACTAGCTCCGTTCCGTGTCACTGATGTGGGATTCATTAAGGCCCTCCTTTGACGGATCGCTCCTTGTTGACATCAGCTCATTATCCAAGGAGTTGATCTAGGAACAACCCCTTCAGTACTTTGAAGCTTGCATGCCTCAATGGCAAGTTTCTCACTTCCGGCGACAGGTATACATCAATGACCTTCGACCAGAAGATTTTGCATGGTGGTTGACGCCAAGTCCTTTATTCCCACCATGTGAATTGTACTGCCGTACCTTGAGGGTCATCATCCTTATCGGTGATTCCTCTCGCGCTTGTTAACGGTTTACATCATTGACCGGTAATCAAGCGGTGTCTTTCCATGTTCGACTTCAAGAAATTCTCACATGGATCGACTTGTACATCGAGTGAAGATCGGAAGAGATTGAAGACCCCGGATCTAGTTTCATCCATCCGGGCTGCGATATATATTCAGGATATAAAGACATTTGATATGTACATCATTGCAGCAGATGATCATCCTTCTCAAAGGATGATAATTTCAGCAGAGAATTATCAGTCTATCATTAGACGATCGTCTGTGCTATGTACCAAAATGAATTTATAAAGCTGAGCATGGGAATGCCCGCCTCAGCTAGATCATGAAAAAGAATGTATTGTATTGTATCTTATTACAGGACACTTCTCAGCAGATTGAATGAACTTCGTATCCTCCTAATAAAGCATTTCACCCGATAAACGACCTCATACTTTAGGGGGCATCTGTTATAGACAATTTTGTGCCTGGCAGCATCGGGCATGAATTGTCAATAATCCAAGGGATCCAAAGTCCCTAAACATGATGTTCCTACCCCTAGAGGAACAAGGTCAACAAACCAACAGCTCTCAGATCAGTTCTCCACCTGAAAACACTCAAAAACAAGCAATCTTGAAATCAAAGCAGGTGCTCCACTAGGCTTCTGCGCTGAAACTCAACTCCTCCATGGTGTACCTGCGTTGCAAAGCAGGTAGAACAAAGACCACCTACGCTGAGCGAGATGGGACAAGTGGCACACTGAGTCATTGCTCTGGAATCTTCCAAAAATGACACTTGGATCAGGGATTTTTCCTTGTGATGAGTCAGAGGCTCTGTTTCTCCAAGTGGACTCAAGAACTGAAGATCAACTGAAGAGAGAGAGGACACAAGGCAGCTACACACCAGTTGCAAGCTGACTCATCCTTTCTCAATTCATCTATATATTGAGCTCTCTCCTATGAGCTCAGGAGGCTGGAATTTTGTGCAAAGTAATGATATGCTGTTGGTTTCACTATAGAACTATTGGGTGATTGCTTGAAGGAGGTGAAGAGGAAAAATTCTTTCTGCTGGAAGGTGTTGCTGGATTGGGGCCTTCAATGGTTGTAACACTCTCAGAACTTTACTTCTTCCATTAATAAAAGCTATTGAGGTTCTTCTATATGCACTTGTTTCAATGATGTATTGTGATAATTGTATATTTGATTTATGCTAATCCTTGAATCAGTTATGATTGCATGCTTCTTGTAGTTTCCTTCTTTGTTATTTTGCAGGATCTCATCGTAGCTGGGCCAGCAAAAGAGCAAGCAGCAAAGAGAAGAGTTTGGATTCGACATTAAGCGCAAGGAAACGGTTAGTGCATTTCTTCATTCTCTCTTGCTTTCGTAAAGAAGTAAACCTTAAGTAGTTTTCTTTACAGTTGTTGCTGAGGTACTATCACCCTTAGAGTGGGATAGGGTCATCCGAGTCGGATACTTTTCCCTACAACATTACTAGCATCTATTCCATTTGGAATCCAGCTATCTATCATACGTTCCTAAGGGTTAGGATTTTGGAAAGGTAGTTTGATTCTATTCAATATCAACACATTTCCATAAACTTAAACACATTAACTGATTCATTAGCAAATTATGTGTTAGATAGACATTTGCAGCATTTATAAAAGAAAAAACATGTCAATCAACATTTGCATCAAGATCATATAACTTAACCAAAATAAAGCTCTGAAAATCAAAAATATATATAACTATTTATAGTCTTTTACAAAATGTTCTATGTCCAGGAAAAGATCAGTCATATGACCCAAAAACTCAAAAATTCAGGGAAGCACCCTAGACTAATGGTGTTGGTGATAACAAGTCACCACCTGTGCGGTCATACATAAGAGCCTAGTCCATTGACTCGGCATGCCAGTGGTATGGCACTGTAATCTCAGAGGTAACTTGTCGGTCCTCACATCCTAAATACCAAGGGTGAGACCCTCGATCTGATCCTGCAACACTGCAAGGGTCTCAGCTACGTCCAGATCGCGAAGGAAAACCCTCCCTACATCCTCTCCTGCTGGAACGGTAGCTGCTACCCTCGGCCGCGGTCCAATATGTGCACAAGCATATGAGTTTGATTAGTCTTGATAACATTTAAAAAACACAAGAACATTAGAAAAGTAATAAACAGAGATATGGTCAGATCGTTTCACCTATAACACCCCACTACTCGCCAACCGGCAACACCAAATCTGGGTCACCCCGGAAATCCATCCCAACATATGGGTACTCGGCAAAGACCATCTCTTGATGGTCAAACCACTCAAAGAAGGCATCATAGAATGAAATATACGACTGACCAGCGTGTCTGGCCATGAGATGGACCCATCTCTGCATCCATGGTTCCATCGGTGCTGGCAGTCCGAGTGAAATGTATTGTGGCTGCATAAGTGGGATCTTCTCCAAGGTGAAAGCGGTCAGAATAGAACCATAACCAAAGTTCTTGGATCTTTCGTTCTTCACCTTGGTGAGTTGTTCTTTTATAACTGGAAGTACTGCATCACACCAGTTGAATACCTTTGGTTCAAGGCATTCCAGAGCATACTGCATATAGGACTTGTTGGCCAAATGAAGAGCCGCACTACTAGCCAATCTAGCGAAGGTGAATAAGACAGTCCTCAAGGACTGGCCAGTGACATCTTGAATACTGATCTTGCCATCCCTGCTCAGCTGTGATCCATCTCTATAGAACCGACAAATATAATCCATCACAGATTCACCCCCATGGGCTGATCCTGATAGTGAGAGAGGGGCACCATGCCTCGATAAACTGGTCAAGAAGTAGATATCCTCAACTGTCAAAGGGATGGATTTACCTCGAATCTGGAACACTTGGTCGGTAGGGTCCCCTGCATTGAGAAAATATTACAACAAATTGATTTGTTGCCTCATGCTAGATATGCGGAAGAATTTGAGCAAGCCACAGTTCCGAAATACAGTCACCGTACCTGGATGATGTAAGGCAATCATATCCTCTTCTTCATGCTCACGTTCACGCCATGTAATGGCCATCTTGATCCGATGAATCTCTTAAAAACAAACAAGAGAAGAATTAAGATCTTGATTTGGACAAAAACAGGCAAAATTTCCATGAGAAAATAGAGCATAAACTTTCCTCTTTACACCCATCGCACCCCAGCTGTGTACTGGGTGGGATGCATACTAACTGGCCAATGGCCAGCTCAGTATGCATCACACATTTCGATGTATACTAGGTGCGATGGGGAGAGAACGAATTGTTCAAGCCCCTGAGGTACAAAAAAATAGGAAAATATGCTCAGAATCAAAAAAGGAAAGAATGCAATTGAAAAGCTCAGGGTTGGCTCCTACCTAGTCCAGACGACGCCGAAAACAGTCCACCGAATCTCCCAGAATTAGCTGATGAAAATCGAGGGGGAAAACACCTCCAGAGCTCCAACAATCCCAACTTTGAATGAAATGGTAAAAATGAGAGGTAAAACCTACTTTTATGTTACTATTCATGTAATTCAAGTAAGATGTTAGTGTTTAACTCATTTTTTAAGCATATATTTACATTTCTAATCAATTTGATGGAGCAATTGAACAGGCAGTACGACCGTCAAGAGAACATAGTGTTAATGGTGAATTGAACATATCTGACTATTATCACGAGCACGTTTCCGCGAAGTTCAAGCTCGTTCAAAAATGAACCTAGCAATGAGCATATGTTCCACCAGAGTTCAAGCTCATTAAAAAATGAACTCACCTTCGGTAAATAACCTTTGTGATCGCATTGTTATCAAATTTTGAGCCTTGGTCGTGTTCTTACCATCACCTCCACTTTCTAGCCGATCATACGCCTCCACTTGATTGTTTACCCTTTTGAGGAACAGCTGCGACGAGTGATTCTATTAGCCACCTTCTTTACATTTCCATGATTGAAAAGTTCCAAACCTTACCTAGAACCAGTTGCTATCCGAAAACATCACTCGTTCCTAAAAAATGAGTCTCCTTTAAGCTCTTTTTAGACTCGTAAAATATGAAAAGATTGTTGAGAAATTGGCCTCTCCAGCTTGTTAAAGTGATTGGAAGTGCCATCCCTCCTCTATATTTTAATATTTTTGGACCTGAGGGATCATTACACAAAAATATCGAGCGCTTGTCTTTTTCGGCTCGCTAAAGTGATTGGAAAAGTCATCCCTTTCGTATTATTTTATACTTTTTCGGACTTAAGGGGTTATACTACGAAAAAGGACTACTGGAGTTTCCTTTCCGTCTCTTTTCAGATTCTCTAAAATTGAAAAGAACTGAGTTATCTTTGTTGTTAAACTCGTTAAAACAATAGCAACAAACTTGTCCATATGGACAAGAGCGAGTTTCACTATCGCTAGGCTCACTAAAACATAGCGACGGGTTTGCCTAAAGGGAAAATTATAGAACAAGCATATGTTATCCTCCTCAAGCTTGACAAAAATAAAAAGGTACTGGTCAGCAATGACTGGGGAAAAAGGGAAGAAAACTTGAATAACTTCATTGGTAGCTGGTCGCTCTTGAACATGACACTTTCACTCCATCACCATGATTGAGTTAGGTTGGGTTATTCCGTTCACCGGTCATATCACCATTGGTCCTCCGTACCATCCATTTTGGGGTTAACGCTACCAATCCATTCCAGTGTCGTTGATATGTTCAAGAGAAGTCACTCAGAGAATTCACCAACCCAGCTAACGCCTCATCCGATGCAATACCTTCACGCTCCATTCTTTCATGACCGCCACCCTGAACCTTGTATCATCAGAGCATTTTCACCTCCACAAAATCATTTGCTCTGTTCCGTGTTGTAGATGTGGGATTCATTAAGGCCCTCCTACGACGGGTCACTTCTTGTCGACAATGGCTCATTATCCAAGAAGTTGACTTAGGAACAACCCTTTTAGTACTTTGAAGCTTGCATGCCTCAATGGCAAGTTTCTCACTTTTGGCGAAAGGTTTACATCAATGGTCTTCGACCGAAATATTTTGTGTGGTGTTTGACATCGACTCATGTATTCACACCATGTGAATTGTACTGCAGTACCTTGAAGGTCATTATCATTATCGGTGATTCCTCTCACGCCTGTTAACAGCTTACATCATTGCTTGGTAATCAGGTGATGTCTTTCCATGTTCGACATCAAAACATCTTTTCACATGGATCGACTTATACTTCGGGCGAAGATTGAACGAGTTTGAAGACCCCGGATCTAGTTTCATCCATCCGGGCTGTGATATATTTAGGAAAATAAAGACATCAAATGTACACCATAGCTGCACAGATAATCATCCAAGCTAAAGGATGATGGCTCTACCAAAATCATCAGTCTGCCACACAGACGATTGTCTGTCCTATGTACATAAAAATGAATTTATAAAGCTGAGCATGGGAATGCCCGCCTAAGCTAGATCATGAAAATATTATGAAGATAATGTATTGTATTGTATCTTATTATAGGTCACCTTCTAGTTCGAAAAACCTTAGATCCTCATGATAAAGCATTTCACCCGACATCAGAAGATTTACGACCTCATGCTTTAGGGGGAAACTGTTATAGATATATTTGGGCACTGCAACCCCAATCACATATGTCAATAAACCAAGGGCTCTCAGACTCCTAAAATTGTTGTTTCATACCCTAAAGGATCAAGGTCAACTGATTACATCGTTTCCCAGAAGTTCTCCCTGAAAAAATGCTCAGCACTGGTCAAAACTAGACCATACAGACTGCTCCATGCTAAGGATGCGATGCATCTCACCTGCTACACACAAAGGGTGCGATACATACTAAAAATCCCTTCTATAGTGTGCGATGAGTGAGAGTAGACAAATGGAAGAGGTAGTTTGCTAGGTGGAAACCTAGAGAATCTTCTAGAAACTGCTCATGACACTTGCCTCTTTGAATTCACCCAAGGATGAGTAAGAGATCATGAAATCTCCAAGTGGAACCAATAACTATCAGTGAAATGACACCAATCAAAATCCCAGAAGCTGACTCACCCCCTGCAAATATCTATATATGGATCCCTCTTCCTAAAGATCCAAAGGGGCTGGAATTTTGGAATTTGTAAGGAAGTGTTGTTGGTTTCTCTTTGAGACATTGTATTTTTGGGTGATCTAGCTTTTCATGAGGTGAAGAGGACTTTCATGCTGGGAGGATGATGCTGGATCGGACAACTGGGTTGTAATCCTCTCTTCTACTACTTCTTCCAATAAAGCTATTTGAGTTTTCCTCCATATACTTGTATATTTCTGAATCTTGTATTTGTGTATGCATTTGTATGGTTAATGTACATCTGATTCTACATTGTTTATGGTTATAAATCTCTATGCTTTGATGGTATTTTGCTGCTTTGACTCTACAGGTGTTCTTTGAAGCGGGACAAGTGAGAAAGGAGTGGAAAATCTCTATCAATGGAGGGAGAAAACAAGCAAGGAGCCAAGCAAAATACTGAGGTTGGTACTCTCTGCTTCTCTCTCATCTATCTCTCATAAAGGAAAACACAAGTTACTTTGAATTGTTTGTTTCTAAGATAGCTACCCGTCTTAGTGGGACTAGCAGCTCTGAATGGACACTAGTTTTCCTGGAAACACCTACCCATGGTCCTCGGACCATGGGATTATATAAATAGAGTGAGGCTCTAAGTGTAAAAGGAGGGGGAGAAAAACGAGTCTAAGTGACTAAGTTGTAAGTTGAAGTGTGTCTTTGGGTCATAGAGTAGGAGAAGGCTCTGCAATTGAGTGCGTAGAGGCCTAGTAGTCCACAGCTGAGTGCGCAGACCCCTGCAGCTAAATGCGCAGGGCGAGTCGAGTCTGTAACCAAGGAAGGAATTAATAAAGAGAAGTTTTGTCATAATTATGTGTATCTATTCTTGGGTTAATGCATATTTGTTATGATTTGAAAAGATGTTGTTTATTTACTGCGTGCACCTGAATGAACGGTTTATGTTGTTAAGTATAACTTAAAGCATGCAAGTAGGCTAAGATAATTAACTAATATTGGAATACCAGTAAGGTCTTGGGAAATAATGCAGAGTGCGATGTTCAGCCCCTGGGTAGGGATGTGTGAAGACAGTATATCATGCTACGAGGTACGGGAAAGTGTGTGAAGAAACCTGCACGCAGGGTCAAACCATGGACCAGTTGAACTCATCAGACATCTCCAAGGTGTGGAAACCTGGTTCTAGCACCCTCCCATACTACTTCGGGTGAGACCTCAGTCCATGCTCCACAGACTATTGCCAAAAGGGCTAGTAGTACTGAAATTTGTTTGGTTAACTTAACTCTGAACCTAGGTCAGGCTCCGATAAGCCAACAGGGCCCCATAAACACTTATCGGAGGAACACCAGGGGAAAGCGCCCCAAGTCAGCCCTGAAACTTTGGAGGAAAAAGAATCGTTGTAATCATTGCAACAAAGAGGGACACCAACAAACCACGTGTTCGATGCTCCATGCTCTGGAAACATCACTAGAGGAGCCAAAAGGTGAACATGTTCAACAAATGAATCCACCCCATTCACGGTGGTCTACTTTATTAAGTTTGTTTTTCTAAGGTAGTAGATTTATATGGCCACCATTGTAAATCATATGTTGCAAGTAAATGTAAAAGTGATGGTGTGTTTCTTATCACTTAAAAATGCAACGATGATATTTTGGCATTTCTTTATTAGTAGTTTAGGTATTGATTACTTTTTATGTTATCCTTGGCCAAGGAGTGTGTGCTATAAACTGTTGGCAAGGAAGGGTTGTTAAGTCATGTGTGGCATGCATGATTGCAAAGAATGTACTAGTTTCGTGTGTAGGTGATCGAAAGTGTGGGTTGAAAAGGACACAAACAATGTTCTAAGTGTAAATGCTTTTGGGGTCCAAAGCTCCTAAGTGGGGAGGATTGATCCAGGTGGCTCCAGACACATGCAAAAGTCTAAGAGGACTCAGGAAGGGTAAAAAATCAAAGTGTTTTGATTATGCTCGAACTAGGTTCATGTTGAAGATCTCGTCACTGTGATTGCCATGGTCTGAACGGTTCGTCAAACTGAGTCCATATGTGAAAGTTAGGAGCAGTCAAAGTTCACGGTTGACTTGGGTGACTTGGTAGGCTTAAGGAGACAACAATTTGGACAAAATCTAGCCACTGGATTTCAGCCAACCTGGGCCAGATTTCGGGAAAATTTGTGGCATGTTTGATTTGTCTCCTTCGGTCATTTTTCAAATTTTCAAAAATGACTAATTGTTGTTTAAATAAAAAAGAAAATAAAATTGGGGTGGTGGGCCACCAACCCCGCCACCCCCCATATCCAATTTATTAAAATAAAAATATATATTAATATGGGCCGATAGGCCATGACCCTTGCTGGCCCTCCAATTAATTAAGGGGTGGGTGGCCATGACCCCGCCACCCCCGGAGCCACTCATCAATGTTACCATTAATAGTGGGGGGCGTGGGCAGTCAACCCCACTGCCCCTCCACCTCATCTAAGACATAATAGTGCAACAGAGTTGGGGGAAGCGGGCCACCGAGACCGGCAGACGTGCCTCCCAAAAACAAACATTGTAATATATTATGGTTAAAAGGGGAGAGGCGGGTGTGGAGTACCTAGGAAGGTATGTTTCGATGGTCATTTTGGTATCTTTTCATCAGAACTCAAAAGCCTTTTGCATGAGAAATCTAGATAATGATAAGAATTTATAACGAAACACGAGAGATTAATGAAAAGCATTGATAGTCGTCATTTCTGTGTGCAGGAGGGAGGAAATACAGGAAGTGGCCATTCCAAAAGTAAAGACAAAGCTGAGCTAATTGCTGTCCCTTTGATGGAAGATCGGAAACGAACCAGATCACAACGAATCAACCCAAGAAAGGACGCGGAGATACCAGCACGAAACAGAAAAAGAAAGAAGTAACGCAGTATTAATGATTCTGCGAATCCCTCAGGATCTGAGATCCTGAGGGATCGCTATTTTGCCTATTTTCTGTACCTAGATATCTCTGCCATCTTCCCTATAAAAGGGGTAGCACTGTTGGCTTCAGGGAGGATCTTTTGGGAGTGTAATTTCTTTTAAGGAAGATCAGGACTATGATCTTTATGTTCGGTTGAAGACTTGAGTTCCTGTAATTTTATTGCATGCTTTAATACAGACTTGTTCACCCTTTTATCTTTGAGCCTGGATTTATCTTAAGCGGTGTACCCCTGGAGGCTAAGGGCCCGGCCCTGGAGGACACTTGCTCTTGTATCATTACGCGTGGTTTCCGTGTGGTTTGTTCATAGACGTACTCTGGTAATCTGCTGTGTTTTGAGAATATTCTATTACATGCTCTATTGTGATTAAGTCATTTCGTGTTCTTGAACTTTATATTGATGCTATGTTATTTTACCAATTCTTTAAGCATTGATTAATCCCTACAGGACACTGTTACTTTATTACAGAGTTCTTCACGATTGTGTTTTGCATTATAACAAGTCATCTGGAAAGATCTGTTTTACATGGGTATCGAATGTGACTATTCTTCATTATGAGATACAGTCGTATGTGCTTTAACAGAAGCAGATTAAGTGTGGTGTGTTTATAAGGTTCTATAGTATTATTCCATCATATAAGATTGAGGGATTGGTGTTTTGATTGGCATGGTTAAATAGAGTTGCAGCTTAAAGAACTCAGTTATTACTTATTTCGATTACTGTTCTATTCTTGAACTGTTGTTCCATTTACCTGCTGTTCCATTTATTTGCTGTTCCATTTACCTGCTGTTCCATTTATTTGTTGTTCCATTTATCTGCTGTTCCATTTCAATTTGTTGTTCCATTTCCAGATTGCTAATTTGCTGTTTCTTGAGGACGGACTTAGGCTGTAGAGGACCCTAGCATCTGCTACTTGGTCCCCAGACCTCTGATATGCTCCCGTAAGCTATGAAAGGGATGTGTTATTGCTACCAAGCCCTTGGCTGATGTGTTGTTCCATTTCATTATCACTTCTTTTATCTGTTGTTTCATTTCTAATCATTAAGAACGATCCTAGGCTATAGCGAGCCCAACATCTGCTATTTGGATCCCAGACCTCTGATCTATTCTTATCAGTTATGAAAAGGATGGGTTATTGCTACCGAACCTTTGGCTGATGCAATACTTGGTGTGATTTAGTCCTTTGAAGTAGTTAAGTTGTAGACTTGCATTAGTTTACTTTCGTAGTTGTAAATAGCTGTACTACAATTACTCGGGCAAATGCTAGCCTCAGACTGAGACACCCTTTGAAATAACCAGACGATCCCGAATTGACATATAAATGTGAGGTAACTAGATGTGAAAGAGACCCTTTTTATAGCTCTACATTTTGGCGCCGTTGCCGGGGAAGGAGTGTAGCTATTTGTCTTCTTCAGAGTAGTGTACGAACCTGCTAGGGAAGAATTGGGTTTTGAAAATGGAAGGTAAGAACCTACATACGGAGCATGTAAAAGCCCTGCTCCTTTGCCCGCTTTCCTGCAGATTTTCTGTTATCTGCTTAAAATTTAGTAGTTAAATTGAGTGCATGACTAAGCACAAAAAGCTAGAGAAAAATCCCAAACCGTTAACGAAACCAGAAAAAGCTAAGGGACCGGTGACCCTTGGTCGATCGACATACATAGACGAAATCTATAAGAAAGCTGAATCTCAGCCTTCAGTAGGACCCAGGAAAGTTATTTCCAAACAACCTACTAGTTCCCTTCAGGCCTCAGGCTCACCATCTGAAGCCTTTGTTGAGGTGCATAGTCAGACTGACGAACAAGACTTTCAAGAAATTGAAAATTCTATTCCAGAACGACTGCAGGAAGGGAATCTAAGAAATCTTTGTGAAGGAGAAGGGGAAACAGGGGAAGTTGGGGAGCCAAGATCTCCTCCTAGGATAATTCAGTCATTAAATAGCCCAGATAAGGGGAGCGCGGTAAAAATTATTATTAAAGACACCCTATTTCCTCAGACAAAAATTCCAGATAGGGGAAGTGCTATTAAAACTGTTCCTGTTGAAAATATTCCTCCTCAACCTAGGAATACCCTCTTAGATATTCCAGAAGGTTATTAGCATATATTTGACCCAATGGCTCAAAATCCGCCAAACACCCAAACTTCTACATTACAATACCCCATAGTGGATTCTGCAGCAAATGCTCCTATGAAAGCAATCCCCCTTCAACACATTCCTACATTTCACGGACTTACATCAGAGGACCCCGATGCATTCTTATTTGAATTTGATGTGAAATATGCAGGGGATATGATTACACCACTGACCCCCAGAAATTAAAATTGTTCCCCTCCACTTTGAAAGGGGCAGCTTTAACATGGTTTATGGGTTTAGGTGGTGGAGTTATAAATAACTTGAACAAATGAAAGAATCTTTCCTAAAGAAATATCAAGATTACTGTAGGTCTATAGAATTGAAAGATGAAATATTTCAGATGATAGCTAGACCAAATGAAACATTAGAAGAATACGTGGAACGTTTCTAGTATAATCTGTAAAGATCCCCTTATGCATCGTTGCCCTTGCCTGATAACGTGTTGAAAACAACATTAATAAGGGGCATGAAAGAACAATGGATTGAAACATTAAACATTATGGGGAAAGGGGATATATATCAGGAAAGTTTTGCTGACATAATTGATTTATGTATCAGGAGTTCGAGAGGCAGTACACGAATCAAACCAGCAGAACATGATCGATTTGCACGGGAAAATAAAATGTCATCAGAAGGAGTAACACATGCGGAAATTGGGAATTTACTTGAAAATTTTAAAACTGATATACTAGGAACACTGACTACACAATTGGACGTTTTGCAAGCTAAGCAGAAACAAGTGGAGGCAGAACAGAATTTAGCAATTTTCTGCCCCAGATGCAGAAGGAAGCATAGCCACAAGGAATGCCCACTAGATACAGTTCAGACATGCGCCATTTGCACAAGGGATCACTCTACAGAAAATTGTCCCTCATTACCTGGACTGAAAGCAGTATATAAGGAAGCGGAAGAAGAACCAGAAGCAGTGTATCTACTTAACCAGCTTCGTCAGTGGCAGCCGCGACAAACTGGTATGTTTTCAGACCCAGCTTCTTCTTTTCAGTATCCGAAATACAATACTCAACAGTATAATACATGGCAAAGTCAGTATCAACCCCCATTTCCAAATTGGTCATCACAGTCATACCCTTCTGCAAACCCATGGCTAAATCAGACAAGCCAATCTGGCTGGTCGAATCCTCCTTATCCCCCACCATACTGGCAAAACAACCCGCATCCACCGCAATGGACTCCCCCCACTTCACAAAGTTCAAGCTGGCAGAATAACTGGCAGAGACCAACACAACAACCAGTAGGAAAAATTCCTTTCCCTCAACCTACACTACCAGCTTTACAGCAAAACCCCCAATCTAATCTCAGACCCCAACTCCCAGCCCAGCCCAATCCCAATCCAAATAACAGACCGGTCCAAGCACTCCAAATTTTAGAAAAACCAGAAGAAGGACCCGATATGAGGGAGTGCAATGATCTTCAGTTAAGATCTGGGTGTATCATTCAAACAGAGGGAAACAAAACAGTTCAGATTGAAGATCAATTACCTAGAGAACAACTGTCACAAGAAGAGGATGAAAACAAACAACAAACTCAGAATCAAGCAACTACATCCTCTCCCCCGTTCCCAGAATGTTTAGTCATACCTCGACCTATACAACAACCTAATTTTGACATTCTCGGAGAATTACAAAATTTGTACATAAAAATCCCGTTCCTTCAGGCCATTCAGGACATCCCAATATACGCTAAAACTATTAAGGAACTGTGCATAAAAAGACCAAGAAGGAATGTAATAGATAATCCAAGAGTTCAAGTAGTCGACACTTTATCTGACCTATTATCAGGAAAGGAAACACCTATTAACTATGAAGACCCAGGAAACCCAATAGTAACTGTTCAAATTTATGGCCAAACCTTAACCAATGCCTTAATTGATCTTGGAGCTGCAATCAATATATTGACCACCTCCACTTTCCAAAAGTTAGGAATTACATCTGCAGAACCTACTTCAACTTTGCTGGAATTGGCTGATCGATCTGTGGTCAGGCCAGAAGGCATATTGCATGATTTTATGGTCTCAGTTGACTCCTGGGAATACCCAACTGATTTCCTGATAATAAATCCTAAAACCCGACTAGATGGACATCCATTGATCTTAGGAAGGTCTTGGCTCGCTACCGCTGATGCCTACATCGGCTGTCGACAAGGAAACATGATCATAACGAAGGGGGTAGATATTAAGAACTTAGTACTATATCCCCCAGCGCAGCCAAGCATCACAATAGTCAAAACTAATAGGCACCCTGTATCATATCTTACTGACAACATTAGATCTCCATTAACTATACAAGAAGCGCTAGAGTTTAAAAATCAAACAAAAGATGATGCCATCAGTAATTTTATTAGTCAAACTGAACTCACATCTCGTACCCAGTGTCATATGATAAAAGCAGCATTTGATAATGAAGTAGAGGAGGAACCTCTGAAAGATGTGCATGACCATACAATCCCTGTCACGTCAGTTGCACATAGTAAAATAGTGGAAATCGAACCTGGGAAGACCTTAAACATTAACGCCAACCTTACACCGGAACAAGAAACAAAACTCATCCATGTTTTAACAAAATATAAAAATGCATTTGCATGGGATTACCCCGATATGAAAGGAATTGATCCTCAATTGTGTACACACCACATCTACATAGAGAATGATGCAAAACCTGTTAGACAACCTCAGAGAAGATTAAATCGTCATCTAAAAGAAGTAGTAAAAGCTGAGCTCCAAAAACTTTTAGATGTTAACTTTATCTACCCTATCTCTGATAGTAAGTGGGTCTCCCCACTTGTGGTGGTACCGAAAAAGAATGGGAAGTGGAGAATTTGCGTGGACTATAGAGAACTAAATAAGGCAACGCAGAAAGATCACTTTCCTCTCCCATTCATTGATCAAGTATTGGACACTTTGATAGGCAAGAAATTCTTTTCTTTTCTTGATGGTTTCAGTGGGTATAACCAAATACAGATTGCCCCTGAAGATTAGGATAAAATTACTTTTACTTGTCCTTGGGGAACATTTGCCTATCGAGTTTTACCTTTTGGTTTATGTAACGCCCCTGCCACATTCCAAAGGGTTATTCTTAGCATATTTGCAGATCTAATAAATGAAGGATTGGAAGTATATATGGATGATTTCACTCCATACGGAGAAGAGTTTGATCCAGCATTGGAAACACTAGAAAAAGTCCTACAACGCTGTATAGCTACCAGGCTTTGTCTAAGCCATGAAAAGTGCTACATGATGATGACAGAAGGACTTATTCTAGGGCATTATATTTCAGCAGCCGGCATATAGGTAGACCCAGCCAAAATCCAAATACTTTTGCTTATTCCTACTCCTACTACTCAAACAGAGGTACGTAGCTTTCTTGGATTCTCTGGCTATTACAGAAGATTTATAGAACATTATTCACGTATTGCTGCACCATTGTATGCACTAACTGGTAATATTGATTTCCTTTGGACAGAGAAATGTGAACGTGCTTTCAATGACCTGAAAAATCTTCTATCTACAGCCCCAGTCCTTCGCGGACCAAACTAGGATTTGCCATTTCAGATATCATCCGATGCCTCAGATACAGCCATTGGAGCGGTCCTTGATCAGGAGGAGGATAAAAAACCATACGCCATTTATTACATTAGCAAAAATCTATCCCCTGCTGAATTAAATTATGCTGTAACTGAAAAGGAATTTCTAGCTATTATACATGCTATCAATAAATTCAGACATTACATCACTGGATATCCCGTTATCTTGTACACAGATCATTCTGCTATAAAGTATCTAGCGAATAAACCTGTCACAAACGGCAGAATAACCAGATGGTTGATTTTATTGCAGGAGTTTGACATTACAATCAAGGATTGACCTGGCAAAGAAAACCCAGTAGTTGATTTCCTCTCAAGAATGCCAAAACCAGTCGATGCAGCAGCAGTTGAAGATCAGTTTCCAGATGAGCATCTCTTTGCTGTTGCTGTTCAAACACCGTGGTATGCTGATGTTGCCAATTACCTAGCAGTAGGTAAGTTACCAAAACATCTAACCCCTAATGAGCGAAAACAGATTGTCCAACAAAGTACCAGATTTTCCCGGATTGGGGGCTATTTGTTTCACACAGGGGCAGACATGCAAATCAGGAGGTGCGTTCGACAAGATGAAATCTTTGATATATTGTGTTATCACAAAATCAAGCACTGAAGGCTGCTGATCAGTTAGACTCTGTGTAACTATTTCAAACCAGACTTTTGACTAAGGCTTAGCCTCCTTAGCCTGAGAGGGCTCTCTCAAAAGGGTTATTGATTTTAAATATTGATGAGATGGCTAACTCTTGCAAAATAAATTTAACACATATATTGGCTGGACAGACATTACAAAGACTTCCATTGGGCTCATGGAGTTAATCATCATTTCAAAAAACTACAAAACTACTCATTCATAGAAGTCAGGGCATGTAATGTTTAAACACTCAAAATACCTCTCATAGGAACCTCAACTTACAAATACACACAGGAAATCAGAGCAGCAAAGTGAATTCTGAGTGATTGTGTATCTATACAGTTGTAAAACATAAAGGATAAAACAAAACCACATATATCTTGAGCATTTGAAACACTGTGTGAATCCTGAGAAGAAAAGCAGTCATTTGTATTACAGAAAATAAGTTTTTACACAAGCCAAAATAAACTCTGTTTTCTCAAAAAATCCAACCCCACTTACATTCCTCATTCAGCTATATATAGAAACATAAACATAACTACTTGGAGCTTCCTCCTCCAGCATGAGGGGAGCTCGATGACTGCCATTTATGACCCCTATCTGCTTTGAAACAAACTATTTAATACAATAACCACTAACTGAAGTTCTAAAAAGTTCTAATTTAATTATAACTCTGACTCTATCTCCTTCGTGGAATGATTCCTCCTTGCAGCTTTGACACCTGGTTTCCTCTTCGTTTGGCTGAGATGGCATGAGATGAGCAGTTAATGCCCCATGTTGGCTTTGGATACTGAAAGCATTAATCTGCTCCGTGTTGGCTGAGAATATCCCTTACTTTTCGGTTCTGGTCCCCCATCACTTGGAATATGCAGCAACATGTACTTTAAGTCTCTTTAATAACCCAAAACAATAGAACACCACCATCTTTCCCGATGAGTTGGATGCTCCATTGATGGCCAGGTGCGCAAGCCAAAATTCCATGTATGCAATTCATTCAATCACCCTATAATCGGCAATAAAGTGGCTTTATAACCGAAAATTTTTAAACCTGAGTTAAACATTTCACCTTTTTGAAGGCACACCTGTCTTGATCAGAATGGCTAGGATAGCTTCATTTGGTCTCTTACATGTCCTTCAGGTGTTTCCTTTAGAAAATTCCCGATCATTTTACAAAATTGTTTGTCTGCGTTTAAAATCAACACCTACAGCAGTTTCGTAGCGCGCTACGAAACTGCTGAAGTGTTTAAACAGCTTGTCTTTTTCCTGAGGTATTTACCGCTTAGATATTTGATTGCCAAAACTCCTTTTGATCAGTATTCATGTTCTTGTTTTCATCCCTGCAAACTCTTTCATAACCATTCATGTCAGTCCAGTTTCTTGAAGAGTTAGACAAATTCAAACCAAAGCCAATATATTCTGCAAGGGGCATTTTCCTATCCATCTGAATGCAATGACTATAGGCTTTTAACTGACAGTCATCCTTGGCATGAGACCATTCACTCTCAAACTGGAAACCTTTCTTCTATTATACACCTGTGTGCTTTCCTTCTTATGATTGGCACCTTTTTCAAAAGCCACAGGATTAGTGGTGTTAATGATGAACTTGGAACAACACTGATTTTTACACAGGCACCGTGTTTGGTTTTTGGATATTGATATTAAGACATTATCAACCTTCTCAATTCCATATTGGCAAATATGGTTATCTTTTGGGCTTGACAATCCATTCCATTTAACACGTTGAAACATGTCTACCTTTTGTCCACGTGTGAAGACAAAAACTCCTCCACCTTGTCTGACATATTTTGGACTGTAGTAAATGTGTTCACTTTATGACAAAAGTTTAAAGTTGCATTCGAATACATGTTTCCTCCACCTGTATTAACTTTTCTGAAGATTGATAATTTTGAAGGATCCCTTAAAGATATTCCCTTTTCAACATTTCCACTTGTAGTTCAAATTCAGCTGCTACGAAGCTGCTGTTCTGGCTAAAAAATAGGTCTTGGGACAGAGCTCATAACTTCTCATAAACAATGTATTTCGAAAAACTGAAGGAGGCTTTTTTGAAACAATCCATGCTGAACAAAAACCTCTTTTGGTTTTTAGAAACACTACTCCAGCTGCCCAGAATCTGTCTTTGAAAAAGAGGTGTAAAACAGAAGATGAAAAACTGCACCTACAGCAGTTTCGTAGCGCAACTTTGGTCATTAATTTCTCTTAGCTCGTAACGGATTTGAGGAAACTGAAGGAGGTTTTTTTAGTTCAGTCTGTTAGGAATAAAAACCTCTTTCCATTTCCCAAAATAGACTTTAAGTTGCTTTAGAGACCTCCTGGAAGTTGACTAGTAAACGTAGAAAGCAGAGTTTTTTTATGCTGAAACAGGCTGCTACAGGGGTTTCGCAGCGCGCTGCGAAACTGCTGTGTAATTTCAAAAACACAGCTTAGGATCAAAATCTAAATTTCTTGTGTCTTTCCTTTTACTGCAATGACTTTTCCATTTGACATGAAATTGTTCAACATTGAATATTTAGACACCATTCTTCAAGGTAAGTATCAAAAGGTAATTTGTCCAAAATTAGGACTTAGCCTTACTTCTATCATCTTTATGCAGCTGTGATGATGTTTCCTTCAGTAGTGAACCGAGCAATCTCGTTCCTCCATTGAATAACAGTTACCATGGGACAAACAACAGGGGTGCCTTTAACCTGAGGTAGTATCAAACTTTGAAGCATATCCTGGAATTGCAATATCACCGACATAAAAGCATCCAGGTGGAAGAATAGGACGCCAAATAGAGACTTTTCTCTTTGCACTATTTCCTCTGTTCCACCACACTAAACTCTGCTACATTTTGATATCTCTGACTAGATAATATGGGTTCCGGGCTTTCCAACTTCATAACCTCTTCTATGCCATTGCTACCATGTGCGGGTTTCTGCATGGATGGATTGGCACATTCTTGATTGTAACCAAACACAACATAACGAAAATCATAGGTTCTCCTCTTTATATGACCAGTTGCCATCTGTAAGGGGTGTCATTTGGCCCAGTAATTCTGAATCCCTTATTCACAGATGGGTGTGTTGAGATATCAACCTTTAATAGACAACCTTTAGGAAATAGATCTTTTCAGTATCTTGTATTGCAGCATATATTAAAGGCAAACAGATTTCCACTGCTTCCTTGAAATCACTGTCGCTGCTCTCATCTTATTCCCAATTCAAAGATATTGCAATAGAAGGAACCCCTGACATGAGAGCTTCCCTTGCACTTGCAAAAGTTTCAAAATAAATGATGTGATATCCACAGTCTGATCCCTTGTTTATTCCACTGATTACCACCGAAGGCTTCTTCCAAGGAAAGAGTGCTCCAGATAAACCCAATGAAACACCAACTGCTGGGGTACTAAAAACCTTATAAGCTGACAACTGTTGATGCAAACCGAATGGATTTTGATGAATATGACAGTTGTGAAATAATGCCTATGGATTCGAACAAATCCCCAATTTCGTAGCGCAGCCAGTGCAAAATATGAATTATGCGCTACGAAATCACCTAAAAGATGTTGCGCTGCAAAACTGATAAAGGGATCTATGCGTTGCGGAAACACTTTGTCCTTAAGCTAGTCTGAGCAATTTTGGCAACAAAATTTTTAGTGATAACATATTGAAAGCATGCCATGACCAACCATGCGGTGGACATTTTGCTGATCGCAGGACTGCACATAAAGTATTACATACACGGTATTATTGGCCCACAATTTTTAAAGATGCAAAGAAATTTGTCCAAGCATGTGATAGTTGCTAGAGGGCGGGACGCCCTAGTCACTCAGATGAGATGCCCTTGAAACCACAACTAGTCATTGAACCATTTGAGCGATGGGCCCTTGATTTCGTGGGGCCAATCAACCCATCGTCAAACCAGAAAACATACATTCTAGTGGCAACAGAATATGTCACTAAATGGGTTGAAGCGGAAGCCTTGCCCAGGGTTACAGAAGAATCTGTTATACAGTTCCTGCTCCATCTATTTGTCCGCTATGGCCTCCCTAGAGAGATAATCACAGATGGAGAGCCACAATTTGCTGGAAACAGGATAGCGGAAACACTCAAAAATTATCATGTTCAACATAAAATGCCCACCCCATATCACCCACAGGAAAATGGGCAAGTAGAAAGCAGCAACAAGATAATAGAAACAATTCTAACCAAAATAGTTGCATCACATAGACGCGATTGGGCTGCCAGACTACCAGAAGCACTGTGGGCTTATAGAACAACATGGAGAAGCACCACTGGCCACTCACCGTACCAGCTTATGTTTGGAAAACAACTTATCTTTCCTATATAATTTGAAATCCAGACATTACGAACAACACAAGAAGTAGGGTTAGATTTAATCGAGGCGCAAACTAATCGATTACAACAGATTGATGAGCTGGATGAAATTAGACTCTCTGCACTTCAACATACTGTCCTGATACAGCAGCAAAGAGCTAAGTGGCATGATGCTCTCATAAAAAACAGAGTCTTCCATGAAGGAGACTGGGCTCTTTTATATGACTCTAGATTTCAAGACTTCCCCGGGAAACTCCAGACTCATTGGTTGGGACCATATGAAATTCAGAAAGTACATGACAATGGTACCCTCACACTAATTACTATTGATGGTTCTGGGTATACCTTTAAAGCAAACGGCCATCGAGTCCGTCTCTATCGCAAACCACTTACTCGGGAGTCCTTTTGCCAGCAATTACGCCAAGATTCAGATATGGAGATCTTACGGGAGGAAGACAAGTCTCCTCCACCTGTAACTCGCTAAGAAGTTTATTTTTCTTTCCAATTTGTACATAATTCTTTGAATTATTTTTGTACATATTTTTTTTACAGCATGTTGTGATTTTTGCTGTTCCTTTTCCAAAAGGAACAACACTTGTGATTTTTGTTGTTCCTTTTCCAAAAGGAACAGCACTTGCGATTTTTGCTGTTCCTTTTTCCAAACGGAACAACACTTGTGATTTTTTCTATTCCTTTTCCAAAAGGAACAACACTTGTGATTTTTGATGTTCCTTTTACCAAAAGGAACAACATTTGCGATTTTTGCTGTTCCTTTTCCAAAAGGAACAACACTTGTGATTTTTGCTGTTCCTTTTTCCAAAAGGAACAGCACTTGTGATTTTTGTTGTTCCTTTTTCCAAAAGGAACAACACTTGCGATTTTTGCTGTTCCTTTTTCCAAAAGGAACAACACTTGTGATTTTTGCTACTCCTTTTCCAAAAGGAACAACACTTGTGATTTTTGTTGCTCCTTTTCCAAAAGGAACAGCACTTGTGATTTTTGTTGTTCCTTTTCCAAAAGGAACAGCACTTGCGATTTTTGTTGTTCCTTTTCCAAAAATGAACAGCACTTGAGTGTTTTTGTTGTTCCTTTCTCAAAAAGAACAGCATTTGTGTGTTTTTGTTGTCTCTGCAAGAAACAACACGGTTTGATTTCTACCAGTCTTTTCCAAAGGAACGAAATTTGTTTGATTTTATAGAACTGCACCATTGATTTCCACTGCTCCTTTCTCTAAACAAACAACCGTTGTTGTATCTTTCCTTGAAACTGCACTACAGCTTGTCCCTTCTCAAGGATGCAGAGTGCTAATGGAATACAGCTATCTACTTATGTGATGAAAACAAAAGCACAGTATACGGAAATCGGTAAATCATAAATCACTATCCTTATAAGCAACTGCGCTGAATTGATGAAAGGATGTATGGAAAAGATATGCTTACTTATCACCTTTTGTTGCCATTGCTACTAACTCTGTTCTGATTGGTAATCTCTATCATGTTGATTTTTTTATTATCATTCGCCAATAAGATCAAAGAGTTTATATCTTCCTATTGGGATTTTAAGACTTCTTCCACCATTCCTACTCTTAAGGAGTGTGGAATCACCCTTTGTGTATAAACATGAAAGGTTCTCTATTAAAACCAAAGAAAAAAGAAGCAACCAAAGCAGTTTCGTCAAATTGTAGGATAGGGAGTCTCATTACGAGCTGGCCTACCATGATCATCAAGATGGAAGCGAAGTGGCATTCCCATTAGGGCCACCACACCCGGGAAATGGTCCAAAAGGTATATTAAAATAAATAAATAACCCTTGGAACAGGAGGTCTCATCACGAGCCGGCCTGCTCACTATTCGCTCCTTCCTCGTGAATGGCACTATGACTAACTGGTTATCAAGCCTGCATAGTGGCCTACAGTTTTGACATCACATAACACTTCCTCGCATACACAAAGGACTATGGTTCCCGGGGTAAAATAAACAACTTTGCCAAGGTTATGGACACCTGTTGGCAGCAGAGCTCTGTTAATGGTATTGAAGTCGTAACCTTTATACCAATGGGTAAGGAAATTATAACCTTTGTATCTTATAACGTGATAATTTAATTACCCAGCCATATCCTGCATGATTATTTATTACCGCCAATCATTACGGAGCTAGTGACAGTGACCGCATGGGGCTCGCTAATTATGGCAAATGTCTATTCCCGAACTTCCATCAACTCACCGCAGTCGCTTACGTATTAAAAGCGATTCAACTTTTCACCTCGATCCCCGTACTACGCTGTTTTTGCGGACATGGCATATTTTCATAAGCTGCTCCATAAAGGCCTTGCGGACGAAGCAAACGCTGCTCCTTTATTTGACGGCTGGGACAGCCTATCATATTGCGGGGGGGGGGGGGAGGGGGGAGTAACCTCATTATTCCCCAGAATACGTGTCAGCCCGTTATTCGAGAAGACCTTGTACTTGAGCATAGCACGGCTCAACGGTATGATCATTTGCCATTTTTGTTTCTTCTGCATGAATCGCTGTTCGAAGTTATTTCCATTGCATACGCCGTTGTATTTAAATTTGAGCGAGAAACTCGCCACCAGCTTCTCTGCGTCTTAACGAACAGCTGAGAATCTGCAAGTGAAGCCATGGGTGGAAGGTCAGTCCGCAGAGAACCACAGACATTGATTGTTTCAACTGCAGCCCGAAGAATTCTGAAGAAAGCAGGATGGTTGACCTACCTCAACCGCCTGAAGGAGTCTAATGAAACTGTGGCGAAGGAATTTTTACAAAACCTGCGGGAAGAACATTCCACAATCAGAGGAAAACGAATAGAGGTCACGGATGATATAATAGCAAAAGTCACAGGACTACCGGCCACAGGGCCTGTGTGGACAACAAAGAAGGAAAGGCTGCAGAAGATTGTGGAAATCTTTCAGGACGAGGGCCAGAGCTTAACAGTTCGAGGAAAAGGGGTGTTGCCAGCAACGCTAGGAGAGCCATGGGCGGAATTGGCGAAAATTGTCTAGAGCTACATTACTTGCGAAGGCAGAAAATACGTCGTAATACCACGACATCTAAAACTCCTAGCTGTCTTAAAACAAAAATGTTCTGTGAATTTACCTGCATTGCTTAATTCGCTATTGCATGATGTGGCACGAAGCATGAAAAAGGCACATCACAAAGAATCTGTGGTTAGCCACCACGGATTAATTCGTTTTATAGTAAACCACAGTCTTACCCAGCAGTAGAGCAGCTGGAAAGAATTAATTGATATTATTAATAAAGGGACGGCCACGTCTGGACACCCAGAAAAACGGAAACAAATTGATAGCACACCCCAATGCCCAGAGAAGCGAAAGAAGGATGCTTGCACAGAAGTGCAAGATGAAAGACAAGCCAAGAAACAAGCAGAAAAGTAACTTGAGAAACAACCCGACTCTGGTACATCTGAGCAACCAGCAAAATGTAGAAAGTCGGCACGGCTTGCAGGGTTACAAGCAGAGCTGAAGAAACCCCGATCTCGCACGAGCCAAGCAATAGAAATTATAGATGAGCAATCGGCAGAGACAGATACAGAAGAAGAAAGTAATGAGGAAGTAGAACAGTCCACAGGGACAGGGGCGGAAGAAGAAAATAGCAGAGAAACAGAGCAGTCCGCCAAGGCAGAAACAGAAGAGGAAGACGAAGAACAGTCAGTGGAAACAGGAACAGGAGGAGAAGAAGAACAGGATGAAGAAGAAGAAGGAGACGAGAAAGACGAAGTTGAGCGGCCCGAGCAGGAGGAAGAAATAGAACAGCCGGGAAGAAGCCCAGTACAAAACCCAATGGGGGAAGAGGAATTGGCCAATATTCTGGCCAATATGGGCGAGTATGGCCAGCCCTTGAGTCCATCCAACCTCCAGGCTGAAGAAGAAACCCAGGAAAAATATGCACCCAAGGAAATGCATACAGAAGAAGCAGAAGTAGAAATTTCACCCGTCCATGATGAGAAGGAAACATAAAATATCAGGCAGGAACAGCCCGTTCCTAGTCAGAAGGCACCAGAGGAGAATCCAGAGGAAATAAGGTCAGAGGAAGAATTGGCCCAAGAAACAACAGAGCCAAGAAAGGTTCTTACCCCGGATCAGCCACCTCAAGAAGAAAATCCGGAAATTAGTCACACTCCAACCCACGACAAACAATCAGCTATTCTTGCTGAGAAGTTGATGAAAATAAGGGAATTGCAAAAGGAAAAAGGGACACTGTTAAACGTGATAGTCAGACTTCGCCAGCAGATTAGGCTTCTAAAAGCAAGACAAAGGGGGGTAAGGACCTCAACAAGAAAAAATTCGGCCACGCCAATGAGACCCCGTAAGAATAAAAGGTGAAGAACCGGGAGCCGTTGAACTACTCAAAATCCTGACGAAAGCCAAACTGCTGTCCCTAATGAAGCAGAAAGACAAACTGTTGTTCCAATTAAAACAGAAGGACAGACTGCTGTTCCATTTCAAAAGGAATAGCAGTGGGCTAGAGTTCGTGTTAAAATTGAAAAAGATGATAAGGAGGTTCAGACGGAGGCACCACCTTCGGGAGTAATAAGGGTTATGAATTTAAAGCAGCATAATAAGAAACTCCAAGTAAAGCTCCCAGCCTCCACAGATGCATGGAAAAAGGACCCAAAAACAAGAACCCTCCACCATCATTTGAAGCAGGCTCAACAAGAAGCAGAAAAGCTCAGGGAACAAACGGTCCCCTATGAAAAATATGAGGAATTACAGCAACAGTTAAGGAACGTCAACCTGTCAGAAAGCCAAGCCTTCGAAGGATGGCAAAAGGAGCAAGAGAAAGTTGCCAAGGTAACCCGTAGATTAGATGTATTTATTAAACAAATCGATACCTTGTGTGCTCTGTACAATGATGCCCTAGCATGTAGAGCTCCTGCCAAAAATTATGCCCTGTTTCTAATGGAAAGATACTTACAATTGAAAATTAAAGCCGTTAGGGCAGGTGCTCCCATAGAAATTAACACTATAGACGATTTTATAAACTGCTGTAAGCATTATGGAGTAAAAGTACAAAGGTTATTGTGTGAATTTTACCTGCATAACCTTGTACTAGAACAGGAGACCGAACTGAACCCTGGCCCTTTTGTCGGAGATATTCAATTACAAGCATTCATTTCATTTGCAGTTAATCAGATTAAATGGCTCAAAGCCTACAATGCATTTCAGAGACAAGAAAATGGATTAGACCTATGGGTAAGAGCTGAGCCTAGAGACCCGGAACAGTTATGGAAAAGTCATAGAAATCTCATGAGGGCTCCAGGCGTGATTGAAGCATTAGGACCCATGCATGAAGCAATCATTCGGCAAGGGCTTGAATTCTTTTCTTCTATTAAAGACCCTGCCATTGAAGCAACTAAATTTCAATATCGAGTATCTAATCCAAATATTCAGCTCCGAGAGCCGTTTAAGTATGAAAATTTTAAGCTTGCTGCTAACCGATTCCCCCTCTATGGTGAAATTGTTTTGAGAGCAGGGCCATCTTGGTTAGGATATAGGTTCCGGAGTCCAATCATTTGGCATCCTGCACCCGGATACCAAGCCCTGTATGAAATGCCCGAGGGTCAGACAAGCCATTTCTTTGATCACCTAGTTTCGCATCATGGGTGTAGGCCCCCACACGAAATTCCATCTCTAGCCTACTCCATCACTGCTCTGCATGTCAACTACAATGTTTTCATGAGGCCATGAAAAAAGGTAAGCTGGGGGGTGTGTGGAGTACCTAGGAAGGTATGTTTCGATGGTCATTTTGGTATCTTTTCATCAGAACTCAAAAGCCTTTTGCATGAGAAATCTAGATAATGATAAGAATTTATAACGAAACACGAGAGATTAATGAAAAGCACTGATAGTCGTCATTTCTGTGTGCAGGAGGGAGGAAATATGGGAAGTGGCCATTCCAAAAGTAAAGACAAAGCTGAGCTAACTGTTGTCCCTTTGACGGAAGATCGGAAACGAACCAGATCACAACGAATTAACCCAAGAAAGGACGTGGAGATACCAACACGAAACAGAAAAAGAAAGAAGTAACGCAGTATTAATGATTCTGCGAATCCCTCAGGATCTGAGATCCTAAGGGATCGCTATTTTGCCTATTTTCTGTACCTAGATATCTTCGCCATCTTCCCTATAAAAGGGGCACCATTGGCTTCAGGGAGGATCTTTTGGGAGTGTAATTTCTTTTAAGGAAGATCAGGACTATGATCTTTATGTTCGGTTGAAGACTTGAGTTCCTATAATTTTATTGCATGCTTTAATACATACTTGTTCACCCTTTTATCTTTGAGCCTGGATTTATCTTAAGTGGTGTACCCTTGGAGGCTAAGGGCCCGGCCCTGGAGGACACTTGCTCTTGTATCATTACGCGTGGTTTTCGTGTGGTTTGTTCATAGACGTACTCTGGTAATCTACTGTGTTTTGAGAATATTCTATTACATGCTCTGTTGTGATTAAGTCATTTCGTGTTCTTGAACTTCATATTGATGCTATGTTATTTTACCAATTCTTTAAGCATTGATTAATCCCTACAGGACACTGTTACTTTATTACAGAGTTCTTCACGATTGTGTTTTGCATTATAACAAGTCATCTGGAAAGATATGTTTTACATGGGTATCGAATGTGACTATTCTTCATTATGAGATACAGTCCTATGTGCTTTAACAGAAGCTGATTAAGTGTGGTGTGTTTCTAAGGTTCTATAGTATTATTCCATCATATAAGATTGAGGGATTGGTGTTTTGATTGGCATGGTTAAATAGAGTTGCAGCTTAAAGAACTTAGTTATTACTTATTTCGATTACTGTTCTATTCTTGAACTGCTGTTCCATTTACCTACTGTTCCATTTACCTGCTGTTCCATTTATTTGCTGTTCCATTTACCTGCTGTTCCATTTATTTGCTGTTCCATTTATCTACTGTTCCATTTCAATTTGCTGCTCCATTTCCAGATTGCTAATTTGCTGTTTCTCGAGGACGGACTTAGGCTGTAGAGGACCCCAACATCTGCTACTTGGTCCCCAGACCTCTGATCTGCTCCCGTCAGCTATGAAAGGGATGTGTTATTGCTACCAAGCCCTTGGCTGATGTGCTTTTCCATTTCATTATCACTTCTTTTATCTGTTGTTTCATTTCTAATCATTAAGAACGATCCTAGGCTGTAGCGAGCCCAGCATCTGCTATTTGGCTCCCAGACCTCTGATCTATTCTCATCAGTTATGAAAAGGATGGGTTATTGCTACCGAACCTTTGGCTGATGCAATACTTGGTGTGATTTAGTCCTTTGAAGTAGTTAAGTTGTAGACTTGCATTATTTTACTTTCGTAGTTGTAAATAGCTGTACTACAAGCATTACTCGGGCAAATTCTAGCCTCAGACTGAGACACCCTTTGAAATAACCAGACGATCCCGGATTGACATATTAATGTGAGGTAACTAGAGGTGAAAGAGACCCTTTTTATATCTCTACATCGGGATTTGATCCCCCAACCCCTCCTCAATAGCTTGCTATTATTACGATTGTGTAAACCACCGTCTTGGTGAATCCGCCCTCAAAACCTTATATGAACCTTTGTACACAGTTCACCGGGGGAGAAGAGCGCGCAAACAGTTCGAGGCAGATCCATTGCAAGTGGCGGAACCATGAGCAGTGCAGAGAGGGGGCTGGAACCATGATTTGAGCAATTTCTCCAGGGGGCCAGATTTTCACTTCGTCAGTTTTCGACAAATTTAATATGGTTTTAGCTTTTCTCGACACCACGAACTCAACAGTGCTATCTGTTTCTCCATCAAAGATCTGCAATTTTCGGGCTTCTTCAATTTTGGAGATACAAGGTCGTCATTTTGAATTTTGATGTATTTTCATTATTTTTCCATTTAATGAAAACATGGCCTCCCCACTAATTCGAGCAGGGCCCAAAGACGTAGTCCCTCCTGGACGAACTCTGATATCGATCCGGTGTCTTCTATGCGTGACTCACTATTCTTCTCTTCCTCTTCTTTTATGCACTTGTAATTCCATGGATAAATGCAAGCTTAATATGTAATTCTTTAATGCATCACAAGGAAAATATTTTTGGGATCATGAAAGAAATTGTAATTGAGAGAAGATGGTAGGAAAGTGGTGGTCCTTGTCTAAAGCATTGAAGTATAAAAGGGAATGCTACTATTAAAAATATTAATAATCTTAAAAACATCATCACAACTAAATTTAAAGTTAAATGACGGTGCAAAGAAGAAATGAAGAATAAGAAAGTTAATGTGTTCTACAAAGAGATTATTATCCAAAGTTAGAAAATCAATTTTATCTTTCTATTACAGTGAACCTAAAAAAAAAAGACAACAACAACAACTATCGTGACCTAACATACCATGTGAAGAAAGAATTTAATATTTAAGCCACTAATAAAGTGAAGGATAATTTGTTTTTTTTCACTTAGATGTCCTTCCTACGCACACACTAAGTTTTAGTTTCATAGTGTTTGTAACAACACTAATCTTCATAACTTGTTACTAGAGAAAATAAAAAGAGATAAGAATGATTTTCTCTACCTTTTTATCATGGAAATAAAAAATTTAAGTGAACTAATTCATCAATTGTTTCTTAACATTCAATATGCTAAAATTTGTTTAATTGGATGAATCTTACACACACTTTTTTTTAATCATCTTTATTAATTTATCAACAATTCTCACATGAATAATTGATCCATAAATTGTTGTGGATGAACTATAAGTTCGTTAAATCAGGAATAATAAAAAAAAATTCATTGAACTCCAAAATCTATACTATGAGGGTTAATTTTCCTTAGATTTATGGAATTGTTAAATTATAATTTATTGTGTATGCAATTAAAATGTAAATATGCAGAAAATAGAGAACAAATAGAACAATCATTCCAAAACTACAATAACACACGCTATGACTTGGGAAACATTTTACAGAGAAACCCAACAAGAAGGTGAGGCTACTATACTCTCTCTTTCTCTGAATGGAAATAAATGAAAGTAAAAAGGAGTGAGAATTGTGGTCCATGGACAACTACAAAACACAATAATATTTGTTTTTTTTCTCTCTCTATCCACTCTCAACTACTCTACTCATCCGTGGAAGAAAATGCACTCAAATAGAATCCTCCCAGTGGCTTGGTTATAACACAACCTGATAACCAACTAGGGGTTAAAATTCACGCATTCAACCCTTACTATGAGTTACAACTTGACCCTTCAGTAGTTCGCACATGTCTAGCTCCTTTTCCATGAGTAACAGAGCCTAACATGGCATCCTCTTGAATTATGGTGGTGAATTTTGATAGGTCAACTTTCAAAAGGGATAAATCACTCACATGAGCTTTGATTGAGGTGATTATTTCATTTTTGGAAATGTATTGCTATGTAGATATGGAATATAGGTCCATATTAAGTCTTGGATCAAAAAAAGTGGTCATTTAAGGTCTCAAAATGGCTCCTCACGTTTTTCACTCGAAAGTTTCTAAACTAGGACACCCTACAAGTTGATTCAATCTGGATCACACCTCCCCATTTTCAGAGGATTTTCATCCCCAAAAGATTTTATTGAATGATGCAAGGAAATTTTTCTTCTACCTTCTCTCTGGAGTACCGTTTAGCAATTCCTGGAAGTTGTCCTTTCAACCCAATTTGCTAAAGGTCATGTTTCCCCTATCTTGTAGTTATATACCTCTTCTACAAAATTGTGTCCTATATTAACTCTACCTAAGCATCTAGCATTAAATCATCTATATGGTAATACTTTCTCCTCTTCCTGGTCTAGCATGGAAGGCTCATAGAGTTCAAATTCTCTACATTCACTATTGAGTAAATTTTCATGTGTGGGAGTAGATCAAGTCTATATGCATTATCTCCCACCATTTCTAGTATCTCAAAGGGACCATATCACAGAGCCTTTATTATTTTACCTATAACCTATAGCCTCTCCTTGTTCAACTATAACCATACTATGTTTCCCATTCTAAATGACATTTCTGTTTTGTGTTGACCATGCCTGGCCTTGCATTTTTCCTATGACTTCTACAATGTCTCTTGTACCTATAAATGGATTTCCCTGATCTTATTTACAATTTGTATGCCCTTAAGGCATCCCTTGTAAGGTCCTCCCTCACTCTTTATTGTCCATATGCAATACCCAAAGGTGAATGTGATATATATCTAAAACACATTTCAAATGGGGACTTACTAGTAGAAGTGTGGTTTACTCTATTATAAAAGTGTTGTATATATACTAGATTTTCATCCCAAAGTCTTCAGATGCTTTTGACTGTAACCAGTCAAAAGCTACACCAAGGTCTTGTTGGCTACTTTTGTTTTCCCATCTATCTATGGATGAAATGTTGTATATCTCTTCAACTTTGTGTCCATATTCTCCCACATTGTAGTAAAAATTGAACTAAGAAATCTCATGTCCCAAAGTGAAATGATGCTCCTTGGTATCCAAAAGTGAATGCAAACTTTCCCAAATAAAAATTTTGTTGCTTCTTACCCATTGATAGTCTTTTCTACAGGGATTTAGAACACACATCTTATTGAACTTGTCAACTACTATGAACATGTAGTCATGTCCAACTTTCCTAGTTGTTGGTAAGCCTCCCATAAATTTCATGGAAGTGATTTTCCATGGATGAGAGGGTAAAAACAATTCATGGTATATATCCTATTTCCTATTACTAGGATTTCTAGTACAAAATAACAGTCATGCTCTTATGAACCTATCTACCTCTTCTTATATCCTAGGCCATTAGACATACCTCAATAACTTGGCCATTGTATTTTTTACACCAAAGTGACCTATAACCTTCAAGGTGTGAGCCTCTCTGATCAATTATAGTCACTCACCTTTAGGAACACCTAAGTTATCCAACTTGTATAGTAACCCATTCAAGACATGGTCATCCACTGTGTTGTCACTATCGTGCACATGAATCTATCTCTCCAACTATTGAAACACCTCTTTGAAGTCCTAATCCTCTATATATTCCTTTTTTTATGCATCATGGGAGAAAGGCTGTAAGTGCATCAAAGTTTCTAATTTTTTTATTTACTTTTATTTTTATTTATTTATTATTATTATCTTTGATGTGGATGCCTTGACAACATTTTTGTCAACTTGTTTGTGTTTCTCTTCTTGTACTCCATCACTAAATGAAACTGTTATATAAGCCCCATCTACTTATAATGAATGGTATGTTGTAGCTTACTTCGGACCTATAGGTACTATAGTGGCTAATTTTTGGTGTGGATTACTATCTCCTTTCCCATCAAATAGTGTTTTCTCTCCTTAACAACTTGTACCAGGGCATAGAACTCATTATCATAGGTAGGGTAGTTAAGAACCGCACCATGAAATCCTTTAGAATGATACCATATGGCCCTTCATCCCTGCATCAAGACCACTCCCATTACATAACCACTTACATTTGTCTCCACTTCAAAGGGTTGTTACAAATTTGGTAACACCAGATCTAATGCTTCCTATTTAACTACTCAAAGGCTCTCTGTTGAACCTCTTCCTACTAGCCACTTCATGTTGACCTCCATCTTGGTAAGACCTATCTTCAACTATCCTCCACTATAACATATCCCAAATATGCTAAGTATTGTTGCACAAACTCACACTTTTTGATATTTTCCAGTAGACAATGCTTCTTCAATGTCTCTAGCACCTGCATCAAATGTGATATGTGCTCCTCCCAGGTAGCACTATATACTAGTATATCATATAAATAAACAATAATAAATGAATCTATAAAAGGGTGCAATCTATCATTCATTAACCTAATGAATTTAGTCGGTGCATTTCATAAACCCAACAACATAATTAGCCACTCATACAAATCTGGTCTGGTTTTGAAGGCAATCTTCCAAGTACCCCCTTCTCTGACTCAAACCTAGTGATACACAGACTTTAAGTCTAGCTTGGTGAAGTATTTGGCTTGTTGTAGATCCAATAGATCTCTATCTTGGGTAGGGGTACCTATTCTAGAGCATAACTTTGTTTAACACCATGTAGTTAATGTACATTTTCTAGGTCCCATCCTTCTTAGGCACAATTATAATCGGTGACCCACATAGTGAGGTACCTCATAAAATAACACCATGTTCAAGTAGTTGTTGGAGCTGCTTCTTCACCTCATTTTCCTCTATAACATATTTCTTGTACAATCTAATATTTGGAAATGGAGAGTCTAAAAATTGTTAGATCTTGTGCTCCACTTCCCTTTTGGGTGGTATCCCTTTAGGATCCTAGAACACACCCCTGTGCGCCTGTAACAACTCTTATGTTTGTTATTTCTACTCCATAGTGCACCTTTCTAGGGAAGACTTAGGTCTTGTGGACTCTTTTATATATTGTAATAAAACATACTTCTTGATATAACTAATCAAATTTTTGGCCTAGTTGGCACTTACTAACAAGATCTTTGATTTTCCCTTATGCACATTGATGATGAAGAATTTTCTATCCTAAATGAGGTGGTATGGGTTGGATCTTTTCATGATGATCACATCTCACATGTACCTACAGAGAATCCCAAATACAAGTCAACATACATCAATTGGAAATACATCCAAATCTAATTTACCAATAAAATCAATATTAATAACAAATTTGATTTTCCATTGTTTGTTTACCTTAATCTATGCTCCTTGTTGGCCCATCCCAATGGATATGGGTTAATATGGTCATGAGTCTCTAATCCCAGTTTCTTGACTAGATATGTTGCTATGAGATTTTCATGTGACCTTGAGTTGAATAGAGCATTAATTTTTGTCTTCTTGACTTGTATCTTTCTATGGAAGAGTCTAGTCATTTCCTCCTCTTCTTGTTGCTGAGGGATACTTAGATTCACCCCCTTTTGCATTGATGTACAAAAAATTTATCATCTGTGTTCAACATACTTTCCAGCGAATTACTCGAATCAATAGCCATAATATTTTTATTCTTAACCTCCTTCTTTCTGTTTTTTGGGTTGAGCTTTAGATGAAACTTCCAACACTTCTCCTCTATATGACCATCAATTTTACAATGATTGTTGGTATCTGTGCACTAGTGTGTTGTCGTTATTGTATTTTTTTCTTTCCCCCCTTTTCCACTTCTTATTCCCCTCCTTGGAATCTTCATGGTGCTCCTTCTTTGAGCCACTTTATTGACCTTTCTTTTGGCCTATATTCTGTAGGAACTACACCTATACAAAAGCATCATTCATCATTCTAGGTTTGAAAAACACCAGTTTCTTCTGCAGATGGCTGTGTAGACCCCCTAAATACTTGAGGAGAAGGTTTGAGTTCTTTAGGGAGATACCCAACATTATTTCCATCTTCCTAAATTCCATGATGTACTCCTATACACTTAGCCCTTGGATTTTACTAAAGTAATGACACAAGATCCATTGATCCTCTACATACCCAATAGGGTATAAATCTAACTTTATTTTAAAAATTTTCCCACTCAGTCATAGGTGGGTCCCCCTCCAACACCAGGTTTTCTATATGGCTTTCTCACTAGGTCAGGGAATGGCCCTCTAGCCTCCAATAGGAAAAATAATTTTTTTGTTCTTCATCTATGTGATGAATGCTAAAATAAAATTTAACTACTGCAAATAATGATTTAATTTCAAAGTGTCAATCTCACCTTGATACATCCTGATGTTGACCTTTGTTTACATATTGAACAAGGACCGTGAATGGTTCATGGCACATGAACTAGGGGTTTCTATTTCAGGTTATTCCTTAGAATCCCTTATGATTATTCCCAATCCCCCAATTTTCCCTTTGATTTGACCTCTGAGTTGGAACCATCATTTTTTCCAATTAACAATGCTACAAAATTAACGAGAACTGTAACATCAAAATGAGAACTATAGTCGAAACCCATTTTTTTGCATAAAAAACACAAGATTATCCCCAAATTGAAAAGTGGTGCTAGTGCATCACCATTTTTTTTAAGGTTAAATTTCCAACATTTTTCAACCATGGAAAAAGAAAACCAAAATCACGATTATGAAAAACATTAAAATTCCAACATTTTTAAACCATGGGACAAAAAATCAATATCATAATTATAAAAAGTGTTAAAATTCCAACAATTTTCAACCATGGCATTAAGAACCAAATATCACAAGTACGAAAAAGATTAAATTCCAACATTTTTAACCATGAAAAAACTAGAGATCATGACAAAAGAAAAACCTTAAAATTGGCCCCTAAATTAGACAATTGTTCTACTCATAACAATTTTTTTAAAAGATTAAAATTACGAGTCATTTGAAATCTTAGCTTAAAACAAGTTAACCCCTTTTATAACAGAGTATTAAAATCATGACATTTTTTAGCCATGTTCTAGAAATTTCACTAGCATAAATAAAATAATAAAAAACACCATAATTTTATTTTTAATAACTTGTTTGTTGAAAATGCAACAAGAAAATGTCAATGTGACTTTGCCTTGGTCAAACTAGAGAAAATTCGAATTTCTATTTCAACATAAATTTTGGAGGTAGTTAACTAACGTGACATGGCACTTATGACTCAATTAACTCAGTAAATTTGATTTGGGGAAGCTTGAGTTCAGTTCAGTATGTTTGATTGCTAATTTGTAGCAATCTATTTCAGTTAATTTGAGTTATTGTTAGTTTAACTAGTTCTAACTGTCGAAAGAACTAGTGGAGGTCAAGTTGTGGAAGTGGAAGTTCAACCATATTCACTGATCAACTAGTTATTTGATCAATCAACCTGAAATAATTGTTGCATGCAGAGAATTTGAGTTACCCAATTGAGATGGAGATTCCAAGGCAATGTACTATCAGTTGTAGAATATTCCAATGTGTATAGGTGGTGCATGCAGTCAGACGAAGGACCTAAGGCAATTGCACAATTCCATAGCGGGAAATTCCTAAATAATAGGGGCCAATTTCTCAAGGGAATAACACACGGAAATAGGAGCTTGGAGGGCTTTAAAATTGGCTAAGTGTTGGCCAGAGTCAGTCAGTTAGGTAGAAGGATAGACTATACACTTGCAAGGTGTGCTCAATCTTGAGAAAGCATATGTATTTCATCTTTATTCTCTAATGAATGCAATATAGATACTAAGGGGTTTTGAGCAGTTGCTTTCCCTTAGATAAATCTCTATACATGTGTGATGTTTCCTTTTGCATGTCTATGATTTGTCTTCTAGATGGTGAATCAAATTTTGCAGGTCAATAGAGTAGTTGTAGGGCTTGTGATTTAGTAAATTTCATGAGAAATATTAAATCTACACATTAATTTATACATGGTACCAAAGTTGGAATCACTGTAGAATAAAGATTTTGAAGTTGTCATTGCAAGAGGTTCGAATTTGAAGATCAGTGTTGCAGGTTTTCTTCAGGACTGAGAAGATGGCTTTCAATGGACTAAGGCTCGAATATGCCTTAGAAGGAACCTCAAACTTTGTTGCATGGAAGGACCACATGGAGGCAATATTGGATGAAAATGGGCTACTATAATAAATCAATATAGATGTAGCAAAACCCCATTTATCTGATCCCAAAAATATTTCTTAGTGGAAGAAAGATGTAGCCAAGGTGAGGAGAATCATATTAGAGGGAGTACGAGATCATATTATCTCGAATCTCCATGGAAAAGAGACTCCATTTGGGATGTGGAAAGTGTTACACTAAAAAATGTCACCTTGACTACTTACAGTTAGTATGGCTCAAAATCAACAGTCATGCTACCCTCTTAGGCAAGTCTATGCCTCTGTTATCCATCTCAAACTCAAAGAAGAGAGAAAGTCTTGTAAAAACTATGTTTATCTCTGGGGTCGCAGGTTCTCTCTAGCCTTACCTGCGGGGACGCAGGCAATGTTCACAAAAACTGCGTCCATGGACGCTCTGTATGTTAAAGGACAGGTGCGTCCTCCTGTAAAAGGCAAAGTGCGCAAGTTTTATCTTGAGAAAGTTACTTGTGGTTACTTCTAGAACATTCTAGAGGTCGGTTTGATGAAATGGATGCGCCTCCAGTTGGTTCATGTATCTCTATTAAGAGGGAGCTTATCCCATCAATAAGGGAGCTATCCCACCCATAGAGGGGGATGATCCCATTGATAGTGGACCTGAATAACCTCTTTACAGCACTATAAATAAAGGCATTGAGCCAGAAGGAGGAGAGGTTGGAGCTATACATTTTCTTTGGGTAAATGCTGCAGGATTTAGGTCTTCCATTAGAGCCTTTGTGAGGAGAGATTGTCTTCACTTGATTCTACTTGGGAGAGGGTGAGCTTTGTCAAAGTAGAGGAAAACCCTTGATGGACCCTGGGAGGAACTTGCACAACACCAAGGCCAGGTTGTAAGAGTTTCTTTGTTTCGTTATTAATACAAACTGGTTTATTTTTCTCAATAGCTTGTGTTAATGAGTTATTTCATGTGTTCCTTGGTCTGCATGTTGAATATATGTTTTATTATATGAAATACAAGTGCTTGGTAATTGTTTGATTGTTTGTGGTTGCAGGAATTGACTTGAAGGAGGAGCTCATCCGGATTGGCAAGAACGAACTACAACAATAGCGTTTTGGAATAAGGTAAGCCTAAACACTTGTACTTTTCATGTTATAAAAGGTAGATTTAGAGAAAGATCACTCCATTTTGTCTTGTTTGTCATTAGAATGTCTTAGACTTCTAGGAAGGTCAGTCGTGTCCGCACCCTTGACAGATTCCGTGTGACAAATTGGCGACTCCACTGGGGAATCCATTAATGAGAAAGTCTTTTCCTTTATATGAACTTTGCTTTGAGAAAATCATTTTTATTTTCTGGTTTTTGACTGTGAGAATTAGTATTTGGGTGGCTTAGCTTTAGATTTAGTTGGCTTTAGTTTTTCTTCCTTTTTCCAGAAGGACGCAGTCTCTGTGTGTTTCACAGTGCGTCCTTGGACGCGCTGTTGTCGACTGCACAGTGCGGGGCCGCACCTGTGACAACGGGTGGCCTGCGTCTTCCTGTAGAAGTTAAGAAAATTCCATTTTTGCTTTAAATTGCTTTTAGATTTTGTTTTTCCTTATTGTTTTCTGCCCAGATCCTTTAGTACCCTGTCAAGAATTCTCACCTGAACTGGTTTTGTGAGCTTTGAGTGTTTTAGTGGTTTTCAACGAAGTTTAGACCTAGGGTTTGATTTTTTGAATAGGTTTGTAGTAACTTTGAGCTTAGAAAGTTGTCCAGCCTTAGATATCTCTGGTTAGTCAACCTTCTTAGAAGTTGAGCCTGTCGTAAAGTCTCCTTGTGTGAGCAACTTATCATTTGAGTTGTTTTGGGTCAAATTTCGCTTTGCTTGTTTTTAAAGTATTGATTTCCATTTTCAAAAAGGACAAAAAGATTAGAATTTTGTTTTGACTAGTTTTTGGTTCTGCAATAAGCTAGTCCTTGATTTGATTGTGATCAAGTAAAACACCTTAGAAATAATCATTGTTAGTTTTGGCCTCGTTAAGATTGCTTAGAGTAAATTTGCTTTTAGTTTGCTTATGAGTGCATTTTCATAGATTTTAAGAGTTGTTAAGATTGATTTTTGGTTATATTAGATTTACTTGCTTTATTAAAAGGAAAATACAAAAACATCTTCTTAAAAAGTCTTGTTTCAAGTAGCTTTTTGTTTTCAAAAGAAGAAAAGAGTTTTTTCGTGTATGTAAAGAGAAGTTATGTTTTTATGCTTGGAAAAGAAAAACGAATTGTTTCTTTGATTGTCTTCAATTAAGAAGTTGCTTTTATAAAGATTGCATTCTCTCAACTTTTTAGTTAAGCAATTCATCGAAAAAGTAAAGTAGTGGATAAATCATTTTAGGTGCATTTTGTAGTGGTTTCGAGTCGAGTCAACACACCACTAGTTTCACTTCCATCACCTTTTGACTTAAGAAACAACCTTAAAAGTAACGCTTAAATTAAAATCAATCTAGTAATCTTTATTTTTCTAGGGCTCTGAAGCACCAACATAGCTTAGGCTAGGGTCTTGGAGTAGGTGAGTACTTAACTCTCCAAGACTACAAAACCAAACAGATAGTCTATCTTGAGTAGAACAAATCCAATTGTTTCAGTTACATTCTGGGAAAGCTCCTCTTAAAGGAGAAACACGAGCTCGTGTCCGAACCAGTGAGGGGATCATTCCTCCCTCGTTGGGAACGACGCCAGGCAGTACGTATTACAAACGGTAAACCTCGGATTAACCATTGTCGAGGAGCCAGGGGTCACTTATCGGTAAACCTTGGATTGTTGTCAAGGAGCCGGTAAGGGGATTGGAGCTTGCTACTCTGCCCTTGCGTGCTGTCGGAGTTTAGACTGTTCCCCCAGGTGTAATTGTTGTGATTGGTAACCTTAGTGGCCATAATATCTAGGATTCTACCCAAGGTGACGGTGGAGGGAAGGTCCCACTGTACCTGGAGCAGACGTCGGTTATACTCACTTGGATTTTCTGGGGGGTTCGCTTCACTTCGAGACGGTTAAAGTGGAGGAACTTGGTCCAGTCTATTCATTAAGCAGGTTGCCGGGGTAACTGTTCCACCCACTATTTCTGTACTGAATCCTGCGAGGTTGGGCCTAATCACCAACTAGCGTTTTTGGTCCGGAAGACTACTGTTTGTGTGTGCTTTGACACTCTAGATTATTTAGGCGTATGCTTCAAATTTGTTTGGTTCTTTAGAAGACTTAGGTGGTTTGATTTGAATTTACTTTGTTTTCGTGTGTTGTAAGTTAAAATCTTTAATTGTGGCGGAATTACCGAGACGGTCCCGTCGCATTGCGGGCCAGTCTCCTGAAGTTGTTTCTGTGGCCGAATTGTTGAGAAGATCCCGTGAACTTAGGGGTTCACCTCCTCGAGACGTCCCCAGTGTTTTAGAGGGTTTAAAGGTCCTTGTAACTCCTAGTGGCAGTAAAGTAGGTTCACCTGAAGAAGGAGAGTCTTCCTTGGTAGTCCATCCAGATTACCAAAGTTTAGAAACAGGTTACAATCCCGAAGCTGTTACAGTTTCCGAGCTTGCTGGTAGTTTTTCATCTGCCAGTGAAACAGGCGAAGAACCTGAAATTTCCGAACCTGTTACTCCAACTCCTAGTGTTCCTGATTCACCAAGAATAGAAAGAATTATCACCGAAAATCTTCCTGTTGGGTTAATTGCTATAGAAGAACTTGTTCCAGAGGAAGAAATAGGCGTTTCTGATTCTGAAGATCTAATTACCCTTGATCTAAGGGAGCGTGAATCCATCTTTTACAGTCCTCCTAGAAGTGAATCTTGGTACCTTGCATTAACCAATTTTTTAGACAACTCAGTAGGTTTTTCTACACCTCGTACTCCTTTTCCACCTAGAGGAATTCATTCTCCTGTAAATATGTCTGGTCAGTCATCTGTGTTTTCACAAAGTCCTGAATCATTTTTACATGGCGGTCCTTCTGTTCCTACTGGGTATCAGTCACTTTCTGGTACTTTTGCGGGAGCATCTCCTCAACCCATTGATCATGGGTTATTAGTTGGAAACAGTGGTAATGTACCATTGAGTATAGGTGATGTTTATATGATGTCAGGTTCAACTCCCGTTAACCAACCTCAAGGTGGCCAATTACCGCCTGGGGGGCAACCTTCGTTAATGCCTGGGGGGCAACCTCAAGGTACTTCATTCGTGTCTGGGGGGCAACCTCAAGGGTATCAACCCCAAGGGTATCAACCCCAGCCTCAATATGTACCCCAAAGTCAACCTCAGTATCACTATCAACCTCAAGGATGGCAACCTCAAGGATGGCAACCCCAAGGGTATCAACCCCAAGGGTATCAACCTCAAGGATACCAACCTCAAGGTCAAGGTCAACCCCAGTATTCGTATTTACCTCAAGGTTATCAACCTACGGGTCAATACCCTGGTCAAGGTTATCAACCACCTCAAGGGCAATCATATGGGACTGCACCTTACAGTTATCAACCCTATCCTCAATACGGCTATGGATCTCAGTATCCTCAACCTGTTACGAGTCAATACCCTGGAATGTTAACATGGGATCCGTCACAAGGTCAACAGATGTCGCAACCAAGTATACAGTCGGTACCTCAAGCAGGACAACCTGTAGTTCCTGGTCCACCCCAGCAACCGCAACCTGTCCAGTCAAGTGTTCAGACCCCTGTAACTTCGGTAGTTACTCAGCCGCCAATTGCACCTGGTACTCCACCTCACACGGCTGCAGCAACTACCGCTTCATCTACCATGCTTACTTCTGGAGTATCGGCAGCTCCGGTTTCTACTGTCCCTGTAACCACTCCTCAGACATCTGTACCGTTGTCTGGACCTACGGTTCAAACCACAGTCCAGATGCCTGTAGGACCACCTGGTACAAGTACGGTTGTTACTACTCAACCTCAATTTGTTCAACCTCCGTACCAGGGACAGTATCAACCTGGGCAAGCTGCCCAACAACCGGTTTACCAGTATCAACCGTATCCTGGGTACACTTATCAACAACCTCAGCAACCCCAGTACGGTCCGGTTAATCCTGGTTTTCCAGGAGGATATAATATCCCCAATGCGATTCCTGTTCCTAGTTATCCTGGATATCCTCCTCCTGGGGCTGGTATTGTGACTCAGAGTTTTAGAGATCCTAACCGGCAGTTACCCTTTATTGCAACTTTAGATTTACCCGACTTGACGCGCCTAACGAACGATCCAATTCAATATCTTCAGTTCTGGCCGCCAATGCCAAATAAGTTGCCCAGCGATATACCCAAGTTCGAAGGTAAGTCTGGAGAGGATCCGTCCAATCACGTGATGACTTACCACCTCTGGTGTGCATCAAATTCCATCTCAGATGATTCCATCCGCTTACGTCTTTTCCAGCGTACACTCATTGGTCTCGCAGCCAAGTGGTACATTGAGTTGCCACGGGCTTCTTTTTACAACTTTAGCCAGTTAGCTACTTCATTCTTAACTCATTTTCAGTTACCAGTCAGATACGATAATGGTACAGAATTATTAACTTCGCTAAAACAATCGACATCCACGTACATTTCTGATCACATCCATGAGTGGAGACGTCGAAGAAGATTAGTGAAAGTTTTTATCCCGGACCAAATCTTAGCTGAATGGTTTGTAAAATCATTATTACCAAGAATTACTGAAGATGTAGCTAAGGCCGGAGTAGTTACTGAGGAGCAAGTCATTGCTCAGGCACAATACCTTGACTTAGTTTATACTCAGTCGGGTACGTTACACGAGAAAATACCGGATCTTCCAAATCAAACCAAATCGCTGCTGCTCCTTCGGGATCTCATGCCGCTGATGGTATGATTGGTATCGTGACTACGAAGAGCAAGAAGAAGTCTTCCAAGACTTCAATACTCCAATTATCACTTTGCCTGATTCTCCGACAGGAGAGTCTTCTCCTGAACTCACCGCCGACATTCACGCTGTAGAGTCATCTACGGCCAAACCAAAAAACGGTGGAAAGAAGAAAGGAAAGAAGAAGGCCAAAGCAGACAAGGCTCCAAAGGAGAAAGTAGAAAAATCGGAAACCAATGACGAAAAACGCAAACCTCGTTATCCTTGTCTCATTTGTGAAGAAGATCATTTTACGAGAGACTGCCCTCATCGGGCCGAGGTAGTGAAAATAGTTAAAGGTTCTTCCACTCCTGCTGTGTTAAAGAATCCATTTCCCGAGCAGGAAAATAAATGATAGGTTCTTCTTCGAATGCCAGTGAAGAACCCATTTTGATGATGTCTCATGTCAGGATTGCGACTCGATCGCAAGATTATGGTAGTAAGGCTCCTGTTGATGGTAAAGAAGCAGAATCTTCTCACTCTAACCCATCAACCTCAACTCCTGGTTCCGATCCACTACAGATCGAAAAACCTAACCCAGACTTAGTGATTAAGCCGCCCGCCAAGGGTGTACTTCGAAGGTCTGCTTTCAACCCACATGCGAGAGCAGCCCAGAATTACAACATTGTTGAAGACTTAGCTGTTTCACCTTCAGCAATGTCGGCACTCGAAGTGCTGCAATCATGTCCAGCGCAACGAAAATTGCTTTTGTCGGCTATCGGAGCTGTCGATGTTCAGGACCCGAACCTAATGATCTTTGATCTAGAAAATAGTACACCACGTCTCCCCCATCAAATGGCTTTCCAAATCCCAGTGATAGTCAAAAACAGGCCTATTCATCGGACTGTGATTGATGAGGGAGCTTCTACGTGTATTATGTCGATTCAATGTTGGAGATCGCTTGGTTCTCCTTCGTTGAACCAATCCCCCACCATCCTTAAGGCCTTTGATGGCCGTGGGTTCCGTCCGTTTGGTATTCTACAAGAATTGCCTATAGGGGTCGAAGGTAAAACCGTTAGTCTGGATGTGGAAGTGGTTGATGCCCCTCTAGACTACAACCTTCTTTTGGGTCGAAGTTGGTCATATGCTATGACAGCGGTCGTTTCATCGGTCTTCAGAGTCATTAAATTTCCACATAACGGTAAGATCGTGACTATTGATCAGCTGACATACTTTTCATCCGACCCATCCTCTTCCGAAACTATCCAACATGTTGGTAAAACGACAATCCCTTATAAGGACATTGGTGTAGGTTTAGTTAAGGATTCCGGTTTACTGGGAACTTTTCCTCTCCCTCCACTCAATGCAGATCCTTCATTTGCAACGATTCATATGATCACGTCAGAAAACATTATTTATGATGATCCTTGGTATGTTCCCTCTGACTCTGAGCTAGACTCACTCGGTGATGTTATGCCGTTGAGTCCGTATGAGATTGCTTATGAAGCTCTTATGTCTTTTACCGATTTTCATTCAACCGAACCCGATCAAATGAATGTGGTCAGTGAAGAGTCACTTTTCACCTCACCTTTAGAACGGATAACGTTTCCCGAAGAAGTGTCATCTGACGAACAACTTCGCGAAATCCTAAGTGTAGATGATCTACCATGGGAAGATCTCCATCACAGATCTTCGTTTTTACCTAAGGGCGATGCATTTGAAAATGATTTTTCATCTATCTTTACCGCTGAATATGTCAAAGACGCTCAGGATCCAACGAAACATTCTGATTCAGAGCTGAATTTAGGGAATATTTCTCGTACTATTCCCATTGATATTTCAGTGAAGCCCGGAATTAAGGAGAACATTCATATAGGTGCCGCATGTACTGACAAAGAAATTGAAACTTACAAGGCCCTATTCCAAGAATTCCGCGACGTGTTTGCCTGGTCCTACGAGGAAATGCCAGGAATCGATCCTGCCATTGTTGTTCATGAAATCAAAACCTACCCGGATGCTAAACCCATTCGGCAACGGTTGCGTCAGATTCACCCTCGAAAAGCAGCTGCAATCAAAGCCGAAGTCGAAAAGCTGTTGAAAGCAGGTTTCATTTATCCGATCCCGTTAACGGATTGGGTATCGAATATTGTTCCCGTCAATAAAAAACAAGGAACAATAAGAATCTGTATCGATTATAGGGATATCAATCGAGCTTGTCCAAAAGACAACTATCCTACGCCTTATATCGATCAAATAATTGATGATTGTGCCGGAAGTGAGATGTTTTCCTTCATGGATGGTTTCTCAGGTTATAATCAAATCAATATTCTACCTGCCGATCAACCAAAAACGGCATTCATTTGTCCATGGGGGACATTTGCTTATTGCAAATTACCTTTTGGCCTTAAGAATGCTGGTGCTACTTTTCAACGGGCTATGTCTTATGCATTTCATGACATCAAGCACATTGTGCAACCCTATCTCGATGATTTGCCTGCTCATTCTTTACACCGAGCTGATCACCTTGTCCATTTACGAGCAATCTTTATGAGGTGTAGGCATTATCGAATTCGGTTGAATCCCCACAAGTGTGTTTTCTGTATAGAAACAGGTCGATTGCTGGGATTTGTTGTTTCCAAAACCGGCATTCGCGTCGATCCCTCGAAAGTCGAGGCTATCATCCAATTGCCTCCTCCTTCGAGTTTGCGCCAACTCCAAAGTTTGCAAGGGAAAGCGAACTTTTTACGCCGATTCATCCCTAACTACGCCGAGGTCACTAAAGGTTTTACACGGTTGTTGAAACAGAACGTACAATTCTTTTGGGACGAGATTGCTCAACAATCTTTTGATGCATTAAAACACGCGTTGACCCATGCACCGTTATTGCATCCTCCCAACTACAACCAGGACTACTTCTTATACCTCGCAGCTTCGCATTCCACCATTGGAATGGTGTTAGTTCAAGAAGATGAATTCAAGGCAGAGCATGTGATATATTACCTTAGCAGAACCTTAAATCCAACTGAGTTAAAATATTCACATGTGGAGAAATTGGCCCTGGCAGCCGTTCAAGCTGTCCAGCGTTTTCGTCACTACATTCTTCTCCGCAAAACTACTGTTATTTCGGATTGCAACCCTATGATTTATATCTTGACAAAACAACTGCTAGGGGGCAAGTACTCTAAATGGATCGTCATCCTGCAAGAGTTCGACTTGGAGTTTGAGAAGTCCAAGTCTAAGAAATCTTTAGTCTTCGCGGAATTGATGTGTGATTTCCCGAGTGCTGACACAGAGACTGTGGCAGAGGAGTCCATTGCGGACGAATCTTTGTTTCTTATTAGCACTGTAGATCCGTGGTATGGGGATATAATCATCTATCTCCAAACCCAAACCTTTCGGCCTGAAGCTTCCAAGGAAAACCGTCGAAAAATTCGGTTTCAATCCCAGCAATACAGAATTATTGGAGATACACTTTATCGCCTGGGGGCAGACTTAGTTTTTCGACGTTGTTTAACTCACGATGAGGCTGAGAGAGTTTTGAATGATTGTCACTCTGGAGCATGTGGCGGTCATATGTCTGGGTATGCCACAGCTCAGAAGGTGTTGCGCGCTGGCTATTTCTGGCCGTCTATGTTTAAAGATTGTATCCTTGCCGTCAGAAAATGCCACAACTGTCAAGTGTTTGATCGCAAGATGCGCGCTCCACCTGCTCCTCTCCACCCTATAATTGCCGCTGGTCCATTCGCCAAATGGGGCATTGACTTTATTACTTGTAACCCTCACTCGGCCGGGGGGCATGCGTATATCATCCTTGCGGTTGATTATTTTACTAAGTGGGCCGAGGCGATGCCTACATTCGACGCAAGCGGCAAGACAGCTGCACTTTTCGTATTCAATCATATCATAACTAGGTTTGGTGTCCCACAAGCAATCATTACGGACCATGGAAGCCATTTTCGAAATGTCATGATGACTGAGCTTACAAGCCAGCTTGGTTTGCGCCACGATAGCTCTACACCTTATTATCCGCAAGCCAACGGTTTGGTTGAGTCAATCAACAAAGTTCTAGTCGTCATGATTCGACGGATCATTGGTATCCATCGAACGAATTGGCATAACATGTTATTTTCGGCGCTATGGGCATATCGAACTTCAGTAAAAAATTCAACAGGTTTCACCCCTTTTCAGCTAGTTTATGGCTTAGAAGCTGTGTTACCTATTGAGTGCGAAATCCCATCACTTCAAATGGCTGTCGAATTACTTCCAGCTACTTCCGAAGAGGAGAAACGGTTGTTATACTTGGCTAAATTAGATGAGACTCGACGTGACGCTACTTTAGCCATCGAGACTCACGCAAAACGAATGAAAGCCCAGTACGATAAAAATGTAACTCCTCGAAGTTTTTCAGAAGGAGACCTAGTACTATTATATGATCAAGCGAACGATAAGCTAGGTGCTGGAAAATTCGTTCCCATGTGGCATGGGCCCTACATTGTAAAGCGAAAGCTAGCAAAAGGGGCTTATGAGTTAGTTGATTTTGATGGGGACTCTTTGGGCAAACCCAGAAATGGACTTTACCTAAAGAGGTATTATGCTTAAAATGATGGATGGAGAAATTTTTAGATAGGTTAGATTTCCTTTCTAGCTAGCAAGTGTGTTAGTTTAGTCAGTATGCTTAGTTTAGCGAGTGTGGTTTTTTCGTCATTATCCTGGCTTATCTTGGTTTTACTCTTGATATTGTAGATGTCGACGCCTCTCCAAACATACATTGGATTCGCTGATGGTGCTTGTCGTAGTACACGAAATATCTCTTCCGCAGCTTGGGTTATCTATTCACCCTCTGACGAGTTAGTTTCTATGCATGGGGTAAGCCTCGGTCAAACAACGAATAACATTGCAGAATACAGTGCAGTGGTTGAATTATTATCCGAATCTATTTCATTTGGAATTCGACGTTTGATTGTGAGGTTAGATTCTGAACTTGTTGTATTACAGCTTAATAGAGTTTATGCCATTAGAAATCCTGTGTTGTTAAGGTTGTTTTTGAGAGTCCGTCTCTTGGAACGTGAATTTGATTACATTGAATATCAACATATTCCAAGGTCCCTGAATACATTAGCAGATGCAATTGCTTCTCGAGTGTTGGACAGACATTTATAATAATCATGCAAGTAAATTTAAAGACATTTCATCATACATGTTAAACAAGATAAGCCGGTAATAGTGATATATAGATATAGATAGAAGTGTGTCCAAAAATATATACATCGTCTTCGATCATAGGTTTAACACACCTTATGATCGGCAAAATGATAGTACAAAAAGTCAAAAATGTCACATGTGACTACAAAAGTGACTAGTCAATCACTGGTGGTGCTCTCTGTACGACACCACTGCGCGCGCTACCTTACGCAAAAATCTCCTAAACGGTCCAGGGACCGCAACTACGAAGCGCTGAAGCCTCATAGGGATATCGTCCATAGTAGTCTCAGGTATATCTGCCGTGAGACGCTCTAGATCATGCTCCAAATCAGCCAGTACTTCCGCAGCCGCGTCCTATGGGGCCGGTGCCGGTGCAGCTGGATGTCGTCTGTCGTAAGGCCGGAGATTGGCTGGACGCTGTGGTCCAACATCTGCATTTTTAAAATTTTACTGTTACTTTGAGACGATATATATGAAAAATAAAAATACATAATTAGAAAACTTGTGAAAATGAAAGTACCTCTGTCATCCCATTGTTCTCCCTGTGGAAGAACCATGTCCGGATCACCTCTGAAATCCATTCCGGCATATGGAAAGTCTTGTATCACAAAAAGCTGGCCCTCTAGCCATTCGAAGTAACTGTCTGAGAATCGAACCACTGCAGCACCCTCGTCAGGATGCCGGGCCATCACCGCTACCCATCGAACAAGCTTTGGCTCCCGAGGACCCAAGTCATCAACAGTGAGTTGCTGAGGGATCAGCATAGGAACTCTCTCCAAGGCAAAGCTCACGACTATAGGCCCATATCCAAAAGTCTTTAGTCGTCCGTTCTTTGCCTTGGTCAGTTGGCTCTTCATATGAGCCGACACAGCTTCGCACCAGTTGAAGATGGTGCCTTGGTAACAGTCAACTGCCATCCGCATTTGGGATCCGGAGGCAATGTGCAAGGCGGCCGCGCCACAAATCCTGGTGACCGTAAATGCAATAACTCTAAGTTCCGCCAGAGCGATGTGCTTTATCTCCACGCCTTTTTTATGGCGAGTCCCTGGTCTGCACCACTCCTCGCGGAGATCATCAAGGGATTGGCCACCCGGCCTGGTCCCCGCAAGGTTGAGTTGCTCACCTCTGTTTGGCAAGCCAGTGAGAAAGTATACATCCGAGGGCTCTATCTCGAGCTGATGCCCTCCAATGTAAAAACATTGATCCTGAACGTTCCATCGCTCAACCAGCCATTCCAAAAATCTTACCTGGCCCCTCATGCCCGGTATGGTCCAATATTTGTACAATCCACATGTTCTTAAGGCATCCAGAGAGGGTTGGTGGTTAATCGCAGCTTCATCGTCCTCTACGTGCTCTCTCTCTCTCCAGTCTAACATGTTCAAGGTCCTGCACATCAAAAAAGTCAATTAGAAATTAATTTGAGCAAATTTGGTGGTTTTTTGAAAGAGTTGGGGTTTTGAAATGCGCCCTTTGCGGAGGACGCACCCCGGCTTTGTAGCACAGGGCGTCCGGACGCAGTTTTCCTGAAGGTGGGCTGCGTCCCCCGACCTTTTTCCCGTGTGAGAAAAAGTCGGGGGACGCAGGTCACCCGAAGGGCACCTGCGTCCGCCGAGGGGCGCATTTTGAACCCAAACCCCCCCCAAAAAATGAAACAGAGACCAAAAACTAAATTCTAAACGGATAAAAATGAAGAGTGGGATGTGTAAAATACCTCGGTGAAGCGGCGTTCGATTCCGACGGTCAGATTTTCCGCAGCAACCACGGGAAGTTTCTTGTCAAAAGCTCCTTTTTCAACCTCAACAGTGAAACGGTAAAAATGACATGGTAAAAGGTCTTTTTATAGGTTTTTTGGATGAATTAGTTCATTTTTTACCATGAAAAGATGTTTTCAAATGTATTTTTGCCTATTTTAAACAGGTATGAGTAATGTGTCGCTTTTGTGCAGGACAACGGGATTTCGAGGGAAATTATAATTTTTCACAAACAAAATTTCAGAGTCATCTTTTAAGCCCTTTTCTGACTCCTAAAACATGAAAAGATCGCCGAGTGTTTCTTTTTCACTCGTTAAAACGGAATTAAAAGACGGTCCCCTTTTAGCTCTTTTCTGACCGCAAAATCAGGAAAAGATTGCCGGGTTTTTGTCGTTTCAAACTCGATAAGAAAATAAAACGACGTGTCTTTGATCGCTTTTTACTTTTCAGGTCAACGACACTATTATGAAAGTACTCCTTGGTCGTAAGATCAAGCGGTTCCCCCAGGTATTATTTTATACTTTTTCGGGCTTGAGGGACACAAATATACGAAAAAGTTCAACGTGGAGTTTCCTTAAGTTTTTCAGACTCTCTAAAAATGAAAAACGCCGAGTTTCTCCTATACTGGGCTCGTTAAACTTTTACAGTAAAGGACCTGTTCAATTACAAACAGGAACGAACCACTCCTTCCTAGGGTTCGAATTTAAACTAGGTTGGACTCGTCCGAAGGATGAGCTTATAACCAAGCATATGTTATCCTCCTCAAGCTTGTTAAAAATAAAGAGGTACTTGCCAGAAATGGTGGGGGAAAAGAGAGAAGAATGAACCTATTTGTCACCTTTTGTCTCAAACGAAACTTTATTACCACTCTTGAGCACGACACTTTTTCATTTCACTTGGGTTGGGAAATCTTTTACCTCACAGTTGACCAAATCACTTTGAAAATCTTTAACCGGGTTCAGGGGTCAACTTTGAGTTATTCGTCACCAAACCATCTGTTGTGTCGTTATGTGTTCAAGAGGTCTGCAAGCAAAACTTTCATCTGCAAAATACTTATCATCCATTTGACCATCCCTGAGTCAGTCCTTACAGCAACATTTCTTCAACTTGAACAATGATTTCGTGTTGCAGGCTTGCCTGCAACGAGTCACTTTCTATCAACATCGACACATTATCCAGAAAGATGACTTAGGAATCGACAGTACCTTGAAGTCTGCATGCATCAATGGCAGGTTTCTTGCCTTTGACGACAGTTTACATCATTGACTTTCGATCAAAGGATTCCGTGAAGTGTTCGACATCAGAACATATATTCACATTTCACGGGTTGTGCTTGGTACTTTGAGAACCATTGACATTACTGGTGGTCTCTCTCACGCTTGTTAACAGTTCACATCATCGACTGGTAATCAAGTGGTTTCTAACATGTTCGACATCAAATCATTTAATCACATGCTTAGAATCGTACCAATTCGGGAAGTAGGAGTGAAGACCCTGGATCTAGTTTCTACCATCCAGGCTGCGAGGAGTTTTGTATTCATTATCTATGTAGACTAATAATAAACGGATGGCTGCGTCCATACTGTGTCTACAAAAGTCTATAAAATGATGTACTGCAAGATCATTCCTGTATCAGACTAGTTAGTCCATTAGTTAAAGTTTTGAATCTGAGTATGGGAATGCCTACCTCAGTGATGATATAATCTTATACATGTATTTTGTGTTGAAAATTGCAGGTTCTAACCAGGTCATCCACAAGTCAATCCTTGAAATGATAAAGCGCTTTACCCTTCCTAGAATTACAAATACCAATCTATTCCAGGCTTCGCACTTTAGGGGGCAATCTGTTACACTAAAAAATGTCACCTTGACTACTTACAGTTAGTATAGCTCAAAATCAACAATCATGCTACCCTCTTAGGCAAGTCTATGCCTCTGTTATCCATCTCAAACTCAAAGAAGAGAGAAAGTCTTGTAAAAACTATGTTTATCTCTGGGGTCGCAGGTTCTCTCTAGCCTTACCTGCGGGGACGCAGGCAATGTTCACAAAAACTGCGTCCATGGACGCTCTGTATGTTAAAGGACAGGTGCGTCCTCCTGTAAAAGGCAAAGTGCACAAGTTTTATCTTGAGAAAGTTACTTGTGGTTACTTCTAGAACATTCTAGAGGTCGGTTTGATGAAATGGATGCGCCTCCAGTTGGTTCATGTATCTCTATTAAGAGGGAGCTTATCCCATCAATAAGGGAGCTATCCCACCCATAGAGGGGGATGATCCCATTGATAGTGGACCTGAATAACCTCTTTAGAGCACTATAAATAAAGGCATTGAGCCAGAAGGAGGAGAGGTTGGAGCTATACATTTTCTTTGGGTAAATGCTGCAGGATTTAGGTCTTCCATTAGAGCCTTTGTGAGGAGAGATTGTCTTCACTTGATTCTACTTGGGAGAGGGTGAGCTTTGTCAAAGTAGAGGAAAACCCTTGATGGACCCTGGGAGGAACTTGCACAACACCAAGGCCAGGTTGTAAGAGTTTCTTTGTTTCGTTATTAATACAAACTGGTTTATTTTTCTCAATAGCTTATGTTAATGAGTTATTTCATGTGTTCCTTGGTCTGCATGTTGAATCTATGTTTTATTATATGAAATACAAGTGCTCGGTAATTGTTTGATTGTTTGTGGTTGCAGGAATTGACTTGAAGGAGGAGCTCATCCGGATTGGCAAGAACGAACTACAACAATAGCGTTTTGGAATAAGGTAAGCCTAAACACTTGTACTTTTCATGTTATAAAAGGTAGATTTAGAGAAAGATCACTCCATTTTGTCTTGTTTGTCATTAGAATGTCTTAGACTTCTAGGAAGGTCAGTCGTGTCCGCACCCTTGACAGATTCCGTGTGACAGAAAGCACTGACCAAATTGTTCAAGAATAATAGTGATCATAGGAAGTTGGAATGCAAGGACAAGCTTCTAAGTATCAAGATGCAAAAGACTGACACAATTGCACAGTATCTGAGCAGGTTTACATAGTGTCGTGATGAACTTGGGGGGTCTGTGTTAATTTCCCTAAAGAAGACTTGGTAGCTCTATCAATTTTGGGCCTTCCCAAGAGCTAGCATAGCTATCACGATTCGGTAAATGGTAGGGAGAAACTACCAAGTTGGGAGCGCTTATGGTCTGACCTAGTACAGGAGAAAATAAGGCAGAATACTAGAGAGAGGACTTCATCCAAGGGTGAGGATGAGAAAAAATGTGTCTTGGATGGAAAGGAAAAGAAAGGGAAAGGTAAAAAATCCCAATCCAATGCAGAATCTAGTTAAGGGGTAAGAAGAAAGACTTGTCCAAAATCAAGTGTTTTTTCTATCATAAATTCGGGTATTATGCCAGGAAGTGTCCACACAAAATACAAGCAAGAAGACCCTAGGAGGAGCAGTGGGTGAAGCTTTGGCTTCACATTTCGAGCTTGATTTTACTCTCATTGCATGCATGTCCAACACAGTGATGGGAAGCGTATGGTACCTTGACAACGGTGCCTCATTCCATTTGATATGGAATAGACATTTTTTCAATGATTTAGAGGAGAAGGATCTCTAGATGCACATCGTTATGGGAGTTGATGGAAGGTAAAATGCGACTAGGATTGGTACAGTCACCTTTCAAAGAGAGTCAGGCTCCCCCCTGAGGCTCAAGGATGTGATATTTTTTCCAGGTCTAAAGAAGAATCTTGTCTCCGTTACTGTTTTGGAAGAACATGGTTATGATGTGATCTTCAAAAAAGGAAAGCCATTCTTGAGACACATAGCCATGGGATAGGTGAAGTAGATTGAAGTTCATGTGAAGAACCTCTACAAGCTAGATGTAGATGATTGAGCTGCATTCAACACAAAGTCAGAGAAGGTGCAGAGCTGCGATGTTGGTGAAATTTGGCATAGAAGACTTGGCCATTTGCATCATGGTGCTTTAAAGATCATGCAACAGATTACCACAAGCCTCCTCAAATGATCACTGCAACATCATGACACAGGCAAAGGGTGTACCTTGGGGAAGTACACAAAAGGCACTTTCCATGATCAAGATAATACAGCACATGTAGTCCTTGAAAGGATCAAATCTGATGTTTGTGGACCTTTCTCGATAGCCTCCACTCCCAGGCACAAGTATTTTGTCATCTTTATTGATGACTTCTCATGGAAGTGTTGGATATTCTTCATGTAAAAGAAGGATGATACTTTTTCCAAGTTCTTAGAGTTCAAGTCACTGGTGGAGAAAGAAATGGGCAAGAAGGTGAAGGCTCTTAGGAGCAATAATGGAGGTGAGTACGTGTCGAATGAGTTTAAAAATTTCTATGCAAAAGAAGGCATTCAATGAGAGTTGACAACACCCCACAACCCACAACATAATGGGGTGGTTGAGAGGAAGAACCATAGCATTGTGGGAGAAGCATGGGCGATGTTGCATGACCAAAGCCTACCTCTACACTTGTGGGTTGAAGCATGCAACACAACGATCTATTTGCAGAATGTGGGTCCTCATCATATTCGTGGCATGATCACAACAGAGGAGGCTTTCTCAAGGAGGAAGCCAGATGTGTCGCACTTATGGATTTTCCTCTGTCTATTTCCATATCTCCAAAGAATCAAGGAAGAATATATTGCCGACGTCAGAGTTAGGGGTATTTGTGGGTTACACATAAAATCCCCACAACTACTGTGTGTATTTTCCATCCCTCAAAATGACAGTTGTGTGACAAGATGTAAAATTTGATGAATACAAAGCCATGCAGTGCTCTCTTGAGAGGGAGAGTAATATCCCAATAGAGAAGGAGATTTTAGCTCCAAAAGAGGAGCCTCGGGATTTTGTGGAGAAACCACAAGTTGAGGACAAAAGAGTGGAGACAATCACTCAAGAAGAACCATCGAAAGAAGGTAGGAAGAGAACCAGAGAAGTTGAGAGACTTGTGCAAGATGCCAGGGAGAATGTGGGTGCACCTTGAAATCAGTGCAGACATAGAAGGTCACCAGATAAGTGCACTAGCTACATCGCTCTAATGACTGAGCTAGTAGAGGCTGATACATCCTCTTTCGAGGAAGCAATAGAGAAACTTGTATGGGTTGATACAATGGTGGAGTTTGAATCCATTGTGAAGAACAATGTTTGGGAAGTGGTTCCAAGACCAATAGAAAAATAAGATGTGGGTTTGAGAAGGATCTTCAAGGTGAAGCAGGAAGAAGATAAAAGCATAGAAAATTACAAGGCCAAATTTGTGGCCAAGGGGTACTCTCAGGTGGAGGGGATTGACTATGAGGAGACCTTTACTCCTGTAGCAAGGTACTCATCCATCAGATCAATCCTTGCTTTTGGATGCATAGATGGGGTTTAAGATCCACCAGATGGATGTGAAAACTGCATTCCTCAATGGAGTTATTAAGGAGGAGTTGTATATCGAGCAACCAAAAGGCTTCAGTACTTTTGATCGAGAGTCTCATGTGTGCAGACTTGAGCGAGCATTGTATGGTCTCAAGTAAGCACCCCATGCTTGGTACATTAGGATTGATAACTATCTCACCAGTTTGGGCTTCACCAAAAGTGAAGCGGATGCAAATATCTATCATATTTTGGTAGAAGGTAAATTTTTTATTATTGCTTTATATGTTGATGAAATGATCTTGATTGGTGATGAGAAACTGATCAGATCTTACAAGGAGGACCTTTCAAGATATTTCGAGATGAACGACATGGGTCTCATGCACTACTTCCTTTGATTGGAAGTGTGGAAATATGATGGGGAACTATTTGTCTCTCAGGGCAAGTATGTCGACGAGATACTTCAGAGGATCTGCATGGATAAGTGACAACCCATAAAGACTCCTCTAGTGACCAACTAGAGGAAAGAGGATACCACTTCAGGTGAGGAAGTGAATGAGACTGTTTACCGACAGTTGGTGGGTTCACTCATGTATCTTGTGAACACATGACCAACCATGTGCTTTGCATTCAACCAACTAAGTCAAGCTACGGTTAGGCCAACCAAACTATTTTGGAGGGCAACTAATCATGTTCTACGATATCTCAGAGGCACTACCCAGTTTGGACTATGGTACATGCATATAAAATTAGTGAAGTTGTGTGGCTTCACATATGTATATTGGGCAAGAAGTCCATCAGACCGAAAGAGTATATCAGGTGGAATTTTTAGTGTTGGGTCTGCAACGGTTTCTTGGTACAACAAGAAGTAAAGATGTAACAACCCTAGGGAAAATTCCATGTAATAAAAGTTAATAAAGGGAAAATAAGACGATGGTTAAGGGACACTTATCCCAAGCTAAATGTTGGGAAAGACATCCTAGTGTGGGTGTTCATTCAATTTATTATGGCTAAGGAATTGGCAAAGGAAAAAAGGCATTTTTGGCACATTTATTGATGAAAATAAAGGAAAATAGGAGAAAAGGAAGGTGAAAGGTCACAAGTTGCATGTGATGAGGAAAATGAAGGAAAATAATGGAAATTGAAGAAAATAGAGGCATCATTACTAAAAGGGCTTTTGTGGATCAGTGGGAAGGCTTGGTCAATGTAAGTTTGGTTAATTCAATTTTGGAGCTCTCTCATTATTCTCTCTCTCTCTCTCTCACTCTTGGATACTTAGAGTTTTCTTGGAGCACTCTAGCTTTGGATCAAGGAAGGAAAATCAAGATAAAGGGAAAGGAATGAAATCAAGGATAAAGCAAGGAAGAGCAGGATCAAGTAGCTTCAACAAGAATACTTGCAGGTAACATATTTCATGTGTGATTTCCTAGCTAGTTTTTACATGCATGGATTTGCATGTTGGTGTATGGTTCTCTTGCTATCGATGGCATGGTTTTTCTGGGTTATGAGATTGGTTTTCAGCCTAGCCTTGCCTTTTTTTGGATGCCATGGTGTGTTGGGATGTTGATCTCAATTTTGAGCTTTGGAATTACTGGATTGGATTTCGGAATCTGAGGCAGAGGTGGTCTCAAGGTTCATTTCCAAAGGCATAGGAATCCCTTAACCAACTTTGGTGGGATACATGATAAATCTTGAGGGAGGTGTCTCGGTTTAGGGCTTAGTGATCCTGGATTGGATTGCGGTAAAGCTTGAGAGACAAGGAGATGGAAAAATTCTCAAGGATAGTGATGGATTCCAAATGGAATTCCAAGTTCGGTTCAATTTTGTGATTGGAGAAGTGGTATTGGTGTGATCATGGGTTGGTGAGGGTGGAGGTGGTTTAACCTCTAGATTCCCTTGGTTGCTTTTGGATTGGCTTTTCCATGAGATCCCACATTCATGCTTGTAATATGGCACAAGGGTGACTAATGAAAGAAAGATTTGGTTCAGCCATGTCTACGGTCGGGTGGTACATGGAAGTTTCAAACCTGGTCGGATTTTCCTATGTTTAATAAAAGCCAATTTCTTTTTCTTTTGTACTTATTTATATGTGGATTTAATGATTGTTATCTCATTGTTATTTTAATGGTTTTATGTTGGTTATAATCATGGTTATATGACTAGTTATTGTCATGGTTATTTCATGTATTTACTTGTAACTGAAAGGATAATGGATGCAAGACCTAATTGATGTCATAATAGTTCAAAGGAGAAGGTGGTGATCCTTCTTGTCATGTCTCATAAGAGTTTTCAGTCATTCATGCTCTGTCTTGTTTCCTAGAGTTGTACATTGCATTGATGCCAAGTGTTTGCCAAAATTTCAGTCCCGATTGGGGACAGTTAGGCCTAGTCCTAGAGTTAGTTTTTGGTTTATTAGTCTTGTCATCATGTGTTTAATGGATTCTAGAAGTTACAACAAGTTTTGTGCAGTGGCCGTAATTTTGGGCTTGAAAAGTGCATTAAATCTCGTGGAATCTAGCACAGGTCTACTAAAAATAGTCCTTAGACGTAGGCATGTAGGCTTGTGGGATCATCCAGAGCTCTCTGGATGCTGGCATGCCCATAGAATGGGAGAGTCCAGAGGTATAATAGCTTTAAAATCCAGTGGGACCCAGGGGCATGATACCTGTGTGGTTGGGATGGCTGCTGGGAGTGTTGTTGCTGAAATGGAAGGTATGTTTGATGTGTTTCCATCGATTCCACTTCATTAAGGACACATAGGAGGTTGAATCATATCATATTAGCCTCTTGTCACATGTTTACCCTGGTTTTCCAGTTACTTGGGTAGATAGGGGATGAGGGTGTTATAGAGTGGTATCAGAGTGGGTTGCACTCTCTTTGGGTCATATCTAATACCACAAAGTGGTATCAGAGAATGGTTTACCCCTTAGACTAGATGGGCGGTGTGTTGGTCATGCATTTATGTCAGTTGCATATGTGTTGATTATGCTTGTAGTCCATGTGCGTGTTGAATTTACATGATTTTGATCATGGTTGTAGTGATGTCACCATGTGAAGTTTGAGGGAATTGTTGTGTGATCCAGGTGGATGTTGGTGGCCACCCACCTATCCCATTTGGACCTCCACAATTGTCTCTTTCAGCTTTTCCAGTTTCCTAAATTGTATCACAGTTTACTATTTTTAGCAGTTTTTCGGGTCCTGAACTTCCGGAGTTGTTTTGAGGCCCTAAACAACATTTTTTGGGAAATATAGGGGAAACATGGGTCCATGGACTGATGTTGCCCTTCCCAAAGTTGTAGTGCTCGGATAGATATTTCTAACGAGCTATTGTATGCGTCAAATGAAGATCGTATGCCAAAGTTACGACCTCGGGAAATTGATGTACCAATCTACCCAAACGGGGCCCACAATTTGGTGTTTCATCTTCTAGTGTTAGGTTTCGGTATGTGAAGGGTTTTCCATTGTTTCTCAACAATAAATAGGCCTTAGAGCCTCATTTTAACACAGTTCAGAATAGTTCAGAGGCATGTAGCTGCCATATCTCTTCTCAGAGATAAGCTCCCATCGCTCTAGCTGGTTTATTTCCATTTCTGGTTGTAAGCATATTTTAGTATTTTCCATTAATGAAATGAAGTATTATTTCTGCTGCATCTTTGTGTTTATGGTTATCTCTGTAATTTTTTGCGTTCCTGTTTAAATTCGGATCATTGTGGGATGTGTCGTCATGACTGTATGGTTGTATATGCATTGTTATGCATGTATGGTAGGTTAGACATGCATTCTGAGGTCATTGTATGAAATTAGGTCATCATGATGTTGTTAGTTGTTATGATGTTGATGTGTTGGTTATGATAGAGCAGGAGATGCAGATCATTAAAGTGATGTTGCAACATTGGACTTTGAGGTGAGATCATGTCGTCATACAAGTTTGTATGTTGGGCATGCAAGTATGTAGGTTAAGGATTGTTATATGCATTATGGTTATGTGTATGCCTTTCATTCTATTGATGTTATGGTTACATACATGATAGATGCTAGTTGATTAGTGTAGTCATATGCACATGTGTCAGATAGTCATGAATGATAGTAACCTGTGGTTGTATGCATTGCTATTGTTGTTTTATGTTAGATAACTTAATGATTAGGGTTATTACATTAAGATCTTGATGTTATATGTATCATGCTAAATTGGATTGGCCTATGCAAATGGTTAGGGTTATGACATTCAGGTATGAGTTGACTTATTTGTGACATTGTGTTGTACTAATCTAGACTGATTGTACATATGTGATTGCTATGCATAAATGAAAAAGGTTTATGAGTTTATGATGTGAACATGTTAGCTAGTGACTATTATGGATATCATGAGCTTATTTATTTTTGAGTTGATATGTCATGAAGTTATATCATGCTAATCTTGATTGATTGTGCAGAAAATATAGCCTCCCTTGAGATACATTAAGGCATGAGCTTGCTTATGTCATCTACATTGTGCTTGAATGTTTGATTATGTCATTTAATTGGTGTTTGAGTGTTAGTGTCTATTATGCCACCTATATGTTGTCTGAATGTTTGATTACTTGCATGATATGAGCATGTATCTGTAAGATTCCCTGAATGAATGATCTTGTTTTAAGATGATTGTACTGACACATATGTGTTGAGATAGCTGACATTTACTTGAGTGTAATAGGTGACAGTTGTAGTAATATGTCTAATGACTATAAGTTGACTATGAATCATGAAATGATTTCTAGTCTTGGTAAAGGTTGATTCGAATTGATAGATATGATTTCCTTGATATTTGGAACATGTGTTTGAAATATTTAAACAATTGCAGGAAACATGCTTGGTTTAACCATTGATGTGTTTATACAACTAACAATTGGGTTATGTGATAGTAAATAGTAAGCCTCAATTGCAACACAGTAAAAAGGTAAAAGAAAGGATGTGGGAAAGAATTCCTTTGGCTATGTTTGGAAACCCTAATTCCAAAAAAATGAGTTCTTTACATACTGGAAGTCTTCTTAACCTTAATCTTCTCTGACATTATTTGGATATGTGCTAGATTCATGAACTTGTATTTGATGGCTATTTTAGCCAGTCTCTAGTTATAGGTGGATTGTCAAGGGAATTGGAATCCCTTGAGAGATGGCATGGATGTGTTGGTTGCAAGCAATGTGTTTGGCACAACAAGGTAAGGTAACCGATTTATTGTTATGTTTATTTAAGCACTGATAGTTATGTGTTGATGGCATTATGATGCAAGGGATTGCATGGAAATGAAATTTCCATGGACTCTCAAAGAAGGCTCAGGTTGCGCTTTCCCTTAGAAGCACTGGGAACCATGGGGATTAAGTCATGGTGTATGTTGTTAGTCTTGTGCTTTTGGTATTTTGGTGATTTTTGTGCTTTATTATGGTTTTGTTTGCGTCTTGTGCATGGCCATGCCACTATGGTTGTGGTTTCATATTGTTGTTGGTTTGCCATGGTCTTCTTCTTGTTTGTTTCATGTCTTGCCTTTTATGTTTGGGGTATGGGGAATTGGTTGGGAAAGAGGAAAGTTAATGGAGCCCATGGAGAGTTGAATGAAACCCAATAGGTGATGTAAGGTCTGGATGAAGCTTAGTGCAAGTATAAGCGTAGCTAAAGGAAAACGTATAACAACTAGTTGGATTAGTTGGGTCCTGTTAGCACTCTAGGGAAGTATCCTAGGTTGTAGCTCTGAGATTCCTGGAAACATATAAATATTCAATATCGTTCTCTGAACTATTGGAATGGATTGGGGTTTGGATCAAGTCAGATGATTGTTTCAACTCTATTTTCACTCAAGACATGCATGAACACCCTCAGCTTGACAAGGCTTTCGACCACTAATGCTCAATAGTTTATAGATTCAATGAATAGATGGAGAATCTTGACTATACTAGCAGATACATACATAAACACATATGAATGGCTAGCTATAGAAAGTAAATGAAGCTTGAAAATCTAATTTATTAATGCAGAGATAAGATGATAGTTATCTGGCATTAGACACAGAAAAAAACATGAATAACCTATTCAAGTGCAAGCTTAGAACAAAGGAGAAGATGGAAATTGAACATGTAACAACAAAAGAAGCTTGTATTACTGGAATGAAGATGAGACGCTAGGAGGAACAGAGTATCCATAGTCTCCAAAAGTTGAACCTCTATTCCCTTGAACTTTCAACCATTTATAGGATTTTTACAATACTCTTGAACTCTTTGAGGCTCGAGATGTCTTAATCTATCCCCTTTGTCTTCTAACTACTTGATTCCATAACTAGACAAACATGAGCTCAGAGAGCTCTGTTCCTAACAAGCAAGGTAATCAAATTCTGGTAATTTCTTCGTGCTGTCAGGTGGTTCGCTTGTGCTAGCGATGTTCCATGATCATTTTTGTTGGTTCGGCTGCATTGTGTTGTTGTTTTTTCCCCTTTCGACCATGCATTCTGTTATTTCAGTTCAACTGTCCGATTGTTAAAAACACGAACAAAGCCAACAAATTTCCTCCCCGGGTGACTGGTGGGAAGTGGGGTATGGGGGCCATTGGATCGGGAGGAATGGGCAGAGGAGATCAATCCCCAGAGGGTTGAAGTCGTGGCGGGAGAAGAATAACTTCGAGCCATCAAATCTTAGATGGGTAGATCGAACGACTAATAGGTGGAGGAGGTGCTCGAAGGATAACTCTCGGGAGTGGTTTACTCAAGCAGAAATGGTTTATATCGAGTGGTAAGCGGTAAAGGTTAGAGCCCGCTCTATTCCATTCATCAAGCACCACGTAGCAGCGGAGGAGAGAGAGGAAATCGCTTTATCAGGTGGGTATCCCTCTCTCTTGTTTGCCTGAGCGATATGTGCGGTAGCCGTTAGATCTAGTGGAAATGATCTAACGGTGGTGATTGGTCAAAGCGGGTGAGCGTATAACGTTGGTCGGATGAAGTGTGGACCGTCAAATCAGTGGGAAGATCGACGGCGGGGGACACAAAGGTATGGGACGACCTCGAGAAATGTGCAAAGGGGCGCATATGGATGGAAAGGTAAGGTTTTCAGGGGCTTTTGCGCATTAGTGCATGTTTTCATGCACTCTGAAAATAGACCATTTCCCTCCTTTAGTCTTCAAAATAACAACACTGGACCTCAAGGCTAACACTGGCTCCTTCTGGGGATGAAAGTCTCCCTGTGACGTTTCAAGAACTGTAGACTACTGCTTGTCCAGTAACAACCAAAACAAACTTTTCTCCTAGTGTTCCATTGGGCATGGAGTTTATTTGCATAGAAAACAAAAAATGAAAAAACCTATTACAATATTAAGGCCTTAAAGCCTCATATGAAGTAAAGTTTCAAAAACCGCCCATTGACTGGGCCATCAAAAACACCTTCCCCTTCCAAATTGTGCAGAATGAAAGTATTGTTCATCTGAACTTGAGCAATGACAAATGGTCCTGTCCATAAGGCATCAAATTTACCATGGTTTCCCTTCTTTTCCTTCAATGCATCCCATTTGAGAACCCAGTCACCAACCTGAAAACTGTCCATTTTTTCCTTTCTATCAAAGGTTTCTTTGATTTTTTTTTGGTGAATTCTTGAGTTCTCAAACAGTTGTTCTTTGATCTGCTGTAATTCAACCAAGTTACTCATTCTCCTCTCCATGTCATTCTCTTCATCATGTTCTTCTTGCAATAATTTGGCCACAGGGAGAATCAGCTAGATAGGAAAAACAACATCAACACCATAAACCAGCTTAAATGGAGAATTTCCTATGGACTTCTTGTTGGTAACTCTGTCAGCCCACAATGCAAACTTCAACTTGGAATGCCAGCTCTTTTTGTTGTCCTCCAACAGTTTTTTGATTATCCTTACAAGACTCTTGTTATATGATTTTGCCAGGCCATTGCCTTGAGGATAATATGAGGTAGAATGCACCAATTGAATGCCCATGGATTCACACATGTCCACCAATTCTTCTGCCCTAAAAGTTGTTGCATTATTAGTGACTAGTTTGGTTGGGCAACCAAATCTAGTGAAAATATTCTCATTCAAGAACTTATGATAACCTGATGATTAACATTTTTAGTGGGTATATCCTTAATCCCTTTGGTGAAATAATCAGTGGCTACCAAGATCCATTTGTGATGGCCACTAGAATGTGGATTGATCTCACCTGTGAAGTCCAAGCCCCACTGCTGGAAGGGACCATTGGCATGCACTGGCTTCAAGGGTAGAGATTTTAGCTGTTGTCTTCCTGCAAACCTTTGACATTTGTCACAAGACTTCACAAAAGAAAACACATGAGAGAACATAGTAGGCCAATAATACCCAGCTCTCAAGATCTTGTGGGATGTGGTTTTCCAATAATGATGCCCTCCACAGATGCTTGAATGGAACTGTTGCATGACTTCCACAGATTGTCCTTTGTGTAGACATCTCAAGAGGATCCCTGATGGGTCTCTCCAATAAAGTAGGTTTTTATTAATGCAGAATTTGGTTGATTTGAACTTAATGGCCCGGGCTTGACTTGAGCTAAGCCCTGGAGGGACTTTTAGATTCTGTAAAATATGAACTGTATTGGAATACCATTCACAGGTGGCTAGATTTTCATCCAAAGACTGATTCTGCTCTTGCTATTCTACTGCTCCCTCTATTCGCTCACCACCTGAATTTGAACCCATGCAATTGATGTCTAACAAACTGCAATTTTCCTCAGCCATAAGCTTAGCCAAGCCTTGGCCTTTGACAAGCTTGGTAGGCTTCACCTCTTTATTGCACTCTATGAATTTTTCAATCCATTTAGCTCTCTTTCCATCAATATCTGGATGAGTTAGGACATCTTTTACTGAGGTTGAAGGTACATATGCAACCACATTGGAATGCAGAATATAAATTCTGAATGCCTTTAAAGATTTTATGAGAGCATAAGCTTATTTTCAATAAGTTCATACCTTAGTTCAACATCCCTCAGAGTTTTGCTGAAAAAGGTCACAGGGTGCTCTACACCTTCATCATTTTTCTGCAATAGAATTGTTGCAAGTGTATCATAAGAGGCAAAAGAGAAGATATAAAATTCCCTAGTATAATCTGGACTGATTAAAGTGGGAGCTTCCATGATAGCTTGTTTGATGGCTTCAAAAGAGCTTCTTGCACCATCTGTCCATTTTATTTCTAATCCTTTCTTCAGCATGGAAGTGATGTGCTTCACTAGCTCTGCAAAGTTTGGAATAAACCTCCCGACAAAGTTAATCTTACCTAGGAAAGATTGAATGTCCCTTTTTGACCTTAGGATGGAAAATGTGTGAATTGCTTGAACTATTGTTGGATCGATCTTCACACCTTCAGCAGAAACAATATGTCCCAGAAGTTTGCCTTCTTCTAGAGAAAATTGTGGCTTCTTTGGGTTCACAGAAATTCCAAACCATCTGCACTTTAGAAACACCTTCTTCAAATGCTGCAAATGGTCCTTGTGATTACTAGAAAATAATGTTATGTCATCAAGGTAAATAAGGACAAACTTTTCCTTCTCTCCCACAAAGGCTATGTCCATGGCCCTCTAAAAAGTAGCCCTAGCATTCATCAGTCCAAAAGGCATCTTGGAGTACATGAAAGTGCCCCAAGGAGTAGTGAAGGCGGTCTTTTCCTGATCTTCTGGATGTACAAAAATCTGATTGTAACCTGAAAATACATCTAAGAAAGACATGACTCTAGCCCCTGAAACTTTTTTCAGCAAGTGTTCCATCTTAGGTAGGGGTTAGTTGTCTTTTTTAAAGCATTTGTTCAGATTCCTGAAGTCAACACAAAGCCTGATTTCTCCATTCTTTTTTCTTACTACCATAAGGTTAACTATCCACTTTGAATACCTTAGGGGAACTATGATCTTGGAATCCAACAACTTGATTTCCTTTTCAATCAAAGGCAATAAGAGAGGGTTGATAGGTCTTAATTTCTACTTAAAAGGGATGGTGTTCTTCTCCAGTGGAATCTTATGCTAGATGATTTTGGTGTCATAGGTCTTGAGATCACTGTACTCCCAAGCAAAAATATCAGCAAATTGTTTCATCAGGGTGCAATACTCAGAACTTTGGGCAGAAGACAAGTGAGTGGACAAATTTATGTACTTTGGATGGGCTAGACTCCCTAATTATGTCTATGAACTGCAGACTCATTTTCCTTTTTGGCAGGCTTATAAGGTACATCATTATGATCAAACAGCTTCTCTAAGGGCACCAATCCTTTGGGTATATGGTTACTAGGCAGCTGAACAATGCTATCTTTTCCAATCTCATCCTTTAGCTTGGAATGGTTGCATTCTTCAATGGTTTCATTTTCTTGCTCAATGTGCATTTCAGAAAATCCATTAATGACTTGTAAAAACCTATTAATTTCATCATCATCTTCAAAAAATTTCTAGTGTTTGACATTGTTAGGTAGAGATGGTCTATATTTCACTTGAACTTCATAAGTCAATTTAGGAGGCAAAGGAGGAATAAACATGCTAGCAGACACAACAAGGGAATCAGCAAGTTGGTTCTTCATTCTAGGGATGTAAGAAATGATGAAATTATTAAAATAACGTTGTGTGGGGTGCTGCTTCAAACCCCATGCAGGGGGGTTACTGTCCCCCTGCTTATCCCCCAACAGGGGGGGGAACCGTCCTCCCTATGAACCCCCAGCAGCGCCCCACGCAACATACAGGGGGGTTTCCACCTCCCCTGTCACCCACTCGCGCTTGGGGTAGTCGTGGAAAGAATATAACACAACCCAACATTCTCTCACTTGTTGTCTTCTTTCCACTGGGGACCATAAGAGAGCTTAGTCATTGGTCCATCCCTATAACACCCATTGTTTCTTTACACCAAGAGAACTTCTCAGTGCTCACATACTTTTTCAATGCATCTGCAGTATTATTCAAAGTGTCCACCTTTACCAGCAACACCTTCTTGTCCTCAACCATATCCCTTACAAAGTGATACTGAACATCAATGTGCTTTGTCTTCATAAGTAGGGTTCTTTGCCAAGAAAATTGCACTTTGGTTGTCACAATATATCCTTATAGCTTGTTGTACTAAACCCATACTTGAACACAATCTCTGTAGCCAAACTTCTTCCTTGCTTGCATGAATGGCTGCCATGTATTCTTCCTTCATAGTTGAAAGTTCCACTACAGACTGTCTCTTACTCATCCAACTAACTGCACCTCCAAATAGGTTAAACACATACCCAATTGTGAATCTTCTCTAATCCAAATCTCTAGTCCATTCTGCATCAACAAAGCCATGGATGTCCAAAACTTTGTCCAATCCTGGTCTTCCTTGGTAGCACAAACCATAATCACTAGTGCCACACAAATACCTGAAAACCTGCTTCATTGTTGTCCAATGCTCCTTCCCTGGTTTTGACATAAACCTGCTCAATACTCCCACTGCATGTGCAATGTCTGGTCTAGTACAGACCATTGCATACATTAGGCTACCAACTGCACTTGCATATGGAACATGAGACATATCCTCTTTCTCTTCTTGTGTCTTGGGACACTGTTCAGTAGATAACTTTACACCTATAGGAATAGGAACCTTCACCGGTTTACTATCCTGCATATTAAACCTCTACAATAATTTCTTGAGATACTTCCTCTAGTTTAAATAGAGCTACCTCTTTGCCAGATATCATTTAATTTCCATTCCCAAAATACAGTTTGCATAGTTTGCAACACCAATATCTTTCATGTCGAATTTGGAGGGCAATTGGGTCTTCAAACCCTAGATAATTTCTTTTTCATTTCCAACCAGCAACATATCATCCACATACAAGACTAGATAAATAACATAGTCACCAATTAATTTAAAATACACACAATGATCTCCTTTGCTTTTGGTGAAGCCAAGTCCCCGTATAAATGTATCAAGTTTCTAATACCACGTCCTTGGTGACTGTTTTAACCCATACAGATACTTTTTTAACTTGCATAAATGTATCTACTCTACCTCAAAATTAAAAACAACAACAATAGATAAAAGTAATCTAATAGAAGCTACCTTGGCAACAGGAGAAAAAAATCACCAAAATCAATTCCTGGCACCTAGGAATAACCTTTTGCTACCAACTGAGATTTCTATTTCTCCACATTTCATTTTGCATTCATCTTCTTCTTGAACACCCATTTGCTGCCAATGGGTTTCCTTTCAGCCAACAACTCGACCAGATCCCAGGCCTCATTTTTTTGCAAAGATGCCATTTCATCAACCATGGCCTCTTTCCAAAGTTTTCCATCCTCTGAATATACTGCTTCCCTCACAGTTTTGGGATCATCATCAGTAATAGATAAAGAAAAATCTAAATAGAAAGCAGATGGATTATACCTTTCTAGCTGCCTCCTTTCTCGAACTAGTCTTCTCATAGCTGGAGTTTGTGTCTCTTCATCTTCTGATTCCTCTTCTGATGTAGAGCCTGATTCTTCCTCCTTTAGCTCAAACTCTATCTTCTCAGGTTCCTTTGGTAGGACTTCATGTTTAATAAAATCTTTCACCTCTCTAAAAACCACATCTCAGTTGTACACAACCTTCCTTATTTCTGGGTTCCAAAGCTTATAACATTTTAAACCATCCTTATACCCAATAAAGATGCACTTTTCAGATTTACTATCCAACTTTGGTATTTTTTCCTTTGTAAAATGTACATATACATCACATCCAAATACCCTCAGATGTGAAAGAGAAGGTTTCTTACCAGTCCATACCTCTTGTGGAGTCTTATCCTCCAACGCTGATGAAGGTGATTTGTTGACCAAGTAACATGCAGTCTCAACAACCTCTGCCCAGAATTCCTATCCTAACCCGACACCACTGAGCATGATTCTTTCCTTTTCCATCAACGTTTTGTTCATTCTTTCTGCAACTCCATTTTTATCAGGTGTGTATGGAGTAGTTTTTTTCATGCTATACCACACTTCTTACAGAACTCTTCAAATTCCTTATTGCAAAACTCTCCACTATTATCTGTCCTCAACACCTTTATCTTCTTCTCTATCTGATTTTCCATCAGAGCCTTAAATTCTTTAAACCTATCAAATACTTTAGATTTCTGCCTGAGGAAATATATCCATGTATTCCTTGAGAATTCATCTATAAATGATACATAGTACACATACTTTCCCAACGATGGAACCGACACAAGTCCAAACACATCATTGTGCACAAACTCTAATATTTGTTTCTCCCTCTTAGCACTAGAGGGAAAACACACCCGATTCTACCTCCCATATACACATTTTTCACAGAAATCAAAGTCCAAAGATAAATTAGACATACCTTCTACCATACCATCATGATGAATTATTCGAAGGACCTTCTCTCCAATATGTCCAAGCCTTTGATGCCAAAGCATGGTCTTTTCTCCAGAGACCACTAAATTTTCTGCTCCACTTTCAAGAACCACATAACTGTTGCACCCATCAATAACAGTGCTACCTTTAAACTTTATAGAGTTCCAATCTGAAATCCCTGCATCAATATCAGTGCTCCCCGAACCATCTTGCAGGTATCTTTCTCGAACACTGATTTTACACCTGCATCATCCAACTTCCTTACATAAATCATATATTTGGCCAATGTAGGAATATACAGAACACCCGGAAGTGTTCTAATCCTTCCACCTTGTGACTTCAACTTGAATTTTTCATGACCAGTGATTCTAGCCTTCCTATCATCCCCTAAGAAGACATCACCACCATCATATTTCTCACACTCACATAACCACTCTCTATGGGGAGTGAAGTGAAAGGATGCACCTGAGTCAATCAACCATGCCTCATGATCTACATGTGTACTTGAAGAAGAAGCCAAGTACACATCCCCACCTTCATCTGAGGTGGTTTTTTCCTCTGCAGAAGGAGCATCATCAGTTTCCTTTCCTTTCTCAGGAGCTTTAGATTTATAGTCCCTTTTGAAGTTCCCTTCCTTTTTGCATTTCCAACACACCTTTACATGTTTTCCTGGAGATTTAGATCTCCCTCTAGATTTAGCTATCCCACTTGACGACATATTTTTGTTTCTGTTTTGGGACTATCATTGTATAGACAAGGCGTCATTCTAGCCCTCCATATTTTTCCGTCTCATCTCCTCTGACAACAAGGATGAGACTATTTCATCAAACTGCAAGGAAGTTGCATTGCTACCTATTGCAACAACCAAACTATCCCACGAATCTGGTAGAGAACACAAGTTACTGATGCACTTATCTTCATCTTAAATTTTAATATCAACAAATAATAATTGGCTTACTGTAGTATTAAATGCGTTTAGATGCTCTGTCACCTAGTCTCCATTTTTCATCCTCAGGTTATACATCTTTTTCCATAGGAACCGTTTATTCACCAGAGACTTAGATTGGTACAAAGTCCCTAACTTTTCCCACAAAGCCTTCGTCGAAGCTTCCCCTGAAACATTCAGCAATAATGAATCTGAGACATACAATCGTATTGTGATGCTTGACTTTCGATCCAACTTCGCCCAGTCTTCATCTGACATTGTTGTTGGTTTAGTACCTGGATCTACCACGGTCCACTGATATTTATTCACCAGCAGATCCTCCATCTTGAGTTTCCACAACCCAAAATTCAGACCATTAAATTTTGCGATCTCTATTTTTCCACTACTCGTCATCTTCTTTCTCCACAAGAATTGATCCCGCAAATCTCCCACTGAACAAGGTCTACCATATGCCCGGGCAAAAACCCCTCAATAGCAAAGGATTCCCCTTGAAGCCAAAATAGATATGATAACAAATGTAGGTTTTAACCATGTACATAAATTACCTGCATACGAATTCTAAAAACAGAAAATAAACAATGGCAAGAGAATAAAACATAAAACGTATATACACAAATAATTTCCCCTAGATCCCAAAACGAGGACTACCAAATTGATTTTTCATTATGTTCCTTTAAATGTTACAATACATATATATACATGCCTAAGAATCCATAAACCCCAATCCATTAACCCTGGATTCGAACATAACCGTAGTTCCCTTCACCGGATCTACAAAATACCATGGTCAAAAAACCATTGTGCCCAAAACCATGTGCGAAATCCATGCACAAAACCATAGGTAGGTCTTCCCACATAATATATGGTCCAAAAAAAATATCCCGGGTCATTGCCTCAGACCCCGCATAGGAGACCTACCACCCACCTGCATACCACCCGTCAGAGGGGCAGCCACCCCCCTGTGACACCCCCCCCCCACATGGGGTAGTCATGGAAATAATATGACACAAACCAACACTCTTCTTCCAGATCCCCCATGAAGAAATGTTGCCTTGAAATCCATATGTTCTACCTTAAAATCAAAAGAAACAAAAATAGATAAAAGTAATTAATAGAAGCTAACTTGACAGCAAAAGAAAAATTATCACCAAAATCAATTCTTGGCACTTGGGAATAACCTTTTGCTACCAACCGAGCTTTGTATTTCTCCACCTTCCCTTCTTCATTCATCTTCTTCTTAACAAACCATTTGCTACCAATGGGTTTCCTTCCAACCGACAACTCCACCAGATCCAAAGCCTCATTTTTGTCTAAAGATGGCATTTGGTCAACCATGGACTCTTTCCAAAGTTTACCATCCTCTGAATCCACTGCCTCGCTCACAGTTCTGGGATCATCATCAACAATAGATAAAGAAAAATTTGAACAAAAAAAAATGGACTATACCTCTCTGGTTGCCTTCTCTTTTGAACTAATCTTCTCAAAACTGGAGTCTGTGGCTCTTCCTCTTTGATTCATGTTTTGCTATAGAGTCTGCTTCTTCCCCCTTCAATTAAAACTCTATCTTTTCAGGTTCCTTTGGTAGGAAATCATGTTTAATAACATCCTTCACCTCTATAAACACCACATCTCGATTGTACACAAATTTGTTTGTTTATGGATTCCAAATATTATAACCTTTTAAGCCATCCTTATACCTAGTAAAGATGCACCTTTCATATTTACTATCCAACTTGGTTCTTTTCTCATTTGGAACATGTACATATGCATCACAATCAAATACCCTAATATTTGAAAGATAGGGTTTCTTACTAGTCTATACCTCATGTGGAGTATTATCCTCCAATGTTGATGAAGGTGATCCATTAAACAGGTAACACGCAGTCTCCATTGCCTCTGCCCAAAATTCTTGTCCTAACATGGCACCACTGAACATGCTTTTTGTCTTTTCCATTAATGTCCTATTAATCCTTTCTGCAAATCCATTTTTTTGAGGTGTGTATGGAGTAGTCTTCTATCGCACTGTACCACACATCTTACATAACTCTTCAAATTACTTCTTGCAGAACTCTCCACCATTATATGTCTTAAACACCTTTATCTTCTTCTCTATTTGATTTTCCATTAGAGCCTTAAATTCTTTAAACTTTTCAAATACTTTAGATTTGTTCTTGAGGAAATATATGCATGTATTCCTCAAGAAGTCATCTATAAATGAGACATAGTGCATAGACTTGCCCAGTGATGGAATTGACACAGTTTTAAAAACATATCTGTGCACAAGCTCTAATATCCCTTTTTCCCTCTTAGCACTTGAGGGGAAAATCACTCAATGCTACTACCCATATACACAATGTTCATAGAAATCGAAATCCAGAGAGTAATTATACATACCTTCTACCATACCCTTACCGTGTAGTATTCATAGACACTTTTCTCCAATATGTCGAAGCCTTTGATGCCATAACATGGTATTTTCTCTAGAGACCTCTAGATTTTCTACTCCACTTTCAGGAAACACAAAACTATTGCACCCATCAATAACAATGATACCCAAAATCTTGTACAAAGTTCCAATCCCAACTCCCCGCATCATTGCCAATGATTCTTGAACCATATTGCATGTATCTTTCTCAAACAATGTTTTTACACCTTCACCATCCATATTGTTTATATAAATTATATTTATGGACAATGCAGGAATATGAAAAACAATTGGAAGTTTTCTAATCCTTCCACCTTGCAGCTTCATCTTGAATTTTCCATGTTTTATGATTCTAGCCTTCCTGCCATACCCTAAGAATACATCGCCACCATCATATTTCTCGTACTCATAGAACCACTCCCTATGGGGAGTGAAGTGAAATGATGCACCTGAGTCGATCAACCATGCCTCATGATCTACATGTGTACTTGAAGAAGAAGCCAAGTGCACATCCCCACCTTCATTTGAGGTGGTTTTCTCCTCTACAGAAGGAGCATCATCATATGCCTTTCCTTTCTTAGGAGTTTTAGATCTACAGTATTTTTTTAGTTCCCTTCTTTTCCACATTTCCAACATACCTTTACAACGTTTACTGGAGATTTAGATTTTCCTCTAGATTTAGATCTCCCACTTGAGGACTTATTTTTGTTTCTGTTCTGGGACCATCCTTGTATAAAAAAGGCATCTCCATTCTGGCTCTCCATATTTTTCTGTCTCATCTCCTCTGACAACAAGGATGAGACTATTTCATCAAAGTTCAAGTTAGTTGTATTTCTACCTATTGCAACAAATAGACTATCCCGCAAATTCGGTAGAGAACACAACAAAATGATGCACTTATCTTCATCTGAAATTTTTATATCAACAAATAACAACTGGCTTACCACAATATTAAAGGTTTTCAGATGCTCTATCACCAACTCTCCATCCTTCATCCTCGAGTTATACATTTTTTTCCATAGGAACAATTTTTTCACTAGAGGCATAAATTGGTACAATGTCCCTAACTTATCCCACAAAGCCTTCAGTGTAGCTTCCCCTGATACATTCAAATACTTAATATCAGAGACACAATCATATTGTGCTCTTCACCTTCTGATCTAAATGTTCCCAATATTTTGTCAACATCCCTGTTGGTGCCATGCCTAGATCTACAATAATCCAATGATCTCGGTCCACTAATATCTCCTCCATCTTAATCTTTGAAACTTAAAACTCTGACCGTTAAATTTCTTGATCTCTATCTTTCCATTGTTCTCCATCTTCTTTTACCACAAGAATTGATCTCGTATATCTCCCACTAAATAGGGTATACACAAGGTCTGCCACAAGCCTGGGAAAATCCCCTCACCAGAAAAGGCATCCCCTTGAAGCCGAAAATGATATGATACCAAATGTAGGTTTTAACCATGTAAAATTTTTTCCTATAAACAAATTCTTAAAGCAAGAAAAATATACAATGACGAGAACATAAAAAAAATATACATAGATATTCCCCCCTAGATCCCAAAATCGAGACTACCAGATTGCTTTTGCATTATATTCCTTTCAATGTTACAATACAGATATATACATGCTAAAGCATTCATGAACCCTAATCCATTAACCCCAGATTAGAACATAATCATAGTTCCCTTAACTAGATCTACAAAATACCATGGGTCGAAAACCATCATTCCCAAAACCATGTGCGAAACCCATGAACAAAATTGTGGGTAGATCCACTCACCATATTTGGGTTTTCCCCCATCCTTGGGTCTGCATAATTTTTTTTTATCAAGGCACATGCTTCTAGATGTGGAAAGAATATAACACATACCCAAATTTTTTTTCTTTATCTATTACAGATGATGATCCCATAACTTCTAGGGAGGAAATGGATTCAAAGGATGGAGAACTCTAGAAAAAGGCCATGGTAGAAGAAATGACAGCTCTAGATAAGAATTAAGCATGGTATCTAGTGGAAATTTCGCCTGGAAGAAAACCCATTAGCAAAAATTGGGTGTTTAAGAAGAAGATGAATGTTGAAGGCAAAGTGGAGAAGTACAAAACTCGATTAGTAGTGAAAGGTTATTCCCAAGTGCTAAGAATTAATTTTGATGATATTTTTTCTCTTGTTGTCAAGTTAGTGTCTATTAGATTACTTTTATTTTTTGTTGTCTCTTTTGATTTTGAGGTAGAACAAATGGATTTGAAGACAACATTCCTACATTGGTATATGGAAGAAGAGATGTACATGAAGCATGTTATCACAAAATCAATACTGAGGGCTGCAACCAAGCAAGATTTCATGTAACTCTTTCAACCAGACTTTAGATCAAAGATTAGCCTCTTTGATCAGAGAGGGCTCTCTCACAAACTCTTGATAAAAATCCTTCACTACAACAGATGGCTAACTCTTTACTCATTCATGAAAACAAAAGCTGGTTGGATACACATCAAACTGGTCCTCATTGGGCTATGGAGTCTCATACACTAAGTAAACAAGAAAAACATAGTCATTTCATGGAAGTCAAGGCTCTTTGCATTAAATGTTCAAACATACTCCATAAAAACCACAGCTTGCCAAACACACAGGAATTCAGAGCATAAAGTATGAATTCTGAGTGATTGTGTTATAACAAAGCTGTAAAAGAACAAATAATATAAAACACCACCATTATATTTGAACACAATAATCCATCGAGAATCTTGAGAAGAAATCAACACTGTTTTACTATTACTGCAACAAGTCTTACAATGGCCCAAATAACTCTGTTTTTGTATAAAATGTCCAACCTTTTTTACATCAGAGTCATTTCTATATATAGCAAACCAAAATACTACTGCCTGAGACTCCTCAACAAGCATGAAGGGAGCTCGGAATCCTATCATTAATTATCTTATCCATATCTAAACAAACTTAATTAATTACAAAGGTATTGCGCTGCAAAAACAGAGAGTTCCATTCCCATTGAAACTTCAAGTCTATCTCCTCGTGTACATTGATGCGTTCTTGAAATTTGACACCTGTAGCACTTCAATAATAGCCAAGCCATGCTGGAAGAACATTCACTGAATGAGCAGCTTCGGATGCCTGATATGTGGATGATTCATCAACTGATAAGAATCTGTGCCCTATGTCCACAGTCTCTGCCTCCCATTAGTGTTCATGCATTTAAGATTATGCTTCAAGCCATTTAATCCTCTAATAGTCATGTATGATGGAAGAAACCTTATGATCTGGCCATCTCATAAACTGAACAGATGTACCACTCAACATCTCGGCAACCCTACCAGAACCCTAAAAATTCGGATATAAAGTGAAAACTTTAACAAAAGACAAAATTTCACCTTTTCCTTAAATACTCACACCTGTCACCTTTTTAAACATCTGAATGGCTTTATATAATCTCCATGCTAGCCTCGAGTCATCCCTTTAAGATTCGCTGACCTCAGCATCAATCTCAAATTTTTCACATAAACAGTCATCTACAGCAGTTTCGTAGCGCGCTACGAAACTGCTGTAGGTAATCAAAACTAAGTATATGAACCTTAAAGCAACAATGACTTAACTCTGTGATTTCTTCAGCTATTTTACACAGGTGTAAGGACTTCAAAAAGTTTCAAAAAGTTTCAAAACGATGACAGCCAAAATTTACCAAAATTTGGAAGGCAAATTTCCCCTTGGATCAATTAGCTAGTTTGCCTAGCTTCCTCTTCAAATTACTAACTTCTTCCTTTAAAACCTTGTTTTCTGCTCTTAAGCTTGTATTCATTTGTTTCATAACTTTTGCCTGCTTCAGAGCTGGCACCGTCCACACATATGCATCAGACACTGAGTCAGTTTGGCTGATCAAACTTGTTCTGCCTTTCATTACAGCCTTTTTATAATTTGCATATCTTACTGCCCTTTCCTTAGAAACATTTTTAATCTGAGGTATTTCTTCCTTTGTTGCTCCAGCTTGTTTCTTGATAGCAATAACATTTCCACTTTGACTGATGATTACCCTATTATCCTTGTTCTTGCTTTTGGCTGCTTGAACTATTCCGGTGAAAACCTCAAGTACCTCTGTCCTAGGCACTTCTAAAGGTGCCTTCTCTTTCTGCGCTTTCTCCACTTCTTTGATTTGCCTTCTTGTGACTGGTCTGCGTGGCTTAAAAGCATATTCTTTACTAGGTTCTTCAAATTTCAACCTTTTAGAAGCCCTTGATTTTTTAGAACTTTCAGGTGAGGATTGAGTGAGGTCAATATGCATTGGCTGCACCGAGTGATCTTGCTCAAATTCTAGTGGTTCAATTTGTATTGGCTGATCTTGCTCTAGTTCAATGGCCTCAAGTAAGTCATTTAAACTACCTTTTGAAACAAGACTTTCTTCCACAGTAACTGACTTGCCTTTCTCCTTGTTTAGTTGACCTCTGGTTCTCACCCTTGAAATCTTTTCAACTTCACTTGATTTAACTTCATCCTTCTTTTTCTGAATCTTCTGCTTTGATGACTGAGGTGTTTCCTTAGATGATGACTTAGGAGTTTCCTTTTCTGATACTTTAGATGATGGCTTAGGAGTTTTCTTCACTGATGATTCAGGTGTCTCTTTAGCTGCCACAGACTTCTCTGATTTCCTTGATTTAGTCTTAGGCTTCTTTTGGTCTGTCCCTTCTCTTCTAAGTTCAGCCAAAGTGGGTTCTTCACTCCTTTCTTCCCTTTCTCTCACAGGAAATGGAGTGAGGCCTGTTTTGCTTGGGAAGCCGGCCATAAACACAAATGAATCCCAATCTCTGCCAATTTTTTGTAAACTATCCAACACCAGCAACTTTACTAGACCATGATGAAACAGGGATGTTTCACAACCATCTTTCTTTAACTGAATTTTATCACACATTTTGCTAATGCTCCTGAACAAATAGAAAGGTATGTCTATTGAAACCTTACCTGTGAAATGTAACAAAAGTTTGAAGTGGTAGGAGTAAACTTTATTGTACCTACCCTCACATGTCAGGTATTTCTGGATGCATGTGAGGAGCATAGCATAATTTTCCTTTATATAACTCCTTGGCACCGCTTTGGTGAGGTCTTCATCTACATAAGGTTCCTTCAAAAACTCTTTACAGGGACTCATGTCGAACTTGAAGTTTTTGAACCATTCTTGGCCACCTCTCGGAATTTCAGTGACAGTGGAAATAACTTCAGGAGACACAGGAAACTCTAACATAGACACCTTCGAATTCAGTCCAGTGAAATTTAATGCGAAAGCCTTCGTTACCTCTACATGTCCTCCCTTCAATTTTTCGCAAAACCTCCAGCAACCAGCATTTCGAAAGGCTCTTGCTACACCTTCATCCCTGAGAGTAACATCTAACCCCTCCGGCTCTGTCCTCACACACTTACCGGATCGGTGTTCCCTCTATTCCATCTTGCTTTGAATATTTTCACACAGGGAACTAATGGTAGCTTGTGGCGCAAAAACAAACTTCGACTTTGGAGTGCAGGCTCGCTTGCAATGGTCCCTTTAAATAAGAACTTGGGCTTCTCATACAGCAAACATGTTTACACATTATGGAAAACCCATTATGATATAACCATTCCTTGTAAAATCCCTTAAACTGACACTCAAATGCATGACTCTGGACCTTATAGCGGAATGATTGTTTATCATGACATGGAGAGGACGTAAACTGACAATCATGAACGGACCTATGACTCACCTCTCTCGGATTTGACATTCAAAGGAAGAGCGCTACAAAAAACCCTGAAACCCCGATTTCGTAGCGCGGACAGTTCAAACTTAACAAGATGCGCTACTAAATGGCTGACAAACAGAACGCTGCGAAAAAAAGAAAACATCATTTCGCAGCTAAACTGACCAATCAAACATGCGCTACGAAACTGCGCAAAGTACCAATGACATAACCAAACACGCGCTGCGAAACTGCGCAAAGTACCAATGACATAACATGCTTTAACTAACAATGATGGAGGGTATCTAATGATTTTTTCTTTACACGAATTCACATCAATACCTTTTGAAATTCAAATTTCAAATTGACATACACCAATAAACCTATTCACAAGACTTAAAACCTTTATATGAAACTTATGGACAACCTTATATACATGAACTATAGTTCTGAGTGATAACAGTGGCTCCACTAGGGATAGTGTGCCCTTGTGGTACACTAAGAACACGTAGTACCAGTGCCTTTATCCATTTATTACACTCACATATGGCTGACAAGCATCCCTTTCAAACCTTGTGGGCCTTCTCCTCGGGCTAAAGTTTTCTTGTTCAGCTTGTCACTTATTTCTAACATGAAACATTCAGAAAACGATTATTTACAATGATCATGGACTACTTGGCAGATTTTTTACTGATAATAATGCTTTAAGAACCTGCCATTAACAGGTCCTCCAGCATACTGTGATCCATCAACTTCTTGTAAAATATAAGTGTTGTTTCCATGGAAAGCAGAAATCAAATATGGTCCCTTCCATAAATTCTCAAATTTGCCATGTTTGCCTTTTTCTTCAATCCTGGCTTCCCATTTCAAAACCTTGTCATCAATCTGAAAGGTAACATCTTTAATCTTCTTGTCAAAAGCCCTCTTGACTCTATTCTGATTTTGTTGATAATTTTCAACCACTTCATTCCTCTTCTCTTGTAATGCTATCAATTGATTAATCCTCCGCTGTATGGCATTTGGCTCCTTTTCAAGTCCTTGAATTAGTTTCATAACTGGTACACCAAGAGACGTTGGAAAAATAGCCTCTGCTCCATACACAAGTTCATAAGGTGAGGTTCCAATAGATCTTTTAGTGCAAATGCGATCAGCCCATAATGCATACTTCAACTTTAAGTGCCAAGTCTTTTTGTTTTCTTGCAACAGTTTTTTGATAATCCTCACAAGACTTTTGTTTGAACTTTCAGCTAGACCATTGCCTTGTGGATAATAGGCTATTGAGTGACCAAGAGAAATATGGTATTGGTGGAAAAAATTTATCATTCTCTTAGACTTAAAAGCCTGAGCATTATCTGTGATAAGCTTGAGTGGACATCCAAACCTTGATAAGATGTTGTTCTCTAAAAAGGAAATAATGACTGCATCATTAGCTTGCCTAGTTGGTACCGCCTCTATCCACTTTGTAAAATAATCAGTGGCTGTAAGTATCCACCGATGTTGCCCTGATGAAGAGGGATGTATCTCTCCTATAAAATCTAGCCCCCACTGCTGAAAGGGTGCTTCTACATAAATAGGAACTAATGGCATAGGCATAAGCTTCCTTTTACCTTCAAACAACTGACATTCATGACAGGCTGCAACCTTTTTGTAAATGTCTTTGAACATGGTGGGCCAAAAATACCCGGCTCTCAATATTTTATTTGCAGTAGCCTTCCAATAATGGTGGCCTCCACAATCTCCCTTATGAAATTCCTCAATCACCCTATCAGCCTCTTCTTCAACCAGACAACTTAATAGAATTCCTCCAGCATCCTTCCAAAATAAATTCTGCTCATAAACAAAATATCTAAGGGATTTCAGCTTGGTGAAACGAGCTTTAGACTTGGAAAGATTGTCAGGAGCTCTGTTGTGCTATAAAACAAATGAGACATCCTTATACCATTCAGATATCAGAAATTTTTCATTGATCTGAACCAACTCTTCTTCTTCTTCAAAAATTTCTGATATTTCTGCATTGAAATTAATGTCACTGCTGTCTAGATTTGAGTGAGTTAACAGCTCTGCCAACCCTTGACCCTTCACCAATTTAGTTGGCCTAATTTCAATATCATATTCCAACAATTTGGCTATCCATTTTCCTCTTTTACCATCCGGGTCTGCTTGTGTAAGAATGTCTTTAATAACAGCACTTGGCACATATGCAACAATATGAGAATGTAACACATAGATTCTAAAATCTTTGATTGCCTTTACCAATGCATATGCCTGTTTCTCTAAAATGTTATACTTCAATTCAGCATTAGCCAATGTTTTACTAAATAATGAAATAGGCTGTTCAGTACCTTGGTTTCCTTTTTGCAATAGAACTCCAGCAATTGTATCCTCAGAGGCATATGTGAATATTAGAAATTCCTTGGTGAAATCAGGGCTGATAAGAACTGGTGCTTGAGTGAGTGCTTTCTTAATTTCTTCAAATGACTTCCTTGCCTCAGCTGTCCACTTGAAGTCTGCTCCTTTCTTTAGCATTTTTGTGATGTGTTTAACCACTTCCGCAAAGTTGGGAATGAACCTTCTAACAAAATTAACTTTACCAAGAAAAGATTGAACCTCTTTCTTGCTCCTAGGCAAATCCAACTTTGAAATAACACTAACTCTATTAGGATCAATCCTAATTCCCTCTTGAGAAATGATATGCCCAAGCAATTTACCAGAAGTCAAAGCAAAGATACTTTTGGTTGGGTTCAAAGAAATACCAAACCTCCTACACTTCAATAGTATCTTTTCAAGATGTTTTAAATGATCTTCCTCTCTCTTTGAAAAGACTGTGATATCATCAAGATATACCACTACTGATTTATCTTTTTCCTCTGCAAAAGCAATGTCCATAGCCCTTTGGAAAGTCGCCCCTGCATTCATGAGGCCAAAAGGCATCTTTGCATACATAAATGTGCCCCATGGTGTAGTAAAGGCTGTTTTCTCATGATCCTCTGGATGAACAAGGACCTGATTGTATCCTGAGAAGCCATCTAACATTGACATTCTTTGAGAGCCAACAATATTCTGCAACATAAGATCCATTTTAGGAAGAGGATAATTGTCTTTCAGTGAAGCCTTGTTCAAATTCCTGAAGTCTATGCAAATCCTTATCTCTCCATTCTTTTTCCTAACTGGTACCAAGTTAGCTAACCAATTTGAAAATCTGATAGGAACAATAATCTTTGCATCAAAAAGCTTCTTGACTTCTTTTTCAATCAATGGCATTAGCAGAGGATTAATTCTTCTCAATTTTTGCTTAAAAGGTTTCTCATTTGGCTTGATTGGGATTGTATGTTGTATAATTGAGGAATCATATTGCTTCAGATCAGCATAATTCCATGCAAAAACATCAATGAACTTTTTCATTAACTCAATGTACTTAACTTTTAGATCAGCTGATAAAAATTTTGAAATTTTGACCAATTTGGGCGCTACTAAATCACCTAGATTTCAGTTCTCTATTTCCTCTTCATTTGCTTGCAACCTTGGGGCTTTAAACACATCATTCTGATCAAAGAGTTTCTCAAGTGGAATCAGACCTTTAGGAATCAAATTATTTTGCAGCTGTAACACTTCAGACTTTTCTTTTGTTTCTACTAACATGTTTTGCTGATCAATTTGACAATGTTCAAATTCTCCTTTCAATTCTAAGAAACTTTTCACCTGCTGGTCATCTTCAAAGACTTGCCAATTTAGTATATTATCAGGGATAACTGGCCTATGGCGGACTTTTACCTCATAGCTATCAGAAGCATGTTTGGGAATGACAAAAAGACTAGCTGCTACAGCAAGAGAATCTGCCATGGAATTCTGATCTCTAGTTTTGATATTGAAAGTATATGACTGAAATTTCTCCAACAATTCCAACACCAGATTTCTATAAGCTCTCATTCTTGCATCTTTTGTTTGATAAGCACCTTGAACTTGCTTTATAACTAGCTCAGAATCTCCATAAACAGCAATGTTCTTTGCCTTAAACTCAATCAAATTTTCTAAGCCTAAAACCAAGGACTCATACTCCGCCATGTTATTTGTGCAATCAAAATTGAGTTTATAAGACAAAAACTTACTTTCCTCAGCTGGACTCATGATCCAAATTCCAGCCCCAGCACCTTCTTTCCCTGCTGCTCCATCAAAATACAAAGACCAGCAACCAGAAATATCTTCTTCATCACTTTGCTGCAACTCTTCACACTGATTTTCTGCTTTTACTTTCTGTGATTCTTCTCCCACTGATTCATTAAATAGAATAGCTGATCCAAGGCCTGTGTCACAAGAATAAATGGGAAAATTCTGTGGTTTGTCCTTGCTGCTCACCATATATGCCATCCTTGTTTCACGGTATAACCTTCTCTGCTCTCCAAATACTGGAATAGTAGCATAAGTCAAATCCATCTGCATGGTACCTTTAATTTTAGCTGCCCATGACCTTGAGAGTAATATTCCAAATTTAGGTGGAACATCTGCCACAACAATATCCATGACAGTGGTTTTAGCTGGGATTTGTGTGAGTGCCACAACCACATCCTTTATCAACCCAATACAATGAACCCTCTTTGAATCAAAAGAAAATAAGTCTTTATAAGGCCTAGTCACTTCTAATCCTAACCTTTCCATAATGACTTTAGGCATAAGGTTATGAGATGCCCCTGAATCCAACATGGCATTATGAAGAGTCATCTCATGTATATTGATGCTTATATAAAAAGGAGGAAACTCATCATTTTTCTCATCTTCAAGTCTTGGACCTAAACAAATGATAGGATTGTCCTCTTGCAAATTTAAAATATCAGCTCCTCCTAGTGGAGAATTAAGCATTTCCACAATCATACTTCTATACTTGTTCACTTTCAAGATTTCATTAAATGGGACTGATATTTTAATCTTAGCAATCTCATTTTCTATATTGAACACAGGGGTAGACCTTTCAATTTCCTTAGGAAAAGCAAGGGTTTGATTATCCTTTTTCTCAAGAGGAGACTCATTTTTTTCATCAGCTTGTTTTGGCTTTTCTTTTTTGTCTTCCACTGCTTTTGAAACATTTTTCTTGGGCTGAGCCTTATTTGCTGTAATGGGGACATCTCTATTTCTGAGGTTGTATTGCTTTTGGATTTCAAATATGGCATGCTGATAACCCTTTAAGAAATCTGAGGGTTCTTCCTCAGCTTTTAATTGGCTGGACTCATCATGTTCCTCCTTTGTTAGAAAGATCTCTGAATCTTCTTCACCAAGACAATGAATAGATTCCCAGGTTCCTCAGGTTCTTCCTCTCCATCTACCATATTTTGCTGAAACGGAGGTCTTACAGGAGGATCAGCTTGCTGATTTCTATTTTCCCTTGGCCTTTGCTGATTTTGAGGCCTTCTAAACTGAGGGTTTCTAAACCGAGGTTCTTGTTGTGCTTGAGGAGCAGCAGTATTCCCAAGTGCTAATTGGTCCATCAATTTCTCCATAGTCTTCATCATGGTTTCAAATTTATCTTCTTGAGCAGAGGTAGAAGGCCTCTCCTCTTCCTTTGTCTTAGTCTTAGCCATCTTGGACTTTTTAGCAGCAAGTATATTCACCTCCACTTTGATAGCATCATTTTGCATGTCAGCCAGTGTAGCAGACTCTCTTTCTCTGATTAAGAGAGAAAAATCAGAATCAAAGGACTCAACATATCTTAACTGTGCCAAAGCTCCAGGAGGCTTCAAGTGAGCTGGAATGGAATTATAAATCTTATTAAACCTCTTAGAAAAATTTTGAATAGTCTCATCTGGAGCTCTTCTTAAATTATTGTATTTAGTGAGGGCCTGAACAGGATTAGTTCTATTTCCCCATTTCCTCAGAAAGCTATCTTCAAACTCAGCCCAACTGTGAATGCTACCAGCTCCCAAGGCTTTAAACCATTTCCTGACCTCCCCAATGAAAGACTGAGCAAACAATCTCAGTTTGACATCTTCGTCATCCACTTCATACCTATCAATAAAGTCATTAAATCTATCCACATGCTCTTCAGCTGTAATGTCTTCATCTCCTCCCCATGTTGGAATCCTAGCAGCATATTTATTAGGTAGATCATGCAGAACAGCAGGGAGAGCTAGAGGAGCATACCTAGAAGGTACGGCCATAATGAAAGGAGGAACAGTGACAATAGGTATGCTATGACCAGAAGGACCAGAACTAGTATGAGATGTTGTCTGAGGACTATTTGGACTAGCAGAGGTAGAAGACAAAGTATGAGTACGGAAAGGGCTATTGGGGCTTTGTAAACCACTAACAAAAGAACTCCAATTTGGGAGAGGTAAACCAATCTTTGAGTTAAGCAAAATTTCAAAAGGGTCAAGCTCCTTGAGCTGTTTTAAATCTTCTTTCTCTAATAATAGCTCAGAAGAAACAATTTCCCAAAACTCCTCTTTATCTTTTTGTGAAACTAAAGAGGAAGTGTCAATACCTCTCTTTTGTAGATCCAAAATAATACCAATCAATTCTTCTTCATTTTCAGACCTTAATATAACCTCTTAAACTTTATCATCAACAAGTTTATTCTCAGGACTTCTAGAGAACTCAGAAAATAATGACTTTGAAATACTTGAAGTACCTGGTATATCAGAGAATCTTTGTTTACTCCTTGAGATTATATTAGGATTTTCCACAGGACTAGGTGGGTTTGGATCAGGGTTACTCCTTGTGTATCTTCCTCTCGAAGCCACCTTTAAACTTTAAAAAACAATGGAGTCACCAAGGTAGAATGCAGCCTCGAAAATCATTTGAACTCCTGCTACCTTCAGAAATTCAATCTTAAGCTCCCGGCAGACGCACCAAAATGTTATCACAAAATCAATACTGAGGGCTGCAACCAAGCAAGATTTCATGTAACTCTTTCAACCAGACTTTAGATCAAAGATTAGCCTCTTTGATCAGAGAGGGCTCTCTCACAAACTCTTGATAAAAATCCTTCACTACAACAGATGGCTAACTCTTTACTCATTCATGAAAACAAAAGCTGGTTGGATACAGATCAAACTGGTCCTCATTGGGCTATGGAGTCTCATACACTAAGTAAACAAGAAAAACATAGTCATTTCATGGAAGTCAAGGCTCTTTGCATTAAATGTTCAAACATACTCCATAAAAACCACAGCTTTCCAAACACACAGGAAGTCAGAGCATAAAGTATGAATTCTCAGTGATTGTGTTATAACAAAGCTGTAAAAGAATAAATAATATAAAACACCACCATTATATTTGAACATAATAATCCATCGAGAATCTTGAGAAGAAATCAACACTGTTTTACTATTACTGCAACAAGTCTTACAATGGCCCAAATAACTCTGTTTTTGTATAAAATGTCCAACCTTTTTTACATCAGAGTCATTTCTATATATAGCAAACCAAAATACTACTGCCTGAGACTCCTCAACAAGCATGAAGGGAGCTCGGAATCCTATCATTAATTATCTTATCCATATCTAAACAAACTTAATTAATTACAAAGGTATTGCGCTGCAAAAACAGAGAGTTCCATTCCCATTGAAACTTCAAGTCTATCTCCTCGTGTACATTGATGCGTTCTTGAAATTTGACACCTGTAGCACTTCAATAATAGCCAAGCCATGCTGGAAGAACATTCACTGAATGAGCAGCTTCGGATGCCTGATATGTGGATGATTCATCAACTGATAAGAATCTGTGCCCTATGTCCACGGTCTCTGCCTCCCATTAGTGTTCATGCATTTAAGATTATGCTTCAAGCCATTTAATCCTCTAATAGTCACGTATGATGGAAGAAACCTTATGATCTGGCCATCTCATAAACTGAACAGATGTACCACTCAACATCTCGGCAACCCTACCAGAACCCTAAAAATTTGGATATAAAGTGAAAACTTTAACAAAAGACAAAATTTCACCTTTTCCTTAAATACTCACACCTGTCACCTTTTTAAACATCTGAATGGCTTTATATAATCTCCATGCTAGCCTCGAGTCATCCCTTTAAGATTCGCTGACCTCAGCATCAATCTCAAATTTTTCACATAAACAGTCATCTACAGCAGTTTCGTAGCGCGCTACGAAACTGCTGTAGGTAATCAAAACTAAGCATATGAACCTTAAAGCAACAATGAATTAACTCTGTGATTTCTTCAGCTATTTTACACAGGTGTAAGGACTTCAAAAAGTTTCAAAAAGTTTCAAAACGATGACAGCCAAAATTTACCAAAATTTGGAAGGCAAATTTCCCCTTGGATCAATTAGCTAGTTTGCCTAGCTTCCTCTTCAAATTACTAACTTCTTCCTTTAAAACCTTGTTTTCTGCTCTTAAGCTTGTATTCATTTGTTTCATGACTTTTTCCTGCTTCAGAGCTGGCACCGTCCACACATATGCATCAGACACTGAGTCAGTTTGGCTGATCAAACTTGTTCTGCCTTTCATTACAACCTTTTTATAATTTGCATATCTTACTGCCCTTTCCTTAGAAACATTTTTAATCTAAGGTATTTCTTCCTTTGTTGCTCCAGCTTGTTTCTTGATAGAAATAATATTTCCACTTTGACTGGTGATTACCCTATTATCCTTGTTCTTGCTTTTGGCTGCTTGAACTATTCCGGTGAAAACCTCAAGTACCTCTGTCCTAGGCACTTCTAAAGGTGCCTTCTCTTTCTGCGCTTTCTCCACTTCTTTGATTTGCCTTCTTGTGACTGGTCTGCGTGGCTTAAAAGCATATTCTTTACTAGGTTCTTCAAATTTCAACCTTTTAGAAGCCCTTGATTTTTTAGAACTTTCAGGTGAGGACTGAGTGAGGTCAATATGCATTGGTTGCACCGAGTGATCTTGCTCAAATTCTAGTGGTTCAATTTGTATTGGCTGATCTTGCTCTAGTTCAATGGCCTCAAGTAAGTCATTTAAACTACCTTTTGAAACAGGACTTTCTTCCACAGTAACTGACTTGCCTTTCTCCTTGTTTAGTTGACCTCTGGTTCTCACCCTTGAAATCTTTTCAACTTCACTTGATTTAACTTCATCCTTCTTTTTCTGAATCTTCTGCTTTGATGACTGAGGTGTTTCCTTAGATGATGACTTAGGAGTTTCCTTTTCTGATACTTTAGATGTCTCCTTAGATGATGGCTTAGGAGTTTTCTTCACTGATGATTTAGGTGTCTCTTTAGCTGCCACAGACTTCTCTGATTTCCTTGATTTAGTCTTAGGCTTCTTTTGGTCTGTCCCTTCTCTTCTAAGTTCAGCCAAAGTGGGTTCTTCACTCCTTTCTTCCCTTTCTCTCACAGGCAATGGAGTGAGGCCTGTTTTGCTTGGGAAGCCGGCCATAAACACAAATGAATCCCAATCTCTGCCAATTTTTTGTAAACTATCCAACACCAGCAACTTTACTAGACCATGATGAAACAGGGATGTTTCACAACCATCTTTCTTTAACTGAATTTTATCACACATTTTGCTAATGCTCCTGAACAAATAGAAAGGTATGTCTATTGAAACCTTACCTGTGAAATGTAACAAAAGTTTGAAGTGGTAGGAGTAAACTTTATTGTACCTACCCTCACATGTCAGGTATTTCTGGATGCATGTGAGGAGCATAGCATAATTTTCCTTTATATAACTCCTTGGCACCGCTTTGGTGAGGTCTTCATCTACATAAGGTTCCTTCAAAAACTCTTTACAGGGACTCATGTCGAACTTGAAGTTTTTGAACCATTCTTGGCCACCTCTAGGAATTTCAGTGACAGTGGAAATAACTTCAGGAGACACAGGAAACTCTAACATAGACACCTTCGAATTCAGTCCAGTGAAATTTAATGCGAAAGCCTTCGTTACCTCTGCATGTCCTCCCTTCAATTTTTCGCAAAACCTCCAGCAACCAGCATTTCGAAAGGCTCTTGCTACACCTTCATCCCTGAGAGTAACATCTAACCCCTCCGGCTCTGTCCTCACACACTTACCGGATCGGTGTTCCCTCTTTTCCATCTTGCTTTGAATATTTTCACACAGGGAACTAATGGTAGCTTGTGGCGCAAAAACAAACTTCGACTTTGGAGTGCAGGCTCGCTTGCAATGGTCCCTTTAAATAAGAACTTGGGCTTCTCATACAGCAAACATGTTTACACATTATGGAAAACCCATTATGGTATAACCATTCCTTGTAAAATCCCTTAAACTGACACTCAAATGCATGACTCTGGACCTTATAGCGGAATGATGGTTTATCATGACATGGAGAGGACGTAAACTGACAATCATGAACGGACCTATGACTCACCTCTCTCGGATTTGACATTCAAAGGAAGAGCGCTACAAAAAACCCTGAAATCCCGATTTCGTAGCGCGGACAGTTCAAACTTAACAAGATGCGCTACTAAATGGCTGACAAACAGAACGCTGCGAAAAAACGAAAACATCATTTCGCAGCTAAACTGACCAATCAAACATGCGCTACGAAACTGCGCAAAGTACCAATGACATAACCAAACACGCGCTGCGAAACTGCGCAAAGTACCAATGACATAACATGCTTTAACTAACAATGATGGAGGGTATCTAATGATTTTTTCTTTACACGAATTCACATCAATACCTTTTGAAATTCAAATTTCAAATTGACATACACCAATAAACCTATTCACAAGACTTAAAACCTTTATATGAAACTTATGGACAACCTTATATACATGAACTATAGTTCTGAGTGATAACAAAGCAATTGAAAGGATTTTCAATGAAGGGTAAAAAAGAACAAGTATGAAAATTAAAGAAGCCTTTATATGGGTTAAAGCAGTCAGAAAGGATGTGGTATTAAAAATTTGATACATATATACAAGGAATTGGCTTAACAAGGAGCAAAGCCAACAAATATGTGTATTATAAATTTCTTGGTGATCATTTTATTTATTTGGTCTTATATGTGTATGATATGCTGCTGATTGAAAATGATAGAGAAATTATCCAAGATGTGAAGACCCAATTGTCCTCTAAATTTGACATGAAGGATCTTGGTGTTGCAAGCGTCATTTTTGGCATGGAAATTAAATGATATTAGACAAAGAGGAAGCTCTAGTTAAAACAAAGGAAGTATGTCAATACAATATTGTAGAGGTTTAATATGCATGATAACAAATTAGTGAAGGTTCCTATTCTTGTAGGTGTAAATTTATCTACAAAACAATGTCCCAAGGCACAAGAAGAGGACATGTCTCGAGTTCCATATGCAAGTGTTGTTGGTAATTTTATGTATGCAATGGTTTGTACCATACCGATCATTGCACATCTAGTGGGAGTATTGAGAAAGTTTATGTCAAAACTAGGGAAGGAGCATTGGACAATAGTAAAGAGGGTTTTTAGGTATCTTTGTGGAACTAGTGATTATGATTTGTGCTACCAAGGAAGAGCAATAGTGGATAGAGTGTTGGACATACGTGGTTTGTTGATGCAAACTGGGCTGGAGATCTAGATCATATAATATCTACAAGTGGGTATGTGTTTAACCTATTTGGAGGAGAATTCAATTGGATGAGTAAGAGACAATCTATGGTGGCACTTTCAACTACAAAGGTTGAACACATGGTAGCCACTCATGTAAGAAAGGAATTCATTTTGTTGCAAATATTGTGTTTAGTTATGGAGTTAGTATAATGAGATATAAGGATAGATTGTGATATCCAAAGTGAAATTTTCTTGGCAAAGAACCCTACTTATCATTTAAAGACAAAGCATATTGACATTGAGTATCATTTTCTAAGGGATATGGTTGAAGAAAAAATTGTTTTTGCTAATAAACTTGGACACTTTGAAGAATGTTGGAGATGTATTAACAAAATCTATGAGCACTGGGAAATTTTCTTGGTGTAGTGAAACAATGGGTGTTGCGGCCCTGGATCAATGACTATGTATTCCTACGACTCCCTAAGTGAAAATAAAACAACATGTGGGAGAATGTTGGGTAGGTCTTTATTATTTGCATGACTAGCACCATGTGCTATTACGTTGCGCCAAGAAGAGTGAGGGGGTTGTAGGGGGGTAGTGGCCCCCCCTTTCCAGGGGATTTGAAGGGGGTTGTAGTCCCTACCCAAGGTTCAAGGAAGCACCCAATTTGTTTTTTGCAAACCCAAGGATGGTGGGAAAACCCACCCATGGTTTTCTGAATGCTTTTTGTACATGGTTTTGGGTATGATGGTTTTTCCCATGGTATTTTGTAGATCTGGTGAAGGGAACTATGATATGTTCTAATCCAAGGTTAATAGATTGGGAGTTTATGAATGCTTCAACATGTATATAATGCATTGTAAAATTTAAAGGAATTTAATGAAAAAATAATTTGGTTTTCTTGATTTTGGGATCCAAAGAAAAATATTTGTGTATATTTTATATTCTCGGTATCATATATTTTCTATTTTAAGAATTCATTTACAGGTATTTTTATATACATGGTTAAAAATATTCACAAACTAGTTGAATATGTAAAAATAAATTCCAAACGGGAGGCCCAAATCCTCTGTTATAGTTAAATGAATATCCAACAAGAAAAGTATAAATAATAAATGCCCAAAACCCTTCTGAACTCGATCTTCTCCTTGAATAGATGTTCTTCCCTAGCCTCAGAAGCAAATTTCTTAAGATATGCATGAAAGAGTGATACCAGTAGGGAGAAATATGATCCTCTATATATATTAGAAGGAAGGGGCATCTAGAGGGACCAAATGACCCATAAAATTATGAGGCTGACATGATAACAAGTACAAAATTTAATTTTAAATGAAGGAAAACCAAAACTCTAGCTTGAATAGTTTAAGGGACTAACATGATCAATTTAAGTTGTCTTAGGAGCGGGTTTCTTATTTGGAGGGCTAATAAGCCCAACACAATTTAACCAAAATATCTTGAGTATGAATGCCATTATTTAATGAATAAACAATCTACCATTTCCATCTCACCTTGGGGCACTTTTACCACACTTTTTGGGTCATCATCTTTGATTAATCATATCTCCTCAATTGTGAGAAGTTATGGGGCATGCAGGCTACCATTAGAAACAACATGGTGAGACTATCATTCTATGATGGTCTTGCTTACAATTTTTTTTTTATCTTTTCATCCTAATTATTCATCAAAAGAATGGCATCATGACCATATTGCAAGAGCTTCTCATCCATCCAAAGCTTCTTAACCATTGGAGCTTCCAATCAATGCAATCCATAGACAAATATTAAGAGCATTCAAATATTGATGTTGGAATCAATGAAAACATAATTCAACATTTGGATGGGTGAATTAAGGATAGAATCCACTACTCATAGCATGTGAGTGACATCCTGATTCATGATAGTTAAATGTATAGTAATGCTTGATATAAATATTGTGGGATAATGGTTTTATTGAGGTAAGTTTTGGTGATATTTTCGCTACTTCTTCTTTATTTGGAACATTTTTATTCTTTAAAAGGCCACATCTAAAGTCATTATGTTAGGAATTTCCTAATGTCTATATCTTAGAGTTATGTTGATGGTGCTAGACTTGCCAACATTCAGGGGATCACCCCAGTATGAAGTCCCAACTAGACCTCACATCGTTTAGTGTGGGAGTCCCATCCAGTATGATGGCCCGATTGCCATTATCTTAAATATTTGCCTCAACTCTTTCTTGTCAGCACATGAGAGTGGTCTACTTTGTCTTTTGAGAAGTGAGGTTCATGTGCCTGGTGATTGTAAGTGTCTCCTATGTCAATGGTTCTTTCGCTGTAGAGGGAGAGGGTGGGAGTGAGTCCCAAGTTGGTTGAATAAAGTCCCAAATCTCATAGGAACACACCACACAACAGGACATGCACAACTTCCAGTGGAACAATCGACATGGATGTTGCAGTCACAACATGCAAGGGAAGATAACACATATAACACTTAGCGGATTAGTCTGCACGAGTACAACAATTGTTGTAGCAAGTTTTATGTGAAAGGTCTTCTGATGTCCGGGTGACTAGTCTCAACAAGCGAGACAACGCTAACAAGATTTACAACACATTTTCATTAACAAATATGTATTACACTTAGTGAATTAGTTCAAGTTTTAAACACAGGTTAAAGAGACATTCATTACAGGTGTTAAAGATTAGTCTTACAACAATTACAATACATGTGTGAAAACGTGTTGGCTTGTGAGCAGGCTTCTGAATTAAGAGAAAGTTCCAAGACACATCATTACACCATACATCACTAGCCTCGCATGCAGGGCATTGGAGACATTACTTGCTCCTCAAAGAAAGGATTACAGACTCTCAAGGCTATGCGGGAGGAGCTGAGGTGAAAATTATCTTGCATGTACAAATGAGGGGGTATTTATAGCCAAGGGTTAAACTGATCCTTGTGGCTATTTAACTACCCTCATGATTGTTTGAAATCCATGGATTTTTGACTTTACATGACTCTTCATACAACAAGTGGGTCTCCTGGACTTCCATGTTACATTACATTGATTGACAATATGGCCCACAGTAGAGATGTCGATGACATGACTCATGACAAGACTCGACATGACAATGTTAGTACATTTATGTTGCTACTGGTGTGCATGTCGAGTTGCAGTGCTGCTGGTGATGGATGTCCTCATGGTGTGTCATAGCTTCACCTCCGCATGGAAACGTGGGTGGAGTCTTCGATGGTCATTGGTTTGCTTGATGTTGCATTCACACATTTCTCCTTGCTTGTATGTTGGTATGCTTGTTAGGTTCGTTCGTTCATGAAAGGTGCATGCTCATCTGTCTACCCGTTCATGAGCACAACTTTCATGTTTGCTTGTTCGTCCATCCATGAACACTTCTTTGCATGATCATCTGTTTGTGAGCACATCTCTTTGTATGCATCGTCTGTTCATTTTTTGGTGAACCTGTCCTTCTAAATGTGCTCCCTTTTTTCATCCCATCCATCGTCGCACCATGTTTGTTTGTGTACCTGTGTCTATAGTCACTCATGATGAGATGATATCAAATCCATAAACCTCCTAGTTTACCATGATGCATGATCATTTTGGATGCAGGTAACTGGGAGAGGTGACAAGATTGCGAAGTGGGATGGAAGCTCCAGGAACTGCTGATGAAAATTGTGCAAGAGTCACTGGGTGATGAAGACGAGAAATCCGGATTGATAGTGACTTTCTGCGGGGTTTGGCTCAGCTAGAGGACAAAACTGCGCAGTTTTTGGGAGGAATAGTTTGGGCTGTGAGGAGGTTGGATAGGGAAAATCTGCACAGTTTCTAGAATGAGTGGGCAATGGGAGTCTAACAGCTAAAAATGTACAATTCCTAAGGGGAATTGGCAGTCAACTACTGGGTCAATGGCAACAAAAGCTACGACATTCCTGAGGGGAACTAGCAGTCAACTGCCAAGAGCTTGGCAACAAAAACTGGGCAATTCCTGGAGGGAATTGGCAGTCAGCTACTAGAGCTTGGTAGGAAAAACAACACAATTCCTGGAGGGAACTGTTAGTCGGCTGCCAGGAGCTGCTGATGAGGAAAATTGCACTGATGCTGGGAGGCTGGCCTGCTAATCACCTTTGCGTAGTTTATGAGTTGAGCAGACTGCTATGTAGTAGATGGCTTGCTCATGAAAACTGCACAGTTTTCTAGGTGAGCAGTCGGCCGACTGTAGAGAGGGTTGGCTAGAAAAACTTCGCAATTTTCTGAGGGAGACAAGGATGGGCACTGGGTGTCTTTCGGACCTGTCTACACAATTTTCTCAGTCAGTGGAGTGGGCAAGGTCTATAACCTCTGCACAATTTTTTAGGGGAGTTAGTCCTGGGGTGGCTGCCGGGTCAAACTCTCTGGTTGACTAGCATGAAGCCTGATTGATTTTCTTGCGAACAACACAACTTTAAATTGATTTCTTGGTACTTCCGCACTTCTCTGGGTGACAGTCGATCGAGTCGATGGCGGGGTGATGGTCCGACTATCAAATGGGAATCTGGTTGTCAAAAGCTCAACAAAGTGACTAAGTGTGTGAATGAGTGAAATATGCATACGTGATCTTGCAAATACACACTTACATGACTTTATGACAAGACGACTCAAACCATCCAGACACACATGCTCAACATGATTGACCGACGGTGTGAGTGACAAGCACGACACTTGTGATTGATCATTGGTCAACCGTGACGACACTTGCATGACAGTGTATGTGACTCCATGTGTGAGTGCGATAGATGTTTTCATAGCAAACACAAAAAGTACACATGAAGTGAAGACCTTGAGTATAACCAAAACATGGTCGCAAGCATGACATTGACATCAACATACAAAAATTGGGTGAAATGATCAAGCAAGGTGGGTGCGAAGACTCACACGAACTCCCGAAGTGGACTCGAGTGAATGTAGTCATCAAGTGAAACTCTCAAGGGAGGCTCCAAAATTGGGTGCAGGCCAAAATTTTGGAGGGTGTTTGTATCCGCTACAACACTTGGCGAAACACTGGTAGAACTCCAGCTTCTCTATTTTGGTTCATTGAAAGCACATGGCCTTGGTCTTTCGGGGAGAATTGAATTGTTGTGTGGGTTAATTCAACTTCCCCACTCACTCCATGGACATACATGGTTCACCTTTTTCCAACTCAGTCAAACACAATCAAAATTTCAACTTGATCACAGTGTTTCGAATTCAGGAAGGGTAGTTTATCTCGCGAGTTGAATATTTTTAGAGTATAAGTTTTCATCTCTGGTGTTGTTCCACTACCAACAGGCCTGGACAATACCCCAGTGGAGTCATGCAAGAACAAACACATTGATCCACTACTAGCAAGCCTGGTTAGTACGTCGGTGGAGTTACATGCTTCACCTCTCTGCGAAGGAAGCCTTTCTCTTCTTTCACCTTTGTATTTTTTTATTTTTTTCATGAGGAATGTGCATAGGCACTTATTTATTTTTGGGGCGGAAGAGGGATCTCACCTTACTGAGAGCATAAGAGGTTGTTCCTTCAGAGAATCATGTAAGACCTCTGACACAGGTTTGCTCGTTTATATTTTCCCCTTCTCTGTTTCTACTAGTTGGATGAGCTTGAACACACAGAGCAGAAGGCTGAGTACAAGCATGAGGCTTCCGAGTGTGGACACAGGTTCATGGTTGGACCAAAAATTCCCTTGCAGACAACTCATATTTTCCATCAAGAGTTCATCAGCCAAAGGTTATAACCAAGCACAAAGAAAATGGACACAAGACTAGCCAAGTGTTGCAGTGTCCCAAGTTTCTTCAAATCTCAACCACACACTCTATTCCAAAGCCAGAATGTAGTAGTTGGCAGCACTTATTTCCGGAAAACAAAAATAGTAAGGTATCAAGAAAACAAAACAAACATAAAAAAATAGTAAGTAGAACAAACCAAATAAGAACAAAGATAGTAAGCAAGGAAAAAAATAAGTAGCAAGCAGACTATGTACATGGCACAGGGCGCGACCCGACCTACTGGAAGTGATGCTTGAGATCTTGGCTGTTGACAGGAAGGTTGTCAACCCCCCCATCAAGTGATCATAGACAGTATGTGTGTGGGCCAAGCTTCTCATGGACAATTATAAGACTATTAGGTTCCGTTATTAGAACCTGGTGGTATTCTAAAAAACCTTTAGGTTAAGACAACACTACTACTTCAAATGCTGCATGCAACATAGGTTCTGATGATGGCATAGTGTAGTCTCTTTTATTTCGGGAATGGTTCAAGTTTTTGAAATCAATGCACAAGCGGATTTCCCCAGATTTCTTACGTATAGAACTTAAATTAAAAACCCATGTATGGTAACGAACTTTGTAAGTAATCCAAAGATTCAAAAAATTAGTCAATTATTTCTGTATAAGAGGTTCAAGCGACATATGTGTTTTACCTAGATTTTTCTGTAATGGCTTGGCTCCTCCTTTGGTTGGAATATTGTGTTGGATCATTCGTGTGTCGTATGTACTCAGGTCATCATATACCCACGCGGACACATCCCAGTACTGTTTGATCAAGCGGTCAAAGGCTTGCCGCTACTGCGGTGTGTAGTTTGTACCGAGAATGACTATCTTTAGATAGTGATTGGTTCCCATGTTTCTTTGTTCGTTCGTTGTGGTGGACCTATGGGTTCTGTTTTTTTTGGCCCTTGACAATGGTTCTGCAAGTTATAGAGCTTGTTGAGAGAAACCGCACCCTTGGGGATGGGGTTTCCTTTCTTGCCATCAACTGTAGTTTTCAAGGGTTGCTTGTGTTCATCTTCATCAGTTGTTGTGTCCTTGAAAACATCAACGCTGCTCATGGAGTGAAGTATCTATCGACCATAAAAAACGTGTAGCTCAATTATGTTATCAAAGACAAAAGGCTTATACAAAACTTCAACAATACATCTATCCCTAAGTAGTGACATACTAGAAGCTACGTTTGCCAAGGCATTGATAGCTGCAATACACATTCTTGGCACAACAGTGATATTAAATTCTTGGAAGTTAGAGATCAGTCACCATACCTCTAGCTGGTAACTTTTGAGACGAGGTGACAAATAATGAATGGTGTTACATACCTGTCGTACTACTGTTTCCGAATCACTTACCACTTTGAGTGCAACCATGTTGAGGCTAATGGTTTTTTCTGAGCCCAACATGAGTGCTTTGTACTCAACAATGTTTTTGTGCACTCAAACTCCAAGCGGCTTTAAATCATGTGTTTTCTATTGTTTGGATCGACCAAGATGCACCGACCCCTGAGACGTCATGTGTCTTTGATCCATCAAAATACATGTTCCACAACTCGTCTGTACACGGACCATTTGACGCACTTGTACTGCTGCTACTGCTACTACTAATAATGTTACAATGTGCTATACACGTTTCATTTCCATCAGTTAGGAAAGGAAGGAGGCCCAGCTGTGTGCCTAGTGGGATTGGAGCTGGCTATGCAGGATAACACCCCAACATTATTTCCAGGAGGTAGTTTCCAAACATGAGTTATGCTAAGGCCAATGGTTCATTCTCACCATTAAGGGGAGTGACATTGTGCTTCATATACCTCTCAGATAGTACCCATATTTGGTTTCATTTTCCCTCGTACAAAAGCCACATGTGTAACCATTCTGCAGAAAAATATTTGTCCATCTTGCTGGACCAGTCTCTGCTGAGTAGTAGACCATATGCTTCCGATATGTCCACAAAAACTATGTCGATGCATTGGTGGACTCGACTGTCATGAGATAGTCGAATGATCACATCTTGAAGTTCACCAATGGCTGGTACCGATGTTCAATCAAGTTGGATGATTCGCATGGATGTCTTTCTCCATTGTCCATTGATCCTTTTAGCAATGGAGAGTGGCATGACATTGGTTGTTGTTCCAGAATCAACCAAGTAGTTGTGGACATTGTATTTAAAAATTTCAAATGATAAGAGGAATGGAGGGCAACCTGAGCTTGCATCTTCCATTTGAAGTGTGTTAAGCACAGTGGAAAGTGATCCAGAGGTGTGCTCACTCCCTTGCTGGTAGAGGTTGTGTTGTCTGTTTCTGCCTGTCCCAATGCACACAACAGGATGTCTCTCTAACTATGGATATTAGCTAACTCGAATAAACTAATTTTCACTTGAGTTTTCTTCATGTCATCTAAAATATTGTAGTCCAGAGTTGGAAGACTCACCAAGGTGTCCGGGGTAGGACTGATGTTCGTGTTGTCTGGCAGAGTGTTCTACAATTTTTTGCTTATGGAGGTATTTTTTTCCGTCGTTGTCTTCCCGAACTTGTTCTGTGTTTTCTGCTTTGGGGCGGCCAGTGTATCAGCCTTCCTCAACAAAAATCTCATCTTTTCTTGTGCTTCCCCAAGTGTAAGGGGATCCCCTTTGCTCCTAATATTGTAACGATCATTTTTCTTTGGTGGCTGCTTCTCGATGTTTTTCTTCGGCATTGCTTGTGAGCACTGATATGTGTTCACCACATGCCCAAAACTTGATGCTTCATCAGGTGCAATACCTTCGTCATTATCTCTATCATCATGCTACTCCTTCATATTGTTTTCTTTATCAAATGCATGGTTGTATACCGAGTTTGAGACTCGCTTCCAGTCCAAACAAAAGTTCTCGAGGTGATGTTCTTCATGGAACAAATATAACTCAAGATCTGCACACTGTTCGACATTGAACATAGAGCTCTTCCCAGTTTTTAGAGCGAACCAGTTGTTGCCTAATGAGCTGCTTCCCTATCTCTATCTGGGTGGATGGCTTCTTACGTATGGGTCTGGTTTCCGTTGTTTAAGCTCGAACACTTCTTTTTTCAAGTTCTTGACGAGGCTAGTGAGGGTTTCAATATCATTTGCTTCTTTGTCTCTACCCTTTCTCACCATCTCTTGGAATTTCTTGCTCACATCTTTGGAGTCTTTTGTTGTTTCATCATCCTTGATGAGTCCAATCATGCGTAGGTATTTCTCTACAATAATAGCCTCCTCACAGTTTTCCAAAAGTGTTGGTTTCGCAGCTCGCTTGATGAATTACATAATGTTGGTAGACAATGCAGACTTGTAGTAATCAACATTGATGGAGTCATGAGGTTTGGTGTTTGCTGCAAATTTCTTCAATATGTGTGTAAACCTCTGGTTGAAGTTTTTTACCTTTTCTTTCCCTCCATCTTTAGGCTTCCCAATTCCTTGATTAACATAGTTGGGGTCTTGTCATCAACAAACTATTCAAGGAACATGCGTTTGAATGCACCCAGTTCTGTATGGAGTTTGGTGGAAGGCTGTGATACCATGCAGCTGCACGACCATCCAAGGTACATGGAAATAATCTATAAGCTACGTTGTCATGTCGTGCCTCAAAGGTCTACAACTGTAGGTAGCAGTTTTCCAAATGATCTTCTGCCTTCACCATGCTGTTAGCGTTGAATGTGATGTTCATTCTCTCCGCTCACTTTGCCATCTTCTGTAGAACAGCCAGGAGAGCCAATGGTCCCTGAGTCATCCATTCCATATTTGGGTCAACCATCTATTCTTCTTCTTTGCCCTCCTCCTCTCTTTCTAAATTTGACGGTTCTGTCTTTGAGACCATTGGTTTGTCTCTGCCTCCACCTCCTCTACTACCTTCCCCTCTGCCTCTTGTACCAGAGTCTGATCCCAAGATCACAAGGGTGTCTTGTTCACCTTGTTGGAAGACTGGAGGTTCCTCTCTGTCTTCAATAGCTTCTTCCAGACCTTCAAGTGTGGCAAGAACTGATTCTTCCACTGATGATACAACAACTCCTGTGGGAGTGGCTTTTGGCTTCCTTGATGCATATGAGAGATGTTGTATGCTTGGGATCTATCCAACTACTTTTGAGAACTAGCGAGTGATCGGACGGACGGAGTGAAGTTGATGATATAGGATCTCATGCGTAGTCCTGGGAGGTGAGAAGTAACCAATTGCAGATTCGCGCGTAGGTGAGAAGGAGAGTGAGTTACTGCCTTGACCAGATGGTTGATGAGTGAGTGTGAGAGGATGTTCAGCCATATACAACTGGTGACCCTCCTTCTAGCACCAATAATGTCGATGGTGCTGGACCTGCAAACATTCAGGGGATCGCCCTGGTATGAAGTCCTAACTATACCTCACCCCCTTTGGTGTGGGAGTCCCATCTGGTATGATGGCTCGGTTGCCATTATCTTAAAGATTTGCCTCAACTCTTGCTTGTCAGCACAAGAGAGTGGTCTGCTTTGTCTTTCAAGAAGTGAGTTTCACGTGCTCAGTGATTGTAAGTATCTCTTATGTCAATTATTCTTTCACCGTAGAGGGAGAGGGTTGGAGTGAGTCCCAAGTCGGTTGGGAGAAGTCCCAACTTTTCTAGGAACACACAACACAACAGGACATGCACAACTTCTGGCGGAACTGCCCACATGGATGCGGTAGTCACAACATGCAAGGGAATATAACATGTATAACGCTCATTGGATTAGTCCGCACGAGTACAACGGTTGTTGTAGCAAGTTTTATGTGAAAAGTTTGTCTGGTGTCTGGGAGAGTAGTCTACACGGGAAAGACAACATTAACAACATTTACAACACATTTTCATTAACAAAATGTATTACAAAAAGTGAATTAGTTCAAGTGTTAACCACAGGTTAAAGCAACATGCATTACAAGTGTTAAAGATTAGTCTTACATAAGTTACAATACATGTGTGAGAACATGTTGGCCTGTGAGCAAGCTTCTGAATTAAGCAAAAGTTCCAAGACACATCGTTACATCATAAATCACTAACCCCACGTGCGGGGCATTGGAGCCACTACTTACTCCTTAAATAAAAGATTACAGACTCTCAAGGCTATGTGGGAGGAACTGAGGTGAAAAGTCACTTGCATGTACAAATGAGGGGGTATTTATAGCCAAGGGTGAAACTGACCCTTGTGGCTATTCAACTACCCTCATGATTGTTTGACTTCCATGGCTTTTCGAGTTTACATTACTCTTCATACAAAAAGTGGGTCTCTTGTACTTCCATGTTACATTACATTGATTGAAAATATGGCCCACAATAGAGATGTGGATGGCATGAATCATGACAAGACTCGACATGACAATGTTGGTACATTTGTGTTGTTGCTGGTGTGCATGTCAAGCTGCAGTGCTGGTGGTGATGGATGTCCTCATGGTGTGTCACAGCTTCACCTCCACATGGAAAAGTGCGTGGAGTCTTCGATGGTCGTTGGTTCACTTGATTTTTCTTTCACACATTTATCCTTTCTTGTATGATGGTAATATTGACAGGTTCGTCCATTCGTGAAAGGTGCATGTTCGTCTGTCTATCTTTTCGTGAGCACATATTGCATGTTTTCACGTCTATCCATCCGTGAATGCTTCTTTGCATGATCATACGTTCGCGAGCACATCTCTTTGCATTCATATTTTGATCGTCCGTTGGTGAAACTATCCTTCTACATGTGCTCCCTTTGTTCATCCCATCTGTCGTTGCACCATGTTTCTTTGTGTACCTATGTCTGCAATCACTCATGACGAGATGACATCAAATCCATAAACCTCCTAGTCTACCATGATGCATGATCATTTCGGATGCAGGTGACCGAGAGAGGTGACAAGGTTGTGAGGCGAGATGGATGCTCTGGGCACTACTGATGAAAACTGCACAGGAGTCACTGGGTGATGAAGATGAGCAATCCGGATCAACAGTGACTGTCTGCGGGGTATGGCTCAGTTGGAGGACAAAACTGCGTAGTTTTTGGTAGGAACAGTATGGGCTGTGGGGACACTGGGTAGGAAAAATCTGCATAGTTTCCGGAACAAGTGGGCAGCGGGAGCCTGGCAGCCAAAACTGCACAACTCCTAGGGGGAATTGGCAGTCAACTACTGGGTCATTAGCAGCAAAAACTACACAATTTCTGAGGGGAACTGGTAGTGAGCTGCCTAGAGCTTGGCAATAAAAACTGCGCAGTTCCTGGAGGGAACTAGTAGTCAGCTGCTGAAGCTTGGTAGCAAAAGCTGCGCAATTCCTGGAGGGAACTATCAGTCGGCTGCCGGGAGCTACTGGCAGGGAAAATTGTGCTAATGCTGGGAGGCTGGCCTGCTGATCATCTCTGCGTAGTTTCTGAGCTCAGAAAACTACTGGGCAACAGAGGGCTTTCTCATGAAAACTGCACAGTTTTCTTGGTGAACATTCGGTCGACTATCGAGAGGGCTGGTTGGAAAAACTGCACAATTTTCTGAGGGAGACAGGGATGGGCACTAGGTGTTAGTCCAGCCTATCTGCATAATTTTCTCAGTCAGTGGAGCGGGCAAGGTCTGCAGCCTCTACGCAATTTTTGAGGGGAGTCAGTCCCAGGTGGGCTGTCGGATCAAACTCTCAGGTTGACCAGCAGGAAGGCTGATTGATTTAATTATGGACAATGCAACTTAAAATGGCTTTCTTTATGCTTCTGCGCTGCTCTAGGTGACATTTGATCGAGTCAATGGTGGGGTGATGGTTCGGCTGTCAGAGGGGAATCTGGTCATCAGAACTTCAACAAAGTGACTAAGTGTGTGAACAAGTGAAAGATGCATATGTTATCTTGCAAGCACACACTGACATGACTTGATGATGAGACGACTCAAACCATCCAAACACACATGCTCAACATGACTGACCGATGGTGTGAGTGACAAGCGCAACACTTGTGATTAATCGTTGATCGACCGTGACGACGTTTGCACGACAGTGTATGTGACTCCATGTGTGAGTGCGAAAGATGTTTTCATAGCAAACACAAGTACACACGAAGCGAAGACCTTGAGTATAACCAGAACATGGTTGCAAGCATGAAATTGACATCAACATGAAAAGCTTGGGTGAAATGATCAAGAAAGGTGGGTGCGAAGACTCACATGAGCTCACAGAGTGAACTTGAGTGCATGCAGTCATCAAGTGAAACTCTGAAGGGAGGCTCCGAAATTTTCTGCAGGCCAAAATTTTGGAGGGTGGTTGTAACCGCAACAACAAGCTACTATGTATAATGGAAATTAGGTCTTGTTATATTATGACTCTCTATTTTTCTCTTTCCCATTTGGTACATTCTCTTTGAAAATATTCTTGGAGGTTCACTTTGTAATTTGTGTGCCAATTTATGTGATCCAAGCTAGAATGTTTGCAAACTTACAAAATTTGAGTTAAAAGTTGGGTTCTGAGAAATCTTTGGTTATTTGTTAGATGTTTCACCTTTAAGGTAGTACTAAAATATAGAAATTAGGTGTTGGTTGATAAGCTTTAATTTGGATTTTTTTCAATCTAAATGTAGTTGAGTGGAAAGATTGAGTTTCGGGTAAATCTTGGTATTTTCTCAAATTTTTTATCTTTGGTTCCTAAATTTGTATTGGTCTTGGTTTTGTAATTATAATTATTTTCTCTAGGTTAGGCTCTTTGAAAATCCCTACCAAAAAAATTTGGCAATTGTAAAGGTTTTGTTCTTCCAAGAAGGTTGTGCGAATTCCTTTAAATGGATGTCAAGTTGGGACCCTAATTACAAGGTTGATAATTTTTCATCATACGTGGGGCCTTGGTGTGAAATCTTGAGTTTTGTGCATAGTGATCTCTTGACTAATACTTTCGGCTCTATTTTCGAGGCTCATTACAATTCTTTATTTGTTTTTCTTATCTACTAGAGGAGAAATTCTAGTGATCCCTTTGTTTTTCTACATCAACCTCAATGTTCAAGTTTGGAAAACATGTGGAATACATAGGTATAGGAGTTTAGAAGAGTTATAAGGCATCATAAGGACCTCATATAATCCAATATATGCACATTGCTCTAGATATCCTTCAAGGCCATTGAAAATGAGCCCTTATGCATCAACCAACAAATAAATACCATGAGGCTATTAGTACAATAAAGGAAAATTATCAATACCCTTGAGGTAAATTGTAGCATGATTTGCAACCTAGCACTCAATATCCTAAGATGAGATTGAGGAGGAAGAGAATATTCATGAATAGAGAGATCTAATGGATATCAAGAGATAAAGTTCCCTCATATTAAAGAGGGGTAGGAGGAAGTGTCTAGTACTCAAGTTTAATTTTTACCTTATGAATTGTAGTGTTTTATGCTTGTTAGACATTCTTATGAAGGAAGCCACTTGTAGGCTGACTTGGTATATTTATCTTTTGATATGATCTAAGCCTTTTTTTGTCTTCAAACCAATGTTTTACTTTGCAGAAGATAATATGAACCAACACTATGTAAATCATTACTACCCTCAATTGCAAGTTATATATATATATATATATATTATATTAAGGTTATCATAATATTCTGATAGTCGTGATAGAATTTAAATGTTAGTAGTTAATCTTTTTTACATTTTTTAATCCTCTTACCACCTTTCATAGCACATTTTGAATCATGATACACAACAAATTAATATAATAATTAAATTATCAAATAATTAATTAATATTTTTAAATAAAATATTTATAATTATTTATTTGTTTATTAAATAATTTATTGATTAAAACCATCATAATATAATTTAAAATAATTTGCGTTGTCAATAAAATAATGATGGTTTTTTATCATTAACCATGCTAATTCTCTATTGTAGGTCCATGTCAATGTTGTAAGAATCTTCTTTGGCATTTGAATCGAGAAGTGCAGGCAAAACTCCAACATACCCTTGTTCCTGTACATTTGTAACAATCAAAATGGCATTATTAACACTTTGTAGAATTTGAATAATTCCCTTCAACATGCAAAATTTATTTCTACATGAACCAATTGTTCTTCTTATGAAACAGTTATGAATGTATACATATAATACTAGTGCACTTACATATATTCCTCATTGATGCTTTTGAATTTGTATTACATTGGTGCTATAACATATATTTTTCAGCAATGCTCTAACATGACATAAGAGCATCAATGCATACTCATATATTATGCATTGGTGCTCTATCATGGCATTAAAGCATTGATTTCTTTAACTCTCAATGACTACATTAGTTCCTTAATGTACAATGGTGGCACATTGCATGTACTCAATATTCTCTAAAATTTCAAAATATTTATTTGCGATGAACTTTGTACCTTAAAAATGATAAGAAACTAATAATTACATTCCATTTTTAGGGGGAAACATCATTTTACATTGAAGATAATATACAAAACGAGAATTGATTATTATAAGACTAGGTGTCCTTAGTACGTATAGATGAGACAAATGGTACATTTATAATAGAATGAGACCATGAAAGGCTCTAACACACATAACAATATAACAATAGAGATGTAACCACTCAATTTATAGGGCTTATTAAGGGTTTTTAGGGTTAACATGGGGTTTATATAGGGCTTAAAATTCTCCTCCCCTTCATTTAAGTGTTTTCCTTGACACTTAACTATTTGTGGGTATTTTTGTATGAACAAATCATCTTCCCATGTTGCTTATTCCATTGTTGATTTCTTTCATTTGATGGGGTATTCAATAATTTCTTTATTTCTAAAATTTTTAATCCTTGTTTCTAGGATTATTTCTAGTTATAATATGATTTTTCCTTCTTTGTTAATTTTTGGTAAAATAGTTTGGACTGTGAGCTTGTCATTGATTACCTTATTTAATCAAGAAACATAGAAGAGTAGATGTACACATGAAGATGGAGAAAAATCCAATTTTCAAGCCATATGTCCAATACCTTATAGGGGCCATAATACCTCAATGATAAATTATTCTCCTTGTTTTGTTGCTTGAGGGACATATTTTTATAGTCCTTTTCAAGGGTGTTGTGATGGATAGAATATGACATCCATAAAATTCCATAAATGGAGGCATCTTTGATAAAGTATGGAAAGACGGTTTGCACCACCATTCTGTCAAGGGGAACAATTAGAACCTTTGTGCCTATTTATCATATTAAAATCAAAACAAATATCCTTCTAAAAATGTATTCACAATCTCAGTTTTCCCATCAGATTGAGGATGGTAAGATGAATTGTGAGCCAATTCAATACCCAAAGAAGAAAATAATGTAGTGCACAAATTTCTAGTGAAAATTGGATTTCTATCACTTACAATAATTTTCAATATTCCATGTAGATTTTGGATTGTTTAAAATGATGAGAAAGAGAGAAAAAATGGGCATATTTTGTAATTCAATCAACCCCTACCATAATGGAACTCTCCATCATACTTGGGTAAACTTGTAACTAAATCCATTGAAACTTCTTCCCAACACTAGCTTAATATGGATAATGGTTGTAGAAATTCTCGGGTCCTGATTGTCTCTCCCTTATTTTGTTGGAATACCACATATTTAACAAAAAAAAATTGTACATATGCTTTAGTACCTTCTAAAAACATATCTTTCTTAATCCTATGGTATGTCTTCAAGAACCCTAAATGTAATCCGACAAGAGAAATTTATAACTCCAAAAATATATGTTTGAGTTGAGAATTCTTACATAATTGTCAGTGATCTTGATACCAAAACAAATCATTCTTCCGCATAAAATTTTCCACTAATTAGGGTCCTCCAATATTATTGAATGATCTTGCATACCTTCTCATCTTACTTCCATTCTATCCTTGCTTCTTCCAACTAATCAAATTGTGGAATGGAAATAGCACATACTAAACCCTTTGTGTCCTACTCTCTCCTTGTGAGTGAAACAAGCACAACATTTCAATTTCCCTTTTTGTAGATAATTTAAAAATCATAAACCAACATATTTGTAATCCATTTTTGTTGCTCTTCTGAATATAGTCTTTGTTTCCAAAGGTACTTCATACTACCATGATACGCTTTTTCTTTGAAGTGTCTTCCTATTAGGTAGGGATGTCATTTCTTAGTAATGTGCAATATGGCCAACACTTCTTTTTCATAGATGGGTCTAAGTAAGTTATTATTTTAATTTTTACACTTTTAAAGGAAATGGGCCTTCTTGCATCAAAATACACCAATTCCATAACTTGAGGCATCACACTCTATAATAAATGCTTTTGTGAAGTTCGATGTCGTTAGGACAAGAGTTGTACACATAGACTCTTTAAGCTTTCCAAAGATTTTATTGCTTCTTTACTCCAAGAAAATGCTGCCTTTTTCAATAATTTTGTTGGGGGTGCTTCTATTTGACAATAATTATTGACAAACTTGCAGTAATATCCTATCAATTCTAATAATCCTCTGAGTTTATTCAATGTCTTTGGGATTGGCCATTCCTTCATAGCTTTGATTTTGTTAGGATCCACATTGATAACCTCATGGGATAAAATATGACCCAAATATTCCACTTCTTGAACCCACCTTGGAAGGATTTTCGTATAGTTATTTCTCTTCCAATAGTGTTAAGACCTTGTCAATATGCTAAACATGCTCTTCCCAAGATTTTTTGTAGATTAGTACATCATTAAAAAATGCCAACATAATTTTTTTAAGATTTGAAATGTTGAAGGTGCATTTGTAAGTTCAAATGGAATAACCGAAAACTCATAATGAACTTCATGTATTATAAAGGTTTTTTTTGGAATGTCTTATTACCTTATTCGGTTTTGATGACATATGAAATGGAGATCCAAGTTAGTAAAGAAAATTGTTCCATATAATTAGTCTAATAATTCATCAATGACAAGAATAAGAAACTTATATTTTATTGTCATTTTATTGAGTTGTTTGTAATCTAGACACATACGCCATGAACCATCATTTTTTATAACCATCACCACTTGTGAAGAGAAATAATTATAGTCGGGTTGAATGATGCCTTCCTCTAACTTTTCTTGAACCATATGCTCAATATCACTCTTCTATGCATATGAATACCTATAAGGCCTAATGTTAGGTGGTGCACTTCTAGGTTGCAAATGAATAATATAGTCATGATCTTGAAAAGGTGGAAGACCCCTAAGCATCTCTCCAAATACCTTGGAATGCTTGTTGATAACTTTTTAGAGATCCATTGGAGAAAAGGATATAGATTTTTCAACATCTAATGAATATAATTATGCAAGTACACCTTTGTTTCCCTTTTTTTAGAAATTTTGTCATGTTATTAGAGCTTATCACTTTATAGGATTTCCATTGGATACCTCTAAGATCAATTTCCTTTCCCTCTAAGGAAAATATTATGAATATTTTTTTAAAATTAAGGGTCATTATTCCCAATATTGATTGTAACCATTGGACCCATTATACACCATAAACACCACCCATTTGTATTATAATCATGGGATTATCCAACAAATACTCCTCCTTATTCAACTTAAGACAATGGCACTTCCCTAAACAATTTATGGTAACTCCATCATTACTTGAAAATCTAGTGGTAGATGTACAATGCAATTAAGTTTTGCCAAATTTTAATTTGATGAAGTTATGTGTACTTCCTTGATCAATCAATATTGTTGCCTTTTTATTTTTTATATGTCGTTCTATCCAAAGAGTTTGTAGAGTATTAATGCTAACCAATGCATGACATGATATTGTTGGAGTAGTCTCTTCTAGCTCTAGATCTTATTATGGTTTCATTTCTTGATCTTCGTTATATTCATAGCTTATGTAGAATAATTTCTTCTCACTGCATTTATGCCCCTTACTATACTTGTTGTCATAGTTGAAACATAGTCCCTTTTCTCTTCTTTCATCCATTTGTTAATGTGTCAACCTTGTTAGTGCAGGATATGGACCATGATTTTCTAGTGGACATATTTTTACTTTCAACTTTCCTTACTAAATTGAAGCATGATATAGATATTTAGGTTCAAAGAGATGCACCTATGTTTGATGCTTTCCTTTAAATTTCCCATCAATAGGTCTAACAAATTATCCTCATAAATGTTCCTTACCATGAGACTCAACTTTTGGAATTGTTGAATGTGTTCTATAACTAGACATTTTTGTCAAAGATTTACCAACTGACTAAAGAATGTATGTTGGGATATTCTGACACATAGGAAATAGTTAGGTACAACTTTGTCTAGTATAGACTTGGGTATAGAGTTAGGTAAAGTGTGTTTCTTTACTATGTACATTTTGTAACTTACAATCCGACGGTCACGATATGTAGTGATCCGACGGTTCATTCTCTCCTTGGTATTACCGACACTTGATCCGTGGCTTAACACCCGATTGGTCCATGATCTCTATTTAAAGAGCATGGAGGGTCATTTGTAGGGTAATCCGTCTATGAGAGAAGCTTATGTAAATTTTCGTTCTTTTATTAATAAATTGCCTGAAGTGGCCGCGTTGGCTCAGGCCGTGGACTGTTTCACTCTTTGAGGGTTTTAACCACGTCAAAAGTACTGGTGTATTGATCTGTGATCTGTTTGTGAGCGATGTCCTTTGGTGTTCTTTCTGAGGAACTTACCCTGTAAATTCCTACATGGTATCAGAGCTATTTGAGGGCCGCGTCCGTTGGTGATCCAAATCTGAAGCCGGTAGAACTGCATCTGACTGCCATTTCCTAGATCTATTGTTTCTGACTGCTTTCGGACCGAGAGGACTACTCTATTGTGTTGGGAGCATCTGTTCTAGTGAGGAACCCCTTTCGTTTCACGCGAAAAGGTTTCCGGTAGCCCTAGCTGCGTCATTTTTAAGATCTGGAGGTATACAATGTTTATTTGCAATTTACAGTTATTTTATCTCTGTTTATTTTAGTTTCAGTTTATTTAGTTTTTTTTTTATTGTTAGGGTCCCACCCTAACCCCCTTATTTATGTCATGGGATCACGTCATAGTCAAGAGTCAATAAAGCCCATATTAATATTTGTAAGTGGTTAACCCACAATTAATGACGGGACCACAGTTAGTTGCAAATGGGTCGTAGTATTAGATAGATGGTATTAATAAAACCCACGGTATTGGCCCGTGGTATTGCATGTATGAGTCATATATAAAGGATAGGGACTCCCTGCGAGGAGTATCGTGTCTTATTTTGTAATTGAGCTCTGCTCTATTGGAGGTTGCCCCCTCGAAGAGGCAAGTGAACATTACTCTCTGAATAATAAAATCATTGCTATTCTGTGTTCTGGGTATCGTTTCTTCGCATATTATGTATTTGGGTATCATTTTGTAGGTTAAGAGCATAACAAGTGGTATCAGAGCACTTTCCAGGGCCGGTGGGATCTCCAATTCTTAGCAAATTTTTTTTTTTGGCTAGAGACGTGTTCCAACGTCTTTAAACCACGAGATCTGTCATTGAGCGCATAAACTTGCAGATTTGGGGAGGCATGCACGTAGAGGTGGTCACGTATGTTGGACTCCCTTGTAACCCTTGTGGGTACCCATTCGAGTAGTAGCGCATTAGACAGAACCATGCACGGACTGTCTTCCACGTACCCTCTGGGTATATCGGAAGCCCCTAGGCTCCCTTGAAACCTCGCCATAGATAAACCGTTGGCTGTCTTATGGCTAAAGTACACCGAGAACACTCGAAGAGATTACTCGCCAGTACGATAGGGTAGTCGGGTTGTACGGCTAAGGGTACAGTCGATCCTCCTTAGTTAGAACCCTGAAACATTGAGCCGAGTACTACTGCCAGACCCTTATGTATATTGCGATCTGTAGCACCTGACACTCCTCAAGACCATAGTTCCCTTTCCTACCGGGGGATCGCAAATCATCTATTCCAGATCCGCTAGTGCAACGGGGTGCAGCAACAGCCGACATCAGTCCCACAGTCTCGAGTTCGCCGATCAGTCATTCTGATCTAGTCGATCTGCAGCAGCAATGTGTTCCGCCGCCCAAAGCTATCCGATCCGCCATTCAGATCTCTCAGTTCCACCAAATCGGAGTTGTTGTGAAGGGTTCCTATACCGAGGTATAATTTTCGTAGGACTTTTGGCCGCATTGACATTTTGAGGATTTGGCGACTGCAGTATTGATCAGGAAGGAGTGAAACTCCGTTAGGAGTTTTCAAAAAAAAAAAGTCTGAGATCTTCCGAGGTGCTTATTGGTGATCTAGCCCATCAGAATAAGGACGACGAGCTGAGCACGGTGGTACCATTCAATTATTAGTGAAAATTTTTAGGTGGTCCCAATTTTTCATCAGGTTGGTGTATGGTAGAAACTAGAGCTCAACCAATGGCCAATGAAAGAATGGAAAAACTTGAAGAATCCCTCCAATCCCTCAATAATCAGCTTACCAGACTATCTCTCCAGGTCCAGCAATTAATCCCGAAGGGCAAGGAGCAAGCCCACGAGGAGGCATATAATGGCAATGAATACAATGAGGGTGAGTCTAGCCACTCTCCTCACGTCTAGCACACCCACCCACCACCCAGTTAGCAACCTCCCAAGTTGGATATGCATAAATTTGACGGTTCTCACCCATCCGCATGGATAGCCCAAATGGAGTAGTATTTCAAACTAAATCGTATCTTAGATGATGTGACTAAGCTTATGTTGGGGAGCATGTACTTGGACAATGAACGGTGGCAATGGTGGGAATGGCATCAACGTTGCAATGGACCTTTTAAGACTTGGACCCAATTTACCAAAGCTCTTCGAGACCCCTTTGAACATGAGGACTCTTTTTTGGGTCGTCTTACTAAGCTCCGACAGACAGGTACAGTGGATGAATATATTACAGCTTTTGAAGCCTTAGCCTTCCGCACTTGGGGTCTCTCAGATGTGTTCTACATAGAATGTTTTATCAGTGGTCTTAAAGAAGCCATCAAAGCTCAAGTCTTACTGCACCACCCTCCCACTTGGACAGAGGCATGCAAGGTAGCCCGTAACGTGGAACGTGCATTAGCAGCCCAATACAGTCGCCCAAATTTCCCCGCTAAAGGTCGTCCCCCACAGGCTCACAACACGACTCAAACACTTAAGGTCCAAAAGGTGTCACCTGCGGAAATGGCCGAAAGAAGGAAGCAAGGACTATGTTACTACTGTGATGAAAAATACTCCCCAGGTCATAGATGGAAGGAGCCCAAATTTTTTCAAATAGATGCCACTGACTACAGCTCAACAGAGGAAGATCCACCGCTTGAGGAACATGAGGCGCTAGAAGAAGACAACCAAAAGGAGAATGTCTCTGACGAACCAGTTATTTTGCTGCATGCGTTGGCAGGGATTTCTTCCCCTCAAACTCTCAAAATCAGGGGTTTTCTTAAACATCGCCCAGTAGTAGTCTTGATTGATAGTGGAAGTACCCATAATTTCATCCATCAAAAAATTTCAGAAGCAGTGCATTATTTTGTACAAGCAGTTTCTAACTTCCAAGTCCAAATTGCGGATGGGGGCACAATGAAATGTGAAGGCCGCTGTGAAAATGTCAAACTTCAAATGGGGGATTATCAGTTGAAAACCCACATGTTTGCCATACACATGGGGGGTTGCGAAATTGTCCTCGGCGCTGAATGGCTCCGCACTCTTGGGCCAATCACAATGGATTTTCAGGAGTTATATATGAGTTTTAAGCAGAACAACTACACACATACCCTCTATGGACTCCAGGTGGGCACCCCCTCTATCATCAGCTCGCATTGGATGGAAAAATTGTTAAAAAAGGGCAATCATGGAGTGGTAGCTCAATTTAATGCCATCCAGGTCGTCGAAACCAAGTCTCTGCCAATTCATCCTGAGATGCAACAGATTTTAAATAACCATCTGTCGGTCTTTGACAAGCCTCATGAGCTTCCACCCTCACGAGGGGAACATGATATTAGCATCACCTTAGTTCCAGGGGCCCAACCCCCAAATGTGCGGCCATACAGATATTCGTTCACCCAAAAGAATGAAATAGAAAAAATATTCAAGGAAATTTTGGAAGCATGTGTCATTCGTCCCAGCATTAGTCCTTACTCATCCCCAGTGGTCATGGTGCTCAAGAAAGATGGGGAGTGGCGGATGTGTCCCGACTTCAGGGCCCTCAATAAGTTGACATTCAAAGATAAATTTCCCATTCCGGTGGTTGACGATTTGTTGGACGAACTCAGTGGGGCTCAATTCTTCACTAAGCTGGATCTTCACTCAGGCTACCACCAAATTCGCATGAAGGAAGTCGACATTCCCAAGACTTCTTTCCGAACTCACGAAGGCCATTATGAGTTCCTGGTCATGCCATTTGGTCTTTGTAATGCCCCCTCTACTTTTCAGAGCCTTATGAATCACATTCTCAAACCATATCTCAGGAAATTTGTCCTTGTCTTCTTCAATGACATCCTCATCTACAGTGGCATGTGGGTTGCACATCTTCAGCATGTAGATCTACTCTTACACCTGCTCCGCAAGCATAAATTATTTGTCAAGATGTCCAAGTGTTCGTTTGGCATGGAAGAAGTTGAGTATTTGGGCCACATTGTGGGGCGTGAAGGTGTCAAGGTGGACCCCAAAAATATCCAGGAAATGCAGGAATGGCCTCAACCTAAGACCTTGAAGAAATTGAGAGGATTTTTGGGTCTCACAGGCTATTATCGTAAATTTGTCCGCAACTATGGCCGCATAGCGAAGCCCCTCACTCAACTCCTAAATAAAAATTCCTTCTTCTGGAATGAGGAAGCACAACAGGCATTTACCGCTCTAAAAAACGCCATGTGTTCCACTCCAGTCTTAGCACTACCTGACTTCACCAAATCCATTGTCATTGAATGTGATGCTTCGGGGACCGGTATTGGGGCGGTCTTAATGCAGGAAGGGCGACCTTTGGCCTTCACAAGCCAACAACTAAGTGGGATGAATCTAGGCCAATCTACCTACGAAAAAGAAATGATGGCCATCTTACATGCCGTCGAGACCTGGCGACCTTACTTATTGGGGCGACGTTTCCAAATCTGCACAAATCATCATAGTCTTAAATATTTTTTGGAGCAACGCCTATCCTCCCCACAACAAAATAAATGGCTCGCCAAAATGCTGGGATATGATTATGAGATCATTTACAAGAAAGGGAAAGACAATAGTGTAGCAAATGCATTATCTTGCCAATTTGAGGAAGAAAGTACTCTGCTAGGAATTTCCCTCCCCATTCCAGAATGGATTGAAGAGGCTCGCAAGGAATGGTTTTCACACCCCAGGTTATCCCAACTCATTTCTCAATTGCAGGTAGATCCAAATTCCACCAAGGGCTACTTGTGACAGGATGATATTCTTCGCTACAGGGACAGAGTTGTCATATCCCCAACATCCACCCTCAAAAGTCGCATTTTGGCAGAATTGCACTCATCACCCATTGCAGGACATTCGGGCTTTCAGAAGACGTATGCTCGCACCAAAAGATCATTTTTTTAGACTGGCATGAAAAAAGACATCCTTACGTTTGTAGCAGAATGCGATGTCTGTCAACGCCACAAAGGGGAAGCCGTCAACACACCAGGCACATTACAACCATTGCCCATTCCGACATCAATTTGGACGGAAGTTTCTATGGATTTCGTTACAGGTCTTCCAAAGTCCGGGAACAAGTCAGTCATCATGGTGGTTGTGGACTGACTATCGAATTATGCTCATTTCTGCGCCCTACCCCACCCATTTACACCAACTTTGGTCCCTCAATATTTCATGGATCAGATTTTCAAATTGCATGGCATGCCCACTTCTATTGTGTCCGATCGCGACCCGGTCTTCACCAGTAATTTTTGGCAGGAACTCTTCAGGATACAAGGCACTCAACTAAAACTCAATACTTCCTATCATCCGCAAACAGCTGGTCAAATTGAAGCCGTCAACAAATATCTAGAAACCTACCTTAGGTGTTTCACTTCAGAAAAGCAACACCTTTGGGTACAGTGGTTACCTCTGGCTGAATGGTGGTATAACACCAACTATCATGCCACCACCAAAATGACTCCCTATGAAGCAGTATATGGTCAACTTCCGCCTTCCCCTACTTCTTATCTCAAGGGGTGCTCCAAAGTACAAGCAGTGGATCAACTCCTACAACACCGCGCAACCATGCTCACCCATCTTAGAGAGAATCTTCATCAAGCTCAGAACCGCATGAAGCAACAGGTAGACTAGCATCGCTCAGAGCGCCAATTTCAAGAAGGGGATCAGGTCTTTTTGAGGCTGCAACCATATAAGCAAACATCACTCAAAGACAAGGGTTGTCAGAAGCTATCTCCAAAATTCTACGGACCATACCAAGTACTTCAGCGCATTGGAGAAGTGGTTTACAAGTTGGCTTTGCCACCTAGTGCAAAAATCCATCCAGTTTTCCATGTATCGTGCCTCAAGAAAGTGATCGAGAACAATTGCCGAGTTCAAACCAGTCTACCTGAATTGGACAAAGAAGGGTCAATCTGGCTTCAACCCGAACAGGTTCTAGACACAAGAGACAAACACCTGCACAGCCGCATGATTAAGGAAGTCCTCGTCAAATGGAAAGACACCTCTACAGAAGATGCAACTTGGGAACCAACAACTATTCTTCAGTAGTTTCCGCAACTTCAGCCTTGAGGACAAGGCTAGTCTTAAGGCGGAGGGCATGTTGGGGTCCCACCCTAACCCCCTTATTTATGTCATGGGATCACGTCATAGTCAAGAGTCAATAAAGCCCATATTAATATTTGTAAGTGGTTAACCCGCAATTAATGACGGGACCACAGTTAGTTGCAAATGGGCTGTAGTATTCGATAGATGGTATTAATAAAACCCACGTTATTGGCCTGTGGTATTGCATGTATGAGTCATGTATAAAGGATAGAGACTCCCTGTGAGGAGTATCGTGTCTTATAATAGAGCTCTACTCTATTATAACTTTTTCAGGTTAAGAGCATAACATTTATTACCGGATCTATACCTTTCATTTCTGCATATGCTCTTTGCCCTGCGACTCTGTGCGATCTGGGAAAATCAGAAACAGAAAGGAAGGATTTTTCTCATGCGTATGCTCTTTTCCGCTGCGCCTTAGTGTGATCTCGGAAAATCAGAAACATTGAGAAAAATATTTAGTTTCCGGCTAAAGCTAACTTTGAGCTGAAAGGTTCATTTTTGAAAATATCTAGTTTCCGGCTAAAGCTAACTTCGAGCCACAAGGTTCGTTTTTTTTTGTATGTCCGTGTTGGGTTTTGTGTTTTTTGTTTTGTAGGGAAAAAGAGCTTTCTCAAAGCAAGGCTCACTTGGTGCAAAGCTAATTTATGAGAGTAGAGGTCTTGGGTTCAAATCTCCATTTTGTGGGGGCTTATTTTTCATTTCCGCACATTCCCGCACTTCGTCAGCGACTTCATCAAATTTTCTTCAAAAAGCCATAACTTCTTCATTCGGAAGCCGTTTTCAGAACCGTTTTTTTTGAAACAGCCTATTTTTTCGAGATCTTTCCATTACAACACTTAGTTTCAGCATATATAGCTTCGATTTTTTTTTTTAAATGGAAAGTCCATGCCAAGTTATTCTTGACAGCACCAACTACTTCCAATGGTGGTCCTACATTGTGGATTTACTTAGAAGTAAAGGTCTTTACAGAATAGCCACAGGCTAAGAGACCAAACCGAAATATGAAGACAAGGCAGCTAAATGGGAAAATAGACAAGACCAAGCACGTGGGTTGATAGGGATGTCTATTTCTCCAGATCTTAGAGTCCATATTGCAGAACTTGATACTCCTGATGAAGCAATGAAACAGATTACTAAAGTCTTTGGAATTAAAAATGAAATTAAAGCCCATCAACTTGAAAATGAATTGCTTACATTGGACCCCAATAATTTTTCTTGCATTGAAGATTTTTTGTCCAAGTTCAAGACCCTTAGACTTCTCTTGGAAGGTGTTAAGGTTAAGAAAGAAGATAGTAGCCTTATCTACTCCATTCTTACTAAGTTGGGACCAGCCTATTCTGTGTTTGTTTCCACCTTACATTCTACAAGATAAGCATTCATTTCTCAAGGACAAACCTACAAGTCCCCTTCCTTTGATTCCTTTTGTGATTCTTTAATAAGAGAACAAGAAAAAATCTTACACCTTGGTCTTCTTCATCTTGGAAACTCTTCTAAGAAAGCGTTAGCCGCCCAACAACAACCAAATCCAAAGAATCCTAAGAAGTTGTATCCTAAAAAGAATGGTCCTAAACCAAACAAGGGTCCTAAGCAATTTCAGCCTCAAAATGAAAAATCGTTTCAACAAAATGATAAGACAAATAAAAACAAAGGGAAGAAGACTGATAGACATTGCAACTTTTGTAATCGAGATGGCCACTTAGAATCTAAATGCTTTAAGAAGATGGAAGCCTTGGAAGTAGCAATGAAGAAGCATAACATCTATTTGGAGCACTCTTCAACTTCAACTTCATCTTCAGGAATGGCACTTTCTGCATGTGGTTGTCAAGCATCTCAGTCTGGCTATGCACTAAATGTATCTTCTTCTTCTCATTCTCATGAGTGGCTCATTGATTCTGGAGCTTCTTATCACATGGCCAAAAACAAAGCCATGTTTTCTTCTTTAAATGATTGTAACACCAAAAATATATATGTTGGTGATGATAGATCTCTTAGTGTTGTAGGGACTGGAACTGTTCATCTAGACAATGGTCAGTTTAATGATGTGTTATGTGTTCCAACCTTATCCTGCAATCTTCTATCTGTATATCAGATAACCCATTCAGGTGAAGGTAAAATCGTTGAATTTTCACCTCACGATGTTGTAATTAAGGACCTAAGAGATCCTAGACAGATTTTAGCTACTGGCATTGCTGATGATTCTACAAGGTTGTATAAGTTTCACAACTTTGGATCATCAAATCTCCCTTCAGTATTTGTTTCTCATAATGATGAAGTGAGCAAACTTTGGCATGAGCAATTTGGTCACTTAAACTATCGCTCTCTTCAGAATCTATGTAAAGAAAATATGGTGACAGGTCTTCCAATGGTATCTTGCAGAGATGGTGTTTGTTCCGGATGTGTACTCGGAAAACATCATCGAGACAATTTTGAAAAACGTGCCTCTTGGCACGCCTCAGCCCCTTTATAGCTCGTGCATAGTGATTTATGTGGTCCACTTCCAGTTGCTTCATTCTCTGGCTACAAGTATTTCTTAACTTTCATTGATGATTTCTCCAGATGCACTTGGGTATACTTCTTAAAACTCAAGAGTGAAGTATTTAACATGTTCTTGGCCTTTAAGGCCTTTGTTGAAAAACAATCTGGACATCAAATTCTTAAGCTAAGATCTGATAATGGCGGAGAATATGTTAAAAACACATTCATCAACTTTTGCAGTGAGAATGGAATTCAAATGCAACATACTGTTCCATATACTCCACAACAAAATGGTGTAGCTGAAAGGAAGAATTGCACCTTAAAGGAAATGGCTAATTGTATGCTTCAATCTAAAGGACTTAGTCTTAATTATTGGGCAGAAGCAATTAACTGTGCAAATTACATAATAAATCACACTCCTACTAAGGTTTTAAAGAATATCACTCCAGAAGAAGCATGGAGCTCAATCAAACCAGATGTAAGTCACTTTCATGTTTTTGGAAGTGAAGCATGGGCCCATATTCCAGATGAGAAACATAAAGCTTTAGAACCTAAGAGTGAAAAATGTATTTTTGTTGGATATTCTGAAGATGTCAAAGGATATAGACTTATTCCACTTAAGTCCAAAAATGTTATCATTAGAAGAGATGTAAAGTTTGATGAAAATATATTGGCCTGCGAGCCTAGTTCGACGGATGTGCCACCTCTCCCTATCTCTTCTACTTTTGAAAATATTTCTTCTTCAGATGATGAAAGCGAGGATGAAAATCCTCCCCCACCTTCTCAGGATCCTCCTTCAGCTCCTCAGCTTCCAAAATGGGTCCGTGCTACTCGGGATGCAGCAGGTGATCTTGCCGGTGATCCTACAGATCAGCGACATACACGTTCTCAGTTCGAGAGAGCCTCTTCTTTACTGGCTCAAGCTTCAGTGAATTATGATCCTGACACCTTTGCAGAAGCTTCAGGCCATCCAGATTGGGAAGCAGCTATGAATGAAGAATATCATTCATTATTGGCAAATGATACATGGGATCTTGTTCCTCTACCAAAGGGACGAAAACTTGTTAGATGCAAATGGGTTTACAGAACCAAGTATGGACCAGATGGGAAAGTTTATAAACATAAAGCTTGTCTTGTTGCTAAGGGTTTTTCACAAGTTGAAGGCATTGACTACACTGAAACCTTCTCCCCTGTTGCAAAATTGAACTCTATCCGCCTTGTTCTTTCCCTTGCTGCTTCTTTCAAATGGGAATTCCATCAGATGGATGTTAAATCCGCCTTCTTGCATGGGGACTTGCATGAAGAAATCTATATGGAACAACCTATTGGCTTTATACAAACAGACTCCAGCCTTGTATGTCGGCTTAAGAAATCCCTTTATGGTCTCAAGCAAGCTCCTCGAGCTTGGTATGCCAAAATGGATAACTTTCTTTTAGAATCTGGCTTCTCTAGGTGTCATTCTGACAATATTGTCTACACCAAGAAAGTGGGCAAGTCTCTTATCATTCTTGTTCTTTATGTTGATGATCTTATCCTGACTGGTAGTGATCCCAACCTTATAAACTATGTGAATTCTAGCCTTAAAAGGAAGTTTGAAATGACAGACTTAGGACACTTACATTATTTTCTCGGTCTTCAAGTCTTGCAATCCAAGGAAGGTATTTCCCTTTCTCAGTCCAAGTATTCCTGTGATATTCTACGCCATTTTCACATGGAAGACTATATGCCAGCCCCTTCTCCCTTTCAGTCACTTGTACTTCTCCTGAAGTTGATGCAACCTTATACCGTCAACTTGTAGGAAAACTTTTGTATCTAACCCATACTTGTCCTGACCATTCCTTTGACGTTGGCCTTGTTGTTCGGTTTATGAAAAACCCACATGAAAGTCATTGGAAAGCAGCTAAAAGAATACTTCGTTATGTTCGAGGTACAGTTCAGTTTAGGATTCATTACAGTGCTGAAGCATCTCCTCTATTGGCTTGTTTCACTGATTCCGATTGGGCTGGTGACCCTGATGATCGGAAGTCTACTGCAGGTTATGTGTTCACTCTTGGTTCGAGACCTATTACATGGGCTTGCATGAAACAAGGTGCCATTTCTCTCTCTTCAGCAGCAGCAGAGTGTTGGGTCCCTATAATACTAGTGATTACCCCATTACTATTGTAGTTATACCGCCTATTTATATTGTTGTGCCCCTATTACCCCCATATTGTTATTTATGTGCCCCATAGAATCCCTCTATTGTTATTTTTGTGGCTTTATATTATTATTGTTAGGTCGGCTGGATTATATTGTGACTCCTTAGACTCCTATATATAGAAAGGAGGTTTTGTCATTTGTATCATCCAAGAATTGTTCATTTATGTAATGTAAAGGAGGTTGCCCCCTCGAAGAGGCTGAATTCTAAGGCGTGGATCTATCTTTTCTATCTTTTCTTGAGCTGGTTTCATAACATTTGGTATCAGAGCTTTGGATTCTAGGGTTTCGCTGCTCCAAACAGGTCATCGTGGCATTTTCGCTATAACTTTTTTTTGTGACGTTTCAGAAGTCGCAAAAAAAACCCATTTGAGAAGAATTGGCGTTGAACCTTGGGTCCAAATTTCAGAGCTTTTCGCACGATATTTTCGGAGATATGATCTGAGGAAGTTGGTCTTTTTGCAGACTCCTGAATTACATTCAAAACAGGTGACCTGGGGAAAATCGTCATAACTTTCTCTCTGAGGATCGGATTGAAATTTCGTAAAAAGGTACAGAAAGAGGACGGACTGTAGTTTCTTGTATGTGTGTTTTAGATTCAAAGGTTGAAACAGTGACTCGTGGCACGTCGTACAAGTTCGCTCTACTGAACTAGTCTAAAAGCAAGTCACTGTGGGAGATTTCACATAACTCTTCCTTGGAGAATCCAATTTGGCTCAGACTTGTGGCATTGGAAAGAGGACATAGAAGGCTACTACAGGTAGCAATTTCAGAATTGGATGATCCGAAATTACAGAGATACATCAGATTCAATATCAGGCTTCTATAAAGTGAAAAAAGGTGTGTAGTTTTTTTTTTTGTGTAAGCTTGGTTTAACAGAATTCAAAGGGCATAGTAAAGCATTATTATCGGTAACTGATGCCCCGAGGAAAGAAAATGCAAACACCTAGTAAGGAACCTGAAAGCTCTAGCATGACTCATGAAGAAGAGGAAGAAATGCTACATGATATATCAAAATTACAAGAACAAGTGCAACAAATGTCACGCTCACAAAAGCTAACAGAAGCTAAGATAAGTGGCGTGGAATCTAAGGTAAATGGCGTGGAATCTAAGATAAAGGGCATGGAAGCTAAGATGGATGGCATGGAAGCTAAGGTGAATGGCATGGACGCTAAAATTGATGGCATGGATGATAAGATGGATGAATTGAAGAAGTTGCTACAAGAAAGGGTCACTAATGGTGAAAAGGTAGTAAAGGAAACTCATGATGAGAACAAAAGAAATGTTAATCATGATTCCATAGACTCTAATGTTGGATCGAAGACTCACCATGTTCCAAAAATCGATATGAGGAAGTTTGATGGCAAGGATCCCGCCACATGGATATTACAGATGGAGCAATTCTTCGATCTCAATAATGTGCAAAACACACAAAAGGTACGTATGGCAACTTTATATTTGGAACCAAATCAGTTTGTATGGTATCAATGGCTTTGTTCTCGTAAACAATTTATCACTTGGGCAATTTTTACGGAAGAATTGATAGCACATTATGAGGATACAAAAAGCAACACTTTTTTTAGCCAATTGATAAGTCTCAAACAAAAGGGTTCAATAATGGAGCACATTGAGGAGTTCCAAAAATTGAACATAAGGGTAAAAGATATTCCAGAGGAGCATAGGATTGATGTGTTCATAGGGTCTTTAAAGGATAATATCCAACATGATGTGCGCCTTTGGGAACCTGATTCATTAGAGAAGGCATTCAGGTTAGCAAGAAAAATGGAAAGCAAAATTATGGCAACTAGGAAGCATACCATTCACAACTATAAAGACGGAAGTGTTGTTGCCCATAGTCTTCCACAACCTACAAGGTTGACACCACAACAATTGGAAGAAAAAAGAGCAAAAGGGCTTTGTTACAATTGTGATAGCAAATACACAAAAGGTCATAAGTGTGCTGAGAAGAAATTATTCTACATAGATTGTGAAGAGGAAGAAGAAAAGGAGCAAGAAAGGTCAAAAGAAGAGGATATATTCCAGGAACAAAGCCTAGATGAAGAACAAATAAATCCGACCATATCTTGTAATGCATTGGCGGGAATTACCACTCCTCAAACCATCAAGATAGAAGGACAAATCAAGAAGAAAAAGGTAATAGTGTTGATTGATTCAGGAAGCACCCACAATTTTATTCATTGTAGGGTAGCAAAAGAATTGAATTGCTTCCTATATCCAGCACCAGAGTGTCAAGTGATGATTGCAAATGGAGGAACAATAAATTGTTCTGGAAAGTGCCATAATATCAAGCTATCCATGGGAGAATATGTATTGACTAGCCCAATGCTTTCCATTCCAATGGGAGGTGCTGATGTTGTACTAGGAGTCCAATGGCTACAATCCTTGGGTACAATAGCTTTTAATTTTCAAGAACTTTTCATGAAATTTTCTGTGGAAGGAAAGGAAGTTGAATTAAGGGGTATTGCAGGGAAACCAGGAAAGATAATCAGCTCTAATGGCATGACAAAGCTTCTAAAAAAGGAGCAAAGAGGTGTAATTGCACAATTATGTTCGCTAGATGTTTCCACATTGGAATCATCTATTTCTCCAGATCTCCAAAAAGTCCTGGACAATCATTCCAAGGTATTTGAGACTCCCAAAGGTCTCCCACCTATGCGTGATCATGATCATGCTATTCATCTGATTCCAGGAAGTGTTCCTCCAAACATCAGGCCGTACAGATATCCATATGTCCAAAAAAGTGAAATTGAACGTATGGTTGCAGAAATGCTAGAGGCTGGTATAATTCAACCGAGTCAAAGTTCTTTCTCAGCTCCAGTAGTATTGGTGCACAAGAAGGATGGATCATGGCGCATGTGTCCAGATTATAGGGAGCTCAACAAGCTCACTATTAAAGATAAGTTCCCCATTCCTGTCATTGATGAATTACTGGATGAATTGCATGGATCAATTTACTTCACCAAGTTGGATCTTCGTTCAGGATATCATCAAATCAGAATGAAGATTGAAGACATTCCGAAAACAGCATTTAGAACTCATGAGGGTCATTATGAATTTTTGGTCATGCCTTTTGGCCTTACCAATGCACCTTCAACATTTCAAGGTTTGATGAATTCAATTTTCAAACCATTCCTTAGAAAATTTGTGTTAGTATTTTTTGATGATATACTAATCTACAGCAAGTCTTGGAAGGATCATGTTGAACATGTTGACAGGGTGCTACAACTATTGGAGGAGAAACAATTATATGCAAAAAGATCCAAATGTTTCTTTGGAGTCCAGGAGGTGGAATATTTGGGTCATATTGTATCTCATGAAGGAGTTAAGGTAGACCCTAGCAAAATTAAAGCCATTAAGGAATGGAAAATCCCCACATCCATAAAGCATCTGCGAGGATTTCTTGGGTTGACAGGGTATTATCGCAAGTTTGTTAAGAATTATGGGAGAATAGCAGCACCTCTAACAACATTATTGAAGAAAGATTCATTTTCATGGACTTCGGAAGCAACAAAGGCCTTTGAACATCTTAAAGAGGCAATGTGCCAAGCACCGGTCTTAGCTACACCGGACTTCACAAAAACCTTTATTGTGGAATGTGATGCTTCAGGAAATGGAATTGGTGCTGTTCTAATGCAAGATGAAAGACCCATTGCTTTTGAAAGTCGTCCAATCAAGGGAAAGTTTTTAAGCAAAGCTATTTATGAGAAGGAAATGTTGGCAATACTCCATGCACTTAAGAAATGGCGACCCTACCTAATGGGAAGACACTTCAAGGTAAAAACGGATCATGATAGCCTTAAATACTTTTTAGAACAAAGATTATCCTCTGAAGAGCAACAAAAGTGGGTCACAAAGATGTTGGGTTATGACTTTGAAATCATCTACAAAAAAGGGAAGCAAAATGTGGTGGCAGATGCACTCTCAAGAAAGGATGAGGATGTGGAAGCATTGTTGTGTGCCATTTCTATTATCCAACCAGATTGGATAAACGAAGCAAGGGAGGAATGGAAGAATGACGAAGAAGTGTGGGCACTTATTCGAAAGCTACAACAAGATTCCAGTACTTCTGATACATTTAGCTGGCAAAATGATTCGTTATGGTACAAAGATCGCTTATACCTCTGTAAGAATTCCCAGCTAAAACAAAAGATTCTTATGGAATTGCACACTTCTCCCTTAGGAGGGCACTCAGGATTTTTAAAAACTTACCACAGGGTTAAGAAGGAATTTTTTTGGGATGGCCTTAAATCAGATATTCAAAAGTTTGTGGCGGAATGTTTGGTTTGCCAACAAAATAAAGTTGAAACAATTAAGACACCGGGTCTATTACAACCTTTATCCATTCCAAGCCAACGTTGGGAGGAGGTTTCAATGGATTTTATCACAGGTTTACCCAAGTCTGAGGGAAAGAGTGTCATCATGGTGGTAGTTGACAGACTTACCAAGTATGCACACTTTTGTGCATTATCACATCCATTTAAAGCCAGTACAGTTTCTACTGCATTTATGGAAACAGTTCAAAAGCTACATGGAAACCCAAAGATTATTGTAAGTGACAGAGATCCCATTTTCACTGGAAATTTTTGGACAGAATTATTTTCTTGTCTTGGTACTCAGTTAGCTCATAGCTCATCTTATCATCCTCAATCTGATGGGCAAACTGAGATAGTAAACAAATGTTTGGAAGGATATCTTCGTTGCTTTGTATCTGATAAACAGACACAATGGGTCAAATGGTTGCCTCTGGCTGAATGGTGGTATAACACTTCCTTCCATACAGCAACAAAAATGACCCCATTTATGGCACTTTATGGGTATCAACCACCATCCATCACATCATATTTAAGAGAAAATTCTAAGGTTCAGGCAGTGGAACATCACATCGAACATCAACAACAAGTCCTCCAACTCTTAAAGGATAACCTCGTGTTGGCACAAAATAGAATGAAACAACAGGCAGATCAACATCGCAGTGAAAGAAGTTTTGATGTAGGTGATTGGGTATTCCTACGGCTACAACCATATAAGCAAATGTCCCTAAAGCAAGCTAAGAAGGATAATAAATTATCACCAAAGTATTATGGTCCGTACAAGGTGTTGGAAAAGATTGGTACTATGGCATACAAATTGGAGCTTCCTGCAGCTTCTCGATTGCACCCAGTTTTCCATGTTTCATGTTTAAAGAAGGTTATAGGTGACAAGCTCCCAATTCAAACAATATTGCCAGAACTTGACGAGGAAGGAAAAATTATATTGGAACCGGAAGCAGTCACAGAAACAAGAACTCGACAGCTACGAAATCGATCAATTTCAGAGTATCTTATCAAGTGGAAGAACTTATCCGCTGAAGATTCCACATGGGAGGATGAGAATTTTATGCAGAAGTATCCAGAACTACTCAAGCGTTGAGGACAACACTTTTTTGAAGGAGAGGGGCATGTTGGGTCCCTATAATACTAGTGATTACCCCATTACTATTGTAGTTATACCCCCTATTTATATTGTTGTGCCCCTATTACCCCCATATTGTTATTTATGTGCCCCATAGAATCCCTCTATTGTTATTTTTGTGGCTTTATATTATTATTGTTAGGCCGGCTGGATTATATTGTGACTCCTTAGACTCCTATATATAGAAAGGAGGTTTTGTCATTTGTATCATCCAAGAATTGTTCATTTATGTAATGTAAAGGAGGTTGCCCCCTCGAAGAGGCTGAATTCTAAGGCGTGGATTTATCTTTTCTATCTTTTCTTGAGCTGGTTTCATAACACATAGTATCGTGGTGTCGTAGAAGCTAGTAAGGAAGACTTGTGGCTTCGTCAGATCCTGTCAGACTTTGGCTTTCAGCAACAGCATCCGACTACACTTTGGTGTGATAATCAAAGTGCCATTCAACTATGCAAAGATCCAGTCCAACATCAGCGCAGCAAACACATTGAACTGCACATGCACTTCATCAGAAAGCTCATTCATGACCATGTTCTTGAAGTGCAATATTGTTCAAGAGATGATCAAGTTGTAGACATATTTACAAAGGCTCTCACAAAGGCGAAGTTCACTAAACTGCGATTTATGGTTGGAGTTCAGGAAGTTGTCACTAAGGGGGGATAGGATCTAATGCCTCCTTCCTTCTCCTATTGTGTCATATTTGTAAATCCTTCAATCGTATCCCAAGTTTGTTCTTAAGGGGGGATGTTAGGATATTCCGACACATAGGAAATAGTTAAGTACAACTTGGTCTAGTATAGAGTTAGGTAAAGTGTGTTTCTTTACTATGTACATTTTGTAACTTACAATCCAACGATCACGATATGTAGTGATCTGAGGGTTCATTCTCTCCTCGGTATTACTGACACTTGATCCGTGGCTTAGCACCCGATTGGTCCATGATCTCTATTTAAAGAGCATGGAGGGTCATTTGTAGGGTAATCTGTCTATAAGAGAAGCTTATGTAAATTTTCATTCTTTTATTAATAAATTGCCTGAAGTGGCGCGTTGGCTCAGGCCGTGGATTGTTTTCCTCTTTGAGGGTTTTAACCACGTCAAAAGTACTGGTGTATTGATCTGTGATCTTTTTGTGAGAAGTGTCCTTTGGTGTTCTTTCTGAGGAACTTACCCTGTAAATTCCTACAATGTATTGCTTTTAATAACCCCATAATGTGCTATCAATTATTTTTTAAAAATAGACCAAGATATAACATAATCCTTTTTTGCTTTTGCAAATTCATTGATACTATACATGTTGATCTTGTTCTAAAATCATGATTGTAATATTTACATTTTATAAGGATGCCACTTGGTGTAGATCAAAGTACTACTCTGTCGAGAATATCCATTTTATAGGATCGTTACCATCAAAGTTCCTCATATTGATATTCAAAATGTAGTAGTTTCTTGTTGCTGAGTTGAAGCCTTATTGATGAGGATATTTGAGTGAAAAATCATGATTATGGTTCCATGATTGAATACTTGTGCTCTCCAATTGTGATAAAATACTCCCCATGAGTGATTGATGTATGAATATAATTAATATAAAAATAATAAATACAATTATAAACATAATATTAATAATTAATAATTAATTAACTATTGGTTAGTTAGTTAGTTAGTTAGTAAATAAGAGGCATGTCTTAGAAACATGACCATTCATGAAAGGGCATCTGACTATTGTATACAAGCATGCCCTCATTTTCATTTGTAATCATCTCATAGCTCATATCAATTCTTATACAATATTCAATATACAGTTACATGTCTTACAATGGACATTTATGTCTTTGAAGTATTTTAAAGATTTCTGTTGCGTATATGACTTTTGGTTGTTACATTGGTATCAGAGCCACATTGGCAGATCCTGACCTTTGATCGTCAACTTTTCGTCACAATTAAAGTGTTTCACTACATGAGTTGGAGTTTCTTCATTTTAAGTCAAGCCTTGGCCACTTTAAAAAAGAAAAAAAAAAGAGTTAAAAAAAAATTGGAAAAAAGATTATAAAATAAAAAAGTTAAAAAAAATTATTTAATTAAAAAAGTAAGACCTTTGGCCATTGACATTTCAATGATTCTAGTAAAAAAAAATAGTTTGGTGTAAATTTTGAAGGAGGAAATTCATATATATTAAAAGGTTCTACAAAGTCAAAAGAGAATCTTTCCAAATATCTTTAAAACTATACATAAGAGAAGGAAGAGTAGATAAGATTTATCTTGATTCTTCATTAAGTGGTTTACAAGCTCGTGGTTTAGCAACCCATGGTAATTGCCCATGGTATTTTCAAGGAAAAAGAAGAACAAAATGAATACAAAATCTTTGTATGTGAATGGTAAGTTTTAATTTTTACGTGGAGAAAATTCACCAAGTCAAACATACATAAGTGGACATATATTTTATGTTATACCCCAAAGAGGTGAATAGCCACATTTTATTAGGGTTGTAACTTTTCAAAAAGAAAAAAAATATTATAAAAAAAGATATATAAAGAGAAGTATTATATCATAAAGGGGTATTTTAAAGAAATTCAAGTCATAAAATTATTTAAAATATATATAAGTACAAAGCAGATATTATTATAGAAGGTTACTTAAAAGATCCATATATTAAAATTTATAAATGGTTAAATCTAGAACTATAAAGAGACATAAGGATAACAAGTTATAACAAAGGAAGAGTACTTTTTAAAAGCATTATAATAAATATAAGGTAAAGCTTATTTAAAAAGTGGAATTATATTAACTCTTTTTAAAGTGGGAAAACAATACATAATTGAGGAAAATAAAAGTTAAAGGAATTTAAAGGTGTTCAATTTTATCAAATAAAATGACACTTATTTTAAAGAATAAGTTCATTTTGAAGAAAAAATGTATCCAAGTCTAATTCGAATATGAATAAAGAAACTATGGATTCCATATATAACTCTATATTTTGGATCAGATATCCATTTTGCTAAACAAAAAATCTATATTTATCGATTTTTAAAAATTGCACAATACCTTGTCCAAAATGTCTCAGATTGTTTACTTTAGAAGAATATCAAGATAACACCCATACACAAATTAAAGTTCAAAAGAAAAAGCTGGAAAAATTCAACAAATGAACGAAGCATCAAAAAAGAAATATAAAAATCTTGAAGATCAGTTTCATTAAAAATCAACATAAAGAAACGAAGAAATTTGGCGTCTTAAGGACCACAGTGAGAAATTACTTTTACAGATAAAATAGTCCAAGGTTAAGAAACAAAGACTAAAACAAGAAAATGAAAGTTCTAATAAGGAACTAAAGGCGAATCTCTCAGAAAAAGAAAAAGAGAATTTTTGCCTAAAAACCCTTAATAAAAAATTATTAGAGCAAATAAAAATTTTAAAAGATAAAGAAAAAGATAATAAGGAAAAATTCAACAATTCAGAAAATGACGAACTTTCACACCTAAGGAATCATAATCATGCCTTGCTTACGCAAATAAAGAAGCTTAAAAGTGACAAGAAAGCACTAAATGATAAGTTAGAACAACTTCAAGAAGTAGTATTGAAGTCTCCAGTTGTTTCAGTCCAAGTTGAAGACAAATAAACAAATACTGATCCAGTCAAAATCGCAACTCAAGCAGATAATAAACCTACTGAAGTGAAGACACATGCAAAAGTTGCAGTTCAAATGATGGAAATTCCAAATGATGATTCAGTAGGCAATTCAACAACAACAGTACCTGAAGGAAATCAGGAAACAACCGCTAACATGATAAAGGAAAGTCCAACTAGAAGAACTATTTATCGACATCCAAATCAGAAGAGCATACTTTCCAATCAATCTACATACCAGTATCACTCAAAACATAAACGAAAAATTTATGTACCCAAGAATATTGAAGTTTGCAGAATCTAGTCCTACGATAACTATTCATCACAAATTTCCAGAGATCAGAAGATTCCACAAAAGATTAATCTAGGATGGTCTGATCCATTCTCAGTATGAAAATTTTGTCTATCACTCAGAGCATCATATCATCTTGTATCAATGAAGTTGAAAGTTCAGAGGTGAGAAGATATTCTCAGTAAGCTTTGAGGACAAATCTTTTTTAAGACAAAGGCAACGTTATGAATATAATTCATATAAAAATAATAAATATAAATATAAATATAATAATAATAATTAATAATTAACGGATGGTTAGTTAGTTAGTAATGAAGAGGTATGTCTTAGAGACATGACTATTCATGAAAGGGCACCTGCCTAGGGTATATAAGCATGCTCTCATTCTCATTTGTAATCATCTCGTAACTCATACCAATTCTTATACAATATTCAATATATAGTTACATCTCTTACAATGAACATTTACGTCTTTGAAGTATTTTAAAGATTTCTGTTGCATATACAACTTTTGGTCATTATAATTGAATTCCAACATATTTGTTCTCCTTATTTTCATTGTCTTCCTCCATTTTCTTTTCCATTTCATCCATTAATTTATAGTTTAAGATTTTTTTTAGAACTTGATAAATACAACTTTTTAAACATACTACCATCGATTTCACTAACTTTCTTCTCTAATAAGGAGAATCTAAATTCAAAGTCTTCACTTTTTTAATGAGTCTTGGATGGGCCTTCTCTGGGTTTAATTGTTCTAGTAGATTTCTTTAGAGGTATATTGTAAAATAATAATAGTACTCTTCTTTAGCACAACTTTTAGTCACCAAAAAATTTGGATCTTCCAATCAAAATTTTTGTGTAAGTTTTGTGACCTTAATTTCGAGAATATCTGAATGGATGACATTTTTATTGATATATTTATGATATTTAAGCCCTTCTAAATCTAAAATTTTGATATGTAATACTCTGATATGTCTTCTCTACATTACCACACATCTTACCAGAACTTGATGTGCCAAGTGAAAGCTATCGTAATTTTCCCAAAACTTGTTGATTTTGACCTCTTCCCACTAAAAACTTGTATACTGTGCCACGCGTCCAATATTCAAATATAATTATGAAATTTTTACTTGAGGTACTTTGTTATGTTTCCTCAAATCTCTAAAAAATAAACACTCTGAAGTATCACAAAAAATAAAAATAAAAATTATAGCAAAAATTTCAAGCTCACTTTTTTGAAACTATTTTAGAGCTCTTCACAAACCCTAACTTCCACAGGGTATATATTTGAAAGTATAGTGGACCATAAATTTGAATTTTTTTACTAGATGTACCTTGATATGTCTTCTTGATCTTCTCCAAATTTCAATAGATGAAATGGGCTAGAAAAAAAAAAAAAAAAAAAAAATTAGTTAAAATGTTGAGATGGCTTGTTTGAAACAAATTTTAGAACCAATCACAAACACTAACTTTCACAACATATATCTTTGTAGTTAAAGTGAACAAAAATATGAAATTTTAAGCAGAGTTTCATAGAGATCTTTACTTAATATGTTCAAAATTTCACGATTTGAATCATCCCAAAAGGAATTTAGTTATAGCAAAAATGTCAAGATAACGTGTTTCAAGCAAAAAAAACCCTAGGACCATATACTTTGATACCAAATTTATGAACCTTGCACCTTAAAAATGATGAGAAACCATTAGGGTCCACTTTGAGAGGGAAACCTTCTTTTTCAATAAATACAATATACAAGACAAGGTTTTATGATCCTAAAAATATGTATCCTTACTATATATAAGAGACAAGGTGTACAATTATAGTAAAATGAGACCATGAAAGATTCTAATCGACATAATAATATAGCAATAAAAATGTACATTCAATATCTAATAAGGGGTTTTAGGATTAACATGAGATCATGTAAGACTTAACGTTATTTTTATTTAATTTATCTAAAATAAATATACATAATATAATAATAAAACAATTATTTATTTCTACTTTAATATCCTAATATATAATCCTAGAATCAATTTAAAAATATCATATTTATTTATAAAAATATGTTATTTATAAATTTTAAATCTATTTTTATAAATGTATTGTTTAAACATGCTACATTTTACAGTTTTTGGCTAGAATCTAGCGAATTTTTTCCTAGGCAAATCTTAATTTTTATTGTTTAAAATGAGTTTTTGACTATATATATGGATTCAAAACCCTGAAAAACCTATGAGACACTTGGATTATAGAGAGTTTACAACTGAAATTTGTGATTCCAAGAAATCCCTCCGGAAAAACCAAAAAATATATCGAAAAATCCTCCAAAATGTAAAACAAATGAATTACTACTTTTTATAAATATGATAAATACAATTTTTTTTCCTTAAATATTGGATAAGATTAAATATTTTTTAACAAAATTAAAATTACGAAATTATACACATGTTACATGGATGAACAAACTAGTTTTTATGCATATATTTTTAAAATCGACTTTGATATAAGGTTTTAGTAGTCACGTGAATACTAAGAAGCATGCTTATGAATTACACAAATGGTTATTTCATATGTATTTTTTAAATAAGTTATGAAAATAATTGTCTAAATAGGTTTAATAATTGCCTAAATAGTTTTATCTGTAATAAGATGTTATTATCATAGGTTTTATGATAGTTATTAAGCAGTTTCATATTAAAAGAGAAGCACTGTTTTTTAAAGAGTTATTGGTTTTTTTTTTATAAAATTTAAATTTTTATCTATATATTATAGATCAAAGTCTGCTTTTAACTAGATATTATTAACTAAATCTCATTTCCATAAACCTTTAAGTAAAGAAATCTCATTTCCATAAACCTTTAACTAAAGCTTGAAGCAGTGTTGGGACAACTTAACCCATATCCTCTTTAAGACTTACTAAATTGTTACCCAATGGGTTGGGATGAGTGGTGGAGCGTTAGACATTTGCATATTTGGTTAATGTTTCAATTTTATAGATTGTGCTTGGTATCTTAAATTAGTCATGAAAGCACTTAAAGGTAGGGCTTGAACTTAGGAGATCAAAAGTTGATGACTCATATGTGAATTATAAATCCAATTCCACTCTAATGTGCACCTTAAAGTTGATAATGTGGACTAAGAGGTAATGGCTCATGTGTGCATATTATAAATCCAGATCCATTTCCATGTTCGCCTTGATGCGGATACCATGGACCAAGCTCCATTTCCATGATCTTTTTCCCAACACCTCGAGGTAGCTATGGTACAGTAAATATGGATAAAGCTCATGAGAGGTCACGACTTGTATGTACATATTACAAATCCAAGTTTACATCTATGTTTTCCATACGACCTTCCAAATTAGTAATATTATGCACCTAGCACTAGTGGTGGGGAGTAAGAAGCTTCACACCCTTGGTTGAGGTTTTCATTTCTCATGATTCATCAAATAGCTTAAAGCCATTATGGTCTGCTCAAATGTAGGGTTTGGACTTATGAATTAGGAGGTGATTACACATGTGGATGTATTATAGACTTAAGCACACACCTCATATTTTCTGTATAATTAAACAAATTTTGTTTTTATAGATTTTTACTTGAATTCAATGTAATTATAAAATCATTTAAAAATACAAATTTAATTTATGACATCAAAAAATTCAAAATACATACATTTACTACAAACTAATCTAATATTCTTATAAAAAAATTATCAATTTCTTAATCATATAAACTTAAAATTATTAATAAAAAATGATACTATCTCAACAAACTTCATCTATCACCTTAAATTATCCATAAATTTGCAACATTCATACTGCATATACAAATTCATCTTACATTTCCTTCCTAACCAGTAGGATTAACTAAGTTTTATGGCCCAAAGATTTTACTTATAACTAATTAACATAAATCATGGATATATTTCTTAATAAATTTCTTATAAATTAAAAATAATAATTATTAAAATAAGGTTAATTTTTTAGTGGGCGGTGGAATGTACACTTTTAACATTCCTAGTCCAAAGAGCCTCTCCAATAATTGAAGTTGCACTTAGTCAAAACAGTAATTAGCTTATGAACACATTTAAGAATAGGTTTATAGTGGCAGCCAGTTGGATTTGATCCTGGGCCTGCTCAGGATAATTCTCACCAGTTACCGATTATCCTAATTGTTTAAAAAAAAACAGTAATTAGCTTATAAATACATTTAAAAATATTAAACTCGTTGAATCCAAAGAATAGTGATTTGATGGAGAAATAAAATAAAGTGATTTGATGGTCAATACATGTGGGAATGTACGTACATCTAGTCATTTTATCGACATTGGACAACCTTTAAAGTAGCTAACCATATAAGAGAGCATGTGATGTAAATATTGGTCAACTTTATTATAATTTTATATTAATTAATATATTATTAAAAGTATTATTATTGTATGTATTTTCTATATTATAATTTTGATATAATTAATATATTATTAAAAGTTGGATGAGTTGGTGGATATGTTTTACCCGAATTTTATTTTAAATAATAAAATAATAATAATATATATTTATAAAATAAAAAAATAAAAAAATTATTATTTAAATAAACACTTGCTGAATTATGTAAATCCAATCAATGTAAAAGGGTTTCTAGGTATTGTTCATTGTATAAGGAGATAGACCTTTCACCTTTCAAAGTGGTTTGGTCGTTAAATATTTTATATTATTTTTGTTTTTTAATATTTTATTTATTTATTAATTACAAAATTTTAATATCTATTATTATTATTTTATATTGATGATTGAATATTCTATATAATGAATAGTATAATTTATTAAGGGATAAATTCATTAATATTCTCAATAAAATATATGATAAGTATATATATTAAGAATATAATAAAATTGAATTTTTTTAAAGTAGATGATCCAGACTTATGTAGGAACGCAACAAAATATATATATAAACATAAATATGGAGATGCAGCAGAAGTAAAACTTCATTTCATTTGTAACAACCCAAAATAAACATGTAATTAATCAACTAATTAACATCAAGTTCAAACTATGAGTAGCACTTACCTGTGGTTGAAGTCTGCTTACTGCAACAAGGTTTTGGGGACGACTCTCCACCCAACCGTAGGCTCAATTGCGCAAGGTCTTGCTACAACTAGCCATCCCCGAGCCCTCAATCAATGTACTACTGCCAGTGAATCCTCTGTCTTAGAACACTATTCTCCCAAGAGAATGAATGATAGAATCTTGGAATGATGGAGTGCCTCCCATTCTCCTCACCATCTAATAAATAGAGCAACCATTGGAAGGGGAACCACATGCAGATACTCCATGTGTCTACATGCAACTTTATTGTTTTCTTGTTTTATTTCTATTTATTTTTATTTAGAGCTTTACTATGGTTATTTATTATTTATTACTATTTTTATTTTTTTATTATTATTTTGTTTTATTCATTGTTTATTATTTATTTTCTTGTATTTTTAAATATTATTTATTATTTATTATTAAGGGAGGGACATTACATACTCTCCCGCTTTAAGGAACTTCGTCCCGAAGTTAAGTTGAATTATTTTTATTATTTTTATTATTATTATTTATTATTTATTATTATTATTATTTATTATTTATTATTTATTTATTGTTTTTGTTATTTATTACTTCATGTTGCCGACACCCTCTGTTGAACTAGTATAACCAGTAGGCATCGAAAGTTTCACAACACCCGAGAAATCCCAAGGAATCTCTGTCCTTTTTCCCACTTTCGGCACCAGGCATAAGCCTGACCCGGTCTATATCCTAGTCCAAGGCTGGCCCCAAGGCTCGTGCCTGACTCAGACCTCATCCGCTCCAAGGCAGGCATCCGGTATGGTACTCAATGACTCCGGGCATCTCGCAAGGCTGGCCCACTCCCTCCACAACTACTGAGGCGCACAGCCCTAGGCATCAAAGTCCTTACACCCCCACTAGACTTCGGCATCCCAATCTAATAACAGGCACCTAGCCTAGAACATCAGGCACTTGGCCTCCTCAAGATGGTCCCATAGCCCTTCAAGAGCTATCCATCAAGAGTTACACAAGACAAAGGAACCACTAGCATATGTAGTGTTGATTGAGTTTGTCCCCAACCCATATGGTGTTACTTATTCTCCCTCGTGCGTATGGGCTCGCACGAGATCATCAAATAAACCGGCCCTCACGGCCCATTGTGGAGTCTTGTCAATCATCACACCTCAACATGCAACCATGCATTAGCTATACCATCATAGTATCATAGAAAATAATCCACATGCCAAGTCTTGCATGTCATTATGAGAACATTCATCATTGTGAATTGCATGCTCATGCATGTCATAAATTTGTATGCAACTATTATATGCTTCACCTCATGAAATACCATCATAGGTTATAACATGAACATATTGCATCAAAGATATATCATGACTTCACATAATAAATGAACCACATGTCAATAACCTCATATTATAGCATCATAATTCCTATGCCACGTTATGCATATCATATCCATCAAATACCTATCATCACGTAGTAAATGAATATGTCAATATACCTTGACATAACATCATAATACCTATGCATATCACTATCATCATAAGGATACATCATCACTATAAGAACCACATGTACATCATTATCCTCCTACCATCATATCATGAAACATCATCAATATGAGAAGCATCTCAATACTTATCAAATATAGAATAATACTCTATAAGAATTCTTATCATGATTCATCAGAAAAATCAATTTCATTTACTTGTACAAACATTGAATACCAACTATGAAATAAGATTATTCAACGTATCCCTAGGATCTAGGTTATCTTACCTATCTTATTAGTGTCATGTTTTCATCAAGTTGTCAATTACTTTTCAATAATCATTTCCACTTCTTTCAACTAGGAAGTTGATCATTTACACCATCGGTATAATCATCTAAGTACATCGTTAAATTTCACATGAGCCTCATCATCTTGAGTCTTAATCTCTCGTCATATATTCTTCCTTCCCCAAGGAAATTCTGGTGAAATTCATTGTTTAAGATATTACTAGTTATACAATCATTATTTAAATCATCTATCTCAAAATTAAAATCCCTTGGTTTTACATCCATTTACCCTTTGGCTTACTGATTCCAATATCGCTATATGCAAACACTAGGTCATCATGATTTAATTTTATATCATGCTTAATTTACTTGCATGAGGTTTTGTTGATCCATGTTGACTTATACATACATCACTTAACAATTATCATTTTCTTCCACAAAAAAAATTTTCTTATCTCATCAAGTTCCTATCTCAATACCATTTGATTGCTTTATTATAAATTCACCCTTCTTCAAGTTGGACAAGAGATTCTTGCTCATTAAATAGTATCTTTATTTTAGATTTTGAAACAGTTGGAAACACTACTATCATCATTGTCCAAGAAAAATTTAAATGTGTGGTGTTCTGTGGAAACAACCTCTTTTAACATTGTGGAAACAAAACTTGATAAGTTTCTCTATGTGAAGTCCTACTCATGAAACAATGAGTGCAAATCAGTCAAGTACAACCTCTATTAATTGACTCTCACTTCTTTTGTCAATATGTATACAATCCTTCTCAAGGTATCCTTATAAAATTTCTAGCAACATTCCTTCCTATACTTCAACTGATCATTATGAAAATTCTCAACTTCATATCTTCATACTTTTAAACTATGTAGATCATCACTATGATCATTACCAATTAGGTTTCTCGGTCCACTCATCAATACCCTTAAAGAACTTTCTTCTTGATAGAACATCCCTTCATTTCCTCCTACCAGATATTCTTATATATATTTTTCTCCTAGTCTTAATTTCCTAATATTCCATGTCTACTAGCTTAAAAAATGGAAACTTCTTCACTTCATTTGACTTTAATTTCTCACCTCCAGTCATTGTGGTTTCTTTTCCTTCTATCTTAAAAGCATAGCATTGATACACTTTGGAAATGTTGTTACTATTCCCCAACTTGGGTAATACCCTATAAATAAATTCATTAAGATGGCTACCAAATGTACTCCGCTTATCATTTCCTATTTTAAGACATCAACCTAATAAAATTGCCTGATCATACATCTTGTTATCCATAATTCATGCATATAGTTAGTCACCTATGCGCGCCTCCTTGAACCTTGACTTTCTTGTCCCCAGCCCTACTGGTTGTACGTTGGAATCCAAACCAACACAAGCTTGCCCGTATATATATATATATATTCCCAGGGGAGACAGAGTGATTGGAAGTGTACCTTTTGGCCGTGACCTATTGGCACGGATGAGTCTGGAAGCAAGCCACGTGTGCCTTGGAAGGAGGTGGGAAAACTTTACAATGTGGCTCTCCCATTAGAGGGAAAAACTATTATAGATGTTGTCATGCACACAACTTATCTATCTATGTCATCATACCTTCCAGGTTCCTTCAAACTGACCTTCATTATTACCATGATTATTCAACTTCATTAGTTGATTGCCAATATTTTCTTCTTTATGTGCATCATCCTTAGATAGACCCTATAGTGATACCTCAAGTTATGATTATACCAAATTCTTCCATTATGTTCTAAAATAGGTTGCCTCTTCTTATTGATTTCTTACCCTTGTTGTGACACTTCCTCTCAACCACCTTAAGCATCTGATCCAAGTTGGCCATAATCACATGAGCTATCATTAGTTATCATCATTAGAAAATTTGCAAGTTTCTCCTTTCCATTTCTCCTTAGACAACTTTATCCACTATATGCAATTAACCTTGAATCACGAAACCTCATGTAACATTATACTCAACATCATAACAGTTAATTAAACTAAACTAAAATCATAGTGTACGATTTAGATGTATCATAAACTGAAATCAGAAAGACATATAGAAAGATCATTGCATGCGATTAATGTGTCGTGGAACATGGTTCAGTGAAGTATATCATATATGCTCATGGAACCCATGCATTGAAATGTAAATATCACTTTTGTGTTAAGAGATCATTCACATATGAATTTATTAGTAATCAATCGATCTAGAGATCCACTAGTGTTGCCAAAAATAAAGTATACCAGTGTTCCATAGATTAGTCAGATGAAATGTGCGTAGGACTGAAATTTATTGAACCATTTAAACATTTGCCTTGATCGAAGAAGTGATGCAATTATTAAACTGTATTATCATCATACAAATGTCATCAGGAATTGATTTAAATTTACATACCCTTCCCAAAAGAATTAGCGTCAACAAATTAATTACCACTGTTTATATCCATTTGCATCATAAAAAGGAATTTAGGAATTGAGACCCTGAAATCTGCAGGCATATGAAAACGGAAGATCTTGACAAGAAAATGCAACAATTGGTTTAAAACAGAGATCGTTCCAGATTTATAAATGTTAATTGATTTGAAGTATCATCAGGAAGAATGTATTAGCCTTGACGTTAGCAAAAATTAATGGCTTATCAGAGTTATCATGTGATCTAGAAATGAAAAAGAGGTTAATGTGTGACAAAAAATATCAGATTCCTAGCTTGCAGCATCATCCGCTATTGCCTTAGATTATGCGTGATTTGAGTCAGAGTTGAAAATCCATCGAAATTCGCTTAACAGGTTGACACTGGGTATTACTTGCACAATGTGGGGAAGTGTCCAGGTTTACCCACGAGGTTTTGTTTTGGGAAAAAAAAGTGAGTCAAACTATGGCTACTCTCCATCCACCCAATTGTTTGTAATCATGAGTGCAGATCACTTATCTTGAATCAGCAATTGACTGTTGCATTTAGATATTAACAGTTGATAAACAACTTAAATCAATAATATGTTGTTTCGCTTTATATGCTATAGCTTCTAATTGATTTGCTTATTATAGTGTTCTTTATCTCCTAGATCCTGGCATCTAAATAGTTAAAACTTGAATACAGACTTTTTATCATCACTATTATAATGACACGTCTGGAAAAGGTTTTCAAAGCTAGATCAGGTTTGAACACATGATAACCAACAATTGCTAGAATGTAATGACACATGAATAATGCCAGCACAGAATCATGCCAAGTCCAAATTTTCCATAGAACTCGTCATTTTTAATCTTCGTTGCCATGAGGAGTGATATAAAACCATTTGTGTCAAGAGAATTCTCACAAAAGAATCAAAAGTTTAACATAAATTGAAATTTTGTGCTGTAGAGTGAAATATTTTGAGTATCTGTTTAAGCAATCATAACTTATGTTAGAAGAAAAAATTAAATGGACTGCCTTTAACAAAATAAATTGTTAAACAAATTTATTGAATGTATCTTGGGATTCTTATGACCATTAAATGATTACTCTAAGGGCTTTAAGAAATCAAACAACCAAAGAGATATTCCAACAGAAACACACCATAAAACAAGAAGAGACACCGCCACCCGACCCAAAACCAGATTGGATGACTGGGAAGGTTATCCCTCCCCAAAACACAAAATAAAATCATTTTATTAATAAGATGGCCCGCCTGCAAGCGCACCCGCGAAGGCAACACCATATCAAACCCTTAACAAAGCTTTAATAGCTACCGGGTTTTACATTCATTAATTACAACATAAAGATCGAAACAATACCAGGAAACTTAGAACAAACCTATTGTCTACAATACATTTTAGCTATAATGATTTTAGCACTTGGAATTCTTGACGAGAGAAGGAGCTTCTTTTGGTGCTTGGACTTTGAACAGATATGCACTTCATTTGAGGTAACCTTGTGGATCATATTTATCTGCAAATGGTTGTAACCTAGATGCTACACAAAGAGATTACACAAACCTAAATTCCAAAGCTTTTTCCACCAAAGAGTCGTACTGACTTCTTGTTAATTTGAAATTTATTAGTAATATAAGCAATGAAAGAGTGTGATCTGCAAACGAATTGACAACAAATCATTTACCATTAAGTCGTTAAAAGAGTGTGATCTGCAATAAAACAATCATAATGACGGAGTAAAGAGATCAACCTGCATTTAAATTCCAGATTTTCTGTGAAAGGTGGAAAAAATTTAGCACATGCAAATAAGTCCCTGGATCAAATCCGGTGAACAACTTTTGAAGATTTTTTTTTTTTTTTGTTAGAAGAAGGAAAATCGACAGAAGGGTAGAGATGATCATTAATTGGGAAAAGAGATTCATACAGCCCTAAAATTCATTGACTTGTTCTTGTACAAGTCAATTTTCCGCGACAATCTCTCAAATTGGGATTTTCAAAACATATCGCAATAGATGAAAGGCAACGGCTCAGATTCTTTGAATTTAAAAGGAATTAGAAGCGGTGATCCCATACTTTTCGGCTGCAATTTTGTATGTTATTTTATTAGAATTGAGTAGAAATAATCCATCCATATCACATCCAACAATCCCTAAATGAATCCAAGCAGAACCAAGAATATAGAACCTAGTTCCACACCTACCGAATGAATGTTACATCTTTCTATCGAAGTCAATCTATAGGCCTCTATTAACGAAGATCTCTCTGTCTTTGCTTCGATGAAGGTATCTATCTTTATGCGATAAAAGTGGTGATTTCCATGCGAGTAATTACCATGCCTTTCTATAAGAATAATTACCAAAGATGATGAAGTTCCAATCTATAGAGCCATGAGCATATATTCAGTTCCACTCCAGCAACACCATCTTTGTTGTTTCCTTGATCCATTAAATTAATATTTACTATATCATAAGTCAATCATTTCCCTCAAGATTTTAAAACAGCGCACCCTGTCCCCTTAGTAAATCATGTTGATCGAATCAGTCCCTAACAAAAAACGTTCAAGAAAGTCTATCATATGAGGTTCTCAAGGGTAGAAAAGCTTCTAAATTCACCGAAAGCATACAAACCAGAATTAATAAAAATACACTCCCAACTTTCTTTTCGCTTAACTGTAAATCCAGTTATTTAATCACCGTAGCTATCATTAACCATTCAAGTCACCATAATTACCCAATACCCTATACATCCATAAAAATACCATAAAAGTAAAGGATAAGCATTCAATATCAACCCGTCTGCAACAGATTAAGATAATATACATGATAGTCTAACATTGCACAGAGACGCAAAAAAACATAACAATAATGTATAAAGCTTATGTAAATTAAACAAAAACAGCCAGAAGGAGCCCTAGTGTATGAAAAGGCTGGAGCCGAGACTAGGTCCTGGAACTCCAGACTTACGTGGAATAAATCACAAATTAGCAGAGTTGAACTGCTTAGATCAACAGATCAAGGATTTTGAGGAGGAATTGAAGAAGCTGGATAGCACAGACAGAGCGTCGACAGTTTGCAGAGAGGTATTAGCTCTTGGCCTGACATTTGTATGGAGCAAATTGTACTTCAAACTCCACAACGCATAGTGCTTCAAGGAACAGATTCATAATTTTATTTAAACATGTCAATCATATTTGTCTCATAATGATTCAAGGAACAGATTCATAATTTTATTTGAACCTGGCAATCATATTTGCATTTTCAAGGAAAATAAATAAATAAATAAATAGTGAGCTAGTAAATCTGCGTATTTAGAACACAGAACTTGAAAAACTGTGAGGGATTCTCATTGTCATCATTAATCCATGCGCAAATTTAGCAGTCTGTGAGACGCAATAAATCAAAAACAGAAAGAAAGTCCAAAACAAAAACTTCTGAAAGTGCCTTGCCAATAAAACCCTTGTCTTTTTGCAATAAGTCTGCAAGTTTCTACCAGCGAGAGCCTTACCAACAAGAAAGGCAAACCAAAAGAGAATTCCAGTATTCATGCCAAAATAAATAAACTCATATTGGTTGGGAATTCCTTCAAAACAGTAAATTAAACCAGAAGCACTTCGTTACTAAATATGTACATGATAAGATTTGTTAAAAAAACATGCGGCCTCTCAGAAGTAACGATCCTGTAACTTTCAACACAAGTCGAGTTAAAAATCCCAACAAAACAATTTATTTATTTATTTCTAAGATGCCCACTGGCCCTAAGGGTTGAGCCTAACGTTTGATACCATATGTAACAACCCAAAATAAACATGTAATTAATCAGCTAATTAACATCAAGTTCAAACTATGAGTAGCACTTACCTGTGGTTGAAGTCTGCTTACTGCAACAAGGTTTTGGGGACGACTCTCCACCCAACCGTAGGCTCAATTGCGCAAGGTCTTGCTACAATTGGCAACCCCCGAGCCCTCAATAAATGTACTACTGCCAGTGAATCCTCTGTCTTAAAACATTATTCTCCCAAGAGAATGAATGATAGAATCTTGGAATGCCTCCCATCCTCCTCACGATCTAATAAATAGAGAAAACATTGGAAGGGGAACCACATGCACACACTCCATGTGTCTACATGCAACTTTATTGTTTTCTTGTTTTATTTCTTTTTGATAGCTTTACTGATTTTTTTACTGTTTTCTTGTTTTATTTCTATTTATTTTTATTTAGAGCTTTAATATGGTTATTTATTACTTATTACTATTTTTATTTTTTTATTATTATTTTGTTTTATTCATTGTTTATTATTTATTTTCTTGTATTTTTTAATATTATTTATTATTTATTATCATTTATTATTATTATTATTATTATTATTATTTATTATTTATTATTTATTATTAAGGATTATTATTTTTATTATTTGTTTATTTTTCCACTGGAAAAATCGTAATCTTTCATTAACTTGAAAAATTACATATTGTAGATGCATTATGCATATGCTATAGTGTTCATCTGCCTCATGTGGGCTCTGTTTAAAGTCTAGTATGTCTATTATAATACCAAAATCATCACGCAGGATGTTCATTTGTTGTTATGTTTATATATACATATTGCCACGCAGGGCTTCTGATAAGTAGTGTTGTCAACTATATACAAAAAGCTGTTCAAAAAGTATCATTTTCCTGATAGTAGTCTCATGGGCTGGCTACCCTATGATAGTGTGTATCTATGTAAGGATGATGGTAATATTGATATGCATTTGTTCCTTGCTGCTCCTGAATCATCCACTCTCCTCTGGGAAGTGTTGCAGCCTCCTTGGATAGTTGGTCAGCACTGTTGTTGTGTTCCCTGTAGATATGATTGCAAGTGATGTCAATAAATTGAGCCTTCAGTATATTTATTTCTTCCAATATGTTACTGAGTGTGTGTGTGTGTGACAAACAGTAATGTTGTTGAACCAATCTATGATGATCTTTGAGTCTCCAAATATATGGATGTGCATGCAGTTGTGCCCCAATGCAAAATGCATGAGATGGCGAAGAGTGATAATCTCTGCAAAATTGTTTGTGCCAATCCCCAGTCCCATTTTGACTTTATAGAAGTGATGTTCATTTTTGTATAATATAAAACCTCCCCTGCAACCCTGCTACTGGGCAACGCCATCAAAAAAAGCCCATGGAGTGCTTTTTTCAATATGCGGAGGATCGTGAGGTCTTCTAGTACGAGGTTGCGGCGGTTCAGGAAGTTCATTATAGGCAGATATGATGAGAGCAGTAAGATGAGGCCAGTTCACCGGTTTTTCATCAAAGATAGCCTAATTTCGAGCCAGCCAGAGGTACCAGCTAATAATAATAGGCAGGCTTTGTAATTTGGAGTTTTTGTGACCATAATACCATGATTCCCAGGTTCGGATTATATCGTCCCCTTCCCATTTGCCTGTGAATTGTATAGAGGAAGATATAGATTGCCACAAGGCCGTTAATGATGTGCATTTTAGAAACAAATGGAGACTCGATTCGGAAGTGCATTTACACAGGGTGCACCAGGTAGGTCCAAAGACTGCTTGGCGCATGAGATATTCCCCTGTGGGTACAACACCTTTAAGGATACACCAAAAAAAGAGTTTCTGCCTGGGGGCGCAGTGAGCTTCCATAATGACTTCCACAAAAAAGAAATCAGATTCGGAACCTTGTGCGATAACAATGATAGATAACCTGTCTTTGGTGTGTATATTCCATTTTCGGAATGATGCCAGATTAGCTCGTCCGGCCCCTGTTTAATCCTGATGTGAGACTCTGATAAGGCATTAATATATGCAGTCCATTCCTGGTGCCAATGAGGTGGAAGATTAATCTGTAATGCAGATTTCCAGCACTGATCTAATATGGATGAGTTATGAGGATCAGCAATGTCGGCCAGAACTTTGATCTCTTGTGAGTGTAGGTGCCGAATGAGGGCCTCAGGTAGTATGTGCCTGCCGCCACTTCCATTCCATGGGTCTGTACCAATATGAGCCAAAGATCCGTCATTGATTTTCCAAACCAGATTATCTCTGATGAGAGGCATAGATTTAAGAAGTGCTTTCCATACATATGAGATACCATATTTGGGCCAGGTTGGAAGACGGATCCATTCCATGATGTGTAGAGGCCAGATATATTTGTGATATGTGATGCTGGTCCAGAGATTATGGCCTGTGAGTAAAGTCCACCCCATTTTTGCCGCAAGGGCTTGAGCATATGTAGGTAGGTCTTTTAGTCCCCAGCCTCCCCATTTTTTGGGAATAGCAATCTTCTTCCATCCTACCCATGCAAATATGTGCTTGTCCTGGTTCCCATTCCACAGATATATGTTGCATGTTTGATGTAATCTAGCCAAGATTCTCCTCGGAATCCAGGCGAGAGCCATCCAAAAGACCGGTGTGGCCTCCAGGACATATTTAACCAATGCAAGTCTACCAGCTCTAGATAGATATCAGTGGCTCCATATATTGAGGCGCTTTTCCAATTTTGCGACAAGCCAGACCCAGTCAGCAATCTTTTGACTGATAGGCTTGATCCAGAATCCTAAATATTTGAGGCCACGGTCTAAGGGACAGATGCAGAAAGGAAACAGATGGCGAGCCAGATGGGTCTCTTGAATTGAGGTTCTGGAGAGAATGATGGATGATTTGAATTGTTAGCAAGCATCCCAGTAGCAGATGAGAATAGAGTGAGGATTTTCGAGAAGGAGCGGGAGTCCCTGATGCTTCCATCAAGGAAAATCATGACGTCGTCGACAAAAAGAAGATGGGTGAGAAAGCATTCATCAGATATTTTGAGTCCACTAAATTCCCCATTTCTCTTTATTGTATCAATTAGTCGACTCAGGCCATCCATGACAATCAGGAAGAGAAGAGGAGATAGAGGACAACCCTGTCTAAGACCACGTTCAGAGTGAAAAAACTGTGATGCCGACCCATTTATCAAAACACTAAAGGTGGGGGTGGAGATACAAGCCATGATCCAAGTGATGAAATTGATGGGGAAGGCTAGGTGGATGAGAAGCATTTTGATGTAGAGCCAGCTGACACAGTCAAATGCCTTTGCTAAATCTATCTTTAAGATAATGGCTTTGTGGTTCTTGGTCCAGATGGTGTGGAAGGCTTCCTGAGCCGCTCCGATGGCTTCATGAATCTGACGATGTTCCAGGAAAGCAAATTGATGAGGGGCAATATTACGGGACAGAATAGGATGGAGGCGATTTGCTATGATTTTGGAGATGATCTTGTAGAGCACATTACATAGAGAGATGGGGCGATAATCATCAAAGGAGGAAGGGGAGTCTGATTTGGGGATAAGAGCTAAGAAAGTCGAGTTGATGGCATTGTACAGTGACCCAGATACCCTGCATTCCTCCACAACCCTCAGTAAGTCATTACTGATCAGCTCATAGAAAGTAATGTAGAACTCGATGGTCCACCTGTCCGGCCCTGGGCTACGGTCCCTCTTGAACCATTTTAGGGTGCTCTCAAGTTCCTCAGGTGTCATTAGATCAGATAGTGCCTCCGCCTCATCCTCATTTACAAACCTGGGGAAGTGACCAGCAATGTTAATGATATCAGCAATAGTTGAGCCTGGGGGTTGTTTGTAGAGATTCCTGAAGTGTGATGATCCCAGGTGTGAGAGCTTGTTGAAGGAGTCTGCTACTCCACCTTCTGGCAATGGGAGATTCCAAATTTTATTTTTAACCTTTCTGCCTTTGGCATAGTTGTGAAAGAATCGAGTATTGTCATCCCTAGCTTTTAACCAGGTGGCTCTACTGTGAAGACGGATGGATTCCTCTCGCTCTCTTAGAATTTTTGACTTCTAATTTTCTAGTTCCACCAGATGGGCTTTGTCTTCAGCTGTAGCGAACCCCAGTCCTCTTTCATCCGAAAGAGAGGATAGTTCAGATTCTATATGCAATAGCTTTGAGTTATCCTTTTCATATTTCTCTCTAGCCCATTTAATAGAAAGGTGCTTGAGCTGAGACAAGTTAGAGCAGAATCCTTTTGCTAAGGAATCAAACCTATCAATCAGGTTTTGAGTCCAAAAATCCTTAACCATCTTGATATATGAGGGACCCTGAATCCAGCCATCATTGAATTTGAAGGGGGCTTTTGTTTTTTTATGAGGCCCCAATATCTCTAGGTATATTGGATAGTGGTCCGAAATGCTACCAGCACCCACCCACTGTTTGTAATAGTGCAACTGTTGTATCAGGGTACCTTTCATTATAAATCTATCTAGTCTACGAGCAAGAGCAGCATCACGAATTCTTCTGTTCCTCCAGGTGGGGAGCGGTTTATGCATAGGGACATCTATCAGGTTATGTCACTCCAAAAGGTCGGTCATATACCCAGTAATCGAGTCATTCTGAGCCATAGATCCCCATGATTCACTATATCCCAGGGAGAAGTTTAGATCACCCCCAAAAATGATGTTGTCTGTGGAGAGGATAGATAAGCTCAGTAGGTGATTCCAAAAGATCTCTCTTTGTTGACAGGGACCATATATGTTAATGACTCTAAGACTGGATCCCAGGTCAGCCGAAAAGAGATCTAATCCCATGAACCCCTGTCCTCCCCAGGTAGCTAGAGCTCTGATGGATGCTGGGTTATACCCAATCGCAAGCCCCCCTGATCTACCAGTGGAATCCATCGCTGAAAATTGCCAACCCGGGATGGTGGAGGATAGGGAGGTGGCTATAGAGTCAGCTGGGCCAAGGGTCTCCTGGAGGAGGATAATGTCTACAGGAACAGATTCAAAAAGTATGTGCAGGGCTAGTTTCTTGGAGGCACTAGCCAAGCCTCGGCAGTTGAAGGAAAGACACTTCATGGGGGAAGATTGCCCGGGGTGTTCACTGCTCTAAGAACCCCATCAATGGTGGATTGTCACCCAGAGGCAACCTCCGCACCCGCCCTCCTGATGGCTTTAGTCAGATTTGATTTTCTCCCCCGGGTAGACAAGGGAGTCGACCCAGATGTAACAATTCCCAAACCAGCAATCTTTAGATGAGAACTGAGTGAGTGTACTCGAGGACGCAGATTATAGTTGTGTTTTGACCCCCGGGATGATGAAGGTGAGGAGGATGGTGTGGGATGTGTATGTAATGAGGGAGCAGATGGAGCAATGACCGGAGATGAGGGCAAAGTGCAAAATGCAACAGACATAGATGGAGAATGCAATGAGGAGCAAGGAGAGTAAACAGATAAGGGAGTAAAGAGAGATGTACCCGAGGCGGAAGCAGAAGCTGCAGCAGCCCGAGATCTGGTGACCGACGGGGATAGTGTTCTGTGAGCTGCTCCAGGAACATGTTGAGGATTGCTGATGGGGGGACCCGATGCCGGAGTACACAGAGTGACCGGCGATATAGTCCTCGAGGGAACATTTGATGGTGCAGGGGATTCTTCTTGTTTCTTGTTAAGAGGACAGTCCTTGAAAATATGCCCCACCCTGTGGCAGCGACGACATCTGAATGGCACCCCTTCGTAGTCCAGTATCTGAACCCTAGAGTATTTGCCCCAGTGTAAAGTAATCTTCTCCTCCAGTCCTTCGCGGGTGTCCAGATGTACCAGGATGCGAGCTAGAGTTCTCTTCCTTGACTCTACGAAGGTACGGTCATGGTCGAGATATGATCCCAGTGCATTCCCAATGTGCATGAAGACCTCTTCACTCTAGTACTGAAGGGGTAGCCTTGGCAAACGAACCCACAGCGGACCAGCCCCAATTTGTTCTCTCTCTGGGTCAAATAGAGGGCTCCATCATTTTAACAGAACTGACGCCATCTCAATGTGCCAATACCTCACCAGCACCAAGTCCGTATAGTTTTCCTTTGCGAAATGTAGGGCAAACTAGCCTCTGGGTAATACTTGCACCTTAGGTAATTCCTTAAGAACCCCTCCCCAAATCTCCTTCACTCAAAGGGTGAGACGGGTCGCCGTATATGCTCTCCCTTGAACATGCCCTACAAGAATGGTGTTCGCCATTTTGGCTGCTTCCCCAATAGCAGAAGAATCTCCGAAGCGAATAGATATGTCCCTTGAGGTTGCTTTGACACACTTGGTCCTTTTCTTCCCAGTACGCGGAGCAGAAGGGTGATCCACTAATGGATCCGGAGAGCCTTCCAGGTGAGCTGTTTTTGAAGATCTAACCCTGACGGCAAGGGTCTCAAAACATCCCGAGGGCGAGTGAAGGGAGGCAGAGGGCACGACAGCCGCCAAAATGGGAGGACCCGATGATGTTGCAGCAAAGAAAGTAGTATTGGGTGGATGTGGGTGGAATGAGGGCGACGAGGGAATAACAATCGACAGGAAGTGAAGGGTCCCAGGCAACAGAGGATGGAGGTCTAGGGCAGGAGGCTCATGGGGGGAAGATCCAGCAGGGTGTTGAGAAGGACGGTGATCTGGGAGGGTTACCACCGGGGAAGAATGCGGCGATGGAACCGGAGGTCGGCTAGGGCCAGCTTCAGAAGAAATGAAGTTAGGGCACCTAAAAATTACCTGTTCAGGATGGGAGTCGTCTGAATAGTCTACTGCCTCCTCCGTTTCCATAACATCACCAACAGTAATAGTAGTCATCCTGAAAATGACAGATGGGCCTGAAAAACCTAGCCGGGTTACAGGCAGAATAGGTGCGCGGTTATGGAGCTTCAGGTGACAGAGGGAGGGCTGGCTGAAACCTTAGCCGAAACCCTTCCGGTCAATCGCAGAGCGTGCCATCAGGGCCCCGACGCCGAAAGCCCATAAAATTCACATAAACAACCTTTTATTATTTATTATTATTTATTATTTATTATTAAGGGAGGGACATTACATCATTAATATCAAAGAACTGAAATGTGCTTATATACAAAATGGAAATAAACTAGCTCGGGCGGTTGTAGCTTATCTCTGAGAAGAGATGTGGCGGATTCCTTTGAACTATATTACAATAAGGCTCAAGTGCCCTTTTATTATTGAAAAACAAGGTAAAACCTAAACAACAAAAACCCTAACCCCAGCAGATGAAACACTAAGAGTTTGTGGGTCTCGTTGAGGTTAGTTTGACAACCAACTTCCCGGGGTCATAACTTGGTCATATGATTTCCGTTTGGTGCGTACAATACCTCATTGGAAAGATATCTCCAAATACTACAGGATTTGCCACAAGCCCTTACCTATGGTTATTGTCTTGCTATGGACCTCAAAAAAATGTCGTTTAGGGGGTCAAAACAACTTCGAAAGTTCAGGACCCAAAAAACTGCTAAAAATAGTAAATGATGCTATAATCAAGGAAACAAACAAAACTGACTTGATATCTAGGAGGAATAGGTGGGTGGCCACCAATTTCCACTCAAATCAGTCCTCCCCCCATAGAAAGAAATGGTCCCCATTGCATGTAGAGCCTCCATGAGGTGACGACATTTCTTTTGAACTTAGTCATTGATGAACCACTTGCCCTGGTGAAGGAGTTGGCCTGCTTTGACAATTTGATATAATTGGATCCTATGTTGGCGAGTGTTTTTAATCTATGTGTCCATGATCCTATAAGTTGTGGCCTACTCAATGCAACTTGGGTTGAGATTTTTTTGTGTGAGCTGCTTTGCGATGTCGAATGTGTCCAACAATGGAGGAAAGTGTGGTTGCAACTAGTTCACATTGAATACTAGGTGCAGATCAATGAATGGTGGAATGCTAAGCTCGAAGGCATTGTCCCCATACAACCTTGGTGATAGTGTACGACCCATATCAGAGTGAGTAAATCTTGCGGTGGGGCCCAACGAGGCACTCCTTTGACAAATGTAACCAAACTTTGTCGTCCACTTGGAACTTATGTGGTACTCAATGCAGATAATGACACTTCATGTACTTAGCATTGACTCTATCCAATATGTCATGGACCTACTAGCGGATGGGAATGCGGTCAATGAAGCGGTTAGCCTAGTCATCTTTGGACTGGGCATGAGCCGTATCTGTTGGAGTAGCTGCAAATGGTATGACCACATCAATGGGACATAATGGTTGGAATCCCAACCCCACCTGAAAAGGGTTATGGCTAGTGGAGCTATGGAGAGCTCTGTTGTAGATGTGTTGGACATAGGGGAGGCTTTCATCCCATGTGCATGGATGCTTCGAGTTGTACATGCGTAAAATATGCCCGTTCATCCTGTTGACGATCTATGTTTGGCCATCAATTTGGGGGTGGAAGGTCATGGACTTAGTGAGCTTGGTATCCATCATCGAATTAAGGCTTGACAAAAATGTACTCAAGAATCTTCTATCGCGATATGAGATAATGGACTGTGGGATCCCAAAATGTACCCACACTCATTCAAAGAAGAGCTTAGTAGTGGCTAATTTTGTGATACTCTTCTTGCAAGCCACTAGAATGGCCATCTTAGAGAATTTTTTGATGACCATGAACACGCAGTCAATGCCATGCTTAGTAGAAGGAAGGCCATACATGTAATTCATGGAGCTGGATTCCCAAGGCTGACTAGGAGTAGGCGAAGGAGTATATAGGCCTTGCACCTTGATTGTTGGTTTGGCAATGGCGTAGGTAGTGCAGGATCTGATGTACTTCCCAACATCCTGTCAAAATTTTGGCCAAAAAAAATACTTTTGCAACACTGCCACTATTTTCTCTACTCCAAAGTGTCCAACGACTCGACTATAGTGCACCTCCCAAATCATCTTGGAACACTCACTTGTAGGAAGACAGAGGTGCCCCATGTGGCATAATAGGGTGCCCTAGAGGTGAAAATATGGAACTTTCTTGCCTTCTAGGATCATTTGGTAGGTGTTACCAAATTCTTGATCGCTCTTGTAAAGATGCAGCCACCTCGAAGTCTCATGTCCATAAGAGTCGAGCATAATGGTCAACGCCATGACCGGGGGTTGACCGAGATAGTTTTCAACATTATTGATGCCACCCTTCTTGTACTTGATGTTCAAATGGAACTGTTGCAGATATGCGGGCCATTTCTCATGGCAATCGTTCTGCAACTTCCCTTGTGTCTGTACGAACTACAGGGGTTGGTCATATGTGTGGATGACCGTTTCCTTCCCCAAAATGTAATGCTTCCATTTTTGGAAGGCTTTCACAATAAAATACATATCTTTGTCATAAGTGGGATACTTTCGGATTGTATCTGAAAGTGTCTCACTATGATATGCCACCGGATGCCCTTGTTGGGTAAGAACTGCACCAATAACATAGTCAGAGGCATCTGCCTCAATTTCAAATGGTTGTTGTAGGTCTGGTAGTGTGAGAACTGGTGTAGAGAAGATGTGATGCTTCAACTTGACAAACACCCTCTATTAGGATTCAAACCAAAAAAAAAATTCTTTCGCTTTGCCCTTTGTGACTTGACTCAAAGGCCAAGTGATATGAGAGAATCCCAACACGAACCTGTGATATAAATTGGTAAGGCCCAGAAATATGCAGAGCTCTGTTAGGATGGTAGGGCTGGCCAATCTCGAATAACTTGTATCATGGCCAGGTCCACATGCACACTCTACTCATTATTGATGTATCACAAATATTGAATCCGGGTCATACCAAAAGTTCATTTCTCCAAATTGGCACACAATTTGTGCTTTCACAGGGATTGGAGAACCTGTTGGATATGGTGTATGTGCTCTTCCCAACTCTAACTAAAGATCAGGATGTCATCCAGTTGCACTACCACAAAGGATTTCGTAAAGGGTCGCAAGATGTCATCCATCAGTTGCATGAAGGTTGCGGGGGCATTCGTCAACCCTAAAGGCATGACTAGCCATTTGAAAAGGCCCTCCTTGGATTTGAAGGTAGTATTCCACACATCAGAGGGTTCAATTGGTACTTGGTGGTACCCAGACTTGAAGTCAATATCGCTAAAATATTTAGCCCACTTGAGTTGGTCCAGAAGGTCATCAATCCATAGGATTGGATACTTATTCTAGACAACGATCTTATTCAGCACCCGATAGTCAATAACGAGTCTCCATGTGCTATCTTTCTTCTGTACCAACACGATCATGCTTCCACGAGGTAATGAACTTTTCATGATGTGCCCTTTCTGCAACAACTCCTGAATCTGCCTCTTAATTTCATCATTCTCGAGAATAGAGCATTGGTAGATCGGTCTCTTGGGTATTAGCATGCCAGGGGTCAGATAAATGGAGTGCTTGACCTACAGTGTAGGGGTACCCCTATGGGTGAGGTGAATATGTCCCTGTACTCTTCCATGACCTTGTCCATCTGTTATTGTCATGCGAAGGACCCTTGTTTGGAGGCTATCGATGTGGCCATTGCCTTCTTCTTTCCTTAAGGGAAAATCATAAGGAAGACGAATTTCCTAGTCTGGGAAATGATCTTACTACATTTCTTCATAGAGATGAAAGAGATGGTGGTAGGCGGTGCTACCTCTAGTATCCTGTATAAATTATTACCCAAATAAATAATGAAAGTGTGAGGTCTAGACTCAAACACAACATGAAAATTCCACAATTATGGTTGGCCTAATAATAAATCACAAACTTCAAGATGATAAACATAACACAATACCTCATATGTGAAGGGATTGATGTTGTAGGGAAGGGGACACTATTTGATGACGTAGAGATATCGCCCTTAGTGAAGCCACCAGATGGTGTATGGCTGTGGGTGTGGTGTGGTTAGTAGGCTCAACCACTTCATGACCTTTGCTGAAATGAGCTTCTTTTGGCTTTCGTTGTCGACAATGAACTGCAATGGAGAACCCTTCACCCACATTTGTGAGTGGAAGAGTCACTCCCCATCCACTAGATCTTTGGGCTCAAGCTTCTAGATCTTGGTGGTGGCAACGGTGGCACTAGGATCCACATCAATGATATTCTTCCCTTTGTCATTCCCCTTGTTGGTTTCTGACTCAGAGTCAGAAAAAGCATCTAATTCGGAAGCCTTCATCTCAGCCACCAGTGATTGATTGTCTCAGCACTCACTCGTGTTGTGAGTGGGGCTCCTATGGAACTCACACAATTTCTCCGTGTCCTTATTTATCTTCATGGTGTTGTTCTTTACTTGCAGCTTCAGTGGGTTGTCTTGGGTCACCTCGCCTTGGCTTTGTCCTTTGTTATGTGGTTTGGGAGCGCCTTTCCCTTGCTTCAGATTCGCAGATCCAAAGTATCACTTCTGTTTAAATTTCTGCTCGATCTTGATAGCGTATCGATAGGTGGCGCCAAGTGAGGAGATGTCCAGGAACTCCATTTGGTCTTGGATGTACTTGTGTATATAATTGTCATATTTGAGTACCATGTTGATTTGGGTTAGCATCAGATGTGATCTAGCCATTAAAATTGGTGTAGAAGTTAAAGCACATGAGATACCCAAGACCGAGAAATGGTTTGGGCATATTCTAATCGGTTTAGGAGATATTAAAATAATTAATATTTTTAATGGAGTTGGTAAGTCTAAGCTTAGGAAAAATAAAATATTAATGGGTATTAATATAAAACTGGGTTATAAGGTTCCAAATGACCTGGATCTAGCCAAATATAATCTTAGCCATTGATTAGAGATGTAATCTCGGTCGTTGAAGGACCAATAAGAAAAGTATAAGAGGAGGCTTTAGGGTCAGTTGGAGAATACAACAAAGTGATAAGTCATTAGATTTTCTAGAGTGGGGTTTGCTAAGAAAAGTCAAATCAGTGATAAGTTTGCAGTGAGGGGTAGTGAGTATGAGACGTAGAGGTAGAGATAGTGCCGAGGGAATAGCACAGAAGCAGAGAGAGGAAAACGCTAAGCCAGAGGGAACACACAGAGCCCAGCAAAGACAATGCAAAGGCTAGAAGGGCCTGCGTCATCCACATAGAGGTTGTAAGAGTGACGTAGAGGGTCGTAGAGGCTACGTAGTGCCTCATAGGGCTAATGCAAAGGGTTCTGGTCTGACGCTGAGGCTAGGTGGGCTGACACTGAGCTTCAGAGGTTGATGGAGAGGGTTTCGTGGGGAAGATTTTCTAAATATCTGCTTTCAAATAGAGAGGTACTACTACCGGATTATTTTCTCTGTCAGGCGAGCCAATTTGGCACCCAGATGTACTCAAGGATAGACTACATAATAAAATAACCCTCAGAATTGTTGCACCGATTTTCCTAAGTTGGGTTTTTCACGGAAAAGAGTTGTCCAAAAATAATGGTGTCACTTGTGTGTTTTCTATTTCTTTCAGCTATTGATTTGTAGATGGTTGAGACTATATTGTGTTTATTTTGATATTTATATGTTTAAATAACTTGTTCATAATTAACAAGTAGGAGAAACAAACTAGAGAATACAGATAAAATTTCCAATGGGTAATACTTAGAAATTTCAACATGGTATCAGAGCATGGTTACAGATCATAGGAGAGCTGAAGGCACCAGCTAAAGTAGAGAATTTGTAGCAAAGACAGCTATCCCGAGTGACAGAAGTTATTCCTTGCAGAAAGGGCAGAGAAGGGTTGATGCAGAGGGACTGTGTTATCAGTTCAGGCTAGAGAGAGGCTGTTGCAGAGGTTGAGGAGGGCAGAAAAAGGCTCACGAAGAGCCATGCAGAGACCAGGAGGGTTGCAACCTCTGTTCTATGAGCCTATTGAATATTTCCAGCCCTTCATCTTTATATTTGATCCTGGCCATTGTTTTCACTTGAAATAATGATTCTGCTGAGGAAAACAGGTCATCAAATTCATCCTTTTCTGCTTGGCCCTAGATCCTTGGCTGGCTGCACTACTGCTGTAGGAGCTGCGGTTGCAGATTCCTTTGATTTCCTCCCCATATGTTTCAAATTTCTTATCTGAGCGGAGTTCTGCACAAGCGAAGAGAAAAATGTGATACAAAGAAATGATTCTATAGACTAATATGAAAGAATTACGTCGATCCGATTATAGAGAAATTGCCGTGGATAAAATATAAAGGAAAATCTTCCCTTAACTGAGGTTTTAAATGTCCATCACGTCATTTATATGCCAAAAGATTCATTAAAGCGTGGATTAGATTTCTTTGATTGATAATCAGAGGTAAATCGCAAATCAGAGATTGATAACGTTAAAAGAAAGGCTTTAATATTTATTTAAAATATCTCTAATCACCGAAAGGTGATATAATGCATGCAAACCTTTTAAATACACTTTCGAACTACGCGCCTTCATTTAATGCATCACAATCGGGGGATGGGTTCGGGTCTTATTACCATGCCATTTCGACTTCGCCGAACGCTGATTGCGATGCGCCTTATCGCATCGGAGGATTCGAGTATGCCTTTAATCATGTTGACTTATTATCGCTGATCGCCGATTGAGATACGCTTTATCGCATCGGAGGATTCAAGGGGCTATTTCATTATGCTTTGTGATTTTCCTTTCCCGATATCCGATAGCGATTACCTTTTCGAATCGAAGTAAGTGAATGGGTTTTTATATATGTTTCCCTTGTTATTGCGATATACGATCTTGCGATCGCTTTATCGCAATAACGAAGAACTTTATAATTATTTAAAAGACCCACTTTATTTCTATTCAAAAAGTTTTTTAAATTACTTTATTTAAATTAATCCTTTTGATAAGGGATTTTCTTATGATGGGTTAATACCAATTTATTCACACATCTAATGTTTATTTTTAAAAGGGACTCATTTCTTATTATGATTTTGTATAAAAATTTTATGAAATGGGGGGGGTTGTTGTACAGCACAACAATTGGCGATTCACTGGGAGAAACAGTTATCTCTGAGAAATTAATTAAAATACTTAAACTTTCTTAATCTGGAAATCTTATCTGATAGAGAAAATCTAATATAACTAGGTAATCATAGATTCTGAAAGTAATGTTAACTATTTTTTCTATTTTCTTCTCTTGTTAAAATTAAATACATTCTAAGTTTTAAATTAGCCTTAATTGGTTGATAATGATAAAAAAAAAGACGTTTCCAACTTAGCTTTATAATGACTCCTTTGTCATAGGTAGAGCCTCTGCTACCAGCAAATGTCTATAGTCTCGACAGGGATACCTTTTAACCATTTGGCTATTCATTATTCCATCCATTTCAGAGTATAATTAAAAAGAATGAATTCAAAAGATATGTTTCCATATTTTTGTATTACTTTTTCTTTTTTTCTTAATTTTGTAAGATAAAAAGCCATTGTCCTAGTTTGGTGGCCAGCTATTGACAATTCCATTCACTGGTTGTAATTTAACTGAACAAGCTGGCTCGTGATGAGACCCCTTGTCTTATAATTATAAGCCATTACCCTGTTTTGGTATTCAGTGTTAGTAACGTCAGTTGAACTATTCCCCTATGAACATGGTAAGTAGGCTTGTAATAAGACCTCTTATCTTTTATATCAAATATATTTTAGAATTAAACTTTGAGTAATTATAAACTTTGATGGATGGGATGAATAATTTTCTCCTTAAGAGAATATGGATGACAGGGTGAGAGTTGAAGATGCTAAGATTGAATCAGTTTCTGTTTTGTATTGATAACCGTCTTTATGCTTTTTGAAAACATTAAAATGATTTACAGAACTTCTAAGTCTTAAGAAGATTTCACAAAAATAAAATGGGGTTTTCAAAATCTAAATATACCTAATTTCCTAGAAATTTCTTTTTTGTTTAAGGCTTCCATTTCTTAAAAGTAAATATCAGAACTATTTCTTTTGAGTAACTTTTTCAATATAGAAAAGACCAATGGGAGGCTTCTTACAACTTTATTTTCCTAAGATTCTAAAAAAAATAAGTTATGCACACAAATTCTACTAAAAATTGAATATTTAAAAAGGGAGAAGGGGTTACCTCCTCAATTGAAGAATTTTTTCAAGATAAGGCCGTTAACAGGAAGAGAATCTCTCTTTCCTGATAAATCTTGCAATATGAATGTAGAAGGGCCTATCTTCTCGTTGATTTGGAATGGTCCAAGCCACATTTTCTGGAACTTAGTGTGTTTTCCTTTATCCTCATGGGCTTTGTCCCATTTCAAAACTAGATCACCAACTTGTAATTGTTTTGAACTGGTTGAAGTTGTGTCGAAATATGACTTAATAATTTGCTGATGAGAAGTGCCTATGGAGGCCTTCTGTGTTATTCTGTCAGCCCATAGTGCAAATATCAAAGATTTATGCCAACTTTTATGATTCTGTTCAATAGTTCTCTTAATAATTTTGATAAGATTTTTATTGGTGGATTCTGCTAAACCATTACCCTGAGGGTAGTAGCTTACAAAGTGCTTCAATATAAATCCCCTTTTGATAGCAAACTCAAATATAGAATTTCCAGAGAAATAAGATGCATTATCAAAAAACAAGAGTGTTTGGGACACCAAACCTGGTAATAATGAACTGATCTATGAATTCAATAATTGCCTCAGAGTTTGCTGCCTTCAAAGGAATTGCTTCAACCCACTTAGTGAAGTAATCAGTGGCTGTAAGGATATACCTATGCTGTTTAGATGAATGTGGAGTGATTTCTCCAATGATGTCCAATCCCCATTGTTCAAAAGGTTGTTCAATGTTGACTGGTTGCAAAGGGAAGGCTACCTTCCTTTGTCTTCCACTAGTGTTTTGACAAATTTGGCATTTCCTTATGTATTCATGAGTATCTCTAAACAGGGTGGGCCAATAATATCCAGCATGAATGATTTTGTGAGCTGTTGTATCAGCTCTGAAATGTCCTCCTGCTGGTCCGTCATGTAGCTCCTGCATGACCTTTTGCGCTTCAGGTTTTTCTAAGCATCTTAACAAGATTGAATCATAATTTCATCTAAATAACACATCATCTACAATTATGAAGTTTTTTGCTTTCAATCTTATGGCACGTTTGTTTTTATAGGAAAGATTAGAAGGGGCATATCCATTTTTTAAATAGAAAATCAGATCTGCGTATTAAGATTCAAGATTAGTGATACTTATCTGATTGATTTCTTCAGTATCTTTTGTACCTTTAGGTTCCTGAATATTGGATGCTCCTGCTAACAACCTGCAAAAACCTTGGCCTTTGATAATCTTTGCTGGTTTGATTTCCAAGTCATATTCTTGTAAAGCTGTGACCCAATTTTCTCTCTTTTCCCCTAATTCCCTTTGAACTAGTAATTGTCTTACAGCCAAAAAAGGAACTATAACTTTTGTGTGAGCTTTTAAGAGAAATGGTCTGTAGTGTTTTATGGCTTTGTACACAACAAAGGCTTGTTTTTCAACTTCCGAGTAATTAAGTTCAGCACCTTGAAGATTTGAGCTGTAAAATGAGATTGGTGCTTCCAAGTTTTGTTTGTTAATTTGCGTCAGCACCGCTGCATAAGATGAATCAGATGCAAGGGTATATAGCATGAAATGATTTGAAAAATTAGGAGTACTCAAAGCAGGGGCATTTATGATTGATTGTTTGATGGAATCAAATGCCTCTTTCTCTACAGGCCCCCATTTAAACACCGAATTTTTCTTGATCATGGTTTGTAATGGCAAAACAATCTGGGAAAAATCTGGAACAAATCTTTTTACAAAGTTAATTTGACCTAAAAATGACCGCATGGATTTTTTATTATGAGGGAATGGAATATCAGAAATATCTTTGATTATATCTGGATCAATATAAATACCATCTTTGAAACAATAAAGCCCAAGAGCTTTCCTTGATTAAGAGCAAAAAAGGACTTCTTTGGATTGAGTGAGATACCATACCTTCTGCAACATTCAAAGATTTGTTTCAAATCATGTAAATGATTTGATCTTTTCTTGGAAAATATAGTAATATCATCTAAATAGACAACTACTGATTTATTGATCAATCCTTTGAATGCTATGTCCATCGCTCTTTGGAATGTAACTCCAGCATTGATTAATCTGAAAGGCATTTTTTGGTAGACATAAGTTCCCCACTTGGTTCTAAAGGTAGTCTTAAGTCTATCATCAGGATGGACCAAAATTTGGTTATATCCTGAAAAACCATCTAAAAAGGACATTAGTTCAGAACCAGCTACTGAATGAAGTGTTTGCTCCATGGTAGGTAAATGGAAGTTATCCTTTTGACTTGCTTTGTTAAGATTTCTGAAATGGATACAAAGTCTAATATCGCCATTTTTCTTCCTTACTGGCACCATATTGGACACCCAGTTTGAATGTCTAACAGGAAAAATTATCTTAGCCTTCAAGAGTTTGTTTAGTTCAACTTTTATTTGACTCTCTAAGTTAGGATGAATCTTCCTTAATTTCTGTTGCACCAGTTTTTGTTCAGGAAACATTGGAATAGTATGTTGAATGATAGATGTATCGTATGTTTTCAGATCATCATACTTCCAAGCGAAGACATTTTTATACTTACGCAATAATTTAATGAATGCAATTCTTTCTTCTGAAGAAAGTCCTAATCCCAAATTGATGTTTTGAGGATTACGCTTAGTACCAAGGTTTATCAATTCAAATCTCAAAGTAGAACTTTGGAGTTTTGAATTAGTAACCTATTTAAACCTATCTTTAATATCATAAAGATCCTCAAGCTTGACCACTGGTTTAGGTATTGAGTTTTCTTCTTGCTTTTCCTTCATTTGAAGGTCATGATCACTTTTCATCAATAATTTGATCATCATAGGATTTGTCAGAAGTTAAGAAATTTAAAATGTCTTCATCATGATTGAACACTCGCCAATTAGTGACATTATCAGGAATTGATGGTCTAAAAATTAATTCTACTGAAAATCTGTCTGGGTTGTAATCTTCTGATGGAAGGAGTTTGGAAGCAACATTAGCTAGTAAATCTGCTACTGCATTCTAGGACCTAGGGATGGGAGAAATATTGAATGCTAAAAATTGAGATATAAGGTCCTGTACCAAAGACTGATAGTGTTTCAGGTGACTAGAAAGGCAATGAATTGTATTTCTAACTTGTCTTATAACAATTTCTGAATCACCGAACACTTTCAAATATTGAACTTTAAGACCAATTGCTTTATAGAGTCCTTGAATCAAGGCTTCATATTCAGCTGTATTGTTTGTGCATTCAAATTCCAATCTACATGATAACATGGTCTTTTCCCCCTCAAGACTAACTAAAATACATCCTGCTCCTGCACCTTCACTAGATTTAGACCCATCGAAATATAATGACCAAAACAAAGATTTATCTACAGTTTTATTTACAGTTTCCTCAGCAATTTTAACACATCTTGATGTATTTGTTTGTGAAAATTTTTCAATTTGAGATGTGAAATTATTAACTGAGAAAGGGGATGGTTGAGTAGTAAAATTGCCAAAGAATGATTCAGATGAATAATTCCCCAAAATGTTGTTATTGAATGCTGTTGGTTGATTTTCTTGTTCAAATTCAGTAACAATATGAGTCATGTGTTTCTCCCGATCGATCTTGATCTGATTTGGATTTTCTTTATAAGGTAACCACATATGAGACCAATCGGTGGAAATATAACCGTGGAGTTTCTCAGACCAGTCTCTACTCAAAATCAAGCCATAGAATTCAGGTATATCAGCGATTAAAATATCGATTCTCTGAACCACTCTTGGATCAGCTGATAACCTAATAGTAACTGAGTTGATTTTTCCTAAAACCTGAACCTTAGTTCTATCCAACTGTACAATATGAACTGCAGACTTTTGGGGTTCAATGTTCAGTTTAGAACAAACTGAAGCTGGCATTATATTAGAGGAAGCCCCTAAGTCAATCAAACAATTGTGTAGATTTCTATTATAGATCTCGTAGGTTAAGAGGAAAGGAGGAGTATCGGAATCTGATCTATCCCCAATTAAAACAACATCGGTAGCTTTTACTCTATAAGGAGGTGGTTTACCTGACTCATTAGCAGCTTTGGACAATACAACATTGGGAAGAGGAGAAGAAGATACAACATTTAACTCTTTAAGCAGTAAGTTCTGTTGATGTTTGAGCTTACTAAGCTCAAACATAGTGATATTTTCCCTTGTCTTCTTCATGTCTTCGATAGTATTGTAGTCCATAGAATCTGTAACTACTAATGTCTTAGATGTTGGAGGTAGATTTCAAGTTGATGGCTGATTTTGGGACGATATTGTTGTAGATTTCTTTGTGGGAACCTTTTCTTTGGTAGTAGTGGTACCTGCATTCCTTTTCTTCTAAGTTATTTGAACATGTTCAGGAGTACCCTTGCTCCTAGTAGTCACAGGGAAAGCTTCCTGTTCATTTTTTGTATCAGAATTAGGCAAAATAAAGTCCCACATACCATGACATTCTACAGTTTCCTCTTCTTCAGGTTCTTCGGATGATAAAACTATTTTTTCTTCTTCTTCCTCTTCAGGATTTGAATCTGCATTGGATATAGCATTTGGTGGTTTTGATTCAGGTTTCTTAAAATTTCTATATGGCCTTTTTGTTGAAGTCTCAGCTACTTGCTTCTTGATTTCTACCATTTCATTTGACATAGTATTGAGAATTTTTTGGAGACCTTCCATATCATATGGATCTTTAGGGGTTTTCTTCTTTGAATCATCTTTGAAAGAAACTTTTTTATTTTCTATCTTCAAGAGAAGCTTTCTTTTCTAAAGCAATAATTTGTTTCTCTACAGCAAGCGCCTCTTTCATGTTTTCTGCTAGATTTGGTTTAGCAGCTATGTCTACAAAAATAGCTATATTTGAAGGTAGGACTGTTATATACCATTCACTTCTGATTTTCTCACTTGGTTTAGAGGCGGTTGGAATCTTATTCAAGAGTTTATTAAATCAAGAGTTGAACTCCTTTACAGGTTCTTTAGATTCTATCGTAAGATTCGAGAGATCGTTGATTAACGTTGCTAAAGATCTATCATCACCATACTTAGTCAAGGACTGTTCTTGAAAAATGTACCAACTTGTAATGGATCTAGAGGGCAAGGAAAAATACCAAGACCCAGCTGATCCTTGTAACGTATAAGGGAAAATCCTAACAACAACATCTTCCTCTGTCACTCCTTTTAAGTTAACTGCCAACATGAAATTGTTAATATGCTCGTCGGCTTGTATCCCTGCATCTGGATTAAATTTCGGCAGCCATTTTTCAGGATGTGCTGGCAAGGGATGTAATGGTGTAGGCATCGTGACTGCACTAGGATTATTCCATGGATTCTGAGCCATTGTAGAACTAATAGTAGATGATATTGCCGATGAAATTCCAGATGTTTGGGAAGGAGATGATATTGAGGTTTGAGGTGGTTGGGATGTTGAAGTTCCTGATCCCTATTGAACAACAATGTGTAATGGAGGAATGAATGGCTGACTTCGCACTGGAGAAGATGAGATGGAGGATGATGATGAGAAGATCTCACTATCATATCCTTCCGTGGTTTTTCTTTCCCTTTTCCTTTTGGGTAAAGGCAACTCAGTAGGTTCAATACCAAGCTTTCCTTTTTGAAGTCTGGTGAGAGGGTGAGGTGGATTGAGTTGCGAAGTCTCACTGCCTTGAGATACCTCAGATTTTTGTGGTGATATCGAAAAGCCTTGAAGTTTATGGATGAGAGACTGAACTTCCGGAGACTCAGGACTTAATCGTTCTGGGGTATGTTGGGTTTGAACAGTGGTAGTTGACTCCTCTTCTTCTCATTTGAAAACTGGAGTTCCAGCATGCAAAGGTGAGGTTTGAGGTGAGGTGGAGGGAGATTTACTCTCAGAATGGGTTATAGATTTGGTTTTTCTCGCCATTCACAGTTCAAGCCCTCCTTCTAGCGCAAAAAATGTTGAGGCCTCGAAAATCGTTGCATCAACATCGGGGAAAATCACCCGGTCCGGACCTTAAAGGCAACTCCTTTTCCATTTGATGTGGTGGCTCCGACTGGAAATAATGGGACCAGTTTCCAAAAGGTTTGTAAATAGGATGGATAAGTGTTTGATTTTCGAATATCTAATGATAATGGATGGATGATTTAATCTAAAAAGTAAAATTATAAACAACTAATCTATCCCGGGAAATTTATGCTTTAGTGTAACTTTTGATGATCTTTATCTACAAACAGGCATATAGATGACTCTATTGGTAAACAAAGACATTTATTCATATGATAATTACTTAGTTCAAGTAGTTGAACAAAGTAATCATTAAAACATTGTTACACTATTCTTTATATATCATTGACACAAATATGATTGAAAGAATAACACTCCTTAAACATTCAATAGTGATAAGTATAAGGATTGTTGTTAAAACACATACACATATCTAATGATAGCAAGATTAAATAAATGTTGATTCATATGAAAGAATGGAGAAAAAACATAGATAATAGTACCATATGTTATTTGAATCACTCCCGATATCAATGGCATTCAAATTCCTTCTTCTAACTTAGAAACACTTCCACAAAAAGCAATAGTGCATATCTCATCAAAGCATTCTTCATTAAAATTCAGAATATTGGTCCAGTCTTCATAAAAAAATATATCAGAAGCATAATAGTGTGACTTCTCGATCCAAGTTTATACAAAAATTGAGGACCCTTTCTAAAGACATGAAAGGGTCTATAAATACTATCTAAGCTAACTAATTATGAAATAAAAATTCTATTAGGTGGTATAACAAAATCATAAAGATCTCCTTAAAATAGGCCTGTTTGCAGTCGGTAGCATGATTCACTGTTTCGCCGATCATCCTTTGGCTTGAGCTGGTAGATAGCAAGCATTGGTTGCAATTTTGGAGGGCGACTCAGATGAGAATGCAGTTGAGCTGAATACATAACATCATGAATTTCGGGAATTATGTAACCGATTGCATCAGTTAAACATTTGAGTGTTGCCCTTTGACTGTATGGTTTAACTAAGAAGAACCATAAGGTGTCCTAGGTTAAACTTTGGATGCCTCCGATTAATTGTTCCTTCTTTTTCAATTCCTGATTACATGTTTGTTCCAACGCTTTGGCTACTGAGTAAGCTTTGACATACTGAGAGAGCTTTGTGAGGTCTTCAGAGGGATTGATTTTTTCCATACCACATTAGCTATCTATGTTTGTACAGGTAAAAGGGAAGATTGATCAAGCCTTTTCCTTCTCCTGTTCTTTCTCTTTTCCTTTTCCACAGCAGGAGGTTTTTGCTGTTCAGGCTCGCTTGATTGGATTGTTGGGTGGTAGCTAATAAGTTTAGAGGCAGAGTTTGCAACCTTTGTTCTCTGAGCCTATTGAATACTTCCAGCGCTTCATCTTTATATCTGATCCTGGCCACTGCTTTCACTTGAAATAATGATTCTGCTTAGGAAATAGGTCATCAAATTCATTCTTTTCTGCTTGGCCCTAGATCCTTGGCTGGCTGCACTACTGCTGTAGGAGCCGCGGCTACAGATTCCTTTGATTTCTTCCCCATATGTTTCAAATTTCTTATCTGAGCGGAGTTCTGCACAAGCGAAGAGAAAAATGTGATACAGAGAAATGCTTCTATAGACTAATATGAAAGAATTACGTCGATCCACAGGTGATAATGGATTATAGAGAAATTGCCGCAGATAAAATCTAAAGGAAAATCTTCCCTTAACTGAGGTTTTAAATGTCCATCACGTCATTTATATGCCAAAATATTCATTAAATCATGGATTAGATTTCTTTGATTAATAATCAGAGGTAAATCGCAAATCGGAGATTGATAACGTTAAAAGAAAGGCTTTAATATTTGTTTAAAATATCTCCAATCACCAAAAGGTGATATAATGCATGCAAACCTTTTAAATACGCTTTCGAACTATGCACTTTCATTTAATGCATTGCAATAGGGGGATGGGTTCGGGTCTTATTACCATGCCATTGCGACTTCGCCGATCATCAATTGCGATGCGCCTTATCGCATCGGAGGATTCGAGTATGCCTTTAATCGTGTTGACTTGTTATCGTCGATCACTGATTATGATACGCTTTATCGCATCGGAGGATTCAGGGGGCTATTTCATTATGCTTTGTGATTTTCCTTTCCCGATATCTGATAGCAATTACCTTTTCAAATCGGAGTGATTGAATGGGTCTTTATATATGTTTCCCTTGTTATTGCGATATACGATCTTGCAATCGCTTTATCGCAATAACAAAGAACTTTGTAATTATTTAAAAGACCCACTTTATTTCTATTCAAAAGGTTTTTTAAAGTACTTTATTTACATTAATCCTTTTGATAAGGGATTTTCTATTGATGGGTTAATACCAATTTATTCACACATCTAATGTTTATTTTTAAAAGGGACCCATTTCTTATTATGATTTTGTCTAAAATTTTTATGAAATGGGGGGGGTTGTTGTACAGCACAACACTTTGGAGAGAAGACCATGTTGTGGCATCAAAGGCTTGGACATATTGGAGAGAAAGGCCTTCGAATACTTAATGGTAAAGGTATGGTAGAAGGTATGAGTAATAGCTCTCTGGGTTTTGATTTCTGTGAAAATTGTGTATATGGGAAGTAGAATCGTGTGAGTTTCCCCTCTGGTAATAAGAGGGTGAAACAGATATTAGAGCTTGTGCACAATGATGTATTTGGACCTGTGAAGGTTCCATCATTGGATAAGTCTGTGTACTATGTATCATTTATAGATGACTTCTCAAGGAATACATGGATATATTTCCTTAAAACGAAATCTGAAGTCTTTGACAAGTTTAAAGAATTTAAGGCTTTGGTGGAAAACCAGACAGAGAAGAAGATAAAGGTGCTGAGGACAGATAATGGTGGAGAGTTTTGCAGCAAGGAATTTGAAGAATTTGATAAGAAGTGTGGTATATCACGGCAGAAGACTACTCCATATACACCTCAGAAAAATGGAGTTGCAGAAAGAATGAATAAGACGCTGATGGAAAGGGCAAGAAGCATGCTCATTGGTGCCGGGTTAGGATAGGAATTCTGGGCAGAGGTAGTGGATACTATATGTTACCTGGTCAATAGGTCACCTTCATCAGTGTTGGAGGATAAGACTCCACAAGAGGTATGGACTGGTAAGAAACCATCTCTTTCACATCTGAGGGTATTTGGATGTGATGCATATGTACATGTTCCAAAGGAGAAAAGAACCAAGTTGGATAGTAAATCTGAAAAGTGCATCTTTATTGGGTATAAGGATGGTTTAAAGGGTTATAAGCTTTGGAACCCAGTAACAAGGAAGGTTGTGTACAACCGAGATGTCATGTTCAGAGAGGTGAAAGATGTTATTAAACATGAAGTCCAAACAAAGGAACCTAAGAAGATAGAGTTTGAGCTAAAGGAGGAAGAATCAGACCCTACAGCAGAGGAGGAATCAGAAGATGTAGAGCCACAAATTCCGGGTCTGAGAAGATCAGTTCGAGAAAGAAGGTAGCCAGAAAGGTATAGTCCATCTGCTTTTTGTTCAAATTTTTCTTTGTCTGTTACTGGTGATGATCCTAGAACTGTGAAGGAGGCAATGGATTCAGAGGATGGAAAACTCTGTAAAGAGACCATGGTTGATGAAATGGAATCTTTGCACAAAAATGAGGCTTGGGATCTGGTGGAGTTTCCGGCTGGAAGGAAACCGATTGGCAGCAAATGGGTGTTCAAAAAGAAGACAAATGCAGAAGGAAAATTGGAGAAATACAAAGCTTGGTTGGTAGCAAAAGGTTATTCTCAGGTGCCGGGAATTGATTTTGGTGATATTTTTTCTCCTGTTGCCAAGGTAACTTCTATTAGATTACTTTTATCTGTTGCTGCTGCTTTTGATTTTGACGTAGAACAAATGGATGTGAAGACAACATTTCTTCACGGGGATCTGGAAGAGGAGATCTACATGAAGCAACCTAAAGGCTTTGCGGTGAAGGGTAAGAAAGAATTGGTATGTAAGTTAAAGAAGTCTCTGTATGGGTTAAAATAGTCTCCAAGGATGTGGTATCATAAATTTGATACGTTTATACGGGGACTTGGCTTCACTAGAAGCAAATCATATCACTGTGTGTATCTTAAATTAATTGGTGACCGTTTTATTTATCTGGTCTTGTATGTGGATGATATGTTGCTGGTTGGAAATGACAAAGAAATTATCCAGGATTTAAAGACCCAATTGTCCTCCAAATTCGACATGAAAGATCTTGGTGCTGCAAACTTTATTTTGGGCATGGAAATTAAAAGAGATTGGGCAAAGAGGAAGCTTTGGTTAAACCAGAGGAAGTATGTCGAGACAATACTGCAGAGGTTTAATATGTAGGATAGTAAACCGGTGAAGGTTCCTATTCCTGTAGGTGTGAGGTTATCTATGAAACAGTGTCCCAAGACATAAGAAGAGGAAGAGGACATTTCCCGTGTTCCATATGCAAGTGCAGTCAGTAGCCTGATGTATGCTGTTATCTCAAAATAAGTTCCTGATAGGCTGCTGATCAGGTAGACCTTAAGTAACTATTTCAAACCTACTTTTGGTTGAGGCTTAGCCTCCTCAACCTGAGAGGGCTCTCTCAAAGGATAAATGTTTTTGATTACGAGTAAGATGGCTAACTCTTGTGAAACAAATTAAAAATGTGAGTGGTGGAAACACAATTAGAAAGTATCCATTGGGTTTATGGAGTCAAATATGCTTCAGTATTGACAGTAAGGTTAGATCTACATAGAAGTCAGGGCATTTAGAACTCAATGCATGTAGAATACACCAGAAACACAAAGGGCCAACACAGTTTACAAATGCATGAAGGAAGTTAAAGCATTGTTAGTGATTTCTAAGTAATCACACATTCATACCATTGTAGATAATAGGAAGAGAACAATACAAGACGTTCATAGCATCTAATTCCTTCTGATTCCTGAGAAGTAAATCCAAAGTACTGTATTACTAAAAATAGTGTCTTTACATAAAGCCAAATATGAGAGCTATTCTGAATAATTTTCCAACTTCCTTTTCAACTCTTCAACACTATATTCCTCTTGAGGTTCTTCATGGGTTTTTGCTACTTCCTCTATTTCACTTGACTCTAGTTGTACCTCTTTTGAACGCCTCATCACAAGTCTTCTTGGCTTAAAGGCAAATTTAGAAACCTGATCATCAAATTTAAGCTTTTTAGAGGCTTTGGTTTTCTCGGTCTTGTCTTTACCTGATTTTATCAAGTCTACTCAAACTAGATGAGACTCCTCAATATTAATAGCTTGAAGCAAGTCATTCAGACTTCCCTTTGAAACCGGGCTTTCCTCAGTCACCACTGTCTTGCCTTTTTCTTTAGCTAACTGGCTCCTGGTTATCCTTCTCTGAACTGCTTCACCTGATGACTACTCGTGTACGCCTTCTTTGCTTTGAGCTTTCTCTTTCTATGATTTTAGAGGTGTCTTGAATTACTAATGGTATGGTGGGCTCCTTTACCTATTTCCTAGCTTTCAGTTTTACGAATCTCCTCGATCTCGTTTCTGCACGATGACTAACTGCTGGTGAAGAACTCTTCGTAGCCTGAGGGCTGAGGCTAGTTTCATTTTTGAAACTAGACACAAACATAAACACAGACCATTCTCTATCTACTTTCTGGAGCTCATGCAAAACGATCAATTTGACTAGGCCATGATGAAACAACGAGGTCTCACAGGCTTCCTTCTTTAACTGAACCTTGTCACACATTTTGCCTAGGCTACGAAACAAGTAGAAAGGAAAATCAAGCGATATCTTCCCAGTGAAATGGAGCAGAAGCTTGAAGTGATAAGAATATACCTTATGATATCTCCCTTCGCAGGTGAAGTACATTTGTATGTAGGTAAGTAGATTAGCATATGAATATTTGACAAAACTTATGGGCACTAACTTGTTTAAGTCTGAATCAATGAACTCTGGTTTCAGAAATTCCTTGCAGGGGGTCATATCAAACTTAAAATTTTTAAACCATCATTCCTGTCCTCTTGGAATCTCAGTGACTGTGGATATAACCTCTGGAGAGATTTGTAATTCAAGCACCCCAACTTTCGAATTAAGTCCTGTGAAATTTAAAACGAACTCCTTGGTGACTTGCATATGGCCTCCTTGAAGTTTTTCTCAAAACCTCCAATAGCCAACCTATTTGAAAGCTTGTTCAACTTCATTATTCTTTAGGGTGTTGTCTAAACCCTCAAGTTCATTCCTTAAACATCTGTCTGACCTATGCTCTTTTCTTTTGCAGACCCCTCCATGAAACTCCAGCGGAATGAAAATTTGAAAGACTGATACTGTCTCAAACTTCGATCACTACCTTGTTTGATAGCTGCCTCGCTTGAAAACTGCCTCACTTGATGTTCAAGGAATTCAAATTGAAGGCTTGCCAATTTGTTCCTTATGCAATGAACGCAATCATAATTATGACTGTGAATGTTTGGCCTCTTTTTTGAAACTTGCAATCTGAGCGTACCAAGACATTTGATGATATTAATGATGATGATAAGCGGTTGAATGCATTGCAATAGGCAAAGTGTGTGGAATGACAACTGATGATGTAACAATCACGGATTTTGACAGATATGACAGCTAGATGAGATTTGTTACGGATCTGCACGAATCCCTGATTTTGTAGCGCAGCCAGTGCAAAATCTGGATTTTGCGCTACGAAAACACCTAGACTGGGTTTCTGCGCTACGAAAACTCCTAAACTGTTTCGTAGTGAATAAGAACCTAGAAAAAAATTTGATACATGGGATTTACGTGAGTTGTGGGACCAGTGATGAATGAGAACAGATTGTTGACCTTTATTTAACCATACCACCAAGACTCCTAGGACTTAGACACTAAAGTAAAGATGGAAAAAACTGAACTCGGACTAACACCTAACCTTTATAATCAAACTGATGTGAACAATTTAGAAATTGTTTCTTAAGTGATAACATATGCAATGGTCTATACTAGACCAAACATTGCACATGCAATGGGAGTATTGAACAAGTTTATGTCAAAACCAGGAAAGGAGCATTGAACAGCAGTGAGGCGGGTTTTCAGGTATTTGCGTGGCACTAGTGATTATGGGTTGTACTACCAAGGAAGACCAGGATTGGAAAGAGTGTTTGATATTTGTGGATTTGTTGATGCAGACTTGGCTAGAGATCTCGATCAGAGAAGATCTAGTTGATTTGGAGGTGCATTTAGTTGGATGAGTAAGAAATAATCTGTAGTGGCACTATCAACTACAAAGGCAGAATACATGGCAGCCACTCATGCAAGCAAGGAAGCAGTTTGGTTGTAGAGATTGTATTCAAGTATGGGGTTAGTACAGGGAGCTATAAGGATAGACTGTGACATCCAAAGTCAAATTTACTTGGCAAAGAACCCCGCATATCATTCAAAGACAAAGCACATTGATGTTCAATATCACTTTGTGAGGGATATGAAAGAATACAAAAAGGTGTTGCTAGTAAAGGTGGACACTTTGAAGAATACTGTAGATGCATTGACAAAATATGTGAGCTCTGAGAAGTTCTCTTGGTGTAGAGAGACAATGAGCATTTCATGGCTAGAAAAATGACTAAGCTCTCTTGTGTCCCCCTGTGGAAAGAAAACAACAAGTGGGTTAATGTTGGGTTGTGTTATGTTCTTTCCACGACTAGCCCACATAGTTAACCGGGGGTTAGAGGGGGGGCAGAGGCCCCCTTTGTTGTGCCGATTGTGTAGGGGGGGGGGATCACATGGGGTTTGAGGTGTACATGTAACCCCACTTTATGGGGTCCAAGGCAGCACCTCAGAAAATTTTGGTTTTGGACCCTATGTTAGGTTGGGCGGACCCACCGATGGTTTTGTGCATGATTTTCGCACATCTTTTTCAGACGCGATGGTTTTTGGTCCATGGTATTGGATGCTTCGGCATGTATAAATATGTATTATAACATTGAAAGGAACATAATGAAAAATCAAGATGGTAGTCTTGGTTTTGGGATCTAGGGGAAAATCTCTGTGTATATGTGTTTTATGTGTTATGCTCTCGCATTGTTTATTTTCTGTGTTTTAGAATTCGTATGCAGGTAATTTATGTACGGGGTTAAACCTACACTCTTATCTTTTGGACAAGTATGTGCCATTGATGAAGATCATCATGAGGTATTTTACATGTGAGGGCAAGTTTTCTGACTTTACTCATACCACATCAGGCTTCTCATGCACTTTACCAGGGTAAGAATGCTCAATTTTCCATATTACCTTTTCAGGAGTATTGACAAGATGACATATATTGCTCAGAAAAGGGACCCAGCTCATCAGATGCATAGTATTTTCCATCATTCTCTTATCAAAATGATAGTCCTCCATCACTTAGATCAACTAGGCATTACTTGGGAGGCCTTCATAGCTAATGAAATATTCAATGAACCACCTACTTAGCCAACTCCCTGCATTCCTCCATCATCCTCCACTCATCCATCTACTTCTTCTCATCCACCACAACCTACTTATCACTCATCCTCAACAAGTCATTCTTCACCAAACACCTCCACACCATCTACATCACCATTTCATGTAGCCATTCATTCACCCACTAGAGATGATGACAATGATGAGGGACATGATGAGCATGATGACAGTGAGGGACATGATGTACACACTGAGCATGGTCAGAGTAGTATACCATAGAGGAACAATTTGCAGCCATTTTCTTTTACCTAACAAAGGGGAAGGAGGTATGTGTTTACCCCACAAAAGTGAGAGGGGCCTTGCCTTCGTCATCAGCATTACAAGTTAAAGGAAAGGAGAAAATGGTAGAGGAAGCAGAGGTCAAACAACAGCATGAAGAACATGACATTGAAAAGGAGTTTCTCCTTGAGGACTCTAGTGATGAGGAGAGAAACAAATCTTCTCAAGCTGCCTTGAAAGCAAAAGATGCCAAAATCAGGAAGCTTGATGTTAATTTACAAAGATCCCAATATGTTATCTCCTTTTATGAGCAAGAGAACAAGCAACTAGAAGTTAAGCAGAAGTTTATGCAAATCAAGTACATCAAGGCAAAGAGGGAAGCTGAGAAAGCCAAATTTTAGCTTGATGAGGCTTATGGAGATTATGGAGAGCAGATGATGAACAAGGACAAAGAAAAAGGCCAAGAACAAGAGGATTGAAAAAGGCCTTAGAGCTTGAAAGACAAAAAGAGGTAGAATTGGAGGAGAAGCTCACTCTAAATGAGCATTTGGTCAAGGACATAGTTGAAAACAAAGATTCTTGGCTTGAGAAAGTGAACATACACTTGGACCCTCTTGGAAAAAGAAAACAGAGATGTTGAGTTGCAAAGGAAGATGGCTGAGTATTATGTAAGGAGAAACCAAGTGGCAAGGAGCAAGCTCAAAAGAGCTCATGAGAAAATTGACAAATTGACCAAGTGAGAGGAGAGGAGGAGTCTTGACATGCTTGCTGAGGCATCCCTACATGCCTCTAATCTTTGATTAGTCAAAAAAAACACATTTGTGGGCATGATGGACCATTTTTTAGTTTGAAGTTACTTGCTGAGATTTCCAGATAATTTTTAGCACAGTCATGGAGGTCAAACGCGCAGCGGGGCATCCAATGAGGAAAAGGTCTGCATTTGTGGATTCACAGTGATGAGTACATGTACCTTGTGCATTTTCTAAGGTTTAGGAGCAGAACTGGTTTCCCAAAAGGGCCAAAAACCCTTAAAAAATGACCTTCCTGCCCTCTTTTTGGCCTGGGCGCTGCGTGCTAAGCAGTGTTGGGAGATTGACTTTTGACAGGGAAAATAAACTCCAAATGAAAAATTCAAGATATTCTGGAAAGTAGACAAGTAGAGCTTTCCAACAAGCTATTGTGGACCCAATTTGGACATTGGGAAGGCCTCCAAAAGTGCAGCTGAAGTTGAAGGGCGCGCCTGGCATTGGCACTGTGCGCCTAGCACTAGTGCTGCGCGTTTGACAGATTGTCCAGTTTTTCACTGTTTTGTCCCAGTTTTCACTTTCACCTTGGAAAATCATGATTTTATCCTTGTAATTGATCAGTTGAATGTAATTATGATGCTTCTAGAGCTTACTAGGGTAGATTCATCAGGTAAAACAAGTTCATGAGGTGTAATGTATCAGTTTGTTTGGGTTAGGGATGAGTCACTTTGACCACCCTATTTTCTTGTTAGTAGTTCAAATCTTGTTAGAAATAGCTCCTCTTCTCATGGATTAGACCCCCTGAGCTTAGGATGAGCTTTTTGGGGTCTATATGATGTTTTTCCTCAGTCATTATGTGGGTTGGACTCAGTTGGAGGCTTATGCTTTGAGTAGAAATTGTTTTGCATAAGTTTCAGCAAGAGATTAATGAAAAGTTGCAGCTATTTCTTTGGGATCCATGTGGTATGATGTTCAATTCAGTTTTATCTATTGTGATCATATGTTAGAATGTTTTTTTCACTTCATCAATCATTTCATTGCTTTTAAGTGGGTATTTTCAAGTTGATAGGTAGAACCCATAAGATTTATGCTCTGTTTTGGGAAAATATTCACAGTCTATGTTTTCTTTAGTTTAGGAAGAATCCATGTTGCTTACATGATCTTTCTAGCTCCTCACCTATCTTTAACCACCTCGTTCATCAAATCCTAGAGTGCTAAGCCTTGTGCCTTGAACAGCCTGCAATGTTGACCTAATTTCCTTGCCCTAACTATTTGGGTCCTTCTGACCCAGCAAAACCCTTCAAAATTAAATCAAAACCCTGTCCTACTATACCTAGCCTAATATCATTTTCTTGATCCAGTCATCTTGGCTGAGATCCTTATGGAGAGATCCCTCTCCTGGCCTAGTAGGGCTAGCTACTTGGTTAAGCGTAGTTTGTGGTTACCCTGGCATTGCCTTCCTTCAGCCTGAGGTTCAATCCAGGTGATAATAGTAGGCACAAGAGAAACAAGTATAGGTGAATGCGATACTACTTCATAGTTTGTCATAATTGTAGTGGCAGGGGTCACTTCAGATCAACCATGGACATGAGGAAAAAACTAATGGGGCATATGGTAGTAGGTATCCTACTATACACAGGTCGAACTGATCTGACACGATCAAATATGGCAGGTTGTTGGACACTCCGGATAGGAGAGGTGATAGACACAGGTACTATTCCAGTTTTGGCTCTGACATGCATCATGATCATCATCGTTATCATCTTTATAGGATGAGTGATAGAGGATACTTTCCATATGAGTTTAAGAAAGAAAGCCACCTACCTTTGATGGAGAGATGAAGAAATCACAGGACGCAGAGGCGTGGTTTCTTGGTATGAAGAAATTTTTTTGATTGCATGGCTATTCAGAAAACATGAAAGAAAAGATAACCACTTTCAATCTCAAAGGTAAAGAGGATATTTGGTGGGAAGATATGAAGAATGTAAAAGGTATACATGAGAAGGATTTGACTTGGCATGCATTTTAAAGGATCTTCAAGAAGAATTACTTGTCAGAGAGGTACTATGATGACAGGGCTAAGGAGTTTTATGAGTTGTGGATGGGTTCTATGAAAGATGATGAGTATACTAGCAGGTTTTTGGAGCTGTTGAGATTTGTGCCTTACCTCAGGGAGGAGAAGGCCAAGGTTTAGAGATTCATCAGTAGACTTCCAGTAGCATTCAGAGACCAGATTGAGTTCGATGAGCATAGAACATTGAAGGAGGCCATCCAAAATTTGAAGCATTGTTATGAGCAGTGGAAGCACAAAGTTGATCCTATGAATGACTTGAGAAGAAATGAGAAATATAAAGGAAAATAGCCAACAAAGAGAGGAAGACCTCAAGATCCAAGTGAGAAAGAAAATGTAGTTCCTTACAAGAGATTCAATACACCTGAGAAGGGACATGGAGAGCAGCAGGCTAGAGGTGGTGGTAGGGAACCATTGCAGTGTTGGATATGTGATAAGAATCATCGTAAGAGGGATTGTCCGTAGTATCATAGTGGTAGTACACCCCAGATCTACAGTGCTCAGGAGGGGCATACAATCAATAATTTTGGTCATAGAATTCCTCGAATCTATGAAGTTGTGGACAACAGGCAAGCAAATCATCAGGAATTAATCATTGGGATGGATGGTAAGCGTTATGATCAATTTGTTTCTATTTTGATTGGTCTTTGATCTAACTATAGTTATATTAATCCTGACCTTGTGGATAAGTGTGGTTTGAGAAAATAATTGCATGAAAAATCTTGGTTGGTACAGTTGGATATAGGTACAAAGAAGAGATTTCACCATTGGGTGAGAGCTTATGCATTTGAGATAAATGGTATGCCTACAATAGCACATTTTAATGCATTTCCATTGAGATCATATAGTATGCTTTTGGGTATGGATTTTCTATACCTTCACAGAACCAAAGTGGATTGCTTCGACAAGGACAATGAGTGTACTTTGTAGGGGAAGAAGAAGCCTACATCAGTGAGGATGGTTACTGCTATGAATACTAAGCGTAGTTGCAAAAAAGGTTGTGTGATGTTTGTAGTACACATTTCTAGTGACAAGGGTAAGGAGATTGAGGATGCAGATGTGTTAAACAAGTACCCAATTTTATTCCCTGAGGGTATTACAGAGTTTCCACCTCATAGGGAGGTATAATTTCCTATTGAATTGGTGCCAGGGGCATCTCCAGCATCAAAATCACCTTACAGGATGAGCACACCTAAGTTGGTAGAGTTGAAGATGTTGTTGAAGGAAATGTTGGACAAAGGATACATCAAACCCAGTGTATCACCTTGGGGCACACCAGTGTTGTTCGTGACGAAGAAAAATGGTACTCTTATATTGTGCATTGACTATAGGTGGCTGAACAAAGTGACCATCAAGAATAGGTACCCTTTTTCGAGGAGAAATGATTTGTTTGATTAGTTGAAGGGAGTAGTAGTGTTCTCTAAGATTGACTTGAGATCGGGATACCATCAGGTACGCATCAAGGAAGAAGATATCTTCAAGACTGCGTTCAAGATGAGGTATGGGCATTGTGAGTTTATTGTTGTTCCATACAATTTGACTAATGCTCGAGATACATTCATGTGTTTAATGAATAGTGTGTTGCATCCTTATCTAGACAAGTTTGTTATTGTATTCATTGATGACATACTAGTATATTATAAGGATGAGGAAGAACATGTCAATCATTTAGGAGTAGTGTTGAGATTGCTAAGAGAGCATCAATTATATGCTAAACTTAGCAAGTGCAACTTCTTTCAGACTGAGGTACATTACTTAGGGCATGTTGTCTCCAAGGATGGCATAGAAATAGATCTAGAGAAGATAAGGGCCATCATGGAATGGGAAGATCCTAAGAATGTGGATGAGGTGAGATCATTTATGGGATTGGCAGGTTACTACATGAGTATCATCAAGAACTTCTCATGCGTTGCATATCCTATCACATCATTGTAATGGAAAGGTAAGAAGTTTGAATGGACAAAAGAATGTGAGTCTATTTTTTAGCAACTTAAGTAGTTGTTGACACATGCACCAGTGCTAAAGATTGTGGATCTGGACAAGGAGTTTGTAGTGTGTACAGATGCTTGCAAGAGAGGACTCGGTGGAGTTCTCATGCAATAAGGATAGGTATTGTGCTATGAATCACGGAAACTGAATGAGCACAAGCAGAACTATTCGACGCATGATCTTGAGCTAACAGTGATTGTACATGCATTGAAGATGTGGAGGCACTATATTCTTGGCAGGAGGTTTACATTGATGAGAGATCACAGTGGGTTGAGGTATTTATTTGAACATCCGAATCTAAATTCCAGGCAAACTAGATGGTTGGCTACCCTTAGTGAGTTCGACTTCGAGATCAGATACATCAAAGGGAACGAGAACTGGGTTGTAGATTCTCTTAGTAGGAAGGTACAAGTAAATCATATAGCAGCTATGAGCTCTTATGGGACAGAGTTATAGGATAGGATCTTATAGGTGGGACAAAGAATGGCAAATGCATGGAGATTATGCACAGGTTACAATAGAGCACAAGTACAGGTACAGGTGCAGGTATAGGTACAAGTGATCGGGATGCATATTATTGTCTCACTGCAGATGATTTGGTGAGGTTTAGAGATAGGATCTATGTGCTCAAATTCAGTGATGTCAAGAATCTTATATTAAGGGAGTTTCACGCCAATCCATACTTGGGTCATCCAGGATATGAGAAGACATTGACGGTGGTGAAGAAGTTCTACTATTGGCTAAATCTGAAGAAGGAAGTGGCAGAGTTCGTGACTAGATGTTTAGATTGCTAGCAGGTAAAGGTGAAATGAAATCATTCAGGTGGTTTACTATAGCCTATAGTGATTCCAGGATGGAAATGGGAAGTCATTTCCATGGACTTCATTACAGGTCTTCCAATGATAGAGAGGCAGCATGATTCTATTATGGTCATGGTCGACAGGTTGAGAAAGGTAGCTCACTTCATTCCAGTGAAGACTACATATTCAGCTAGTGAGGTACCAGAGGTATTCATCAGGGAGATAGTGAGACTACATGGTGTTTCGAAGAAGATTGTGTCGGAAATAGATGCAAAGTTCACTTCTAAGTTTTGGAAGGAGCTATTTGTAGGCTTGGGTACAGAGTTGGCCTTCAATATAGCTTATCATCTGCAGACAGATGGACATGCAAAGAGGGTCAATAGGATCTTGGAGGATATGTTGAGGATGTACGTGATGCACCAGTAGAGGAAATGGGAGGAGTATCTTCCACTAGTTGAGTTCGCATACAACAATGGTTATCATGATTCATTGAGGATAAGTCCTTTCGAGGCATTGTATGGGTGGAGTTGTAACACTCCCATCAGCTGGAGTGATCCAGTGAACAAGGTACTTATTGGACTAGATATGTTGGCAGATATGGAACAGGAAATATAGGTTATAAAGAAGAATCTAAAGGAAGAATAGGATATATAGAAGATTTATGTGGATCAACACATGGTATTCAAGAAGTTTCAGGTTGGGGAGCATGTGTATTTGTGCATCAATCCCAAGAAAATATCTTTGAGGATTTGTTCATGTGCCAAATTGGAACCACGGTATTGCAGGCCTTTCGAGATCCTTGAGAGGATTGGATAGGTGGCATATTGACTTGCACTACCTATAATAATGAAACTCCATGATGCTTTATGTATTTCATTGCTTTAGAGGTATATAAAGGATGTTGATCATGTTATTGATGGGTCTATATTGCAAGTGGAGCAAGAAGGAGAGTTCCAGCTAGAGTCGCAGTGCATATTGCAGCGGAACCCTCTCATGCTCAAGAACAGAGCCATGGAGAAAGTTAAAGTGTAGTGGAAGCACTTTGGGCTTGAAGAAGCTACATGGGAGATGGAAGGTCAGACGCGGGCCTTGTATCCTTCATTGTTTGTTAATTGAGGCAAAGAAGTTTTGATTTGATGTTGGTATATATTTGGCATATGTTTTGTTGACGTTTTGGTATATGTATTTATATGTATATGGATGTAAATACCGCCATGAGCTAAGTTATAAAGCTCCAATAAGAAGTATGGGTGTCATGTTATTATGGTTGTTACATTGTCATGTTGTCATGAGATTTTTGTTTTGAGCAGGTCTTTCATTGTAAATACTGCAACGAGCTAAGTTATAAATCTCCATGGACAGTATGTTTGGTTTTCAGCGGTTTTGTTGAGGTTATGGTGTGGTTTAACACCGAGAATGGTGTTCCCAAGGGGGAGGGTTCTGTAATAGACCTGGTGAAAATTTCATGTAATAAAAGTTAATAAAGGAAAAAGAAGACCATGGTTACGGGAGACTTATTCAATGTTGAATGTTGGGCAAAGATATCCTAGTGGGCATCACTGGATGTGTGTTTTCACTAAGGAAAATTGGCAAAGGCTAAGGCTAAGGCATTAAAAGGAAAAAATCCATTTTTGGCACATTTATTTATGAAAATAAAGGAAATTAGAAGAAAAGTAAGGTGAAAGGTCACAGGTTTCGTGTGAGGAGGAAATTGAAGGGAAATAATGGAAAATGAATAAATTAGAGGCCTCATTAATAAAAAGGGTTATGAGGATCAATGGGAAAGATTTTTTCTAACCCTTTTGTCAGTTCAACTTTGCAACTCTTTCATTATTCTCTCTCTCTGACTCTTGGCCACCTAGAGTTTTCTTGGAGCACTCTAGTTTTGGATCAAGGAAGGAAAAGCAAGCAAAGGGAAAGGAAGGAAAGAAAGGATCAAGAAGCTTCAGCAGCAACACTTGTAGGTAACCTTTTTCATGTGAGATTTCCTAGCTGGTTTGGACATGTATGGCTTTTATTGTTGGTGTATGGTTCTCTTGTTTTCGGTGGCATGGTTTTGTCAGGTTATGACAGTGGTTTTTAGCCTAGCCTTGGATTTTTCCGAATGCCATGGTATGTTGGGAGGTTTATCTTAGTTTTTGAGCTTTCATTTTTCAGATGGATTTCAGAATGCAGGGTGGAGGTGGTCTCAAAGATCATTCCCAAAGGCTTAAGAATCCCTTAACTGTTATTAGCGAGATACACTATAAACCCTAAGGGAGAGTTTTTAGTTTATAGCCTACTGATATTCGTTTGGATTATAGTAAAGCATGAGAGATTGGTCTCGATTTAGGGCATAGTGATCCAGGATCGGATTGCGATAAAGCCATAGAGACAAGGAGATAGAAAATTCCTCAAGGATAGTGATGGATTCTGGATGGCATTCCAAGTTCGGTTTGGTTGTGGTCAGAGCACTGGTTTTGGTGTGATCATGGTTTAATGAGGGTGGAGGTGGTTGTTCTTGGATTTTTTTTTCTATGAGATCCCACATTCATGCTTGGAATATGGTACGAGGGTGACTGGATGAAATAAAGATTTGGTTTAGTGATGTCTATGGTCAGGTGGTACGTGGAAGTCCTGAACCTGGTCAGATTTGCCTATGATTAATAAAATCTAATTTCTCTTATTTTTGCATTTTTTTATATATGGATTTGATGGTTGTCATATCTCTGATATTTATATGGTTTTATGCTGGTTATAAGCATGGTTATATGACCGGTTCATGTCATGATCATTTCATGTATTACTTGTAATTTTTAAATGGATAGATGCAAGACCTAATTGATGTGATAACAGTTCAATGGAGAAGGTGGTGATCCTTCTGGTTATGTTTCATAAGTTCTTTCAGTCATTTATGCTTTATCTTGTGTCCTACACCTGTAGGTTACATTGATGCCAAGTGTTTGACAGAATGTCAGTCCTAGTTGGGGATGCTCAGGCCTAGTCCTGAGGTTTATTTTTTATTTTTTTACCTTGTCATCATGTCTTTGATGGATTCTAAAGGTTATAACAAGTTCTAGGAAGAGGTCATGATTTTGGGCTAGAAAAGTGGCTCAAATCGTGGCGATGCTGGCATGGGTCTGCTAAAAAGAGTCCAAGGACGCTGGAACATAGGCTTGTGAGAGCGACTGTGGTTATGGACATTGTCTTGCATATAGCATGAGAGTGACCAGGGGTTAAAATGCTTAAAACGTTAGTGGGACTTAGGGACAAGATGTATGAGTGGCTGAGATGTCTCATGTGGGTTTTTTTGTTGATGTGGATGGGTTTGTTTGGTATGTTCTATCGGTTCCATTTCCTTAAGTTCACCAAGGAATTTGAATCCCTTATAGTGACCTCTATCATCGCACGTTTACCCTGGCTGGTCGATTGCTTGGGTGGACCTGGGAGGAGGGGGTGTTACACTAAACTTCATTTGACTCAAAAAATCATTAACTTATTTTTCTGCAGCTCTAGTGTTGACTATGAATGGGCCAACCTGTGCTTTTAGTTTAAATTGATCGTTTTGTTCTCTATAAAAAAATTTAACATAATCCATGGTCATCATCTACCTGATATACTCTAGTTCAAAAATCCTCATAGGGAGGAACACTGGTAATTTGTAAGGTGGAAGCTCGCAACCATAGATCCTGATTTCTGTGAAATTCTAGTATAAATACCAGTGTCCAACTTTTGACTGCTCACTCAAATGTAGAATCCTTTTGATTTTTGTTGAAACTCTAGGAACTACATCACTACTTAACAATCATATTGCCATATACAAAAATAGATTGAAAAAATCACTTAAAGAAAATTCTTGAGAAGTTGTCCTCACTAATGAGGTTCAATGAATCACTCACTTTGGTTTTCCTTCAACATCCAATTTCTGTAAAGGAAACTTAAACCTTTCTAACTAATTATATAAGAATAATTAAATCAAAACTGACTAGTGCTTGAATGAACCTTCAACATTGAACTTTAAAAATTGATCATGAATTGCATCGGACAAAAACTGGATGTAATTGAACAAGATTGAAGGTTTTTTATGAGAAGAAAAGAATGATAAAACCCCAAAATAACTTCATCTACCCACTGATCATTGGGATATCCTAATAGAAAAGGAACTAAGGAAATAGCATGCCTATACATCTCAGGGAACATTGCAGAGGGATAAGGTGGGTTTGTTCCGAGTAATTCTGAGTTTTTTGGTAAAAATGACTCAAAGATATGCACTCTTTGTGAAAAAGAAAGTTTCTGGTAAATATCCATTAGAGCATCAGTAGAAAAATGGTGAAGGGAGTCTCAAGGGCTTAACTGGAGGGCTTGATAAATTGACTCAGAGGTTATGTAGAAAAGAGTTTCATTATTTTGAGCAATTACAGCTCTCTGACTGGGAAGATATCGGGCTCCACACCAAGTGAAAAATTCTAGAAAATTATATGTCTAAGGCAATCAAAACTGGGGTAATAAGGATTCCTAGAAGAAAATTTGTCATTGAAATCTTCATATTTCTTAAAATCCCAGTGGTGAAGTTCATACAAGTCGAATTCACAATTGGTCTCCACAATTTTGAAATGGGTGTCAATCAGGGGCAGTTCATCTAAATTAGTTACAGGTGGTAACAGAGGATTGTCTACAAACACTTTAGACTTTCCTTTAGTGCTAGCCATTGGGGAAAAATAAATTTATTGAGGACAATTGGATAATTACCTAGAAATGGTGATGATTGAATGTTGGTAATCGTCGAAATTCCTTTACAATGTCGTGCTAGGACTTCTAGTTGCAGGCATAAATGGTGAAAGGATTTCATGTGGAGAGGATAACAACTTTTATTTTGGTGTTTGTAATGGATTCTAGTTGCTATCTGTTATTTCCACAGAATTTTTAACGCTCTTGAACATTGGCGAGAGAATTAAATGGCTTAATAGTCTATTGATGGTGTTGGACCCACCAACATTTAGGGGATCTCCCCAGTATGAAGTCCCAACTAGACCTCACACCATTTGGTGTAGGAGTCCCATTTGGTATGATGGCCCAGTTGCCATTATCTTAAAGATATGCCTTAGCTCTTGCTTGTTAGCACATCTGAGTGATTTTATTTCTCTTCAAACAACGAGGTTTGTGTGCCTGGTGAGTGCTTAGTTCCGCTTGTGTTAGAGTTATTTCACTACAAAGGGATAGGGTGGAAGTGAGTCTTAGGTTGAAAGGGAATAGTCCCAACTCTGCTAGAGACACACAACACAACAAGACATGTGTAGCTTCCAACGGAGTAGTCCATGTGGATGCAGCAGTCACGAACAAAAGGTGAAAAGATAGCACGTACAACACCCAGCGGAATAGTCCACACTAGTGCGACGGGTGTTATAACAAGTTTACAAGAATGAATTTGTTGAGTGTCCAACAGGATAGCCCACACGGGCGAGATAGTGTTAGAAACTGATACAACACATTTCCAATAGCATATGTACTAAAACAACCGAAATAGCTCAAATATCTTAATATGGGTTAAAGAAACATGCATTACAAGTGTCCAAAGAATGGTCTTACAAACGAATATAATACGTGTGAAAACATGCTGACCTGTTAACAAGCTTCTAAATTAAGCGAAAGTTCCAAGACACATCCATACACTAGTACATTACTAACCCTGATAGTGGGGCGTTTGGGCCACTGCTTGCTCCTTAAAGAAAATATTACAAAATCTCAAGGCTACGTGGGAGGAGCCAAGGTGAAAAGTCTTTTGCATGTACAAATGAGGGGTATTTATAGCCAAGGGTAAAACTGGCCCATGCGATTGTTCGACCTCCCTCATGATTGTTCAGGTTTACATGTGGGTCTCTTGGGCTTCCACGTTACATTACACTGATTACAACAGTGTGGCCCACAGTAGTGATGTGGCCAAGATGACTCATGACATGACTCGACACGACAAAGCTGTTGTGTTCATGCTGCTGCTGGTGTGCATGTCAAGCTGTAGTGTTGTTGAATGATGGATGTTCTCTTGTTGTATCATAGCTTAACCTCCACATGGCAAGGTGTGTGGAGTCTTCAATGGTCTTGGTGTTTGCTTGATGTTGCATGTGCACGTTGCTCCTTCGCTTGTACTTTCTCATGCTTCATGTGTTCGTCTGTTCTTGAACAAGTCTTCTTACATGCGCTACTTGTTCATCCTGTTTGTCATCGCACCATATCTCATCCATGTACCTGTATCTACAATCACTCATGACGAGACGACATCAAAACCAGAAATATCCTAGTCTACCATGGTGCATTTGCGTTAGCTTTTGGATGCAGGTGACTGGGAGAGGGGACAAGGCTCTGCAACTGTGCAAGGCAGATTTCAAGGTGGGATGCGGGCTCCAGGCACTATCCATGAAAACTACATAGAGGTCACTGGGAGGCTGAGATGCTTAATCCAAATCAGCAGTGACTATCTGTAGGATCTGGCTTGGCTAGAGGGTAGATCTGCATAATTTTTTTCAGGGAGACAGTGCAGGGAGCAGGGGGAGACTAGTAGAAAAACCTGTGTAATTTCTCCATAGAGCTGGCAGCGAGCTGCGAGAGGCTGTTGACAAAGATTGCGCAATTTTCTTGGGGAGGTGGCAACGGACTACGGGAGGATGCTGGAAAAACCTATGCAGAGCTAGGAGGCTTGCTTGTTGGACATCCCTACACAGTTTCTGAGTTGAGCGGGATGTTGGGTATCTTGGAGATTGCACATGAAAACAACATAATTTTCAGGGTGAGTAATAGGTCGATTGACAGGGTGACTGGCTGGAAAAACTGCGCAATTTTTTAGGTCATTGTAGTGATGGACACAAGGTGTCTATCTGGCATGTATGCACAGTTTCTTCAGTCAGCGAAAGCGAGCATACTTGGAAATTTTTGCGCAATTTTTTAGAGTGAAGCCTAGGGTCACTTCCCAGTCAAACTCTTTGGTTGACCAACTAGAGGCTTGGTTGATGTGCTTGCAGGCATCACAGATTGAGATGGCTTGCTCAGAAACTTATGCATTATTCTGGGTGACAGTCGGTTGAGTCGATTCCAGGATTGCGTAGTGCAGACTAACTGGGAGGCAGCCTCAAGCTAGCTTCAGAAAAATGACTAAGTGCATGAACGAGTGACTTCGTACATGCATTAACTTGTGAACACACACTTAACATGACTTGACGACAAGACACCTCAAACCATCAAGATAACATACACTCAATGTGACTGAACGACGGCATCAGAAACAAGCACAACACTTATGATAGATCATTGAACGACCATGACAACACTTGCACGACAGTGCATACAACTTCGTGTGTGAGTGTGATGGATGTTTACATAGAGAATGCAACTTGTACACACGAAGGCATACTTTGTTCATGGTTAGAACATGACTGCAAGCATGACATTGTGATCAACATGCAAAAATATGTCTGATGAAGGGTTAAGCGAGGAGGGTGCAAAGACTCAACATGGGCTCATGGGATGAGCTTGTGTGCTTGCAAACATAAAGGAAAAACCCAAGGAAAGCTCTGAAATTGGATGCAGGCCAAAATTTTGGTGGGTGTTGCAGCCGCTACAACACAGTCACCTCTTAGATTTAGCGGAAGGTGATGACAAATAGTAGTGGGAACTTGGTAGGAGGCGGAAATGGCAAGATAATTAGCGGAAGGAATGAGAGGTTTGTGGGGAAGGTGGCAATGGTTTACGATTTTAAGCAGATGGGTTCTGTAATTTTTAAGCGCATGCCACATATCAAAAGCGGAGTCAGGTGAAACCACTTTGTGGACCCCCCCCCTCTCCATTAAATTTCGAGAATGTAGGGGGTCATGTAATGTGTCGAAGGTTGTTGATCTCAGTGCACCCAATCGTGTCTATCAAAAACTGCACAAAAGTTAATTGCTCGGCAGGCGATCAATCGAATCAATTTATTACAAATAAAATAATTTATTAAAAATGATAAATATAATAACAATAAAGGAGAAGTATTTAAACATACTCGCTGATACTAGAGACATAATATTTTCTTCTTCTTTTGTATTCTTTTCTCCTGTTTTATATTTTATCTCTTTCTTTTGATTTTTGTTTATTTTTCTTATTTTTATTTCTCTTTTCTTCCTTTTTTAAAAATGAAGGAAAATTACAAACTATTACAAGGGTAAAAATAAGTTACAACACATCCTTCCATCACCACGTCCACGGGAAGATTCTCCTCCCCTGCATCGTCCTCTTCCCTCAAACCAAGACTTCTTAGCTTTGATCATTACAACTCTCAAAACCCAGAAGGTGAAGCCCTCCTAATTCATAAAGAAGATATATGAGATTCTTAAGATCCAGGTTTCCACACATCGATCTTAGAGACCGACATTGCTTCTCGAAGAGAAGGGACTCATTGGACAATTCATTGGTATCTATCCATCCCCACAAACTCTCAACCTATGGCTGAATCACAATTAGAATCCACTCATCAAAGGGCAAGTTTCATCTTCCTTCTATAGTTGTGGTTTTTTCACATTCCTCTTTGAGCATAAGGAGGACCGAGACCTCATCTTTCGGAGTGGCCCCTACTTCATAGGGGCTCAGGGTCTGTATTTGGACCATTTTGGTTCCCAAATTGTCCCAACAATGAAGGGAAATTCAAGAACGCATTCACTAAGGATAGAAATCCTCCTACTTCATGTTAAAAAGGTTGGGCTCCCTTTACCTTAGGGGGTATTCTTTGTTTTTAACTAAAGAAATTTTCTTTAAAAGCAAATAGAATTAGGCCAGATTAACAATATGAGAACATTTTTTGAAAAAATGAGTGGTTAAGAAATAGATGGGGAGGCGACTTACAATAAAAAAAGGACCTGCGAGTCAAATGAAATATTCAAATACGCAATCTGAATAGTTAACAATACCACAAAATACTACATAGAACATAAATAAATATTAAAATGAAAGGAATAAAAACCAACATAAAATACTCTAGCATTTTGAGTATTGTATTATTTGTTGTAATACCAGTGAGATAAAGCCTAATATCCTATGTTGTATTGCTTCTCAACAGTGCATAAAGAAACAGAAAGAATCACACAATCTTACAATAGTATATATTGACAGTAATGAATTCATTATTTGTTATAACAAACCAACAATGCTCACGTCAATTACTAGTTTGTTAATTTTCTCAAAATAAAATGGTGTTGATGATTAATGAAAACAAAGACAAAATGAAGTATTGATGGTATATAATAGTTAAAATAATTATTAAAATTAGACAAGAAGGGTCATGCACTGGCATATCCAATTAACCAATAATTCAATTAAATACTACAATTCATACATCCTAGATAGTATGTATATCTATGAAAATATGTGAATCAAACAAACTTTCAGTGAACTACAAATCGATCAGGTAAATGAATAGTCCACAGATTTAAATCAAAACACATGATGAACATGGAAGAAAACAGAGGCAAAAAATATATATATTTATTCAAGAATCATATTAGAAAACTTCCTAATTCTCTACATATCGGTTCATACAAGTATAATTAGCCCCTAAAATGTAAGCTTGTAACCTATGAATCCAACCCTCTCCTTCACAAATGGGAAATTAGGGTTTTTATAAAAAATAATTAAATAACTGTCTCGAATAATTGTTCCTTAACTAAAACAAAATACGTTGCATAATTAAACTTTAATCTTTTCCCCTTGGAGTTGGTCTTGAAGTCATTATAGATTCTTAGGGTTTGAATGACTTAAACGATTTCCTCCTTAAACTAATATATGTAATTACTAATATATTTGTAATTTATTGCATTTGATTTCCTACGCCATACAAAGATTTGTAATTTATTGCATTTGATTTCCTACACCATACAAATGAGGATTAATTCTAAATAATTATATAAAACTCATAAAAAAATGTAGTAAATTCATTTTTCACCTTTTTTTAATAACTTTCTAAAATTCTATGAGGATAAGTAATTTGAGTAAAACATCGTACCTTGTGCTTCATCACGAATTAATGCTTCTTTGATTTAAGACCTGCAATAAATTGAGGTAAATCCCTTCAAAATATAACAGACCCTAAATCACCTATTGGGGTAAATCCCTTCAAAATATAACAAACCCTAGATTTTGTTTTAGCCAAATTTATTGATCATTCTTGATCCCGCATAATAAATCAATAAATCATAGTAAATCTTCTCTAACCTTAACTTAAGCCTTCTTTAAATACGATTAACATATTTGTGAATGACCTTAATAAAATGTTATAAAAATATTAATAAATTATTGTACTTACTTCTTATACGCTCATCTTAAAAAGTTTTTTTAAAAATTAACCTTTGTTTAATTATAAGCAATGTAAAATATAATTTCATATCTATGAAGTGGACGCTTCTCGTGAATGAAGTTTAACAAATTTTTTTATTAATGATGACCTTTAAATTTATGTGATACATTTTTTTTTATTTTTATTTTGATCTTTATTTTAATTATATAACTATTTATTTATAAAGACATAAATTGAAAGTGAGATAAAGCATCATCGTAATTGATTTATTTCTTTTGTTCTGATGCAGGTTTACTACGTAAGATATGTTTGAAGAGCTTATAATCTAATTACTTGTTATAATTTACTGTAAATATTAATATATAATATTTTCTTTCATATGTTTTTACTATTCTAAACATTTGTTTGTATGGCTGGAGCTATAGATAGCTAGTCTGCTAATTCAAATTATTAACCATTTAATTATGTACGGGTGAGTAATAAATATTAAATGAATAATAAAATTTGATTTGATTTCAGATTCAACAATATATTTGAATTTTGTGTTACTGAGTATACAGTATAAAATATGCATCTCATCGATGGAATTTTGGATGTTGCTTACATGTTTAGGTTTAGACTCAGTGGTGCTTGTCAAATAACTTTAAGTTCGATTTTTATATTGTAAATATAAATAAATAATTCGATTTTTATATTGTAAATATAAATAAGTCATGCAATGATAATAATTTATAAATTTTGATCAATTTAATTTGTATGATAGTATTTCATAAATATTGATTAATTTCAAATAAGTAATTCTTTGAATTACTATCGAGATGTGGAATTACTTTCATCTTAATTTTTTATTTCAATCCTAATACCATATGACATGATTTTTACCACTATTTACTTAGGTTAAATTATGTTGTCATAATTCATTAGTTTAAGAAAATTTAACATGATTACCTTTAAGTGAGTTAATTATAGAATATATTTATATTTCCTCCTTTTATAAACACTACTCCCCTTTTTGTGGACACTACTCATTTTGTGGACAACTAGTTGTTAATCATATTTAATTTTATTTTTATTTTTAATAATGTTTTAGTGGTGTGTATTGTTATGACATTTTAAATAGTGTTGTTAATTATTTATGTATATTTATTTATATGTGATAAATATCATTAGAAGAATAAAATAATAATAATAATAATAACACACACACACACACTTATGAATATGATGCGTTATGTCGCAAAATATTATTAATGTTATTTTTCATGATTGAAGTTTTTAATTTATTTTACTGATACAATGTTTTCGTTTGACAAAGGATAATGTGTCAAATGTGAACCTAGGGGGTCAGGTAAGAATAACGAAAATAGGATAAAGGCTAATGTGAGACAAAATCTCTAGAGGAAACCCTAAATTCAAATAGGATCAAATTTAGCATCAAAAGACCATTGGACTGCCAATTTCAATCTAGAAAATGATGTTCCCTTTGTCATCCATGTCTAGGTGAATTTCCCCACTTACCTCTCCATTTTTGGAATAATGAAACCTTCAGAACCATCATAGACACTCTTGGAAAATTCATTGACAAAGTAGAGCAAAAGGTTCCAATGTTCGCATGTGCTTAGATCTACGTAGAACTGAATCTAGAAAAAGGTTTATTGGAAGTTGTCCAACTTAATATGAATAGTTGTTCCTTTATCGAGCAAGTTGATTACGATAATCTCCCATTCAAGGTCAAACATTACCATGAGTATGGCCATTTATTCAAAAAAATCCCCAAAAGCATGAATCAAGAAAATCTCCAAGCTAAGGGCCAATGGAAAGCCCGTAAATGAAGAAGAATTCTAAAAAAGCAAGGGCAAAAGTACATGTAGAACCCCCAAGAGAAAAGGGGGTCCCCACCCCTGGTTCATCCCTCTCACGCTCAAACTTTGGTGCAAGGATATCAAGCAAGTAAATCTACCCCTCTTTTGCAAAACAAATTTGCTCCCCTCGAAGTTGAAGACCCCTCTGATGAAGTGGAAGAAGGGGAAATCCTAGAAATTATTCAATGTTTGGGGGAGTTGAAACTCCCCCTGCAAAAAGGAAGAAGTTATGATTTCTCTTGGAGATATCCACATCCACTTGGACACCACTGAAGACCAACTATACAAGGCCAAAGAGGGCTTCATGTCTCCCATAAGTATCCAATTAAACCAGGGGGGTTTCAAGTAAAATGAAGATCGATCTGATCATGAAGTGGAAAAATAATTATAAAAAAACTGCACCACTTAGAAGCCAAGTCAGAGAACCAATAAGGTGGTTAAATACTAGTATGCAGAAAGAGATAAGGATCTTGGAAAGGAACTCATCATTCAACACTAGGCTTTAATAATTTTAAAGGCCCCAAGAAACAAAGCACCACAAAACCTCATCTAAGTGGGGGCTCAAAGGAAACCAGTTAATAATGAATACAGCCTCCTAGAACTGCAGGGGATTTGGAAGTGACATAAGAGAATCTACAATACAAATCCTTATGAAGTAGGTAAATCCCCACCTTCTCTTGCTCCAGGAAACTAATTTATGGGAACAAGTACCCCTAGTCAAGAGTATATTAGTATGGAGAGGATGTTGTGCCTCTACCATCGAATGAAGGGGAGACTTTGGGGGCCTATGCACCCTATGGTCTACCCAAGTCTTTAGTCTCTTAATGGAGGAAAAAACTACCAACTAGTTAGCTTTAAGCCTGCTTCATATATTTTCAACTAAAGTGTGCAATTTCATCAATATGTACATGTTTTTAGATTATTCGGAGAAGATGTGTTGTTGGGACTCCCTCATGAACATCAAGACATCCCTCCAAGTGTAATATGCATTGCCGAAGGAGATTTAAACATTATAATCCACCCTTAGGAAAAGAAAAGAAGGACAAGAGTCAAAGACCCCTTTAAAGAGCGCATGGAGGACTTTATCTCCCACTAGGACTGCCTAGATATCAAGCCTACATAACTTGCATCTGTAGGCCAAGGTGCATGAATGATGAAACAACATCAATGCAATCATGGTAGAAGGAAACCAGATAACTTCTTTGGAAGAAATTAAGAAGGTCACAATAAAACACTTTAGCAACTTATATAAGGAAGTTGGGGATTGCTTGAAAATGTATTTGGAGGAATTTATACAATATATACCCAACAAGATAGGAGAGGAGCTCAATGCAGTTCTAGTGGGCCCAATTTTTGAGGAGATAATCGCTCTTAGGATTAAACTGGTGCTTCCTCAAATAATGTCCAACAACTAAGGGGGGTTTATGGGAAGTAGGAAGATAGTGGATAATGTGATTCTTATTCAGGAAGCCATTCACTCCACCAAATATCGTGGGAAAAAAGGAATGCACATCAAACTCAATATGGCCAACACCTTTTATAGGGTTTGTCACTCCTCCTTGTTTTCTATTCTAGAAATATTTAGCTTCTACTATAAATTCATCAATTGGATCTCAGCATGCATAATTAGACCTTTCTTTTCCCCTATTATTTGTTGGTTTTTTAGCTAATAAACTTAATTGAATAAGAAATAAAATTCACGCAAGAAACAAGAAACTAAATTCACAATCATAAACAAAGATGTACGTGGTAAAACCCTCACAGTTTGTTATGGAAATCTAAACGGAGCAAGGGATTGGAATTATTTTATTAATCTAGGTCAATAATTACTTTCCAATACATTTTTCCTCTCAAGCTACAACATTTTAATCAATATGAAACATTACAAATTACCTATCATTATGAAACTACCTAATCAGTAAAACAAGACTTACTGAGGTAAATTACATTTGCAACATCTTTTAATTTTTTTCATTCTTAACATTATCCATAACAGGCCTATGGGTTTCTTCAAATCCTCACGAGAGTTTCGTTAGGGCTTCCCCCTCTCCCCCTTCCTTTACATCATTGTGGTAAAGTTTATAAGTTATAAAGTAGAATTAAAGTGTAAGGATCATCATTTGTCTGACATTAGGTTTGTCTAAGGTGTTAAGAGAATAAACCATGCTCAATTCGCAAATGACATCATATTTCTTAGAGGGGCCTCTACAATAATAATGTCAAGATTCAAGCAAATTGTCGACAAATACCTTCATGTATCGATGGGATTTATAAAATAAGGGAAAATCCATATGCATCCTTGGAACGCCCACAGGAGTCAATATAAAATTCAAATCCTCAAGGTATTGGAAATAGTTGGAAGGGATTCTTGCAGTAATTTAAAATACCTATGTATGACAATATATCTTAAACCTATCATGGATGCTAATCCTGGATAAAATAAAATTACAAATTATTTGATTGGGGGTGCAATGGCTTAATCCTATTGGGAGATTGGCTATGGTTCAATCAATCCTTTCTTCCTTTCCCTTCTTCCATTTCACAACTCTATTGGCACTAGTGAGAGTCTGTAATAAAATGGACCAAGAAATACGTAAATTTTTGTGGTAAGGGGGAAATCAAAACACTAGAAAATCCCCCCTGATCAGTTGGAATATGGTGTGTACCCCAAAATCATTAAGAGGCCTCAACATCAAGGACCCTCTGCACATGAATATTTTTATGTGACCAAAACTAGCTTGGAGAATCATTTCAAGCTCATTGAAATGGTGGAAATCGGTCCTCCATAAGAAACATATCCAGGGTAATAGAAAGATATTCCTTAATAATATTCCAGTCATAAGTGGGGAATCTAGCATATGGAAATTCATATCAGTAGCCATATGACTCATCAAATATAAATTTACATGGTTCCCTAGTAATGGCAAGTGGATTGGTATCTAGAATGAAAAGTATTAAGGAGGCTCCCAATTGATCTGATATTTACATATTACCAACTCAAGGATTGGCTAGATTGGAAAGGGAAGAAGACGCTTTTTGACATCTCCTCAAGGTCTAGCACAAGAAAATGGAAAGGTTGGAAATCGGGTCCTACTCCCCCTCATCTCAAATTGAAATGTGAGGAGTTGCAGCTAAGCCTTGCGGGCCAAGGCCCCCTTCACTTGGAGGAAGAATATGAGAGAGGTTGGGGCAATTCAGCTTATTCAATTAAAGATTGTTATGGAGTGATTCTTTTCCAATAATCCCCCCACCCCTAAATCGAAAACCTGGACTCAAATTTGGAATAGTGAAATCCTCCCGAAAATAAATATATTTTGTTGGGTCTTAACCCATAAGAAGATATTAACAACGGAGAATTTGGTCAAAAGAGGCATTGTCGGACCTTCATTATGTGATCTTTATAAGAACAAATAGTAAATTATTAACCATATTTTAATCTCATGTCCCTTCACAATTTAGGTATATTCCAACCTACTTTTTTCCTTAAGTGACCATTTGAGAATCATCTGCTAATATACAATAGTTCTTGAGGTCACGGGATTCATGTTACAATAGTATATTTCTGGGGAAACCACTATTTAGAAGGGTCTAGATAGTTCTCCCAAAGTACATGGCCTGAAAGATATAGCTCACTTGCAACATGAAAATATTTCAAGGGGAAGATCCATACCACAAGAAGACTACTGGCAGTCACTAGCTCTTTGAACAAGTCATTCATCTCTAAGAACATCCAACTTAAAAGCTCGCCCCTGGATTCAATGGAGCAGGCCTAGTTCAACACATTGGGAATTCAAGTGGCCCTCTCCACTCCCAACTCTTCTCTAATTTACTGGAAAATCAAACTATCATAACCCGAATTTGGTAGATGGATATCGGAGTAATCTACTCCTATCCTTTGGTTCGATGGTGCGGCTAAAAGAAACCCAGGGATGGTAGGAGAAAGCGGGTTATTTATCACCCCAAGGACCATTGGGAATTTTCCTTTGCTTAGGGGCTAGGATTAGCAACCAATAACCAAGCATAAGCTTATGCACTTCTGTGGAGAATATAGGTGGCTGCAGAGAAAGGGATGTACAAGATCATGATATTGGGGGACATAGCAATTGTAATCAGCCTTCTAGTCAACAAATCACTTCTGCCATACATCAATCTCCAAAGTATTGTCAAGATGATATACCAAGCTCTTGATGCATTCCACGTCAAACAATTTTTTCATGTACATCAACATAACAACAAGGAGGTTAATTTCTTCACTAACGAGGGGTCCATCCTAGCAACAGGTACATTAAAGAGGGGAGGATTTATCATTTGTCTCTATTCCTTAACTCTTCATGGTTTTTTACAATCCTATATCCCACTTTCTGAGGGGCACAAGGAGAATTGTAAACTAGGATAAGCATGCTTGGTTTAGGTGGACTCTCAACTGAGTTTTGGTAAGTGGAAGTTCCATCCATGCATACGTCATGAGAGCATGCATTAGCTACACCTCCCATTTCCATACCTTATGTGATTTGAATTTCAAGTGGATTAGGTAGAGGAGGTATGTTGGTGTAGTTCATTTGGTTTTATTACACAACACATTAAGGATGACAGTGTCAGTGGTTGGATTTCATTGTTAATTCATTGCTCCACTCATGGAACATTGTGTCAAAAGGAGGAGGGTGTATGCAAATCCCACTATCTCTCTTGGCTTGGGGATGTTCACTTTAGAAGGTCTTGAATGGATGGTGTCAATATGGGTGATTAAGCCTTCCTCAGTTCAGATCTCTGTAAGCCTGGGTGACAGACTACTCTGGTGAACTGTGAGCATCACAGGGAGGTGTTAGGAACTGGAATATGTCTTCAAACCATTGCTTGACTTCACTGTGGTAGTTCTTCAAGTATATTAATTTTTTTCTCAATTGAGTCTTTGCAATCTTCTCTAATCTCTCTAGTTGGGTCAGTCAATATGGATAGTTAGAATTATGGATCTCTATTGGGTGGTGGCTATGTTGGGGTATTATACAACGAGGGATTTTTTGTGTATTTTTGGTGTTGGGGTGTCTTATCTCTTCTCCCTCAAATTGGGTTGAACCTTCGAGTGCTCGGTGAGACAAGTTCAGTCTTCTACTCAAGGGGTCAGCTCGAGTCAAATTCTGTAGACCAAGGGATCTCCCCCTCCTCCTTAATGGGGCATTTTACTCCAAGGTGTTTAGAGAGGCAATGTTCAAGGACACTCTATTCCAAGGTCTTGATGAGACCATAAATATTATGCTAGAAAACATCAAACAAATTGTGAACAACCATCAACTCAATGTTGGTTCCTCCACCACATCTTTGGAGTCTATTATGGAATTGTAGGTCTAGGTTATCAGGTTAGACGATGACCCGAAGGAATTCAAAAGATTGGTGTAGGAGATAAAATCCCTAACCACTTAAGAAATGACTCTAACTAGTTGCACATGTCCCCTCTATTCTGACTACCCCCATTGAAAATACGTCAATGAAGCTCATCCAGTTATAGGATCAGTTCCTCCTAATGAAGAGAATAAATAATATTTGTTTTTATGTTTGCAAATATGTATTTATCATTGGAATCTACTGGCGTATCTATAAGTTAGTGGCTTTAGTTGTAGGAGACACCCTTATATCCATTCTAGGGTGCAATTTTGTTATGAAAGTTAATGTTTGGATCTTTGAACCTTTTCCTACCAACAGGGTAAGGCTATCCATTTTTGTATTGGTTGTACAATTTTCCCCCCATCAGAGATTTGATAATTCAAAATAATAATAATAAATTAAAATAATTTAGTTTGCGTTAAAAAAATGAAATATGTATGGTTTATAGTTTAAGAAAACATTTTAGAAAATATTTTAATGTTAACCTTTGTTATAACTTTTAAAAATATATAATTGCGTCGATAAGTGCGTCTATTTTGAAATAGGGATTCCAAAATTTTAATTTAATTATCAATAAGTATTTTGAAATAGAACTTCCAAAATTTTAATTTGATTATCAATAGTTATTGGATAGATGGTAGGCATTTAACCTCCATAAAATATTTTAGAATATTTTTAGTAATAGTAATAGATAAAACGTTAAGATTTATCTTAATAATAGTTATACCCATTCTACTTTTCTAATTAAATTGATTAAACTAAAAGAATGTCATATGAACAAGTGTTATATAAATTGAGTTATGGTTTTTTATGTGTGGTATTGATAAGTGATGGTATTGGCCCATAGCATTGTAACCAAGCCTATTTATAAATTAAAATTATCCATAGTAAAGTGGGAGTGAATCTCCAATTACATCTTTTTTTAAATGTATATATTTTTTACTCATGTATCAAGTCTTTTTGTAATCAATAATAGTAATTGTTTAAAATAAAGTTATATTTTAATTGAATTTAATGATTTTTTTAATCTTTGCAATGTTAGATGTATCGTGACTTAAGTGTTTTGATGCTTTTCATGGATTGATACCTATCAATGTTTATCATTCATTTAATTTATATGGTTGCACTAGATGATATTACGAAATTGTAATATTTATTTTCTTGAATGATACAAATAATAATAAAGGCGTTGTCAACTGAGGCAGAAAATTTACCCAGAAGTCAAAAATTCATTGGAATCCAAACATTTTTCTCAACAAAATTGACAAAAGTAGTGCTTGAATCTTGTTTTTTACAGTGGAAATGGATTTAACACCATAAGCAACCCCTAGGGAATCCAAAATCTTGATATATGTAACCCATATTTCCTAAACTTTATGCCAGATTTTGTCAAAATATTGCTGGAAATTCCATTATTTTTCGGGCAAATTTGAAGCCTCGTTAGACTACGCAAATCATAAATATATAGATATTGTGTGTAGGGAAGAATTATTATTATTATATTTTAAGTGATTTATAGTTTATGACCCACACATTTAGGTAAATTGTCAAAGATAATACGTTGTCATGTATAATATTTTTTTAATTATTTGAAAATCTGTTTAAAAATGTGTTTTTTTCAAAATGTTTGTAATTTGTAGATGAGTTTGGGCTACACGAACTCTTAATATTCATGGATTTTTTTATTTTATTTTTTGTCTTATGGTGACTAAAGAAAGTTGCAAACCTTGGCACCTTACAAAATGACACCCTCAAAATCCAATAGAGTTATTATAAATAAGGAATTCTAAAGGACATATTATAAAGAAGGACATGGAGTGGTATTTGATCCATTTATATGTGCACAAGTCATTAGAACATTAATATAATCCTATGGGTGGAACCACACATTCACCACTACCTAAGGTTGTCCCATAGCTTATAAGGCAAGCAACCCTCAGTAAAATCAAATCTTATGCAATAGTGCATAAAAAACCAATCGCTTTTATTATTGGATCCAACTCCTTTAGGTAATATAATTACTTTATTTTTATATAACAAGTAGAAAATATATATTTTAAAATTTAAAATAAATACAATATAATAAGAAAATTTATTAATCTTTAATAAATATTAATCCCTATTGAAAATCAATAAATTTGCATTTTTATTTGTATTTTTATTAACTCATATTAAAATATATTTTTCCCACGGGGCATAGAATAGACAGTTATGGGGTGTCATTTTAAGGCACTCTATGATGTGAAGGTCATTGGTTCAAAACTTCATATGCAAAAATCCAGTCATGTTAAGGGAAGGTGTGGCCCAAGCAAGGTGTGATCCCTGAGTGATTTTGATGGCTTAGGTATCCCTGGGTGCAATCATCTCAGGACTCACACAACTTAGCAAACAAAAAAAATTATTGAAATATATTTTAATTTTAATTTCATATATTTTAAATATGGGAAATATAAGTGGTTTTGAATATTTCTTAATAATAAATCTAATACCAAAATTTAAAGATTTAATCATTTAAAACAATGCTAAATAATAAAGAAATATTATAATAAACTGCTAAATAATATTGTATTTACAATTTATGTCTTAGAAAGAGATCTAGCGGCTACCACTATGGGGGAGCCTACTCCTTGAGCGTTAGCACAAACTAATCCTTGAGCCTCTATTCCTTGAACCTTATGATAATGAGCCAAACATGTCCCTCAATGGGATTTGAAACCAGGCAGAGGAGATAACATCCCATTGTACCAACCACTAGGTCATCTTAGGAGGAGAATGTAGTGGTTTATATTGTTGTTATTATCCTCGGAATAAGAGATTTGAAAATCCTTGGGAATATGGCTAATCTCGTAATGGAAATTTATGATTCCAAGTTCATAAATAAATATTATCTAACTATGTAAAGAAAATTATAATTTTTTTTGTTGGTAATGATAGTGAAGATATTATCATATTTGTCTTATTCAATAGCTAGATTGATATTCTTTATCACTTTTCTAGTTATGCTTTAAAGAAAATTATAAAGTTACTTTTGCATGCCCACGGGGCGTAGAGCAGGCAGAGACAAAGTGTTATGTTAGGCACTTGTGGTATAAAGGTCACCGGTTAGAAAATTTGTGGGTAAAAATCTAGCCATGTTAAGTTTGGGTGTGGACTAGGCCGAGTGCTATTCCCGAGTGATTTTGATGGCTTAGATGCCCCTAGGTCACAGTTACTCAAGCCACAGGTTAGGCATGCAAGTCATCTCAGGACTCACATTAACTAACAAACAAACAAAAGGATAATTTTTATTTTTTTTAAATAATAGATAAGATATTTGCATATTTTTCATATTGAATAGCTAGATGGTAATTTACCAACCTAGATCCATCTTAAATCCATATCTACCAAGCGCAAAGAGGGATTAAGTCCGGAGTTAAGATGGATCTAATTTGGTACTCCTACATTCCACAATGGATTTCCTCAAGCATTTAAATAGACTTCATCATAACAAATACCATGGGAAAAAACACGGGTTGTCAAAACCTAGAGCCAATCATCAAAAGTGAATTATTAATTTTTTTATTATTTTTTTTTATTTGACTGAGACAAAATGTTTAACATAACATAACAATACATTAAAACATCTCTTCAATATTGGGATGGGTAGCACCTCTCATCACAATCACAATTAGTTTTCACTCAATCCTTAAGGTACTTTTTCAAATTTTAAAATCTTTGAAGAGATATAATTTGATTTTTCAATATTTGATATTTATTATATTTTTGTATATAGGAATAAATTTTTTCATTAATAAATATTTTGGAGAATATTCTATTTTGGAATTTTAATTACCATTGTAGATCCATCTTAATTCTAGATCTACCAAGCACCGAGAGGAATCAAATCTCTCAAGATGCAAACCTCTTTTTAAGTGCAAAACTTGAGGAAAGGTTTGCACTTGGAGAGATTTGATTCCTTTAAGCTCTTGGTAGATTTGGAGTTATGATGGACTTGCGCTAATTTTGAGCTAACACACTAATAAAATGTTTTAACTATAAGAATTTTTTATTTTCACGTGTTTATATAATATATACATAATTGACAACCCCTAGGGACAACTCAAGTAGCAATGGCTATGAAAATGAAGTGTTATGTACTAGGAGGTTCGAGGTTCAAATCCTAAATTACTCGTGTCTACAAATGGGGCATACCTTGGCACCTAGGGTTATAGTGGTAGGGGGCAGAATCGATCTCGTGTCACGCGAGTATGAAATTGGCCTAGTTGTCGATTCATCTAGTCAATATATATATATATATATATATATATATATATATATATATATATATATATGACATTGAAATATTTTATTTATGATTCATATTATCCACATTAAAATGTTAATACATGCCCACTCATATTTAGAAGTAGAAACATCTCTCTCTCTCTCTCTCTCTCTCTCTCTCTCTCTCTCTATATATATATATATATATATATATATATATATATATATATATTTCATACATGCATATTGAAATATTTTATTTATAATCCATATAAAACTTTTTCTAGTTACTAATGTTTTTAAAATATCATATATGAACTCCATATTCAGAATGAAATAAATTAAATATCTCTAAAAAAATATTAGTATAGATCCATCATAACCATGGATTTAAAAAGGCACGAGAGGGATCAAATCTCTTGACATGCAACAATGCAAGATGTGAAAAAGGGTTTTCAACTTAAAAGATTTAATCCCTCACACAATCCTGGTGAAGGTTGATCTATACTAATTCTATATATATACCATGTGTAATTTTTCATTGTTTAAATTACATTTTAGAATGATTAAATGGATACCATGTCGTAGCAAAACTACTTGAAATATTTTAGAATGTTTTAACCATATTAATTTATTTTTTCAATTAATTATCTAATATATACATATATGGATAGTTGACATTGAAATATTTTAAAAAGTCATTTGAGATGGATATTGAAATATTTTATTTATGATCCACATGGAATATTTTTATTATTAATAATATTTTTTGAATGTCACATATCAATTTTATATTAAGAATTGAAGTAATTACACATCTCTCTCTTTATTAAGAAGCAACCAATTTTTTTTTAGTTTTAATTACTTTTAATTTTTATGTTCAATATACACACACACATGAAGTTGATATTGAAATATATTAATTAACATGGATATTCAAACAATTTATTTAAGTCCTATATTGAAATATTTATAACGCAAATATAATTTTTTTTAATTATTTTATCTCTCTATAGTTGATATAAATTTATGTTATTTAATGTCTACAGGGCATAGAATAGACGGCGATTGAGTGTTTTGTTAAGGCACTACATGATGAAAATGTCATCGGATTGAAACCCTGTGGGCAAAAATCCAACCATGCTAAGAGTTGGTGTGGCCAAGGCCAGGTGTGATCCTCGAGAGATTTTGATAGCATAGGTGCCCCTAGGACGTGGTTACTCAAGCCATAAATTAGGGGTGCCATTCATCTAAGGACTCACATTACCTAACAAACAAACAAACAAAATGTTATTTAACCTAGATTTCAAAATATTTTTACTTATGGGACCAAAAGTGAAAGTGAAATATGTTTACCACGTCTCCTCCATAGTGGGTTGTCATATTAGTAATTAACTAATCAAGCATAGTGAGAGTGGGATTATTCATATTTTTCTTGAGAAAAAACCCATAATTTCATTCATTTAATATGGTTGGTGTCACATTATGCATATACACATCAAGTGTGTATTCATTAACCACCCCATAAGTAACAAAAGTTTTACAAAAACTCTTGTTGATAAAAAACATAGATGTTTCTATGCATTTTGACAACAACTAAAGATCATAAAAAGATGTAGTCCAACCAAACAGAAGAAAATTTATGATATCAATCCATAGAGTATGCAAAAAAACACTTTAATCCACAAGAAACTTGTTTGGACACTGACAAAAAGAGATATTATAAACATAGTTACATGAAGATAGTACATAGAAGAAACCAGAGATTCCAATTGAAGAGACTTATTCTTCTACTCATGTTGTTTCATGGTTTATGTCTCTGTATGGTCAATGGTAGAACTCATAATATTGTTCGTCGACTTGTTTAGTTATACCCCAAAGATATTTTTGCATATTGAGTCCTTTAGAAAGGTTAACCAATGATTGGTTCCTTTCCCTATATATATGTGAACAAATGAAAGAGATGAAAGTGTCAATAATCCTATTTATTTCCTCTATAATCGGAAATAGAATTATGTTCATGCAAGAAATAGTATTGTTGAGCCAATTTATAGTTAGCATGGGGTCCCTAAAAATATGAATCAATGTGCATCCCTTCTCTTGAGCAAATAAAAGTATATGTTTTCATGCCACGAGTTCCGCTTGGTCATTTGTCCCATCACCCAATCCTATTTTGATTTGATAGCTATGTTCTGATTTGAGAAATAGGATGAAACCTCCTCCACTTTGTTTGCCATTACTAATAAAGGCACCATCAAAATAGGCCCATGTCCTATAAAGGTCTATACATTCGGGATTGATCACTATAGGGGAAGCGAGACCTTTTTCCTATGGAATTATCAAAACTTCAGTTGCAGTTTACATAGAGACTGAAATCTTATTCTAAAAGATTGCCTTATTTCTAGCCAACCACACCCCTCGGTATATAATTAGGGGTAGAGATTTGAAAGGACAACTATTGGGATTAACACACCTAAATAGTCAGGTTGACTCTAAGTTTGCACCATCCCAAGGAATAGAGTGACCCAAAGTTGAACTGCATTTATTCCACACATTTCGCTAGAAAGGACACGACATCAACAAATGAAAAGTGGTTTCCTCAATTTATTTACATAATAAACACCAACTTCTCCCAATAATGAACCTTCTTTATAGAACATCCCTGGAGGGAACGTTCTTCATCATAAGACACCACATTAGCAATTTTGATTTTGTTGGACATTTTTCTTTCCATACCACTTTCCACCACCATTTTTTTTCCTCAAGAACTCTTTCATCCAGAAGAGAAATGAATCCTAGCCTTGGGGTGTAGGATCCAAAGGGGTAATTCTCCAAATATGTTCATCAGAGATGTCTATCATTTTGTTATGTAACAAGATCACAAAATAGAAGAAAAGATATATCAACGACTTGAAAATAAGCCTCTTCAAGGGGGAAACCTCCTTTTACATTACATATATGAACAATTCTTGGATGATTCAAATGACAGGACCTCCTTGCTATATATAAGGAGTCTAAGGGGTCATAATATAATTAGGTCCTACATAACAATAATAATGTAAGGGCACAACAATAACAATAGTGGGCTTCTATGGGGCACAATAATAATAGTAGTGGGCTTCTATGGGGCACAACAAAAAAGTGTTGGCCTCAACAATTGAGTAGTTATGGATGCTTATGTATAGAATTATCAGCCTCCTATGTGGAATCTTCAATGAGTAATTTCTTCCACTTAATGAGATACTCTGAAATTGATCAATTCTATAGTTTTCATATTCGTGTTTCTATGATTGCTTCAGACTCTAATATGACTTTTCCCTCCTCGTCAAGTTTTGGAAATATAGTTTGAACAGGAATCTTGTCACCTATGACTTTGTTCAAACATGAAACACGGAAAACTAGGTGTATTCATAAAGATGCAGGTAGCTCCAATTTGTATGCCATAGTACCAATATTTTTCAATACCTTATAAGGGCCATAGTACTTAGGGGATAATTTATTGTCCTTATTAGCTTGCCTGAGTGACATTTGTTTGTCTTTTTGTAGTCTTAAAATTACCCAATCGCTAATGTCAAAATTTCTTTCACTACGATGTTGATTTGGTTGTTACTTCATTTGATTTTGTGCTAGATTCAGATTATACTTTAAGAGTTGGAGAATTTGTTGTTGATGCTTTATGTGATCTTCCACTTCTTGAACCTTAGAAATCTCTTAGAGATGATGTGATGGACAATAGATGGTATTCGTAAAGCATCATAAATGGGGTCATTTTTGTTGCAATATGGAAGGAAGTGTTATACCACCATTCTTCCAGAGGTAACAACTTAACCCATTGTGTTTGTTTATAAAATACAAAGCAACAAATATATCCTTCTAAAAATTTGTTCACTATCTTAGTTTTCCCCTCAGATTGAGGAAGATAAGATGATCTATGAGCCAATTGAGGACCAAGACAAGAAAATATTTTTTTCCAAAACTTTCCAATGAAAACAGGATCTTAGTCACTTACAATAATTTTTGGGTTTCCATGTAACTTTTGAATTGTTTCAACAAGTTTAGTAGTGATTGTACATGCTTTGAAAAGATGAGATAGCACAAAAACATGTGCATACTTGGTAATTTTATCAACTACCACCATGATGACACTCTTTCCTTCAAACTTGGGTAAAACTATGATAAAATCCATTGAGACCTCCTCCCAATGTTGACTTGGCATGGATATTGGTTGTAAAATACCTGGAGTTTTAATTGTCTCAACTTTATTTTGTTAGAAAACCATACAATCAGACACAAACTTATGAATATCATATTTAACGACATCCAAAAAAAATCTTGCTTGACCTTGCTGTAAGTTTTTAAAACTCCTGAGTGCCCTCCTATAACAAAGGTGTGTAATTCCAAAAGAACATTTGTTTAAGTTTGGAATTCTTACATAGATATAAGCGATCTTTGTATTATAGTGAATCATTTTTCCAAATAAGATTATTAGATGCACTAGGATCTTGATGAAACTTTTGAATGAGTGTCTAAACCTCTTATCAATTCCTCCATTCATCCCTTGCTTCATTTATCGAATTAGGTTGGATAATAGAAATGGCACAAAGCAAGGCCTCCACATCCTCATCCTTTCTTGAGAGTGCATCTGCAACAAAATTTTGCTTCCCTTTCTTGTAGATGATTTCAAATCCATAACCCAACATCTTTGTGAACCATTTTTGTTTCTCTTCTGAAGATAATATTTGTTCCAATAAGTATTTAAGACTATCATCATATGTTTTTACCTTGGTGTCTTCCAATTAGGTAAGGACGTCTTGACGGTGCTGGAATTCCGTCATTTAAGGGGGTCTCCCTGATGAAAATTCCCAATTAGACTTCACACCATTTTGTGTAGGATCCCTTCCGGAAATAAGACCCAGCTACCATATGTTCTGGAGATTTTCCTTGGCTACAATGGTTAACACAAGAGAGTAATGCATATGTACTTTCAAGTGAACAAGTCAGAATGCCTTGTGGAATGTTCAGTTTTAGAATGTATCAATTTTATTCTACCGAAAGGGAGAGAAAAGTGAGCTTTTAAAGGAAAAACAATAGTACTAATCTAGTAATGAATCGTTGGACAACTAGCGAAATAGTTCACATAGAAGCAACAATTTTTAAAATACATACAACACACCTTCAACAAGATAAGTACCAAAGCCACTGAAATACTTCAATTTCCTTAGTACACATGAAAAAAACATACATCGAAAACATTCAAAGAATATTCTTACAATATTTACGACATATGCATGAAAGTGTATAGCTCAATCAGCATTGAAATTAAGCAAAAATCTCAAGACACATCAGTACAGTGAACACCACTAGCTCCAATAGTGGAGTTTTAGAGCAAGCACTTGATCCTCCAAAAGAATTATCCTCCTCTCTAATGCCTGGTAGGAGATACAAGGTGAAAAGTCCTTTTCATGAGCTATGTGGGTGTATATATAACAAATGGGGTGACCATTCACCTCCCTTGTGGCTCTTAGACTACCCTCATGACTCTTTGAATTATTTAAGACTCTTTGACTTCTTTAAGACTCTTTGACTCCTTCATGACTTTTCAGATTCTATGGATGACTCTTGGACTTCCACTTTACATTACATTTCTCCAATATTGAAATTACATAATCCACAAATGACGACTCATGACATGACACTGATGAAATGGACTGCATGACGATATGGCAATGTCAAGCCATTCTTTGTTGTTGTTATCTTCGTGTCTTCTTGGAAAATGGAACATGTTCTTCTCCTCCCTCCTCCATAAGGCTTGAAGATACGGAGTCTCCAATGTGATTTTGATCTCCAACTCTTATTGAAATGTGGTGTCCCTTCATCTTTCTTGAGTGACCAACTTGTATTTGTGACTTAAAATGTGTCTTCCATAAAGGTCTCCTTCTTCATCTCCTTCATAATCATCTTGTCATAACATGATCTAACACTTGTAACTGAAATCCACGCATGACAAGATGACACCAGTACGATAAGCCCCTAGTCTAACATGCTTCATGATAGCCACTAACTGAGATGGAACCAGGTGATATGCTAGGAGACAGAGTTAGGGATTACATAGTTACACAACTCAGGAGGTCAAGGGCTAGGACCGAACCTTGAGACTATGTAGTGCACAGTTCAAGTAGGCTAAAGCAAGATATTTGTGCAGTTGAGGGGCTCAAGGCATCAAGATGGGGACTTGAGGCTTGAGGTTCCCCATTGCACAGTTTCAGAGGGAAAGAGGCATAGGGCATGCGCAGTTTCCCAGTTCAAGAGCTCAAGTTGGAGGCTTGTTCCTTGAGATTGCGCAGTGCGCAGAAGAAGATGACTGGAAGGCATGGACTGCGTAGTTTTGGATCTCAAGGGTCAAGGCTGAGCATTGAGACTACACAGTGCATAGTTCTAGAAGTTAGGGACTGTGCATTGCATAGTTCCAAGACGCAATTTCTGAGATTGAGGGTTGATACTACATAGTGCATAGTTAAGGAAGGCTAAGTGAGGTTACGTTTCTTAGGAACACACTTTTCTGGAATTAGCTAAGTGTGGGATCGATAAGGCCAAAGTGAATAAGTACAAAACCTGAGCATGATCACACACTTAGAACAATTAATGACACACCAATTGATCCGGATTTAAACAAGAATGCAAAAAATTACAAAGATAACCATAAACACAAAGATGCAGTGGAAATAATACTTCATTTCATTAATGGAAAATACTGAAATATGCTTACAAACAGTAATGGAAATAAACTAGCTAGGGCAATAGTAGCTTATCTCTGAGAAGAGATGTGGTGGCTACATGCCTCTGAGCTGTGTTACAATGAGGCTCGAAGGCCTATTTATTGTTGAGAAACAATGGAAAACCCTTAACATTCCAAAACCTAACCCTAGAAGATGAAACACCATACTGTGGGCCCCGTTTGGGTAAATTGGTACATCAACTTCCCGGGGTCATAACTTTAGCATACGATCTCTGTTTGACGCGTATAATAGCTCGTTATAAAGATCTATCCGAGAACTGCCACTTTGGGAAAGACAACATTGGTCCATGGACCTATGTTGCCCCCAGATTTCCCAAAAAACGTTGTTTAGGACCTCAAAACGGCTTCGGAAGTTCAGGACCCGAAAAACTACTAAAAATAGTAAGTTGTGCTACAATTAAGGAAACTGAAAATGCTGAGAGAAACAATGGTGGGGGTCCAGGTGGACTTGGCAGGTGGCCACCAATATCCACCTGGATCATTCCTCCCCCCTTAGGAAGCAATGGTCCCCATTGCGTTGAGTTCCTCCATGAGATGAGGAAACTTTTGCTGAACTTGGTCCTTGGTGAGCCACTTGCCCTGGTGAAGGAGTTGGCCTGCTTTGACAACTCGATACAGCTGGATTTTATGTTGGTGGGTGTTCTTGATCTGTGTGTCCATGATCCGATTAGTTGTAGCTTGTTCCATGCAATCTGGATTTAATTCTGTGGGTGTGAGTTGTTATGCAATGTCAGATGTGTCTAGCAATGGTGGAAAGTATGGTCAAAGGTTGTCCACATTGAACACTGGGTATAGGCCAAGGAATGGGGGAATGCTAAGCTCAAATGCATTGTCTCCCATAGCCTTAGTAATGGTGTAAGGAACATATCAGAGTGGTCTCAGTTTCCGATAGGCTCCAGAAAGGCATTCCTTTTGCAAATGCAACCAGACTTTGTTGCCCACCTGAAACTTGTGTGGCACTCGATGTTGATCATGTCGCTGCTTGTACTTGGCATTTGATTTCTCCAGAATGTCATGGACCTACTAGAAAATATGTTGGATGTGCTCAATGAAGCTGGTTGCCTTATCTGTTTCGGACTGGACATGAGCCGAATCTATGTGAGTAGCTGCAAGTGGCATGGCCACGTCAATGGGGCATAGTGGCTGGAATCCCAAGCCCACCTGAAAAGGGTTGTGGCTAGTCAAGCTGTGAAGAGCTCGGTTGTAGTTGTGTTGAACATATTGGAGGCTCTCGTCCCATGTGCATGGATGCTTTGAGTTGTACATGCCCAGAATGTGCACAATCATCCTATTGACAACCTCTGTCTGGCCATCAGTTTGAGGATTGAAGGCTGTGGACTTAGTGAGTTTGGTGTCCAGCATTGACCAGAGACTGGACCAAATGTATTGAGGAACCGACTCTCTATCTAAGATGATAGACTGTGGGATCCCAAAGTGCACCCACACTCGTTCAAAGAATAGTTTCACAGTGGCTTCTGCTGTGATATTCTTCTTGCAGGCCGCCATAATAGCCATCTTCGAGAACCTGTCGACGACCACAAAAACACTGTCATTTCCCTACTTAGTGGAAGGAAGGCCTGACATGTAATCCATGGAGATGGATTCCCAAGGTCGACTAGGAGTAGGCAGTGGGGCATAGAGGCCTTGCTTCTTGATGGTCAGTTTGGCAATGGCACAGGCAGTACATGATCTAATGTACTTCCCAGCATCCTGTCGAAGATTCGGCCAATAGAAATACTTTTGTAGTACTGCAACCGTTTTCTCAACCCTGAAATGCCCAGCAGCCCGATTGTAGTGTGCTTCCCAAATCATCTTGGCACGCTCGCTTGAAGTAACACAAAGGTGACCCAGGTGGCATAACAGGGCATCCTGGAGGTGAAAATCTGGAACATGTTGACCCTCCAAGAGTGTTTGGTATGTGTGGACTGAATTCTGGGTCGCTTTTGTAGAGAAGTGGCCAATTAGAAGTCTCGTGCCCACAAGAGTTGAGCACAGTGGTTAACGCCATGATCGGTGGTCGACTGAGGCAATCTGCAACATTATTGGTGCTGCCCTTATTATACCTGATATTCAAATGGAACTGTTGTAGGTATGTAGACCACTTTTGATGGCGATCATTCTGCAATTTCCCTTGGGTCTGTATGAACTGCAGGGGTCAGTGGTCTGTGTGGATGGCCGTTTCCTTCCCCAAAATGTAATGCTTCCATTGTCGGCGGGCCTGCATAATGGAATACATCTCTTTATCATAAGTGGGATACTTCTGGACTGTGTCTGAAAGTGTTTCACTGTGATATGCCACTGGATGCCCGTGTTGAGTAAGGACTGCCCCAATAGCATAGTCAGAGGCATCTGTCTCGACCTCAAATGGTTGTTGTAAATTTGGTAACGCGAGCACTGGTGTCGTGCAGAGGCGATCTTTCAACTCTATGAATGCCTTCTGTTGAGATTCAGACCAAAATAATTTTGCTTTCGCTCCTCCCTTGGTGACTTGACTCAAGGGCCAAGTGATATGAGAAAACTCCAACACGAACCTGCGGTAGAAGTTGGCAAGACCTAGAAATCTGCGGAGCTCTGTCAGAGTGGTTGGAGATGGCCAATCCCGAATGACTTGGATCTTGGCTGGATCCACATGCACCCCCTGTTCATCAATAATGTATCCCAGATACTGAACCTGGGTCATGCCAAAAGTGCATTTCTCCAAATTGGCACATATCTTGTGTTGCCGCAGTGTTTGGAGAACCTGTCGGATATGGTGGAGGTGCTCTTCCCAACTCTCGCTGAAGATCAGAATGTCATCCAAGTATACCACTACAAATGAGTTGGTGAATGGCCGCAAGATGTCATCCATTAGCCTCATGAAGGTTGCAGGAGCATTCGTCAATCCGAAAGGCATAACCAACCATTCGAAAAGGCCCTCCTTGGATTTGAAGGCAGTCTTCCACACATCAGAGGGTTCGATTGGTACCTAGTGATATCCTGAATTCAGATCGATCTTTCTGAAATATTTCGCCCCCTTTAGTTGTTCCAGGAGGTCATCAATCCGTAGGATCAGGTACCTATTACGGACAGTGATCTTGTTTAGCGCCCGATAGTCAATACAGAGTCTCCAAGTCCCATCCTTCTTCTGTACCAACACGATCGGGCTCCCACAAGTTGATGAACTCAGACGAATGTGACCTTTCTTCAGGAGCTCTTGAATCTGCCTCTTGATTTCATCGTTCTCTAGAACGGAGCACCGATAAATTGGTCCATTGGGTAGTGGTGCACCTGGGGTTAGATCAATGGAGTGCATGACCTGACAGTGGAGAGGAGCCCCTGCGGGGGAGGTGAAGATGTCCTCGTACTCCTCCACGACCTTGTCCATCTGTAGTTGTCGTGCGGAGGGGCCCTGTCTGGAGGCCACGGCCATCGTCTTCTTCTTTCCTTGAGGGCGTATCATTAGGAAAACAAATTTCCCAGTTTTGGAAATGAGCTTACTGCATTGTTTGTAGTAATCAAAGAGATGGCGATAGGCGGTGCTACCTCTGGTATCTTGTACAACTTATTTCCCAATGTAACAATAACAGCACGGGGCCTTGATTCATACATAGCATGTCGCTTCCACAAGTATGGTTGTCCTAATAATACATTACAAACTTCAAGGAGAGCAATGTCACACAATACCTCATCCGTGAAGGGCTTGATGTTGTATGGAAGGCAACACTGCTGGCTCACGCGAAGATCCCGTCCTTGGTGAAGCCACCCGATGGTGTACGGTTGTGGATGAGTTGTGGTCGGTAAGCCCAACCGCTTCATGACCTCTGCTGAAATGAGGTTCTTTTGGCTCCCGCTATCGAAAATGAACTGTAGCGGGGAGCCCTTTACCCACATCTGGGAGTGGAAGAGACACTCCTCCTCTGGATCTTTAGGTTCATTTTTCTGGATCTTGGTGGTAGCAACAGTGGCGTTGGGATCCACATCAATGATCTTCTTCCCTTTGTCATTCCCCTTTTTGGGTTTTGACTCAGAGTTGAAACATGCATCTGATTCTGAAACCTTTAGCTCAGCCACCAATGACTGCTTGGCCCAACACTCACTTGTGTTGTGAGTGGAGCTCTTATGGAACTCACACCATTTTCTCGTGTCATTTTTCGGCTTCGCGGCATTGTTCTTTACTTGCAGCTTTGGCAAGTTGTCTTGGGCTGCCCTGCCTTGGCTTTGTCCTTTGTTCTGTGGTTTAGGGGCACCTTTCCCTTGCTTTGGATTCGCAGATCCAAAGTCTCGCTTCTTTTGTTTAAACTTCTGCTCGACCTTGACGACATATCAGTATGCTGTGCCGAGCGAGGAGATGTTCAGGAATTGTATTTCTTCCTGGATGTACTTGTGCAGGCAGCCGCAGTATTTGAGTATCAAATGCTGCTCTGAGTCCTTGATACCCAACTTTGTGCGAAGGGTATGGAAAAGGTTGGTGAACTCCGGCACGTCTTGGTCCCTTCCCTGCCGCAGCATGGTCCACTTTATGTATTCATCCTCATAGCTTCCGACAGGGTAGTACTGCTCCTTGATGGCATCCCGGAATGAATTCCAGGTGGGTGCGGCTGAAAATAGTGAGCCAGTACTTTCATCCTTCTGCTCGCAGTAGGTTTCCCACCAGTCCTTGACGTGGGGGGCTTCTTTGAGAAGAGCGAAAACAATCTTTTCCCAACTCGAAAATTCAACAGAAAAATAACCCTCTAGCAGATTTAACCATTTATCTACGGCATCTGCGTCTATCTGACCCTCGAATATGGGGATTTCAAAATTATTTTGTACCTTAAAGGGCATGGCGTTTCTAGAGTAGCTGTTGGAAGTCGATGCGTCACTTTTGGGTAGCCGCTGAAGGATCTGCGCAAAGCTATCCATCATCGCATTCCTTTGCCGCTCAAGGGCTTCTTCGAGCAAGATTTTGATAGGATCTCCTGCCCCCTCGTCTTTCTTCTCATCTGCCATGGGAGGGCGTCAAGATTTGCGAGGTTGGTCTTGCAAAGGTTCGACTAGTTCAAGCCCTAACTCCTTATATCCCGACCTCATTGGGGACATGCAAAGAAAAACAGAGAAAAAGCAGATCGCTCTGATACCACTGATCCGGATTTAAACAGGAACACAACAAATTACAGAGATAACCATAAACACAAAGATTCAGTGGAAATAATACTTCATTTCATTAATGGAAAATACTGAAATATGCTTACAAACAGTAATGGAAATAAACTAGCTAGGGCGATGGTAGCTTATCTCTAAGAAGAGATGTGGCGGCTACATGCCTCTGAACTGTGTTACAATGAGGCTCGAAGGCCTATTTATTGTTGAGAAACAATGGAAAACCCTTAACATTCCAAAACCTAACCCTAGAAGATGAAACGCCAAACTGTGGGCCCCGTTTGGGTAAATTGGTACATCAACTTCCCGGGGTCGTAACTTTGGCATACGATCTCCATTTGATGCGTACAATAGCTCATTAGAAAGATCTATCTGAGCACTGCCACTTTGGGAAGGGCAACATCGGTCCATGGACCCATGTTGCCCTCAGATTTCCCAAAAAACATCATTTAGGGCCTCAAAACGGCTCCGGAAGTTCAGGACCCGAGAAACTGCTAAAAATAGTAAGTTGTGCTACAATTAAGGAAACTGAAAATGCTAAGAGAAACAATGGTGGGGATCCAAGTGGACTTGGAAAGTGGCCACCAATATCCACCTGGATCAACAATGATCACTCAAAAAACATGAACAACATAATTCCCCCATTATAACGACATTACAACAACTTTCCCCAAGTGCAACACTAAAGGTACACTATGTGACGACAATGACGACACTTGTGCGAAACTGCTTGAAAAATTGGGAATGAGTGTAATACATGTCTTCATGATCAGTATGATTTATTATCACCAATATTACCCTTTGAAACAAACCAAAACTACATATTTGTGATATCCTACACTTTCCATGCTAAAATATGACACTTGCAACAACAAGAGCAAAGTGAAAACTACACTTAAAAAATGTGAACGAAATTAAAAATGACACATGACAAAATGAAGATAGCATGAAAATGACACTTATTAAAATGAAAAAAAGCAAAAGTGACAGTCGTAAACATGAAAGTGACACTTGCAAAAGAAGATGTGCACAAAAGCGACAATTGGAAAAACTCACCAAAATAGAAGAACAATCGCGACGAAAAGTGAGATATTGTCGATGAGAGTGTGTAAAGACTTTCAACATAGGTTAAACATTTCACAAGAACTGTCTTGATGTACTTGTGCTATGCATGTTCAAGAGTGCACCCATGAACTTGTTGTGGACTGAGCATGTGTGAGCAGGTGCCTTTGACACTTACAAACTAAGAAGAAGGCTAGAATACTTTAAAAATCATTAATCAACCATAAAGTAACTATGGAAAAAACAATCGCAATATCCACAATAGGCTCCAAAATTCAAGTGTATGCCAAATTTCTAAGGGTGTTTGTCGCAATGACAATAGGACGTTATTTCTTTAGGGCATGTAGAATTGTCAGCAATTCCTTCTCATAAATGGGTTTGTGTAAATTATTTCCCTTGATTGGATGACTTTCAAAGGAAATGGGTGTTTGTTCTTGCATTAAAAATGCAACAATTCCATTTCTTGAGGCATCACACTCCACAATAAAAGTTTTTGTGAAGTTTGGTGTAGCTAAGGCTGGAGCTCGGAACATTGGCTCTTTAAGACGTTCAAAGGCCTTAGTTTCTTATAGAATCCAAGAAAATGTGTCTTTCTTCAATAATGTCATTAGAGGTGTTGTTATTTCCCATAATTCTTAACAAACTTGCGATAATACCTTATCATCCCGAGAAATCCTTGAATATTCCTTAAGGTTGTGGGGATTTTCCATTCCTTTATGGCTTTAATTTTTTTAGGGTCTACCTTAAAACCCTCATGAGATACAATATCACCCAAATATTCCACCTCCTGTACCCCAAAGAAACATTTGGAGGTTTTTGCATACAATTGTTTCTCCTCCAAAAGTTTGAGCACCACGTCAACATGTGTAACATGATCCTTCCAAGACTTGTTGTAGATTAGTATATCATCAAAAACTACTAGAACAAATTTTCTGAGGGGTTTGAAAATGGAATTCTTCAAACCTTGAAATGTGGAAGGTGCATTAGTTAGGCCAAAAGGCATGACCAAAAATTCATAATGACCTTCATGAGTTTTGAATGTTGTTTTTGGAATGTCTTCAGTCTTTAGTCTAATTTCATGATATCATAAATGAAGATCCACCTTGGTGAAATAAATTGCTCCATGCAATTCATCCAACAGTTCATCAATGACAAGAATGGAAAATTTATCTTTAATAGTGAGATTGTTGAGCTCCCTATAATTTGAACACATGCGCCATGATCCATCCTTCTAATGTACCAATACTACTAGAGCAGAGAAATAATTTTGGCTATGTCGAATTATACTGGCCTCTAGAATATCTTAAATCATATGTTCATTTGTACTCTTCTGGGCATAGGGATATCTGTAGGGTCTGATATTTGGAGGAACATTTCCTAGAATTAAGTGAATAGCATGATCATGATCACTGATAAGTGGGAGACCCTTGGGAGTCTGAAATACCTTGGAATGATTGTCAAGGACTCTTTGGAGATCTTGAGAAATGGGTGACTTAGATGTTTGAACATCTAGTGAGCATAATTGTGTAATTACACTTCATTGTTGCTTCTTTAAAATAATTTTCATGCCATTAGAGCTCATTATCTTACCAAGTCTCCCAATGATACCCCTTAATTCAATTTTCTTTCCTTCGCATAAATTTTTCAAGAAACGTTCTTTAAAATTAAAAGCTATTGTCACCAAAGATTTAACCATTGGACTCCTAATACAACATCAACACCACCCATTGGAATGGAAACCATTTGACTATTCAATACATATTCCCCCATGGTTAGATTGATGTTATTTTACTTCCCTAAGAAATTTATAGTTCCTCCATCCGCTACCATCACTTGACACTCTAGTGTTGGGTATAGAAAGCAACTCAAATCCTTGGTTATCATAAAATGAATAAAATTATGGGCACTTCCCAAATCAATCAATATTACCTTTTTCTTCTTTATATATCCTTCTATCTTTAGAGTTTGAGGAGTGGTAATTCCCACCAACGCATTAAAATATATGGTCGGATTCATTTCTCCTTTTTCATTCCCTAGGGTTGGTTATTAGTGTAAATCTTCTTCTTTTGATGTTTCATGTTCCTTTTCTTCCTCCTCTTCACAATCTATGTAAAATATTTTTTTCTCGGCACACTTATGCCCTTTAGTGTATTTGGTATCACAACTGTAACAAAGCCATTTTTCTCCTTTGTCCTCTAGTTTTTGTGGTTAAAACCTTATAAGGTTGTGGAAGGCTAGGAGTGGCAACAATTCCATATTTATATTTGTGAGTGGTAGAACTCCTTTTTTCCATGATTTTGCTTTCAAATTTTCTTACCACCCTAAATGCCTTCTCCATTGAATTAGGTTCCCAAAGGTGAATCTCAAGTTGGATGTTATCCTTTAAATTCCATATGAAGACATCAATCATATGCTCCTCTGGAATATCAATTACCTTGATAAAATCTTTGGAAGTCCTCAATTTGCTCTGTCATTAAACCCTTTTGTTTGATATTTATCAATTGGCTAAAGAAGGTGTTTCTCTTTGTATCCTCATAATGTGCTATCAATTCTTTTGTAAAAAAAATCCAAGTGGCAAGTGCTTTACGAGAGCAAATTCATCGTTATCGTACAAACTAATTGGGTTATAAACGTAAAGATGCAATGTGTACCTTTTATGCATGTTTCACATCATGTAGATCAAAAAATTACTCCATATGTAGTATCCATGTTACCAGATCCTTGCCATATCAATATTTGGAATGTGCTTAGTGTTCAACCCACTATTGGAGTTTATAAAATCATAATTCATATTCCTTTTTTCCTCATCCTTATTTTCATGGACTATCTTGTCACCACTAGGAAGCCTTTCTTGCAGCAACTTTGTCTAACCTTCCTTCAACCCTTCCATGTATGCTTTTAAATAGTTCATGTCACCCTTTATTTATGCTTTTAAAATGTTCATGTCACCTTTCATTGTTTCTTTTAAACCATCCAATTCATTTTCGGTTTCTCTTTGTGAGATTGAAATTTTTTGCATTTGGTCCCGTAATTTGATATATCATGTTGCATTTCTTCCTCTTCTTCATGCGTCATAATAGATACTTTGTTGGCTTACTGGGTGTATGCAGTTTTTAGTAGCAAGGCATATTGGAACAAAATAATGATATATATGCTTCATTATGCCCTTTGAATCACTTTAAACTGATTTTTCAAACAAAAGTAATGCAAATTTAAAAAATGCACACCTTTTTTCTTGCTTTTTGGAGCTAGCTCTTGAAACTATTTTATCTTTGTAATTTTGGCTCTCCAAGTTCTGAAATTTTGTCTTGTGGTAGCCCTTTGCATCTTATTTCCAATTCCATAAGTCATAATAAGATTGGATTCTTCAAGATAAAATTATGCCCATTTTCCTAATATGACCTGATTATAGATTGGTTCAGTAAAGTGAACTTGTATGGAAATGTGTCATTGTTTTAACCTTTGGCCCTAAAAATGATAAAAAACAATAAACTACAGTACGTTCACTTTCATTCAATTTTTACAAAATTCAAATTTGTTTCATGAAGAGAAATTTATGACGATTTTACTTAGAACACCTGTTTGAGATAGAATTCTGAAGCATGCAAAACCCTAACTTCCTTGGACCATATCTCCAAAAATATGGCAAACCAAGATCTGAAATTTTTAGATAATGTTCATCAAGAATTTGGATCCATGTGGTCTAAATTTCAGCTTATGAAGCCTCACATAAAAAAATTATTGCAAAAATTCCAAGATGGCATGTTTGAAGAAGAAAAAACTAGGATCCAAAGATATGATACCAAATGTTATGTAACCATATCACAAAACAGAAGAAAAAGATAGATCAATGACTTGAAAATAAGCCTCTTAGTGGGGGAATCCTCCTTTTACATTACATAAAATAACAATTATTGGATGATTCAAATGATAATACCTCCTTGGTATATATAAGAGTCTAAGGGGTCACAATATAATTAGGGCCCACATAACAATAACAATGAAAGGGCACAATAGTGATAGTAGTGGGCATCTATGGCACACAATAATAATAATAATAATAATGGGATTCTATGGGGAACAACAATAAAAGTATGGGGGCTACACTAGTAGTATGGGTACATAATACATTCTAATATGACCATCATATAAATCTTAGAGATAATTCTACCAGGAATCTTGATATTCCCCCTCTAAACCTAGCTCTTTGATGGGTCGCCATATTTGTCTCCATATTGTTGGATTTGCAGTATTTGCAATGTGTGCAAGTTTGGTATAACCTTTTTCTATAAGAATAATAGTTAAAGGAGGGGGAAATAGGTGACTCAGGCCATTACTAGGCCATGACTCGAGACCAAGTCTCACACAATCTCCTCTGCCCACTCGCCAAGCAAGATCACTTCCACTGATATCAAAAGAATTGAGAATGTCCCTCCATATGAATGAGATATTTGTTCTTGGTTTGTCTAGCATCCTTATCCAAACTTCCAAAGAGCTAGGAGTTATGTACTTGTGGGTGACCACCAATGTCCATAAGTTGTGTGTTGAGGTTAATCTCCATTCACATTTGGCAGCCAAAGCTTTTTAAAAGAGGAATAATTTCTTCGAGCCCCAACCACCTAGGGATTTTAGTGTGGCAATAATATCCCATTTTACCCATGGAAGCACCCCTGGCTCTTATTTCCTTTCCGATATAATATTTGAACATAATTTCATGATTTTTCCCATAATACACTTGGGGATCCAAGATAAAGATGCCTAATAAACTAGAATGGCTTCTAACACATATTTGATAAGAACCAGAAGACCCACCATAGAAATCCATCTATGGCACCAATTTTTCAAATGTTTTTCCACCTTGGTGATAAGCCAAGTCTAGTCTACTTTTTTTTAGCAATTGGGTTTTAGATGAAAACACAAATATTTTATACCTTCCTCCAAAGTCTTGGAATCATATGGGAGAAGCAGTCAATTATGATGGATCCCCATGTCTAAAAGGTTGTGGTGAGATATAGTATATTTGTGTATATCCTGGACATACCAGCTATGATACGGATTTAAACAGGAATGAAAAAAATTACAGATATAATCATAAATGCAAGTTTGCATTAGAAATAACACTTCATTTCATTAATATCAAATACTGAAATATGCTTACAAACAGAATGGAAATAGGACTAGCTTGGGCAATGGTAGCTTATCTTTGAGAAGAGATATGGTAGCTACATGCCTCTGAACTGTGTTACAATGAAGCTCCAAGGCCTATTTATTATTGAGAAACAATGGAAAACACTAAACATCCAAAAACCTAACCCTAGGAGATGAAGCGCTAAATTATGGACCCTGTTTGGGTAAATTGCTACATCAACTTCCCAGGGTCGTAACTTTGGCGTACGATCTTCGTTTGACGCGCACAATACCTCATTAGAAAGATCTATCTGAGGAATACAAATTTTGAGTGAGCAACATTGGTCCATGACCCATGTTTCTCTTGGTTTTCCAAAAAAAAACGTCGTTTAGGGCCTCAAAACGGCTCCGGAAGTTCAGGACCCGAAAAACTGCCAAAAATAGTAAATTGTGCTACAAATAAGGAAACTGAAAAACTGAAAGAAACAATGGTGGGGGTCCAAGTGGAATAAGCGGGTGGCCACCAATATCCACCTGGATCATTCCTCCCCCCTTAGGAAGCAATGGTTCCCATTGCGTTGAGTTCCTCCATGAGATGAGGAAACTTCTGCTGAACTTGGTCCCTGGTGAGCCACTTGCCCTGGTGAAGGAGTTGGCCTGCTTTGACAACTCGATATAGTTTGATCCTTTGTTGTCAGGTGTTCTTGATCTGTGTGTCCATGATCCGATCAATTGTGGCTTGTTCCATGCAATCTGGATTTAACTTTGTATGTGTGAGTTGTTTTGCAATGTCTGATGTGTCTAGCAATGGTGGGAAGTATGGTCGAAGGCGGTCCACATTGAACACTGGGTGCAGGCCAAGGAATGGGGGAATCCTAAGCTCAAATGCATTGTCTCACACAACCTTTTTAATGGTGTAAGGACCATATCGGAGTGGTTTTAGTTTCTGATAGGCTCCAGTAAGGCATCCCTTTTGCAAATGCAACTAGACTTTGTTGCCCACCTGAAACTTGTGTGGCACCGATGTTGATCATGTCGCTGCTTGTACTTGTCATTTGATTTCTCCAGAATGTCGTGGACCTGTTGGTGGATATGTTGGATGCGCTTAATGAAGTTGTTTTCCTTATCGGTTTCAGACTGGACATGAGTTGAATCTGCTAGAGTAGCTGCAAATGGCCTGACCACATCAATAGGACATAGTGGCTGGAATCCCAAGCCCACCTGAAAAGGGCTATGGCCACTAGAGTTGTGGAGAGCCCGGTTATAGTTGTATTGGACATAGGGGAGGCTCTCATCCCATGTGCATGGATGATTTGCGTTGTACATGTGCGGAATGTGTACAATCATCTTGTTGTCGACCTCTGTCAGGCCATCAGTTTGGGGATGGAAAGTTGTGGACTTAGTGAGCTTGGTGTCCAGCATCGACCAGAGACTAGACCAAAATGTACTGAGGAACCTGTTGTCTTGATCTGAGATGATAGACTGTGGGATCCCAAAGTGTACCCACACTCGTTCAAAGAAGAGTTTAGCAATGTCTTCCGCTATGATATTCTTCTTGCAAGCAGCCATAATGGCCATCTTCGAGAATCTGTCGACGACCACAAAAACACAGTCATTTCCATGCTTAGTCGAAGGAAGGCCCGATATGTAATCCATGGAGATGGATTCCCAAGGTCGACTAGGGGTAGGCAGCGGAGTATAGAGGCCTTGATTCTTGATGGTCGGTTTGGTAATGGTGTAGGCACTGCGAGATCTGGTGTACTTCCCGACATCCTGTGCAAGATTCGGCCAATAGAAAACTTCTGCAGTACTGCCACCATTTTCTCGACCCTGAAATGCCTAGTGGCCCGATTGTAGTGTGCTTCCCAAATCATCTTGGCACGCTCGCTTGAAGAAACACACAGGTGTCCCAGGTGGCATAATAGGGCATCCTGGAGGTGAAAATCTGGAACTTACTGACCCTCCAAGAGCGTCTGGTATGTGTGGCAAACTTTTGGGTCGCTTTTGTAAAGAAGTGGCCAATCAGAAGTCTCGTGCCCTCAAGAGTTGAGCATTGTGGTTAACGCCATGATCGGTGGTCGGCTGAGGCAATCTGAAACATTATTGGTGCTTCCCTTCTTATACTTGATATCAAATGGAACTGTTGCAGGTATGTGGACCACTTCTGATGGTGATCATTCTACAACTTCCCTTGCATCTGTATGAACTGCAGGGGTCGATGGTCTGTGTGGATGACCGTTTCCTTCTCCAAAATGTAATGCTTCCATTGTCAGCAAGCCTGCACAATGGAATACATCTCTTTATCATAAGTGGGATACTTTCAGACTGTGTTTGAAAGTGTCTCACTATGATATGCCACTGGATGCCCTTGTTGGGTAAGGATTTCCCCAATAGCATAGTTAGAGGCATCTATCTCGATCTCAAATGGTTGTTTCAAGTCCGATAATGTGAACACCAATGCAGATCAAAGGAAATGTTTCAACTCTGTGAATTCCTTCTATTGAGATTCAGACCAAAAGAATTTTTCTTTCGCTCCTCCCTTGGTGACTTGACTCAAGGGCCAAGTGATATGAGAAAATCCCAACACAAACCTGCGGTAGAATTTGGCAAGACCCAAAAAGATGCGTGTTGGGTTGTGTTATATTCTTTCCATGACTAGCCCACGTAGTTAACTAGGGGGTTAGAGGGGGGGTGGAGCCCCCCCTTCGTTGTGTCGATTGCATAGCAAGGGGAGTTACAGGGGGTTTGAGGGGTACAGGTAACCTCACTTTATGGGGTCTAGGGCAGCGCCCCAGAAAATTTTGGTTTTGGACATTATGTTAGGTTGGGCGGACCTACCTATGGTTTTGTGCATGTTTTTCGCACATGGTTTTGGACACGATAGATTTTTGGTCCATGGTTTTGGACGCGATGGTTTTTGGTCCATGGTATTGGATGCTTCGGCATGTATAAATATGTATTGTAACATTGAAAGGAACATAATGAAAAATCAAGTTGGCAGTCCCGGTTTTGGGATCCAGGGGAAAATCTCTGTGTATATGTGTTTTATGTGTTATGCTCTCACATTATTTATTTTCTATGTTTTAGAATTTGTATGCAGGTAATTTCTATATGGGGTTAAAACCTACATTTGGTATCAGAGTTGTTTTGGCTTCAAGGGGACACCTTTGTTGCTGAGGGGTTTCGCTCGGGCCTGTGGTAGACTCTATTCAGTGGGATATCTACGAGATCGATTCGGGTAGTGAAAGAAGATGGCGAGTAGTGGAAGGATAGAGATCGAGAAATTTAATGGTCAGAGTTTTGAGTTGTGGAAACTCAAGATGGAGGATCTGTTGGTGGATAAAGATCAATGGATCGCAGTAGATCCGGGTACTAAGCCAACGGGAGTGTTCGATGAAGAATGAAAGAAGTTGGATTGAAAGGCAAAGAGCATAATATGATTGTGTGTCTCAGATTCAGTATTGCTGAATGTATCAGGGGAAGCTATGGCGAAGGCTTTGTGGGACAAGTTAGGGACTTTGTATCAAACTAAGTCTCTGGTGAATAAACTGTTCCTGCGGAAAAAGTTGTATAACCTGAGGATGAAAGATGGAGACTCGGTGACAGAGCATCTGAACACATTTAATACTATGGTAAGTCAGTTAGCATCTGTTGATATTAAAATTTCAGATGAAGATAAGTGCATCAGTTTGTTGTGTTCTCTACCAGATTCGTGGGATAGTTTGGTTATTGCAATAGGTAGCAATGCAACTGCCTTGCAGTTTCATGAAATAGTCTCATCCTTGCTGACGGAGGAGATGAGATGGAAAAATATGGAAAGCCAAAATGGTGATGCCTTGTCTATACGAGGACGGTCCCAGAACAGAAACAAAAATAAGTCATCAAGTGGGAGATCTAAATCTCTAGGAAAACCTGTAAAGGTGGTGTGCTGGAAATGCGGAAAGGAAGGGCACTACAAAAGGGACTGTAAATCTAAAGCTCCTGATAAAGGAAAGGGATTTGATGATGCTCCTTCTGTAGAGGAAAAAACCACCTCAGATGAAGTTGGGGATGTGTACTTGGATTCTTCAAGTACACATGTAGATCCTGACGCATGGTTGATTGGCTCAGGTGCATCCTTTCACTTCACTCCCCATAGAGAGCGGTTCTACGAGTATGAGAAATATGATGGTGGTGACGTCTTCTTGGGGGATGACAGGAAGTCTAGAATCGTTGGTCGTGGAAGAGTAAAGTTGAAGTTGCAAGGTGGAAGGGTTAGAACACTTCCGGGTGTTCTGCATATTCCTGCATTAGCCAGAAATATGATTTCTCTAAGCAAGCTGGATGATGCAAGTGTAAAAATAGTGTTCGAGAAGGATACCTGCAAGATGGTTCGGGGGGCACTGGTATTGATGCGGGGAGTTCGAATTGGAACTCTGTACAAGCTACAAGGTAGCACTACTGTTGATGGGTGCAACAGTTCTGTGGTTCTTGAAAGTGGAGCAGAAAATCTAGTGGTCTTTGGAGAGAAGACCATGTTGTGGCATCAAAGGCTTGGACATATTAGAGAGAAGGGCCTTCGAATACTTCATGGTAAAGGTATGGTAGAAGGTATGAGTAATAGCTCTCTGGATTTTCATTTCTGTGAAAATTGTGTATATGGGAAGCAGAATCGGGTGAGTTTTCCCTCTGGGGTAAGAGGGTGAAATAGATATTAGAGCTTGTGCACAGCAATGTGTTTGGACCTGTGAAGGTTCCATCACTAGGTAAGTTTGTGTACTATGTATCATTTATAGATGACTTCTCAAGGAATACATGGATATATTTCCTTAAGAAGAAATCTAAAGTCTTTGACAGGTTTAAAGAATTTAAGGCTCTGGTGGAAAACCAGACAGAGAAGAAGATAAATGTGTTGAGGATAGATAACGGTGGAGAGTTTTGCAGTAAGGAATTTGAAGAATTTTGTAAGAATTCTGGTATAGCATGGCAGAAGACTACTCCATATACACCTCAGTAAAATGGAGTTGCAGAAAGAATGAACAAGACGTTGATGGAAATGGCAAGAAACATGCTCAGTGGTGTCGGGTTAGGACAGGAATTCTGAGCAAAGGTGGTGGAGACAGCATGTTACCTGGTCAATAGATCACCTTCATCAGCGTTGGAGGATAAGACTCCACAAGAGGTATGGACTAGTAAGAAACCCTCTCTTTCACATCTAAGGGTATTTGGATGTGATGCATATGTACATGTTCCAAAGGAGAAAAGAACCAAGTTGGATAGTAAATTTGAAAAGTGCATCTTTATTGGGTATAAGGGATGTTTAAAGGGTTATAAGCTTTGGAACCCAGTAACAAGGAAGGTTGTGTACAACCGAGATGTGGTGTTCAGAGAGGTGAAATATGTTATTAAACATGAAGTCCAACCAAAGGAACCTAAGAAGATAGAGTTTGAGCTAAAGGAGGAAGAATCAAACTCTACAGCAGAGGAGGAATCAGAAGATGAAGAGCCACAAACTCCAGGTGTGAGAAGATCAGTTCGAGAAAGAAGGCAGCCAGAAAGGTATAGTCCATCTGCTTTCTGTTAAAATTTTTCTTTATCTATTACTGATGATGATCCTAGAACTATGAAGGAAGCAATAGATTCAGAGGATGGAAAACTCTGGAAAGAGGCCATGGTTAATGAAATGGAATCTTTTCACAAAAATGAGGCTTGGGATCTGGTGGAGTTTCTGGCTGGAAGGAAACCCATTAGCAGCAAATGGGTGTTCAAGAAAAAGATAAATGCAGAAGGAAAGGTGGAGAAATACAAAGCTCGGTTGGTAGAAAAAGGTTATTCCCAGGTGTCAGGAATTGATTTTGGTGATATTTTTTCTTTTCTTGCCAAGGTAAATTCTATTAGATTAATGTTATCTGTTGCTGCTACTTTTGATTTTGAGGTAGAACAGATGGAGGTGAAGACAACGTTTCTTCACGGGGATCTAGAAGAGGAGATCTACATGAAGCAACCTGAAGGTTTTGTGGTGAAGGGTAAGAAAGAACTGGTATGCAAGTTAAAGAAGTCTTTGTATGGGTTAAAACAGTCACCAAGGATGTGGTATCAGAAATTTGATACATTTATACAGGGCCTTGGCTTCATCAGGAGCAAAGCAGATCACTGTGTGTATTTTAAATTAATTGGTGACCGTGTTATTTATCTGGTCTTGTATGTGGATGATATGTTGCTGGTTGGAAATGACAAAGAAATTATCCAGGATTTGAAGACCCAATTGTCCTCCAAATTCGACATGAAAGATCTTGGTGCTGCAAACTATATTTTGGGCATGGAAATTAAAAGAGACCGGGAAAAGAGGAAGCTCTAGTTAAACTAGAGGAAGCATTTCGAGACAATATTGCAGAGGTTTAATATGCAGGATAGTAAACTGGTGAAGGTTCCTATTCCTGTAGGTGTAAAGTTATCTGTTGAACAGTGTCCCAAGACACAAGAAGAGGAAGAGGACATGTCCTGTGTTCCATATGCAAGTGTAGTCGGTAGCCTGATGTATGCAATGGTTTGTACTAGACCATACGTTGCACATGCAGTGGGAGTATTGAGCAGGTTTATGTCAAAACCAGGAAAGGAGCATTGGACAGCAATGAAGCGGGTTTTCAGGTATTTGCGTGGCACTAGTGATTATGGTTTGTGCTACCAAGGAAGACCAGGATTAGACAGAGTGTTGGATATTCGTGGCTTTGTTGATGCATACTGGGCTGGAGATCTGGATTAGAGAAGATCTACAAGTGGGTATGTGTTTAACCTATTTGGAGGTGTAGTCAATTGGATGAGTAAGAAACAATCTGTAGCAGCACTATCAACTACAGAGGCAGAATACATGGCAGCCACTCATGCAAGCAAGGAAGCAGTTTGGTTGCAGAGATTGTGTTCAAGTATGGGTTTAGTACAGGGAGCTATAAGGATAGACTGTGATAGCCAAAGTGCAATTTTATTGGCAAAGAACCCTGCATATCATTCAAAGACAAAGCACATTGATGTTCAATATCACTTTGTGAGGGATATGATAGAAGACAAAAAGCTATTGCTGGTAAAGGTGGACACTTTGAAGAATACTGCATATGCATTGACAAAATCTGTGAGCTTTGAGAAGTTCTCTTGGTTTAGAGAAACAGTGGGCATTGCAGGGCTGGATAAATGACTAAGCTCTCTTGTGGCCCCCTGTGGAAAGAAAACAACAAGTGGGAGAATGTTGGATTGTGTTATATTCTTTCCACGACTAGCCCACGTAGTTAACCGGGGGGTTAGAGGGGGGGCGGAGCCCCCCCTTCGTTGTGCCGATTGCGTAGCGAGGGGAGTTACAGGGGGTTTGAGGGGTACAAGTAACCCCACTCTATGGGGTCCAAGGCAGCGCCCCAAAAAATTTTGGTTTTGGACTCTATGTTAGGTTGGGCAGACCTATCTATGGTTTTGTGCATGTTTTTTGCACATGGTTTTGGACGTGATAGTTTTCGGTCCATGGTTTTGGACGCGATGGTTTTCGGTCCATGGTATCGGATGCTTCAGCATGTATAAATATATATTGTAACATTGAAAGGAACATAATGAAAAATCAAGCTAGTAGTCCCGGTTTTGGGATCCAGGGGAAAATCTTTGTGTATGTGTGTTTTATGTGTTATGCTTTCACATTGTTTATTTTCTGTGTTTTAGAATTTGTATGCAGGTAATTTCTGTACGAGGTTAAAACCTACAATGCGGAGCTCTGTCAGAGTAGTTAGAGCTCGCCAATCCCGAATGACTTGGATCTTGGCTGGATCCACATGCACCCCTCGGTCATTAATAATGTATTCTAGATACTGAACCTGGATCATGCTAAATGTGCATTTCTCCAAATTGGCACATAGCTTGTGTTGTCGCAGTGTTCGGAGAACCTGTCGGCTATGGTGGAGGTGCTCTTCCCAACTCTGGCTGAAGATCAGGATGTCATCCAAGTATACCACTACAAATGAGTTGGTGAATGGTCACAAGATGTCATCCATCAGCCTCATGAAGGTTGCAGGAGAATTCATCAACCCGAAAGGCAAAACCAACCATTCAAAAAGGCCCTCCTTGGCTTTGAAGCCAGTCTTCCACACTTGGAGGGTTTGAATGGTAGCTGGTGATATCCTAATTTCAAGTCAATCTTGATGAAATATTTTCCCCCTTTAGTTGGTCCAAAAGGTCATCAATCCATGGGATCAGGTACCTATTCCTGACAATGATCTTATTCAGCGCCTGATAGTAAATACAGAGTCTCCAAGTCCCATCCTTCTTCTGTACCACCAGGATCAGGCTCCCACAAGGTAATGAACTCGGCCGGATGTGACCTTTCTGCAGTAGCTCCTGAATCTACCTCTTGATTTCGTCATTCTCCAGAATGGAGCGTTAATAGATTGGTCCGTTGGGCAGCGACACACCTGGGGTCAAATCGATGGAGTGCTTGACCTGACAGTGCAAAGGCACCCCTGCGAGGGAGGTGAAGATGTCCTCGTACTCCTCCATGACCTTGTCCATCTGTTGTTGTTGTGTGGAGGGGCCCTGTCTGGAGGTCATGGCCACCATCTTCTTCTTTCCCTAAGGGCATATCATTGGGAAAATGAATTTCCCGGTTTTGGAAATGAGCTTACTGCATTGGTTTGTAGTAACCAAAGAGATGGCAATAGGCGGTGCTACCTTCGGTATCGTGTACAACTTATTTCCCAAAGTAACAATAACAGCACGAGGGCTTGAATCATGCACAACATGTCACTTCCATAAGTATGGTTGGCCTAATAATACATTACAAACATCAAGGGGAGCAATGTAACATTATACCTCATCCATGAAGGGCTTGATGTTGTATGGAAGGCAACACTGTTGGCTCACGCGAAGATTCCGTCCTTGGTGAAGCCACCTGATGGTGTATGGTTGTGGATGTGTTGTGTTCAATAAGCCCAGTTTCTTCACGACCTCTGCCGAAATGAGGTTCTTTTGGCTCCCGCTGTCGAAAATGAACTGTAGTGGGGAACTCTTTTCCCACATCTAAGAGTGGAAGAGGCTTTCCTCCTCCTCTGGATCTTCGGGTTCCTCCTTCTAGATCTTCGTGGTGGCAACGGTGGCATTGGGATTGGCATTGATAATCTGCTTCCCTTTGTAATTCCCCATGTCAGGTTCTAACTCAGAGTTGGAATATGCATTTGATTCTGAAGCCTTTAGCTCAACCACCAGTGACTGCTTGGCTCAACACTCACTTGTGTTGTGAGTGGAGCTCCTATGGAACTCACACCACTTTCTCGTGTCCTTCTTCGGCTTCGCGGTGTTGTTCTTTGCTTGCGGTTTTGACGGGTTGTCCTGGGCTGCCTCGCCTTGGCTTTGTCCTTTGTTTTGCATTTTGGAGGCACCTTTCCCTTGCTTCGGATTTGCAGATCCAAATTCTCGCTTCTTCTGTTTAAACTTTTGCTCAATCTTGACGGCATATCGATATGCCGTGTCGAGAGAGGATATGTCCAGGAACTCCATCTTGTCCTAGATGTACCTGTGTAAGCAGACGCGGTACTTCAGAACCAAATGCTTCTTAGAATCCTTGATACCCAACTTTCTACGAAGGGTATGAAAAACATTGGTAAACTTTGGCACATCTTGGTCCCTTCCCTATCGCAGCGTTGTCCACTTTATGTATTTGTCCTCATAGCTCCCGACGGGGTAGTACTACTCCTTGATGGCATCTTGGAACGAGTTCCAAGTGGGTGTGGCTAAAAACAGTGAGTTCGTACTTTCATCCTTCTGCTCACAGTAGGTTTCCCACTATTCCTTGACATGCGAGGTTGCTTTGAGAAGTGGAAAAGTGATCTTTTCCCGGCTAGAAAAATCATGAACGGAAAAATATCCTTCTAGAAGATTTAACAATTTATCTACAGCGTTTACATATATATGATTCTAAAATATGGGAATGTCAAAGTTAACTTGTACCTTAAAGGGTGTGGTGCTTCCAGAGTAGTTACCAGAAGTAGATGCATCGCCCTTGGGTAGCCGCTGAAGGATCTGGGAAAAGTTGTCCATCATCGCGTTCCTTTGTCGCTCGATGTATTCTTCGAGCAAGATTTTGATAGGATCTCCTGCCACCTCATATTTCTTTTCATCCGCCATGGGAGGCCGTCGGGATTTGTGAGGCTGGTCTTGCAAAGGTGCGACCAGTTCAAGCCCTAACTCCTTATATCCTGACCTCGTTGGGGACATGCAAAGAAAAACATAGAAAGAGCAAACCGCTTTGATACCATTGATCCGTATTTAAACAGGAACGCAAAAAATTACAGATATAACCATAAATACAAGGATGCAGTAAAAATAACACTTCATTTCATTAATACCAAATATTGAAATATGCTTACAAACAGAATGGAAATAAGACTAGCTCGGGCGATGGTAGCTTATCTCTGAGAAGAGATGTGGCAGCTACATGCCTATGAACCGTGTTAAAAAGAGGCTCCAAGGCCTATTTATTATTTAGAAACAATGGAGAACTCTAAACATCCAAAAACCTAACCGTAGGAGATGAAGCGCCAAACTATGGGCCCCATTTGGGTAAATTGGGACATCAACTTCCTGGGGTCATAACTTTGGCATACGATCTCTGTTTGACACGCAAAATACCTCGTTAGAAATATCTATTCAAGGATTACAACTTTTGAGTGGGAAACATCGGTCCACAACCCATGTTGCTCTCAGTTTTCCCAAAAAAAATCGTTTAGGGCCTCAAAACGGCTCCGGAAGTTCAAGACCTGAAAAACTGCCAAAAATAGTAAATTGTGCTACAAATAAGGAAACTGAAAAACTGAAAGAAACAATGGTGGGGGTCCAAGTGGAATAGGTTGGTGGCCACCAATATCCACCTGGATCAAGTGACCCACTGAAAAAGTGAAAGAATCTTTGCTAGCAAATTTATCTCCCAAACATCTCCACTACAAAAATAATAATGTGATCAACAGATAGGAGATGAGTAATAACTAGAGTTTGTGCACTGTAAGATACGTGAAAATATACATGCCCTTTAGCCTCTATCAAGATACGACTTAAGCCTTTAGCCACCAATAAGGAAAGTAGAGGAGATAGAGGGTAGCCCTGGTGCAACCCTCTTTGAGCATAGATAAAAGGGGAATTTGAACCATTAATGAGGACCATAAAAAAGACAATTTGTATGAAACTCATACCCAATTTATTAAAATTGAGGCTAAATCTCATATGTGTAAAAGGGAGCCTTATATAAATCCAATTTACTCTATTGTAGGCTTTAGATAAATCAATTTTGATTACTACCACTTTCATATTTTTGGTTTTTATGTTGTGAATACCGTCCTGGGCCACACCAATAGCTTCATGAATTTGCCTCCCCTCTAAGAAAGAAAATTGTTCAAGGGATATGAATCTGGATAAGATGGGTTTGATTTTGGAACCAATAATATGGACAATGATATTATAAATGGAATTACAGAGGGAAATGGGGCAAAAGTCAAAGAAGTAAAGAGGTTGATTCGCTTTTGGAATAAGAGTAATGAAGCTTGAATTGAAAGTTGAATGCATTCTCACCTCCTTCCTAGATTCTTCAATCACCCCTGATAGATTGGGGCCTAGAGTATCATAAAGCTCCAGAAAAAATTCAACACCCCAACCATCTGGCCTGAGACACTTATCTTTTTGAAAATTGTGCAACATTGATTGGAACTCCTCCCACTAGTAGAAAATGAGAAATTAGTGACTAGGTGACTAAAAAGGTTAGTCACCACAACTTTTCCAAGTGAAATACTACCAAAGATGAACAAGCTTAAGTGATCCAACTAAAAATGACTAACATAAATGACTAATTTAGTCTCGGGTTAAAATATACATCTAGCTAATAAGTAATACAAGTAAAAATGAATAACATGAATGACAAATTTAGTCTAGGAACAAAATATGACTACTTAAAAAGTACTACAATAATACGAATCTATAGTTTATGTTAGTCATTTTAATTATACCACTACAACAATCTAAAATTACAAGAGATATGGGATTCAAAGACTGTTATAGATTGGTTGAAATTTTATACTTCCTTAAACATTTCTTTATTGGATCAGTGGATGATTATTCATATAGCACTAGAATCTTCAGGGTTATATCCTTTGATCACATTCATAGGGAATTAAATTCAAAGGATGATAAATTATCCAAAATGGTAGTGGGCTTACAACTATATGACATACATTATGAAGAATCCATGCAAGGAAAAGTGTTGGCTAATTAGTAGAGGACATATTCCCTTTAGTTGAAGACTTAACTTTACATCCATATCTACATTTTTTTATTATTATGGTCATGATCATTGAACTTAGGATACTAGTTTTTGACTTGGATATCAAGTTGTTTATCTAGTTTGAATGTACATTATGAACATAGCAGTGCTAAACTCTTATGAAATTATTTCGAATCTTATGGGGATTTTGATATTTCCCGTTGATGTTTCCTGAACATTGCATGTTGCACATATTAGAATATCATAACATACATGTGAAGAAGATTTGATATATGTTAAATGACGTAAATTAAAATAAACTTTTTCATGACTCTCATGTCTTAAAAGACCTTTTATATCTTCTTCTCACTTATGTTTATTCATTAATCTAGTGCTAAAGTTGTTGTTTTGAATTTATTTTCATTTTGTTCAAATTCTACGATTCATAATTTTAAAATTAACTAATATTTTAGTCATGCCCAAAATTATAAACTTATCATTCTTGAGATCCATGGGAATTGAATTCCAAAAGAAAAATGTATTACACAGTTTGAGGGCTTCACTCATTTCCCTCTACTTGGATTTTTTGCTTTGTTTTTACAATTTTCTACGTCAAAATGGTGTTAGTGTCTCCTACTATTTTCATATTTGGCCTTTGTATTTTCTAGCACTGGCCCATCTTGTGCCCAATTTCTTCTTTGCATTTTCTATCTATCGTCAAGATTTTTCCATCCCCTATATTGTATTGACCAATTGCAAATTTGGAGTAGATTGTATGAGTGGTTGTAAATTTAGAGTAGAATCGGGATTTCATAACTATTTGGAGGCTGGTATTTTTGTCAGATGGCTATTGTTATAGCACATGGGAGCATGATTCTCTTCAAGAAATTCTTTTTCAAAAAACCCCCAGATGGGCTTCTTGAAATTTCAAAGCGACTCTATGGTATGCATCACACGCATTCCTTGCTAACTTTTTTTGTTTGCATTTTTTTAGGGCAATTTTAGTGACCCAATTTCATGTTTGAAGAACCCAAATGGAATTTTATATAACCCAAATTGATCATTTGAACTATATACAAAGAGTTTTTGATAACATAACTGACATATTTCTATTTTGTTTTTAACGGAATTTTTTAAATTTGTTTTTAACTGAATTTTTTAATTTTAGTTTTAAGTTGATTTATTATCCTAGGAGATTGAATTTGTGGTGTGAATTATTTAGTGTTTGATTCCTTCTTCACAACAAATTTTTTGGAGGAATATTATCACATTTATATGAAAAACATTGTGACCCAATTAAGAGACTAATTCCCTGATGCCTCATTTATGGTGTTCAACGTCAGAGAGGACGAGAGGAAGAGTGAAATGACAAAAAAATTGTCTCAGTACGACATGATGACTATCATGGAATACCCCATGCAATTTGAGGTTTTCCCTTTGCTTCCTATGGATATGGTCCATCTTTTTTTGTGGCCTACGTGAGGGTTGACTGACATTGGAAGGTTAGCACAATGTAGTTCTGAGGCATTGTGAGAGGGGAGGATGGGTTGTTCTTGCCTTCATGTTGGCTCCCATTCTCATTTACAGGAATAAGAATACATGCAATCAGAAGACTTTGGAAATGATTCACAGGCAGGCCCTTAAGGAGCTTCTACATCTATATGGTATCTTTAGTATATATCTAGGAGAACCATTGAGTTTGAGTGGCCTCTATGAGTGGGGATGAAAACCATTTTTATGAATATCTGCACAAGATCCCTTCAGTACCAAGGATAGGACACCCAATATGATATTTTCTATGCAAAATAAAAGTGAGAATGTTAGACATCACAAACAAGTTAGGATTTTCAACAATTTATTGTTTTTATCCAATTTTATTAATCAACTGGATTTTATAGCATTATCTTTTTTTAGCTTACAAAATATCTCAACATTGATAGTTAATGTTCCTAGTAGAAGATGTTCCAAACATTTTCATTGATTATTCTATCTTCCCATTGCATGCATATTGTGATGTTGCTAAAGTTTACATTGTGTGTAACATTCAAGGTGATGTAGTCCTTGAGTGCATCAACGTTGATTCAGATCTCGCCCAAGAAGTGATGATGTTTAGGATAATGTTTAATACGTCATTTGTATGATCCAATATTTTGATGTTAAATGGGGATGACATCGATATTCTCTAGAATTCCAAAGACTATTTTCCAAAAAAAATCAGAGCATAGGTCTTTCTGAATACCCTCTTTTGCATGAGGTTTTTTTGAATGCCATATTTTCTTTTCAAACTTTCACTTATATCAAGGTCTAGTGGATAGTGCTTGAACTATTACAATTACCAGTTTTATATTTTAATCTAGGATATATGTTACCTTCCCTACTTTCAAGTTTTTCAGTGGTCAATAGTTGTAAGAGAGATCTATTATATGTTTTCTCTTATTCGAATTTTATATTGTCATAGATATGCCACTACAAAAGTAGACAGTGTTTGAATTTGTTATAATTTTTTAGAAAATTTTGAAAAAAAAATTAGTTTGTTGTGTAAGTATTCTATATGTCGAACTAAATAGCTTCTATTCTCTGACATGGATGCTTCATCTTCTCCTCTACTTAATGTTGCAACACTTGGTGGAGAGGAAAATGGAGGATTCCCAACATAATAATGTGTAAAGGTTTAGGAGATATTCAAAAATGGCAACTAGGAGGATGAGGTTGTAATCCATCTCATTCATAAGATTAGAAAATAAAATACTCTATAATAGAAGTCAGATATAGTCAAACTAAATACTACAAATCATTGGTCTCATTTTCCTACTAAAGGTAAGTTTTCGACATTTTCAACTAATGGAGAAGATCAAAATGATGCAAAGAAACTTCTAGCCCTAATACTACCTTCTCAACTAAATTCCCCTTCACCAATGATGTTGAAACATTCATTTCAACCTACTCCTCTAGCTACACAACAATCAATATTCTAAAGTGTGCCTAGGGATCTTGGCCTACTTGTCACATCATAAGAAACTACAAAATATCGATCTAAACATCATAGTGCAACAATAGTGTCTATTATATCATCCCCACAACCTAACCATGATTAAGTCGCACCAGCCCCAACACAAACATTACCTCTAGGTAGACATGGTGTGCCTCCACCACCCCCCAATCCTCCCCCTTCTCTTCCTCTTAGTGTAATGGGATATCCCCCTTATCCTCCTCCTCCTCCTCCTCTAAGTAAGGGAGAGCCACCCCCACCTCCGCCTCCTCCTCCACTAGTTGTGGGTCACAGAAATCCACTACCTCCTCCTCCTCAAACACTAGTTTGGGTTCATGGAGCTCCACCCTGTCCTCCTCCTCCTTTTGGAGGTAAGGAGGCTCCATATCCATCTCCATCTCCACCTCCTCCTTCTAGGGCTAAGGGGGCTCCACCTACACCTCCACTTCCTCCTCTAGGGGGTATGAGGGCCCCATCTCAACTTCCTCCTCATCCTGGGGGTAAGGGGGTCATGCCAAAGACTATTTTCCAAAATATTTCAGAGCATAGGTCTTTTTGAATACCCTCTTTTGCATGAGGTTTTTTTGAATGTGATATTTTCTTTTCAAACTTGCACTTATATCAAGGTCTAGTGGATAGTGCTTGAACTGTTAGAATTACTAGTTTTGTATTTTAATCTAGGATATGTGTTAGCTTCCCTACTTTCAAGTTTTTTAGTGGTCAATAGTTGCAAGAGAGATATATTATATGTTTTCTCTTATTCAAAGTTTATATTGTCATAGATAGGCCACTACAAAAGTAGACATTGTTTGAATTTGTTATAATTTTCTAGAAAATTAAAAAAAAAAACTTTTGTTTTTTATATAAGTATTCTACATGTCGAACTAAATAGGTTATTTTCTCTTACATGGATTCTTCGTCTTCTCCTCTACTTAATGTTGTAACACTTGGTGGAGAGGAAATGTGAGGATTCCCAACTGAATAATTTGTAAAGGTTTAGGAGATATTCAAAAATGGAAACTGGGGGGATGAGGTTGTAATCCATCTCATTCATAACATTAGAAAATAAAATATTCTATAATTGAAGTCAGATATAGTCAAACTAAATACTTCAAATCATTGGTCTCATTTTCCTACTAAAAGTAAGTTTTCGACATTTTCAACTAATGGAGAAGATCAAAATGATGCAAAGAAACTTCTAGCCCCAATACTACCTTCTCAACTAAATTCCCCTTCACTAATGATGTTGAAACATTCATTTCAACCTACTCCTCTAGCTACACAACAATCAAGATTCCAAAGTGCACTTGGGGCTCTTGGACTACCTGTCACATCATAAGAAACTAAAAAATATTGATCTAAACATCATAGTGCAACAATAGTGTCTACTATATCATCCCCACAACCTAACCATGCTTAAGTTTCACTAGCCCCAACACCAACATTACCTCCAGGAAGACATGGTGTACCTCCACCACCCCCCGCTCCTCCCCCTTCTCTTCCTCTTAGTGGAATGGGAGCTCCCCCTTATCCTCCTCCTCCTCCTCCTCCTCCACTAGTTTGGGTTCATGGAGCTCCACCCTATCCTCCTCCTCCACTAGTTTGGGTTCATGGAGCTCCACCCTATCCTCCTCCTCCTTTTGGAGGTAATGAGGCTCCATCTCCATCACCTCCTTCTAGGGCTAAAGGGGCTCCACTTCCTCCTCTAGGTGGTATGAGGGCCCCACCTCAACTTCCTCCTCCTCCTGGGGATAAGGGGGGCACACATCCACCTCCTCCTGCTCGTGGGGGTAAGGAGATCCCACCTCCACCTCCACCTCCTCCAAGTGGTTAGGGAGGTCCACCACGTCTAGGTATTTGGGGAGTTTCCCCCATCCACCTTATGTTGGAATTTGTGGAGTTTAACCTACACAACTAATGTTGCTAGGTGGTAAAACACCACTTAATGCTTCATCAACTACTACACTCAATATCCAAGGGAAGGGAACTGCCACAACCTCTAGTACATTGGTAAAGAGTGTAGGATTTGCAACTAGAGTTGGATCAACACCTGCCACAACACCAAGAAGAGTATATTTGAATCCATTTCATTCGGTGAAAATTACAAGGGAAACGTTAGGTAGCTTATGGGTTGATGCTCAAAATTATGATGAAGCAAACATGTATTTTCCGTTAGATTTTCGAAATTTTGATTCTACCATCTTGCAACAAAAAATTTCACCCAAAATTGTTCATCCATTTCAAGCCATTAGAAATATATTCCATTTGAATGTTCCTTGTATGTATTGTCAGGGCACCTGAGTTTTACATGTCATAACTTGAGTGTCTTTTTTTAACCACATTATTGACTTCAAATCATAGTGGTTTAGAGGATAAAGCGGGAGGGCATTGAGCTTCACTTGGGTCGAAAGTGGAGAGAGTACATCTAGTAATGGATTTTTCATTTACTAGGAAGATTTGCAAAGTTCAATTTTTATTGCATTATCTTGTGCCAAATCTACATTCCCAAATTAAAGGATAATCTTTGTACTTTATTGTAATGGTGTTTTGTCTTTGATTTTCAATAGGAAAAGTAAAAGGTAAATAGTTAGCAAAATGTTCTAGAGCTTTGTGTTGTTTATTCTTTGTGGCCCACATAACAAATATTTTCATGGTTGAATGTAGGTTGATTTAAGAAGGGCCCATACTTGTGAAATTATGCTCACCAAGGTCAAGATGTCATTGCATGATGTGGTGGTAATATCTATGGTTAAAATAAACATATAAACTCTATTTGGTAGATATCTTCTATGAAGGGGAAAGAATAAAGTAAATTCATTAAAATCATTGTCGGAAAATATTCTTCATGCTCGACAATAACATCCATTTCCTTCTTGCAACATTTACATGCATAAAATATTGTTGATGTTAGCTATGAGACATGACTACATAATTGGGCTTGAGAGCATGTCATAATTATGTGATGCTTCAAACTCATCTTTAATTGGTACCAAAATTTAGATGTGTTTTATTTTCAGTTGTTAGCAACCATAAAAAAATACCTTAGATTGGGAAATACCAAGTTTCACTGCAATTCATGGGCATGTTGACGGTGTTGGACCCGCCAACATGTCAAGGGTATCTCCCAGGTAAGAAGTCCCAATTAGACCTCAGACCATTTGGTGTAGGAGTCCCAGCAGTGGGTCGTAAGGTAATGCCTTGACTGCGATGTTGCACAAAGGCAAGTAAGATAACTCTGTCAGTAACAAGGGTGTGACCAATGCAGTGAGTCAAGGAATGAGTATGAGAGGTTCCAACACTTCAAAGGGGGAGGAAGGTGAAGGTGAGTTCCAGGTTGAAAGGGATTAGTCCCAACTCTGCTAGGAACACACCACACAAAGGACATGCATAGCTTCTAGCAGATCAGTTGACACGGATGTGGCAGTCCCAACATAAAAGGTAAGATAACACGAACAACACTCATGAATTGGTCCAAGACGACTGTGACCGTTGATATACAAAGGTTCATAGAAAGGTTTGTCTGGTGTCTGGCATAGCAGTATACATAGACGGTGACAGCATTAACAACATATGCAACACATTAACAACAAGATTCATATAATTGCATGTGAATCAGTTCATACACAAGTACATAAGTTAAACAACATATATAATTCAGGCAACTAAAGCAGTCCAACTACAATAACAACATATGCATGAAAATGTGTTGGCTTTTATTATATAAAGAAGTGTAAGTCACAATCATAAAATACACCATGTACACCTGCTAGCCCTATCAGTAGAACGTTACAGCCACATCTGCCTTCTCCTCCAAAGAGATGTACTAGCTTCGTGCAGTGGAGAAGCCAAGGTGCATTACAATACTGTCGAAGTCTTCTTCAAGATAGTCTTAGTACAAGCTTGGCTGACCAAAAAGCCTTTACAATGAGTTATGAGGGACTATTTATAGAAAAGGGTGGGGTGACCCTTGAAATTCCCCTTTGTGACAGTTCAACTACCCTCATGACTCTTCACCTACTCTATGATTGTTACGTCCAACTGTTGACACTCGACTTACACTTGACATGACTCAACGTTACAATGCACATGTACTGATGTGAGATAACATGGCTTGAGCAAGCCTTGCAACACATCACTAACACTCGGTCCGTTGCGGTGAGACCAACTCTTTGACATGCTTGTGATGGTGAAGCTGGTTATCTGATGCCAAGCTTGGTCGTCCGTGATGGTGTGCATGCCCCTCATAGTGACATCTTACTGAAGTGAATTCTTGCCTCTGTTGCAACCAATGCATTGGTTAGGCCCCTTCATCCAACTCGTCTACTAACATGCACATGGTCTTCTTGGGTACGATTGAACTGGCAACACATTGATGCATATTGTCCATGCTGATCTTCAAGTGTGTGTTGGTGTTCATACGCCTCAACTTGCCAAAGTGCATGTTCAGCCCCAGTTGGACTTGTTTCTTGTCTTTGCCTTGGTGAGTGTGTTGAATGGGTTGGATTTCATGCATGCACTCAACGACATGCATGTTGTTGGATCCTTTGCAATGCGATCAACAACAATGCTCACCATGTTTGCTTTGTGTTTGGTGTTGGGATGGATCCTTAACTTGTACATGTGCAGTTTCATCCATGAAGGCATGTTACGCCCACTATTGTTCATGTTGCTACTGCAACTCATTGGTCTGCCTGTGCAGCTTCATGTTCTTCCTGAGTTTCTGCTTCGGCACATGCAACTCCTTCTTTGTTCCATCTTTCTCCATCGCGCGATCTTCATGTTGCACCATCACTTCATAGTCTAAGTCTCCAAATTTTCTTTCATTATCAATGGATTTGCTTGATCTTACAACTTTTATCCACCTCGATGTTGTCAAAAACCTTCCTCTTGCATCCGCTATGTTCACTGCATTCAATGCATTTGTTGTGTTCACTGCATTCGGTATGCTACCTTCAGCTATTGTTCATGATGTTGCTCATTGTGATGCTTCTGCTTGATGTCCTTGTCCATGAACAACATGATGTCTTTGTGAGTAGGTAAGCCCATTGACACCTGATCGACTGCATCCCCAAGAGTGCTCTGAATGGTATCTTCGTGTCTGCTCTCTTGGAAACCATTGTACCTGTACTGCTGAGAGGCAGATGAACACCTATGATACCTAGAGACATGGCAACACTCATAGCAAGCAATCTATCAGTCAAAAACGAAAATGAACATGAGAACTGACCTGCAGCATACCTAGGTGAATGATCGTGAAGGTTGCACAATTTCAGCCGAGAGGTCAGGAGACCGACTGTCAAGACTGCACAAGGCATAGTTTGGGCTGCTGGGAGACTAACTGACTGCTAGAACTGCAAAATGCGCAATCCAGTTGGGCGGTTGGTTGCTAGGGTTGTGGAATTTACGATTCCAGCTGGAAAGGCTATTGGCCCAGGGACATATTTGTGAAAATTTTGGGCCAAGCAGCCACTGACCTACATAAATGCTCAATTCAGTCCAAGAGGTTAGTGCTAGGCTAGAATGAACAAAACTGGAGAGGAATGTGAGCCTTCCTTCTCCAAATTGTGTAATGCAGCCTTGGTGAAGGCAAAGACCGGGCGAAGGTTGGCCTGACTTGCCGACGGGCAACTGAAAGCAAGTTAAGTCAATGAAATGCATGGTGAAACTAAGTGATAGCAAAAGTGATAAACAATTCATGCAAAATATGAATGGAGGATTCAGAAAATAGATCAACATGCATGTGGGTGAGATCGTTCGCCGATTGGGCGAACGTCCATGCAAAATAGTTTCATGCATGCGACAGTAGTGAGATAGCAATGAAAATTGAAATAGATCTAGGACAAGCTAGAATATATGTAAATGATAGCAGGTGTTCAAGGAAATCAAGAAAACAACACTCCCACAAGCGAAAACACAAAAAGAAACAGAAATGCAGCACAAGGCATGGGAAGCGAGCTAACCCCAAAATAGCTAAGTTGAATGTGCCAACTACTCCTAGATGTGATGTGGGATGTCATAGCTACAAGGTTGATGTGAGGAATGAGCTCTATAGTGTCCGGTTGATGAGTTTTGATAACATCGAGGTTATGACGCACATGCCACAAATCTAGGGGAAGCGACACTTGGAGGGAGGTTTCTGAATTGTTCCTTGCATGTAAACTCCAACTGATAAACATATATCCCTGAAACAAGGGATGCCTTTGCATGTTGCCTTGGGAGAAGCAGCCTATGCATGCAAGTATGTTTTGCTCGATCTCGGAGGGAACCGGTCAACTCAGTTGCACATGAAAGTGATTGCTCGACTACTGGAGAAAAATGTGCATTTCTGACTGTAAGCTGGGTTGACTGCACAAAGGGGATTACGCAATTTCTGGGCCCAGCAGCTGACTGTTGGCTAGATTTGCGCAAATATTGGGCTGAACTACCTGCTAATGGGAAAAATTATGCAATTCCTGTTAGGAGGGAAAACAGGATTGTGCAATCCTGGAGCCCAGCAGCAGACTGTCAGAAGGAATTGCGCAATTCCTAGAGGGAACTATTGGTTTCCCTCCAGAAATGCGCAAATTTCATAGGGAAGATGCTCAGCTTGTAGCTGGACCATGTCCAGATGAGCAACTTGTGAAAGGAAAATATCAAACTGTGATCGACAGGCTACCTTTGAGCAAGAAAGACACTGAAGCTTGAGGACTTGATGAAGCAAGGTAAGTTGTTGTGAAGGTTAGTAGGGAGGCTCTAAAACAGGCTAAGGAAAAATTTTGAAGGGTGGTTGTAGCCGCTACAAAAATTGGTGACACACTGGTAGAACTCCAGCTCTTTGAATGGACCTTGTTCGTGAAAAGCAAGTCTAACACCTCTAGAAGTATTGTTCAGTTGTTAGCTCATCTTGGTTTCACACTAACTTGATTTTAAGATGTAGCATCTACCAGAATCTTGGTCGATTGACACACATTCCAAGCCAAGGAAACATAGTTATTTCGATTGGGGTTGAGGGGTATACAGGTGCACAAGCAGTATAATTGTCAGAGTCTTAGTTTCATCTCTGGCATTGCTCCACTGCAAGCAGACCTAGATAATACCCCGGTGGAGTCACATAGGAACACAAGCATGGCTTCACTGCCAATGAGCCTTGTCAGTATCGTGGCAGAGTTACTTGCATCACCTCCCTATGTAGGAAGCCTTTCTCTTCTTTCACCTTATTCATTTTTTTCATTTTTTTCATCTTTTTCATTTTCACTGTGCATAGAACTTATTCATTTCAGAGGCGGAAGAGGGATCCAGACTTATTGAGAGAAGAGGAGGCTGTTCTAGCAGAGAAGTAGTTTATTGTATCTCTGATGTGCCTGTTAAGGTTTTCCTCTTCACCTTACTCTACTTGACTGAGCTGACAAGGTTTAACCCAAAAACAATCGACTAGAGAGGGTGACACTAGTTAGCACGAAAGCGTTGTGTTTACACCAAGGTTCACTTCAAAGAGTACGTATTTTCCTTCGACATATCATGGATTAAGAGTAACAAGTTCATCATACATAGGAAAGATGATAGATAACCAAGTAGTGATAGTTGTACAAACCCTCTTGTACTTTACCCAGCTTGTTTCATGAGTCACACATGGTTTCATGCGAACTAAGCTATGAATGAAACAAATGAATGAACTAATAATCAATAAAACAAAGCAAGAGCAGAAGCGAAAATGAAAGCGAAACAAGTAAACAAATAAGAAAGAAAACAAAGCAAGCAAAGCATGTAAGCAAATAAGCATGCAAGAAAACAACTGAAAGCAAAGACTACTCCTACTCCTACACTAACGGTGCATGGGCCTGATCACATGAAGTGATACTTCCAATGCAGCCACCAGTGCATTGGTAGACCCATGTGAGTGAAGGCTTGGTCCACGAGTAACCCAGTTATGTGGACCAACACACAAGAAATATATGACAGTGGAGATAGACACACTTCATGATTTAAAGTGCCCACAAGACATAAGTGATTGCATTTGCATGACAAACAATCTGTGGACTTATCATGTTGTTGTGTGACACTACGTGCAACTTTGAAGCAAAAGCACACACTTAACTAGACATGCAAGAAAATGAAAGAAACAAAGATAACTTGCGTCACGCACGAGTGCTTGCAATGTAAGACTCCTCCAATGCATGACCAATGGGATCGTGCAATTCAAGTGGAGGAAGTGTGATCTGAGTGTTAGATTGATCTTGAGTTCATACAGATGATCGATGAGGAGCCTTGAGTGTTTGAACAATTTCCCGATCGGAAGCGAAACCAAACTCAGCATAATGAGGGCCTGACATAACCATCAGCTCGGGATGAAGTGCCTCGATGGTCTGTGGGGTTGAGACTTCATTGACATATGGATTTTCGTAGACCAGTGGCTTAGATGGATTAACAACGAGTGAATCAACATCATGATCGGATGATGAGGTGAAGAGATCACAACAACCAAGATCAGAAAATTCAGGATGTTGGTCGGCATCCTCATGATTTGACGAATCACATAGAGGGGTGGATGAGAAGGAAGGATGTTCACCCTCTGCGTTTCCGGAAAGAGTAGATGAAATATCAAGTGGATTTTCAATGAATGATTGGTCCTCTCCGTTGTTGGATGAAGGGCTAACATACAGTGTGTCCTGCGAAAGATCAACAACGGGTGATCCATGGATGAAGACACACATGTAGAATCATGGATGGCAAGTTCATCAACGATGTTAGGGAAGAACGGAGGGGGCTCGGATGGAAGGGAGTCATCCTTTGCTGAGTGTTGACGTTCAAGCTCCCACTCATACTCTTCATGAATGACAGTGCATGTTGGTTGTGTAACACCAACTTCGTCAGTGGGTTGTTCCTCATTCACAACAAGTGAAGAGTCCGGAATGGATGAACGCAAGATAGAATCATCTGGAGGAACACCTGGGTGTGAAGACAGAGGTTAAAAAAAAGAATTCATATGAGAACTCGAAGGAATCATAAACAACTCTGCGCGAAAATTGAGTGGAGTGATGTTGGGAGGGTGTGAAATTTGAACAGGTGTGCAAACATGATCCTCAGCATCACTAGGCAATGGTGGAACTGTTGAATGAGAGGGAGGCGAACAGTCCATTGGGACAGTGTGTGCTCCCACATGGGATTGCGCAGTTCAATCAAAGAAGAAGGTTTATCGAGGCTTGACATCAAGCTTCCTATTGGGATGGGAATATTTCTTAAGACAATACTTGAACTGGTCCCAGAGGTAAGCAAACTTCATCTGGCTCTTTGGAGTTTGAAACTGTAAGTCACAGAGCTGCCAAAAATCAATAACGAATTCACGTGGAGCTCTCCGTTGTTGTAACAATTTTTTTGGCCAAGATGGTCTGGATCAAAATGATAGAACGTGTCTTCAATAAGATCACAGAAGTTCTCAAATGAGTGCACGGTGTTAGTCAGTAAGCTGAGCACCCAACGAAATGGAGCTTCACGAAGTGTGAATGCAAGTAGCAAACCTACATGTTCATCAGTAAACTCATCTTCCTCATGAATCATGGAAAGAAAGTTTTGTAAATACTAAGGCCAGGCCACTTCGCCTTCACCATCGCATGTGTGAGTAGACAAGAGATCAAAAATATTCCCCGAGACGGAGACATCTTCACGATTCAAAAAACACCTCGAGGGAAGAAGAATGCAAGACTCCATTGAAATATATGCAAAGGTTCAAAACTAGATGAGAGAGCACTTCTTGTCATCAGGCCCTCCTTCTAGCACCAGAAATGTTGACGGTGTTGGCCCAACCAACATGTCAAGGGGATCTCCCCGGTAAGAAGTCCCAGTTAGACCTCAAACTTTTTGGTGTAGGAGTCCCAGTAGTGGTTCGTGAGGTAATGCCTTGACCGAGATGTCGCACAAAGGAAAGTAAGATAACTCTGTCAGTAGTAAGGGTGTGACTGATGCAGTGAGTCAAGGAATGAGTATGAGAGGTTCCAACACTTCAAAGGGGGAGGAAGGTGAAGGTGAGTTCCAGGTTGAAAGGGATCAGTCCCAACTCTGCTAGGAACACACCACACAAATGACATGCACAGCTTCTAGCAGATCAGTTGACACGGATGTGGCAGTCCCAACATAAAAGGTAAGATAACACGAACAACACTCACGAATTGGTCCAAGACGACTGTGACCATTGATATAGAAAGGTTCACAGAAAGGTTTGTCTAGTGTCTGGCAGAGCAGTATACATAGACGGTGACAGCATTAACAACATATGCAACACATTAACAACAAGATTCATATAATTGCATGTGAATCAGTTCATACACAAGTACATAAGTTAAACAACATATATAATTCAGGCAACTAAAGCAGTCCAACTACAATAACAACATATGCATGAAAATGTGTTGGCTTTTATTATATAAAGAAGTGTAAGTCACAATCATAAAATACACCATGTACACCTGCTAGCCCTATCAGTAGAACGTTACAGCCACATCTGCCTTCTCCTCCAAAGAGATGTACTAGCTTCGTGCAGTGGAGAAGCCAAGGCGCGTTACAATACTGTCCAAGTCTTCTTCAAGATAGTCTTAGTAGAAGCTTGGATAGCCAAAAATCCTTTACAATGAGTTATGAGGGACTATTTATAGCAAAGGTTGGCGTGACCCTTGACATTCCCCTTTGTGACAGTTCAAATACCCTCATGACTCTTCCCCTACTCTATGACTATTACGTCTATTGATATAACAAGGTTCGGAGAAAGTTTTTTTTGGTGTCCGGTAGAGTAGTCGACACAGACGATGACAACATTAAAAACATATGCAACACATTAACAACAAGATTCATATAATTTCATGTGAATCAGTTCATACACAAGTACGTAAGTTAAACAACATATGCCATTAAGGCAACCGAAGCAGTCCAACTACAATAACAACATATGCATGAAAATGTGTTGCCTTTTATTATATAAAGAAGTGTAATTCACTATCATACAATACACCATGTAAACCTGCTGGCCCTATCAATGGAATGTTACAGCCACATTTGCTTGCTCCTCCAAAGAGATGTACTAGCTCTGTGCAGTGGAGAAGTTAAGGCGCGTTACAATACTATCCAAGTCTTCTTCAAGATAGTCTTAGTAGAAGCTTGGATAGCCAAAAATCCTTTACAATGAGTTATGAGGGACTATTTATAGCAAAGGTTGGCGTGACCCTTGACATTCCCCTTTGTGACAGTTCAACTACCCTCATGACTCTTCCCCTACTCTATGACTATTACGTCCAACTGTTGACACTCGACTTACACTTGACATGACTCAACGTTACAATGCACATGTACTCATGTGAGATATGTTGAAAATAGAAACAAGAAATGATAAAAATAGAATCCAGAATATTCCAATTTTAATTTGTCCTTGAATTAAAATTGTGAATTAAAATCGAATGTAGTCTCACCAGTTGCTTGGAAATAATTAATTAATTCATTATGGATTAATTAGTTGGAGAAATTCAAGTTAGAAGTCTTTTTGAAGTCATGCAAAATTTATCCCTTAAATTAAGAAGATTATCCCTTAATTAAGGAGATAAGATTGAGTTATATTTGAGTTGTAATTAATTAGCTCAGTTTAGTGAGTTAAGTCCAGTTAAATTAGTTCCAAACTATTTGAGGAACTAATTGTGAGTTATCAATCAGTTGATGCATGCATGCACTCAACCAGTGTACTCCAGATAACTGAAGATTCTCTCATCAGAAACTCATGCATGTCTATTCAGAGAAAGACCCAGTTGAGCTAAATGTCAAGGATAGGTTACTATCAGTTGCATGTGTTTTCCTATAAAGGAAACTCATCCATGCAGTCAAGGTAAGGTTCCTTGAGGATTGCGCAGTTTTACAGGGTGTGAGATCAGTGTGAGAGATCAGTGTTCCACTTGGTTGAGAGTCTTCCACTTGGTAATAGGAGGATCACCCAGGAGAAACTGTGCAAGGAAATAGGAGGCTTGGTGGGCATAGGAGAAGGCTTGTGAGAATCTTTGTTTGCCTGTGAGCATCCAAGAGGATTGTACTGAGAGCTGGCTAACTGTGAGAGCTAAGACTTTGTGTAATTCTGAGATATTTCCACGTTGTATGATAATACAAATAGTGGGGTTTTTAGCTGAGGCTTTCCCCTGAGTATTTTCTGTGTTTCATGTGCATTTATTCTTCTTCTAATTTATATGTGTTCAGCTTGATCTTGCTCAAATCCTTTAAGCTTCCGCAAGTTTGATAGTAGAAGTAGATTATTGTATTTTTCTTTGGTATATTGCATTATCAAGCTAACCTATAGTCATATTTTCTACATAGATCCTAGAGGTGGATTTGTAGAGAATTTGCACGAAATTCTACATGGTATCAGAGTTGAGTTTATCGAAGCTGTGAACAGTATACGGAGAAGAGAATTCAAAGTTTGAAGTTCACGGTTGCAGGTGCAAATCGAATTCTTATCATACTTCAAGGTTGGCCAATGGCGTTCTATGGCTTGAGACTTGAGTATGCCTTGGAAGGCAGCGCGAATTACATACCATGGAAAGATCGCATGGAGGTTGTATTAGATGACAAGGGCTTGAAGGATTTCATTAATCAAAAAATCCCAAAGCCAAGTTCAACTAATGCACAAGAGTTGGCTGAGTGGAAGAAGTGTGTGGCGAGGGCGAGATGGATCATCCTTGAGGGAGTTTGAGACCATATTGTCTCGAGTCTCCATGGGAAGGATACTCCATATTCAATGTGGAAGACATTGAAGGACCTCTACCAGAATAGTAGCGACCAGAGGAAATTGGTGCTCAAGGACAAGCTTCGAACAATCAAGATGGAGAACGGCGATACTATTTCCACATATCTAAACAAGCTCACCACCTGTAGATATGAGCTTGGAAGTGTGGGAATAACTACTCCCGATGATGATATGGTGAGCCTCGCTCTCCTTGGCCTTCCAAAGAGCTGGAATAGCTATCAGGACTCTATGAATGGAAGGGAGAAACTGCTGGATTGGGAACGACTGTGGTCGGATCTCATGCATGAGGAGATCAAGAGGAGAAAACGAGATGGTTCTTCATCCAAGGATGATGATGAAGAAGATCTGGCCTTAACAAGTAAGGCAAGGAAAGGGAAGGGTAAGGCATCCCATTCCGAATCGAATTCTTCTCATGGAGGGAAGAAAAGTGACAAGTCTAAAGTAAGCTGCTTTAATTATCACGAGATGGGTCATTATGCGACTAATTGCCCATCAAAGAAGTCCAAGAAGGGATCCTCGGATGGATCGAAGGTGAGGCATTAGCCTCTCAATTTGAAATGGATTTTACCCTCATCGCATGAATGGTGTCATCGTTGATGGGTTGTGATTGGTTTCTTGACAGTGGAGCCTCATTCCACATGACCAGTGATAAAAGTTTATTTAGTGCCTTGGAGGAGAAAGACCTCTATATGTGCATAGAGATGGGTGATGACGAAAGGTTTAGTGTTTCAGGAGTGGGCACGGTTTCTTTTCGGAGGGAGCATGCACCTCCTATCACCCTGACCGATGTGAAGTATGTGCCTGGACTGAAGAAGAACTTGGTATCGGTCACGATGTTGGAGGAAAAAGGCTATGATGTTGTCTTCAGTAAGGGAAAGGTTTTCCTTAGACACATCACCACAAGATAGGTGAAACAGATTGGTTCACGAGTCAAGAACCTGTATGCTCATGAGGTTCATATGCATGCAAATCCTTGAGGAGAAACGAAAATGTTAGAAACTTGGTGGTTGAGAGGGAGAGTATATTACCTCTCAACATGTAGTCCCAGATGAAGTCTCAGAAAATTGTGGAGGAGCCACAATTAGAGTCAGCAGAGGGATCACATGCAGCCATACCTCCAGGTGTGAGGTGGGGTGATGTGTTAAAATTGGCAACCAGGGAAAAACTTCATGTGGGTCATCTTATTCATGGCTAATAATATTTTTATTAGATTCCTCTCGTCGAGAGGTGTAGGATTGATATAAAGATCATCCAATTCCGATAAGTATTCATGGAGATATGAATTTATTTTGATTATGGAATTATTATCAAGCCGACCTACAACTCATGTAGGCTCAGAAGCCCAACAGTCGCATCTATTCACCCACCAACGTTGTGTATAAATATAAGAGGACTTTTCCTCATTTGGACTCACTCATCTCATCACATCTCTCTCTCTCTACTGCGTAGATATGAGTCTCTTCTCTACTGCGCTGAAATGGGTCTCTCTCTCTCACACATGTGAAGCCGGAAGCTGTTGAATTTGAAGCTGCAACTGCAGAAGTAAATATTGACTTGCGTGGCCTAGAAGATCTCCTCTTTGGAACTGTGCTGTAGGTTCATCTGAACCTCCTTTGAAAGCCGCAACTTTTGGTGGTGGAATGAAGTCAATCCGACGAACGGTTTGCAAGATATCGACTGCCCTACTTTGAAGCCGGAAACTGCTGAAACTGAAGCTGCAACTGCAGAAGTAAAGATTGACTTGCGTGGCCTAGAAGATCTCCTCATCTGAACTGCATTGTAGGTTCATCTGAACCTCCTTTAAAAGCCGCAACTTTTGGTGGTGGAATGAAGTCAATCCGACGAACGGTTTGCAAGATATCGACTGCCCTAGTTTGAAGCCGGAAACTGCTGAAACTGAAGCTGCAACTGCAGAAGTAAAGATTAACTTGCGTGGCCTAGAAGATATCCTCATCTGAACTGCATTGTAGGTTCATCTGAACCTCCTTTGAAAGCCGAAACTTTTGGTGGTGGAATGAAGTCAATCCGACTGTCGGTTTGTGAGATATGGTCTGCCCTAGTTTGATAATGAAGCCGCTAATGCTAATGCTACTGATCTAGGGTTTGCTACTGCTGATATGAATCAGATTTATTGTACTATTTCTCTCTGCTGAAATATTGAAGATAAAAGAAGATTTGATCAAAGGGTTTCCCCACACATTGTGGGGTTTGTCCCTGGCTAGCCGCCACATCTTGTGTCTCTTGTCTTGGCTTACTTTTTGTCGATCGTTTAATGTTCTATCTGCACTTTACTTTATGTACATGTGATTGCTAATCGGTGGAATATAATAAGAAAAAGAAGTAAACTGTTATAAGCATAGAACATACCATAACTTAACATGGTATCAGAGCTGAGGTGAAGACAAAGCCCGAGCAAGAGCAAGAGCAATCATTGAAGAGAAGATTGGCAAGGCTATCCTAAAAGAACTATGGGATCCTCAACACTCTTTCCTGCCGAAGACAAGCTCCATGAGAAAGCTGACTATCACGGATGATAGATGTCTATCGATCTAACCCTTGAAGATCAAGGAGTGTTGGACCATGTAAGAGGCAATATTGTTGATCCTTCATCAAATGCATATGCTGCTGCCTGGAACAAATGGAAAAATGGAGAAGTCAAAACAAAGAAGATCATCCGGGACTCTATCGACAAGCGCTTGGTGGCCTACATCTCTGATCTAGACACCTCCAAGGAAATCTACGATAGACTGGTGAGTTTATTTAAAGTTAATGATGCAAATCAAGTTTTGTTTTTTAGAAATAAGCTGAGGGAAATCAAGAAGGGTAAAGATGAAAGTATGCAAGCATACTTCTTAAGAATCACCGAGATCAAGAATGATCTCCTATCTATTGGGGAAACTATTACTGACAGAGAAATGGCACTCACAACTCTTGAAGGATTACCATCTGAATGGTATGTGTTCAGGACTACTCTTCTGAACTATAATGTAATTCCTGGTTTCGAGGAATTAATGGCTAGATGCATTCAAGAAGAAACAAGGGAAGAAGTGTAAGAAATGCCCATGCCTAAAGGTCCTCCTGCTGCCTTTTCTTTTCATGCAAAGAAAAGAAATAATTCCGGGACTAAATCAAAAGGAAAGGCTGGACCTAAGTGTTATAGACATTTTTGTGCCTTACAGCTATAAGCATGAAATGTCCATAAATCAAGGGATCCTAAGTCCCTAAAGATGTTGTTCCAGCTCCTAAAGAAACAAGGTCAACAAATTACAGCTTCTCCCAGAAGTTCTCCACCAGAAACTGCTCAAAACTAGTCAAAACAGGATCATTTCAAGTGCTCCACTAGCTGACTGCATTGCAAAGCACCCAAATACACTGGCTAGGTGCGTTGCAACGCACTTGAATGCACTACCAGGGTGCGTTGAGCAGGAAATGACAAGTGGCAAAGTCATTCAACGAGGTGGAGAGACAATGGAAGCTTCCAGAATCTTCTCCAATGACACTTGCCTCACTGAATTCAACCAGTGATGAATAAGAGGCTCTCAGTCTCCAAGTGGAAGCAAGAACTGACAGAGAGAAGCCACTAATCAACTCATGGGATGACTCATCCTCTTTGCATACATCTATATATGGATCCCTCACCAAGAGATCCAGAGGCTGGAATTTTGTACATTGCAGAGAATTGCTGTTGGTTTTGTGATTGATATCAGAGTATTGGGTGATTTATGCTTTGTTGGAGGTGAAGAAGGGATTCTATGCTGGGAGGTTGATGCTGGATCAGGACTCATCGGTTGTAACTCCTCCTGTATCTTCTTGTTTTATCAATAAAACTACTTGAGTTTCTCCTACATGCTTGTATATCTGATGTGTGTTATATTTGTATGTTTAGCTTAAATCTGATCCTAAGCTTTTTATGAACATAAATCTATGTCTTTGTGTAGTTTCTCTCTTCTGTGAACTTGCAGGAACTTGGTGACGCTGGGCAAGTGAGGGAGCAGATCGGTGGAAGCTGGCAAAGAGAGGATAGATTGGATCGAACAACTAGCGCAAGACACAGGTCGGTTCATCTTAATCATCTTCGTTTATAGTTCATAAAGAAGAATACAAGAGTAGTTTTCCTTGTTTGTTTCTGAGGTCTCTGTCACAACCCTGTGGGATAGGGTCATTCTGAATAGACACTTTTCCCGAAAACAAAATGGCGACTCCGCTGGGGATCGTGTCTAGTTAGTTTATTTGTGTTTCTATTGTTGTTCATCTCATAAACTTAAGAGTGGCGAATCGAACTGCATTTGCCATTTACAAATGCAAAGTAGAGATCTGCTACTCTAGTCCATTCACTGGGCCTGTTTATGATCTGAACAGTTGACTCACAAATGATCTGATTACCCTTTGTGATAGCTCTCAAACCTCTTGTAAATCAACCCTCTGATTGTACACATTTGATTGCTTTTATCCGGCCAAAAACCATAGATTAAACTGCAAACCGTGACCCAGAACCCAGAGAAAATTCTCGTTTCTGCTTCAGCGCAGGCTCTGTGAAGAGACTCTGCATTTCAGCGCAGTTCCCGAGAGGGCTACCTGCGTTGCAATTCAGTTTCTCTATGTAGCAGGTGCGTTGATCAGCCTAGCCCTGCCTAGCTGAGGTTCTTTGCTCACTTTTTTCAATTTTGCCTCTGATTTTTGCAGCCTGTGATCAGTGTGTTTGTCTGTCTAAAAGCCCCTTTTCTTTGCCTTAATTCCGCCTCAGTTGTATAAAAGAAACTGTATTTGTTTTTGTGTATTTGTTACGTCATTTACAGTTTCCCATTGCAAAAGTAAACTGGTCATACTGTCGCCCTTAGATCTAGATCTGTCGTAAGTGTCGTTTTGATCTTAGGAGAAAGTTTGTTTCATGTTGACAGTTGATTACGCTTTTACTTTTGTCTTTGGCTTGAATTTGTGAATTTCTAGTGTCGAAACAAGTGTTTACTTCAAAATCCTAAAGTGTCGTAATCGTCTCTACCTTTTGATTTCGAAAAGAAGCTTGTTTGTGTTTTTCACTTGAAATCGAATTCAAATTTGTACAACAACTTTCTTTTTAGGCATCAATATTAAGAAAGTGAAAAACAAATACATGCACAAGTGCATTTGCATATTGACAGTTTGTATGGCTTGATTTAGGGAAAGTGCATTTACAGTGTGATCTTTGCTCTTTGAGAAAAGATTGTGTCTTTCTTTTCCCCTTGTAGTTAGGATTTTCATTGCTGAAAAGAGATAAAAGCTTGCTTATCATCTTTAGACTGCATTTTAGGAATTACATCTACATCTCATGGTGAACCCAAAAGGAAAACTTCATAAGAAAGATCAACCTAAAATAAATTCAATGAACTTAACAACGCTTTGTAACTTAACGCACAACATCTAGAGGTCTAGGCTAGAGATGTATTCCGGCGTCATAAAGCCTGGTAACTGTTGTCCTCACTGTTGGTTGGGTGATTTCTCCATTTTGAGACGATAAGTGCCAGTACGGACTTGTGCTCCCACGTACCGTCGAGTATATATTGGGAGACCCCTATAGGAAAAAAACCTTTATCCATAGGAAGCCGTGTCGGCCGCCCTACTGATCGCAATGCACTGAACACAGCATTCAGGAAGATTGACCGCCCGCACCCTAAAAAGTATTCTGCGGTTTTGTGATTGGTTTGGCACTCCCTCTACCTAGACCTCCAGAGCAGTCCCTTTCGTTCCTTTTCAGACTCCTTAACGGAAAAGGTCCATCTGAGCACTTGTCACTTCAGGCTCATTAAAAATCGAAGGAGACTAGAGTCATCTTTTGTTTTTTCTCGAATCTTTAAAACTGAAAAAACAAAGTTGTGTCAAAGCGTGTTAAAATTTATTTTAAACGGAATATTCATACCCTTTTTCCTGCGTTGATCTTTAGGTTGAGAAAATGGAGCCTACCAACCAAGGAATTCCCCTTGGTGGAAATCCTAGTCCCTTCTCCTCTTGGGGAGATGTTGGTGTGCCCCATATGGCCACATTGTCGCTTCCAGGACTGAAAATTGGCTTGCCAGTTTGGCTCTTCTCAACCAATGTCGTTCAGAACACCACCGTTTCTGAACAGTCAAATCAGCAGTTAGACGAGTCCAGAGTTACCCACCAACCTTCTACTTCCTCTAATTCTTCCTCTCTTCCTTCCTCTTCGCTTGATGGGACTGGTAAAGCTAAAAACCAAGTTCCTACGGAGAAGAAAGAAAAGAAGAAGAAAGAGAAAAAGAAGAAGGAGCCAAAGGCGAATAAGGGAAAACGAGTGTCGTCTAATGAAAATCCACACACAGCACCGACCAGGCCTAAATCGCCATGTGTCATTTGCAGAGGAGACCACTTTCACAGAGATTGTCCTTGCATCCCCCGGATACTAAGGGACTGGTCTCCTCATTTGCACAATCCGGTGTCATCAACCTCTTGAGATCATGTTGAAAGCACACCGTCAACTAGTGAAAGTGAAGCCCCAGGACAAAAAGGGAAAGCTAAATTTCCCTGTAGACTGTGCGAAGGCGACCATGCCCTCCACCGTTGTCCCTTCTTAGACGAGGCTAAAAGAGTTTTGGATGATCGTCCGGTTTCACTGTTACGACTTCCTCCTGGATACAAAAAACTCTTGCCAAGTCCATCACTAGTTGAGAACCCAGTTGGCCCACTCAAGTGGTCGGCTGAAGCGTCTATCATTGAGGATAAACCAACTGAATCCATACCAGACGAAAGTCAAAAGGTCGAGGCGGCAGTTGACCCGGTCTTGCCTTCAGAGGTTTTATCTTCGAATGATACAGTCACTGAAGAGGATAAGGATGACACCGTCCAAATTTTCTTCATCAACACAGACTCCGACGAACACGGGGGCAATCCACCCATTCCTTTATCGCAGGAAGGAAGTTCATCAGAGCCATACCCGACCGTCTACTCGGTCCCACCTCCAAGAAACCTAGTTGTATCCTTCGACTGGAACCAACTAGGCAGACCCCGTTTGCCAGCAAGCATACCATTCCGAATTATCGTTCAAATATACAGAATGGTCATGGCTGGCACCATCATAGATGAGGGGGCGTCTGTGAGTATCCTTTCCTCTATTGCTTGGAAAGCGCTTGGTTCGCCACCGCTGTTGCCTGAAATGAGAAATCTAACAGGCTTTGATAAAGGAACCAGTCGACCTTTAGGGATCCTTCCCGATGTGCCCATAACATTGAGAGGGAAGACAATTCGCCTGAACGTCATGGTCGTTCAAGGACCCTTGGATTATAACCTACTCCTTGGACGAGACTATATTTATTGCATGGGAGCCATCATCTCCTCACTCTTTAGAGTAATGTGTTTTCCGCACGAAGGAAGAGTGGTCAAGCTCGTGGACCAGCTTTCATTTCCCGAATCACGCATAGCAAATAGTCACATACCGTCCCTAAATGGTCTCTTCACGCAAGAAATGTCTCAAGTCCCAGTCCGTCCTCCCGATGAGCGCGAGTAATCCGGGAAGATATGACTGAAACCCAGGGGGCATGCATCCTGGTCTGCTTCGGCAGGAAAACTTCGGGTATAGAGTAGGTTTCCGCGGGAGAATATGACTAGTCCGTACCCCGTCCGTGATTGGAAGAGGGGTTGTTCTAGAATAAGATTATTTCGTCAAAGTTATGTGAGTTGACAGATGGAGTCTCTCACCTTTGTCTATTTCGGTAGACATCGCCGAAGAAGTGTTTTGTTTGCCGCACAAATAGAGCAATCTTTGGGTAGCCTGTAAGAGGTAGGCCTCTCCTGATAGAACAAATGTTTTGTCTGCAAATTGAGGGGTAACTTTGAAACTCTGTTTTATACCTGGGGGCATGCAAACCTTTTGGCATGCAAGCAAGGGGCGGCTATTTATTTTTTAAATTTTTAGGTCCTCCCTTTAAACCTGTAGGCTAACCCTTTAAACTCGTAGGATTGGTCGTCACCTAACTTGCATAAAGAAAGGATGTGGGGCAAAAATCTAAAAGTTGTCGTTTTATATGAGACATTCTTATCATATGACTGGATTGATTGAGCAATGTTTACTGCAAGATTCAAGCTCGTTAAAAAATAAACACGGACCGAGCAAGTGTTTCCACCCGCGTTTAAGCTCGTTAAAAAATGAACTATCCTCTGGTAAATAACCATCGTGAATGAAGCATTTTCAGCCATTAAAGCCTTGGTCGTGTTTGCACCGCCACCTCCACTTTTCATTTGGCCGATCATTCACCTCCATTTGATTGTTTACCCATTTTGAGGAACAGCTGTGAAGAGTGATTTCACTAGCCATCCTTGTGACACTGCCGTGATTGGAGAATTCCAAACCTTACCTGGAATCAGCTGCTACCCGTTTTATCACTCGTTCCTCGAAAGACGAGTCTTCTTTAAGCTCTTTTCATCTGACTCGTAAAATATGAAAAGATTGCCGAGTTTTGGCCTTCCAGCTCGTTAAAGCGACAGGAAGTGCTATCCCTCCTCTAGATTTTAATCTTTTTGGACCTGAGGGATTATTGCACAAAAAGATCGAGCGCTTGTTTTGTTCGGCTCATTAAAACTATCGAAAATTCATCCCTTCTGTATTGTTTTATACTTTTTCGGACTTAAGGGATTAGATGACGAAAAAGGAATTCCAGAGTTATCTTTACGTACCTTTTCAGACTCCCTAAAAAGGAAAAGGACCGAGTTATCTTTGTCGTTAGGCTCGTTAAAAAGATTAATAGCGACAAACTTGTCTTTAGACGAGAACGAGTTTCACTATCGCTAGGCTCGTTAAAACATAGCGATGGGTTTGCCCGAAGGGAAAATTATAGAACAAGCATATGTTATCCTCCTCAAGCTTGACAAAAATAAAGAGGTACTGGTCAGAAATGACTGGGGAAAAATTGGGAAGAAAACTCAAAGAAACTTTATTGGTAGCGAGTCGCTCTTGAACATGACACTTCCACTCCGTGCCAGAGTCGGGTTGGGTTGTCTCATTCACCGGTCACATCACCATGGTCACGCCATACCATCCACGTTTGGGCTAAATGCTACTGATCCATCACATAAGTGTCGCTGACATGTTCAAGAGAAGTCATCCAGAGAAGTCACCTGTGTCCCATCCACTACCATACATTATACTTCACTCTTTCATGACCACCACCCTGAACCGTATGTCACCAGATCGTTTTCACCTCCATCAAAATCATTTGCTCCGTTCCGTGTCATTGATGTGGGATTCATTAAGGCCCTCCTTTGACAGATCGCTTCTTGTCGACATCAGCTCATTATCCAAGAAGTTGATCTAGGAACACCCCTTCAGTACTTTGAAGCTTGCATGCCTCAATGACAAGTTTCTCACTTCCGGCGACAGGTATACATCAATGACCTTCGACCGAAAGATTTTGCGTGGTGTTTGACGCCAAGTCCTTTATTCACACCACGTGAATTGTACTGCAGTACCTTGAGGGTCATTATCATTATCGGTGATTCCTCTCGCGCTTGTTAACAGTTTACATCATTGACTGGTAATCAAGCGATGTCTTTCCATGTTCGACTTCAAAACATTTCTCACATGGATCGACTTGTACTTAGAGTGAAGATCGGACGAGATTGAAGACCCCGGATCTAGTTTCATCCATCCGGGCTGCGATATATATTCAGAAAAAATAAAGACATTGAAATGTACAGCATTGTAGCACAGATAATCATCCTACCAAAAGGATGATGACTTCACCAGAATCATCAGTCTACCATCAGACGATTGTCTGTCCTATGTACATGAAAATGAATTTATAAAGCTGAGCATGGGAATGCCCGCCTCAGCTAGATCATGAAAAAAGTATGAAAATAATGTATTTTATTGTATCTCATTACAGGTCTCCTCTCCATCATTAGAAGAACTTCGGATCGTCCTAATAAATCATTTCACCCGATAAACGGCCTCATACTTTAGGGGGCAACTGTTATAGACATTTTTGTGTCTTACAGCTATAAGAATGAAATGTCCATAAACCAAGGGATCCTAAGTCCCTAAAGATGTTGTTCCAGCTCCTAAAGAAACAAGGTCAACAAATTACAGCTTCTCCCAGAAGTTCTCCACCAGAAACTGCTCAAAACTAGTCAAAACAGGATCATTTCAAGTGCTCCACTAGCTGACTGCGTTGCAAAGCACCCAAATACACTGGCTAGGTGCGTTGCAACGCACTTGAATGCACTACCAGGGTGCGTTGAGCGGGAAATGACAAGTGGCAAAGTCATTCAACGAGTTGGAGAGACAATGGAAGCTTCCAGAATCTTCTCCAATGACACTTGCCTCACTGAATTCGACCAGTGATGAGTAAGAGGCTCTCAGTCTCCAAGTGGAAGCAAGAACTGATAGAGAGAAGCCACTAATCAACTCATGGGATGACTCATCCTCTTTGCATACATCTATATATGGATCCCTCACCAAGAGATCCAGAGGCTGGAATTTTGTACATTGCAAAGAATTGCTATTGGTTTTGTGATTGATATCAGAGTATTGGGTGATTTATGCTTTGTTGGAGGTGAAGAAGGGATTCTATGCTGGGAGGCTGATGCTAGATCAGGACTCATCGGTTGTAACTCCTCCTGGATCTTCTTGTTTTATCAATAAAACTACTTGAGTTTCTCCTACATGCTTGTATATCTGATGTGTGTTATATTTGTATGTTTAGCTTAAATCTGATCCTAAGCTTTTTATGAACATAAATCTATGTCTTTGTGTAGTTTCTCTCTTCTGTGAACTTGCAGGAACTTGGTGACGATGGGCAAGTGAGGGAGCAGATCGATGGAAGCTGGCAAAGAGAGGATAGATTGGATCGAACAACTAGCGCAAGACACAGGTCGGTTCATCTTAATCATCTTCGTTTATAGTTCATAAAGAAGAATACAAGAGTAGTTTTCCTTGTTTGTTTCTGAGGTCTCTGTCACAACCCTGTGGGATAGGGTCGTTCTGAATAGACACTTTTCCCGAAAACACTAAGGCTAGAAGAAAATGACGATGTTACATTTGCGATAAAGCAAGTCACTATGCAAGGGAGTGCCCTGATAGAAAGGACTCACTCTAGGATGATGATCAAAATCCCTCTGATGGCAATCAAAGGAAGGAAAAATTCAACACCAAAGGTAAGAGGAGAGCTGGGAATCAAGGAAGAGGACAAGCATTCAAGAAGGCCAGAAATTCCAGGATGTATTAAATGCACCTGACCTCAAAAAGAACCTAGTGTCCATCTCGGGAACGGAAGATAAAGGCTACAAGGTAACCTTCAGCGATGGCAAGGTATGTATATGGAAAAATAATGTTAAAGATGCCTTTACTCTTGGGTTTAGTGTTGATTCATTATATCAGGTCAATGGAAGTCTGCTAGGTGTCATGTCTTATGACACATCTCTTCAGTCCGAACTTTGGCATCGGAGGTTTGCCCACCTTCATTATAAAGCTATACTCGGTGTAAGACAAATGGTGATAGGGATGCCCAAATTCTGAATAGAGAATGAAGGTGTATGTCCAGGATGTGCTGAAGGAAACCTCAAAAGGGGACCATTCCCCTCAAGCCAAAGCAAGACCTCTGATATATTACAATTGGTTCACTCAGGCATACCTGAGGTTGGCATTAAGAGGGAGACTACTACACCACATACTCCTGAGCAGAATGGTGTGGTGGGAAGGAAGAACCGCACAATGATGGAAGTTGTCTGGGCCATGCTACATGATCAAAGACTTCTGATGTTTCTATGGGCTGAAACTACAATCACCGTCGTATATGTACAAAATTGATGCCCTCATCAAGCATTGGGTTCCAAGACTCCTGAAGAAAAATTCACCGGTAAGAAACCTGATGTTTCTCATTTTAAAATTTTTGGAAGCCCTGTATACTTTCATGTGCCGAAAGAGAAAAGAAATAAATTGGGAGCATCTGGAAAGAAGGGAATTTTCGTGGGCTATGGTGAAAATACTAAAGGCTATAGAATCTATGTAGCCGGTCAAAGGGAAGTCATAATTAGTCATGATGTCACCTTTGACGAAGATATGGCTCTCATCAAGGTGATCAATCTTCCGACTTTGAGGAGCTCTCAAGAAGCCGACACTAGGGAACCGAAAGAAAAGGATGATGAATCAATGCCTGATCTAGAAGAACCCATGGATCCGATTGATCCTCCTCCATATGAGCCTTCCTCTTCTAGGAAGAGGCCTTCATGGCTTAAGGGGTTACTTGATGATGCTGAAGGACATGCTGCACCCCAAGGAACCTTTCGTGAAAGTAAGAAACCTAATAGGTATCAAGGATACCTGACCATCATGAGCACGATCATACAAAATGAGCCTTCGTCATTCTTAGATGCCGTCAAGCATCAAGTATGGAAGGATGCTATGACCGAAGAATATGAGTCTATCATAAAGAATGATGTTTGGGAAGTAGTTCCCAGACCCCAGGACAAGACTGTTGTTACTTCAAAATGGCTTTACAAGATAAAGCACACAAAAAATAGAAGTATGGAAAAGTATAAGGTTCATTTTGTTGCTCGTGGTTTATCCCAGAAGGGAGGTATAGACTATGATATTTGCACCTGTTGCCAGATATACGACCATGCGCTTGATCTTAGCCCATGTGGCTTCACAAGGATGGAACCTACATCAGATGGATGTTAAGACTGAGTTCTTGCATGGTTCTATCAAAGAAGAGGTCTATGTGGAGCAACCTGAAGGATTTGAGATTTATGATTGAAAATCTCATGTATGCAGGTTGAAGAAGGCTCTCTATGGGCTGAAGCAAGCACCTCGAGCATGGTATGAGAGGATCGATAGCTACTTGATGAAGTTGGGTTTCACTAGGAGTGAAGCTGATCCTAACCTTTACTTTAAGGTTGAAGATGACAAGCCTCTCATACTAGTGTTGTATGTGGATGACCTATTTCTAACAGGTGCAAACCCTCTCATTCACAAATGTTAGAGGGAAATGGCTTTTGAATTTGAAATGAAGAACCAAGGACTTGAAGTGTGGCAGAAGCCAAGGGAAATTTTCCTATCTCAAGGAAAATATGTGGTAAATATATTGGAAAGATTAGGTATGATGGACTGCAAGCCTATGACTACCTCGAGGATCTTAACTTTTAGAAGTTATATGGTAGTGATGTCGGACCAGACTTGGGAAATGCCTCTGAGTTTCAAAAACTCATTCGCATTGATGTTCTTGGTGAACCTTCGTCCGAACATATGTTTTGCAGTTAGCATTGTGAGCTCATATTTGGTTGAGCCTCACTGGATTGATGCTAGGAATCTTCTGAGACGTCTTCAGGACACAATCTCTCATGGATTAAGATACACTGCCGGAGATGTGAGACTACTTGGATATACTAATGTTGATTGGGCAGGCAGTGTGGTGGACCGTAAGAGCACTTCCAGGTGTTGTTTCACCTTGGGATCTGCTTCGATATCCTGGATGAGCAGGAAGCAGAAGTCGGTGGCTTTGAGCACCACCGAAGCAGGATATATTGTTGCTAGCATAACCTCGTGTGAGGTAGTCTGGTTGCGAAAGCTCTTCAGAGAGCAGTTTGGATTTACATTGGATACCACTGTGATTCTCTATAACAACCAGAGGTGGGATTCGATTATTGAGGAATCCTGTATTCGTCGATTTCTCCAGCAGATAGACATCATCTTGGATATGGTAAGTTGATGAGCAAGGAGGCTCCATCGCATTAAGATGATGTACAGGTTGATACACCTTGTCAAAGCCCCGAGGAAAGATCTAATCTGTGATTTTCCCAAACGACTTGGAGTCGGTAAGAAACCCTTGTACAAGGGTCCTGCATGTTGCATACATTGAGCTCTGGGAGCTCTGAGGGCTTGCGGTTATTACTGGAGCAACATACGACCACAGGGTGACTCACCCTCCCCTGGTGGTGCACACTGGAACAAGATGATTCGCTCTCTTGTGGGACAAGATGATTCGCTCTCTTGTGGAATAGGATGATTCGCTCTCCTGTGTAGCAGGATGATTAGTTCTCTTGTGAGGCCTGGATTGATGTGTTCTCCATGGCGATTGTAGTAGGATTGATGTGTTCTCCTGTGAGGCCTGGATTGATGTGTTCTTCATGGCGGCCTGGATTGATGTGTTCTCCATGGAAATTGTAGCAAGATTGATGTGTTCTCCTGTGAGGACAGGATTGATTAGTTCTCCTGTCGAGGTATCCTACCCATGCAGTCTGGGACTCATGGGAAGTACCTCTCATCTGATCAATGAGCAGGGAAATGAAGTTAGGGACCATAGTAGTACCGATGGACGCATCGTTGTAACTACCGTACTCCCTACGCTAGGATGACCTCCATTTATTTGGGATCAATGATACTGGTCTGGGACCAGCGGTAGGAGTTGTACCATACTATGACGCTGACTTCGGGTCAGTTGAGACTGGTCTGGGATCAGTGGTACATACTCTGAGACTGACTTTGAGTCAGTGGAGGGTGATATTGGTCTGGGACCATTGGAGTTGTACTCACTATGACGCTGACTTTGGGTTGGTTGAGACTAGTCTAGGACCATTGGTACATACTCTGAGACTGACTTTGAGTCAGTATGATACATCCTCGATCATTTCTTCTTCTTCATAATTCGGACAAAAGCAGAGTAGAACAGAACAATGTAAGAGCAGAGCAGAACAAAACAAAACAGTACAGATCAGTGTAGGGCAGAACAAGACAAAGCAGAACAGGCAAAAGAGAGCAGAGCAGGGCAAGGGTCAGGCTGTACAAGGCAGTGCATTTGATGGATGAATAGTAACGACCGATAGACAGATTGCAGATGAAGTTCTCCATGGTTGAGAGGGAGTGTTAAAATTGGCAACCAGGGAAAAACTTCATGTGGGTCATCTTATTCATGGCTAATAATATTTTTATTAGATTCCTCTCGTCGAGAGGTGTAGGATTGATATAAAGATCATCCAATTCCGATAAGTATTCATGGAGATATGAATTTATTTTGATTATGGAATTATTATCAAGCCGACCTACAACTCATGTAGGCTCAGAAGCCCAACAGTCGCATCTATTCACCCACCAACGTTGTGTATAAATATAAGAGGACTTTTCCTCATTTGGACTCACTCATCTCATCACATCTCTCTCTCTCTACTGCGCAGATATGAGTCTCTTCTCTACTGCGCTGAAATGGGTCTCTCTCTCTCACACATGTGAAGCCGGAAGCTGTTGAATTTGAAGCTGCAACTACAGAAGTAAAGATTGACTTGTGTGGCCTAGAATATCTCCTCTTTGGAACTGCGTTGTAGATTCATCTGAACCTCCTTTGAAAGCCGCAACTTTTGGTGGTGGAATGAAGTCAATCCGACGAACGGTTTGCAAGATATCGACTGCCCTAGTTTGAAGCCGGAAACTGCTGAAACTGAAGCTGCAACTGCAGAAGTAAAGATTGACTTGCGTGACCTAGAAGATCTCCTCATCTGAACTACACTGTAGGTTCATCTGAACCTCCTTTGAAAGCTGCAAATTTTGGTGGTGGAATGAAGTCAATCCGACGAACGGTTTGCAAGATATCGACTGCCCTAGTTTGAAGCCGGAAACTGCTGAAACTGAAGCTGCAACTGCAGAAGTAAAGATTGACTTGTGTGGCCTAGAAGATCTCCTCATCTAAACTGCGTTGTAGGTTCATCTGAACCTCCTTTGAAAGCCGAAACTTTTGGTGGTGGAATGAAGTCAATCCGACTGTCGATTTGTGAGATATGGTCTGCCCTAGTTTGATAATGAAGCCGCTAATGTTGATGCTACTGATCTAGGGTTTGCTACTGTTGATATGAATCAGATTTATTGTACTATTTCTCTCTACTGAATTATTGAAGATAAAAGAAGATTTGATCAAAGGGTTTCCCCACACATTGTGGGGTTTGTCCCTGGCTAGCCGCCACATCTTGTGTCTCTTGTCTTGGCTTGTTTTCTGTCGATCGTTTAATGTTCTATCTGCACTTTACTTTATGTACATGTGATTGCTAATCGATGGAATATAATAAGAAAAATAAGTAAATTGTTATAAGCATAGAACATACCATAACTTAACAGGCGATGTGAAGTGATAGTCCCATGAAGGCTGAAATTGGGTAGGGTCCATTGAGAGGTTTTATCTCATGGATTGTACCTTGCTATGGGAGCCCAAAGTACATAGTAGCGGGAGGAATTAGTAGGATTGAAGCAGTCATAGATCATAGTGACAGAGGATAGAGCAGTCAGATACTGAAGAGCAAAGAGAAGGATTGACAACAGTGCAAAAAGGCTGAGTCAGCAGAAGTGCAGAGTTTTCAGTTGACAGAGGCAATAGCAGTCAAAGACTTTGATGACAGATGCATCATTCTGATTCAGGTTGGATGTTTTTTTGTTTCTGGAGTTGCTGGAGCAACAAAACTTGAGAAAAGTGTTGCATGCAGAACATTCCAAAGGTTCAGGATTGGTATCGAGTTGAATTCCTTTCTTATTGAGAGGGAGTGTTGAAAATAGCAACAAGAAATGATAAAAATAGAATCCAAAATATTCCATTTTTTATTTGTCCTTGAATTAAAATTGTGAATTAAAATCGAATTTAGTCTCACCAGCTGCTTGGAAATAATTAATTAATTCATTTTGGATTAATTAGTTGGAGAAATTCAAGTTAGAAGCCTTTTTGAAGTCATGCAACAGCAGTTATCCCTTAAAATAAGAAGATTATCCCTTAATTAAGGAGATAAGATTGAGTTATATTTGAGTTGTAATTAGTTAGCTCAGTTTACTCAGTTAAGTCCAGTTAAATTAGTTCCAAACTATTTGAGGAACTAATTGTGAGTTATCAATCAGTTGATGCATGCATGCACTCAACCAGTGTACTCCAGATAACTGAAGATTCTCTCATCAGAAACTCGTGCATGTCTATTCACAGAAAGACCCAGTTGACCTAAATGTCAAGGACAGGTTACTATCAGCTGCATGTGTTTTCCTATAAAAGAAACTCATCTATGCAGTCAAGGTAAGGTTCCTTAAGGATTGCGCAGTTTTATAGGGTGTGAGATCAGTGTTCCACTTGGTTGAGAGTCTTCCTCTTGGTAATAGGAGGATCACCCAGGAGAAACTGCGCAAGGAAATAGGAGGCTTGGTGGGCAGAGGAGAAGGCTTGTGAGAAGCTTTGTTTGCTGTGAGCATCCAGGAGGATTGTACTAAGAGCTGGCTAGCTGTGAGAGCTAAGGCTTTGTGTAATTCTGAGATATTTCCACCTTGTATGATAATACAGATAGTGGGGTTTTTAGCTGAGGCTTTCCCCTGAGTATTTTCTGTGTTTCATGTGCATTGATTCTTCTTCTAAGTTATATGTGTTCAACTTGATCTTGCTCAAATCCTTTAAGCTTCCACAAGTTTGATAGTAGAAGTAGATTACTGTATTTTACTTTGGTATATTGCATTATCAAGTTAATATACAGTCATATTTTCTACATAGATCTCAGAGGTAGATTTGTAGAGAATTTGCAGGAAATTCTACAAGATAACATGGCTTAAGAAAGCCTTGAAAGACATCACTGACACTCGATCCGTTGTGGTGAGACCAACTCTTTGATATGCTTGTGATGGTGAAGCTGGTGAGCTGACGCCAAGCTTGGTCATCGGTGATGGTGTGCATGCACCTCATGGTGACATCTTTCTGAAGCGAACTCTTGCCTCTGTTGCAACCGGTGCATTGGTTAGGCCCCTTCATCCAACTCATCTGCTAACATGTGCATGGTCTTCTTGGGTACGGTTGAACTGGCAATATACTGATGCATAGCGTCTATGTTGATCTTCAAGTGTGTGTTGGTGGTGATGCACCTCAACTTGCCGAAGTGCATGTTCAGCCCCAGTTGGACTTGTTTCTTCTCTTCGCCTTGGTGAGTGTGTTGAATGGATTGGATTTCATGCGTATGCTCAACAACATGCATGCTACTGGATCCTTTGCAATGCGATCAACAACACTGCTCACCATGTTTGCTCTGTGTACGCTACTAGGATGGATCCTTAACTTTTACTAGCATAGTTTCATCCATGAATGCATGTTGCGCCCACTGTTGTTCATGTTCATGCTACAACTCATTGGTCTGTCTATGCAGCTTCATGTTCTTCCTGAGTTTTTGCTTCGGCACATGCAACTCCTTCTTTGTTCCATCTTTTGCCTTCGTGGGATCTTCATGTTGCGTCGTCACTTCATAGTCTGAGTCTCCAAATTTTCTTTCATTATCAGTGGATCTGCTTGATCTTACAACTTTGATCCACCTCTATGTTGTCAACAACCTTCCTCTTGCATCTGTTGTGTTCGTTGCATTTGATGCATTTGCTGCATTTGGTATGTTGCCTTTAGTTGTTGTTCATGATGCTACTCGTTGTGATGTTGCGGTTTGATGTCCTTGTCCATGAACAACTTGATGGCTTTGTGAGTAGGTAAGCCCATGGACACTTGATCGACTGCATCCCCAAGTGTTCTATGAACGGTGTCTTCATCTCTGCTCTCTTGGAAACCATTGTACCTGTACTACTAAGAGGAAGATGAACACCTGTGAAACCTGTAGACATGGAAACACTCATAGAAATCAATCTGTCAATCGAAAACCAAAACGAGCATGAGAACTAACCTGCAACATACCTGGGTGAATGATCATGAAGGTTGAGCAATTTTGGCCGAGAGGTTGGGAGACCGACTGTTAAGACTACACAAGGAACAATCCAGGCTGTTGGGAGACTAACTGACTGCTGGAACTAAAAAATGCACAATCCAGTTGGGTAGTTGGCTACTGGGGTCGCGGATTGTGCGATTTCAACTGAGAAAGGTTGTTGGCCCAGGCACAGATTTGCACAAATTTTGGGCCAAGTAGCCACTGACCTCCAGAAATGCACAATTCAATCCACGAGGTCAGTGCTGGGCCAGAATGCGTAAATATATTTTGGAAGGTGAGCCTTCCTTCTCCAACTTGCGCAATGCAGCCTTGGTGAAGGCAAAAACTGGGCCAAGGTTGGCCCGACTCACCGACGGGAAACTAAAAGCAAGTTAAGTCGATGAAATGCATGACGATACTAAGTGATAGTAGAAGTGATAAACAATGCATGCAAAACATGAATGGAGGATTGAGCAAACAGATAAACATGCATGTGGGTGAGGTCGTTCGGCAATTTGGCAAACGTTCATGCAAAATAGTTTCATGCATGCAACAACAGTGAGATAGCAATGAAAATTAAAACAGAGCTAGGAAAAGATAGAATATATGTAACGACAGCAGGCATTCAAAGAAATCAAGAAAACAACACTCCCACAAGCGAAAACACAAAAAGCAACAGAAATGTATCACAAGGCATGGGAAGCGGGCTAACCCCAAAACAGCTAAGATGAATATGCCAACTGCTCCTAGATGTGATGTGGGATGTCAAAGCCACAAGGTTGATGTGAGGAATGACCTCTGCAATGTCTCGTTGATGAGTTTTGATAACATTGAGGTTATGACGCACATGCCACAAATCTAGGGGAAGCGACACTTGGAGGGAGGTTTTTGAATTGTTCCTTGCATGTAACCTCCACCTGCTAAACATGGATCCCTGAAACAAGGGATTCCTTTGCATGTTACCTTGAGAGAAGCAGCCTATGCATGCAAGTCTATTTTTCTCGGTCCCAAAGGGAACCGGTCAACTCAGCTACACATGCAAGCGACTACTCGACTGCTGGAGAAAAATGCACATTTCTGACTGTCATCTGGGTTGACTGCCCAAAGGGGATTGTGCAATTTCCAGGCCCAATAGCTGATTGTTGGCCAGATTTGCGCAAATCTTGGGCTGAACTACCTGTTGATGGGAAAAATTACGTAATGCCTGCTGGGAGGGCAGACAATATTGTGCAATCCTAGAGCCCAGCAGCAGACTGTCAGAAGGAATTGCGCAATTCCTGGAGGGAACTGTTGGTTTCCCTCCAGAAATGTGAAAATTTCACTAGGAAGCTGCTCAGCCTAAAGCTGGACAAAGTTCGGATGAGCAACCTGTGAAAGGAAAAGATCAAACTATGATCGACAGGCTGCCTTTGAGAAAGAAAGACACTGAAGCTTGAGGACTTGATAAAGCAAGCAAAGCTGATGTGAAGGTTGGTAGGGAGGCTCCAAAACAGGCTAAGGCAAAATCTTGGACGATAGTTGTAGCCACTACAACACTTTGTGACGCACTGGTAGAACTCCAACTCTGTGAATGGACCTTGTTTGTGAAAAACAAGTCTAACACCTCCAGAAGTATTGTTCAGTTCTTAGTTCATCTTGGATTCACACTAATTTTATTTTAAGATGTATCATCTGCCAAACTCTTGGTCGATTGACACACATTCCAAGCCAAGGAAACACAGTTGTTTCGATTAGGGTTGAGGGGTATACAGGTGCACAAGTAGTATAATCGTTGGAGTCTTAGTTTCATCTCTAGTGTTGCTCCACTGCCAGCAGGCTTGGACAGTACCCCAATGGAGTCACATAGGAACACAAGCATGGCTCCGTTGCCAATGAGCCTGGTCTGTACCCTGGCAGAGTTACTTGCATCACCTCCCTACGCAAGATGCCTTTCTCTTCTTTCGCCTTATTCATTTTTTTCATTTTCATTTTTTTGACTTTTCATTTTTTTCATCTTTTCCATTTTCATTGTGCATAACACTTATTCATTTCGGAGGCAGAAGAGGGATCCCAACTTATTGAGGGAAGAGGAGGTTGTTGCAGTAGAGAAGTAGTTTATTGTATCTCTGACGTGCCTGTTAAGGTTTCCCCCTCACCTTACTCTACTTGACTGAGCTGACAAGGGTTAACCCAAAAACAAACAACTAGAAAGGGTGACACTAGTTAGCGCGCAAGCATTGTGTTTGCACCAAGGTTCACTTCGAAGAGTACATATTTTCCTTCAACATATCATGGACTAAGAGTAACAAGTTCATCATACAGAGGCAAGATGATAGATAACCAAGTAGCGATAGTTGTACAAACCCTCTTGTACTTTACCCAGCTCGATTCATGAGTCACACATGGTTTCATGCGAACTAAGTTATGAATGAAACAAATGAACGAACTAACAATCAATAAAGCAAAGCAATAGTAGAAGTGAAAATGAAATCGAAACAAGTAAACAAACAAGCAAGCAAAGCATGTAAGCAAACAAGCATGCAAGCAAACACTACTCCTACTCCTACACTAACGGTGCATGGGCCTAATCATGTGAAGTGATACTTCCAATGTAGCCACCAGCACATTGGTAGACCCATGTGAGTGAAGGCTTGGTCCGCGAGTAACCCGGTTATGCGAACCAGAATACAAGAAAGATATGACAGTGAAGACAGCCACACTTCATGTTTCAAAGTGCCCACAGGACATAAGTGAGTGCATGTGCATGATGAACAGTTTGTGGACTTATCATGGTGATGTGTGACACTACATTCAACTTTGAAGGAAAAGCACACTCTTGACTAAGACATGCAAGCAAACGAAAGAAACAAAGATAACTTGCATCACGCATGAGTGCTTGCAATGTAAGACTCCTCCAATGCATGAGCAATGGGATCATGCAGTTCGAGTGGAGGAAGTGTGATCTGAGTGTTAGATTGATCTTGAGTGCATACAGATGAGTGATGAGGAGCCTTGAGTGTTTGAACAATTTCCTGATCGGAAGCGAAACCAACCTCAGGACAGTGAGGGCCTGACATAACCATTAGCTCAGGTTGAAGTGCCTCGACGGTCTGTGGGGTTTCGACTTCGTTGACAGATGGATCTTTGTAGACCAGTGGCTTAGATGGATTAACAACGAGTGAATCAACATCATGATCGGATGATGAGGTGAAGAGATCATGACAACCAAGATCAGAAAATTCAGGATGTTGGTCGGCATCCTCATGATTTGACGAATCACACAGAGGGGTGGATGAGAAGGAAGGATGTTCACCCTCTGCATTTCCGAAAAGAGTAGATGAAAGATCAAGTGTATTTTCAATGAATGATTGGTCCTCTCCACTATTGGGTGATGGGCTAACATACAGTGTGTCCTACAAAATATCAACAATGGGTGCATCCGTGGATGAAGACACACAAGCAGAATCATGGATGGCAGGTTCACCAATGATGTTAGGAAAGAACGGAGGGAGCTCCGACAGAAGGGAGTCATCCTTCGCCAAGAGTTGATGTTCAAACTCCCACTCATACTCTTCATGAATGATAGCACATGTTGGTTGTGTAACACCAACTCCGTCAGTGGGTTGTTCCTTGTTCACAACAAGTGAAGAGTTCGGAATGGATGAACGCAAGACAGAATCATCTAGAGGAACACCTGGATGTGAAGACAGAAGTTGTAAAAAAGAATTCAAATGAGAACTCAAAGGAATCACAACCAACTTTGTGTGAAAATTGAGTGGAGTGATGTTGGGAGGGTGTGAAATTTGAACAGGTGTGCAAACATGATCCTCAACATCAATGGGAGATGGTGGAACTATTGAATGAGAGGGAGGTGAATAGTCCGTTGGGACAGTGTGTGCTCCCACATGGGATTGCACATTTCCATCAACGAAGAAGGTCGAGCGATGCTTGACATCAAGCTTCCTCTTGCGATAGGCAGATTTCTTAAGACAATACTCGAACCAGTCCTAGAGGTAAGCAAACTTCATCTAGCTCTTCGGAGCTTGAAACTGTAAGTCACGGAAGCACTGCAAAATATCAATAACAGATTCATGCGGATCTCTTCATTGCTGTAACAGTTTCTGGTCAAGATGGTCTGCATCAAAATGATAGAACGTGTCTTCAATAAGATCACAGAAGTGCTCAAATGAGTGCACGATGTCAACTGTTAGGCTAAGCACCCAACGAAATGGAGCTTCACGAAGTGTGAATGCAAGTAGAAAACCAGCTTGTTCGTCAATAATCTCATCTTCCTCATGAATCATGGAAAGAAAGTTCTGTAAATACTCAGGCTAGGCCACTTCGCCTTCACCATCGTATGTGTGAGTAGATAAGAGATCAAAAAGCTTCCCCGAGATGGAGACATCTTCACGATTTGAAAAACACCTCGAGGGAAGAAGAATGCAAGACTCCATTGAAAGATATGCTAAGGTTCAAAACTGGATGAGAGAGCACTACTTGTCATCAGGCTCTCTTTCTAGAGCCAGAAATGTTGATGGTGTTGGACCCGCCAACATGTCAAGGGGATTTCCCTGGTAATAAGTCCCAGTTAGATCTCAGACTGTTTGGTGTAGGAGTCCCAGCAGTGGGTCGTAAGGTAATGCCTTGACCGTGATGTTGTACAAAGGAAAGTAAGATAATTATGTCAGTAGCAAGGGTGTGACTGATGCATTGATTCAAGGAATGAGTATGATAGGTTCCAACACTTCAAAGGGGGAGGAAGGTGAAGGTGAGTTCTAGGTTGAAAGGGATCAGTCCCAACTCTGCTAGGAACACACCACACAAAGGACATGCACAACTTCCGGTAGAGCAGTCGACACGGATGTGGTAGTCCCAACATATAATATAAGATAATGCGAACAACACTAACGGATAAGTTTGAGACGAGTGTGACCGTTGATATAATAAGGTTCAGAGAAAGGTCTGTCAAGTGTCTGGCAAAGTAGTCGACACGGATGGTGACAACATTAACAACATATGCAACACACTAAAAACAAGATTCATATAATTTCATGTGAATCAGTTCATACACAAGTACGTAAGTTAAACAACATTTATCATTAAGGAAACCAGAGGAGTCCAACTACAATAACAACATATGCATGAAAATGTGTTGGCTTTTTTTATATAAAGAAGTGTAAGTCACAATCATACAATACACCATGTAAACCTACTAGCCCTATCAGTAGAATGTTACAGCCACATTCGCCTGCTCCTCCAAAGAGATGTATTAGCTCCGTGTAGTGGAGAAGCCAAGGCGCGTTACAATACTGTCCAAGTATTCTTCAAGATAGCCTTAGTAGAAGCTTGGCTAACCAAAAAGCCTTTACAATGAGTTATGAGGGACTATTTATAGCAAAGGGTGGGGTGACCCTTGACATTCCCCTTTTTTATAGTTCAACTACCCTCGTGACTCTTCACCTACTCTATGATTGTTACGTCCAATTGTTGACACTTGACTTACACTTGACATGACTCAACGTTACAATGCACATGTACTCATGTGAGATAACATGGCTTGAGCAAACCTTGCAATACATCATTGACACTTGGTCCATTGTGGTGAGACCAACTCTTTGACATGCTTGTGATGGTGAAGCTGGTGAGTTGATGCCAAGCTTGGTCGTTCGTGATGGTGTGCATGCACCTCATGGTGACATCTTGCTAAAGCGAACTCTTGCCTCTGTTGCAACTAATTCATTGGTTAGGCCCCTTCATCCAACTCGTCTGCTAACATGTGCATGGTCTTCTTGGGTACGATTGAACTGGCAACACACTGATGCATAGTGTCCATGTTGAACTTCAAGTGTGTGTTGGTGGTAATGCACCTCAACTTGTTGAAGTGCATTTTCAGCCCCAGTTGGACTTGTTTCTTGTCTTCTCCTTGGTGAATGCATTGAATGGGTTGGATTTCATGTGTGCACTCAACAACATGCATGCTACTGGATCCTTTGCAATATGATAAACAACACTACTCACCATGTTTGCTCTATATCCACTGCTGGGATGGATCCTTAACTTGTACTAGTGTAGTTTCATCCGTGAATGCATGTTGTGCCCACTATTGTTCATGTTCTTGCTGCAACTCATTGGTTTGTCTATGCAGCTTCATATTCTTCCTGAGTTGTTGCTTCGGCACATGCAACTCCTTCTTTGTTCCATCTTCTGCATTCGTGTGATCTTCATGTCGCGCTGTCACTTCATAGTCTGAGTCTCCAAAGTTTCTTTCATTATCAATGGATCTGCTTGATCTTGCAACTTTTCTCCACCTCTATGTTGTCAATAACCTTGCTCTTGCATCTATTGTGTTCGCTACTTTCGATGCATTTGTTGCATTCGTTGCATTCGATATGCTACCTTCAGTTGTTGTTCATGATGTTGCTTGTTGTGATGTTGTTGTTTGATGTCCTTGTCCATGAACAACTTGATGTCTTCGTGAGTAGGTAAGCCCATGGACACTTGATCAACTGCATCCCCAAGTGTGCTCTGAATGGTGTCTTCATCTCTGCTCTCTTGGAAACCATTGTACCTGTACTGCTGAGAGGCAGATGAACACCTATGATACCTGGAGACATGGAAACACTCATAGAAAGCAATCTGTCAGTCAAAAACCAAAATGAACATGAGAACTGACCTGCAACATACCTGGGTGAATGATCGTGAAGGTTGTGCAGTTTCGATCGGGAGGTCGAGAGATCGACTGTCAAGATTGCACAAGGCATAGTCCTAGTTGGTGGGAGACTAACTAACTGCTGGAACTACAAAATGCACAATCCATTTGGGCAGTTGTCTACTAGGGTTGCAGAATGTGTGATTCCAACTGGGAAAGACTCCTGGACCGGGGACAGATTTGCGCAAATTTTTAGCCAAGGAGCCAATGATCTCCAGAAATGTGAAATTTAGTCTAGGAGGTCAGTGCTGGGCCAGAATGTGCAAATCTGGAGAGGAAGGTGAGCCTTGCTTCTCCATATTGCGTAATGCAGCCTTGGTGAAGTCAAAGACCGGGCCAAGGTTGGCCCGACTCGCCGATAGGAAACTGAAAGCAAGTTAAGTTGACGAAATGCATGGCGACACTAAGTGATAGCAGAAGTGATAAATAGTGCATGCAAAACATGAATGGAGGATTTAGCAAACAGATCAACATGCATGTGGGAGAGGTTGTTCGCCGGTTGGGCAAACGTCCATGCAAAACAGTTTCATGCATGCGACAGCAATGAGATAGCAACGAAAATTGAAACAGACCTAGGACAAGCTAGAATATATGTAAACGACAGAAAAAATTTGAGGAAATCAAGCAAACAACACTCCCACAAGCGAAAACACAAAAAGTGACAGAAATGCAGCACAAGGCATGGGAAGCGGGCTAACCCCAAAACAACTAAGTTGAATGTGCCAACTACTCCTAGATGTGATGTGGGATGTGAGAGCTACAAGGTTGATGTGAGGAATGAGCTATACAACGTCCGGTTGGTGAGTTTTGATAACATCGAGGTTATGACGTGCATGCCACAAATCTAGGGGAAGCGACACTTAGAGGGAGGTTTCTGAATATTTCCTTGCATGTAACCTCCAACGGCTAAACATAGATCCCTGAAACAAGGGATTCCTTTGCATGCTTCCTTGGGAGAAGTAGCCTATGCATGCAAGTCTATTTTTCTTGGTCCCAGAGGGAACCGGTCAACTTAGCTGCACATGCAAGCGACTGCTCGACTGCTGGAGAAAAATGCACATTTCTGACTGTCAGCTGGGTTGATTGCCCAAATGGGATTGTGCAATTTCTGAGCCTAGTAGCTGACTGCTAGCTGGATTTGGGAAAATCTTGGGCTGAACTGCCTATTGATGGGAAAAATCGTGCAATGAATGCTGGGAGGGCAGACAGGATTGCGTAATCCTGGAGCCCAACAACATACTGTGAGAAGGAATTATGCAATTCCTGGAGGGAACTGTTGGTTGCCCTCCAAAAATGCACAAATTTCACTGGGAAGCTGCTCATCCTACAGCAAGACCATGTCCGGATGAGCATCGTGTGAAAGGAAAAGATCAAACTATGATCGACAGGATGCCTTTGAGCAAGAAAGGTACTGAAGCTTGAGGACTTGACGAAGCAAGGCAAGTTGTTGTGAAGGTTGGTATGGAGGGTCCAAAACAAGCTAAGGAAAAATTTTGGAGGGTGGTTGTAGCCACTACAATAGGGAATTTCCATGTTTATACATGTAGGTTTAGCTACCTATCATAAGATTTTATTTTACGAACCAGCCTTGTTTGTGGTTTTATAAAATTTCTCTCATTCTCTTTCAATGATATGCATTAGAGAAAGTTATGGATGATCCCTTCAGAAAATGATACAAACAAATTTTTCTTCTTTCCTATTCTTTATTGGAATTTTGTTGACTTTTAACTACTTTCTTTGGACTACAAAGTTCAATGCTACATCTACATGATTCAATTTTACATGTTGACCAGATGGAGAACCTTATAAAAAATTTCCCAACAAAGGAAGACATGGAACTATTAAAGGTAGGAAGGATTCAGCAAGGGTGTTATTTTATGTTTTTTTGGAGTGATGCATTTTTTGGCATCAAACTTTATTACAAAATATTTTGTCAGTTTTTGATTAAATAATCTCAATGGCTATTATTTTAGCTGAAATTTTACTTTTTGATAACACACTTCTAGGTTTAAAGATTGTGAATGAAACTTGGTTCTTTTCAAATATTTAGGGATATTCTAGCGATAAAGAGAACCTGGGAAGATGTGAGTAGGTTTGGACATCTCTTTTACATTTCAATTAGCATATTTGTCAAATGGATTTACCTTTTTTGTCTAGTGTGAAGTTTATTGGAAGCTAGATGCACACAAAGTATGTGTTAGCCTCTTATATATGGTTGAATAGTTCTAAACAGAGATTCTACATTTTAATGTTGGGATAAGTATGGGTATGCTTTTCCAAAACCTTTTGGTAGGTATGTTGTAGTGTCATTTCTATCTTGTGTTCTACATTGTTCTTACATAATGCTACAAGACACATACATTATATTGATTCTTCATAGGGCCTTCTAGTTATTGACATGTTATATAATAAGGATCATAGTGATTTGTCCCCTGGGACATTAGATGGAAAATAATATACATAGAGTTTGTGTACTTTTTTTCAAGGTGAAACACTTCTAAATATTTGTATCCTCTTCAACTATTGAGATGAAAATATGCCATTTGTGACTCCTACATCCTTGCCCTAGTTCCTAAACTCTGGGAGAGGAACATCAAATACTCCAACCAGGCCATTATTGATAGGACCAGTGCTTGTATTTCCCACATCACAATAAGAAATTGATATGTTTTAATGTTTTTGAAGAAATATGTTTGGAAGAAAGGAAATTAGAAAACTATAAGAATCCATTATTTTGTAGTATTAAAAACCATTTGAATGTTGTCAATTCCAAATGGGGATTTTCCTGGTTAGTGAAAGTAGGGTGTTAGTATAGACCATCCCTGGCCAGGTTTCAAGTCTCCCTAGTGACATGTTTTCCCCTTCTGGGCCACTTGTACTTGTGATTGTGATTGAAGCTGAGGCGACATCCACATCTTGGGTAACTTTGGCATAATAGATACTTCCCACTTGCAACTTCTTTATCCGAAAGATTCTAACTTAATCATTATAAAGTCCGCTACAATTTGTGATAACCTCTAGATATGAATAGGGAACACTTGCTCAATCAAGACAAAAGAAATATAGTTTGATAACAACATATAAATGTATATTTGTGGGTGTATTTTTTTTTCTTTCAACATCTTCTAAGATGATTAGAAGACTTAGGATAGAAATTAGGTATCTTTGGTTACCATGAAAGATTAAAATTTTGTAAACTCTACCTTGGGACATAAGCATTGGCCTCATTAGGCCACAGTACAATTGGTTGGCCCTAGAGGACCTACCAACACTTAAATTTGATCACATGATCAGCATCCCCATGCACAAAAGACACCATATATAGGAGATGTCATGCATAAGATTCTACTCATTATTTTCAAAAATTGTTTGTTGAATATATACACAATTTGAAAATTGATGTCAAAACTATATTTTCTCCAAAATAATATGATTTGACTATATGACAGAATCACGGATCAATCATATGAGTAAACATCATTACTTTCCTTCTCATGAGAATGATTACTTGCTTACTGATACAAAAATAAAAGTAGGTTTACATTGGAGCCATTTCATTTTTGTCACAAGTTGAGAACTTACATGGCAATGTTTTGTAACATTATCTATGCTTGCCTTTAATGCAAAATCATGAATTCTTGTACATGAGTTGTAGATAAAATATATACAATACATACCCTACACACTAATACCACATCATAATACCAAATATGGGTCACCTTCATACTACATTTCAGACTCCTGAACGAGTACCACCATTGGCTACACATCATATCCTCTTTGGCAGACTGTAAGTTTTCTTCAAGAATTTTTTAGTTGCCTCAGTATTATGATAACACAATTCCCATAACATAGTATTTGGTTCCATTGGGATCCATACACCTATTATTGGAGGTAAAGGTTGTTGGTAATATTGGCATTGATCACATTGACGATAATTCATGTTGAATTTTGAATGTTGAATGTTGAATGTTGAATTGGTGATAATTTATGCTTAAATGCAAAAGGTTGAAAGTGATGTGAAGTGTAAAGACTATGATATTCAATGTGAAGGTTGAAAAATATACGATTTCATTAAATAGAAAAATGTATGATACAAGATAATACACATTTGATTTGTCTCTTGTAATCATTACTGGTTGAGCTGTTTTATTTCAGCTCTATTTTATATTACAAAATTTTCCACAACTGAAAATGAAGAGACAAGATTGTGAACAGTTTTAGAAGACCAAGAGACAATGCCTCATTTCATATTCCTGAAAAGAATATAAACAGCCAATAATGGTTGCTTATAAAATATACATTGTTGAATGTAAGGGAACTTTTGAAGTGAAGCAGCTTGTATGAGAAAGTTGATGAGCAGAAGAGGCACAAAGTTGAAAAGGAGAAGCAATAAATATTTGCACTAGACTTGATAGCATAATTGTATATCAGGTAACCAACACTTTTGACTTGATATTGTGATTGAGATATTTTTGTCCATTTCTATGTTGTATCTTGATAAAGAACAGGTTGTATCCTATTGAGGCAGGAGCCTCCTGTGGGTTGTAACCTACAGAAAATTTGTGCGAGTTATAGATTCCTTTGAGTTGTGATCCTCTTGTAGGTTGGAGCCAAAAAAAATATGATGTAATAAGGAGTAGTAGCTTGCCTTCACATCACTTTCAGCCTGAAATTTGTGTTTTTCTCCCTTCCGGGTTTCCACTTATATTTGGTGTCTTCATGTATTGGTTCTTGAATGTTGTGTGAATTTTATTGAATTATTGATAAGTGTATTTGCAAATTTCTCTCTCTGACACCTGCAAAAGGATTCCAATAATAATGGAGCATATACATAAACTATTAGTTGCATAAAAAGAAAATTAAGTTGAGCAAAAATTAAAGTTTTAAATTATTGATTCACCTCCCCCACCCCCCCTCTCACTAATTTCCAAATATAAATATCAATTGGTATTAGAGCGGGTTCCTTCAGTGGTGGTCTAACAATTGGAAGGAGGTCCTAAGTCAGTAAATTGGCTAGTCAAGAATGATGCTCAACAAATAAATCCCCTCTGTTTACTAGTACAAACTATGCCTTTTGTAAAGTGAGAATGAAGACATATTTAATGTCTCTAGGAGTAGAAGTTTGGGTTGTTATGATGGTAGGGTATGAAGAACCAAAGGAAACGACTAGTGACAAAGATTCCAAACTAAATTTTATAGCTAATGCAAAAGCTATGAATGCACTTTTGAGTGGTTTATGTGAGTATGAATTTATTAAAGTAATGCATTATGAGACGGCCAAAGATATTTGGGTTAAATTAGAAAATATTCATGAAGGAGATAAAAAGGTAAATATGGTCAAATTACAAGTATATAGAACGCAGTTTGAGACCTTAAAAATTAATTAAGATGAAGATATAGCTTAATTATTTTTAAGAGTTGAGGAAGTCATAAATGCCATGATGGTTCTAGGAGAAACAATCAAAGAAAGTGTAATAGTTTAGAAAATATTGAGGTCATTACCTTCTCAATCCTAAGGTTCCAGCTATAGAAGAGGCAGAAAACTTTGAGACTTTGAACAGGGATCAAATACTTATCTCTTTGATAGCATATGAGATGAGAATTCCAAAAGGGAACGCAGTCACTAGAGAAACAACTATCAAGGCAGACAATTCTATAGAAGAAAAGGAATGTTCATGCTCAAAATCTGATGAAGAAGAAGAAAAATTTGTCAGAAGGTTAAAGAAAGGTACAGGTAAGTACAAAGGAAAACTTCCATTTAAGTATTTTAATTATGGAAGAGTCGGGCATTATGCCTCAAAATTTACTTATAAGAAAGGAGAAAATCAGCCTAAAGGGAAAGAGAAGAACAAGTCTAATAAAATGCAGAAAGAGAAAAAATTAAAAGAAAAATATTCTATGCTTAAGAAGATAGAAGTGTATCTGAAAGTTCCAATGAATCCTCTAGTGAAGATGGAACCAATGAATACCTGTTGATGGCCTTGGAAGAACTTGAAAAATATTTCTAGGAATATGAAGAAGAGGAAGGTGAGGTATATCTTGAGGGGGAGTTGATCAGTGCCCTAGATGAAATAGAAAGGCTTAAACTAAAGAAAAGAAAGAAGAAAGAGATCTTATTGAAATATGTAAAAGAAGAATCAAATTCAAAAGACATTATCAAGTTGAAAGTTGAACTTGAAGAAGAAAATAAGGTGGAAGACATTTTGATGCAACAAATAAAAGAGAAAATCCAAGAGTGTGAAAGATTGGAAGAAGAGGTGGTAAGTCTTAAGAAGAGGCTACAGAAGGCACAAACTGAATTAAACATGAATATTCAACAGATAAAAGGGGCTTGACAAATTGGATGTGATATTAAATGCTCAGAGGTATCCACTCATAAAGACTAGGTTAGGCTATGAAGGACAATCTAGTAAATCAAAGGTAGAGGATAAAAGGACAATCACTTTTGTAAAATTTGTTAGGGGAGATGATGATAGCTCGCATCAATCTGAGAACAAAAATTTGAGCAACAATTCAACATCAAATGAACAGTTGCAAAGAACCATTGTCATAAAAGTACAGAAGACAAAAGGAATGGACAATCAAACAACAAACTATCAGAGACCATACTTCTTTAGGAGACAAGATTATCAAATGTCAATATGGTTATATTCTCAAACAACATCCACTACCAGGTACAAATATTTTTTTATGGATATTGTTACTGCTATAAAAATTTTGGATATAAAACCATAAATTTTAGAGCTTATGTCAGACTAATTGATTTGGGAAATTCTAAGAGAAGTAAGGTTAATAATGGATTCACAAACACTAAAACAAACATGAATCTAGAAAAAAATTCATTTTCTCCTCTCCTTGATATCACTGAATGTTTCTATTGTCACAACTTTGGGCACAAGTCATATGAATTCCAACTTAAAGACAATAGATTAACATCTCAGAATAATTATAGAATAGATGGATGCATGAAATGTAGAAAGAAGAAAGAAGAAAAGAAACCAGATAATTGTGACCTAGTTCTGAATGCTCAAGATCAAAAAAATAAATGGTAGGTGGACAGTGGCTGCTCTAGATATATGAAAAGAGAAAAAGCAAGTTTCTATCCCTGGATGAAAATAAAACTGGAAATGTCACATTTGGCAATGATGAAGCAGGAATAATTAGAGGAACGAGAATAGCTAGTCTAAATAATGGAAGAGGAAAGGCTCAAGATGTACTATTTGTAGATGGTCTAAAACATAATCTGTTGAGTGTAAGTCAGATGTGTGACAAAGGTTGTGATGTCCTCTTCAGAGCTCAAGACTGTGAAATCAGGTCAACAACTGCTAGGAAGATTCTGGCTAAAGGAGTTCGAACAGAGAATAATGCATATATCTTGAAGGAATAGAGTGAAGAATTCTACATCAGAAAACAAGATGAATTGTGGCTATGGCATAGGTTATTGGGGCATCTCAATTTTGATCACATTTTCAATATTAGTAAGAAGAGAGTAGTTAGATATCTACCAACAATAAATAAGCCTCAAAAGACTATATGTAATTCATGTCAAATGGGTAAACAAACACGAACATCATTCAAAGTCAAAGATTATATATCAAGTAGTAATCCTTTGCAGCTAGTTCATATGGATTTGTGCGGGCCTTCCATAACATAAGCACCAGGAGGAGAAAAATATTTCATGTTGATAATTGATGGCTATTTGAGATTGACATGGGTGGAATTTCTCAGAAATAATTCAGAATCATTTGATAAGTTCAAAATATTCAAGGCACTGGCAGAAAACCAAACAGGGTGCAAGATAAAAGTGCATAAGGTCGGATAGAGGAGGTGAATTTAACTTAGATGAGTTTTCAAACCTATGTAATGAACTTGGCATAAAATGACAGTATACTATTGCAGACACACCTCAATAGAATGGAGTTGCAGAGAGACAAAACAAATATGTTCAGCAAATGGCCAGAGCCATTATGCAAGAAAGGAACATTCCACAAACCTATTGGGAAGAAGCAGTACATACAACAATACATATTCTCAATAAGGCACATCTCAAACCAAATTGTGATAAGACACCTTATGCATTGTGGCACGAGAAGCTAGCATCAATCAAGCATTTTAAAGTATTTCAGAGTAAATGTTATATCAAAAATTATGATGAAAACCTAGGAAAATTTGATGCTCGAACAGATGAAGGAATATTTTTGGGATATTGATAAAAAATTAAGGGATATAGGTGTTATAATAAAAGGTTGCATAATATTGTGGAATGCATAGATGTAAATTTTGATGAAGAGCTACCTGATAAGAACAAAAGGACGGGTTTTATTAATCCTCCAGATCATCACTATTGTGACAATAAATCAAATAAAGTACAAGATGAAGGCTTAGAAGATACAGAGACTCATTCAAAATATCCCTCAATACACACACGAAAGAACCATCCTGAAATTCAAGTTATTGGAGATAAAAGTGGAGTGCAAACAAGGAGGCAACTCATAGAAAAAGCAGACCAAATTCATATTGCTATGTTGTCACAGATTGAACCAAAGAATTTTGACAAAGAAAGCAAATACAAATACTATATAGATGCTATGAATGAGGATTTATACCAAATCAAAAAGAATAATACTTGGCAACTAACACCAAGACCAATTGGAAAGAATTTCATTTGCACAAAATGGGTATTCAAAAACAAGATGAATGAACAGGGTCAAGCTATGAGAAACAAAGTTAGACTATTATGCAAGGGGTACTCACAAGTAGAAGGTATTGATTATAAAGAAACATTTTCACCAATTGCAAGATTGGAGGCAATCAGGATGTTTTTAGCTTTTTCTTGTTACAAGGATTTCAAAGTATACCAAATGGATGTGAAATCTTCTTTTCTAAATGTACAACTTGGGGAAGAGGTCTATATGGAACAAAAGGTTTTTTGTTTTCAAATAAACCTAACTATCTTTTCATGTTAAAGAGGCAATGTATAGTCTTAAACAAGCACAACGTGCATGGTACTATAGACTGGACAAGTACCTTCAAAAACAAGGTTTTAGGAAAGGAGGAGTTGATAGTAATTTTGTACATCAAGGTTGATGGAGGTGAATTACTATTTGTTATTGTGTAAGTGGATGATATTATGGTTGGCAGAAATAAATATCATCTAGTAAAATGGTTTGTTGGAAATATTAAATCTGATTTTGAGATGTCAATGATTGGATAACTTACCTTTTATCTAGGGCTGCAAATTCTACAAAATTATGGAGGCATATTTATTTCCCAAGAGAAATACGTAAAAGATATATTGAAAATTTTCAAATGGACGACTGTAAACCTGTCTCAACACCCATGGAAATTGGATGCAAACTATCTGGAGATGATGAATTACCTTATGTTGATCATAAGCTTTATAGATCTATGATAGGAATTTTGTTATACCTAACAACTTCTAGACCAGACATAATGTTGGTAGTCGGACTAGTGGCATGATATCAATCAACATCTAAACAGAATCATCTATTAGCAGTAAAGAGGATATTAAAATATTTGAAAGGGACTATAGACTACAGACTATGGTATTCAAAAGGTAAGGCTGAATTTACATTGACAAAATACACAAATGCGGATTGGGCTAGTTGTGTGGATGACAGAAAAAGTACAAGTGGTGGTGCATTCTACCTAGGAGAGTCTTTGGTAGCATGTTTAAGAAAGAAACAGTAATCAATTACTCTATCTATAGTAGAAGTTGAATATATATCAGCTGCAACTTCTTGCACACAAGTGTTGTGGATGAAACAGACACTACAAGATATGAAGGTAAATTTCAGTGAACCTATATCTATCAAATGTGACAATACAAGTGCAATAAGCATTTCGAAAAATCTTGTGCTTCATTCAAAGACTAAACATATCCCTATAAAGTACCACTTTCTCAAAGAGAAACTGGCTTAGCAAACAATGAATATGGAGTACATACCCACAAAAGAACAAATAGCAGATATATTTACAAAGCCTCTTGCTAGAGAACCATTTGAATATTTGAGAAATAAGTTAGGGATAATTCCTACAAATTCTTTTCACTAATGTGACTTCAAAAGGAGAACCTAAAACATTACAGAGTATATGAAATTGAGCACGATCTAAGGGGGATATTACAGGATCAGGAATGGGTAATGAAGATGAACAAGACGCATATTATTATGTCAAGAATTTGAAGCAGTTAAGAAGCAACAAGAACAAAGGCATCATTAAATTGTGAGATCAAGTCACTTTCTTCATGAGCTAGCAACATCAATCAAGTTGACCATTCAAAAGTTCATTCTTTAATGGAAATTTTTTATGTACACTTGTATATATCCTATACACAAGCATGTAAATAAATATTTTCAAATGTACATAGTCATGTTAAGACATTTTCATATCCATTCAAAGCATGTTGGAAGATAAGCCTAACTCATTATATGATTGCATCATCCGAATTTTCTCAAATTCTTCATGTTCTGATAAATCTAAATGTTTATATGGAATGAATCAATGTATATTATGATGATCCATGTATTTAACTGACATTTGATCTATGAAAACCTTAGATCCATTCAAATATATACATGCAAGAAAAAGCAAAGGTATTGCCATCAAGCAAAGGAGAAAATTCTATTATATTAAAATATATACATGCAAGAAGAAGAAAAGAGACTACTATGGAAATAAAAATGGCTCTTAAATCCAAAAGAAAGCAAGTAATTATTATTAAGCTACAATGCTACATTCAAAACTGGGATATCTTAAAACATGTATGCCACCATCAAGCCTAGAGGAGAATATTTTATTCATCTTTGTGTCAAGTTTCCAAGAAGTCTTCATCATGAAGAATCATGAGATCGACATATGAACCACACTATTTGCAAGTTTCATATGAATAAATATAGCTCAACAGAAGATCAAGTACAAATTGTTGCAAAGGACTATTTCATGCATAGACACTTTTTATGATTTCAAAGAACTATTACTGAAGAAAATTATGAACATGTTTCTACAATCATAAAAGCAGCAAGTGATTAAACTACATTACTACATTCAACAACATCACCGGGAATTCTCTAAATCCTTCACTTGTGTATCATGAAAAGATTTGTATGCTATGATACATTAAAATCCAGGAAATTGAATGAATACAGAAGATGAATGTTGGAAGTATTGAAGAAAAAAAAAGGGGGAACCATGAACTGCTTCTACAACATGAGGTATTCCTAGTTATCCTTGGCACAATGTGTTGAGTAGATTTTTCTTAAAGAAAAGGAAGAAGAGGGAAAATACATAGCTAAATGCAAATGATAGTGAATGAGTCAATGCAAAAATCTAAATCTTACTATGAAGCAGAATATTGCGAGGACATTTCACTAGCAAACCAAATGCATGAAAAAAAATATAATAATAAAAGAGGAGAGAACAAAAATTTTACCAATGCATGCCATTAAAAGGGGCATCACAAGCATTGATACATTCATCAATTGAATAATTGCATACATGAAAAAGATACAAAATAAAAATGAATTAAATGAACAATCATTCAAGATTACAAAACATATTCTCTACAATCACTTCTCTTTGCTAGTAAATGCCATTAAAAAGGGCATCACCAAGATTCAAAAACTGAAACCAAACTCTAAAAGTGTTAGAAAATTATATATTACGGAGCAATGGAACACATAAAATAATGCAGAAATATAAACACAGAAAACGCACAAAACAAGAGAGACACAGATATACGTGGTTCACCCAGTTTGGGCTACGTCCACCCCGAACAGCCAGTCCCTCCTTTCTATTATCCAGCAAAATGAAGAGACACAACCTACAGCAAATTCGTTGTAATATCATCTGTTTTCTCTCACAGTCTCACCTCTCTATTTCTCGCTCACAGAATACACATCTATCACACAGCCTCAAATACAATGCCCTCATACTAAGAGAGGGGTTGCCTTCTAGGGCAAAAAACCCTAAACTAAACATAAGTTCTACTGTCAGATCATCTGCCTAATGAACGGCCCAGATTGACTAGAAATTACTATACTTTTACAAGGAAATTTTACATTTATTTTTGGCTTCGGGGGCACTGCCCCCAAGCCCCCGTCGGGGGACTGCTGGCCCCCGGACCCCCGCGAGGGGGACAAGTCCCCCCCGCACCCCCCCGTGTGGAGGGGTGTACAAGACTTCCTGGGGTATACATCCGGCTGAAACAAAGACCTTTGAACAATCATGCTCCATACACAACAATCTCCCACTTGGAGAATGATTGTAGCAACTCCACCGCTGCTTCATTTGTTGGACAATGACTCCTCTTTGGACCTGGCTGTTTCTCATCTTCATCGTCATCCTTGAAGACCAATTGAAACTAAGCATGTTCTCAGTTTCTCCCTGGTTACAACTTTTGTTAGCATATCTGCAGGATTCTGGCTAGTGTGTATCTTTTCCAGCTTCAACTCTCCATCTTCCAACACTGATCGTATGAAATGGTACTTGAGCTGTATGTGTTTAGTCCTGGAATGAAATGCTGAGTTCTTTGCAAGATGAATGGCACTTTGACTATCACTGTATAACGTGCCCATATCATGCTCTTTACCCAATTCACCCATAAACCTTTGTAACCAAATCATTTCTTTACTAGCCTCTGTAGCAGCAACATACTCTGCTTTTGTTGTTGAAAGTGCAACAACACTTTGGATTTTTGAAACCCAACTGACAGCTGTTCCTCCAACAGTAAATACATATCCTGTAGTGCTCCTCTTGTTATCTCTGTCACCTGCCATATCTGCATCAATATATCCTTGTAGGGAGATGTTTGAACCACCAAAGCATAATGCTTTATTTGTGGTACCTTTCAAATATCTGAGAATCCATTTCACTGCCATCCAATGTTCCTTTCCTAGATTGTTCATGTACCTGCTTACAACTCCCACTGCATGTGCAATATCAGGCCTTGTGCAGACCATTGCATACATTAAGCTTCCAACTGTTGATGCATATGGAACTTTAGACATATAATCCATGTCTTCTTGGGTCTTTGGGCACATTTCCTTGCTAAGTTTGAAATGGCTAGCAAAAGGTGTACTAACTGGTTTTGCATTGTGCATGTTAAATCTTTTCAACACCTTTTGTATGTACTCATTCTGAGACAATGTTAATTTGCGATTTTTCATGTCTCTAGTTATTCTCATACCAAGGATTTGTTTTACAGCTCCCAAATCCTTCATTGCAAATGAATTTGCCATTTTTTTTTTGAGCACATTTATTTCCTACATGTTAGATCCTGCAACAAGCATGTCATCTACATACAATAACATTATAATATAGCTGCCATCATTTTGCTTTTTCAAATAAACACAATGATCAAAGTGACATCTAGTATAACCTTGTTCAGACATAAACTTGTCAAATTTTAGATACCACTGCCTTGGAGCCTGTTTTAAGCCATACAAGCTCTTCTTCAACCTGCACACTAGTTTCTCCTTCCCTTTCACCTCATATCCTTGTGGCTGCTGCATATATATCTCTTCCTCCAAATCCCCATGGAGAAAGGTTGTCTTTACATCTAACTACTCAAGATGCAAATCTTTAGCTACTACAAGACTTAAAATAGTTCTGATTGAAGTCATTTTAACAACAGGAGAAAATATTTCATCAAAATCAATACCTTTCTTCTGTGCAAACCCCTTCACCACAAGTCTAGCTTTATACCTCTGTTTTCCTCCATCTTCTTCCTTCAGTCTGTAAACCCATTTATTCTGCAACATTGTTTTACCTGCAGGCAACTTGACTAAGTCCCAAGTCTGGTTATGTGCTAAGGAGTCCATCTCTTCTTTCATGGCTTGCTCCCACTTCTTCCTGGTTTCTACCTGCACTGCTTCTTCATAACATTCGGGTTCACCGGAATCAGTCAACAATAAATAATATAATGAAGGAGAGTAACGTTCAGGGGGTCTACTTATCCTGGTAGATCTTCTAACACCACTTTCGGGTGTTTGGGGTGCCTGTTGCTGTTGTGGTGGTTGTTGTTGTTGTGGTTGTTGATTATTATTATTTTCAGGCACCTTTACTTTTTCAGTGATTTCGTCAAGAACTGCGTATTCCTTGTTTTCTTTTTCTTGCTTCTTTTCCTGCAATTGATTCTTATAGATGACCTTTTCATTGAATATTACATCTCTGCTCCTAATGATTTTGTGATTTTCATAATCATATAAGCGATAACCAATATCATTAAAACCATATCAAATAAAGGTACATTTCTTTGACTTTGCCTCAAGCTTTGTTCTATTTTCTTTATCAATATGGACAAAGGCCTCACAACCAAAAGGCTTTAAAAAAGAGTAGTTTACCTTTTACCTGTCCATGCTTCCTCCGGAACACCACCATCCAAGGAACTTGAAGGCCCTCTGTTTATTAGATAAACAGCAGTATCTACAGCATCTGCCCAAAACTGTAAAGGTAATCATGCATGCAATCTCATGCACCTTGCACACTCCATGATTGTTCTGTTCATCCTTTCTGACACACCATTTTCTTGTGGTGTTCTTGGAACTGTCTTCTCTCTACGAATTCCATGCTCTAAACAGTACCTATCAAACTCTTTGCTACAATATTCACCTCCATTGTCTGATCTAAGACACTTCAATTTCTTTCCTGTCTCAATCTCAACCAAAGCTTTCCATTTCTTGAAAGTATCAAATACATCAGATTTATTCTTAATACAATAAATCCAAGTTTTTCTAGTTGCATCATCAATAAAAGTAACATAATAATGAGAGTCACCAAGAGATGATACCTGAGCAGGTCCCCATACATCTGTATGCACAAGCTCTAATTTTTCATTCTTCTTTTCTTTCCCAACTCTGAGAAATCTGCCTCTCCTCTGTTTTCCATAAATGCAATTCTCACAAAAGTCCAAATCAACATTCTTCAAATCCGGCAACAGATTCCTTGAGTGAAGAATCTTCATCCCATTTTCACTCATGTGTCCGAGCCTATGATGCCATAATGTTGCATCTGCTCCTTTGGAAGTTAAAGCATTAACAGAGTTAGAAATACCATTGCATAAATACAATGTACCAACCTTTTCGCCTTTTGCTATTATCAGGGCTCCTTTGGTGACCTTCCAAGCTTTATCTGTGAAATTTGTCACACAACCTTCACCGCCTAACTGCCCTGTTGAAATCAGATTTTTCTTTAGATCTGGAACATGCCTTACCTCCTTTAATAGCCATTGGTTTCCATTCTGCTATTTTACAAGAACCTTACCCATTCCAACGATTTTACAGGGTTTATCATCACCCAAATGAACTTGTCCAAAATCTCCTTGAACATAGTCATGAAAGTATTTCTTATCAGGTGTGGCATGGAATTAAGCCCCTGAATCTACCACCCAGGAATCAGTAATATTTTCGAAAGAAAGAATCAAAGCATCTTGTAACACCTCACCTATCACATTTGCTTCATGATTGTTTTCTTGCTGTGCATCTCCTTCTTTTCCCTTCCGAGATCTACAGTCTTTCTTTAGGTGTCCTTTCTTTCCACATTTCCATCACACTATCCCCGATCTGGACTTGGATCTTCCTTTCCTTGATTTACTGCGATATCCTGAGCTCTTTCGTCTTTCCATTTTTCTTCCTCTAGACTCTGCACTCAAAGCATTTCCCGATGTCTCACCGGAGCTTTTCCGTCGCATTTCCTCGCTAAGGATAGCACTGACAACATCATCAAACTTTAAAGTACTAGATCCAGAAACGGAGTTACTAATGGCCATTACCAAACCATTCCAACTTTCTGGTAATGAGCACAAGAATAACAGAGCTCTAACTTCATCATCAAAGTTTACCCCTACAGAACTTAACTGACTTGTAACTGTATTGAAATCATTTAAATGGTTTGCAACAGATCCACCTTCTGACATATTGATATTAAATAACCGTTTCATAAGAAATACCTTGTTTGAGGTCGAGAGTTTTTCACATAGTTTCGACAACGTCTGCATCAAACCCTCTGTCGTGGTTTCCTTCGAAATGTTGAAGGCGACTGACGCAACAAGGCACAATCGTATTGTTCTGAGTGCCTTTCTATTGAGAAGGTTCCATTCTTCGTCTTTCATACCCGTCGGCATCTTTGTTTTTCCACCCAATGGTAGGTATAGATCTTTCTGATACAGATAATCTTCCATCTGCATCTTCCACAGCGAGAAGTTTTGGCCGTTAAATTTCTCGACCCTAAACTTACCATCTTCCGCCATTTCTCCCACTCGAACCAGGAACCCTTCTTTCCTGCGAGTTTATCAGCCAAATAGACCTTTGGATTTGATACCAGTTGTTAGAAAATTATATATTACGGAGCAATGGAACACATAAAATATTGCAGAAATATAAACACAGAAAACGCACAAAAAAAGAGAGACACAGATATACGTGGTTCACCCAGTTTGGGCTACGTCCACCCTAAACAGCCAGTCCCTCCTTTCTATTATCCAGCAAAATGAAGAGACACAACCTACAGCAAATCCGCTGTAATATCCTCTGTTTTCTCTCACAGTCTCACCTCTCTATTTCTCGCTCACAGAATACACATCTATCACACAGCCTCAAATACAATGCCCTCATACTAAGAGAGGGGTTGCCTTCTAGGGCAAAAAACCCTAAACTAAACATAAGTTATACCGTCAGATCATCCGCCTAATGAACGGCCCAGATTGACTAGAAATTACTATACTTTTACAAGGCAATTTTACATTTATTTTTGGCTTCGGGGGCGCTGCCCCCGAGCCCCCGCCGGGGGACCGCTGGCCCTCGGACCCCCGCGGGGGGACAAGTCCCCCCCCGTACCCCCCCGCGTGGAGGGGTGTACAAGACTTCCTGGGGTATACATCCGGCTGAAACAAAGACCTTTGAACAATCATGCTCCATACACAACAAAAAGATCAAGAAAGCATCTCAAAGAAAGTAATGGCAACCCAAAGAGAATTGAGCACTCAAGGTAATTCTCATTTGTAAAGAACGAACTATTGGAGGAAAATTAATGCAAAGAAAGTAACTGTGGTCAAGAATATGGTAATGATAGGCATAGAATGATAGGAGACAAAATTAGAGCAGGATGGCAGGAAACAGAAGGATAATAAGTATGGATAGCCTTATTCACTGTGCATTAGCATTGATTGTGTGTCTGTTCAAATATGTTAATTGGCCATACATTCATTATCTCATTTAATTTTTTATTTATTGTCATGCTTCAGCGTGCAATAACATATTACAACTGGCACAACATTATCGTTTCAACATTTGACATAGGTTTTGGTAGATTCATTATTATTGTTTTTCTGAAGCCACACTATTATTTGTCTGACACAACCTATCGAGCAACATTATTTCATGAAGCTTTTATGATAGTCTGGCTATATTGGATCATTATGATAGTCTGGAAACATTATTTCATGAAGCGTTACAATGTGGGTGACAGGTCATAGAGAAGGAGTTAGTGGTATCTATCAAGGAAGCTTGATATTCACATAACTTCGTAGAAATCTTAAGGATGTTGACAGAATTGATTTATGGTGCATATTATTGCATAATCTCTATTTCTCATACAGTTTAAATTATCGTATGGTTTAGTTTAATTCATGATCTAAGACACTTGATACATATTATGTGTTTAATATGTCAAGCATGCATTAAAGACAACTATTCGGTGGAGTTTTGGTCTGGCGAAATCATATTCTCTTTCCCTCTCAGATCACTGGTAAATGAATGAGGTATCAAGTGTGTTACACATAGCTAAGAGGTATTACAAAGGATACATACTATTTATAAATATTGTTAGGGTTTTATGCCCTAACTTGATGATTGTCGAATGTTAGGAGAAGTGTTCATACAATATGATAACGTTCACATGAAGCAATGGTTTTAGTTGCAAGTTAGCATCGACATGGGAAATGAACCGGTTGATTCATATCATTACATTCAAAGATAAAAGGTTTGTTATAGGTGTGTTTAATGGTGAGACCCCTTGAACAATTTCATGTGTATCTTGGGTCACGAGACGACACTCAAACATTTCATTTTGAGTTGTGTATTGGTCGGTTTATTCACGCATCCAAAGAATCGGTGAGTTGTGTGCCTCTATATGTTTGTTGTTGGAATTGACTCAAATTTATTCAAATCCTTTGATACTATTATATTCAATTTTGTCACATCTGATCAATAGGCCTCCTAATGGGATCAATCAACATCCTATTCCCCCTTGTCATCATCTTGCACAAACCCCTAAGAATTCCTCTTTCATTCCCCAGAGTTTCTTCATGAAACTGCATCATCTGAGCTAGTTTTAGGACCAATTCTCCTTGGCCTCTTGTTGGATAGCGTTCACCTATAGGTTTCTCCACAGTAGCATGCGTTGATCACCTACAGGTTTCTCCCCTTTGCACCTGCACTAGTTCTATAAATTCATGAAAAAGAGAGAAATTCTGGAAGCTTCCTCTTCCAAAAGATTCCAGAATTTGTTACAACCATTTACCTTAGATAAAACATTCAAATCTTATCCTACCATACCTTGTATTTTTCATCCCTTGTCCTTTGACCCCATCCTCCCATCAAAGGTGGATCTAAAACCTTAGATTGGTAATTGGATAAGTACTCCCAACTTACCCCACTCCTCTATATATTTATAGCCTTCCATATGCAAGAGGTTGGCTTTTAGAGAGTGATTCTACCCTTATGATGCTATTATGAGAGGTTTCATTTCATGCATTTATGGCAATTGAAGGTCCACATTGGGCAAAGAAAGGACAAATTAACCTGGAGGATCTCTTCTACAATATCAACATCTATTTATGGTTGTATCTCCTTTCATTTATATTAATGCAAAGAATTATTTGTTTTCCTATATGTGATGTTGTTATTTCATGTATTTCAATACCATGTTGATCTATTGAATATAGTATTTAGATGATACTGCATAGATCTCGTAGTTTACTATCTTATGTTATCAAACTATGTAAGTTCCAATTTTAGAAATAGAAGCTGGAATTGGAGCATTCAAGCTAAAGAAGGAGCGAAGCATGCGACGGATTCCAAGTAGGCTTCATTCCGTCATCTATTTACTTTAAGGAAATTGGGTTCCTTGTCTCCCTTTTTTTCTAGGTTAGCCACCAAACCTAGGGGAGATACTTTTGTCTGCAATCATAAATCTCGCATAACAAATTAGCAACCATACTGGGGAACGGTGTATTCCCTTGGTGGTTCCTTTTTCCATTATACTTAATTACCTCTTTGATAGACCTTTGTTTCTTTACCCAGCCAAGAACAAACCTAGGAAGTGATTTCATTAAGTCTATTTTGAAAAAAAATTGTCTAAATCCTCTATCCCTGGACCAACGTTGCCCCAGTGCCTCTAACAAAGCGTTGCACCTTATCTGGGCCCACTATGTACTAGTGTTGCAAAGCATTGGTGCCTCTTCTGCACCAGTGTTGACCCCTATTTTTGAAAAAAGCTTGCCCTTGTTTTTTAGTGTCTCTTTGATTAGCCTACTTTCAGATGACCTTCCCTCATCCCTGAGTGTCTTGTGGTCTCTCTAAAGCCTAAATTTGGTTTGCTTTTGTGTTTGATTTCCTTTGGTAAGAACTGGTTTTGATTTTTCTTTGTTCTTATAATTTGGTTGCCTATAAACTGATTTTTTTTGGTCACTGGTTGCTTAGATGAATTGTCATTTTAGTCCTCATTATGAAAATTGCATTTGAATCATTGATTAAAAATTTGCATCTTAATTTTCTTCATTTCAAAAACTAAGTGTGTTGAAAAGAAAAAAATGTGCATTGGCATTTAGGGTTTTGTATGTGCATTGATATAGGAACAGTTACATTGAAATGGAAATTGCATCTTTAATCATGTTTGTTGCATGTTGTATGTTGCATATTGATTGTTTCTTCCCTTCCTTAAAAGAGAAATATTTTCAGTTTTCTCATGCTAGAATTTTGTTTTAGGATATTCAAGTGACATTCGTGGTGAGCCCAAAACTGAAACTTAATCCAAGATAAATAGTAAAATTTGTTGAATCAACCTAAGGATAATTTGTAACATTAATGAAAACACTTAAAGGTCTAGCTAGAGTCATGTTTCGGCATCGTTAAATGTAGGAGTTTTCATTGTTTTATAGATTTGCATCCCGGGGGTGGTATCCCATTCCACGTACATAAATGTATAGGATCATACTCCACATACCTTCAGGTGTATTGAATGGTGCTCCATGCATGAAATGTATATGGGAATGCTCTCAATTAACGGTTACACATTAGACAACTCTACTACGAATTGCACTCCCATGTACCGTCAAGTATATTTTGGGAGTCCTCTATAGGTTGTTATCCATCCATAGGTACCTAAGTCTTCCGCCTTGTATACTGCAATACACCGAACACAACATTCGAGGAGATTGGTTGTCATACGTTAATTCCTTGAATTTCCAAGGTGTACATTGAAGTTCATGATTTCTTGGTAATCCTTTATGCCTAGATTACCCTCTTTTTGATTTATTTCTTTTTGTGTTAATAAAATTTATTATCCAATGTGGAAGAACAAAATCCCCCACCCCGTCGTTCATGTAGAATGAAAAATAAGCCTCCTCTTCCACCATAGGCTACTCCTGGTCATCGTCAGAAGCATAAGAAGATGCAAACTACTGAATCAAGAACTTCAAGAACTACTTATGGCCCTCCTCTTGATATTTATCTGCCAGAATCATCTATCCTTTTGAGTTCTAAGCCCAAGATTACATCTAGTCTTGATAGTGACACTGACACAATCGAAACAGAAGTCCCTACAACCTTGTTTCCTAAGGTTATTGAACATAACCTTCCTGAGTTAGATAATTTGATTCCTGAGGTTGTTGAACCTAAGGAGCCTCAGCCATCTTCACCAGTTACTTCATGACCTTCCTATTCTCTTCCTTTGTCTCAAACAGAACCTATATATCTTGGACCCGGTGAACCTCTTCCACACGAACTTGTGAGTATTGAAGAGATCGCACAAGAAGAGCCTCGTCCTTCTACTCTTGTTCATTGGGAAGGACTCTATTTTTATCAGACTAATCCTCTTCCACTTCTTCAGACTCTGACAAAAACTCCTTTGCCTGATTCTTTGGAATTATCCGCGGATCTCTTGTGGCAATATTCATTGGGATTGTTAACCATGAATGAAATTGATCTGACCTCTCAGCCTGTGTCCACCACTATTTTTGAGACGTCGAATGTTGTTTTCTCATTTATGTTTGAAAAATCACCATAAACACATCTATATGGTGGTGCATTCATCCCACCTTATTATCAGTCTTTATCTGATACCTTTTCTGGTGCGATTTCCATTCCTTGGACCTCTCCCATGTCATGTAATTTGGGAATAGCATTTTTTACTTCTCTTATGAGTGCCACATAGTGTGCTCCTCTTCCTCCACCTACACCCATGATCAGGCAGAAGGTTGGCCCTTATGTCAGTGGGAAAGGCTACCTTCAATAGCATAACTCTTCTTATGTTAGGTACCCTCCATCTGGATCACAGTTGTTTTTGGTATTCCTCAAATTGGTAATCAGCCGTATTATAGTCCTCATTATCCTGAAATGGCTGCCAGTGTTTGGAAACCTAGTTTTATCATTCAACTGGTTCATTTTGGGACCAATTTTGAATCCTCAACCTACACCATCTTCATCTAAAATTCCTATCCATCCATCAGCACCCGAATAAGCTCAAATACATTTGAGCCAACCTTTATAGGTTGTCATCCATATGGATCTCAGTTGCCTCCATAATCCCCTCCTCCTTTAGCAGGGGGCAACCTATTTTTGGTATACCTCAAATTGGCAATCAATCGTATTATAGTCCTCCTTATCCTGGAATGGCTACTAGTGTTTGGTAACTAAGTTTTCCCATTCAACTTGGTTCATTTTGGGACCGATTTTTGAATCCTCAACCTACACCATCTTCATCTCAAATTCCTATCCATCCATCAACACCCCAATAAGCTCAAATACATTTGATCCAACCTTTACAAGTTGTCATTGCATCACAAAATTTTCCATCACTATCTAGAACTTCCCAAGTCTTGCTTACCCAGCTTGTAACAAGTACCTTACATTCTCAACCACTTAGATAGGGTACTCCTCAAGTTTCAATAGGTCAGGTTGTCCATAGTATGGCACAGTCCCAATCGAACCCACCTTACCATGGGACAATGCAAACCCCATCGGGCAACAATATGGACCATATCAAGCCATTCCTCAAGCGTTGTTTCAGGGCCAACAAATACAAACCCAACCATTCCAGCAGCTTTATCCTCATCCTGAGGTTGGACAAAAAGTCCATACTGGTTATCAGAATTCCCCCTATCCTGGTACCCAGTGTTATCACAATAAACTTTGTTTTAAAGGCTTTTTTTAAGAAAAGGTTGACAATTTCAGTGTCAGCACTTTTAAATGTAATAAAAAATGAAATTACTAATAGCGGGGCTATCAACGTTTTAGTGATATGATATACAGTATGTTGAAGAAATTCATTGACAACAAGATCATGAGCTATTCCATTTTGACTGATAGGCCAATCATCAGTGCCAAAACAAGATTTAAAATTTAAAATGTTGTGATTATGTTGACCACATAAACGTTAGCAATATGATTAAAACATGTATATATCTGGTTCGGAGGAGTAAAAATTATTGTTTAATAAGTTTTGTCCACTGCTATGAGTGAATGTTATTATAATTATTTTACCATATCATACGAAACCCATTTGCAATCATCACCTCAACTTTGTACTCATTCACTTGCACAATTGTAATATTTTGTTCCACATGTCAAGATATTTTACTATGTCCCGTCAATAATTTTTGTTTTCAGTTTGGAGTTAATCACACTTGGCATTTTTGAACCCATTTTACTCAAAGGGATTCAAGGTCGAATCACGGGAAGACCAAACAGCGCAATGGGAAAAGGTGGTAAAGTAAATCGTTCCGAGCCCAAAGCACTGGATTTTCTGGACATATACCCTGATATCTAGCAACTGTTTCAGCAAACTGTTTGGACTGAGTTTTTCCACCATTATATTGAATACCACGATGCACCGGCTCGGTCTTTTGATCAGGGGTTTGATGGAAATCACATGGAGTTTGGAGGTCTATCTTTTATAGTTTCATATCAGTCAATTACTAAGGCCATAGCCGTACTAGCAGATGGAGAAATGATTTTTCACAGTCACGTATTGGTAAGGATCAATGTCCCTTTCTTTTTCAAAGAGGAGTTCAAGGGTCAGAACTAGAGGGTTATAGTTCAAAAGGAATGGTTATAGGACAAATGGCACATCCCTCTTCGACTCTGTCAGCAATATTTCTCCTGTGAAGGGAGATTCAATAGGGTAAACCTCTATCACCTCTACTTCCTTGCACATCTAGGAATTCAAATTAGAATTAATCCCTATTTTTATCTACCAGAGAATCTTAGGCATATGGAAGCTAGGTTCAGGGCTCGAATAAACCCCTCTTCCCATTTCATATATCACAAGGCCCTAATCAAACTCCTAATAGAAAACTAGCTAGTCAGGTCAAGGAGGACTTGGAGCCACTTCTTGTTTTGGGGAGGTTTTCAACCTCAACCCCTTAAAAGGCGAAGAGGAAGGCCAAAACCCACTAAAAAGGGGAAAAATACCGAAGGGAAAGCCCCTGTTGAGCCAACTCCTAGCCAGAAAAAAACCCATAGGTCCCATCTACATCCTCTGGCCCTAAAATTCCTAAAGTCTACTAGAGAAAAAGTATCTGGCTCGTAAGTCAGACCCTACATCTCATGTAAACCTACCTACTGATATCGATCCTCCCCAGGTTGGCAGGCTGCCTATTGAAGCCTCCCCTGTAGACACGGCTAAACCAGAAATTGTTAAAGATAAGGAGGTTGAGATTGAGACCCAAGATGAGAAAATGTTGTTTGAAGTTTTTAAAGGTGGAAAAAGACCCCATACAAGGCCAACAAACAAACTAATATAGAAAATTAAACTCATAAATAACCCAGAGTTGACCAAAGAGGTGATTCATGTTGACAATGTGCCACTAAAGGACCTTATCATCAATAGGAATAATTTTGCAGACTCTAAGAAGAGAAAATACTAAGAAACTAAAAGGAAGGGTCTTATGGAGACAAGCAAGAGCAAGAAACAGAGACTAGACAAGGTGGATGTACTTCTCAAGGCAGCTAGTACCCTCACCTAGGAGGCTTGGGGAAGAAAACTTAAAATTTTGAATATCTGATTCACAAACCAGGGATTTTTGTTTATTGTTGACCATCAACCTAAAAAACATTTCATACAGCAAAACAGTTAGGAATCTAACATTCCCATCCTCAGCGTTTTTGGTTAAGCTGACAGTTCCACTGTCAACTATTTTGAAATGAAATTGTATCTCTGCTGATAGAAGATGATTCAGGGACAAGAGCCGAAATTTAGTCTGTCAATGATTTTGAAAGAAACAGGGAGCAATGACATCTCCGTTGTCAGAGAAATTCAAACAGGCGAAAATGCTAACATCCCCACTGCCAGCGATTTTGAAATAGGAAGAAAATAAATGCTAATAGTCAGTCTATCAGAAAAAGATACAATTCAGAAAACCAAGGAAGCTAACAGTAGTGGTAGCAGTGATTTTCACCATAAGGTCTGAATGAAAGAAAGGATAAACAAAAAGGAAGTTTTGGTGGAAAATCAATCCTTTTTTGCAAAGGGACTTGTTTTGCCAACTAGGATGTTGTTCTATTAGTTAGGGACCTGTTCCTATTTTCGAGGAACACAATTTGAAAGATATTTCACTTAACCTATATATAAACATATTTTCCCACATATATTTTTAGGGAAAAACTGAATGTATTCAAAGTTTTATTCACATGCATGAACTTGGAGATATTTAGATATTTTTAGATTATTGCAATTAATTTAAAGACTATTATTTTGTATTCAGTTGATGTAAGGTCTATAATGACACTTTTAGACGAATGAAGAAGGGTTGGATTTTACTGAAAACATTTTCATTCTGGTATATTTGAGTATTCTTAAATATATTACATTTTTTTATGAGCATTTTATAGGAAATTCATGTGTTGTAGTTCACTGTCAGTTTTTTCTTTATTATAAAAACTTTCTTTCATGTTTGAAAGATGTTAGTATTTGAGATTGGGATTCATTGATGCTCCTTTCTTGTATTTATCAGCCATTAGTATTTGTTACCTCAATCAGCTATAAATTATGTCTCACTTCAGTTATTTTCTTCTAAACTCTCAATTTGTTAAAGGATTTGTTGTTATCATGCTTTTTGTAGCTTGCTCATTAGATCTGTAGAATTACTTGTTAGAACTGGAATCCATTCCCAATGGTGTGTTTGTAAACATCTCAACCAATTTTATCCTATAAACTAAATTTGGCCACAGAACTCAATTCTGAAACCTACTACTATAGTGACCTAGAAGTAGTTGAGTTTTAGGGAGAAATCCATCTTCGGGTTGAAGGGCCATCTTTCAACCTAAAAGAGGTTTGACGTTACCTTAGAGATTTTCCCGCAACCATGTTTCCTCTAAGTGACAATGCCTAGGTTCCTTATTATTAGAACCCTCCTTATCCAGGGATGTAAGTGCCTATTACTCAAGATATTCCTTCATATCCATGCCATCCTCCTTCGGACTTTATTTGGAAGTTTCCTTTTGTGGCTACTCTCGAATTCCCAGACTTAACTCAGCTCACTAATGAACGCATTTCTCATTCACCATGGTGGCTGATTATTCCCACTAAATTGCCTTCTGATATCCCAAAAATCAATGGGAATCCAGGAGAAGACTCATTGATGCACGTTATGATGTATCATCTATGGTGTTCTTCGAACTCCTTTAACGATGATTCCATTCGACTTCATATTTTCTAATGAACACTTATAGGTATAGCACCTAAACGGTATATTGAATTACCTAGAGATTTGTTTCATTATTTCAGCACTTTACCCACCCCCTTCCTCACACATTTCTAGTTTCCCATAAGATATGAAAATGGAACGGAACTCTTGACCAACTTTAAACAATCATATTCCACTCACATCTCAGATCACATTCATGACTGGCGACGTCACCACTAGTTGGTCAAGACCTATTTTCCCAATCAATTATTAGTGGGATGGTTTACCGAATCTTTATTGTCCCCTATAACATAAGATGTTGCTAAAGGTAGATTTGTGATCGAAGAGAAAGTTATTGCTCGTGCACAATATTTGGACCTTGTTTATACCCAATCAGGCACACTCTATGATAAGATACCAAACACTTTGAGACCTTCGAATATTGTTCCTCCTCCACCTGGTAAAGAATCTCATGTCACTAATGGCATGATTGGTTTTTCAAATTCACAGTCGACGAGTAAACCATCCAGTATTTCTCTTACCGCATCTTCTCAAAACCCTCAATCACGTCCTCTTGTAGCTTCTGCTTCTGAGATAAATGTCATTTCATCTAATAAGGGAAAGTCTCAACAACAACCTGAAAGAAAGAAGAAAGGAAAAGGTAAGAAGAAGAAATACCCCTCGCCACAGGATAAACAAACAAATCAGTCCTCCGATGAGAAATGAAAGCCTCGATACATATACTTGATTTGCAATGAGGATCACTTTACACGTGATTGTTTGCACCGTGCTGAAGTGAATCAGTTTCTTAAATCTTCCACTTCTCCCGCTGTGTTGACTAACCCATTTCCCAATCAGGAGACTCATATGGTTGCTCGTGACCCTTCTTCCTCTAACATAGTTTTGATTCTTTCCTCCTCAAATCTGAAATTTGATGTTATGGTGGCCACTCAGAACAAGGACTATGGTAATGTGAATCCACCAAACGGTCAGGCTACTAATCAACCTGCCAGTTCGACATCACCTTCATATGATCCTACTCCACCTCTTATTCCTGCGGAATTAACTATCAATCCTTTGAAGGGCGTTATTCATAAGTCTTCTTTCAACCCTCATTCAAGAGCTTCCTAAAACTATAACATAGTTGAAGACTTGGCTTAGTCTCCATTCTCTATGTCAACTCTCGAGTTGTTGCAAAACTGCCCCACCCATTGAAGAAGGCCTTGTTATTAGCTATCGAATGTGTTGATCCATTGGATTCCAACCTAGTGGTTTTCTCTCATGAAAATTATACCCCTTGAATTCCATCTCAGTTAGCCTTTATAATCTAGGTCATTGTCTGTGGTAAGAACAATCATCGCTCTATTGTGGACGAGGGAGCCTCAACTTGCATTATTTCCTTGTCTTGTTGGAAGGCGATTGGTTTGCCTCAATTGAGTCAATCAACCCACCATGTTGAAAGCATTTGATGGAAGAACGTAAAAACCTTGTGGGATTCTGAATTCCATTCATGTAGAACTAGGGGGAAAATTTGTTTCAATAGAAGTTGAATTTATTGACGGACCTCTCAATTATAATATTCTACTAGTACGTACGTGGGTTTACACCATGATTTCCATCATTTTTACTTACTTCCATATGATCATCTTTCCTCACAAAATTGAGATCGTAACCATAGATCAACTCACCTTTTTCGCCTCTAATTCTCACGTTATTGGAAGTGTCCCTCTTGTAGGGGAAACTCTACATTCCTATCAATGTGTTGGAGTTGGATTGTTGAATTATTCTTCACTTATGGGAACCTTTTCGCTCCCTCCTCCTCTCTTTCCCGACAGCTTATCTTTGATTTCTTATATCAACATGATATCATCCTCTACTATCCTGCCTAATCCCTGGATTGTACCTGATGGAACTAACATCCAAAGTTTTCGCAACGGAATGTCGCTTAGGGCCTGTTGAGCTAGATTATGAAGACATATATTTGAATTATGTGGCTTACACCTTCTCTTCGATTAATTAGGTAGATCTATCACTGGATTATGGCATTGTTATGATCCTTTTTCTCGTGTATTCTCTACTAATGAGAGCATCATGGAGATCACGATGATAGATCACGAGTTGTGGGATGAAAATCACCATCATTACTCCTTACCAGATTCCATTGAGGATAATCTTAGTGATGTGTACTTTCCTAATTTTGTCGAGCCTTTTACAAATTTCGTCTCCATTCATGAGGTCAACTCCAAAAAGACCCTTTCGAATATCGAAGAAACAATACCTCTCAATATCTCTGTCAAACTAGGTACTGTCGAAAATCTTTACATTGGAGCTTCTTGTTCTCAATAGGAGATCGAGATATATAGAGCCCTATTTCATGAGTTTCAAGATGTATTTTCCTGGAGTTATGAAGAAATGCTTGGTATCTACCCAAATATAGTAGTGCACGAGATATAAATGTATCATGGTACCAAACCCATCTAGCAGTGCCTTTGTCTGGTCCATCCCAAGAAGACTATCGGGATTAAGGCTAAAGTTGAAAAGCTTCTTCGAGCTAGTTTCATATACCCCATTCCTTTAACTGATTTGGTATTGAATGTTGTCTTGTCATGAATAAATAGGGCACGATCCAAGTATGTGTTGATTACCAGGATGTGAATCGTGCTTGTCTAAAGTACAACTATCTGATCCCATTTATTGACCAAATTGTTGATGACTATGTCAACTGCAAGATTTATTAACTCAGGGATGGATTCTCAGGCTATAATCAAATCAACATTCTCCTGGAAGACCAACCTAAAACTGCATTTATTTGTCCCTGGGGTACTTTTTCTTATCAAAAGCTTTCATTTGGTTTAAATAATGTTGGGGCCACGTTTCAACGTGTTATGGATTACTCTAAATTAAACACATTGTGCAAACCTATTTGGATGATATCCTTGCTTATTCTAAACATCGGGTTGATCACCTAATGCATCTAAGACCTATTTTCCTCCATTGTAAACACTGTAAAATTAAACTTAACCCGCAAAAATGTGTGTTATACATCGGTTCTGGTCAACTCCTGGGTTTTTTCATTTCAAAACAAGGAATTTGTATTGATCCTCTAAAAGTACAATCAATTGTTTACTTGCATGCACCTTTTTCTCTCATTTAGTTACAAAGACTTCAGGGGAAATATAACTTTATGCAGAGGTTCATCCCTAATTACGTTGATTTGACCAAAGGATTCACTCGATTTATGGAAAAAAGGGGTCCCCTTCCATTGGGATGACACTGCTCAGAAATTGTTTAATACCCTGAAATATTTACTAGTTCGAACATCTCCCCCCCTGATTATCAATACGACTATTTCATGTATCTCGCTGCTACCATTTCTACTATAGAAATGGTATTGGTCCAATAAGATGATATAGGGACTGAGAATTCCATTTATTATCTGAGTCAGAACCTTAACGATATTGAAATCAGGTATACTCACGTAGAAAAGTTGGCTTTGGCAATCGTTCAAGCGATCCAAAGGTTTCTCCATTACATCTTGCTTCAGAAAACTACATTCGTTTCGGATTGCAACCCTATGACATATATATTTTCACGTCAATTGTTGGGGGGTAAGTGCTCTAAGTTGACCGTTATTCTACAAGAGTTCAACCTGAAGTTTATCAAGTCCATGTCGAACATATCTCTAGTTTTCGTCGAGCTATTGTGTCATCTTCCTTCCCCTAATTCTGAATCTACATCTAAATATTCTTTCCCTTATGATTCATTGTTTTCGATTTCGTCATCTGACCCGTGGTATGGATATTTTATGATCTATCTCCAGAGCCAGACTTTCCAACCCAATAACTCTCACTTTGAGTACTGATGTATTCGATACCAATCCCAAAATTATGTTATTATCGGTGACACCCTTTACCTTCGTGGTATTTATATGATTTTATGGAGGTACCTCACCCTTGAGGAAGCTGAGAAAGTCCTTAATGAATGCCACTTGGGGGCATGTGGAAAACATCTATCTGGTTATGTTATCTTAAGCGCTAGTTACTTTTGGCCTACTATCTTTCGCGATTGTATTCTCACTTTCCAGAAGTGTCATTTGTGCCAAATCTACGATCATAAGATTTGTACTCCGCCTGCTTTTTTGCATCCCATTGTCATTGTTGGTTCCTTTGTGAAATGGGGTATCGACTTTATGACATGTAACCCTCTCTCAGTCGGGGGCATGGTTATATCATTGTCATTGTAAACTACTTTACTAAGTGGGTCGAGTGTAGGTTTTAAACCCGTACAGTAATTGCCTGCATACGAATTCTGAAAAACAAAAATTAAACAATGGTGAGAGAATAAAACATAAAATAGATAAACACTGAGATTTTCCCCTATATCCCCAAAACCGGGACTACTATATTGATTTTTCATTATATTCCTTTCAATGTTACAATACATATATATACATTCTAAAGCATCCATTAACCCTAGATTAGAACATAATCGTAGTTCCCTTAACCGGATCTACAAAATACCATGGACAGAAAACCATCATGCCCAAAACCATGTGCGAAATCCATGCACAATAAAATAGGTAGGTCCACCCACCTAATATAAGGCAGTCGCCCCCCCTGTGATCCCCCCATGCATGGGGTAGTCGTGGAAATAATATAACATACACACACAACATTCTCCCACTTGTTTTTTTCTTTCCACATGGGGCCACAAGAGAGCTTAGTCATTGATCCAGCCCTACAACGCCCATTCTTTCTCTACACCAAGAGAACTTCTCAATGCTCACAGACTTTGTCAATGCATCTGCAATATTCTTCAAAGTGTCCACCTTTACCAGCAACACCTTTTTGTCCTCAACCATATCCCTCACAAAGTGATACTGAACATCAATGTGCTTTGTCTTTGAATGATAAGCAGGGTTCTTTTCCAAGAAAATTTCACTTTGGATGTCACAGTCTATCCTTATATCTCGTTGTACTAACCCCATACTTGAACACAATCTCTGCAACCAAACTTCTTCCTTTCTTGCATGAGTGGCTGCCATGTATTTTGCATCTGCAGTTGAAAGGGCCACTATAGATTGTCTCTTACTCATCCAACTGACTGCACCTCCAAATAGGTTAAACACATACCCACTTGTAGATCTTCTCTGATCCATATCTACAGCCCAATCTGCATCAACAAAGCCATGGATGTCCAAAACTCTGTCCAATCTTGGTCTTCCTTGGTACCACAAACCATAATCACTAGTGCCACGCAAATACCTGAAAACCCGCTTCACTGTTGTCCAATGCTCCTTCCTTGGTCTTGACATAAACCTTCTCAATACTCCCACTGCATGTGAAATGTCTGGTCTAGTATAGACCACTGCATACATCGGGCTACCAATTGCACTTGCATATGGAACACGGGACATGTCCTCTTCCTCTTCTTGTGTCTCGGGACATTGTTTAGTAGATAACTTTACACCAACAGGAATAAGAACCTTCATTGGTTTACTATCATGCATATTAAACCTCTACAATATTGTCTTGACATACTTCCTCTAGTTTAACTAGAGCTTCCTCTTTTCCTGATCTCATTTAATTTCCGTGCCCAAAATATAGTTCGTGGCACCAAGATCTTTCATGTCAAATTTGGAGAACAATTGGGTCTTCAATCCCTAGATAATTACTTTATTATTTCCAATCAGCAACATATCATCCACATACAAGACCAAATAAATAACACAGTCACCAATTAATTTAAAATATACACAGTGATCTGCTTTGCTTATGGTGAAGCCAAGTCCCCATATATATGTATCAAGTTTTTGATACTGCATCCTTGGTGACTATTTTAACCCATACATACTTTTTTAACCTGCATACCAATTCTTTCTTACCCTTCACTACAAAGCCTTCAGGTTGCTTCATGTAGATCTCTTCTTCCAGATCCCCGTGAAGAAATTTTGTCTTCACATCAATCTGTTCTACCTCAAAATAAAAAGCAACAGCAACAGATAAAATTAATCTAATAGAAGCTACCTTGGCAACAAGAGGCAAAAAATCACCAAAATCAATTCCCAACACTTGGGAATAACCTTTTTCTACCAACTGAGCTTTGTATTCTCCACCTTTCCTTCTACATTCATCTTCTTCTTATACACCCATTTGTTTCCAATGGGTTTCCTTCTAGCCTTCAACTCCACCATATCCAAGCCTCATTTTTTGTGCAAAGATTCCATTTCATCAACCATGGCCTCTTTCTAGAGTTTTCCATCCTCTGAATCTACTACTCCCCTCACAGTTCTGGGATCATCATCAGTAATAGATAAATCAAAATTTGAATAGAAATCAGATGGACTATACCTTTCTGGTTGCCTTCTTTCTCGAACTAATCTTCTCACATCTAGAGTTTGTGGCTCTTCATCTTTTGATTTCTCTTTTGTTGTAGAGTCTAATTCTTCCTCCTTTAGGTCAAACTCTATCTTCTCAGATTCCTTTGGTAGGACTTCATGTTTAATAACATCTTTCACCTATCTAAACACCACATCTCTTCTATACACAACCTTACTTGTTTCTTGGTTCCAAAGCTTATAACCTTTTAAACCATCCTTATACCCAATAAATATGCACCTTTCATATTTACTATCCAACTTTTTTCTTTTCTCCTTTGGAACATGTACATATGCATCACATCCAAATACCTTCATATGTGAAAGAGAATGTTTCTTACCATTCCATACCTCTTATGGAGTTTTATCCTCCAATGATGATGAAGGTGATCTGTTGACCAAGTAACATGTAGTCTCCACCGCCTCTGTCCAGAATTCCTGTCCTAACTTGACACCATTGAGCATGCTTCTTGCCTTTTCCATCAATGTCCTATTCATTCTTTCTGAAACTCCATTTTTCTAAGGTTTGTATGGAGTAGTCCTTTTTCGTGCTAAACCACACTTCTTACAGAACTCTTCAAATTCCATCTTGCAAAACTCTCCACCGTTATCTATCCTCGACACCTTTATCTTCTTCTCTGTCTGGTTTTCCACCAGAGCCTTAAATTCTTTAAACCTGTCAAAGACTTCAGATTTCTTCCTAAGGAAATATATCCATGTATTCCTTGAGAAGTCATCTATAAATGATACATAGTACATAGACTTACCTAGTGATGGAACCGACACAGGTCTAAATACATCACTGTGCATAAGCTCTAATATTCATTTCGTCCTCTTAGCACCAGAGGGGAAACTCACCCGATTCTTCTTCCCATATACACAATCTTCACAAAAATCAAAATAAAAAGAGAAATTAGACATCCCTTCTACCATACCAATACCATGAAGTATTTGAAGGCCCTTCTCTCCAATATGTCCAAGCCTTTGATGCCATGGCATGGTCTTTTCTCCAGAGACCACTAGATTTTCTGCTCCATTTTCAAAAACCACAACAATTTTGCACCCCTCAATAACAGTGTTACCCTGAAGCTTGTAAAGAGTTCCAATCTGAACTCCCCAATACCAGTGCTCCCCGAACCATCTTGTAGGTATCTTTCTCGAACATTTTTTTACACCTGCATCATCCAGCTTACTTACAGAAATCAGATTTCTTGCCAATGCAGGAATATGCAGAACACCCGGAAGTGTTCTAATCCTTCCACCTTGAAAATTTAACTTGACTTTTCCACGACCAACGATTCTAGCCTTCCTATCATCCCCTAAGAAGACATCACTACCATCATATTTCTCATACTCGTAGAACCACTCTCTATGGGGAGTGAAGTGAAAGGATGCACCTGAGTCAATCAACCATGCCTCATGATCTACTTGTGTACATGAAGAAGAAGTCAAGTACACATCCCCACCTTCTTCTGAGGTGGTTTTCGCCTCTACATAAGGAGCATCATCAGATCCCTTTCCTTTCTCAGGAGATTTAGATTTACAGTCCCTTTTGAAGTGCCCTTCCTTTCCACATTTCCAACACACCTTTATAGGATTTCCTGTAGATTTAGATCTCCCTCTAGATTTAGATCTCCCACTCAAGGACTTATTTTTGTTTCTATTATGAGACCGTCCTCATACAAAAAATGCATCACCATTCTATCCCTCCATATTTTTCTGTCTCATCTCCTCCAATAACAAGGATGAGACTATTTCATAAAACTACAAAGCAATTACATTGCTAACTATTGCAACAACCAAACTATCTCACGAATATAGTAGAGAACACAACAAACTGATGCACTTATCTTCATCTGATATTTTAATATCAACATATAATAACTAGCTTACCACAGTATTAAAGGCGTTCAGATGCTCTGTCATGGAGTCTCCATCTTTCATCCTCAGGTTATACATCATTTTCTGTAGGAACAGTTTATTCACCAGAGACTTATATTGGTACAAATTCCCTAACTTGCCCCACAAAGCCTTCATCGAAGCTTCCCCTAATACATTCAATAATACTGAATCTAAGACACACAATCGTATTGTTCTCTTTGCCTTCCGATCCAACTTCGCCCAATCTTCAACTAACATCGTTGTTGGTTTAGTACCCAGATCTACTGCTATCCATTGATCTTTATCCACCAACAGATCCTCCATCTTGACTTTCCACAACTCAAAACTCTGACCATTAAATTTCTCGATCTCTATCTTTCCACTGCTCGTCATCTTCCTTCACCACAAGAATTGATCCCATAGATCTCCCACTGAACAAGGTCTACCACAGGCCCGAGAAAAACCCCTCAACAGTAAAGGCATCCCCTTGAAGCCAAAACAACTCTGATACCAAATGTACGTTTTAACCCCGTACAGAAATTACCTACATACAAATTCTAAAAAACAGAAATTAAATAATGGTGAGAGCATAAAACATAAAACAGATATTTTACCCTGCATCCCCAAAACTGAGACTACCAGATTGATTTTTCATTATATTACTTTCAATGTTACAATACATATATATACATGTCAAAGCATCCATAAACCCCAATCCCTTAACCCTGGATTAGAACATAATCATAGTTCCCTTGACCGAATCTACAAAATACCATGGACAGAAAACCATATTGCCCAAAACCATGTGCGAAATCCATGCACAAAACCATAGGTAGGTCCGCCCACCTAATATAGGGTCCAAAAAAAAAATCCCAGAGCGCTACCACGGACCCTTTACAGGGGGCTACTGCCCCCGTGAAAAGCCCCCAACAGGGGGGGGCATATGACCCCCCTGTTGCACCCAGCGCAACATATAAGGGGGGCTACCACCCCCCCCACACGTGGGGTAGTCGTGGAAATAATATAACACACACACCCAACACCAAGGTGATGCCTACATATAACATGCTAGGTCCATATACTACTAGTGTAACCCCTTATTGTTATTAGTGCAACCCCGTTATTATATTGTTGTGCCCATGTAGTCCCCACATTTTTATTATTGTGCCCCATAGAAGCCCACTATTGTTATTGTTTTGCCCTTACATTAGTATTGTTATGTCGACTCTGATTATATTATGACCCCTTAGAATCCTATATATAGAAATAAGGTCTTGTCATTTGTATCATCCAAGAATTGTTCATTTGTGTAATGTAAAGGAGGTTTCCCCCTCAAAGAGACTTATTTATAAGTCGTTGGTCTATCTTTTCTATCTTTTTGTGAGCTGGTTTCATAGCATTTGGTATCAGAGCTTTGGATTATAGGGTTTCATTGCTCCAAATAGGTCATCGTGGAATTTTTGATATAACATTTTTTCTACGCAGTTTTAGAAGCTAAAAAAAAAACCCATTTGAGCCGAAATCGTTCTAAACCTTGGGTATGAATTTCAAATCTTGTTTCACTATAATTTAGGAGGTATGATATGAGGAAGTTAAGGTTGTTGCAAGCTCTAGAATTCCATCTCAAATAGGTCATCGTGGCATTTTCGCTATAATTTTTTTCCATGAAGGCTCAGATGCTGAAATTAAAACCCATTTGATCTGAAATCATGGTGAAGCTCGGATCCAAATTTTAGGTCTTGTTTCGCTATATTTTCGGAGATATAGTCCAAGACATTTAGGATTTCTGCAGGCTCCCGAATTACATCCCAAAAATCTGAACTGGAGAAAATCGCCATAACTTTCCCTTTCAGCATCAGATTGAAATTTCATCAGAAGATATAGAAAGAGGACAAACTGTACTTTTCTATGCATTATTTTCAGGTAAGAAGGTTGAAACAGTAGCATGTGGTAATTCGTAAAAGTTCGCTCCACTGAAAAATATATAAGCAGGTCATCTTGGGAGATTGGGCATAACTCTTTCTTGGAGAATCCAATTTCGATCACACTAGTGGCATTGGAAAGAGGACACAGAGGTATACTACAGGTCACAATCTCAGACCTTGGATATCCGAATTTCAGTGATACAACAGATTCAAGATCGAGTTGCTAAAAGAAATAAAAGAATGACTCGAATCAAGAAAATAGAAACACCTAGTAAGAAAAATTGGATGGAGGATTTGAATAATGCGATTGAAGCTAAGATAAATAGTTTTATATGTGCCATGGAAGCTAATATCGATGTTATGGAATCATATTTGAAGAATGACATGGAAGGTTTGAAGGAAGGTGGGACAAAGCTGCTACAGGAAAGGCCTCCTAATGACGAAAAGACCCACCATAGTCCAAAGGTCGATATGAGGAATTTTGATGGCAAGGATCCCATAAGATGGATACTATAGATGGAGAAATATGTTGATCTACGTGATGTGCAATTGTTACCAAAGGTATGTATTGCATATTTATATTTAGAACCGAATTAATTTTTATGGTATAAAGGGCTTTGTTCTCTTAAACCACTTGTCACCTGGTCAATTTTCACAGAGGAAATGATAGCACACTATGAGCATACACATAGAAACACCTTCTTTTTCCAATTAATAAATCTCAAACAAAAGGGTTTAATGGCAGAGCACATTGAGGACTTCCAAAAATTGAATATAAGGTTAAATTATATTCCAAAGAAGCAGAGGATTGATGTCTTCATAGGTAATTTAAAGGATAACATTCAACATGAGGTTCGCCTTTGGGAACCTAATTCATTGGAGAAGGCATACGAGTTGGAAAGAAAAATTGAAAGCAAAATTATGGCAACAAGGAAGCCTACCACTCATAACTATAAATATGGAAGTGTTGTTTCTCCTAGCCTTTCACCACCTACAAGGTTGAGACCACAACAATTGGAAGAAAAAAGAGAAAAATGGCTTTGTTACATTGTGATAGAAAACAAACTAAAGGTCATAAGTGTGCTAAGAATAAATTAATTTACATAGATGGGGAAGACGAGCAAGAAAAGGAACAAGAAACATCAAAAGAAGAGGATATACACCAGGAACCAATCCCAGAGAAAGAAGAAATGAATCTGACCATATCTTGTAATGCATTGACAGGAATTACCACTCCTCAAACTCTCAAGATAGAAGGGCATATCAAGAAGAAAAAGGTAACAGTGTTGATTGATTCGGGTAGTACCCATAATTTTATTCATTGTAAGATAGCCAAGGAATTGAATTGCTTCCTATATCCAGCACCATAGTGTCAAGTAATGGTTGCAAATGGAGGAACCATAAATTTTTTTGGAAAGTGCCATAATATCAAGCTATCCATGGGAGAATATGTCTTGAATAGTCCAATGCTTTCCATTCCAATGGGTGGTGCGGATGTTGTACTAGGAGTTCAATGGCTACAATATTTGGGTACAATAGCTTTTAATTTTCAAGAACTTTTCTTGAAATTTTTTTGAGAAGGAAAGGAGTTTGAATTAAGGGGTATTGCAAGGAAACTGAGAAAGATAATCAACTCTAATAGGATGACAAATCTTCTAAAGAAAGAACAATAGGGTGAAATTGCACAATTATATTCACTAGAGGTACCCACATCGAAATAATTTATTTCTCCAGATCTCCAAAAAGTTGTGGATAATCATTCCAAGGTATTTGAGAATCCCAAAGGCCTCCCTCCTATTCGTGATCGTGATCATGCTATTCATTTGATTCCAGGAAGTGTTCCCCCAAACATCAGGCCTTACAGATATCCATATGCCCAAAAGAGTGAAATTGAACGTATGGTTGAAAAAATGCTAGAGGCTGGAATAATTCAACCTAGTCGAAGTTCTTTCTCTGCTCTAGTGGTATTGGTACACAAGAAGGATGAATCATGGTGCACGTGTCTAGATTATAGGAAGCTCAACAAGCTTACTATTAAAGATAAATTTACCATTCCTAACAATGATGAATTATTGGATGAATTACATGGAGCAATTTACTTCACCAAGTTGGACCTTTGTTCAAGATATCATCAAATTAGAATGAAGATTGAATACATTCCAAAAACAACATTTAGAACTCATGAGGATCATTATGAATTTTTGGTCATGCATTTTTTCCTTACCAATGCACCTTCTACATTTCAAGGTTTGATGAATTCCATTTTCAAACCCCTACTTAGAAAAATTTTGTTACTATTTTTCTATAATATACTAATCTACATCAAGCCTTGGAAGGATTGTGTTCAACATGTCGATAGGGTGCTCAAACTATTGGAGGAGAAACAATTATATGCAAAAATCTCCAATTGTTTCTTTGTAGTACAAGAGGTGGAATATTTGGGTACTCAGTTAGCTCGTAGCTCATCTTATCATCCTGAATCTGGTGGGAAAACTGTGATAGTGAAAAAATGTTTGGAAGGATATCTTCTTTGTTTTGTATCTGATAAACAAAAACAATGGGTCAGGTGGCTTCCTCTTGCTGAATGGTGGTATAACACTTCCTTCCATACTGCAGCAAAAATGACCCCATTTATGGCACTTTATGGATATCATCCATCGCCCATCACATCATCTTTAAAAGAAAATTCTAAGGTTCAAGTAGTGGAGGATCACATTGAGCATCAACAACAAGTTCTCAAACTCTTAAAGGATAACCTCACTTTGGCGCAGAATAGAATGAAACAACATGCAAATCAACATTGCAATGAAAGAAGTTTTGATGTAGGTGACTGGATATTTCTATGACTACAACCATACAAACAAATGTCCCTCAAGAAAGCTAAGAAGGATGATAAATTATCACCAAAGTGTTATGTTATGTACAAGGTGTTACAAAATATTGGTACTATGGCATACAAATTGGAGCTTCCTGCATCTTCCCGAGTGCACCCATTTTTCTATGTTTCATGCTTAAAGAAGGTTACAGGTGAGAAGCTCCCAGTTCAAACAATATTTTCAGAACTTGACGAGGAAGGAAAAATCATATTGGAACCTAAATCATTCATGGAAACAAGTACCCGACAGCTATGAAATCGATCAATTTCAGAGTATTTCATCAAGTGGAAGAACATACCCATTGAATATTCCACATGGGAGGACAAAAACTTTATACAGAAGCATCCAAAACTAATCAAGCATTGAGGAAAATACTTTTTGAAGGAGAGGGGCATGTTAGGTCCTTATACTACTAGTGTAACCCCTTATTTTTATTAGTGCAACCCCCTTATTATATTGTGTGCCCATGTAGTCCTCACATTGTTATTAGTGTGCCCCATAGAAGCCCACTTTTGTTATTGTTGTTCCCTTACATTATTATTGTTATGTAGGCTCTGATCATATTATGACCCCTTAGACTCCTATATATAGAAAGGAGGTCTTGTCATTTGTATCATCCAAGAATTATTCATTTGTGTAATGTAAAGGAGGTTGCCCCCTCAAAGTGGCTTATTTCTAAGTCGTTGATCTATCTTTTCTATCTTTTTGTGAGCTAGTTTCATAACATAACAACACCAGTGAAACGGCTGCATACTTTTTCTTTAATCTCGTTATTCCTAAGTTTGGTGTTTCGCATGCAATAGTTACAGATCATGGAAATCATTTGCAGAATCCTATGATGACCGAACTAGCTGCTAAGTTGGGACTTTCACATGAAAATTCTACTCCCTACTATCCTCAGGCTAATGGACAGGTTGAGGTTGTTAACAAAGTTCTTAAGACTATGCATCAATGTATGGTAGGGGTCCACAAATCGGACTGGAACTTGCTTCTTTATGCTTCCTTGTGGGCATACTGAACCTTATTTAGGACTGCTACCAAGGATCTATGGTCTGAAAGCAATCCTCCCCATCGAATGTGAAATTCCATCATTAAAACTAGTTGTCGAACTTCTTCCTACCACTTACATAGAGGAGGAGCCTCTTTTACATCTGACTCATTTGGATGAAACTCGGCGCGATATTTATTTAGCCAATAAAGCTCATAAAAGATGCGTCAAGACGCAATATGAAAAAAAATTCAAGCCTCGTATCTTCTTGGAAGGAGACCTAGTTCTCTTATATGACCAGGATATTGATAAATTAGGTCCAAGGAAGTTCCAACCCATGTGGTTGGGTCCATACATTGTCAAGTGAATCCTTGCAAAAGAGGCTTATGAGTTAAGAGACTTTGATGGAGTTCCACTAATGCAGCCTAGGATTGGGTTGTACCTCAAAAAATAATATGCTTGATCTCATACGCACTACACTATGTACATGCTATCTATAGATGTGTTGAGTGTGTATGCAGTGTGTCTTTTCAGAGTTTCCCACAGTTTCTGTTTATCCCTTTTACATTTTTTTGAAAATGTTGACCTCTCTCAAACCGTATATTGGTTATGTCAGTGGTGCTAGTCATAGTACTCGAAACCTATCTTCTGTAGCATGGGTTATCTTTGCTCCAAATTCCAAGCTAGTGAGTATGCAAGGGATTTTCATTGGTCACTCTACTAACAACATCGTTGAGTCTGGCGCAATGGTTGAGCTACTGTCTCATTTTATTTTACATGGTATTTGTCATTTAGTCATCAGGATTGACTCACAACTTGTAGTACTACAACTTGCTAATGTTTATTCAGTGAGAAATCCTGCCATACTTTGCATGGTTTTGAGAGTGCGTCTTCTGGAAATACATTTGGATTTCATATGATATGAATGTATTTCTAGATATCTAAACACATTAGCATATACCCTAGCTAGTTACATTTTAGATAGACATTTGCAACGAATGTAAATAAGTTTCAACATATTTCTAGAAATCTAAACACATTAGTAGATTCCCTAGCTAATTACGTTTTAGATAAACATTTGAAATGAATGTAAATAAGTTTGAGTTCACATCACATCATACTGAAAGCATAATAGGAACTAGGAAACACTGAAAATATGTATATATATATATATATATATATATATATATTAAGTTTGGTTTTACAAAAATTTGTGCTCCAAGACACATATGGCTACATCTCCCATATAAAAAACTACATGCAAATATCTAAGTAGACGAATCAATGGTGTTCATGATAAAATGACACTGCACGAGCTATCTTACGTAGTAATTGATTAATATGGCTAGGAACTCTGATAGTGTGTCACTAAAGTAACATCAGAATTGGTTCGACCGCGGTCTCATCAATCTTGTGTGTCAGCCCCTCCATGTGGGGCGTCACCTCTGATAGGATCTCAACTACCTCAAGATCTTGTAGCGCATCCCATCCTACCGCAGCAACCTGTGTTGGTTCCAATGCCTCCTCATGTGGTTGTATCTCTAGACGACATAGATATGAATCATCTACTGGTCGAACTGGTTCAATATTTTCATGAAAACATTAATAGTTTAGTCTTGAAAACATCAAAAAACACAAAAAAAGTTGTAAAACTTCCAAAAAATTAAATGGTTGAAATATTTTTACCTAAAGCATCTTATTGTTTACCCTCAGGAAGCACCAGCTCAGGATCATCATGGAAACCCATCCCTGCGTAAGGATAATCATTGATCATGATGAACTGTCTACGCAGCCACCCAAAGAAGTTTGGTGAGAAGTTGATTGATGACATACCTGCATGTCGGGCCATATGATCTATCCACCTCCTCATCCATGGGGCCCTCGGATTGATAGGCTAGAGTATAATCTGTTGAGGTTGAAGTAGTGGCACCCGCTCTAGAGAAAAAGGGACTAAGATCAAACCATAATCAAATTTATTTAACTTCCCCTCTCTTGATTTAGTCAGATGTTCCTTCATATTGACCAAAACTCCCTCACTCCAGTTGAAGACTGTTGGCTCGAGAAACTCCACCCTGTTCTGCATGTACAATATACTTGCTACATGAAGTGTTGAGCTACCTACAAATCTTGCAATAATGAACAAGATCGTTCTCAAAGGTAATTGGGTTAAATATTTTATATTGATATTTCCATCCCTAGTTGGTTGGGCTCGAGGTCTACAATAGGTAGTGATATAATCTTTCACTGTCTCCCCACCACTTCTCCCACCTAGGAGAGAGATGGGGACACCCCTCCTGGATAAAGCTGTCAGAAAGTAGATATCTTCTACCTTTATCTTGAGAAGAAGTTCCCAAAACCTGAATGCTTATTCCTGAACATCCCATGAACGAATAAGATATTTCAACAATTCCATTTGTTGCCTCATACCAGGAAGCCATAATAATTTTAGCAATCCATCATTTTTCAGTGCCTAGATGGTATAAGGATCATTTGCTACATTTAAATCATGTTCCTCATGTTCTTTTTCTCTCCAAATGAATACCATTTTGTACTAATGAAAACATAAAACATCAACAAGATATTCACTAGGCTCCTTTTCATGAAAAAAACTTGACAAAAAATGAGGGAAAACTGATAAACAACTTAGCATTTTGCACCCAACGGACCCCAGTAGTGCATGAGAGAGTGTTGCACTTCTCCCAACAGTAACTGTTTGCCTAGGTGCAACACATATTTTGATTTTGGGTGAGTGCGTTGGTCCTAAGGCGTGAACCCTAGGGCTCTCAAAACCTCAAAAAAATTGCATGAAATCAAAAAAATGGATCATGAAAATAAATAGAATGTTTTTAGCTCCTACCTGGAAGTGACGGTACTCAAAATGGTCCATCGGATTAGCGGCAATCAACAGCAGAAGATCGAGGGAAAAAGAGCTTAGAATTCTCACTGTTGAAGGTAAATGTGAAATTGTGAAAATGAATAGTCATTTTGAGTATTTATGGTCATTTATCACATTATTTTATTCATATTTAATCTTTTGACCTAGATATGCTTCATTTTTACTATGAAACATGTATGTTTAATCCTTTTTGTGATGTTTTGGGTAGGTCAACAGTTGTTAACATATTTTTATCATGCTTTAAACAGGTATACTTTTATCTCTTTTTCGGGTTCTATAAGCCTACGAAAAAGGAACCCCTTGGAGTCCTCTTTTAGCTCTTTTTAGACTCCCAAAATATGAAAAGATCGTCGAGCACTTGTCTTTTTGAACTTGTAAAAGTAAATGAAAAGACATCTACTCAGTATAAGTTTAACCCTTTTCTGGACTGAGATAGACTATCTACAAAAAAGGAATACCTTAGTCGAACATGGCTAAGAGGTTCTCTTGAGTATTGTTTTCTACCTTTTCAGACTTGAGAGACTATCTACGAAAAGGGACATCTGGATTTTTCTTTTTCACCTCTTTTTCAAACTCTCTAAACATGAAAAAGATGTTGAGTTTTACCTTCACTGGACTCATTAAAACATCAAACAACGATGGACTTGTCGAACATGACAAGGTCAAACCTCTCCTTCTCAAGATTCGTTAAATATACTCAGAATGATTCATCCGAAGAGTGAATTTATAGATCAAGCATATGTTATCCTCCTCAAGCTTGTTAAAAAATAAAGAGGTATTGACCAATATGGTTGGGGAAATTGGGAAAATAGGGTATTCCATTTGCTAATGGCAGCAAGTCACTCTTGAACATGACACTCTTCCACTTCATCTCCATGGTTGTTGGGTTGGGTAATCTACTTGTATTTTGGTTATCATACAATTTTCAGAGCCTCCATTTTGATTTTGTGTCAATATTGCCAACTCCATTCAGTGTTGTCAATGTGTTCAAGAGAATTCATTCAGTTACTATCCATTACAATACTCTTAAGCCTTCATTCCATGTTTTCCTTTCCTGGTCCAATTCCGTATCAGCATCATTTTTTCTCAACCATGATACCTGTTTCGTTTCCTCGATCGGGTCACTTCCTGTCTACATCAGCACATTATCTAGGAAGTTGACTTAGAAATAACCCTTTGGTACATTGGTTCTTTCATACATCAATGGAAAGTTTTCTTGCTCTTGGAGACAATTTTACATTAATGGCCTTCGACCAAAAGACTTTGGGTGGTGTTCGACATCAACTCATTTATTCACACCATATGGATTGTATTGTAATACCTTGAGAGCCATTAACATCATCGATGGTTACTCTCACATCTATTAATGGCTTACATTATAGGTCGATAATCAGAGGGTGTCTACCATGCTCGACCTCAGCTCATTGATTCACATGGTTAGACTCGTACGTTGGTTGGTCATGTGAAGGAGATAGAAGACCCTGGATCTAGTTTCATCCATCCAGGCTGCGATTTCAGGAGTTATACAGAGATCATAATGTATGATGGCCATGATCATACAAACAAACATCTAGTCATGGGTCCACCAATTGTCATTTTTGGACACATCTTTTGATCATTGTACATGTTATGTTAGCTTATGTGTTGAGTATGGGTATGCCTCTCTTAGCAGCAAATATGTCATGATGAAAATGTATTGTAATAGATGAAGCTCATCGGTTGTTCTTGATCCTGAATTGTCACAAGGTAAAGCACTTTAGTCATTAGTCGTCATTTCTGACTTTGTGCTTTAGGGAGAAATTTGTTATAGGCTATTTTGTCACATTCGATCAATAGGCTTCATAATGGGATCAATAGATATCATATTCCCCGTTGTCATCATCTTGCACAAACCCCTAAGCATTCTTCTTTCATTCCCCAGAGTTTCTTCGTGAAACTACATCATCTAAGCTAGTTTTATGACCAACGCTCCTTGGCCTCTTGTTGGACAGCGTTCACCTATAGGATACTCCACTGTGCCCTGCGTTGATCACCTACAGGTTTCTCCCCTTTGCACCTGTGTTAGTTCTATAAATTCAATAAAAAGAGATAAATTTTGGAAGCTTCCTCTTCTAGAAGCTTCTAGAATTTGTTACAACCATTTACCTTAGATAAAAGATTCAGATCCTATCCTATCGTACCTTGGAGTTTTCATCCCTTATCCTTTGATGCCATCCTCCCATCAAAGGTGTATCTAAAACCTTAGATTGGTAATTGGATAAGAACTCCCAACTTACTCCACTCCTCTATATATTTACATCCTTCCATATGAAAGAGGTTGGCTTTTGGAGGGTGATTCTACCCTTATGTTGCTATTATGAGAGGTTTCATTTCATGCATTTAGGGTGATTGGAGGTGCACATTGTGACAAGGAAAGGACAAGTCATCTTGGAGGAGCTCTTCTACAAGATCAACATCTATTTATGGTTGTAACTCCTTCCATTTATATTAATGCAAAGAATTCTTTGTTTTCCTATATGTGATGTTGTTATTTCATGTATTTCAATACCATGTTGATCTATTGAATAGAGTATTTAGATGATACTACATAGATCTCGTAGTTTCTTGGCTTGTGTTATATGACTGTGCAGGTTCTAATTTTGGCAATCAAAGCTGGAATTGGAGCATTCAAGCTAAATAAGGAGAAAAGCATGTGACGGATTCCAGGTAGGCTTCATTTCATCATCTATTTATTTTAAGGAAAGCATTGGGTTCCTTCTCTCTCTGTTGTTCTTGGTTAGCCACCAAACCTAGGGGATATACTTTTGTCCGCAATTGTAAATCTCGCATAACAAATGTTGCTACTGAATTGTCTACTGATCATTGTGACAATAAATATGGTACCCACCGAGGGGCCTGAACAAGTTCAATGATTTATAAGAACCGTTACTATATGAGCAATGTGATTGTATGAGAAGAGTTAACAAGTTCACATGGAGCATCAGAAACGTTACTATATAACAGCATTCAATGATAATGGATACATGCAACATTCTAGATGAGCTGGGAAGTAAATGTAGGAAAATGAATATCTAAAGTTTGTATTATCGACTCCAAAGGATAGCAAATGAATACTTACAACATGCAGTGTTTGATATTATTGATAAGTGCATCATTCTAAATGAAATGGGAAGTAAATGCAGGCAAATTAATATTTACAGTTTGTATTATCGACTCCAAAGGACATCAAATGAATGCATACAGCATATAACATTCGATATTATTGATAAGTGCGGCATTATATATGTAGTATTCTTGGTTGAAGAATACATCAACCAAGAAGCCTTTGGTAAACATGTTTTCTTATCTGTTTAATTTTATCATGCATTGAGTTAAATATTTTAACATTATTCCTCAAAAGTGGTGCGTGGAACAAATTTTCTTGGAGTAGCCATGAATGCTTTATGCTTTAACAAATTTGTTGCACTATTGTCAAAGGCATTAAGATTTGGTAGAAGATCAGAGTTTTGGAACTCCTTCTTATGTATGGAGGTTCAAAGAAGGTATTTGAGATTGTTAGCATCATCAATCAACCATCTTGCTCAGTCAGAGACTTCAACACCTAGTCAACCCCATGTGAGTGAAGTTTCGTTGCGCTCAATCATTATGTTTTTTTGTAGGTGATGATTTTCAAGAATGGAGGTTTGTAGTTTGAACAGATGTCTTCTAATAGGTTTCTAATGTTTTAGGTGTTGTCTTCCACCTGTTTGACACATTTAGAAATCCAGGAGATGATCAGAAGTATGATAATGGTGAATTGAATGAGTTTTTGTTATGCTTCTTCTGAACGAGGAAGTAATGCAACAAACTTGTTGCGCTTCTACACAGTCAACAGTTTAACCCTTCAATCCAACTCCAGACCTCTTGAAATCAGTTTATATGGTTATGACAAGTGTCCTTAAATGTCTTGGAGATTTGAGCCTCGTCCTTATGAAGGCAATAAATGTATTTTTTTAAAGATTCCTCTAGTCAAACAGTTTCCTAATTTGTAGAAGGTGGTTCTATATTCACTGCTACAAGAAGTAAACTAAGTATTTTTGGGGAAAAGGAAGGTTTTTCACTATTGATTATTCTCTACAACAACAAAAAATGCTCAGGTAACTTGAACAGCAAAATACTTGGCCACTGTCACCTCTTGCCATTGATGTCAAAGGGGGGGGGGGGGGGTGAGTAGATGTATGGAGGGAAAAGGAATAGTTGTGTTGACATCAATGCCAAAGGGGGATAATGTTGGTAATATTGGCATTGATGTCATTGATCACATTGGTGATAATTCATGTTGAATATTGAATGTTGAATTGGTTATAATTCATGTTAAATGTTGAATGTCGAATTGGTGATAATTTATGCTTGAATACAAAAGGTTAAATGTGATGTGAAGTGAAAAGGGTATGATAATGAATGTGAAGGCTGAAAAATATATGCTTTCATTAAATATAAAAATGTATGATACGGGATAATACACATTTTATTTGTCTCTTGTAATCATTACTGGTTGAGTTGTTTTATTTCAGCTCTTTTTTATATTACAATTTTTTTCAGAACTGAAAATAAAGAGACAAGTGTGTGAATAGTTTTAGAAGACCAAGAGACAATGCCTCATTTCATATTCTTGCAAATAATACAAATGGCCAATAAGGATTGCTTATGAAATATACATTGTTGAATGGAAAGAGAACTTTTGAAGTGAAGCAATCTATATCGGAAAGTTGATGAATAGCAGTAGAAGAGGCACAGAGTTGAAAAGGAGAAGCAATGAAGATTTGCAGTAGACTTGATAGAAGAATTGTATATTAGGTAACCAACACTTTTGACTTGATATTGTGATTGAGATATTGTTGTCCCTTTCTATGTTGTATCTTGATAAAGAATAGGTTGTAGCTTGTTGAGGTAGGGGCCTCCTATGGGTTGTATCCTGCATTAAATTTGTGGGAGTTGGAGCTTCCTTTGAGGTAGGAGCCTCTTGTAGGTTGGAGCCTACAAAAATATGAAGTAATAAGGAGTAGTAGCTTGCCTTCATATCACTTTTAGCCTAAAATTCATGGTTTTATCTCTTATGGGTTTCCACTTATATCTAGTGTCTTCATATGTTGGTTCTTAAATGTTGTGCAAATTTTCTTGAATTCTTGATAAGTATATCTACAAACTTATCTCTCTGACACCTTCAAAAGGAGTCCAATAATAATGGAGCATATACATAAACTATTAGTTGCATAAAAGGAAAAATAAGTTGAGAAAAAAGTAAAGCTTTAAATTACTAATTCACCCCCCCCCAGTAATTTCCAAACATAAATATCAAAGGTAACTTTGACTTGGTAGAAGATAAGCCATTGGCATCGAATTTTTTTGCAACAAATTGAAGCTCCTCTCATGGCAAGTTATAACTTTCCCCTCTAAAATTATCTATGTCTAGATACCATGATGATGATGACACTCAATTGGGTCTTGGAGTAGGAAACATACTTAATGAAGAGAAGGGCCTTCGCCACAACAATTGGACACCCATTACATGGGAGATTCCAGTAGGTGGCCATTTGGTAGAAGTTCTTCAATCTACTAGTAAGTGCAAGAATGCTTCTTCAAGACTTCAACATAAGTTTATGAATGGTACTTCTAACTATGGATGGGAAGATAGACCAAGAGATAGAAAAAACAATAAAAATAGTTTGATTCATGATAATGACATTGTAGTTCTTCCTCCCCAATAGGTGCTTTGCAAAAAACATGTGTTTCTCTGTCTGATGGCACTAGTATAAGAAATAGTCCTAGATTGGTAGCACCACCCAAAACTACCCAGTATGCCATACTCCTTTCCTAAATTCGATGGAAACCACATGAAATATCAATTAAAATTACTTATGGAGTAACTTATGATTTTGTTAAGGATTATGGATGGTGAAATTGTGTATACTTTGGTGTTTGTATGTCATCTTATTTGTTTGGTAGTCTAGAGTGGTGATTATAACACTCTTAGCTATATGTTTCCCGTTTACATTCCTACGTGTATTCATTATGTTGCAAAAAAGGAATTTTGTGGTGGTGTTGGAAGAGTGGATATAAGGAAATCCTTTGATTAAGCAATCCATTCCCACATGGTTGCTCGAGTTGGAGGATTCAACCTCTATTGCACATTTATCGTCATAGTTAAAGCCCCATATACGCCCTTTGTTAACATAAGCTGACTGGAAGAATTATCATCATTAACCCAAATGTGAAATATGTTTATAGACATTATGTAAAGTATCCACCCATTAACTTATATATTTGGAGCTTTAAACTACGATTATTAATATACAGGTTGCATGTTGTCATTGTTCACCCATTTTGGTTTATGACCAAGGCCTACAACTTCGATTTAGACTTAATAATGTTTTATGTTGTTTGTATGGAAAATATTTATGTAGTTACACCATTATAAGCAGGAGAGAGGTCACTTGATAACTGATGTTCAAATGAAACTATACTAGTTGGCCTCAAAGCTCAAGTGTTGATATGGAAGATTTTGACATTCTTTGCCTAAATGGAACTTTGTTTGTTTGTGTAAATTATAATTTACATCTTTCTTTTTGTGAGTTAAGTAGATCCTACTACTTTGTGTGACTCTGGTTGGGTTTTGTTGAACTTGCATAATGGCAGAAGGTTGATTTCCTTGGCATTCTAGCCTACTCTTTCCAAAAGCTAAAATCATGGTGAATTGCCTAATATATTAAAATCATCTAACATGTGGAAGAGCACTAACAATGTTAGTTATCTAGAGAGAACTGGTTTTAGCTATCAAGCCATAGCCTTGTACCCAAGAGATCACTATATGACCAATATATTTAAATACCCAAGTGTAAAAAACCATGAGACATTACATTCCAACATGTGCTCTAACATTTTAAACGCGGATTCTTATGAAAGTTATGAAACTATATATGTAGTAGTTTACCTTAAATGAGGATGGAATTTCCACTCCATATCTTAATCAAAATTGGAATATCATGGGTTCCCATAATGTGATAGTTGTAACTTTGACCACAAGAAGAAAGGATGAAGATCTATGAAGCATTAACGTTGGATTTGAGACACAAGTTTCTATGTTAATGCAGTAGATGTAACTTTGAGGACATTTGTAGATTCTTTTTCCCATGAAGAGAATTCATAATACTCTTTGATAATTTTGAAAATTAATAGAATCACTTTGAAAATTAATATTTATTTCACAAATCAATTCTTGTTTTCATAAAATTGTAACTGTATCCAAATGTATTTTGATGCCTTCTTTGTACTCTTTTTTAATTATCTGTGAGAAATTTATATGATAACACAAACTAACAGGGTGTTAGATATGAAGGGTATGAATAAAAAAAACATTCCTATCAAAAACCTCCTACAATTTGACATGGTCCTAGATTTAATATGTGAGCAATCCATGTATGATAGTAACATTTTGTTCTTTTGGTATCACTTTGCGACTTGAGTACATTGGTGGAACTTTTTTGATATTGAGCTAGTGAAGCCCAAGGCTCAAACATAACTCCATGCCTATTAAGCATCCACATTCTTACTGTAACTTGGGAGGTCTTCCCACTCTAACCAATTAGTTTAGGAAATTTAATAAGTACCTAGTGGCAATCTGCCTCACTTGATATTCAAATGCTTTCCTACTAGCATGGGGAAAAGGCCATAGGGAGTTTATAAAGAAAACATTTCCGTGATAAACCTCACACATGTATATGGATCCTGGATAGGGTATGTGAGCAATGGATGTATGATAGCGACATTTTTTTCTTTTGGTATTACTTTTCCCCTTTAGTACATTCGTGAGACTTTTTTGATATTGTACACTTGATGCTCAGGCATCAAACATGACTCCGTTTTTATTAAACATCCACATTCTCACTATAGCTAGGGAGGTCTACCCACATGGGCCATGTAGTTGAGGACATTTAGTATCAATTTGTCACATTGATATTTTAGTGCTTATTTACTAGCATAGGAAAAGATAACAAGGAATTCATAAACAACATGTTTGCTAGAAATGGATATCTAACACATGTACTAAATCAGGGTCATTGAGAAGGTAAAGTATCATTAGTTTTTCATTATGACAGCTTGTTAATAGTCTTTCCTTCAATGGAGGGATGCCAAGGGGGGATTGGAACTAGAAATATCTTGCATAAAAAAATTTAATGCTGCATTGTGTTCTTTGGTATTGATTTTTTCCATTTACCTGTCACCTTCCTAAACTCTTAATGATTTAGTGGACCATAATCTTCAGTTCATTTTGGAAGCTTCGATGTTGATAATGTAAAGCTACATTGAAAATGTTTTGTTGATATTCTGCCATGCTAGTTTTAACACATCCTATGATGTTGTCTCATATGATATCATCCAATATATGGAATATTCCTTTTGCATGCACAAATGTTTGTTGATGCTAAACTCAAGTTGTGACAATTGTTTATGCTAGATGATCTTCCTAGGAAGTTGATTTGCATTGAACCTAAGATAGGGTATTGTCTATAATGTGACAGATTCATATGTGCATATGAACCTTAAATAATAGGAAAGGAATAGAAATATGCTACATCCACATTTTCCTTTACAAAACCTGGGAAGTGGTGAATCTCCTTAGCAATGGGCCTAATTCAACCTTAAATGTGGTGCATAATCAAGTTGTTGTAATACTAGTTATGTGACACTTGGACACTCTGTGATCCTTGAAATATGAGTAATTCTTTTAAAATTAGTATGTTTAGTACTTGAGAGCAACCATGAGTGCATAAGTACCTAAAATAATAGGCGGGGAAAAAAAATTCTATGTTTATTGCTTCCTTTACAAAACATGTGAAATCATGAATGTTCTTAGAAGGGGCCTACTTGAACCTTATAATGTTGTGTAGAATTAAGTTGTTCTGATACTAGTTCTATGAAATTTGGATTTTAGACACTCTATGATTCCTGAATTTGGGTTCAGTATTTACTAATTATTTTAAAATCAATAAGTTTTAGTATTGGAGAAATATCGATGAGTGCATATGAAGCTAAAATAATAGGCAGGAGGAAAAATCTATTATACACACAAACTCTGGTTCATTAAAAACCTTCTACATAGAGAAGTACAAATGCCTTAGTAAATTTTCCATGCATATAAATTTTCTCATCTAAGGTGGATGTAGAGATGGTTTAAGAATTTTGACAATCTTGCATTGAGGAGTATAGATGCCTCAGTGAACTTGTCATGCATATAAAATCACTTTTTTTAGCTGGATGTTGAGATGTTTTAAGAAGTTTGACAATCCTATTCAAAATTTTCTTATGGGCCTACAACTGTACATTGCTCTTTGTATAATTGTGTTGATTTTCCAGCTCAAATGGTTTAAGTGGAAGCTAGAAAAGGTCCAAGGATTATGTTATAGCTCTATGTTATTTGTATGGTCATTGTTGGGCCAAGTGGCTCCTTAGTTTAACCTCTGTTGAGTTTTGATTTTCATACTTGATAATATATATACGCAATGTAAAAGGAGTTGGGTTTTCAGAGTTTTCAAGCAATTCATTATAGCAAGAGGCATGACCATTATTTATGCTATTATTTTTAGATGATTTTTGTACCATCTTTGGTGCAATAGTTGTTAGTGTTTAGTTCTTCTTTGAATAGGTTGCTCATATGTCATGAGCAAGCAGTGTTGATGTAGGCAGTAGTAAGTGATGCTCTCACAAGTTTTATTCCTCTGAAGTCACAAGTCCTTCACACACCACATTAACAAAGCCCTAATCCTATTATTAAATATACCCGGTAACAGAGAGCAATAACTTCTACCATCTTAAAGAATTCAATTTTCCACAATGTATTTTTTTATTGTGATTTTTGAAAATGCTTTTGGTGTTTCTTAGTACCCTTTATGGATTAGGTCACGCCAATCTAGCTATTCCAATATGGTTTGCAGCATTCCCAAAGGGTGTAAAGTATTTCCAATTTGGGAGTTGTTTTATGTATATTAGAGCCCTTAATTACATAAGTTACCGATATGTTTAACACAGGTTATATCCAAAATGCCTTGTACACCAAGCTAGTTGAGCAGCTTGCTTTAGCCTAGTTCTGTTAAATTGATCAATGCTAGCCAAGTACTTCTCCAAATATACTCAACGAAGTTTTATGTTTCCATATCCACCTATAGAGGATTCAGGATTCATTTTTCCATCTGAATTTGATAGGATCCATCCCAGGTCCTCTTGGGGCCATAAATTCAAACTTTTACCTAGAAACTGACCCCCAACTCCCTTTCTAAAGCAAATAAACCTGAGTTTTCTATAATATTCTACATTTATGAGTTTGTAAGAGTAGTTTGGAGTGAAATATATGTGAAGATACAAGTTTTCTATGTTTTTGGTTGTTGGTATACATATGTGTGTGAGTGGGTAGTTTCTTGTATCCTGACTTTTCAAAAAATAATTGGTGGATCCATATGCATTTCCATGCAACTAACAGAAGTGAAGTTGACATCTTAATGGAAATAACTACAGCTTTACTTATGTTGGGTTTTTATTCAAAGACGTAATACATGCCATTCTGGTCTTATTTTTTCTACTAGTTTTGTAACTTTCAAGTGCTTATAGAAGTTTGTTTCATTATTTCCATAAAGCAGGCTACTAAAGATTATATGCAATCATAATCATGAACTTATATTGTTTTATTTTCTGTAATGTTGTTATTCCTGTTGTTCCTACCATTAGAGTATTTATTACTTTCACAAAGTTTGAAGAGTTACCACCATCTAAAGCATTTTGTACACCTCCATCAAGTCTTGCTCATTTGTAAGATTTTGATTGCTAAGGAAAGTAAGAACATACAAGGGCCTTCAAACTCATGGTTTCATTGGATAAATGGCTCTCATAAAAACAAAAAACAAAAAACAAAAAAAAAAACAAAAAAAACAAAAAAAAAAAAATCAAAGTTCAGGGTCCATTTGCTATACCAAGTGATCACACATGGACTATACTAGATGTTAAAAAAGAGGCAGATGAGAGAAAAGAAGTTGAAGACAAGAAAGGGAAAGATATCCTATGACATTATAGATAATGGGGTTGAGAGATAGATATCAAATTTGGTGATCATTATTTAAGATCACTTAAGAATGAGGTTGTCAGAAAGGTATGACATAGAAAATAAATGTAATGGTATTATATGAAAGTTCATGTTTGTAATATCAAGTTTGATTGCTGACAGGAAATGTTGGAAGGTGGGTCTTTGTATTCAAAAATATTTTTTTCATTGACTTATGAATATAGTGTCATGTTTCCTACCTTCCTAAATATTCTTACAGATGATGTGAGTTTTAGTTACCATGCACATGTTTAGATCCTTCTTGTAGAGTGTTTAGCCTGGCAATGAAATGAATGTTTAGTTTTTCAAGTTGTAAAATATAGAAAGGAGGAAACAATTTAGTACCTATATCCAAATCAATAATTTCTTCTTTAATGAATTAATTCTCGAAGAAAATAGTCCCAAGGTTTTGAAAAAAGGTTTTGACAGTCATGTTATGCCTAAAGGAAATTAAAACAACCATGGAAATCCAGGACATATGTATTCTTTCTCTTTGAAAAGTTGTTTCCATACTCCAACAAAAGCATTTCCCATTCATGAAAAGAGAAAGGCTATGTCCAAGGACGACTTGGTTTTCTTTTGAGAAAAAACATTTTTTTGTCTAAATATGAAGATTGGGAGGAAACACCAAATAAATTACAGCGTTATCAATGAAGTATTTGAAGGATGTTAATGCCTCTCAAGGGACTAACCATAGGAGGGAAGTAAAGGGAAGAATATCAAAATCTATACCAAAAATAAGTTGCAGCACTAGATATCATCTTTAATTGGTCGTCCTTATAGGTCCTAGGGGTGATGTAAAAGATAGTATTGACTATTGAACATTATATAGTAAAAAATATACCATTTTATTCCATAAATATACACTTATCCAAGAGGCTATTCATATGTCTTTTCATTTTTTGAATTGGGATAGAAAGAAAAACAAAAATCTTATGTTATCTTAGTATCTAATATATTTAAGAGCATTCTCATGGGCATGTTCTCTCTCTGCTACAAGTTGACTAAGTAAACATGCACCTCTCTAGCCATATTTTTCTTTATGATGTTAGATGATCTGTGATTGAATTCAGGATGATTTGTTTTTCTTTGACAGATTTCCTTTTGTGCTTGGCCAAATCCTTGGGATCTATTGGAAATTTTCTCCATAAGTAACAAAAATTTAACGTCTTCCAAAATATTTTGCAGTGTGCACTTCCATGGAACAATGTCATAACTACCCTCCAACATGTGACAATCTCATAGACTGTCTAGTCAACATTGTAACTCTTAAAACAAACTCACATAACAAAATATTAGGAAATTATATCAAGCACAACGTTCCAACCATTGAAAGAACTTAGGCACCTCACCCCTCAACCTTTCTTTAGTATGGATTTGCATCATGTTCTAAAGCTTTGGATCCCATCCTTGAAACCCTATGACAACTTCCTCCTACGAGTTGTAGAGCTATCCATACATAGGTTCCTATATTTTTTGGCAAACATGCTTTGATACCATGTTAAATATATTTTGTACTCAAATATTAACCCTAAAATCTAGGTAACTTTAAAATATTGAATCCTATCAAAACAAGAATATAAGAATTTGCAAACACATATTGCAAAAAACGATGATAGTGATACACAAATTTGAACTCCCAATCACATCTAACTTCTATTGAATATAGGAAAATGAGAATACACTACCACAACTCAACCAAAAATCGCTAACCAACATAGTGTCACACTCTATATCTTCATTATAGACTGGGACGAAGAGGGAAGATACAATGTAACTGAACACATGAAAGAAGCTATGGGTTTGATTGTGTCAAAACCTAACCCTATTTTGGACACTCGTGCAACCTAGTTCCATGGATAAGAGTTCCAATAGAAGTGCTCTTGTTGGTGCCTCCTATAGATCAATTCCATCATCTTCTCGTGCAAGTGCCTCGGATGGCCTAGGGACCTCGGCGCTTCTGTGATAATAGCTATGTTACCGTGATTTTTAGGAGAGGGGAAAAGTGGGAATGGGTCGATGCATCCTTGATATGTCTAGAGATCAACCTAAAAAGTTTCATGTGATAGTGGGGACAGGGATGTATCCCCAGGATGGCTAGAGTGCACCCCCAAAATTTTCAAGGAACGGTGGGTTGAGGGTGGCAATAATATATATTATATTAAAAAATATTAAAACTTAGAATTTTCCATAAAAATTCTAGTTTCTTGTAAGCATGATAGGTTCTACCATATAGACTATAGTGTCATGCACAACCCTTACACTAGCTTTAAATCTTCAACTCATTTAATCACTAGTCAACCCCTATGTTTGTGACATTGTTACATGTGATGCTAAAAAATATAGGTTTGTTTTGTGTCTATCTTTTCCTTTGATATTCCATGTGGAAATCCATTTTTCGAAGGACAATATTGGATCTTCTAGTGCATGTAGGAGATAGGAAAAACAAGTTTAGTGTTAATGAAGTGGACTTACCAGTGGCTTAGAGGCCACATCCAAGGAGTTGTTAGAAATTAATTAACAGAGCAATGAAATACATACAATATTGCAAAAACAAAAATACAGAAACATGTAAAACAAGAGAGACACAGATATACATGGTTCACCCAATTTGGGCTATGTCCATGGAGAAACAGCCAGGCCTTCCTTTTATATTATCCAGCAAAACGAAGAGATACAACCTACAGCAAATTTGTTGTAATTTCCTCTTCTCTCTCAAGCATTCCCCTCTCTCTTTCTTGCTCAGAATAATCTCACACAGCCACAATACAATTCCCTCATATAAACTGAGGGTTTTCTTCTAAGGAAAAAACCCTAAATTAACATAACTTCTACCGTCATATCATTCGCCTAATGAACGGCTCAGTTTGACTACGAGATTACAATATTTTACAAGGCAATTTTTCATCTATTTTTAGCTTCGAGCGTGATACCCCCAAACCCCCTCCAAGAGGGGGGGGGGGTGGGGTGTGGGTGTGTCATAAAAGTCATCGTCACCCCCCTGGACCCCCCCTAATGGAGATTAAATGGGAAGAATTGTTGCCCCATTAGGAACAAGGATCCAATGTGGCTTAAAAAAAAACTCTAAACAAACAGGAAGATAATCATGCTCCACACCCAACAAGAGTATTTATTCTATCAAAATCATCTAAGGCTTGCATTTGGCCTTATCCATTTGCTTTTGATGAACTACCTAAGCTCAGTTAAGCATGATATATTATTATAATATAGTCAAGTGGATGCATAAGCATGCAAACATCCATTGGTAGCAATTCCATTTTATGTCACACCAATAACACAAATTATGACTTATCATTGTGCATTATCATGGAACCAAATTCTTATTGAATTAACATAACATCACACCTCGAGAAGGCTAAGTCAACTATATTAGCTTGGGTAAGCTGCTAGGATATGAACCTAGGTCATCATCATACCAAATGCACCAAGTTACCACAAGGCTACAGTTTGATGAATGAAAACTAGCATGTATGTCTTCATTGTAGGATATTTTTTATTTTTTTCTGATGATTTTAACTAAATTTTAAATTTTCATTTTGTAATGTATTAATCATAATTGTTCATGAATAATCTGATTAGGATTAACACATTCACCTTTATTGCTACAGATAATATAAATCACAAAAAAAGGGAGATATCAGTGCTTATCGAGTATATCATAGACTAATGGATTTTTAACAAGATGTTGAATTCAATAATCATTTCCAAGGTGCTTAGTGTTAGCATTATTTCTTATCAACAAAAGCATGCAACGCCAACTCACCATCTCCCACATACTTCAAGCCATACTTAACTATGCCTTTCAGGTATCCACATGCTTAGCAGGTTTATAATTAGTCTGCTTGAGTTTAACCATGAATAAGGTTGTAGTATTCACTACAAAACATATGTTAGGCCTAGTATTCATGAGATACATCAGGGAACCAATCAACTACATATACAAAAAAGAATCTACCAAATGTGAAGCTAAATTAACATAGAACTTCAGATTTGGAACCACACCAGTAACCAAGGGTTTTCAATCCAACATCTGAAATCTCTTCAAAATCTCTTCTATGTATTTTCCATGTCCAAGGAAGACCTCACTTATACCCTCTAGAAGTAGAAAGTAATGCATACAGACTATGTTCTTCATATCAAATTAAATAGCTAGCTTGTTCTTTCATCATGCATGGGCTTCTCAAAATTTCCTGTAAGGATCATATCATCTGCATATAGGACCAAGACAAGAAAAATAGTTTTATCATATAAATCATAAAGATTATGATCTACAACAGTCTCAGTGAAACCCTAACTTAGTAAGTACTCATCAACCCATGAGTATTATGCACGTGTTGCTTGCTTCAACCCATAAAGGACATTTTCAACCTCTCAATTGATTAAGGTACACTTCATCTTCAATTAGGTCCTTTAGAAAAGAATTATTTAGAAGGCACTTGCCCTGTCAAAAAAGTGGTTGTGATATCTTATATTTAAGAGAAAAGATAGCCTACAACAAATATTGTTATGATGTTGGTGTGATGTTGTCACAAAGGGTGTTGGGAATCCAAAGGAGAGTATTTTTGTTTCATATTTGTATGCATGTTATAGGATGAAAATATCATGCTCTAATTTGATCTAGAATCTGCAGCAAGGGTAATATTACACCTGTTCACAGTGCTTTATTTCTAGGCTCAGTTTCATCAAAACTTGTTGGAAATGAGAATTGGACACTTTTAGGTCTTGTCTCCTAGTCTTAACTATTGTTGACTAATTATTAATCTTTCATTTCTTTCAACTAATCATTTGTCATTAACAGGTATAGAACAAACCTTTCTTTTTTCAAAATTTTCATATATCCTTCTTCAAAGCTAACTCATTAGTATGTGTCATCATCATGCATGAGAGGCTTATGAGCAGAAATATCATCATCAATGAGCATAAATGGGCCTATTTATAGAAGGTGGAAGTTATCACTTCCCATCATGGCAACTTTACGTCATCTCATAGGATAGCTACTTTTTTACTTGAGTGATAAAAGCTATTTCTATCTCTTTGATATTGAGTCATTTTACACAACAAAAGCATTAAACATGAGCATACTAGGTATTATGAAGTTTATGCCCAGAAAATTGTTTTTTCAATCTTTGATCATTTATTTTGTTTTCTCTTTTCATAATTTTTATTGTTTCAATCGAGTTCATACTTTTATTGACATGTCTATTTTAACAACACGAGTACCAAACTTTGAGCCCTTGTACCGAGATATGGAGAAGGGTGATGAAGACTAGAATTAATTCAATGATATTAATAAGCATATTATCCACTCTCCACTTTGGGAAAAGTATAGAACTGATTTTATTCATCTCAACAACAACAAACCTACGAAAGTTAAGCTTTGTGTATATCACAGTCCCATGGTGATGTACATAAAAACTAAAGATCTAGATTTACCAGCATTTTTTTCTGATCCTCTGATTCATCCAATTTCTTTTCATAAGACTAATCATCATGAGAGGAACACTTACAAGAAGGATGATGATGATTATTTTTTTGTTCTAGAAGGTGTGGAACCTTTGTTGCACGATACACCACTTTTCACAGATACAACAACTGCTAGTATTTCATTATTGTTTGCTCCATGCCCATTCAATATGTGATCAAGTTGTATGTGACAAACGAAAGATATTCCTCTTGTTTCTAATTGGTACAAGGAACACTGGTATGCATTTTTCTAATGCATGACACATATTCATGTTCTTTAGTTGTGTTTTGCATGTGCCATGGATTTGATTCCTTGAATGTTTCAAGTCATGCAGTCCTCCCACATATCCAATGAAGGTTCGTGTGAGTTATCAGAAGCTCCTAAAATGTTATGTGTTGAATGAAATTCATCACAAGACTCCAAAGGATGAAAACAAGAAACACTTGTTTCATTCCCTACAAGCTACCAATTTTTTCGAGACAACTAAGCTAGATTAGGCAGAGGTTGGACTTCAAGTTTATAGACAAGGTCACTATATGCTAAATCTTCTTATTCACTGAAAGAAATTGAATTATTTTCATCTTAATTACAATTTCAATCTGAATCTTGTGAAGACACTCACAAAGAAGAAGCGTAAGAATTCATGTTTTGGAAATGATTTTCATTTATGTCGTGAAATTTTGTGACTAAAAAAACTAGTGATTGATGCAAATATCCAATTTCGACTAGGAAATGTAGATGCTTTCCAGTTGGCAGATGGGTTACAATATACATTTTCACATGTAGGGAAGTTGACTGGTGTGTATCGTTACAAGTATCAGCTTATGTGACAAATAAGAATGTGTAAATATCTAAAGCATTTGATTTATTATCGCTTTAACATTGGGCATGTTGGGAAAGGACATAAATGTGGATTTTGGACTCCAATGTGGAGATTATGGTTGTTTTTCCTACGTGGTACAGTACCATTGCTAGAAATATGGCTTGGAAACTTGCTTGCATGACAATTTGAAGGTCATCACTCAAAGGGAGTGGAAAAAATTGTGACGAAATGAAGGGTTGAAAGTCATTTTTATTTGGAGCTTAGAAAAGTTATCATCCATGATGTTCTTGATGCAATTCCAGGCGATTTTCATTTTTTCCTTTTGTGATAACTGGCAGGAAAGGGATGTTTCTGTTGTTTTGACTGTATCAATTAGATTGAAATCACTTCGATGTTGATAGTAAATAGGCTTGATTTAATATATTATATATATGTGTAGCCCTTGATGGGAATATTATTTCTCCTCTTCATAGCTCATTTTGTAATGATTAATTTGGTTGTTTTCTTTGAAGTTTCTACATCCTTATTTTTCCCTCTGTTTTGTTCTCGTTTTATGCAATTTCTAAGTCTCTTAGTGATTGTCTTATCTAATTGCTGACAACCTGACATACTCGGTCATATTGTGATAGAGGGAATCAAGCAGAACAAAGCTTGCACAATTTTGAAACATTTGAGTGAATATTAGCGTTGTTGGAAGGAAAACATCCCCTAGAAGGTACATGTTGTAATAGATCTTTCAATTAAGCATAAAAATTTTGATTTTTTCTTTATTTATGTTCTTTGTTATATCTCACGTTTATAAATAAGATAATTAATTTGGTACTCCAAGTGCATGTCCAACCAGTGCCAATTGAGAATATGATTCTTCATTAAGTAAAATCAAAAGTAGACTGGTGGACTAATGTTTCTCATTATAATCATGAATGTATAAGGCATGGTGCAACTATGGACAAGATAATTTGTCAGAAAAATCTAGGAAGGTTCACACATCTTTGGCTGAAAGCAGAGAAGGCGTGCTTTTATTTCCCCTACACTATATTGAATGGGTAGTTTACAATTTTCAAGATCAAAGAGGTTTATAAATTACTAATCAATTATGTTGGTTTCTTAACAAGAAAGGAAACATAATTACTTGAAATATGGCCCCTATGTAACACCTTAGGAAGCTATGGCCATCTATACCACTACAGTGCATTGGCTCGAATCGAGAAAATTTTCTCCAATTCCTTTTCCACCATTGTCATATAAACATGAAACCAAACTCCTGATACTAGCACTCGAATGGTAGAAAGAATCTTATAGTGTTGTTATTCGATTAAATCAACAACAGAGGGAACAGTTGGGTTTTATCGAGCAGGCATATGACAATCCACTAAAGGATTATCACGTATCAAAGGTCATCTACTTACTCAACATGCCTTCAAAGAAGTAAGTTGTATAATTAATCACTTCTAGGTGCTAAATCAATGGCATTGAGATGTTTTTTTCCTGGGTTCCTAATAATTGGCTATGTTTCACATTGTAGGTGGGCATTGAGTTTATGAACTTGTATAGGCTTTGAGATCCTTGTGTATGTAATCGAACCTCTTGAGAAAATTACAGATGCATACCTTGATCAATATATTTGGTATGAAGGTAACAAATGCCATATCTTTCCAAACTGGATCAAACCTGTAAATTTAGAGCCACCTCCACTTTTGGTATATAAGTGGTGTCAAGGAATCAATAATTTACCAAATATATGAATACCAGTGAAGGTCAATGTGTTGTGATGCTTCAGAAAAAAATTTGAAAAGTTCTTTGAAAAAATAAATCTGACAATGTTAAATAGGTAATTTTTTTGTTTTATGTTGTTAGTTTGTGAGTACTAAAAATCTTTATTTTGATTCAGTTATTTTTCTAGAATCTAAATTAATAATTATTGTAGGCTTCTGCGTTTGGTGCTCAACCACAAAATTGTTGATTATGTCACTACAAAAAACAACATTGTTCTATCATACAAATATATGAGCCATACCAATTCATATGGGATGATTCGAGGTCTTCAGTTTTCCTCCTTTGTTGTGCAATATTATGGTCTAGTCTTAGATCTCTTGGTCCTTGGTTTGACTCAAGAAAGTGAAATAGTTGGTCCTTCGCAGATGCCAAATGAATTTATTACTTAATGGGATATAAAAGTGGAGACGAGGCATCATATAAGATTTTATTATCGTTATATTAACAAGGTGCACATTCCTTTTAGATTCACTCAATGTGAAGAGGCAAGGGATATTAGCCAGTGCTACCTTACTGAAAATACAGATCCGAACAATGAAAACATGGTTGGTTACAAAAAAGAAGGTGTTGGCCTAGAGATGCTCGCATGAGGTTGATGAAACGTGATGTTAAAGTGGTGTTTTTTTCCTTTAGTTTTTTTTTTTTTATTTCTTACAATAAAATCTTGAGGAACCTGAGATTACTCAAATATAAAATCAACAGTGTATGGTCTCTTGAATATTTTGCAGATAATCTTGGCAAGAGTGTTTTCTAGAATATAAAGAGTAGATTCCTTCATAGTATCACAACATTAGAATGGGAGAACATTTTTGTCTCTGTTTATAGCAAAGATAACCCAAATTTTCTTTTCAACATGTAAGTCCTCCTTGTCGAGCTAACTTATTTGTTTCCATGTATTGATAAGTTATATGTTTTATGCAAAAGGCTAAAAGATAAAATTTTCTATGGCTTTTTTATGTGTAGGTGTGGATTTGAAGTTTGAATATTACCAAAGATAAGAATGTCTCAAGAAACATTTAGCAATACGAAGGATGGAGTCTGGAATTTGCAAAATGAGCAAACTAAAGAGCGCATTGTTGTTGCTTTCTTGTGAGTTGATGATGAACACATGAAGGTTTTTGAGAATCATGTTAGGCATAAGTGATTCTGGTTATTGCATACTGAATTGTACTAGTTTTTCATGCCTCTACTTGCATGATTCTCTAAGCTATTTTAGATTGTATATTTGAATACATTTTCTTATTTTAGATGTTTATTACGTACTAGTTTATCTTCTTTGATTGGTGTGGGACTCATAGCCTATTTCCATAAAGCAATAGTGCATACATAGGAGATTCTTAATCTCCTTGTCAAATGTGAAATTAAAATTCAAACACGTATAAAGATTGGTTTGAACTCCAAGATACCAAGCAGGTATCTTATGTCTTTGTATAGGAAAAATGCATTAATATGCATAAATAAAATACTCAGTAAACTTAAATTTCCTGGTTAGATTTGAATATTATTCTGAAAATTTATGTTTTGTAAATTAGGTTTCCTCTTGTTATCTTCTATACATCCAAGGAAATTGGAGGGATTGGAATGCTATATATGGGCCATATTTTAATCCCAAAAAGTGACCTACATTATATTCTATAGATGGATGATGGTGTTACATACTTTCGTAGTGGTATGAGCCATGAGGAAGATCAACTTATTCCAAATTTGTATCAATACATACAAGTGTAGGCAATTTGTCTCTAGTTGAAGTTGTTTAAAAGTGCAAGTTCAAAGTTGTGTGTTGAGATAGAAATATGGTCTATGGAATCCCTAGGAGAGTGAATCCATAAAATCTCAACATGTTTGGGTTGAATATGATTTAAAGAGGCAGGAAGCACAGGCTCAAAATAAACGATTAACTCTTGAGGATCTTGAGGTATGATTTCTACTGGATTCTCTTTATAATTATTGAACCTACTATGTTTACAACACTTACTTCTTTTGCTTGGATATTATAGGATTCATGGGACAGAGGTATTCCTCATTGTGGTGGTTTATTTGTTGATATGGGGTACCAAAAGACACCTTTTTAGCAGTTGGTTGTTCCCTACAAAGAAAACACAAATAGTTGATTGTTGTTAGTGGACAAGCATGAGTAAACAATGCTTTGTAAATGGTTAAGACAATGCATACATAGACAAAAACTAAAAACTAAGAAACAAATAAATAAATAATACTTGATGAAGCAAACAAGTCAATAAAGTAATGGGAAATAGCTCCCTTTATTTACTATTGAAAGTAGAAGATGAATACAATAGATGAATGTTAAACACTTGGAGAGAATTATTTGAGCAATGGTGCTCAAAATCCTCAAAAAGGAGGTTCCTTTCCTCACTCTCTTTGCATTCTTCTCCTCTCTCTCAAAGAAGTAGCAGGGTTCTCTCAATGGTGAAATCCTATTCACACTATAATGTTGGACTGTTGAGAAACATTTGGCTAGCATAACAATGCTCTACTTCTTATTCAACAATAGAATGCATGATTGCTTGGGAGAAATTTTGTCAACATAACATTGCCTTGATTTTGGTCTTCCAATCTCCTATTTATATAGAATTTTGAATCCATCTTCCCTCTCTTGGTCCATTAATGAGAAAATGACTTATGAGTAGGACAAGAGGATCCCTTGGGGGCTTCATATCTCTGGGAAGGCTTGAAATCGACTATCCTTGACTGGAACATGTCAGGGAATCCCATATTTTGAGTGTTTGAAGAGGTTCCAAATTGTTGATTTAGACTTTTGCTTGACCACACGACTATCGAAGTAAAAGTCGTGCGGTTGCTAATTTCTACCTTTGCGTAGGCCGCACAGATGAATTTTGTACTATATACATTTGGAGAATTTTTTATTTTTTTATTTCATGATGTCTTCAACTGAAAAATATTCACCTATACATTCTGTTGGACAACTTTGGGCGTCAACTAGATTATACAAATGTGTGTACGATTTTTCTATGTTAACACTCACATTAATACTCTATTTCAAAATATAGACACACATTGGCTTATGACAAATGTTGGAGGGTACGAACAGACTTCAAACAATCTCAGGTGTTGAAACAAAATCCATTTTGGTGGACTCATCAGTGACATGATGGGAAGTTGTGGAATTTGAATGATTATTAAACAGATGTTATTCAGGCTCTTAGTGGATTGGAAGGCATTTTTGACCCAATAGAGAATTGGACTATTGATACTCTGAAAGCCAACATCTTGCATGAGACACAGACATACAGACTAATGGTCAAGTCTTCAGAGTTGGTGAAATCACCTCCAATGCCTTGGCAACACAACGATAATTTTTTGAAGTGATGAAACCATATTTCATGTGTAAATTGTAGTCTAACCAATATTAAGTTGGAAACTCATATTGTAATATTTGACATTTCATATAATATCAGTTATGGTTGAAATTATTTGTAGTTCTACTTGATATTTTTTAGTATTGTAATAAGCATATGTAACTTTGTGTTTTCATATTAGATGAACATGCATATTGTATGACATTTTTTTAATTTAGTCACAAAACCATACTAATTAATTTATGTTGATTAATAATAAACACATAGAATCAATCTAAAACTACTAAATTAGTAGTTTATATTGATTAATGATGAACACAAATAAAATAAATATACAACAACTAAATTAGTCATTTATAATGTTTATTAATGAAAGTAAATGAAATGAATATAAACTACTAAATTAGTTGTTTATATAATGAGTATGAAACTACCAAATAAATTATTGTAAATGATAAATTTGTGATTACAAATGACGACTAAATTTTGCATATATATGACTCGTAGTAGGTAATTTATAGTATCTTATAGCATGACAGAAATTTAGTCATATTTCTTTGGTCATTAATTGGTTTCAAACAATGGCTAAAATTTGTATATATATCACTATTAGTAGCTAATTTACAGTACTGTATAACGCGACCAACATTTTGGTCATATTTCTTTGCTCATTAATTGGTTTTCTCGGGCGATCATATAGTAGTGTATTTTGTTTTGTATTTGGTCATTAATTGTGACAATAAATTACTAAAATTATGACCAAATTTATGACTAAATATACTACTAGACTATAAAATTGAGACAACCAATTAATAACTAAGCTAAAAACGACTAAAAGTTGGTCACGTTATAAGATACTGTAAATTAGCCATTATTGGTCACCGACTGAAAAATGGTCATTTATATGCAAATTTTAGTAATTTTTTTAGTAACTAATTATCCATTGTGTACTAGTGGATCCACAAATACCTCCTCCATAATATCCATTCTTTCCTCTTCGTCAACCATTCTAGGGAAGTGTTGGGTAGTTCGCATTACTTCAACAATTGATGTTTCTGGAGGTGCTCTAAAGAGATATCCAAAGTCTCGCTTATCCAGATTGGCCATCCCATCAAAGGATGATATCTCATTGCCCTCATCATCAAGTAAACTCCAAATGGTGTTTACCATTTTCCAGCCTTTAGTAAAGGCCAGAAAAAATTTGGTACTTTTATATCTTATTTTTAACAAAATGGCCCTTATTTTTGGGAACTATTCCTCCTCTTGGTCTATAAGAAAATTGATCTTCATTTTTTCAATATTTTTGCAAATTATCTCACTGAATTCTTAGGTGAACCCTTTCCCTTATGAATTTGAAATTATTTGGGTTTGCCTTGCTATCTCCTCCAGATCCTGGACTTCCAACATTTTCTTCCTTTTCACCCATTCCTTTTCCTTTTGTTTGATTAACTTTAGGTTTGGTTCAAATTGGGAAAATATTGATATACTCGAGTGGGGGTTATAAGAAATCCATCTAGACTTTACAAGGTTTATGAATCTGTCATCCTTTAATCATGCAGAGTTCATCTTGAAAAGGTTGATCAGCTTCTTTGGGGGGGGCTTTTATATCCATAAAAATAGGGGAGTAGTCTGATATACCACCCATTCCAGTTTATTGCTTGATCATGGGGATGGATTCCACCGGACCTTCAGAAAGGAGGAATCTATCAGTTCTCTTTGCAATTCAATCTTCCCTTGATTGATGATTCCTCTAAGTAGGAATTAATTTTACTAGCTCCACATCCACCAGCATACTATGAGCCAGCCTAATCCTAAAGAAATACGGTAGGGGATCTGGCCTAGACCAAGGGCCCCACGATTCTAAGGGTCTAAGACATAATTTCATATCGCCACCAATTATAATAGGATTGGATCTGAGGAGAGATTTGTTGAGAATATTTTCCAAAAAATATTTGTGACTTTGGAATGGCCCATAGATGTTTATCATAGTAATATCTAGGCATAGATCTAGGGAGGAGGCCTCAACTCCCACAATGGACTCCATACTTCAGATAATTGTAACATGAATTTGTTTGGGTCTCCAACCCATGACTAGCCCCCCATAATGACTAAGAGCATATAAGGCCCAGAAATTCCAACCCACCAAGAAGGATTCAAGGTGATTTTATATATGAATATTGTTGTCAAGGGTCTCATGAAGACAAATAATATCTCATTCACTAAGTTCAACGAGCCTCCTCCATGCTAAAACTTAACAATTGAAGGAAAAAAAATTCATTTAGTGATCCCCATAGGGTTTTGGATTTCTCTAACGGCCCCTCTAATAGACAATCATTTACTGACAGCAAGGTCTTCATGGGATTTCTATAGGCTTTAGAAATAAAATATTTTCTATCACGACTCCTGTCTTCAGTGAGAGAAAGGGAAATTTGACCCAATCCTCAAGAAATACCTTCCTTCCGAGGAACCACCAACCAGGAGAAAAGATTATATAGGATAGATTTAGCTTTATGACTATTAGGGTAGAAAAGAATGGAAGAGGATGACAGTGAGGATAAAATGCCTTGTGAATTAGGACGGGGATAAATAGTCGAAAAAGGAAGGGAAGAAGGATTCCAAGATAGACAATAAGAAGGGACTATATCATAACCCTCAGATACCAAAGAGACTAGAGATTGAATAAAAGGAGGATAAGTATAAACATCATTTAAAATCGAATGAGAAAAATAAGGTAGGGGATCCAATGAGGTACCTTCACAGATTGAATCCTTTTTAACCAGAGATGGAATCCATCCTTGAGATCACTTCCACCCAGAGAGTGACATGATCAACCTCTGCATGATATTGAGGTTCTAAGCTAGAATATGTAACCGTCAACATCTAAGAGTGAACCCATTGATCATTGCCACAGTCCGGAGCCCAAACAGTAGTTCTATTCCCCTTTTTATGAAGGGGAAGCATATAATATTTTACAATGTGTCCATGTTTATGGAACTGCTTACAACAGTAAGGTACCCCTTCATAGTCCAATTCCAATGAATCAATCTCAAGTCTTATATTGATCATCGCAGCTAGCTCATCCGGAAGATCAACACTGATAAGGATCCACACCATAAACATATCCTCGAAAACAAGATATGAGGGGTCATGCTCCAACTAAGTCCCTGATAAGTTGTCAATGTCACGAAATATAATTTCATGCCAAAGGTGCATAGGGAAGCCCAACATCCTAACCTAGAGAGGCATAATGTCCATTCGTTCGCGCTTGGTGTCGAAAAGGGGTAGCTATGGTTTGAATACTACATGCAGATAATCGATCTTCCGAACCCTACTCATGACCAATTTTGCATCCTCTTCTACCTGGAAAATAAGATGAAACCATCCTTTGGCTAAAACTTTTACTGTCAGAGAATTTTTTATCATTGGATGCATCTCATTTTTAGCCCAAGAGGTGAGAAAAGGCATGTCGAATTTCCTCCCTCAAATCTGACCAGCCAATGATTTTCAACTTAAAACCTTCACCTATTGTATGGCCACGTCCTCTCCTATGGCTAGTGACATCTCCACATTTTTTCCTTTTTCCTTGTGCCTCGCTCTTATTCCTTCAGTTTTGATCAGCGCCAAGCACAGTTAGAGGTTCCTTATCGAGTATCCTTTCTTCAGATCCCCCATAAATTGACCTCCCTTCATCAATTGATCCAACTAGGTCTCTTAATAAACTTCTAAATGAAGGAAAGGGCGAGGAAATGTGGGGGAGGAAGGAATATGGGGAAACCCCAAGAAATAGGAGGCCCTCGCTGAAGTTGAACCCCTAAAATTGTGTCCCAAAACTTAAATCTTAGGGTTCATAAGGTTGAATTTGAATCAAAGAATGATCAGAGACCCTAGAGCTCCATGGAGTCATGAGGAGCCCTTGAACACTTTCAGCATCAAAAATTCCTACTTCACCGAGGGTATCCCCATCCGTCAAGGAGATTGCATATGGAAAGGGTTTTATCTCACTAGGTGTATGAATATCTGAGTTCAAGGTTTATTGAACCTTGGAAAGAGCAGGCCAAGCCTCCCTAAACCATATTTTTCCCTCCCCCCAGGTAGCTCGTGACTGTGAAAAAACAACTAAGACCATATAGCCCAATAATTAGTTTCATCTTGCTCATAATCAAGAGGTTCTTTGTCCCCCATGGTAGGGGGACAAGTCATTGCCAAGTTAGAATCGAGACCCGTCTAATGAGGCTACCTGTGATACGTTTGCAAGCCCACTACAATGGTTTTCAATTGAAAACCCTAAGGCACGTCAAAGGTATATAAATAAAAGTAGATAATAAACTATATTGAAGGTTGACAAGAAACGTGTGGTTATGGCTCACTAATTTTGGACACCTATTCCACTAAGGGTTCATGTGGTGGAATGTGAACAGTCATTGGAGTCCAAGAGACCTTGGAATATGAAACCAATGGCCATAAGGATGTATTATAATATATATAGATATATATATATATATATATTGTGAATAATAAAGTATTCAATGTTCTATCTTAATTTTCCTATTCATTTGTTTGTGTTGTTTAACATAGTATCAGAGCAAGTGAATTCTAGCACTACTCCATTTTGATCCACTATTTTTTTGGCCTTGCCTTACCACTAGTTTTGTGGTCTTTGTTACCTTGTTGTGCCAATAATTTAGAAATTACAGCACATAAATTTAGTTATATCTTAGGCACTCAAAACTTGCCAGCATTAACCATCCACACCCAATTAAAAGTTGTCATATTGTCATTCTCTGATGATTTCTTATATCCTTGCCATGTACAGTTTTAAAATACATTTCATGTCATCTCTCAATGCTTAGTCCAGCACATATTACCTTTCCAGGACCCTTCTTTCTGCATGTGTTGTCGGTTTGTCCACACAGAGACCCATTACCTTTCTCAGCATTGAATTGAAGGTTGCATGGTATGTGATGCAAGTGTTATGTGACATGAATGGAGAGGTCGGTCCAATGTAAATACAACAATTGATTATGTATGACATGGTATATTTCTCCTTGCTCCTCTGTTATGCGTTGCATACAATTTTGAAGGTCTTGAATGGGTTTGAAATCTATGAATAATACAAATTGGGCATTGGTTTAATTGGCATACATGATGTGTTGAATAGTATACACATTCTTCGTTAACTATACCATGCTACGATGAGCCATGAATATCGTGAAATGATGGATATGCTTGCAAGTGTTTAGCAGTGCATGTGCATCTTTGTGCATTGAGTCAGTGACATTCTATGCATTATGAAGTTGTAGACATTGGTATGTCATATTTATTACTTTTGAGCACTGGTGTACTAGTGTTGTGGGTTGAATATGCCTCTATTTTGTATTGGAAGAGCTAGAGTCAACCATTACGTCATCAAATAAAAATGCCAACAAATCAAGAAAAAAAGGATCCCACACCATCATGGCTATTAGAACTAAGATCCTCTGTTGCCACTATTCTAGATGATCGTGACGCTTTGAGTTCTAGGAGTTCGTGCCAAAGTCAAATAAAGGTTAATTTCTTGCGTATGGTAGGGCATTGGAATAAATCAAAAAGCTAATTTATTTTCTTTAAAGGTCTTTTGACCCCGATCAAAACCTTGCATGCTGGGATCACTAAAACAAATCCCTATGATTAGCTCCCTTTTTTGCTTCCAAGGGTTGTTTGAGTGTATTTTTCTGCAATGTTTTGAAAAAATCGGTGATATTTATCGGGATGGAACCATTTTTGGCATTTTTTGTGTCAGCCAAAACATTTACGCACTAATACCACTAGAAATAACGTCAGATTTAGTGCCAGATTTAGCGTCAGATTTAGCTCCATTTTTAGCATCAGAAATACCGTCGAATTTAGTGCCAAATTTAGTGTCGGGTTTAACTCCCTTTTTAGCACCAGAAATAGCATCGAATGTGCCTAAACATTTAATTAATTAAGTTTTAGTGGGTTAAGTGGATAGGGGTTTTGAGGATTTAGGATTTAGGGATTTGGAATATTGAGATTAAGGGTTAAGGATTAGGGGTTAGGGTTTAAGGGATTAAGGGTCAAGAGCTAAGGGATTTGGTGCTTACAAGTTAGGTAGTTTAATGGTTAATGGCTTAGGGTTTATGGGTTAAGGGATTAATGTTTAAGTGCTTAGGGCGTACGGGTTTATGGATTAAGGGATTAGGTATTAGGGACTAGGGCTTAAATTTGTTAGGGTCAATGGCTTTGGGGTTAGGGGATTTAGGGATTTTGCATTAAGAGATTAGTGATTGACTTAGGTTGAGGGATTAAGGGTACTTTAGGGATTAGGGCTTAAGGATTTAAAGGTCATTGTAAGCTTAGGAGTTAAAGGATTTAGGGCTTTATAGGAACTCTCCTAAAATGCCATGGAACATATTCCAACACTCCCATCACTAATGTCATCCATCGATGCAGCATGATGAGTAGTGAATGGGGCTAATGTTGAAATTTTTTCAAACTATTCTTGTATGTGTCTAAATTTGACATGGTTAGACAAGACAAGTGCCTTGATTATATGAGAGCGTTTCGAGACTCAAGGATCCTTCCCGCATAATGTTTGAGATCATCAATGTTTGCATTAGTGTTCATCATGCAGTCTCATTGTCATCATTCGTCATTCCCATCTATGGAATCTTTGTCAAAACTCTTGAAATTTCATGGAACGACTTCTAACATGCCCATCACCATTGCCATCCTTCGATGTCGAACGGTCAGCAGTGAATGGGGCTAATGTTGAAATTTCTTCAAATTGTTCTTGTATGGATCGAAATTTGACATGGTTAGAGTAGACACATGCCTTAACGGTATGTGAGGGTTTCAAGACTCAAGGATGTGTGATGTCCTCGCATAATCTTAGAGATTTTCCAAGTTTTCATCAACATTCATAATGGAGTCTCAATGTCATGATTCCCCATTTCCATCTATGGAATCATTGTCGAAACTTTGTTGAAATGTCATGGAATGTCTTCTAACACTCCCATGACCAATTTCATCCACCGACGCTACATGGTCAGCAGTGAATGAAGCCAACCTTGAAATTTCTTCAAACTATTATTGTATATATGCGTCAAAATTTGACATTATTATACTAGGCACATGCCTTGATGGTATGTGAGGGTTTCAAGTCTCAAGGATTCCTAACATCCCCACATAATCTTTGAGATCGTCAACATTTGCATCAACATTCATCATGCAATCTACATGTCATCATTCCTCATTCCCATATATGGAATCTTTGTCGAAACTCTCTTGAAATGTCATGGAACGTCTTCCAACACGCCCATCACCAATGTCATCAACTGATGTCGCTCAGTGAGCAGTGAATGGGGCCAATGTTGAAATTTCTTCAACTCTTCTTGTATGCATCGAAATTTGACATGGTTAGACTAAACACATTCCTTGACAGTATGCGAGGGTTTCAAGACTCAAGAATTCCTGACATCCCGGCATAATCTTTGAGATTGTTAATGTTTGCATCAACATTCCTCATGTAGTCTCATTATCATCATTCATCACTCCCATTTCTCGAATCTTTGTCGAAACTCTCTTGAAATGGCATGGAAAGTCTTCTAATATGCCCATCACTAATGTCATCCACTGACGTCGTTCAGTGAGCAGCGAATGGGGCCAACATTGAAATTTCTTCAAATTGTTCTTGTATGTGTCTAAATTTGGCATGGTTATACTAAGTGCATGCATTGAAAGTATGAGAGGGTTTTAATACTTAAGGATGCTTGAGATCCCAGAATAATCTTTGAGATCATCAACGGTTGCATCAACATTCATCTTGCAGTCTCATTGTCATCATTCCCCATTCCCATCTATGGAATCTTTGTCAAAACTCTCTTGAAATGTCATAGAAAATATTCCAACATGCCCATCCCCAATGTTATCCACCGATGCAACTCAGTGAGCAGTGAATGGGGCCAATGTTGAAATTTCTTCAAATTGTTTGTGTATGCATTGGAATTTGATATGGTTAGATTAGGCGAATGCATTGATGGTATGAGAGGGTTTTAAGACTCAGGGACATCATTCTTGTCATCATCGCCATCATCATGGTTTTCATTTCCATTGTGTTTAGTATCCAGTTTAGCTTTTTAGGTTCTAGTTTGGCTTCCTATTAGGGATTAAGGGAAATAAGAGTTAATTAGGTATGTTATATATGGATAAGATATTATAATGATTAAGGGTTAAAGGTTAGATATTTTAGAAGTGTGGGAATAAAATGGTTATGGGTTAAGGTTTTTAGAAGTTAAGGTATTTTGTAATTAGAGTCATTGGGAATTTGGGTTTAAGGGTTATAGGGGTCATAGGTTATACTAGTTGGAAGATAGGTGTTATAGACATATTTGGGCACTTCAACCCCAATCTTATATGTCGATAAAGTGTTGTTTCATACCCTAAAAGATCATGGTCATCTGATTACATCATTCCCCAAAAGTTCCACCTAAAAAACCATCCAAATTGGCCTAAACTGGACCATACGGACTGCTCAACTGTCAAGGTGCGATGCATACTGACTTCTACACTAGCCAGGTGCGATGCATACTGATGAGGCCTTCTGTAGGGTGCGATGAGCGAGGATGGACAAATGTCCGAGATAGTTTTCTAAGTGGATGCTCATGGAATCTTCTAGAAACTTCTCCTATGACACTTGCCTCTCTAAATTCGCCCAGGGATGAGTAAGAGATCCAAGAAATCTCCAAGTGGAACCAAATGAAAGAAATGGAATGACACTAATTAAAAACCTAGATATGACTCACACCATTGCACACATCTATAAATGGATCCCTCATCTGGGAGATCTAGAGGCTGGAATTTTGTGAATTGCAAGTGTTGATAGTTTGTATTTGAGAAAGAGAATTGTATTGTTGGTGTGATCTTGCTATTTCATGAGGTGAAGAGGGCTTCATGTTGGGAGGATGATGCTGGATCAAACAATTGGGTTGTAATTCTCCCTTCTATATAATAAAGTTCTTCGAGTTTTCTCCCATATAACTGTGCAATTGTGAATGTTATTATTTGTGAATGCCATTGTATGTTCATTATATTTCTGATTCTGTAATGATTATGATATAATAGATCAAGATGCTTTGACGGTTCTTTGTTACTGTGTTTCTACAGGTACTCTCCAAGCGGGATAAGTACAGAGAGGAGTTGCAAGCTCTGTCAAGGGAGATAGAGATCAAGCAAGGAGTTAAGCGGAAGATCCAGGTTGGTTCCTTTGTCTTTCTCTTATCTATTATACATATAAGAAATCACGAATTGCTTTAAACTGTTGTTTCTAGGGTAGCTGCCAAACCTAGAGGGCTAGTCGATCAAAAAGACACTAGTTTTCCCCGAAAACAAAATGGCGACTCCGCTGGGGATCGAATAGATGTTTGTTTGTTGTTATTGTTTGTTTTATAAACTGTTCACACCTAATCCGAAGGCGATTGGGTAAACTGGAACGTGAATAGTCATCAAGAAGATGAACTGTTCCGTCCACTTTGTGTATATAAACAATTGTTCTCTTATGAAATAATATCTCAGTTTTCCTTTGTTCAATGTGGAGTTACCCTGGCCTGACATGGTATCAGAGCACAGGTCCCAGAAATAGTCGTAACTCCTGCTGTCCTGAGAGCTGCTCAGTCCTAAGCGCTGCCTCTGTCATGCGTTTCATTCTCTGCCCTGAAATACCTGAGCGCTGCCTCTGTCATGCGTTTCATTCTCTGCCCTGAAATACCTGAGTGCTGCCTTTGTCATGCGTTTCATTCTCTGCCCTGAAATACCTGAGCGTTTCTACCTCTGTCATGCGTGTCAGTAGGTCTCTGCGCATCCGTTTTACCGCCTCTCGATTACCGCTCAATTCTCGACAGCCTGAGAAGTATACCTGGCTCTGCACAGTATCATTTGAAGTTAATCTCTGGCTGTGCTCAATGTCATTCGAAGTTAATCGCTGGCTCTACTCAGTGTCATTCGAAGTTACTCTCTGTCGCTGGCGTTGTGAAAGAGCATAGAAGGTACCTTATGTTGTAGCTCGGTGCTTCGATTGTGACCCTATCATCATGAAATTATTGTGCGTTTTCTCTGATTTCTTGCCTGGTTGACAACACTCAGCACCCCATATTCCAGTTTTCTGATATCCTCACCAATACTCTTACCACCGATACATGCATGAGCTTGAACGTTTGTTGTAATTAAGACACGAGTTGTGCCAGCACGAAATTCAGCCATAATTGCATCACATTTTTTTTTTTGTGGCATATCTCCATGCATAGAGGACACAGTGAAATTGTTACTACGCATCTTCTCTGTCAACCTTTCTTTTGGTATTGCAAAATATGACAGCTTGAGTGATGCACCCGTTGAAGGTCCGGCGATTGTTTGCTATCCCGACGGTGAATGTTTGCAATTCTGCCTTGTGTTCTCTGAGGCAAGTCCACTCTCGGCCTTTCCGCTTTCAGTTCGGTGGGTTTTTCCGGGGGTTTTACCCTTTTTTGTCCAGTTCAGAGGGGGTGTTACAAGTGGTTCGGCTCTTGTGTTTCTTGATAGGGTTTTGAACTAGAAAATGCAGCTATTTGTTTTATTGTCAATGATTGATACTTGAATGGAGAATGGAAAAGATCTTTTTATGTAGAGTTCGAGAGTTTTTAATATGGTCAATGATGGATACTTGCACTTTCTAGATGCAAGAATTGTGGAATAATCTTTTTATCTGCAATGACAATCAAAGACTCGCAGAACGCAAGAGCCTCAATAGTCGCCAGCAACACTGGGTATTACGAAGACTGCTAGGACTTTAGTATTATGCAGTTGATTTTTTAACTTCGTATGGCATTTTTTGTATAGGGTGGAGATGCGTTTTTTTGTATAGTGGTTGAGTAGTTTGATATACGCAGTTTATATGATTCAAAGCATTGTTGTGTTGCCAGAATGTTTTGTAGTATTGCTTGATATATATTGAAGTAATATATCCTTTATGCGTTTTGAAGTGAATACATTCAATATTGCAGTGATATAAGAAATGCTAATGCAAACGTTAGAAGAAAATAAAGTGCATAAGGCTGTAGCATAAGAATTTTTTTTTCAACAGAAGTCTTTTATCAACAGAAGTTTTTTTTAGCAGAGATATTTTTTTTACAGAATGCATTCAATCATTTCTATGGTAGGAATAGTTGTCACTGGCAAGGAGAACTATTCAGAATGGTCTCGGATGGTAAAACACACCCTCATCTACAATGAGCTGTGGAAAGAAGTGTGTGTCGGAGAAGAAGACAAAGACCTGTGCAGCCTACATCAGATAAAGAACTTGTCATTTGGGAAAACAAGAACAGCAAAACCTATGCATTGATCGCACCATCTGTAAATGAAGAAGTAAGTCGTCATATTTCATCCTATTCCACTACCTTTGAAGCTTTACAAAAGCTGAAAGAACTCTATGATACACATTCTGCACTTGAAGTTGTTCAACTCATGATTAAACTCTTCACTCTTGAACTGAAAAATAATGATCCTCTTACTCTTGCATCTAAAATAAAGTCCATAATGCATGATATTAAATCCACTAAGGTTGAGCTGGATATCTCTCTTATTGCCTTTCTCAAAGCACTCTATCCTACCTACTCCAATTATCTTGAGTCATTACAAGCAAATGGAAATCTTAAAGATATAACCTTTGACTCTCTTGTGAAAAAGTTTGCTGAAAGAGAGAAAGACTTTGGAAAGAAAACAGTCCCTGAATCTTCTGAAGAGACTGTTTGCCTTGCTCATAAAGAAAAGCATCCTGCTCAAGATTCTACAAGAGGAAGAGGTGGACGAAGAGGAAGAGGAAGATACTTCAGAGGCAGGGGGGCAGACATTTTCAAGCAGAAAAGGCATATCTGCATTGCATTCGCTGCAAACGAAATGGATCACATGATGCTTCTACATGCAAGCTACCATGGGACAAAATTGAGCAGAGAAGAAATCAGCAGAAAGGTAAAACTGATGACACAGACAAAGGTAAAGCACCTGAATCCGCTCACTATATTGAGGCACAATGTAACATTGGAGTAAATGAAGATTTGTTTAATGCTTCACTTACTTCTTCGAAAAATGATTGGTTGCTTGATTCAGGAGCAACCTGTCATATGACTCATAGGAAAGATTTTTTTGAAGATTTCACTGACAATGTTGATGGAGCAGTATACTTTGCATATCAGTCAAAATCAAGCCATCAGGGCTTGGCCCAAAGAGGCTTAAACTGCCTGGTCTTCCAGACTTTCTTCTGGATCATGTTCTATATCTCCCACAGCTCAAGAGAAACTTGTTGTCCCTGGTCCACATCCGACAGCAAGGTCACTCCATTCACATGTTTGATGGAAAGCTTGAGGTAAGAAAGGCATCTGACCACTCACTTGTCATGAGGGGTATAGAAGAAGAAAGACTTCTTAAACTGCAAGGAACCTCTGCTCATGCACAACATTTCTCATATATTTCTCATCATGAAGAAGGTACACTTCCATCAAGTTTATTATGGCATGCTAGATTTGGACATTTAAACTATGATAGTCTCCGCTTGTTGAAGAAAAATGGTGTTGCTGGTTTGCCTACCATTCCTAGAAAACATAAGCAATGTGATGCATGCATTCTAGGAAAGCATAGCAAACAGTCTTTTCATGATTCACATTCAAGAGCACATAGGAAGCTTGAACTCATTCATTCAGATTTATGTGGTCCAATGCCTGTTCCTTCTGCAAATGGAAATAAATATATCATGACATTTATTGATGATTACACCAGAATGTGTTGGGTTTATTTATTGAAGAACAAATCTGATGCTTTTCAAACATTCAAGAATTTTCATAAATGGATTGAAAATGATGCACAATCTCATATTGGGTCTATTCGCACTGATAATGGAAAAGAATATACATCAAATGAATTTGAACACTATCTTCGCCAACATGGGATTAAACATCAAACAACTGTGCCTTATAATCCTCAACAGAATGGTGTAGCAGAAAGAATGAATAGAACAATCTTGAATATGGTACGATCCATGCTTTTCTTCAAAAATGTAAAGACAATGTTTTGGGCTGATGCTGTTCTATGTGCTGCATATATAAAGAATAGATGTCCATCTAGTGCTATAAGAAACAAGACTCCTTATGAATTGTGGTATGGACATGTTCCTTCGGTAAAACATCTCAGGATCTTTGGTTCCACCTGTTATGCTTTAATACCAAAGGTACATAGAAACAAACTTGTGCTAGAAGTCGTAAGTGTATCTTCCTGGGGTATTCAAACACATCTAAAGCATACCGCCTCTATGATGAAGTAAATAAAAAGTTTGTTCTATCTAGAGATGTCATTTTTCTTGAATCATCCAAATCTGACAGTGTTGTTGAGCGGCAACTTGATCGCTTGGATAGATTCACACAACCGAAATCATTTCAAGAGTTTGATAATCAGATTCCACATCTTGAAGGGGGGATTCCTATACTAGATCAACATGTGGAATCTTCTTCTGAAGAAAAATCTCCCCTGCATGACACTCCAACAACGGATGATGCTTTAAGTGATGTAATTGATAGAATTGGGAGACTCAATCTTGATTCAGACCCAACTCAATCAACAGAGCAGCCTGGACCATCTCAGAAAGGTCCCCCAAAGTGGCTGACAAAGACACTTGAAAGTGTTCATCCTGATGAAATTGGAAAAACAGGAACCAGAAATACAAACCGACAAGATGGAGGTGATGTAGATAACTCTAATTCACCTGTTGATATGGATGTTACTTATGATTGTGAATTGAACTTGTCTACAGATTTTGAACCAACTTCCTTCAAAGAAGCTGCTTCTCATGATGAATGGAAAGAAGCGATGCAGAAGGAGTATGATGCCCTCATAAAGAATGGCACTTGGAAGCTGGTTGATCCTCCATTTGGAACCAAACCAATTGGCTGCAAGTGGGTCTACAAGAACAAGTACAAAGCTGATGGCTCACTTGACAAGCACAAAGCTAGGCTTGTGGCAAAAGGTTTTGCACAGAAGGAAGGGGTCGATTATGAGGAAACTTTTGCCCCCACAGCAAAATGGGCAACCATCCAGACACTCTTTGCACTAGCTGCTCAGAACGGTTGGAAAGTCCATCAAATGGATGTAAAAACTGCATTCTTGAATGGAGATCTAAAAGAGAATGTTTTTATGTCCCAGCCTGAAGGATTTGCTGTGAAAGGACATGAACACAAAGTATGCAAACTTGTGAAGTCCTTGTATGGCCTCAAACAAGCACCACGAGCCTGGTATGAAAAACTAACTGAGCATCTTCTGAAACTCAACTTCAAACATTTTGATCTTGATGATGCAACTTTATTTGTCAAGAAAGTTGGCAAAACAGTTGTATATCTTGTGGTATATGTAGATGATCTTTTAATGACAGGGAACAATGAAAGCTATATTGCATCCATAAAGAAAGAATTAGGAAAATGTTTTGAAATGACTGATTTGGGCTATGTTCATTACTATCTTGGCATTGAAGTAACCCAACATCCAAAATCCATATTTCTTTCTCAAAAGAAATACATTGGAGATTTGTTAAACAGATTTGGCATGACAGAGTGCAATCCTCTTTCTACTCCAATGGAACAAAACTTGAAGCTCACATCTATTGAAGGAAAGGAATTTGAGGATGCAACAAAGTATAGACAGCTTATAGGAAGTCTCATCTACCTCACTACTACCAGACCAGACATTTCATTTGCTGTTGGAATCCTCTCCAGGTTTATGCAAAAGCCTTGTGAGGGACATTGGTCTGCTGCAAAAAGAGTTCTAAGGTACTTGAAGGGAACTCAAGACCTTGGAATCAAGTATACACAGGTGGACGACTTCAACTTGATTGGATACTCTGATTCAGACTTCGATGGAGACAAAGAAACTGGGGTATCTACTTCAGGATATGCTATGAGTCTTGGATCAGGAGCTGTCTCCTGGAGATCACGCAAACAATCAGTACCAGCAGATTCCACAACAGAAGAAAAATACGTGGCAGCAGCTAAAGCAACGAAGAAATTGTGTGGCTCAGGAAAATTCTTGAAGATTTGCAGGTAAAACAAGTACAATCAACTCCACTCATGATTGATAACACCTCTGCAATAAAGTTGCCAAGAACCCAAAGTTTCATGATCGTACTAAGCACATCAATACTAAATATCATCTGATCCGACATCATGTTGAGGCCAAAACAATCCATCTCTGTCATTGTTCCACAAATGAGAAAATTGCAGACATCTTCACCAAAGCGCTTGGGAGAGAAAAGCTTGAAAGATTCAGAACGATGCTTGGACTCACCAACATCCCTTCAGATTAAAGGGGGGAATGTTCACACCTAATCTGAAGGCGGTTGGGTAAACTGGAACATGAACAGACATCAAGAAGATGAACTGTTTCGTCCACTTTGTGTATATAAACAATTGTTCTCTTATGAAATAATATCTCAGTTTTCCTTTGTTCAATGTGGAGTTACCCTGGCCTGACATAAACTATAGATGGAGCCTGAATTCAGCCAGGTAGCCTTCAAACTGCTCTTTCTTTGCAATTGCATAGTAGATGAATGTTGCTTCAGTCAATCTCCGGTTTAGTTTATGAATTAAACATTTGACTTACAAGCATTCTAGATGCCCTTTTGGTAGCTCAGTAACCTCTCAAGATCATTCCTCTGTACTTTTCTCTTTACTGTCCATCATAGCTCAGCTTAACTCACTGAAATCAGCTGCAAATTTGAGCCAAAACCATTTTCAGTTGCGCTCCCTGGCCCATCGCACTATCTGTCACTGTCAACCAGTATGCATCGCACCTCCCGATTCTATGAAGTGCGATGCACCCCTGTTTCTGTGAAGCCCAGGTGCGATGGTTGACTGAACCTATTTCCATTCTAGAAATTTGGGGGTTTTGTCCTTGTTTTCAGTTTTGTTTAGTTGTTTTTTGCTGCTTATGAACAGTGCCTCATTACTGAAGCCTCCTTGCATCACATAGATCAGCCTCCATTGATTAGGATTAGTAAATGTTTTTATGTATTTTTCCATCATTTACAATCCTTTGTCAAAAAGTTGCTTAAATCGATCTATCGTTTTGGTACAAAAAGTGTCGTAACTATCGTTTTGTGTCAAAAAAGAGAAGTGTCGTTGATTCTTCCTTCCCTGGATAGTCGATTGAAATTTTTGTCATGTATTTGATTTGATTTGTTGATATTTGAAGTTTCGAAAGCATTTTCTATTCAAAATTGAAAAGTGTCATTTAGTCTTCCTTTCTATTTTGAAAAAGAAATTGTTGAAAATGTCGCTTTGAGTAAAATATTTCAGATCTTTGCTACACTTAGTTTTCCTTTTTGGCATTTTTCACATTAAGGGGAACGAAAAACAAATACATGCATTTGCATTTTCATTTAGTTTGTGTGTGAAATATGATTTAGGAAAATGCACTAGTGTGTTCTCTTTGCTCTTTGTTTGAAAGAAATTGTAATCTTCTTTCCCTAGTAGCTAGGATTTTCATTGCTCAAAATAAACAACAATTGTTTATCATTGTAGATTGCATTTTAGGAATTTCAAGTCATCATCACGTGATGAACCATTGAAAGGTAAAATTTAAACAAGTTCAACTCTAAAATAAATTTCAATGAACTTAACAACGCTTTGGAACCTAATGCAAAACATCTAGAGGTCTAGGCTAGAGACGAGTTCCGGCGTCGTAAAAACTAGTAACTATCATTTTCATCGAAGGTTGGGTGATTCCTCCTCCTTGATACAACAAGTGCTAGCACGGACTTGTGCTCCCCGTACCATCGAGTATATATTGGGAGACCACAATAGGCTTATATCCTTTATCCATAGGAAGCCGATTCTGCCGCCCTATCGATCGCAATGCACTGAACACAGCATTCGGGAAGATTTACTGCCGTACATAAGTCCTTGGTAATTTCTCTTTAATTTACCACCAAGGTGTATATTGCAGTTTTGCGATTGATTTGGTAATCCCTTTGTCTAGATTTTCCAGAGTAGTCACTTTCGTTCCTTTTCGACTCTTTAAAAGAAAAGGTCCATCTGAGCACTTGTCACTTCAAGCTCATTAAAAATCGAAGGGGACTAGAGTCATCTTTAGCTTTTTCTCAACTCTTAAAAATTGAAAAAGCAAAGTTGTGTCAAATCGTCATTAAAATTTATTGAACTCGGAATAACATCCATGTTCCTTAGTCGATCCTAAGTTGAGATATATGGAGACAAATCCGGGATCCACCAATCAAGGAATCCCTTTTGAGGGGAATCCTAGTCCTTTTTCTTCTTGGGGAAATATTGGTGCTCCATATATGGCTACATTGTCCCTTCTGAGAATTACAATTGGCCTGCCAGTATGGCTATTCTCAACCTCTATGGTTCAAAATACTGTGATTCCTCAGCAATCGAATCAACCTCAAGTTGATACTGAAGTTGACCCTTCGCCTTCTTCTTCATTTGTTTCTCCCTCCCCTTCTTCCTCTTCCCTTGGTGAAAGTAGTGATGCTAGTACCCAGGTGACTGAGAAGAAGAAGAAAGGGAAGGAGAAGAAGAAGAAGTCAGTTCAGCAAGGGGGCAACCATGCATCATCTGGTGAAGATCCGCACATTAAAGCTCATAAACCCAAAATTCCTTACATAATTTGTGTGGAAGATCATTTTCATGGAAATTTTCCTTACTTTCCTTGGATCTTGAAAGAATGGTCTTCCCGTTCACACCATCCCGTGTCATCAACCTCTGGAGATCATGTTGGTAACACACCATCAACTAGTGATAGTAAAGTTCATGGACAAAAGGGAAAAGTCAAGCTTCCATGTAGGTTATGTGAAGGTATACACCCCTTTCACCTTTGTCCATATTTGGATGAAGCCAAAAGAGTGTTGGATAACCATCCTGCTTCACCGCAGCGACTCCCATCTGGTTACAGGAAATTTTCCCTGAATCCTTCACTAGGTGATGAACCGACTGACTTAAATCAACCGTCGGTCAAAACCACTCTCTCTGAAAGTGAATCCTATGAGTCTATACCCGACCAAAATCAACAGGTCGAGGTAACAGTTGACCTGATTTCACCTTCAGCAAATCATACCTTTTCCGAAGAGAGTGAAAATGATACCACTCAAGTTCTTTTTGTTACCTCAGATTCAAATGAGCTTGGGGGCAATCCACCTGTTCCATCAAGACAGGAATAAAATCCTCCAATTCTCATAACTCAAGGGGTTAATTCTCTCGTTTCCATGGTACCCCCTCCAAGTAGTCTAGTTACTTCCTTCAATTGGAATCAACTGGCAGGATCTCGCCTTCCTTCTTATGTGCCTTTCCAGATCATAGTACAAGTTTGTAATATGATTGTATCTAGCACTATTATAGATGAAGGTGTGTCCGTGAGTATCCTTTCCTAAAATTCTTGGCAAGCGCTCGGTTCGTCACCGCTTGTGCCTGTTACACAGAATCTATTGGGCTTTAACAAAGGAACCAATCGACCATTAGGGATCCTTCCTCAGTTACCTATCACTTTGGGAGGAAAAACCATTTATCTGAACGTGATGGTAGTCCCAAGACCTTTAGATTACAATTTACTTCTTGGGCATGACTATGTTTATCACATGGGAGCTATTGTTTCAACACTCTTTCGAGTGATTTGTTTCCCGCATGAAGGCAGGATTGTCACCGTTGACCAGCTTTCATTTCCCGGTCCAAATATGGCTCCTAGTCAACCATCTTCCCTAAACGGTCCCTTTGTACCAATCGTATCATCCCCGCCACGACTTAATTATGTGGAAACCAGTTCCATACCTACATCAACTAACGATCAATTCAGTGATGTTGTACACCATGTATTGGGGGCATTGGAACCAAATTTCTCCTTCATGACCTCTTATGAGTTGTGATCGGGGAGCACGGAGGATAGTTCGTTGTCTTGTGTCAACCTCATTAAAAAATGAAACCAAGTAGTAACGAGGATAGTTCGTTGACTTGTGTCAACCTCGTTAAAAAATGAAACCAAGGAGTCTGAGCAGAGTTCCTTGTCTTGTGTCAAGCTCGTTAAAAAAATGAAACAAGGACCCCTGGAGCAAAGTTCCAAGTCGGGTCTTTGATCAGATCTCGTAAAGTTCTAAGTCGAGTCTTTCACTTGATCTCGTAAAAGAACCTTCACTCCATCCACCTAATTGACATGAGTAGTCTAGTGAATGTAACGAAGCTTAGGGGGCATGTACCTTTGTCTATTCTATGGATGAAGCCAAGGAAGTGTTTTGTCTATTCTGCGGACGAAACCATCCTACCTAACCTCGGTAATTTCCATATGGTTATAGGATACTCTCCTTTTCATCATGTTGGGGGCATGCAAAGCTTTCCTTTTTCAATTTTCATTTTCTAGCTTTTTAGCTTTGTCGTTTCTAGCTTTTTAGTTTTGTCATTTCAAGCTTGTGTAAAAATGAAACTAAAAAAAAACCGAGCATAGTTCCCCATGGTTTAAGCTCGTTAAAAAATAAACCCACCACCGAGCATAGTTCCCCCACGGTTCAAGCTCGTTAAAAAATGAACCCACCTTCGGTAAATAACCTTTGTGATTGCCATGCTATCAGCCTTTTGAGCCTTGGTTGTGTTCCTCCCATCACCTCCATTCTTTTGGCCGATCATACACTTCCACTTGATTGTTTACCCTTTTTGAGGAACAGCTGCGACGAGTGGTCTTATTAGCCAACCTCTTCACATCACCATGTTTTGAGAAGTTCCAAGCTTACCCAGAACCAGTTGCTACCCTAGACACCACTCGTTCCTCAAAAACAAGTCTCCTTTAAACTATTTTTAGACTCGTTAAATATGAAAAGATTGTTGAGCAATTGGCCTTTCCAGCTTGTTAAAGTGATTGGAAGTGCCATCCCTCCTGTATATTTTAATCTTTTTCGGACCTGAGGGATTATCTCATGAAAAAGTTCGAGCACTTGTCTTTTTCGGCTCGTTAAAGTGATTGTAAAAGTCATCCCTTTCATATTATTTTATCCTTTTTCAAGGGATTATTCTACGAAAAAAAACTTCTGGAGTTTCCTTTTCGTCCCTTTTCAAACTCTCTAAACATGAAAAGGACCGAGTTATCCTTGTCGTTAAACTCGTTAAAACAATAGTGACAAACTTGTCCACCCAAGATGAGACAGAGTCCCCTTTTCATCCCTTTTCAAACTCTCTAAACATGAAAAGGACCGAGTTATATTTGTCATTAAACTCATTAAAACAATAGCGACAAACTTGTCCACCTAGACAAGAACGAGCTTCACTGTCGCTAGACTCGTTAAAACATAGCGATAGGTTTTCCCAAAGGGAAAATTATAGAACAAGCATATGTTATCCTCCTCAAGCTTGACAAAAATAAAGAGGTACTGGTCAGCAATGACTGGGGAAAAAGGGAAAAAACTTGAAGAATTTTATGGTAGTAGGTCGCTCTTGAACATGACACTTTCACTCCATCATCATTATTGAGTTGGGTTGGGTTATTCCATTCACCGATCATCTCACCATTGGTCTTCCACACCATCCATCTTGTGGGGTTAACGCTACCAATCCATTTCAATGTCGCCGACATGTTCAAGAGAAGTCATTCAGTTGAGAAACCACAAACCCAGTTAATGCCTCATCCACTGCAATACCTTCAACCTTCATTTTTCATGACCGCCATTCCTGAACCTTGTGTTGTTAGATTGTTTTCACCTCCAGAAAATCATTTTCTTCGTTTCATGTCGTAGATGTGGGATACATTAAGGCCCTCCTACGATGAGTCACTTCTTGTCGACATCAGCTCATTATCCAAGAAGTTGACTTAGAAACAACCCTTTCAGTACTTTGAAGCTTGCATGCCTCAATGGCAAGTTTCTCACTTCCGGCAACAGGTTGACACCAATGGCCTTCGACTGAAATATTTTGCGTGGTGTTCAACATCGGATCATATATTCACACCACGTGAATTGTACTGTAGTACCTTGAGGGTCATTATCATTATCAATGATTCCTCTCGTGTCTGTTAACAGCTCACATTATTGGCTGGTAATCAGGTGATGTCTTTCCATGTTCGACTTAAGAACATCTCTTCACATGGATTGACTTGTACATCGGGCGAAGATTGAACGAGTTTGAAGACCCCATATCTAGTTTCATCCATCCGAGCTGCGATATATTAAGGGATATAAAAACATCAAATGTACGAAGATGTTGCACAGACAGTCATCCTACCAAGGATGATGACTCTACATCTGAAGAATCACCAGTCTGCATATGTAGACGACTATCTGTTCTATGTACATGAAATGAATTTATAAAGCTAAGCATGGGAATGCCCACCTCAGCTAGATCATGAAAAAATATATTATGATGATGTATTGTATTGTATTGTATCTTATACAGGTCACCTTCCAGTTTGAAAACCTTGGATCCTCATGATAAAGCATTTCACCCGACTTCAAGATTTACGACTTCATGCTTTAGGGGGCAACTGTTATAGACATATTTTGGAACTTCAACCCCAATCTTATATGTTGATAAAATAGGGCTCTTCAACCCCTAAAAGTGTTGTTTCATACCCTAAAAGATCATGGTCATCTGATTACATCATTCCCCAAAAGTTCCACCTAAAAAACCATCCAGAATTGGCCTAAACTGGACCATATTGACTGCTCCAATGTCAAAGTGCGATGCATAATGACTTCTACACTAACCAAGTGTGATGCATATTGATGAGGCCTTTTGTAGGGTGCGATGAGCAAGGATGGACAAATGTCCGAGACAGTTTGCTAAGTGGATGCTCATGGAATCTTCTAGAAACTTCTCCTATGACAATTGCCTCTCTGAATTTGCCTAGGAATGAGTAAGAGATCCAAGAAATCTCCAAGTGGAACCAAATGCAACAAGTGGAATGACACTAATCAAAAACCCAGAGATGACTCACACCCTTGCACACATCTATAAATGGATCCCTCATCTGAGAGATCTAGAGGTTGGAATTTTGTGAATTGCAAGGAAGTGCTAATAGTTTGTATTTGAGAAAGAGCATTGTATTGTTGGTGTGATCTTGCTATTTCATGAGGTGAAGAGGGCTTCATGCTGGGAGGATGATGCTGGATCAGACAACTGGGTTGTAATTCTCCCTTCTATATAATAAAGTTCTTCGAGTTTTCTTCCATATAACTGTGCAATTGTGAATGTTATTATTTGTGAATTCCATTGTATGTTCATTATATTTCTGATTCCGTAATGATTATGATATAATAGATCAAGATGCTTTGATGGTTCTTTGTTACTGTGTTTCTATAGGTACTCTCCAAGCGGGATAAGTACGGAGAGGAGTTGCAAGCTCTGTCAAGGGGGAGAGAGATCAAGCAAGGAGTTAAGCGGAAGATCCAGGTTGGTTCCTTTGTCTTTCTCTTATCTATTATACATAGAAGAAATCATTAATTTCTTTAAATTGTTGTTTCTAGGGTAGTTTCCAAACCTAGAGGGCTAGTCGATCAAAAAGACACTAGTTTTCCCCGAAACAATAGGCACCAAATTTATATGGATTTGGTGTATAAAAGTTATGGGACATTATTGGGGCTTATAACAATTGGATGGGGATTAAAGGTAATAGAGGTTTTAAAGGTAGACAATTATATATAATAAGAATTAAAGATGACACATATAAGTGATTAGGAATTATAGGTATTTAGTGTTACAAAGTGGGGGTGAGTAGTTATAGAGTTTATGGGTTACATAAGTTAATGGAAAGGGGGTTTATGCACAAACAAGTTATTGGTTAAAGATTATATTAATTAAGGGTTAGTAAAGTTGAGGGGTTAATTAGTAGGTATATAGTGGTTAGTGATTATAGGGGTTAATATTCGTGTGTCCAAAGGTTGACGAGTGAAACTAGCCAAGCAGATTAAGATTTGTGTGTCAAAAATCATGAAGGTTGGATAACACACAACTTAGGCTATGTGGCATGCCACATAGCATACAAAGATATAATTTCCATAACTATACTAAAACTTGATAACGAGATCTTTCTTAACCATCTCGGTAGTAAGAGAAGATTCTTTCATACTTACCATTGTATTTACGAATGCTTCGTATGTCCAATGTCAATGTATCTTGATCTAGGGTACCTCACTCTAACTTTGATTCATGTCATCATTAATCAATGAGTGAAACACATTATGAATATTAGTAATGAAATGTTTAGAATCATGAAGACCATATAATGCTCACATTATGTTGAGCAACACGCCACATACTAGAAGAGGGTGTGATGTCCTTGACTGTAGCAAGAAGTAGGAATGTGATCCAAACTTAAACAAGAACGCAAAAAATTACAGATATAACCATAAATACAGAAATGCAGCAGAAATCACACTTCATTTCATTAATGTCATAATATTGAAATATGATTACAAACAGAATGGAAATAAACTAACTCATGTGATGGTAGCTTATCTCTGAGAAGAGATGTGGCGGCTATATTCCTCTGAATTGTGCTATAATGAGGCTCCAAGGCATATTTATTATTGAGAAATAATGGAAAACCCTAAACATCCAAAAACCTAACCCTAGGAGATGAAGCATTAAAATTTTGGGCCCCATTTGGGTAAATTGGAACATCAAATCCCCGGGGTCGTAACTTTGGCATATGATCTTTGTTTGGCTATCATAGTACCTCGTTTCAAAGATCTCAAAGACTAGGTTGAAAACAAATGGGAAAGGCCATTTATAAATTTTATGGTCTCTTTGTTTTCCCTAAAAACATCGTTTAGGGCCTCAAAACGGCTCTAGAAGTTTAGGACCCAAAAAACTACCAAAAATAGTAAATTGTGTTGTAATTAAGGAAACTAAAAAACTAAAAGAGACAATGTTGGGGGTCCAAGTGGAATAGGAGGGTGGCCACCAATATCCACCTGGATCAGTCCTCCCCCCTTAGGAAGCAATGGTCCCCATTGCGTTGAGTGCCTCCATGAGATGGGGAAACTTCTGCTGAACTTGGTCCATGGTGAGCTACTTGCTTTGGTGCAAGAGCTGGCCAGCTTTGACAACTCGATACAAATGGATCTTCTGCTAGTGATTGTTCTTGATCTGTGTGTCCATGATCCAATCAGTTGTGGCCTATTCCATGCATTGTGGGTTTATCTCTATTGGTGTGAGTTGTTATGCAATGTCGGATGTGTCCAGCAATGGTGGAAAGTATGGTCGAAGGAGGTCTACATTGAACACTAGGTGCAGACCAAGGAACGATGGAACATTGAGCTCGATGGAATTTTCCCCTATAGCCTTGGTGATGGTGTATGGCCCATATCGGAATGGGCAAAGCTTGCGATGGGGTCCAGCAAGGTGCTCCTTCTTCAAATGTAACCAAACTTTGTCACCCACCTGGAACTTGAGCGACACACAATGTTGATCATGGCATTGCTTGTACTTAGCATTGGCTTTTTCCAATATATCATGGACTTGCTGGAAGATGTGTTGAATGTGCTCAATGAAGTTGTTAGCCCTGTCGGCTTCAAACTGGACCCAAGCTGAATCTTCCTGAGTAGCTACAAATGGTATGGCCACATCAATGGGACATAATGGTTGAAATCCCAACCCTACCTAAAAGGGGTTGTGGCCTGTTGAGCTATGGAGAGCTCTGTTGTAGCTAAGTTGGACATAGGGGAGGCTTTCATCCCATGAGTGTGGATTCTTTGAGTTGTACATGTGTATGATCATCTTGTCAACAACTTTTGTTTGGCCATCAGTTTGGGGAAGGAAATCCATGGACTTAGTGAGTTTGGTATTCAACATCGACCAAAGACTTGACCAAAATTCACTTAGGAATTTGTTGTCCCGATCAGAGACAATGGATTGTGGGATCCTAAATTGTACCCACACTCTCTCAAAGAAGAGCTTAGCAATGGTATCTGTTGTGTTACTCTTCTTGTAGGCCATCATAATGGCCATCTTAGAGAATTTGTCAACGACCACGAAAACGCAGTCATTTTCATGCTTAGTAGAAGGAAGGCCCAACATGTAATCCATGGAGATGGATAACCAAGGTCAACTAGGAGTAGTTAGAGAAGTATATAGGCCTTGCTTCTTGATGGTTGGTTTGGAAATGGCGCAAGAAGTGTAGGTTTTAATGTACTTCCCAACGTCCTGACGAAGGTTCAGCCAATAAAAATACCTTTGCAGTACTGCCATTGTTTTCTCTACTCCAAAATGTCCAGCGACCCGACTATAGTGCGCCTCCCAAATCATCTTTGCACGCTCACTTGAAGGAACATAGATGTGTCCCAAGTGGCATAACAGTGCATATTGGAGTTGAAAATTTGGAACTTCCTTACCTTCCAGGCGTGTTTGGTATGTACTCTCGAATTATAGATCACTCTCGTAAAGATGAGGCCACTCGAAGTCTCATGCCCACAGGAGTCGAGCACAGTGATCAACGCCATAAATAGTGGTCAATTGAGGCAGTCTTCAACATTATTGGTGCTTCCCATATTGTCCTTAATGTTAAAATGGAATTGTTGTAGGTATGTGGACCATTTCTGATGCTAAGCGTTATGCAACTTCCCTTGTTTTTGTATGAACTTCAGGGGTCGGTGGTCTTTGTGGATGACCGTTTCCTTCCCCATAACGTAATGCTTCCATTGAAGATGGGTTTGCACAATGGAATACATTTCGTTGTCATAAGTGGGATACTTTCATACTGTGTTTAAAAGTGTCTCACTATGGTAAGCCATTGGATGCCCCTGCTGAGTAAGAACTACACCAATAGCATAGTCGCAGGCTTCTCTCTCAATCTCAAATGGTTGTTGCAGGTTTGGCAATGTGAGCACTAGTGCAAAGCATAGTTGATGCTTCAACTCAGCAAACGCCTTCTGTTTGATTTCTGACCAAAAATAAATTTCTTTCACTCTGCCCTTTGTGACTTGACTTAAAGGCCAAGTGATATGAGAGAACCACAACGCGAACGTGCAGTAGAAATTGGCGAGACCCAGAAAGCTATGGAGCTCTCTTAAAGTGGTTGGGGCTGGCCAATCCTGAATGACTTGTATCTTGGCTGGTTCCACATGCAGACCCTGCTCATCAATGATGTGCCCCATATATTTAACGTGGGTCATGCCAAAAGTGCATTTCACCAAATTCCAACACAGCGTGTGTTGTCGCATGGTTTGAAGGACCTGTCTAATATGGTGGAGGTGCTCTTCCGAACTCTGGATGAATATCAAGATGTCATCTAAATAGACCACCACGAATGCATTGGTGAAGAGTCGCAAGATGTCATCCATCGGTCTCATGAAGGTTGCAGGGCATTTGTCAACCTAAAAGGCATGACCAACCATTTGAAAATTCCCTCCTTGGATTTGAAGGAAGTCTTCCACACATCGAAGGGTTTGATAGGCACCTGGTGATAATCGGGCTTCAAGTCAATCTTGTCGAAATATTTTCCCCCCTTGAGTTGGTCCAGAAAGTCATCAATCCATGGGATTGGGTACCTATTCTGAACAGTGATATTGTTCAGCACCCGATAGTCAATACAGAGTCTCCAGGTTCCATCCTTCTTCTGTACCAATACAATCAGGCTCCCACAAGGTGATGAGCTTGGCTTGATATGCCCTTTCTCCAACAGCTCCTAAATCTGCCTCTTGATCTCATCGTTCTCCAGAACAGAGAATCGATAAATCATTCCATTGGATAACGATGCACCCAGGGTCAGATTGATGGAGTTATTGACCTATAAGTGCATAGGTACCCCTAAAGGTGAGGCGAAAATGTCCCTATACTCCTCCATGACCTTGTTCATCCATTGTTTTTATGCGGAGGAGCCCTGTCTGGAAGTCGTGGCCACAACCTCCTTCTTGCCCTGAGGGTGAATCATAAGGAAAACAAATTTCTTGGTGTGGGAAATGATATTACTACATTGCTTTGCAGTGATCAAAGAGATGGCGGTAGGCGGGGCTACCTCTGGTATCCTATACAACTTATTGCCAAAAGTAATAATCACAGAACGAGGTCTAGACTCATATAAAACATGTCTCTTTCATAATTATGTTTGTCCTAATAATACATCACAAACTTCAAGAGGAGCAACACCACATAGTACCTCATCCGTGAAGGGCTTGACGTTGTAGGGAAGGCGGCACTATTGGCTGACTCGGAGATCTCGTCCTTAGTAACACCACCTGATGGTGTATGGCTACGGATGTGTTGTCATCGGTAGTCCCAGCCACCTCATGACCTCTGCTAAAATGAGGTTCTTTTGGCTCCCGATGTCAACAATGAACTGCATCGGAGAACCTTTCACCCATATATGTGAGAGGAAGAGGCATTCCCCATCCTCTGGATCTTCAGGCTCATTCTTTTATATTTTGAGGATAACCACGGTAGCACTAGGCTCCGCGTCAATGATCTGCTTCCCTTTGTCATTCTCCTTGTTGGGTTCTGACTCAGAGTCAGAACATGCTTCTGATTCAGAAGCCTTCAGCTCAGCCACCAGTGACTGCTTGGCCTGACACTCACTTGTGTTGTGAGTGGAGCTCTTATGGAACTCACACCATTTTCCCATGTCCTTCTTTGTCTTCCTGGTATTGTTCTTTTTTTGCAGCTTCAGCAAGTTTTCCTGGGCCACCCCACCTTGGCTTTGACCTTTGATCTATGGTTTGGGGGCACCTTTTCCTTGCTTCAGATTCGTAGATCCACATTCTCACTTCTTCTGTTTAAACTTTTGCTCAATCTTAATAGCATATCGGTATGTCGTGCTAAGTGAGGATATGTCTAGTAAATCCATCTCGTCCTGGATGTACTTGTGTAGACAGTCGTGATACTTGAGTACCAAATTTCGCTCATATTCATTGATACCCAACATAGTTAGGAGAGTATGGAAAATATTTATGAACTCTGGCACATCTTGGCCCCTTCCCTGCCATAGCGTGGTCCACTTTATGTATTTATCTTCATAGCTCCTGATAGGTTAATATTGTTCCTTGATGGCATCTCAGAAAGAATCCCAAGTGGGTGTGGCTGAAAACAGTGAGGATTCCCTCTCATCCTTTTGTTCAGAGTAGGTTTCCCACCAGTCCTTGACTTGTGGGAACTTGAGAAGTGAAAAAGTAATCTTTTCCTAATTGGAAAAGTCATGAGCTGTTCCAACAAATTCAACCATTTATCTACAGCATCTTCATCTATTTGGCCCTCAAATATGGGAATATCAAAGTTAACTTGTACCTTAAAAGGAGTGGCACCTCTAGAGTGGTTGTTGGATGAAGATGTGTCGCTTGTGGGTAGTCATCGAAGGATCTAGGTAAATTTATCCATCATCATGTTCCTTTGTCTATCGAGGGCATACTCAAGCATTATTTTGAAAGGATATCCTACCCCCTCATATTTCTTATCTTCCGCCATGGTAAACCATCGGGGTTTGTGAGGCTGGTCTTGCAAAGGTTCAACTAGATCGAGCCCTAACTCCTTATGCCCTGACCTCATTGGGGACATGTAAAGAAAACCAAAGAAATAGAAGAATGCTCTGATACCATTGCTCTGAAATTAAACGGGAACGCAAAAATTTATAGATATAACCATAAATACAAAAATGCGGCAGAAATAACACTTAATTTCATTAATATCATAACATTGAAATATGATTACAAATAGAATGGAAATAAACTAGCTCAGGCGATGGTAGCTTATCTCTGAGAAGAGATGTGGCAGCCACATGCCTCTGTGCTGTGTTACAATGAGGCTCCAAGGCTTATTTATTATTGAGAAACAATGGAAAACCCTAAACATCCATAAACCTAACCCTAGGAGATGAAGCACCAAAACCGTGGGCCCCGTTTGGGTAAATTGGTAAATCAATTTCTCGAGTTCGTAACTTTGGCATACGATATCCGTTTGGCCATTATAGTACCTTGTTTCAAAGAACTCAAAGAGTAGGCCAAAAAAATCAAGGAAGCCCATTTGGGATTATGTTAGTCTCTTCGTTTTCCCTAAAAATGTTGTTTAGGGCCTCATAACGGCTCTGGAATTTCAGAACCTGGAAAAGTGCCAAAAATAGTAAATTCTACTAAAATTAAGTAAACTGAAAGAGACAATGTTGGGGTTCCAAGTGGAATAGGAGGGTGGCCATCAATATCCACCTAGATCAGTGCTCCTCCCTTAGGAAGCAATGGTCCCTATTGCGTTGAGTGCCTCCATGAGATGGGGAAACTTTTGCTGAGCTTGGTCCCCATTGAGCCACTTGCCTTAGTACAGGATCTAGTTAGTTTTGACAACCCGATACAGTTGGATCTTCTGCTAGCGAGTGTTCTTGATCTATGTGTCCATGATCTGATCAGTTGTGGCTTGTTCCATGCAGTCTGGGTTTATCTCTATTGGTGTGAGTTGTTCTGCAATGTCGAAAGTGTCCAGCAATGCTAGAAAGTGTGGCCAAAGGCAGTATATATTGAACATTGGGTGCAAACCAAGGAACGGTGGAATGTTGAGCTCAAAGGCATTGTCCCCTACAGCCTTGGTGATGGTGTATGCCCCATATCAGAGCGGGTGAATCTTGCGATGGGGTCCAGTGAGGTCCTCCTTCTGCAAATGTAGCCAAACCTTATCGCCCACCTGGAACTTGTGCGGCACCCGATGTTGATCATGGCACTGCTTGTACTTAGCATTGGCTTTGTCCAATATATCATGGACCTTCTGGCAGATGTCTTGAATGCACTCAATGAAGTTTTTAACCATATCGTCTTCAGACTATACATGAGTCGAATCTTGTGAGTAGCTGCAAATGGTATGGCCACATCAATGGGACATAATGGCTGAAATCCCAGCCCTACTTGAAAGGGGTTGTGACCCGTTGAGATGTGGAGAGATCTGTTGTAGTAGTGTTGGACATAGGGGAGTCTTTCATCCCATGTATGTGGATGCTTCGAGTTGTACATGCACAAAATGTGTATGATCATCCTGTTGACAACTTTTGTTTGGTCATCAGTTTGGGGATGGAAAGTCGTGGACTTAGTGAGTTTGGCATCCAACATCAACCAAAGACTTGACAAAAATGCACATAGGAATCTATTGTCCTGATTAGAGACAATGGATTGTGGGATCCCAAAGTGTACCCACACTCGCTATAAGAAGAGATTAGCAATGGACTATGTTGTGATACTCTTTGTGCACACCGCCATAATGGTCATCTTAGAGAATTTTTCGACGACCAAGAAAACATAGTCGTTGCCATGCTCACTAGAAGGAAGGCCCGACGTGTAATCCATGTATATGGATTCCCAAGGTCGACTAGGAGTAGGTTGAGGAGTATATAGGCCTTGCTTCTTGATGGTTGGTTTGGTAATGGCGTAGGGAGTGTAGGATTTAATGTACCTCCCAACATCCCAACGAAGGTTTGGCCAATAAAAATACTTTTGTAGTACTGCCACAATATTCTCTACTCTGAAATGTCCAACGACCCGACTGTAGTGCGCCACCCAAATCATCTTGGCACGCTCACTTGAAGGAACACAAATGTGTCCCAGGTGGCATAACAGTGCATCTTGGAGGAGAAAAATTGGAACTTGCTTACCTTCCAGGAGTGTTTGGTATGTGCTACCGACTTATGGATCACTCTCATAAAGATGTGGCCACCCCGAAGTCGCGTGCCCACAAGAGTCGAGCACAATGATCAACGCCATAACTGGTGGTCAGCTGAGGTTCTGCAACGTTATTGGTGCTTCCCTCCTTGTACTTAATGTTCAAATGGAATTTTTGCAGGTATGTGGACCATTTCTGATGGTGATCGTTATGCAACTTCCCTTGTCTCAGCATGAACTGCAGGGGTCAGCGGTCTGTGTGGATGACCATTTCCTTCTCCATAATGTAATTCTCTCATTGACAATAGGCCTGCACAACAAAATACATTTATTTGTCATAAGTGGGATACTTTCATATTGTGTCTGAAAGTGTCTCACTGTGGTAAGCCACTGGATGCCCCTGCTGAGTAAGAACTGCACCAATAACATAGTTGGAGGCATCTGTGTTAATCTCAAATGGTTGTTGCAGGTCTGGTAATGTGAGAATTGGTGCAGAGTAGAGGCGATGCTTCAACTCGGAAAACACCTTATGTTGGGTTTCGGACCAAAAACACTTTTCTTTCACTCTGCCCTTGGTGACTTGACTTAAAGGCCAAGTGATATGAGAGAACCCTAACACGAACATGCGATAGAAATTGGCAAGACCCAAAAACTGCAGATCTCTATTAGAGTAGTTGGGGTTGTCCAACCCGAATGACTTGTATCTTGGTTGGGTCCACATGAACACCCTACTCATCAAAGATGTACCCTAGATATTGAACTTGGGTCATGCCAAAAGTGTGTTTCTCCAAATTGGAACACATCTTGTGTTGTCGCAGGGTTTGAAGGACCTATCGAATATGGTGGAGGTTCTCTTCCCAACTCTGGATGAAGATCAATATGTCATCTAAATACACCACCACGAATGCATTGGTGAAGGGTTGCAAGATGTCACCCATCAATCTCATGAAGGTTGTGGGGGCATTCATCAACCCGAAAGGCATGACCAACCATTCGAAAAGTCCCTCCTTAGATTTGAAGGCAACCTTCCACACATCTGAGGATTCGATAGGCACTTGGTGATAACCGGACTTAAATTCAATCTTGCTTAAATATTTGGCCCCCTTGAGTTGGTCCAGAAGGTCATAAATCATTGGGATTGGGTACCTATTTTGGACAATGATCTTGTTCAGCACCCGATAGTCAATACAAAGTCTCCAGGTCCCATCCTTCTTCTGTACCAATACAATCGGGCTCCCATAAGGTGATGAGCTTTTCTTGATGTGCCATTTCTGCAACGACTCCTGAATTTGCCTCTTGATCTCATCGTTCTCCATAACAGAGTGTCGATAGAACGGTTCATTGGGTAGTGGCGTTCTTGGGGTCATATCGATGGAGTTCTTGACTTAACAATATATAGGTATCGTTGTAGGTGAGGCGAAAATGTCCTTATACTCCTCCACGACCTTGTCCATCTATTGTTGTTATGCGGGGGAGCCCTGTCTGGAAATCGTGGCCACAACCTTCTTCTTTCCCATACGGAGAATCATAAGGAAAACAAATTTCCTGGTATGGGAAATGATCTTACTGCATTACTTTGCAGCAATCAAAGAGATGGTGACAAGTGGGGCTACCTCTGATATCCTGTAAAACGTATTTCCCAAAGTAATAATCACAAAGTGAGGTCTAGACTCATATACAGCATGTCGCTTCCACAAGTATGGATGTCTTAATAATACATCATAAACTTCAAGAGGATCAACATCACACAGCACCTCATCCATGAGGGGCTTGATGTTGTAGGGAAGGTGGCACTGTTGGATGACGCGAAGATCTCGTCCTTGGTGAATCCACTTGATGGTGTATGACTGCGAATGTGTTTTCATCGGTAGGCCGATCTGCTTCACAATGTCTTTTTAAATGAGGTTATTTTGGCTCCCGTTGTCAACAATGAACTGCAACGAAGAACCTTTCACCCACATCTATGAGTAGAAGAGGTGTTCCCCATCCTCTGGATCTTCAGGCTCACTCTTCTGGATTTTGGTGGTGGCCACAATGGCAATAGGATCCGCGTCAATGATCTACATCTCTTTGTCATTCCCCTTGTTGGGTTCTGACTCAGATTTGGAACATGCGTCTGATTTAGAAGCCTTCAGCTCGACCACCAATGACTACTTGGCCCAACACTCACTTGTGTTGTGAGTGGAGCTCTTATGGAACTCACACCATTTTCTCATGTTCTTTGTCTTCTTGGTGTTGTTCTTTGCTTGCATCTTTGGTAGGTTGTCCTAGGTTGCCCTACCTTGGATTTTTCCTTTTCTCTGTGGTTTGGGGGCGCCTTTTCCTTGATTCAAATTCATAGATCCAAATTCTCACTTCTTTTGTTTAAACTTTTGCTCAATCTTGACAGTGTATCAGTATGTTGTGTTGAGTGAGGAGATGTCGAGGAACTCCATCTCATCCTGGATGTAATTGTGTAGACAACCGTAGTACTTGACTACCAAATGTCGCTTAGATTCCCATATACCCAACTTAATGCAGAGGGTATGGAAAATATTTGTGAACTTCGGCACATCTTGGTCCCTTCCCTACCGTAGCGTGGTCCACTTTATGTATTTATCTTCATAGCTCCCGACAGAGTAATATTGTTCCTTTGATGGCGTCTCGAAGAGAATCCCAAGTGGGTGTGGTTGAAAACATTGAGGATTCCATCTCGCATTTTTGTTCACAGAAGGTTTCCCACCAGTCCTTGACGTGTGGGGCGACTTTGAGAAGTGCAAATGTAATCTTTTTCAGATTGGAAAAGCCATGAACTGAAAAATATCCTTCCAACAAATTCGACCATTTATGTATGGCTTATTCATCTATTTGGCCCTAAAATATCATAATATCAAAGTTAACATGTACCTTAAAAGGAGTGGTGCCTCCAGAGCAGCTGATGGATGAAGATGTGTCTCCTGTGGGTAGCCATCGAAGGATCTGGGCATAGTTATCCATCATCGCGTTCCTCTGTCAATCAAGGGCTTTCTCGAGCAATATTTTGAAAGTATCTCTTTCTCCCTCATCTTTATTTTCTTTTGCCATGGGAGGTCATCGGGGTTTGCGAGGCTGGTCTTGCAAAGGTTGAACGAGATTGAGCCCTAACTCCTTATACCCTAACCTCATTGGGGACATGCAAATAAAAACAAAGAAAGAGCAAACCGCTATGATACCACTGATCTAAACTTAAAAAAGAATGCAACAACTTATAGATATAACCATAAATATGGAAATGAAAGAGAAATAACACTTTGTTTCATTAATATCATAACACTTAAATATGATTAGAAACAGAATGGAAATAAACTACCTCGAGTGATGGTAGCTTATCTCTGAGAAGAGATGTTGTGGCTAGATGCTTCTGAACTATGTTACAATGAGGCTCCAAGGCCTATTTATTATTGAGAAATAATGGAAAACCCTAAGCATCCATAAACCTAACCCTAGGAGATGAAGCGCCAAACTGTGGGCCCTGTTTGGGTAAATTGGTACATCAATTTCCCGAGGTCGTAACTTTAGCATACGATCTCTGTTGGCTGTCATAGTACCTCGTTTCGTAGATCTCAAAGAGTAGTATAAAAAAAAAAAATTAGTCACTTTAGGGAACTTTTAAATCTCTTTATTTTCTCTAAAAACATCATTTAGGGCCTCAACACGGCTTCGGAAGTTCATGACCCGAAAAACTGCCAAAAATAGTAAAATGTGCTACAATTAAGGAAACTGAAAAACTAAAAGAGACAGCGTTGGCAGTCCAAGTGGAATAGGAGGGTGGCCACAAATATCCACCTGGATCATTCCTCCCCCCCAAGAAGCAATGGCCCCCATTGCGTTGAGTGCCTCCATGAGATGGGGAAACTTATGTTGAACTTGGTCCATGGTGAGCCACTTGCTTTGGTGCAGGAGTTGGCCAGCTTTGACAACCCGATATAGTTGGATCTTCTGTTGGCAAGTGTTCTTGATCTATGTGTCCATGATCTGATCAGTTGTGGCTTATTCCATGCAGTCACGATTTAGATCTATTGGTGTGAGTTGTTCTGCAATGTTGGATGTTTCCAACAATGGTGGAAAGTATGGTTGAAGGAAGTCTACATTGAGCATTGGGTATAGACCAAGTAACGGTGGAATGTTAAGCTCGAAGTAATTGACCCCTATAGCCTTGGTGATTGTGTATGGCCCATATTAGAGTGCGTGCAGCTTTTTATGGGTCCAATGAGGCGCTCCTTTTGCAAATGTAGCCAAACTTTGTCGCCCACCTGGAACTTGTGTAGCACTTGATGTTGATCATGGCACTGCTTGTACTTAGCATTTGCTCTATCCAATATATCGTGGACCTGTTGACAGATGTGTTGAATGTGCTCAATGAAGTTTCTAGCCCTGTCAACTTCGGACTGGACATGAGCCAAATCTGCCTGAGTAGCTGCAAATGGTATGGCTACATCAATGGGAAATAATGGTTGAAATCCCAACCCTACCTGAAAGGGGTTGTGGCACGTTGAGCTATGGAGAGCTCTATTGTAGATGTGTTGGACATAGGGGAGGCTTTCATCCCATGTGCATGGATTCTTCGAGTTGTACATGCGCAGAATGTGTATGATCATCTTGTTGACAACTTCTATTTGGCCATCAGTTTGGGGATGGAAAGTCATGGACCTAGTGAGTTTAGTATCCAACATCGACCAGAGACTTGACCAAAATGCACTTAGGAATCTTTTGTCCCAATCAGAGACAATGGACTATGGGATCCAAAAGTGTACCCACACTCGCTCAAAGAATATCTTAGTAGTGGCTTCTATTGTGATACTCTTCTTGCAGGCCACCATATTGGCCATCTTAGAGAATCTGTCGACGACCATGAAAACGTAGTCATTGTCGTGCTTACCAGAAGGAATGCCCGACATGTAATCCATGGATATGGATTCCCTAGGTCGACTAAGAATAGGCAGAGGAGTATATAGGCCTAGCTTCTTGATGGTTGGTTTGGCAATGGCACAGGCAATGCGGGACTTAATGTACCTCCCAACATCTCAATGAAGATTCAGCCAATAAAAATACTTCTGCAGTACTACCACTGTTTTCTCTACTCTGAAATGTCCAATGACCCAACTATGGTGCGCCTCCCAAATCATCTTGGCATGCTTGCTTGGAGGAACACAGATTTGTCCCAGGTGTCATATCAGTGCATCTTGGAGGTGAAAATTTGGAACTTTCTTACCTTCCAGGAGTGTCTGATATGTGCTACCGAATTCTAGATTGCTCTTGTAAAGATGCGGCCACCTCGAAGTCTCGTGCCCACAGGAGTCGAGCACAATGATCAACACCATGACTGGTGGTTGATTGAGGTAGTCTACAACATTATTGTTGCTTCCCTTCTTGTACTTAATGTTTAAATGGAATTTTTGCAGGTATGTGGACCATTTTTGATGGCGATCATTCTACAACTTCCCTTGTGTTTGTATGAACAGCAGGGGTTGGTGGACTTTGTGGATGACTATTTCCTTCCCCATAATGTAATTCTTCCATTGACGACAAGCCTACACAATGGAATACATTTCTTTGTTGTAAGTGGGATACTTTCAGACTGTGTCTGAAATTATCTCACTGTGGTAAGCCACCAGATGCCTCTGTTGAGTAAGAACTACACGAATAGCATAGTCGGAGGTGTTTGTCTCAAACTCAAATGGTTGTTGCAGGTCTAGTAATATGAGCATTGGTGCAGAGCAAAGGCGATGCTTCAAGTTAAAAAAACACCTTTTGTTGGGTTTTGGACCAAAAAAACTTTTCTTTCGCTCCGCCATTGGTGACATGACTTCAAGGCCAGGTGATATGAGAGAACACCAAAAATTTGCGGAGCTCTATTAGAGTGGTTGGGGCTGGCCAATCCCAAATGACTTGTATCTTGGTTGGGTCCACATGCACACCCTTCTCATCAATGATGTACTCCAGATATTTAACCTGGGTCATGCCAAAAGTGCATTTCTCCAAATTGGCACACATCTTGTGTTGTCGCAGGGTTTGAAGGACCTGTCGAATACAGTGGAGGTGCTCTTCCCAACTCTGGCTAAAGATCACGATGTCATCTAAATATGCCACCATGAATGCATTGGTGAAGGGTTGCAAGATGTCATCCATCAATCTCATGAAGATTGCGGGGGCATTCATCAACCTGAAAGGCATGGCCAACCATTCCAAATGGACCTCCTTGAATTTGAAGGCAATATTCCACAGATCAGAGGATTAGATAGGTACCTGGTGATAATCAAACTTCAGGCCAATATTGCTGAAATATTTGGCCGCCTTGAGCTGGTCCAGAAGGTCATTAATCTGTGGGATTGGGTACATATTATGGACAGTGATCTTGTTCAGCACCTGATAGTCAATACAGAGTCTCCAAGTCTCGTCCTTCTTCTGTACCAATACAATTGGGCTCCCAAAGGGTAATGAGCTTGGCTTGATGTTCCCTTTCTGCAATAGCTCCTGAATCTTCCTCTTGATCTCATTGTTCTCTAGAACATAGCATCGATAGATCGGTCCATTGGGTAGCAGCATGACTGGGGTAAGATCGATGGAGTGTTTGACCTAACAGTGCATAGGTACCCCTATAGGTGAGGTGAAAATGTCCCTATACTCCTCCACATCCTTGTCCATCTATTGTTGATGTGCGGAGGAGCCCTGTCTGGAACTCATGGCCACAACCTTGTTCTTGCCCTAAGGGCGAATCATAAGGAAATCAAATTTCCTGGTCTCATAAATGATCTTACTGCATTGTTTTGCGGTGATCAAAGAGATGGCGGTAGGCAGGGCTACCTCCTGTATCATGTACAACTTATTGCCGAAAGTAATAATCACAGAGCAAGGTATAGACTCATATAGAGCATGCCACTTCCATAAGTATGGTCATCCTAATAATACATCACAAACTTTAAGAGGAGAAACATCACACAGTACCTCATTTGTGAAGGGCTTGGTGAAGCCACCTGATGGTGTATGGATGTGGATGTGTTTTTGTTGGTAGGCCCAGCTGCTTCACGACCTCTGCTGAAATGAGGTTCTTTTGGATCCCGTTGTTGACAATGAATAGCAGCGGAGAACCTATCACTAACATCTGTGAGTGGAAGAGGTGTTCCCAATCCTCTGGATCTTCAAGCTCATTCTTCTAGATTTTAGTGGTGGCCACAGTGTCACTGGGTTCCTCGTCAATGATTTGCTTCCCTTTTTCATTCCCCTTGTCAGTTTCTAACTCAGAGTCAGAACATGTCTCTGATTCAGAAGCCTTCAGCTTGGCCACTAGTTATTGCTTGGCCCGACACTCACTTGTGTTGTGAGTGGAGCTCTTATGGAACTCACATCATTTTCCCATGTCCTTATTTCTCTTCGTGGTGTTTTTATTTTCTTACAGCCTGGCCCACCCCACCCATGCTTTGGCCTTTGCTCTATGGTTTGGGGCACCTTTTTCTTGCTTCGGATTTGCATATCCAAAGTCTCCCTTCTTCTATTTAAACTTCTGCTCAATCTTAACAGTGTATCAGTATGTCGTGCCGAGAGAGGATATGTCCAAGAACTCATCTCATCCTGGATGTACTTGTGTAGACAGTCGTGGTACTTGAGTACCAAATTCCACTCAAATTCCTTGATACCCAACTTAGTGCGGAGGGTATGGAAAATATTTGTGAACTCCAACACATCTTTCTCCCTTCCCTGCTATAGTGTGGTCCACTTTATGCATTTATTTTCATAGCTCCCGACAGGGTAATATCATTCCTTGATGGTGTCTCGTAAATAATCCCAAGTGGGTGTGACTGAAAATAGTGAGGATTCCCTCTCGTCCTTTTGGTCACAGTATGTTTCCCACCAGTTCTTGATGTGTGGGGCAGCTTTGAGAAGTGCAAAAGTAACCTTTTCCCGATTGGAAAAGTCATGAACTAAAAAATATCCTTCCAACAGATTCAGTCATTTATCTATGGCGTTTCCATCTATTTGACCCTCAAATATGGGAATATTGAAGTTAACTTGTACCTTAAAAGGAGTGGCGCCTTCAGAGTGGTTTTTGGATGAATATTTTTCGCTTGTGGGTAGTCGTTGAAGGATCTAGGCAAATTTATCCATCATCACGTTCCTTTGTCGCTTGAGAATTTCCTCGAGCAATATTTTGAAGGGATTTCCTGCCCCCTCATCTTTCTTTTCTTCCGCCATGGGAGACCATCGGGGTTTGTGATGTTAGTCTTGCAAAGGTTCAACTAGATCGATCCCTAACTCCTTATACCTTGACCTCGTTGGGAACATGCAAAGAAAAATAGAGAAAGAGTTGACTGCTCTGATACCATGATCTGAACTAAAGCAGGAACGCAACAAATTATAGATATAATCATAAATACAAAAAATCAGTAGAAATAACACTTCATTTCATTAATATCAGAACATTGAAATATGATTACAAATAGAATGGAAATAAACTAGCTCCGGCAATGGTAGCTTATCTCTAAGAAGAAATGTGGCGGCTACATGCCTCTTAACTATGTTACAATGACGCTCCAAAGCCTATTTATTATTGAGAAACAATGGAAAACACTAAACATTCTGTTGTTCCTTAAGAAACCAATTTCCTGGCTGTGGGGAAAATTGTGCTTAAGACATTAATAAATATTATTTACTGTCACTTATTGTTTGTTGTGTTCTCAAATGAAGGACTTGGAAAACTTGGTCTTTAAATCTTAATACATGTATGACCAAAACATCTCAGAATGCCATTTGTTGCTAGATATAAATGATGAATGAAGAAAGTTTGAAGGAGAAGTTAAAGATAATATGTTGATCTTTCACAGAAACTACTATCTGTAACTTAGAGGAACTATGATAATGAGAACTGAATCATAGACAATATGCTGGTATTTCATAGAAACTATTATCTATAACTTAGAAAGGAAGTGAGGACTTCAAGTATAGGAGCGCTCTTTTAAGGAATTTTAACTTTATCTACATAAGCAAATAAAGACTTGCGGCTTCATTAATATACTTGAAAAGAAGAAAACATAGCATGACACATGACAGAGAAGCTTACAAAATTATATGCAACAACTCATGGAAACTTATGATTCTTTCATTAATCAACGATGATATCAGGAATACAGTGGCCTAGTCTCCGGGTTCTCCAAAGTTCGAACCCTTTCTTAGTAAATTTTCCTCTTTTTATACATTGTGGAACAGTTGTTGATTTCTGAAACTACCCAAACTATCTAACTGCTTTTCTAACTATATGAAGTAAAAACTATTATAGAATTTTATAGAGGGTAAAAGACACCTCAAAGAACATGAAATAACAAGAACATAACTGAATTCAGAAGGGGATGATAACTGTTGGTTTGCTCTGTTGATCTGCTGCCGAATTCCTCTGTAAATTCCCTAATGATGCTTAATTTGTTTTATCCATCATGAAACGCGTTTAGTTTGTATAATCATGGGCTTAGATGGGCATTTTGATTGGCCAAAATGCAAAGAAACATACCAGATTGTCTTCCTCTTCAACTTCGGTTCTAAACCTGATTATCCACTTTACACAACGAAATTAACGTGAACTTATGATTAATCCGGAACTCAAAAGAGTAAATCCTGCTTTATAAACCTGTCAAATCCGCCCGTTCAGCACTCCGTTGACTTTCATCACAAATCGAAATCAGCTCGATAATCCCTGTAGAACTTAACTTATGCACCCTTAGGCCGCATAACTATGAGAATGTTGGAATTATGCGTAAATCTTTTATATCTGTGCTTTTCTATCGTAAACCTTTTATAATGAAATATATGATAAAACATGATTTTTCCGCTTCCAATACGGCACTGCACAATTTACGGGGTATACTTTCCTGCCCATTCATCCCCACCGTAGATCTTTGCTTTTCAGATTAGATGGTCTACGAAGGTTTCGGGCGAGACATAAGCCTAGAGAATACCTGCCCGAAATGGGTGGTTTCCTCTCTTCACCTGACTGCTACGTGTTGAATGTTGAGTGGAATCGGGTGAGTTCCAATAAAAACCATCTACCGCTTTTGATCCGCCCGAAAACCTACCTTATAACTTGAAAATTTCCTTTTCGCATGCCTTGCAGACCTACCGGACTTATATAACATAATATATATCACTATCAGATCCGACCCACAATCGGCATGTCATATATATATATATAGTGCTATGGGATGATCGCGGACCCACTGGGGCTTTAAAATATAATATATATATGCTTCGAGTCTGACCTTTCTATTATAATCCTTTATAATAGAAATTCATATAAAACAGCATAAACAAAAATATATATGAATATCAATAAAAATCTTTACAACCCGCGATAAGACAGACGCGCTGAATTATAAAGTATAGCACATAAACTATCAGGTCCAGAATCCCCATCGCTCATCGCAATCAGCAAAGGAACCAACATACATGTATAAAGGCTTTTCGGACCCGTCGGAGTTATTAAATATAATATATATATATATAGATGTTCGGGTCCAGCCCTTATCACAGATCGTGATCGGCGGGGTCACATACATATAATATAAGCGCTCTGTATTGTTTCGAACCTGCCGTCATTATAAGACATGGCATATAACATATCGGGTCCAGAAACCAATCGCAATCGGCGCTTGTCCGCAGAACCAACTGTCCATAATCATTACGGACCTGCCGAACTTTTAAACGCAACATATATTATTTCAAGTTCGGTGTTAATGCTTTAACACTTGTTTCCTTTGTAAAATCCAATATATTTCTTCATTTCTTTTATGTTTTGATTCCGATATACAACTTATTACATCTTCCTCTTGCCTTTTTTTTTTCCAAAATATTTTTCTAGTGATTTTTTGAATGAAACAATGAATGAAACAAACAACAAAATACATGTTACAACACATTCAGAAACCTAACTCTAGGAGATGTAGCGCCAAAAATGTGGGCCCCTTTTGGGTAAATTGGTACATAAATTTCCCGGGGTCGTAACTTTGGCATAAGATATCCATTTGGCTAATATAGTACCTCGTTTCGAAGATCTCAAAGAGTATGTTGGAAATAATACTGAGAGGGGGGGTGAATTAGTATTATCAGATCAGATAAAACTTTTCAATTTCATACTCAGAAACATATACGCTACTTCAATTAAGTGAACCCGCGTGTACACGCTACTGTGTCTAATGCAACTAGCGTATATCTAGAGATCTTATAATTCAGTTAGCTTAATCTTCAGTAAATGCATCAGAACATTATTAAGCATATTAACAGTAAACAGGTGTAGTATAACAGAACAGAACATCACACAAGAGCCACACACATGAACACCATGATATAAGGTGGAAACCCAATGTGGGTGAAAACCACCTGCTGCAATTTGTCTCTTTCTTCTTTAATAAGAAACTTCTTTTACAATGTACTGGTGCAGTCCTTTACCAGTACGCAGGCTACAACCTACAGAGGGCTACAACCCTCTCTCGTTTTCCAACTACTTCTGGAAGGGAGATACAACCCCCTCAGCTCTTGTACTAGCCGATCCATTCACTAGTACGTAGGTTCTTACCCTACAACCTTCTTTCCTTCAGGGACCACGTTTCATCAATTTTCAGACTGGATCCAAGAGTACAAAACAAACATTACTGCAATACAATCATCAACTTATACTTGCATCATAATTCATTAAACAACCCAATACTGAATCACTGAAACCCTGTCATCAAGAACACAGAACCCAAACCAGAGCCCAGAACTCTGCAACAACCACCAGAATCACCAGCAACCTGAAATATCAAATCTTATTATGCATACGCTACTTCACTGTACCAAAACCGCGTGTATGCACTCTTTCTCCAAAGGCAACCCACGTGAAGATCTAGAAATAATTACTTATGCCTTCGCTGTCAGATCCGACCCTTGCCAAGCGTCCCGAACAGATAAACAGCAATACCAGATCTTCTCACTTCATCAGACACACATTGCATGCCTCTTTGCCTAATGATCTTCTCCTTATATAGCCTTAGGCCTTGCTCAATACCACGGGCCAAAACCATAGAAATCCAATACCATCAACTTCAAAACTAGGGATCAACACGTCCGTCGAGACACCATGGTCCAAAACCATAGGCACAACTTCCAAGGAATAACCGCCACGGACCAAAGATAAGTTTTCCACATACACGCGCTTTTACTGAAGCCAACCTGCGTGTACACGCGACTTGGTATATAGCGAACCTGCGTATACGCGACTTGGTATATAGTGAACCTGCTTGTATACGCGACTTGGTATATAGTGAACCAGCGTGTATATATTTTCTCTTTCTATCCTGCTGTATTAAGATCTGTCCTCTGATTAAGTTGCCATCACCTGTACCTGTCTCTGAGTGGGTTGCCATCAAGGACAACACTTGTATCATAATGCCAACAGAGTAGACTAAAAGAAAATCATCAATTTTGATGGGGATTTTTCCAATCTCTTTATTTTCCCTTAAAAACTTCATTTAGGGCCTCAAAACAGCTCCAGAAGTTCAGGACCCGAAAAACTGCCAAAAATAGTAAAATGTGCTACAATTAAGGAAACTAAAAAACTCAAAGTGACAGTGTTGGAGGTATAAGTGGAATAGGAGGGTGGCCACCAATATCCACCTAGATCAGAATGAGACCATTATTCATAAAGAGGAAGGATTATTATTCCTTTTTCATTGGGATTTTGACCAAATTCAACTTGATTTATTCAACTTAGCTTGATATTACACAATTACAAACAACATTTTATAACATGAACTATTTTCTACTTGGGTAGGAGCTTTCAATATGCGCCTTATCATTATTATAGTGTGCATTAAGCACTTCTCAACTTATATTGTAGTGATCTGATATGTGAGAAGTATACATTTGTCACCAAATTTAATACAATAACAACATAAGTTAACTCTTCACCATATTAATGAACCTTCATGAGTAGATATTCCATGTGGCACCTTCAACAAATTGATATTTCTTTAATTGTGCCTCCTCACCTCCAAATTCTCCAGCCTAGGCAATAGAGTCTCATCATTGAAAACATCAATGCATAGAGAATAGGAAGTTTCCATCATCATAAACCTCATCTTAACCTTGAACATGACTCCACAAGATGCACAACCAAGTCTTGTCATGATAAAAGCACCAAAATGACATTTTTCCCCCACTACTAGGTTGTGCTTAGGGTAGGGTGCTCACATATTGGATGGAAAAACAATATACCCAAATGTGGAATGTTGTCACTAAGATTATGTAAGATTCAATCAAGCCTCGACACCCCTTGAGACTATAACTCCCATAATTGGCTCCCACATCAGCCTTCCCATAAGATTTGAATTAAAGACTTGATAAAAAGTAAACTCCACACAAACCACCTTATTTACAAGTTAATATTACAAATTAATAAATCACATGTAAAAAAAATTGTAAAAAATTAAAAAAGATCAAATAGTACAAAGAACACATAATTATATGTGATAGGATTTGCATTGTTTAAAAAAAAAAGTGATATATCACTTTCCTAAATATTCATCCTCGACCAATGTAGAAGCTCGAGAAAGTGCATTTCTAGGGAGAAAGAGCTCAAGTATTTGGTGCCAATCTAGTTAAATTCAAATTACCTTTCAATAAAAGTTGAATTTCTGCATTGGAATTTTTTCCCATTCATCATTCCAATGGATGATGTCCTAAACGTCTTCACCGCCTTTGTATTTTGTTGTGTGGATTTCTGCTTGGAAGTCACCTTTGTTTCTGGTGTTTCTACTGATTCGGTGGAGACCCTTGACACAGTAGTAGCAAAAACGGGTTTCTTTAGTGGAATATTTAGAAGTGTAGAGGCTTTATGCGTCTTGGCACTATGTTTTTTGTTGGGGTTTGAAATGGCTGCAGGGATTGATTTCATAGTTGGAGACAAGAATGGCTGGAGCATACCCATTGGCTCTGAACTCGAGAGCTTCAATCAATGGGTTGAGAGCTAAAAAAATGTCCCATCATCTTGTTGAAAATAGCAACAAGAAATGATAAAAATAGAATCCAGAATATTCCAATTTTAATTTGTCCTTGAATTAAAATTGTGAATTAAAATTGAATTTAGTCTTACCAGCTACTTGGAAATAATTAATAAAGTTAGTTTGACTTAATTAGTTGGATAATTTCAAGTTAGAAGTCTTTCTGAAGTCATGCCAGAGTTATCCCTTAAATTAAGGAGATAAGATTGAGTTATATTTGAGTTGTAATTAGTTAACTTAGTTTACTGAGTTAAGTCCAGTTAAATTAGTTCCAAACTTTTTGAGGAACTAATGGTGAGATAACAGTCAGTTGATGCATGCATGCACTCAACTAGTGTACTCCAGTTAACTGAAGTCATCAGAAACTCATGTATGCCTATTCTGAGAAAGACCCAGTTGATATTAAAGACAAGGATAGTGTACTATCAGTTGCATGTGTTTTCCTATAAAGAAAACTCATGCATGCAGAAGGGATTAATTCCTTGAGGATTTTGCAGTTCTGACAGTGTGTGAGAGTGATGATCCGCTTGGTCAGGGAAGAATCATCCCAAAGGAACAGTGCAAGGAAATAGGAGCTTGGAGGGCAGGGAGGAAGGCTTGTGAGAAGCTAGGATTGCCTGTGAGCATCTGTGAGGATTGTACTGAGAGATGGCTAGCTATGAGAGCTAAGGCTTTGTATAATTCCTATGTATTTCCACCTTGTATGATAATACAGATAGTGAGGTTTTTAGCTTAGGCTTTCCCCAAAGTATTTTCATGTGTATTGTGTGATTAATTCTTCTTCTTCTAGTTATATTATTCAGCTCGATCTTGAAGCTTCCACAAATTGATAGTAGAAGTAGGTTATAGTATTTTTCTTTGGTTATATTACATTATCGGGTTAACCTACAGCAGAATTTCTACAATATCTCAGAGCAAGATTTGTAGAGAAAATTCTACATGGTATCAGAGCAATATTTGTAGAGAATTTGCAGAATTTATACATGGTATCAGAGCCAAGTTTATCGGAGCTGTGAACAATATACTGAGAAGAGAATTCAAAGTTTGAAGTTCGGGGTTGCAGGTGCAAATCGAATTCTTATCATACTTCAAGGTTGGCCAATGGCGTTCTATGGCTTGAGACTCGAGTATGCCTTGGAAGGTATCTCAAATTACATAGCATGGAAAGATAGAATGGAGGCTGTATTAGAAGACAATGGCTTGAAGGATTTCATTGATCAAGAAATCCCAAAGCCAGCTTCAACTAATGCACAAGATTTGGCTAAGTGGAAGAAGTGTGTGGCGAAGGCGAGATGGATCATCCTTGAGGGAGTTTGAGACCATAATGTCTCGAGTCTCCATGGGAAGGATACTCCATTTTCAATGTGGAAGACATTGAAGGACCTCTACCAAAACAGTAGCAACCAAAGGAAATTGGCACTCAAGGATAAGCTTCGAAGAATCAAGATGGAGAATGGCGATACTATTTCCACATATGTGAACAAGCTCACCACTTGCAGAGACGAGCTTGGCAGTGTGGGAATAACTACTACCGATGATGATATGCTGAGCCTCGCTCTCCTTGGCCTTCCAAAGAGTTGGAATAGCTACCAGGACTCTGTGAATGGAAGGGAGAAACTGTCGAATTGGGAATGACTGTGGTCGGATCTGATGTAGGAGGAGATCAGGAGGAGCACACGAGATGGTTCTTCATCCAAGGATGATGATGAAGAAAATATGGCCTTAGCAAGTAAGGCAAGGAAAGGGAAGGGAGAGGCTTCCGATTCCAAATCGAATTCTTCTCATGGAGGGAAGAAGGGTGACAATTCTAAAGTGAGATGCTTTAATTGTCATGAGATGGGACATTATGCGACTAATTGCCCATCGAAGAAGTCAAAGAAGGGATCCTCGGAAGGATCAGAAGGTGAGGCATTAGCCTCTCAGTTCGAAATGGACATTACCCTCATCGCATGCATGGTGTCATCGATGATGGGTTGTGTTTGGTATCTTGACAGTGGAGCCTCATTCCACATGACTGGTGATAAAAGTTTATTCAGTGCCTTAGAGGAGAAATACCTCAATATGCGCATAGAGATGGGTGACGATGAAAGGTATAGTGTTTCAGGAGTGGGCACGGTTGCTTTTCAGAGGGTGCATGGAGCTCCTATCACCTAGACAGATGTGAAGTATGTGCCTGGACTAAAGAAAAACTTGGTATCAGTCGCGATGTTGGAGGACAAAGGCTATGATGTTGTCTTTAGTAAGGGAAAGGTTTTCCTTAGACACATCACCATGAGACAGGTGAAACAGATTGGTTCACGAGTTAAGAACATGTATGTTCTTGAGGTTCAAGATGCATGCAAAGCCTTGAGGAGCAAGGAAAATGTTAGAGACTTGGTGGTTGAGAGGGAGATTAAATTACCTCTCAACATGCAGCCCCAGAAGAAGTCTCAGACAATTGTGGAGGAGCCACAACTGGAGAAGCAAAGAGCGAGATTTGTAGAGAATTTTCAGAATTAAGGAGACAGAGTGAAGAGATCCACTCATGCAGATACCTCCATTAGGGGGGAATTTCGATCCAAGTGGGCAGAGGGATCACATGCAGCCATACCTCCAGGTGTGAGGTGGGTCTATGTGAAGTGATATTCCCATGAAGGCTGAAATTGGGTAGGGTCCATTGAGAGGTTTTATCTCATGGATCGTACCTTGCTATGGGAGCCCAAAGTACATAGTAGCAGGAGGAATCAGTGGGATTGATGCAGTTAGAGATCAAAGTGATAGAGGCTAGAGTAGTCAGATACTAAAGAGCGTAGAGAAGGATTGACAACAATGCAGAAAGGCAGAGTCAACAAAAGCGCAAAGTTTTCAGTTGACAGAGGCAATAGCAGTCAGAGACTTTGACGACAGATGCATCATACTAATTCACATTGGATGTTTTTTTTGTTTCTGTAGTTGTTTGTGCAACAACACTAGAGAGAAGTGTTGCATGCATAACATTCCAAAGGTTCACGATCGGGATCGAGTTGAATTCCTTTGTTGTTGAGAGGGAGTGTTGAAAATAGCAACAAGAAATGATAAAAATAGGATCTAGAATATTCCAATTTTAATTTGTCCTTGAATTAAAATTATGAACTAAAATCGAATTTCAAGTTACTTGGAAATAATTAATTAAGTTAGTTTGACTTAATTAGTTAGAGAATTTCAAGTTAGAAGTCTTTCTGAAGTCATGCAAGAGTTATCCCTTAAATTAAGGAGATAAGTTTGAGTTATATTTGAGTTGTAATTAGTTAACTCAGTTTACTGAGTTAAGTCCAATTAAATTAGTTCCAAACTATTTGAGGAACTAATGGTGAGATAACAATCAGTTGATGCATGCATGCACTCAACTAGTGTACTCCGGTTAACTGAAGATTCCCTCATCAGAAACTCATGCATGTCTATTCTGAGAAAGGCCCAGTTGAGATTAAAGACAAGGATAGTGTACTATCAGTTGCATGTGTTTTCCTATAAATAAAACTCATGCATGCAGAAGGAATTAATTCCTTGAGGATTGCGCAGTTCTAACAGTGTGTGAGAGTGGTCATCCACTTGGTCAAGGAAGAATCATCCCAGAGGAACAGCGCAAGGAAATAGGATCTTGGAGAGCAGAGAGGAAGGCTTGTGAGAAGCTAGGATTGCCTATGATCATATATGAGGATTGTACTGAGAGCTAAGGCTTTGTATAATTCCTATGTATTTCCACCTTGTATGATAATACAGATAGTGGGGTTTTTAGCTGAGGCTTTCCCCAAAGTATTTTCATGTGTATTGTGCAATTGATTCTTCTTCTTCTGGTTATATTGTTCAGCTCGATCTTTAATCTTCCACAAATTGATAGTGGAAGTAGGTTATAGTATTTTTCTTTGGTTATATTGCATTATCAGGTTAACCTACAGCAGATTTTCTACAGTGTCTCAGAGCGAGATTTGTAGAGAAAATTCTACATGGTATCAGAGCGAGATTTGTAGAGAATTTGCAGAATTTCTACACATTTAGAGACTCAACTAATTCAATTGAAACAAGAAATCAACATATTTAAGCCAACCCCTGGAGCAAATTCATTATCTAGTCACCATTGCTACCATATTGGCTGACCTTCTGAGCTAGATTTTCCTCTTTGTTCTAGTTGGGGTTTCTAGTCATGGCAAGTAGGAGAGATGATATACCTGCCTTACCAGTTGATATTAAAGGAAAATATGCTCCCAGTCTCTTCTATCACGTATTTTTCCAAAGAATTGCATGTAAGTGATGATCGCCCCCTCTTTTTTTCGGAGTGAAGTTGGGTTTTATATGAAATTGGGTAAGATGATTCTTGCCATATATGAATTTCTAAGATAGAAGTATTTGTTTGTTTGATGATTTACTGCAGCAGGAATGGGGTATTTTTCCACGTTTTTCCAATTTTTCTTTCTTGTGGTATTATTCAAAAGGCTTTTTTCTGATGTGTTGGTGAGATAATGAGTCCCATTCAAATGGAATCAGTATTTCCTTCATGCTACTCTCATTTATTATCTTACATTTTATGTATGTACCAAAGTTAGTTAGATGATCTATCTATCTATGATCAGGGCTTCACATTGCATACATGTATTTGTTTCAAACCCTGGCAGGTGTAGAGCCTTTTTCTGTGAGAGAGGGAAGGTTTTTGAGTTCAGGAACTTGGTTTTCTTCCATCATCAAAAGGACATATCATCTCCTACCAACCAAACTGGGTGTGACATTAATAGGATACTTTATCCTTTTAATATGATACTTACATCATATGAATGATGTGCAAGATGATTTTGTTTACATTTGTTCTAATCTATGTGTCGTAATGTTAGAAGCTCTTGCATTAAAGCATTCAATAACACCATATGTGGATTTGCACATTTTGGAAACTAACAGTAGTATCAAGTTCCAATTATCACTATCATTAACAAGATTGTATTTTCTTCTTTGCTTCCTACTTTTCTAATTTTTATACCCTTGAATTTTGGATCTAATATGTTTCTAATATGGATCTGATTTGGTTCAAAATAATATGTCAATTTTCCTTTAAGTGGTGCCTTAAAATCTGGGAAAGATTGTAAAAATGGAAAAAAATTAAATCTGGCAAATTGCTAAAAAATAGGCTTTAAAGATCCATTCGAAACTTCCCAAAAATGACACCTATTGGAAAACTGAAAGAGGTTTTTGTAACTCAGCCCGTTCTTGGAAAAATCCTCTTTCATTTTGAAAAATTAATTTTACAATTCTCAAAAACCGTTCTCAAAATTAATGACTAAAACAGAAAATCATTTAATATTTAAATATGGAAAAATAGGTTGCAAAGATTACTTCATATCTCCCAACCCATGATAGTTGTGTAAAAACTGAGAGGTTGTTTTTTGAAATGATCTCCTTCCTAACATAGACCTATTTTGGTTTTTAAAAAATCGTTTCCAGTTGTTTGGAAACTTCGTTTGAACAGTAACTAAAATAGGGAAAAAACAAAGTGTTATAGAAAATACGGTTGTCAACCAAATATAGATCATTGTCAACCAAATATTGGTCATTGCTTGCATAATCTTTCCTGAAAAAGGTATTATAAGAAATGATGAAAATGATATGGATTTAAAGGAACTCTTTACTCTTCAAGTTCTTTTGGCATCCCTCCTATACCAGGTGATTTATATATTCAAATTTCATCACACAACTTTTCTTACCTGAATCTATGCAACTCATATTGAGCCACTATCACAACCAAGTGTTGAAAGCCATTAGAAAACTCACTCAACATCACCTTGCATGTAGGTGTATGATGTCCATGTGTGAAATTTACTTTGTATTTTATGCTTGAATCTGGTTATTGTTGCTTCTAGAAGTTTTCAGCTATGAGTAAGATGAGTAGTGCCCTTTATAGCATCTATGCTTGTCTAGACGTAGTATTCATGTTCTAGAGTTCAAAGATGCTTCATTTTGAGCATACCCACCATGGAATTCTATAAGGAAACATCACATTCATATTTTCCATCAAATACTTCTCGTGCATTTCCCAAACTTCCAGACTTTACATACATGTCAACAATTGCATTTCCAACAAGGTTATATGAATCAAGCCCACTTTGGATAACAAAATAATGGACCTACATTTCAATTTCTAGGTTGGGACATGCTTTAAGAAAACTAGAAAAAATGAATGTATCTAGGCTCATGACTACAAATTTCATTTGTAAAAATAGCATCATGGATTACTTACCATCTCCATTCTATGAAAATCCTAAAATGTTAGCAGTCCATGAAATATATCTCCTTCAGCAATTGTTCCAAAATTATATGTTCATTTGACATTTAAGAACACTTTGAATGCATCCCTATAAAATCATTATTCACAAATACATCAGATTCAAACCCATTTTCTTTTTATGTGGCATGGATATATTTTCCTTGTTGCAAGGCTTCTAAGTGAGTACATGCTGGAAGGACACATGTAAATGTTACCACATCTAACTTTGTACCAGACAAATCCATTGGAGAAAACGATTCAATTGCCTTACTAACCCATCCATTCTAAGCATAACCTTATTATGTGACAATGGATTCTCTTTCCATCATATAGAGGTGGTGGTTGACTGAATGCCCTCAAGGTGTAAGGAAATGTACAATTGTCAAGTTGTCTACATGCCAATTGCATTTGGTTATGGAGTGATAGCAGCACATCATACAACCCACTCATGGTACTCGCTCTGATCATTGTATTCCATAACAATATGTATCGTTCTAGTGTCTTGTCAAACAATTAGCCTGCAGAAGGATAAATTCCTGCACTTTGCTTACGTACTCATAGTTTGGTTTTCATAAAATTTTATTTATTGGAGTTTGGTCATTTGGGTATGAAGTTGTTTCCAAACTTACAAAGATTGAAAATTTGAGAGAAATTCAAAGATTTTTAATTTTTTCATGCGCCATTGTTATTTATTCACATATTGAGGGCATGACCATTTGAATTTGTGTGTTTTCTTGCTTACCAAATTAAAGATGATTGTTTACACCAATTACACTGATGAGCTAACCATTAGATGCACCATGTGAGAGATAATACAAACACCATGTTAAGCACTTCACTCTCCACCTGAAAAAAAGAACCACAGGGGCTTAGTCTTGACCCACTTATAGGTGCGTTGAAAAAGGTATTGATATAGCTTTGCACTTTACTCTTATCAATCCTCAATAATAACAATGGTAAATATAATTTTGTGTTTCAACCTTGACAAATTATTTTTGTCACTTTGTTTTTAATTGATGGATTATGTAAGCCCAACTTTGACTTGGAATCTCTACTTTGCACCCATTTCTCATTTATAATCTTTGAACTAAAAATGAACCTTTTGATTTCTCTTAAAGATATACTTTGCTTCCCATGAGAATATTATTTGAATAATGCTTTAGTAGATACTTACCTTCACTTTATGATGATGGCACAATTCACTTTCAACTTCAAACTCTTCCCAACCTGTGGATAACATTTCTTTTGGTGTGGCTTGTAATGTTGGCTCTACTACATAGTTGGTTAAATCTGTTTGTGATAGACCATGGTGCATAGGCTCTTCCTTGCGTATTGGAACACACCCTTGGTGGCTTAGATAGACCTCTAGCATTGCCTTTCATCACCAAAGTAATGTCACCCTCATCACTCTCCACTGTGGATACACATTCCAATAGGACACCATTGTCACTCCAACAATGAAATGGCCTCAAATTCAATCATGTTGCAATCCTGGAACTGCAAACCATGTTTCAAATATATGCTTGTGAATCATGCATGAATTCTTACAATTATGTGGGTATACATAAGAGAAAATCTACACTCATATCCATGTTCAATTTGCACTCTTATTAGTGGGAAAATTATGCATTTCATTCTTGATTTTGGCATAACAAATCCATGGTCGTGGATGATTTCTCGTTGCATCACAGGTGCATGGGTGTGCCATTTTGTTGCACAGATTTCTATGATACTTGGGAGATTGCTATCAAATCAACACAACAGTTTATCTGTGACTCATGTGCAACGGTGCAATATAGTGTCGAGGAGGCATAATTAAGAAGAGTAAAGGGCACATGCATGGTGAAGGCATGCATCAACAATCTTGGTTTGTTTCCAGTTTTCGACCTTTAAATTTCTATTCTTTCAAACTTAGAAAACTACAGTTTAGCTTAGTTCTTGTTTCATATCACTTGAATTTTTGAGTTGCTATTCTATTTTGATTTGTTTTTCTAGTTTTAGGAAAGAGAAAGAATTCAAATAGATAAGGCATCGATCCCAAAGAAAACATTGAACCATCAAGTGCACTTGGTACTGGGAACATGAATGGAAGTGGCCACCATTTATTACTCAAAACATCAACTAGATATGATAGTGGTCTATTACTCTAACTGTTAATATAATATACGCTTTGAAATTGTTTACAGAGAGCTGACTTTGGAGCCAAAGTTCCTCAAGTATGAGTTGAGGGTTGTCCATAAAGGTTTCATGGTCATAATATAAATAAAGAGATATGGAAGAAAATAACCACAAGATGGTGGGGTAACATCCATGTGCAAAACAATTTATTTTTGAAACTCATTTAAAACTCAGTGATCATGTTTTGAATTCACAAGCCTATAACACCACCTGTATGTTTTCCAAGTTTACATGAACCCATTACTCTTTGAAAATTAGGATATGATCTCAACTCATATATAATGTACTTTGACAACTTGTTCCTCAATATCCAATATGGTTACTATTGTCATTTTGTTCTTTTTCTTCAAAATCATCAATATGATGACATTATTTTTCAATATCGAGGGTTGTTAGAAGATGAGAAACATCAAGAGAATTGTCCTTCAATTTGTCATGGAAAAGCTCTAGTCAAAAAAAAATAGAAGGTAGTTTCTCCATATGCTAGAAGTTTTTGAAAGTTTTAAGGCACTTCCTTTCATCTACAATCATTTCTTCCCAATTAAGGCATTTCAAGGAGCTCATATCCATGGTCACAATATCAGAGGTTCATATGAAAATCTACACTAGCATATATCCACCAATCCCTAAATGATGGCACACATGTTGAGTCTTTACTCTTTCACATCACAGATTTCATGGAGCCATCCTCTTTTCTTGGGTATAGAGCTTGTTATAAGTTATAACAAACTTTGCAGATGGATCTATGCTAGCATGGCCACCTATCCTATGGATCTACCTGTTGGCACATCTATTGAGCTTTGTTACACATTGGAGGGGGTGATTAGAGAGAAGAGGGAAGTTCTAGTCACTGGAGCTTTTTTAGCGTATGATTACAAATTATCATTTTTACTCATACTATTGTGGAGAATTCCTCTTGAATAAGATTCATGTTGACCCTTAGACCACCCTTACTTGGTCATAGAAACATGAAAAGATTACAACCTTCCTAGAAGGGATGTCTTTCGTTTATGGATAATTGGTTGCGCGATTTTATCACTCTTTAAAGTAACTAAACCACAATCATTAATTATCAACCAAGGCAAGTATTTTTATTTCAAAGGCGTCTACATTATCTATGTTGATACATGTAACAGCCAAGTAAAATAGAAAAGATGTCGTTGAACACGCTTGCAGAAATTAAAGCACTCTTACATAATGGAAATACAAGCTTGCAGTAATTAAAAGGCACACTGCAGAAATGGAACAAACTCGGCAAGGAAAGAATCCAAACTTCAGAATAAATATAGGTGCACCATACTCTATCAGCTAAAGATATAATAATAGTTGAATAGCATAGAATTGATTAACTTGTGTAACAGCACACCATAAATCTGAAAGCAGAGGTGTATCTATCCCACAATAAAATGTGTGCAATAGTAATAATAAATCCACACTAACACGTGACAAACAAATATCCTATTAACACTATGATCCCTGCTAAAGAGGAGGGCCCTTCTCCCTAGTAGGGTGCAAGAGTAAAACGAAAACTAGTTAAGGTTTCAACACAGAAAGTGCAGCAAAATCACCAGATATATGCTCGTATTAAAAATAGTTGAAGAGTACAAGATCAAACTGTCGGTATTATATTTCTTCCATCCCCCTTCACATGAGACTAAGATCTTTTATAAAGTCTTTACAAATCCCCAAAATTAGGAAAATTAATCAATCATGAGAATTTGTGATTCTCATGCTAATTAAGCTAATAGAAATAATAAAAGGACAGAAATTGTTACAAACTACTTTTAATAAAGGTTTGGTATGGTTACACCACTCTTGTTTAGACATAATTATAATTTCTCAAATATTCTTAGTTGTCCTCATGGAATTACTTCATGCGAACCTTGACAGTTGTCTTTGAAAATGGCGGTTACAGTCTTGACAATTCGCAGTGCAAAAGCAACTCACACCGTGTAATAGCAACAGTTGTTCACCCATGGCTATTAGTATTTATGGAAAAACTTGAAAGAAAAAAATGCAAAAGAACTCTTCCAAAGATACCTTGGTTACTCATCCTAAAGAAAGCATTGTTTCATTAAATACTTAGTAGAAAATAGCATAATAATGCGTCAAAGAAAAAGGTTGCTTCTTTATCAAAGGGAGTGGCTTGTACTATGGAAATTGTAGGTTCAATGAGGAACAAAGGCCAAAAATGGGGAAAAGGATACCTGAAATATCCTAAAATATTGCACCCAACATCTCCCCCCAACTGAAGCCACTGCATGTCCTCATGCAGATTCTTCAGAATCTTCAGGGTCCTCATCTATTGTGACACTGGCATGTTGTTGATGTAGTTTTGTGAAATCATAGGTGCCAGCAATATCTTCATCATCTTTCCTATACCCCTGGGTAGACACGAGCCGATGTGTCCAGGAACGTTCATCATACTTGCTCAGGTGGAAGTGAGGCTGGTATTTCTCAACCGGGAGCCAAATCAGGGGAAACTTGAATTTGAGCCCCATCTAGAAATCTCCCATCATTTTGAAAATTCATACATATTCAGGGACTTGAGTAACATCTATCACGAAGTTGGGGTACCCAAAGGGGTCCCATACTTGTAATTTGTCATTGCAAGCTTCCCATCGTTTCAGGCTTCCAACTAATGCTTTACATTTCAATTATTCATAAATATTAAAGCAAAACCCAACAATCCTTCTCCTATAGAGGGACAGTTGTTCTATCATGCTAGGTTTACTGAGAAACTATTTAAATTCACACCTCATAATAGTGGCCATACCAGGTTCTAATCTTATCATCAGGGTTGCTTTTTCTTCATTCATAGCATATGATTTTGTGGCAAGGTGAAAATCAATTTTATTCCTAATTAAAGATATGATATTTCGTAGCTAAAAATCTCCAACGTAGGGGGAAAGGTTTACAGCCATCTTGAAACTAGAATGCTCAACAAATATATTATGTAGGAAGAGTTCATATAACAAACTTCACTCAGCGAAATCGCACGAGCGAAATACATCCAGAACAGTTTTAATGGAAATTATCCTGTAGAGTATGTTCTCATGGATGGCCCTCAACTGAAAAAAGATAAAAAAAAAATCCCAAAAGAAGATTAGGCAGGATAGAGATGGCGACCTACAACCTAAAAGGTTTAGGGTTAACTCATACATTTTACCTTTCTCTTCAGTCAGCTTCTTGACTGCTTGTTGTAGTTGTTGTCTCTGTTTTTCCTTTTCCATCTCAACTTTCCTCATTTCCCACTTTATCAGCTTATTTGTCATCAGTTCTTCGACCCACTGATCCTTAAGGGTATGGATATCCTCCTGGTGTTCCTCCAAAGAAATCACTCCCTTTTTTAATGGAAATTTTCTTTCAATTCTGCAATTCTGATATCAACAAAAGTCTTTCTGAATGCCACCCTGCTTCAGGGTCCTGTGTTATTTTATGTGTAATAGCAGTAGAGGGTGTAATAGCATCTTGTGTTTTGAGCTACTATGCCTCAGCTGTTGGTTCTTGTGTATCAACGGCATCGTTGACATGTTCTTGTGGAACAACTCTCAAATTTTCTTCCTTAAAAAACTTTGTCTCAATTGTTGGTTCTTGTATATCAGCAGCATCATTGACAGGTTCTTATGTATCTGTTTCTAGGTTAAAATCCATGGGGTGATCTGTTTCAACTGCTTGTTCTTGTGTGTCAGTAGCATTGTCAACGGGTTCTTGTGTGTTAGCTTCCCATCGTTTTGTTTGGGTTCCTTCTGAGATGGTGTCTGCAACGTCAATCTTGTACCCTGTTGTTGCCAAACCCTTAGCACATGCTATACATAAAGGCCCCCGTGTGGTTTCTGATCCTAACTTATCAATAGCCTTAGCCAATGTATCAAGACCCGGAACCTTTGTTTTCATTTTTCTACCTCCTAATTGTCGCTTTAATCTCTTATTTTATGCTTCTAGCTTCTTAATTTTAAGCAGCAAAGTTCAGGTTTCATTGTTAGTTGATGAAGAAGTGTCTTTATGCTTGTTCTATTTCCTCTTCTTCTACTTCTTTGTCTCTTCTAGCTTCTCCTTTTGTTATTTTTACTTGCTTAGTTTCTTCTTGGACAGTGGCGAGGGTTCTAGTTTCTTCTTGGACAGTGGTGATGGTTCTAGTTGAGAAACAAACTTAACCCTTTTCTTCGGTATTCTTCCACCCATAGGTTTCTCAAGTGACCTATTATTAATTATAATTCCCGAAGGTTGTCCCTGCTCCTTAGTTGTATCATCTTTCCCTGGAGCATCTATAGGAGTTTCGGCTTGTCTCTGCCATAGGGCTTCTGTTCCTTTACTAAAAAAAATTTCCCAATTTCTTCCTTGTTGCTCCAAAGCTTCCATTATGATCAATTTTATGAGGCCATGATTGGTAATGCGTCTCTCTAGATGCAAGGATACCTTTATCGAGGCATCCATGTGTTTCAAATTTTTCAACAAAAAATAGGGAATATTAATGAGTTTCCCATGTCAAAGATGGCTCAGCAATGGAAAATGATAATTGAATACTATTGGTGAGCGCCCCTCACATGTAATGTGCATGATAATGAACAAGGAAACATCGTTCCACAATGAGGAAGGGAAAGGCAGTCAAATCATCTTCCCTTCTTGACCAATTGTTCTTCTCCTCGCAAGAATTCAGCTTTAAGGGTTGGGTCATTAATTTTTCGGATGAACCACCTCTTCCCTTAGGGTCGAAGCGTTGTTAATCTATCAATCACTTACTTTGTAATCTCTAGTCTTAGTCCCCTTATCTTTGTTTGATTCATGTTCATATTTCGAGCAAATTCCAAAGAAGCACTCTCATCTGACCCCCTGAGTCGCTCGAAAAACTCGATCCACTCTGCTTCTCTGAAAATTTGGTATGCTTTCGGGCATTTTTCCAAAGCCTTGATGGAATCTGCTTCATTCCATATTGTTTGTTGGGTTGTGTTATATTCTTTCCATGACTAGCCCACGTAGTTAACCGGGGGGTTAGAAGGGGGGCGGAGACCCCCCTTCGTTGCGCCAATTGCGTAGCGGGGGGAGTCGCAGGGTGTTTGAGGGGTGCAGGTAACCCCACTCTATAATTTTGATTTTGGACCCTATATTAGGTTAGGCGAACCTACCTATGGTTTTTTGCATGTTTTCGCACATGGTTTTGGATGCGATGGTTTTCAGTCCATGGTTTTAGACGCGATGGTTTTCGATCCATGGTATTGGATGCTTCAGCATGTATAAATATGTATTGTAACATTGAAAGGAAAATAATGAAAAATCAAGCTGGTAGTCCCGGTTTTGGGATCCAGCAGAAAATCTCTATGTATATGTGTTTTATGTGTTATGCTCTTGTATTATTTATTTTATGTGTTTTAGAATTCATATGCAGGTAATTTCTGTACGGGGTTAAAACCTACATTTGGTATCAAAGTTGTTTTGGCTTCAAGGGAACGCCTTTGTTGCTGAGGGGTTTCGCTCGGGCTTGTGGTAGACCCTGTTTAGTGGGAGATCTGGGGAATCGATTCTGGTGGTGAAAGAAGATGGCGAGCAGTGGAAAGATAGAGATCGATAAATTTAATTGTCAGATTTTTGAGTTATGGAAACTCAAGATGGAGGATCTGTTGGTGGATAAAGATCAGTGGATCACAGTAGATCCAGGTACTAAACCAAAGAGTTTGTCCAATGAAGAATGGAAGAGGTTGGATCAGAAGGCAAAGAGCACAATACAATTGTGTGTCTCAGATTTAGTATTGCTGAATGTATCAGGGGAAGCTACGACAAAGGCTTTGTGGGACAAGTTAGGGACTTTGTACCAATCTAAATCTCTGGTGAATAAACTGTTCCTACAAAAAAAACTGTATAACCTGAGGATGAAAGATGGAGACTGGTGACGGAGCATCTAAATGCATTTAATACTGTGGTAAGTCATTTATTATCTGTTGATATTAAAATTTCAAATGAAGCTAAGTGCATCAGTTTGTTGTGTTCTCTACCATATTTGTGGGATAGTCTGGTTATTGCAATAGGTAGCAATGCAACTACCTTGCAGTTTGATGAAATAATCTCATCCTTGCTGACGGAGGAGATGAGACAGAAAAATATGGAGAGCCATAATGGCGATGCCTTGTTTGTACGATGACGGTCCCAGAACAGAAACAAAAATAAGTCATCGAGTGGGAGATCTAAATCTAGAGGGAGATCTAAATCTCCAGGAAAACCTGTAAAGGTGTTGTGCTGGAAATGCGGAAAGGAAGGGCACTACAAAAGGGACTATAAATCTAAAGCTCCTGACAAAGGAAAGGGATCTGATGATTCTTCTTCTGCAGAGGCGAAAACCACCTCAAATGAAGGTGGGGATGTGTACTTGGCTTCTTCAAGTACACATGTAGATCATGAGGCATGGTTGATTGACTCAGGTGCATCCTTTCACTTCACTCCCCATAGAGAGTGGTTCTGCGAGTATGATAAATACGATGGTGGTGATGTCTTCTTAGGGGATGATAGGAAGGCTAGAATCATTGGTCGTGGAAAAGTAAAGTTGAAGTTGCAAGGTGGAAGGTTAGAACACTTCCGGGTGTTCTGCATATTCCTGCATTAGCCAGAAATCTAATTTATGTAAGCAAGTTGGATGATGCAAGTGTAAAAACAATGTTCGAGAAGGATACTTGCAAGATGGTTCGGGAAGCACTGGTATTGATGTGGGGAGTTCGAATTGGAACTCTGTACAAGCTGCAAGGTAGCGTTGTTGTTGATGGGTGCAACAGTTATGTGGTTCCTGAAAGTGGAGCAGAAAATCTAGTGGTCTCTGGAGAGAAGACCATGTTGTGGCATCAAAGGCTTGGACATATTAGAGAGAAGGGCCTTCGAATACTTCATGGTAAAGGTATGGTGGAAGGTATGAGTAATAGCTCTCTGGATTTTGATTTTTGTGAAAATTGTGTATATGGGAAGTAGAATTGGATGAGTTTCCCCTCTGGTGGTAAGAGGGCGAAACAGATATTAGAGCTTATGAACAGTGATGTGTTTGGACCTGTGAAGGTTCCATCACAGGGTAAGTCTGTGTACTATGTATCCTTTATAGATGACTTCTCAAGGAATACATGGATATATTTCCTTAAGAAGAAATATGAAGTCTTTGATGGGTTTAAAGAATTTAAGGCTCTGGTGGAAAACCAAACAGAGAAGAAGGTAAAGGTGTTGAGGATAGATAACGCTGGAGAGTTTTGCAGTAAGGAATTTGAAGAATTTTGTAAGAAGTGTGGTATAGCATGGCAAAAGACTACTCCATACACACCTGAGAAAAATGGAGTTGCAGAAAGAATGAAAAAGACGTTGATGGAAAGGGCAAGAAGCATGCTCAATGGTGTCGGGTTAGGACAAGAATTCTGGGCAGAGGCGGTGGAGACACCATGTTACCTGGTCAACAGATCACCTTCATCAACATTGGAGGATAAGACTCCACAAGAGGTATGGACTAGTAAGAAACCCTCTCTTTCACATCTGAGGGTATATGTACATGTTCCAAAGGAGAAACGAACCAAGTTGGATAGTAAATCTGAAAAGTGCATCTTTATTGGATATAAGGATGGTTCAAAGGGTTATAATCTTTGGAACCCAATAACAAGGAAGGTTGTGTACATCCGAGATGTGGTGTTCAGAGAGGTAAAAGATTTTATTAAACATGAAGTCTAACCAAAGGAACCTGAGAAGATAGAGTTTGAGCTAAAGGAGGAAGAATCAGACTCTACAGCAAAGGAGGAATCAGAAAATGAAGAGCCACAAACTCCGGGTGTGAGAAGATCAGTTTGAGAAAGAAGGCAGCTAGAAAGGTATAGTCCATCTGCTTTCTGTTCAAATTTTTCTTTATCTATTACTGACGATGATCCCAGAACTGTGAAGGAAGCAGTAGATTCAGAGGATGGAAAACTCTAGAAAGAGGCCATGGTTGATGAAATAGCATCTTTGCACAAAAATGAAGCTTGGGATCTGGTGGAGTTGTCGGCTAGAAGGAAACCCATTGACAGCAAATGGGTGTTCAAGAAGAAGACAAATGTAGAAGGAAAGGTGGAGAAATACAAAGCTCGGTTGGTAGCAAAAGGTTATTCCCAGGTGCTGGGAATTGATTTTGGTGATATTTTTTCTCCTGTTGCCAAGGTAACTTCTATTAGATTACTTTTATCTGTTGTTACTGCTTTTGATTTTGAGGTAGAACAGATGGATGTGAAGACAGCATTTCTTCATGGGGATCTGGAAGAAGAGATCTACATGAAGCAACCTGAAGGCTTTGTGGTGAAGGGTAAGAAAGAACTAGTATGCAAGTTAAAGAAGTCTTTGTATGGGTTAAAACAGTCACCAAGGATGTGGTATCATAAATTCGATACATTTATATGAGGACATGGCTTCACCAGAAGCAAAGCAGATCACTGTGTGTATTTTAAATTAATTGGTGACCGTGTTATTTATCTAGTCTGGTATGTGGATGATATGTTGCTTGTTGGAAATGACAAAGAAATTATCCAAGATTTGAAGACCCATTTGTCCTCCAAATTCGACATGAAAGATCTTGGTGTTACAAAATATATTTTGGGCATGGAAATTAAAAGAGATCGGAGAAAGAGGAAGCTCTGGTTAAACCAGAGGAAGTATGTCGAGACAATATTGTAGAGGTTTAATATGCAGGATAGTAAACCAGTGAAGGTTCCTATTCCTATAGGTGTAAAGTTATCTGTTGAACAGTGTCCCAAGACACAAGAAGAGGAAGAGGACATGTCCCGTGTTCCATATGCAAGTGCAGTCAGTAGCCTGATGTATGCGATGGTCTATACTAGACCAGACATTACACATGTAGTGGGAGTATTGAGCAGGGTTATGTCAAAACCAGGGAAGGAGCAGTAGACAGCAATGAAGCGGGTTTTCAGGTATTTGCATGGCACTAGTGATTATGGTTTATGTTACCAAGGAAGACCAGGATTGGACAGAGTGTTGGATATTCGTGGCTTTGTTGATGTGGACTGGGCTGGAGATCTGGATCAGAGAAGATCTACAAGTGGGTATGTGTTTAACCTATTTGGAGGTGCAGTCAGTTGGATGAGTAAGAAACAATCTGTAAAGGCACTATCAACTACAGAGGTAGAATACATGGCAACCACTCATGCAGGCAAGGAAGCAGTTTGGTTGCAGAGATTGTGTTCAAGTATGGGGTTAGCACAGGGAGCTATAAGGATAGACTGTGACAGCCAAAGTGCAATTTTCTTAGCAAAGAACCCTACATATCATTCAAAGACAAAACACATTGATGTTCAGTATCACTTTCTGAGGGATATGATAGAAGACAAAAAGGTGTTGCTAGTAAAGGTGGACACTTTGAAGAATACTGCAGATGCATTGAAAAAATTTGTGAGCTCTGAGAAGTTATCTTGGTGTAGAGAAACAATGGGCATTGCAGGGCTAGATAAATGACTAAGCTCTCTTGTGGACCCCTATGGAAAGAAAACAACAAGTGGGAGAATGTTGGGTTGTGTTATATTCTTTCCATGACTAGCCCACGTAGTCAACCGGGGGGTTAGAAGGGGGGTGGAGCTTCGTTGCGCCAATTGCATAGCGGGGGGAGTTGCAGGGGGTTTGAGGGGTGCAGGCGACCCCACTCTATGGGGTTGGTTTTGGACCCTATATTAGGTTGGGTGGACCTACCTATGGTTTTGTGCATGTTTTTCGCACTTGGTTTTGGATGCGATGGTTTTCGATCCATGGTTTTGGACGTGATGGTTTTCAGTCCATGGTATTGGATGCTTCAGCATGTATAAATATGTATTGTAACATTGAAAGGAAAATAATGAAAAATCAAGTTGGTAGTCCCGATTTTGGGATCCAGGGGAAAATCTCTATGTATATGTGTTTTATGTGTTATGCTCTCGCATTATTTATTTTCTGTGTTTTAGAATTCGTATGCAGGTAATTTTTGTATGGGGTTAAAACCTACATTGTTGCTCCTCCCATCCTTTGTTGTTATAGACCCTTCACTAATTACTGTAATAGTCACCATGAACTTTCACCTACTTGTCATCACAATTCTTGAAAAATATGTGCAATGAGGGTGCAGAGCTACGTCGGGCGGATATCAAGGCAATAGGAAAGGATATCAAGTTAGAAAGTTATGTGATATGGGTTATCATTTCATCATTAATTCAAAGGTGTGAAAATCTGACTTGGATACGGTTTGAATTAATGAGATGATCATTCATGCAAGGTGGTAATGATTAATGGGTATTGTCACCTCAAATCGGGTTATGTCATGAATCACAAAATAATTCGTCCCGCCACCCCCCCAAGTCAAATGCAACGGCCATCCTCAGTCGTCAAAATGTAATGACATATTAACTGCCATAATTGCTAAATAAAGAAAAAAAATAGTATTCCTTTTTTGAATGACTTACCGGAGGGTGATTTGATTGATATTGATAGCAGAGTGCTAGTGATGGTGATTATTGAAGTGGACAAATGCAACCAGTTCCATGCTATAGTCGTCTCCATCGGATCAGCTGCTACAGATGTAACAGCAAAATAATTTTTCCATGATGGTTGAACAAATTTGTAGCAATACTTTATTACAACAATGTATTCCTTTGAGGGCATTGCAATTTGCGCCTACAAAAGAATTCTCAAAATAATACAATGAAATGAATAAAAATGGGCTTGTAACAAGCATGTTGTTACACATATGTCATGGATGTCATGTTGTTATAGAACTTATTAAAAGGAAAATGTGTATCAGCTACCACAAAGTGGTTTTCAGCTGGTCTACCTGCACCCCACAAGAGGTTTTCACAGACAGATTTTTTTTTCACAAATAGGTTTTCACATATGAATGTTCAATTTTATATTAGGGTAAACTAAATCCAATATATATTTCCCTATATATAATTGATCTAAATACACATTTTCGATGTGTATATTTATCTTCGTCATATATATATATATATATATATATATATATATATATATATATATATATATATATATATATATATATATATTATTTTTCCTTTTTCCTTTTGGTGTATCAACTTCCAACAAAAGTTGGTTTTCAGCTGGTACACTTATTGGAATTTAAGAATTTGATAGCACAGGAGAATTTTCCCCTGCCCTCATAACTTGAAGATCAAATCCTGAGACAATGTTAACAAATGAATCCTTTGAGGTTGGTTTATTATATAACCGAAGATGATGCCCATTGGAAAGCAATGGAACTTTGGCACTATCTATGGTAATTAATCTCATGGTCCCATTGTCAAATATTGTATCTACCTCATAAGGACCTAGCCATCTAGTGCAGAGCTTCCCCTTGAAGTCTTTGAATCGTGAATCATACAATAGAGCCCAATCGCCTTTCTGAAACACCTTATTTTTGATAAACTTGTCATGCCACTTAGCCCTCTACCGCTGGATGATGTTTGTTTGTTGGATGGCAGCCAATCTCTTCTCATCTAGTTCATTTAACTAGTTCAACCGATGTTTCTAAGTTGTAGTCAAATCCAGGTTCACTTGCAATGTTGTTCTGAGTGTTTTTATTTCAAACTCAATGGGAAATAATGGGTTTTTACCATACACCAATTCGTATGGTGAAAATCCAATAGTATTTCTCCATGTAGTTATATATGCCCATAATGCTTCTGGAAGTTTATCAACCCAGTTCCTCTAGTGGTTGGCTACAATCTTAGTGAGAATTCCTTCAATAACCTTATTAGTGCTCTCCACTTGACCATTTTCCTGAGGATGATATGGTGAGGTAATTTTGTGACAAATATTGAATTTCTCAACTAACCTCTGGATCAAATGAGATGTGAATGTGGTCCTCCATCTGTCATTATTTCTCTAGGTACTCCAAAGTGAACAAAAATGTCTTCAAATAAAAAATCTAAAACAGCCTATTCAGTTGCCCTGGTTAGTGCCTTTGCTTCAACCCATTTTGTGACATAATCTGTACATACTAGAATGTAGGACTTCTGCTGAGATGAAGGATTAATTGGTCCTAAAAATTCTAAGGCCCACTTCTCAAATGGTTCCAAGACTATTTGAGGTTGTAATGGAATTTCATCTGACCAGAGTGGTTGACCCATTCTTTGACAACTGTCACATCCCTTCACAAATTTCTTTGCATCCTGGAATATGGTAGGCCAATAATATCTTGTTGAAAGCACTTTATGCCCTATCCTTTTTTCAGTAAAGTGTCCTCCACAAGGTTCCTCGTGGCAGGCTCTGAGGATGTAAAAAATCTCATCCTCTCTCAGACAATGCCTAATCTAATGATCTGGCCCTGTGTAGTGGAGTTATCCTTCTACCCAAGAGTATCTTTCACTTTGCTGAACAATATTATTCTTTTCTTTTGAGGAAAGATGTTGTGGAAATATCCCTAAAGCAAGGTAGTTATCTAAGGTAGTTATCTATGTCTGCATACCACAGTGAGTGAGTTGAAATAGCAAAAATATATTCATTTGGAAAAGAATCTTCAATGGGCATGCCATCACTATTAATAGTTAGCCTAGAAAGAAAATGAGCCACTACATTATCTTTTCCAGGTTAATCTAATATTGTTATATCAAATTCTTGTAACAGAAGCAAACAACGTGTAACCCTACCATTAGTAACAGGTTTCTTCATTAAGAAATGAATAGCAGAGTGGTCAGTGCACACAAATACTTGATAACCTGTAATGTAGTACATAAATTTATTAATGGCATGCACTACTGAAGAAACTCTTTTTTGTAATTGTATAATTTAACTCTATTGGAGTCAAATTCTTGTTGATGTAGTAGATGGCATATGGATTCTTGTCTTCTAGTTGACCTAGCACAGCTCCTACAGCAGTATCAAATGCATACGTTGATATGTGAAACGGAAGGTCCCAGTTCGGTCCTCGCAAAATAGGGGTTGTTGATAAACACTTCTTTAACTCTGTAAAGGTGCATTCACATTCCTCTGTCCAAAAAAATTTCACATCTTTAGTGAGCATAGAAAATAATGGGGATGCAATTTTTGAAAACTTTTCTATAAACCTCCTATAATACCCTACATGTCGCAAAAAACTACGTACCTCCTTTTGTGTTTTTGGCAATGGAATTTTTAGAATTACTTCTATCTTAGTAGGGTCTCCTTTTATTCCTATGGAATAAATATAATTCCCAAGAATAATTCCTTCATTCATCATCATGTGACATTTTTCAGTGCTTAAAGCAACATTAGTTTGCTCACATCGTTCTAACACATTTTCGAGATTGGCTAATGCTGGTTCAAAATCCTCACCATGAGGTGTAAACTCATCCATGGATACCTCTAAATAGTCATTTAGAAAATCTACAAATATCTCTAACATTTCCCTTTAGAAGGTTATTGGCACATTACAAAGTCCAAAAGGGAGAACTCTGTATGCAAAAGTCCCCCAAGGGCAAGTAAAGGTGGTTTTATCCTGATTCTCTAGGGAAATTTGTATCTAATTATAACCACTAAACCTATCTAGAAATGAAAAGAATTTTTTTCTAGATAAGGTGTCAAGGACCTGATCTATAAATGGCAAAGGAAAATGGTCCTTTTGAGTGGCTATGTTAATTTCTCTGTAATCTACACAGACCCTCCACTTTCCATTCTTTTGGAACAATAACAAGTGGGAATACCCATTGGCTGTCAGATATGGGATAAATGAAGTTAGCATTTAGAAGCTTTTACAATTCTTCTTTTACTACTTCTTTAAGTGATGGGTTCATACACCGTTGTGGCTGCCTAACTGGATTTCAATCTCCCTTCGATTAGATGTGGTGGGTAAACAGGTTGGGGTGAATGATTTTCATGTATGTGTAATCCCATGCAAATGCCTTCATATATCTCTGTAATAGTTGTAACAAAATCATGTTTTGTTCGGGAGTCAAATTAGGATTAATATTTAGATTTTTGCCTAGCTCTATTTCAACTGGGATTCTCTTGAGATTAGGGGCGGTTTTCATATGTTCTAGACTCAAGTCTTCCATGGTATCTTCTACCCCTAAATCATCAATAGAAGTAACAACAAGGGAATTACTGATAAAGCCATTGATAATGTCATCCTCTATTTCATTCTTAAAATATTGGGCTTTGCCAAGAGTGAGGAGTGGTTGGGAATGATTTGATTCAGGTTCAAATTCATCCCATAAGGGATTTTCCAAATCCTTACTTGGTTTTGCAGGAGGATAAAGGCTAAGGTTCTTTGTGGCTTGTCCATCTGAAATCATCATGAAGCCCAACCTACAACCTATGAATGCATCCACAGTGGCCAACCAAGGCCTTCCTAATATCAAGGGATGTCCCCCCAGATTTGATTTGGTTTGAAAAATAAGAAAGTATGTTAGGTACCTCCAGGAATCCACTATGATGACTACATCCTCTACCATTCCTTCAAGTTTAACACGTGACCTATCAGTAAGTTCTAGCACTGTAGGTGTTTGTCTCAGCCTGTGCAGTCCTAAAGTGGTGAAGATTTCCTTAGCCATTACAGCGATTGTTCCCATAAATCAATTAATGTGTTCGGAATGGGTTTCTCATCAATATAAATAGTGGTTGTAGGATTCCCTGGGTCATTGTATTTAGCCAAAAGAGGTTGACCAGTCATTAGTTCCGACAATTTTCCCATCACATGGATGGTAACAGGATCTTTGGGCTTCCTTCCAGGTTCTTAACACATATGTCTCTTACTATTTTTACATAAATAGGAACATACTTAATGGCTTGCAACAAGGGAATCCTTGTGTGCAAATTCTTTAACTCCTTGAGGAAATCATATTTGAGTTGTGGAATCATCCTAGTTTCAACTAATCTTTGCGGATATGGAGGATCCTTAGTCACTATAGTAGTTGGATTAGTTGTTACAGATGTGTCAGCATTATTTGAATTAGTTTTTACATGTGTATCAGTTTCATCAAAATCCACATGATCAGCCCTGGGTGATTCACAATCCTCTTCAATACTAACAGGGGAGGTTTTTGAGTTTACTACTTTTTTTGATCGAAGGTGGATCTCGTTGCATTCAACAGGGGTAATGTAGTAAGTCTAGAAAGAATTGGGGCTTTTATATTCTTAGTTTCCTTATTATTTGGGTTAGGTTTAGACTGTGCATGTAATTGGGGACGTCTAGGAGGAGGAGTAGCAGACAATGAGAGAGGTGGAAGTTGTAATTGTTGTCACACCGGTAATGAAGGAGGGACTGGGCCTAAAGAATTTCCCCGCCAATTCTAAGGCCAAGAGTACGAATGAGATGGAGGATACTGAAAAGGTGGAGAAGGAGACCATTGGTTCTATTGTGAAGGAAATTGAGTTGGAGGAGGAGTGGGATATTGCCATGGAAATTTCTGAGCATTATATACATTATTCCATGGATTGAAAGAAAAATCTTGAGACATACATGGTGGTCGTGGTTGCCAAGGCTTCCTGGACCCAATAAAGTAAGAAGATTGGGCCTCCTCACCTAATTCCTTGAGTGTTGCCTTTAGTCTTGGGAGCTCTAGACAGTATCCTGTAGAATTCTCTAGGTCACAAAGATTTCACAAGTTAATGTTGTTGACTCTGCATCCCTTCATGGAATGTTTCTCTTTACCTTTTGAGCAGAACATGGCCAAGGCCTTACCAACTTCATCCTATGCTTTTTTCACTTATGTTGTCATCAATTGGGAAGATAAGGTACTGAGAAGATCAGTCTTGAGATTCTCGAACAGGTTTCCAATCTCAGCTCTAGTCACACCTCCATTCGCGGATTCATTTATTTTAACAGAGGCATCCCATGCCATACTTCTCCCTCATGAAGATCCTCATGAACACCTTAAGAAAAGTTTTATTTTATCATCGTATGGCTCCTGAGATATATCTCCTTTTCCTAATAGGTTCAACATATCAAGGCAACCATCTATCATTCCTTGAATAAATATTATTTTCAAAATATTCGGATCCAAATCACTATGTTTGGACCTTTGTCGATTATAATGGAACTATTCCACGTAATCTTCCAAGTTTTCTTCTTCCTTCTCTGTCATTCTGACTATCTCCTCTCTTAGATCTCTAGTTTGGCAATAGTCTTATAATTTTGCAAGAAATGTATTCTTCATATCTCCATATGTTTGGATAGTGGCAGAACATAGTCCCATAAACCATATTAATGTTTGTACTTTCATAGTGGCAAGAAATAGTTTTAGCTTCTGAGCATCTGGAGTGTAGTCATAAATCCTACATAGAACATTAAACTCAAACAGAAAAGTATCAGGATCTTTTATAGTCAATCCTTGGAAAGGTGGAAGGGTTGATAGAGGGATTTTTTCATAGGGGATTCTCCCCTTATATCACTTATTGGAAATTCAAGAGTCGTAATAGTGGCATTTGTCTCGTTATTGTTGCTGTTATCCCCCATTGGAATTTCTCTTGATTCTTGTTATGGTGAGTATCCTTCTAAATATTGTTTGGAAAAATGTTCTGTAGATAAGGATTCTTGTGATAATTGCTCAGATTATTTTGGGGCTCATTGTTTTACTGTACTGCTTGAGTCCAGGTATTGGAAAGTGAAAGAATGTTCTTCTGATTCTAGTTCTTGATATTTCCCATTGGTTTACCCTTGTTCTTCTAATCCAATATCCTGACCACTAGTTTATCCTTGTTGTTCCTGAGTTGAGTTTACAGATTTGGGGGTTTGTAGGCTAGTTTGAGGAAAATGGGGTCCTAAAACAGAGGAACCAGATACTCCTGATTTTGATGTAGAAGCAACATCTTTCTGTGGGCCTGTTTTTCTCATGTCCCTATGTGGTGTTGACTTCTCTCTTTCTAATTTTGAGATCAATTCTTGGATAAATTTTACTCTCCCTTCATCAGTATTTTTCTTGTTCTTCTTGTGACGCCTTTTTCCTGTAGATTTATTAGATTTCCTACGTTTTTCTTCTTCTTCACTCATACATCCTACACATGGACCCTATGTGTAATTATTTGCACACCCTAAGTGTCCTAATTATTATAGTGGTGAGCCCGATCAGGTATGTTAGAGCAATACATAGGTTCTTATCTCTCGTCTTACTTCCTAGTGCCTGTAAAATTAAAGACACTCTATCAAAAGGAAAATCCAAAGTTTACACACCCTAACTATCCTAATTATTACAGTGGTGATCCCACTTGGGTATATCAGAGCGATGTGCAGGTTCTTACCTCTTGTCTTACCACCAAACGTCTGTAAAATTAAAGACACTCTATCAAAAGGAACTTCAAAAGAAATCATTGGTTGATTGTATCGTTAACAGCCTTCCCCGGCAACAGCGCCAAAATGTTTGCGCGATTTTATCACTCTTTAAAGTAACTAAACCACAATCATTAATTATCAACCATGGTAAGCCTTTTTATTTCAAAGGTGTCTTCACTATTTGTGTTGATACATGTAACAGCTAGGTAAAACAAAAAAGATGCCGTTGAACATGCTTGTAGAAATTAAAGCACTCTTGCAGAATGGAAATACAAGCTTGCGGGAATTAAAAGGAACATTGAAGAAATGAAATGCACTCGACAAAGAAAGAATCCACACTTCATAAAAACTTCATAATAAAGATAGGCACACCATACTCTATCAGCTAAAGACATAACATTTGAATATCATAAAATTGATTAACCTGTGTAACAGCACACCGTAAATCTGAAAGCAGAAGTGTATCTATCCCACAATAAAACGTGTGCAATAGTACTAAGAAATTTACACTAACACGTGACAAAAAAATATCCTATTAACACTGCGATCCCTACTAAAGAGGAGGGCCCTTCCTCCCTAGTAGGGTGTAGGAGTAAAACGAAAACTAGTTAAGGATTCAACACAGAAATTGCAGTAACATCACCAGATATATGCTCGTATTAAAAATAGTCGAAGAGTACAAGATAAAAATGTCGATATTATCTATGTTTCGTCCCCCTTCACATGAGACTAAGCTCCTTTTTAAATTCTTTACAAAGCCCCAAAATTAGGAAATGAATCAATCATGAGAATCCGTGATTCTCATGTTGATTAAGCTCACAGAAATAATAAAAGGATAGAAATTGTTACAAACTGATTTTAATAAAGATTTCTTATGTTTACACCACTATTGTTTAGACATAATTGTAACTCTTCAGATCTTCTTAATAGTCCTCATGTAATTACTTCATGTGACCCTTGATAGTTGTCTTTGAAAATGGTGGCTACAATCTTGACAATTCACAATGTAACAGCAGCTTCGTGGTGTAACAGTAGAAATGGAAAAACCAAGGTGTAACAGCAACTCACGCCATGTAACACCAAGTAATAGCAACAGTTGTTCACCCATGGATATCAGTAGTTACGGCAACACCTGAAAGAAAACATTCATAATAACTCTTCCAAAGATACCCTAGTTAGTCATCCCAAAGAAAGCATTGTTTCATTCAATACTTAGCAGAAAATAGCATAATAATACGTCAAAGAAAAAGGTTGCTTCTTTATCAAAGGGAGTGACATTGTATTAGGGAAATTTTAGGTTCAATGAGGGAAAATGGCCAAAAAGGGGAAAAGGATGCCTGAAATATCCTCAAATATTGCACCCAACAATAAACATGGCATAACTTCCACCTACTTCATGTTTACTATTTATTGTTTGCCTTGTCTACTAGAAGTTGATTAGTAGATTAGCAGATGTTTAGGAGTTGGTTAGGAGGAAAAAGTGTATCTAGAGAATAATATTATTATTCTATTATCAGGAGATGGAGCTATAACTCTATTTAAAGAGTATCTCTCTCCATTGTTATCCATGGTTGTGATTGAGGATTTCCCCTTGAGCTTTGTTGATTATCTTGAATGCAATGCAAGTTGAGGATTTCTATTATGAGGTACAATGCTTTTGGTTCAATAGTGCTGAATATAGATGCTAGAATTTCTTGCATCAAATGCATTCATGAAGGGATATAATCCAGGTAACCTTGTTTCTAGTTAGAATAATTTAATTGGGGTTCATTCCCCCTTTGAATCTTTGTGTTTATTGTTGTAAAATGTCATTATGTGTTTTATTTCTTAATTAATATTATCCACAAATTACATGATATTGTACTAGACACACCCTCATGCATGTTTGAAGAGTTTTCTTCATCCAAATTTATGTTTTGGTGGATAAGAAGTCTGCAAGATAGGACTGTTGTAGGTTCTTTATTTGGGCTACATGTTTCCTTATCAAAATAAGAAAACAACCCTTGAATTTTGGATCTGATTTGTTGTTGATAGGGAGCTAATTTGGTTCTAAATAGTATGTAAAACTTCCCTCCAAGTGTTGCCTTAAAATATGGGAAAGATTGTCAAAATAGAAATATGTGTGTGTGTGTGTGTGTGTGTGGTGAATTGTGCTTTAAAGAGCCATTAGAATCATCCAAACCATGACCTATGTTGAAAAAATTAAAGAGGTTTCTGTAAATCATCTTGTTCCCAACAAAATATTCTTTCATATTTGAAAATTACATTTTCAGCTTCTCGAAAACCATGCTAAAAATGAGTAAAACGAGAAATCATTTAATATTTAAATCTGGAAAATGGGATGCAAATATTCCTTCTTATCTCCCAAAAAGTGATATATTTATAAAAACTGAGAGAGGTTTTTTTTAATGAGAAAATTCCCAAAAAAAACCTCGTTTTTTTATTTCAAAAATTCATTTCTAAGTGTTTGGAAACTCCCATTGAAGACAGTAATTAAAACAATGAAAAATAGAGTGCTATAGAAAAATTATAGCAATGGTGTTGCTTTGTCACTTCACATTCACCAGTCACTCCTTGGCCATAAAAATATCAAAATTTTTATGTGACAAGTGGAAGCACAAAACAAATATATTCCCTCATGCATTCATCATACCCCACTTCAAATTCGGTCTTCAATACTCTTTGCTGGCAATTTTAATTTGATCGGTTGAAATCATTATAGCTTATGGCTTTTATTTTGGTAGTGCCACCTATTGAATGACATGTCTCACATGTTGTCTGATGATTTGGCAGTGCCTCCCTTATCATCTTACATATCATTCGTTTCCTTCTATTTTGGCAACATCTTCATCTTATAGTGTTAGAATTGGCGCTGCCAAATTAAAAGGCAATGTTCATAAAAATTTGGTAGAACCTAGACTTTAGGACCCCAATTGAGCTGACCTCAAAACTTTGAATGTGATAACATGTACTATCCCATTCTATAGAAACAATGAGGTCTTCCTCTTATGTTTTGGAACATTGGCCTTCTTGACTGGTGCTTGCATATTCTTCTCATCATATAATTTTTTTTCAAATTTTTCTTATGGCCCACTTTTCCACAATAAGGACACTTACAAGTCTTAGTAATCACTTGACTCATCACTCATGTTATTGTCGTGATGCTTAACAATCTTTCCTTGGCCTTGAATTTCCCTGTGAAAGCCATTTCTGAACCTTCATTCCCACTGCTATTTCGAAACTGCTTTTTCCAGTTGTCTTGTTGTTAGAGTTTAGTGCTCAAATCATCAAACTTCAACTCAACATCTGTAAAAGTATTATTAAGGGTTTCAATAAAATACTCAAATGAGGTTGTTAAACTCTTGAGAGTGATTAATGCCATCTATTCTTCCATTTTATGTCCCACGGCATTCCATTATTCTCAAAGCACTTTTGTCTTCAACAAATGATGTTGTAAAGACGAACTTTCATCCATTCTGCTTGAAAACAATAAATTTTTAAGGGAGAGGGCTCTACCTTTCTTTGAAGTTTCATGTAAATCCTTCAGTTGCTTCCAAATATTTACAGTATCACCTTTGGCCTACACTTCAGTGATCATTTATCTTTTTTATTCTGCCCATCAAACTTGGTTTGATTATTTTGGTAGTTGTTGGTTGTGTCTCTTTACCCAACACAAGTTGATCCAAATGCATGTGCTAAAAAATGGTAAACTTTTGGTTATCATTTTATGTTATGTTAGACAAACTAGCCATTAGAGCACAAAAATTGAACCTATATGTTGCTGAAAATAAAATGTGCAACTAAAATAGAGACTTGCAGTCAAGGAAACTATGTTTTTACCCATAGTTAAATATTGTTTCAAAGAATATATTATCGAGGGTATGGAATGGAACTTAACTGAAATTTTGGGTAGGACATTATAAATTATTGGAAAAATAATGGCAAGGATATCAGAGATCCATAATAGGTCTTCCTAGAATTGGTCTAAAGCTCTGATATCCTTTCTCTATCTTCTGTGTTGTTAATTGATTTGGCAATGCTTTTCTTCTAAAACCATTGCTTTTAGGATCACTATTCTCTTACGTTTCCTAAGGAATTGGTAGCGCCTTTTACAAACTTCTGAGCTCTTGCATTTCTAGAGAATTTGGCAACGCTCTCTTAAAACTCTCCCTTCTAAAACTGATTCTTGGCCTTCATTCAATGGAATTTCCAAACCCACTTCAAATGCATCTGTTCGAATGATGTTGAATGCATTCTAGAAAAAGGGGCACGTCTCATCTTGAATGTCATTCTAAAATCACACAAAATCTCAGCTTTTATTACTCCAAGACATGGTCACATTCCTTCATACTTTGACCAGCAATCTAGCGAAAATCGAAAGGTATATTCAAAGTATAAAAAGGGGAAACCCCACATACGCAAAAAACCAAAATGTGTAGTCGTTGTAAACTCACACATATAGTTTTATGCATAACTCATTAATACATACACTCACAACTTTGAAATGATAGAGCAGAGGAGATCGAAGGAAAATATGAGGTGTGTTGTAGCTCATCTTTCACTATGTTCAAAATGTAAAAGAAAAAATCATATATCTCAAAAACACAAAAAAACCATAAAAGAAAAATCAAAATTATTTGGATGGTGGCTTATTTTCAATAAATGGGATTAATGTCGGGTCAAAGGTTGTGTAGGATTAAATAAAATTTTATGTTGTTAGTGGGACCCAACGGAGAAAAGCAGGTGTTAATGATTGGGCAAGTTTAAAGCATGATGTCGTCAGTGCCATCGGGCCTCCCCCACTTGAGAAACCCGAGAACACAAACAGCATAGAGAGTAGCGATGTTGGTGCCCCCATAGATAGTTCAGCAGTAAAACATCCTTTCTATGATCAATGGTCATGATCATCTATGGCACCACTAGCCAGTGGGACTGCTTACCACCGCGGGTGCTCCCATCGGCGGTAAGAGGATTTCATTGGATTCTACGCTAACCGAGCTTGTTTTAACAAGCAATAGAGATTAATGCCATGTCACCAAACACCTGACATCATCCTTCCCACGTCATCATCCCTACGTCACCAGTATGAAATCATGTCGTACATCTATCCCTTCCACATTAAATTTCATTTTTCCCCTCGTTTTTTCCCCGTTTACCCATAAAACCTTGTTTTTACGCTCATAATATGTCTATTTGTTGTCACTGTTGGAGCGTACTAAAGTACACTTGCGTTCGCCATCTTGTCAGTTTCAAATTCCAACGCCATCTTAACGTTACCAAGTATTTATCCATCGTGTACACTTGTTCAATTATTCAAAAAATGTCAAAGAAAGTCTCTATGATGGGTTCTGCAACCCACATTCCTCTTATGGACACTAAAAGCAACATTCATGACCCTTTATGCACACTAAACTTGATGGAATTGCGTTAGAACATCCTCATTGGTCAAATAGAGTCCCCTGTATATTCTAGAGTTGTAAAGTCAAGATTATTCTCTACAATTGTCCCTCAGACCTTTTTCTTCCCAGAATTTATCACTTGGCTGACTTCTTCTCTTTATCCCTAGAAATGTTTTGTGATGAATTCACTAGGGGAGAATATTTTCCAAGTTTCTGCCTTGTTGATTCACCAAGCCCTTGATTTTCCACACTCTGAGCATTATACTTCTTTTTCTAAAGAAACCCTGGTATCTAGTTTCCAAAACTTGTCTGGAGGAGATTATGCCAAATTGTCTTTCCATCTTATGCCAGTTGGACACATTTTATCTCTAGAACAAATTGTGTTTCCCCTAGATAGTTTTGTTGAAGATGTTCAACCAATTTTGCAAGTAATTTCTAGGGTTTTGGGGAAAGAAAATACTTCTACTATTGATCATGTAGTTATAGGAATGTTTAATTTGGTCATGCAACCTGAAGTGACTCTTGATATACCAACTTTTTGGGAGGGTTTAGTGAATTCTCAATTGTCAAACCTAAATCTTACTGGTTGCTTTAGATTCCCATCTCTGTTGGTTTACTTATTCCTCTATGTTCATGTAGAAAGATTCATGCATTTGGGCTTGAACATAATGGATTCTCATAAAAGAAAACAATCAATGGTGAACTGGACCGAAATTGTACGAAGTCACCCTAACTATGAGGGTTTTCCATATTTCATTGCCTCTTTTATGTCAGTTGTCTATTCTATCATAAACAACTTTGTTCCACCATGCCTCTTGCCAAAAGCCTAGTCCTTTTTACAGCTCAGCAAAGATGTCAAAGTAGGAGATTGGTTTCAGTTTGAAGATTATGTTGAAATTAGATTGTATGGAGTAGAGGTTTCCCCTTATAGACTCCCATCTTTTGTACCAATGAGACTATTTGCATTGGAATTCATTAGACAAAGTTTAAATGTAGATCAAATTCATTTTGTACCAGCAAAGAAAGGGTATTTGTTCAAGTTGCCCAAAATTGTTGGGCCTTTTATTGTAAACAATAGACAGGCTATGGAGGAAGTAGATAAAATGCTTCAAGACATGTACTTTTAGCAAGGAGACAAATGGTCCTATGATCCTCATCAAATTATTTCAAGAAGAAGGGTGGAGAATTCCTATGCTCCATACATTCATGAATCAAGGCCTGAGATAGAAAAACTAGCTAATGGTGGTCAATTTGAAGCACAGAAGGGGATGGAGGTTGAAACTCCCCACCCTGCAGAGAAAGGATTTAAGAGAGGAATTGAAGAGGTCATTGATCTAGATGAAGAAACCAGCCACAGTTCCAAGAAATCAAAATTACATGGAAAGGGAAAGGAATCTGAGCCTGTGGTAGAAAGTTCCTCTTCTTCAATTGGTTTTCAATTACAATTAGGAGAAGTGAGATGCACACCTTCTTCTCATATTCCTGAAGAAGCTGAATAGACCTCTATTACTACCTTGAAGGAGTCATATGAATAGGTTGAAGAGAAGAATAAAAATATTAGGGAGAATGTGGCTTCTCAGCTTGAAGCCCAATCAGTATCAGAGTATCATACCAAATTACTGTCAACCATGGATTTAGAAAGAAATCAACTCAAACTTTATTTTTCTCATCCTTCTGCTTTGACAGTTTCTTCTACAGCAGGATTCAAAACTATAAACTTAATTGTGGATGCAAAGGATATTCCATTGCCTGACAAAATCAATTTGCACAGGAAAACTGGGGAACTTATTTACAGTGATTTAAGCAAGGCATCATTGGCAGAAAATAAAGAAGAAGCTTTATTGGGGAAGGTAATAAATCAATTAAAATTAGAAAAAGCCAATTCTAGAGCTTTACATACCCAGAATGAGGAACTCAAGAAGTTAATTGTCAAGCTTGGAGTAAACCTAGAAGATAAATCTGTTGTTCAAAATCTTTTACAGGGGGCAGAATCAAAGATTCAAGTATTGAGGAAGAAGTTGAAGCTACCTACAGTTGAACATGTTATGGCTCCAGAAGTGGCTCAAGTTGAAAAAGAGAAGGAACTCATAACTCAGGAATTACTTGAAAGGAATAAGGAAGTGGCCACTTTGAGAGAATTGAATGCAAGCTTGCAACAGAAAATAAATACTCATGTATGCACAATTGTTGTGCAACCAGATTCTGAAGACCCTGCTGATAAACTTACCAAGGTCATGATAGAATTAAATATTTCAGAGGATGAAATGAAGAAAATCCATAAGAGTTTAGATGACACTAAAGATAAATTGAATAATAAAGAGAGACAGCTGAATATGGGAAAGGAAAGTGCATCACGGCATCAAAAAAACTATCAGACAGCATGTGGCGAAATCAAATAACTGAAGGAGAAGTTGAAAGGAAATATGTCTCTAATACAGGCCAGAGAGATAATTTGGAATGACATCATTCAGCAGGTGAAAGTAATCTGGGATTATATGTTGATTATGGTAGAGGAGAAAACCATTGTTAGATATTTAGAAGTGATCATTGCTTCTAGTAAAGAAAAATCCCAACGAAGTTCCTAGTTAGCAAAGAAAATGATTGATTTTCTTAATTCTAAATCATCTCAAGAATTAAGAACTATGGGTATTGAAGATAGAACAATGTTTGTTCTGGAAATAAATAAAATGTTACTATTGAATCTTTATACAAAAAATATTGAGGCAAAGTTGGGAGAGATTAAGCAACCTATTTTGAAATTCAATACATACTTTGACAAAAGCATCAGGGCAGGATGTCCCTCCTGTTGGGATTAGCAAGGTAATTTTCTCCCCTAGGATACATATGAGACACTGTTGGTCGAAGAAAAAAGAAATATTGATTCTTCACATGAGAAAACAACAATATTGATGGGCTCTACCATTGTGAATTATTCACGGAGATATTTCAAGTTTATATGGTTGGTCAAAACCCTCTTCACAGAGAAACCAACCTACAGTTGAACTACCAACCTCAAGTTGGATCATGTCAAGTTTATCAAGTGCCCAAGTTCAGACTTATCAATGTGGAAAGAGTGCAGAGCATTGATGTCACCAAGTGCAGTTGTTAAAGCTGGACCTTCTACAAATGAGCCTACTCAAGAATCACAAGTCATCCAATGAAAAGCAGCTGCATAGTTTCTTTCATGAAATATTTCAAAAGATATTATATATTGTAATTTTGAGTCAATATATTTTAAGTTTTAAATTTTAAGTCCTAAGGAGGACTAAATAGGGCTTAGAGTAGCTTTTAAAATAGTTTATGGTAGTTAACAGTTTTTATAACTGTCATCTTTGTAATGTCACTACAAAAGACTTTGGAGAACCATTTTTGGGGTTACGAATTTTGACTTTAGAGAGAGAAAAACTTATTGTGTAAGGTGTTATCTTTTCTTGAGTCTAATAAAAGCTTCCTGGATGATTCCAAACTAATTTTTGGATATGATATGTGTTTCCTGCTATTGTAAGTCATTCATTGTTTCCTCTTCTTTTGGAAGAATTTTATGAAGCTGCTAGTTATTTTTATAATAAATATTTACTTTTCTCACAGTACCTGTAAATTTTAATCAAATAACCTTAAAATTGCACTCCATTTTTCCATACATACATTCTCTAAGTATCTCATGCATTCTACTAAGGTTTAAATAAAAGATTATGTAGTTGCAACCTTTTGTTCTAAACCTTCCATTTTTCTATTTCTCACCCTGCTACAACTTTTAATTCATTTTCATAGTCAGTGAGGCCATCCTGAGAAGTATTTCTATTTCAAGAAGTTTTCCTCTACATTACCAGTGAAAATCATCTCTGAATAATCATAATGGGACAACAAGAAATATTTATTAGCTTTTTGTATATATGCCATAGGCACTAACCTCTTCTCATCCAGATGTTGTCTCTAGGGTTACAACAAGGTGTACCAAATTTTAAAAGGACCGACAGTGCATAAATCGAACCATGATTTAACTATGGAACTTCAATCAGACCATGCCGACACATTCCTTCATGGTTCTGTAGAGCGATACCATAGGATTCAACTAGATTTAAGGAAATGGGGTGTTATATCTTCGTCTCAGTTATCATCAACCAAAACAAGGGCGAATTTGCAAATACATTGTTTCTTCAATCCACTGCACTTTGTAATGACACTCAAATCATTATAGGCACACACATTCAAAGTCATTGCAATCCACACATGCAAATACTCCAAGACATAATCCTTCAAATTCTAAAAATAAATACAATGAGAGTTGAAAATGAAAAAGAAGAGATTGATTGAATCTGTTATAGATCTTTGATACCAAAAATGATGTAGGGTGAATCATGAAGACACACCTGCAATGCACCTCTCTCAGCTCTGTCAGATAATTTGGAAGCGCTTTGTAAACTTTTTCTATCTTTTTTGTTTCCAATTGATTTGGTAACACTTCTCAAAATTTATGCACTCCTATGCTACCAATTCATTTGGAAACACTTTCTCAAACCACTACTTCTATGGTGTTGTCAAAATATTTGACAAAGCCTTCTCGATATGGTATTTGTCTATGTCAAATGTCTTTGAAAGCAACTTCAATGCTAAAAAAAACTGAGGAGAATGGAAGAGCAGAGTGAGCTCGAAACCTAGTAATGGAGGATGGGTTTAGCAGGGATTGAGATGGTGACAGGTGAATATCGGAAGCCATATGGCCCACACATGGCACGGCATGGGAGAGACTGTCAGGGCAAGGAGGGCATCTGGAGGAGGATCTGACCACGAATAGTTGCCTTGGGAATGATTTGAAATGGGGCTTTAGGGTGATGGGAGGATGGAGGCCAGTTTTTGCTATTCGGTGTTGCATTATCGTTGTATTGTCGACATTAACAACTTGCACACACCTGCTAAAGGAGAACAGGTTTCTAGGTTCTGGGGGTGCATAAAAACTAAAAATAGTGGAAAGGAAAATGGTCAAACAATGGGATTTCGTTGATCTAGACCCTGATCCTAAGAATATACTGTTAGTTTGGGGCTTGGAGGTCATGGAATAGAATATCAAGCAGTATATTCATCCAGCTAGACTGACAGGAGGGAAGAAAGGTGGTCTGGGAGTGGGATGGAAACAAAGGAAATCGTTAGGGCTTCTGGAGGAGAGTTTAGGTTTGTCTAAACTGGAAAATTGGGGAGCAGGGAAGGAGCTGGAAGGGAAGTAGAAGGCTTTACCACCTGATCTTGACTGCAATGTCAGGAACGCAGAGGCCATCCAAGTATGTAATCATTTCTCTAACCAGCTCAAATATTTCTATTCGATGAGTTTGAAGATATTGTTATCAATTGTGGCCTCAAGGGCCAGGAGGGCCTGAAATCTTGCCTTGTGGAAGATATGGGCTTGGCAGAAACCGGGAGAGGGTTACGGTGGGATAACATAGTTGCATGCAAGAGCCCTTTGCAAGTCAGAAGAAGAGAAACCCTCAATCGGGATTTAAGCTCGTTGGTGGGCTTCCTAGGCTTAATCGGACAGGGGATTTTTCTGAATGGTGGTTGGAAGGTGTAGGATGTAGGGAGGGGTGACAATCATGAACAAGGGGTCTGTTGTGAACCACCATATATTGTTGATCGAGAGGGATTTATAGAGGAAGAGGGGTTTTTGAAAGGAAGAGAGCTACCATTCTTGGTAGGGGAGGTAGCACAAGTCGAAGTAGGAGGTCTAGATAACCTCAGGAACAGTTGGAAGGAGCGGCGTTCAGAGCCACTCTAGGACTTTTCCATCAATGTGGAGGAGAACACACCGGGGGGAAGGGGGGGGCACCGGAAGACAGGGGAAAAACGGAAGAAAAACAAGGTAATTAAGAAGAAAGAGGAAGTTTCAAATCTAGTGTTAGGAGTCGATATCCAAATCAACGAAGCCATGGAAGCAGTGGAGCTAATGTTGGTGCGAAGGGCAAAAGGAAAAGGGTATACTGAAAACTACATTCAAGAATGGACAACTAATAATTGGTAGGAAGCGCCAAACAAATCATTCAAGGTTTCAACCCTCGCCAAGGGTTGGTTCATGATCAAATTTACTAGGAAAGAAGCACTGGAATGGGTTTTGGGAAGGAACTGGAGCTTTGGGAGACATCCTATCCTATTTAAAATGTGGAATCCACTTTTCGACGCTCAGAGAGAGAAGGTGGATGAAATCCCAGTTTTGGTAAGATTTCCTGGCCTCCCTCCTTTTCTTTGGTTTGATTCTGTTTTCAGGACAATCGGGAACTACTTGGGATGTTATATGTTAGCTAATATGACCTTTGCGCACACTAGTGATAAAGGGCTGGCCAGAATCTTGGTCAGTATAAATCCCAGGGAAGGATTGACAAAGGAAATCAACCTTAAATGCAAGGATCGATTATGAACAACTCCCATTTCACTACCATAGATGTCACAAGTATGGACATCTGGAAAGGGATTGTCCTCTAGGTTTCAGATGAAGAAGGAGGTAGAGGAAGGAGGGGGGAGTGGAAGAGGTAATAGGGGAGAAGGATATGAACAAGGAAATCTCGGTCACAGGGGGGGAACATATGGAAGAAGACAAGATGCAGGAGGATGCAGTGGAAATAGTGGAAATACAAGAGGAGGTGGAAACAAATAGAGCACAAGAACAGCAGGGGGAGTCGGCTTGGTCAGAGACAAAGGAGGGAGATGGAAGGGGCTCAGCTCTTCAGCCAGAGGGTATGGCTCTAGATCCTATCCCCTCTCTCAATACTTCCTTGATGTCTTTTATCAATTCATTGTCCAAGCCTGGTCCCTCCAAGCTTATGAATTCAGATAACTTATATGTTAACAATGTAAATGAACAATTGGATAGTATCATTACCTCCATTCTCGATATAAATCTGAACTGAAGCCCGGTGTCTAGTGTAGAGGCAGCTAGTATGGTCGTTGCCTATTCTGTGAGATCCCACTATAACCTCAGGCCTCGTGAAAAAAAAAATCATTCCTGGGGAGGCGGTGGGGGGTTTGGGGATTCATCCTATTCCATTCGGTTCTTGAAAATCTAGAGGCAGAAAGACAGATCCCAAAGGATGCCAAAGGTAGATCCGGGGGTTTGGCCACTAGAGTAAAAGAGGGAAGGTTTAAATTCCTTTCCTCCTGGGGTGTTGACCAGGCTCTAGAAGTAGATGTTTACTCTCTGGAGATGTGCACAAACTTTCTAATCCTAAACATCTATGGTCTCTACCAGGATAGGGCGACATACTGGAACAATTTGCTTTCAAAATATTTTATGGAGAACCCAAATCTGGTGATTGGGGGGGATTATAATTTTTCCTTGGGCCTCTCAGAGACATGGGGACCTTCTGCACATGCCAACCCACTATCAAATTTCTTCTTAAACAAGATAAGTGAGAGGAAATTGATGGACATCAATTTGATCAAGTCCAGACCTACGTGGAGGAATAGGAGAACAGGGGAAGCCAGGGTGGCTAAGAGGCTGGACCGTTTTCTCTTGAGAGAAGAAGTGGTGGCCAAGATCCCAGTTTTTAGACACTGGGTGGGAGAAGGAGGAGACTCAGACCATCTCCCTATCCTGCTTGAAATGAAAGGGCCAAACAAAAAGTCGGCTGCCCCTTTTAAATTCAACCCATCCTGGCTCAAGGAGGAATCATATAACACTTTGGTTAAAAATACTTGGAGTTCAGTAGCAACAAATGAGGATAGGGGGAAAGCCTATTGGTTCATGGAAAATTTGAAGCGATTAAAGAAGGCAATTATCGAATGGCCAGAATTAAGAAATTCAAAGAAGAAGAAGAACTAAAGCAGATAGGAGTGGAACTAGATCAGTTAGAAAGCCCGGAAGAAGATGGATATGAGAATGAAGGCAAGAGGGATAGGATCAAATAGCTAGAGTCCAACCGAAGAAATATTTTAGCAATTAGAGAAGAACAGTGGAGACTAAAAAGTAGGGCAATATGGCTAGCAGCAGGTGATGAAAATTCAAAATTTCTCTAAACCTATGCAAAAGGTCAGAAAAACTCAAATACTATATGGTCATTAAAATCAGAGGATGGAACTCCGGCCAAATATTTTCAGGCATTGTCCCTATGGGGAAGGAAACACTTCAAAAATCTTTTCAAATCCCCTTCAGAAGTGTCAATTTCCGAGGTGGTCAGAACAACTCAAAAATTTCCAAGGTACCTAGAGGAGGAGGAGAATGGAACTATCATGGGGGAAGTGACTAAAGGGGAAGTTTAAGAAATATTAAGGACAATGAAAAAGGATAAGAGTCCAGGTCTGTATGGATGGACAGTGGAGTTTTTTCAACATTTCTTTGATTCCTTACGGAGTGAAATGACTGAATTCATCAAAGAATCAAGGGTAAAAGGATCGATTTATGAACCTTTCAATGCCACGTTCATAACCCTAATTCCAAAAAGGAGGACCCCTCATCCTTTGAGGATTTCAGGCCAAGATCACTATGTAACTGCATCTATAAAATAATTGAAAAATTAATAGCAGTTAGATTAAAGCTGATCCTCTCAAGGAACATATCAAAAGAGAAGTTCGGGTTCCTGGATGGCAGACAGATTCATGAAGCAGTTGGTGTGGCTCAGGAGACCATCCACAACATAAAAAAAAAAAAGCCGAAGGAAAGTTGCTATAGTGAAAATATACCTATCTAAAGCATACAATCAAACGAGTTGGTTGTACATCCGAATGTTGTTGACTCACTTGGGGTTCGACATCAGGTTCATAAATTGGGTTATGGGATGTATGAAAAATATTATTTTTATGATTCTAATCAATGGGGCAGCCACACCTTTCTTTCAGATCCAGAGGGGAATCCGGCGAGGATGTCCTCTCTCTCCTCTACTCTTCCTCCTAGCAGCAGAGGGACTCAATCAAATGATACTTGAAGCAAGGAGAAGAGGTGATATAAAGGGCGTTGAAGTGGCTGTCAATCTACACATAACCCATTTGTTGTTCATAGATGACATCCTTCTCTTCAGTAATGGTAGCAGGAGTGAAACCAGGGTTTTAAAATCTATCCTTGAGTTGTTCCTTAAAGCTACAGGAATGTGTATCAACAAAGATAAATCATCACTTATTCTGGAAGGTTTCAATAGGATGGAGACTAGGAACATAGCAGAGGACCTTCCTTTTGAGGAAAAGAAGATGGTTGACAGCTTCAAATACCTAGGGTTCCATTTAAAGCCTGACAAATATAGGAACCAGGACTGGTTCTGGCTGGTGGCTAAAATTGAAAACATGATTAAACACTGGAGTTATAAATGGTTATCAAGAGCTGGCAGGCTAGTTTTGATCAAATCTGTAATCATGGCAATCCCTGTCTACTGGGTGAAACTTACATGGGGGCCCAAAGGAATTCTAGAAAGAGTAAGGAAAGTATGTAGTAGATTTCTATGGGTTGGTTCAAAATATGACTCGGTCCTTCCCTGGGTGGCATGGGAAAATGTGGCTAGGCCGAAGGAGTGGGGAGGGTGGGGTATAAAAGATCTCATAGCTTTCGGCCTGTCTTTGGCAGAAAAATTGGGATGGAGACTGTTAACGATGGAAAATATGTGGACAATGGTGGTAAAAAGAAAGTATATTGATCCAACCCCTTTGGTTGAGTGGATCAGAAAGCCAGACAAGAAAAATACACAAGCATCTGTGGTTTGGAAGGCAACTCTGGACTCAATCAAAATAATTGAGCAAGGACTTTCCTGGCAGGTGGGGAATGGAGAGCAAGAAAGAGTTGGGAAGGATCCGTGGGTGGGCTGCAACGAAGGATTTTCCCTTTCCCCAAGCATCATAAACCAATTGGAAATAAGAGGAATTTATCACTTGAGCTAGGTTGAGAAAAATTGGACAATCAAAAATTTGGCGCCAAGCATGGTTATCTAGAGGAGATCTAAATCTGGAACCCCAATGGGCGGAGGAATGGCATCACTTCATTATGGAACTTCTGAGATCGAATGTCCGCCTCAGAAACAGACCTGACATCTTACGATGGGTTCATGCTCCAACAGGGAATTACTCTCCAAAATTTGGATATAGTTTCCTCATGTCTAAGAAGGGATGGGAAAATCCGGAGTGGTGGGCAAAGCATATATGGAAACTTAAATGTCCAGCAAAAGAAAGAATGTTTTTCTAGTGCATTCTAAGAAATAAGGTTCCAACATGGGATAATCTCCATAAGAGATCTAAGATGGGCCCAGGCTGGTGCTCCCTGTGCAGAAAAGACGAAGAATCAGTTCAACATCTATTCCTAAAGTGTCCTTTTAATAGAGCAGTCTAGTTGGAAACGGGGAGGTTGATAAAGAAAGATCAGAGATGGGATGGAGAAAACATTAGGGAGGTATGGAAAAATTGGTGGAAGGACATACCAGAGGAAACTATGTGAAATCTACCTTTAATTATAGCATGGGATACCTGGTTGGCCCAGAACAGGATCATTTTCAAGGATCAAATCCCATATTTTGATCACATTGCTATTGAATGTGCAACCATTTATGAGAGTATCCCTGTACCAGTCCAGAAACCAATCATTAGGGGGATTAGGGAGGAACATATTAGGGGCAATATTCCCTGGGCTTACTTCGATGGGGCTTCAGATCAAAGGAATATGTGTGGGGTAGGAATGGTGATTCATATGAATGCACAAATATGCCTAAAAGCCTCGGTGAAGCTAGGCACGGGAACAAATAATTATGTCGAACTTCAAACATTAAAACTCCTTCTTTGTTGGCTTACACACCTGGGAATAAGATCGGTTCAGATTTTTTGTTGACTCTCAAAATGTCATCAAATGGTTTAATGGAGAGAGTAGATGTCAAAACTATATTTTATCTCCTTTGTTAGAATAATCTTTAAATATCAAATAGCCTTTAACTCTATTACTGTGTGCCATATTTACAGGGAATGGAACACTACAACAGACCTCCTATCTAAGGAGGGTGTGCAACAGGTTTTGGACAGCTGGCGCATAAAAGATGTAGAAAATGAAGTGATATGTGTGTCAGGTCAACCTCCTTTTGTGCTCTAAAGCTCGTTTCAAAGCTTATGCTACTATCAGTGTGTTTTGTTTCTGATCACAAAATTTTGGTTATGTTACTGTGATGGATACGCAAACTTATATATGTGGGTTTTTTGTTTTATTGATTATAAACTAAAAAACAATGGAAAATTCTACTGAATGTTGTTGATCTTTTTCATGTTTGGGTTGTTTTCCTCATCTGAGGAGGCCTGGGAATTGGAACCAGTGATCATTTTTTGCTCATTCTGAGATGGGAAAGTATTTTTTTTTTACTTACCAGGCTCAGATTAAAACTCTATATTTAGAGGATAAACATACAATCTTCAGAATGCTTAAGTGCATATACTATGTAACTTTTTATTGCTTTAATAGAAAGTTCAAATTTTTCTTTGGAAAAAAAAAACTTCAATGCTAAATGATCTAGCATATTCGTGAATTTCAATTCCCTCCATATCGATACAATGCTTACACTCTCACAACGAGACCCTTTTCTGCCCTTAATCAAATCATACCTTCAATTCCTTCTTTGTCAACCTTCTTGGCTCTGCTCCTAATTGTTTTGTGTGAATCCTCTGCCTGGATTCTGAATTTGTTCAGCTTGAATCCACAAGGCTGCTCAAAACTTTGCTTTACAATTTGGCATTGTCTTCTACGAACTCCAGTGTAATATGACTCTTCTCCTTAAAATCAGTACCACATCAGTTTCACCATAGGTTCTAAACGTAGCCCTTTAAGCTAAACTATTGGCACGTAAAACCTTGCATAACCATTCAAATTGCACCATAAATTTATGATTGATTACCTGTCATACAATCTTCGAGTTCACCAATCGTAAACCACTATGTCTCGGTCTCTGCGTTAGATTCGAACTATATTCTTTTCTCCTCATACGAGTTTTTATTTCCTTCTTCCCTCGTTTACCAAAATTTGCAACCAAAATACACAAATCAAAAGAAAGGGTATCAATTGTATTCAAAGAGCAAGGTATTATTTTGTGCCTTGGTTTAATGGTGTTGCAAAGCCACACCTCTAGCGATGGTGATACATCATATTCTAAAACCAAGGATTCTGTCTTAACTTCACGTGCTCAAATCACTGCATAAACTACACATTCCTTTATGGCCTCGAAATTGATACAATGAAAATCAAAAGGGAAAGGTAAGGTATCTTAAAAATGATTGAGTGTGCATGCATTAGGTTACAGTTTAATAACAACCATTTATAGATAGATAACGACTAGTGCTTCTCAGCATCATCCCTTCTTTCTCAGCATATTTTGTGTGCCAGCAAGCCCCATAACCATTTCATCTTCAACACCTTTACTACATCTAGTTATTCAACATTGAAAGGAAACATTGACCATCCCTTCACTTGAGTGTGGAAATGTAGTGTATATCCTAGAAATGGATTCTAGTGTTGTTCTATCCAACTCACTAAGTTGGAATTTTTACTAACGTTTATTAGAATTGTTGAATGTTTTACATCATTGGAATGACATCTTAGTTATAATTTATTTGAAATTGTATTATCATATCTACACTTTGATATGATGTAATATGATTATCGTTTCATTTCATATGTTTTAATATTATATATATAATAGAGAAATTAATTATTGCATGAAATAAATAATAATTTTTCATTCTAATGTTTTTTTTTGCAGAACAAGAATCTTCCAGCAGATCTGAATGATCCTTGTCATATCGATCCATATCACTTTGGGTCTGATGATGAGATGGCATATGACTCTCATGATGACACAGAAATAGATGAAAATGAGGCCGATGTCGATACAAATGACAATGATGATGGTCATGATGATCATGATGACGATGGTGATGATGTTGATGAGGCAATTGTTAGTAGCAGCTAGTGACATTCATAATTATAGAGACTGCATCATGGATCATTTTTTATATATTTTTATGATGTTGATTTTCATGGTTACTATCATATGTATCATTTTCATGGCCTCCAATACCATATTATTGAGTTGTATATTTTTTACATGTATCATTTTGACTTATATCAATTGGACACGACTTATCATATTGACTTGTATCATTTTGTCTTACATAATTTATCATTTTTATTTATATCATTCATACATGATATACCATTTTGACTTATGTCTACTGTTGAACATGTATCATTTTCACATGTTATTGATCTACTAGTATGTGTGAATTTCACTTGTTTTAGTTATATATGATGATGATCTTATCAGTATTGACACATCAATTTTTTTTATATTCAAAGGGGTTGATTATTTGGATTCATATTTATTACGTATGATGGTTTTCATTTACTGTTCATGACGGATGTTGTCAAATTCGCTTAAATTATAGATATTTGACTCACTTGTTTTAATTATAGATGATGATCATGTTAAAATAATTATCTTGTTATTTTATATATATTGGATGTTTTAGATTCTATTTTTGTGGAGATTTAATAAGTATAATGATGTTGTTAATTTGTAAGGAAGCATGTTTCCCTAAAAGTTCTTTTTAAATGTTATCCTATAAAATATTTCAAATGCATTCATATGACTTACTATATAATCATATAACTTATTTAAGAGACATGATATATTTAACTAATTAAATTGAAATAAAACATGTTAATCTCGCTGTATAAAAATAATAATCATTTTTGGAAGCAACAATGGAAGCCAAATTGAAAGAAAAATTGGAAGCCGCACTAGAAGCAAAATGGGAATCAAAAAGGGAAGCAAAACAGAAAGCATAATGGGAAGTAAAACTAGAAGCCAAATTAGAAGTCAAACCGGAAGCAAACCTTGGCACTAAACTTGGTGCTATTCCTGGTGTTATTCTGGCATTTGGAAGCAAAAAAATAAGTAACAATGGAAGCCAAATTGGAAGAAAAATTTGAAGCCATACTAGAAGCAAAACTAGAAGCAAAACGAGCAGCAAAACTGGATATAAAATTGGAAGCCAAACCTAAAGTCAAATTGGAAGTAAATCCTGGTGCTAATTATGGCAATAAATTGGCGTTATTCCTGACTCTATTCCCGATGCTCTTTCCGGCGCTATGCCTGGAGATATTTTCGGCGCAATTTCTGATGCAATTCTCGATGTTATTCCATACATTATTTCTGGCGTTATTTCCGACGCAAAATTTGGCGCTATGATAAACATCCTTGTTTGCACCCCAGTTTGCATTAGAAAAGGTGTCCAATTCGTGAACCGAAATACACTAAATTTTGGAACTGTTTTAGGCACTATTTTCCTGTTCTATTGTAGTGGATTTTGAGTCATAGAAAACATGGTATAATCTTATGCTTTAGATTTTGGTTGTTATATTTGTAAATGGCTTTTTTAGTGCTATGTTATTGAGATGAAATTTCAACTTTGTTAAGAACTATGAGGTTTTTGTTAGATTATTAGGTATATGATGTATGCATATTGTATTCCCTATTTCATAAAAGATTGAGCTACTTTTAGTGAATATTTTGGTTAAAATTCAGTGTTTCGTGACTTGTCAACATTCTGCTAATTTCTAGAATTTTCCAAAAAGACTTTTACCAAGCTATCCTTTATCATTTGTGACGGTGTTGGCATCGATGGAGGTTCTCGAATAGTTGCATACATACAGATTGTGCACCAACGTGACCATCTTACTCCCTGACTGTGAGAGAATGTTTTAGCTTGCTTACTTTTGGTGAGCTTGGAGGTGTGGTAACACATAGCACAGAGTCAAAAATGGTGTCATGAAGTCGTGATGTAGCAAATGAGTTGAATGGTAAAGATGAGTCATGTCATCTCATGACCTCTTTATGCTTTGGTTTTTTGCCATTTATTTCTCTGGTGTGCCCACTTGGCTACAACGCAAACCAAATGCCACATCTTCCACCGACCATGGACATCACATACTCATTTTGACAGATGAAGACAACCTTAAAGCTCTATTTTTTAACGTCGAGTAAGGTTATTTAATGTTATTGTATTCATCATTTCTCATTCTAGAACTCTTATTTCATGCCCTAATTTTCCTTTTAAAGTTGCGTAACTCCTAGAGCAAGGTCATCATTTGATTAAGATTTGTAGTTGCATTTTCAGTTAAAGCCTACACCCTTTGTTTGTTTGAAGTGTTTGAAAAATGACTTGAACCAGTGAGGTATTAGAGTTCCTGAAGACTCTAATACATTCTATTGTTCATGATATAATAAAAATTAGCAAAACTACTCTTGCTGACATTCAAACATGTCTACAAAATGCACAAGAGAATATAGTATTTTTGCAGCTTGAATCTTAGTTACAGCAAGAGGAGCTACAATGATATAGACATCATTTTGAACATGTTTTTGTTCATAAAGATCCAATTTTCTAGTCTAAATTTGGTTCCCATCAGTAGTCAAAGATTGATAAAATCAGTGACATTGAGGTTGATTCCCATCATGTTCCCAATACGAGAGTCGATTTGCATGCAAAAGAAGAAATTCAGTCTACACTTCCCAAGTCAATCATCAGACCTTGGGAATAGCTTGTCGTCAACAAGCATAGAAAAGGTCTTGGATATGAAAAGAAGGTGTCGTTCCATACTCCATATTATTAAAAAAACCATCAAATTTCAAAGTGTTATATTTCTTCAATAGAACTCATCTTCAACTACTCCTCTTCCTCCTCCATATCAGACTATCAAATTCCAACATTGTGATAGAATTGGCTATGTGAAATATAATTGTTTTGATCTTCACCTATGTAAGCACACTCATCATTCAAACATATGCTTCAAAAATAAGCTTCCTACAAGAATGAAGATTCACATTGGATGGATCACTTCTTGGCAATGGGCTTCAACAATGAAGAATATATTTCAGTCATACCATAGAATTTGTTCTATAATATTGACAAGACTTGCAGTTGAGTTTTCTCCATCTTCTCACCTTGTATCTAATAGGGGAGGAATTTATGATCATATACAAGCTTCAAAGCTACATCAAGAGAGCCTGAACTTGTTGCATGAGCCTATAGCCAAAGACAATGATACCCATATTCAAAGTTGTAGCCACAGACAAAGAAATGCCCCATGAGCATGCCTTTGGTTTGTGGCCTTCCTTAAACCACCGTAGGTTTATACCTCCCTTTTCAGGTTGATGTTCTCACTTTTTCTATAGGTTAAGACCTCCCTTTTCTAGGTTGGTGGTCTCCCTTTTTATAACTTTAGGGACACTTCCTCTAGCATAAGACGAACAGCTTCTTTCCAGATTTTGAACTATTCCAGGAACTTCACTAAGCGTTCCAGGTTGATATCTCAATGGTCTCCCTTTTCAAACCATTAGGGAGCACTTTCTCTAGCAAAATACTTCATCTTCTAGCCAAATTTAGAAGAGTTTCAAGAACTGCACTAAGCGTTCCAGTGTTGTAGGTCATACCTAAACCATCGCCAATCGAGAACTTGGGTTCTCCCACCTTATACCATCATATTAGAGAGCACATTCAGCCTATTGTTGTCATGCATTGTTGTATTTTTTATTACAGCTCTCTTCTTAGACTCATATGTAGCCCTTCAAATTAAGGAAGGGAATAATGGACACCTAATCTACTAAGGGTCGGTGTGTTGGAATGTGAATGTTCAATGGAGTCCAAGAGACCTTGGAATGTGAAACCAATGGTCATAAGGATGTATTATAAATGTATATCTTTGTGAATAATAAATTATTCAACATTCTATCTTAATTTTCCTATTCATTTGTTTGTGTTATTTAACAACTAAGACCATTGAATTTCTTGCAACCTGTAAACTCTAACCGCGAATGCCTCCTCCATTTTAGAAAATTTGTTCTCAACTCCTCCCACCTCCCCTTTGATTCTAATAGTCAACCATCACAAGAATAATAATAATAATAATAATAATGAAAGGTGTGACAACTCCATTTCCATTGTATATCCATTGGTTGTATGCATCTTTTGGAGGGACGAGTCTATGAAACCACTAGATAGTTAAGCTCAAGAGTGGGATTATTGATGTGTTATAATTCTTTTAATTAAAACAAACCAAATATGTATATTCGTTCTTGTTTTTATTATAGATGAAATTTTTTTATTTAGAGTATATTTTATTTTTATCAAAAGGGACATATGTCATCTTGAGGTTGAGCACGGAAGGAATTACACATATCCCTCATAATGGGTTGCAGAATGTGTCTCTCAGCCCAAAGAATTTTTTTATTTTAATTACTTTATTTTTCTCTATATAAAGTTTATATAAAATTATATTATTTATGGTTGACACTAAAATAATTTTTTTTATTAATATGTTTTTGTTTTAAAGATTGCATGTCAATTGAACTTGGAATAAACCAGCCTAGATCCATCTTAAATATGGATCTACCAAGGGTTGAGAGGGATGAATTCTGCAGTTAAGATGGATCTAAATTGGTACTCTTACATTCCATAATGGATTTCATCGAGCCTTTAAATAGGCTTCATCAAAGAAAATACCATGGAAAAATATGATGGGAAAAACCATGGTTTGTCAAAACCTAGAGCCAACCGCCAATGGTAAATTATTAATTTTCTTTTTTATTTTTTAAAATTTATTTGACCAAGTCAAAATGTTTAGATAACATAACAAAACATTACAACATCCCTTCCACACTAGGTTGGGGAGTGCCTCTCCACGTGATCATAATTAGTTTTAGCTCGATCCTTAAGATACTTTTTCAAATTTTACAATCTTTGAATTAATATAATTCAATTTTTCAATATTTAATATTTATTATATCTTTATATATAAGATAAAATATTTCATTATATAAATATTTTGGTGAATATTCTATTTTGGAATTCTAATTACCATCATAGGTCCATCTTAATTGTGGATCTAGCAAGCACCGAGAGAAATCAAATCTCTCAAGATGCAACCTATTTTTCAATGTAAAACTTGAGGAAATGTTTGCACTTGGTGAGATTTTATTCATCTGGAGTTTGGTAGATATGGAGTTAAGATGGATATATACTGGATTTGGGCTAACATACTAATAAAAAAATTTAACAATAAGAGATTTGAAATTTTACTTGTTTTATATAATATATACATAGTTGACAGCCCCTGCAGACAGCGCAATTGGTGATGATTGTGAAAATGAAGTGTTATGTACTAGGATGTTCAAGATTCAAATCCCCCTAATTTATCTATGTCTACAAAATCGGAATACCTAAGCACCTAATGGTTATATATGTAGCAGTCAAAATAGTGTTAGTGGTTGGAATCGACCTCATGCCACGTAAGTATGAAACTGGCTCAGTTGTTGATTCCTCTAGTCATGGTATATATATATATATATATATCTATATATATATATATATATATATATACATATATTACTTTCAATAAAAGGATAGGAAGCCTCATAGTACTTCCCCACATTTCGTGTATGGTAAACGAGGTAAATCATTGTCCCTGATTACAAGGCCTCACCACAAGGGAATCGAAGAGAGTCAAACCCATGATTAGAAACAACTAACTATTATATTAAATTCTCTTTTTGGTAAACTTTTTGGGAGCATGATAGAAAATTGGGTCAGTGTTTGGGCTAAAAAGGAGGGAAAGAAGGCGAAAAGGCAAGCGAGCTTTAGGCCAAAGCATTCTACCATCGACACTTGATCAAGAAGGTTTGGGATAAACACGGAGGGGAGGTCTTTTATTACTTTGTTGATTTCAAAAAATCTTTTGATACAATTCCTAGAAGCAAATTGTGGAGTCGAATGGAAGAAACTGGAAATTCCAAAACAATATAAGGATGTTGTTCCTAGGTTATATGACCAAGTTTGGGCCAAAATTCAAGCTAAGTAGAGATTTTCAAAATGTTTTGGAAGTGATATTGGGGTTAAGCAGGGATTCCCATTATCCCCTACTTTATTTAGGATAAACATTGTCAAATTAAAGAATTGGATAGACAAGTTTTGTGGTGAGGGGGTTTACTTGACCAATTGTGTTATAAAGTTGCTTCTTTATGTTGATTACCTTATTTTAATGGAAAAAACAACACGAAATTTGAAGGAACACTTAAAATCTCTAGAGCTATTTTGTCATGAGGTGGGGATACATGGGAACACTAGCAAAACTAAGGTCATGATTTTTACCTTGAAGAGAAAGAAGATTCATAGGGAATTTGTTTTTAAGGTAGTCCCTTATAGGTGGTCAATGAATACAACTATCAATTGTCCCAAAAGGTACAAAGAGAGGCCGATAGGATTAATAATTTGGAATTGTAAAATTTAGTAGCAAATATTGCAGAGGGAAATCCTATGATATTACAGAATGAAATCCCATAAACTGAGAAATTTCATATACCACAATACACGTAAAACTGAAACCAATCTTGTAGAGTAAAATCCCATCATATTACAAAATGAAATCTCATTATATAGGATTTATTAGGGTCATTACAGAGAAAATTAGGATAAGTGGAGAGCTGATTCAGAAGGTATGACATGGACTCTGTAGAGTGAATCCCCTAATCTTGTAGAGTGAATCCCATCATATTACAGAATGAAATAGAAGTCTACAGGATTTATCAGAGACATTACAAAGAATGCTATCACAGTGGAGAGCTGCTTCACAAGGCAGGACATGGATTCTGCTTATTCACCACAGAAATTGTTGTTGAAGATGAGAAGAAGCACAAAAGTAAGTCATTCCACAACTACTACAAACTTACAACAATATTAACATCCTGCAAATATTCTCATCTATGAGGAGCTTTGGGGGCCTATAGATTACAAGAGAATAGCAGAAATTCTTCACTAAACATGTTAGTAGCGTACTGATCATCTTGGCAGTTGGAGACAGAACTGGTGTTGAAGCTCTCTTTCCTCACAAACCCAGCAGGGGCTTTCTTGTCATAATTCTGAGTACAAAATTTGACTGTCATTTTCTGCATCTTTCTATTTATATACATTGTTTGAACTCCTGTACAAAATTTCCCACAGAAGAGAAACAAAAGATATTACAATCATATTGTAATAGAAATAAAAGATATTACAATCATATTGTAAGAGAAATGATCTGGCTACTAACAAATGAAAACCAACATGAAATGATGATTCAAGCACTACAAAGCTAAATCAAAATACATTCTGTATTAACTGACTGCATGTGGGCATCAGACTGTCCTTGTACAGTGACTTGAGCTATTTGGCTAGCAAGAAATGAAAAGAATTCAAAACAAAGATGTTATTACTAATCAAGTTTGACACAAGAATAGATATGCATATTAAGGGACACAGCCACCTTTAAAGGAAAAGAGACAAATAATAATAAGATCCCCAGATATATATATAACAATAGTGTGGAGTTATTTCAACGAGGCTTGTCAAGGTAATCCCAGCTATTGTGGATCATGAGGCATTACTTTAAGAGACAATTACGAGATCAGTTTCAAAGCAGAGCTGTAGGAGATGGATCAAATAACAGAGCAGAACTTTATGCTTTTTGGTAGATTCTGAAAATAGCAATAGAGAAAGGTTTAAATTGTCTACAGGTGATAAGAGATTCCAAACACATTGCAGAGAGGTCAAATGGAAATTTCAATCAGGAAAATTTGCAGCTAGCCCATCATTGGACGGAATCAGAGAAGCAAGGAAAAATTCCATGTCATTATCTTTTCAGCATGTCTGCAAGGGATAAATATGAAGGCTAATATATTGTCCAAGTAAGCACTGAGGATGCAAAACAGATGGATGGAGATGATTGAATACCCCATCTGAACCTTGTCATTCAATCTATTTCTAATCAAGCTATTATATAGTAATGACCTTTTGGATGGCTGTTTTGGAAGCAGTGTGTTGTAAAATTTCCATGTTTAAGAAACTGATCGTAAGTAGTTTTCTTTGGTGTCTTGAAAAACCTGGAGGATTGCATTAGGTGAAGGCTTTTGAAATTTCTTAAGAGTTCATGTATGGCACAACACACACACACATATATATGAGAGCACTGGATTTATCAGAGGGTTGGTGGATGGGAGATTGCTGAAGAAGTTGTGGTCAGATTCCCAATTTCCCTATTATCCCAGTTTATGTGGGAAAACTCTCAACATCCAATAAAGGTTGCCAACTACACTCAAGAGAATCAAGTTTTTCTTAAACTCTCAATGAAATTTTGTTTTTTCCTTCTAGCAGAACCCTTTCATTCAGATGTGCTTTTGCATGCTGCAATCTAGAAAAACTTGTTGTCACTTTCATCGTGCCAAAACATGAAGAGTGTAAGTTTCAGACAATAATCTAAAAAGATTTTGCGAACAATTTTTGTCACGTTTATCAAGCCAAAGCATGAAGACTCTAAGCTTCAGAGAAAATTCCATCTTTCAAATTAAACAACATAACATTACAAAACATGCAAGTCCAGAACATAATTTTTTTTAAACTCACAAAACTAATTTCATTACTAATAATTGGGCAAAAGTTAAAACATTGCTTCCTGGAAGAGGGCACATATAGATATATATTAAAGAAAGGGTTGACACGAAAATAAAACACAAATCTCTGTTCTTAAAGTAGTCTTAAGCATGGAATACAATTCAGATTATTTTTTCTGGCTGACTACCGACCCTAAAGAGAGGGGAATTAGTTTAAAAACGTTTTGCCTGCTGGAAACCACATTGAGCTAGCACAGAATCCAAATACCAATTAAATCATAAAGTCACATTTAACTTCAGATACAAGGCATCGCACTAGATATATGGAAGCTTATGTAACAGAACCTACACATAATGATTTGATCTTAGAGAAAAGCACAACTCAGCAAAACATAGTATGTAATTGTACCTCAGCCAAGGAATTGTGTAGATTGAGCTCCTCCTCAGTCGCTTTACGTAGCTCACTGATTGATGATTTATCATCGTCATCATTTGCGCAATCCTCTGCCATCTTGTACCTATATGCAACCCATGAGCGCATCCATTTAGACAGACATTTATATTCAATACAAATCTATGGTTTGGTGTATAAAGAAAGAAAAGTCAACAACCAGAGTCGTGTTTCTTGTATTTCTTTACATTCATCAATTTGTGAATATAACTATTAATGGCTGATAACAAGTTCAAAACACAAAGATGTATAGCACATGACATGTGCAACAACACCCTCAGTGAGAATTCCTATGGCTAAATACCAACTGTGTTTGCAATTGTAGCAAATGACAAGCCATTTGATTAAAGACTGCCCTCTTGAATATCTTGCATTGTACAGGAAACAAAAGTTAAAAACCCAGCCTGTGTCATCTTTGTCAAGTATATTTGAGGCCCAGGACCTCACACAAACATCTATGTTTAATGCAAAATACTAATGTAAGATTTGGTAATAATAAAAATGTCAACAATCAGACTTGTGATTCTCTTATTTCTTTATTATATATTCATCTATTCGAGAAAACACAGAGATACAGAGCGTGAGATGTGCAATAAACCCCTAAGAGGGAATGGAGATGGCTAAATATCGGCTGTGTTTGCAATGTACATAAACCACCAAGAACAAACATCTAAACATCTTCAAGAACAAACTTCATTAATTCTGAAATAAATATAGACCCAATTTAACAATAGTATATAACAATTTGTTTTGAACAACACCAATTGGTATTGAGGCACCATTAATCTCCCATTCTCTGTTAAAAAGCTATTAGATCATATTTGAAGAGCGTGATCGTGAGGAAGAATCATACAAAATGCACATAAACTGTAGCTTCTGCAAGAGGTATTGAGACTCAGCGGAAGGTATCCAAGAAGTTGACGCAGTGAAACAAAACAAGCAGACAACAAACTATGTAAAAGTGGATAAAACGTTTATCGTCACCACAGGACCATAGGAATCCATATAAACTGAGAAATTCAATGAAAAGAAAAACAGGGGGCAAAAAACAAACTTCGCATAAGGGCATATAGCTTACTTGGATCTTGAGTAGTCACAATTGCATTGCCAGCAAAGTCACAAGTACCAGGGGCCATGCCATTCTTCTTGTAGTAGCTGTCAAAAGCATAGCAAGCATGAAAAAAAATAGTATATGGGTTATAGCACGTGCCACTTTGTTGAATTGCTGTACAGTCTGCACCTCCAAGCCCGCAAGCATAGTCCAGAGCAACCTGCAAGCTTGAATCAGGGGTACCAGGCTACACACCAACTTTGGCTTGAGCTGGTTGTCGATGTTGTTGTGGTAGGTGTTGAGGGAGGGGTGTAAGGGGTAACTGTTGGGGTGGTAGGGGTTGTGATTGGGGTAGTAGGGGTTGTTGGTGTGATTGTTGTTGGAGGAGGAGTTATTCCTAATGCACAGGAAAATGCAAAAGACAGCTAAAATAAATATTTGAATGAAGGTTAGCAAGAAGATGAGAATGAGATACCATTCTTTTAAAACAGTTTTATTATCAAGGCCCACATCTCCATAGTAGTTGTCAATTACACTGTTTGATGATTGATCCATCCAAACAACAACATCCAGACCCAAGAAGATGAGCATGGCTTTGAATACAAGATGGATTTTAATAACAGTGATAATGATATACTTTATTTGCTTGAATACGAAGAAGCTCCTAGAAGAAATCTGCTACACTATATCATTTATCGGATTTTAATTGATACAGGCATTTAGGTCTTCAGAACTGGCTGCTACTAGCATTTTTGCTTCTACCAACAATGTTCCAACACACAGGAAGATGCAACTGAAATAAGTAGTTGTTGCCACATAGTGCTCACACCTCGGACACTCCTGAGGTAGGACAACTGCAGAGCTATTCTGCTGCCAAAGTTTGTTAATTAAATTCTTAATTCCGAAAACTAAGGAGTATAGCATGAAATCTGGACGTTGTAGAAAATGGACAATTGTTTGCTCTTGTAAAGCTTTTACTTGATAGTGAACTAAAAAATGTGGAACCAATTTGTCCCAGTGAAACCTGCATACCAACTATATTTAACCTCTCTTTCCTACAAAGTGAAAGAATTACCTGAACTGCACTGGTGTACCCATTTTCAAAGTCTCTCCTAGCGTTCCCCCCATTACATCAAAAAAAATGTTGGGACAAATGGGATCGAACTCTGGAGAGTTTTTCCTGTACATCCTCTAGCTCTCTGTCTACACTAGCTATTCCAACTAAAACATCTTGATGTTTCTCCTCGATTCACCCAATAGAGATCGATATCATCTAAAGCTGTTTTCCGACCATCATAGATACAATCAAAGAAAACAAAGCAAAGAAAACAGGAACACAGAAGAATATGGATGTTGCATCACCATTATTGCCCGATGTTGGTGGAATACTAGTACCACCCAAGCCACCAGATGCAGGTATGCTTGTATTAAGAAGTGATGAACTGCTACTGCTGCAAGTAATTTGGAAAAATCAGAATGCTACAAAACTATAAGTTGAGATATAACACAAAATATATCAAAAATCCAGTAAATCTTGATTCTCAATTCTGTATGAAAACTTGAAAAAGTACTTATTGTAGAACAGAAAAATGAACAAAAGATAGGAGGAGGAATGCGGTTCCTTAGTATATACCTTTGTGGAAATGTGCATGTCCCAGTACCTGTCATCACAAAATCCATAAAGGAAGATTTGCATGAGTGCAATGCATTCTCCAATCTCACACAATTTCAAGCCTCAATTTGTATATCATGTTAACCCATGAAGGGAAGATTTTCGAAAATGTATAATGTCAAGCATATTAATCACAGTCAAATATCTTGAATCTAGCAGAACCAAAACGGTGCACAAAAAACAAAAACGTCTTTTATATTCATATAAACTAGAACAGTAAAATTTGCAGAAGACAGAGTGGGTATAAATGAAACTTAGTATGCATACCCTTAGCTTCTCATAACAAAATCAATAAAGAAAAAAATAATATGCAATATATCCAGGCATAAATGAAAGTTATGTTGTATGCAGAAGAGCAGATTGCCTACAAATATAATTCTCTCTTAATACATCACACAGTTCCATCATTAAACCAAAAGGAAATATCCTGAACAATACAAGTTATCCATAACGAGTGTTTACATTTGAAGGTTGCATGCAGTTTTAAGACAGACAACAGGCAGGAAATGGGTCTATAATCATGTCACTTACTTATCATGGTGGAACCAACAATTGGAAAATGTATATCAGTGGAGGATGTCTTTGTATTCAGATGAGCTCAACCAGGCATGGAAGTGGGTAGATGAATCATAAGCATGCAACTCAACTATCATCTAACACAATGTAAAGATGAGACTCAGCGGAAGGTATCCAAGAAGTTGACGCAGTGAAACAAAACAAGCAGACAACAAACTATGTAAAAGTGGATAAAACGTTTATCGTCACCACAGGGCCATAGGAATCCATATAACTGAGAAATTCAATGAAAAGAAAAACAGGGGGAAAAAAACAAACTTCGCATAAGGGCATATAGCTTACTTGGATCTTGAGTAGTCACAATTGCATTGCCAGCAAAGTCACAAGTACCAGGGGCCATGCCATTCTTCTTGTAGTAGCTGTCAAAAGCATAGCAAGCATGAAAAAAAATAGTATCTGGGTTACAGCACGTGCCACTTTGTTGCATTGCTGTACAGTCTGCACCTCCAAGACCGCAAGCATAGTCCAGAGCAACCTGCAAGCTTGAATCAGGGGTACCAGGCTTTTAGCTCAAAAGTGTATAGCCTATAGATTCAACCTCATAGACACAAACGCCATAATCCTTTTGGACATACAAAGCTGAAAATTAATCTAAGAAATCATTTATATAATACGTACTATATATCAAGTCAACTGTTTAACACAGGTTCGTATTAACAGGGACACCTATACATCTGGCTCTGTGCAGACATGTCTGCATTGTTAATCCACGGATTCCTGTACGAGGAAAGCATGCAAGATTGCATTGATAATCGTGGATAATGGTAAATTTTAACCAGGAGACAGGGGAATGCCATGAAAATTTATCATACTTCATCTCCATTAGGGTTAGGTAGGGCTCATAGAACTACATAACTATGACGAGGGGCCATAAGTAGCAATGACCATAGTAATTGAGATTATAGAGTTCCAACGCAATGGACATATGCGCGTAGTTCTTGAGTACGATTGCACAAACGCTAGCCTTCTCTGTAACGCGTTACTCTCCTGCGACTTCTATAATTTGTTACCCTGTTGCTATGTTTCTGTTTGGTATTCAGTACGTTTCGCTCTTTCTGTGAGTCTTTGGTGGTCATGTTTAGTAGTTTCGGTCAGCAGTCCAAATCTGGAGTTTGGCATCTAGGTGTTACCGCTACTAAAAAGTTATCATGAATTTTTGTCATCTGTTCCTGTAAAGGGAGGGTTAAATAAATTCAATGTACGTGAATAAAATCTCTTAGTTTTCAAAAAGAAGCAGCAAATATCAGCAATGATTTGCACGAATAATGTATGTTGAGAGGATTCTGTTAGAATGCCCTGCGCGCCCTATTCCTATGTATACGCAGTTGAGCATTTAACACATTTCATATAACACTCAGACAATTAGTAATCCATAACAGACCTGTACTTAAAAATTGTTCCCAAGGATCAAAATCATACAAAAAAATAATAAACCCATGTAAATTTGTTGTAAGCATAAGAAGCCACAGTTGAACCTTCACAATCCTGCGCCCTATCCATTCTCATGGTCCTCTGCAACACTATGAGACTCGAAAATGTAGAAAAGCTATTCCCCTCAAATGTATCAGCCTGCAGGCATACTTCATAATCAATTGCAGATTGAATGAGATAGGGATACTTTGAGTAGACATCCAGCACACCCAGTTTCTTCTTTTCGTAAGGGGCTAAGAAGTCACTCCATCCCTCTAACAGCACCCTGTCCTCTAAAAGATCGTCGGCAACAGCCAGATAAACAACAGAGGGCTTCTCCAGTCCAGGAATGTGAGCAACCCTCTTCTTGTTTCCTCCTTACTACTGCAAATTTTCAAGTCCTTGCCATTTCTAGCTCTGGACCTCATCTCAAGCTTCTTGCAATGGATCATCCAGTCTTTCTCAATTCTCATATATGGGCTCATTCTGATTTTATTCTGATCAATTCCAGTTCGAGAGCTTAAGCTCTTTAGCTTGGATACAACTCTGGAGACTTCGGCGGACAAATTATCAACAAGAACCAGGCATTCAAAGACTCTGGCATAATCAAGAACAGGCCAATGGTCGTGCCAAAGAAAAGGGTGTTTACCCTCCAATTTAATAACGGTATGCCGGTCGCTTTGAGGGGTATTGCATTGTTCCAGCTGTGCCATATCCCTTTCCACTGTCCACCGCCGCCCACTCCCCTTAGCCACAACGAAAACATCGGAAAAATTACGGGAATTCAGGCTGCTTATGCGAACGAAGCCGTTGCAGAGGGAATTGAAACGATGGAGCGAGAAGAGGCGATCGACCAGGTGTCAGCATCAGAAAAGCCTGAACAAATACTAATCAAATTGCCCAGCCCGCCAGGTGTCAGTGTGAGAATCAAAAGGACGACGAAAGTTCGTTTCAAAGGAAGGCCTATCGGCCTAAATACCTTGGCCTTGACTTCCACAACAAACTCAGCTAGGAAACATGCAAAGCAAATGTTGAAAAAATATAGCAATAAAGGCTCAATTTGACTTTAGCCTTAGTCAAATTTAGTAAATTGAATTTCCACATCAATAGGAAAACTTTGAGGCATTTAACTAGTGTGACATGTATCTTGTCACTCAATTATCTTAGTAAATTCGAGTTAGAGAGCTTGGAGTTCAGTTATGCATGTATGATTGTTAAATTTTAGTAATCAAGTTCAATTATTTTCAGCGATATTCAGTTAATTGACCTCTAACTATTGATAGAGTTAGTTGAAGGTCAGTGGTGCAGTGGGACAGCAGTATAACTCATAGATCATCAGTTAACTAATCAATCAGCCCAAAATAGCAAGCGCATGCAAGGAATTTGAATTCCTCAGTTAAAGTGGAGATGGCAAGGCAACGTAACATTAATCGTAAACTAATTAAGTGTACAGGTGTTACATGAGGTCACAGGATCCATCCTTGGGAATTGCACAATCAATTTGGAGGAAATTCCTATTTTTTAGGGGCCAATTTCTTCAGTAATTAGGCAAGGAAATAGGAGGCTTGTTGGGAAAATAATTGGCTAAGCGTTGGCTAGAGTTTCTCATTGAGCAGAGAGAACGGTGATTCTTTTGCAAGTTGAGCTCGGAGTTGGAGCTAGAAATTGTAATAGTTTCTCTATTCAACCAATTAATGCAAAAAGGCTTGAGGGGTTTTTCCAAGTTGGGTTCCCCTAGAAATCACTGTGTATTTGTGGTTTTTCTTACTGTGTGTCTATGCATATTGTTCTAAATTGTGATTTCCATTCCACAAATCAGTAGAGTAGAATTATGTCTCTTGTTTTTCAGTTTGAAATCTTGAGTAGTTGTAATTTCTATCAAATTTCTACATGCTATTAGAGCCCTAAAATCACATTAGAACCAGTGTTTCAAACTTGTCTCTCAGGAATTTTGATTTGGCAGCTTCAGTGCAGTAGCTTTTCTTTAGGATCTGAGAATGTCTTTCAACATAATGAGATTGGAGGGTAGCTCGAATTTCATAGCCTAGAAGGATAGAACGGAAGAAGTGCTCGATGACAATGGTGTGTTAGAATATGTTAAAACTAACATTGCAAAACCCCAGCAGTCTAATGCACAAAAATTAGCCCAATGGAAGAATGATGTCACAAAGTCCAGGAGAATTATTCAGGAAGGTGTGAGATGCCACGTGATCTCAAATCTCCAAGGCAAAGAGACACCATTTGCTATGTGGAAGAAATTGATTGAGCTATTCGAAACTAGCAGTGACCATAAAAAATTGGCCCTGAAAGACAATCTTTGAAACATCAGAATGCAGAAGAATGGCATTATTTCGTAGTATCTCTCCAGGTTTACACAAGTTCGAGATGAGCTTGGAGGGGTCGAGGTGAATGTAGAAGAAGGTGACCTAGTGAGCCTAACTCTTCTAGGCCTTCCAAAATCCTGGCAAAGCTACTATGACTCTATAAATGTAAGGGGAAAATTACAAAATTGGGAAAGGTTGTGGTCTGATTTGGTTCAGGAAAATTTCAAGAGAAATAACAAAGATGGAACATCATCCAAATCTAAGGATCAAGAGAATTTTGAATTGGTTGGAAATGGGAAGAAGTGAAAATGAAATAAGACCCAGAGAAAACCTGGATCCATCCAAAATAATGGCAAGAAGAAAGACTTGAGCAATATAAAATGCTTCCACGGCCACAAATTTGGGCACCATGCAGCAAAATTTCCACACAAGAAGTCTACCAAGAAGCCTTCAAGAGAAGAAACAAGTGAAGCACTGGCTTCACAATTCAAATAAGACTTCACCCTAATAAAATGCATGGCCAACACTATTATGGGAGTTTGTGGTACCTTGATTTTGGTGCCTAGTTCCATATAACAATGTAGAAATTAATGTGTATATTCAAAATTGCTCATGAAATTTACTAAATCACAAGAATTGAAGCTACTCTATTGATTTGCGGAACTTAATTCACCATCTAGAACACAAATCATAGACATGCAAAAAATAAAACATAACACATGCACAGGGATTTACTAGGGGAAATCAACTACTCAAAACCCCTTACTATGTATATTGCATTAATCAGAGAATAGAGATGAAATACATATGCTTTCTCAAGCTTAAGCACACCCTACAAGTGTATAGTCTATCCCTTTGCTTGACTGACTGACTATGGCCAATACTTAGGAAATTTTCAAGCCCTCCAAGCTCCTATTTCTTTGCAATGTTCCTCCAGGAAATTAGCCCCTATTATTTAGGAATTCCGCAATATTGAATATTGAATTACACAATTCCTCTATGTCCTTCCTCTGACTACATGCACCACCTGTACACATGGGAATATGCTACAACTTATAGTATATTGCCTTGGAATCTCCATCTCAACTGGGTAACTCGAATTCTCTGCACACAACAATTATTTTGGGTTGATTGATCAGTTAACTGGTTGATCACTGAGTGTGCTTGAAGTTCCACTTCCACAACTTGACCTCCACTAGTTATTCTAACAGTTAAAACTAGTTTAACTAACAATAACTCAAACTAACTAAAATATTGCTACAAATTGTCAATCAATCATATCGATCTGAACTCAAGATACCCCAATGCGAATTAACTGAGCTAACTGAGTGACAAGTTCGACCAGTTCAAGCCCTAACTCCTTATATCCCGACCTCGTTAGGGACATGCAAAGAAAAACAGAGAAAGAGCAAAACGCTCTAATACCATTGATCCAGACTTAAACAGGAACCAACAAATTACAGAGATAACCATAAATACAAAGATACAACAAAAATAATACTTCATTTCATTAATGTAAACCACTGAAATATGTTTACAAACAGAAATGGAAATAAACTAGCTCGGGTGATGGTAGCTTATCTCTGAGGAGAGATGTGGCGGCTACATGCCTCTGAACTATCTTACAATGAGGCTCAAAGGCCTATTTATTGTTGAGAAATAATGGAAAACCCTAAACATCCAAAACCCTAACCCTAGGAGATGAAGCACCAAACTATGGGCCCCGTTTTGGGTAAATTGGTACATCAACTTCCTGGGGTCATAACTTTGGGATACGATCTCCGTTTGACGCGCACAATACCTCGTTAGAAATATCTATCCAAGGACTGCAACTTTGGGAAGAGCAACATTAATTCTTGCTCCCAGTTTTCCCAAAAAACATCGTTTAGGGCCTCAAAACGGCTTTGGAAGTTTAGGACCCGAAAAACTGCCAAAAATAGTAATTGTGCTACAATTAAGGAAACTGAAAAACTGAAAGAAACAATGGTGGGGGTCCAAGTGGAATTGGCGGGTGGCCACCAATATCCACCTAGATCATGTGAAGAATCCGATGAGGACTCCTATTCTTCAATAGACTGTTGTGTTTCATGTTTCAGCCCATAAGTGCAAAGGTAGGATTTGGTCATGTAACATCGTTCATGTTATTCCCACAATACTACGGTTCTTCCTCTCAGCCACCCCATTTTGTTGTGGGTTGTGGGGTGATGTCAACTCTCGGCGAATTCCTTCTTTTGCACAGAAATTTTTAAACTCATTCAACATGTACTCGCCTCCATTATCACTCCCGAGAGCCTTCACCTTCTTGCATGTTTCTTTCTCCACCAGTGCCTTTAACTATAAGAACTTGGAGAAAGTCTCATCCTTCTTTTACATGAAGAATATCCAGCACTTCTGCGAGAAGTCATCAATAAAGATGACAAAATATTTGTGCCTGGAAATGGAGGCTGTCGAGAAATGTTCACATACATCAGAGTGGATCCTTTCAAGGATTGCATGTGCTCTGTTGTCCCAATCATGGAAAGCGGTTTTTGTGAACTTCCCTAAGGTACACCCTTTTCATGTATCATGCTACTCTAATGCTCCTTTGGGGAGGCTTAAGATAATATGTTGCATGATCTTCAAAGCGCCATGATGCAAATGGCCAAGTATTTTATGCCAAAGTTCACCGACATTGCAGCTCTGCACCTTCTCTGCCTTTGTGCTCAATGCAGTACAATCCTCCACATATAGCTTGTAGAGGTCCTTCACATGAACCCTAATCTTCTTCACATGTCTCATGGCCATGTGTCTCAGGAATGCCTTTCCTTTGTTGAAGATCACATCATAACCACGGTCTTCCAAGACTACAACAGAGACAAGATTCTTCTTTAGACCCGAAACAAGCATCACATCCTTGAGTCTGAGAGAGGAGCTTGACTCCCTCTGAAAGGTGACTATACCAATCCCAGTTGCGTTGTACCTTCCATAATCTCTCATCTAGATGTGCATCTAGAGATCTTTCTCCTCCAAATCACTAAAAAAATCTATATTCCCTGTAATATGGAATGAGGCACCGTTGTCCATGTACCACATGATTCCCATCACTATGTTAGTCATGCATAAAATGAGAGTAGAGTTAAGCTCGAATTGTGAATCCAAAGCTTCACATATCTCTCCTCCTAGTGTCTTCTTTCTTGTCTTCTTGTGTGGACATTTCGTGGAATAGTGCATGAATTCATGATAGTGAAAGCACTTGATTCTAGAAAAGTCTTTCTTCTTGCCCCCTTGACTAGATTCTTCTTTGGATTGGGATTTCTCCCCTTTCCCTTTCTTTTCCTTTCCATCCAATGCACATTTCTCCTCATCCTCGCCCTTGGATGAAGTCTCGTCTCTAGTATTCCACCTTATTTCCTCTTGAACCAAATCAGACTATAGGTGTTCCCAATTTGGTAATTTCTCCCTCCCATTCACCGAATCTTGGTAGTTGTGCCAACTTTTGGGAAGGCCTATAAGGGTTAGGCTTACCAAATCATCATCTTATATTGTAACACCAACTTGAACAAGTTCATCATGACATTGTGTGAACCTACTCAGGAACTATGGAATGGTCTCGTTCTTCTGCATCTTGATATTTCAAAGTTTGTCCTTGAGTGTCAGCGTCTTGTGGTCACTACTATTCTGGAACAGATCTATCAATGCCTTCCACATTGTATACAAAGTCTCTTTCCTTGGATATTTGAGACAATATGGTCTTGTACTCCCTCCAATATGATTCTCCTTGCCTTGGCTACACATTTCTTACACTCTGCCAGATCCTGAGCATCATATGTTGTTGGTTTCGAAATATCATTATCAATGAATTCCTTCAACCCATTATCTTCCAACACTGCCTCCATGTGGTCCTTCCAAGAAACATAATTTGAGCTTCCCTCAAGGGCATACTCAAGCCTTAGTCCATATAAATCCATCCTTCTAGCTTTGAATAATTAATCCTACAAATATGATCCTCCTGCAATAAAAACTTTGAAATCTCTGCTTGACAGTGAATCCAGCGCTGATACAATGTAGAAATTAATGTGTGGATTCAAAACTACTCATAAAATTTACTAAATCACAAGACTTGAAGCTACTTTATTAATCTATTGAAGATAATTCATCATCTAGAACACAAATCATAGATGTGCAAAAAATGAAACATCGTACATGCACATCTATTTATCTAGGGGAAAGCAACTGCTCAAAACCCCTTACTATCTATATTGCATTAATTAGAGAACAAATATGAAATACATATGCTTTCTCAAGCTTGAGCACACCCTACAAGTGTATAGTCTATCCCTTTTCTTGATTGACTGACTCTAGTCAATACTTAGCCAATTTTCAAGCCCTCAAAGCTCCTATTTCCTTTCGTTTTTCCTCTAGGAAATTGGCCCCTATTATTTAGGAATTTCCCGCTATTGAATTGCGCAATTCCTCTAGGTCCTTCTTGTGACTGCATGCACCACCTATACACATGGGAATATGCTACAACTGATAGTACACTGCCTTGGAATCTCCATCTCAACTGGGTAACTCGAATTCTCTATATGAAACAATTATTTTGGGTTGACTGATTAACTAACTAGTTGATCACTCGGTGTGGTTGAAGTTCCACTTCCACAATTTGACCTCCACTAGTTCTTCTGGTGGTTAGAACTATTTTAACTGACAATAACTCAACTTAACTGAAATAGATTGCTACAAATTAGCAATCAATCATATTAAACTAGACTCAAGCTTCCCCAACTCGAATTAAATGAGTTAGCTAAGTGACAAGTGCCATGTCACCTCAGTTAACTAACTCCAAGATTTTTGTTGAAATAGAAATTTGATTTTCTCTAGTTTGACCAAGGTAAAGTCCAACTGAGATTTTCTTGCTGCATTTTCAACAGACAAGGTGCAAGGAGTTTTTTAGTGGCCTGGAGGAGAAGTATCTCCATATTCATATTGAAATGGGGGGTGATGGGAGGTACAGTGCTACAGGAATTGGTATTGTCACCTTTGAGAGAGAAAACGCCTCTCCTCTTCACCTCAAAGATGTTATGTTTGTACCTAGGATGAAGAAGAACCTAATCTATGTAGCAGCATTGGAGGATCATGGCTATGATGTTATTTTTAGTAAAGGGAAAGCCTTTCTAAGATACATAGCTTTAATGAAAGTGAAGAAAATTGGAGTTTGAGTCAAGAACCTATTCAAAATTGAGGTGGGAGACTACACTTCATTGAGAAGTAATGTAGAGTCGATATGTTGGAGAACTCAAGCACAGGAGGTTGGGTCATCTACACCATGGTGCTTTAAAAATCATGAATAAAATTACAATTGGTCTCCCAAAAGGCTCCCTTGACCAGGAGGATGTCTACAAGGGTTCCACATTGGGGAAATATGTCAAATCCACTTTCAATGGCCGAGAAAGCAAAGTAGATGCAATATTGGAGCGAGTCCACTCTAATGTTTATGGAACCTTTTCTACAGCCTCCACAACAAAGCATAAGTACAATATTATTTTTATTGATGATTTCTCTAGAAAATGTTGGATCTTCTTCATGGGGAAGAAGGATGAATTTTTCTCAAAAATTGTTGAATTCAAGGAATTGGTTGATAAGCAGACTAGGAAGAAGGTGAAGGCTCTCATGAGAGAAAATGGAGGTGAATTTGTTTCTCATGCCTTCAAGGATTTTTTGTGCAAAAGAAGGTATTCAAGGAGAGTTGATAGCACCCCATAACCAACAACAGAATGGGATAGCTGAGAGGAAGAATAGGAGCATAGTGGGAGAAACAAGGGCCATTTTTCATGATCAGGGGTTTTCATTGCATCTATGGGCAGAAGCATGCAACAAAACAGTCTACTTGCAGAACTAGAGTCCTCATAAAATACTTGGAATGATCACACTGAAGGAATATTTCTCTGGGAGAAAGCTTTATGTGTCTCATTTCAAAAAAATTGGAGCTTCAGTTTATTATCATGTCTCCAAGGATTCGAGGAAGAAATTTGAGCCTACATTAGAGTTGGTATTTTTGTAGGATACACCGAAACTCCACATAATTACGGGGTGTATCTGCCTTCACTGAGGATGAAATTTGTGAGGAGAGATGTCAATTTTGATGAGGAGAAGGCTATGAGATGCTCTCTAAAAAAAGAGTTAAGTATTCCACTAGAGAAAGAGATTCTAGCTCTAAAGGAGGAGCCTTAAGATGAGATTCAAGAGGTTGTGGAGCAGCCACATACAGAGGAGCAGACAGGAGGCAGAGTGGAGGAACCCACTCAACCATAATCTTCCAAAGAGGGGAGAAAGAGAACCAGAGAAGTTGATAGATTGTTGCAGGATGCAAGGGAGAATGTGGGAGCCCCCACATCATAGCGTAGGTAGAGGAGGCCACCTAATAGGTACACTGGTTACATGGATCTTTGTAATACCCCCTCCTCCCAGGTCCACCCAAGCAACCAGCTAGCCGAGGAAAACATGTGATGAGAGAGGTCACTATAATGGATTCAATCTCCTTGGTAACCTTAAGGAAATGGAATTGATGGAACAAATCAAAAACCCATCCACATCAGCAACAACACCCCCCAGAGACATGTCAGCCACTCAGACATCCTGTCCCTGGGTCCCACTGATGTTTTAAGCCTTTTAACTCAAAGTTTCTCTCATGCTAAAGGCAAGACAGTGACCAGCAACCCAAATTTGCTCTCATAGGCCTATGTGCCAGCAACTGTGGACTTTTCTCAGCATACCTGTGCCAGCGACCCCGAGATTTGAGCCACTTTTCTAGCCTAGAATCTCGGCCTCTACCCAGAACTTGCTACAACCTTCAGAATCAATCAAAGACATGATAACAATGTTGATAAATCAAAAATCAACCTCAGGACTAGGCCTGAGCATCCCCAACCGGGACTAACATTCTGTCAAACACTTGGCATCAATGCAACCTATAGGTCTAGGATACAAGACAGAGCATAAATGACTGAAATAACTTATGAAACATAACCAGAAGGATCACATCCTTCTCCATTGAACTATTATATCATCAATTAGGTCTTGCATCCATCCATTTAACAATTACAAGTAAATACATTAAATAACCCTGACATGAACTAGTCGCATAACCATGCTTATAACCAGCATTAAACCATATAAATATCAGAGATATTACATCCATTAAATCCACATATAAACAAGAACAAAATTAAGAGAACTTTGCTTTTATTAATCATAGGAAAATCCAATCAAGTTCAGGACTTCCACTTACCACCCAACCATAGACATGGATGAACCAAATCTCTCTTTCATCCAGTCACCCCGATGCCATATTCCAAGCATGAATGTGGAATCTCATAGAAAAAAAAATCCAAGAACAACCAAGATAATCCAGAGGCTAAACCACCTCCACCCCCATCAAACTGTGATCACAGCAAAACCAATGTTCTGATCACAACCGAACCGAACTTGGAATTCCATCCGGAATCCATCACTATCCTTGAGGAATTTTTTGTCTCCTTGCCTCTCGAGCTTTATCGCTATCCAATCCCAGATCACTAGGCCCTAAACCGAGACCAGACTCTCAAGCTTTACCGCAATCCTAACCTAGATCACTAGGCCCTAAATCAAGACTTCTCCCTCGGGCTTTACCATGTATCCCGCCAAAACCAATCAATGGATTCCTAGGCCTTTGGGAATGAACCTTGAGACCACGTCCACCCCGGATTCAAAAATCCATCCGGCAAACCAAAGCTCAAAACCGAGATAAACATCCCAACATACCATGGCATCCGAAAAAAGGCAAGGCTAGGCTAAAAACCACTGTCATAACCCGGAAAAACCATGCTACTGATAGTAATAGAACCATACACCAACATGCAAATCCATGCATGTCCAAACCAACTAGGAAATCACACATGCAAAAGGCTACCTACAAGTATTCCTACTGAAGATGCTTGATCCTACTTTCCTTCCTTGATCATTGCTTTCCTTTTCATTCCTTGATCCAAACTAGAGTGCTCCAAGAAAACTCTAAGTGACCAAGAGTGAGAGAGAGAGAGAATAATGAGAGAGCTCCAAACTTGAACTAACCAAGGTCCTACACTGACCAAGCTTGCCAACTGATCCTCATAAGCCTTTTTATTAATGAGGCTTCTAATTTCTTCATTTTCCATTATTTTCCTTCAATTTCCTCCTCGCATGCAACTTGTGACCTTTCACCTTACTTTTCTCCTAATTTCCTTTATTTTCATAAATAAATGTGCCAAAAATGCCTTTTTACCTTTGCCAATTTTCCTTAGTCAAAACACACATCCAATGATGGCCACTAGGATATATTTGCCCAATATTCATCTTGGAATAAGTGTCCCTTACCTGTGGTCTTATTTTTCCTTTATTAACTTTTATTACATGAAATTTTCACCGTGACTGTTACAGAACCCTCCCCCTTAGGGACACCCTCCTCGGTGTTAAACCACACCATGACCTCAGCAAAACTGCTGACAAGCAAACATACTACCCATGGAGCTTTATAACTTAGCTCGTTGCAGTATTTACAATGAAAGAACTACTCAAAATCAAAACATCATGACAACATATCGCATACTGGAGCTTTATAACACATCTCATTACGATATTTACAATAACCTCATATACACATATGCACATTTTCTAAACCAACAAATAAAGGATACAATGCCCGTATCAATCAACAAGGGAATCCATAGGATCACACCTCCACCTGCAAAGTAATACCATGATTCACCTCCTTCCTAGGAAGTCGAGAATCCACTGCAAAGTCAAAGCCACATCCAATGTCCAACATTACAATTCCGCGCCACTTGTCCTTTCAGTGAACAGTTACCGGCTCATTGTTCCAGGGTGCACTCCCAATGTGCATCTGATTCCATCTGGAAATTCTAATGACTAAAACAAATCCATCCCCTACCTTCCCTTCTCTGCTACACAGTCCCTCGAGAAATCTAGTCAATCCCTTTCGTGCAGTCACTCACCTTCCTAGTTCTTCTCGCACCCCCATCCCAAACAGTCCATCCCATGGCAAGGCTTCCTCGCATCGGAAGATACAAAAACCAAGGTATATCCCTGCCTCAAAACCATCATACCAGTCATAGCATGCCCATGGCAATCAATGGACAATATTGGGTACCAGTGTCCCACAATGGCCCTGCTCTTGAAGTACTCTACCAGCATATTGTTGCATGTTCCAATTTCTTCTACTATTGTTGCCAATTCTTGCAGTCGATTTCAACCACCCAACCGGACATGTTCATGCATTCTTGTTCCAAGCACATAATTTCCATTAGATTCAAATAAATTGAAATAACCTCAAATCGTACCTCATTGGTAGCTCATCAATAAGGTATACTTGCAATCTTGTTTACTTCTTGTCATAACAATTCAATCTAGAATCTTTGATCAAATCATCATGTATAAACATATCACATCAAGTTAGCTTGAAACACAACCATCATAACTCAAAATCATAAATCACAGGTAACCATCATAAACCAAAATCATATATCACAAGTAATCATCATAGATCAGAACCATAAATCACATGCATAATAAAACTGAATAAAATATTGATACTTATCCTTTAATCAATCCTTAGCTTCTACCTTTGTCCTTATTTCGTACGCACTCTAGATTGGTTGCCACACCCGACAAACACCCAGTGCCTTCTCCTCAACCATGTGGATATACACATAGTGTGCATCACACACATACAACCACACATGACATATAGCACCATGTGATACATGCACCTACGCCAGTAGCACATCTACCTATGTACATCGTACCACCTGTACATTGCAACCACCTGTACAACGTGCACACAACATCACATGTACATGACACCACCTACACAATGTATACACAACAACACATGTACACTTCACCATTATACAACGTGTAAACAATACCACATGTACACACTACCACATGCACAACATGTATGCGACACCATATGTACATAGCACCACAGGCGCGACATGTACACAACATCAGCTTCACACAACGCCACGTGTACAACATGTACACAGCACCACATGCACACAGTATGTAGGTTTTAACCCCGTACAGAAATTCCCTACATATGAATTCTAAAACACAGAAAATAAACACTACTAGAGCATAACACATAAAACACGTATACACAGAGATTTTCCCCTGGATCCCAAAACCGAGACTACCAGCTTGATTTTTATTATGTTCCTTTCAATGTTATAATACATATTTATACATGCCGAAGCATCCAATACCATGGACCGAAAACCATCGCGTCCAAAAAACATGTGCGAAAATCATGCACAAAACCATAGGTGGGTCCGCCCAACCTAACCCCTCAAACCCCCTGCGACCCCACCCCCCCGCTACACAATTGGCGGAACGAAGGGGGGGCTCCACCCCCCCTCTAACCCCCGATTAACTACGTGGGCTAGTCATGGAAAGAATATAACACAACCCAACATTCTCCCACTTGTTGTTTTCTTTCCACAGGGGGCCACAAGAGAGCTTAGTCATTTTTCCAGCCCTAAAACGCCCATTGTCTCTCTACACCAAGAGAACTTCTCAGAGCTCACAGATTTTGTCAATGCATCTACAGTATTCTTCAAAATGTCCACCATTACCAACAACACCTTTTTGTCTTCTATCATATCCCTCACAAAGTGATTCTAAATATCAATGTGCTTTGTCTTTGAATGGTATGCAGGGTTCTTTGCCAAGAAAATCGCACTTTGGCTGTCACAGTCTATCCTTATAGTTCCCTGTACTAACCCCATACTTGAACACAATCTCTGCAACCAAACTGCTTCCATGCTTGCATGAGTGGCTGCCATGTATTCTCCCTCTGTAGTTGATAGTGCCACTACAAATTGTCTCTTACTCATCCAACTGACTGCACCTCCAAATAGGTTAAACACATACCCACTTGTAGATCTTCTCTGATCCAGATCTCCAGCCCAGTCAGCATCAACAAAGCCACGAATATCCAACACTCTATCCAATCCTAGTCTTCCTTAGTAGCACAAACCATAATCACTAGTGCCACGCAAATACCTTAAAACCCGCTTCACTGTTGTCCAATGCTCCTTTCCTGGTTTTGACATAAACCTGCTCAATACTCCCACTGCATGTGCAATGTCTGGTCTAGTACATACCATTGCATACATTAGGCTACCGACTGCACTTGCATATGGAACACGGGACATGTCCTCTTCCTCTTCTTCTGTATTGGGACACTGCTCAGCAGATAACTTCACACCTACAGGAATAGGAACCTTCACCGGTTTACTATCCTGCATATTAAACCTCTGCAGTATTGTCTCGACATACTTCCTCTGGTTTAACCAGAGCTTCCTCTTTGTACGATCTCTTTTAATTTCCATGCCCAAAATATAGTTTGCAGCACCAAGATCTTTCATGTCGAATTTGGAGGAAAATTGGGTCTTCAAATCCTGGATAATTTCTTTGTCATTTCCAACCAGCAACATATCATCCACATATAAGACCAGATAATTAACACGGTCACCACTTAATTTAAAATACACACAGTGATCTGCTTTGCTTCTGGTGAAGCCAAGTCCCCATATAAATGTATCAAATTTCTGATACCACATCCTTGGTGACTGTTTTAACCCATACAAAGACTTCTTTAACTTGCATGCCAGTTCTTTCTTACCCTTCACCGCAAAGCCTTCAGGTTGCTTCATGTAGATTTCCTCCTCCAGAACCCCGTGAAGAAATTTTGTCTTCACATCCATCTGTTCTGCCTCATAATCAAAAGCAGCAGTAACAGATAAAAGTAATCTAATAGAAGTTACTTTGGCAACAGGAGAAAAAATATCACCAAAATCAATTCCCGACACCTGGGAATAAACTTTTGCTACCAACCGAGCTTTGTATTTCTCCACCTTTCCTTCTACGGTTGTCTTCTTCTTGAACACCCATTTACTGCCAATGGGTTTCCTTCCAGCCGGCAACTCCACCAGATCCCAAGCCTCATTTTTGTGCAAAGATGTCATTTCATCAACCATGGCCTCTTTCCAGAGTTTTCCATCCTCTGAATGTACTGCTTCTTTCACAGTTCTGGGATCATCATCAGTAATAGATAAAACAAAATTTGAATAGAAAGCAGATGGACTATACCTTTCTGGTTGCCTTCTTTCTCGAACTAATCTTCTCACACCCAGAGTTTGTGGCTCTTCATCTTCTGGTTCCTCCTCTGTTGTAGAGTCTGATTCTTCCTCCTTTAGCTCAAACTCTATCTTCTCAGGTTCCTTTGGTTGAACTTTATCTTTAATAACATCTTTCACCTCTCTGAACACCACATCTCGGCTATACACAACCTTCCTTGTTACTAGGTTCCAAAGATTATAACTCTTTAAACCATCCTTATACCCAATAAAGATGCACTTTTCAGATTTACTATCCAACTTGGTTCGTTTCTCCTTTGGAACATGTACATATGCATCACATCCAAATACCCTCATGTGAAAGAGAGGGTTTCTTACCAGTCCATACCTCTTGTGGAGTCTTATCCTCCAACACTGATGATGGTGACCTGTTGACCAGGTAACATGTAGTATCCACCGCCTCTGCCTAGAATTCCTGTCCTAACCCGGCACCACTGAGCATGCTTCTTGCCCTTTCCATCAACGTCTTGTCCATTCTTTCTGCAACTCCATTTTGTTGAGGTGTATATGGAGTAGTCTTCTGTCATGATATACCACACTTCTTATAGAATTCTTCAAATTCCTTGCTACAAAACTCTCCACCATTATCTGTCCTCAGCACCTTTATCTTCTTCTCTGTCTGATTTTCCACGAGAGCCTTAAATTCTTTAAACCTGTCAAAGACTTCAGATTTCTTCTTAAATAAATATATCCATGTATTCCTTGAGAAGTCATTTATAAATGATACATAGTACATGTTGGGCGATTTAGTTGTCCGCTAAATCCCTATCATTTAATTTATCAATCCGGGGAATCGTAAACTTAGAAGCAAACCAATATATATGGGACCTTAGATGAAACAGGTGTAAGAAGTTTGTTTAGAATGGAAATGCATATTACAAATCTAAACTATCAGATCTATTCTATGAAAGCATAAAAATAATGTTTGATCAATGGAATTATTCTACTTTAGAAGATAGAGAAGAGTCTCTTGTTCAAGAGTCCTGGTTGTCCTTCTACCATCTTTCTATAATAACATTGCCAAACACCTAAGAAAGCAGGAAAGAAAGCATGTAAATGAAAGCAAGTAAATATTGTTTTCAGTTCAGTTCTTAATGGAGAAGAGTCTCCTAACTTAGGAGGACTTGATTTCTCTAAAGGGAATCAATATTCACATAAATGTAATCTAGGAAAGCATAAGAGAAAGTAAATCTTATTTCAATTTAATCTAGCTCATGAAGAAGGGACTCCTAACTTAGGAGTTCCTGGTTTTCCTTCTCACATCAAACTAGCTATTGAAAGGAGATCAACCTTCACACAACAAAACATGGCCACAACATGAATTCATACTAAAATTATCTACAAGTAGTTACAAGAAAGAAATAAGATGAACATCATAATTAAGATTAGTATATTCACAACATTACTTTACAACAAAGTGCACTTATCTCAGTATGGGGATCCTTCCATTCCTCAATGAGCACACATGAGAAACTATCACACCTTAAGAATCAAACAACACTCATAACTCATGATTTGGAGAAAATGGTATTATTCATGTTGAATGAACATAAATCTAATGCTAATGAATAACTGATAATTGTTCTCTCCCTCCTCTCCTTCATTACATGATTTGGAGGATGCTCCTCTTATTTATACATGAATTAGGGATATCTAATCAATAAATGTAGATCCCTTAAATATCTACTAGACCCACACTTGTCTCAACTTATCCCTAAATACTAGAAACAAATCCCATGACACATCAAAATCTCCATGATCTTTCTCCTTGGAATATGGTCCACCTCTTGAGTTGAAATTCGAATTTGATCTTGGGAGGCCACATAAGGGTGCCTTGGAAGCTTCCAAATGATCTACACTTGTCATCAAACTCAAGCCACTTTTAGGTATAAGCAAATACATGTTATTTCTCTAACTTCTAATCATAAATTCACTCTAAATACATGAAATTAATAACTTTGGAAAATGAGAATATAAACTCATATGGTAATGGAAATATAGGGTTATGTAATGATAATATGGTGAAATGAGATGACAAAATGAGGATAAAAGGTGAAAATGGAGTGGAAATTAAGGTTAATTTGGAGGCCCAACATACTCCCCAACTTAAGTTATTGCATGTCCTCATGCAATCTATTGCATTGATCATGATTTGATCTTTTGAATTGTCTTGCTTTTACATGAACTCTGGCTGATGTCGATTTTTTTAACTTCACATAATTTCCTTTTTGACAACTTTGTTCCTTTTTGCAAAGTCTTCTCTCTTAAAAACATTTGCTTGCAACATATTATTTTGGTTGGTTCTTGTGTGACAACCAAAATTTGTTTAGTATTGATTCTTTGTGTAACAATACCTTCATTATTTTTGTGTTGCATCAAAAGACTTTGAAAACATTTAATCGAGTGCAACATATTAGTTTGGTTGGTTCTTGTGTAACAACCAAAATTTACTTAGTATTGGTTCTTGTGTAACAATACTTTCATTGTTTTTGTGTTGCATCAAAAGTCTTTGAAAACATGTAATCAACCTTTCTTTCTTTGATCATTACTTGCAAAACATGTAACATTTGAATCATAATGCAATAGTAGTTGTTTGGGAAAAGTATGTTGGTTAGAAAAAGTATGTTGGGTAGGATGATATGTGTAGAAAGGATATATATGACATATGGAAGGTGATCATGGAGTATGGATGTGAATATGAATATGGCAAAACATTTTCCAAAAATTATAATTTTAGTATTAAAGGAATTGTATGATAAAAAAGCTATGAAAGAACATACCTTTACTTACCTGAGTGGACAAGCTGTGTATATGTAGAAATGTGTAGCTCCTGCTGTTGAATCATGGAATGAAGAATACAAGAATGTGATCTGTGTCTTGGTTGCATATATGATGGATGAAGTCGAGAATGTAGATCCTTTATTACTGCTACTGAAATTGTTCCAAAGTAATCTGCTCCTGAGTCATATAGTCTTCATCTCGTCCCATATCGTGGCACAATTCTTTCCATGTGAATGAATGTCTCGATGTCGAACATGGAAAGAAGTCATTGGATTACCGACCATTGATGAATGTCGTTAACCAATGCGAGGCAAACTCACCATTAATGTCAATGAGTGCCAAGGTACCCAAGTACATCTTGCGAAGTGCGAATGAATGATCTGATGTCGAGCCACTTGCAAGATCCAACAAACAAGGGACATTAATGTATTCCCATTGTTCGTTGGCGAGAAGACTTGCCATTAGGGCATGCAAGCCTCAAGGTACTAATAGTGACTCTAGTCTTTATCCCAGATAAGGTGCTGAGGTCGATGGGTCAAGACTTGTTGAAAGGTGGACCTTAAGGAATCCCACATCAGTCAACGCGAGTTCGTACAAATGATTGGTAGGACTATAGATACAAGATGTTATGGTCAAACAATTTTTATGGCAAGAAAAGCAAGGCAATTTAGAGATATGGATGGTTTATTCATGAGGGAAAAAGATGAACTGAATGGAGGTAAAAATGTATGCGACTCAGAAAAGTAGACATGTATGAAGTCATGATGGCGAATGTAAAGGGAAATGAGGTGAATGCTTATTAACTAAAGAAGCATGGATGCAATGAAGATACTGGCATCTAAAAGGCTTGCAAGTGATGGATATGATGACACTTTCCCCCTTGGCTTATCCGAAAGCATGTCCTCATGCTTGAAATGGGGTCTTTAAAAAGACACTGTTTGCGTGTGCTCATTTGTTTATCTTCCTCGAACCTGCAAAAACTTAGTACTTTTTCTGCAATGAAATGTAAGTTTATCATAATAGAGAGGTGATCAATCTCTCTATTTATGAAATTTACAAAAAGAAACTGAGAATTGGTACTAATGAAACAAACTCTTGAAAGAAAAACCAAAAGAATATTTACCTGTCTCAAAACTAGTGCCTCATTTTACCTGTTATGTCTTGTCAGCAATTTCGTCAATCTTGAACTGTTTCAAACTATTTTGAAAGCTATCTCATTGTGTAGATCTCGCCAAGACCTTTCCAACGACGCTTGAATCGTCGAAATCCGATGTCGTATGAGAAAGTTGTGCTTATTTGAAATTTGGGTGAAACAGTGAGGTTTGTCATAAGGTTTCTCAGTTGCAGGATTGCGCCCTTGGTCTATTCAACAAATTCTTAAAAATGTGACTGTATAAACAAGAAAATTGCTCTCGGCCTTGTGAATTCTTCAAAAATGATGACTGTATAAACAAACTAATTGCTCTCGGCCTTGTGAATTCTCATCGTTTTTTTCAAACAATTTAACTGTGTAAATAAAAATGCTCGCGGCAATCACTAAATGATCATTGTTTTTACAAACAATAGGACTGTGTACCTGCAGAGTTATAACCTAGAGGTCTCATCACAATCGCTCACCTCATATTCCTCACTGTTTATATCAAACAAATGCTCAAACAAATAAAAACACAGAGTTTACAGGTAAAACAATGCATCATTCGTTTTTCCATAAAATCTGCACTTAATATCGAATTGACGAAGGTGACCCTACGCGTTTTCATGGCACAAACACATATATAATCATGTGAATATACAGGCACAGTGAAAGCGTTCCTCTGTTTCTTGACAAGGCTTCTCGGCATTACAAATGCGCATCGATTTTTATGCTACACATATATATAACAACCCTCGGCAGTCATATTCAAAACACATATGCATTCTCTGTTCTGTGCATTTGGTTTTAACGCATTCACTGTGCAACCCTACATTTATGTGCGTATATATGAGCCAACATACATGACAACTATTCCATGACCTCGGCGTTTTCTGGTGACTGCCACTATGATCTATGCACAGCCAAACATTTGCACTTATGCCGACGACTGAAACTTAGCGCGCAGGCCGACAAAGGATAAATACAACGAGTGCAACTGGCGGTTTCAACAAGCAACGGATATCACAATCCCTATTTCACTCGGCGTTCAACAAATTCCGCATTATATGCATTAAATCACTAGACTTTGCCACCGTGTTATGCATGCACATTAATCTTTTAAATGCCGGCGATAAATTCACACCATAATCTACGCATTACTATCTGGTCAATTCATTCATACACGCAGTAGACTTGGGGTTATCCCGGATTTAGTGCTTACCTGATCCTTTGTGGCTGCGTGGGATGCAAACAACGCTTCAATCCCTCCTTCTCCGGTCTTTCGAACTGGTGTCAAGGCAACCAAGACCCGTGGGTTAATGGCAACTCATCCTATCTACAGTTCTGAGCGGATTTAACTCAGTCTCTCACCTTATCTGCTTTCAACACTCGGCTCTTTTGCTCATACGACTCAGCTTTCTCTTTAAAAAAACTCTCTCAACACACTCTCTTCCCTCTTTGCTACGTCTCGGCTTCACACAACTCTCTGAGCTCTTTGGCAATGAAGAATGTGGTTTGAATCAATGCCGGGAGGGTTTCTTATGACCGTTTTTCACTGTACCCGGCACTTCATTACTTGGTAGCTGCGTTTTCATGGCTGTCCTTCCGCCGCTTCATTACCCAATGTTTAAACGCTGCCTTACCACCGTGTCCTCCTCGTACCTGTGTGCTGTCCATCGTGGCACTCATGGCTGATCATTCCTTGTAGCGTTGCACTTGTTGTTGATGCTGGCCGTCGTCGTGCATTCTCATTGCACTGACCTCTGCATACAATATGTCATTACGTGGCTGTTGCATGACTGTATGGTTATTATCATATGGTTGTGTGATAATACGCCAAACATTTGTTATGATATACGTTGAAGGTTATGGTTAAATCGTTATATCATTTGAATGTTATACCATTTGCCGTGACCATCATACCATATCATTACTCCTTACCATCGTGTTGTATGCTTACGGCTTCACTTTATTGCTTTGTTTGCTCATCATAACCCGCGGCCTTATATACCATGTTATATGCCCTTGTCTATTGAATAATGCGCATTAAGTTATAAGCATTAGGTTATAATATATATCCTCTAACTTTTTATTGCATGCGCAATAATGTTATACCATATTCGTTGATATATATATGTGTGCATACCGTGTTTGTTTTGCAATGGTATTAGGTTATGCACAAAATTTGAGCGCTCATATAATTATAATGTATGAACCTTAGCGCTCATATAACCTTTGATATATATGCTTAATACTTTGATATTCTTTTAGCGCATTTCTTTATAACATAACTTTATAATTTTAAAATGACCATTGGGGTCATATTTAAAATTATAATCATTCTAATGCTCTGATCCTACGTTCATGATTTTTTTATTATATATAATTAAAAACGTTGTGTTATGTTTTTTTTATGTTTGGTTTTTAATTATACATATTATTCAATGTTTTATTTCCTACGTTGGTTTGAATGAATTGGTTTTTTTTTTTTTTAATATATATGATTTTTTTGTGTTGTTTATATTTTTTAATTTATTTTTAATGTTTTGCAATTTTTTTATGGTTTGTTTTTTTATTTTTTAATGTTTTGTTTTTATGTTTCATCAAAAATCATTTATTTAATAAATAAATTGGAGATCATTTTTTTACAATCAATAGCAATTTTAGATCTCCTAATTATTTATCTAGATTTATGATTTTTATTGTAAAATTTCAAGGCTAACTTGTTCAATTTCCTTTTCTGATCTTCCAGGTCGCAACAAGGCACAGGAGGAGAGCATACTTATTCAAACTGAAAATATGATCCTACCTACTCTATGCTAATTGAAGATTACAAACTATTACGTGTAATTAAATTTCCAGTGTAACCATTCACGCAATAGTAGTAAAAATATATTCAGTTTCAATTTCGCAATTTTAAAATGAAAATATACAAGGATGATCGAATCTAGTTTTTGTGAGTATGATCTAATGAAATAAAAACAAAATCGATCTAACCTTGTACTTGTTTGAAACCATCGAAACCACTTGTCGATAAGGCTTTCATAGGCGTGATTTCCATTCTCATTCAGATCATGCTGCAACTTCTCTTCGTCCTCCTCATTCTCCTGTTCAAACAATGGTTCATCGTTAGATATACAGGATGAGTCTTCAAATGTCAATTCATCGTTTTCTTTTAGAGGAGTAGTTAAGCTTTTAGCTGCTATCAAGATCTCTTCTTCGCAAGAAGAGGAGATCCTAACATTTGCTAGGATCTGAGCGAGTTGTTCCAAACTTATACTCATCGTTTTTCCATATATACATATGGATCTTTATTGTGTTTTTGTTTTTTTTAATGGGGGGTTTTTTGATTTGCGTTCTATTTCTATGTTTTCTATATGAGAATAAACTTAAATGAAAATTCCAGAATGCAACTAACCCTAAATGATCCTAAATACAAATTCTTCCTAAACAATCTTCCTAACTAGCTTACATCTAAGTTTGCTTCCCCGGCAACGGCGCCAAAATGTTGGGCGATTTAGTTGTCCGCTAAATCCCTATCATTTAATTTATCAATCCGGGGAATCGTAAACTTAGAAGCAAACCAATATATATGGGACCTTAGATGAAACAGGTGTAAGAAGTTTGTTTAGAATGGAAATGCATATTACAAATCTAAACTATCAGATCTATTCTATGAAAGCATAAAAATAATGTTTGATCAATGGAATTATTCTACTTTAGAAGATAGAGAAGAGTCTCTTGTTCAAGAGTCCTGGTTGTCCTTCTACCATCTTTCTATAATAACATTGCCAAACACCTAAGAAAGCAGGAAAGAAAGCATGTAAATGAAAGCAAGTAAATATTGTTTTCAGTTCAGTTCTTAATGGAGAAGAGTCTCCTAACTTAGGAGGACTTGATTTCTCTAAAGGGAATCAATATTCACATAAATGTAATCTAGGAAAGCATAAGAGAAAGTAAATCTTATTTCAATTTAATCTAGCTCATGAAGAAGGGACTCCTAACTTAGGAGTTCCTGGTTTTCCTTCTCACATCAAACTAGCTATTGAAAGGAGATCAACCTTCACACAACAAAACATGGCCACAACATGAATTCATACTAAAATTATCTACAAGTAGTTACAAGAAAGAAATAAGATGAACATCATAATTAAGATTAGTATATTCACAACATTACTTTACAACAAAGTGCACTTATCTCAGTATGGGGATCCTTCCATTCCTCAATGAGCACACATGAGAAACTATCACACCTTAAGAATCAAACAACACTCATAACTCATGATTTGGAGAAAATGGTATTATTCATGTTGAATGAACATAAATCTAATGCTAATGAATAACTGATAATTGTTCTCTCCCTCCTCTCCTTCATTACATGATTTGGAGGATGCTCCTCTTATTTATACATGAATTAGGGATATCTACTCAATAAATGTAGATCCCTTAAATATCTACTAGACCCACACTTGTCTCAACTTATCCCTAAATACTAGAAACAAATCCCATGACACATCAAAATCTCCATGATCTTTCTCCTTGGAATATGGTCCACCTCTTGAGTTGAAATTCGAATTTGATCTTGGGAGGCCACATAAGGGTGCCTTGGAAGCTTCCAAATGATCTACACTTGTCATCAAACTCAAGCCACTTTTAGGTATAAGCAAATACATGTTATTTCTCTAACTTCTAATCATAAATTCACTCTAAATACATGAAATTAATAACTTTGGAAAATGAGAATATAAACTCATATGGTAATGGAAATATAGGGTTATGTAATGATAATATGGTGAAATGAGATGACAAAATGAGGATAAAAGGTGAAAATGGAGTGGAAATTAAGGTTAATTTGGAGGCCCAACAGTACACATACTTACCCAGTGATGGAACCTTCACAGGTCCAAACACATCACTGTGCACAAGCTCTAATATTTATTTCGCCCTCTTACTACCAGAGGGGAAACTCACCCGATTTTGCTTCCCATATACACAATTTTCATAGAAATCAAAATCCAAAGAGCCATTACTCATATCTTCTACCATACCTTTGCCATGAAGTATTCAAAGGCCCTTCTCTCCAATATGTCCAAGCCTTTGATGCCACAGCATGGTCTTCTCTCCAGAGACCACTAGATTTTCTACTCCACTTTCAGGAACCACAGAACTGTTGCACCCATCAATAACAGTGCTACCTTGCAGCTTGTATAGAGTTCCAATCCGAACTCCCCACATCAATACCAGTGCTCCCCGAACCATTTTGAAGGTATCCTTCTCGAACATTGTTTTTACACCTGAATCATCCAACTTGCTTATAGAAATTAGATTTCTGGCCAATGCAGGAATATGTAGAACACCCGGAAGTGTTCTAACCCTTCCACCTTGCAATTTCAACTTTACTTTTCCACGACCAACAATTCTAGCCTTCCTATCATCCCCTAAGAAGACATCACCACCATCGTATTTCTCATACTCGTAGAACCACTCTCTGTGGGGAGTGAAGTGAAAGGATGCACTTGATTCAATCAACCATGCCTCATGATCTATATGTGTAGTTGAAGAAGCCAAGTACACATCCCCACCTTCATCTGAGGTGGTTTTCACCTCTGCAGAAGGAGCATCATCAGATCCCTTTCCTTTCTCAAGAGCTTTCAATTTACAGTCCCTTTTGTAGTGCCCTTCCTTTCCGCATTTCCAACACACCACCTTTACAGGTTTTCTTGGAGATTTAGATCCCCCTCTAGATTTAGATCTCCCACTCGATGACTTATTTTTGTTTCTGTTCTGGGACCGTCCTCATACAGACAAGGCATCACCATTTTGGCTCTCCATATTTTTCCGTTTCATCTCCTCCATCAGCAAGGATGAGACTATTTCATCAAAATGCAAGGCAGTTGCATTGCTACCTATTGCAATAACCAGACTATCCCACAAATCTGGTAGAGAACAAAACAAACTGATGCACTTATCTTCATCTGAAATTTTAATATCAAAAGATTCTAACTTACTTACCACATTATTAAATGCGTTCATATGCTCTTTCACCGAGTCTTCATCTTTCATCCTCAGGTTATACAACTTTTTCTGCAGGAATAGTTTATTCACCAGAGACTTAGATTGGTATAAAGTCCCTAACTTGTCCCACAAAGCCTTCGTCGTAGCTTCCCCTGATACATTCAGCAACACTGAATCTGAGACACACAATCATATTGTGCTCATTGCCTTCCGATCCAACTTCTTCCATTCTTCATCGGACACTCCCGTTGGTTTAGTACCCGGATCTACCGCGATCCACTAATCTTTATCCACCAAAAAATCCTCCATCTTGAGTTTCCACAACTCAAAACTCTAACCATTAAATTTCTCGATCTCTATCTTTCCACTGCTCGCCATCTTCTTTCACCACCAGAATCGATCTCGCAGATCTCCCACTGAACAGGGTCTACCACAGGCCCGAGAAAAACCCCTCAGCAACAAAGGCGTCCCCTTGAAGCCAAAACAGCTTCGATACCAAATGTAGTTTTTAACCCCATACAGAAATTACCTGCATACGAATTCTAAAACACAAAAAATAAACAATGCGAGAGCATAACACATAAAACACATATACACAGAGATTTCCCCCTAGATCCCAAAACAGGGACTACCAGCTTGATTTTTCATTATGTTCCTTTCAATGTTATAATACATATTTATACATGTCGAAGCATCCAATACCATGGACCGAAAACCATCGCGTCCAAAAAACATGTGCAAAAATCATGCACAAAACCATAGGTGGGTCCGCCCAACCTAACATAGGGTCCAAAACCAAAATTTTCTGGGGCGCTGCCCCAGACCCCATAAAGTGGGGTTATGGGTACGCCTCAAACCCCCTGTGACCCCCCCCCCCCCCCCCCACTACATAATTGGCACAACAAAGGGGGGGCTCCACCCCCCCTCTAACCCCCCGGTTAACTACGTGGGCTAGTCTTGGAAAGAATATAACACAACCCAACACATTACCACTTTTACAATCACGCACACAACACCATATGTACATAGCGCCACATGTACAACATGCACGCAACACCACCTGTACATAGCACTACATATCCAACATGTGCATAGCATCATTTGTACACAACATTGCATATCCAACATGTGTGCAACACCATATGTACACAACACCGCATATCCATCATGTACATAGCACCATCTATACCCAGCACTGCATATGCAATATCCGCACAACACTATTTGTACCATCATGTACATAACATTGCATAAACAACATGTACACACGCTATGTATACACAACATTGCATGCACACAATATCACAAATGAAACATGTACAACATATACAATATATGCAAAACAATAGTACCTCACATCTGAAGGCACATTGTCCCTACCAAGGAACCTTGCTTCCAGTGTCTTATCCATGCTTGTCCTAGCATGTCACATACCACACTGCTTTCATTTCACTATTGTATCCCTCGGTATAGCCTGTGGATAACATAGGCATATTATAATCACATAATATCAACTCATAACCATATGATATTGACCTCGTGTATTTGTCAGGACTACTCTTCCCACTTGATTCCTCATAAACCAGGAACCTCTTCATGCCATTCACCTACATAAGAAATCATTCCTCCACAAGAACGATCCCTGACAACCTTATCAGACAGTGACATAGATACATAAATATATAATCATTAGCATAAAGAAACCATCATCATGTCAGACAACGACATACATGCATACATGTATACATATATAAACATCAGCATAATCATGATCATTAAATAATTACCAGATAACATAAGGTCTAGGTTAAGAGAACTTCCCTATTTGTGCATAGCATGCACAACATTGAGAACCACAACCCCCAACTTGGCCAAGGCATCTGACACCTCAGATCCATTTTCTTTACCTTTTCTAGTTACCTTTCACATGTTCATACTGCCACCATCCGTTTACCACTATGGACCAACTAGTCAAACCGACTGTCATAGTCCTACCTTCCACTACGCTTACTCACGCACTGAGCTTCATCTGTGTCTTACATTACCTGTCTGGTACCACACAACTTTCCCCGAGCTCCATCAACTCTTTGTCTTCCCAAACCAATTCCCAAGACTCAAAACATAAAAAGAAAACCAAGAAACAACAAGAGAAGACCATGAAAACCAATATCACGGACAAAGTGACATGATCATGCACTAGTCATAACAAAAATGCAAATCAAGGGCAAGCAAATCACAAAGACCAACAGCACAAGACCAACAAAAAACACCATGTCTCAATCCCCATGGTTCCCAAGGAAAGCTCAACCTAAGCCTTCTTCAAGATTTCATGGAAACCTCTTTTCCCATGCAATCCCCTGCATCATACTGCCATAACCACATAATTGTCAGTGCATAAATAAACATAGCAATACACCAGTTACCTTATCTTGTTGTGCCACACACATTGCCTTGTAGATGAACATGTCCATGCCATTTCTCAAGGGACTCCAATTCCCTTGACAAATCCACATGTAACTAGAGACTAGCTAATATACTTGTCAAGAACATGTTCATGAGTCTAGCGCATATCCACATAATTTCAGACAATATTAAGGTTGAGAAGACTTCTTATATGCAAAGCGCTCATTCATTTGGAATTAGGGTTTCCAAACATAGCCAAAGGAATTCTTGTCCAATTCCTTCCTTTTACCTTTTTACTTGGTTGCAATCGAGGCTCACTAGTATTGTCACATCACCCAACTGTTAGTTATATAAGCACATCAATTTTTACCTTGTCACGATAATAACTGGCATTTTTCCCTGCAACTTGCTCACACATGTCAGTCTCATGTTCTAAATATCAAAACAATCATATCTAACCATTTGAAATCAGCCTTTACCAAGACTAACAATCATGTCATAATCCATAGTCAACTCATAGTTCTTAGACACAATGCTACAACTATCACCTATTATACTCAAGTACATATCAAATGTCTCAACATATATGTGTTAGTACAATCATCTTAAAACAAAATCATTTGAACACATACTCATATTATGCAATTCATCAAACATTCAACCAACTTGCAACGTACCATGTTAAATAAATTAACTATACAGCATAATCAAACATTCAAGTACCAAATATATGACATAAGAAAACTCATACCTTAATGTATCTCAGGGGAGGCGATCTTGTCTACATAATCAATCCAGGTTAGCACGATACAACTTCACAACATATCAACTCAAACATAAATCATGATATCCATAACAATAACTAACTAACATGTTCATGTCATAAGGTCATAAACATCGGTCATTCATACATATCAATCACATACGAAAATTCAATCCTAATTAGTACAACACCATATCACAAATATGTCGGCCCATAACTGAATGTCGTAACCATAACCATTTGCATAGGCCAATCCAACTTAGTATGATACATATAACATCAAGATCTTAAATGCAATAACCCTAATCATCAAGCTAACTATCATATAACAACAATTTAATATGTAACATACTCATCAACAACATATAACATAATCATCAAGTTATCTAACATAAAACAACAATAGCAATGCATACAACTACATGTTACTATCATTCTTGACTATCCAACACATGTGCATATAACTACACTAATCAACTAACATCTATCATGAATGTAATAATAACATCAAAAGACATGTATATAAACCTAATGCATATAATAGTCCTTAACTTGCATACCTGCATGCCAACATATAATACATGTATGACAATCTGCTCTTACCCCAAAGTCTAATGCTACAACCTCATTATGATGATCTGCATCTCCTATTTTATCTCATCCAACAAATTAGCATCATAACGTACTAATATCACCCTGATGACATAGATTGCATACCATGACTTCACAATGCATGTTTGACCTACTATTCATGCATAACTACAACCAAGACCATACAAGCATAACAACTGCATATAGACATATTACACATGAGCACCAAACCATATACCCATCATTCTAGACAGAGCTCATTAAGATAGATTCTTCTTCATTTGAGAAAGCAGTTTCTCGACCTATTTGGGTTGATGCCATGGTGGAAGAATATGAATCCATCATGAAGAACAGTGTATGGGGGGTTGTGTAGAGACCAGAAGGGAAATCATTGGTTGGTTCGAGATGGATCTACAAAGTGAAGCATGCAACTGATAGGAGCAGTGAGAATTACGAGGCCAGATTTGTGGCCAAAAGATTCTCTCGAATAGAGGGAGTGGACTGTGAGGAAACTTTTACACCAGTTGCAAAATATTCCTCAATTAGATCCATTCTAGCATTGGTTGTGCAGATGGGGTTGAAAATCCACCAGATGGATGTGAATACTGCCTTTCTCAATAGAGTTGTTGAGAAGGAAATTTACATAGAGAATCCAGAAGGATTTGTGACATATGATTAGGAGTCACCTGTGTGCAGACTCAAGAGAGCATTGTATGGTCTCAAATAGGGGCCCTGAGCATGGTACACTCGGATCGAGAGTTATCTCATTGGATTGGGCTTCACCAAAAGATAAGAAAATGAAAACCTCTATCACATTGTGTTAAATGGTAAGTTGCTTATTCTTGTTTTGTATTTCGATGATTTAATATTGACAGGTGATGAGTAGCTAATCCACTCTTGCAAAGAGGATGTTGCAAGGGAATTCGAGGTGAAATACATGGTCTTCATGCATTACTTCCTTGGGCTAGAACTATGGCAGGGTGATGGTGAATTATTTGTGTCTCAAGGAAAGTATGCTATTGAGATATTTCAGAGATTTCACATGGATAATTGTAAGCACGTGGACACACCTCTAGCAACAAACTGGAGGAAGGAGTATGCTTCTTCATGTGAGGAAGTTGATGCTACCATTTATAGGCAGCTTATGGGTTCATTGATGTATCATGTGAACACATGACCCAACATGTGTTATGCAGTCAACCAGCTTAGCCAAGCTATGGTGAGGCCCACCAAATTATATTGGAAGGAAACAAAGCATGTGTTATGGTACCTCAGAGGCACTACCCAGTAAGGATTATGTACAAACGGACAGAGGAAGTGAAGTTGTAAAGCTTCACTGATGCATATTGGGGAGGGAGTCAATCCGACAGGAAAATCACATTAGTTGTTATCATCAGTGTTGGGTCTGCATTTATTTCATGGTATAGTAGGAAACAGAGGTCTGTGGCGCTTAGTTCAGTAGAGGTTGAATACATGGTTGCAAGCCAAGAAGCAAGTGAAAATCTAGATGAGGCAAATACTTGTGAGACTATTCAGTTAGGAGATGTATCTGATAGTGATATATTGTGATAATCATAGTTGCATTAAGTTCTCTGAGAATCTGGTATTTCATGACAAGTCCAAACACATTGACATTTGGTATCATCATTTGCGGGACTATGTGCAAAGGAAAATTATGTTGCTACAGTACATTCCAATTGAGGAGCAAGATGTTGACATCTTGACAAAGGCATTTTCAAGAGGTAAATTCGAATTCCATAGGTGCAGGATAAGGGTGGTGGAAAATCCCTTTCTTGCTAAGAGGGAGTGTTGAAAAAATGTAGCAAGAAAGGCTCAATTTGACTTTAGCCTTAGTCAAATTGAGTAAATCGAATTTCCACATTAGCAGGATAACTTGGAGGTAGTTAACTAGTGTGGCATGGATCTTGTCACTCAGTTAGCTCAATAAATTCGAGTTAGAGGGATTGGAGTTCATTTATGCATGTGTGATTGCTAAATTTTAGTAATCCAATTTAGTTATTTTCAGTTGTATTCAGTTAACTGACCTCTAACTATTGATAGAGTCAGTTGAAGGTCAGTGGTGCAGTGGGACAGCAATCTAACTCAGAGATGTATCAATTAACTAATCAATCAGCCCAAAATAGCTAGTGCATGAAAGGAATTTAAATTCCTCAACTGAAGTTGAGATGACAAGGTAGTGTAACATCAATTGTAAACTAGTTTAAGTGTACGAGTGTTGCATGAGGTCAAGTGACCCATCCTTGGGAATTGCGCAATCAATTTGGAGGAAATTTCTATCTTTTAGGGGCCAATTTCCTCAAGAATTGTGTAAGGAAATAGGAGTCTTGGTGGGGAAATAATTGGCTAAGTTTTGGCTAGAGATTCTCATTGAACAGAGAGAACAATTATTCTTTTGTAGGTTAAGTTCAACGTTGGAGCTAGCAATTGTAATATTTGTTCTATTCAACTGAGTAATGAAAAAAGGCTTGAAGGGTTTTTCCTAGTTGGGTTCCCTTAGAAATCATTGTGTATTTGTGGTTTTTCTAATTACATGTTTATGCATGTTGTTCTAAATTGTGATTTCCATTCCACAGATCAGTAGAGTAGAATTGTGTCACTTGTTTTTCAGTTTGAAATCTTGAGCAGTTTCAATTACTATCACATTTCTAAAGAAAAAAGAGTACAAGGGGGGTGGAGAACTCTATACTCAAAATAGATGCATAAGAGATGATTTGTGGTATTGGAAGACTAAGAAGTCTATTTTTGGGCTCTTATTGGTTTCAGTGGTACTATACAGATTTGAAGTACGGGGTAGAAACACTTCAGCAAGAAAGTGGAGACAGATAAAGAGACCTACAAAATCATTTAATCACAAACAGCCTAAATATTAAATCAACTATCCCATTTGAGATTATCTTGGCAGAATTTGGGACTTTCATCGTTGAAGCATTTTCTATGTTCCAGTTGTTAAGCTATCTAAGAAGATTAGATAACATGGAGACTCATCACTGGCCAAAAATGGCAGCGGGAGAGAAATTAGAAAGAAGAGCATGTGGATGAAACAAAACATCAAATGGATGATTATAAGTGAATGTCCAAATAACAAAGGGGGCAAAAATTATGTGCAAGGAAAATTCAAAGAAAGCAAGTGGAAGGGGTCGCTTGGGAGGAAAAAGGAATAATATATCAAACATTTCAATCCTACGTATGACCAAACAAAAAAGATCTACATGGGAATGGAAATAAAATGGAAAGAAAAATTGTTAATCACTTACATAAGAAATAGCTCACATCAACTTAGATGTGAAATCGGAAGATGGATGATACATAAATAGGAGTGTGTATACAGAAGGTGTAGTTATTGCACTCAAGAAGTGGTAGAGACATAATGGCATTACATCATGGAATGTTCAACTTACAAGGATATCCAGATCAATTATATTGAGACACTAAAAGTGAACAACTTGAGTAATTTGTTTGAAGAAGAGAAGATAATAAGAGTTGCAAATTTCTTGGTCAAGATACATAGTAGAAGATCCAAGATGTAAAAGGAAAAGGAGATTAAAGTGCGGCATTTTGCATTGTGCGGGCTTATATATATATATATATACTTTTCAAAATGTTACATGTTAACTATGTATTAAACATTGAAGGAATTACAAAAGAACCTATTAATAAAATAAGAACTCTCTCTCTCTCTCCTAACAAGAACAAAAATTACAACATGATATATCAATTTAAACGCAAAATCCCCTGGGTTTAAATTCCATGTAAATAAATAAAGTATGGACATTATAAAGGCAAAAATCAAACCAAGTTCATGGGGCATGTATTCCAAGTTGAATGAAGGGAAAAACATTACATTTGGATCTGCTTGTGGTTAATTATTTACCATTGGCTATGGAAATTGGCATTGGAATTGGCATTGGCAAAAGGTAATAAAAGGAAAATTATTTATTACATGCTAGCAAGGACATGTGGTAAAGTAAAAAAGAAAAAAGGAAAATGAAAGAAATTCCACTTCATCAAGTGGGGAAGAGTAAGAGACAAGAAAAGGAGAAAAGAGTAAAAGAATATGCATGGAATGGAAACAAAAGAAAAAAAAAGGAATTGGAGAGACATCATTCTAGCATTCTTTTGGGGAAAAGGGTAAGGAAATCAAGAAAATCAAGGAATACAAGCAACACACAGGCAAGGGAACCAAGGAGTGCAAGATGAATTCGTTTGGCAACCAACAGAAAGTTTGGATAGTAGAAAATAATTGTGGATTTGCAGGTAACATTGTGCATGTTTGATTATCTTGTTGGGATTTGAATGCATGGTGATGAGCCCCAAATTTGGTAACATTTTGGGCTCATTTGGCCTACTTACCCTTGCTCAACCCTTCATTTTTTATCACTTATGCATCATTTCTTAGTATATTCATGTTATTTGTAGGAAGGAGGGCAGTCACTATTCCTAGGTGGCTAATACATGTTTATTTCAGGTTTTTTTTACATTAAATGGAGCAAAACCACGCAGATGGAGGCAAGGAGACAACCAAGGTGGCATTGCGGTTTTGTAGGAAGGTTGTCCACAGCCTTGAATGGCCTTCCTCGTGATCTCCACCCCAACTCCGAGCTCCAACAGCTATCACCACCGAGCTAGAAGGTAGCCAACGGATTCTAAGGGAACAGCAGTTTACTTTTAGTTAGCCAGCCAAGCCCCACTAATTTAGGAGGCCAGCTTGGCCCTCATAATGTATAAATATTGAGGCTGTAGCCTTCGATGGGGACTTTTGAAACTTTGTTGTTTATTCTAGACTACGAGCTGATAGCTCTGTTTTGCTTTTTGTAAGCCATTTTTGGCATGTTATCAGACTTTTGACTATTATCTCTTAATGAATAAGCAGGCAGATTTGAGGCAGCTCTGAGTTCTTAAAGGAGCTTAAGCTCTCAGGGTTGGGCCCAACCTGAGAGCCTAAGGCTTCCTTCCTTTGTATTGTTACTTGTCTTTCTTTCAGCATTATATTTCTTTGCCTTTACATGCATTTGGAAACACAGTTTGCTGAGTTGAATTTCTTGATGTGATTAAGTAGGTTAGTTTTATGGATAAAGTGCTTTCAGTAGTTTAAATTAGAGTGAGGGGATTAGAGTTCATCAGAGCTCCAAAATAGGTTGATTGCACACTCACTTCCACCTCTGTTTAGAGATTGGGAGTGCAGACCGTGCCAACTACCAAAAACACAGTTCCACATGTTCATGCAAGATTTAACGTAATATTTCCGTTTGTGGGAGTGTCCATTCATTTAGATCTTGAGCAATAACTCTTTGTTTCAGCACCATGCATGGTTTTCCCTTAAAAACGACATTGTTGTTCTATGGTTTTATAAAAACAGTTAGAATCGGTTGATGAATTCTCGGTTTTGTGCAAGACACGGGTGACTTGTTTCATTTACACTGCGCAACACCACTCTATCATTTCCTTATCCTTCTAAGCCGTACCTAAACCATATCCTTATCTCCCAGTTAGATCATTTGCCTCCCAACTCTTCTATCATCCACGTTGTTTTACCTTTTCGGTCTTCCATTGCCTCTACCCCCCTCTAGACCAACCAGCTTTACACACTCCCTCTCCATCTCATCTCTCTGTCCATAAGCCATCACAAGCTCCCCTCCTACCTCTCTATCCACCCATACAGCTCATTCACTCATCCATCACCCAAAAATCCTATTGCAGAACATCCTGTAGAAGTTAGCAGACTTCTTGTAGAAATCCTGAACTTCTTGTATAATCCCCTGCAGACATCCTGTAGAAGCTTGCAAATACGGTTTCTAGGCATCTGAACTTTGTGAACTTCTGTGGAATGATGTAAGGGATCCCTTAGACCCTCTCAGAGTCCTCCTGACCTTTTCCAAGCCTTCCTCCCCTTTATCTACCCCTGCACATTCAAGACCCAGTAAGAAGCACAGTCATAATAACTCCAACAACTTGAGCAAAAATGCAAAAACATGTTCTCTTCAGATGAAAGTAGTTTAAACACATGCATCTCATCCCAATAGAAGTAATGGCATCACTTTTAGAAGTTGCATTCCCACCATTGCATCATAAGGATTAAGCTGGTAGAATTAGGGTTTACTAGGGTTTCCATGTTTTGTTGGCTTTCAGTTCATTCTTGCAAGGTAGGTTAATTTCCTTTGGTATAGCTTTCGTTCATCACTTAAAAAGCTTCTTCAGAGAACATATAGAAGTTGGCTTGAGCCCTAGCGGACTTGTGCCAGCCGACCAAGTGACAGCTGCGACAAGAGCTAGTACTTGTGCATACAGCACCGTCGCTTCCAAGTTTGTTACGAACTACCGGGTTGATAAAATTAGAGAAGGAAGCTCCAGGAGTTGTAGCATTATTGCTACAATACTGGAGCCCACCATCTTTTTGGCGCCGTTGCCGGGGAAGCGTCAGAGTATTAGTAATTGTTTCTTTTCTTCTATTTTCCTACTCTCGCCTTCTGCCAAGTAGGTTATTTCATTTCCATTCTGCAAAAGTAGCATAGACATTTCCTGCTTTCATAGATTAACATTTCAATTCCGCAATTTCATTCTTGCAAGCATAGATTAGCATTTCAATTCTGCAAGCGTAGACTAGCATTTCCATTCCTGCAATTTCATTTGAGAAAAGTAGATTAGTTCTTTCCTGCTTTCATTTCAATTCTGCATTTTCATTTCAGCAAGATAGTAAGTTGTAGATCAATCTGTTTCAGTTTTTGCAGGTACCAGAGAAAAAAACAAAAGCAATCAAAAGTCTTTCCATTTCATGTCTCGTAGGAATCGAGATAAAACAGGCAAATTCTTACCCAACACCCCCACCACATCACTAAGTCACCCTTCTCTCTTCTTTGGTGACAGTGATCCAGAAGAACCTATAGGTGAACCTCCTGAGATATACGAAGATCCTATAGCAGAAGAAGAATTAGAGACCATTCCCTCTGAAGCTATGGCTGACAATAGAGGAGAAGATGAGAGAATAGAAGGTGCCTTCCCCATCCGAGAGACCAATGGAGACATGAAAATGAAGAACATTAGCCCCTCCGCTTTACCTCACTTCCATGGACTGACTACTGAAGATCCTGATACCTTCCTGTTTGAGTTTGTTGTCCTTTGTCGAACCTATGACTATACTGAAGATGAGCAGAAGCTGAAACTCTTCCCTTCCACTCTTAAGGATGTAGCATTACGCTAGTTCATGGGCTTACCTGGGAACAGTATCACCACTTGGGCTCAGATGCAGCAAGCTTTCAATACCAAGTACCGGGACTACTGTAGGTCCAAGGAAACCAAGGGAGAAATCTTTCGGATGACCATGGGAAATGATGAGTCCTTAGAGGATTATGAGGAAAGGTTCCAACTTAGCTATAAACGGGCCAGGTGCACACTTGACCCTGAATCCCTCAAGTTGGTCCTGCTCCGAGGAGTCCCTGAAGACCTCTTAGATACCCTCCACATGTTAGCTGGAGGAGATATTTACCAACTACCTTATGAGGACATAAAGACTGTGTTTAGAAACCACTCTAGGGCAGCCCGGAAACGAGGTAGAGGAAACCTCCTCTCAGCTGGTATTCCTTTCTCCAAACATGAGTTTTCAAATCAATTAGAGGATCTCAAAAGTGAGGTGAGACAGACCATTGCCATGCAACTGGATACATTCAGGATCCAGCAGAAGAAGGAAGAAGCTGAGAGGGCCTTGGCTATCTTCTGCCCTAGGTGTACAAGGAGACACCCTAAGAACGAATGCCAATTGCATTCGGTTGAAGTATGTTTCGTTTGTGAGGAGGACCATCCCACAAATCAATGTCCAACCTTACCTGGGCTTAAAGCCATGTATCAAGGGACAGAAGCCCCCACCAAACCTCTCTATTTCCTCAACCAAAGGAGGCCACAAGGACCTAGACCTTACCAGCAGGGGATGCAAGGGGCACCCCAAGCTTATTACAGCCCCAACCAATCTACTCCTATGCCTTCCTGGGGTCCCCCTGCTCATCCTTCCTGGTTTGTGCCTCCTCCATGGTCTTATCCACCTCAGTACCATACTCAACCCACTACTCATTCATATCACTCACATGCCCAGCCACAGCCTCAGTGGAATGCACCTCAGTCGGGGTGGAGGCCCCAGTACAACACTCCTCCCGCCATTTTGCCTCCACCACCAGTTCAACCTCAACCATTACCTCCTGCTCCTCCAAGGCAACCTCAAATGCCTGCTCAACCGAACCCGAACCCCAACAACAGACAGGCCCAGCAGGTATACACTGGGGAAACATCATGCCCTACTTATGCTGTGGATATCCAGGAGATCAATCTGCGATCTGGAAAGACTCTTCCGGATCGCCAACCTCCTCCCCCAGAGGACGAGGAAGACAAACAGGAAAGTGAACCAAAGGCCATTCCACCCTTTCCTCAGAGACTAAAAGCCACCACACAACCCAACCCAGAGGAGGATGAGCTTCTGGGAGAGCTCAAGCAGTTGTGTGTGAAAATACCACTTCTCCAAGCCATCAAAGATGTACCGATATACAACAAACTGGTTAAGGAAAAGTGTTTGAGACACCCAGGCAGGCGAAAGAGGGATGCTTCAACCATCAATGTCATAGGACAATTGTCTGACCTTATGTTGGGACAAGTCATCTGCCCAAAGTACCTAGATCCTGGGAGTCCTGTAGTAGATGTCCACATCAATGGCACCATCATACCTCACACCTTGATTGATCTGGGGGCTGCCATTAATGTGATGACCAGGGATACCATGCTCAAACTCAACCTTCAGGGTTCCTTGAGGAAGACCTCGACAGTCCTACAACTAGCAGATCGCTCCACCGTGACTCCCGAAGGGATTGTGGAGGATGTCTTGGTCTCTGTTGACTCTTGGGAATATCCTGCAGATTTCTTGGTGCTGCAACCAAAGGTAAAACTCACTGGATATCCTCTTATTTTGGGAAGGCCTTGGTTAGCCACTGCAGATGCTTACATAAGTTGCCGTGCAGGAAACATGACCATCAAAAATGGTCCTATGTCCAAGCAGCTAGTCCTATACCCTCCTGCCCAACCCTCAGTAGAGCATGACTTACCACTTTGGTTAGAGGAAGGAGAAGAAGACGAGGTGTACTCAGCACCTTTGTGCACCCTGGACACCACTAGGGAAGACCCCCCAACCGAGGATGATTTGATTGAGACCTTGATCCAGAATCCACCTCCCAGTGCACTGACCTTAGAGGAATTGGTGGAGGATGCCCAAGCCAGCACCTTAGTGGACCTTTGTGCAACCAACCCTGTCACTCCCAGAGTCAAGAATGTGGAGTTTGGCCCTGAGAGAACGTTAAAGATCAGCTCCTCCCTATCTCCTTCCCAGGAAAAGGAGCTGTGTAGTCTGTTGGCCAGTCATCTAGATGCTTTTGCTTGGAGCTATAAGGAGATGAAAGGAGTCCATCCTTCGGTCTGTACCCATCACATTTACATCAAGGAGGATTGTAAACCGGTTAGGCAACCCCAGAGGAGGATGAATCCAGCCCTTAAGGACATTGTCAAGGAAGAATTGCAAAAACTGTTGGATGCCGGATTCATTTACCCCATCTCAGATAGCGAATGGGTGTCCCCTCTGGTGTTGGTTCCCAAGAAAAATGGGAAGTGGAGAATCTGTGTGGACTACCGAGAACTGAACAAAGCTACCAAGAAAGACCATTTCCCTCTACCTTTCATAGATCAAGTGTTGGATGGACTGGCAGGAAAGAAGTTTTTCTCTTTCCTGGATGGGTTTAGCGGGTACAACCAAATCCAAATCAGCCCGGAAGACCAAGATAAGACCACCTTCACTTGTCCTTGGGGTACCTTTTCCTACCGAGTTCTTCCCTTTGGGATATGCAATGCTCCTGCTACCTTCCAGAGAGTCGTCTTGAGCATCTTTTCTGAGCTGGTCCATGATGCGGTGGAAATCTATATGGATGATTTCACTCCTTATGGGTCCAACTTCAAGGAAGCATTGTCCAATCTGGGAAAAGTCCTAACCAAATGCATTGAGATGAACCTGTCCCTTAGTCCTAAAAAATGTGAATTCCTGATAACTGAAGGGACCGTGCTAGGCCACACCATTTCTTGCCAAGGGTTACAGGTGGATCCTAACAAAATTGCTCTCATCAAGAAGGTTCCACCTCCCCAAAAGGTAAGGGATGTTCGGAGTTTCTTAGGATTAGCAGGTTATTACAGGAGATTCATTAAAGACGTCAGCAAGCTAGCCTCACCATTGTTTGGCTTGTTGGCAAAAGATGTGGAGTTTAAATGGACTGACGATTGTCAGAGGGCTTTGAATGAATTAAAGGACAAGTTGGTGTCTGCCCCAATTTTGAGAGGTCAAAACTGGGCCCTACCTTTCCACATCCACACTGATGCATCGAACAAAGCCATAGGGGCAGCCTTAGGACAAGTTGAACAAAAACTTTCGTATGCCATTTACTTTGTCAGCAAAAACTTGTCCAAAGGAGAATTGAATTACACTGTAACCGAGAAAGAATTCCTGGCTGTGGTCCATGCACTGAACAAGTTCCGACATTATATCACTGGCTATCAAACATTTGTACATATTGATCATGCTGCAATTAGATATTTAATGAATAAACCATATGTGAATGCTCGTATTATTAGATGGTTACTTTTGTTGCAGCAGTTTGATTTGACTATCGTTGACAAACCAGGTAAAGAAAATGTTGTTGCTGACTTTTTATCTAGATTGGATCTATCTGCAGATGAGGATGGAACAGTGGATGACCAGATGCCCGATGAACATTTGTTTGCTATCTCAGTACTCTCTCCATGGTTTGCTGATATAGCAAACTACCTTGTTTCAGCACAGTTCCCTCCGCACCTATCTTCAAGAGAGAAGAGCAGAATCATCAGAAAAAGTGCCTCCTTCACTTGGATCGGGGGCAACCTGTTCAAGCTTGGCCCTGATCAGATCTTAAGGCGTTGTGTAAGGGAGGAGGAAGTCTTTGATATCCTCCTCACCTGTCATGATGGGCCTTGTGGAGGACATTTTGCAGCAAAGAGGATTGCCTTCAAAATCCTGCAGGCAGGCTACTATTGGCCCACACTTCTTCAAGATGTCAGAAGGTATATCAGCTAATGTGACCGATGCCAAAGAATGGGGAAACCGACTCAAAGGGATGAAATGCCTCTCCAACCTCAAGTGACTCTTGAGCCATTTGAGAAGTGGGGTATGGACTTTGTGGGTCCCATCAACCCTCCTTCGAGGCTGAGATCTTACATCATTGTGTGCACTGACTACCTGACAAAGTGGGCAGAAATTAAGGCAATCAAAGCAGCAACAGAAGAAAAGGTGGTCGAGTTCTTAAGAGAAAACATCTTCTACAAGTTTGGCTACCCCAGAGAGCTAGTCACCGATCAAGGAAGCCAGTTCAGATCCAACTTAATTGAAGACCTACTAGCTCATCACAAAATAAAGCATAGGACTTCCACCCCCTATCATCCACAGGAAAATGGGCAAGTGGAAGTCACCAACAGAGCATTGGAAGGGATTTTGACTAAGGTGGCGAGCAGCAGTAGGAAAGATTGGGCAGATCGCCTGGTTGAGGCCACATGGGCTTACAACACCACCTGGAAGACCACAACCAGCTTCACACCTTATGAGCTGGTCTATGGGAAGAAAGCTTTGTTGTCCATTGAATTTGAATACAACACTTTGAGGATGGCAGCTCAGCTGGACCTAGATCTTAGCCATGCACAACAAGAAAGGTTATTGCAGCTGAATGGACTGGACGAGCACCGAATGCAGGCCCTCCTTCACTCAGAAGTGGTTCAACTTTAGAGAAAGGTGTGGCATGACCAACACCTCAATGACAAGCAATTCCAGCCAGGAGATTGGGCACTGTTGTATGACTCCATGCACAAAGATTTCAAGGGGAAGCTGAGAACCAGATGGCTGGGACCATATGCAGTGGAAAAATGTCATGAAAATGGATCTGTTCTTATTCGGACCATTGATGAGGAGTCCATCCCCATGCTTATCAATGGGCATCGACTGAAGATCTACAGGAAACCTCTCTCAAGACAAGAGTTCATCAAAACTGTGGAGAAATCAGTGTTGGTCATAGAGAAGGGTTCTGCCTCTGCTTTGGGCATACCCTGAAAGATCTAAAAATAAATAAATAAAGATCCTTGGGTGAAAACCTTTCTGAGGCTCCCAAGGCAGGTGGTAGGGGTGAAAACCTCATTGAGGCGCCCCTATTGTCTTTCAAAAAAAAAAAAAAATTGAAAAAGATCCTTGAGTGAAAACCTCTCTAAGGCGCTTAAGGCAGATGGCAAGGGTGAAAACCTCATTGAGGCGCCCCTGCTATCTTTCAAAAGAAAAAAAAAAAGAGAAAAGAAAGAAAAAAGAAAAAAAAAAAATAAGCAAAAAAAAAAAGACAAGGACAGCAAGTTTATAATGTGGCAATGCATGCAGGTTGTAGGTATTCTATGAAGGAGAGGAGGTCTCTCAACTCAAAGTCAAGAATCCTTATCATGCTGCCAGGAGACCTCACCAGCACCTCCTCCAAGAATACTCATCTTCTCCAAGGTATGGGCACGATTTCATCACTGCTTAAGTCTTCTACAGGAAGGTGCAAACTTTCTACAGGAAGGTGCAGACTTTCTACAGGAATATGCAGACTTTCTACAGGAAGTTCTGTATTTCTACAGGAAACTTCCTGTAGAAGTTCGGGACGGCCCAGAATTCATTATGGGGGGAGATCTAACGACCAAGGTTCGGTTTGGACGCATGCAAGCTACCATTTTCTCCCTCACACACTGCTGTCACCTCCTTCTACCACCCCTGTCGACATGCAATAAAGATACCTGCACAATCAAAGCAGATCATTGAGTTATCAAGAGAAAGCAATTGTTGAAATGAAAAAAACGCTGAGATGCCATGCCATACCCATCCCAGCTATCAAAGAGCCCTGTGAGCGTGATCGTGAGGCCACTGTCTTCATCATGCAGCATGCACCCGAGGAGGAAAAACTGCTACAGGACATCCTGCAGGAGTCCCGTAGCAGTTAAGCCAACTAGAGTGTACACCATTCCATCGCCTGCAACATGCAAGGATAACACAGGCACATGCAGCCGAATCATAAGATTCATCATCAGCAGCCTGTGAAGAGGAACCTCCGGGCCTGTGCAATCAAGCAGCAGCAAACAAATCTACTCATCATCGTCCAAAATCCCGAAGCATCATGTCGCGGCCGCACAGGTAAGTGCCTCACCCTTTCTTCTGTCGAATTGCATGAATTTTACTTTGAAATGTTTGCAAGTGTGAAGTGAATGGGTTGAGCGGTCGTATGGCCATTCGACTGGCCACTTCGACCAGTCAGTGGTCTAGTCGGATGTGTGAACGGTGGTCGTGGCAAAAGGAACGGGCAGCGCACACGTGAGAGCCATCCAGTCGGGGAAAAACGAGTTTTAACAGAAATGACGGCGACGGATCTGCGGGGAATGATGCGGCAGTAAGGGAACTTGCAGAAGAATGATGGAGTGACGTCGTCCAACAGTCCGCAGGGACAGCTCACCCCCACGCCACGGATTCCGCCGGATTCAAATCTAATCGGCTAGATTGCCACCCCACGCATTTATCATTCGCCGTTTGAAAGTCGAGTGAGCATCCGGATTCCTTTGAAGCTCGACACTCCAAGTCCTCGGCCGTTCGAACGCCTATTAAGCAGCACAGAGAGCACAGACCCACTGCAGTATCCTCCAGAATGCGTGCGCTGCTTCTACAGGAAAGCTGCTTCTACAGGAAATTAGGTTCCTCACGTCAAAAGGTGGCGATTAAAAAGGTAAGCCTGAACCTTCCATGCAATTGGTTTCGGGGGTGGCAGAGTCGACGTTCTACAGTCTGGTCGTAAAAAAATTGCAAGTATTGTCTGTCGTTGCATGAATTGTCGTCCTACAGGATGTGAGTTATAGTTAAGCCGTGTTAAGGTCGTCGGGAGAAAAGTTTTCATGAATTGTATGCGTGGCAGAGGCGTAATTCTACGCTTTGTCCCAGTAGGCCAATTTTCTTCCGCACCCGCCACCTCCATCTAACGCAACAGTTTTTCACCATGGCGGGCGGGTTCAGCAGAAGGGAACCAACCAACTCAACAAAGCTAAGAGAAAATCCTGAGGTGGTGGAGCTGTTCACGCAAGCGCAATGGATGTCATTCTGCGACAAATTGCAGGGCTATGACGATGAGGTGGCAGAGGAGTTCTTGCAAGCTCTGAAGCCGAAATCCAAAACATTGGCCACTGTCAACTTTAGGGGTTTGAGTCTCAAACTCACCCCACAATTCATCAGCCGAGTTACTGAGCTCCCAATGGGATTACCATGGGATAAGGAAGAGAGGAAATTGGGCCAACAGGCTAAGAAAGAATTCTTTCCACCAGAGGAGGAATTCTCAGAAGATAAAAACGGGGTTCGTAGAACCAGCTTACTGCCACTGTGGAGTGAAGTTAGCCTTCAGATTATGAAGTACATCACCTGCGAAGGTCGGTTTAGCATTGTATATGGGTACCATTTTCGGTTACTCACGTGGAGGATGCGCTCCACACATACAAGGTTCCTCTCTCATGGGAAGCCTTCAGAAATTTGACCAAGGATGCTGATATAAAGATGCTAACCGAAGAGCTCGGTTCATCTAGCAGTGAGGAGAAGGAGTCAGTGCCCGCAGGGAAGAAAGAAAAAGGCCAGAAGACCACGACCACGGAGCAGAAGAAAGAGCAAAAGAAGAAACAAGAGAAAAAGGGTGCCAAAGAGAAGGATGACACACCCATGTTGACGGCCAGGGAGAAAAGATTACAAAGCAGAGTGGACAAGGCTGAGCAGGTCCACATCAGCAAAGGCACCTCGACAGTAGCCGCAACCAAATCAAAAAGTAAAACACATTCAGCAAAGCAAACTAAAATGGTGACACCTGTTTCTACAGGAAAACCGAAACCGGCTTCTACAGGAAGCCCGAAATCAGCTGAAAAGGGGCCTTTTACAGGAAGCCCTGAGAAAAGAAAACCCAAGGAGAAGAAAGCTGACATTCTTGCAAGGGAGGCAGCAGCTTTGCTGGCCGCCCTCAGTACACCTCCTAAGCCAAAGGAGAAAAGAAAGAGGGAGACCCCTCTATATTTTAAAGCTAGAAGAAGTGTGAGAATAAAGACGGGCAAGCCACAGCCTCCGTCCAGCAGCCCAATCATTATCGAAGATGTCCCTACTTCGCCCAAGGAGAGGTCTCCCTCGAAGATATCAGTCACCTATGCGAGGGGGAGCCCGAAGAAAACTACTTGGAAGGATAGGTTGGACCAATTGGCCTCGAAAGCCCGGCTACAGGATGCTGAAGATGCTCTACAGGAAACCTTAGCCCGGCTTAAGGAAACAGAGAGAATGGAAGTAGAAGCACCCTCATCACCACCGAGGGAGGGCGAAGTAGAGCCACCAAAAGAAGTAGAGAAAGAGCATATTCCAGAGCCTAGCCCTCAGCCAAGTCTGAGTTCATATTACAACTTCTTAAAGGCTGGCAAAATTATACCTCAGAAATTCACTGTGCCACTGTTTTTTGCATTGGAGGAAGAGAGAGTACGTACACACATGTGGATGAAAATAGCCAAGTCAAAGGGTGTGGCGGACATAGGTCCCTTGCAGGAGCAGCTCAAGGAGGCTAGAAGTGAATTGGCCATGGCTAAACACGTGGCAAATTGCCAACGAGTGTTCCTACAGGAAGAAAACGAAAAGCTTAGATTGCAACTACAGGAGTTGAGGACAGGAATAGGTACATCCTCCGGGGACACCACAGCAGAACAGCAAAGCAAAAAGGAACTGAACACCAGTCTTGGGGAGCCAACCTTGCATCTACAGGAAGCAGAACAGCAAGCACAAATTTAGGTGCAAGCTCTCAGACAACAGCTGCAGCAGAAAGAGGCATAATTGGCCTGCATGGCCAGTTGGGCCATGGATGCTATACAATGCAGACAGCCGGCCAAATCCTATGGCCTGTACCTGAAAGACCAATGGCTGCAATTTCAAATCAATACCTTGGCGCAAAGGGGTATCTCTCAGCTCCAAGACCCACAGCAATTCACTGAATTATGCAGTACCAACTCATCAGAGGATAAGGCCAAATTAGTGGAGTTCTACCTCCATAATTTGGCCCTGCCTAATGTAATTTCATGGGATCCCAATACGGCCTTGGGAGATATGCAATTAATGGCATTTGCCTCATGGTTGAACCATGAGGAAAAAAGAGCAGCAGAAGCCAAAGCGGTCATGAACCGAGAGCTGAATGAGGCATTGCTAATTAGAGCAGAACCAGGGGATCCAGTTGCACTAATCTCGGCACACCAACACTTGTCCACTGACCCTCAAGCTTCACTGAGATATATGGATCAGCAGGCCCAAGCCATAGCGCATTTTGAGGACATGGAGAGACTGTTAGGAGACAACGTTGTCCAAGCTTGCACCCGCAGATGGAATACATTGGCCCACAGTCTGAAAATCAGAGAGTATCATACCCCAACTCGAATGAGGGAAGCTCTAGTACGGGTGGCCCTCTATAAGAAATCCATGCAAAACCTCCAGGCCAGCTGGATTGGCCTCAAGCTAAGCCCACCACTGCTGCTAGGATTGATGGAAGGCAGCACAGAGAAAGATGATAATGAACAGTGGGAAGAGGTGAACAGAAAGGTTGGGTTCCATATCAGCAAGGAGGACACTACTACAGAGGCTTGGGATGTAAGGGTGGCAGTATAGGCAATGAAGGATGAGGAGCTGGACTAGTTGCTCAAGGATGAGCAAATATTTTAGCTGGGGGGTGATGATGAGCCCCAAATTTGGTAACATTTTGGGCTCATTTGGCCTACTTACCCTTGCTCAACCCTTCATTTTTTATCACTTATGCATCATTTCTTAGTATATTCATGTTATTTGTAGGAAGGAGGGCAGTCACTATTCCTAGGTGGCTAATACATGTTTATTTCAGGTTTTTTTGACATTAAATGGAGCAAAACCACGCAGATGGAGGCAAGGAGACAACCAAGGTGGCATTGTGGTTTTGTAGGAAGGTTGTCCACAGCCTTGAATGGCCTTCCTCGTGATCTCCACCCCAACTCCGAGCTCCAACAGCTATCACCACCGAGCTAGAAGGCAGCCAACGGATTCTAAGGGAACAGCAGTTTACTTTTAGTTGGCCAGCCAAGCCCCACTAATTTAGGAGGCCAACTTGGCCCTCATAATGTATAAATATTGAGGCTGTAGCCTTCGATGGGGACTTTTGAAACTTTGTTGATTATCCTAGACTACGAGCTGATAGCTCTGTTTTGCTTTTTGTAAGCCATTTTTGGCATGTTATCAGACTTTTGACTATTATCTCTTAATGAATAAGTAGGCAGATTTGAGGCAGCTCTGAGTTCTTAAAGGAGCTTAAACTCTCAGGGTTGGGCCCAACCTGAGAGCCTAAGGCTTACTTCCTTTGTATTGTTACTTGTCTTTCTTTCAGCATTATATTTCTTTGCCTTTACATGCAGTTGGAAACACAGTTTGCTGAGTTGAATTTCTTGATGTAATTAAGTAGGTTAGTTCTATGGATAAAGTGCTTTCAGTAGTTTAAATTAGAGTGAGGGGATTAGAGTTCATCAGAGCTCCAAAATAGGTTGATTGCACACTCACTTCCACCTCTGTTTAGAGATTGGGAATGCAGACCGTGCCAACTACCAAAAACACAGTTTCACATGTTCATGCAAGCTTTAACGTAATATTTCCGTTTGTGGGAGTGTCCATGCATTTAGATCTTGAGCAATAACTCTTTGTTTCAGCACCATGCACAGTTTTCCCTTAAAAACGACATTGTTGTTCTATGGTTTTATAAAAACAGTTAGAATCGGTTGATGAATTCTCGGTTTTGTGCAAGACACGGGTGACTTGTTTCATTTACACTGCGCAGCACCACTCTATCATTTCCTTATCCTTCTAAGCCGTACCTAAACCATCTCCTTATCTCCCAGTTAGATCATTTGCCTCCCAACTCTTCTATCATCCACGTTGTTTTACCTTTTCGGCCTTCCATTGCCTCTACCCCCCTCTAGACCAACCAGCTTTACACACTCCCTCTCCATCTCATCTCTCTGTCCATAAGCCATCACAAGCTCCCCTCCTACCTCTCTATCCACCCATACAGCTCATTCACTCATCCATCACCCAAAAATCCTATTGTAGAACATCCTGTAGAAGTTAGCAGACTTCCTGTAGAAATCCTGAACTTCCTGTAGAATCCCCTGCAGACATCCTGTAGAAGCTTGCAAATACGGTTGCCAGGCATCTGAACTTTGTGAACTTCTGTGGAATGATGTAAGGGATCCCTTAGACCCTCTCAGAGTCCTCCTGACCTTTTCCAAGCCTTCCTCCCCTTTATCTACCCCTGCACAGTCAAGACCCAGTAAGAAGCACAGTCATAATAACTCACACAACTTGAGCAAAAATGCAAAAACATGTTCTCTTCAGATGAAAGTAGTTTAAACACATGCATCTCATCCCAATAGAAGTAATGGCATCACTTTTAGAAGTTGCATTCCCACCATTGCATCATAAGGATTAAGCTGGTAGAATTAGGGTTTACTAGGGTTTCCATGTTTTGTTGGCTTTCAGTTCATTCTTGCAAGGTAGGTTAATTTCCTTTGGGATAGCTTTCGTTCATCACTTAAAAATCTTCTTCAGAGAACATATAGAAGTTGGCTTGAGCCCTAGCGGACTTGTGCCAGCTGACCAAGTGACAGCTGCGACAAGAGCTAGTACTTGTGCATACAGCACCGTCGCTTCCAAGTTTGTTACGAACTACTGGGTTGATAAAATTAGAGAAGGAAGCTCCAGGAGTTGTAGCATTATTGCTACAATACTGGAGCCCACCACATGGATTCATGCATTGGTTTATTGGTCACTTTTGTTTTCATTGGCATGTCATTTGCCTAGATTGAAAGTGATGTACAGCCTTGCCTTATGTCATTTCCTGGATAGCCATGATGTAATGGGTTGCCTGTTAGTTGAGCTTTAGATTGTCGGTGTATTTTGGATCATGGTTGAGGTGGTCTCAGGAAAATACCAAGGGTTGAGAGTGGAGATGGTTTTCTCCGGGTAAGCTCTTGAAAGGTGGGTGGAGACTGGAAAATTCATCTGGGGATGGTGAAGAAATTCTAAGGCATCCAAGCTTGTATTGGTTTGGTGATTTCTGGACTAGTTTAGGTGATATCAATGTGGCCTGAGGGAGGAGGTTGTTTTCCTTCAGATTCCCTGTTTGGCTATGTTTTAGTTTATCCCATGTGTTCCCATATTCATACTTGGAATATGGCACAGGGGTGATTGGGCTAGAAGAAAGGTTTGGTTCAGCCCAATCTATGGTCAGATGATACATGGAAGTCCCTAACTTGGTTGGCACTATGCATATGTTAATATGTGTTATTCTTTAATGAGATAAATGAGCATAGTTTTTGGTTTATTGTGTGATTATGTGACTAGTTTGTCATGGCTTCACTTTGGTTAAATGTTGGTTACAACATGATATATCAATTTAAATGTAAAATCCCCTGGGTTTAAATTCCATGTAAATAAATAAAGTATGGACATTATAAAGTCAAAAATCAAACCAAGTTCATGTATTCCAAGTTGAATGAAGGGAAAAACATTACATTGGGATCTGCTTGTGGTTAATTATTTATTATTGGCTATGGAAATTGTCATTGGCAAAAGGTAATAAAAGGAAAATTATTTATTATAGGCTAGCAAGGACATGTGGCAAAGTCAAAAAAAGAAAAAAAGGAAAATGAAAGAAATTCCACTTCATCAAGTGGGCAAGAGTAAGAGACAAGAAAATGAGAAAATAGTAAAGAATATGCATGGAAGGGAAACAAAAGAAAAAGAAAGGGAATTGGAGAGACATCGTTCTCACATTCTCTTTTAGGGAAAAGAGCAATGAAATCAAGAAAATCAATGAAAAAGAAAGGAAGGAAAGCAACACACAAGCAAGGGAACCAAGGATTGCAAGAGGAATTTGTGTGTCAGCCAAGAGAAAGTTTGGATAGAAGCAAGCAAGGGTAGAAAATAATTGTGGATTTGCAGGTAACATTATGCATGTTTAGTTATCTTGTTGGTATTTGAATGCATGGGATTCATGCATTGGTTTATTGGTCACTTTTGTTGTCATTGGCATGTGATTTTCCCAGATTGAAAGTGATGTATAGCCTTGCCTTATGTCATTTCTTAGATAGCCATGATGTAGTGGGTTCCCTATTGGTTGAGCTTTACATTGCCGGTAGATTTTGGATCATGGTTGAGGTGGTCTCAAGAAAATCCCAAGGGTTGAGTGTGGAGATGGTTTTCTCCGGGTAAGCTCTTGACAGGTGGGTGGAGACTGGAAAATTCCTTTGGGCATGGTGAAGAAATTCTAAGGCATCAAATCTTGTATTGGTTTGGTAATTTCTGGACTAGTTTAGGTGATATCAATGTGGCCTGAGGGAGGAGGTGGTTTTCCTTCGGATTCCATGTTTGGTTACGTTTTGGTTTATCCCATGTGATCCCACATTCATGCTTGGTGTATGGCACAGGGGTGATTGGGTTGGAAGAAAGGCTTGGTTCATCCCAATCTATGGTAGGGTGGTATGTGGAAGTCCCTAACTTGGTTGGCACTATGCATATGTTAATGTGTGTTATTCTTTAATGTGATCAATGAGCAAAAGTTTTAGTTTATTGTGTGATTATGTGACTGGTTTTTCATGGCTTCATTCTGATTAAATGTTGGTTACATGCATGGTATATTTCTCATGATATGATGTGCTTTTGTTATCAATCTTGATCATGATTTGAAAATATATTGAATGGTTTATATGAATGCATGAGCTAATATGTGTTTGTTACAGCTAGTGTGAGAGGGTAGTGAGGCTTCTTGATGAACCTTTGATGAAACTAATGAATCGGTGAACATTTATGCATTCATTACCTACAGGTACCATGTTTACGAAGTGTTTGTATAAATGACTAACAAGTCTTATGTGAGCTTAAGTAAGAACAGAGCCTAGAACAAAGCATGAAGACTTATACATATTGTTGAGAGATTTCTAAAAAGTTTTGGGCAATTGTCATGTAGGCTAACCCTAAATTATGGGACAAATTCCCTGGCCGCATGCACAAAACTTGGAAATATCAGGAACAATCACACTGAGGGTGAGTTTTGCATGCGGTTGGAGCCCTCTGGTCACACTGATAAGCCTTCATGCATGCGGCTGGGCCGTAAATCTTGGTTGAAAATGGTTCAGATCAGAGAAAAGGTCACCATTGGAAATTGTTTGACATCTGGGTGTTCATATGTCTCTTGGTGGTGTTGTAAGTTTCAGATAAGTGGACCCCATTTCCATAAATGAATCTTGGAGTTTGGGTCGTGCATAGTAACTCTCAATTCATGTTTACCCTAGTAAGTATGTGAAAGTGGGTAAATGTGGGGTGGGGTGTTAAATTAAATTAATACTTTCCTCTTCCAAAGATTGGTTTAGGTCTAGGAGTAATCCTTCATCTTTTTGGCTAGTAGTATTGGTTTCCTTTTGATTGAGATGCATAGCATATATTTTCTCCTGAAGAGAGACAATTTGCTAATGTAAGACATCACTTTCATCCATTTGGCATGCCAATCTTCCTTTCAAATCTTGGATTTCCTCAAGGATATTAATTGTTGTTAACAATTATTTATGACCATCATGTCCAATAACATAACATCCATTTGTTCAAGTAATTGTGTTCCTTTCTCGTGACATTTACAATTTGTGCACTTGGTTTTGTTGATGGAGTTATAGTTGTTGTCTTTACATGACCACATGTTTCTCCTAGCTGACATGAGAGGGCATTGTTTGTTTGTTGAATCTCTCAGGGTTTTCTCTTTTTCCTTATGTTGAATTGTCCCCTCCCTTTCACTTGCTATTGAAGGCCACCTTCGCCATGTCTAGGCCTCCCAAGTTGCGACACTTTTCTCATTTTTGCAAAGGGGATCAAGACCCAGTCGATACAGAGATCTGACAAAACTCCTATGGATACTAACCCAATGTTTTCTCACCATCTTGACAACCTTCCCTTTTGTATAATGACATCCACGACCCCCCTTTAAAATATAACTCATAGCACAGAGAGATTTTTCATGGTCATCTGACTCCATTCTACGCTTTCCCTCCACACTTTTTATTCCACACCAAGGGCTCCAATTCTACATGCACTACGCAGAGCAAAGATAAAGGAAATTTACTATGATGGAGAAATTACCTAAAAGACGAGTGACAAGCCATGGCATTTTCCCATATTCTCTGGAAGAGCACTCTACATATCCAAATGTGGTGAGATTCCATAATGGAAAGATAAACAAAGGTGTAGGGTAGCAAATTCTTTATCATATCGCACTTCATCCTTATCCCACATGCACCTCGCCAGGAGTGACCATGCTTCTTAATTAATTCTTGAGTCTTAAATGTGATTAACATCATGTGTATGAGGCTTGAGGTGAGGTTACTTTGCGTCCTGCGCAATGTGTGGTTCCAGTGAGGTTGATATATGAAGCTTTGTGTAGGTATCTAGCAAGCATTGGGTGTCACAACAATCGTCGAGTCCCCACCTCCATTTTTCATTATTCGCTCAGCACAAACTTCTTCCACCCTTTATAATTATATCGTTGTGTGTTTCATAAGAATTTGTTTCTTGATATTACAAGAGAGTCCATTATCGTAGCTCTCCTTCAGATCTAATTGCCCATCCTAGAATTGATAGGCTTTATTGTCACATTAATCGGCTTCATTGTCTTGGCTTATGAGGACGTGGAAGTATTGTTTCCCGAGATGTCTTCTAAAATATTTCTTACTCTTTTCATTAGATTTTCCATATTTTTATCCTTAGGCCAGGTTCTTTTATAGAGGTAATGCATGATTATGAGATAATCCCCTTAGGATATTATGTTTGTGACCTATAAGCTTTTGGCTAATGTGACTCCTTACAATAACCCATACAAGTATGCCTGGTTATTTGTCTTATGGCCTAAACCCGAGGCATACTTCTTGACGATTTTTACTACAGGGTTATATAAAACCCTCCCCCTCTTGTAGCCCCTATGATGTTAAGATATTTTACTCAACATGCATACAAGCATATTTAAATATTTGATTTATAATCCATATAAAAAAATTTCTAGTTATTAATATTTTTAAATATTATATATGAACTCCATAGTAAGAATGAAATAAATTAAACATCTCTGAAAATATACCAGTGTAGTTCCATCATAACCATTAATTTAAAAAGTCACAAGAGGGATCAAATATCTTGATATGCAAACCTATTTTATAGTGCAAGACTTTAAAAATGGTTTTCACCTCAAAAAAATTAATCCCTCACTCAATCCTAGTTAAGGTTGATCTATATATATATATATATATATATAGAGAGAGAGAGAGAGAGAGAGCGAGCACTCCTTTCTATTCTATTTGATCATAAAATTAAAATTATATATATATATATATAGAGAGAGAGAGAGAGAGAGCACTCCTTTCTATTCTATTTGACCATAAAATTAAAATTATATATATATATATAGAGAGAGAGAGAGAGAGAGAGAGAGAGAACACTTTTCTATTCTATTTGATCATAAAAATAAAATATTAAAAAGTCTCAATTAATCTCTTTTCTTAATCTCTTTTCTTAAGGTCTGATAGACCTCATTGGTCTTAGTGGACGTTAAACACCACATATATATATATATATATATATATATATATATATATATATATATAGATATATATATATATATATATATATATATATATATATATATATATATATGACATTTTTGAATGCTTAAAAGGATACAATAAGCCAACAAACTACTTGAAATATTTTAAAAAATTTCAAGCATACTATTTTTTTTTCAATTACTTATCTTATGTATACTAGATGGATACTTGACATTAAAATATTTTAAAAAGTAACCTAACATGGGTATTGAAATATTTTATTTATGACCCACATAGAATATTTTTATTATTAATAATATTTTTTGAATGCAGCGTATCAATTTTATATTAAGAATTGAAGTGATTACACCTCTTTCTTTATTAAGAAACAACCAATTTTTGTAAGTTTTAATTATTTTTTATTCTTATGTTCAATGCGCACATATATATGAAGTTCTTATTGAAATATCTTAATTAACATGGATATTCAAACAATTTATTTATGTCCTATATTGAAATATTTATAATGCAAATATAAAAACATTTATTTTAATTTTTTTACTTTTAATTATTTTATCTTTCTACAGTTGATATAAAATTATGTTATTTACCATAAACATGGAAATATTTTATTTACAATGAAAGTGAAATGTTTTTACTACATCTCCTTCATAGTGAGTTGTCTTATTAGTAATTCACTTAGCAAGCATATTGAGAGTGGAATTACACGTGTTATAATTCTTTTAATTAAAACTAACTAAATATGTATATTCATTCTTGTTTTTATTGTAGTTCGCATTGTTTGTTTGTTTTTTTAAGAGTGTATTTTATTTTTATGGTCAAAGGAATTAGACATATCCCTCGAAGAAATTTTTTAATTTAAATTACTTATTTTTCTCTATATAAAATTATATTATTTATGGTTGACGCTAAAATAATTTAAAGTTGATATAAAATGATATTATTTATAGTTGACACTAAAATGATTTTTTATTGTTAAAATATATTTTTGTTTTAAATATTACATGTCAATTGATCTTGAATAAATTACACATCGTACTATAAAATAAATTTATTACTTTCAAATACTTTATCTCTATATAAAGATGTAAAATTAAAGTGAAAATTAAAGTATTTTATTTATAGTCAATATTGATTTTTTTGTTATTAATATTTTTTTAAATTGTCCATGTCAGTATTATGAGTTGTAGAGCTACTAGATCATACTTTTTCAAATTTTAAAATCTTTGAAGTAATATAATTTGATTTTTCAATATTTGATATTTATCATATTTTTATATATAAGAATATTTTTTTCCATTATATAAAGATTTTGGTGAATATTCTATTTTTTAATTTTAATTACCATATTTTATATCCATCTTAATTTTAGAGTAATCAAATCTCTCAAGATGTAAACTTCTTTTTAAGTGCAAAATATGAGGAAAGGTTTACACCTAGAGAGATTTGATTCCTCTAGGCTCTTGTATTTTTGGAGTTAAGATGGATTTAAGCTGATTTTGAGCTAACACACTAATAAAATGCTTTAAATATAAGAAAATTTTTATTTTCACTTGTTTTATATAATATATACATAGTTAATAACTCTAATAACAACTCAATTTGAGATGGCTGTGAAAATGAAGTGTTATGTACCACTAGGTCCAAGGTTCAAATCCCCTCGATTTACACGTCTGCAAAAGGGGCGGCACACCTAGGCACCTAGGGGTTATAATGGTTGTGGTCAAAATTGACATGTGTCACTTGAGTATGCTATGACCAGTGTCATGCTAGTACAATACGAGCCTAGTTGTTCATTCCTCTAGTCACCCGCCTACTCATACTCACATTTTTCACATTAAAATGTTAATGCATGCCTACTCACATTCAGAAATAGAAAACATATATATATATATATATATATATATATATATATATCTTTGAAACTTTTTAAATCCGTGGCTATGATGGATGTTTAAAATATTAATAACTTGAAAAAGTTTTACATGGATTATAAATCAAATATTTCAATATGCATGTATTCATGTTGATTAAAATATATATATTACTCAACTTGAATACATGCATATTGAAATATTTGATTTATAATCTATATAAAACGTTTTCTAGTTATCATAGCCACAGATTTAAAAAGTCTCAAAGAGAGATCAAATCTCTTGATATGCAAAAGACCTAAATAGGGGTTTTCACCTCAAAATATTTAATCCTTCAATCATTCTTGGTTAAAGTTGATCTCTCGCTCTCATGCTTAAATGGATACAATGCCACAACAAACTACTATTTCATTTTTTTTTATTACTTATCTAATATGTACATATATGGATAGTTGATATTGAAATATTTTTAAATATTTTTTTGAATGGAGTGTATCAACTTTATATTAAGAACTGAAGTAATAATACATCTCCCTCTTTATTAAGAAGCGACCAATTTTCTTTAGTTTTATTTACTTTTTTATTTTTATGTTCAATACACACACACACACACATATATATGAAGTTCATATCAAAATATCTTAATTAACATGGATATTCAAACAATTTATTTAAGTCTTATATTAAAATGTTTATAATGCAAATATAATATTTTTAATTTTATTTTTTTTACTTTTAAATATTTTATATAAAATTCTTCTGGATTTGGGTGCACGCTCATCTGACACATGCTCCATTGAGGAACAACAACGCCCTCCACTTGGCTTATGTCGTTCCCCACGTACCACAGCTGGCTATTATGAATCATAAATACATGACCTCAATTACTCGAGGCATGCTCTCACATGCTCAGATTAATGTTTCACTTGCCTCCTCTCGATGTATTTTACTCTACTCCATGGAAACTATGCACCACCCCCCTCTTGTTGTTCTGCTCAAATCCTGGTACATCTCATTCACCAGCCCTGTTTTAGCTTCATCTATGTCCTCTGATCCATATTCACCATCCATTGCATTTTGTTTCTATGTCATGAGTCATGAGAGAGGCAGAGGGCATCGAGCCAGTCAAGGAAGCGGAAGAGGACTTCTCCCAATCAACTTCAATGACAATGTGGAATTGGCATTATTTGACAATGACATGCCACCTCATATTTGTCGCCAGGAGCTCGAGCTCGAAGGGGAAGAAACCAAACATGGTAGGAACATGTTATGGGCTCTTCACAATTTGCTAGAAGGAAAAATATCACACTACCTATTGGATTGCAAAGCTCTCGGCCTATTATAGCCATGCCTCCACCTCTCTCAAACGTCTCTTCTGCGACATTGAAATTGGCTTCCCTCCTAGTATTCCTTCCCCGTCCTCCCCAGCTTCCTCACCTTCCAATTCCCCTCCCCTAGGCTCTGCCTCTCTCCCCATTTTCATTGTGCCTACAAGTCATCCCTCTCTTGTTCGCAGAGGTCCTGAACTTGCTGCCCCATCGGCCCCAGCTTAGGTTCCAATTCTCACCCTCTCTCCTCCCTTCCCTAGTCCCTTCGAGTGTTACATTATTGAGGATAACGCAAAAGAAGCAGGGATCATGGCCAAATCTCCATCGTCGCTCAGGCTCATCTCCAGAAAGTTGATTCTTCAACAAGTTCTTGCTAATTGCTCAAGCCTTGCATGCTTCTCACAAGTTTGGTATATTTTGGCATTTCATCTCCTATGTCAAGGATGGTCAATTGGTGGTCTAAAGCCACACAGTCCACAGTCAGAGAAATTTTGTCTCTTTTCATGATATGTATAAGTCTCAATCTAGTTTTTCAAACTTCTATCTATGGTTTCCCCTCTTAGGGGTAGAGAGTTTTTTGTGTCACAATATTTGGATCCCCTCTCAGGGGCAGGGTGTTTCGATCGGTGAAGGGCTTAGTCCCCCCATGATCTCCAGACTATATGCTATGTATTCTACACTATTAATATAATGTGAGTATCTTTTCTTACAAAAAAATAAAAATATTTTATATAAAATTATGTTATTTAATATAGACATCAAAATATTTTATTTATGAGTCCAAAAGTGAAACTCAAATATTTTTACCACATCTCCTTCATAGTGGGTTGTCGTATTAATAATTGACTAAGCAATCATAATGATGTGTTATCATTCTTTTAATTAAAACTAACCACATATGCATATTCATTCTTGTTTTTATTATAGGCCCAATATTGTTTTTTTATTTAGAGTATATTTACACCGAAGATGTTCTCTTTGCACGGTTGGGGTGAGAAGACACTGCTCACCCCAGCCAATACCTGCGATCCATTTTCTTCGTCCTCTCTCCAAATAAAAGCTAACACGTGGCACTTCAAATTATGTCATGGAATTCACCGAGAATTGTGTCGTCGTTTTCTCATTGTGGCAGTGTGGCTCTAAAACCAAGGCAGAGGAGACATGTTGTTGAGGCTTGTTGGCGAAGAATTCCCACCCTTCATCTTCAAGTTTCTCGAGGATTCAAAGATCCATATAAATGAGAGAGTCTTCATATTGGAGGTGTTGTTCTACATTGTTGTTCATTTTTTAGAACTGTAACAGCCCCGAGTTAAAAGTTCATGTAATAAAGTTAATAAAGGCAAAATAAGGCCAAGGTTATGGGACACGTATTCCAAGCTAAATGTTGGGAAAAGTATCCTAGTGGGCATAACTTGTTGTTTATTATAGCTAAGGGGAAATTGGCAAAGGAAATGGAAAAGGCTTTGAAAAGGAAAAAATGCATTAATTGGCATTTATTTATGAAAATAAAAGAAAATAGGAGAAAAGGGAGGTGAAAGGTCACAAGTTACATGTGAGGAGAAAATTGAAGGAAATTTGAGGAAATTTGAATCAATTAGAGGCATCAATAATAAAAAGGCATCATAGGCTTGTCAGTGTTTTGTCAATTTACTGTTGGAGTTAGTCTAAGAGAGGAGAAGACCACCAAGAGGAGAAGGAAAGAAAGAAAGCAAAGGAAAGTAAGGGAAAGCAAGGATCAAGCAAAGAAAGGTTGGATCAAGTAGCTTCATTGGGAATACTTGCAGGTAACAAGTATGATTTCCTAGCTAGTTTTGGCATGCATGGTATATGCATGTTTTTATTTGGTTCATTTGTTGTCATTGGCATGGGTTTTTTCAGTTTTCAACAGTGGTTTCAGCCTTTCATTTCCATTTCTAGATATCCATGGTGTGATGGGATTCATTCTTGGTTGAGCTTTGGATTGTCGGAAGATTTTGGATCTAGGTGAGGTGGTCTGAGGAAAATCCCAAGGTTTGGGGGTGGAGATGGTTTCTCCGGGAAACCCTCAACAAGTGGGTGGAGGGAGGAAAATTCTTCAAGGGATGGTGAATGAATTATGAGGCATCCAAGCTCAGTTTGGTTTTGTAATCTCGAGACCAATTTAGGTGAGATAACGGTAGTGTGATGGTTGAAGTGGTTTAACCTATGGATTCCCTTGTTGGTTTATGGATTGGTTTATCCCTTGAGATCCCACATTCATGCTTGGAATAAGGCACGACAGTGATTGGTTGAAAGAAAGATTTGGTTCAGCCCAATCTATGGTCGGGTAGTACGTGGAAGTCCTAACTTGGTTGGATTTTTAATATGTCAATAAGAGCTAAGTTACTCTTGCATTTTATGAGTAAATGTACTTGTTATTATGTGGATTTAATGGTCATTTTATCATTTTTATTTATCTGGTTATATGTTGGTTATAAGCATGGCTTTATGACAGATCCAAGTTATGGCTCTTATCATGTTTGGTTTATAAATGAACGGTTATTGAATGCATGACCTAATAGATGTTATTGCAACTATTGTGAGAGGGAATTAGTCCTCCTTGGTAAACCTCAGATAAGTTGCATATCTCTATGTTCAGATATGCATTCCTGACATGTAGCGTTCATCTTGTTTTTGACAAAATTATTTTCATGGTTAGGATGGTCTATGGTGATTCCCTAACCAAGTTTTGAGTTAAAATATTTGTAATTATAATATTTATATTTTATGAATGTTTCATTAAGTTTTAGGTAGATGTCTCGGTCCTAGCCCTGAAGAAGTGGCTTAGATCTTGCAGTTGCTAGCACAAAACTGCCTAGAAAATATTGCAATCATTGGGAAGTAGACTTGTGGGAGCCACTAGAGGGTTACAGTTGCTTGGAGGCCTTGTCATGGGAGCAACTAGGGGCTAGCTCACTAAAAACAAAATTTATCTTAAGGGTTGGACACTTGAAATGGTTGGTTATTTCTTGGGGTTCTTGTAGAACCTAATGGAAGTCAGTAAGGTCTTGTTTTGTCGGCTCCATTTCCTTAAGGTCATATAGGATGTTGAGTCATGTCATGTTAGCCCTCATCTCATGTTTACCCTAGGAAAGCCAGTGAAAGTGGGTAGATATGAGAGGAGGTGACTACAGAGTGGTATCAGAGCATGGTTCAAACACTTAGACCTAATGGGTTAGATGCATGTGGTTATGCATGCATTGTCATAATTATGGTTGTCATGCATAAGGTCACTATATGTAGTTGGTATTATCATGCATTATGTTGATATATTGATATGATTATGATTATACATGTATCTTTCTAATGTGGATTGTTTTTGCAGATAAGATAAGCCTCCCCTGAACGTCATTGAGGTATGATTTTAGTATGGTATTTATTTGGTTTATCTGACATGGTACACATGTAGGAAGAAGAGAATCAAAGATGATGAGAAAAATGGTGGACTACAGTTCACGTGAATCTCCCTATAGATCAGATGGGAAGTAGGGAGATGAATATACTCCTAATATAACAGACACATTGAGGAGTCTGAGGGAAGAGATCATAAGTTGCAAGTAAGATAATGACAGGTTGGTTGAGGCTCAAGAAAGACTTGCAAGGGGTCACGAAAAGCAGGCAAAGGTCAATGCATTCATCCTTCAAATTTTTTCATATTTGCAGAGATAGGGATAGTTGAGGATTAGTCAAGAATAGGAAGAGAAGACTGATGGATCCTATGGTAGCAGGTCTCGGTCAGGGTATAGTTTATATAGAGGGGATACAATCAGAGGTGGAAAATCATTGGGTACACCTGACAAGAGGACTGGTATGTATGGGTTTCATTCTATTTCCTCATCCAAGAGACATCATCCTCATCACCGCCATCATCCTTATAAGAGGAGTGAGTACTTTCCATAGGAGTTCAAGAAAGTAAAACCCCCTACATTTTTTGGAGAGATGAAGAAGTCAAAAGATGCAGAGGCATGGTTGCTTGGGATGGAGAAATTCTTTAGATTGCATAACTATTTAGAGAACATGAAATCCAAAATATCCACCTTTAGTATTAAAGGGAAAGTATATATTTGGTGGGAATGTGTGAAGAATGTCAAGGGCATTCGAGAAGAAGAGTTGATTTGGGATGAGTTCGAGAGACTCTTCAAGAAGCAGTACCTGTCTAAGAGGTATTATGGTGACAGAGCTAAGGAGTTTTATTATTTTTTGATGGGTTATATGATAGATGATGAGTATACTAGCAGGTCCCTAGAGCTATTGAGGTATGTTCCTTACCTCAAGGATGAGAAAGCGAATATTCAAAGGTTCATTAGTGGGTTTCCCGTAGCATATAGAGACCGGATTGATTTTGATGAGACACGATCACTGGAGGAATCCATCAGGAAACTGAAGCATTGTTATAAGCATTCAAAGCGTAAAGCTAATCCTAAGCGTGATTTGAAGGGAAATGAGAAAGTTAAAGGGAAGTGGCCACCGAAGCGGGGAAGACCTCAAGATGCAAGTGAGAAATAAAATGTTGTTCCTTACAAGAAGTTCAATGCAATTGAGAAGGGACATGGGTCATGACCTGGAGAGTAGCATAATAGAGGTGATGGTAGGGCACTGTTGCAGTGTTGGATATGTGGAAAATATCATCATAAAAAGGATTTTCCATTGTACGAGGGTGGTATGCTTCAGATCTATAGTGCTTAGAAGGCACAAACAGTTGGGGATGTTGACCATGTCATTCCTCGAATTTATCCAGTTGTGGACAACAAGCATGCAGATCATCAAGCATCCATTATTGAGATGGAAGGTAAGCTTTGTGGTTGATTTGTTTCTATTTTGATTGACCCTAGATCTAATTATAGTTATGTTAACCCTGACTTCGTGGATAAGTGTGGTTTGAGAAAAGAAGTGAATGCAGAGTCTTAGTTGGTGTAGTTGGATACAGGTACTAAGAAGAGAGTTCATCACTGGGTAAGATCTTGTGCATTTGAGTTGAATGGTATGCCTACATCAATGCATCTGAATGTACTTACATTGGGGTCAAATAGTATACTTTTGGGTATGGATTGGTTGCATAACCACATGACCAAAGTAAATTGCTATGACAAGGCTATTGAGTGCTTGGATGATAATGGAGAAAAGAGAACCTTGTAAGGAAAGAAGAAGCCTACATCAGTGAGGATGATTACAACTATGAAAGCTAAGAACAGTCATAGGAAGGGGTGTGTACTGTTTGCAATCCATATTTCTACTGACAAAGGTAAAGATTTTGAGGATGCAGAAATCTTCAAGAGGTACCATGTATTACAGCAGTTTCAGGATGTGTTTCAAGTAGAGGTTTTAGACTTGCCTCCTCATAGGGAAGTGGATTTTTCTATTTAGTTGGTACTAGGGGCAGCACAAACATTGAAGGCACCTTACAGGATGAGCAATCCAGAGTTGGTAGAATTGAAGTTGCAGTTGAAGGAAATGCTTGACAAGGGATACATTAGGCCAAGTTTATCGCCTTGGGGTGCACTAGTGTTGTTCATGAAGAATAAGGATGGTACTCTTATATTATGCATTGATTATAGGGAGTTGAACAAGGTGACCATCAAGAACATATATTCATTGTCAAGGATGGATGACTAGTTTGAGAAGTTGAAGGGAGCAATGATGTTCTCAAAGAATGATTTGAGATCAGGATACCATCAGGTACGCATTAAAGAAGAGGACATCTACAAGACTTCTCTCCGGACTAGGTATGGGAATTATGAGTTTGTTGTAGTTCCTTTTGGTCTAACTAATGCTCCATCTACTTTTATGTGCTTGATGAATAGTGTGTTGCGTCCTTATGTAGACATTTTTTTTACTATATTCATTGATTATATATTGATATATTCTAAGAATGAGGAAGAGCATATCGAACACTTAGCACTAGTACTGAGATTTCTAAGAGAGCATCAATTGTATGCCAAGATTATAAATGCAGTTTCTTTCAAATAGAGGTACATTACTTGGGACATGTTGTTTCCAAGGAAATCATAGTAGTGGACTCGAAAAAGATAAGGGCTATCATGGAGTGGGAAACTCCTAAGATTGTGGATAAGGTTAGATCATTCATGGGGCTAGCAGGTTATTATAGGAGGTTCATTAAGACCTTCTCATGGATTACATATCCTATTATATCATTGCAGAGGACAAGAAATAAATTTGAATGGACAGAGGAATGTGCAGCAAGTTTTTTGCAGTTGAGTAGTTGCTTACAAATGCTCTGGTGTTAAAGATTACAGATCCAGATAAAGAGTTCATGGTGTGCACAAATTTTTGCAAGAGAGGATTTGGAGGAGTCCTGATGTAGAAGGGACAGGTGGTGTGCTATGAATCACAAAAACTAAATGAGCACGAGCATAACTATGTGGTGCATGATCTTGAGTTGGCATCGATCATTCATGCATTGAAGATGTGGAGGAAAGTTTATCTTCTTGGCAGGAGATTTGTATTGATGAGTGATCATAGTGGGTTAGGGTACTTGCTTGACCAACCGAATCTAAATGCCAAGAAAGCTAGATGGTTTGCCATGCTTAGTGAGCTTGAATTTGATATCGGATACATTAAAGGAAAGGAGAACAGGGTTGTAGATGCTCTCAGTATGAAAGTGCAGGTAAATCACACAACAGTTATGAGCTCATATGGGACAAATTTACAAGATCGAATCTTACAGGAAGGATAGTAGGATGACAGGTACCAACAGCTTAGGCACAGGTTACAATAGGGTACAAGTGATCAGGATGTGGACTATCATCTCACAACAGATTGCTTGGTCAGATTCAGGGACAGGATCTATGTGTTGGGTTATACTGAGCTCGAGAAGCTTATCTTGAGGGAGTTTCATGTCAATCCATATTCAAGTCACCCGAGATATCAAAAGACGTTGACAGCTATGAATAAGTTCTACTATTGTCTGAATCTGAAGAAGGAAGTGGAAGAGTTTGTTTCTAGATGCTTGGACTGCCAACAGGTGAAAGTTGAGTGTAAGCAACTAGCTAGTTTGTTACAACCTATTTTGATTCTAGAGTGGAAATGGGAGGTCATTTCCATGGATTTCATTACAGGTTTGTCGAGGACATCGAAGTAGCACAATTCCATCATGGTTTTGGTTAATAGGTTGAGCAACGTAGATCACTTGATTCCAGCAAAGACTACTTATTCAATTAGTGAGGTAGCACAAGTCTTCATCAGAGAGATAGTGATATTGCATGGTGTTTCGAAGAATATTGTGTCAAACAAATATGCCAAGTTAATTTCCATGTTTTGGAAGGAGTTATTTGTAAGTTTGGGTATAGATTTGGCTTCATCACAACTTACCATTTGTGTATAGATGGACAGACAGAGGGTCAATAGGATTTTGGAGGATATGTTGAGGATGTATGCCATGCATCAGCAATGAAAGTGGAAGGATTATCTTCCACTGGTTGAGTTTGCTTATAAAAATGGTTTTCGGGAGTCACTGAGGATGAGTTTGTTCGAGGCACTCTATGGGCGGAGTTGTAATACTCCCATCAGTTGGAGTGATCTAGTGAACAAGGTACTTATAGGACCAGACATGTTAGTAGAGATGGCACATGAAATGTAGGTTATAAAGAATAACCTAAATGCAACATAGGATAGACAGAATATTTATGCATACCAACACAAGGCATTTAAGGAGTTTCGGGTCGAGGAGCATGTGTACTTGCGCATCAAGCCCAAGAAGAGCTCCTTGAGGATTGGGTCATGTGCCAAGTTGGCACCTCGGTATTGCAAGCCTTTTGAGATCCTTGAGAGTATTGGACCAGTGGTCTACAGACTTGCACTGCCTCTGAAAGTGAATGTCCATGATGTTTTCCATGTTTCATTGCTTAAAAGATATGTAAAGGATATTGATCATGTTATTGATTGGTTTGTATTGGAAGTGAATCTAGAAGGAGAACTCCAGTCGGAACATCAGTGCATATTGTAGCGAAAATAGCTCATGCTCCGGAATAGGGTAATCAAGCAAGTTAAAGTTTATTGGAAGCACTTTGGCCCTAAAGAAGCTACATGGGAGATGGATGATCAGATGTGGGCTATGTATCCTTCATCATTTGTCAGTGGAGGAAAATTAGTTTTGGTATATGTACATATTTATGTATTGTTGATATTGTGAATACTGCAATGAGTTGTGTTATAAAGCTCCAATAAGTGGTATGGTTGTCATGTTGTCATGTTTTTCATGATGGTTTTGCTTTTGAGCAAGTTGTTCATTGTAAATACTACAACGAGCTAGGTTATAAAGCTCCATGGGAAGTATGTTTTGGTTTTCAGTGTTTTTTCTTGTTGTAGGTGTCAGTGAACACCGAGGACGGTGTTCCCCTAAGGGGGAGGGGTCTATAATAGCCTCGGGTTCAAAGTTCAAGTAATAAAGTTAATAAAGGAAAAATAAGACTAAGGTCATGGGACATGTATTCCAAGTTGAATATTGGGCAAAGTATCCTAGTGAGCATCACTTGTTGTTTGTTGTTTATTATGGCTAAGGGAAAATTGGCAAAGGAAATGAAGAAGGCTTTAAAAAGGAAAAAAATGCATTAATTGGAATTTATTTATGAAAATAAATGAAAATAGGAGAAAAGGGAGGTGAAAGGTCACAGGTTGCATGTGAGGAGAAAATTGAAAGAAAATTGAGGAAAAATGAAGAAATTAGAGGCATCAATAATAAAAATGCATCATAGGGTTAGTTCATAGCTTTTATCAACCTTTTGTCAGTTCATTTTTGGATTTAGTCTAAGAGAGGAGAAGAGCACCAAGAGGAGAAGGAAATAAAGCAAGCAAAGGAAGGACAAGGAAAGCAAAGGTAAGCAAGGGAAAGCAAGGGTCAAGCAAGGAAAGGTTGGATCAAGTGGCTTCAGTGGGAATACTTGTAGGTAATAGGTTGCATGTATGATTTCCTAGCTGATTTTGGCATGCATGGTATATGCATGTGTGTATTTGGTTCATTTTTTATCATTGGCATGGCTTTTGTCGGGTTTCAACAGTGGTTTCAGCCTTGCCTTTCCATTTCCAAATAGCCATGGTGTGATTGGATTCATTCTTGGTTGAGTTTTGGATTTCTAGAAGGTTTTAGATCCGAGTGAGGTGGTCTTAGGAAAATCCCAAGGGTTGGGGGTTGAGATAAGAAAATTCCTCAACAGGTGCGTGGAGATAAGAAAATTCCTCAAGGGATGTTGAAGGAATTCTGAGGCTTCCAAGTTCAGTTTGGTTTTATGATCTCGAGACCAGTTTAGGTGAGATCACAATAGTGTGAGGGTGGAGGTGGTTTAACCTTTGGATTCCCTTTGTGTTTTATGGATTGGTTTATCCCATGAGATCCCACATTCGTGCTTGGAATAAGGCACAGGGGTGATTGGCTAAAAGAAAGATTTGGTTCAGCCCAATCTATGGTCAAGTGGTACGTGGAAGTCCCTGATTTGGTTGGCTTCTGCATATGTCAATAAGAGCTAAGTTCCTCTTGTATTTTATGAGTAAATGTACTTGTTATTATGTGGATTTAAATTTTTTTTTATCATTTTTATTTATTTGGTTATATGTTAGTTATAAGCATGGCTTTATGACAGATCCAAGTTATGTCTCTTATAATGTTTGGTTGATAAATGAATGATTAATGAATGCGTGACCTATTAGATGTTATTACAACTACTATGAGAGGGAATTAGTTCTCCTTGGTAAACCTCATATAAGTTTCAAAGCTCTATGTTCAAATATGCATTCATGACCTGTAGGTTTCATTTTCATCATGTGTTTGACAAAATGACTGTCATGGTTAGGATGGGCTAGGGTGAACCCCTTATCAAGTTTCGAGTTAAAATATCTTTCATTATTATATTTATCTTGTCTTATTATTTCATTAAGTTCTAGGCAAAGGTTTGGATCCTAGCCCTGAAAAATGACTTAGATCTTGTTGTCGTTGGCACAAAACTGCCTGAAAAAGACTGCATTCGCTGGTAAGTAGGCCTGTGGGAGCAACTGGAGGGTTACATTTGCTTGGATTCCTTGTCATCGGAGCGACTAGGGGTCTATCTCACTGAAAAATAAAGTTATATTAGGGGTTGGACACCTAAAATGGTTGGTTTGTTCTTGGGGGTCCTGTAGCACCTGAGGGAAGTCAGTAAGGTCTTGTTTTGTCGGCTCCATTTCCTTAAGGTCATCTATGAGGTTGAGTCATGTCATAGTAGCCCTCAGCTCATGTTTACCCCAGGAAAGCCGGTGAAAGTGGGTAGATATGAGAGGAGGCAGCTACAGGAACAATCAAAATCTGAATACTCCTAAAGAGGAAGAAAAGGAAGATATTATTCCAAAGGACATTCAACCGTTACATAAGCCTTTAGTTTGTTGTGAATTTTGTCTCCTCTTTAAGCATTGGTCTCATTCGATTTCTCACAAACTTGACTTGGAGAGATCTCAACGCGAGGGTTGTGCAATTCGCACTGAACTTACCCTTATGTCTTCTTTCAACCCTTCGAAACCTACCTATTCGGAGTGCATTAAAGGGATATTTATCTCTTCTTGTCAATAAAGAAGTAAAAATAATTGAACAGGAGGAAGGAAAAGGGTAAGGGGATGAATACTTCGACAATATCATACCTCCCATGAGAGATGAACTGAGCATACCATCTGTGGCCAATTTATACTTTGTAGGAGTCAAATTAATTCCTACCGATGACGATCTCACCTCAATATATCTTGATAGGGAAGATTTCCACACTTTACCTTCCAAAATTAGAGTTGGACTACAACACAGAGGTGATACTGAGAAATTTGGTGGCTTTCGAAGCTTCGACATCGCCAGGCGTGATGGTTTTCACATGATATATTGATTTCATGAACGGCATGATCAACAGGGAACAGGATGTGTGATTGTTGAGACAAAGTGGAATTATTTGCAACCACCTCCAAAGCAACAAAGAGCTAGTTGTGAGCCTCTAGAACAACATAGGTAAGTTTGTTCATCTGACAAAGGTTTAATATCTAGAGAATGTTATAAAAGATGTAAACAAATATTATAATAGAAAATGGAATGTTGCAGTGGTGGAGTTCGTGAACAGAAATATACTAGGGTCATGGTAATTCATGTCTCTGGTAGTTGTTTTGATACTTTTAATCTTCACTTTCTTAAAGGCTTTTAGCTTTATCTATGATTGGAAGAAGTGGGTAGGCAAGCTGCAAGACTAAGTTACATGCCAGAATATTATCAATGGACCAATTTCATTTACAATATTGAAAACTACACAGTAATCCAATTTCCAATTGATGACAACCACTTGTAATCCTTTTAGAAATATTCTTGCTTGATTGTCCTATACTCTGTGTTGTGGCCTGATATGAGTTGGTTGACAAGAATTCTTATCCGAAATAGTAAATATATACTGATATAATAGAATATTTTGAACCGCGTAGACATCCTTGAAATTATTGTAATCAAAATCCTTCAAAACAACGTCCATGACCTTGATATCAAGGCCACCTACCTGAATCAACATGGCTTCTAGTGCAGCAATAGTCCTTTCGTCAAGATAAAATGATATGTAGTTTAATGTTAAGTTTCAATGGTGAAACCATCAAGACCGTGGTTCAAATCCCATCAAGTATATGGACCATTATTATCTTGGCTCAAGGAGTAAACTCCCCTTATTCAAGAGTCTCAACTCTTGCTAAATCATAAGATTTTGGTATATTTGACTTGTAGATTATTGGATATACTCTTGGTTTTATAATGGCAACCACAAGGTTTGACCTTGGGCCTCACCCAGATTAGCCCAAAGAGTTACCGATTCACTATGGCTAAAAGAGAATAGTCCTTTCATTGAGAAGAGAATCATTGGACATGGGCAAGCTTGTGAGATTTGTAATCGTCATTTGGAAACTCAAGAGTGGCTCAAGCCTCCCCTTGGCAATCTCTCCTCGGAAAGTTTTTTGTCTAGATCTTTGAATTTGTCCTCTGATTTGTATTGACTTGACTGGTAAAAGAAATGGTGTGAAAACTTATCCATTTTGTCCTCACAATTTCCCTGGTCTTCCCACATCTTTTATTCCTTCAGTGTATCTTTGCACCTTGAGGGGAAATTACTAGTTTATTTTTATCTTAAAAGGGACATGTGTCAAATTGACTTAAGCATGGAAGGAATTACACATATCCCTCATAATGAGATGTAGAATGTGTATGCCAGCCCAATAAATTAAATACTTTATTTTTCTATATATAAAGTTGATAAAAATTATATTATTTATGGTTGACACTATTTTTTATTATTATTATTAATATATTTTTTGTTTTAAATATTACATGCCAACTCAACTTGGAATAAATTATACATCAAACTCAAAAGTAAATGATTATATTTTTTTACTTTTGATTACTTTATCTCTATATAAAGTTGATATAAAATTAAGGTGGAAATTGAAGTATTTTATTTATGGCAAACGATGTTTTTTTTTAAATGTAAGTATTATGGCCCTGAGAGGCTCATTCTACAACCCAGTACGAGGGCTATGTGTGATTTCGTCTATACTCAACGTGATAGCCGTTAAAAATAAAAATAAAATACTCTCTACATAGAAAATTAATGTCCGCTATAATAAAAAATTAAAATGTATATACATATTTTGTTAGTTTTTATTAAAAAATATTATAAGACATCAAGAATCTCATTCGCATCGTGTTACTACCCACTATAAAAGAGATATGGTAAAAATATTTAGCTTTCACTCTCAACCATAAATAAAATAAGTCCATGTGAAGTAACATAGTTTTATATTAATTTTAAGAAAAAATAAAATAATTTAAAATAATAGGAAATCTTATATTTTCACTTTTGACTGTTTGAGGAAGGTCTCTCTCTCTCTCTCTCTCTCTCTATATATATATATATATATATATATATATATATACTCAAAATGAGTTATTAAAGTAATAATAAAAAAATCATAATAAGAGTAATAATAGTTATTGGGCCTAGAGTATGCCCTAAAACTTCTTCTGCCTGGCTAAGAGCTCATCTTCCTCAGACATAAGGAAACAAGTTAACAAACCAAGACCCAAAGGCATCTAGAAGAAGTGAAAGCCTACCCCTTTACGGACCACTAGTGGGTCATTCCAAGTGGTGTGGTTTTCCTTGAATAATGATGATGAGTCAGCCTGCATTCACGGATAGAAACTAGAGATGGTTGTCGACACTACTGATTTGACAACTAAGTTATGATAGGTTTTCCCACTGAGAAAAAAGAGTAATAATAGCTAGATGTACAATTCATTTAATTCTTAATATAAAAGTATTATGCCGCTTTTTTAAAATAATAAAAAATATTAGTAATAATAAAAAAATTCAATGTGGACCATAAATAAAATATTTCAATTTACAGGATAAAGTAATATTGACATGTATTTACCCCCAGATCTGAGTAATCCCACGAGAAACGAGGAGGGGTCATCAAATTGCTCTTCACCCCGACCAGGCCATGGAGAGAGAGGTTGGCAACCACAACCTTTTCCCACCCACCTGGCTCGACCTCTTTCCCTCACCATGATGAGTAGATTGGTGATATTTCTGCCACAAACCTGAAACAACCTGAGATGCACTGCCACACTCAACCCCAAGCAACCATCCCCTCATAGAGCAGAGAGGCTGAAGGAATGAATTTCGGGGTGAATGTCAAAGACCTTGTAATGGTGGAATTCATGTCGTGCTCTAAACTTAATAGCTTTGTCCTCACCTAGTCCTTCTTCAACGACCTGCAATGAATGTGGCCTAAGGTGAATACAGGAAGTAGCCGCCACCCAGACATTCACATTAAATCTTCATGTAGAGGTGGCATGTGACATACTTGTGCCTATACATCTCCTTGTTGCATCCACAAAGGCTAAGGATAAATGGAACACTGGCAATGGCCAATGGTCCATCTAGAATTTCCTTAGTAGGAAATTTTGGGAGCAAGAACAAGCCATGGTGAGAGTCGAAGGTAGAATCATAGAACTCAACGCCCTCCTCGTTCACACATGCACATCACTAAGAAATTTGCCAAAGATATCAGAATTTCCTTTTCCACTCCTGCATCGACTTCCAATTCGAACGCAGCTACTACAGATGTGGTATCCTCCCATCAAGGGCAAGATTTTCCAACCCAACTCACCCAAAACCTCCAACCAAATAGCAAAAGGTAGCCAATAGTCAAATCTCTCCTACTATAGTCGGGCAGGTGATGAATCTTCCCAACCAGTCTATAGTTGAGAGGCCAACTAAACAAGATACCCCTTTTTTTCCCAAAGGATCACCTCCAAAATCTTTACTGGTATTTCTTACATACCTACACATTTTTTGCTAGCCTTAGCAGTGGGTGTCAGCTCCACCCATTAGCCTCTATCACAAGCAGTTTTTGATATTCCCCTACTACTTCATTCCTCAGAAATCAACCCCTATTGCATATGCTCTTGAAAAAGCCTCGCCAGCCTCGATAAGTGGCCACAATCTCATTTGTAGAACTAGGTGCCAAACCTTCGCTGCACTTGTTGGGTAGCAAAGGCAGCAATGACAGAAGAAAAAACATAGAAATACTTCTTCCCGGGTAGAAATGGTACGTGAAAGAGGTCATTACAAGCATGGTGGTCATGGACAAGGGCGTGATCTACCTCCCCCAACTTGGCATGGCCTAAGAGTGGAGAAATATAATGAAGATATACCTCGACACATTAGACTCATGGTGGCCACCATGGAAGCTCAAGAGCTCAAGAATACTGGTAATGAACATTGGGAAATCGCAATATTTTTGGGATGCCACCTAATGGATTAGGAATAGGTCTTGCGACTGGCAGAGAGACTAATTGTATATATGGAATTTCATCTTGTACAGACCCGCTTGACCTTGAGGGATCTGTCTAGAGCTATGGGAATTCAATTCCCTCCTCCTTCATCTCCTCCAGCATCCCCTAATTTATCAGCTCCTTTGGACAATTCAAATTCAACTACTCAGGGATCCAAACCTCCTAGCCCTAAGATTCCATAGCCTCAGAACACCAAGGAAATGGATCTTGAAGACATAGAGGAGAAAGCTGAAATTGTTGCTAAGATGGACAACAACTAAACTACTATCAACAAATATGTTGTCAAAGCTTCTCATGTTGGCACTTCTCTATAGCCAAAGGCCATCACCAGCCTATATGGAGTGTTTTTTTAGTGGGGGCGACCTCTTTGGCTCCCAGATGGATGAGTAACCCTTCCAGTTCATTGCAAAGAATGAGCCTCATTAACGGGTTCAAGGAAAGGCTCTTCTAGTTTATGCTTTGTCTACATTTTTCATATGATATTTTGCTATCATTGTTATGGGAGTTCTTGTCAATGTATATTGATGTTAAATGTTGTCTTCAGACTTATTCGGAGGACCGTTTGGTTTCCCTCTCAAGGGAAATGGTCTCTCCTCAGTAGGCACTCAGCTAGTATGGTTTTGGTACCCAGATAGTTCTCATCTTAGACTTTGTCAACACATGTACATCCATGCATGTATTATATGTAACTTTGCGAAAATATAATGAAATTTTTTCTTACTTACAACAACAACAAAAATATTGATTTATTTTTTTTATTACTATTTTTTAATTTGTTAATGTAAATATTATGTGTTTAGTTATAAATGTAATATCATGTGACAACATATCTCTCATACTGAGTTGTAGAGAGCCTCTTGGCACAAAAAAATTGAGTTTTATTTACATTGTGTTTTGTGTATTCTTCTATCTTTATATATTTGAATAATTTTTTATTAATGTGGACATCTTGCCATGCTTTAATTTTGTACTTAATTAAAATTTCATTTTCAAGAAGGAAAATATCACAAGTGCAATCCTTATAGTATTTGATGTGGGTATCTAGTTGATTTGGTAGTTTGAAAGTAAAAGGTTGTGAGTTGTGTCTTCACATGATGCCTAATGCATTGACACATATTCGTATATGTGGATAACATTTTAATAACATGGATACTTTGTTGATCACCTTGTTTTGGGATTTCCAGTGCCTTGTACATCATTACATCCTTATATTCATGGATAAAGTTCCAATGATGCAGGAAATCTCCAAAAACCTCAATTTGTATTTGAATAAAGACTTTGTATCCATAAGAAAAAGATTATGACTAACACCCCCACACTTTATGATACATGGATTTTAATAATTTGATGATATTTTGGTTAATGATCTTTAACCATAATTACATACACCAACTTTCTTTTATAAATCATGTAGGCTTTGTATTACGATTCTAATAGACAATGTACAAAATTAGTTATTGTTATTGGTATGTCACAACTTGGGAAACAAAACTAGTAGAACAGAAATAGAGTCTTTAACACAACAAATTGCTTGAACTTATCAACAAAGATGAAAATACAATTCACTCTTAGTCTGTCTACCTTACTAGTCTTAATCAAGCAAGTGAACATGACTCGATTAGAAATCTTGCTCTTAATAGAAAATAACACAAAAATGAACTGCAAGACCTTCTACTCTAATGGTGAATTTACTTCTATATGCCTCCTCTCCATCAAATGTTGAAAAATCCAAATATGCTAGCTTCTTTTCCATAGTGGACACTCTATCAATGAGCTTCTTCATTTTCCTTTGCATAGTAGAATTTCAAGTCTGAGTTTTTGAGGGCTTTACCAAGACTTTCCCCATGATTGTTTTCAACTACTAGTAAATGTCTATAGTTTACATATATCTAATGGTTTTGGTTTTGGTGCCCCTAGTTTCTAGGACCCAACCCCCTATTTCTTCCTCCGCATCAACATGAGCGATAAACCAACGGTCAATCCTTTCTTCCCTCTCTGCCTCTTGGATTTCTCCTCTAATTCTCGGAGGAGTGGAGTGAACATAAACTAAAGCTGAGAGCTTCACTATTTTTTGAGACTTAGAGGCAATTTTTTTCTTTTGCCCTTGCATCCTCTTGGGCAACCAAGTCTAGCCATAAATGAGTGGACCAAATAACTAAATCCCAATAGGAAATTTGTGGATTCTCGTGGAAGGAATGAAATAATTTACAAAATAGGGAAGGATGGAAAAGAAGCAAGCTTATAAATATATAAATCTAAGGAGAGGAAAAAGCATAATCATAGAAGAACAAAGAATAAAAATACCCAACCCAATATCTCTTAACTAGGAGGGAAAACAATACCGAGCAAGCAAAGATAATAGTCGTGGTAGTGGAATAAAACATGAGCTAGAAAAATGAAAAGGATTTACATCCAAAGAGAAGATAGGATCTATAACAAAAAAAATCCCATCCATTTTAGAAAGCAAGGATAATTCCATTACTGCGAAAGAAAACAAATGAAATAGACTTCACAGAGTCCAGAAAAAAAAAAAAGAGAAATAGAAACAACCTAAGAATTAAAATGTGGAGGGTAGTTCGCAGACTCCCTCACACCTGAAGTCAACTCAATGAATATGAAATCCCTGAGTATTAATTCCATTTAGTAATAAAGCCACTCGAAACTAATGTGAAAGTACAACGCTTGCCTAAGGTTTGATTGTGGCCCAAAACAATCATAATGGGAAATGAGAACTCTACCAAACTAGAGAAGCCTCTCAAACTACAGACATATCCAAAGTTGAATACTAGTGGAAATTTAAAAATATACAAGCCTACCTAAATATAAATGCATCATGCCAATTACCCAAAACCCAAGAGAATTCCACATCAAGGTCTTCAAGACCTTCTATCTATGTTGGTACTCGTTCCACGTAAGTCATGAGGGCCTTCATGTTTGTCATAACTCTGCCACAATTAAGAAGCAATGTCAATGCTTCTGCCATCCAACTACAACGCCTTGCATAAGTCATTCCTCTCCAAGGGTAGTTACATGTCACACTATGATTTAATACATGACACTAAACAAGGGTTGGCATTGATCCATAACATCCCTAGGCACCCTATCCCCCTAACTTTCTTTGGTCATGAACCATTATCAGTTGTCATGGGGAGTATGATCTTATAATGCAATGTTGATGCATTACATTTTGAGAGGCTCATTAATGTTATCATTCCATTGGGTGTATAGGGAGAGATTTAAGAAATTTCTACCCTCATTAGCTAGCTTATCAACCAATTTATTCCCTATATGCCTAATATGTTCCAAAATGGTTGCTAGTGATTCTAGAAGTACTACATTATTCTTTCCATGCCCCCGTTCAATCTCTAATTGATCAAGACCTTAGAAAATGAGGAATCATTTTGCATTTTTTGGCCATGCCTGTAATCAATTGTGAATCCCTTTCTATGATGACATTGAAATAGTTATTTTCAATGGTCATTGAAGCCCATACTCTAGGGCAAAGAGTTCAACAATATTAATTTCGACATCGCCTAATGAACCTAAAAAAACATGAAGGATTGAGTCTCTATGATCCCTAAAGACACTCTCGAAGCTTGCAGGACCTAGGTTTCCTTTAGAGGCACCATCGAAGTTGAGTTTTAGAAATCCCTTAGGGGGAGATCTCAAATGGTCTAGACTAAAGAATTTTGAGAGGATTAGGTCGGTAGAATGGATTTGCTTAGAGGGGAAGAATACGAAACAGTACCTTTCCTGTTAATACATGACCAATTTGCAAAGACCACAGATGAAATAATATTGTTTCTTTAATATTGCTTGTAATTTTTCCCAAACAAGATCCTGAATGCTCAGTTCTTCCTTAAAGAATCTTATATTTCTCTCTTTCTAAATTGCCCAGAGAGTGAACCTAAGGAATAATTGTCATGATATGTTAACAATAGGTTGTTGGAAAGCTTAATCCATCCAATTGGATATGGGTGGGTTTACATTACTATTTGATATGTTGAGTTGCTTGAATATAGTTGTTTCTTTATCATATATAAATGATTGGAATGAAAAAGTATTGAATAGATGCTCTACATATTATGAATTTCTCTTATAAAGGAGACATAGACCTAGTCCTTGGAAGCCCCTTTGTTGGAGGTGATCCTATGTCAAGGTTTTTTCTTGCATCATTAACAAAAGTAAGAGGGTGATCATAGACCAAATATGAAGACTCCATAGTTTTATCTATGTTTCATATCGTGGGAGGGAGTCAACATTAATAGAAATATTATATGCTTCCTTAAAATTATAATTATTGGTTGCTTTGTAACCCCGTCTAAGTTTTTCAAGCCCTGGTTCGACTTTAATTTTTTTGGAATCCATTTCATCCTAGAACTACTACCAATGTTGATTATTCTCCTCTTGATGTTAATGTTCATTGATAAGCCATGGCCTTCATTTTCCTTGATCTAAGTCCTAATATTTATTATTGTCATCCTCCCTTGTTGCTCCATGTTAAGCAGAATATTTTATATGTTTTCTAGATTCTTCAATTTTGGGAGTTGAATCCATGAATCATCCTAAAATAAAGCTTGGGTACCTTCTTTGATTTCCCAACAATAATGAATTTGGATTAGAGATTAGTTTATGTTATTATGAAAAAAATGGTACACCCACCTATACACAGCAGAAGGCACTCAGAGTCAGTAAGAAGCATGTGCAGAGGACACATGCTGAGCTAGAAACATAATGAAAAGAAAAAATAAAAAAGTTTGTTGCTCAAAATGTGTCCTTTAGACATTTTGTTGTGTCATTTATACATGTTGCTTACGGACTCTGAGTGCGTTATATTGTGTACAAGTGAGTGTACCATTTTTTCATAAAATTAGTTTTGACATGCCACGTTCCAAATATAGTAGCCTTTGATTAGACCTTCACCTCTAATTAATTCATGTTCCGCTAGGTTTGGAGTATATTTTGATTTCCATAGGATTCCCCATAATTCAGAGTTCAAGTGAAGCCATCTTCACTGGGTTTTGCAAGACAAAATGCTACTTGAAATTTTAGGATCTTGAAGCCAAAGTCCCCATGATACTTTCAGTCGAAAAAAATAAATAAATAAATTAAAATTAAAATTAAAGTAAAATAAATATATATATATTAACGAGAACGAGAATTTGTATTGATGAAAAGTTGTCTTATGAATGCAACAAGCACATTGAAAAAAGGGTTATTCCAGCTAATCATCTAATAAACATGATCGGTCAAGAAATGTTCACTACATCAAAAAATTTGGTTTCTATGATATTTAAGTTATTATTCCAATAAGAGTAGATGTGTCAAAAGAAGTTTGAAATTTTACAAAATTTCCTAAACATACTAATTGAAAGATGGAGGTATAACATCCATGGGCCCTAAATTCCAAGACTGAGGGGGGAGTGGAACGTTTAAATCTAGCAATCCTTGTGCAATGGAGTCACTGGAGGAGGGTTCCAAAGATGCCTTATTGTTGGAGAGTTGCATTTCTTCAATTTTTTGACAAAGGCTTGAGAATTCATCTTTGGTTCTTTGCATGATGGTTCTATTATCAATTAGAAATTCATGGATGTTATAGCCACACTTGAGACCAGTTGGTTGAACCGAATTTTCAAATTGAGGGTTTTGTAATGTCCCTTTTCCGGTTGATCGCTCTAGGGGGTTGAATTAGTAGCTTAATTGATTTTCGTATGATCCGGATTTAAACAGCAACGCAATAAAATACAGAGATAACCATAAAGACAGATATGCAGCGGAAATAATACCTCAATTCATTACTGTAAAATACTGAAATATGATTACAAACAGAAATGGAAATAAACCAGTTAGGGCATTGGTAGCTTATCTCTGAGAAGAGATGTGGTGGCTACATGCCTCTGAACTGTCTTACAATGAGGCTCGAAGGCCTATTTATTGTTGAGAAATAATGGAAAACCCTTCACATTCCAAAACCTAACCCTAGAAGATGAAACGCCAAATTGTGGGCCCCGTTTTTGGGTAAGTTGGTACATCAACTTCCCGAGGTCGCGAATTGGTCGTACTATCTCCGTTTGACGTGCATGATAACCCATTGGAAAGATCTCTCCGAGGACTATGACGGAAAAGAAAATTTTTAGACAAAAAAATCGTTGGCGGTAGATTTCCCAAAAAACGTCGTTTAGGGCCTCAAAACGGCTCCGGAAGTTTAGGACTCGAAAAACTGCTAAAAATAGTAAATTGTGCTATAATTAAGGAAACTGAAAAAAACTATAAGAAGCACTAGAGGGGATCCAAGTGGAATTAGCGGGTGGCCACCAATATCCACCTAGATCATTCCTCCCCCCTTAGGAAGCAATGGTCCCCATTACGTTGAGTTCCTCCATGAGATGAGGGAACTTCTGCTGCACTTGGTCCCTGGTGAGCCACTTGCCCTTGTGAAGGAGTTGTCCTGCTTTGACAACTCGATACAGTTGGATATTCTGCTGGCGAGTGTGTTTGATCTGTGTGTCCATGATCCGATCAGTTTCAGCTTGTTCCATGCAAGCTGGATTTAACTATGTGGGTGTGAGTTGTTCTGCAATGTCGGACGTGTCTAGTAATGGTGGAAAGTATGGCCGAAGGCAGTCGACATTGAACACCGGGTGCAGGCCAAGGAATGGGGGAATGCTGAGCTCAAATGCATTGTCTCCCACAGCCTTGGTAATGGTGTAAGGGCCATATCGGAGTGGTATGAGTTTCCGATAGGCTCCGGTAAGGCGTTCCTTTTGCAAATGCAACCAGAATTTGTCGCCCACTTGAAACTTGTGTAGCACCCGATGTTGATCATGTCGCTGCTTGCACTTGGCATTTGATTTCTCCAGAATGTCATGGACCTGCTGGCGAATATGTTGGATGTGCTCAATGAAGCTGTTTGCCTTATCTGTTTTAGACTGGCCATGAGCAGAATCTCCGTGAGTAGCTGCAAATGGCATGGCCACATCGATGGGACATAGTGGCTGGAATCCCAATCCCACCTGAAAAGGGCTGTGGCCAGTCGAGCTGTGGAGAGCCCGGTTGTAGCTGTGCTAAACATAGGGGAGGCTCTCGTCCCATGTGCGTGGATGCTTTGAGTTGTACATGCGTAGATTGTGTACGATCATCCTGTTGACGACCTCAGTCTGGCCATCAGTTTGAGGATGGAACGCTGTGGACTTAGTGAGTTTGGTGTCCAGCATCGACCAGAGGCTAGACCAAAATGTATTGAGGAACCTGCTGTCCCGATCTGAAATGATAGACTGTGGGATCCCTAAGTGTACCCATACTCGTTCAAAGAAGAGTTTAACAGTGGCTTCTGCTATGATATTCTTCTTGCAGGCCGCCATAATGGCCATCTTCGAGAACCTGTCGACGACCACAAAAACACAGTCATTTCCATGCCTAGTGGAAGGGAGGCCTGACATGTAATCCATGGAGATGGATTCCCAAGGTCGACTAGGGGTAGGCAGCGGGGTATAGAGGCCTTGCTTCTTGATGGTCGGTTTGGCAATGGCACAAGCAGTGCATGATCCGATGTACTTCCCGACATCCTGTCGAAGATTCAGCCAATAGAAATATTTCTACAGTACTACCACTGTTTTTTGGACCCCAAAATGCCCAACGGCCCGACTGTAGTGTGCTTCCCAGATCATCTTGGCACGCTCGCTTGAAGGAACACAAAGGTGACCCAGGTGGCATAACAGGTCGTCTTGGAGATGAAAATCTGGAACATGTTGACCCTCCAAGAGCGTCTGGTATGTGTGGCCGAATTCCGGGTTGCTTTTGTAGAGCAGTGGCCAATCTGCAACATTATTGGTGCTGCCCTTCTTATACTTTATATTCAAATGGAACTGTTGCAGGTATGTGGACCACTTCTGATGGCGATCATTCTGCAATTTCCCTTGGGTCTGTATGAACTACAGGGGTCGGTGGTCTGTGTGGATGACCGTTTCCTTCCCCAAAATGTAATGCTTCCATTGTCGGCAGGCCTGCACAATGGAATACATCTCTTTGTCATAAGTGGGATACTTCCAAACTGTGTCTGAAAGTGTCTCACTGTGATATGCCACTGGATGCCCGTGTTGAGTAAGGACTGCCCCAATAGCATAGTCAGAGGCATCTGTCTCGACCTCAAATGGTTGTTGCAAGTCTGGTAATGCAAGAACTGGTGCTATGCAGAGTCGATATTTCAACTCTGTGAATGCCTTCTGTTGAGATTCAGACCAAAAAAAATTTGCTTTCGCTCCTCCCTTGGTGACCTGACTCAAGGGCCAAGTGATATGAGAAAATCCCAACACGAACCTGCGGTAGAAGTTGGCAAGGCCTAGAAAGCTGCGAAGCTCTGTCAGAGTGGTTGGAGATGGCCAATCCCGAATGACTTGGATCTTGGCTGGATCCACATGCACCCCCCGTTCATCAATAATGTATCCCAGATACTGAACCTGGGTCATGCCAAAAGTGCATTTCTCCAAAATAGGTACATAACTTGTGTTGTCGCAGTGTTTGGAGAACCTGTCGGATGTGGTGGAGGTGCTCTTCCCAAGTCTTGCTAAAGATCAAGATGTCATCCAAGTATACCACTACAAATGAGTTGGTGAATGGCCGCAAGATGTCGTCCATTAGCCTCATGAAGGTTGCAGGAGCATTCGTCAATCTGAAAGGCATAACCAACCATTCGAAAGGCCCTCCTTGGCTTTGAAGGAAGTCTTCCACACATCGGAGGGTTCGATTGGTACCTGGTGATATCCTGACTTCAAATCGATCTTGCTGAAATATTTTGCCCCCTTTAGTTGGTCCAGGAGGTCATCAATCCGTGGGATTGGGTACCTATTACGGACAGTGATCTTGTTCAGCGCCCGATAGTCAATACAGAGTCTCCAAGTCCCATCCTTCTTTTGTACCAGCACAATCGGGCTCCCACAGGGCGATGAACTCAGACGGATGTGACCTTTTTGCAGCAGCTCCTGAATCTGCCTCTTGATTTCATCATTCTCCATAACAGAGCGCCGATAGATTGGTCCATTGGGCAGCGGCGCACCTGGGGTTAGATCAATGGAGTGCTTGACCTGACAGTGCAGAGGAACCCCTGCGGGGGAGGTGAAGATGTCCTCATACTCCTCCACGACCTTGTCCATCTGTAGTTGTCGTGCGGAGGGGCCCTGTCTGGAGGTCGTGGCCACCGTCTTCTTCTTTTCTTGAGGGTGTATCATCAGGAAAACAAACTTCCCAGTTTTGGAAATGAGCTTACTGCATTGTTTTGCAGTAACCAAAGAGATGGCGGTAGGCGGTGCTACCTCTGGTATCCTGTACAACTTATTTCCCAAAGTAACAATAACAGCACGGGGCCTTGACTCATACACAGCATGTCACTTCCACAAGTATGGTTGTCCTAGTAAAACATCACAAACTTCAAGGGGACCAATGTCACAAAATACCTCATCCGTGAAGGGCTTGATATTGTATGGAAGGCGACACTGTTGGCTCACGCGAAGATCCCGTCCTTGGTGCAGCCACCCAATGGTGTATGGTTGTGGATGTGCTGTGGTCGGTAAGCCCAGCCGTTTCACGACCTCTGCCGAAATGAGGTTCTTTTGGCTCCCTCTGTCGACAATGAACTGTAGTGGGGAGCCCTTTACCCACATCTGGGAGTGGAAGAGACGCTCCTCCTCCTTTGGATCTTCAGGTTCCTCCTTCTGGATCTTCATGGTGGCAACAGTGGCGTTCGGCTCCGCATCGATAATCTGCTTCCCTTTGTCATTCCCCTTATCGAGTTCTGACTCAGAGTCAGAACATGCATCTGATTCTGAAACCTTTAGCTCAGCCACCAGTGACTGCTTGGCCCGACACTCACTTGTGTTATGAGTGGAGCTCTTATGGAACTCACACCACTTTCCGGTGTCCTTTTTCAGCTTCGTGTCACTGTTCTTTTCTTGCAGCTTTGGCGGGTTGTCTTGGGCCGCCCCGCCTTGGCTTTGTCCTTTATTCTACAGTTTGGGGGCACCTTTCCCTTGTTTCGGATTCGCAGACCCAAAGTCTCGCTTCTTCTGTTTAAACTTTTGCTCGACCTTGACGGCATATCAGTATGCCGTGCCGAGCGAGGAGATGTTCAGGAATTCTATTTCTTCTTGGATGTACTTGTGCAGGAAGCCATGGTATTTTAGTACCAAATGATGCTCTGTATCCTTGATACCCAACTTTGTGCGAAGGGTATGGAAAATATTGGTAAACTCTGGTACGTCTTGGTCCCTTCCCTGCCGTAGCGTGGTCCACTTTATGTATTGATCCTCATAGCTTCCGACAGGGTAGTACTGCTCCTTGATGGCATCTCGGAATGAATCCCAAGTCGGTGTGACTGAAAATAGTGAGCCTGTACTTTCATCCTTCTGCTCGCAGTAGGTTTCCCACCAATCCTTGACGTGGGGGGCTGCTTTGAGAAGAGCGAAAATAATCTTTTCCCGACTGGAAAAATCATGAACATAAAAATAACCCTCTAGCACATTTAACCATTTATCGACGGCATCTGCGTCTATCTGACCCTCGAATATGGGGATTTCAAAATTAACTTGTACTTTAAATGGTGTGGCGTTTCCAGAGTTGTTGTTGGAAGCCGATGCGTCGCCCCTGGGTAGCCGCTGAAGGATTTGGGCAAAGTTGTCCATCATCGCGTTCCTTTGTTGCTCGAGGGTTTCTTCGAGCAAGATTTTGATAGGATCTCCTGCCCCCTCGTCTTTCTTTTCATCCACCATGGGAGGCCGTCAGGATTTGCGAGGCTGGTCTTGCAAAGGTTCGACCAGTTCAAGCCCTAACTCCTTATATCCCGACCTCGTTGGGGACATGCAAAGAAAAACAGAGAAGAAAAGCAGACCACTCTGATACCACTGATCCGGATTTAAACAGGAACGCAATAAAATACAGAGATAACCATAAAGACAGATATGCAGCGGAAATAATACCTCAATTCATTACTATAAAATACTGAAATATGCTTACAAACAGAAATGGAAATAAACCAGCTAGGGCATTGGTAGCTTATCTCTGAGAAGAGATGTGGTGGCTACATGCCTCTGAATTGTCTTACAATGAGGCTCAAAGGCCTATTTATTGTTGAGAAACAATGGAAAACCCTTCACATTCCAAAACCTAACCCTAGAAGATGAAACGCCAAATTGTGGGCCACGTTTTTGGGTAAGTTGGTACATCAACTTCCCAGGGTCGCGAATTGGTCGTACTATCTCCCTTTGACGTGCATGATAGCCCGTTGGAAAGATCTCTCCAAGGACTGCGACGGAAAAGACGATTTTTAGACAGAAAAATCGCTGCGGTAGATTTCCCAAAAAAAGTCGTTTAGGGCCTCAAAACGGCTCCGGAAGTTTAGGACCCGAAAAACTGCTAAAAATAGTAAACTGTGCTATAATTAAGGAAACTGGAAAAAAAAATAAAATAAATAAATAAATTGTAAGAAGCACTACAGGGGATCCAAGTGGAATTAGCGGGTGGCCACCAATATCCACCTGGATCATCGTAGGATATAGTTGATAAAAGGGGGTTCAATTGATTTAATTATTTGATGTCACATGGGAGAAAAAAGATAACATGTGAAGGTGAAAATGATTTATTCAAAAAGGTAGAAGGAAACAAAAGAGTGACTTGTGGTATTTAATGACCCATGGTATAGACTCGTTGTATTATGATGATAAAATAGAAATTGGAGCTCACTCTTAGGGGTATGATTGATTATCGTATCATTCTTTAGAAAGTTGTTGGATTCAAACTCTTGGAAAAAACCCTAAGGCCATCCAGGTATCAGTTATGAAAGATTCAACCCTAGCCAATAAGTTGGAGAGATCATTCTAGTTTCTCACATTAGGCTTACAAGAGATTAAATTTGGGTTGGTTTCATTAGTGAAACAAATCCACCCTAGTTGACCGGGAGGAAAGATCACTCATATTTTTCATAAGTTCTTAGCGCCAAATATCCATTTCATTACCAAACTATGGAATTATCTCGAGGAGGGTCCACTCAGCTCCTTAAGCTTGTCCAGCAAGGTCATCTATAGGATATTTCATCGCTACCATCTACAAGGCAAAAATTGTGTAATTAGCTAGGTTCTCTGTAGATTGATTTTGCAATTAGAAGTGGCTACCCAACATGTAATTTCATAAACAATTGGTTTAGTTTGTTGCTGTGCATTTTATTTGTATTGGCTAAGTTATTATTATGCTAGAAGAGCTTTTCTACAAGTTGCATGTGGTAATATTGCAGGTTTATTTCTAATATTGCCTTCATATTTAATTACATGCAAAGTGTTTGAAGAAACGTCTACCTACAAAGTGTTTGAAAAAATGTTTGAATGGTATAAAAGAAATAAATTACTAGTTAATTGTCATAGGGAAGGTTACAATGGTATCAAAGTTGTGCTTCCTAACAACCTGAGGGGTTAACAATGAAATGTGTACTTCATATTGTTTTGTTGAGTGGTCAACACTCTTCTTAAATCAGTTTCAACGGTATTTTGGGAAAGATGAAGTCTATACAGGAGCTTTTGACAAAACTAAAGCAAAGCTTTGAAAACTATAACAAGAATCTAAAAAAATCACTAAAGCATTATGGGGTGATAGAAGCTCAATTATTAGTTGATACAAACGAAAAGCCTCCTCCTTTAGAGGACGAAGCTGTCAAAGAAATTCTTCGTTCAGAATTCTAGGAGGAAGACTGTAACAACCCCGAGTTAAAAGTTCATGTAATAAAGTTAATAAAGGCAAAATAAGACCAAGATCAAGGGACACGTATTCCAAGTTGATTGTTGGGAAAATCATCCTAGTGGGCATCACTTAATGTGTATTATGGCTAAGGGGAAATTGGTAAAGGCAATGGAAAAGGCTTTGAAAAGGAAAAAGGGAATTATTGGTATTTTATTTATGAAAATAAAGTAAAATATGAGAAAAGGGAGGTGAAAGGTCGCATGTTGCATGTGAGGAGGGAATAGAAGGAAATTAGGGAAAATGAAGAAATTAGAGGTAATAAAAATGATTAAGAGCATCAGTTTGTGAACTTTTATCTGTTTTGTTTTGGAATTAGTCTCAGAGAGGAGAAGAGCACCAAAAGGAGAAGGAAAGCAAGCAAGCAAAGGAGGGACAAGGAAAGGAAATGAAGGAAAAGGAAAGTAAAGGAAAGCAAGGATCAAGCAAGGAAAGGATGGATCAAGAAGCTTCAGTGGGAACACTTGCAGGTAATAGGTTGCATGTATCATTTCCTAGTTGGTTTTGGCATGCATGGTATGTGCATGGTTGTATTTGGTTCATGTGCTTTCATTGGCATGGGTTTTGTCAAGCTTCGACGGTGATTTTAGCCTTGCCTTACAATTTCCAGATAGCCATGGTGTGATGGGATTCTTTCTTGGTTGAGCTTTGGATTCCCATAAGGTTTTGGATCCAGGTGAGGTGGTCTCCGGAAAATCCCAAGGTTTGGGGGTGGAGATGGTTTTCTCCAGGAAGCTCTCAACTTGTGGGTGGAGATAGGAAAATTCCTCAAGGGACGGTGAAGGAATTCTAAGGCATCTAATCTCAGTTAGGCTTTGTGATCTTGGGACCGGTTTAGGTGAGATCACGGTATAGTGAGGGTGGAGGTGGTTTAACCTCTAGATTCCCTTAGTTGTTTATGGAATGGTTGATCCCATGAGATCCCACATTCATGATTGGAATATGGCACGGGGGTGATTGTCTAAAACAAATATTTGTTTCAGCCAATCTATGGTCTGGTGGTACATGGAAGCCCCTAACTTGGTTGGATTTTGCATATGGTTAATAAGAGCTAAGTCTCTCTTGTATTTGATGAGTAATTATACTTGTATTATATGGCTTTAATGGATGTTCTATCATTGTTATCTACCTAGTTATATGATGGTTATAAGTATGTTTATATGACAAATCTAAGTATGGATCTTATTACATTTTAATTAATGAATGCATGACCTAATTGGTGTTATGATAGCTATTGTGAAAAGGCATTGGCCCTTCTTGTTAAACCTCAGCTAAGTTTCAAATCCGTATGTTCATATATGCATTCATGACATGTAGGTTGCATGTTTACCATGTGTTTGACAGAATTCTTGTCCTAGTTGGGAGGGGTTAGGTCAAGTCCTTGTTTAATTTTTTGGTTTAGAATCTTTGTTTATATGTTATTTATCATTTCTGGAAGTTTCTTTGAGTTCTGGGCAGAGGCCTGAGTCCTAGCCTTGAAAAAGTGGCTCAAATTTTGGATCGCTAGCACAGAATTGACTGGAAATTCCATATTCGATGGGAATAAAGCCTATGGAATTGAATGGAGGCTTAGAGTTTCTTAGAGGCCATTTCAAGGGAGCATCTGAGAGCCCAGGTTAGTGAAAAAGAGAGTTAGCTCAGGGGTTGGACACCTGGAGGCATTGGGTAATTTCTAGAGGTCTTGTAACACCTGAAGGAATTCATTAAGGTCTTAAGTTGCCGACCCCATTTCCTTAAGGTCACATAGGAGGTTAAGTCTTATCATAGTGACCCTCAACTCATGTTTACCTCAGGCAAACTGGTGAAAGTCGGTAAATGTGGGAGGAGGCGGTTACAAATACCCTGCATAGTATTCAAAGGTACTAGAGTCTGCACCTAATACAATGAATAAACACAAGAGGTGTGGAAGCCCATCTCGATTGTCTGTAAATAATATTGTTCTAAAGAAAAATAAATTTGGTCTAGGTGTGAATAAGTTAACTAAGATAGTAATTGAAGGCCCTATGATATCCCAAAAAGGGTTCAAAAATGTGATTAGTGCTGATAATGATGCATTTGCTTTGTTTTTATATGATTTAGAAGGTTTGTCAGTAGGTGAACTATGGACAAGTTCTGAAAATTGTTTGTTGAGGGCTTGACCATGGTAGGCTACTGGAAAAGATATTTCTCTTACTACAAAAGGGAGTCATGGTGCGGTTTTGTCATGGAGAGGTCTTCCATTAACATCAAAATACATGGTGCAGCAGTAGGTACATGTGGTCTTCTAGATTTTGATGTCAGGTTTCTACTTTCTGATCACTTAACATGAAGAGTGTGGAGTGACGGTTTATTTTCCTTGGCATTGTTGGATGCTCGGAGAAGGGATATTCTCAAGGTCTTTGAAACAAATGGGAAGGTAGATTCCTGTATCATTTATATTTCTGCAGTATGAGACATTCCATGAAAAGTTGAGTTGAAACTAAAATTTAAAATTTTCCAAGGTTTTTAAGAAGGAAAAAACACAGGGCACCTTGATTTTTTTTAGTGGTCAATAATTTTTTTCATCAAGGAAATTTGCCATGCCACAATAATATATCAATTTTAGGACGGTATGGAAATAATTGAGGCTCTAGAAACATAAAAAGATCAATTAATTTGGGATAGGTACAATAACGGCTTGCTTGTGAAATGGGATTTCTAAGGTAAGAAGATGAAATAATTCTATTATGCCTCTATTGCAGTCTAGGGTTTGTGTGCTTTTGGGACAAGAAATTTGGATTGGCTATGCAGATGGTATGGTGAAGATCATGGAACAAGATGTCAAGCTATTAGGAGGATGAGTTGTTCATAGTTTAGTTATCATGGAAATGGTTGTCGAAGGCAACTATGTTCTCACATTAGTTGTTGATGGGGGCATTTGTGGGTCAACCATGATGTCACCAAGCCTTCTTGATGCTATATTAAGATTAGTGTTCATTTAGAAAGAGATATTAGATGTTGGGTTAGTTTCCATCTAAAATATGCCTAATGGTAATGTGTTTTCTGTTTTTTCCTTTAATCTATTCAATCCTATTCAAAGAGGATGTAACACCCTCCACGCACATCTACCTAAGTAACCGGCCAACCGGGATAAGCATGTGACGAGAGTCTACTATGATCATATTCAACCTCCTATGTGACCTTAAGGAAATGGACTCAATGGAAACACAACATACAGACCTTCCACATCAACTACAAGACCCCTGAGAACCATCCCAATACTTTAGGCAGCTAGCCCCTGGGTCCCACTGAATTTTTTGACCACTTAACCTCTGGATGCTCTGATGCTATAGGCCTGCCAGCATTGAGGAGGCTCTAGATGCTCTCATGCTATAAGCATGCCAACGTCCAGGGACTATTTTGTCCAGTTCTGTGCCAGCGTCCCCAGGATTTAAGCCACTTTTTTAGGCCCAGAGTCCAGGTCACTGCCTAGAATTGAATGACATCTTCATAACAGTAAAGTAGCAGGGAAACAATGATGCAAAAGAAAATAGTTGAACAAGCTCTTAACCAGACCCCTACTAGCCATGACAAGCATTTCGTCAAACATATCACAAATATGTAATCTACAGGTGTAAACAACATATTTAAGTATAGGGATCTATACTTATCTGAGAATCACTAAGAACCATTTTTCCTTCATATTATTTGTTGCATTATATTATATTAGGTCATAGATACATTGTCTATTCATTTGCAAGTAAAAACATGATGACATCCATACATAGCCACTGTCATAAAACACATACATAACCAGCATAATAGCAGCAGAAATACCAATGAAATCACAGCCATATGATCCACATATAAATCAGTATAATACTCATAGAAATATAGTAGAGAAATAATATTTCATTAATGATGCAAAATCCAAACCTGGGATGGGACTACCATGTTCCACCCGACCATAGAATGGTTGGGACAAATCTCTCTTTAGCCGTTCACTCTCGTGCCATATTCCAAGCATGAATGTGTGACTCAAACCAAAAGAACCAACCAGGGCATCCTGAGGCTAAACAACCTCACCCTCATCAATAGAAAACCAGGCTTTACCGTAATCCATCCTGGATCATTAGGCCAACACAATAAATATGTAATAACAGGCTTTGCCATGACCTCCACCTGATCACTAGTCCAAAACAAGCATGGATGCCACTGGATTTCTCCACCTACACCGTGAGGAATTTTCATGTCTCCTAGTCTCTCAAGATTTACGCAATCCAAACTCAGATCACTAGGCCCTAAACCGAGATCCACTCTCCAGGCTTTACCACATATCCCAAACCAAGGATTACTAGGCCCAACTAACAGAAAACCACCTCTTCGATTTACCATATATCCTGCCAGTCACCGGAGACGATTCCTAGGTCCACCGAGGCAACACAATCCTGGCTTTATCGCAACCCACAGTCTGGCTCAGGGGTCACTAGGCTAGTGGCTTTACAGTGATCCACAATTTGGTTCAGGGACCACTAGGCCATGTGCTCTACCATTCGGAGATCCACCTCACTCAGCTTCGAATCCATTTGGAAATCTAGCTCAACAAAAACATGAGAACCCCATCACACTATGACTATCTGGAAATGGCAAGGCTAGGTTGAAAACACTGTCACACCTGGAAAAACCCCCATGCCATAATAGCATAAGAACCATATGCGATACCATGCATGCCAAATATAGCAAGGAAAATACACATGCAAATTGATACCTGCAAATAATATTGTTGTAGTTGATTGATCCTGCTTTTCCCTACTTGATCTTTGATTCCTCTTGCCTTCTTTTCCTTTTTTGATCTAATTCCAAAATGCTCCAAGAAAAATCTAATTGTCAAGAGTGAGAGAGAGAGAGAGAGAATTATGAGAGAGCTCCAAAAATGAACTGAAAAAAGGTTACTAACTGATCCTTAGAATCCTTTTTATTAATTAGGCCTCTATTTTCTTCATTTTCCATTATTTTCCTTCATTTTCCTCCTCACATGCAACATGTGACCTTTCACCTCCCTTTTCTCATAATTTCCATTATTTTCATAAAGAAATGTGCCAAATTTTCCATTTTTCCTTTCTAAAGCCTTAGTCATTTCCTTTGCCAATTTCCTTAGCCATTAACAACCAAATGAACACCCACACTAGGATTTTTTGCCCAACATTCAGCTTGGAATAAGTGTCCCATCAACCGTGGTTATTATTTTTGCCTTTATTAACTTTTATTACATGGATTTTTCACGAGGGCTGTTACATAACCCTCCCCCTTAGGGGACATTGTCCTCGATGTTCAACCACACATACCTCAGCAAAACCTAGGCTCCTAAAATTTAAGAATCACTACATATAACTGAAATCCATGCCCTTAACTCAAATTAATTGAACTTGAATCCTATAAAATAGGAATTATCACATGCAAACGGTACTTCAACTCATTAACTCGAATTGAGCGTTCTTAACTAAGTGACAAGAGCCATGTCACCCAGTTAACTCCTCCAAGTTTTCTGTTGATGTGAAATTTCGAATTTCCTCAATTTGATTAAGAAAAATCAAATTGAGACTTTCTTGCTGCATTTTTCAACACTCCCTCTCAGCAAGAAAGGAATTATCAACTACCCTTATCTTGCACCTATGGAATGTACTGCATGCAACACCTCTCACTGTTGTTGTTGCTACTACAACATCTGCAACTGAAAATCATTTAAAAATAACAAATTGAATCAACTATGTCTGCAACTATCTGCTGGAAAAATTGTGTCGTTGTTAAATCCTGCTACTGAGCCTCCTGCTTAGTTGTCAACACTCCTCTACACTGCTCAGTATTTGACTGACAATGATCCTCTTGCTACTGAATATTGTGGCCCCCCATAGCAAGGTAATGATCCATGAGGAGAACGCCTCAATGGATCCTGCCCAAATTTATACAACTCTTGGACTAAGGATCTACATCACTCCACCTCACTTCTGGAGATATAGATGCTTGCAAAGCGAACATTGATCTACTCATATTGTTGTTGCTACTGTTGTTGCAACTACTACAATAATGGGTCTGATATCCCTATATCTTGAAGTACTACCTTCCATAGGGATGCTCCCTATGAAACTATACTCCCTCTGAGTCTCAATCTCCCTATGGGAAATCTCTCTGCTCCTCAATCTGCCAATGTCAACGATCACAACTCCTTTTTGTGTCACTAAACATTGACTCACTAATCTGCCCACTAGCAACCTTCTAGCTCCATTAAGAAGTATGCACATAGGGTCTTTTGGATATGCCCTGAACTAGGCTCCATAACTCTGCCTCCTAATAGCTCATTAGTTCTTCAATGATCATTGTACATGAGGACTTCAAGAACTGGTTCTAATGTGAATCCTACTCTTATACCATGTAGAAATTTCTACAAATCTAGCTTTGATACCATGTATAAATTAATGTATATATTCAAAATTGCTCATGAAATTTACTAAATCACAAGACTTGAAGCTACTCTATTGATCTGTGAAGTTAATTCACCATCTAGAACATAAATCATAGACATGCAAAAGGAAACATCTAACATGCACAAGTATTTTCTAGGGGAAAGCAACTACTCAAAACCTCTTACTATCTATATTGCATTAATCAAATAATAGAGATAGCATACATATGTTTGCTCAAGCCTAAGCACACCCTACAAGTGTATAGTCTATCCCTTTGTTTGACTAACCGACTCTTGCCAATACTTAGCCAATTTTCAAGCCCTCCAAGCTTCTATTCCTTGAGTTGTTTCTTGAGTAATTAGGCCCCTATTAATTAGGAATTTCCTCCAAAATGCTTGTGCAATTCCTAGGATTGGTCACATGACCAATACAATAGTTATACACTCAATATAGTATATAATTAATTGTACATTGCCTTGGAAACTCCACCACAACTGGGCAACTCGTATTCTTTGCATGCATGAACTAATTACTGACCGATTGATCAGTTAACTAGATGATCTCTGAGTTAGACTGATATCCCACTACTTAACTGACCACCAACTAGTTCTATTAACAGTTATAACTAGTTTAACTGATTACAACTGAAATTAACTCAACCTAGGCTCCTAAAATTTAGGAATCACTACATACAACTGAAATTCATGCCCTTAACTCGAATTAACTGAGCTATACTCCTATAAAATAGGAATTAGCACATGCAAACTAAACTTCAACTCATTAACTTGAATTGAGTGTTCTTAACTGAGTGATAAGAGCCATGTCACCTCAGTCAACTCCTCCAAGTTGTTTGTTGATGTGGAATTTCGAATTTCCTCAATTTGATTAAGGAAAAATAAAATTGAGACTTTCTTATTGCATTTTTCAACAAATCACCAGGCATCCATTATTGATATGGAAGGTAAGCTTTGTGATTGAGTTGTTTCCATTTTGAATTACCCTGGATCTAATTATAGTTATGTTAACCCTGACCTAGTGGATAAATGTGGTTTAAGAAAAGAAGTGCATCCAGAAATTTAATTGGTGTAGTTGGCTACACGTAATAATAAAATAGTTTGTCATTGGGTGAGAGATTGTGCATTTGAGCTGAATGGTATGCCCACATCAACGCTTCTAAATGTGCTTCCTTTGGGTTCATACAATATGATTTTGGGCATGGACTGTGTTATGCAACCAGCTCACAAAATAGAAGAAAAGATAGATCAAGGACTTAAAAATTGGCCTCTTCGTGGGGGCAACCTCTTTTAGATTACCTAAATGAACAATTCTTGAATGATTCAAATGATAAGACCTCCTTGGTGTATATAGGAATCTAAGGGGTCACAATATAATCAAAGCCTACATAAAAATAATAATGTAAGGGCACAACAATAACAATAGTGGGCTTCTATGGGGCACAACAATAACAATAGAGGGCTACACTAACAATAACAATAATGGGAATACACTAGTATTATAGGGACCTAACATGCCCCCCTCCTTCAAAAAAGTGTTGTCCTCAATGCTTAAGTATTTTCGGATGCTTTTATATAAAATTCTCATCCTCCCATGTGGAATATTCAGCGGGTAAGTTCCTCCATTTAATGAGATACTCTAAAATTAATCGATTTTTTAGGTTTCAGGTTCTTGTTTCCGTGACTACTTCGGGGTCAAATATGATTTTTCCTTCTTCATAAAGTTCTAGCAACACTGTTTGAACTGGGAACTTGTCCCTGATAACCTTGTTTAGGCATGAAACATGGAAATCTAGGTGTACTGGGCAAGATTCAAGAAGCTCCAATTTGTATGCCATAGTACCACTCTGTTGCAACACCTTGTGAGGACCATAATACTTGGGCGATAATTTATTATCCTTCTTAGCTTACTTTAGGGATATTCTTTCACTGCAATGTTGATCTTCCTATTGTTTCATTTGATTCTTCATTGAAGTGAGTTTATCCTTTAAGAGTTGGAGAACTTGTTGTTGATGCGCGATGTGATCTTCCACTGCTTGAACCTTAGAATTTTCTCTTAAAGATGATGTGATGGATAGTGGATGATAGATTTAAAGTTCCATAAATGGGGTCATTTTTGTTGCAGTATGGAAGAAAGTGTTATACCACCATTCAGCTAGAGGTAACCACTTGACCCATTGTGTTTGTTTATCAAATACAAAGCAACGTAGATATCCTTACAAACATTTGTTCACTATCTTAGTTTACCCGTCAGATTGAGGATGATAAGATGAGCTATGAGCTAATTGAGTACCAAGACAATAAAATAATTATGTCCAAAAATTTCTAGTGAAAATGGGATCTCTATCACTTACATAATCTTTGGGTTTCCATGTAACTTTTGAATTGTTTCCATAAATGCAATAGCAAGTATACTAGCTTTAAAAGGATGAGATAATGCACAAAATTGTAGATACTTGGTAAGTTTATCTATTACCACCATGATGATACTCTTTCCTTCAAACTCGGGTAAACCTATGATAAAAAACATTGAGACCTCCTCCGAGTGCTGACTTGGATAAAAAACATTGAGACCTCCTCCCAGTGCTAACTTGGAATGGCTAAAGGTTGTAACTATCCTGGGGTCTGATCCAGATTTAAACAGGAACGCAACAAATTACAGAGATAACCATATACACAAAGATGCAGCGGAAATAATACTTCATTTCATTAATGGAAAATACTGAAATATGCTTACAAACAGAAATGGCAATAAACTAGCTAGGGCGATGGTAGCTTATCTCTGAGAAGAGATGTGATGGCTACATGCCTCTGAACTGTGTTACAATGAGGCTCGAAGGCCTATTTATTGTTGAGAAACAATGGAAAAACCCTTAACATTCCAAAACCTAACCCTAGGAGATGAAACGCCAAACTGTGGGCCCCGTTTGGGGGTAAGTTGGTACATCAACTTCCCGGGGTCGTAACTTTGGCATTTGATCTCCGTTTGACGCGTACAATAGCTCATTAGAAAGATCTATCCGAGCACTATCATTGTTGGAACGGGCAACACCAGTCCATTCTATGGACTCGTGTTGCCCCCGGATTCCCCAAAAAACGTCGTTTAGGGCCTCAAAACGGCTCCGGAAGTTCAGGACCCGAAAAACTGCTAAAAATAGTAAGTTGTGCTACAATTAAGGAAACTGAAAATGCTGAGAAAGACAATGGTGGGGGTCCAGGTGGACTTGGCAGGTGGCCACCAATATCCACCTGGATCATTCCTCCCCCCTTAGGAAGCAATGGTCCCCATTGCGTTGAGCTCCTCCATGAGATGAGGAAACTTCTGCTGAACTTGTTCCCTGGTGAGCCACTTGCCCTGCTGAAGGAGTTGGCCCGCTTTGACAACTCGATACAGTTGGATATTCTGTTGGCGAGTGTTCTTGATCTGTGTGTCCATGATCCGATCAGTTGCAGCTTGTTCCATGCAATCTGGATTTAATTCTGTGGGTTTGAGCTGTTCTGCAATGTCGGATGTGTCTAGCAATGGTGGAAAGTATGGCCGAAGGCGGTCCACATTAAATACTGGGTGCAGGCCAAGGAATGGGGGAATGCTGAGCTCAAATGCATTGTCTCCCATAGCCTTAGTAATGGTGTAAGGACCATATCGGAGTGGTCTCAATTTCCGATAGGCTCCAGTAAGGCGTTCCTTTTGCAAATGCAACCAGACTTTGTCGCCCACCTGAAACTTGTGTGGCACCCGATGTTGATCATGTCGCTGCTTGTACTTGGCATTTGATTTCTCAAGAATGTCATGGACCTGCTGGCGAATATGTTGGATGCGCTCAATGAAGCTGGTGGCCTTATCTGTTTTGGACTGGACATGAGCTGAATTCATGTGAGTAGCTGCAAGTGGCATGGCCACATCAATGGGGCATAGTGGCTGGAATCCCAAACCCACCTGAAAAGGGCTATGGCCAGTGGAGCTGTGAAGAGCTCGGTTGTAGCTGTGCTGAACGTAGGGGAGGCTCTCGTCCCATGTGCGTGGATGCTTTGAGTTATACATGCGCAGAATGTGCACAATCATCCTATTGACAACCTCTGTCTGGCCATCAGTTTGAGGATGGAAGGCTGTGGACTTCGTGAGTTTGGTGTCCAGCATTGACCAGAGACTGGACCAAAAGGTGCTGAGAAACCGACTGTCCCGATCTGAGATGATAGACTGTGGGATCCCAAAGTGCACCCACACTCGTTCAAAGAAGAGTTTAGCAGTGGCTTCTGCTGTGATATTCTTCTTGCAGGCCATCATAATGGCCATCTTTGAGAACCTGTCGACGACCACAAAAACACAGTCATTTCCATGCTTAGTGGAAGGAAGGCCTGACATGTAATCCATGGAGATGGATTCCCAAGGTCGACTAGGGGTAGGCAACGGGGTATAGAGGCCTTGCTTCTTAATGGTCGGTTTGGCAATGGCACAGGCAGTACATGATCGGATGTACTTCCCAACATCCTGTCGAAGATTCGGCCAATAGAAATAGTTTTGCAGTACTGCCACTGTTTTCTCGACCCCGAAATGCCCAGCAGCCCGACTGTAGTGTGCTTCCCAAATCATCTTGGCACGCTCGCTTGAAGGAACACAAAGGTGACCGAGGTGGCATAATAGGGCATCCTGGAGGTGAAAATCTGCAACCTGCCGACCCTCCAAGAGTGTCTGGTATGTGTGGCCGAATTCTGGGTCGCTTTTGTAGAGAAGTGGCCAATCAGAAGTCTCGTGCCCGCAAGAGTTGAGCACGGTGGTTAGCGCCATGATCGGTGGTCGACTGAGGCAATCTGCAACATTATTGGTGCTGCCCTTTTTATACTTGATATTCAAGTGAAACTGTTGCAGGTATGTAGACCACTTCTGATGGCGATCATTCTGCAATTTCCCTTGGGTCTGTATGAACTGCAGAGGTCGGTGGTCTGTGTGGATGACCGTTTCCTTCCCCAAAATGTAATGCTTCCATTGTCGGCAGGCCTGTACAATGGAATACATCTCTTTATCATAAGTGGGGTACTTCCGGACTGTGTCTGAAAGTGTTTCACTGTGATATGCCACTGGATGTCCATGTTGAGTAAGGACTGCCCCAATAGCATAGTCAGAGGCATCTGTCTCGACCTCAAATGGTTGTTGTAAATCTGGTAACGCGAGCACTGGTGCCGTGCAGAGGCGATCCTTCAACTCCCTGAATGCCTTCTGTTGAGATTCAGACCAAAAGAATTTTGCTTTCGCCCCGCCCTTGGTGACTTGACTCAAGGGCCAAGAAATATGAGAAAATCCCAACACAAACCTGCGGTAGAAGTTGGCAAGACCTAGAAAGCTGCGGAGCTCTGTTAGAGTGGTTGGAGAGGGCCAATCCCGAATGACTTGGACCTTGGCTGGATCGACATGCACCCCCTGTTCATCAATGATGTATCCCAGATACTGAACCTCGGTCATGCCAAAAGTGCATTTCTCCAAATTGGCACATAGCTTGTGTTGCCGCAGTGTTTGGAGAACCTGTCGGATGTGGTGGAGGTGCTCTTCCCAACTCTGGCTGAAGATCAGAATGTCATCCAAGTATACTACTACAAAGGAGTTGGTGAATGGCCGCAAGATGTCATCCATTAGCCTCATAAAGGTTGCAGGAGCATTCGTCAATCCGAAAGGCATGACCAACCATTCGAAGAGGCCCTCCTTGGATTTGAAGGCAGTCTTCCACACATCTGAGGGTTCAATTGGTACCTGGTGATATCCTGACTTCAGATCGATCTTGCTGAAATATTTCGCCCCCTTTAGTTGGTCTAGGAGGTCATCAATCCGCGGGATCGGGTACCTATTACGGACAGTGATCTTGTTCAGCGCCCGATAGTCAATACAGAGTCTCCACGTCCCATCCTTCTTCTGTACCAACACTATCGGGCTCCCACAGGGCGAAGAACTCGGACGGATGTGACCTTTCTGCAGGAGCTCCTGAATCTGCCTCTTGATTTCATTGTTCTCCAGAACGGAGCGCCGATAAATTGGTCCATTGGGTAGCGGCGCACCTGGGGTCAGATCGATGGAGTGCTTGACTTGACAGTGCAGAGGAACCCCTGCCGGGGAGGTGAAGATGTCTTCGTACTCCTCCACAATCTTGTCCATCTGTAGCTGCCGTGCAGAGGGACCCCGTTTGGAGGCCGCGGCCACTGTCTTCTTCTTCCCTTGAGGGCGTATCATCAGGAAAACAAATTTCCTGGTTTTGGAAATGATCTTACTGCATTGTTTTGCAGTAATCAAAGAGATGGCGGCAGGTGGTGCTACCTCTGGTATCCTGAACAACTTATTTCCCAATGTAATAATAACAGCACGGGGCCTTGATTCATACACAGCATGTCGCTTCCACAAGTATGGTTGTCCTAGTAATACATCACAAACTTCAAGGGGAGCAATGTCACACAATACCTCATCCGTGAAGGGCTTGATGTTGTATGGAAGGCGACACTGCTGGCTCACGCGAAGATCTCGCCCTTGGTGAAGCCACCCAATGGTGTATGGTTGTGGATGTGTTGTGGTCGGTAAGCCCAACCGCTTCACGACCTCTGCCGAAATGAGGTTCTTTTGACTCCCGCTATCAACAATGAACTGTATCGGGGAGCCCTTTACCCACATCTGGGAGTGGAAGAGACGCTCCTCCTCCTCTGGATCTTCGGGTTCATTTTTCTGGATCTTTGCGGTAGCAACAGTGGCGCTGGGATCCGCATCAATGATCTGCTTCCCTTTTTCATACCCCTTATCGGGTTCTGACTCAGAGTCGGAACATGCATCTGATTCTGAAACCTTTAGCTCAGCCACCAGTGACTGCTTGGCCCGACACTCACTTGTGTTGTGAGTGGAGCTCTTATGGAACTCGCACCATTTTCCAGTGTCCTTTCTCGGCTTCGCGGCGTTGCTCTTTGCTTGCAGCTTCGGCTGGTTGTCTTGGGCTGTCCTGCCTTGGCTTTGTCCTTTGTTCTGTGGTTTAGGGGCACCTTTCCCCTGCTTTGGATTCGCAGATCCAAAGTCTCGCTTCTTTTGTTTAAACTTCTGCTCGACCTTGACGGGATACCTGTATGCTGTGCCGAGCGAGGGGATGTTTAGGAACTGTATTTCTTCCTGGATGTACTTGTGCAGGCAGCCACGGTATTTGAGTATCAAATGTTGCTATGAATCCTTGATACCCAACTTTGTGCGAAGGGTATGGAAAAGATTGGTGAACTCCGGCACGTCTTGGTCCCTTCCCTGCCGCAGCGTGGTCCACTTTATGTATTCATCCTCATAGCTTCCGACAGGGTAGTACTGCTCCTTGATGGCATCCCGGAACGAATCCCAGGTGGGTGCGGCTGAAAATAGTGAGCCAGTACTTTCATCCTTCTGCTCGCAGTAGGTTTCCCACCAGTCCTTGACGTGGGGGGCTGCTTTGAGAAGAGCAAAAACAATCTTTTCCCGACTCGAAAATTCATGAACAGAAAAATACCCTCTAGCAGATTTAACCATTTATCTATGGCATCGGCGTCTATCTGACCCTCGAATATGGGGATTTCAAAATTAACTTGTACCTTAAAGGGTGTGACGTTTCCAGAGGAGCTGCTGGAAGCCGATGCGCCGCTTCTGGGTAGCCGCTGAAGGATCTGCGCAAAGCTGTCCATCATCGCGTTCCGTTTTCGCTCGAGCGCTTCTTCGAGCAAGATTTTGATGGGATCTCCTGCCCCCTCGTCTTTCTTCTCGTCCGCCATGGGAGGTCGTCGGGATTTGCGAGGCTGGTCTTGCAAAGGTTCAACTAGTTCAAGCCCTAACTCCTTATATCCCGACCTTGTTGGGGACATGCAAAGAAAAACAGAGAAAAAGCAGACCACTCTGATACCACTGATCCGGATTTAAACAGGAACGCAACAAATTACAGAGATAACCATATACACAAAGATGCAGCGGAAATAATACTTCATTTCATTAATGGAAAATACTGAAATATGCTTACAAACAGAAATGGCAATAAACTAGCTAGGGCGATGGTAGCTTATCTCTGAGAAGAGATGTGATGGCTACATGCCTCTGAACTATGTTACAATGAGGCTCGAAGGCCTATTTATTGTTGAGAAACAATGGAAAAACCCTTAACATTCCAAAACCTAACCCTAGGAGATGAAACGCCAAACTGTGGGCCCCGTTTGGGGGTAAGTTGGTACATCAACTTCCCGGGGTCGTAACTTTGGCATATGATCTCCGTTTGACGCGTACAATAGCTCATTAGAAAGATCTATCCGAGCACTATCATTGTTGGAACGGGAAACACCAGTCCATTCCATGGACTCGTGTTGCCCTCGGATTCCCCAAAAAACGTCGTTTAGGGCCTCAAAACGGCTCCGAAAGTTCAGGACCCGAAAAACTGCTAAAAATAGTAAGTTGTGCTACAATTAAGGAAACTGAAAATGCTGAGAAAGACAATGGTGGGGGTCCAGGTGGACTTGGCAAGTGGCCACCAATATCCACCTGGATCAGGGTCTTAATTATCTCAACTTTATTTTGTTGGCAAACCAAACATTCTGCCACAAACTTCTAAATACCATATTTAAGGCCATACCAAAAAAAAATCCTTCTTGATCCTATGGTAAGTTTTTAAAAGTATTGAGTGCCCTCCTAAGGGGGAGGTGTGTAATTCTAAAAGAATATTTTGCTTGAGTTGGGAATTCTTACAAAGATATAAGCGATATTTGTATCATAATGAATCATTTTTCTGGCTAGATGTATCAAATATATTGGGATCTTGTTGCCACTTTTGAATGAGTGCCTTCACCTCTTCATCATTCTTTCATTCATCCCTTGCTTCTATTATCCAATCAGATTGGATAATAGGATGCAACGAAGCAATGCTTCCACATCATCATCCTTTCTTGAGAGTGCATCTACAACAACATTTTGCTTCCCTTTTTTGTAGATGATTTCAAAGTCATAACCCAACATCTTTGTGACCCATTTTTGCTGCTCTTCGGAAGATAATATTTGTTCCAAAATTTATTTAAGACTATCATCATTTGTTTTTACCTTGAAGTGTCTTCCCATTAGGTAAGGTCGCCATTGCTTTAGTGCATGTAGTATTGCCAACATTTCCTTCTCATAAATAGGTCTGTGTAAATACGTTCCTTTTATTGCATGACTTTAAAAAGAAATGGGTATTACTTCTTGCATTAAAACAACACCAATTCCATTTCTTGAGGCATCACATTCCACAATAAGGGTTTTTGTGAAGTCTAGCGTAGCTAAGACCGATGCTTTGCATGTTGCCTCTTTAAGATGTTCAAAGGCATTAGTTTCTTCTAGATTCCAAGAAAATGCATCTTTCTCCATTAATGTTGTTAGAGGTGATGTTATTCTCCCGTAATTCTTAACAAACTTGTGACAATACCCTGTCAACTTGAGAAATCCTCGAAGACACTTTATGGTTGTCGGGATTTTCCATTCCTTAATGGATTTAATTCTATTAGGGTCTACCTTAACACCCTCAGGGAATACAATATGACCCAAATATTCCACCTCATGTACTCCAAAGAAACATTTGGAGGTTTTTGCATATAATTGTTTCTCCTCCAATAGTTTGAGCACCCTGTCAACATGTTGAACATGATCCTTCCAATACTTTTTGTAGATTAGTATATCATAAAAAAATGCTAACACAAATTTTCTAAGGAAGGGTTTGAAAATGGAATTCATCAAACCTTGAAATGTGGAAGGTGCATTAGTAAGGCCAAAAGCCATGACCAAAAATTCATAATGAGCCTCATGAGTTCTGAATGTTGTTTTTGGAATGTCTTGAGTCTTCAGTCTAATTTGATGATATATTGAATGAAGATCCAACTTGGTGAAGTAAATTTCTCCATGTCATTCATCCAACAATTCATTAATGACATGAATGGGAAATTTATCTTTAATAGTGAGCTTATTGAGCTCCCTATAATCCGGACACATATGACATGATCCATCCTTCGTGTGCACCAATACTACTAAAGCATAGAAACAACTTTGACTATGTTGATGTAGGTTTTAACCCCATACAGAAATTACCTGCATACGAATTCTAAAATGCAGAAAATAAACAATGCGAGAGCATAACACATAAAACACATATACACAGAGAATTTCCCCTGGATCCCAAAACCGGGACTACCAGCTTGATTTTTCATTATGTTCCTTTCAATGTTATAATACATATTTATACATGCCGAAGCATCCAATACGATGGACCGAAAACCATCGCGTCCAATACCGTGGACTGAAAACCATCACGTCCAAAAAACATGTGCGAAAGTCATGCACAAAACCATAGGTGGGTCCGCCCAACCTAACATAGGTTCCAAAACCAAAATTTTCCGAGGCGCTACCCCAAACCCCATAAAGTGGGGTTACGGGTATGCCTCAAACCCCCTGTGACCTCCTCCCCCCCCCCCCCCCCCCCCCCCCTACACAATCGGCGCAACAAAGGGGAGGCTCCACCCCCCCTCTAACCCCCTGGTTAACTACGTGGGCTGGTCGTGGAAAGAATGTAACACAAACCAACAGTTGAACTATACCATCCTCTAGTATTTGTGCAACCATATGTTCAATTTCACTCTTTTGGGCATAGGGATATCTCTAAGGTCTGGTGTTTGGAGGAACATTTCTTGGAATCAAATGAAGAGCATGATCACAAATAGGTGGGAGGCCTTTGGGAGTCTCAAATAACTTGGAATGAATGTCCAGGAATTTTTGTAGATCTAGAGAAATAGATGATTTTGATGTTTGAACCTCTAGTGATCATAATTGTGAAATTGTGCCTTGTTCTTCTTTCTTTAGAAGCTTTGATACCCCTTAATTCAACTTCCTTTCCTTCCAAAAATAATTTCAAGAAAAGTTCTTGAAAAATAAAAGATATTATCCCCAAATATTGTATCCTTTGGACTCCTAGTACAACATCAGCACCACCCATTGGAATGGAGAGAATTGGACTATTCACTACATATTCCCCCATCGTTAGCTTGATATTATGGCACTTTATAGAGCAATTTATAGTTCCTCCATTTGCAACCATCACTTAACACTCTGGTGTTGGATACAAGAAGCAATTCAATTCCTTGGCTATCTTACAATGAATAAAATTATGGGTACTACCCGAATCAATCAACATTATTACCTTTTTATTCTTGATATGTCCTTCTATTTTGAGATTTTGAGGAGTGGTAATACCTGCCAATGCATTACAAGATATGGTCAGATTCATTTCTTCTTTCTCTTAGGTTGGTTCCTGGTGTATATCCTCCTCTTTTGATGTTTCATGTTCCTTTTATTGCTCCTCTTCACAATCTATGTAGAATAATTTCTTCTCAGCACACTTATGACCTTTAGTGTATTTTCTATCACAACTATAACAAAGCCCTTGTTCTCTTTTTTCCTCCAATTTTTGTGGCTTAGACCTTGTAGTTTGTGGAAGAATATGAGTGGCAACACTTCCATCTTTATAGTTGTGAGTGGTAGACTTCCTTGTTTCCATAATTTTGCTTTCAACTTTTCTTGCCACCCTGAATGCCTTCTCCAATGAATCAAGTTCCCAAAGGTGAACCTCATGTTGGATGCTATCCTTCAAAGTCCTTATGAAGACATTAATGCTATGCTCCACTAGAATATCAGTTACCCTGGTATTCAACTTTTGGAAGCCCTCAATGTGCTTTGCCATTGAACCCTTTTGTTTGAGATTTATCAATTGGAAAGAGAAGGTGTTTCTCTTTGTATCCTCATAATGTGTTATCATTTCCTCCATAAAAATTGAGTGAGTGACAATTGGTTTACGAGAACAAAGCCATTGATATCATACAAACTGATTAGGTACTAAATGTTGAGATTTGTAGCTTGGGAGGTACTCCAAACCCTAGGATTGAGGGTTGTGGAGGAGTTGGCACACAAGTGTGGCTTATGGGCTTAAAACCCAAGCTTGGGGTTTTGTACCGATCGATGTTGGAGCCAAAACCATGAGGATATTTCTAGATGTGATGGATGGAGATGATAGGGGACGTTGAGATGAACCAGACATAACAAAATTGTAGAAATGAAGACATTGATTTTTGAATTCAATATGTGGGTTTGGTCAAGGTCGGCTAGGTGTTTAGAGACCTTCTGACAAGTTGTCAAGCCCACACGTGTGATTTTATGGATCCCTTGTATTTTCTATAAATATAAGGTGGAGAAGAGTCATTTAACACATATCCAAGAAGCATATTTCATAATCTACACATCAAGAAAGGCAGCGCGATTGCGGGAAACGTGAGTGCAGGAATGCGCAAGTGCATGAACACATGAGTGCAGGAACATGTGAGTTCAGGAATGTGCGACTGAGGGATGAGCATCTAGCATACTGCACCAAGGTGACGTAGAAGCTAAGCAGGGCTAGGTATGTATTGTATTGATGTGTTAAGGTTGAATTGATGCTAGTGGATGGTGTCCTAGGAGAGGATAGTCTGGAAGTATGTTAGCAACCAAGAGGAAGGGCTTCCTAGGTGGTTGGATGCCGTGACTAGGAGTAGATGTTGTAGCAAGGATTGGTCACTCGTGGTCTGTTGGAGGGCGGTGTGAGAGTGGAATAAGTGTGGATAGTGGATTGAGAATTTATGTCCTGTTGGTGAACAACGTGATAGTGTCCAAGTTGGAGCCCAGTGTTCACCATCTTCATGGACTTAGGTAGTTGCTAGAGTGGAAGTTTTTGAGCTCATGGATTTGATCAACCAGGAGCAGTTTGTTCAGCCATAGACTTTTTTGTGGAGAAGGAATTCTATAGCAGATGATGGGCAGTCCTCCTAGCCCATGTTCATTTTGGGAGACAGACATCATGCAGTGATAGGTGGAAACCCTTTGTGCCTGATGTTAGTCTTCATTGGTGTAGCACAGGAAGACCATAGTGGGCTAAAGTCCCTGAGTAGCTGAGGAGAAGAAGTGGGCAGATCAAGAGTTGTTCATAAGTGGAGCAATAAACAACTCGACAAGAGTCTCGATATGTTGTGCCCTTGATAGACTAAGGCACAACTAGTGAGCAGATTGATAACCAAGATTCAGTGGCATGAGTTGTAGATCGGGAGCTGAAGCACTAGGCAGGTACAGGGTACGACTGAAAGGAGCTAAGAGAGCCGACTACATCAGCTAGATGGCCAAAGTATCTTGTTGAGGGTAGGTTGGGTTTTGATGGACTCACACTAATCCCTAGTTTTGTTTTCATGTACTAGTGGATGTATGAGGGCCATTATCCCTAGTACGGGAGCCCTAGACTCTGTATAGTATATGTTGATTAATATAACAAAGTTGGGTTGAAAAGTGTAAAAAGTTGTCCATATTTTGTGCACTAGTAGATTTGTTGTTTATATTTCGCTCTGCAAAGTAGTTCTTGTTGAGATTCTTGGTTTGTTAGCATCAAAGATTCTAAGATTCTATCCTAGACCCAAGGTCTTCAAAAATCAACACTAAATATAAATATGCAATGCGTACCTTTTATGTGTGTTGCACATCATGGAGATCAAAATATTGCTCCATTTGTAGTATCCATGTTACTGAATCCTTTCCATCAAACTTCTTCATATCGAGATTTGGAATATGGTGGGTTTTAAACCCAGCATTGGAGTTTCTAAAATCATAATTTATATTCCTTTTATTCTCCTCGTGAGTTTCATGGAATACCTTTTCTCCATCAGGAAGCATTTCTTGTAGTAATTTTGTCAAACCTTCCATGTCTCCTTTTATTTTTGTTTTTAAACCATTCATGTTACCTTTTATTTCTGCTTTTAAACCATCCATCTCACCTTCTAATCCATCCATGTCCCCTTTCAGTTCATCTTTGGTTACTTGTTGTGAGAGCTAAATTTGTTTCACTTGGTCCTGTAATTTTGATATATCATGTTGCAATTCTTCCTCTTCATGAGTCATAATAGAAATTTTTGAGGGCTTAATGGGTGTAGAATTCTTTTGTTTGGGAGTAATTTTAGAATGAAATACTTATATATTTGCTTCAATATTCCCTTTGGATCACTTCAAACTGATTTTTCAAACAAAAGTTATGCAAAATTTTAAAAAATACACTCCTTTTTCTTGTTTTTTAGGATCTCGATATTGAATCTGTTGTATCTCTGTAATTTTGGATCTCCAACATCTAAACTTTCATCCTATGGTATCCCTTTGAATATTCTTTTATACCCCACAATTCAGAATGAGATTGGATTCTTCAAGAAAGATTCATGACCAATCTCCCACGATGTCTTGATTATAGAGTGGTTCAATAGAGCGAACTAATACGGAGTGCCATGTGCCATTGTTTCAACCATTGGTCTTGAAAACGGTATACAAAAAACTACAATTTGTGCACTTTCATTCAATTCTTATGAAATTCAAATCTAATGCTCATAGAGAAAGTTACGACAATTTTCCCTATGTCACCTCTTTGAGATTGAATTCTGGAGCCTGCAAAATCCTTAACTTCCTAGGATCATATCTCCGAAAATATAGTGAACCAAGATCTAGAATTTTGACACGAAGTTCACCAATATTGTTTCTATTTGTGGTTGCAATTTCAGCTTCTAGAGCCTTATAGAAAAAAAGTTATAGCGTAAATGTCAAGGTGACCTATGTAGGAATTTACAGGGTAAGTTCCTCAGAAAGAACACCAAAAGGACACCGCTCACAACCAGATCACAGATCAATACACCAGTATTTTGACGTGGTTAAAACCCTCAAAGAGGGAAACAGTCCACGGCCTACGCCAACGTGGCTACTACAGGCAATTTATTAATCAAAGAATGAAAATTTACATAAGCTTCTCTCATGCACGGATTACCCGAACAATGACCCTCCATGTGCTTTAAATAGAACTCATGGACCAATCGGGTGTCAAGCCACGGATCAAGTGTCGGTAATACCGAGGAGAGAGAGAACCGTCGGATCACTACATATCGTGACCGTCGGATTGTAAGTTACAAAATGTACAACGGTAAAGAAACACACTTTACCTAACTCTATACTAGACCAAGTTGAACTTAACTATATCCTATGTGTCGGAATATCCTAACATCCCCCCTTAAGAACAACTTGGGATAGGATTGAAGGATTTACAAATATGACACATTAGGAGAAGGAAGGAGGCACTAGAGCCTATCCCCCCCTAGTGACAACTTCCTAAACTCCAAGCATATATCGAAGTTTAGTGAACTTCGCCTCTATGAGAGCCTTTGTGAAGATGTCTGCAACCTGATCATCTGTTGAACAATATTGCACTTCAAGAACATGGTCATGAATGAGCTTTCTGATGAAGTGCATGTGTAGTTCAATGTGTTTGCTGCGCTGATGCTGGACTGGATCTTTGCATAGCTGAATGGCACTTTGATTATCACACCAAAGTGTGGTTGGATGTTGCTGCTCAAAGCCAAACTCTGATAGGATCTGACGAAGCCACAAGGCTTCCTTACTAGCTTCCACGGCACCACGATACTCTACTTCTGCTGACGAAAGAGAAATGGCAGCCTGTTTCTTACAAGCCCATGTAATAGGTCCTGAACCAAGAGTGAAGACATAACCGGCAGTAGACTTCCGATCATCAGGGTCACCAGCCCAATCAGAATCAGTGAAACCAACTAATAGAGGAGCTGCTTTGGCACTGTAATGAATCCCAAACTGTATTGTACCTCGAACATAACGAAGTATTCTTTTGGCTGCTTTCCAATGACTTTCACGGGGGTTTTGCATAAAACGAGCAACAAGGCCAACAGCAAAGGAAAGGTCAGGACGAGTATGGGTTAAATACAAGAGTTTTCCTACAAGTTGACGGTATAAGGTAGCATCAACTTCAGGAGAAGTACAAGAGACTGAAAGTTTGACTCCAGACTGAAAGGGAGAAGGTGCTGGCTTACAGTCTTCCATGTGAAAATGACGAAGAATATCACAAGCATACTTGGACTGGGAAAGGGAAATACCCTCCTTGGATTGCAAGACTTGAAGACCGAGAAAATAGTGTAAGTGTCCTAAGTCTGTCATTTCAAATTTCTTTTTAAGGCTGGACTTCACATGGTTTATAAGGTTGGGATCACTACCAGTTAGAATAAGATCATCAACATAAAGAACAAGGATGATAAGAGAGTTGCCCACTTTCTTGGTGTAGACAGTATTGTCATAATAACACCTAGAAAAGCCAGATTCTAAGAGAAAGCTATCCATTTTGGCATACCAAGCCCGAGGAGCTTGCTTGAGACCATAAAGGGATTTCTTAAGTCGACATACAAGGCTGGAGTCTGTTTGGATGAAGCCAATGGGTTGTTCCATATAGATTTCTTCATGCAAGTCCCCATGCAAGAAGGCAGATTTAACATCCATCTGATGGACTTCCCATTTTAAAGAGGCAGTAAGGGAAAGAACAAGGCGGATAGAGTTCATTTTGGCAACAGGGGAGAAGGTTTCAGTGTAGTCAATGCCTTCAACCTGTGAAAAGCCCTTAGCAACAAGACGAGCTTTATGTTTATCAACTTTCCCATCTGGTCCATACTTGGTTCTGTAAACCCATTTACATCTAACAAGTTTGCGTCCCTTTGGTAGAGGAACAAGATCCCATGTATCATTTGCCAACAATGAATGATATTCTTCATTCATAGCTGCTTCCCAATGTGGATGGCCTGAAGCTTCTGCAAAAGTGTCAGGATCATGATTTACTGGAGCTTGAGCCAGTAAAGAAGAGGCTCTTTCAAACTGAGAATGTGTACGTCGCTGATCTGTAGGATCACCGACAAGATCACCTGCTGCATCCCGAGTAGCACGGACCCATCTTGGAAGTTGAGGATCCTGAGAAGGTGGGGGAGGATTGTCATCCTCACTTTCATCATCTGAAGAAGAAATGTTTTCAAAAGTAGAAGAGATAGGAAGAGGTGGCACATCCGCCGGACTAGGCTCGCAGGCCGATTTGTTTTCATCAAATTTTACATCTCTTCTAATGATAACATTCTTGGACTTAAATTGAATAAGTCTATAACCTTTTACATCTTCAGAATATCCAACAAAAGTACATTTCTCACTCTTAGGTTCTAAAGCTTTATGCTTTTCATCTGGAATATGGGCCCATGCTTCACTTCCAAAAACACGAAAGTGACTTACATCTGGTTTAATGGAACTCCAAGCTTCTTCTGGAGTGATATTCTTTAGAACCTTAGTAGGAGTGCGATTGATTATATAATTTGCACAATTAATTGCTTCGGCCCAAAAACTAAGACTGAGTCCTTTAGATTGCAGCATACAATTAGCCATTTCCTTTAAGGTGCGATTTTTCCTTTCAGCTACACCATTTTGTTGTGGAGTGTATGGAACAGTATGTTGCATTTGAATTCCATTTTCGATGCAAAAGTTGATGAATGTGTTTTTAACATATTCTCCACCATTATCAGTTCTTAGCTTAAGAATTTGATGTCCAGATTGTTTTTCAACAAAGGCTTTGAAGGCCAAAAATGTGTTAAATACTTCGCTCTTGAGTTTTAAGAAGTATACCCAAGTATGTCTGGAGAAATCATCAATGAAAGTTAAGAAATACTTGCAGCTAGAGAATGAAGCAACAGGAAGTGGACCACATAAATCATTGTGCACAAGCTGTAAAGGGGCTGAGGCGTGCCAAGAGGCACGTTTTTCAAAACTGTCCCAATGATGTTTTCCGAGTACACATCCGGAACAAACACCATCTCTGCAAGATACCATAGGAAGACCTGTCACCATATTTTCTTTACATAGATGCTGAAGGGAGCGATAGTTTAAGTGACCAAATCGCTCATGCCAAAGTTTGTTCACTTCATCATTATGAGCAACAAATACTGAGGGAAGATTTGATGACCCAAAGTTGTGAAACTTATACAACCTTGTGGAATCATCAGCAATACCAGTGGCTAGAATCTGTTTAGGATCTCTTAGATCCTTGATTACAACATCATGAGGTGAAAATTCAACAATTTTACCTTCACCTGAATGAGTTATCTGATATACAGATAGAAGGTTGCAGGATAAGGTTGGAACACATAGTACATCATTAAACTGACCATTGTCTAGATGAACAGTTCCAGTCCCTACAACATTAAGAGATCTATCATCACTAACATATATATTTTTGGTGTTACAATCATTTAAAGAAGAAAACATAGCTTTGTTTTTGGCCATGTGATAAGAGGCTCCAGAATCAATGAGCCACTCATGAGAATGAGAAGAAGAAGATACATTTAATGCATAACCAGACTGAGATGATTGACAACGACATGCAGAAAGTGCAATTCCTGAAGATGAAGTTGAAGTTGAAGTTGAAGAATGCTCCACATGGATGTTATGTTTCTTCATTGCGGCTTCCAAGGCTTCCATCTTCTTAAAGCATTTAGATTCTAAGTGGCCATCTCGATTACAAAAGTTACAGTGTCTATCAGTCTTCTTCCATTTGTTTTTATTGGTCCTATCATTTTGCTGAAATGATCTTTCATTTTGAGGCTGAGTTTGCTTAGGACCCTTGTTTGGTTTAGGACCATTCTTTTTAGGATATTACTTCTTAGGATTCTTTGAATTTGGTTGCTGCTGGGCGGCTAACGCTTTCTTGGAAGAGTTTCCAAGATTAAGAAGACCAAGGTGTAAGAGTTTTTCTTGTTCTCTTATTAAAGAATCACAAAAAGAGTCAAAGGAAGGGGCCTTGTAGTCTTTTCCTTGACCAATGAAAGCTTCCCTTGTAGAATGGAAGGTGGAAACAAATACAGAGTAAGCTGGTCCCAACTTAGTAAGGATGGAATAAATAAGGTTACTATCTTCTTTCTTAACCTTGACACCTTCCAAGAGATATCTAAGGGTCTTGAATTTGGACAAGAAATCTTCAATGCAAGAAAAATTATTAGGATCCAATGTAAGCAACTCATTTTCAAGTTGATGGGCTCTAATTTCATTTTTAATTCCAAAAACTTTAGCGATTTGTTCCAATGCTTCATGAGGAGTTTCAAGTTCTGCAATATGGAATCTAAGATCAGGAGAAATAGACATCCCTATCAAACCACGTGCTTGATCTTGTCTATTTTCCCATTTTGCAGCCTTGTCTTCATCTTTTGGTTTCTTCTCTTGGTCTGTGGCTATTCTGTAGAGACCTTTACTTCTAAGTAAATCTTCCATGTAGGATATCCATTGGAAGTAGTTAGTGTTGTCAAGAATGACTTGGCATGGACTTTCCATTTTTTTAAAAACTGAAGCTGAAGATGCTGAAAGTAAGTGTTCCAATGGATGGATCTCGAAAAATTAGGCTGTTTTAAAAAAAACGGCTCTGAAAAAGGCTTCCGGATGAAGAAGTTATGGCTTTTTGAAAAAAATTTGTTGAAGTTGCCGGCAAAGTGCGCGAATGTGCGAAAATGAAAAAATCCGCCCCCACAAAATGGAGACTTGAACCCAAGACCTCTACTCTCTTAAAATAGCTTTGAACCAATTGATCTATACAAAAAATTTGAGAGAGAGAGAGAGAGAGAGAGAGGGGGGGGGCCCTTGGTTTGCGTGCTTGCCTTGAGAAAGCTCTTTTTCCCTACAAAACACAAAACACAAAACCCAACACGGACATGCAAAGAAAACGAACCTTATGGCTCGAAGTTAGCTTTACCCAAAAAACTAGATATTTAAAAAAAATGAACCTTGCAGCTCAAAGTTAGCTTTAGCCGAAAAACTAAATATTTTTCTCAATGTTTCTGATTTTCCGAGATCACACTAAGGTGCAGGGAAAAGAGCATACGCATGAGAAAAATCCTTCCTTTCTGTTTCTGATTTGCCCATATCGCACAGAGTCGCAGGGCAAAGAGCATACGCAGAAATGAAAGGTATAGATCCGGTTAGAAAAAAAAGCTAAATAAACCGAAACCGAAATACGCAGAGAGAAAATAACAGTAAACTGCAAATAAAGACTGTATACCTCCAGATCTTAAAAATGACGCGGCTAGGGCTACCGGAAACCTTTTCGCGTGAAACGAAAGGGGTTCCTCACTGGAACAGATGCTCCGAACACAACAGAGCAGTCCTCTCGGCCCGAAAGCAGTCAGAAACAACAAATCTAGGAAACAGCAGTCGGATGCAGTTCTACCAGCTTCAGATTTGGATCACCAACGGACGCGGCCCTCAAATAGCTCTGATACCATGTAGGACAGGGTAAGTTCCTCAGAAAGAACACCAAAAGGACACGGCTCACAACCAGATCACAGATCAATACACCAGTATTTTTGACGTGGTTAAAACCCTCAAAGAGGGAAACAGTCCACGGCCTGCGCCAACGTGGCTACTACAGGCAATTTATTAATCAAAGAATGAAAATTTACATAAGCTTCTCTCATGCACGGATTACCCGAACAATGACCCTCCATGCGCTTTAAATAGAACTCATGGACCAATCGGGTGTCAAGCCACGGATCAAGTGTCGGTAATACCGAGGAGAGAGAGAACCATCGGATCACTACATATCGTGACCGTCGGATTGTAAGTTACAAAATGTACAACGGTAAAGAAACACACTTTACCTAACTCTATACCTAACTCTATACTAGACCAAGTTGAACTTAACTATATCCTATGTGTCGGAATATCCTAACAACCTATTTGAAGCAGCGAAACCCTAGAATCCAAAGCTCTGATACCAAATTTTATGCAACCAGCTCACAAAATAGAAGAAAATATAGATCAACGACTTAAAAATTAGCCTCTTCGAGGGGTAAACATCCTTTACATTACTGTTGACGGTGCTAGACCTGCCAACATTCAGGGGATCACCCCAGTATGAAGTCCCAGCTAGACCTCGCACCGTTTGGTGTGGGAGTCCCATCCGGTATGATGGCCTAGTTGCCATTGTCTTAAGGATTTGTCTCAACTCTTGCTTGTCATCATAGGAGAGTGATGTACTTTGACTTCAAGAAGTGAGGTTCGTGTGCCTGGTGAGTGCTAGTGTACTCATGCCAATGGTTCTTTCACTGTAAGGGGAGAGGGTGAGAGTGAGTCCCAAGTTGGTTGGAATGAAGTCCCAACTCGGCTAGGAACACATAACACAACAGGACGTGCACAACTTCTGGAGGAGCAATCCACACAGATGCGGAAGTCACAACACACAAGGTAAGATGACACTTATAGCACTCAACGGATGAGTCCGAACGAGTGCAACGGTTCTTACAACAAGTTTTATGTGAAAGTTCTGTCTGGTGTCCAGGGAGATAGCTACCACGAGTGAGACAACGTTAACAACATATATAACACATTTCCGTTAACATATTATGTATTACAACAAGTGAAATAGTTCAAGTGTTCAACACAAGTTAAAGCAACTTGCATTACAAGTGTTCAAGATTAGTCTTACAACAAGTACAATACATGTGTGAAAACATGTTGGCCTGTTAGCAAGCTTTTGAATTAAGTGAAAGTTCCAAGACACATCGTTACACCATACATCACTAACCCCGAGTGCGGGGCGTTGGAGCCACTACTTACTCCTCAAAGAAAAGATTACAGGTTCTCTTGGCTATGTGGGAGGAGCTTAGGTCAAAAAATTCCTTTGCATGTACAAATGAGGGGGTATTTATAGCCAAGGGTGAAACTGACCCTTGTGGTTGTTCGACTACCCTCATGACTGTTTGACTTCCATGACTTTTCGACTTTACATGACTCTTTGTACAACAAGTGGGTCTCTTGGACTTCCACGTTACATTACATTGATTGACAACATAGCCCATAGTAGAGATGTGGGTGACATGACTCAACATGACAGTGTTGGTACATTCGTGTTGCTGCTGGAGTGCATGCATGTTGAGCTATAGTGTTGTTGGCTGATGGATGTCTTCATGGTGTATCACAGCTTCACCTCCGCATGGCGAAGTGCGGAGTCTTTGATGGTCTTTGGTTCGCTTGCTGAAGCTTTGGCACGTTATTCCTTGCTTTCATGTTGGGAGGCTTGACAGGCTCATCTGTTCGCGAAGATGCATGTTCGTTCGTTCGTCGGTTGGTGAGCACATCTTGCATGTTTGCTCATTCATTCGTCTGCGAACACATCTTTGCATGATCATCCATTCGCGAGCACCTCTCCTTGCACGTATTTTTCATTCGTCCATTGGTGAACCTATCCTTCTGCATGTGGTCCTTTTTTTCATCCCTTTCATTTTCACACCATGTTTGTTAGTGTACCTGTGCCTATAGTCACTCATGACGAGAATCCAAAAACCTCCTAGTTTACCATGACACATGATCATTTCGGATGCAAGTGACTGGGAGAGGCAACAAGGTTGTTAAGCAGGATGATGGTTCCAAGCACTGCTGATGAAAACTGTGCAAGAGTCACTGAGTGATGGAGATGGGCAATCCAATTCGACAATGACTGTCCATGAGGCCTAGCTCGGTTAGAAGGCAAAATTGCGCAAATTTTGGGAGGGACAGTCTGAGCTACAAGAAGGCAAGGTAGGTAGAATCTGCGCAGTTTCCGGAATGAGCGAGCAGCAGGTGCTGGAAGGTAAAATTTGTGCAATTTTCTGGAGGAACAGGGCGGGATGCAAGGGGGGTCAGTCGGCAAAGATTTCATAGTTTTTGGGGGGAATTACCCAAAAGCCTGGCAGCCAAAACTATGCAATTCCCATAGGGAACTGGTAGTTGGATGCTTGGTCACTTGCAGCCAAAACTGCGTAATTCCTAGAGGGAACTGGCAGTTGGCTACTTGGTCACTTGCAGCCAAAACTATGCAATTCCCAGAGGGAACTGGCAGTTAGCTGTTGTGTCACTAGCAGCAGAAACTGCGCAATTTCTAGGAGGAACTGGCAGTCTGCTGCTAGGAGCTGTTAACGAGGGGAACTTCACTGAGGCTGGGAGGTCAACCTACTAATCATCTATGCGCAATTTCTGAGCTGAGTGGATTGATGGGTAGTAGAAGGCCTACTCATGAAAACTACGCAATTTCTTAGATGAGCAGTCGATCGATTGTCAGGATGACTGACTGGAAAAACTGCGCAATTTTCTGAGGGAGACAGGGATGGGCACTTGGTGTGATCCGGATGGAAAATGGCATCAAACCATGGTATTCATCCACCCATGGAATTTACCTATGGTATTGTTAGTGGCATCCACTCATGGTATTTATCCACCCATGGTATTGTAAGTGACATCCACCCATGGTATTCATTCACCCATAGTATTTGCCCATGGTATTGTGACATCGAAGCATGGTATTCATTCACGCATGGAATTGACCCGTGGTATTGTGACATCCACCCATGGTATTCATTCACCCATGGAATTGGCTCATGGTATTGTGACATCCACCCATGGTATTCATTCACCCATGGAATTGACCCGTGGTATTGTAACGGAAAAATACTATAAGTAACAAGTCGCATTTTGTAAAAGGATGGATTTTCCACCACAATGTAGTCTTTACAGTTATTAACTACTTTAATAAAAAGTTTTTTCCATCCACCACAATGTAGTCTTTACAGTTATTAACTACTTTAATAAAAAGTTTTTTTGTGGTTTTATTTACTATGTGTTCTATCATTTTATTTCTAGCATTGCAATTCTTCAGATCTTGGGGGCCTCCCCCCAAGATCTGGATCAGTGGTATCAGAGCAAGTTATGATTCCATGGGAATGAGGGTTTGATGCATATTTCAGTCTCAAATTTTGCAGAAATATTCAACAAACTTCAGGCATGTGCTACGTCCTCCATAGAGCATTTTTTTGGGCTAAGCGGAATTTTTTTTTCTTTTTCATTTTTTTGCAGGAATTTTTTTTTTGGCGGTGAGTTTCTAGATCATATCTGAAACATTTGGTTCAATATTTACAAAAACAAATAACATATCTGGATTCCTTGCGTAAAAATACCAAAATTCAAAAAAAAAATCGGCCGAATCGGAGTCTGGATGAGGGAGATATCGTTGATTTAAAATCAGCTATGTGTAGAATTTTTTTCTGACGACAGCTGGTGGACAAAAACTCTCATATCATTTTTTGAACTTTTTTGTGCAGAATTTTAGAAAAAGGATTGTAGATCTAAGCGCCTCTTGAAAAAATCACCCAATTTAAAAAAAAAAGCGGTCGAATTGGAGTTCAAATGTGCGAGATATCGTTGATTTAAAATCAACTATCTTTTTAGAACTTTTGTGATGGCGGAAAAATTGCAGTGCGAATCTAAGATTCTAGAGTGTCCAGATAAGGATTTCCAATACATGGGAAGATGCAAAATGGTCCTTTTGCTTCTAAAAAGAGGTTATAATAAATATTTTGAGTTATATTGACTGAGTTATGTCCATTTTAATTCTGGAGCAGCATTCGGAGCAGGTTCTCGTTGGAGACGTGCCCTCCCGCCCCACTTTAGTAGGCACCTGCTTCACATTCATCAGTTTCAGCATAGCAGCATTCAGCTTGGGTTATTTGGAGACGTGCCCTCCCACCCTAATCTATGTAGGCACCTGCTACTTCATCAACAACCAACATCACAGTTATGGGTCAACCACACAAAATCCTTGTCATCGAAGTCCATTTGCTAGGCCGCACACTGTTAGTATCACAGTTGGTCATAAGCATTACAGGGTATCTCTATCCTCAGATATTTGTTTGTCATGGTTATGGGTCATCCACAAACCCACACTTCATCAAAGTCCATTTTCTAAGCCGCACATTGTCAGTATCATAGTTGGTCACAAGCATTACAAGGTATCTCTATCCTCGGATCTTCGTTCATCATGGTTACGGGTCATCCACAAACCCAAACTTTATCGAAGTCCATTTGCTAGGCCGCACACTATCAGTATCACAGTTGGTCACAAGCATTACAGGGTATCTCTATCCTCGAATCTTCATTCATCATGGTTATGGGTTAACCACATAAAACCCTTCCCTTCAGTGGCTCTTCATATTCAACAAAGGCTTCGCAGGAGGGAACTTCACGCAATGGGGACCACTGCTTCTTAAGGAGGGAGGAATGATCCGAATGGAAAATGGCATCAACCCATGGTATTCATCCACCCATGTTATTCTTGCGCAAATTTTGGGAGGAACAGTTTGGGCTACAGGAAGGCAAGGCAGGCAGAATCTGCACAGTTTCCGGAATGAGCGAGCAGCAAGCGCTGGAAGGAAAAATTTGTGCAATTTTCAGGAGGAACAGGTCGGGATGCAAGGAGGGTCAGCAGGCAGAGATTGCATAGTTTTTTGGGGGAACTACCTGGGAGCATGGCAGCCAAAACTGTGGAATTCCCAGAGGGAACTAGCAGTTGGGTGCTTGGTCACTTGCAGCCAAAACTGAGCAATTCCTAGAGGGAACTGGCAGTTGCCTGCTTGGTCACTTGCAGCCAAAACTGCGCAATTCCCAAAGGGAACTGGCAGTTAGCTGTTGTGTCACTAGCAGCAGAAACTGCGCAATTTCTAGGAGGAGCTGGCAGTCTGCTGCTAGGAGTTGTTGACGAGGGGAACTTCACTAAGGCTAGGAGGTCGACCTATTAATCATCTGTGTGCAATTTCTGAGTTGAGCAAATTTATGGGCAGTAGAAGGCTTGCTCATGAAAACTACACAATTTCTTAGATGAGCAGTCGGTCGACTATCGAGATGACTGACTGGAAAAACTGCGCAATTTTCTGAGGGAGACAGGGACGGGCACTTGGTGTCTATCCGGCCTGTCTATGCAATTTCCTCAGTGGGCCGAGCGGGAAAGGTCAATAGCCTCTGCGCAATTTTGGAGGGGAGTCAGTCCTGAGGTGGCTGTCAGGTCTGACTGTCTGGGTGGCCAACATGAGATCTGATTGAATTGCTTGCGATCGAAGCAGCTTGGAAAGACTTTCTTAATGCTTATGTGCTGCTCTGGGTGACATTCGATTGAGTCAATGGCGAGGTGATGGTATGGCTATCAGACGAGAGTTCGGTTGTCAGAACTTCAACAAAAATGACTAAGTGTGTGAACGATTGAAAGATGCATAAGTGATCATGCAAACACACACTCACATGACTCGATGACGAGACGACTCAAACCATCCAAACACACATGTTCAACATGACTGACCGACGGTGCAAGCGACAAGCGCAACACTCGTGATTGATCGTTGATTGATCGTGACGGCGCTTGTGCAACAGTGAATGTGACTCCGTGTGTGAGTGCAACAAATGTTTTCATAGCGGACACAACAAGTACACACAAATCGAAGACTTTGAGCATAACCTGAACATGGTCGCAAGCATGACTTAGACACCAACATGCAGAAACTTGAATGAAATGAACAAGCAAGGTGGATGCAAAGACTCACATGGGCTCACGGAGTGAACCTAGGGGGTGTGTAGTCATCAAGTGAAACTCTTAAGGGAGGCTTTGAAATTGGGTGTAGGCCAAATTTTGGAGGGTGGTTGTAGCCGCTACAACAATTGCATAAATGAACAATTCTTGAATTATTCAAATGATAATACCTCCTTGGTATATATACAAGTCTAAGGGGTCACAATATAATAAGAGCCTACATAACAATAATAATATAAGGGCACAACAATAAAAATAGGGGGATACACTAACAATAACAATAAGGGGAATACACTAGTATTATAGGGACCTAACAAATTGGTTTTACATTCACGAGACTAAGGTAGATTGCTCCGAGAAGGACATAGAGTGCTTGAATGATGATGGAGAGAAGAGAATCTTGTGGGGTCCTACATCAGTGAGAATGGTTACAGCTATGCGGGAAAAGCACAGTTGCAGGAACGGGTGTGTATTGTTTGCAATGCATGTTTCTAAAGACAAAGGTAAGTATGTTGAGTATGTTGAAGTCTTGAAGCAGTATCCGGTTTTGCAGCAGTTTCGAGATGTATTTCCAACAAATATTTCAAAGTTGCCTCCTCACAGGGAAGTGGAAGTTTCTACTGAGTTGGTACAAGGAGTAGCACCCACATCTAAGGCACTTTACATGATCAGCATTCATAAATTGGTGAAATTGAAGTTGCAACGTAAGAAAATGCTCGATAAGGGATACATAAGGCCAAGTGTATCATGTTGGGGTACACCAGTATTTTTTGTAAAGAAGAAGGAAGATACTCTTGTTAGAAAAATAATTAATGGATCAATGAAACACAAAAAATATTGAGGAAACACAAATATAGGAACGTATAAAACAAGAGAGACACAAATATATGTGGTTCACCCAATTTGGGCTACGTCCATGTTGAAAGAGTCAATCCTTCCTTTTATATTTTCCAACAAAATGAAGAGATACAAACTATAATAGATCTGTTGTAATTTCTTCTTCGTTCTCACACAGTTTCCTCTCTCTTTCTCACTCAAAATAATAATACACAACCACGATACAATTCCCTCATATAAATCGAGGGGTTTCCTTCTATGCAAAAAACCTTAAATTAACATAACTTCTACTATCAGATCATCCACCTAATAAATGGCCCAGATTGACTACCAAATTACAAGAAGGAAAATTTTCATCTATTTTTAGCTTTGGGGGGCTGCCCCCAAACTCCTGTCAGGGGGGCACATAAAAATCGTTGTCGCATCCCCCCTGGACCCCCCTAATAGTGATCATATGGGTGGCGTTGTCGCCCCGTTAGGAACAGGGATCGAACGTGGCTAAAACCAAAACACATTTGAATAATCAATAAATTAATCAATCTCCACACCCAACAACTCTCAAGTTGTGTATTGATTATAGGAAGTTGAACAAGGTGTTGATCAATAACAGGTATCCTTTGTCGTGGATTGATAACTTGTTTGACTAGTTGAAGGGAGCAGTAGTGTTCTTGAAGATCAACTTGAGATCAAGATATCATCAGGTATGCATCAAAGAGGATGACATCTACCAAACAACATTCTATACCAGGTATGGGCATTATGAATTTTTTGTGGTTCCATTTGATTTGACTAATGCCCCAACTAATTTCAAGTTTTTAGTGAATAGTGTGTTGTGTCCTTATGTGGACAAGTTTGTGAGAGTGTTCAATTATGACATATTGATATATTCTAAGAATGAGGAAGAGCATGCAGAACACTTGGAAGCAGTGTTAAGATTACTGAGAGAGCATCAATTGTATCCCAAGATTAATAAATGCAGTTTCATTCAGACAAAATTTCATTACTTGGAGCATGTTGTTTCCAAGGAAGGTATAGCAGTGGACCCGAAAAAGATCAGAGCTATCATGGAATGGAAAGTTGTTAGGTGTGGAGACTAATTATCTTCCTGATTCAGAGGTCTTGTTTTCAGCCGGGTGTATACCCTAGGAAGGTTGCACACCCCTCCATCCGGAGGGGTCTTGTCCACCCCCCCAAACCCCCGGCGGGGGTACAGGAGGGCCTATCTCCCTCAGCTAGGGCATCCGGCAGGAACGCCCTAAAAGCAAAAAATAGATGAAAATTTGCCCTGTAAAATATTATAATTTCATAGTTAATCTGGGTTGTTCATTAGGTAGATGATACTAGGGTAGAAGTTATGTTAATTTAAGGTTTTTTTTCCCTAGAAGGCAACCCTCGGTTTATATGAAGGAATTGTATTGCGATTATGTATTATTATTTTGAGCGAGAAAGAGGGAGGAGATTGTGTGAGAGCAAAGAGGAAATCACAACAGACCCATTGTAGGTCATATCTCTTCATTTTGCTAGATAATATAAAATGAATGATTGATTGTTCCTCCATGGATGTAGCCCAAATTAGGTGAACCACACATATTTGTGTCTCTCTTGTTTTATGTGTTTCTCAGTTTTTGTTTCCACAGTATTTTATGTGTTCCATTGCTTTGTTTTTTATTTTTCTAACAATTGATATTAGAGTCGAAGGTATATTTGGTTGATAAACTCGCAGGAGAGAAGGGTTCCTGGTTCGAGTGGGAGAAATGGCAAAAGATGGTAGGTTTAGAGTTGAGAAATTTAATGGTCAAAACTACCAGCTATGGAAGATGAAGATGGGAGATTACCTGTATCAGAAAAATATTACCTACCTTTGAGCAGAGAATCAAAGAAGTCGACGAGTATGAAGGACGAAGAATGGGATCTTCTCGACAAAAAGGAGCTAGGAACAATACGGTTGTGTCCAACAACGTCGATGGCATTCAACATTTCAAAGGAAATGACAACAGAAAGTTTAATAAAAACATTGGCCAAACTATATGAAAAATCGTCAGCCTCAACTAAGATATTCCTTATGAAGCATCTATTTAATATGAAGATGTCAAAAGATGGATCTATTGTTGATAATTTAAATGAATTTAACACGGTTACCAGTCAATTAAGTTTTGTAGGGGTAAATTTTGATAATGAAGTTAGGGCTTTTTTATTTTTGTGCTCATTGCCAAAAATTTGGAATGGCTTAGTTACAACTATTAGTAACTTTGTCTCTAGATCTAGTACTTTAAATTTTTTTGATGTTGTTCGTGCCATTCTTAGCAAGGAAATGCGACGGAAAAGCTTCACTGAGACATCAGGTAATGCTTTAACTGTAGAGACTGGGGGAATAAAAATGGAAAGAGGAACGAAACCAGGAAATCACACTAAGTCAAGAAAAGACAGATCCAAATCCAGATCAGGGATCGTGTGCTGGAAATGTGGGAAGAAAGGACACCTGAAGAAAGACTACAAATCTCGGAATGGAAAAGGAGATGGACAACAAGAGAACAATCATGAATCGAATGTGACAGGTGACCTGTTGCAAGATGCTTTGATTATTTCATTAGAGAATATTATTGATGCCTGCCGATAGATTCAAGGGCTTAATTCCATGCCACACCTGACAGGAAACATTTTCATGACTATGTTCAAGGATATTTTGGACAGGTTTGTTTGGGTGATGATAAGCCCTGTAAAATCATTGGAATGGGTAATGTTTTTATAAAGCAACAAAATAGAAACCAATGGCTATTGAAGGAGGTAAGGCATGTTCCATAACAACAGGGAAGTTAGGTGGTGAAGGTTGTGTAACTACATTCACAGACAAACATGGAAGGTCACTAAAGGAGCCCCGGTAACAGAAAAAGGAGAAATGTTTGGTACGTTGTATTTATGCAATGGCATTTCTACTTTTGTTAATGCTTTAACCTCCACAAGAGCATACACAACATCGTTGCATCATAGGCTTGGGCACATGAGTGAGAAAGGAATGCATATTCTTCACTCAAGAAATTTGTTGTCAAGTTTGAAGCATGTTGATTTGGATTTCTCTAAAAATTGTGTTTATGGAAAACAAAAGAGAGTTAGATTTCTCAGAGGTTGGAAGGAAAAGAAGAGCAAAAAATTAGAGCTTGTGCATTCAGATTTATGGGGACCTGCTTAGGTGTCATCTCTCAATGGCTCTCGCTATTATGTTACTTTTATTGATGATGCAACTAGGAAAACTTGGATTTATTGTATTCGAAATAAATTTGATGTATTTGATACTTTCAATAAATGGAAAGCTTTGGTTGAGAATGAGTTAGGAAAGAAGTTTAAGTGTGCTAGTTCAGACAATGGAGGTGGATATTGCAACAAAGAGTTTGATAACTACTATTCAGAGCATGGAATTCACAAAGAGAAGAGAGTTCCAGGAACACCACAGGTAAATAGTGTTTCAGAAAGGATGAACTGGACAACCATGGAGTGTGCAAGGTGCATGAGATTGCATGTAGGATTGCCCTTACAAATTTGGGCATATGTTGTATATATTGTTGTTTATCTAATAAACAAAGGGCGTTGAAGTTCCTTGGATGGTAGTATTTGAGAGGAGGCATAGATAGGAAAAAGGGTAAACTATTCATTTTAAAGACTTTCAGTTGTGAAGCATTTGTCCACAACAATAAAGAAAATAGAACAAAGCTTTAGGCAAAATCAAAGAAATGTACCTTTATTTTATATGGTGTTAATGATTTTGGTTATCATTTATATCATTATGGAAATCACAAATAATTAGGAGCAGAAATGTCACATTCAATGAAAAGGTATTTTATAAGGATCAGATGCAGGTAAAGGAAAACAAAGAATACACAGTGCTTGATGAGACCACAAAAAAAGTAAAGTGCCCAAAAATCATAATGATCAGCAGCCACAACAACAATAAGCACCTCAAGCACCTGAAAGTGGTGTTAGAAGATCTACCAGGATAAGTAGACCCCCTGAATGATACTCTCCTTCATTATATTATGTATTGTTGACTGATTCTCATGAATCGGAAAGATATGAAGAGGCAGTGCAGGTAAAAACCAAGAAGAAGTAGGAGCAATCCATGGAAGGAGAGATGGACTACTTGATGCATAACCAGACTTGGGACTTAGTCAAGTTGCATGCAAGTAAAACAATATTGCAGAATAAATGGGTTTACATGTTGAAGGAAGAAGTTGGAGGTAAACACAAATATAAGGCTAGATTTGTGGTGAAGGGGTTTTCACCAAAGAAAGGTATAGACTTTGATGAATTTTTTTCTCCTGTTTCCAAAATGACTTCAATCAGAAATATTTTAAGTCTAGTGTCTGTAGAAGATTTGCATCTTGAGCAGTTAGATGTAAAGACAACCTTTTTCCATGGGCATTTGGAGGAAGAAATATATATGCAGCAGCCACAAGGGTATGAGGTCAAAGGGAAGGAGAGGTCAGTGTGCAAATTGAAGAAGAGATTATATGGCTTAAAATAGGCTCCAAGGTAGTGGTATCTAAAATTTGACAAGTTTATGTATGAACACTAACATAATAGATGTCATTCTGACCATTGTGTTTAGCTTAAAAAGAAAAATGATGGAAGTTATATTATATTGCTATTGTATGTAGATGACATGCTTGTTCCGGGGTCTAACATGCAGGAAATAAATGTGCCCAAAGGAAAATTGTCAAATTCATTTGCAATGAAGAATTTGGGTGTTGCAAAACAAATCCTTGGTATGAGAATAACTAGAGACAGGAAAAATCTCAAATTAACATTGTCTCAGAGTGATTACATAGAAAAGGTGTTGGAAAGATTTAATATGCAAAGTGCAAAACTTAGTACACCTTTGTCTAGTCATTTCAAACTAAGTAAGGAGATGTGTCCCGAGACTCAGGAAGAGATGGATTATATGTGTAAATTTTCATATGCATCAACAATTGGAAGTTTAATGTGTGCAATGGTCTGAACAAGGCCTGATATTGCACATGCAGTGGGAGTTGTGAGTAGGTTTATGGACAATTCAGGAAAAGAGCATTGGATGAAATTGAAGTGGATTCTCGGGTATTTGAGAGGTACCACAAATCGAGCATTATGCTTTGGTGGTTCAAACATTGCTCTACAAGGTTGTGTTGATAAAAATATGGTAGGTGATAGAGATAAAAATAGGAGCAACACAGGGTATATGTTTATTGTAGGTGGAACAACTACAAGTTAGGTTTAAAAATTGTAAAACATTATTGCACTATCAACAATGGAAGCAAATTATGTTTTGTTGTAGAGGATAGCAAATAAATGGTTTGGTTACAAAGGTTTATGGAAGAATTAGGAAAGAAGCAAGAGATTGGCAGGTTATACAGTGATAGCGAGAGTACCATTCATCTTACAAAGAACTCAGAATTTCATTCTAAGACTAAACATACACAAGTCAGGTACTATTTCATACAGTCAGTTTTGGAAGATGGACAGTTGAAGCTAGAAAATATACACACTAGCCAGAATCCTGTAGAGATTTTACTAAAGGTTGTAACCAAGGAGAAACTGAATTTCTACTCATTTTCAATTGGTCTTCAAGTATGATGATGAATATGAGAAACAACCAAATCTGAAGTGGAAGCATTCTCCAGCAAGTGAAGCAACATTGGAGTTGTTATAATCAGTCTCCAAGTGGGAGATTGTTGGGTGTGGAGCTTGATTATCTTCCTCATTTAGAGGTCTTGTTTCAGTTGGGTGTATACCCCAGGAATATTTTCGGGGGGCGGGCGCTAGCAGGCCCCTGAACCTAAAATCAGATGAAAAATTGCCTTGTAAACTATTGTAATTTCATAATCAATTTGGGTCGTTCATTAGGCAAATGATTTGACAATATAAGTTATGTTAATTTAGGTTTATTTTTTCCCTAGAATGCAACCCTCGGTTTATATGAGGGAATTGTATTGTGGCTATGTATTATTATTATTCTAAGCAAAAAAGAGAGAGGATATTGTGTGAGAGCGAAGAGGAAATTACAACGGATCTGTTGTAGGTTGTATCTTTTCATTTTGCTAGATAATATAAAAGGAAGGACTGGTTGTTTCTTCGTCGACGTAGCCCAAATTGGGTGAACCACGTATATATGTGTCTCCTTGTTTAATGTGTTTCTATGTCTTTGTTTCCACAATATTTTATGTGTTCCATTGCTCTATTATTTAATTTTCTAACAACTCCTAGGAATGTGGATGAGGTTAGATAATTCATGGGGTTAGCAGGTTATTACAAGCAATTCATCAAGAACTTCTCATGGATTGCCTATCCTATTACATCTTTAAGGAGGAAAGGAAATAAATTTGAATGGACAGATAAATGTGCAGCTAGTTTTGAGCAATTGAAGTAATTGTTTATAAATGCTCTGGTCTTGAAGATTGTAGACCCAGATAAAGAGTTTGTGGTATGTACAAATGCTTGCAAGAGAGGACTTGGTGGAGTCTCAATGTAGGAGGGACAGGCGGTATGTTATGAGTCAAGCAAATTGAATAAGCACGAGCATAATTATGTGATGCGTGATCTTGAGTTAGCAGTGATCATTCATGCATTGAAGATGTGGATGCATTATCTTCTTAGCAAGAGGTTTTTTTTTATGAGTGATCATAGTGGGTTGAGATACTTGTTTGAACAACCTAATTTGAATTTTAGGCATGCTATATGGTTGGCCACACTCAGTGATTTTGACTTTGAGATCGGGTAGATTAAGGGTAAAGAGAACAGGGTTGCAAATGCTCTTAGCAGAAGAGTGCAAGTAAATCACATCGCAACTATAAGTTCTTATGGGACAGACTTGTAGGAGCAGATCTTGTAGGCAATGAAGTAGGATGATAGGTACTAGTAGCTTAAGCACAGGTTACAACAGTTGATTACAGGTGATGACGATGTGGATTATCATCTCACAACAGATGTCTTGGTGAGATTTAGGGATAAGATCTATGTACCAAACAAAAATGAACTCAAGAAGCTTATCTTGAGGGAATTTAATGTTAAGTCGTATTCATGTCACCCGGGATATCAGAAGACATTGACAATTGTGAAGAAGTTTTATTATTGGTCGAACTTGAAGAAAGAGGTGGCAGAGTTTGTGGCTAGATGTTTGGATTGTCAACAGGTGAAAGTAGAGTGTAAGCATCCGAGTGGTTTATTGCAGCTAATTATGATTCTTGAATATAAATGGGAGGCCATTTCCATGGATTTTATCATAGGTTTGAAAAATACATATAGATAGCATGATTCCATAATGGTTGTGGTTGACAGTTAACCAAGGTAGCTCACATCATTCCAATGAAGTCTACTAATTTAGCTAGTGAGGTAGCTCAAGCCTTCATCAAGGAGATATTAAGATTGCATGGTGTTATAGGCCATTTTGTCACATATGGTCAATAGACCTACAAATCATATCAATCCACATCCGTGAACATGTTGTCATCATCCCTGCACAAAGCCCTAAGCATGACCTTTCTAAAAAGTTCGAGTTTCTAGGATTAACCGCTCAAAATCAATGTTTTTAGCCTAGTGCACCCTACCCCTTTAGCCACCTACATTCAGCATTGGTTGCTCCCTTCTACACCAGGGTTGATCAGCACTAGTTGCTCCTTGCTGAGGGTGCACTGATTCTAGAAATTCAGGAAAATTAAAAAGATTTCCGAAGCTTCCAGGGGTTTTCTTAACCATTTACCTTGGATAAGAAGCTCTAGTCCTATATGATCCTACCTTGGAAACTTCACCTCTTATTCCTTGAGTTCATCCTCCCATCATAAGTGGATCTCAAGCTCATTATGGTAAATTCTAAATTGCCATCCCTCTCCTATAAATTTATTTTTATCCATAATATCAGGGTTGGCTTTTGGAGACTAATTATGCCCTTGTGTTGTTTCCTTGAATAAAAAGTAGTCATCATTTCCATGCATTAGGGTGACATTGAGGTGTGCTTTCTGATAAGGAAGGACAAGTCAACTTGAGGAGATCTCTACAAGATCAACTACTATTCTCGATTGTAAACTCTCTCCTATTCCTATTAATACAAAGAGTGTCTTGTTATGTGTTGTGTTACATTTACATTCATGTATTTCAATGCCTTGTTGATTCATTGAATAGAGTAATTGAATTATGCTAGTTAGATGTTGTGGATCCTTAGTTTTTTTTAGTTGTATGTGCAGGTTCTAATTATAGAAATCAGAGCTATGATTGCAGCTTAGAAGCAAGGAGGAAATTAAATCTTGCAATGGATTCCAAGTAGGCTTCTTTCCCATTCTTAAATTTCTCTAAGGAAAATAAATATATTCTCTGCCTTCTGTTGTTCTAGACGAGTCCACTAGGTCTAGGTAATTCACCTTTGTCCACAGTCGTAAATTCTACATAACAATTTAGCGACTCCATTGGGGAGCGTTTTCTTCCCTTAGTGGTTTCCTTGACTTTAGCACCTTTTTCACCTCTTGAACCAACCTTGATTGCCTCACTCAAACCTTGACTGACCCTGGGAAAACCCTTCTCTGAGCTTGATTTCATTTTTTATGTCGTAATTTGGTCATATTTGCTTCAGCACACCCCCACGTCTAGAGATAGAGTGCTCCAACACACCTATTCCTTCTTTGCACCTGCGTTGATCCCTGTAAGATGCAAAAAATTGCCTATTTTGCCTTGCTCTCTGATATGCTTCATTCCAATTGGTTTTCCTTTTGTCCCTGAGTGTGTCTTGGTCTTTGAAAAGCCTTCACTTTTTTTGCTTTTGGTTTTAATAGCCTTTGATAAGAACTTGTTTAGATTTTGCTTTGTTCTTATTAATTAGGTCATTGGCGAACTTTTGCTTGATCATTGATTGCTTGAAAGCATTGGTATTCCAGTCATCGTTATGTAATGTTTCTCTTATTAGTGATTTATCAAGCATCTTAGTTTTCATTTCATTTGAAAATTAAGAGGATCGAAAAGAAAAATCTCACCATTTTGCATTTTGCATTATATTTAGGGCTTTGTGTGTAAAAGTGGAAATTGGAACAGTTGCATTAGGGGGATTGATTTAACATTTTTTTTACTTCATTTTGTATGTTTCATTACTCTTTATTCTCTTTTTTCATTAAAAATAAAATTTTCATTTTATCATGCTAGATTGCACTCTTAGGATATTCAGGTGAAATTCGCAATGAACCTTGAAAATTGAAACACAATTCAAGATAAACTCTAAAAATTATAGAATCAATATTAAGGATCATTTGAAACATTAACGCCAATATCTATAGGTCTAGGCTAGAGACGTGTTCTGACATCTATAAACATAGGAGTTGTCATTTTTTCCCAGCGTTACATTCCAGGGGTAATATCTCATTCCACGTACGTAAGTGTATCAAATCATTCTCCACGTACCTTCGGGTATATCGAATGGCGCTCCACGAATGAAAAGTATATGGGAACACTCTCATCATACAATTACGCATTAGATAACACTAACACAGACTGCACTTCCATGTACCTTCAGGTATATTTTGGAAGTCCACACTACGTTGTTATCCTCACATTAGGTAACTGAGTCGGCCGCCTTGTATACTGTGATACACCGAACACAACACTCGGAGAGATTCTCTGCCCATACATAAATCCTTGGTTATCCAAGGTGGTATATTGCAGTTCACAGTTTCTTGGTAAACCCTTTTTCCTATATTACCCTCTTTTGATTTATTTTTGTTGTTAATTTATAAAATTTATTCAACCAACATGGAAGAATAACCCCCTCAACTCGGTCGCTCGCGTAGGATGCAAAGATTGCCTCCTCTGCCTCCTGAGGCAACTCTTGGACATCATCAGAAGAACAAAATATGTAGACTACCGAATCTAGTACTTCGGGAGCTACTCCTCCTAGTCCTCCTTCTGAAATTGATCCACTAGAGTCCTCTCTTCCTGTGAGTACTGAACCTTAGATTACTTCTTCGTTTGTTGGTGAGTCTAACACAGTCGAAACAAAGGCCTCTGAGATTTTATTACCTGAGGTTATTTAACCTTATCATCTTGAATAAGAAACATTACAACATCAGGTTATACAACCCGAGGCACCTCAGTTAACTACACTTGTTACTTCAATATCTTCTTCTTCTCTTCCTTTGTCTTGGACCCAACTGCAACCTATATATCTTGGAGCTGACGGTGAACCACTTCCACTTGGTCTTGTGAGTATTGAGGAGATTCCTTAAGAAGAGCCTCAACCCTCCTCTCCTATCCATTTGAGGGGAACTCCTCTTTATGAGGCCCATCCTTTTCTTTCTCCTCATACTCCATCACAAGTTCCTTTGTCTAGTTCATCTCCTTCCCACTCATCCTTAAATTTCCCTCAACAATATTTTTTGAGATAGTTAACCATGACTGAGTTCGTTATGGTTTCCTAGCCTACATCTACCACTATGACCAAGACAACCCATGTTGTAGCTTCATCCATGTTTGCAACATCGTCAAAGACACATTTATATGGTAGCCCATCTGTCTCGCTTGGTTACCAATCATTATTTGGTACATTTTCTAGCACGGCATCCAGTCCATGGACTTCTTTCATGTCATCCTCTTCTAGAATCCTATTTGGAACTTCTTTGATGAACACTACACAGTCTTCTCTTTCTCCTCCATCTTAACCGACAATTGAGCAGCAGTCTGATCCTTATGTAAGGGGGTATGGACACCTACAACAACCCAATTCACCTCATATTGCGAACCCTTCTATTGGGGGCATGTTATGACGGAATTTTACGACTGCTAACAGAAGTATCTTCCCTAGACCTAGGGGCCTGGTCTAGAACAACAGAAAACCAAGAATATAAAGTTCCCCTAAGAGAAATTGGAGAATAGAAAGATGCTTACTTGGGATCCATCACAAGCTCTTATCTCCTCTCGACTTGTAAGCTCCAATCATAACTCTAATTGCTATAATTAGAAACTGCACATACAATCAACACAAGACAAATATCTACAACATTTATGTAGCATTATCCAATCACTCTATTCAAGGGATCAACAAAGCATTGAAATATATGAATGTAAATTTAACATAACACTTATAGGAAAATGGTATACTCTTTGTATTAATATAAAAAGGAGATAGTTTACAACAAAAAATGGAAATTGATCTTGTAGATATTTCCCCAAATTTACTTGTTCTCCCTTATCACAAATCACACCTTAATGTCACCCTAATGCATGAAGATGATAACTCTCTTAGGTTCAAAGTAGTAGCAAGAGGGTATGATGAGTCTCTAAAAGCCAACCCTGGTGTTGTAGATGGTTGTATATTTATATGGCTTAAGATCCTCTCTTGATGAGAGGATGAGCTCAAGGGATAAGAGGTGAAATATCCAAGGTAGGAACTGATAGGATTCGAAGTTCTTATCCAAGGTAAATAGTTGAAACAACTATTAGAAGTTTATGGAAGAGTAAGTTTCATAAAAATTTTATTTTCCCGAATTTTTAGAATCAACACACCCCCAACAAGGGACAACCTGTTGTTGATCAGATTTGGTACAAAATTGGGCAACCTACTGCTGAACATAGATCCCTAAAGGGCTAGGGTGCGTTGGGCCTTAAAAGCATTGAAATGAAGCAGTCAGACCCAGAAACTCGGGGATTCGGGAGATTCATGCTTAGGGCTTTGTTTATGGATGATGACACGATGTTCAAGGATGTTGATTGATCTAGTTTGTAGGCCTATTGACTAGATGCGACAAAATGGCCTATAACAAATTTCCCTATAAAACGCAAAGTTAGAAACAATGGCTTATGACTAAAGTACTTTACCTTGTGACAAGTTCGGATCAAGAAAAATTGGTCGATATCATCATCTGTTACAACACATTTTCACCGTGATATTTTTGTTGAGGGAGGCATACCCATGCTCAACACATAAGCTAACATTACATGTAAAATGATCAAGAAGTCTTGTCCACAAATGATGAAGTTTGGATCCATGATTGGATGATCATCTATATGATCATAGCCATCATTCTTTGTAATTTTGCATTAATCCTAAAATCGCAGCCCGGATGGATGGAACTAGATTTGGGGTCTTCTATCTTGTTCACTCAATCGCCTAATGTATGAGTCTAACCATGTGAATAAAGGAGTTGGAGTCAAACATTGTAGACACCATCTAATTATCGGCCAATGATGTAAGTCATTAACAGACACAAGAAAAACCACTGGTGATGTTAATGGCTCTCAAGCTACAACAGTACAATCTGTATGGTGCGAACGAATGAGTTGAAGTCAAACACCACACAGAATATTTTAGTTGAAGGCCAATGACGTAAACATGTCGTCGAGATAGAGGAAACTTTCCATTGATGTATACAAGTCCCAAGGTATTGAGGGAAGTGTTTCTAAGTCAATTTCCTGGAAAATGAGTTAATGTCGATAGGAAGTGACCCATCACAGGAGGCCCTTGATGTACCCCCCATCAACGACATGAAACAGGTATCGTGATTTGAGACAAAATGATGTTGATTTGGAATTGGTTCAGGAATGGTAGACATGGAATGAAGGCTTAAAAGTATCATAGTAGATGTCAACTGAATGACTTCTCTTGAACACATCAGTGACACTGAATGGAGTTGGAAGCATTGACCCAAAACCGAAAATGAAGGCTTTGAAAAGGTGTGATGAACCAAAATACAATCAAATTTCCCAACCCGACAGCCACAGAGAAGAAGTGGAAGAATGCCATGTTCAAGAGCGACTCACTGCCATAAATAGGTGGAGTATCCCACTTTCCAAATTTCTCCAACTATTTATGGTCAGTACCTCTTTATTTTTTAACAAACTTGAGGAGGATAATGTATGCTTGATTTGTAAGTTCATCCTTTAGATGAATCCCTCTTAGTATGTTTAACGAAACCTGAGAAGGAGTGGTTCAGTCCTGTCATCTTCGACGAGTCCATCGTTATTTTATGTTTTTACGAGTCCAGCGAAGGTTTAACTCAACTCCTTTTTCATGTTTAGAGAGTCAAATATTTACATTTGTATCATTATTTTGATGTTACTTTTCATTCCTGAAAGTTTCATGGAGTTATATGCAGTGGCCTGAGTCTTGGCCCTGAAAAAGTGGCACAGAATCCGGGGTCGCAAGCTCAAAACTAGCTGAAAATGACCCCGATAACTTGCATGCCCATGCTGTGAGAGCGACTAGAGGGCCCCAGTCGCATGCATTCCCATGTCATGGGAGCGACTGAGGCTCTAGGGCAGTGAAGTGTTAAGTTATTGCAGAGGTTGATCACCTGGAAGGGTTGGTTGGCTCTTGTAGGTTTTGTGGTATGTGCAAAAGGTAATATTGGTTGTGTTGTGTTAGTTCCACTTCCTTAACTGTACATGGGGAGTTGAATCAGATTGTAGTACCCTCTCGTCACATGTTTACCCTAGCGGATCGGTTAACTTAGGTAAATGTGGGAGGAGGGTGTTACAGAGTGGTACTAGAGCATGGTTCAACCCTTGGATTGGATGGGCAGTGTGTGTTGGTCATGCATTCATGTCGGTTGCATATGTGTTACTTATATTATGGCTTATGTGCTTGTTGCATATGCATGGTGTTGGTCATGGTTGAAGTGATGTCACCATGTGAAAGTGGATGGTGTGTTATTGGATGTTTTTATCATGAGTATAGGTCAGTTATGCATTGGTTATGCACATCAGTGGTTGTATGTATCGTGTATGTATGCATGTTGTCCATATGTTGATTATGCATACAATGATATGGTTGTAGTTGTCATGCATGACGTCATGATGTGTGGTTGATATGGTCATGCATTGATGACTAGACTATGGTTAGGATGATATCTATATGATGTTATGATTATGTTTATACATGTATTATACTAATATGGTTGATCTTGCAAATGAGATATCCTCCCTAAACTATACATAGGTATGTTGATTATGTTTGTATTTTGTTTTAGCTGACATGGTATGATTTGCAAGAAGAAAACAACAAAGATGAATAGCAAGATGGTAGATTGAAGTTCATGAGACTCTTCCTATGGATCAAATGAGCAATGTCGTGTGGGGCATTCTTTTGATTTAGAAGACACATTTAGAAGCTTAAAGGAAGAATTAAGGAGTTGCAAGGCAGATGATGACATAATCATGCAAGCACAGGAGAAACAAGCATAAGAGAATGTAGTAATCCTTCAGAGTTTGTCAGAATTGCAGAGACATGGACCGCTTCGGATCAGCCATGGATATGAGAATAATACTAATGGTGCATATGGCAGTAGATATCATGGTGGGCATAGGTCAATGACACAGTTAGAGATGACAGGTTATTGAATACTCCAGATTAGAGAGGTGATGGACACAAGTAATATTCTAGTCCTGGTTCCAACATGCACTATGATCGTCATTGTTATCATCCTTACAGGAGGAGTGACAGGGGATATTTGCTGGATGAGTTTAATAAAGCTAAGCCACCTACCTTTGATGGATATTTGAAGAAGTTAGATGATGCAGAGGCTTGGTTACTTGGGATGAAGAAATTCTTTGAGTTGCATAATTACACAGATAATATGAAGGCTAGAGTAGTTATCTTCAACCTGAAAGGTAAAGCAAACATTTGGTGGGAAGATGTGAAGTAATTCAAAGACATCGGGATAGAAGAGTTGAGTTGGCGTGAATCAAGAGACTTTTCAGGAAGAAGTACTTGTCGGAGAGGTAATATGACAACAAAGCCAAGGAATTATATGAGCTAAAACTGGGATCGATAACAGATGAGTATACGACTAAGTTCCTCGAGCTATTGAGGTATGTACCATATCTTAAACGTGAAAAGGATAAATTTCATAGATTTGTCAGTGGATTGCCATTAGCATTTAAGGATTAGATTGAGTATGATGAGCCTCGGTCATTGGAGGAAGTTATTGGGAAATTGAAGCATTGTTATGAGAAGTCAAAATGTAAGACATAATCTCAGCAAGGTTGGAAAGGGAAAGACAAAGCTAAAGGTAAATGGAAGCCAAAAAGAACAAGGCTCCAGAATGCAGAAGAGAAAGAGAATGTTGCACCATATAAGAAGTTCAACGTAACTAGATAGGGACATGGGTCACAACAATAGAATAGAGGTGATGGTACCAGACGGTTTGAGTGTTGGATATATGGTAAAGAGTATTTCAAGAGATATTTTCCATAGTATTAGGGTGGTAGGCCTCAACTTTATAGTGCACAGGAGGCGTAGACTATTGGGGATGTTGAGCAGAGCATTCCTTGTATCTATGCAATGCTGGATAATAGGCAAGCAGATCATAAGGCATCTATCATTGAGATGGATGGTAAGCTTTGTGATCAAGTTGTTTCTATTTTGATTGACCTTGGATCTAATTATAGTTATATTAGTCCTGACTTGGTGGATAAGTGTGGTTTGAATAAATATGTGCATGCAGAATCTTGGTTAGTATAGTTGCCTATGGGTACAAAGAAGAGAGTTCATTATTGGGTAAGAGATTGTGCATTTGAACTGAATGGTATGCCTACATCAGCACATTTGAATGTATTGTCATTGGGATCATACAATATGTTGTTGGGTATGGACTGGTTGTATATGCATAGGACCAAGGTGGATTGTTATGACAAAGCCATTGAGTGCTTGGATGACAATGAAGAGCAAAGAATCTTATAGGGTAAGAAGAAGGCAACATTAGTTAGGATGGTGATAGCTATGCAGGCAAAGTACAGTCGCAGAAAAGGGTGTGTATTATTTGTAGTACATATTTCTAGTGAAAAAGGTAAGGAGGATGAGGATGTGGAGGTATTGAGCAGGTACCCAGTTTTACAGTAGTTTTAGGATGTGTTTCCAACAGAGATTTCAAAGTTGTCGCCTCACAGAGAAGTGGACTTTTCTATTGAGTTGGTACTAGGGGCAACACCAACATCAAAGGCACCTTACAGGATGAGCACTCCAGAGTTAGTAGAGTTAAAGTTACAGTTGAAGGAAATGCTTGACAAGGGATACATTAGGCCAAGTGTATTTCCTTGGGGTGCAGCGGTATTATTTTTGAAGAAGAGGGATGGTACTCCCATGTTATGCATTGATTACAGGCAGTTGAATAAGGTGACCATCAAGAACAAGTATCTGTTGTCGAGGATTGATGACTTGTTCGATCAGTTGAAGGGAGCAGAAGTACTCTCAAAGATTGATCTGAGATCCAAATATCATCAAGTATGCATTAAAGAAGAGGACGTCTACAAGACAACTTTTCAGACCAAGTACATGCTTTATGAGTTTGTTGTAGTTCCATTTGGTTTGACTAATGCTCCAACTACCTTTATGTGCTTGATGAATTGATCAAGTGCTTAGTGTTTATCTCATAAATAAAATTTCTCAGAATGGCTCAAAACCTAAACGACCATGTTCGTCTCGGAAAAACGATACTAACGCAACTCATTTCGTCGAAAACCGAGTTCGTATGAAAAAGTTATTGTGTTATGATCGCTTTGCTAAAAAGGCGAAATTTGCAAAAAAAAATGCCTAGTCACTGCACAGTCAGCAGTCCTTATTGCTAACATGGTAGGTGACTAGGCATGGTCAACATTGGTCAATGTCGAATCAGGGATTGACTAGCGCATTATCTGGTTGAAATGTACAGTGGTGAGTTGGCGTGTTTTTATTGGTTTGATTTTGGATGAATGGAAGAATGCCACATGGCACCTCCCAAAGGTCGGGTTGGTGGTCTACGCATTGGAGCAAAATTTATTGGCAGAAGTCGAGGTCGAACCCACAACCTACCACATACAAACCTCGCGCCTTAACCGTCTCCTCTACACCATGACTCTTAACCAATACACTCTCTGCATATATTTAATGTGTAAAGGTTTGGAGGGTGGCGGTTAGGAGAGGGCTAGCCCCCCCCATGTGAACACAATATATGAAACCACAACATTTATATTAACTAGCAGTGCCAACCATACCACATTGCAAATGGTTACCATGTGAACACAGTTACGAAACCACAAACCGTTTGCGTTAGCTCCGACGGTTCCGACCAACGGTTAACGCAATGGCTCCACATGTGAACGCCATCACCATAAATCTAATGGTCAGCCGACGGTTCTGGTTCCACTCTAACCATAATTGCGACGGATATCACATGTGACCAAGTTCCGCCAAAGGTTACGGTTGGGTCATTAAACTACGCGGTTTTCACGCTAATCAAGGGTTTAACTCTAATTAATCGTAGTTTAAATATTAATTAAATGCAAGTTTAGTTTGGTGGCGGATTTGGCGGTGTATAATTTCCCACTGATCAATAGATTATGCAATAAACTAAAGAAAAATACAAGATCTACTCATACAACAAACTTGCGGAAGCTTAATCGATTTTGAGCAAGATCAAATAGAACACATATAACTGAGAATGAGAAAGCAATCGCACATGAACACAGAAGAATACTCTGGGGAAAGCCTCAACTAAAAACCCCGATCTTTGTATTATCATACAAGTGGAAATATGTTCAGATTACACAAAGGATTAGCTCACAAGCTATCCTGCTCTCAGTACAATCGAACAATATAGCTCACAGACTGAATAGACACAAGATATGCCTTCCCTCAACCCTCCACGCCTCCTATTTCCTTGCGCAGTTTCTCTTGGGGTCCAATGCTGCCACCTGTGTGAATTGGCCTCATCAAACTCAAAAGTAACTGTGCAATCTCCAAGGAATGAATTCCTTCTACATGCAAGTGATATCCTCTATGGAATATTCTTGCAACTGATAGTACACTGTCCCATCACCAGATCTAAACTGGGTCTCTGACTGAACTGACATGCATGAGTTATTTATGAGAGAATATTCAATTATCTGAAGTGCAGCAGTTACATGCATGCACGCATTAACTAACTAAACTCACAGTTAGTTCAACAAACTATTTGAACTAATCTAACTGGACTTAACTCAGTTAACTGAGCTAACTAATTACAACTCAAAGTACAACCCATCGTGATCTCCTTTAATCAAGGGATAACTTCCTCAATCAATGGAGAAATTGTTGCATGTCTTCACATAGACTTCATGTTTGATTTTCTACAACTAATTAACTCAAGATGAATTAATTAATTATTTTACAAACAGCTGCTAAGATCAAATTCGAATTTTAATTCTCAATTTTAGTTTAGGGACTAACTAAAATTGGAATGTATCCTGAAATACTATTTATAGCAGTGGTATTTTTAGCACTTCTATTTTTAGCATTTCTTGTTGCTATTTTCAACAGGCGGTGCCCCCAAATTCGGGCCTGCCACCAATTTTAGCAGCGCTAACTAGGGATGTTCCAGAATTAGAGGAGACAATGTAGGAAAAGACTGACTGAGCTCTAGAGAAGTCAATTTTCGACCAAATTGAGCTCAAAAAGAGGTTCTTGGCTAATTTGGACATTTTGAACACATTGGTGCAGGTATCAGGAGCCATAGAGATTTATAAACAACATTTTTGCCACATTGAGCTAATACAGAGGCCCAAGCCATGGAAGCTGGACCAAGGAGATGTAGCCCAGGAGGGGTGAACTCCTTCATAAAAACATTGTGTTAATGTGTCTCTTTAATGGTTTGTTGCACTGTGAATGTTTGTTGTTCAGTATTTCTTTTTTAAGCTATTTTTCTCATGAATGTCACTTTAAACTTAAGGAAATTTAACTGATTGTATGCGCAAACAACTAAGGAGACCTCAGCACAAGAAGCAATAAGTAAGCACATGTTTATAAATCTTTAATTGTTATTAGCACTTCAAAACTGATCATACAAAAACAGATCAAGTTGGTATCAGAGCAATGTTTGAATTGCTTGATTGCTTGAGTTTGTGCAACTAGGGTTTTAATGATTGTAAAATTGTGATGCTTACAAGGTTAAAGTTGCAGAAAGGATAAGGGAAGCTATTGGTTGCAACTCCTAAGGTAATGCCCAGAAGAAGGAGAGCCAGAAGGCCACAATCTCCACCACCCCAAGTTCCAATACCAACTGCACTTGAAACTCCTCAAGTTTTGCCTTCAACTGAGATTGAAGAGGTACAAGTAGTACCAATTTCTGAGCCTAAATCCATAGCCATTATGTCTGGAGAAAGAGAGCCTGAAGGTCCCTCTTCAGAAGAGGAAGAATTCAAGAAAGCTTTCTAAACTTTGACTGAGATGGTTAAAGTCCTCTATGAAGAGAGCAACACTAGAATGGTTGGAGAGAGTTCTAAACCTCCACTTGGAAAAGGAAGCTCAGAGAATAAAAAAGATGAGAAGAAGGATTCCAAATGGAATGGTGGAAAGCCACCTCCATCTCCACCATCCTCATCATCTTCCTCATCATCTCCATCACCTCACACAACATCATCTTCCACTACCACCACTGAAACTACCCATACTCATTCAAAAACCCCAAAAGGAAAGAATCCATTACTGAAGTTGGACATAAAATTTGAACTTCCCATGTACAATGGAGAGGTGAATGTAGAAAAGTTGGACAATTGGATTCGACAGTTGGAGGTTTATTGCAGAATTCAGAACTTTCAAGAAGAAGACATAAAGCTCCAGTTGGCTTCATTGAGGCTAGAAGGCGCTGCACTAGTTTGGTGGGAAGCAAAGACTCAAGAGGAAATGAGAATCCATGGTAAGATATCCATCACTTGGATTGAATTTTTTTCTACAATTAAAACATAGTTTTATCCTTTAGCCTATATGCAAAAAGCCATTATGAGTTGGCATAATTTTAGGCAGCTTAAAAGCCAAACAATCCAACATTATACACAGTAGTTTAGGAAAAGGGCTTTGTTATTAGGAGTGAATTTGAATTCCCAAGATACGTTGCTGAAATATATTTGGGGTTTACATTCCTATTTGAAACATACTGTCCCTATGTTTAATCCAAACAATTTAGATGAGGTATGTGTGCAAGCCACACACCTTGATTCTAGAGGAAAGAACATTCAGGAAGAGGGTAGTAAGAAGAAGCCATTCAAGGGCAAGGAGAAAGAGAAGGGTGGAAAATGGAAGGGAAAGAAGAATGAAAGTGCGAAGAAAGAAGGGGAGAAAGTCACATGCAAACACTATTCCAAAGAGGGGCATGATGAAGCCCACTGCTAGAAATTGCATACTGAATTAAGGCCTAAGAAACAAAACAATAAGGGAAAACAAAAGACGATCACTACCACACAACATGACCTTGGTTCAAATTTTGGTGATGAGACCAAGATTTCAGCCATGGTTACAAAAGGAAAAGAAATTGTTGCAAGCACTAGTTCATCACATAGTCAAAACAACACTCCAAATGAAGAGTCAAGAATAGAGTTGTTTCATGTTGGAGTGATTTCAAATCATACAAAGATTGATGCATTATTTGATAGTGGGTCACAAGCAAACTTGATTTCAGAAGACTTGGTTAAAAAACTAAACCTTGAAACTGTACCTCATCATAAGCCATATCCATTGCGTTGGATAGTAAACAATGCAAATTTACAGGTTACAAGGAAATGTTTATTCAAGTTCGCCATTATTGAAAAGTTCATTGATGAAGTTGAGTTAGATGTAGTTCCACTTGACATCTCAGGAATAATTTTGGGTAGTCCTTATTTGTATGATAGAAAAGCAGTATTTTATCGCCATGACAACAAATACATATTGCTCAAGAATTGGGTGGAGTACATAATGAGAGCCCATCGCAAAAAGCTGAACATTTCTTTGGTTAATGCAGGGCAGATGAAGAGACTAGTAAATGCAAGTAAAAATTTTGTGCTTCTCATGATCAAGAAAAAGAATGATATTGATTATGAATCTTTTGAAGGTTGTGATGATAAATTGAAATATGATTTGTTTGATGTGGCGAGCAAGCATGGTGAGATGTTTCAGGAACCAAAGGGGTTACCTCCCAAGAGGGGAATTCAACATGAGATTCAGTTGCAACAGGATGTTCCACTTCCAAACATTGGCATGTATCGCATGTCTATTATGGAGAGCTTGGAAATCAAAAAACAAATTCAAGAATTGTTGAGCAAAGGTATCATACGCCCATCTACTTTTCCATGTGGTTCGCCCATTGTCTTGGTGCCAAAGAAGGATGGAACTTGGCGCATGTGTGTGGATTTTTGTGCACTGAACAAAATCACGGTAAAGAATCATTATCCACTCCCAAGAATTGATGATTTGCTTGATCAGTTGAGGTATGCAAAGTATTTCACTAAGTTAGATTTACGAAGTGGTTATCATCAAGTTAGGATAGCTGAAGAAGACATTTGGAAAACTGCATTTAAAACTAAACAAGGATTGTTTGAGTGGCTTGTTATGCCTTTTGGTCTTACAAATGCTCCAGCTACTTTCATGAGGGTAATGAATGATGTGTTGAGACCATTTCTAGATGATTTTGTCATTGTTTATTTAGATTCATATTCAACAAGTCAAGAGATGAACATGTCATGCATGTAAACAAAGTACTTGATGTCCTGAGAAAAGAATAGTTGTTTTTAAAGACGTCAAAGTGTGAATTTGGCAAGAATTCTTTAGTGTATTTGGGACAAATTGTTGGAGGAGGTGAGTTGAAGATCGACCCCTATAAGGTTGAGGTCATTTTGAATTATCCCAATATCAAAATAGTTACAGAGGTAAGAAGCTTTTTAGGGGCAACACAATATTGGAGAAAGTTTATTTCTAATTTTTTTTCCATTGTAGCTCCATTACATGCATTGACAAGTGTCAAGAAAGTATTCCATTGGGGAGACGTACAACAGAAATCATTTGATGCTTTGAAGTAAAACATAAGTTCGGCACTTCCGGATCTTACAGCCATTCAAGATTCAAACGGATGCAAGCGATTATTCCATGGGATCAGTTCTATTGCAGCATGGTAAGCCCATTTCAGTTCATTCTGAAATCTTTAATGGAGTTGTAACTAACTATCCCACATATGACAAAGAACTTTATGCATTGGTACAAAGTGTTAAGAAATGGAAGCACTATTTGATGGGGAAGGAGACCATCATCCATACCGACCATCAACCATTGCAGTATTTATAGTCACAGTCAAAGTTGCAGCAGTGACGAAATTTCAGATGGATGGGTTTTCTACAACGATTTCATTTGGTTATTAGGTATAATAATGGAATCTACAATAAGGTAGCCGATATGCTTTCAAGGCCTATTGTAAATTCATCTATTATACTCAAGCATAATTATATTTTGCATGAAAGTTGCATAGAACAATATGCAAATGATAGTGAATTTCAAGAAGTATATGCAAGATTGAGTCAAGGAAATCAAATTGAAGAGTTGGATTATCATGTACATAACAGTTTGTTGTACCACTTGGGCAAGTTGTGTATTCCACAGGGAGAAAGAAACAATATCATAAGGGAGGTGCACACTTCATTGATTGCTGGACACTTTGGTGCAGGCAAGACAATAGCAAACCTTCAAAGGTATTGTTATTGGCCATGCATGTTGGATAATGTTTCTCGTTTCATAAGAGGATGTTCATTATGTGCAACAAGTAAGCCTAGCAATAGGAAACTTGGTTTATACACTCCACTTCTGGTACCTTCACATCCATGGGAGAGTATCTCAATGGATTTTGTAGGAGGTCTTCCATTTTCAATGAAAGGACATGATTACTTGTATGTAGTTGTAGATCAGTTCAGCAAAATGTGCATACTAACACCATGTAAAAAGAAAATTACAGCTGAACAAACAACTCATCTTTTCTTCCAAAACATTTAGGTTCATTTTGGTCTTCCTACTTCTGTTGTAAGTGATCGAGATTCTCGATTTGTTGGGAGTAGCCCATAAGACTAAGGCTTTCACTCTAGTCAAGTGTATCGGAACTAAAGAAACTCAATCTTTATTACTTCTTTTCTCTATGAATTGAACAACGTATATATAACTTCACGTAGACTTCACTTCTCTTTTGACTAGGGACTATGTGACTAAGGACTATGCCTTTGACTAGTGACTAGGGACTATGCCAAGGAGGAACTATCAGCGATGTAAACTGCTGGCTATGATGCTGTTCCAACTCAACTTATTGCCTGGGCCAAACCAAACCAACCAGGTCATTCTATTTCCAAATCAAGATTGTCTAGCTCAAACATAGCCTCATGTATATGCTGCATAGCCTCCCCTCTGTGTATGCTCTTTAAGTAATAACCAACATGCAGGTATTAAACGTCGTATAATATATGGAGTCTCGGCTGTATGGCAAGGACCCTATGACAACAATGTGACTGGCGATGATACACTGGCTGTTGGTAGCTAACCGGCTAGCAATGGCCTCCTGGCTGGGCACTTATTACTGACTTACTTACTATCGGCAGACTTATTGGAAATTAGAATTTATGTAAACAGGGAATAATGACCTTCTGTCAATGCTCGGCTACTGGAGACCCTATTTGAAGAATTTTTGGTCAAATTTGTGGGACATGATGGACATAAAGTTGAAGAAGAGTACAACCTTTCATCCACAAACAGATGGACAAACCGAGGTGGTCAATAGAATCGTTATTCATCTTCTTATATGATATTGTGGCAAACATCCCAAGTTGTGGGATGAACAGTTGCATTACATACAACATGCATACAACAGGGCAAAAAATTCTTCCACAAATACATAGCCATTTGAAGCATGTTATGGGTACTTGCCAAGATCGCCATTGGCTTTATCTTTGAGAAAGATGTCGCCATCGATGGTCACAGTGACATCGATAAGGAAATGAAGTTCATAGAGCAAATTCAGTTGATACATCACACAATGCAAGAACAACTTGAGAAAAGTCAAAGCAGGTATAAGGCAAGGCATCACAAACACCGGGTTGAACACAAATTTCAAGTTGGCGACGAATTTTGGTTATATATTAGAAAAGGGAGACTTCAAGGGGAAGGTAAAAAGCTTAAGCCAATCTGTTATGGTCCTTTTAAAATTCTGGAAAAGATTGGTAACAATGCATTTAAGCTTGATTTGCCTCCTTATATGCAAATATACTCCGTTGTTAATGTTGATAATTTGAGATTGTTTGAACCTCCTTTGATTGATGATCAAGGAGAGAATGTTCAGCTACCATCAATAGATGATTTCTCGCCAATATTTAGATGAGCTTTAGCAGGATCTCATACTTGAACTTCAAAGAGAAGGGATGTTGAATACCTTAGAGTGGGACTCAAGGGACAAAATCCTTCTCAAGCCAAATGGTTGCAGACCGAGAAGGTGAGAAATTTGTATCCTCACCTGCTGAACAGTTGATAGCATCTTTTGGGGTCCAAAAGGATTATAGTGGGGAGGAATGATTAGGTGGTCAGTATTTAGCTCATAAATCAATGTTCTTAGAATGGCTCGAAACCTGAACGACCGCGTTCATCTCAGAAATTTGCAAAAAAATGCTCATTCACTACACAGTCAGCAGTCCGTACTGCTGACGTGGCAAGTGACTACACATGGTCAACATTGGTCAACGACGAATTAGGGATCGACAAGTGGCATTATCTGGTTGGATTGTACAATGGTGAGTTGGCGCGTTTTTATTAGTTTGATTTTGGACCAATGGAAGAATGTCACATGGCAAGCCCGGAGGCCTCCATGTGGCACCTCCCAAAGGTCAAGTTGGTGTTCTACGCATTGGAGAAAAATTTATTGGTGAATTTGAGGTCGAACCCATGACCTAACACATACAAACCACACTCCTTAACCATCTCCTCTACACCGTGACTCTTAACCAATACACTCTCTGCATATATTTAATGTGTAAAGGTTTGGAGGGTGGCAGTTAGGGGAGGGCCAGCCCGCAGGCCAGCCCTCCCCCCATGTGAACACAATCTAAGAAACCGCAACATTTATATTAACTGGCGGCTCCAACCATACTGCATTGCAAACGGTTACCATGTGAACAAGGTTATGAAACCGCAAATTGTTTGCGTTAGCTCCGACGATTATGGCCAACTGTTAACACGACGGATCCACATGTGAATGCCATCACCATAACTATAACAGTCAGCCGACGGTTCCAATTCTGCTCTAACCATTAATGTGACAGTTATCACATGTGACCAAGTTCCAGCGGAGGTTATGGTTGGGTTATTAAACACCGCGGTTTTCGCGTTAATCAAGGGTTTAACTCTAATTAAGCGCAGTTTAAATATTAATTAGCTGCAAGTTTAGTTTGGCAATGGATTTGACAGTGCCCCCAAATTCGAGCCTGCCACAAATTTTAGTGGTGCTAACTGGGGATGTTCCAGAATTATAGGAGAAAATGTAGGAAAAGATTGACTGAGCTCTAGAGAAGTCAATTTTAGACCAAATTGAGCTCAAAAAGAGTGTTATAGGCTAATTTTGACATTCTGAACACATTGGTGTAGGTATCAGGAGCCATAGAGCTTTGTAAACCACATTTTTTCCACATTGAGCTAATATATAGGCCCAAGCCATGGAAGCTGGACCAAGGAGATGTAGCCTAGCAGGGGTGAACTCCTTCATAAAATCATTGTGTTAATGTGTCTCTTTGATGGTTTGCTGCACTATGAATGTTTGTTGTTCAATATTTGTTTTTGAAGCTATTTTGCTTATGAATGTCACTTTAAACTTAAGGAAATTTAACTGATTGTATGCACAAACAACTAAGGAAACCTCAACACAAGAAGCAATAAGCAAGCACATGTTTATAAATCTATAATTGTTATTAGCACAAAAAAACTAATCATACAAAAACAGATCATGAATAGTGTGTTGCGTCCTTATCTGGACAAGTTTGTTATTGTATTCATTGATGACATCTTAATATATTCTAAGAATGAGGAAGAGCATGTCGAGCATTTAGCAACAATATTAAGAATGTTGAGAGAGCATCAGTTGTATGCTAAGCTCAGTAAGTGTAGTTTCTTTCAGACAGAGGTGCATTGCTTGGGACATGTTGTTTCCAAGGAAGGTATAGCAGTGGATCCAAAGAAAATAAGGGTTATCATGGAGTGGCCAACTCCTAGAAAATGTGGAAGAGGTAAGCTAATTTATGGGGTTAGCAGGTTATTATAGGAGTTTCATAAGGAACTTCTCCTAGATTTCATATCCTATTATGTCATTGTAGAGGCAAGGTAAGAAATTTGAATGGACAGAAGATTGTGCAGCAAGTTTTGAGAGCAGTTATTGAAAAATACTCCAGTGTTAAATATTGCAGATCCGTATAAAGATTTTGTGGTATGTACAAATGCTTGCAAGAGAGGACTTGGTGGAGTCTTTATGCAGGAGGGACATGTAGTGTGCTACAAGTCACAAAAACTGGATGAACATGAGCAGAACTATCTGGCTCATGATCTTGACTTGGCAGTGATCATTCATGCATTGAAGATGTGGAGGCACTTTCTTCTTGGTAAGAGGTTTGTATTGATGAGTGATCACAGTGGGTTGAGATACTTGTTGACCAGCCAAATCTGAATGTTGGGCAAGCTAGATTGTTGACCAAGATAAGTGAGTTTGACTTTGAGATTAGGTACATCAAGGGTAAAGAGAACAGGGTTGAAGATGCTCTTAGCAGGCGAGTACATGTAAATCACATTGCAGCTATGAGTTCTTATGGGACAGATCTATAGGATCATATCTTACATACAGGTTAGCAGGATAATAGGTACATGGAGCTCGGGCATAGTTTACCTCATATTATAGGTACAGGTAGTGGTACAGGTGCACAGGATGTCGACTATCATCTCGCAACAGATGGCTTGATCAGATTTAGGGACATGATATATGTGCCAGATAGTAGTGAGCTCAAGAAGATTATCTTAAGGGAGTTTCATGTGAAACCATATTCAGGTTACCCAGGCTACCAAAAGACATTAACAACAGTAACAAAGTTTTATTATTGGCTACATTTGAAAAAGGATGTGGCAGAGTTTGTGGCTAGATGTTTAGACTGTCAGCGGGTAAAGGCAGAGTGTAAGCACCCAGGTGGATTACTACAGCTGATTATGATTCCAGAATGGAAATGGGAGGTCATTTCCATGGATTTCATTATAGTTTTGTCGAGGACATCTAGACAACATGATTCCATCATGGTTGTGGTGGATAGGCTGACTAATGTAGCGCACTTCATTCCAGTGAAGACTATGTATTCAGCTAGTGATGTGGTACAGGTGTTCATCAGAGATGTGGTCAGATTGCATGGTGTTTTAAAGAAGATTATGTTAGATAGGGATGTAAAGTTCACATCCAAGTTTTGGAAGGAGTTGTTTTCAGGTTTAGGTACATAGTTGGCCTTTAGTACAACTCATGATCTGCAGACATATGGACAAACAAAGAGGGTCAACCGGATATTGGAGGACATGTTGAGGATGTATGTGATGCACCAACAGAGATGATGGGAGGAGTATTTTTCATTGGTCGAGTTCACTTATAATAATGTTTAGCATGAATCTTTGAGTATGAGTCTGTTTGAGGCATTGTATGGGTGGAGTTGTAATACTCCCATCAATTGGAGTGATCCAGTGAACAAGATGTTGATTGGACCGTATATGTTGGTAGAGATGGAACATGAAAAGCAGGTAATCAAGAAGAATTTGAAGGCAGAACAGGACAGGCAGAAAATCTATGTAGATCATAACAGGTTGTTTAAGGAGTTTCAGGTTGGGTAACAGGTGTAATTGCGCATTAATCCAAAGAAGAGATCCTTGCATATTGGATCGTGTGCTAAGCTGGCACCTCGATTTTGTGGACCTTTCAAGATTATTGAATGGATTAGGCCAGTATCCTATTGACTTGCACTACCTTCGATAATGAACGTCCATGTTGTTTTCCATGTGTCATTACTTAAGAAGTATGTTAAAGATGTTGATCATGTGATTGACTGGTCTGTATTGCAGGTGGAGACAGAAGGAGAATTCCAACTGAAACCGCAGTGTATATTGTAGAGAAAGACACTCATGCTTCATAACCGAGCTATTGAGAAAGTTAAATTGCAGTGGAAGCGCTTTGGGCCTGATAAAGCTACATGGGAGATGGCGGATCAGATGCGGGCTATGTATCCTTATCTATTCATTGGTTGAGCGGATGTTTTTGGTATATGTATGTATATGTATATGGATGTAAATACCGCCATGAGATGTGTTATAAAACTCCAAAAAAACGGTATGGGTGTCATGTCATTATGGCTGTCATATTGTTATGTTGTCATGTTGGTTGCTTCTCAATAGGTTTATCATTGTAAATATTGCATCGAGCTAAGTTATAAAACTCCATAGACAGTATGTTTTGCTTTCAGCAGTCTTGTTGGTTGTAGGTGTCAATGAACACCGAGGACAGTGTTCCCCCGAGGGGGAGGGTTTTGTAACATCCCTGATCAAAAATCCATGTAATAAAAATTAATAAAGGCAAAATAATAACCACGATTATGGGACATGTATTCCAAGTTGAATGTTGGGAAAGAGATCCTGGTGTTCATTTGGTTTATTATGTCTAAGGAAATTGGAAAAGGCAGTGGAAAAGGTTTTGGAGAGGTAAAATGGCATTAATTGCCATTTTATTTGTGAAAATAAAGGAAATTAGGAGGATGAAAATGAAGGAAAATAATGGAAAACGAAGAAAATAGAGGCCTCGTTAATAAAAAGGCTTCTGAGGATCAGTTGGTACCTTTTGTCAGTTCAGTTTTGGAGCTATCTCTCTATTCTCTCTCTTTCACACTCTTGGATAGAGTTTTCTTGCAGCATTTCAACATTGGATCACGAAAAGAAAAGAAGGCAAGAGGAAGCAAAGGTCAAGCAAGGAAGAGCAGGATCTAGCAGCTATAGCGGGATTATTTGCAGGTATTGATTCACATGTGTGATTTCCTTTCTAGATTTAGCATGCATGGTTATGCATGTGTGTTCTTGGTTCTCTTGTTGTCATGGGCATGGGTGTTTCCAGGTGTGACCGTGTTTTTCAGCCTAGCCTTATCATTTCCGGATAGCCATGGTGTGGTGGGTTATTTTGTATGTGGTTGAGCTGGGTTACCAGATGGAATCAAAGCTGAGTGGGGTGATCCCAGGATTATTCACAAAGCCTAGGAATCCCGAGATGGGATACACGATAAATCCTGAATGTGAACACCTTGATTGATCCTAGGAATCCCTTGAATGATGAATCACAAGATACATGGTAAAGCTTAGTGGTGAGCACCCTTGATTGGGCCTAGGAATCCCAAGATGGGTTTTGATGGTGATGGACCCGCCAACATTTAGGGGATCTCCCTGATATGAAGTTCCAATTAGACCTCACACCATTTGGTGTAGGAGTCCCATCCGATATTAAGGCTCGGTTGCCAAATCCTTAGAGATTTTCCTTGGCTCTAACTGTCAGCAAGAGAGAGGTATGCAATGGAGCCTTCAAAAATCAAGAAGGTGTGCCTGGTGAGTGTTTAGTTGTAAATGTGTCAAGTTTCTTCTACAGCGGAGAGGGGAGAAAAGTGAGTCCCTAAGAGAGAGGGAATAGTACCACCCAAGAAGAGACACACATGAACCAAAGGATCCGTCTAACATCTAGCAGAATAGTCCACAGAGGATGCAACAATCGTTACAACCAACAAATGAGGAAAGATTTGTCTAATATCCTGCAAAATAGTCCACAAGGATGGGACAACAATAATAACCATTACAACACATTCTCAATAAGATAAGTACTAAAACAACTGAAATAGTTCAACTATCTTAGCACATGTGAAAGCAAACATGAAGTACAAACATCCGCAGAATAGTATTACAAACATTCATAATCCATGCATGAAGAACGTGTTGGCCTTGAAGGCTTCTGTTATTAAGTAAAATTTCCAAGACACATGTTTACAATTTACATCACTAGCTCCGGTAGTGGAGAATTGGAGCCACTCCTTTCTCCCCAAAAGAACTAGCTTATCTCTCTAATGCTTTGCGGGAGGAGCCAAGGTGAAAATTCCTTTGCTCATACAATGAGGGAGTATATATAACCAAGGGGTGATGCTTCCCCTTCCTTGTGACTCTTTGACTACCCTCATGATTGTTTGAATTCCTATGACTTTTCAACTTTACATGACTCTTTGTATTCCACACATGTCCTTTGGACTTTCACTTTACAATACATTTCTGAAACATATGTTACATCATTGGCCACAAGGTGTGGCATGTGACTACTCATGACATAACATTGCTAACATGGACCGCTTGATGATGTGGCAATGTCAAGGCGTTGTTGATGCTGAGTGCTGAGTGTATGCTTCTTCTTTTCACCTTCATATGACTTGGTGATAAGGAATCTTCAATGATCTTAAGTCTTGAGTTGCAATTGCAAACTGATGTCCCTTTTGCTTTTCTTGATTGATCAACTTGTGTGTTCAGCTACAAGTGTATCTTTCAGCAAGATTCCCTCCTTCATCTCCTTCTTCATCATCTTTCCATGGTGTGATAGAGTACCTGCATCTGCAATTCACTCATGACGAGACGACATCAGTCTGAAAAAACCATAACCTAACATAGTGCATTTTGGTCCATTATCTGAGCTAGAACCAGGTGACAGGTCGAGGAAGAGGGCTCAGTGGCTACGCAGTGCACATTTCCAGTAGCCAAGGGTGAGGCTTGAGCTTTGAGACTGCGTAGTGGGTATTTCAACCAAGACTAAAGGACAAGACTGCACAATTTTGAGAGCCAGTGGGACAGGCTGAGGGGATGAGCTTGAGAGGACACATTGCGCAGTTTTGGGAGGAAACAGAGCTAGGGCTACTGCACAATTACGTAGTTAAGAGGCTCAGGGGATTATCTTGAGGCTTTTAATTATGCAGTGCGTAGTGAATGTCGGATTGGGAGTAATGTTTGCGCAATTCTAGAGGTCAAGGCCAGAGCTTGAGCACAGAAACTACGCAGTGCAACAGTCTTGGGAGGCAGGAACTTCGTATTGCACAATGTTAAGGACTAAGGTCTCAGCTAGCGGATTGGAACTACGAAGTGCATAGTTCAGGGAGGACGGGTGAAGCCAATTTGTTTAGTCGAGAAGCCTTCTTAGAAATTGCGAAGTGTAAGATCAGTTAGACTGATGTGAACAGTGATAAGAGTTCAACTGTGACCTCACACTTAGAATACTTCATGACATAACAACATAGATCACCCAGGACACATGAACAATGAATTTCCCTTTGTGTGACCACTTTACGACCATTTACGACAAGTGCAACACTTAAGATATACTTTTGGACGATCGTGACAACACTTGTGTGACAATGCTCAAAACTTTGTGAATGAGTGCAATAGATGTTTACATAGTTAGAACAACTCATATACACACAACCATACCCTTGAAACCATAATAACAGGCTTCTGCACATTTTGTGGAAACAATCATGCTAAAAGCCGACAGTTAACCCAACTTGAAAAAGGGAGCAAAATACTTCAATAAATCTCATGAAATGATTTTCGGTGTTTGTGACGACACTATGAAAGACCAAGGAAGGCTCTGAAATCTAGTGTAAGCCAAAATTTTGGAGGGTGTTGTAGCAATTACAACAATGGGATACATGGTAAAGCCCAGAGGGTGGAGACCTCGTAGGTCTAGGAATCCCTTGACCGGTAATGGTGGGATACACAGTAAATTCGAGAGGTTGGGATAGACAAATCCCTCATGGTAGGTGGAGAGTTCTGGTGGCATCCATGCTTGTTTTTGGCCTAGTGATCTAGTGAGGGTTGTGTTAAAGCCTGGTATTGTATGTTTATTGTTTATGGCCTAGTGATCCAGTGGTTATTATTGTAAAGCGTGGTTCTATTGTTAGAGTGAGGTGGTTTAGCCTCAGGAAACCTTGGTTGATTTTGTTTATAAGTCCCACATTCATGCTTGGAATATGGCACAGGGGTGATTGGCTGAAAGAAAGATTTGGTTCAATCAATCTATGGTCGGGTGGTAAGTGGAAGTCTCGAACCTGGTTGGCCTAATCATTTATTAATAAGAACTATTTCTCCATGGTATTTTATGAGCAAATGTACTGGATCATATGAGGCATTTATGGCTTATGTATCCTTGTTATTTATGTTGGCGATATGTTGGTTATGAGCATGTTTTATGACAGTGATGATGTATGGCTCTCATCATGTTTTGATTTGTAAATAAATGTACAATGAATATATGACCTAATAGATGATAATGCAACTAATGTGATAAGTCATTAATGCTTCTTAGCGATTCTCAGATAAGTATGAGACCCCTATGCTTAGATCTGTTATTATGACCTGTAGAATGCATATTTGTGACATGTTTGACGAAATTCCTCTCATGGCTTGTAAGGATCCATCCAAGTCTTAGTTCAAGTATTTTCATTTGTATCATTGTTTCGATGTTACTTTCATTCCTGAAAGTTTCATGGAGATCAGGGCAGCGGCTTGAGTCCTAGCCATGAAAATGTGGCACATAATCTTGGTTCGCAAACTCATAACTAGTTGAAAACGACCCCAGTCGCTTGCATGCCCATGTTGTGAGAGCGACTGGAGGACCCCACTCGCATGCATGCCCATGTCAGGGGAGTGACTGAGGCTCTAGGACAGTGAAGTGTCAATTTGTTGTAGGGGTTGATCACCTGGAAGGGTTGGTTGGCTCCTATAGGTTTTGTGGTATGGGCAGAAGATCATATTGGTTGTGTTGTGTCAGTTCCACTTCCTTAATCGTACATGGGGAGTTGAATCAGATTGTAGTACCCTCTCATCACATGTTTACCCAAGTGAACCGGTTAGCTTGGGTAAATGTGGGAGGAGAGTGTTACATGAAACATGACAAGAAAAATCATTAGAATGCATCCCATGCGAAAAAATTGAGAGAAATTTGAGTGAAAGAAGCAAAACATTTTTTTTGAAATGTGTCCAACGCAGCCTGCCAAAGGGAGATAATGCGTTGTAGTTCCCTTCAGAGTTAAAATTTTGCTTGCCCGGTGCATCTTTCAAAACTGTTGGGGTGTGTTGGAGCTAGGGTGCAAAATCAAAGCCCTAGGTCACCCAAAAACTTGAAAAATATGCATGAAATGGAAAATTAGAACCGTAAAAAGAAAGAGGAAGGTGAGATTTCCTACTTGGAAGTGACAACACTCGAAATGATCCACCGGATTGGCCGCTATTAGTTGTTGAAGATCGGTGGAAAAATGCACTTAGAGCTCACTCACCAAGAGGTAAAATTTGAAATGGTAAAAGTGAAATTACTTTTTGCCTATTTATGGTCATGTTCATGATTATTTTATTGATATTTTATTATTTTGATGTAAATATGACTTAATTTTACCATGTGTTAGATATTTTAATCTTTTGGTGATGTTCTGAGTAGGTTAATAGTTGTTTGACAAATTTAATGATGTTTAAATCAAAACATATCATTTTGACCAACGAGCATATTTTATCAATTTTTCGAGCTTTGTAATCTCACGAAAAAGGAACACCTTGGAGTCCTCTTTTAGCTCTTTTCAGACTCCCAAAACACGAGCACTTTTATTTTCAAACTTATTAAAGTAAATTAAAAGATGTCTACTCGGTATAAGTTTAACCCTTTTTTGGAATGGGATTGACTATTTACGAAAAAGGAATACCTTAGTCAAACATAGCTAAGAGGCTCTCTTGAGTATCATTTTCTGCCTTTTCGGACTCAAGAGACTATTTACGAAAATGAACCTTTGGATTTTTTATTTTTTGCCTCTTTTTCAAACTCTCTAAACATGAAAAAGGAGATGAGTTAGACATTCACTGGACTCGTAAAAGCATCAAACAACGATGGACTCGTTGAACATGATGGGGCCAAACCACTCCTTCTTATGGTTCGTTAAAAATACTCAGAGGAATTCATCCAAAGGATGAACTTACAGATCAAGCATATGTTATCCTTAAGCTTGTTAAAAATAAAGAGGTATGGACCATAAATGGTTGGGAAAATTGGGAAAACATGGTACTCTACCTATTAATGGCAGTGAGTCTCTCTTGAACATACACTCTTCCACTTCATATCCATGGTTGTTCAATTGGGAAATCCGCTTGTCTTTTTGGTTCATCACACCATATCAAAGCCTCCACATTTGGTTATGGACCAATGCTGCCAACTCCATTCTGTGTCATTGATATGTTCAAGATGTTAGCCTCCTATACCAATAGGTTTCATTTTTCATGATTGGCAGGGGAAATTCCAAATATGTTCTACTTTGATGATGCAAAGATCCCATATTTGTGTGGAAGAACATGTCTGTATATAGTTTGGATAGTGTCCTACTTCTAGATGGGTGATCCAACAGCCCAATCTGGATCATGCCATGTTTAAATTGATGTTGTAGAATAGAGAAAGAGAATCTGTCCAAACTGTCTAATCTTGGCAGATTAGTAGATTAGGTAGAGAATAAAGGTTCCCAACTGCTTAATCTGGGGCCTTGGAAGTGATAAGGGTAGTTGTAGATAGAAACTCAAAAGGAAAAGAAAAGAAAAAGAAAAAGAGCAACTGAGGGTTTGCAAGTCTAAATGCACCCTCCTTGAAGTAATAAAAAATGCTAGGCACTAAGATGGGTAGGTAGAAAGGGGTTGCAGAAGCTTGTTTTCCTTTATATTGCTGGCCTTGACAGAAAGCATATATTGGCAAGAGAAGGTTCACCTGTTTCAACATTTTGGTAACAACACAGTGAAGCATGTCTAACTCCCCAATCATTCCCCACAAAACTTCTTTCTAACATTCCCTAAAGGTCCAATGGGATTTCCTCATTGAGTACTAATATCACCTTTTGATTATGGCAACATCAAGCCAAGGTGTTGATTCCTATTACACAAGAAAGCCACATTTCCTGTGTAAAACCCTTGATCATTTTCATCTGTTTCTGCACCTAAGTTTACTCATTAAACTTAGTATTCAGTTCCTCTCTCTCATCTCAAATCCATATTAACCCCTAATTTTACTATTTAGCTCCCCAATTTTCCCCTTTTCCCTATTATTATACCATTTTTTGTGCAAAAATCCCATAAAATATATATCCCCCCCATGCAATATAGCCTTAATACTCTAAAAGGAAAAGGCATGATAAAGTCAGGTGCTAATGCAAGTGTGCATGCATAGGTTATTTTGGGGGATTAAATCAACATCTGGTTGATCTAATAGCCCTAGCGCACTTTATAAACCTGTATATAGTTTACCTGCTGGTCCCTAAAACTTCATAAAACCCACGAATTCGGTTTATCCAAAGTTTATCCCGGCGCGATTTTCCACAAATAATAATTGTTTATTAGATGGGCCCCGCCGTATCGCTCTGCCATCTCCGCGTCCCGTCATCCGTCGGATCCGGGCCCTCCCATCCGACGGTCCTCGGCGATTTCGGACCGCCCCCGATCGCCGTCCTTTAGCGCCCGATATTGTCAGAATGATGACGTCTGTCCGTGGACGCGTGTCGACTTTTGATTGTATCGGGCGGCTTCCGACACAAACCGGGCCCGTACCAAAAGCGGTCCGATAAAACTGCTTACCGCCATTGCCTTTCCGCCTTACGTCATCCTTGCATCACCACCACGTCATTGCCGCATCAGCATCGTGTCAGCTCCCGTTTCGCCATGGTTCCGACAGCTCCGCCACGTCGCTCGTCCAGGTCAACCCACTCACCGGTTGACACGTCATCCCGCCGTACTCGACCCCACCAATGACGTCATGCTGACGTCATCCGTCAAAAAGGCGCCAAAAAACTAACTTTTCCATATTTTGCCCAAAAATCATGTTTTTTCGTATTTTTCATAAGTTTGAGCACTCTGTTGATTGCATGCATTTACGACGTTTTTCCGCCAACCTCCAGAAATTCGTCCTTGAGCTGCTGCCACCCAGAATTCCGCACGGTCATCTTCCCCCGTCACGCGACAACCAGGTATTTACCCGTTTCACCCACAAACTGGTTTTTCAGTCTTCCTCTGCTAAAAACGCAAAATAACCAGTATCCGGAGTTCTGAACTCCTGTACCTTCAAAAACCGAACTAGTATCCATTGGAGGGCCCAAATTCATCCAATCCCATCACTCACTGCATTGCTCTCAACCCAGACCCTTTGCAAAGTTTTTTCGTGTCGCAGGGCGCGCCACAGCAAGATAATTCACCTTGTTTCGCCCCCTTTGACAGCATTTCACCTCAATTTTGCCAAAGCTACCCTGTTTCTCTCTGAAAATCTCTTTCTCTGTCAAAATTCACCACATTCATCCACAATTCAAGTATAATTATAGTTCAAAGGATAAGTGAAGCATGGAGACCCCTGTGGCCTTGAACATTACCCCCCTGGGTGCCCCACAGAGGAACCTGGACTGGCTAGCCCTTGCTAACCAGGATCATCAAATTAAAGAAACAGTTGAGATAACTACCAAATATCACATACACACTGTTTGTGAGCTGAAGGATAAATACATGAGTGGTGCTGATGACATAGGTATCTGGGAGTCTCACTTGCCCATTTATTACCTACCCCAAGTCAATGTGTTCCCAGACCTCATCCATCAGTGTTGTGAACACTATGAACCCTCACAAAGAGCAGTTTTGGGTTCATCTGGGAATATTTTATTCCACATCACTCCTCAATCCATAAATCAGATGCTGAACTTTAAACCAACTAAACCTCTGGTCCCCCTTTCTATGAATTTTCTGCTCCAAGAAGCTGCCAAGTTGCCCAGCTCAGAGGTCACAAAGATTGGCCAGTTGTTCATGAAGCCAGAATATCAGCCCCGGCAACCTCCTCCTTATCTACATGTCTGGTTCAATGATACAGGGAGACTGCTAGTGGACATGATATCCTGCATTCTGGGATTCAATACCAGTGAGTTTGTGGATGATACAACCTTGGTGATGTTATCCATGTTCACTCCAGGGCAGCCTCCTGCTGCCCAGTATGATTATGCCACATTCATTGCTGACAAGATTCATGAGCAATTCATGAATTTGGAGAGGGAAAGGGTATTCAAGTACACCTCCTATATATATCACTTGATATTATATTTTCAGCCTGATAGTTTCCCTGTTTCCTTGAGAAAGCTGGATGCAAAAGGAAACAGGAGGTCAGTGGTATTTTGGTCATCAGTTTGTCACCATATCTCTTGCTCCCCATACAGCTATTGTGAGTTCATTGATCTGTTCATCTATCCGGCCTTGTCTCTGCTACAGAGTTCTCCTCCTCCTAGACTCACCGATGATATGCAGAAGATCCTCCAGCTTTCAAAGAATTATAGCATTGGAGATTGGTACTTCTACCAAGACCACACAGTAATTAGAATATATGGCTGTGAGCTAGCCCCTTACAGACTGCCAAAGTATGTTCCCATGAGACTTTTTGCATTAGAGTATTTCCGGCAATTTGGAAATGCAGACATGATTCATTTTCATAGCAGGAATAAGAAAGCACAGCTGAAAATCAAACACCAATTGGGCCCATTCATTTTTAACAAAAGAGAAGAAGCATGGCAAGAAGTACATAAAATTCTAAAGAGCTTCCAGCTGCAAACAAGCTTCCTTTGGTCACCCTATGACCCCAATCATTTTATAAGTCTTAGAAGAGTCAGCTACAGACTTGTCAGCTATGACCATGTCAGAATCCCACACATTGAAAAATATGCAAATCAGTTAGAATGGAAAGAGGGCACCCTAGTGGAGGCATGTTCTAGGGAAGAAATGGCACAAAAAGCAATGAAGCAGTTAGAAAAATCAGTTGACTTAGAATTTTTTGGACAGGTTTGCTCCCCAGTACTCAAGCATCTTGGAGTAGCTGCTTCCTCTTCTACTACTCCCCAGCAATCTGCCCAAGCCACTACTCAAGCAGCAACTACAACTAAAGGAAAAGAGATGCAACAAGAGGAGCCACTCTCTAATGTAGAGCAGCAAGCAGAACAACAAGAAGAGATGGCTGAGGCACCTTCAAATACAGAGCAACAAACTCAGGAAAAAGTCCCTCCTAGGCAGGAGGTAACAGTGGAAACCTCGGTGCTACAAACTCCAGCTAATGAGGAAAGAACCAGGAAGAGAGATAGGCAGGAGGAAACTCCTCTCACTACCTCAACAGATCAACAAGGTGAGAAAAGACAAAGGTTGAATCCCTTTTCTGAGGAGGAGATGCCTGAAAGACCCACTGATACCATGCTCCCTCCCAACATTGAAACATCGGCCAGTTCCTTTCAGCAGGAACAAGAAATACAGCATGGAGGAGAAGTTAGTTCATCAGGACAGCAGACAAGGTCTGAGCCTAGCATCAAGAAGCAGTTTATAGAGATAAAAGCAAGAAATGAGCCAATCAGAGTCCAACTCTATAACCAGCTGCTCAAGATGGCGCCGACTAATCAAGAAAGGCTTACGTCGGCCTATGATATCCAAGAGGGGAAAATGACTCTTAGTCATTTTAGGCCCACCATGCTGCAACCCCAATCAGTTGCTGACTATATTAGGACTAACCTAGAGGTCTTTGCCAAGGACATCCATCCTATGGATCAGATAGAGTTGCACAAACAAACAGGGGAGATGGTTTATGCCACATTGGCTGATAAGACTCTATTGGCACATAGGTTGCAAAACTCCCTGAATAACACTACTGCTCAATTGGAGCTAGAGAAAGCTTCCTCTCAAGCCAAGGATAACAGAATCAAGTCCTTGGAAGAAATTATCATAGAACTGGGGCATGATCCAAATGACCCTAAGGGAGTGCAAGAATTAATGAAGAAGAAAGATGAGGACATAGCAGCTTTGAAGAAGCTGGTTAAGCTACCACCAACCCTTCACCCTCAGACTGAAGATGTTGCCCAGCAAAAAAGAGATCAGGATGTGACGGCCATGTTGGTGACCTTGCACAAAAGGCTAGTGGAGACAGAGGGTGCCTTGGAGGCGGCCCTAAAGCAAAAGGAAGGAGAACAGGTGACTCAGCCACCTCAGCAAGTTATAAATCTTGAGGATGCTCCTCAAGTAATAATTCCTCCCCCGGAAAGGACATCAGAAGCAGGCCCTTCAGAACCAGCACCAGATGTGGCAGCACCAGAGCAGGCACCCAGCGTTGACATGCAAAATATGAGGAAGGAACTGGAGGCTCTTGAGGCACAGATGGCAGAACTAAAGGTAGCAAAAGAAAATTTGGCTACACTGGAAGAAAAATATGATAAATCAAAGCAGAATGTGGCTGAAAGGACAAGAGAAATAAGAACCCTGGAAAAGAAGATAAAGGAGTTGGAAAATGAATTAACCATGAACAAAACTATAGCTGATGTGAAGAAAATTCTATGGGCTAAAATTGGCCAATTATTACAGACCAATGGCAGTCCATTGAAACAGTTCATAAGCAAATGAATCTTCTGGGCAGAGCTCAAGCTGAAAATCAAAGAGCCAGGGCATCTTTAGGGAGTATGCCTGAAATAGCCAACAGAATGATAAATGTCCTTAACAATCGGACTGGCCTTCAGCTAGCAGGAATGGGCATTAGAGACAGGATTGATACTATTCTGCTGATAAAAAGGGTGCTTACCCTGAGAAGTTATGTCCAGAAATTGGAGAGAAAGTGTCAAGAAATACAAGCAGAAGTGAATGAATTTATTGCAAAAATCACAGTTTTGACATAACAGGGGCCTCCCCAGTTTGGTGACCAGTGCAGGAAGATTGTTATCGCATGAACATTATGCCAAAAGGGTCAACACCTTTGCAACAAATCAAATAACAACATCTACAAGCGCTCCAGAGGAAGCAGGGCCCCCATCTGGGCAGGATCTTTATGATAAGCTGGAAAATCTATTTTTTATTGAGCATGAGATCAGGCACCTTTTTGCAGTTCCTCCCAATTATTACAAATACACTGAAGCTGATGAAACTCTAATCAAAATGCAGAGGCACCAATTGCCCACTGAAGAATGGTGGAGGAGTATGATAGAAACTTTACTTTGATAAATTAATTTTGGCCTAAAGTCAGCATTTTCAAATGACTCATGTATCAAATCTACTTAAAGCAACAGTGGAAGACAGCTAGATGAAAAGGACAGTGTCTGGGTACAGCTGGATAATGCAATTGATGTGTCCAACGCAGCAACATCATGACAGGGCAGCATAAACGCAAGAATTCTCAAAATCAATGCAAAGGTGCTCAGCCGTCCCAAGACGCTCCAAAAGTCAAAGATCTCTGACAGGAATGACTAGCTGTAATCAATCTTCTTTAATAGCAATAACTATTGTATCCACTATTTTTGAGAGTTGGTAGATAAAGTTATGAGTCAATGACTCATTTTGAGATATTTTGTAAAGATAATTTTGTATATATACGCCCCGCTTAGCTTATTTGGGGGTTGTTGTTTATTTGTTCTGAAGAACTCGGCTGTATATTCTGAGAAGTATAATACAAGAAGCTGCTGGTTTTCTCAACTTGGCTATGCTTGGACGTGTTGTGATGGGATTGTTAGCTGTTGCAGAACTCTCGTGTTTTCTCATGATGCAATAAGTGTTTTCCTAACTGTCTCTATGTTTTATATGTTTACATAACTCATCTATGCTATATGTTTGATAATCTTAGTAGGAAGGAAAATGAATAGTTCAGGATTTGTCCAGTAAGACACCCTAAACTCAATCATTCCTGCTAACTATGTTTTCTTCAAGATTAGCTGTAAATATGGAATTCTTAAATGCTCCTGTTTACTCTAATTTTATGGTAAATTCTATTCGAGAATTCTCTTTTGCTCTTGAATAAGATTCAGCCTTTTATGTTCTGTATCACCAAGAAAGAAATCTTTGTTGCCTTTCATGGTGTGATTCTATACTGTTTCTTCTTAAATCAAAGGTTTGTATCATGAATACCTATCTGGCTCTGCAGTAACACTCTTTTTATCACAGGCACTAAGTAATAATCAGTCATGGACTCCAATTGCCCAATGGAATAAACCCTCTTTGATCATTGCAAACCCTTCTTCAGACAACAGATGACAACCAAAATTCAAACAAAATTTTATACTTCATAACTAGCCTAAAATCCCAAAAAACAAAGCTAAATCAAAAGAGAGAGCCCTCTCTGATTGCAGGTAGGCTAGAACCTGTAATCCAAAGTTGGTTTGTGGTTACCTCGGCCGTATTCCCTTGGGAGTCAAAGGGAACAACCTGAGTGATAACACAAGAGAATTCATTCAGTTGATATTTGCTACGATGCTCTTAAGCCTTCACTCATGTTTGTCGTTCCTGAACCAGTTCCACATCAACATCATTTTGTCTCAAATCTTGATTCTCATTTCATGTCGTTGATGGGGGATACATCAAGGCCCTCTTGCGACAAGTCACTTCCTGTTGACATTAGCTCATCATCTAGAAAGTTGACTTAGAAACTCCGTCGGTACCTTAGGTCTTGCATACATCAATGGAAAGTTTCCTTGTTCTCAATGGCAAGTTTTCATCATTGGCCTTCAATCGGAAGACTTTGTGTGGTGTTCAGCTTCAACTCGTTCATTCACACCATACAAATTGTACTACAGTACCTTGAGAAGCATTAACATCATTAGTGGTTTATCTCATGTTTGTTAATTTCCTACATCATTGGTTGGTAATCAGATGGTATCTACCATGTTCGACTCCAACTCATTTATTCACATGGTTAGACTCATACATTTGACGATCAAGTGAACGAGATAGAAGATGTCGGATCTTCATCCATCAGGGTTGTGCTTTCAGGATTAATACAAGATTACAAAAGTATGATGGCTATGATCATAAAAACAGTCATCCAAGGATGGGTCCATTCTCTGTCATCAGTGGATAGACTTCTTGATCATTATACATTTAATATTAGCTTATGTGTTGAGCATGGGTATGCCTCCCTCAATAAAGATATCATGATGAAAACATATTATAACAAATGATGATCTCGACCAATTGTTCCTCGATCCGAACTATCACAAGGTAAAGCACTTCAATCATGAGCTACTGTTATAGTTCATTTTGTCACATATGGTTAATAGGCCTGCAAATCGGATCAATCCACATCCCTGAACATGTTGTCATCGTCCCTACACAAATCCCTAAGCATGACCTTTCTAAAATGTATGAGTTTATGGGATTAACTACTCAAAACCGATGTTTTTAGCCCCAGCACACCCTTCCCCTTTATCCACCTGCGTTTAATGATGATTTCTCCCTTCTGCACCAGTGTTGGTAAGAACTAGTTGCTCCTTGTTGAGGGTGCGCTGATTCTAGAAATTCAGGAAAATTAAAAAGAATTATGAAGCTTCCTCTTCCAAAAGCTTCCATGTGTTGTTTTAACCATTTACCTTGGATAGGAAGCTCAAGTATTATTTGATCCTACCTTAGAGACTTCACCTCTTATCCCTTGAGTTCATCCTCCCGTCATAAGTGGATCTCAAGCTCATTATGGTAAATTCTAAACTACCATCCCTCTCTTATAAATTTATTGCCATCCATAACATTAGGATTGGATTTTGGAGACTGATTATTCCCTCATGTTGTTGCCTTGTATCTAAAGGAGTCATCATCTTCATGCATTAGGGTGACAATGAGGTGTGATTTGTGACAAGGAAGGACAAGTCAACTTGGGGAGATCTCTACAAGATCAACTATTATTCTTGGTTGTAAACTCTCTCCTATTCCTATTAATACAGATAGGAGATCTCAAGCTCATTATGGTAAATTCTAAACTACCATCCCTCTCTTATAAATTTATTGCCATCCATAACATTAGGATTGGATTTTGGAGACTGATTATTCCCTCATGTTGTTGCCTTGTATCTAAAGGAGTCATCATCTTCATGCATTAGGGTGACAATGAGGTGTGCTTTGTGACAAGGAAGGACAAGTCAACTTGGGGAGATCTCTACAAGATCAACTATTATTCTTGGTTGTAAACTCTCTCCTATTCCTATTAATACAAATAGTATATTGTTTTCCTATATGTGTTGTGTTACATTTACATTCATGTATTCCAATGCCTTACTGATTCATCGAATAGAGTGATTGAATTATGTTACGTAGATGTTGTGGATCCTTGGCTTGTTTTAGTTGTATGTGTAGGTTCTAATTATATCAATCATAGCTATGATTATAGCTTACAAGCAAGGAGGAAAGTAAAGCTTGCAATGAATTCCAAGTAGGCTTCTTTCCCATTCTTCAATTGCTCTAAGGAAAACTCTAGATTCTTTGCCTTCTATTGTTCTATACTAGTCCACTAGGTCTAGGGAATTCACCTTTGTACGCAATCATAAATTCCACACAACACATGGTGTTCCTAAGAATATTGTATATGATAGAGATGACAAGTTTAGTTCCAAGTTTTACAAGGAGTTGTTTGCAAATTTGGGGACAGAGTTGGCCTTTAGTACAGCTTACCATTCATAGATAGATGGACATACGAATAGGGTCAACAAGATTCTTGAGGAGATGTTGAGGATGTACGTCATGCATCAACAGAGGAAGTGGAAAGACTATCTTCCATTGGTAGAGTTTGTGTATAAAAATGGGTACCAGGAATCCTTGAAGATGAGTCTGTTTGAGGCACTTTATGGGCGAAGTTGCAATACCCCTATCAGTTGGAATAAGCCAATGAACATGGTACTAATAGGAACATGAAATGCAAGTTATCAAGAATAATCTAAAGACAACACAAGATAGACAAAACAGTTATATTGATTAACACAGGGCATTTGAGTTTCAGGTTGGTGAGCATGTGTACATGCGCATCAAGCCCAAGAAGAGCTTCATGAGGATTGGATCATGTGCCAAGTTGGCACCTTGGTATTGTGGGACTTTCGAGATCCTTGTGAGGATTTTACCAGTGGCCTACAAACTTTCACTGTCGCCAACAGTGAAAGTCCATGATATTTTCCATGTTTCATTGCTTAAAAGATATGTGAAGGATGTTGATCATGTGATTGACTGGTATGTATTGTAGGTGGAACCAAAGGGACAATTCCACCCATAAGCACAATGCATATTGCAATGAAACAACTCATGCTCCATAACAGAGGAATCGAGCAAGTCAAAGTGCAGTGGAACCACTTTGGGCCCAATGAAGCTACATGGGAGATGGTTGATCAGATGTAGGCTATGTATCATTCATTATTTGCCAGTTGAGGCAAAGGAGTTTTGGCATATGTACATATATATGTATGGTTGTTATTGTAGATACCATGATGAGATGTGTTATAAAGCTCCAATAAGCTGTATGATTGTCAGGTTTGTTGTGTTGGTCACGATTTGCAGTAGTTATTCATTGTAAATATTTCATCGAGCTATGTTATAAAGCTCCATAGACAGTATGTTTTGGTTCTAAGAAGTTTATATGTGTATAGGTGTCATATAACACTAAGGATGGTGTTCTCCAAAGGGGGGGGGGTTTGTAGTAGCCTTGGGTAAAAAGTTCATGTAAGAAAAGTTAATAAAGGCAAAATACGACCAAGGCCATGGGACATGTATCCCAAGTTGAATGTTGGGAAAAACGTCCCAATGGGTGTCATTTCAGTATATTTATGGCTAAGGAAATTGACAAAGGATTGGAAAAGGCAAAGAGACATTAATTGGAATTTTATTTATGAAGTAAAGGAAAATAGGAGAAAAGGGAGATGAAGGTTCACAAATTTGCATGAGAGGGAAATTGAAGGAAAAATGAAGGAAAATGAAGAAATTAGAGGCATCAATACTAAAAAGGCATAAGAGTTTCAATTTGGAGCCTTTTATCAGTTTTTCTTTGGAATTAGTTTCACAGAGAGAGAGAAGAGCACCAAGAGGAGAAAGAAAGCAATCATAGGAAAGACAAGGAAAGCAAAGGAAGGAAAAGGACAAGCAAGGAAAGCAAGGAGAAGGTTGGATCAAGCAGCTTCAATATGAGGATTTTGTAGGTAACAGGTTGCATGTGTGATTTCCTAGCTGAGATGTGAATGCATGGTACATGAATTTTTATATTTGGTTCATTTGTTGTCATTGGCATGGGTTTTGTCGGGTTTGACGGTGGTTTTAGTCTTGCCTTGTCGTTTCCTGGATAGCCATGGTGCGATGGGATTATTTTATTGGTTGAGCTTTTCATTGTTGGAAGGTTTTGGAACCGAGTGAGGTGGTCTCGCGAAAATTCCCAAGGGTTGGGGGTGGAGGTGGTTTAATCTTTGGGAAGACCTTGACAGGTGGATGGAGACAAGAAAATTCCTCAAGGTAATGGTGAAGTAACTCTGAGGCATCCAAGCTTGTTTTGGATTTGTGATATCTTGGCTGGTTTTGGCAAGATCGCGGTAGCCTAAGGGTGGAGGTGGTTTAATGTCCGAGAAACCCTGGTTGTTTATGTTTTAAGATCCCACATTCATGCTTGGAACATGGCACAGGGGTGATTGGATGAAAGAAAGATTTGGTTCAGCTCAATATATGGTTGAGTGGTACGTGGAAGTCTCTGACTTGGTTAGCTTTTGGATATGTTAGTAAGAGTTATCTTCCTATGGTGATTTATGAGCACTTGTACATGTTTATATATGGCTTTAATGATTGTTTTGTCATGGTTAATATTATGGTTATATGTTGGTTATAAGTATAGATCTAAAATGTGCTTTAGCTATGGCTTTGTTCAGGATTTGATAAGTATATGATGATTAATGAATGCATGGGCTAACAAGTGTTATTGCAGCTATTATGAGAAGGCATTAGACCTTCTTGGTGATTCTCAGATAAGTTTCAGACTCCTATGATCAGATATGCATTCATGACTTATAACTCACATGTTCATTATATGTTTGACAAAATGACTGTCATGGTTAGGTCTGTAATTAGGTAAAGTTCTTGTTCAAGTTTTATGTTTAGCATTGTCCTTATGTCATTTATCATTATGAGTCCGAGGCAATTCTAGGCAAGGGTCTCGAGGTTGGGCTGGAATTGTGGCTCAAATATCGGGACCACGGGCGCTAAACTGAGAAATTTATGTCACCTCTACATGGAGCAAGGCTTGTGAGTGCGATTGGACTCCTTCAACCACATGCAGGCAATGTCAAGGGTGCAGTTGGGAGTCTAGGTCATTGAAACAAAGTTCTAGCTCAGGGATTGACCACCTGGGGTGTTTGTTCAGCTCCTGGGTGATCTATATTCCCTATAGGATGTCATCTTGTGGTCAGTAAGTCTCAGTTGTAGGCCCCACTTCCTTAACTGGAGCTAGGAGGTTGGGTCATGTCATCGTGGCACTCTGTTTCACAATCACCTTGAGGGCCTGAAAAAGCAGGTAAGTGTGGGAGGGGGCATTGCAAGGTCAATATTGAGCGTAAATGGAACGTATGCTATAAGAAATGAAATTACATCAACAAGGTGATTGCATGACCACAAAATTTGCCATAACCATCAACGTTTCCTCAACTAAATACTACTAGAGTGGGAAAGCCTTCTTGGTCTGCACCTTTGTTTCTCCATGGAGTTATACAGTCGAGCTTCGATCTCACATGAAACTTGCTTAATGGAATGATAATTGTTCATTATTTCCACTTCTTAGTCATCAATTACAAGTTGAAGTGGTTTCTCAATGTCGAGTCAAGGTTGTTGCTATCATATGGTACTCTGCTTATGATTGGATTTTGGCCTCACCTGCTTTGCATGCTTCAAGTTTTCCTAGGGTGCCATGATGACATTTTGACTCCTTTCCAAATTTTCCATTTGATTCCATAAATAGACTATGGCCCAGTTTGTGAATGGAATTTATGTTGTACCAAGGCCATGAAACATTGCTTGCCTTATTGGGATGAAGGGTCAAGGCAAGTTTCTCCACCCATGTTCTCCATTACCCTCTAATAGACTAGCCTTGAGTTGGCATGCTCTACTGGCATGCCAATTAGCTTCTATGTTTTGGTTTCTTCGGATGTGGAAGAAAGATTTTTGTGGTATACCTTCCAATAACCTTATTATTTGTTGTAACAATATCTTGAGCTATTTATCCTTTTGCCATGTTCCCTTGTGTAAATTTTGAATTATTATGAGTGAATCCCCCAAAATAACTATATTTGTCATGTGCATTTCATTGGCCAAAATCAATTCTTGTAACTGTATAAATCACAAGAAGTTTGCTATTATCGATGAATTCAAATTGAAATCAAGAGATACAAATTTCTTCTACAATCTACAGAATAGAAAATCATAAGATAGAAACACATGCAATGGCATGCAACCATCAAAACACAAAGAACACAATGATTTACAGGGGAACCCAACTGGGAAAAATCCCTCTGCTGCTTTTCATTAATCATATGAGAATGAGAAACAATTACAATGTCAACTTCAAGCTCTGAAGCACACCCTGCACTAAAAAATTGTTCTCCTTCTAAATGAATATCTCTAACTAACACTTAGCCTATTCAAGTCCCCGTGTTCCTCCTATTTCCTTGCACAAATCCAAGGGAATTGATCAACTGCTTAATTGCCAAGCATATACACTCAATTAGCATACACTTGATATTTACAATGTGCCTTTTCCTCCACTCCAACTAGGAAATTTGAATTCCATGCATGTTTGGGCTATTTTTTGTTGATTAACTAGTTAACTGAGAGATGAGTGAGTTAACAACAATGATAACTACTCAATTGACCTTTAACTGACTCAACTAATGACTAGATCTCAGTTAACCGAGTTCAACTGAAAATAACTAAATTAGATCGCTAAATTTTAGCAATCACTACATGCATAACTCTACTCCAAGCCTACAAACTCGAATTTGTTTATCTAGCTAGGTGACAAGGCCATGTCACTCAAGCTAACTACAATCTAAGTCATCCTACTGATGTGGAAAATCGAATTTCTCCATTTGACTAAGGCACAAGTCAAATGGAGGCTTTTCTTGCTACATTTCTAACACTCCCTCTTAGCAAGAAAAGGGTTCTGCACCACCCCTATCCTGCACCTATGGAACTTGAATTTGCCTCTTAACAATGCCTTTGTCAAAATATTTGCATCTTGCTCCTCAGTGGGAATGTACTGCAACATCATGACTCTCCTTTGCACATAATCTCTCAAGCCATGGTACCTGATATCAATGTGCTTGGACCTGTCATTAAATATTGGATTCTTAGAGAGTTTGTTACAACTTTGATTATCACAATAAATCATTGTCGGATCCATCTCCTGACTTAAAATACCAACAAGAATTTTCCTCATCCATATGGAATCGCATGTTGCTTAACTTGCAGCCATGTACTTGGCCTTTGCTGAGTTGAGTACCACAGACCTCTGTTTCTTGATATACCAGGAAATAGTTGCAAACCCAACACTAAAGATAACTCTTGAAGTACTATTTTTGTCTAATGGGCTCCCTGCCCAATCTGCATCAGTGAAGCCTTGGAGCTTCACACCATGTACCTTTCCAGTGAAGCTTGGTAGGCTTCACCATAAACTGACTCAGTTGATTAACTGCATAACATATGTTAGGCCTTGTGTTCACCAGATACATCAAGGAACCCACCAGCTGTCTCTAAATGGTAGCATCTACTGCCTCTCCCAAAGAAGCATTCTCCTCCCTTCAGTTTGTAGCTAGATGAGTGTCCATCGATTTCCAGTCCTACATATGAAATCTCTGGAGTATTTCAGAGGAGTACTTCCCCTGACTCACAGATAACTGTCCATCTCCCTGCCATACCTCCAACCTAAGGAAGTAATGCATCAAGCGCATATCCTTCATCTTGAATTCTCTTGCAAGGTTCGCCTTGCAAGAGTGTATCAATTGCTTATCCCTTGTAAGTATCAAGTCATCAACATATAATACCAAGATAAGCAACTTGCCATCTACCACAATGTGATAAATATTGGCATCTGCTTCACTTTTGGTGAAGCCCAATCTAGTGAGATATGTGTCAATCTAAGTGTACCATGCTCGGGGTGCCTATTTGAGACCATAAAGGAATCTCCTGAGTCTACACATATGTGTCTCCCTATCATATGTCTCAAACCCCTCTAGTTGCTCTATGTAAATCTCTTCCTCAACCACTCCATTGAGGAGGGAAACCTTCACATCCATCCGATGGATCTTCCACCCCATCTGCGTAGCTAATGTTAGAATGGTTTTGATTGAGAAATATTTCTCCACAGGGGAAAATGTTTCCTCATAGTCAACTCCCTCTATCTGTGAGAATCCTTTTGCCACAAATATGGCCTTGTACTTGTCAATGATCCCATCAGCTACATGCTTCAATTTGTAAATCCATTTGGAACCAACGACTCAATTTCTCTATGGTCTCAACACCACCTCCCATACACTGTTCTTCATGATGGAGTCATACTCCTCCATCATGGCATCAACCTACACTGGTTGAGAAACTGCTTCCTCAAATGAGGAAGCCTCTAACTCAATGAGTTTTGTCATGAGAGCCATATAACTAACGTATCTGTCTGGTGACCTCCTCTACCTGCTCAAGGATGTAGGAGCTCCCACATGCTCCCTAACATCATGCACCAACCTGTCAGTCTCTCTGGTTCTCTTACTCCCCTCTCTGGAAGATTATGGTTGAGTGGGTGCCTCCACTCGTCCTCCTCTCTGCTCCTCCATATGTAGTTGAACCACAACATCATGAATCTCTGTTTGAGGCTCCTCCTTTGGTGGGATACTCAACTCTAATTCTAGAGAGCATCTCATAGCCTTATCCTCATCAAATTTGACATCTCTCCTCACCACTATCATTATGAGTGAGGGAAAATACACCCAGTAATTATTTTGTATCCCTGTGTATCCTACAAAGACTCTCATCTCAGTTGTAGGCCCCAATTTCTTCCCACTATCCTTTGAGACATGACAATACACAGTAGCTCCAAAAATTTGAAAATGGGATACATTTGGCATTCTCCCATAAAAAGCTTCTTCTAGTGTGATCATGCCAATTATTCTGTGAGGGCTTGTGTTCTACAAATAAATTGTGGTGTTGTATGCTTATGCCCATATATGTAATGACAACCCTTGAACATGCAACATGCCTCTTGCTGCTCCCACTATGTTTATGTTTTTCCTTTCAACCACCCCATTTTATTGTGGGTTATGAGGTGCTATCAGTTCTCTTCTAATACCCTCTTTAGCACAATTTTTTTTTAAACGTGTTAGATACAAATTCTCCTCCATTATCACTTCTCAAGTCTTTTAATTTCTGACTAGTCTCCTTTTCAACCAATGCTTTAAATTCAACAAATTTGGAAAAAACTTCGTCCTTTTTCCTCATGAAGAAGATCCAACATTTTTTAGAAAAGTCATCAACAAAAATCACATTGTACCCGTGTTTTGTTGTAGAGGCTATAGAAAATGGCCCACATACATCAAAGTAGACTCACTCCAAGATTGCTCCACCTCTGCTATCATGGCCCTGGAAGGTGTATTTGACATATTTCCCAAGTGTGCATCCCTTGCAGACATCATGCTGGTCAAGGGTGCATTTCGGGAGACTAGTGATAATCTGCTGCATGATTTTCAAGGCCCCATGGTGTGAGTGTCCCATGCGCCTGTGCTAGAATTCTCGAACAACTCGACTCTTCACATTTTATGCCTTGCTACTCAGTGCAACACAAGCATCCACCTCTAGTTTGTAAAGATTTTTCACTCTAACTCCAATCTATTTCACTTACCCTGCAGCTACATGATTTAAAAAGCTTTGCCCTTGTTGAACACAATATCATAACCTTTGTCCTCCAATACAACTACAAAAATCAAATTCTTCTTCACCTCAAGTACATACATAACATATTTCAGATGAAGATGGGAGCCTAACTCCATCTTAAAAGTGATGGTACCAATTCCTTTGGTACTATACCTCCCTGTAGAAATTATGGTGTAGACTTGCAACTACTCATGAAGTTTTAATCAAAATCACAAGACACAAACCTACTCTATTACTCTGCAGAAGTTAATTAACAATTTAGAACAAAAAATTCAAACATGTAATAAGAAATAACACACATGCACACAATATTTTTCCTGGGGAAAGTAATCTGCTAAAAACTCCAATGCATGCTTGCATTGATTTGATGAATAGAGATGTATTACAAATGCTTTGCTCAACTGAGCACAAACTCCAAGTGCATAACCTATCTCTCTGCTCACTGAGATGCTATGACCCATACTTAGTCAAATTTTGCCTTTGCTTGAGCCCCTATTTCCTTGCACAATTCCTTGAGAAATTAGGCCCCTATTGTTGAGTCCCAAACCTGAACTTCCCTATATACCTTTTTAGCCTTCTTTTCCATTTACTTCATCCACCAAGCTGCCAAATCATTGCATATTAGTCTAAAAAGAGCTTATGAAATGGTTTCCTAACTATGTTTATGACTGTTGTTTGATTTAGATTTTTGTTCAAGCAGCTGCGGAAACTTGTCACTTTCCGCAGCCAGCTCAAGTTTCCGCAACCATTTTGTTAAAGACTATGTTACAGGTGTCCAATGGAGAAACCGGCCACATGGGCAAGCTGCAAGTGACATGTACATGGAGTGTGTCCCCTCAGTTCAGCCAAATCACTCATAAACGGTCATGGTCAAAGACGGTCAAAGGAAGGGCCAAACCAAGAGTCTTGCGGTGGCACGGCTCTGTTTTGCCCACGTGAAGGTTTGCGTGGCACGATCCTCAATTTCCGGAGGTATTGGCACACCTGTAGATCAACCCGTGAACTGAATCGAGCAGCCACCACTCCATGGATTTAACTGTCATGATTACCATAACGCTAGATCTCAGGCCGTGGAGATTTACGTGTCTCTTTGGCAGCGTAGAATCTAGGAATTAGTTGCAGCATTTTCACTTATAAATAATGTGTTGGTATACGCTCGATAGTTAGCTTTGCAGATGTAATTTTGACTGTTGTTATAAGCCCATTGTACTGTGCTTTACTTTGTCTTATTACTGCACTTTAATATATGAGAAGACAACATTCCTGAATTCGATTTGTGACTGAGTATTGACTGGCTGAGGTTGCAGAGGGCCCCTGTACACCAAAGCTTTGTATAGTTTCTTACTTGCTTTCATTTACTGCTTTTGTAATCATTAGCTTGTATATATTATGTTGTTCTGATGTTCATGGTTAACTGCTGTCCATATTTCCTTTTATGTTAACTGTTAGCTGATCAGTGCTTTTCTTACAGGTTTTTGTAGGCAGCCCGGGCAAATTTACATATTTTTAAAGACTACTGACATGAGATCATCTTGTCATTTCTGCTGATTTTCATTTACTGAGTTTTAATTCCAGCATTGTCATTTCTTTCAGTTTTGCTTTGCTTATTTACTTTTCTGCCACTTAGACATCATATTACTCATCTGTTTATGATTTCCTTTCTATAGCCAAGCGACTCAATTAGTGAGGAATCAGAATATTACTTGTTGTAGTATGATTTAGTTTGCTTTCCTGCAAGTTAGAGATTGAATTACTTATGTCATTTTCAAGAATTGAAATATGAATGAGTAGTTAAATCTTAGTTTCCTTTTATGCAATTTGATTTCCTGCAATTTAGATATCATATTACTCAGCTTGTTTATGATTACTTCCTATAGCCGGAGCGAGTCGAAAGGTGAAGGGTCAGAATGTGGGTTGAAGTAGTGTGATTTAGTTTGCTTTGCTTTCAGTCTTTGAATTGCTTTGAGTTCAGTTTTTATTTTCTTTTTCATACAACAGTAAGGATACTGGGCCATTATCACTAGTTCACTGTTTTGGCACATTTATTTCCTTTTGAGAATTGATTTCATCACAGTCAGTTTGAAACCTTCTTTTTGAGAACTTTAAAGTTTGGAAAATCATTGTAGAAATCACCATTACCATCCATACTTAACTTTCAATTTCGCCATCTCACACTAGGGAATCCATAGAAGATAAACCCAAAAACAAACTAAAAAAACTCAAAAACGACAAAAGACTAAGAAAACGGTTATCTTGCACATACAGTGCACTTCACTTCAGCAGTTTATGGCTCCCAGATTGACATTTTAAATAGAAATTTAGGACACACTAAATTGACCAAACATTTTGGCGTCGTTGCCGGGGAAGTGAAACTAGGTAGCCAATTTCTTAAAAAAAAACACAAGAAAATTTCAAGGAAGGAAAATTGATAACCTCTCAAAGTATGCTCTCCTCTTGCACTTAGTGTGAACTGGAGGATCAGAAAAGAGAAAGTTATTGGTTTAATAATTTCTTTAGTATGCTCTCTTCTTGCACATAGAGTGACCTGGAAGATTAGAAAGAGAATTATTAGCCTGACTTGAAGAAAAAAAAAAATGACATGCATAGAGCAAGAGATTCTAGGGGAAGGTTTTTAGCTAGGGCAAAAAGTTCAATTTTTACAACTCCATCTACTTCAAGGAATAGACAAAAGACACCTCCATCATCTCCAACTCACACTCTTAGCCTTAGGATTCCTGGAATTCAAGAGGTAGTAGTTGAATTAGGGGACTCTCCCACACCATCCATCGAATCTGAATTAGGAAAAGATCCTTTCTTTCCTTCTACAGGGAGACACATTGTAATTGAAGAAGTAGAATCACCTGAGGAAGAAGAGGGAGAAATTCCTCCTTGATCGCCATTAGTAGAGGAACCAGAGGACTCTGAAGTCTCTGAGGAAGCTATCATGACAGAGGAGGTAGTAAACAGATTTGGTAGAGGTAGAGGTAGAGGAGGAGGAGGAGGAAACAATGGAGGAGGTAGAGGTAACAATGGGGGAAACAACGATGGAGATAACTCATTCGGATTTCCTATAATCGATGAGGATTCTCGAGCAACAATGAAAAACATTTCACCATCTGTCCTCCCAAACTTTCATGGGTTAAGAAATGAGGATCTTGAAACATTTCTATTTGAGTTTGAGGTCGTGTGTAGAACTTATGATTATCTGGAAGACTCTCAAAAACTCAAACTGTTTCCTTCAACATTGAAAGGAGCTGCTTTGAAATGGTTCATGGGATTACTCACTCAATCCATTAGGACTTGGAATGATATGAAACAAACATTTTTGGATAGATACCTGGACTATTGTATGCCCACTAATCACAAGGATGAAGTATTCAAAATGGTGCAAAGAGAGGATGAAAACTTGAAGGATTTACTTGAAAGATTCTAATACAACCTGAAAAGAGCAAAAATGAGTAACTTAGATGAGGAAACCTTGAAAGCCCTTCTATTAAAAGCCATTAGAGATGAATGGGTAGATATTTTGAACATGATGGGAAAAGGAGATATATCTCAACTTCCACTTCATGATATAGCAGAGCTTTGTGTCCATCTCTCAAGGGGAAAATCTAAAACTGGAAAAGGGCCTAGAGATCCTTCTCTCATTAGAGCAAACAAATCTGCAACTGGATCAGTAAGTAGGGCTGAGATTGGCAACATGCTTGATGAATTCAAAACTGATATCTTAGGGAGTCTTAGTGAGCAACTAGACACCCTTAAAATACAAAATAAGCAAAAAGCAGAAGCTGAAGCTTTGGCCATCTTTTGCCCAAAATGTAGAAAGAAACATGCTCTAAGGGAATGTCCCTTGGATGCAAAAGTTGTAGAAACATGTGTGATTTGCTCAGAAAACCATGAGACCAAGGATTGTCCTTCAATTCCTGGGCTCAAAGCTGTCTTTCAAGAAGATCCGAATACAATTGAGTCTCTCTGTTTTGTTGCAAGGAGACCTTAGCAGGGGCAACAAAACCAAGGGTTTAACAACTCTATGAACTTTCAAACCCCACCAAATTGGAATCCTTGGCAACAACCTTGGTCCCAACCTCAAAATCCTTTTCAATCATGGGTACAAGGTATGCAAAATCCTTATGGGATATTTGCTCAATTTTATCAATATCCTCCATCTTTTCAAAACCAACAAGCTCCACAACTTCCAAATCAAAATCCACAACTATCATTGCCATTTCCACAACAACAACAACCTTCTCAACAGAATCCAAATTCTCAACTCTTGCTTCCATTCCAACAGAAGCCAAATCAACTTCCTTCCCAGCCATTGCAAAACCCCAATAATAAAAACCCTCAAAATGCTTACATGGTAGAAGGTCAACAATTTCCTACCTATATGATTGTTCCTCTCAATGATGTACAACTCAGATCTGGTAGAGTTTTAGATAAACCTTCTATAGATGCCCAAAAGCAAAGAATTTATGAGGAAGATTCTCTTGAAGCCAATAAAGGTTCTGAAGCATCTCTTCAAAACCCAAGCACTCAAAAAGAAAAAGAAAAAGAGTCAACCCCCACAACTCCTATAGTTAAGCAACCTGCATCTTCATCCACACCTCCTTTTCCTGAAAGATTACAAATTGACAAAGGGGTGGAAAAACAAATCTTGTTGCCTGACTATGATTTTCTAGACGAATTAAAGAATGTTTGTATCAAGATTCCCTTGTTACAAGACATTAGAGAGATTCCTATTCTAGCAAAAACAATAAAGGAGTTGAGTCTTAAAAGACCAGGAAGGAAACCAAGAGATACAAGAAGAATCCACCTGGTAGGAAAAATTGCAGATATCATGATGGGAAAAATTACTATGCAGAAGTATGTAGATCCCGGTAGTCCAATTGTCAAAACACATATCAATGGGGTATAAATTCCAAATACTTTGATTGATTTAGGGGCTGTTATCAACATTATGAGTAGACAGACTATGGAACAGCTAAAACTTCCTAATCTTCTTTTTACACCTACTTTACTGCAACTTGCAGATCGATCAATTATCAAACTAGATGGTGTATTAGAAGACATTTCGGTCTCCTTAGACTCTTGGGAATATCCAGTAGATTTCATGATTTTAACTCCCAAGAGTAATTTAGGAGGACACCCTCTCATCTTAGGAAGACCTTGGCTAGTCACAGCTGATGCTTTTATCAGTTGTAGGTCTGGGGATATGTATATTTCTGATGGTAATTCAACAAAGAAATTCAATCTGTATCCTCCAGCAAAAGAAGTTACAAAAATAGGAGATAATGAGTGGGTTGATGATGAGGATACTATACAACCTGTCTTTACCATTGCTGAAATCAGTGAAGATAGTCAAATTCTGAACACATTAGAAAACTTTGAAACATCTTCAGAATATGACCACACACAATTTCAGTTAGATTCTGACATTGAGTATCTATCATCTAGACAAATGTCTCTTTTCTCTATGGAAGAGTTTGGTAGTTCCGCCATTGAGATCTTTCCAAGTAAAACATTGAATATCAACAAAAACTTGGAAAGATCACAACAAGGAGAGCTAACCAAAATCTTGTAAAAACATTCTACTGCATTTGCATGGGAGTATACTGATATGAAAGGTATTGACCCTAAGACTTGCATTCATCACATCTACATCGAGGAAAACAGTAGACCAATCAGATAACCTCAGAGAAGGATGAATCCAAACCTTAGGGAGATAGTGAAAGAAGAGCTCCAAAAACTACTCAATGTAAACTTCATTTATCCAATTTCAGATAGCCGATGGGTTTCTCCTTTGGTTATAGTACCTAAAAAGAATGGTAAATGGAGGGTATGCATTGATTACAGGGAATTGAACAAAGCAACTTTGAAAGATCACTTTCCTTTACCCTTTATCGATCAGGTATTAGATACTTTAGCAGGCAAAAAGTATTTTTCATTCTTGGATGGTTTTAGTGGCTATAATCAGATTCAGGTAGCACCTGAAGATCAGGATAAGACCACATTTACCTGTCCATGGGGAAATTTTGCTTACCGAGTACTTCCTTTTGGATTATGTAATACACCCGCAACATTTCAAAGGGCAGTACTAGGAATCTTTTCTGATCTAATCCATGATTGTGTAGAGGTTTATATGGATGATTTTACAGTTTATGGTAATTCATTTGAAGAGGCATTAGAGAATTTGGAAAAATTCCTTATAAGGTGTAAAGAAACAAACCTTTCGTTGAGTCATGAAAAATGCTTTATGATGTTTACTGAAGGGATTGTTTTAGGACATCATATTTCAGGGGATGGGATTAAAGTTGATAGATCAAAAGTTGAAGTCATCTCCAAGTTGCCTATTCCAAATTGTCAGAAAGATGTTAGAAGTTTTCTTGGATTTACTGGATACTATAGAAGATTTATTGAAAACTTCACCAAAATAGCATCTCCACTCTTCAAATTACTTACAAAAGATTGTGAATTCAAATGGGATCCTAATTGCCAATCTGCATTTGAAACTTTGAAAACAAGAATATCTGAAGCACCCATTCTGAGAGGGCCAAATTGGAAACTTCCTTTCCATATTTCTACAGATGCTTCAGATACAGCTCTAGGAGCTGTGTTGGGTCAAAAGGATTTAGTTCCTTATGCCATTTACTACACCAGTAAAAATTTGACTCCCACCGAATTAAACTATACTGTGACTGAAAAATAATTCTTAGTTGTTGTTCATGCAATCAATAAGTTTAGACATTATATAACATGCTATGAAACTTTTGTCCATACTGATCATTCTGCAATTAGATATCTAATGAACAAACCTGTTACTAATGGCAGAGTTACAAGATGGCTCTTACTTTTACAAGAATTCAATATTACTGTGTTGGATAGACCAGGGAAACAAAATACAATAGCTGATTTCTTGTCTAGAATCCAAAATACTAATGAAGATTCTCCTGTAGAGGATAAGTTTCCAGATGAATATTTATTTGCAGTAACTACTAAGACTCCTTGGTATGCAGATATTGCTAACTATTTGGTTACAGGGAAGCTACCTCCACATTTATTTCCTAGTGAAAAAAGAAGAATTATTCAGGAGAGTTCGAATTATTCATGGATTTCTAATGAATTGTTTAAAACAGGGCTAGATTGTGTGATCAGAAGATGTGTTCGGGAAGATGAAATGCCTGACATCCTCAAAGCATGTCATGATGAACCATGCGGTGGACACTTTGCTGACAAAAGGACGCCCTATAAAATCCTTTCTTTAGGATATTATTGGCCTTCCTTTTTCAAAGATGTAAAACAATATGTCAGAAGGTGTGACAGCTGCCAAAGAGTTGGGAGACCGACTCTTTCAAATGAAATGCCATTACAACCACAGGTACTCATCGAACCCTTTGAAAAATGGGCTTTAGATTTCATTGGACCCATTAATCCACCATCTAAACAGAAGAAGTATATATTGGTATGCACTGATTATGTCACTAAATGGGTAGAAGCCAAAGCATTGCCTTCTGTCACTGAAAATTCAGTTGTTCATTTTCTTTATGAGGATATTTTTACTCATTTTGGTGTCCCAAGAAAAATTGTGACAGATCAGGGAAGTCAATTTACATCTAACTTGATGGAGAAGCTGATGGAAGAATACAAAATCAAGCACAGAAAATCTACTCCTTACCATCCACAAGCAAATGGCCAAGTGGAGTCTACAAACAAAGTTCTTGAGAGCATCATCACCAAAATTGTCCATCTACACAGAAGAGATTGGGCAGAGAGGCTTCCTGAAGCCTTGTGAGCCTACAGAACTACATGGAGGAATACAACAGGACATTCTCCCTATGAACTTGTTCATGGGAAAGAAGTCCTGCTCCCCATTGAGTTTCAAGTCAAGACTTTCAAGATGGCAGTCCAGTTGGTGATGAATCTATCAGAAGCCCAAAAGCACAGAATGGAGCAGTTGAATGAGCTAGATGAGATCAAACAAGAAGCAATTTTAAGGACTGATCTAGTTCAACATCAAAGAGCTAAGTGGCATGACAGATATATCAAAGAGAAAAAGTTTCAAGAGGGAGATTGGGCGCTATTGTTTGATTCCAAGTTTAAAGATTTCAAAGGTAAATTTCAGACCCATTGGCTTGGGCCATATGAGATTGACAAAGTCTTTAACAATGGAGCGGTAAGAATCAAGACCATTGATGAATTTCAGACTCCTTTTATTGTGAATGGCCACCGATTGAAAATTTATCATAAGCCACTCTCAAAAGAGGAATTTGTCAAAATGTTCCAAGAGAATTCTGCAATAAGGCTGGTGAAGAAGAATCCTTCTTCCCCACCAGCCTAGCCCTTGTTTCTTTGAGTTAAAAAAAAAAAAAAAAAAAAAAAAAACAAACAACAACAACAACAACAACAACAACAACAAAAAACAAAAAACAAAAAAGAACAAAAAAAATTGTATAAGCCTGAAAACCAATCATAGATTGGCGGTCTTATACAGAAAATATAGAGTGAAAATCAGGGACACCTGACACTCTATATTTTCCAAAAAAAAAATCTCTCCTCTCCTTCTTTTTCCATCTTCACTCCACCTCATTTGCCATTTCACTCCATCTCCATCTCATTCTCATTTTCATTTCACTTCACTCCGCTTCACTTTCACTCCATTCCACTCATTTCATTTTCATTTCATCAATAAAAGTCCCTTTCAGGACTATTTTCACTCAGTTAGTTCTTTTCTAACTATCTTTGTTCAGCTAAGTGGGTGTTGTCCCAGTTTCCGCAGCTAGAAACGATTTCCGCAGCTACCACCACTCTGTTTTTCAAATTCACAGTCAAAATGTTAGTGCAGTAATCATGAAAATGCAGGTGTAATTGAGCAAATGCTATGAAGACATGGAGCATCTCCAAGACATCAAGGAAGAGCAGTTGGTTAAAAGCTATGAGCAAGAAATGACAAAGTTTCCAAAGGTATGAGCAATTTTTTTTATCAAATAGCAATTAAAGTCATGATTATGCATAGTTATCAAACCATAAAAGTTCTACTATGTGCAATGATTCGGTACGATAGCTCCATTACCCACTCCTATTCCACGATATTACTCCACACACCATGCATTCATTTCTTAACGGTCTCATGATTGATTTTCGGGTTTAAACTCAAGTTGACTGCACTTTCATTTGCCACCTGTACTCATGAGATGTGACCAATCCCATTACGGCTCCTCTCCACCGCATTTCCCGCAGCCATCCATTAAAACGTGTGATATTTCGTACGCAACCATTAATTCAAAAAAATCTCGACTCCACTCCGTTCACTTACCATTTTATTAAGATCATCCTCTTCACATACACGCATTTCAATTTGTGAACTCATTTGCGGCTGCTCATCCTCTGTTCCGCCTGTAATCCGAAGCATTCCCGTTACCTACTACCGATTGCAGCCACTGCATTTTACCATAAACCCTGCAACCGAGCTACCTTCCCTCTGCTAAACCCTCACACGCAATTGAATCCTCAGTTGAAATTCAAAACAGAGGAAGGAATGGGAAAACTACTAAGGGCAGAACCAGAAGGACCGAAATATTTAGAAGGTTACCCTCAAGCAAAAGATTTGCTGAAGAAAGCCAAATGGTTACGCTTCATCCAAAAGTTTAAAGGCTATAATAAAGAGGTAACCAAAGCTTTTGCACGGTCTTTCGATGGCCAAATGGTGGAGATTGGAGACTTGAAGCTCACGGTGACTGAAACAACAGTAGCAGCTGCCACAGGCTTACCCCAGGAAGGTGAGCGATGGTTCAAAAACAAAAGCGTGGATGAATAGGCATGGAGAATTATGCTAAGAAACCCAGGTATGGACACCACTGTGTTTACTAAAGGAATTCTTGTTCATGCATTGAAGGAAGAATGGGCCAGTCTGCTGTTAGTTATCCAAAAATTTGTCACTTGTGAAGGACACTTTGGTTCAATGTACATGTACCATGCTAGACTGTTGATGAATTTCTTAGAGAATCAGACTCTTAATTTGCCTTATTTCTTACTGTTGAGTTTGAAGAAGATGAGTATTACAGTCCAAAAACACATAGGCAATATAGAACCTCATCTATATCATCATGGACTTGTAAAAATTCTCATTGAGGACCAACTAAAGAAAAACAAAGATACCTGGGAACAATTCTTGATAAGAAACTACTTTCAAGAGCCATCTAAGGCCTCTGAAAGTAGTACACCAAAGACACCAAGAAAAAGTAGGAGAAAAGAAAAGAGTACCATAGTCCAAGACTCCCCTACTACAGAAACTCAAGAAGTTGGTCAAAAAGAAAAAGAGAACAGAACTAAAGACAAGAAACAGAGAAAAGAGAAAGGCAAAAGAACCATCCAAGAAGTCTACCAATCACCTGAGCCATCCATAGAAGAGGATTATCAACCACTGTCAGAGAGATTAGTGCATCTTCAAGAACAGGCTGCCATAGCAAAGAAAAAGGAAAAAGGGAAACAGAGTATACAAGAAAGGAGTACTAGTCCACCATACTTAAGGAGAAGCACCAGGCTAAGAGGAAAGGGGAGTAAAACACAAATAAAACGGCCCCACTTCATTGACTTGGGTGGAGAGACACCTGAGAAACCTCCAGCTGGCCGTAGTCCACCTCGTCCTCAGCCAAGCATTGAAACTAGTCCTCCACATGATGAAAGCCCTTCTCGGCCAGAGCTAGAGAGCAGTCCTCCTCCTCCACAAGATTTTGAACTCAGTCCAAGAAAGACACCTGAAGTAGATCCCAATCAACAGGAGGTATATGACTACTTGGAATCTTTAGAAAAATCAGCTGCAGGTCCGAGTACCACTCTGCCACCAGATGCACAAGTTCAGTCCTTAAAGCAGGAGGTATTTGAATTAGAGGTCCTAAACAGGCATATCAAGCAAGAAAATGAAGCACTCAAGGAGCAGAGCAAAGTAGATAAAATTATTCATGATAACACTATGCTTCATTTGGGACTATGGCAAAAGAAAAACAAGAAACTGAAGAAAAAGTGCAAAAAGTTGAGCAGAGCATTGATCAATCTCAAATTCAGATGTCTAATAAGGAAACCCAGGATGGTGGTAGCACCAAAGAAGAAGAAAAGAGGGCTAGATGTCCTAGCAGAAGCTTCAGAACATATGGATTAGAGGGGAATGACTAAATTTTGGTTGCATGAGGACATGCAACACCTTCACAGTGGGGGTATGTTGAGTCCCAAACCTGCACTTCCCTATATACCTTTTCAGCCTTCTTTTCCATTTACTTCATCCACCAAGCTGTCAAATCATTGCATATTAGTCTAAAAAGAGCTTATGAAATGGTTTCCTAACTATGTTTATGACTGTTGTTTGATTTAGATTTTTGTTCAAACAGCTACGGAAACTTGTCACTTTCCGCAGCCAGCTCAAGTTTCCGCAGCCATTTTGTTAAAGACTATGTTACAGGTGTCCAATGGAGAAACCGACCACATGGGCAAGCTGCAAGTGACATGTACATGGAGCGTGTCCCCTCAGTTCAGCCAAATAACTCATAAACGGTCATGGTCAAAGATGGTCAAAGGAAGGGCCAAACCAAGAGTCTTGCGGTGGCACGGCTCTGTTTTTCCCACGTGAAGGTTTGCGTGGCACGATCCTCAATTTCCGGAGGTATTGGCACACCTGTAGATCAACCTGTGAACTGAATCGAGCAGCCACCACTCCATGGATTTAACTGTCATGATTACCATAATGCTAGATCTTAGGCCGTGGAGATTTACGTGTCTCTTTGGCAATGTAGAATATAGGAATTAGTTGCAGCATTTTCACTTATAAATAACACGTTGGTATACGCTGGATAGTTAGATTTGCAGATGTAATTTTGACTGTTGTTATAAACCCACTGTACTGTGCTTTACTTTGTCTTATTACTGCACTTTAATATATGAGAAGACAGCATTCCTGAATTCGATTTGTGACTGAGTATTGACTGGCTGAGGTTGCAGAGGGCCCATGTACACCAAAGCTCTGTATAGTTTCTTACTTGCTTTCATTTACTGCTTTTATAATCATTAGCTTGTATATATTACGTTGTTCTGATGTTCATGGTTAACTGCTGTCCATATTTCCTTTTATGTTAACTGTTAGCTGATCAGTGCTTTTCTTACAGGTTTTTGTAGGCAGCCCGGGCAAATTTACATATTTTTAATGACTACTGACATGAGATCATCTTGTCCTTTCTGCTGATTTTCATTTACTGAGTTTTAATTCCAGCATTGTCATTTCTTTCAGTTTTGCTTTGCTTATTTACTTTTCTGCCACTTAGACATCATATTACTCATCTGTTTATGATTTCCTTTCTATAGCCAAGCGACTCAATTAGTGAGGAATCAGAATATTACTTGTTGTAGTATGATTTAGTTTGCTTTCCTGCAAGTTAGAGATTGAATTACTTATGTCATTTTCAAGAATTGAAATATGAATGAGTAGTTAAATCTTAGTTTCCTTTTATGCAATTTGATTTCCTGCAATTTAGATATCATATTACTCAACTTGTGTATGATTACTTCCTTTAGCCGGAGCGAGTCGAAAGGTGAAGGGTCAGAATGTGGGTTGAAGTAGTGTGATTTAGTTTGCTTTGCTTTCAGTCTTTGAATTGCTTTGAGTTCAGTTTTTATTTTCTTTTTCATACAGCAGTAAGGATACTGGGCCATTGTCACTAGTTCACTGTTTTGGTACATTTATTTCCTTTTGAGAATTGATTTCATCACAGTCAATTTGAAACCTTCTTTTTGAGAACTTTAAAGTTTGGAAAATCATTGTAGAAATCACCATTACCATCCATACTTAACTTTCAATTTCGCCATCTCACACTAGGGAATCCATAGAAGATAAACCCAAAAACAAACTAAAAAACGACAAAAGACTAATAAAACGATTATCTTGCACATACAGTGCACTTCACTTCAGCAGTTTACGACTCCCGGATTGACATTTTAAATAGCAATTTAGGACACACTAAATTGACCAAACACCTATTATTTAGGATTTTCTCCAAAATGGATTGCACAATTCCCAGGGTTGATCATCTGACTGCATGCAACACATGTACACTAAAGACTAGTCTACCACTGATGTTACACTGCCTTGGAATCCCCACCATAACTGGGGAACTCGAATTCTCTGCATGCACTAACTATTTTGGGTTGATTGATCAATTAATTGGATGATCATTGAGTTTTACTGAAGGCCCACTGCACAACTGACCTTCCACTAGTTCCCCCAACAATGAGAACTAGTTTAACTGAAAACAACTTGAGATAACTGACCTTGATTGTTACAAATTAGCAATCACACATGCTTAATTGAACTCTAACTCCTCCAACTCAAATTTACTGAGTAAATTGGGTGACACAAGCCATGTCACACAAGTTAATTGCATCCAAGTTTTCTGCTGATGTGGAAATTCAATTTTCTCAATTTAATCAAGGAAAAATCAATTGATAATTTATTGCTGCATTTTTCAACACTCCCTCTCAACAAGAAATGGATTATCAAACACCCCTATCCTACACCTATGGAACTCGAACTTCCCTCTTGACAAGGCCTTTGTCACAATGTCATCATCTTGTTCCTGTGTCAGAATGCATTATAGCAACATTATCCGCCTCTGCACAAGTCTCGTAAATGGGATACGGATATTTATATGTTTGGATCGATCGTGAAATAAAGGATTCTTAGAGATCTTGATGCAACTTTGATTATCAAAGTAGATCACAGTTGGATCCATCATCCGAACAAATAGTCCCACAAGTATCTTCTCATGTAGATCGCCTCACATGCTGCTTGATTTGCAGCCATGTATTTTTCTTCTGCCAAGCTAAGTGCCACAAATATTTGCTTCCTGTTGTACTAGGAAATAACTGCAAACCCAACATTGAAACTCCACATGATGTACTCTTTCAGTCTGATGGACTCCCCACCCAATCTGCATTTGTGAAGCCACACAAATTCACTCCCTTTCTCCGTTTGTACCATAGTCTACACTGGGTAGTGCCTTTAAGGTACCATAAGACATGCTTTGCTGCCTTCCAAAATAATTTGGTCAACCTAACCACAACTTGGCTGAACTAGTTGGATGCATAACACATATCTGAATGTTTGTTCACAAGATACATCAGTGAACCTATTAGCTGCTGATAAATGGTAGCATCCACTTCCTCACCTGAGGTGGCATCCTCCTTCCTCCAATTGTTAACTACAGGTGTCTCCATGGGTTTACAACTCTCTATGCGAAACTTCTATAGTATCTCATTTGCACACTTGCCTTGAGAGACAAACAGTTCCCCATCACTTTGCCATACTTCCAACCCGAGGCAGTAGTGCATGAGACCCATGTCTTTCATTTCAAATTACCGTGCAAGGTCCTCCTTGCAAGATCTTATCAGCTACTCATCACCAGTTAAAGTTAAATCATCAACATATAAGACAATAATAAGTAATTTACCTTCTACCAAGATGTGATAGAGGTTTGCATCTGCTTCACTTTTGGTGAAGCCCAAACCAGTGAGATAGCTATCGATCCTGGTGTACCAAGCATGGGGTGCTTATTTGAGATCGTACAACGCTTGCTTGAGTCTTCACACATGAGACTCCCGATCAAATGTCTCAAAAGCTTCTAGTTGCTTGACATACACCTCCTCCTCATAACTCCATTGAGAATATTGTTTTTACATCCATCTGGTGGATCATCCACCCCATTTGCGCAATCAGAGCAAGAATTGATCTAATGGATGAGTACCTTGCTACAAAAGCAAGGGTCTCCTCATAGTCAACTCCCTCAACTTGAGAGTAACCCTTGGCCACAAATATGTCCTTGTACTTCTATATGCTTCCGTTTGTTGCATGCTTAATCTTGAAGATCCATCTTGAACCCACAACTGATTTATCTGTTGGTCTCGGGATCACTTCCCAAACATTATTATTTACAATGGATTCGTAATGCTCACCATTGCATCAACCCATACAAGTTTCTATACTGCTCCCTTGAAAAAAGATGGCTCAGTCTCTACAAACTCAATCATTAGAGCTATATAGCCAGTGTACCGATCAGGTAACCTCCTCTCCCCGTGCAAATTTAAAGGAGATCCCACATTCTCTCTCTCATCATGCATAAGTATATCAACTTCCCTGGTTCTCTTCTTGCCTTCTCTGGATGGTTCTACTTGAGTGGATGTCTCCATTCTATGCTCCTCTACTTGTGGCTGCTCCACAACTTCTTGAGGCTCCTCCTTTGGAGCTAAAAGCTCATTTTCTAGTGGGATCTGAAGCTCCCTCTCAAGAGAGCACTGCATGGTTTTCTCCTAATCAAATTTTACATCCCTTCACACAATTGTCATTCTGAGGGATGGCAAGCACACATGGTAGTTGTGGGGAGTTTTCTTGTAACCCGCAAATACCCCCACTTTTGATGTTGCCTCAAGCTTCTTCCTTGATTCTTTGGAGACATGGAAGTAAATAGAGGCTCAAAAAAGTTCTAAAGTGCGACACATCCAACTTTCTCCCCAAGAAAGCCTCCTCCAATGTAATCATGCCCAGAATCCGATGAGGACTCCAGTTCTACAAATAGACTGTTGTGTGCATGCTTCAACCCACAAATTTAAAGGTAGGCCTTGTTCATGCAACATCTCCCTCACTGCTCCTATAATTCTACGGTTCTTCCTCTCAGCCACCGCGTTTTGACGTGGGTTGTTGTCAACTCTTGTCGAATGCCTTCTTTTGCAAATAAATTTTTAAATTCATTCGACACGTACTCACCTCCATTATCACTCCTGAGAGCCTTCACCTTCTTTCCAGTTTCTTTCTCAACCAATGCCTTGAATTCTACGAACTTGGAGAATGTCTCATTTTTCTTCCGCATGAAGAAGATCTAACACTTCTGTGAGAAGTCATCAATAAAAATGACAAAATATTTGTGTCTGGCAGTGGAGGTTGTCGAGAAAGGTCCACAGACATCAGAGTGGATCCTTTCCAAGATTGCATGTGCTTTGTTGTCTCGATCATGGAATGTGGATTTTGTGTACTTCCCCTACTTACATCCTTTGCATACATCCAGCTGCTCTAGTGTTCCTATGGGGAGGGCAATTGGTTATTTGTTGCGTAATCTTCAAAGCGCCATGAAGCAAATGGCCAAGTCTTCTATGCCAAAATTCACTGGCATCGCGAGCCTACACTTTCTCTACCTTAAGGCTTAATGCAGAACAATCTTCCACATCTAACTTATACAAGTTCTTCACATGAACCCTGATCTGCTTCACCTGTCCCATGGCTATGTGTCTCAGGAATGCTTTTCCTTTGTTGAAGATCACATCATAACCACGGTCTTCCAAAAATGAAACAAAGATAAGATTTTTCTTTAAACCTGGAACAAACATGATATCCTTGAGTTTGAGAGGGGATCTTGACTACCTCTGAAAGGTGATTGTATCAACCCGAGTTACAATGTACCTTCCATCATCTCCTAGCTCGATGTGCATTTGCAAATCTTTCTCCTCTGGGTCACTGAAAAACTCTCTATACCCTGTCATGTGGAACGATGCACCTGATTCCAAGTACCACACGCTCCCCATCACTGTGCTGGCCATGCATGCGATAAGGGTAAAGTCAAGCTTGAACTGTGAAGTCAAGGATTCACCTACTACTCCTCTTGAGGTCTTCTTGCTTTCCTTTTTGTGTGGACACTTTGTGGCATAGTGCCCGAATTCATGACAATGGAAGCATTTAATTTTTGACAAATCTTTCTTCTTGCCCCCTTGGCTAGATTCTAGTTTGGTTTGAGATTTCTTCCCTTTTCCCTTCTTTCCATTTCCAACCAATGAAATTTTTTCTTCATCCTCACCCTTGGATGAAGTTCCATCTTTGGTATTCCTCCATATTTCCTCTTGTACCAAATCAGACGATAAGCGTTCCCAATTCGATAGTTTCTCCCTCCCATTCACCAAATCTTGGTAATTATGCCAGCTCTTATGAAGGCCTAGAAGGGTTGGGCTTACCAAATCATCATCTGAAACAATAAAACCAACACATGAAAGCTCATCACGAACTTGTGTGAACCTGCTCAAATATTGCAAGATAGTGTCATTCTTCTACATCTTGATATTTTGAAGTTTATCCTTGAGCGCCAGCTTCTTGTGGTCACTACTATTCTGGAATAGATCTATCAGTGCTTGCCACATTGCATAAGGAGTTTATTTTCCATGGAGTTTGGTGACAATGTGGTCCTGTACTCCATCCAATATTCTTCTCCTCGCCTTGGCTACATCTTTCTTCCATTGAGCATGGTTCTAGGCATCCGATTCTAATGGTTTTGCAACATCTCTCTTGATGTATTCTAGCAATCCATTGTCATCCAATACTGCCTCCATGCGATGAAATTAGAGGTTCCTTCCAAGGCAAACTCTAGCCTTAGCCCGTTGAAGGTCATCTTCTCAGCTCTGAAGAGATCCTGCTACACTGAACTGCAAATTCGAAACTCCTAGGAAACAACTTTGGAATTCTTGCTCTAATATGAATCCTGCTCTGATACCATGTAGAAATTATGGTGTAGATTTGCAACTTCTCATGAAGTTTTAATCAAAATCACAAGACACAAACATACTCTACTGCTATGTGGAAGTTAATTCACAATTTAGAACAAAAATTTCAAACATGTAATAAGAAATAACACACATGCACACAACATTTTTCCTGGGGAAAGTAATCTGCTAAAAAACCCAATGCCTGCTTACATTAATATGATGAGTAGAGATATATTACAATTGCTTTACTCAACTGAACACAACCTGTAAGTGCATAACCCATCTCTCTGCTCACTGAGAAGCTCTGACCCAGACTTAGTCAATTTTTGCCTCTGCTTGAGCCCCTATTTCCTTACACAATTCCTTGAGAAATTAGGCCCCTATTATTTAGGAATTTCTCCAAAATGGATTGCGAAATTCCCAAGGTTGATCATCTGACTGCATGCAACACCTGTACACTCAAGACTAGTCTACAACAGATGTTACATTGCCTTGGAATTATCCACCACAGTGGGGGAACTTGAATTCTCTGCATGCACTAGCTATTTTGGGTTGATTGATTAGTTAACAAGATGATCATTGAGTTTGACTGAAGTCCCACTGCAGAACTGACCTTCCATTAGTTCCTCCAATAGTTGGAACTAGTTTAACTGAAAACAACTTGAGATAATTCACCTTGATTGCTACAAATTAGCAATAACACATGCTTAACCGAACTCTAACTCCTCCAACTTGAATTTACTAAGTAAACTGGGTGAAACAAGCCATGTCACACAAATTAACTACATCCAAGTTGTCTGCTAATGTGGAAATTCGAATTTTCTCAATTTAATCAAGGCAAAATCAAAATGAGAATTTATTGCTGCATTTTTCAACACTCCCATCATCTCCAAGTTCTATGTGCATCTAAAGATCCTTCTCCTCTCGGCTATTGAAGAATTCTTTGCATCCTATCATATGAAACGAGGCACCATAATCTAGGTACCACACACTCCCCATTAGAGTGCTTGCCATGCATGAAATCAGGGTGAAGTCCAATTTGAATTGTGAGGTGAGGGATTCACCTCTTGCTCCTCATAAAGCCTTCTTGTTGGATTTATTGTGTGGACATTTGGATGCATAATGTCCATATTCGTGGCAATGAAAACATTTTATCTTGTTGAGGTCCTTCTTCTTGCCATTGTTTTGGATGGAATCGGGCTTGCCTTGCACCTTCTTGCTCCTAGCCTTCTTTCCCTTTCATGCCAAGGAAAATTTTTCTTCCTCCTCAACTTTGGATGTTACTACATCTTTGGTGTTCCTCCAAATTTCTTCCTACACCAAATCATATCATAGTCTCTCCCAATTTGGCAATTTGTCCCCTCCATTTACAAAGTCCTAGTAACTATAGCAGGATTTTGGAAGGCTTAGGAGATCTAGGCTCACTAGCTCATAAGATGGCACATTTTCTCCTACTCCTCCAAGTTCATCTCGAACTTGAGTGAATCTAGAGAGGTATTGTAGAATGGTTTCATTTTTCTGCATTCAGATGTTTATGAGCTTGTCCTTCAATGCTAATTTCCTGGCATCACTGTTATTTTTGAATAATTTAGCGAGGGTCTTCCACATAGAAAATGGAGTTTCCTTGCCATGTAAATTTGAGATTATGTGGTCTCTCACACCCTCTAGGATGATCCTCCTGGCTTTTGTAGTATCCTTCTTCCACTGGGTTAATTGTTTTGCATACGATGTTGCTGGTTTTGCAATGTCAGTTTGGGTGTATTCCAACACTCCATTATCATCAAGTACAACTTCCATCTCCTCTTTCCAAGCCATGAAATTCGAGGTTCCCTCTAGGGCATACTCCAATCTCAATCCGTTGAAAGACATTTTCCAGCACAAAAGAAAAAACTGCTTCACTGAATCTGCAAATCAAAATTTCTAAAGGAGAAGATCTATTGATTGGTTTCTATTGTGTTTTCAAGCTCTGATACCATGTAGAAATGACAAGAAATTTGTTACTACTGATGAATTTGAACTGAAATCAAGAGATACAAATTTATTCTATAATATGTGGAATAGAAAATCACAATATAGAAACACATGGAATGACATGTAACCATAAAAACACAAGGAACATAATGATTTACAGGGAACCCAACTGGGAAAAACCCCTCCGTTGCTTTTCATTAATAAAATGAGAATGAAAAACTATTACAATGTCAATTTCAAGCTCTGAAGCACACCCTACACTATAAAACCGTTCTCTTGCTGAATGAATATATCTGGACAACACTTACCCTATTCAAGCCCCCAACTTCCTCCTATTCCCTTGCGTAATACTAGAGAAATTGAATTCCTAAAGAATAGGGGAATTCCCTATTTCCTTGCGCAAATCCAACGAAATTGATCACTTGCTTAATTGCCAAGCCTGTACACTCAACTAGTATACAATTGATAATTACAATGTGCCTTTTCCTCCACTCTAACTAGGCAATTCGAATTCCATGCATGCCTAAGCTATTTTTGGTTGATTGACTAGTTAACTGAGAGATCAATGAGTTAACAAAAGTCATAACTACTCAACTAACTCAACTAATGACTGGAGCTCAATTAATTGAGTTCAATTGAAAATAACTAAACTAGATTGCTAAATTTTAGCAATCACTACATGCACAACTCTACTCCAAGCCTAAAAACTCGAATTTGCTGATCTTACTAGTTGACAAGGCCATGTCACTCAAGGTAACTGCAATCCAAGTCATCCTGTTGATTTGGAAAATCAAATTTCTCCATTTGACTAAGGCACAAATCAAATGGAGGCTTTTCTTGCTACATTTCTAACAATAACAAACTGTGCATCTCGACCTAGTTATTAGTCATGTGCACCAGTCCCCATGCATATCTTGTTACCAATTTTCCATCAGGGTTGTACAAAATCCCTCCCCCTCCTGCCACCCCTACATTAACTTAAATCTTATTATTATCCTTGCCGTAGGTTGGTATATTGCAATAGGTAAATGACTGACCTTCTATTAATTTAGTCAAACATCTCATATATTTTTCACTTTACCGAAGTATAACTTTAGGAAATAATTATTCTATTTTGTTACAATTATTTTATTCAAAATTATCTCTCACTTGATTGGCTAAAAACTTTCATATGTTATTGGGAAATGCCTAGATTTTACAATTTAGGAGTACATGGTTCACATCACGAATTAAATAATAATGTCCTTCTAATTTAAATGACACCAAATAATATCGCACTCACTTCAATTCCATGTCAGTGTACTGGTTCAGTTATTTTAACTACCCCATGGCATGAGTCCAATCACCCATTCATTGCCAATCTGTTATGAAACCAGCTCAAGAAAAGATAGAAAAGATAGATCAATGCCTTAGAATTCAGCCTCTTCGAGGGGGCAACCTCCTTTACATTACATAAATGAACAATTCTTGGATGATACAAATGACAAAACCTCCTTTCTATATATAGGAGTCTAAGGAGTCACAATATAATCCAGCCGACCTAACAATAATAATATAAAGCCACAAAATAACAATAGAGGGATTCTATGGGGCACAGAAATAACAATATGGGGGTAATAGGGGCACAACAATATAAATAAGGGGTATAACTACAATAGTAATGGGGTAATCACTAGTATTATAGGGACCCAACATGCCCTCTCCTTCAAAAAAGTGTTGTCCTCAACGCTTGAGTAGTTCTGGATACTTCTGCATAAAATTCTCATCCTCCCATGTGGAATCTTCAGCGGATAAGTTCTTCCACTTGATAAGATACTCTGAAATTGATCGATTTCGTAGCTGTCGAGTTCTTGTTTCTGTGACTGCTTCCGGTTCCAATATAATTTTTCCTTCCTCGTCAAGTTCTGGCAATATTGTTTGAATTGGGAGCTTGTCACCTATAACCTTCTTTAAACATGAAACATGGAAAACTGGGTGCAATCGAGAAGCTGCAGGAAGCTCCAATTTGTATGCCATAGTACCAATCTTTTGCAACACCTTGTACGGACCATAATACTTTGGTGATAATTTATTATCCTTCTTAGCTTGCTTTAGGGACATTTGCTTATATGGTTGTAGCCGTAGGAATACCCAATCACCTACATCAAAACTTCTTTCACTGCGATGTTGATCTGCCTGTTGTTTCATTCTATTTTGTGCCAACACGAGGTTATCCTTTAAGAGTTGGAGGACTTGTTGTTGATGTTCGATGTGATGTTCCACTGCCTGAACCTTAGAATTTTCTCTTAAATATGATGTGATGGATGGTGGTTGATACCCATAAAGTGCCATAAATGGGGTCATTTTTGTTGCTGTATGGAAGGAAGTGTTATACCACCATTCAGCCAGAGGCAACCATTTGACCCATTGTGTCTGTTTATCAGATACAAAGCAACGAAGATATCCTTCCAAACATTTGTTTACTATCTCAGTTTGCCCATCAGATTGAGGATGATAAGATGAGCTATGAGCTAACTGAGTACCAAGACAAGAAAATAATTCTGTCCAAAAATTTCCAGTGAAAATGGGATCTCTGTCACTTACAATAATCTTTGGGTTTCCATGTAGCTTTTGAACTGTTTCCATAAATGCAGTAGAAACTGTACTGGCTTTAAATGGATGTGATAATGCACAAAAGTGTGCATACTTGGTAAGTCTGTCAACTACCACCATGATGACACTCTTTCCCTCAGACTTGGGTAAACCTGTGATAAAATCCATTGAAACCTCCTCCCAACGTTGGCTTGGAATGGATAAAGGTTGTAATAGACCCGGTGTCTTAATTGTTTCAACTTTATTTTGCTGGCAAACCAAACATTCCGCCACAAACTTTTGAATATCTGATTTAAGGCCATCCCAAAAAAATTCCTTCTTAACCCTGTGGTAAGTTTTTAAAAATCCTGAGTGCCCTCCTAAGGGAGAAGTGTGCAATTCCATAAGAATCTTTTGTTTTAGCTGGGAATTCTTACAGAGGTATAAGCGATCTTTGTACCATAACGAATCATTTTGCCAGCTAAATGTATCAGAAGTACTGGAATCTTGTTGTAGCTTTCGAATAAGTGCCCACACTTCTTCGTCATTCTTCCATTCCTCCCTTGCTTCGTTTATCCAATCTGGTTGGATAATAGAAATGGCACACAACAATGCTTCCACATCCTCATCCTTTCTTGAGAGTGCATCTGCCACCACATTTTGCTTCCCTTTTTTGTAGATGATTTCAAAGTCATAACCCAACATCTTTGTGACCCACTTTTGTTGCTCTTCAGAGGATAATCTTTGTTCTAAAAAGTATTTAAGGCTATCATGATCCGTTTTTACCTTGAAGTGTCTTCCCATTAGGTAGGGTCGCCATTTCTTAAGTGCATGGAGTATTGCCAACATTTCCTTCTCATAAATAGCTTTGCTTAAAAACTTTCCCTTGATTGGACGACTTTCAAAAGCAATGGGTCTTTCATCTTGCATTAGAACAACACCAATTCCATTTCCTGAAGCATCACATTCCACAATAAAGGTTTTTGTGAAGTCCGGTGTAGCTAAGACCGGTGCTTGGCACATTGCCTCTTTAAGATGTTCAAAGGCCTTTGTTGCTTCCGGAGTCCATGAAAATGAATCTTTCTTCAATAATGTTGTTAGAGGTGCTGCTATTCTCCCATAATTCTTAACAAACTTGCGATAATACCCTGTCAACCCAAGAAATCCTCGCAGATGCTTTATGGATGTGGGGATTTTCCATTCCTTAATGGCTTTAATTTTGCTAGGGTCTACCTTAACTCCTTCATGAGATACAATATGACCCAAATATTCCACCTCCTGGACTCCAAAGAAACATTTGGATCTTTTTGCATATAATTGTTTCTCCTCCAATAGTTGTAGCACCCTGTCAACATGTTCAACATGATCCTTCCAAGACTTGCTGTAGATTAGTATATCATCAAAAAATACTAACACAAATTTTCTAAGGAATGGTTTGAAAATTGAATTCATCAAACCTTGAAATGTTGAAGGTGCATTGGGCCAAAAGGCATGACCAAAAATTCATAATGACCCTCATGAGTTCTAAATGCCGTTTTCGGAATGTCTTCAATCTTCATTCTGATTTGATGATATCCCGAACGAAGATCCAACTTGGTGAAGTAAATTGATCCATGCAATTCATCAATAACAGGAATGGGGAACTTATCTTTAATAGTGAGCTTGTTGAGCTCCCTATAATCCGGACACATGCGCCATGATCCATCCTTCTTGTGCACCAATACTACTGGAGCTGAGAAAGAACTTTGACTTGGTTGAATTATACCAGCCTCTAGCATTTCTGCAACCATACGTTCAATTTCACTTTTTTGGACATAGGGATATCTGTACGGCCTGATGTTTGGAGGAACACTTCCTGGAATCAGATGAATAGCATGATCATGATCACGCATAGGTGGGAGACCTTTTGGAGTCTCAAATACCTTGGAATGATTGTCCAGGACTTTTTGGAGATCTGGAGAAATAGATGATTCCAATGTGGAAACATCTAGCGAACATAATTGTGCAATTACACCTCTTTGCTCCTTTTTTAGAAGCTTTGTCATGCCATTAGAGCTGATTATCTTTCCTGGTTTCCCTGCAATACCCCTTAATTCAACTTCCTTTCCTTCCGTAGAAAATTTGATGAAAAGTTCTTGAAAATTAAAAGCTATTGTACCCAAGGATTGTAGCCATTGGACTCCTAGTACAACATCAGCACCTCCCATTGGAATGGAAAGCATTGGGCTAGTCAATACATATTCTCCCATGGATAGCTTGATATTATGGCACTTTCCAGAGCAATTTATTGTTCCTCCATTTGCAATCATCACTTGACACTCTGGTGCTGGATATAGGAAGCAATTCAATTCTTTTGCTACCCTACAATGAATAAAATTGTGGGTGCTTCCTGAATCAATCAACACTATTACCTTTTTCTTCTTGATTTGTCCTTCTATCTTGATGGTTTGAGGAGTGGTAATTCCTGCCAATGCATTACAAGATATGGTCGGATTTATTTGTTCTTCATCTAGGCTTTGTTCCTGGAGTATATCTTCTTCTTTTGACCTTTCTTGCTCCTTTTCTTCTTCCTCTTCACAATCTATGTAGAATAATTTCTTCTCAGCACACTTATGACCTTTAGTGTATTTGCTATCACAACTGTAACAAAGCCCTTTTGCTCTTTTTTCTTCCAATTGTTGTGGTGTCAACCTTATAGGTTGTGGAAGACTAGGGGCAACAACACTTCCGTCTTTATAGTTGTGAGTGGTATGCTTCCTGGTTGCCATAATTTTGCTTTCCATTTTTCTTGCTAACCTGAATGCCTTCTCTAATGAATCAGGTTCCCAAAGGCGAACATCATGTTGGATATTATCCTTTAAAGACCCTATGAACACATCAATCCTATGCTCCTCTGGAATATCTTTTACCCTTATGTTCAATTTTTGGAACTCCTCAATGTGCTCCATTATTGAACCCTTTTGTTTGAGACTTATCAATTGGCTAAAAAAAGTGTTGCTTTTTGTATCTTCATAATGTGCTATCAATTCTTCCGTAAAAATTGCCCAAGTGATAAATTGTTTACGAGAGCAAAGCCATTGATACCATACAAACTGATTTGGTTCCAAATATACAGTTGCCATACGTACCTTTTGTGCGTTTTGCACATTATTGAGATCGAAGAATTGCTCCATCTGTAATATCCATGTGGCAGGATCCTTGCCATCAAACTTCCTCATATCGATTTTTGGAATATGGTGATTCTTCGATCCAACATTAAGTCTATGGAATCATGATTAACATTTCTTTTGTTCTCATCATGAGTTTCCTTTACTACCTTTTCACCATTAGTGACCCTTTCTTGTAGCAACTTCTTCAATTTCTTCCATGTCTGTCTTCAAATCTATCTTCAAATCATCCATCTTAGCTTCCATGCCCTTTACCTTAGATTCCACGCCATTTATCTTAGATTCCACGCCACTTATCTTAGCTTCTGTTAGCTTTTGTGAGCGTGACATTTGTTGCACTTGTTCTTGTAATTTTGATATATCATGTAGCATTTCTTCCTCTTCTTCATGAGTCATGCTAGAGCTTTCAGGTTCCTTACTAGGTGTTTGCATTTTCTTTCCTCGGGGCATCAGTTACCGATAATAATGCTTTACTATGCCCTTTGAATTCCGTTAAACCAAGCTTACACAAAAATTTAAAAAAAAACTACACACCTTTTTTCACTTTATAGAAGCCTGATATTGAATCTGATGTATCTCTGTAATTTCGGATCATCCAGTTCTGAAATTGCTACCTGTAGTAGCCTTCTGCGTCCTCTTTCCAATGCCACAAGTCTGAGCCAAATTGGATTCTCCAAGGAAGAGTTATGTGAAATCTCCCACAGTGACTTGCTTTTAGACTTGTTCAGTAGAGCGAACTTGTACGACGTGCCACGAGTCACTGTTTCAACCTTTGAATCTGAAACACACATACAAGAAACTACAATCCGTCCTCTTTCTGTACCTTCTTACGAAATTTCAATCCGATCCCCAGAGAGAAAGTTATGACGATTTTCCCCAGGTCACCTGTTTTGAATGTAATTCAGGAGTCTGCAAAAAGACCAACTTCCTCAGATCATATCTCCGCAAATATCGTGTGAAAAGCTCTGAAATTCGGACCCAAGGTTCAGCGCAATTTCTTCTCAAATGGGTTTTTTTGCGACTTCTGAAACGTCACAGAAAAAAAAAGTTATAGCGAAAATGCCACGATGACCTGTTTGGAGCAGCGAAACCCTAGAATCCAAAGCTCTGATACCAAATGTTATGAAACCAGCTCAAGAAAAGATAGAAAAGATAGATCAACGCCTTAGAATTCAGCCTCTTCGAGGGGGCAACCTCCTTTACATTACATAAATGAACAATTCTTGGATGATACAAATGACAAAACCTCCTTTCTATATATAGGAGTCTAAGGAGTCACAATATAATCCAGCCGACCTAACAATAATAATATAAAGCCACAAAATAACAATAGAGGGATTCTATGGGGCACAAAAATAACAATATGGGGGTAATAGGGGCACAACAATATAAATAAGGGGTATAACTACAATAGTAATGGGGTAATCACTAGTATTATTGGGACCCAACACAATTCTAAATTGAAACCAACAATTCTTCAATTACCTCGGACTTGAGTTTGGTTACTAAGTTGCAAACAATTATTTTATTCAAAATTATATCTCATTTGATTGGCTAAAAAATTTCACATGCTATGGAGAAATGCCTAGATTTTCACAAATCAAGAATACATGGTTCACATCACAAATTAAATAATGTCCTTTTAATTTGAGTGGCACCAAATAATATCATACTCACTTTAATTCCATGTTAGTGTACTGGCTCAATTATTTTAATTACTCCATGGCACAAGTCCAATCACCCATTCGTCGCCAACCCCGAATTAAAACCAACAAGTCTTCAATTTTTTCCGGGGAAAATAGAGTTCGTAATTTTATTCATAAAATGAAGAAAATTACATGTTGTAGATGCTAGTAGCATATGCTATATGCCGTCCATGAGGAGGACAGGTACAAAATAAAAAGAAAATATTTACAAATAGGCGCAATCCTAATCTATGCGGCCCTTTTTCTTCTCAACCCTACGCCAACCTTGTGAGTCAGGGGAGGAGATAATGAGAGCCCGCGAGGATTCCAGATTGTTCACTGGTGATTCCTTGTCGGATTCAGAGCCTTCTGAACCGTGAGTTCTTTTTATGCCCCCTACATCCAGCTGTGGATTTTGCTGGGGTTGAAATAAGGGCGGTTCCGGATGAGGATCAGGGGAAATATCCTTATGTGTAGCCTGCTGTTCCATATTTGTGTCCGATTCCTCTTGGTCGACTGCCTGTTCTGAATGTATGTCCTCTTCTTCCAGCGGTTCCGTGTGTTGCCAACCATTGGGCTTTTTTTTCCTGTTCTTGTTTCCTTTGGAATTCTTTTTAACCAGGGGGCAGTCAAATTGGAGGTGTCCTGTTTGCCTGCAGCCGCGACATCTGAATGCTGTATTTTCATAGTCTAGGGGCTGAACCCTCTGAGAGTTGTTGAAGTTCAGTGTGATATGTTCAGGCAGCCCCTGACTCATATCCACTTCAATGCAAATTCTGGCGAAGGAGAAGATACCTCTGCTTAATCTGTCCTCATCCATTTTTATGAATTTCCCTAAGGTATTCCCAATGGCTGCTAAAGCTAAGTGATGCCAGAAATGTAGTGGAAGATTATGAAGCCGCACCCAAACCGGCATAGTTGTGATTTTCATAGTGTTTGCATCAAAATCAGCAAACCAAGGGGTAACAAAAAGACCCGCATTACCCCAAAACCAAGGCCCGTCAGTAATGATACTATCCCTTTCTTCTTCTGTATGGAAGCCAACAATGAAGAAGCCTTTTGAGCATAGATGTATATCGCATTCTGAAGTCCAATTGGAATAGATCCACTGATGTAAAGCATCAGATTTTGGCCAGAAGCCATTGAATCTACATATTATAGCAGTTTTTGTGAGGTCAGAGTGAAGAGCTGTTACCTCTGGCATTGTAAATTGGAGACTTGGGGATTCCAGTTTTTGATCTACTATATATGGGCCTGGTAGCTCTGTTAGTGTCTCTGGTTTGTTCTGCATTTTTTCTTTGCCTTTGACTGCATCACGGAATGAAGCTGGCGCCTTTGAACCAAAGCCCTTGCTTCCCCCACGCAACCTTAGGTTGAGAAGTATGGTTGTATCTTGCCTGATCCCATATTCCTTAATAGTAAGCTGGTCCTGTAGACATCGTCCAGCGCAAATCAGGTTCTGTTGATTTGATGGTATTCCAAGCTGTTGTTGTATTTCTTTCTTAAGCTCTTGTATGGTTGAGCCCATACGAAGTCGCATGCATCGATGGCCTTCCACAGTAGATTTTATAAATATTTGAATCCTGTTCCCATCCTGGTAGCATTCAGCCGCCTTGTGGGAGAGCTTCTGTGGGTTATATGTGATCTGTATCATTTCCTTCGCTCCCCTGTTTTTAAGCGTCACATTGGTGTTGTTCCCCGTCTCTGATCCCAGCTCATAAGTAGCCTCTGTGGACCGTCCCCTTGCTACTATGCTGGGATTTCGCTGTCCAGATGGAATCCAGATTGTCGATGCATAACTCCGCTCTAATTCGGTACCATTGTTCTGTCTGGGCTCTGCTGTCTTCCTCCCGCTTGTGACCCCCAGGGCGCGCATCAATGGAATGGGTAATAGCCGCCGAGATTCGCACTCCTCTGTGTAAGCGAGGTTCTCAGCAATCACCAGGTAGAGGGTATCAATGCCCATGTCGGCAAGTGAATCGATTAGAGAGGGAGTCCGTCCAGCATCCACCCCCGGGCGCGAAAAACCTCCAGGTGTTCCCGGCAGAGCCCCCTGCAGAATACCTTGGGCGAACAATAATCCCCACGCAGGCCTTGATTCGCTATTGGGTATATATTCACCTAGTCCCGATTCCTGTGCGTGTTTCAAACTGTGGCGGGAAACCCACTGCAACCTTTGAGCCTCCCCATCCCTCTGTTTCAACAAGAAGCAGGCCATCCATATCATTTCAGTTTGCCGGTGAGGGCAAAACTCCGAGAGCCTATGTGCTATGAGTATGCCAGGTAGTCCTCGCATGAACGATGCATTCATGAGGAATAAAGACCTCCGTTGCCGCCCTGATTCTTGGCCTCCACGGCAATCCCTCAGGCCGACAGCAGGCAGGGGCAAGGCGGCCGCACCCAGGAAAACGTTCTTGCGCATAGTAAACCCTAGCTCCATCGTTCTCTCCGCTCCCGATTCATTAAAACTTCAATAATCACCAACAAGTCTTCAATTACCTCAGACTTGAGTTTGGTTATTGAGCTACAACAAAAAGAAATTTATGCCAAAGGCTTTATAAATTTTCGACATCAAACAAGATGAACAAAATTTAAATAAAATCCAATTCATCATGCATTTAAGATATAAAACTTAAATAAAACAGATTTATACCGAAGGTTTAAAACAATTTTAAACAAAGATTAATTGTAATGCATGTAGGAATTAAAATTTAGCTACAAGGGATTTATGCTGAAGGCTTTAAAAATGTTCCCTTTATGCATACGAAATCAATAAAATCTAAATAAATTCCAATTTGCTACGCGTTTAAGAATTAAAATTCAACTAGGAATAATTTCAATACAAAATGCATAATTACAATTAACAAAGTACCTTAATTTACTAACTAGTAAAACTTAAATGGACTAGATTCTAAACATTAACACTAACTCGAATTCAATATTTTTACTTTAATTTAGTTACATTTAAACTAAACTGCAAGGACTAGCTACTATGTAGCACTTATTTATAATTATTATAATTATTTTGAATAAACTTATTCTTATTATAATTAAAGTCGACATTTAACATCATGAGAGATCCGTTAACACAATTCAATTTAGTTTATTTTTAGTAGGGTGACGTATTTCATGAGGACTTATTAGGAGATTGATTAACACAATTCAATTTGGTTTTTTTAAAGGGGTGATTTGTTTCATTAAAACTTATTTCTCATCCCAACTATTTAGGGTATTAACCGGGCTAAACCTTGATGGGTATTATATTGGCTATCCACTTCTATTAACTAAGTAAAATGTACTTTCGACCTACAAAAAATGAACATGTCACAATTGAGATTTGAATTTTAGTAAGGAAAACAACAAATTTTTTTTCTTTATGATTTGAACGAAATCCAAATAACATAAATAATATATCCGAGCATGCTTTTTTACCAAGAGATCATAAATTCAAATTAAAATATAGAAAAAGATAGGACAATATGAAAGCAAGTCCCATCACTAACTTCTGCTAATAAAATTTTTTGGTGTTTGAAATCAATTACAGTTGTCCCACCGATTCCCTTAAACAAAAAAAAGTCTTCCAACCCAATTTGATGTTTAATTTAACCAATAACTTTAAAATTATATTTTTTATAATCATTAAATATTTTAGTTACATTTTTACAGGGATAATAAAGATGTCCACATATAAATCATCCAAACCGTTGAAGATGGATGGTGAGGATATAAAAGGAAGTTAAAAATCCGTCAAATTAAGTGTCAAACACTTTCCACTATAACAACAGAAGACGAAACAATTTTCCGTTTAGATTGATGCGATTAGCTCCATCTGTCGCCGGATACTAAAACCGTCCTTTGACAGCGTCAAACTCAACGTAAATGGTCAGTACGAAGACACCGTTGCATCACATTACCCGTTAGATGACGGCAATAGATATACCATCTATACGAGCAAAGCCATAATTTCTCACGAGGGTTTGGATTTTTTCAGGAGGGTTTACAGGTGGGTGAAAGGATTTCAACTTTCAAAATTAAAATAAAAAATAAATTCCTTTGTTTCAGGGAATTTATTTTATTATATAATTGCCGGGCTTAAGGACTAAAGCAATGACCAATATTATATATAGCGATGTATGAAGTCGAATATTATCTTGCACTGGCAGTTTGAGTGCATTTTGAGCCTTTCCCCGTTCTGCAGTTTTCTGCATTTCTTGTTGGGGATTGCATTTTTAATTCTAGGAAAAGTAACATCCCCAACGTCGTTTAAATACTCTCGCATCGATGATCTCCCTACTTGTGGATGATCTCCCTGCTTGTACTTGAATTTGTAGAGTTTTAAATATGGGGGAGACCCAGTTGGGGATTTAAGTGTGGAAGCCTGTAAATCACCTGGGTTTCTTTTCTGCACATTGGAAGCCACGAGGAGGAGGAAGTCCACTGGAAACACAAAATCTCAGTATAAAAATGAATTGCACCCTCAACAGTATAATAAATGTGTGATACAGAGGGTTTTGTTAAATCGAGGGTTTCCTGCCCTTGACCTAAAATTCCTATGCCTAAGTTTGTGTTATATGGGTCACCGGGATTCTTCTGTGGCAGCAACGGCGGTTTGATTTATATGCAACCATTTATAGAATAAACGAAACACACTGATAGTTGGGAAGCCAATGAATTAGGGTTAAACAGGGTTATACTTACGTGGAAAAACATCTGTTGAAGAAACTCAAATTGCTGGTAAATAGGCTTATGTCAAGGGCAGAAGGGGTTTTTGGTTCTCAGGCATGAAATCTACTATTAGGGCTGGGTAGGTTATTTCAACCAGCAGAACATCTGGGCTGGTCACTGGGAAACAAAAGTGGTCTCATTTGAAGTGGGTTATTTCCAGTAGGCCAGCATCTGGTCATTTTCTTCAGCAGACTATCTACTTCTGAGACCATCCCAAGAACTTTGCTACCTCCGAGAAAGGTAAAGTGACTCAGTTCTAACAGGCAAGAAATTGGGTAAAGGAAATTTACCCCTTTCCCTTGAACAAATTGGTGGGTGCCATTACCCTAATTATTGCTACCTTTCAACTTCAGTAAACCTGAGGAAGAGGACTTGTCAGGTGTATGTTGAGAGTGAGCAAGCTTGGTTTTCAGTGCCAATTTTATTTGCTTGAAAATATTCTTGGTCTGAAAGATTTTGAGCTACCTAGAAAGCATTGGAAGATGGTTTTGGGAGACTAGCTTTGGAAGCCATTTATAATGTTGTAGTTACAAACACAATGCTAGAGTGGATTGGCAGGCTGTGGGAACTGAAACTGTACTGGTGGTTTCTGTACACCACAATCATTGGGGTATATACAAATCGTTCCATCCCAGATCTGTGAAAGATCTTATAGAGACATTGGGTAACTTTGGTTTTCTGTTAAAATGGCTATGGAGACTTTTAACTCTACCATTTACCATGGAGACACCCGTTTGGGAGAGGTGAACATCTGCCCTCAGTACGAGGATTCAAACTTGTTGAATGCAGTTAAGGAGGTGATTAAGATATCTCATTTGTCACCCCCAAGTGAAAGATGCCCTCCTCTGGCAGTGCTCCACACGATTACGTCCAGTCCCGTCTTTATGAAAGTGGAGTTTAAGGAACAACAGCCCCAATCCGAGCAATCACCTCTAAAGCAACTGTACAACACATGCCTCAAAGAAGCAAAGGTACCGTTCATTTGTTATTACTAACTCACTACAATTTGGCTTTCTTTGCTACAAATACCACTATGCTGCTACTTTTCAGATTGGGATTGCACAAATATCACTCCGTTGTTATCATGCAAATCGAGATTAAGAACGCAGCTTGTTTTGATTAGTTTAATTGTTTTTTCGTTGTCCATTTAGAAGTTTCTTTTGAAATTTTAATGCTCTTTAAAAGTAATGGCTGTGCGGTTTTCAAGAGCTTCTCCTTTGAAAATTTTAAAGCCTTTATCGATAATTGAAATAAACTGTTCTCGTTTGCTAGAAGGGAATAATAAATATGAATGATGAGAACGTGCAATGATTATGCAAGTATGCCAAAAGTTGGAGCTAGACAAAAACTTTTTTGTTTGAATGGATGTGCGGAGAGGCATTGGCTAGATCTTGAATACCTCAGAATTTAAGGAGAGTGAAACAGTCATAGATTCTGAATGTTTACTAAATTGCTAGTATACATACCACGAGACTAAGATATTGCAAGCTTAATTCCAACTTTTGCATATGCTTTTGTTTTGTCTTAGATTGTTACTAGGGTTAGACATTGGAATTGTTATATTGGTCAAGTTAAAAAAGAAAATGCATGGTACTGAGTAAATACAATTTTACATGGGAGGGGCATGCTGCCCCTTCTATCAAAGCCAGTAATGTCAATTGATTGCATGGGTATGCACATAAAGAATGAGAATATTTTTTCTGAGAAGCCGTGAAATGTATTCCTTGTGAGCTTCAAAAGATTAGACACATCACAAAAAGATTTATATAGCCCAAAGTCATGCAGGGGTGGCGGCATTGTTCCATGCCATTCCTGGTGCTGAAACGATCATGAGAAATTTTGTGAACATGATGGGAGCTGAATGACCTTCGTCATTGCTTTCCTTTGGAGTGTTGTTGTAGCATTGGGAAGCACAGTTGTTGGAGTCTTGCTCCATAAATAAATTTGGCATCCAGATAATTATCATCTGTTAGTGCTCACTGTGGATGATATGCCCCCTTTAAGATGGACTATTGTAGCTGGCCTGATATAAGGTTCCTCACCCGAAGCCTATTTAGTATTTATCCAATGGGTCAAGGGGTTGAGGTCCCTTTGTTGTCTTTGCTGCTGAGTTGCCTTTCTAGTCTCACTGACTTTCTCCCAAGGGGTATCTCCTATTTCAGAATTCACTAGGGCAAGGTCCCTGGAGACCACCCTGAATCAGTTCAGATTTCCTCAATTTCCATCCATGATTCCTCTTTCCTAAACTTCTGAGTGTTTTTTTCTTGAAATGGCCTGTGTTTGGTGAGAAGAAGCCTGTCTTTTCAAATTTGACGTGTCATACTTGAGATTGTTTGGCATATCATGATACAAATGATTAAGAACAATCCTCTGAATTAGGGGTGCTCATAGGCAGGATATACAAGTCCCGTGACTCTGTAACTATCCTTGAAGTCCGCATCACTCAATTTAATGACCTTAGTTCACAAAATTACCCTGTCATTGCTACTTTCCCATGCCTGCTACTCTCAAGACTCAGGGCAATGGAATAGTTTCTTTATTTGGTAAGCAAAATCACTTTCTATCTTTCTGAAAATATACTCATGGCTTAAAGTGGATCTGATAGACTTAAATCATAGACAAGCTTTCAGAAAGTGTGAATTATACAACAAATGAGATCACACCATAAAACCAAAGGAAATAAGAGGCAGATCCCTATAGATGGCTGAAAGCTCAAATCTATTAAGTATTGTGCTATGTAGACAGAACTTGTTTTGCTGTCTCTCCTTTTCTGGGAGAGTTCCTGCTAGTTCTGGATTTGATATGTTTGATCCTTAACTGGATCTTGGGATCCAGTTGTGTCCAGTCTTCCTCTGTTTTACTTTTCTCTGTTATTTTTTCATTATGTCATTCCATCTCAGGTTGAGAAATTGTTACCAAAGGCTGCTCTGCTCTCACGGCTGATTGTTTTGGATCCTGGGATTATTCTGGCATTAAGGCTCCTCTAAAACCTCTCCTAGCTTAGAATGTTCCTCCTGAATTTCCGAAGAGCTTGAAAAGGGTTCACTTATACAACTACTGCACTTGTGTTTGGGTGTGTGTTCTTTCTTGAAGTTTTTGAAGCTCCTGAAGGCTTCTTCTTGACCATCTGCCACTTGGAAGGTCCTTTTGGATGATTGGATAGGTAGAGTTGGAGGCTTATCAGTTGTCTCTTTTGGTGTTTATGTCCTGTTTTCTATGTTTTGCTGGTTTTGACAGATGTGTCTCATTTTCCAGAGGCTGATCCCAATTGTAATCCAGCAGTTACAACTTAATCATATCTAACAATGGTTTTTTAGGTCTAAGTGCACTTATAACTTTGCATGCAATAAATTGATGCACTCCACTGTTACCTTAAAATTCATTAAAAGTAACCTCGCATGTGGCCTACTTGTGTGAAAATTTAATTATGCTAGAATTCCATGGGTATACAAGCGGGTCTTATCCACATTAATCTGAAGAGCACCTTTGCATGAAGCTTTAGACAGGCATATTCAACCCTTTCAAAGATCCCTTCTGAACACCCCATTCTTGCGATGGGGGCTCGATGAAAGAAAAACCAAGAAATTATTTTTTGGGATGAGTCTACTATCTGATGCCCAGGCCATTTTGACTTTTTGTTTGCTTCAAGAGAGCTGAGGGCCATATAATTGTGAATTGATAGATTAGGGAACTTAAGCTTTCTATGGAGTTTGCTAGCAACTCAGGTTTCAAAAAATAACCAAGGTTTTACTGGTTGCAAAAACCCATTGTTAGCGCCTCACCAGCTTACACCTACCTTTCTTCATTAACAATACTGTCAAGTTTTTGATTGGGGAAGACTGAGAATCAACTTTTTCTTCCCTAGAACTATTGCAGGAAGCCACCAAACTCTGCCAACTTTCTCACATCGATTAGAACAAGTTGCTTGCACTGAAAAGCAACAGAAACACAACAAAATGCAAGAAGTTAAATAAGAGAAAAAAAACACAGTATAGGGCAACCTGAAATGATCCTAAAATATTCAGGGTGTCACTGGAATTCAGACAGTCAGAAATGCAGGAGAGTGGCAGCACTTGTAAACTTAGTGACACCTATTGTTCACATCACCTAGAAGGAAAGAGTTAGGCATTTGAAGTTTGAACAATTACAATTTAATTAAGTAGAGGAAAATAAATATAAAATTTGATGTTGACATTACCAATAGCACTAGCCTTTTGTGATTCTACTTTCTAAACATCAATTTGGTTATATGCTTTTGTATTTTGTTAGAATGTCAATATTTTTATAGAATTATTTCTTTTCAGGATATCATTTTTTGTTTCTCCACCATAACAAACACCCGGATTGTTGTTTTTAGCATTTATTAAGCACCACATCTTTGTTTATGTATTTGCATGATGCATCAAAACTTAAATGGGCGAGAGTTGATTTAATAATCTATATAAATGTTTTTTTTTTTTTAAATATCAATTTTGTTTCAGATGTTGAGATTTTTATTAATTTGTAGTTGAGATGTTTGTTGTCCATTTTCAGACTGCTATCATACCAATCGCAGGAAAGGAGCTACATCTAGTGGCCATGCTATCAAGAAATAGGCGTGATCAAATGCCGTGTTTTTGGGGTTATAATATATCTTCAGGAATGTACAATTCCTGTCTGGGAATGCTCAATCTAAGATGCCTAGCAATTGTATTTGACTTGGATGAAACACTTATTGTTGCTAATACTTTGCGGTCTTTTGAGGACCGTATTGATGCCCTCCAGCGCAAGATTGGAACTGAAGTGGATCCTCAGCGTGTTTCTGGAATGGCAGCAGAGTTAAAACGATACCAGGAAGATAAGGCAATTTTGAAGCAATATGCTGACAATGATCAAATTTTTGACAATGGGAAGGTCATCAAAGCTGAATCTGAAGTTGTTCGGTCCCAGTCAGACAAGACCCATCCTATTATTCGACCACTTATAAGATTGCAGGATAGAAATATGATTTTGACCCGAATTAATCCTAATGTAAGAATCTCTGTCTCTTTGACATTATTTTGTTGGGTTATCAAATGCTTTCAGTGCATTTGACATTTTATATTAAAATGACTTTTGTTTGGCTTTGTGATATACCCTTTGTAAGCATTTATTGCAGTATGAATGGACTGTGCATCTGGCTCTCTTTGGCAATAATCAATTGAAAGGGTTTGTCACTTGCATTAATATGTAAAGCATATTTACCACATACTGCAGCTATCTTTGCAAACCTGTACAGAAACGCACCTTTGAAAAGTTAATTATCTCTTTCGGTTTCTGTGGCCTTGAGAGTTTTGGGTTGTGTTGGTATGTTTAAACTTTGTTTGAATGATTTTCCTATGCGTTCTTTTGAAATAGTGCATTTCATGATTCACGAATGAAAAATGATTTTGTAATTTAGTGTGCAGCATAATTGTTTGCTTTATGCTTTTATAATTTTTTTTAATTGGAAAGAAATGGTATATTTATTATTCCCAGATCTTGATTATCGAACTTCAAAGAGCCTGATTTTCACTGTGTATTCATTATAAGGTTTGCAACAGTGGTCTTTCATTTGAATCTGTTGGTAATCTATGATTCTATATTGTGATTATAAATCATAAAATCTCTTGGACAGTTTGGATATGTAGTTTGTGTTCAGAGGTTTTTTAATCTGTTCTGACTAATGTCAATGGCTTGTATTTTATTTAGTCAGTTGTTTTCTAGCCATTAGTTCAAACACATGAATGGCTAGTATGTATAATTTATTCAAATATGAAGGAGCGAATTAATGTATTGATATGTACATATGATATAGGTAGTATTGTCGTTATTTGCTATACATGCATTGAAATTAACTTGTCTGTCTGATTTGCAGCAGAAATTTAATTTAAATTCATAACAGGACAGATATGTTGAATTATTACTTTACTGTCTGCCCATTTTCAGATTCGAGATACCAGTGTCCTTGTTAGGTTACGGCCTGCTTGGGAAGAACTCAGGACCTATTTAACTTTAAAGGGACGTAAACGCTTTGAAGTTTATATTTGCACTATGTCTGAAAGGGATTATGCATTAGAGATGTGGAGGCTCCTTGATAGCGAGGCTCGCTTAATTAATCCTGCAGAGCTCCTTGACCGTGTACTTTGTGTGAAGCCAGGTAAAATTGATATGAAATGAATTTCAAATTTTTTAGTTTCCTTACTGTTCTTGGTTTGCTTTTTTCTGTTATATGCATTTGGATCTCTCTTATTTCTGAATGACAGGAAAACTTTGGATGGATGTATTTTTTGTCAATCACATGGTCACGTTATTGTTTTTTGAATTAGGTTTAAAAAAGTCCTTGTTGAATGTCTTTCATGATGGCTTCTGCCATCCTAAGATGGCAATGGTAATTGATGATAGACTGAAGGTTTGGGAGGACAAAGATCAACCTCGTGTGCATGTTGTTCCTGCATTTGCACCATATTATGCTCCACAGGCAGAGGTAATGTTATTTCTAGATTTTAAGTTTTGGTGCAAAATATTGTGATAACTCTGTTTTGGGTGTATCACATGTTAGTGTGATGAAGGTGGCATCTCTTAATAGGTAGATCCAACCATTAGAGATTTACAGACTTATATATTCTTTGGGCATTTTTTGTATCAAAAGATATGTTCAAGACTTAAGGATCTATACAAGGAGAGTACTGCTAAATTACTTTTTGATACCAGAAAATGTTTTAGACAATGAGTTGATGCACACTAATGTTAATATTGAATAACTTTTTCCTATTAAGCATCAATCAGTCATCTTGTTGTAACAATATGTTCATTGACAAAATTACCGCTTCACTGAAAGCTAATTTCTTTTATACACTTATGTGACAAAAAAGCAGTTAGCTGGGCAGATATATCACAAATGGTATCTCAAAGAAAGTTATTGTTCTACAGTACCAGAAGAAGATGATCGTAACAAAACCTGTTATATAAGCTTGTGTGTCAAGTCAGTGAGTCTTTAGAATGTGCCTTAAAGCATTGCTTGGATAATGTAACATTTTCTTTCAAGAAAGTTGTGTCCATGAGATTAGACTGTGTAGGCAATTGCTTTTGAGCTTTCTTATCTGCGAAGTGCAATTTTTTCTTGGTTAAGTTGGGGTTGACATTTCACTGTTACCCTCCACTGTCAGTTTTGTTTCTGGGGACTTTTTTCCTTGAACTACAACTTGGAAGAAATGGTAAACATATTACAGGCTCAGTTGAATTTATCTGCATGTGGTTCTACGTATGATATATGTATATAATCATAATGTCAAATGGCCTTAACAAAATTTAAGGTTTTAAGTTTTTTAATAAATAACTTGCCTGACTTTGACAATCATCAGTAGTTTCAAGGTGTAAAATATGTCCAAAATGGCCAATGTTGTGCAGTTTAAATGCCAAATCTCAAGCTTAGTTCAAGCATCATTGCCTTGTTCTTTCTCCAGGGATTTTTTTTAGAAATGATTACTTCATTAGTTAGAGAATTCAACATGGGGTACAACTGAAATAGTTACTTTTTCTACTGGACACGTAAAGAACTTGCTTAATATAAATAATATAGTTGTTCCCCTAAGTCACCTGACACGGGGATTTGGGATTCGTAGGATACGGGGATTTGAGAGTCGGATTCGGACACGTTGACCCCCCGGAACAGGACACGTAAGATTCGTTATATATATATATATATAAATAAAATAGATATTTCTTACACAAATTCTCATTAATGATACAAATTCATTGATTTCAAACATAGATCTTCATTTAGATGTTAGTTTTACTGTTTACGAAGTAAGTTAGTAAGTTAGTAACATTATAGCATGCATAGTACATACAAAATTCAAATACATGTCACATAAATCATGATTCATAAATGAAAGACAACTTACAAGATAGTAAGATAAAGACACTGACAACTGTAGTTTTCTCATTAAGTCATCAAATCAAAATGTGTTACATAGGTAGTGCAATGCCAATGGCAAATAGAAATAGAAAATATAAAACAACTATAGATTCATTACCAATCAACTATTATATGTGCACAAACAATCAGTGGGTTTCTTTTCTCGTATTGATAGTAACTTAAGACTAGAAATAGAACTGTCTGATGGCCTGAATTGTTAAGAATATTTCAAGTGCCTGCCGAGTATGATGCAGGCTCCTGCATTGCTACACACCATGCAATCGTCACCCTCTGGATAAAAATCACAACAGCAATCTACCATTCATTTTCACTGTAACAGTTGATATAACACTCTAGATGGTCTGAGTTGAATTGTTTTCTGTCAAGTAGAAAGTTTCAGTGTCCCAGAAAATAGGTCCTGTATGTAACTCAAAAACCAAGAACACTTACGTGATAATCCCTTATTTCTTGTCCTTGTTATCAGCACAGAAATCAATTCTACATGCGACAGAATAGAAACAATAGAGTTTTTGAAAATATCCACTTGAATCATTGATTTGATTCCAAATAGCTGGAGACACAACTAGATGTATAGTTATAAAATGGCAATTTATGAACACAAAATCAGAAAATTTAAGCAACGGAACACATAACGGATGTGACAGGAATAATAATCTCATGAAGAGTTAAAGGTAAAAACCATACCACTCAAAGCATCATTGTCAAGAATCATATCAAGAGCATAGTCGTAGTATGGCACTTGTCCACTAAGACCACATAAATTAAATTCATCATGTATATAATCTTCATCAATTTCACAGAAGAACTCATTTCCTTTTAATCCACAAAACCAGGAAATCCAAGATGTGTCATCTCCCTCAGAACCACTAAGATCTGTCATGCCCGCGGGTTTCATTTTTGGGGATTCGAATCCCAAAATCCGGACACGTTGTGTCCTAACGGGACACGTATGGGATTCATATGTGTCCCGTTAGGACACGACGTGTCCCTTTCTGGGATTCGAATCCCCAACAAATCGTGTCCGATTCGCGGGATTCGGACACATGGCCCCTTTTCAGCGAATCCGGTTTCTTAGTTGTTCCCAGACAAGCAATGTGCTTCACAATCAACCTCTTATTTCTCTTACTTACTGTACTTAAACAAGTATAAAAACTGGCAATAGATATATGTTAATTTGATATCTATTTAGCATCAAGAGGGTTCAAAATTTTTGAGGTGCAACTATAGATCTTATTTTGATACCTCTTGATGCTTAATATATCTAGGGATAACATGGATTAATGGTAGTTAGGTTCACCACTTGTGTTACATAATGAGTCAAAAAGTGCCTATTTTGTTGATGCTGTCAAACCAATCATGATAATAAAGGTGCATTATTAATGTGAGGTGCAACACTCTCCCATGTTGGAACCCTTATTCTTGGGTGTGTAACTTTTAAGGATCATTCTCATGGTTGGAAGTAAGGAAGGCCATGAATGTTGTATTTACCCCTGTTGTTATTTAATTTTTCTTGCATGCTTTTTGTTAGCAAAGATGGTTTGGTTCTTAATGTGTGTCTCTATCTTCTTTCCATTGTTTGCACTGCACTGTCACATCTCTTATTCTTTCGATTGCTATTTTGTTTCTTTGTGCATTTCTTCTTCCAGTGCATTGTGGTCTTGGTGTTATTCTCATTCTTCATTGAATTTCCCTTCCCTGATCATATTGTTTTTTATTTTCGTTAATTCTCCCACAGAAAAATCACAACTTTTTATTAAGATTAAAACGTTACATCAGTACATGCCTGTAGCATTCACCCCGCCAGTCCAAAAAAGGAGATCATATTGTCAGCAATATGAGAAAAATGTTTATTTTTGCTCTTTATTTTGTTCATATTCCTCCTCTTTAGACTGCATTCCGTAGAAACCTTGATTTTTAGATTTCTAGTACTACGATAACCTGCCTAAGTCTTTGCAGACTTTGAAACGAATACAAGCTGGATGATCTTCCATTGCATAGGGCACAACTAGATGGTATGGTGGAAAATACATGAACATTAGTTGAGAACCGTATTAATAAATAATATATGTTTCTTTAATGAACTTTGAAAATTCTTTCCACATTCATCATTAATTTATTTCAATTTTGTGTTGGCTTTGGGCAAAGCTCATGCTTGAACATACTCCACGCTCTTATTGTGTTTTTTGGGGTTGACACTGACATCTTATGATTTTTTGAGCAATGCAGTTGTTCTGCTTATGATTTGGCTCATAATTGTCCTAGTGACCCATGGTACTCTCCAAATCCCCACCAGACCTGCAAAAAAAATGGAAGGGGGTGATTGATAAAAGCCTGTTAGTTTGCCTTTACATGCTTTGAAGAGAATGCGGTCTCCACCCATATGGGAACCAGTTCATTAGTGGTCTCAATGATAATTAGGCTGGAGTTACTTGAATGACAACATAGTGTACCCGCCCTTGCTCCCTTGAGGGCAGCCGTCTCTCTTCCTTGAATTACAAAATTTCTTATGTGATATGAATTGATCTAGAGCTATAACTAAACTGTAGACCCGGCAGTCCATAAACTAGATTTTATATGCAACTACGTGTAGAAATTATGAATGCATAATAGTACTTTGATTCCTTTAGCTATTTATCAAATTCATTCAAATAAAAAGGCATAACATCCAATATATCTACAGCCACTAGCAGATAGAGTTTCACTATTCCTATGCAGCATTCATTGCTATCCCTAATGCTTTTAGCCTTATACATAATTCCATGAATGGAATTACACACCGATGGCATGGCAGCTTAACATAAAGTCTCAATCTCAGAGCAATGTCACAGGGTTCGCCGGAACTGAACCTTGAGATTCGGAATTTGATGAACCTCAAAAAAATCCATTAAGTTCATTTAGATTCATTTAGATTCAGTTTAATCGCATGCACCCCCCAACATGCATTTTGATCACAAAATTGCTGCCAAAACAAGTTAATATTGTTTGTCTGCAGTGCCAGTAGGTTTCATCGTCAAGGTTCTCCTTATCAGACCTGTGATTCCTATGACAATTTCACGTGGTGTTTTGTAAGGGGAAGTCTATTAATTTCGAGCACTAGTGAAATGTATTGATAAATCATAATACTAGGTGACCCTGTTTGCACAGATTTGGGTTACGGCCAAGTCACATGCAAGTTATGGATGTGTTACAGGTTACGGTTATGGATTTGGGTTACGGGTCCAAATCACATGTGAGTTACGGATTTGTGTTACAGGTTACGGTTCTAAAATCTCTCACAGAGACACACACACATATAGATTTGTGTTACAGGTTATGGTTCTAAAATCTCTCACACACACATGCATATAACTTATATTTATAATTTTTTTTATAAATTTATTAATTCACTATATACTATTAATAATAAATAGATATAAACTATAAATTAATATAGAATTTTCAATTTATATATAATTATAAATATTTTTATATATTTTGAGATTTTGACCTAGTATATGGACAAATTTAATGGCAAACCTTATCCGAACCTCATTGCCAAATTCGAATTTGAATCGAACTTCATTGTTGTCAAACTCAAACTCGAACCTGAACCATGTGACAGTCTCAGAGTATGCATTAAAACACAATTCATAGAAATAAATAACAGAAATAAAATAAAGATAATTCGTCTATGTAACCGGCTGCACAGGAGCAATTTACCTCCCGGCCATAGGGGTCCATTGTGGACACAAACCCCTGGACAGACTATGAGGTGATCTGGATGGAGGAGTATCCCTATAAGGGTCCCTATATATCAATCCAACCCTACCCACAGTGAGCATAGTTCATCCAGAATTCAGTTCCTACCTTGGATCTCAGAGTGTCGGTTCCTCAAGTAGCACTTAACCAGCCCAATGGACATCTGCTCAACCATTCCCTAACTGAAGCTCAGTTATCAACTTTTCCTCCTTCTGTGTATATATTATGTCAAGAAATCCATCCTCTAAAGGTTAATAATTCTGGCAAGGAGATGCCAGGCCACTGGTATCCTTCTGGGAGATTTGCTGCAGTATTGCAGTTGTTAGAATTCTTCTGCCAGGGCAACCACTGGGGAATTCAGGGAGTCATTGGCTCAAATTCAGTCAATATTCAGCATTGTTATGTGACTTAAGCAAAAATTTACCATTCACAGCTTCTATGCTCCGTACAACCATTTGGTCCTCCTCAATTCTGCTAAATTTCCAATACCTGGTCAGTGCATCTGCATTCATATAAAGTAAAACCCTATAGATATGAATCTGAAACTGATTAAACCCCTCTATCAAAAAAATGGATAAAAGATTGCTAGATCTACATACACAAATCTAAAAATCAGAATAGCTAGCTAGGAATTGCGGCAACCAATCATATATCTCTCTATTAGATTGAAAGAAAACATTATGTTTGCAACTAGCTTAACACACTGGCCCAAAAGAGAACTATCTAACCAAAACATTGAAGTGGCCTTACTCTCTTTTATTGAACAAGAGAAATGAGGGTTTACAATGAATCTGGACACATCCGGGAAGTGCCTGCTTTGAGGAGGTGAAACCTAACACAAAATGTGACATGGAAGAATGTGCCCTCATGCATGAATACATTTTCCTGAAATGGAATGCCTACTCATGTAAAGTAAATGCATGTATGCATGCATGAGAATCTCTCTCATGTGCTTGATCCCCAGAACAGAAAATTCACCTCATGCATGTACTCTACCAGAATAGAACATTCTCCTCATGCAGCTCACCTCATGAGCATGGGGATCTGTGGCCTTCTCATGCATGCTCCTCGCCAACTACTTTTAAAACTAATGTGCCCTTGCTGAGAATCTCTCTATGTGCATTGTCTATAGAGCACTAAACAAACTCTGCTAAAGGTTGCATGGCTGAACTGGATCTGCTGAAGAGAATGACTTGGAGCAACAGGTAAAACTGACAAATTCAAGCTGAAATTCTCCATAATTCAACTGTGTATTTGTAACAGTCTGGTTGCTACAATCTCTCCAGCGTACAGAACTATAGTTGAGGTTGGAGATGAGTTGAGACTTGTTAGGGTGTTCAAATGAGCAATAAAATGAGGGAGCGAGAAGCTTTTAAATTCAAAACATGAATAAAGGAATTCATGCTACAATACCTCAAGACAGATTATATTTGGTAGTCTATGGTCAAAAGGGCGGCATGTTCATCAATTGACACATGGCCAAAATGGTGGGGAGTTCTCCAGGTGATATGTTGTTAAATTTTTGGGGTTGTTACAATCTATATGTACCACATATTTACTTTTACTCCTACCTAAATTTATGCAAAGAATTGCATAAATTATGGTGGGCAGGAATTCCTGGGAAATATGTTTAATTACCGAAATATAAAGAATGTACTGCATATTTAATTTATGCAAAGAATTGCATAAATTATGGAGGAACAATTTAACAAAGTCAAACACTATGTGGGTGGATTATAACCTAATTCATGTTGATCTTTGGGTAGCTGTGGGAGGTATTCCCCAACTATTTAGAAGAAAGAAAATTTAATTTAATTTGCAAAGAGACGTGCCTCTTGGGCACCCTAATATCACTATAAAAAGACACTTGAACTTCTCATTTACTCATTCACTTGTCACTTGCATTTTTCTCTCTCTCATGTGGGAAGCTACCTGAGGAAGATGCCAAAGTTTCTAAGGAGTCGAATTTCTGAGACAGTCAATGTTTGACCAGTTGAATTTTCTGAGTGTAATTACTTAATGATGTTCTAGAGTGTGTTAAAGTAATATCATATATCATTGGAAGTAATTATCAGTTGCAGAAAATTGTGCTTGTCTAATTAGCACTAGAAAATCAACACGTAGCAAGAGGGCATTTGATTGTGTAAGAAAACCAACAATCTAAAACCTTCTAAATTCATAACATGTATTATATGTTCCCATTTGCATGAGGAATGCATGTTACAATATCCTAGGAGAGATTATATTTGGTAGTGCGTTCAAACCCAAAAGGGTGATGTTCATCAATGACACATGCCAGAAAGGTGGGGAGTTGTTCAAGATATGCATTCAGAATCTTTTATTATTTTTCTCGAGACCTCCTTTTCTTCTTCCCTTCTCATGGCCTCGTAACCATCCTTTTCTCCCTATCCTAGCAGGCAATTTGGAATTCATATTATATTTCACCTTTATAACTTTTGAATGTAAGCTATTATGTATCATGGTAACATCAGCACATGGTACTAAGGAAATATAAAACATGGCATAGATATGATAAACAAAGTAACTCAGTTGGGTGTAGCTTGAGTGGTTTTGAGGAAAAATTGTTACCCTGCCCACCCTGGTTGAAATCCTACTTTGTGACATGTTTGCTGTTAGTGAACCGATTGTTGATGAACTCATTATTTGGCTTAATAATGAGTTTTTGGTCTGGGCTTGTTCATTGAAGCATCTAGGGTTTATCCTGGGTACATTCCTTGAAATGAGGGGAAGTGCCTGAGAGGTTTTCCACAGGATATGTTACCTAGAAAAAAATGATAAACAAACCAAGCTGAAGTCTAAGACTTCCATCTCTTTCTAGTTAGGCTTTGCACTGGAATTTGTACAAGGTATTTACAATATTTTCATCATGGGTGCATTTTAAAATAAGTGCACATGGCACCATATTTGACAAAATAACAACTTACTAATAACTTGTATATAATCAGATCAAATATATTCCAAGGGTCAAAATTGGGGCATTACAGATGGAAACGTAGCTGATAATTAGTTGAGGATGACTATTCAAATAGGTAAATTATGGTTTCAAAAATAATTTTGGTAATCTTTTCTCCTTTCATCATTAACTAAATTGAAAGGAAATTTTTACTGCAAGGGCTAAGGCCCTCGACTAGATTAATGATACCTTTGTTCTTGTAGTTAGAGAATTTGAGAATATACAGAGCATCTATTTGCATCTAACCTTTCTGCATATGATCTTAAAAAAAGTATTTTGGTTTAGACACATTTTAAATGTATATTTGTTTGAAATACTATGAAGGATAATTGAGGAGGGCAACAACTATTTTTGGGGTTTAAAATATTGTAGTCTTTTGGACCTCCTGTAGAAGTCATATTTGTTTCTATTATATATTTTATGTTTAAGCATGACACAAGATATTATCTCTTAATATAAAAACGAGCAAAAATGTCAACATATTAACATATCAATACGCCTTCGACAGTAGGCTTGCCTCAATTGTTAATTGATATCTTGGAGTTTTTGGCTATAAAGTGATGGCCATATAAAAGAGTTGGTCATTTTCATAACATAGTGTAGGAATCCTCTGAAATATGGTTCTACATTTATTTGAAGATTTATTTTTTCCAAAAGCGATTTTAAAGAACATCAGGTTATTTTAGAATCTTAGACATTCAGATCCATGTTGTTGGTTAAACGTGTGAAAGTAACAATGTTCTATTATTATTAGAGTCTGAAATTTGTAAATACTTGGACCAAGACAGGCAAGGTGCTCTACAGTTTGGTGCAATGTTGCGAACATTGGGATAAAATCGGCAAGGGTTTGAAAAACCAAAAAATCGGTAAAAATCGGCAAACATTGGAAAGTTTAAGATACTATCAAAATATCTGTAAAAATCAGAAAACATAGGTTAGGCCAAAAAATCGTGATTTCGAGATAAAATCAGGATGCTATCGAGATGTTCACAACAATGGTTTGGTGGGGGAGATCTTTCTGTCATGTGTACAAAACTAATAAAATAAAACGAAAAGAAATGAGCTGTCATTTTTTAAACTACCACTATGTCAAAAAGATGTCATATTATTTATTAACATATTTAAACGACAATAAATGAACATAGATCCATTTTAGGCTTGTATCTATTAAGTGTCAAGAGGGATCAAAAGAAGTGGGGTGCGAACCTCTATTATTAAATAGAGAGGGATCATAAGAGGTGAGATGAAAACCTCTATTTATTAAATAGTATGTGCTGGCGATAAAAGATTGAAGTTCACACTTCAAGTTTTTTTGATCCCCCTTGGTGCAAACCTCAATATATAATAGATACTGGGTTTAGGATGGATCTATGCTACAGTGGGTTGACTTATAGTCTTGATGCAAGGAATGAGATAGCATTCACTCTGTCTTGGATTTATGTGTTGTCCTTCATTCCCCTAGTCTCAAGCCTATTTCATGTTTTAATTGGTGGATTATTAGGAACTAAAAACAATGCTCTTAGCCATAGTTGCTCAGAGATCTGGGTATGGGTAAAGAGATGCCATTTTCAAAATTTAGGTACTGGGAAACATGAAGATGTGAGTATGTAAAAGGAGAGATTAATTTTAAAAAACTAAAAGTACAAATTGAAATTTTAAAAATTAGATTTTAAAATCATAAAATGATGAACCATGAGCAGTGAACAATTGTGAATATCATATCATCTTTCATTAGTGAAACATAGGTATGTACAACAAGAGTCTAGACTATGTCTATTACATTGATAATATCCGAGTTGCAAAATTTAAAATGTTAAACGTTTCAACTTTCAAAGTTTCCAGCCAAAAGTTAGATCTCTGTCTCAGTATCTGCTTCATTTCTTTTTAGCACTATATGTGTGTATTTCTTTTTAGCACTCTATGCATTTCCTCAGAGTTGCATTTGCCCTCCCAATTTATATTCGTACTACAGTATGTACTTTTCAGTCCCTTTGACTTATTTTTCTGGTCATTCGTTTGACATTGATAAAATTATCTTATCTTATCTTATTTGGTTGCGGTTAACTGGCTGCATCTTCTAAGTTCTCCATCAACATAATATCAAAGAATAAGAACTCATCGCTTTCCGGCTTAAGATATGACAAGGTAATTTATTTAAATTTTATTTATTTGACAGCAAAGGTTAAGATTCTGTATTAAAAGAACTACAGTTACAAAAGTGATATATTCTAAGAAACCATAGCTTGAAGTTGACTGATAAGTAGAGTCACAGATCATGAAAAAACATTGTGAAGGCATATCCATTTTCTTTGACTAAAAAATTTGTAGGTGTATTGCTTATTAAACCGATAAAATAACATTAGTATTAGACAAAACAGACAGAAACACTTCATGTCATTCCAAGAATTATCTGTATCTAGCAAGTGAGCACTGGTAGCCTAGATCTCTTTTCCATTCAGTTTTTCTTTCTCTGCATTCCAGATTTGGATTTTCTTCCCTGAGTAAGCTGGGGTGAGTTGAAGGATGGCGTTCCAGTGCACTCCTGCATACGAGGGGGATGTAGACGGGATTCTACCAGTGGGAGGGCGCCTGAAAAGATTTCACCCTTCAGTTCTTTGGCTTCTCTCTCCTTTTCTGAGGCAGCTTCCTTTGTTTGGTTCCGTGGAACTTCTGCTGGGATTTTCTCTTGCTCTTGGGTTTGATCCAAACTGTTTGAAGAATTTCAACCCCCACTCCGGTTATTAGTTTCTTTGTCACTCCATGCATTTAGTTTTAAATCCAAGCATGATAAAAATTCCAAAATCTAGAAATGACAATATTTTCTGAAAACACAAATTTAGAGATTTCACAACTGCTGAAATGAATTGATATTTTTCTCTTCTCTTCTCCTCTTACTCTCTAAATGACCTTTTGGGTTACCCTAAAATCTAATGGATGAAATTCATTTAGATCTAGGGATGAAAATAAATGTGCATTTAATTCTCACTTTCTATTTTTTAACTCACCTACTTAAATAAATATCCACTTAGCCTTTTATTTCCATAGTCACCTTTTCACTTTCTAATTCTTCATTGACTCTAATAAAGTCACCTTTAAATTGTAACTTTACCATTTATGAAGTCACTTTTAAATTAAATTGACTTTACCACTTATAAAGTCACTTTAGGAGAAAAGTACAAATAAATTTGGACACTTTTCCCTAGGCCAAAGATAAAAGCCTTAGGGAACCACTTGTCATTTGGTACCCAAATTTTAACACTCCCTCTTAGCGATGAAAGTGTTCCTCACCACTCCCATCTTGTCTCTGAAGTAGACATGCTTGCCTTGTGCTAAGGCTTTGGTGAAAATGTCTGCTACCTGCTCATTTGTGGAAATGTACTCAAGCTTGACAGCTCCCTTTTGGACATAGTCTCTAATGAAGTGATACTTGATCTCAATATGCTTTGACCTGTCATGAAAAACTGGATTCTCCGTGAGTTTTATGCAACTCTGATTATCACAGTAAATTACTAAAGGTCTCAATGCCTGACCAAATAGACCAAACAACATCTTGCGAAGCCATATGGCCTCACAACTAGCCAAACTAGCAGCCATATACTCTGCCTCAGCTGAGCTCAATGCAACTAACTGTTGTTTCCGGCTGATCCACAACACAACTGCCCAACCCAAAGCAACACCCGAAAGTACTCTTCCTATCTGAAGCACAACTTGCCCAATCTGAATTCGTGTACCCTGCCAGTCTCACTCCATCACCCTGTCTATAATCCAGACCAAAATCCACAGTCCCCTACAAGTAACGAAGAATGTGTTTTGCAGCCACCCAGTGCACTCTCCTGGGCTCACACATGAACTGACTCATAGTGTTAACTGCAAAACATATATCTGGTCGAGTGTTGACCGAAGACATCAATTTACCAATCAACTGTCTGTATAGAGTAGGATCCACCAAATCGAAATCAGAAGCGTGAAACTTTTTTCAGTTAGTGATTATAGGTGTAGACATGGGTTTGCAGTCCTCCATGTGAAATCTGCTAAGAATATCCACAATGTACTTCCCTTGTCCCAGGAAGAAATACCCTTCCTCCTGCTACACCTCCAATCCTAGAAAATAATGCATCAAGCCGATATCGTTCATCTCAAACTCTGAAGCAAGATCTCTCTTGCAGCCCTCAATGAGTCTCTCTGCACCAGTGATGATCAAGTCATCAACATACAACACTAGAATGAGAGGCTCCTCACCCACCACAATGACGTATAGGTTCGGATCAGCCTCACTCTTTGTGAAACCCAATTGCTGCAAGTATGTATCAATACTTGAGTACCAAGCTCTAGGAGCTTGCTTCAGGCCATAAAGTGCCTTTTTGAATCTGCATACATGGGACTCCTTCCCATGCACCTCAAAGCCCTACGACTGCTCAATATAAACCTCCTCCTGAATGAAGCCATTGAGAAATGCAGTCTTCACATCCATCTGGTGGATCTTCCAACCCATCTCTGCTGCAATCGATATAATGGAGCGAATAGATGTATACCGAGCTACGGGAGCGAAGGTTTCCTCATAGTCAACTCCCTCTACCTGTGAGAACCCTCTTGCCACAAATTGAGCCTTGAACTTCTCGATGCTGCGATCTGTAACATGCTTTATCTTGTAGAGCCATCTGGAAGTAACAACTGATTTACCTTCAGCCCTCGACACTACCTCCCAAACATCGTTCTTCATAATAGAAGAATACTCCTCCATCATGGCCTCTCTCTAGACCTGCTGGCTAGCTACCTCCTCATAATTAGAAGGCTCGGAGTCAACAATGCTTGTTACCAATGCCATGTAACTACAAAACCGCTCAGGTGGTTTACTCTCTCTAACCTGTCTCTTTGGCCCAACAATTGATGTGGCCTCACGCAAGGTGTCTTGAAGCCACTTAGGCTTCCTCTTCCTTGAGCATACTTCTCCCATCGGAGTGAAAGAATCCTCATCATCATCAGAAGCCTGAACTCCAGAAGCCCTGTCAACTGACCTCATGCCTGAATCTGTGCCTGTAGATGCTGAAGTACCATGCGAACTCTCCATTAGTGTACTACCCTATGAACTGCTTTGCGGACTGCCCTGCATGCTGTTCGAAGAACCATCCACTTGACTCCGAGAGCCACTGCTCACTGATGGACCTGACATTGTAATTGATGTACCTCCTGATCCCTGACCACTAGATCCCTGTGACTGACTCAGCTGCTCCCGAGGATCTGGTGACTTTGGATACTCTAACTCCCGTGACCTCCTGAAAGCTCTCTCCTCCTCGAATTTCACATCTCGCTTGACAACCACTTTCCTTTGCGCAGGAATATAAATTTGATAAGCTTTTGAGGTCTTGTTATAACCCATAAAGATGCCCTTGTTTGCAGTGGGCTCTAGCTTGGTCCTGTTCTCCTTGGGGACATAGGAATATGTAAGGCACCCAAAGATACGAAAGTGCCCAACATCAGGTTTCTTCCCAGAAAAAGCCTCCTCCGGAGTCACATTCCCCAAGGCATGATGTGGACTCCGGTTCTACAAGTACAACAGTGTTGCAGGCCTCTGCCCACAAAAATAAAGGTAACCCCTGATCATGAAGCATGGCTTTGGCAACCCTACAATGGATCTGTTTTTCCTCTTCGCAACCCCATTCTGCTGGGGGTTGTAAGGAACTGTGAACTCCCTCCTAATGCCTGCCTCAGCACAAAAATCAACAAACTCACCAAGGGTATACTCCCCTCCATTGTCCGACCTGAGGACCTTGATCTTCCTACCTGTCTGGGTCTCCACAAGAGCTTTGAACTCTTGAAACCGCTTGAAGACCTCACTCTTGGTCTTCAAGAAATAAATCCAGGTCTTCTTGGAGTGGTCATCAATGAATAAAACATAGTACTCATAGCCACTCAAGGATACATGAAACATCCGACCACTCACATTGGTATGAATCAAGTCAAAGATCCCGGTCGCTCTGCCGTCACTGCTGGGAAAAGGGGATCTCTTCTTTTCTCCTTCTACTCTCTAAATGACCTTTTGGGTTACCCTAAGATATAATGGCTAAGATTCATTTAGATCTAGGATGAGAATAAATGTGCATTTAATTCTCGCTTTCTATTTTTAACTCATCCACTTAAATAAAGACCCACTTAGCGTTATTTCCATAGTCACTTTTTCACTTTTTAATTCTTCATTGACTTTAATAAAGTCACATTTAAATTAGAATGTAACTTTACCACTTATAAAGTCACTTTTAAATTAAATTGACGTTACCACTTGTAAAGTCACTTTAGGAGAAAAGTACAAATAAATTTGGACACTTTTCCCTAGGCCAAAGATCAAACCCTTAGGGAACCACTTGACCTCTGGCACCCAAATTTTAACACTGTTGAGTCTCAGTTGATGGTAAGGATCTCATGTCTTCAAGTGGACAATGCAGAGCTGCTTCTTTGCTGGGCACTTGTTCTTCCAACACACTCTCCAAGGCTGCAAATTGATTCTGATGGATATAGATTTTTGCTTTATTTTTGGGTCGAGGGGTCAAATCGTGTTTCCACTCTATTAACTCTCAAACCAGCAAGGGACCTAAAAGGGGTTCCTCAGAAGGCATCTGCTAGGTTAAGGGCAAATGTGGAGGCTTAGCCCACTGCCACCACAACTAAGTCTCCTTGCTCTTTATGGACTTTCACCGATGGGAGGAGTCTCGATAGTGTAGGGATCACTTGTAAAGTATATGTCAATGGATAGGTGAGAAGTGACCTTGAAAACCCTTTCCCAAGGATGGAGTGAAGAATGGAACTTTCTTGCTCTTTAAGCAAGGGACTTGGTCCACCAGGGGTAAGGGGTGAGGATTGGAGGGTTGAGGGAGAAAGGATAGGCTTATAGACGAGGTTCTCAATCCCTATAGTCCCTGGGAAACTTGGATTCCCAAATGGTCCTTGGCAAATAATCTTTATTGAGAAGTGGGACCACACGGGGCCAAGTGGACCCAACCCAGGTTCGGGGATGGAATGCAACAACCAGTGATGTACCTATACTGGACAAGGTGAAGGGAAAGGACCAAACAAGAATACTTACTTCAAAAGGTTGAATTGATCTTGTTGAGGTCTAGCCTTGGGGATGCCTGGGCAAAATTCGATCCTAGAGCTAGGGCTTGAGATTCCACTGTTAGAATTGCCTCAAATTTGGAGGAGAGGGAGAGGACCCACCAACACAGTGGTCCGTAGGAGATCAAAATTTTTCCTTGGGTCAATTCCCAGGAAATTGATGCCCTAGGTGTCCTAATTTGGCTAGACTTAGGGAAAAAGGGGAAAATGGTAAAAAGAGGGTTTAAATGATCACCCCTTTTAAGGGATCAATGCCTAATTCACTTGGGGATATGGAGTCAAGGATGATGATGAGTAAGAACTTGGTTTCTTGATCAAGGAGGCTTGGAAATTCAGCTTCGTCCAATGTTGAGAGAGAAAAGAAAAGTGACCTTCAAGCATTTATTCTTCAAAGCAAACGATGCAAGTTTATCGAGACATAATCTCTTGGACATTTCATTCATATAACATTGGCCCATACTTTAAATTAACTAAAACATGCTCAATTCCAAATTTCGATTATGCAACAACTAGCCCTAATTCTAGCAGTATGCAACAATAAGAATAATAACATCAAAATTTACTTACAACGTTATAGGGTATATCCAACCAACATTTCATTCACAAGACAAAGCTCCAGGACTAGATAAATAGCCCAAATACATACGTCAAAATTCATCCATCTCCAAAAAATGTCCTCCAAGGAAAAATGTGAAGTTCTCTATGATTAGAGAGATCCCAAGTCAAGTGATGATCCAAATGAATGTATCTAACATCAATATATAGCCTCCTAAGGAGTTCAAAGTAGCCTATGGATGTGCAAATAAAACCCCTATTGATGACAAGCCCACCAAACTAGCTCACAAGTGTAAAAATAAGCCTCACAAGGGGCCAAATAATAATATGTACATGTTGTGAGGCCCTCCAAAGGCCTAATAATGTCCTGAAGTGCCATACCGTGGAATAAATTCCTCGGAATATGATGGACAAGGGGGTGGCCCCTTGTTCTCCAAGTAGTAGACTTGTGGTGCTCTCAGTGGGTCTGAGGGCACATAAATGACCCCATGGATCTCTATATGAATCAAAGATGCCTGTAGACCCTCTGCAAGGGTCTGAGGGGTGGAATGAATGCTGCCATGACATTGTTCAAGTCCTGGGACACTTGCCAAGAGTGTGGGGCTCCTGTCGAGGCTTGCTGGGCATAATATACCAAGCATATCACCATCATACCAAAAGTGGATCGCTAGTAGTGTTTGAGCATCGATGAAGATCCATGGAGTACTGTCTACTGCAATGGAGGCCAATGGCTCTCTATGCACACCCTATATGTGCCAATGTAGACCTCTGTGGGTTAGGATCCCATATAGGGAGACCAAACCCAAAAGGAAACCATCTGTAATATTGCATAAGATCCAATGCATCCCCTAGGCTTCCAGTACAACCAATCATTAAAATAATCAAGTAAAAGAGTTTACAAATCATGGATAACAAAGTGGGCACTTCATAATGGCATGCCCTTCCGTAGTGGGCTTTGGCATGTGCTAGTGTCTCCAAGCTCCAAAGGGGGTTAGCCAAGTACCTTATTAGGTGGTTTCAACCCTTAAAGGGGATAGTATGTCCAAGGTACATCCCTCTAATGGGGTAGCAAGTGATAAACAAGTGGAATGGAGTAGGGAATGCGAGGGGCAATCCTGGGCCACATATTGGGGCATAGGGGTAGCATGATAAGGGGAAGCCCACACCTAGGTATGTAATGTATAGGAGGGAGAAATTGTGGTACATGAGGTACCATGGCCTTGATTTTTCCACCTTCGATTATATGCTTTTTGCCTTTCATGAATTTTCTTTAATTAACTGCTCGGGGCTCAATGGACAAGAGCATGATGTGTAAGATATGATAGTGATTAGCCCTTTAGGTAGGGTGGTTCATTGCCTTCCAGGGGTTGGGACAATCATGGCTTTGTGAATGACAAAGGAGGCTCATTTAGGGTCTATGGAATCAGGGTGATGGCCATGGATTGGGGTAGAGCTCCTGTAATGGATTTTGTCGATGTGCTAATTATTTTTGTCTCGACCATCTTTTGCATTTTGTGGTACAATTTCCTGTTAAATGTGGCCAATTATGCTTTTTTTTTTTAATTGCTTCAACCTCAGCGTTCTAGGCTTGACCCAAGGTGGGGGCAAGGGGATAGGGAGGCTAGCCCTATGTGGACCCAGAATGGGAATGTGGACCCAGGTGGGAGAAACGATGAATGGGGTATAGTGAGTGGAAAGGGAGTAGCATGTGCAGGTAAAGGAGCGGGACCACACACCCAAGGTCGAGGTTTCCCAAGTAGTACCACCCTAGAACCAAATGGTCAATAAAGGAGATCCCACGGGACTAAGATCCAAGGGTAACAACCAAAACAGATCAAGGGGACAAGAGCACAAACTAAGCTCACTCTTTCTGTCAAATCCCCCCATCAATCCATACCCAAAAGTATCCATGATAAGTAAACCCAATACAAAATTACCAAATGACAAGACACACCTTTAGATTCGAGCGGCCCACCTTCAAACATATGATCAATACAGGTGGGTGAAGGACCAGATGGTTGGCTTAGGTGGCAGAGAAATGGCACAACGAGCTAGTAGGAGGCATCAAGGGGCTGCTAGCTGAGGCTCATCATGGAGAAAAAAATCTCCTGGGGATATCACCCACAAAGTGGTGGGTAACACTCCCAAAGAGCTCCTGTTTTCGTGGGCAGGTTTAAACCCCCCTTCTTTTTCTAAGGTAGGGTTGATTTTCTGTGGGCAATAACAATTGAAGTGCCCATGTGTGTGGCAGTCATTGCATTTGAAGGGAAAACATAATAGTCCAAGAGTTGGACATGAATCCAATTGTTGATTTGGTGTTCAGTTGCATCTAGGGGTCCTTCCAGATTTACCTCCACACAACGGTGAGCACAAGTGAACTGCCCCTATTCATCTCAATGCTGGCTACCAACTTCCCTGTAATACTCTTCCTAAATTATTTTGGAACAAAATTTATTTCTACATTTTGGGGCCCAATTTTGGTTAAGACGGGGCCCATTTGATTTTTGATAGAAGAATTAGGACTCGGGAGTTAGAGGCAAGTTAATTTTATATTATTTTGTTTTGTTAATGATATGTGGGGACCACCCACATAAGAAATATGCACTCCCTAAGCCAATGATCCGAAATGCACGAGGGAAGAAAAGGCGGGAACAAAGACTCCACAAAAGTTATAAAAGGAAGGCAACACACTTCATTTGGCATTCTTGGCTTATCGAATTTGATTCTGTTGCTTGAGCTGTTTAGCTGGGTCACTTGTTGTTTAGCAAGAGTTGTCCAAGGGGAAAACTCACCCTTTCTTCGGGGGACTTCGAGTGCCACCCTAGAGTGGTTCATCCATTATCATCCGGAGGAGATTTGTAGAGAGATTTCTAGCATTTTTATTCAATTCATCCCAACAATGCATATTTTTGGAGGACGCAGTAGTGGATCTAGTGTGGCCATTGCAATATTCTTTTGGAGGGCTATTGTCGGGAGAAATTAGGAGAAGAAGACTCAATAGATTTGTTGGCTATTGGGTGAGTTTGAGAGCTGGAAGTGGTAGTAATATTCAGGAATGTTTTTTCAGACTCTGGCCAACGCAGAAGAGAGAAACTGGGCATAAGTGGGAGATAGAGTTCAGCCATTGGGGCTATTGCTTGCTGAGAGAAATAAGGGAAGTATTGGTGGAGTTGATTGCTACATTTCAGGAGTGTTTGGGGAGGATTTTGCTGGTGGTTTGACAAACAACGTGCTTCAACAACTATTGGAAAGCATAGGGCTTTTGGGGGTCGATTTTGGGAGGTCAAAATCAGGCCAAACCATTTCTGGGTTTTTGTGGGTTTTGCCTGAGGAGCCTAGATATAAATTTGCAGAATTTTCTGAGTACCAAAGGTGGGGTTTTCAGCCATATCTTTGCAGTAGACAACGTAGAATTGCCGGGGACTGCACAGTGCCTTTTGGGAGTCGATTTTGGGACGTCAAAATCAGGCCAAACCTTTTATGAGTTTTTGCCTGACGAGCCTAGATATACATTTGCAGAATTTTCTGAGCACTGGAGGTGGGGTTTTCAGCCATATCTTTGCAGCAGACAATGCAAAATTGTTGGGGACTGTGCAATGCAGCAGTTGGTTAGTTGATTGTAGCTTCGGGTTGTCATTGCTTCACTTGGGCTTTGCTCTGCTTGCCTTTGAGGCAAGCCCAGGTGCATTCCTTCCATATTTTGTACTCTTGCACTAGTTTATAATAAAGTGGCTCAACTGCTTCCATATTTTTGATAGCTATGGGCGTTTTCTAATTGTTTTGAAATTTTTGTGGTAAAATTGTTATTTGCTTGCATATCATTGTTTTTCCTAGTTTGGAACATTACAGTGGTATCAGAGCATGATCTTGGCCCAGCTGTGGGTATAACCAGTAAGATATGGAAGATTCAGGTACGTAGGCACAGTGACAGGTGAAGCCATAGGCAAACTCATGTTTCAAGAGAAATTTAGTCTGCAGAAATTCTCGAGTGGAATCCATTGGCACAATGAGAGGTTGGCCCAGCTAAGGAGGGTGACAGAGCAAACCCATCCTCATCCTTACAACAAAGACACTAGAGGTACACAGACTGTGGGGGTGCAACCATCTACACCATGTGGGGTAAATCGATAGACTCAGGACACTAGATCTCCTCGAAAGGAGTAGACAGGACAAGAACAGTTAGATGGTGAGACAAGGAGGCACTTTTGCTGCTGGAGACTTGGCTTTAGATATGTGGGCCCTGAGGAGGAGATTGAGCATGAGGCAGAGGACACGCAGGATTGTGAGGAGCACATTGGTATACCCAGTGTGGCACAAGAGTCACCATTGTTGGAGGCCTCTTTGATAGCACTAATTGACACTTTGGGGGAGAGAGTAGAGCATACACCCATAGGGCCATCCATTGTCAATTGCTAGGAGACACAAACATGTCTACTGTTGAGGAGGTGACGTCTGTTGTTGAGGTATCCATTGATGAGGTATCTGGGGTCGTGACCGAGTTTTCACGTGATAGCAACGCATGATAGGATGATGAGGTGCCGAGAGACATCACCACCCTTGATGAGGAGTTGATAGGTACAAAGGCACCCAAATCTACGACAAAGTTGCGGGATGACAATCACTTACAACAACATGGAGAGCACATAGAGGGGCGTGAGCTAGTCATGGAGGGGCAGTTTGTGACTCATGTTGAGCCCATGATGGAGGAGAACGAGCAAGTCTTCTTTGGGGCCAATCACCGACTTAGAGCAGATAGATGCATAGACTGTCAACGAAGTTGCAGTACTTCCAGATAGTAGCTCTCTTTGGGCTTATATCGATGGGGCTTGCAACATTGCTAGACTACCTTTGCACCATGGAGAGAGAGATGCAGAGACCCCCCGACAAATTTTATGTGTTGACCAAGATGGTGAGTTGAGGCGACATGAGCTGCACAGGGTGAAACACTCGCAAGATGGAGGGCTTGTTCTATGTGCTGGAATTTGTGCATTCGATCCCTCTCTTGGGGTACTCGCAGGATGGAGGGGCAGTGTGTGACTCATGTTGAGCCCATGATGGAGGAGAACGAGTAGTCTTCTTTGGGGCCAATCACTGACTTAGAGCAGATAGATGCACAGACTGTCAACAGAGTTGCAATACTTCCTGATAGTAGCTCTCTTTGGGCTTATATAGATGGGGCTTGCAACATTGCTAGACTACCTTTGCACCATGGAGAGAGAGATGCAGAGACCCCTGACAAATTTTATGTGTTGACTAGGATGGTGAGTTGAGGTGACATGAGATGCCCAGGGTGCAACACTCGCAGGATGGAGGGCTTGTTTTATGTGTTGGAAGTTGTGCATTCGATCCCTCTCTTGGGGTTGGACGATGAGAGATTTTGAGTTGGTACCCGATGGAGTGGGCTAGACTCATGGAGATGGTTGTAGTCTAGAGTGAAGCTCAGTGGGAGCTCTAAGACATCAAGGGTACTCGAGGCCCAGGTTGGCATTGGGATCCAGGCAGGGCTTCCTATACGATATCAGATATGTGGGATGGCTATGGCATTGATAACGCAGTCAACCCAGTGCCTAAGCGCATACATTCCTTAGGGGAGTTCTAGTCGGCGCTAGTGGCCAGGTGGTTTGTGAGCAGACTCCATTGGTTTGGTTGTTTTGGCATGTTGGTTGCGCATGGGGGCGCAGGATGATTAGCATTCTCTGGCAGGAGGTGGCATGGGTAGGCCATCAGACTGGATATTGTATGGAGACGATGTTCTCCCATTGAGGTTTAGGACTCGGGGTCACAGAGGATCGACACAACAGAGATATCCCCTCTAGCAGAAGTGGAGTTAGGGTGCTCAGGTCTACCAAGATGGATGAGGGGACATGACGCGTGTCATGGTGGGGTCACTAGTATAGTGGCAGACACTTTGGCACATGCGGTATAACAGTAGGCAGTGGTACACAAGACTACATAGAGTCAAGTCGTAGCGTCCAGTGTTATATAGAGGGATGTGGCCTGATGCATACAGACCCAATTCTAGGCCATAACAGCCAGTGGTGTGCAGGGCTATGCAACGAGGAGCAGTTGCCTGCAAAGGAGCATGGAGATGCATGGTGGCCTACCACAACATGCCAGTTTACACTGTGGGATAGAGGAGTGACTCGCATCGCATTGAGGACGTGCGGGGAGTGACAGGTGCAGTGACACAGGCAGGACACATGATGGTACAGGATGGTATAGCTGTAGCCGGGGGTATCCAGTGGTGTACAGGGATAGGTTGCAGCGTACAATGGCATGTCGAGGAGTGCGGTGGTACTTGGTGGTATGCAGTGACACATGATGCGACGCAGTGGGCTCTTGGAGCGTTGCCTCCAGGGAGACTTATGGACAGGGACAGTAGGTGTACCATTGGACGCAACTCACCTAAGATCAATGAGGACATTGTTGAGCATCTAGGGACACCATGTCTAGTGGAGGTAGGGCCTCGAGGGGGTTATCAACATATCCGAGGCGGAGAGAGGGTTCTCCATAGGATTACTCTTGAGCATTTCGGCAGACTCTTGATCATACTCTTTGGGACATACCCACCCATCATCCAACAGTGTTGCTTACAGTCGCAGAGGGTTTGGCGGTTGCCCTTTGACACTCTCCATTCAGGCAGCAGGGCATGGGAGGCTCACCCGAGGCGGTTGTATGAGACACTGCGTGTCATGGGCCGAGAGGAGACTCTCCAGTTGAGACACTTGGTAGGTGCACGAGATGACGGTTACAAGCTTAGGGATGGCATGGTTGATTGTCGAGGTAGCGCATGTTCCACCCCTAGAATCACACTTGGGGAGGTGATTGTGAGGGAGTTACATGGTGCTTTTTCTGTTGGACAACTCGAGGTGTTAGGTGAGCATGAGGTGCGGAGGACGGTAGTTCTTGTTGGCAGGATGATGCCTAGGCTTTCGATAGTACCCAGGCACATCATCAGGAGCTGGGATAATAGATCTCGCTGTGTGATTTGGCAGGCACAAAACTATTGGATATTTGCGGCACAGGTTCTTGATGCTCGATGCCTACCTATTGGATACCTACAAGAGGTAGAGACAGGGCACAGAGGGGTCCCAACAACTAGCAACATATCACAGCAACAGGCAGAGAGGATTGGGGGTTGTGGACCTCCAGTATGGTTATGGGATCCAAGGATCCAGTGGATTGGTGGGATACTCCACTCCTTAGTGAGCATGGTTGGGATAACAGGTAAACTGATTCATTCACAGGCGGACACATGGGGGATCACCGAAGCCCTCACCATAGGACGAGGCAGATTGTTGCTCAGGATTGGGGCTAGCCATGGAGTGATAGGCGCTGGCACTATTGAGTCGCTTTGGCAAGATTGGCCTAGCCTCGATCATCGCATAGATTATGGTCGAGAGTTATGGGAGAGGAGGCTTTGGTACGAGCATGCTAGGCAGTCAGTCATGACCAGAGTGTCACGATGTCAACAGGATAGGTTCCTTCTACGACGGGCAGGGGATTCTGGCATAATAGGGTTGAGCAGTTCAACTACCCGTAGAGGTGAGCTGGTTTCTACAAGGGAGGGTCATCTAGATCTTCCATTTGGTTTTAGTGATTCGTTGATGGTGTGGGGAACTTCACTGGTGTGGCAGGGTGATCAACAGGAGGAGATCAGGGGAGGCCTGGGTAGACGAGAACTTCACTGGTGTGGCAGGGTGATCAACAGGAGGAGATCAGGGGAGGCCTGGGTAGACGAGGGTTCAATCCCACTAGGATTGGATTGCATCTTCAGGAGTTTACTCTTGTAGTGCATGAGATGGACTACTCAATAGGGAAATTTCATGGGGAGTTGGGCAGAGTCCTACATTATCATGATGCTCTACTTATTGGTAGTATGCAGAGGGATTCTGGTACCTGTATCTAGTTGGATAGTGAGTGGAGCAAGGTGTGCTTCACATTGATTAGGATGGCTTGGGATCCTGGTATCGAGGGATTCCTTCATGTCGGGACAGTGCTGAGATTGGGGATGACTCAATGGTACATTTGGGACCCTGGTATTATTGGTGGTTACAGTGGTGATCAACAGTGAGAGAGGGCACTTGTTCAGGCATTGCTTGAGGACAAGCAAGTTTTGGCGGGGAGGACTATAATGCCCTTTCCTAAATTATTTTGGAACAAGATTTATTTCTATGTTTTGGGGGCCAATTTTGGTGAAGACGAGGCCCATTTGATTTTTGATAGAAGACTTAGGAGTTAGAGGCAAGTTAATTTTATATTATTTTGTTTTGTTAATGATATGTGGGAACCACTCACATAAGAAATATGCACCCCCTAAGCCAATAATTCAAAATGCATGAGAGGGAAGAAAGGTTTTGCAGAAGTTATAAAAGGAAGGCAACACACTTCATTTGACATTCTTGGCTTATCGAATTTGATTCTGTTGCTCGAGCTGTTTAGCTGGGTCACTTGTTGTTTAGCAAGAGTTTTCCAAGCGGAGAACTCACCCTTTCTTCGGGGGACTTCGAGTGCCACCCTAGAGAGGTTCATCCATTATCATCCAGAGGAGATTTGTAGAGAGATTTCCAGCATTTGTATTCAGTTCGCCCCAACAGTGCGTATTTCTGGAGGACGCAGTAGTGGATCTAGTGTGGCCATTGCAACATTCTTCCGGAGGGCTATTGCTGGGAGAAATTAGGAGAAGGCTCAATATATTTGTTGGCTATTGGGTGAGTTTGAGGGCTGGAAGTGGCAACAATATTCAGGAATGATTTTGCAGACTTTGTGGCCAGCGCAAAAGAGAGAAACTGGGCATACGTGGGAGATAGAGTTTCAGCCATTGGGGCTATTTCTTGCTGGGAGAAATAAGGGAAGTATTGGTGGAGTTGATTGCTACATTTCAGGAGTGTTTGGGGAGGATTTTGTTGGTGGTTTGACAGACAACGTGCTTCAACAACTATTGGAAAGCGTAGGGCTTTTGGGGGTCGATTTTGGAAGGTCAAAATCAGGCTAAACCATTTCTATGTTTTTGTGGGTTTTGCCTGAGGAGCCTAGATATAAATTTGCCGAATTTTCTGAGAACCAGATGTGGGATTTTCAGCCATACCTTGGCAACAGACAGTGCAGAATTGCTGGGGACTGCACAGTGCCTTTTGGGGGTCGATTTTGGGAGTTGATTTTGGGAGGTCAAAATCAGGCCAAACCATTTTTGGGTTTTTGTGGGTTTTGCCTGAGGAGCCTAGATATAAATTTGCAGAATTTTCTGAGCATCGGAGGTGGGGTTTTCAGCCATATCTTTGCAACATACAATTCAAAATTGCTGGGGACTGCACAATGCAGCTGTTGGTCAGTTGATTGTAGCTCCTAGGCCATGTGCATTCCTTCCATATTTTGTACTCTTGCACCAGTTTATAATAAAATGGCTCAGCTGCTTCCATATTTATGATAGTTATGGACGTTTTCTTGTTTTGAAATTTCTGTGGTAAAAATTGTTATTTGCTTGCGTATCATTGTTTTTCCTATTTTGGAACATTACATTCACAGTTTAGTCCCTATGGCCTAGAGGGATTTTTTTGCCTTAGAGGTCGAGAGGGAGGTGCGTGAGTCTTACCCAACGAGGACTGTGGATGGGATCTCCTCTTCTGGGTTTAAGTTTAAGGACCACCTATTGAAGTGCAGTCCCATCCTTAACAATTCCTAGAGAAATTAGTAAAATATGTTTAGTAATATTTTGATGTGGTTTCCAACCAGAATTTTCTTATTGGTCTTATACCGCAAGCTGATCTATAGACAATAGTTCCAACTTCCAAAGTACTAGCAATGAGATTATTCATAACATTTTTTTATCAGATCTGGAGCTATAGATGTTGGATGCCATATCAGTTATGATTCCAATAGTTAAGAGTCTGGTATGCTTGTGTTAAATAATTGAGAATCCAAATAGGTAAGACGGGTAATGTTGGCAAGTCTACTTTTCAAAGGGGCCTGGGGGTTTCAATCATGCAATAAAATACAATCCTAGGGATATACTAGGATTAATTTATTTTGACACTATCCACCATTACGCATTTTTCTTGTTTGCTTAAGAATATAAAATCTAGTAATGATTGTAATTTGAGATATTTTTAAAGGGTCATGTTTGAGTTGCACCTTAACTGTTTTGTTGTTAGGCACATAAATGTGACAAAGGTCCAAACTTCCATGACAGATGCATTTTATTTCTTTCAAATGTTTAAATTAGGCCCCATTTAATGTTTCTGGTGGGTTGTTGAGTGTGCAAGGTCTTCGGAGCCCCATGTCATCTGACATGTCTAAAATGTTAAAAAAAGCTAGATGTATCGTTCTGATAGCATCTCTGCTTCTGCTATCAATATGTACAAAGTTTCTGTAAATATAAATGCCTTTGAATTTTGTTTTCTGTAATATTTGTGTGAAGCTTATCAAATTATTGTTTTGGATGTACAGACCAGTTGCCCTGTTCCAGTATTGTGTGTTGCAAGGAACGTTGCTTGTAATGTACGAGGTGGTTTTTTCAAGTGAGTAACACAGTTTTGATGGTGACATTCTAATGCATTTGGAACTCTTCAAACATATTTTGTCATCTGATATGGTGAATTCTCTTAGAATCTTGCTCTTGAGCAGGTCAGATATTTAATATGATTTATTTTCATTTCTTTTGTGGCAGGGATTTTGATGAGGGTCTTTTGCAAAAGATGGCTGATGTATTTTATGAAGCTGATGTAAAAAGTCTTCCTCCCGCACCTGATGTGAGCAATTATCTGATTTCAGATGTAATCTATCTCTGGCCCATATTCTTTCCTTACTTGGCTTGCTTTTTTGAGAGTATTGTTTTGGTAAAGCTGTTTTAAGTTTAACTTCTGAATTGTTGAATTAAACGTGCCGTGATTCCCATCAGGATGATCTCAATGTGAATAGAGATCTACCTTTGCCAGAGGGCATGGCTGATTCGGAGGTGGAAAGGAGGCTTATCCCACAAGTATATTTTTGTACTCTTTGCTCTGTCAGTGTTAGCTTGGAAAAATGATCGGCAAGTAAATAAGGGGTTTAGAAACACTATAAACAGGGTTGTTTTGCTGTGTTACAATTGTAAAATATGGGTTTTAGTTACAATGCAGAACACTTTTCTTTGCATCTTGCCTCTAGTTTTGCTTATATTTTGAATACATATCTGCTCCTAGTGACAATCATCTGGACATTAATGTGCCTGTTCGAGTCAGATTCTTGTTATGCTTTTTTGCTATATAGTAAAAGTATACTTCTTGTTGGATTTATTATAGGAATCGAATGCAGCTGTACAACCTGACACTACCTCTAATGGTGTAGACAATCAAGATATAAAAATGACAACACCTCCGGTTGATCAGATGCAACCAACTGTTGTACCTTCAACTAACAGTCAGGCACAACCTTCTCGTATGGATCCTGCAATTGAGCAGAATCAAGAATATTCTCAGGGGATTGCAGCAGTTAAACCTTTTGTTCCTCAAACTCATAATGCTATAGAATCTGGTGTGCAAGGTTCACCAAGTAGAGAAGAAGGTGAAGTCCATGATACTGAATTGGATCCGGATACAAGAAGGCGGCTTCTCATATTACAGCATGGCCAAGACACTGGGAAACATAATTCTGTTGATCCTCCTTTCCCAGTTAGGCCATTGAAAATTACATTGCCCCCAAATCAAGCTCCTGGTGGATGGCTTGGACCAGAGGAGGAGATGAGTCCTAGGCAAATTACAAGGCCATCTCAAGGACCTCCTCTTCAACCTGATTCTCTCTCTTTTGATAAGCAACGGCTCCCGCAACCTTCATATTATCATGGTGCAGAGAATTCTCTTGCCAATGATAGGTGTTTTGATGAATCTAAAAGGCGGTTACCTGAAGATGTGGGTAATTCACTTTTTATTCATTTCAATGCGTTGAGTAATAGATTGTTGATGATTTCTCTTGAGCGTACTTTTTGATGTGGTTGCTGCTTGAGTTTGTTTGTTCTGCAGGGATATTTTGGAGATGACAAACTCAAAAACAATCACATGATTCCGGATTCATTTTCCCATTCAGGTATTTCTTTTTCTGGAAGAAAATATAAAATAGATACAAAGCTTTTCCAATGCAGCAGAAATCATATCACTTACCTTGTACATGTTCAGTCTCTATAGCTTTTTACTTGTATATTTTGTCTTCGTTGTTTTCATGGCATACACTTCCTGCATATAGGTTGTCTAGCATGTACATTTATCTTTAATTCTCTCTAAGTATCATGTATGAGTTTGTTACAAGATGTTTTCCTTGTGTATGAACTCAGTAGACTTTTTGTCTTTATGCTTGATACAAGTTTTTGAAAGATTACAAGCCTTTGACAACAACTGTTTCTGGGATTATATATTGATTGGTTCAAGCTTCTACATTCCGGTTGTCCCTCATCTCCTGGAAATAACTGCTATGTATATTTGATGGGTCTGGATCAATGTTGCACGAAGCGGGGACACGGAAGAGTCATTTTCCAAAAATCTAGGAAGCAAAGCGTCTCGAAAGCGTCTCCTATATGTATATATATTTATATTTTTTTGCATTTATATTCAAAACAAACATCCCAAATACCAAATTAGTTGTAGAAGACATGAAAACATGAAGATAGATATGGCATCCAGTATCAACCATCTACAATCTAGATTTCTCTTCTCTTGTCTAGCCTTTGCCTCTACTTCAATTCTATAGGGATTTTAGTCAACATTGCCTAATTTTGATCAAATAGCTTAATCCAAGCTTTATAATATGGTAGAGAAATTTTAACATGCTTGATCAATGATCCTGACTTGATTGAAGGGTACATAATTGCTAAGGCCATGACAAAGGAGTTCAACAACTAATAACACCAACACTGGGGTACAAATAGGGCTTGTTGCTCCTGATTAAATGCCAATCACATGTCCTCATACATGATATAATCCAATGAAACCCCACAATCCCATTGATCCTGAAAACTGTTAAGTTTGCTGAATTTTGAATGGGATATGAAATTCTATTTTCTCCATATGAAGTCTGATGAGGTTGGAACCACTCTCAAACATCCCGAGTCATTTCATGGTAATGGTAAAAATTTAAGTAAAATGATGGAAATGAGAGATAAAGGAGAATGTCACTTTACTTTAAGAATTTAACATTACCATTAGGGAGCATCGAGGAAGCGTCCAAGGGGTACCTTGGGAGTATTCAAAAAGTGAAGTTCCTCATAGAACAATTTGAAATTTCCAAAAAAAAAGGCCTCGTGGAACTGTCTACCTTCTCTCGGATCCGCGGTGGATACACGCTCGAACCTCCATAGATCTACACCTGATCCTTTTTGGATCTTCGGATCGGGAAGTAGGAATCGCGGATCGAGTAGTAGGAGCTGTGGATTGGGCCCCCACAGATCCAAGTTTGCAGGAATCGCCAAAAGAAGGAGGAACCGCAGATCCGATTTTCCGATTTGCGGTTCCGCCGAAGGATTGGTGGTGGATCCGTACCGGACGCGGATCTGCCTTTGGATCCTTGGGGGGGGGACGGTTCCTGCAACACTGGTCTGTATGCTTAACATGCCAAGATTCCTTCTTTGGTTGCGCAGGCTCCATAAAGTAGGATATTTGCTTTGATTCAACTTGCAAGTTTCATTCAAGACCAAAGTTGTCAGGCTCAGACTTGTCAAAGACTCCACAAATAAAAAAAAAACTCAAAACATGTTAAATTTTGTGCACAAAAAATATACTGGTGTGTTTGCGGAGTATAAGGCGAGTTTGCCAGGTGAGTATCCAGCATTTGGAAAACAGAAAAACTCAAAATATGATAAATTTTGTGCACAAAAATATACTGGTGTATCTACTGAGTCTGCCAAGTGCTGAGTTTGCGAGGCGGGTCTGAGGCAAGTCTTGGTTGAGTTTGACCAAGAAATATCCTCCCTGAGTCTCAGGATTAGTGTACTGATTTCTTTTATTTTAAAATTTACAATGAATGTTCTTGATGCACTCCCTTTTATGCCACCTATTATGATTACATGCCCATTTCATTTCATTTCATTTCATTTCATTTCAAGAGTGCTCCTGCTGAACATAGATGTTAAAATAGCCGTACATAGAATTGAAACCTGGGTTTGATTTCTTATCCATCAGTCCTAGGGTGGGCAAACACTCTAGGTGCTCATATTTCTAGATTGAAGATCATTTTTTGTGCAATTGTAGTGCTTAGAAGATAATAATAAAAGAGAGAAAAATTCTTTGAATTATTGGAGTTTTGATGGTTGCTCACTCTCACATGGGGTTGCCGTGATAACAAAGGATGCACAATAAATTTCGAATAGTGACAGAAACTTTGGACGCGTATTGTTGATTGGAGTAGAGAAGTAAGGGTTCCGCGTGCCTTGGTGCAAAGGCTAGCAGAAGAACCCACAAGACAACAACTTTAGTAGAATATTAATTATTTAATTATTTCCTAAAGTTGGACTAGGGAAAAAAAAATTCCTAAGTTAACTTATGATCTAATCTTAACCTTTGATCACGATTAAATATCAGTTGTTGAGAGGGAGATTAGTGTTGAGATTGAAATTATAAGAGGAAATAGTGCGAGTTGGTGGAAAGTTAGTTGAGCACAAGTAGTGTGTTAGATCAGCGAAAGGAAAAGACGAGGGTTTACCAGTTCGCTGTGGTTCAACGTCTAGGAAAGGGTCAGATTGAGTGAACGCTGAATTGCCTTAGCGCAGACCTCATTTGCGTAGTTCCAGTTCACATGTGTGCTTAGGAAGACAATCTCTACGCTTGCACTTGCGAGTAGACATAGAGATTTGCGTTGCCTTTTGGCAGATTGGGTGCTCAGTGATAAAATCGATTTAGCTTGGAGGATTGATCAGTGGTTTTCTTGTGATAAAAGGGAAGTTTCCCTTGTTGTAAAATTCTGAAGAAAAACCGTTTTGCTGAACATGTGGAGTTTCCATGGGTTCTTTGCGCTTCCCCTATTGTTGCCAACTTATTCATGGAAGTTTTTTACCAATGCTTTAGCCTCAACTCAATTTCAACCTAAGCTTTGGAAAAGGTTTGTTGATGATACCTGTGTTGTCTGGGCCCATGGTCGTGAGAAGTTAGATTTGTTCCTTGTTCATCTTAATTTTCAATTTGACTCCATCAAATTCACAATGGAGGTTGAGGTAGATGGTAGCCTTCTGTTCCTTGATGTTCTCCTTTCTAGAATGGAAGATGGTTCCGTGTCTCACAAGGTGTTTCGCAAAAAGACTCACATGGAACAATATCTTCACGCCAATTCTCACCATTTCCCGGTGCAAAAATTCAGAGTTCTTAACACTCTTGCTACTCGTGCACTGAGGATCTCAGATAATAACCATCTGGAAGATGAAAATTCCCATCTTCCGAAAGTTTTTGAAAATAATGGCTATAGTAAACATCAAGGTCTTGTAGCTTCTCAAAAAGCTTGTAAAGGTCTGAGGATTAGAAAAGCTCGTGATGAACAAGTTTCAAATGTTCTACTTCCGTCCATCCACGGGACCACTAGTAAGATTGCTCGTATTCTTAAAAAGAATAATGTTTCTGCTACATTCAAGCCCCTTAATACTATTAGAAGCGCCCTTAGATCTGTTAAGGACCCTGGGAACCCGAAGGACATGAAAAGGGTTTACTCAATCCCCTGCTCATGTGGGATTCCCTATATTGGAGAAACTGGTCGACCCATTAATCTGAGAATTCAAGAACATGCAACAAACATTAACCACAATCGTTCCTGCTCCTCATCTATTGTTGAACACGCGGAGAAAACTAAGCACCGTGTCTGCATTGAGGTTTCCAGGGTCATTGTGATGGTTGATCATTTCCACCATAGGAAGTTGAGAGAGGCCATTGAAATTGAGAAACATGTGAAAAATCTCATTAGGGATGATGGTTGGAAATTGAGTTTGAGTTGGATTTTTGCCCTCTCATTGTGATGATTGATTTTTTTTTTAACCACACACACACACACACACACACACATATATATTCCTTTTCCTTATTCTTGTTTCTTTTTCTAAATAATCTTGGCACATGCCTATATGGTGTTATATATATTTTGCTATTATAATTTTATTTAGTGTTCCAATAATATTATTTATCAATTTTTTATTCCCCTTACTATTTTTTTCACTCACTTATTTTAGTCTTTTATAGTAAATTTATAGTCTAGTTTATCCTCAAATAGTTCCTTTACCTAGTATTATTATTATTCTTTTTTATCTCCATTATATGTTTTTTATTTTTTTTGATGTTTTTTTTCCTCCTTGACGTTTATCCTAAATTATTTTTCCTAATTTTATTGTTTAAAATAATATTATATAATAATAATTGATTCTTCGATGGGGGTGATTATTGCGAGGGCCAGTTGGCGGTGCATCGGATCGTGGAGTCGAAGGGGCCTCCACGTGCCACACGATGGAATTGAAGGGTCGTTGGGACCTGTACCCCGCTCCTTGTGAGCAATACTTAATGGAACACAGGAACAGGATGGTGGGCATTAGTAGGCGTTGGGCGATGAGGAGAGAGTGCTGGGAGAGGAAGAGTTGTGGGTTGTTTGTGTCTTGGCTTAGGCTGTGGCTTGGGGCAACATAATAGGGCGACAACGTCAAATGTGGCTGGGAGAAGAATTGGCACCTGCAGAAAGCTTGGCCATGGGATCTGGGGGAAGAGTTCTCTGTCCGGCGTGACACAAAGCTCTGGGGCTGGAGAGTGTGGGTGGGGAGCAGACACAAAGCTCTCCTCGGTTTGGCTCTATCTCTGGTTCATGGAAGCTCCATTGGAGCATCAGTTTATTGGGGAGAACGACTTCTGGCGCTAGCTCTGGAGCCGTTCGTACCAAGCGGACCCTCGGACCAATGGCGTGCCTCCCTACTTCCTTGCAGGCTGTGGTTACGGTGCTGGTGTTGGACACTTAGGGCTCTTTGGCTCTGGTACTATAAGTGGAATTTCATTTTGGTCTATTCAATTTAGAATTGTGTGGTGTGTTTCTCAGGGCATATAACACTCTCCCCGTGGTGGTGCGACTGATGGTGGTAGTGTTGGCTGTATGCCTCGACAATGAGGACGTGCTCGAAGGGGGGGTGTCGACCCATGGATGGATGAACGCCAGCAGCATGGAGAGCCCAACTCGGACTCTGAGTCGATCGAGAGTTGCCATTCCGATGCGGACATAGCCATGCCCCTAGGTCGCTCCTCGGGCCACGTCGAAGCTTTGGTCACCTTGGAGTCCATCGCGGCCCAACTGAACAACATCCAACTCATCATGGAAATACTGAGGGAACAGAGGTATGATGACAGGAATGATTTGGTTGCTTATATCAATGACCTCCAACATATGCAGAATGAGATCCTGGACTCTGTGCGGCATTGCTTATATCAATGACCTCCAACACATGCAGAATGAGATCTTGGACTTTGTTAGAAGGCCATCAACGGCAGCTCCGATGCACAAACAACCATCTCCGCGCCTTGGAGACTCGGGTGGAACACATAGACTATCACACACACGAGCGGGCTGCGTTCTTTACAGCTCCTGCATTTCCCCTAACCACCCTCCTTAATGTGTATTTTCTGAGAGATGTATTTTTGCTCCTTTTGTGCCGGCAATAACCAATGACACCGACTGTCTTGGCTTCTCTTCAGGCTTCTTATTGTTCAGAGCAAGGCTCGTGCTCGCTCTTAAGCCTTTGACATTGTATCTTGTTGTAGTGGTGATGTATTTTGTTGACACTTATGCTATGATAATATAATGCATGTTTTTTGATCGACAAAAATAATAATAATAATTGATGCTAATATAATAAGAAAAACTATTATTTTTCCTTAATTTATTATATGATATAATAATATAATGATATATTATTAATTTAGTCAAAAGTTGTTGGTCTTTCCTACTTTTATCTATTATATTTCCCTATCTTTTGGTTCTTTCTATTTCTGACAATTAATTTCCTTAACCATCTTAATAGTTTCTTATATATTGACCAAACTATTAATATTTTCTTATATATTGACCAAAAATTCTTCCTAATGTTCGTTTTTATTAAAATAATTTATATATTTTTAACGACTAATTCTGGAACAAGATGCATCTCAGCTATCTAATCCTAATGATAGATCGATTTTTTCACCTTGGTCTTGAGGATGAACCTCATTAGAAGGTTCGAAACGTCGACCATCAAATATTATTGATGTGATTAATCCAAAAGTCAGTTGCAAAAATCGATATGGATCACAAAAGTTTGAGATCAAATATAAAAATAAAAGAGACACAGAGTTGCAAGTTTTCCTAACATGGTATGAAAGCTTGGTTTTTGATTGAAGTCCAGTCACATATTTTATCTTCAAGAGCAAGTTCTGCAATTCAAAGGGAACGAGTTTATCAGATCGATTTGGTTGTTAGGGTTTCTGGGCAATGCACATTGTTTTTGACAGTGCAATTTGTATTCATTAGTTCGATTTGTCAAGATGGCATATCAGGGTCTTAGATTTGAAGACAGATTGAATGGTGTGTCCAACTTTTGTCCATGGTGTGAAAGGATAACAGTGGTGTTGGAAGAACAGGGGGTTTGGGATTTTGTTGATAATGTCCCATCTATGCTCACTGATCTTTAGCAGTTGGCTCAACATAATAAGATGGATGCCAGGGCAACAAGGATTATCCTGGAAGGTGTCAAAGACCATATTATCCCTTACCTAATTGGGAAGAATAAAGCCAAAGAAATGCAGACAACCATCATTGGTCTCTATCAGCATTAGAGCGAAGTCAGAAAGTTGGGACTAAAGGACACACTTAGAAGCATTAAAATGTCCAAGTTAGATTCAACAGTGTCTTATCTCACCAATTTTTCCAAAGTAAAGGAAGAGTTGATTGGTGTGGGTGAGACAATTCTAGATAGGGATTTGGTAAATTTTGCCCTATTAGGTTTTAGCAAGTCGTGGTAAGCCTTCACGGATGGGGTATGTGCTTGAGAAAAGTTTCTAGATTGGGAGTGTTTATGGGGTGACTGCGTCGAAGAGGAGATTTATAAACAAGATCATGCTGGATCTTGCGTTACGAGCGAGGAAGATGAAGAAAATTTTACTCTAACAGTAAGGGGGCCAAGTCCAAAGGTAAAAAGAGCAGTGGTGGTGATGAGCTGAGTTCTAAGGCCGAGAAGAAGAAAAAATATTTTAACAAGATCAAGTGATTTTCATGCCACTAGTTTGGGCATTATGCTACTAAATGCCTTAATAGGAATAAAGGGTCCAAGAAGGACCAAGTAGCAGCCTCTGCTAAGATAGTTGAGTTCTCTTGTCATTTTGAGGAGTTTTCACTCATTGCCTATATGGCAAGTTTAGTGGCTACCAGTTTATGGTTTGTGGACAACATTGTGTCCTGTCATATGAGGGGAAATAAGAAGTATTTCAACAAACTGTTAGTAAAGGACATGCAGTTTGACATTGAGATGTACGAGGGCTCAAGAAGAACCTCGTTTTAGTTTAAGCTTTGGAAGATAAGGCGTATGAGGTGACCTTCAAACAAGGTCACATTTTTATAAAACCCCTTGACCCCAAGGTGTCAAAGCAGAGTGGGGTTAGGCACAAGAGCCTATATAGATTACAGTTTGAGACAGCTGCAACATTCACTAGTAGAGGAGGCTGTGCTCAGGTAATGAGCTTGGGGAGTTATGGCATAAGTTCACGGGGCATCTGCACCATGGAGTGCTAAAGATTCTTAAGGAGATAGTGATATGGCTGCCACAGTGCAACATGGATCAACGTGAGGTCTGCAACGGTTGCACACTTGGCAAATATGCCAAATCATCTTTTCTTAGTAGACACAACAGGACCAAGGGCATCTTGGACCTTGTTCATTCAAATGTGTGTGGTCCTTTCTCTATAGTATCCCTTAGTGGGTACAAGTATCATGCCACCTTCATAGATGATCATTCGAGGAAGACTTGGATATTCTTCTTGATGCTATGTGATTCATTTCACTAGTTTCAATCCCACTTCTTCACCCCTGTGAGCATCACCCGATGCAATGAGTGCTAAGTGAACTATTCAAAAATCATGAGAAATTAGTCAGTTACGACTACCTCTCATGGAAATGGTCATACGTGAATGACTTACTTAACGCAGTTGAATCCCAAAAATGATATCTAATATAATGCACTGCGTAAACCCCCATACTTAAATTCAAAAAGAGTCAAGGGATCTCTACTTGAATGGTTCATGAGGCACAATACTTGCTAAGGTTTTGCAAATGGGGTAGCAAGCTAAGTGGGCTTGATTGTGGGGAAAACTCCACAGTTAAGCGCGCTTGAGCCAGGGGAGTTCTGGGATGGGTGACCTCCTGGGAAGTCCTGGTTACTGGGTGCAAGCCCCGGAAGTGATGATTGATGCTATGTGATTCATTTCACTAGTTTCAATCCCACTTCTTCACCCCTGTGAGCATCACCCGATGCAATGAGTGTTAAGTGAACTATTCAAAAATCATGAGAAATTAGTTAGTTACGACTACCTCTCATGGAAATGGTCATACGTGAATGACTTACTTAACGCAGTTGAATCCCAAAAATGATATCTAATATAATGCACTGCGTAAACCCCCATACTTAAATTCAAAAAGAGTCAAGGGATCTCTACTTGAATGGTTCATGAGGCACAATACTTGCTAAGGTTTTGCAAATGGGGTAGCAAGCTAAGTGGGCTTGATTGTGGGGAAAACTCCACAGTTAAGCGCGCTTGAGCCAGAGTTCTGGGATGGGTGACCTCCTGGGAAGTCCTGGTTACCGGGTGCAAGCCCCGGAAGTGATGATTGATGCTATGTGATTCATTTCACTAGTTTCAATCCCACTTCTTCACCCCTGTGAGCATCACCCGATGCAATGAGTGCTAAGTGAACTATTCAAAAATCATGAGAAATTAGTCAGTTACGACTAGCTCTCATGGAAATGGTCATACGTGAATGACTTACTTAACGCAGTTGAATCCCAAAAATGATATCTAATAAAAAAATATTTATTTATTCTACAATTGCATGTGTGTATTTGTAACGATGGTATTAGAGCATTTAAATCCTCTGGCCAAAAACCATTGCATAGGCTGGCTCGTTCCACTACATACGGTTGTTTGGTTCGTGTCCAACGTCGTCGTCCCTTCTCGCCATGTTATGTCCGCCCTCCTTGTTCCCGTCTTTTTGTCTGCAATTTCCTTGTTGTTCTGCTCCTGTCCCCACTGGTTGCGGTACTGTTCTGTCGCGTTTGAATCATCCTGTCGCCAAAACACTGTGTGTATACCTTCGTTCTGTCGTGTCTAATCCCAAACCGATTCACCGACAAACACCATGATGTCACTGTGTTAGTAGACACAAGAATCAGTCATAAGAGTCATGGTGCTAGATGACAAAAGAATAGGATGGAGTTGGCAAATTTCATAAGGCTGAATTACAATTAAGCGATTATGAATTGGAGTCTAGTTTCTACACTGTACCCCTTAGAGGAGTGTCTGTTTTAGGAATACAATGGCTACAAGCATTGGGAACGTACTCTGCAAATCATTAGAAGCAAATTATTTAAGTTCAAATGGGCTGGTAGAAGACATAAATTGTTCATATTCCAACCACCTCCTACTCAAATTGTATCTGCACAACAAATGAAAATACTTATTCGAAAAGGAGCACCAATATGTATCACACAATGTCAACAAATAGGGTTATTAACAACAAATGTAGTTCAACCACAACACCTAGAGATTGCAGGTTTAGTCCAAAGGTATAACAAAGTATTTTAGGAATTGCAAATGAAGTTACCGCCTTAATGAAAGATAATAGAGAGACTAATTCAAGATCTATTAAAATGTGGAGTTATTACAAAAAGCAAAAGCTTGTATGCAACTCCAATGGTATTGGTTCGAAAGGATGGATATTTTAGACCACGTATAGACTATCAAGGGTTAAACAAAAGAACTATAAAAAACAAATTTCCCATCCCATTCATAGATGAGTTGTTAGACGAACTCCACGACACAAAGTACTTCTCAAAGTTAGATCTGAGGTCAGGTTATTATCAAATACGTGTATGGCTAGAAGATGTTGAGAAGACTGCTTTCAAAACTCATGAAGGACATTATGAATTCAAGGTGATGCCATTTAAGAATAAGAAATGCCCCAACTACATTCCAAGCAATTATGCATGAGCTTTTTTATCCACACTTATAGATGTTTCTATTAGTTATCTATAGAAAAACTTGGAAGGAGCACCTCAAGCACCTGGAGGATGTGCTTTCCTTAGTAGAAAAAAATCAATTGTAAAATGATGAAAGTGTACTTTTGGTGAAAGGGAAGTCGAAGACGTCGGTCACATCATATTCAAGGAAGGAGTCAAGGCGCTGACCCTAGTAAAATCAAGACAATCAAAGAATGGCCAAAACCAAGAAGTATTTTGAAAGTAAGAGGGTTTCTGGGATTAAAAGGTTATACTAGAAGATCTGTCAAAAACTATGTGCACTTGATTGCACCCTTATCAAAATTGTTAAAGAAAAATACCTTTCAATGGGATAGCAAAGCAAAAGAATTTTTTGAGACATTAAAAGAAGTAATGTCATCTACTCCAATATTAGCAACTCTAGATTTTTCCAAACCTTTTGTGGTAGAATGTGATGCTTTAGGGTTTGGAGTTGGAGCAGTATTGATGCGAGAGAACCACCCAATAGCTTTTGAAAGCCGAAATCTCAACAAAAGGGAAAGCCTAAAGTCTACTTATCATAAAGAAATGCTTGCCATCAATACCTCATGGGAAGCAAATTTTTGATTCATATAGATCACAACAGTGTTCAATTCTTGTTACAACAAAAAACATTATTTACAGAACAACAGAAATGGATGGAGAAATTCTCCACATTTGACATGGAAATACTACATAAAGGGGGAAGGATAACATAATTACTGATGCACTTTTGCGAAGAGATGAAGATATAACAACATGCACAACTTTAGTAGTAGTTCCCAACTGGTTAGATGAGATTCAAATTGAATATGGCAAAAATTGTTCTATAATTGAAAATTTGGATCAAAATCCTAACTTTGAATGGAAAAATGATATATTATGGTATAAAGGTAGAATCTATTCGATCCTCCAAATTTAAAATGAAGGTTTTAAAGGAAACACATAGTTCGCCAGTTGCAGGACATGTTGGATTCTTCAAAACATACTATAATGCTCGTCAATCATTCTATTGGAAAGGGATGAGTAAAGAGATTCAAAAATTTGTCGTCGAATGTGATATTTGTCAAAGAAGTAAAAATGAGAACGTTCTAACTTCTAACCCTAGGATTACTTCACCCTTTACATATCCTAAATCAGAAGTGGGAGGAGATGTCGATGGATTTCATTGAAGGGTTGCCTATGTCTGACGGAAAGGACAAAATATTCATTGTGGTGGATAGAGTAACCAAATGCTATATTTTTGTAACTATGTTGGAGTATCCCTTAACATGAGTTCAACTTATCACCCTCAAACAGACGGACAAACATAAATAGTGAATAAATGTTTGGAAACATATCTTCGTCGTTTTGTAACAGATAATAAGCAAAATAAATGGTCTTAATGGTTACATCTAGCCAAATGGTGGTACAATTCCACCTACCATACATTAGCTAAAATGACTCTTTTCAAGCTTTATATGGTTATGAACCTCCCAAATGGAAGGACTTCGCATTAAGTGACTCTAAGGTTCAAGTAGTGAAGAATCAGTCTGAAGAAAATAAAAAATCATTAAAATATTGAAAGAAAATTTAACAACTAGTAATCAAATGAGACAAGAAGCAAATCAACACCGTTTAGAGAGAGAATTTGAAAAAGACGATTGTGTATTTGTAAAACTTCAACCTTGTTGCCGCCTAAATCCACACCGGGGATTATCGTGGAGGAAGTCTTCAACTCCACTTGGTGTGGCCTTGGGGGCAAGTTGCATGTTGGGGTTGCCACCCAATTCCCAACTCCTCCATCTAGGCTAACTCCTAGCAAAGCCAAGGGGGGTAGTCCCTAAAGAAGAAAACTAAGGTTTGATTAGTGCTATGCTAAACAAGTTCTAGGAGTTAATATGACTTAAACCAATTTACAATTCACCATTTACAATATAGACCATCACATATGCTTCAACATAAGAAATGATTTTGCAAGTACATAAGCATCACATATCATTCATGACAAAACATATATAAGAGGGCCAAACCAATGAATGAAGCACTTGGGCAATATAAATATATGATCAATTAAGAGACTATTGCCAATAATCCAACTAGATGCTCGCAAGAAAAGTACTTGAAAATGAAAGGGATTGAAAGCAAAGTACTTGAAATAAAAGTTGCTTGAAATCAAGTGCTTTTAGATAGCAATTAGCCAATCTGTGAATAAATTTGTACAACAAAAGCAATGCTATCTCAATCAAGTACACAATGTGAAATATAAAGTGTGATGAATTGCCTCTTGGTTGATTATAGAGTTAATTAGGTTGTCTCTCGAGTTAGTGTAAATTATAGAGATTGCACCTATTCTAATTTGAAACTTTTCCTCCAAAAACTTATCCTAGCAAAGATAAGTATGGCTGCAAGGAGATCCAACGTGGAGAAGCTTAGCTTCATTAATGAGTATCCACTTGATTTCTCAAGTCAACCCACTCGTAAGTAGATCCAACATTGGGCTTTATCAACATGATTTAGCAAGTTGAGTGTTTGCCGTCTTCAAACTTGGAAAAAGAAATGGGTGAAAAGTGGCCCTATTAAATTATACAACTAGTTAAGTTGGAGGTTAATTTCACTAAATACAAAGGAACTCAAATCCAATGGAACTAGCAAGTTAAAATGACGAAGCTAAATTATGATTGCAGGAATGAAAGGAAATGAAATGATTGCAATTTCCTAATTTGTGATAAAGATCCCTTGCATAAATAGATGATGCCTTGAAAAGAAAGAACAAGAGCAGATTATGAGGATTTTTAAGCAAGTAAGCAAATAAAATCATTTGTGAACAATAGTTTTGCAAGGAAATAAATACTCAAAAAATAGATGAAATAAGAAAAATGGGGTTAATCCATAAGACTCGTTCAAATTTTTTTTGCATGTAATGTTTGGAGACTATGAACTATGTTCCATGAAATGAAAAGTGAATGAAAGTGTATCCAATCATTCAATCAATCACATGAGGACCTTCCCCAAGTGGTGAAGAGTGGGATGCCAAGGGGAAAAGGTCCCCAAGCTCCAAAGAGAAAATGTTATTTTTATTAGAGTGAGGATCCCCCTTATGTGATGAGGGATGCAAAGGAAGTTTTTTTCTCCTTGGGAAAAGTTTACAAGTGTTTTACCTCAAAGGGGAATTGCTCTTTTCCCAAAGGATTTCGTTACAAAAGAGAGTGAGCCTAATGAAACAGGAAATTACAAAGCGCCTTTGAGTTTGGCTCTTCAAGATCCACAACCCAAAAATGAAAGAGGGAAAGACTCCCTTGGAATTTGAAGTAGGCCTCCCAAGAGTGGTGAGTTACAATGGTATAACTTCAAAGGGTTCCTTTGATGAGTTTTGGAGGCACCAAGTTTGAAGAAGGAAAGCAACTTCAAGTCTGTCCAAGAGAATAAGCTCTCGTTGTCCCAAAACAGTCAATAAGGGACGCTAGAATGTCCTTTGCTGCCTCCAAAATCAGTCAAGGAAGACTGATTAAAAATCTGCCAGATCAGTCCAAGAAAGAGAGTCTTTTTGCTGCCCAAAAGCCCTACAAACTTGTGGGATAAGGAAGCCAAGTAATCAAGTTAGGAAGGATAGAAAATCTAAAGCAAGATGACCAATAGTTAGATCCTAAGCCCTGTTAAACTATTGATTTCAATGAACTAAGGAAAGGAAACTTTGTTTGCCCAAGGAGACGAGGAAATCTTGGTTTCCTTGGACAAAAATGGGACTGATATTAACAATCAACCCCTTGGAAGAGCCTAGGAGTTGTAGATTTTCAATGCAAGTACAAATACATAATCCCAAAGTATATATAGAAATTGACTGATGAAAGGAAGCCAAAGAGGGGCTAGTGGAGCCTCCCAAAAATTACTCTTAAGAACACATTATGGCAGCCCTTTGGAGGTGGGTTGAATGAATACTTCAAATCCGCTTGTAAACTAGAGGTAGCCTGCAAATACGCACCAAAATGCCTCCAGATGCTTTTTAGCCATAGCTGGAAACTTTGCAAGAGAAAATAATCACTGTAAGCTATTTACAAGTACCTACAAATGATTAAATTAAATGCCTAGTTTACCAAGTGAAAAACAAATACTTACTAATCACTTCCTTGAGATAACACTATCACTCCAAGGATCCAAGCATACAAGATATGAAATAAACTAGAAACTCAACAAATTACCTCCACCACAAGCAAGGAAGAGAGAGCACCTTCTGACCTCCAAAGTCTTCAATTTTATTAGAGAAAATAAGAGATTACAAAATCCAACAGAGTTTTCCCAAGCATGAGCTTCTCAACCCTGAGCAAATGGGAGCTCAGAGGGTTTATTTATACAAGATTAGGGAGCTAATCACAAGAAATGTTGATCAACAAGTGGCAAGATGGTGTCAATCCCAATGAGGGTTGAATTCTCCATGTGTAACAAGGCTGGCTGTAGGTGTCATTGCTGGCTTGCAAGTTCCCTTTCCAAACTGTGAGTTTACCTCTTTGATTGGCAACGTATTCCTTGTTGTGGACAAGTGTGAGGAGAGTGGTGTGGTAGGGGAATGAAATATCCCAGTCGATACTGCTATAACTCCAACCAATTCCCATCAAATTTGGCGTTGCGTGATAGCTGTAGGAGGATCTGTGTACTGTTAGAGTACACTGCACATGGAGCTGGCCTAAACTGCTAACAAACCCGTGTACTAGATGGCAGCCAATCAAGTGGAGGTGAGTGGAGTTAAGTGTGTAGATCCTCTCCAAAAATGTAAGTTAACTAAACTTGATTTATCCCACCAAATCTGCGCTGATCTTCACAAGGAAATCGAGCTGCTGACTTGGTAATTCGAGCCCCCTAACTGACAATTGACTTGACCTTGTCATTATTTGGAAACCGAATTTTAACGTGGCCTTCCAAGTCATTATTCATTTGTACTTTCACTTGATTTTCATTTTCCACCTCATTTCCTCACAGTGACACATTTAGTATGTTCACCATTTATTAATTTTTTGCATTTATGTCACTTTTTTGCCACTAACATAGGAAAAGTGGATTTTGAGGTGTTAGAAGTTATTTTTTGACCCTTAAAGTGGACCTTGAACGAATGTTGGGGTGGAGAGCATGAATTTTAAGTACTTATATGCCCCCAACATCTTCGAGGCTCACTTATTTACTATTTTTTGAATAATTTAATTAAAAATCCCATCCTGAGGGAATTTTTAATAAATTAAAAAATCCTACTAAATCCTAATATAATTCGGCGACACTTAAGATATGTCCTAGTATGGTAATATACATCGACTGTAGGCACTAGGATGTCCTAGTATGGTAATATACATCGACTGTAGGCACTAGGATGAACCCCGGGCTCGATCATGAAGCCGTCACTCAACTTTGGAGGTATGTGAGTTAAAAAAACTCAACTAATTATTCATCACTGAAAAGCAAGAATATTTAGCTAAGAAAACAACACTCTAGAGTGTACTTACTTGACGATTGAGTCTTAAGTTGCCTAAGCCTTTTACAAATGGTCATTATCCTAGTGACATTTAATACAATTCCACGCAGGGTTGCAAAAGTTGATAGAGAAAGAACTAGAAAGAGGAGAGAGAAAAGGTCAACAGGTGCCTGATGACTTTTGGTTTGTAAAAAATTTATGATGCCCTTGTACATTGGGCCATGGAGTGTTCAGATTCTGCTTGGTATGAGCTACTAGATAACAAACCTACAAGCAATTATCTCTTGAAGCAACAAAGGAAGAATAAGTTGGCTCCAAAATTTTATGGAGCTTTCCAAATAATAAAAAAAGTCAATGAAGTGGCTTATTGGTTGAAATTACTAGATAACTATAGGATCCATAACGTGTTCCATGTATTGTGTCTTAAAAAAATGCTAGGACGAAATCAATCAGTTCAAATAGAAATACTTGAAGTTGATGACGAAGGAAGAATCATTTTAGAAGCAGAAGACATTCTTGCTACTAGGGAAAAAGTATTATGTTCCAAAACCATTAAAGAATACCTCATTAAATGGAAAAAAATTTCCAAAAGAAGATTTTTCATGAGAAATAGAAAAGTTCAGACAATGATACCCATCATTACCTCTGCTTGAGGACAAATCATCTCCAAGGGAGTGGCAATGTTATGAATATAATAATAAATAATAATAAATGGTACATAATAATTAAATGGTAATTAATAAAAAACATTAGTAAACACATTAATTACCGAAAGGCAGGAGTCATGTCTATTCAAGAATCTTGTGACTAGTCAATGGCTATTTAGGCACACCGTCACGAGAGGTTGTATTCATCATTCATTCAATCAATAATAAAAGAATAACTATTTATTCTACAATTGCATTGGGTTGCTGCCAAGCACATGTTACGATATCTCATGGGGACAATAGAGCATGGTATAGACAGGTTGATGAGATATGAGGCTTGAGGGCTTCACTAATGTAGATTGGGCAAGTAGCTCCATAGACAGGAAGAGCACATAGAGATGCACATTCAGTGTAGGATCAACAATTGTTTCTTGGTTTAGCTGGAAGCAGAGATCAATTGCATTGAGCTTAGCTGAGGTCGAGTACATGGTTGCTAGTTTGGCGGGGTGCAAATCCATTTGGTTGAGGAAGCTTCTCGTGGGTTTGTTCAGGATGGAGTTGGAGCCCATTGTGATCCACTATGACAATCATAGTTGCATTAAGCTCTGAAAATCTAGTGTTTCATGCTCGCTCTAAGCACATTGACATACGTTATTACCACATCAGAGTTTTCAGAGAGGTATAGTATCTCTCCAATACGTGTACCAACAGAGGAGCAGACAACAAACATTCTGACCAAGGCTTTGCCAGGGACTAGATTTGTTTAACTTAGAAAGAAGTTGGGTGCAGTGTAAAACACCTTTCTCTCTAAGAGGGAGTGTTGATTCGAGTAGAGAAATGAGGGTTTTGTGTGCCTAGGTGCTAAGGCTAGCAGAAGAACCCACAAGACAACTAATTTAGTAGAATATTAATTATTTAACTATTCCATAAGTTAGACTTAAGAAAAATTAAAAATTCCTAAGTTAACTTATGATTTAATCTTATCCCTTGATCACAATTTAATCTCAGTTGTTGAGAGGAAGATTGGGGTTGAGATTGAAATTATAAGAGAAGATAGAGCAAGTTGGTGGAAAGTCAATTGAGTCAGATCAGCGAAAGAAGAGACGAGGGTTCAGCAGTTTGCAGTGGTTCAGCGCCCAAGAGTGTCAGCTTGAGTGAGGGCCAAATTGCCTTAGCTCAGACCTCATTTGCGCAGCTCCAGTTCGCACGTGTGTGCAAGAGGAGAAGATTTGTGTTCGCACGTGCAAGTAGACAAGCAGATTTGAGTTGCCTTTTTGCAGATTGAATGAGCAGTGATCCTCTGATTTATCTTGGAGGATTGATCAGTTGTTTTCCTGTGATAAAGGGGAAGTTTCCCTTGCTGTAAAATTCTGAAGGAAAACCTTTTTGCTGAAGAAAATAAAAGACACAGTTGCAGGTTTTCCATGGAGTTGGGGTTTCCTGGGTATATCTTGTGTTCTATGTGCTGATGTGTTTGTATTCTGATTTATTTTCTACTGTGCATGTTAAGATAGAAAACTCACTGTATCTATGATTTAAGTTTCCAGAACGCAGTTATTTGTATTTCTGGTTTTTACACATAAAAATTGCGAATCAGTTTACTGGATTTTAAGGAAATCTAACACATATCTGGATGGGATATCCAAGATCCTTTAATCTTATAGGACAAATGCTGCTAAGAATTGCACAATGCTGTAATTATTGCATCTTAGTCCTGTCTGTTTATGGTTTTCTTCTTTTGTTGCTTTTTATAGATGTTCTGCAAAAGAATAAATGTTTTCTTGTGGATGATGACTTTGGGAATTGAGAGTTGCAATAAATCATACTGGTTTTTCCAAGTTTCCTTTAAATTTTAATCACTTGGCTTTTTGCTTATGCCAGCCTTTTGGAGTCATTGCTCTTAGCTTGTCCATTTGCTCTCTGTCTCATACTCACTTGATTTTTCCAGTTTCCAATTTTCTAACAATATACTCAGTTGTTCCAACTCCCAACAACTGGGTTAGATAAAGTCCTCTTAGTTTCATTGCTTGCTTTCAGTCTGTTTATGGCATTGATAAAATCTCATTTCATATATAAATGATATCTGAAACTACTTTACTTTCATTAATTGAACAGAAGATGAAGATTCCTCTATGAACAAAACTTCATCTAACCTCAAACCTGGACGAGTGAATGCACTGATTGCTTCCAATACTGTTGGTGTTCTGCAAGAAATTGCTGCGAAGTGTGGTGCAAAGGTATTTAGAATGGACTTTGTCATTTTATAATCAGCTACCTATAACGCTATATTCTTCACTACTTATCTCTATGCTTTATGCTTAATCTACAGGTTCTATCTTTCTTTGTCTGGTTAAAGCTGATACATATGCTGTTAGACTATTGACTTTATTGTTTTTCAGGTGGAATTTATTTCACTGCTGAATACAACAATGGAGCTAGAGTTTTCGGTTGAGGTGAGTTTGTTGTGCACTTCAAGAGAATTAAACAGCAATAAGTTTAATAGTAGAATACAAATGCTCAATTAATACTGTAATTCTCGAAAATCTAAGATTCTGTTTACTTGTACCTTTAGAATCTTTTGTTGATGTTAGTTTCTTGTAAAAGTAAACAGTAAAAGTTGAGTGCATAACCAATGGATCTATCTGCAAAATTGTGGTTATTCTAATATTGTCTCAATCCAGGTCCTGTTTAGTGGTGAAAAAGTGGGTGCAGGCATAGGTAGAACCAAGAAGGAAGCACAACATCGAGCATCTGAAGATGCTCTTAAATACATGGCAAGTAAGTACTTATTAATTTTCATTATCCTTTCCTGTAAACCTCATTTTTTTATTTGTGCTAACCATGCATATTCTATTTGTTTCTCCTCGAGTTTGCCAGTGTTGAGTTCTTGGACTAGTTTCTCCGCTTTTTGTGCTTTGTTCGTAGATCTTTTCTTGTCGTTTTTGGCTTTGATATCGGAGCTGCTTTTACACTTCCACTTTGTATTACATTAATTGTACTCCTCCAGCCCCACGGACCTAGCTTTTGCTGTCATTTGGTGGACATTAATATAATGACATTATCTTAGCTATGAAACAAATTGCAACTTGGGTCTGTGGATTTTTGTATCTTAATTTTGTATATGTAGATGCATTTTTATTTGTAATGCCTTCTATATATTTTTCTAATTACAATTGAAAACGGACTGATATGACAAATACATATTCTTTGGATTATGTGCCATTAAAAGTAAATTGATGTGTTTCATGACCGGGCTTGATGATTTTAGATCTTTTCCAGTATCTGAGCAACTTTATGATTTTTCCAGTGAACAACTATTCCCAGGAATGAAAATAAAAAAAACCCAGAGCTTTAAGCTCGACAGATTTTAGTTAAAGAGATGTGTGATGAAACAATTACACAATAGATCCTGACTGAAAGTGTGGCCAGATTTGACTGTTAGTTTTACCTGTTGCTTGGTGATTGTTTTCCTTCACAGCAGCATGGTGGGCTCAACAGATCTGTACACAATCAATCTCACTGCAGCATGATGGTGTGGACTCTGTAGGTGAGGGAGCAGTTTTAGAGCAAACTAGGGTGCACAGCACTATTTTTGTAGGCTTCTAGCAGTGACGTTGCATGAAGGGTTATTTTCATGCTGTTCTAAAATTAGATTTCAGGTTTTTGGAAAAGAGGTGATCCCTAGGTGATAAAGTGCTGCTTTGTGATTTTGACTATTCCTGGAAGGTGCAATTGACTTGAGGACTCAGTTGCACTCTTTCAAGGTGCCTATAGGGCTAGGGTCTTACTTATCGACAGAGGTGCACCGGTGCACATTCATTTTAAAGCCCTTCTTTTTATTCTATAAAAGCAAGAGGTCACTCCACTGTCAGCATTGTTGATAACATTGCCGGTTTTTTGGCGATGTGCCGAAAAACCACGATATTTTGCTTATTTTTTCTTTTCAGATTTTTGCTGATGTATTCCGATTTTTTCTGATTTGGAAAAATGAATATATTTTGTATCTTTTAATGTTTGCAAATTTTTTTGCTGATACTGATGTTTTCAACACTGGTCAGAAGGTCAGTTGTTCTTTTGCCAGCAGCATTAATTGTAATGCACTTCTTCTTATTCTATAAAAGCAAGAGGACATTTGTCAGTAAGTCAATTTTGCTTTTGCTAGTGATTAGCATATTTTCTGTAATTTTTTTCTTTCTGAGTTAATAAATTGTGATTCGATTGATTGCTTCAATTCTGTAGCTTTCTGTTCATAATTTCAGATTGTTTGTGGATGTAGATCTAGTCTTCAGACTTTGCTGTTCTGGTTGAAGTTTCCTATCAGTCGGTTTAGTTTTCTAAGTACATATCTCACTATGACGTGCTGAAAATTTTAACATGGTATCAGCACTCTACATCTGAAATCTCGCAGTTTGTGCATGTAGTGGGCTACTGCATGTGAGCGGGAGTTGTTGGAGTATTTCAATGGGTGTGATACACTAGCTTTGGTGATTGAAGTTGATCTGTGTCTGAGATAGGTGCATGGACCTACGAGTAGTTTGTGTGCAAGATGTGACTCTAGTGATTGGGCTGTTAATTTTTGAGAGAGGCGATCTGCAGCTGTGATAGGGTGCTGATTTTGTTTAATTTGTGGCTGAGCTATTTGTTTGAGGTGTTCTTTGGAAGTTGCAAGAGAAACTAGTTTTGGTTCTAGAGAGTGATCGGTTAGAGGGTATTTCCAACTTTACATCTTCGAAGTGCAGACTATAGTTGTTGTTGGATGAGTTAAAGGGTGCTTCCAATTTTACACCTTGAAAGTGCAAACTGTAGATGTTGTTGGAGGAGGTTGAACTCTGTAGTTACTGTTACCACAAAATCTAGCAGGGCCCTAAGGAGGGAAAACCTATGGGACAACTACTAGACTAAGTGACAACAATGGGACAATGACCCACTATCACCTTAGTCAAAGTCCCCTTGTCTTTACGGACTTTCATCGATGGGAGGAGTCTCGGTAGATAGATAATCACCTTTTGATTGATGTTCTAGGGTTTAAGGTATTAGGTGATTAGGTAGGAACTCTTAGAGGAGGTTCAATGCAATATCTTGACACTTCTAGAGGTCTTTCGCTCCTTCTAAGAGACCTTGCAAGATCTTGCACAAGACCTAGGTTTTTATGAAGTATCGTGGTCAAAGACATTCTCGAGATCAAGACAAGTATGGGAAAGGGCTTCTTATGGTTTATTCCAATGAATACTATGCTCATACAACCCTCAAAGAAGTCCCCAAGCCAAGGAGATACAAGCTAGGTTTATCCCTTTTAGGGCACAAGATTTTATGGAGAACTATGATAAACTTACCAAACTCGGAGATCCTCTAGACAAGACCATAAGGAAGAGTCTTGTCCTCACGAAATTCGCCAGTTTACTCTCTAAAGGATTTCCCTTGATGCCCTAACCTAGCCATCCAATAGGAAGGGGGACGAAATTTTGAGGAGGAGAAATATGGAGAAGGAAGGAGTTGATCACCGAATGGCTTGGACCAATGCCTTCTCCTTTGGGCTATGGAGCCCTAGATGCTTTTAAATTGGCCAAAACCATCCTTAAGGAGGTTAAAGATTGATGCCCTAGCTACCGACTTTCAACATTTACCCACTCTAAGATTTATGGAATTTTATGGAGGAAAGACAAAATTTCATCCACTGGGAACATTCATCATTTGCCATACAATGAGTAACATATGCAATTGCCAACAAAATAACTTTCCAAAATGATTTTCAACAAACTAGGGCACAATAACATTAACCTAGTTGCAATAATTCGATACATTAGACATTATTTCAAGAGAATATTCAACAAAGAGTTCTTACAAGATGACAATATGATATATCCATCCACAAATCATGAGATAGTTCCAAAGAAGATCGAAAATTTCAGCCTCAAATGTGAAAATGCATCTAAGAGATCCAATAGCCAACCAAAGAAAAAGTGTGGATTTGCCAAGAAGGTTGAAATTCCCAAGTGTGATGATGATCTCTCACAAATGAACTTGAGTTCTATTTATATGAGTCTCACTAAGTCAAATTAGCCCCCAAAATATTAAACTAATGAGCATGAAACAAGCCTTGGTCAAAAGTCGACCAAGTAGCTTTCACGAATTATGAATTAGCCAACCATATGGTAGTTGAATTGATGACGTAATGCTGAAGTATGGCCAATGGAGGGCCGCATTGAGTCCTCTAGGTGCCTAGATGTGAGAGAGGGCTCCATAAAGTATGAATTAGGGGATGGCACAAATGCTAGTCTCATGGGTCTCTTGATGATAAAATACCCTGTAATGCTCCAATCTGAGGGCTCTGACGATGGTGCTTTCCCTCCCATGTCCACAAGGATGAAACAATCCTCCTTTGGGCTTGTGTTAGCTGCTAAACCATGCGTACACTACTAAGTTGGTTGGGTCATGCTAGTCCAAGTGCATCACCTCGTGAATAATTTGGGGCAACGAGTAGACTGCCGAGGGTGCCTTTCATATGAAATAACGTTCTGCACATGATAAGAGTCCCATGGTTCTCAACACTTCCCCTAGGGGTGTCAATATGATCCTTTGGTGGACTTGGGCCCCAGTTAAGTTGCTCAACCCATGATAAAACCACTTGCCAATCACATATAATGTCTAATGCGCATCCTCACCTTCAGGTACAATGATTCATTAGTGCATCTAAGTGAACAAAATTGTTAGTCAAGGGCACAAGGAGACTTCATATGGGGTTTCCCTTCCAAATGTGGGGCTTTGAGCTCAAAGTAGTGTTACCTCCCTAGGTAGGAGTGGTTAATAGACAACTCTATTAGGTGTTTCCAACCCCTAAGGAGAAAGACAGGTCCAAGGTACATCCTTTAAAGTGATAGGGGTCATGTGAGTAATGACGAGATGGATGGGGACGCAGGGGTCTCAAGGCTAAGTGCCATGAGTACAAGGGTGAAAATGATGAGGAATATCCACATATTGGACATACATATGTAGGAGGGAGCACGATTGGATACATGAGTTACCTTGACCTTTGTTTTCCCACCTTTCTTCATTTTCCTTTTGCCTTTTCTTGATATTTATTTGCATCACTGCTCAGGGCTTCGAGAAATGAGAGCATGCTGTGTATGATGTAAGTAGTTATTACCTCCTTAAGGTGGGGCAGTTCATCGTCCGCTAGGGGTTCAGATGTGCATGGGTTCCTTGATAATGTGGTGGCACTCATCGGCCCTAGGAATCAGGGTGATGGCCATAATGATAAGGGGTAGAGCTCATGTTTGGCTTTTGCCCATGTGCTATTATGATGTCCCGACCATCTTTTGCATTTTATAATATTGTTTTCTTTTGTTTCTTGCTTGTGGCCATTGTATGCTTTTAACTTTATTTTAGCTGCGTCAACCTCCGGGGAAACGTTTCTAGGCCCGACACAGACATGTGGACAAGGGGAGGGGGTGTGCCAGTGGTTATGTGGACCCAAGAGGGAAGATGATGAAATAGGGCTTGTAATGTGCGAAGGGGAGTGAGAAATGTGGAACGAGAAAATGGGACCGTGTTACCAAAATCAGGGTGTCCCAAGTAGTGCCATTTCTAAAGCTATAGGCCAATAGGGGAGATCCCACAAGACTAGGGTTCAGGATTAACCCCCCATTTAAAGTGAGGGAACAAGACCTCGATCAAAACCATTCCTTCTTTCAAGCCACAAAATAATCGATGCCTAAAGTGCCCTATGAAAAACAAGCATAAGCACCTATCTGCACAATGAAAAACATACCTTCCACGTTGGATTACCCACCTTCAACCACTTGCTCTTGACAAATTGGTGAGGGGACATATGACTAATTTAAGGGAGTAGAGATCAAATGGCACAATACATTGACTACGTCAGTGGCTGTCAAGGGTTGTTGGCTAAAGAGATGTCTACGAGAAAAATTCTCCTACGGGGTCACCCACATTTGGTGGGTAATAGTTACAACTCCTACTAATTATACACTCTTGGTTGAACATTGTGAAGGACCACTTGATCCCTCACATTATGAATAGGAAGTTGGTTAATGATATATATGATGCCATGATCACTCTATACTAGAGTGTGAATATATTTTGTGAAATGCTCTTAAGGAATATGCTCACTGTCATATACATGAGCTACAAACACAATGGATAGTTGCTTGATGAAGATCACTATATTGAAAATTAAAAATCAATTTGTTGTTATCGGGGCAAATGTTGAGAACGAGGAGTTGGTGTCCGTTACCCACCAAAAGTGGGTAACTCATAGGAGAAAAATTTTCTCCTTATTTGACAACCAGGTAGCCAATAACCCTATGATGGTCGACGTTGAACGAATAGCATTATGTCACAATTCTCCACGTATTGCTCCGATCAATGCTCTCACCCTATTTGACATTCTTCTTGAAGGAAGGTGGTTCATCTATCAACATGTACTCTAACCATTCTAGCAACCATGTGTTTCATTTAATGTTGTGGGCATATCAATATGGATCATGAGGCAAATTGGAAGATTGTTTAGTCTCGATTGTATCCTTGTTCCCAACCTTCACTTGGGAGGTTAGTCTTTCACCCTTGGCCAATGGGACCTCCTTTGAGACCTTAGGGTTTAGGAAGGACACCATTGGCGAGGCATTGATTGATATAGTGTGTCTAAAGTAATCCATAATGCCACATTCCACCTCTCCTAATTGTCCATCTCCATTCTTTGGGTGGATAGTCATTGGTCATTGGGATTGGCACCCTATATCCACATCCTTGAGTTAGGACCTGCAAACTTGGTCACAGAGGTTGATATAGCTGAACGAACGATAAAAACATATAAAGCCACAATAGAAAGAAAATGTAAAATTCAAAAGATAGCTAGGACATATTTAGCCCATGGGCAAAAAAGCTTGGCATGAGCCCTTCCTCCAACATTTGCTACTACCCAATTCTTAAAGCATTCAACGCTTCATCTAAATAAATGAACTCTTGTATGTCCATCCACGATGAGCGAGAAATTGCTACATATTAAAGGGGTATTGGAAAAGCATAAAGGAAGCATGGGATCCTAAGCTCTGCACCAAATAAGGGCAAATCATTCAAGTAAAAGGCACACCAGGAGGGTGGAAAAAATAGGCCAAGGAAAGGGGTAACTCATGCCACCACGATTGATCACTCCTTACATCATTACACTCTAATTATTCGACCTCCCATTAGCTGCTCTCATGGTTGTGGCGTCTTTCCTTGAAGTTACTCCCACTCCATGACCACCATATCACATGAAACTATGGATTGATGGGTCAACTTGGGGCATGCCACTCTCCTTGGGGTTTGGAAACCCCTAATAGGGTTGTTGACCTAATCATCCCTAACATAAGTCAGGTAACTTTTTCATAGGTCTTGTTTTAGTTAGATATTTGAAGGGGAGTTTTGTGTGAAGTATGTCTATTCCCCCAGCATTAGATATGGTCTGTTGTGATGCTTTAATGGTTTTATATCCCTAATGAAGTGACCTCACTCGGTCTTGAGAGATTTTGTTCGGGTGATATCATACATGCAGTAGAGATCCCTTGAGGGATAGCTTGACACATTTTCAACGCCTTTCAAGGGGTTCTTTGCCATGTTCTAGAGACGAGTGTTGGTGTTAGTTTTTCTTGTAAACCTAGCACTCGACACTTAATTCTTAGCAGATTAGTTGCATAAGTAGGTTCATTAACACAATAAATTCAGAGTAAGTAAAATATACCAATCTCAGTCACAAAATAAATGACAATAGATTCTGCCCAATCAAATTAGTTCTTCATTAACTTGATTTGATTAATTGCACCAGTAGGTTCATTAACACATAAATTCAATGGAAGCAAAATATATCAATCTCAATCACAAAATAAATGACACAATAAATTCTGCCCAATCAAATTAATTCTTCATTAATTCTATTAAGAACCTACTTCGGCTCCCATCCTGGGAGAATGATTGTTTGAGGAAATGCATGTACAATTATGGATCCGATCCAATTGATCAAGCTCCTCTTGGCTAATCTAGATCTCATTGTTGACCCCTTCTTCAGACCCAACACACTTAGTGTCACGCTCCTCATTGAGATGCCTCTATCAATCTTGTGTTGTTGTATGGTGTGTCTTTTCCTTCTCCTTAGCCTTGCTCTTATAACTTTACATTGAGCTAAATCCCTAACCCAAATCTGCATAGTGGTTGACGGTCGAGATTAGATTTCGTCTCACTTGAGATCAAGGGTTGAGATTAAAGCATAATCACTAAAGTAAATTATTTACTTTTCCTAAATTCTTTTTAGCCTAATGAGCCAACATAATAATTATGTTCTTTTCCTAAGTCTAACTTAGGCTAAGTTTACAAATTCAACTTTGTTATATTGGAGCAAATGTTGAAGGAGACTTTGGGCTACTTCTGCATGCCTAGACACTTAGGCTTTTAAAGAAGCACTTGCTTGAGCTACAAACATCAATAGTTAGGCCTTGAGCAGCGTCCACATGCCTTTACACCTCTTAATGAGCCTCCAAATGCTGAGCGTGAAATCTTGGGCATTAGACTATTTGATGATGTGCCCAGATAGACCCAGAATGCACATAGTTTGGCCTTGACCTTGTTTGATAGATGGTGCCTTGTTCCGGAGCCCGAAAGTGGATGGTTGCCATTGAGATGACATGGGAGGGCTAGCACGTCCCTTTTTGATGCCAACACTTGCCTTAAGTGGCGCCTTGTCACTCCTACATGCATGGAAGGGGTGATGTAGGTCTTCTTTTGGTTGACATGATAGTGGAGGAGGTGCCTTTTTGAGATGCGTTGTAGCTTAAACTTGCATAGCCAAAAAAGTCAAAATTTTTAGAGCGGATTTGAACCAAGAATTAAAATCAATAGAAACGTCATTTAAAATTGGGAAAACTGGCAAGTTGGAAACAATATATGTTGATGATGTTATGGGTATGGTTTGACAAATTACCCCCTTCAATGTGAAGCTTAGTGGTTATAATTTTTCAAAAAAATTTATGGGCCAAAATTGAATTTTATAATATAATTGGTGCTCTCGATGTTTTAGGCAGAAGGGTACTCTTTATTAATATTGGGTTCAACGCCCAATCTCCAAGTGCCTATATCATGCCATTATCAAAGGCAACAACAAATCACAAGGAAGTTCTAGACAAGGCGCCAAACCAAGGGAGGATCCCACCAAGGAGATTAGTATAAGTGCTCAATGCGTTGAAAGCTTACGAGAACGTTGGTGCATATAAGCACCAACAAAGCTCTTGCTGGTGCACGCACAACAAAAGGATCAATCGTCTACACTCATGATCACCTTGCCTTCCTATTATCCTTGAATGAAAGAGGCGCGGGCTCAAGACTATAGGAGGTATTGGCAGGCCCCCTTGAATTTAAAATTTGAATTAGCAAGACTTGAGGCAATGTGAAAGAGAAGAAGAAATCGGGCACGAGCACCACGAAGGGAAAGGGAAAACCTAAGCATAGTTTGGATGACAACATAAAAGATGGGGACTCGAACTTGCGAAATTCTTCCACTGTTAGGTGGCTTCACATGTACAACTACCATACCAAACGTAACATAAATGGCTGTATTCTGAAACATGAGTACTAGTCGAAGGACCTTCCTTCTATTCATATTCAGCCTGACCGACGTTGATTTGGGAATACAAGAGTTGTCAATCAAAAGGAGCTGGAAACGTTTCGAGTAGAGATGCAAAGACGGTTGTCGAATTCTTACAATATGATTTTAAATCAAACAAGAGTGCATCTTCTAGACATAGAGTCTTTCCAAGATACATTTGGGCCAAAGCGTAAAAGTAAGTGCCTACAACTTTTGGCAGATGACTATGAAACTCTAGTTCAAAAAGCTGTTGAGTCACAAGATGACTTTGAAAGCCAGCCAAGGGACCAGACTAAAATGGAAGGAAGTCAGAATGATGGTTCGTGATATGCATACCAAGGGTTGGACTCCTGATGTTTTTACTTATGGTTCCATAATGTACGGGCATTGCAAGGTATGCCAGAGGGGAGTGCTCGTTGAAGTGTGAATGATGTAACAAAGCAGCTTTCGAGGAGTTTGATGCAGAAGCAGTATTGTTGTATTCCGACTAATATCATGGAACCTCCACTTGGAGTGACCTTCTATGGGTGCTTGCCTTGCCAGTTCACAATTGTATCAACTTTGTCAAAAACAAGTACATTAAGAAGAGAGAGCCTCCATGCAATCTATGTTGCTAATTTTAAACATTTGATAAATCAATAATTCAAGACACTGATCAAGTTCTAGTAGAGGGAAAGGAGTGAAATTTCTTGTATCAGTGACTAATCACTTCAGATGATGGAGAAAGATCACTTTGGTAAAGATGGTACGTAGGTCAATACAACTAGTGGAATCTACATTTGTAAGATGTCAACTATTATACCATACGCTCAAACCATCGAACAAAATGAAACCACTGATTTCTTAGATCAAGTCTGTGTTGAGGCTAGAAAGTTGTAACTGCATGCCCCTCTTCTTTGAAAACAAGAAAAGGGTTTTGCTAAGGTGCAAAACATGGCATGGAAAATGGTGTTTTTTGTTGTAACAGTAAAACAAATTTATTCAATTGAAACCACGAAGAACTTGTCATTATTACAAAGAATAAAAGCTTTTTAAGCAAAGTGGAGATCTAAAATAATAGTGGACTCTTGCTTGATGGTGTCGAAAGATCACGTTATGAGAAGATGAATGACAAGATTTTGTTTTTGCTATGGGTGAAAGTTCAACCTGTAAGAAAATGTTGATTGGAAACTAAAACAAGTTGTAAAGAGATACCTAGAGTTGTTTGGAAGAGTTTAATGTCATATTTGAATTTTTTATGCAGACTCTATGATTAAACTTAACACCATGATGATCTTTCGAGGTCCGAATGACTATTAAGATAAAGTAACAAATCTCTAACCAGACTGAGAGTGTAATTCTCAGAAGGTAGGTTAGAATCATTAGACAATGGCCAAGATACTATCTTTTAGTGTTGGAGAGTTAAGTATGAAGGAATACAAGTCAACAAAAGTCAAGGATATATTTCTTACATTTGACAAAATAATCGATGGTTCACATGCTTCATGCTCCAGATCAAAAAATTGTGATGAGCCTATTCAATCAAAGTTTAATGGAGGGGAGGGGTGGCACAAAACTGAATTGCAAACCACTAGTGAACCACAAAATGCCTTGTATTGGTTGTGCTCCCCTCACCTTAATTTTTGAAAACCACCTAAGGGGGTGTCGCTAAGTAGTTTGTGGTTTTCCAAAACCACAAATGACTCATGACATGTGCATTGACGTGTGTATGATCAAGATTCGAGGAACTAGCGCACCATTCAACTGCCATAGGAGCTTGCAAAACATCCACCTCACCTTTGACGTGGCAAGTGACGACAACCAGTGGCCCACCAGACCTATCACCTTATAATCAAAATGCTCTATGAATCGATTGTAAGATCTTTTCAATTGGAAAGATAGGAAAAGATGCGGAAATATCAACCAATTTTTAGTGAAAGGCTTTAAATATTCTTCTGGTGTTTCATTTCCAAGTTCCATAAAATTATGTATAGGAAGGAGTTTCATTGAATAGAATTTTTTTTCTCTTAGCTCTTCAAGGAAAGCGACACTCAACTCTTCTTGGTAGTTAGCCGGTAGTTATTGCGAGGAAATCTATCCATGACATGAAAGGAATAACGTTTCTCTAAGCTCTTCCCATTGCTCTTCCCATTTAGTTCGTTTAGTTTGTTGGGTTAGGGCGAGGATATATTCTTTGACCATGAAATCACGGACTGAAAGCTCACTGAAAGGGAGAGTTCTCTTAGCTTTTCAACGCTGCCCTAGAGGGGATACATCCATTTAAGTTTGAAGTATTAAACGATTATTAATTAGGTAGATCATCCATCTATTAGTAACTTGATTAGCATTGGTAGGTAGGTAGCATTAGTAGGGAGTTAACATTGAGAACCTTCCTTCAATTGGTACGCATACATGCCTTTATTGGTAACCTTATTAGCATTGATAACCTTCCTTGCATCCCTTCATGAGTAAGACTTCCCTGTAGCAGTTAATAGTGTTGTGATTAGCCCACCCTTGATATTATAGATCTCGTAGAAAGAGAAAAGCAAGAGTCTAACTCGAGGTATGGAAGATCTTACAAGTGGTTCTTAGTCTACTGGTTATGGGGCTGGATTTGAAACCAGAACACCGGGCTATAGCTATCAATTTGGAAGGGGAGCTTATCAAGGTGTTGGTGAATCTGCTCTTTTTGGTAACAGTCAACACCTGCGTTTCCCACCTTGGTTGCTGCCTTTTCTGCTTCCCCCATTCTCCTTGGCGGTTATAGGTCCACAAGTTTATAAAGGGGTAGGTCAAATTGACAACGAAGATGGAAGAGCTTCCACAGATTGGAGTCCCATTTGTTTAGGCGAATGCCTGGGAGGAAGGGTGTACATAGTTAAAACAATGAATGATGACCATTCCGTTCTAGTTTTTCCGGATTGTAGTAAGATTTTTCTTGCACAAGTGAATGCATTTGGTATTGAACTGGGAAATGTTCTGGCACATCTAAGGGAAGGCAAATTAGATCACCTAGTCTATTTTGTGAGTGGAAAATTGTTGTGGGTTGAGCGTATTTACACTACAATGGAGTGGGAAGGGTTAGCCGTGATGTATCTGCTCCAAAAGTTGAGACATTACCTCCTATGTTGCTTGTTCACATTTTTCATTGATCACTCTCTATGTTCAAATATTTGGTAAACAAGCTAGTATTGGAAGATTGGATCTGCAATTGGATACTACTATTCTAGGAATTTGATTTCAAGGTAGTGGTTAAGCCATACAAGCAAAATGTGGGGCTTGATCATCTCTCTTGAATCTAGAATGGGGAACTTGTTGGGATAGTTGATGAATTGCCCAATTTCGATCTCTTTCGTGTGGAATAAGTGCCCGACATCTTCGCCGAGATTGACGAATTCCGAAGCTCCAAACTGGTGCCAAAAGACTAATCAATTACAATGTAGGTAGCTTGTGGTACACATAGTGAATTATCAATTGATTGTAGTGTAGTTGTATAAGCTAGCCACATATGGGATTCTACGTAGATGTGCGTTGGATCATGAAATACATGCATTGTTGTGGGAGGGCTATGATGGCCAGGGCAGTGGGCGTCACAGATAGAAGGCTACTACACGGAAGGGACTACACACAGGGAAAAATGGTAGACTTTCTTTACAAATGCTGTGTAATATGTGAAGCAGCGTTATGACTGCCATGGGATGACCTTCATCACGAGATGAAATGATGTTGCAACCCATTGTGGTCGGGGAGCCATTTCAGTCCTGGGTTGTGGACTTTATTGGACCTATGAATCTGCCAATGTGCTATTCGGGGGATAGGTATATAATCATGACAACATATTATTTGATGCGATGGGCACAAGGTGCACCAACCCGAGATTGCTTGGCAAAAACTGCAACAAGGTTCATTTTTTATAATATCGTCACTAGGTTTGGATGCTCGCATAGCCTTCGATAAGGGTCAACGTTTTCTTGATGGTGTGGTGGTTGCGTTGGAAAAGAAATTCATGATACATCACCACAAGTATACACCGTATCATTTGTAGGCTAACGACACAACGAAGGCATTTCACAAGATTTTGGAACACAAATTGACCAAGGTGTGCTCAGTCAATAGGGATGATTGGGATGAATGAACTCCTGATGGTTTTTCTTTCTGAATGGAAACCCATATAAATGGCTATTTGCGAGTGTTTTACAACTATTTTATCATGCTTGTTTCTGATTCTATGTGTTATATTATATAAGATCAACTTTTATACCATGTGATCTTTATATTTAACTGACTAAATTGTGGATTGATGAAAGATCATTCGTGATAGAGATTAAACAATGATTAAATGTATGATAAGGCCATTACACAAGTTTTAAGCCTATACTATGGTACTTCTTTGATTCATTGTTTCAGGTTTGAAGCCTATACCATGAGGACTCCTTTGAACCATTGTGCAGGTGTGAAAGCTTATATTATGGGGACTTATTTAGATCCATTGTGCAGGTGTGAAAGCCCATACGATGGGACCTCATTGTGCAAGTATAAAGTGTACACTACAATACCAGTTCTCCCATCCAGTTAGTGTTAGCTCAGTTAGGAGGAAGACCTTGGTGTCTCATCAACACACTTAACGAGGCTTTTACATACTCCCTAAGTATACCCATCCTAGCCTTCTTGAACTACAGATCGACCTTTAATGCCTCCATTTGGATGCGCAACGAGCCAAACTCAGTTACTCGAGATCATGGTCGAACGATCAGAAACAAAAATGGATCAGAAATGGAACCAACTATCAATCGGGAGAAGAAGCACCAAAAGCACCAATATGAACCATCTACATTGGTCACTAATGATGAAACCTAACACTTTCTATTGTATTGGTGGGACCCACCCTTTATATACCCCACTGACCCATGAACCCTTGTGGCAAAGCTAATCAACTAGGTTACAGCCAATCTACTGCGTGCTCGTCACTCTCATAATCCTATAACTTGACTAATGATAGCTATAAGGTCAACCCTTGACACATCCAGATTGAATCCTAGCTATAATGTACCTTTGTGTCTCTGAAAGGTTAAACGATTCATATCAGAAGGTAATTGAAAGCATCCCACTGGTGGGGTTGCCCCAACCCGTCTGTATTTATCCTACCTTTCACTTGTGGTAGAGTAGTGCTGATGACCTGTACCAGCGTTAAGGGATTATCGAGGTGCTTCCCCGCAACGAAAGCAGAGTATGGATCACCAACTGCGATTGAATATACATCTGGCAAGCCAACCCCATTTATTTACCACCCTTGGTTTGGATGGTCTTGACATTGGGTTGGAGCCATTCATCTTGCCTTTTGCCCCGCAAGGTCGTGGTTCGATGTGATTTGGTTGAATCTTGTTCGATGTGAAAGGCTTTGAACCTTCCATGCACTATTTTAAATAGGGAATTATCTCGCAATGACACTCTTTTCCATTCATGAATTATATATGTAATTATGCTTTTTGTTCTCCTCTCTCTCTCTAGTTACCGGAATAAATCTCATCATATATGTAATTTTGTGATTGTAGACAATGTTGCTATTATCTATGTAATTATGCTTTCTTCTATTGTGAGTCTCGGTTAGAGGTACACTTTCGGTGAATGCTAGGTGTTCATTGACATTTGAGCATCGATTGACTACCCGCATACATCTAGGTGTTTTCCTTTCTTGGGCATCGTCTGAATTTGTCATGGGGATAAGCGTGCACAATCTGTCATGAGGCTGGCTTGTCTCTCGAGGCACGTTAACGATACGAGTTATATACGAGCATGGGGTAATCAATAATTTGATTTGTCCACGAGCCGGGTGGTGGGTGGGAGCGAGTGGGAGGCTACTTACCCTCTCAGAGACTTGAAATAAAGCTAGGAGATCGATTCTTGGCATTAGTTGAGGTATGCGACCTGAGCGAGTTCATTCTCATATTTTGATCCATCCATTAGTAGCAGCACCAGTTTATCCAGTAGCTAGCCGCATCAGTTGCTTCAAAGATTAGGTTTCGTCTAGAGAGGTTTGGTTTCTATCATCTAGATAAAAGTAGCCGCTTAGTTCCCGACAAGATTAGGTGGTTTCTAGAGACAAGCTTATCCGATCCCGTTTTCGTTCGTTCAAGATTAGGTGGTTTATAGAACAAGCTTGCTTATCCGATCCGCTTTCATCTAGAGACACATTATGATCTGTTAATAAGCATCAACATACACTAGTCTGCACGATGGTGGGCATCATTCGTTACTGTACAGTAGTATGTTGGTTGACTTCTCTAGTCAAGAGAATTTGGTTGGCTTCACTAGTCAAGAGAATCTGTCTGCTTAGTGAAGAGAATTTGTCGGTAAGCACCTCATCTGTAGACGTACACTTGTAAGCTTCATCTTTATTGGTACCACTAGTCAAGACAACCTGTCAGTAAGCCTTATCTTTAGATATAAGCTAGTAAGCTTCATCCGTATCTATAGTCCGTATCTATAGATTGATAGATAGAATCTGTAAGTAAGCCTCCTCCGTAGAGGTACCACACTAGTAAGTCTCATCTGTAGATGTCAACTAGTAAGCTTCATCTTTATCTATAGATTGTATAGATAGAATCTGTCTTTTGCCCGAAACCCAACCACTGTCAATGTTATACCAAGGCTATCTTTGAGGTCTACTGGACTAGTATAGCTAGCTTTCTTCTGACGCAACAATACAATTTTGATGAGTATCGAGAAGGAACGGGATAAAATGATTCTATTCCCGCCAGGAGTTATTCTATTTCTGTTTGGTCGACTGAATCCCAACAAAAATAAGAGAATATTGTATGTTCCGAGGTCCTTGCGTATGGAATCCCCTCAATCAATGTTGTAACAATTGCATAGACCAGGGAAATTTTCGATTGGAATTAGCTTCTACATACTGGTGGCTTTAGAACCGAAAAAAAGGATGAGTTCCGCTTTTAATGTTTATTTATTTGTAAAATCAAAGCCTATTACAAAATACATTGACATGAAGTGTAAAGGGTTTTGAAGAGGGTGGGCTCTATTTCTAAGGAGTGGATTGAGACTTTAAATATGAGTTGTTTTTAACAACTCATTTTGTTTGTATTCCTATATTTATTTTTTTATATATTAAAAATGGGAAGAAGTAGTTTATAACAGTTTAAAATCAGTTTTATAACTGATTCTTGAATAGTCTAGAGGAGGGAGTCATAATGTACTGAAGAAGATCTTTCAGAAAGAAGTAAATAAAACTAATTTTGATTCCAATGCTCTAAGTTGCAGTCTCGTTTTTCTTACTATGTATTCATCATTTCATGGTGTATTTTTCTTTTGTTGGAACAAGCATTTGTAGTAGCAGGTTCTCTTAGGGAAATTGTGGATTTATCTATATAAATGACACCCACAATTTGTCAAAGATGCCTTAATGGGCACTCTGCCTTTCCAAGAATTCATTCATTTATTTCATCATTCCTTCTACACAGTTAACACTCAGACTATTGGGTGTCTGGGTTATTAAAACTTGTTCTTTCTCGTTTTTCCTCTAGTCATCTCTATTTAAAAGATTTCTGCAAGTCTCAGGGATATGGCCACTCTGGTTGCAATTGATGGGTTTGTGAATTAGAGTCTTTCATTCAAGCCCAACTCCGACTAGTCATTTTAAAAGTTTTCATCAATTTCTTTGGATGTCCGGGGCACTGGTTTCTTTGCAGTCGGGGACTGTCTCCAGGGTGACAACAAGATGTACACGCTCTTTGGTTTTCTTGAAGTGAGGATCACTCTTGGACCATTGCCTCTCTTGATGCATTATTACCTATTTTGGAGGATGGCATGGTGGAGGCCATTTTTCTCCCACATGTGTGGCTTGTTTTTGGCATTTTGTTAAAGTTTAAAGCTATTTCAAGGACGACTTGTGTCCAATGACCTAGTTGAACGCTCAAGTAAGCTTGTTTTAGGGCTTTGCTTGTAAAATCATGAAAAAGTGCCTTGGTTTCCCTAATAAAAATAGAGGGGAGTCAGTTTTCATTTTCATCATCGTCATTCATCTCACTTCTCTAGAAGTGTGCACTAGGTCTTGTCTTCTCTTTTACTTGGACGCAATGTAATTTCAAAGTGTGAATTGTCATTACAGATTCTTCCATGAGGAGGTTTCTTTGGGGTAGATTGAAGAGATTCTTGTGGAAATTTGATAAGTTTATATTTCACATGCTATCCTATGTGAATTAGGGTTTCTATGTGAGTCGTATTTGTAATTACAATATTTATCTTGAAATCTTGATTTCCTTGTGCTTTGCAAAGTTGTTTTCCTTGAATCCTTCGAGAGAACTTTGATATGTGCATCTCTTGAACTTAAAATTTCCCATTTAAGGAAGTCGTTAGGGTTTGTAAGAAGAGGCTCTTGTCCTCTCACCCTCTTCATCAAGGCTGTCTTCATTAATTTACCCTGTAAGACTCCATTGCCCATGTAGATGAATGCGCTAATCTAGGAGGTGTTGATCAATGTTTTCTCTATAACTATTCTATTTCTCTTCTTTTTAAATTCTAGGTATCTAGGTTATAGGGTTAGAATTTTCTTGAAATTGTGCTAAAAAGTAATTTCATTTGATGTGTTATTGCTCTCTTAATAGGGATTTCATTTAATAATTGGAAAAAAACAAAATGTAACATTAATTTCTTAATAAAACCCTAATACTATGGTTGACGTAGTTTTTATAATGGTTGTTTTTATGCATGTTTCAGTGATAACTCAATTGCATAACCTAAACCTTGGATGCCTAATTGATAGCCTTGTTACTTTGTAGACCTATGCTTGTAAGGTTATTTCTTCTAGCGATTGTGTGACATTACTTCGATATCATTGAATATCTATCAAACCCTAAGTTATAATAGCTTGCTAATCCCTTTAAGTGGTCTAAGGATAGAGTACTTGAACTTTGGCAAATAATTTCTTAGCTTTATTGGCTCCACCAATACCTTATTTCAATCACTAAGCCTTCTTGCTGAATATCCTTTATGTGATCTATATAGGGAAGCCTCCCTTATGATTTAGGTCACCACTAAACAACTAGAGAAAGGCTACTGATGTGACAATGGTGGTTGATCTCTTGCTGCCACGAGGTCTCGATCTACCTGGTGGGCCTTCGCACTAAGCCTGATAGGTTTTGCTGTAATAGTGCCCATAGCACTAAATCTGTGCTTTTCATGTTGGAACCCTTTGTTTGGGTTGTTTGTGGTTGTGAGATACATCACACCTTTGAGAAGTTTTGGGATAATCTTGTCCAAGAGGAGATGAGTTTAGAGATATTTTTAGTGAGAGTGGTGGAGTGGTAGAATATAACCCTCATCATGAAGTGGAAGGAAAAGAAACGACAACAGAAGCGCTTTGTAGGGAGTGCAAAAACTTTCATTGTAATGGATGAGTCAACATCTAAGCTTATGGTACTGTGTCTTAACATTGAATTTGGTTCACATAACACTAAATGCGCTGTGAGACGTTTCTCACCTTCAAGAAGATTCAAGATGATTTCATCAAAGTGGATACATGTTTAGGGACAATTTTAGTGAGAGTGAAGGAGTCCTCGTCAAGAAGAAGAGGAGTTAAGAAAGGAGTACTTGAAGGGGTCAAAAGGGAAACAAGGAATATTTGCGTTCTTTGAAGCAAGGAAACACAAATTTGAGTCATGTGTTTTCAAGTGTCATAAGATAGTGGAAGGTCTGGACACTTGACCTTCAACGAGAATGCTTTAAACAAATTTGAGAACAGGAGGTTGGCATATAGGACTTGGGTGATGATGTCACTTATATAATTATTGAAATGGTTTTGTGTCTTTTCATATGCCTTTCCATTAACACAAACTTTGATGTAGAGAGTTTTATGTAGATGGTGGAAGATTGAAACACCTGACCTTCAACAAGAATGGTTTCAACAAACTTCAAGAACAAGAGGTTAGCGTATAGGAGTTGGGCAATGATGCCACTTATCCAATTATTGGAATGATTTTTTGTGGCCTTTCACATGCCATCAAGTAATAATAGAGTGATTCATTTCCAAAATATCATTCTTCATAACTCAACCACAGAAGTCTCCAAACAACAATAATAGAGTTATTTAGTTCATAATGGTGATCTGCACTAAAGACTTAATCGTATTAATAAGGTCAATTCCTGACTTCGTCGAATTCAATCTTTGGTGTTATATTAATGATTTATTAAATTCATTATAAGCTTTATGCACATAGGGATTGTTAATCCTTTACTATAAAAGAACGTGTACTCTCTATTTTATTATTCAAGAAGTATTCTCTCTCTTCCAATTTCTTTGGTGTTCTTGGGTTCTTTGTGTGTCCAGTTTTTGTAATTTGGAATTAGATACCCAGTGAGGAAGTCAAAGTGGGTAAAGGCCTAGGTATTGCATAGATTAGTGATGGAAATGTATCATTGTTTGATAAATATCGAGGAACTGAAGGCTATACAATCTGCTGTGCAATCTCTGCAATAATCAGATGACAAGGGTCTGAGCCATCAAGGGGTTGAGGAAATTTGCGACGACAAGTTGAGGAAAGAATTGAGTCGGTTAGAATTATCAAGGATGACAACGAATCAAATGATAGGGTCTGAGCTATCAGATGATAGAGAATTGAGTTGTTGCTTGACGAATTTGAGCTGCTAAGGAAATTCGTGACGACAGGAAAATTGAGCCGGCGCTAGAAATTCATGACGGTAGAGAATTGCGCCGTTGCTTCATGAGTCTGAGCCGCCGAGGAAATTCGTGATCACAGGAAGGAATCGAATTGCTGCTTCACAAGGCTGAGTTGTTGCGAAGAATTTTGGGACGACAGAAGAAGAAGAATCAAGTCGCCATTTTTGAACATGATCCACAGGGTTTCGAGTTTTGTGATGGAGAAATTGTGTAGTAGGGATTCAAGTCGCTAAGCTGCCAGGGAGAAATTTGTGAAATTTACGTTGTTGGTATTATATCGGGAAAGTTCAACATGGTATCAGAGCTTGTCTGAGCTACTTTGGAAGTCAGTGAATTAGAGTTGTGCACAACGAAGTACAACATAAGAGGGAGTTGGTCACGTTGTAGGTGACAATGTCGAAGTTGCATGCTAGTATCCAGTATGAGGACATGTTGGAGGGGTTGTCCAACTATAGTCCATGGAAGGAAAGGATCAAGTTGGTCTTACAGGTAAACAAGATCTGGGAGTTCGCCAAGAAAGCCATAAAGAAGCCAACTGACCCAAAGGAGCTGGAAGTGTATGAGGATTTTGATACGAGGGCCAGATTGATCATCCTTGATGGTGTGAAGGATTCCCTAATACCTCATTTATCCGGGAAGAACATTGCACATGAGATGTGGATGGCTCTTCATAATTTGTTCCAGAATAAGAACGAGAACCGAGTATTGGTATTGGAGGATAAGGTGAAGTCCACCAAGATGATACAGGGTGAAGGAGTGATTTCGTATTTGACGAGATTGTCTCAAGTCAAAGATGAGCTTGCTGCTGTTGGTGTGACTAGTTCAGATTCTGATATGGTGAGGATTGCTTTGAAAGGGTTCATCGAGGAATGGAATCCCTTCATTAGAGGGATTGTTGCCAGAGAGAAGTTGCCAGATTAGAATAGGTTGTGGGACAATTTCATTCAGGAAGAGTTGCAAGACGAGGATTTTCATCTGAAGAAGATGACTTCAGAGGAGGACATGGCACTTGCAGCGTGAATGAAGGGTAAGCAGAAGGACTCGAGTAAAGTCAAGTGTTTCAACTGTGGCGAGATGGGTCATTTTTCGTCGAGATGTCTGATGAAGAAGGGAGACGACGAGAAGAAGAAAGGAAAGTAGGTCGTCGGTGTTGCCACTTTTGCTGAGATAGATGTTCTCACCTTAAGGTTGGAGGAGGAGGAATTTTCTATGATCTCTCATTTCTCGTAGGGTACTATCGATGAGGATGGGTGGTACATGGACAATGGTGCGACGAAACGCATGACAAAGTCACAAGAGGTTTTTGAGACTCTAGCTGAGTGGGACTCGAAGTTGCACATGGTGTTGGGCGACAAGATTCAAAAGGAGATCCGAGTATCAGGAGTTGTGCCATTCAGGATGGAGACAGGACGAGTGATGCGGGTCCAGGATGTACTGTTTGTAATAAGACTCAAATATAGCGTGATTTCTGTCTCGATGATTGAGAAGAAGGGGGGTTTGAGGTCTTGTTCGAAGATGGGAAGGCAAGACTCAGGCAATAGAGGCCGTAGCTCCGATGGGATTGTGTGCTTGGAGTTAGAGAGCATGGCCTATGGTTCATGGGAAGAAGTAGGTGGAGGAGGTGCAGGTTCCAGAGAAGCAGTTGCAGTTGCAGGCTTCAGAGGTATAGGTACAGGTTCCCGAGAAGAAGGTCTACTGGTTCCCGAGAAGAAGGTCCAGGTTCCAGAGGCTTAGAGGGAGTGGAGTAGACCTCAAACAATGAGCTTAAGGTATGTATTTCAGTGCATTCTTGTAGGTTTTAGATCAGTTTCTATTGTAGTCCGTGGGAGCCATGTTGAAGGCTTGGTTTGGTGATTAGGAGCCTTCATAGGAGTAGATATTGCATTGATTGGATTGGGTGCCATTGATCTGGTGGAGGGCAACATGTTGGCTACCCAAAGTAGCCCTTGACAAGTAGTCTTGAAGTGACGTAGACATTTGAAGGTTGGGTGAAGTTTGGAGCCTAATGTGCAACACTTTGATGGGCAAAAGTGACTGCTAGATTGGAAAATTGGAATTCAGGGATTGGCCAACCTAGAGAGCAGATTGGATCAGCCTGTGTACACGCGACAAAAGTGACTTGTTGCAGTGTTAGATGGCAGCCCTCCTGGTGTCTCTATGTGTTGTCCTTTGAAGGACTAAGGGGAAGCTATAGAGCAATACGGAAGCGAAGGATTGATAAGACAAGATACGACATAGAAGCTCCAACAAAGATTGTCATTGTGTCTTGTATTCCATAGACTATTGTATTATTAAGATTGGTTTAATATAACAAAGATTGGGTTGTACATTATTGTACAACATTTTGTTAAAAATTGTGTATACTTGTGCATATGTGATTTACGGCTTTTTATTTTCCGCTGTGCAAAGAAGTTCTTGTTGAGATTCTTGGTTTGGTAGCGTTATAGATTCTAAGATTCTAACCTAGACCCAAGATTGTGGAAATTCAACAGAAAGAAGCTTTTAACTTTTCTCGATAAAAAGGTGGTGACATTTCAGGACATTACAGTTTACTCCAATTCGATAATCCCTCCATCCAAGGACCTAGAGGATATGTCAAATATTAGTAGTCAAGACAATCAATAGTCAATATTTAGGACACAACAAGAATTTAATGAAGTTCTTACAGATAAAAAGGAAGAAATTTCTGGCTTAAGAGATCACAGTTAAAAACTACTTGCACAAGTCAAGAAGGTCAAAGCTACAAAACAAAAATGACTACAAGTTCTCGAGAAAAAATTCAAAGAGAATCTATCAGAGAAGGAAGAAGAAAATTTGTGCTTAAAAAACCCTAATAAAAGGTTATTAGAACAAATCAAGTGTTTAAAAGATGAGAAGCTTGAATGTCTGGAATATAAGCTTGAAGTGGAAATATTCAGAATATATGGAATATAAGAATGTCCATTATAGGACAAGTAATATATTTATATAAGAATGTTGAATGTACAAAGGATATGGTATGATCATGTGAGGATCCTGCTTATATACTAGGCAAGGTGTCCCTTCACGATTAGTCATGCCCTTTGGGACATGTCCCTTCAATAATCAATTATTATTTAATTAATCGTTATTATGATTATTACTATTATTTATATTATATTCATAACACTCAATGCAGCAGAACTAATTAGATTCTGCAAAATGCAAGTAAATTCGTAGATCACAATTGCAATGCGAGGGGAATAGTGTCTTTTAAGTGTTTGCACCAATCAACACACCATAGAGATACCTTGGCATGGTTGTGGATGCATCCCTTGTATCCCCAATGATATAGGGATGGGGATGCCTCAACGCCGCCTCTGATCATCCTCCAAATGTAGGTGACATCCTTCAACTGTTCCTTATGAAAGGGAGGTGTATCGGGGATGTACCGCCAATGTCTATTGTCATAGGAGACATGGGGACATCCTTCAGCTCCATAGTGGGGCTCACTCTAACTAACCCAGAAACGAAAGTGTTGTAAATAAATATTTTTTTCCCGCTCTGCTTTTTAGTATATAAGCTTCCCACTTTTTCAATGAGCCCCAGAAACCATAGTGTTGTGAATTTTTATGCCATTGTAAACAGACTCCACACTAAAATAACAGCTAAAAAACTAGATTGCTGAAAACTTAAAGCCACTTAATCCGCAAGTCTAGTAATGGTTGAATCTATAAACACATACTGTAGAAAATATGCCACTGAAACTCAATAGATGGACTGTCAAAGCTTGTCACTTCTTTCTCATTAATTCTGGATTGAAATCTTCTACAGGAAAAGCAACAAAATAGTTTCCTACTGAACTGAAAGTGAGTTAAAGCTATACCCCTGCCTTCTCGTTTAGAAGGTACAATGAACCTACACACATGGACATCAATCCCTCAAATGAAGTTTTGACTCCTAATCCCAGTGCACCTTTGTTGCATTGATAGATGAGCGAAGTAATTGCACTTTACTAGAGATGATCTGAGGCATGCAAGAATGCATCCTCCTAGAGATCAGTTCTCTTGAATGCTTGTGCCTTACCTAACTGAACTTAGACTTGTGTCAAAATTAGAAAACTGCCTGAATAAAACTGAACTAACACATGCAAACTGCATGCAAACAGTTGAGATTAGATTGCTGGAAATAGAACAACAATCACTCCAACATAATTTAATGTGTCTTACTGTTGAATATAGGGAGAGAAACTGCATCCTCATTGTCTAGTTCTAACTGCTGTAACTGAGGCACACAGATCTGTTCACAAGAGCACCCAGTGTTGCCAGTCATCTGTGTAGGCTATAGGATACAATCTGAGGTACAGTCTAAGAAGTGCGATTGGGAAGGCAGTGTGTAGCAAAACAGACAACTGGTTTTTGTGCAACAATAATTGTTTCCTCTTGGAGGAAAGATTTTTGCCTGGAGAATCAAAATTTGTATCTTGTAAAGTAGTGGAAGCTTGTTGTGAGAAAAATTGTGAACTTTGGAATTGGAGAAAAAATAAAAGAATACTAGAGTTACTAGGAGGTGTAGGTGCGAGTATGGTGCACCATTTTCAAAATCTAGGTAATGGGAGATGTGGGGTTACGGGTATATATCAAAGGAGGATGTGAATAAAAAAAAGAACAAAAATACAAACCGAAATTTCAAGATTCTGATTTTAAAATCAGAAAATTTTCAACATTCAACAATTGCCTATGTGTTAATATCATGCATTAAAAAAATGGCATGCCCAAGAAGAGCTTAGACTATAGTATATTACAAATATATCATCAGAACTACAAAACTTCGACATTTAAATATTTCAACTTTCAAGCCAAAAATTTGGTCTTTATCTCAATATTTGTTTCCATCAAAGGGACATTGGTCAGTATGACTGAAGTCTTCAGGAAGACATTTCTTCTGTATCAAGGGCTCTTCAAGTTCCTGTGATGTCTCCTATCTGATAGATGTGTGCATGATCTCAGGAGATGCGTTTCCTAGTTTCTAGGAAGAATACATAAAATTAGAAAAAATACAAATTCATGCACAACAATGGAAATACAAACAATTATGGCTGAACTATGCAAATTTGTTGATTTTTATTATAATATTAAGGGTGTGAATAGGCAAAATTAATGCATAAAATAAAAGTTTAATGAACACGCACTCTTGAAGAAATTATCAACGCTTCTTATTATAAGCTTGCCTTGCTATATTCATACTCATAGTACAGTGTGTTTTCATGAACTGCATTGGCTAATGTTTCGAGGATTATTTTTATAGGAAGAATAGGTTTTTCTTATTTTCTTGTGGGGCAATTTTTCCCATGGAAAAAGGTCACATCATTTTATTAGTGTAGTAAAAGGATTATGTTTCAAAATGGCTTTCCTACGTTCTTTTACATCAGTAGCTTTAAAGACAGAAGGCTATCTTCATAAGGAAAAGGAACAGAGATTATCTTCCAGATCTGTCATTAGCTGCTAGCATTTGCCAAATTTATGACAATGGTACTTGCAGACAGTGGTCTACCTATCCAAACCATTACAATGGATAAAGAAAACTATCAGATTTAATTTGATTCAGCAAAGCAGCACTCTAAGGCCTCGGAGTCATTATGCAAACCACTAGAAAAAGAGAGATCTACATGATTCACCTATTACATCAGCATCTGAAAGTTATTGGGACCCCATATACCAACATTGGAATAAATAGATTTTAGAATCAACATTTCAAGGAACCCAAGACAGTGCTTCCTCCTGCACTCTTTTGAAAATATATACGGACATCTACTAGAAAGTGAGTATCACCCTGTCTGATACCTCCTTGGAACTTTAAAATCACAGGCCTGAGTAAGCGGCTTCCAAAAGTTATTCTGGAAAGAAATATAAGAAAACAAAGTTGCCATGCCTTTGACATTTTCCAGATTTGGAGACAACACAAATTCCAAAGCCTGTAGCTGCCCTTCATCCAATTTATAATCAGATCAGAGTCCCCATAGCTCTCCAACTGAGAAATCTCATGATCACTTGCCACTTTTAGAAGTAGCTTTAATGTCATTATCTCTGAATAGTTGTTGATCTCCGAAATGTTCATCAGAGAGATATAAAGAACCACGAGCACCGGCCACAGAACCCTTCACTTGCTCTGTCAAAATAAACCAAAAATACTGATTTATCAAGTTGTGGATGGTTTAAGATTATGGTGTTATGTTGTTTTGGGTAGATTTTAATTTCCAAAAATTGATTGGATCGAGGTTGCACACTGGAAAAATGGGATGTGTCTGTCTTGAAAGATATCCAAATTATGAGCTAACCATATTCCCTACACAGCCTCGAAAGGAAGATCATTGAAGGATTTCAATTTTTTATTCTGGAACCAATTTTTTAGGGCCTCTTTCGCTGACTGTCTATGTGAAACATGGCTGATGGCTTGTAAGTTGTTACGAACTCATCAATGCTCACATCAAGATGGCATAAGGGAAATAATGTAACAAGTGATCCATAGATTTGCCAACTTCCTTACATAAGGCACATCTGCCTGGGTGATTTGTGCCACTATTTTGGAGCACATCCTAGGTCAATGCTTTGTCTTGAAGAAAGGGCACATCTAATCTCTAACTTTTGATTGTACCTTCATCTTTGATAATGAATTTCACGACCACTCCTCCGCCTATATTTAAACATAGAACTTTGTATGGTGTAGGCTTCCGTAACATGATTCCTTGACCAAACTAAAGAATCCTCTTCATCTTTTTGCCTGATATGCCTTTCTTTTTGCAGGCGTACATTAGCCTTTGACAACCTGGAATCAGGTTCTACCAATCGTAGATCCTCTTCATTTTTGTAGCCTTCATCCAACCATGTAGTGGGTGTAACATCTGCAGCCTGCCCCAAAGTGCAAATACCTTGATTTTGCATGTGACAATTAATGCCCAATGAAGTCTATATGATAATCCACTTCCAACACATGTAACTGCCCCAATTTGACTTTATTGCATTTCCCTATCTTCCAAACTAACCAACACCATAGGAAAAGGCGAAGCCAATGCACTCAAAACTATGGACCCGTTTTGAAAGGATTTGTTTTCCTTCTTGATCCATGTCCTTAGGGGAGAGGCTTAGTATACTTTTGGATTATTCCTTGCGTCCACACCCCTTGATTTGATATAAGCCTATGAAGGATTTTGGTTACCAAGGCCTTCTTAAAGAGATGTTTTTTACAAGCCACTTGCTATTTTCAACCGTATGTTTTGCTAAGCTTCACCATTTTACCAAACAAATTTAAAACACCTTTTTCAGAGTAACTCTAGGACCCCTTCAAAAGTAATTTTATGCAAGTAAAATGGAGTTTTTCTTCCAAAAATGACTTGACCAAGGTCAATTTGCCTCCCAAAGAAAGCCATCTATTACATCGTTGCTTAGTTTAATCATTTTATTCAACCACTTCTAATTTGATATCGTGTAGTCATATGATTTGAAATAAGAGTCTAGATACTTGAACCCTGCTTAAAAGTGTAACTGCTGCTAGGGAAAGAGTTGCATGGACCTCCTAATAGACTTCTGCTCCACCCCATCGAATGTGATGGAAGATTTCAGCTATTAATTTCCATTCTTGAGGTTGTACAATATAAATAAAAAACTTCCTATAGTTTTTGTACTTCCCTTCTAGAGACATCACAAAAAAAATATACGTCAACAAACAATAAGTTGGTTATCTCAACAAAAAATTGAAATACAAGAAGTGCTAGAGGACACCCTTTTCTTGATGCTCTCGAGGGCTTGAAAATACCAATATAAATCCCTCCAAATGAAACAACAATGAGATTGAGGAAATGCACATTAATATTGAATTGATCATTTGGATGCAAATTCCTATATGAGGCAGAATAGATTTAGAAAGAGCCAGGAAGATCTATCATAAGCCTCAGATAAATCTAGCTTCATGACTGTTGCATCAATAATTTAATCCTCTTTTGATAGAGTGCAAAGCTTCATGTACTAGCCCAATAACTTGGGGAATTTGTCTATCATTTAGAAAACCAAATTATTGTTTTGATGTTGACTTTGAAAATACCTTTTTAACCTCAATTTCTACAATTTGAATTATTCTCTTATAGATTTAGTTACATAAGGATATGGGCGCAAAATCATCAAATGGTTTTGGACTGTCCCTTTTTTATGACTAGAGGAATCGACAACTAGGCCAATCTCGTACTCGCATGACACAGGGTCTATTCTAACTACTACCACTCTAAACTCTAGGCATGTACGTAGACCCCTTTCCGCACACACAAGGTGAATCGGGGGGATTTGAACAATAGACCTCACACTATTACTTCATTTACATGGCCATTGCTGGTTGAGCTGCCTCTCAGGGCTTTGGACTATCCTTCCTTGGAATTAAAGAGAAAAGTGAAATTAAATGCTGCAAGTGCTTTTCTTGTTCTTTTAGCATCCTCTACCACCCTTAGCAACTCCTCTTCGAATATATCATAAAATCCTATAAAGAACTACATTGTAAATGTATCAGCCTTGGGTTCTAATCCTTCTTAAAGGAACCCATATCAACTTTTAATTCTTCTTTTACACTTCCTCTGCATTATCTCATTTTTCTTCTCCTCCACAAAATTAGGGAAGAAGGATTTTAAAATTGATTTTGACTCGTTCTTTATATAAATTCTTAAAATAAGTAGCCCCCATGTTTGCTAAATCCTTGAAGGACATTGCCATACATTGGGCTTGTGCATTGCGTAGATTCTATTGATTGGCATAGTTATGGAAATATCTTGTTTTTTCATTTTGTCTGGTTCTTTATATAAATTCTTGAAATGACTAGCTCCTATATTTTCTAAATCCTTGAAGGACATTGTCATACTTACATTGGGCTTTTGCATTGCCTAGATACTATTGGTATTTTTCTAATGATTGGCATAGTTATGGAAATATCTTGTTTTTTCATTTTGTCTGGTTCTTTATATAAATTCTTGAAATGACTAGCTCCCATATTTTCTAAATCCTTGAAGGGCATTGCCATACTTACATTGGGATTTTGCATTGCCTAGATACTATTGGTATTTTTCTAATGATTGGCATAGTTATGGAAATATCTTGTGCTTTCATCCTCATTTGGGTAGCCAAAGAGCCTTCCATAGGGCATCATTTTCTTCCAATAGTTTCTACTTAGCGTTTTCCAAAGTCTTCAGTCTACTCTAATTAGAATCCTTTAGAACTTGAGTCAAAATCTTGAGAGTAATTCTCTTCCATGCCTTTCTTAGCTATGGAAATATCTTGTGCTTTCATCCCCATTGGCTAGCCAAAGAGCCTTGCTCTTTAACTTCCATAGGGCTCCCTTTTACTCTAACAATTTGCTCTCAACATTTTGCAAACTCTTCATTCTACTCATATCAGAAAAACTTAAGTCAAAATCTTGAGATTAGATCTCTTTTTTGTCGATCTCAACTACGATAAGAGCTTTCTTTTTTGTACTTTTTTTGTCAAAAGTGCATTTTGATACAACAATTTTGACTTTTGTTGAGATTCGCTGCCATTTGAAGATTGACATTTTTCCTTGGAGAGGCATTATATCCCATCTATTCAATCTTGATAAGGTTCACAAGCCCCTCATCTTTTAACCATCGGGCATAAAATTTAATAGGGTTATAAGGTTTTCCCCCTTGTTTTTATGAAGGAGGATTGAGAGATGATCAAAATCCCCTCCTACCTCTATCCAAAACCTAGTCCTTTCTTGGTCATTCATGACTAACTTAGACACAAAATCTGTCCACCCTTTTAGCTATTTTCCCCTTCCCAATCCTCATATTTCTCCTTGTTGAAGAGAGCTTTAAAGGCTTTGTTACCTCCTATAGTTGCACTCCAAGTGATAAAACCTTGGGATCTGAGTGCAACCCTAGGGGAAATCAGGATGGTTGTCCAATGTCACCCCCACATCAACACTTTTCTCTTTAGCCAGTGCATGATGGAATAGTGGATCAGGGCTAGTGCCTGTCAAGTGAGTGATAGAGCCAAAGTTGCATTCAAGGGGATGTTATAAACATGCTCTAACTAACCCAAAGGATTTAATTAAATTGTAGGAAATTATAGGCACTGGGCATGCCCATCCAAAGGTGCTCCTCACAAGAAGTATTCAATATGATTAACAAGACATGTTTACCATGAGTAGAAAGAAATAGCAGCAACCTCTCAATGAAATGACAACATATTCTTTATTGATTAACAGAAAATCGACAAAAACACAAGGGTTTCACCTCAACCTTGGCCGTTCTTTTGTGGTAAAATCACCCTTCATTAAGATCCTTACCACAATATTATTCCAACAATAAAAAAATCCAACAACAAGAGGAAGATGTTGAACCTCACAGAGAACAAACCCTCAACTTTGTCCTCCCAAATGTCATCAACTAGGCTTTGCGAATGAGGTGGAGTCCTTTTATAGAGTTGAATTCAATCATTGTTATAATAAAATAATATTTAGTTTGTTTAAGATCTGCTTTTACCCTCTAGAAATATTGATAAAATATTCATCCAATGACGTGCTTTGACTTTCTCAACTTGTGTGCGCATAGTGTTTGAAAGATGCACATAATATTGTTTGAGTGAATCTTTGTTGCTGTGTCACCTTCCTATGAGAGTGCTCAAGGAGGCTTATTAGTTTTCTTGAAGCTTGTATGCCCTCATCAATTAGCACCCTATCTCATCATGTGGCAATAAAAAAGAGGTGGAGTTCTTGCCTATTCCTTGCTACATGTGTCCTTTAGATATGCCATTGGTACTCCCCAAGGTCTCCTAATGTGGTGGGTGCTCCTCTAGGATGCTTGATTTGACTATCTTATGAAGGACATTTCTCTAAGATACTTATCATCATGCCAACAAACCCATTAAATTATGTGTGATGCATCCATATGTGTAGAAATGCCTTAAAAATTGTGATGACATGCCTAAAGGTGTTCCTTATTGAAAGAATAAGCATCAAAATTGATAGAAAAATAATTTCCATCACTAGCCCTATGATACAATAGTCCGTTAACCCACTTGGGAATTAATAGACTTCACATCAATTAGCCTAGCATCTTCAAACATTGGGAGGAAAATGCCTAGGGATATTTCCTTATTGAGTTCTTGTAGTTTTCAGTTCTTTTAATTGCGAAATTTAAATCTTCACCTAAGCTCGACCTTTCAACTTTTACAAACTATTGATCCAACATATCATCCTATAAGGGATCTTCTCTTCGCATGGCCCATATATATTGACAATATTGAAGGCTTTTCCAAGACCCAAAGAACACAGAACAACTCCAATCCTTAAATGCATCATCACCAAATGTTTCAATCTTAGTGATTTGATTCCCCATCTAGTGAACAAATGCCACGAAGGGCCTATTGAATCTAAGCCTAAGAATTTTCACTCCTTCCATGAATTTGAAAACCATTAATAAACTTATGCCCCTTTCCCATTGTTTTTTGGATCAATATGATATCAGATATCAGTAAGCCTTCTCAAAACAAATTGCTAGGAATCTTTTCTCAAGCCCCTGATGTTCAACGACAAAATAAGAATTTGGCTAGCTTCACTGAGACATACCATGTGTTAAGAGTCCCTTCCAAAATATATTTTATTTCTCATCATTGAATTTTTTGATAGCTTTATTTTGGGCAATAAAAATGTGCGATTTTCTCTCTTTTCCTTGAGATCATTTCCCTACACTGTTAATCCTCCTGCCACTCTCCAATCTCACGTTAGAGCTCTTCCTAGTTTTGATAGGATATTTGAAGGGGTCATCTTCAACACGACCCTCTCCATCATTGAGGAATATATTGGGAAAAATCCTTTTTTAGCCATGCAACAATGTAAGGATGAAAGTTTTTATCTCTTCTACAGCTGAAACCAGAGGAAGGCCCTTTCTAATTCCTATTGAAAGATGCCTTTTCAATCCTGCGCGTTGAAGTCACCTAACCTATACTTCCCAATACATTTGCATTTAGAGGCATCCAATGAAGGCCATACATATAAAGAAAGATTTAAAGGAGAATTTTCACTAGGCAGCGAAAGAAGGTCATTTGATATGTTACTAAAATTTTCAAAGGATTGAGTTATGAGTGGCTCTAATATTTGTGGTTGACTAATTAATTGTCCTATTTCCCAAACCTTAAATAAGCATGCAGTTATATATATATATATATATATATATATATCACGAATCCAGGTACCAATATTGGGGAAAGGTTGCAATTGCAAATGTTGATTCCAAGAATAGCTTCAGGAACCACTGCAAGAAACTTTCATTTTTCTTGTCAGCAATTAAGACAATCCTCCTTGAAGTTTTCTTCATGGCTACAATGATGACACCTACCCTTCTTCTTCTTCCTTGCCATTAGTATTATTATTTCTTTTAAGGGTTTTTGGTGCTGTTGTCACAAAATACACTCTTCTTTTCCCCTCTACTACTTGATGAGTAAAGTGCTGTAGATGTCTCTGAGATCAATCCAACATTTTTTCTGTTAACTTCCTCCATCATAATGATTGAAGTTTGAACATACCTTCTGCAAAGTCAGACTGGATTGCATTCCTACTGCTACAGCAAGACCTTCATAAGGCTCTGACAAGCCTCCATTGTGAGCCATCATAGCATCCTTACCTTTGATCTTTGAACTCCACATTGCCAAGTGGATCTAAATTGGGTGCCAAGAGACCCCATACTCTGAGTCTTCCATCTTCATCATAAAGACTTGTAATATAATTCTTACTTGCTTGTCATGTGATCTGAAGAACCTTTTGAAGATGTGGCACTGCAAACCACATTATCACTGAAGTTCAGTATGAAGCATCCAATCAAATATCCATCCTTGTTTTCCAACTTGCATTCTTCTTGACTTGTTGATTTTGTTTTGTGCTGTACAAAACCCTGACCGGGTCCTTCTCCAACACAAATATTCTCATTTTGATCTTCTGCAGATTGAAACCCACAGAATCAACTTGTTCAAACATTTTTTGGTGAGCTTCTGCAATGAAGATGGCCATCTCTTCAAATGTTCACACTGATAACTTTTTCTCCCATCGTCATGAACACTACTCACACAAAATATTCTCATTTTGATCTTCTGCAGATTGAAACCCACAGAATCAACTTGTTCAAACATTTTCTGGTGAGCTTCTGCAATGAAGATGGCCAACTCTTCAAATGTTCATCTGATAACTTTTTCTCCCATTGTCATGAACACTACTCACACAAAATACGTTCTTTTGGCAAATCAAACCTTGGGATCTTATACCACATTAATAATGACATGCCTTTAAAGTGCATATAGAAATAACACCAATAAAATAAGAACAATAAACCTATGAAGATTGTTGGAAGGATCCCAACAATTTTTTGCTCTTATATTAACCAGAGAATTATCAGACCCCAATTTTCAGAAAGACTTGAACCCAATGTAGTCAGACTTGGCTGAGTTAGACCACCTATTCTGATTCTGACTTGGTTTTGAACATTTTTTTTTCTGATTTGTCCAAGTCACTCTCTAACTTGGTTGAGTTAGACTGAAACTCTGAACTTAGCTGAATCTGTATCTGTCAGACATGATGAACACATTAGTCTGTGGGCCAGGTCGAGGCATGAAAAACATACGAGAGAAAACAAAAAAAAGTTTGAACCCTTAACATACCTTGGTAAGAAGCGACCCCCAATTTTATTATCTATTTTTATTTTCAAAACTTGCATTTGAAGTTTTATGTGCGGAAGATAACCTTTTATGGCATTTTGGTGATTTTACAATATCTTGGAGCCAATTACAGTTGGTAATCTTTTTGTGATTGTTGTCTACCCGTTTGCTAGCAGATTGAACAGGGCTTTTTGCAAAATTTTTGCCCTTTCTGTTTTGAGTTTGAGGTGGATGTGTGAGCTTCATGGCATTTTGGGGCATCTCCTTAAGAAGGGAGTACAATAGATGCAGAGGCTAATCCAGAGGATATTCCTGGAGATTCTGCTTATGCTGATGATCTTGATAAGTCATGGGTCATTTAGAGCTTCATTGATTATGTATTTTGCTCCAATATACCATTTAGTTATTCAGAGATTTAATGTTATGCATCTTAAAACTATTAGTTTATGTATGTCCGAACTTGCACTTTCTTTAAAACCTTACATCCAATCTTTATCACAAAGTTCCTCGAATTTGAACCTTAAGGTTCGAAATTTGGCAAACCTCAAAAACAAAATAAAAAGAATTCGCGGTGAACCTCAAGGCCGAACCTCAATGGGTTTGAATGTGTTTAAATCTGAACCTCATACTGAATATAAAGGCAAATTTTAATTGAAATGGTTTAGTGTTGTTTAGTGGTTCAACAATTGAAAAAAACAATGGGCACCCTCCACTGCAGAGTCTCATTCTGCCACAGATAGTCTCAATTCCTTCTTGCTGCGCCATGCGCAGTCTTGTTCATTCTGCAGCATGCCACCAAGATACTTGCAAACCTCTCCAGCTCAAACCCCACCCAACTGTAGTCTGTAGCTTGAAAATTGATTTTTTTGCTGCCTGCAAACTTCTGCTCAGGTGAAAAGTGGGACAGGTTCGGGAGTTGGGACCATTATTTTACAACGTTGAGGGAATCCCAAAGTGTAAATGCTCATCTCTATGCAGTGCACAATTGGTGACGGAAATATCCGAATGGATTTGATGTTTAACTTTTTAAATTAGTTTTTTGGATAAACTCCCAAAGGATTTGGCATTAACTCTTGAATGAAGTGTGAATGCGTATTTATTTTGCCAATTCCTTTTCGACATTGATTTTTTTGAGCATGTATTTATTTTATTCATCTTATTTTTAATATTATAATTTTTATTTATTTTATATTTTAGGTGATTTTTTGTTATGAATAAAATTAAATGTGTATTAATGTTTAATTTAGGAAGAAGGGACACGATCAAAAGCTCATGCCCCCTCATGTAAAGGCACCCAAGGCTGTATTTAAGCCAGGGCTGCTCATTGTAAAAATCCATCTTATTCATTCATATATAAATAAATATCTTATTTTATAAATCTCTTCTTCATTTGGTATCAGAGCAGTTCGTTCTTGGGCAACCGCTGCGTAGTCCGCTGTCATTCCAAGCATATTCGTTCTATTCATCGATTTTCATCGCTTCCACTGCTGTCTGCGCTCCTCGCTGTTACTATTCAGGACCGTCACTCTTCGCTGTCCACGACCATTTGAAACTGTCCCTACTGCCATAACTCTGCTCGTCCACCATCTCTATTCTGAGTCAGAATTTCTGACATCCTGCCCCGTCAATTATCCAATTACGCAAGTCATTTTTTTCCTGCCCATATGCTGCTGTCCGTCTCAACCGAAGTTACCCCGGACACATTTGTCCTCGTTCGTTGTCTGACCACTCTGCGGCGTTTTTTCTGTAGCCTCAACAGTTGCGGCTGCAGCCATTGCCCCGTCACCTGAATAACTAGTATCGTTACTCGTAAGTTATATAATAACTTATAATTACATAGTCATAATCCATAGTTATATAGTTTATAGTATTATACTTTATATATATTATTTATATATTAAAGTTAAAGAAGTGAATCAAAATGGATAGGATTACATCGCCAGTAGCTCGAACAATGACAATGTGTGAATTTAGTAAAAAGCTAGAGGAATTGGAGAATAAAGTTAATTAGAGTGACGATAAATTTTTGAAGGTTCGAGAAAGTTTAGAGAATCAGCTTCAACAAAATTATAATGCCCTTTGGAAGGCCCACGAAGACTTGTGAAACCAGGTTTTGATCATAATCACAATCAAGTGATGGGTATGCTAAACATGATCTTTCAAGCAATTAGCACTGCCACTGCCCAACATTGGAATGCAACCACTCAACAACAAGACTGCTTGAATACATCAAAACTATCAAGCCCACATCATTCTCTTGAATCTCAACATTCATCTACCACACCAGAGCCAGACAACAATATACCGAATCTCCAAAAAATATTGATGCCCAACCAAGTTCTTGTATTCAATCCACCAGTTGTCACATACCAATGAAGAGCTGTTGTGAATATATATATATATATATATATATATATATATATATATATATATAGTATCATTTGTACTTTTCTTATATAATATATTTGTCATATCATGGATATTTATATGGTTCAGATCTTCTGAGTATTCTACTTTGTTTATGAACTTTGTTCATAACAAGAGCAAAGCTCGAGTTGTCGAAGTTTGATGGTAATGAAAACACGATGTAGCATGGTTTAATAAGGCAAAAAAATGTTTTGAGATTTACAATATTGACAATGATGATGAAAAAATCAAGCATTCATCCATGCAGGTAAAGGGTGACACATGTTGAAGAATCTAGGGCAATTAGGTATAGTAGGATTCTTCTTGTCTTTGATAACAATTTGTGAAGCTCTTTTACAATTGATCTTGCTAGCTTAATCTTCTTCTTCTTCTTCTTCTTCTTATTAATGCATGTGTGTTTACTTCATCAAACTGTGACCAAAAACATAAGAACAAGAACACAAGATGTTGGCTCTTTGTCAGGGCAAAACCTCTCTCTCTTAGAGAGGAAAACCTTTTCGTAAATTTCTCTTATTGAAGCTTCTTATTGATCAATGCCAAACCCTAGACCCTTAACAAGAATATCCTCCAAGCGCAAGTCAAGTCCTTCCTTCTTTGTGCACTTTGTCTCCCGACACTTGTTGCTTTCCTTGCAAAAAGACATTGAGATATATTCAGAAGGGGACATATACTTATTTGATAGAGTTTGAGATGTAGTGGGCTTGCTCTCTTCTTGAAGACTTGATGGCTTGCCTTCCTTAGATCTTGATGTTCTTCAAGTTGCTTTCTCCAAGTGGACTTGCTTGATGACTTGTAGCTTGATGTAGGCCCCTCTTTGATTTTCTCTTCTTGTAGGTGCCTTTATATAAGGCTTTTTTTCTTGCTTTGTAGCCTTCCTTGATGAATGATAGATGGTAGACCTTCTTGTCCTTGATGTGATTGAGACTTCTTGGCTTGATGCTTCAACCTTGTAGATTTTCTTCCTTGATGAGTGTTCTTGAGATGCCATTTCTTTGATGTGTCACCTTAGCTCTGATTCCATGTTGAAAAATCTAGGGCAATTAGGCATAGTAGGATTCTTCTCGACTTTGATAACAGTTTGTGAAGCTCTTTTACAATTTATCTTGTTAGCTTAATCGTCTTCTTCTTCTTATTAATGCATGTGTGTTTACTTCATCAAACTGCTACCAAAAACATAAGAACAAGGACACAAGATGTTGGCTCTCTGCCAGGGAAAAACCTCTTTCTCTTAGAGAGGAAAACCCTTTCGTAAATTTCTCTTATTGAAGCTTCTTATTGATCAATGCCAAACCCTAGACCCTGACAAGAATATCCTCCAAGAACAATTCAAATCCTTCCTTCTTCGTGCACTTTGTCTCCCAGCACTTCGTTCCCTGACACTTCGTCCTCCTTTCGACAACTGGTGATAGACCTTGTTATGTGAGCTCTAGAAGAGAGACTTATCTTTGATCCTTAGTGAGATCCTTCACCTATGAAGATACTTTCCTTCTCTTGTCCAACCGAGCTTCTTCTTGATGTGTAGTTGCAAATTTGATGTGACAGCACTGTAGCCCTAGTTTCTCACACGTGTGGGAGGTTTCCCTTATACTTTTGGCTCCTTTCTCCTTCGCTTGAGAGACCCTCTTCTTCGCTTGAGTAGGAGGCCTTATAGGCCTAATTTACTAGCCCAAACGATAAGATATGTATGATTGTGATCTTGTTGCTGTTATGACTGTAGACTGCCCTTCTTTTCTCGCACGTGTGACTATTTTTCACCCTAAAAACAATCCCTTCAACTTCAGTTAGACTACTCATCCTTCGCTGCACTAGAGGCTCCTTAAACTTGCTTTCCCTTCACCCTTAACTCGTCTTTTTTCTCGCTGATTTCAAAGGTATTGTAGGCTTGTTGTTGGAGGAGTGGACAACCTCTATATATAGAGGACTGTCCCTCCTTTAGGCCGACTTGAGAACAGTAGGTTGACTTCACTTCTTTTGCATCAGAATTGCTTCTTTGATGATGTCGTTGCATGGAGAGGACTTTGACTTTGCTTGGAGAGATATTCTTTGACTCTTATAAAAATATATACATGGTGTAACATTCCCTTAAGGTATTCAACATTTTCTTTTGACTCTTTGACTCACCTATAACACTTTAAGATGTGCTAGACCTATTTCAATGAGTAAGAAACTCATTGATAAATATAACAAAAATAATATTTCTTTTCTTGGATAAATATAAATATCAAAACTACATTTATGAAGACCGAACCTAGTTACACTTTCTTCAACAACACATATAATTGGTACTTGTGGTGGAAGAAGTCAACATATGCAACCAATTGGAGTAAATTCAGAGATGCTTTCTTTAAACGATTCTAGGGTGTCAAGGAAGAAGAGTTCTTCACAAAACTCACCAGATTACAACAAAAAACAAACGTGGACGAGTATACAAGAGAATGGAAATCTCCGGCTACAAGAGTACCCAGATTATCAGAAAAACGACTTATTCAATCATACCTCATTGGACTTAAACCATATCTCCAAGTTGAACTTAAGTATCATGACATTACATCTATCGAAGAAGCAAGACAAAAAGCAAAAGATGCAAAATAGAAATATGAAAGAATACCGTTGCCAATGATTGAAAAAGTATACTCAAAGAGGAAGGTTTCCCCAAACCTTTGACATGGAGAATATGAAGTATGTTCCACCACATCTACGAGAAGGAAAATCTAATATGGAGGTGCAAAGAATAAAAGAAGGTAAATGCAAACATTGTGGAAAAAAAGGGAACCCAAACACAAATGATTTAAGGGAAAAGATACCAATAACTAAGTGTGAAGCAACCAATGATTCAGATAGTGAAGAATCAAACATTGAAGAAGTTGAGGATTCTCATCGATTGTCCCTAGAACTAGACGACAAAAATGTTCCACAAGTTTTGCTATCAACCACGACATGAATAACCCAACCCCAAACCTTGAGGCTTGAAGTTAAAAGAGCATATCAAAAAGAGCAATGTAATGATTCTAATTGATACAGAAAGCACTCACAATTTTTTGGATTCAAATCTTGTAAAAAGGCTCAACATTTTCACATATCCAATGCCTAATATGAAAGTGATGGTAGCAAATGAAAGAAAATCGAAGGAGTGGGAAATGCCATAAGGTTAAATTGCAGATTCATGATTACTATTTAGAATCCCCATTTTACATCGTACCACTTGGGGAAGTGGATGTGGTCTTAGGTATCCAATGGCTACAAACCTTAGGCGCTTACTTTGCCAACCATAAAAAACAATTTATAAAGTTTTGATGGGAAGGACAAAAATATAAGTTGTATGGTTTTCAACCACCTCAAAATAAAATTGTATCATCCCATCCGATGATGAAGCTAATCCGAAAAGTAGCACCCACATATATAGTGCAATGTCATCACATGGAAATGTTGGCTTCAAAATTGATTAACAAAGAATCGTTGGAGGTTCATGAGTTAATTCAAGAACACAATAAAGTATTCCAAGATCCTACACTACAGATGCCTCTTGAAAGAGAAATTAGCATATAATCCAAGTCAAGTCAAGATCGAACCCTATAAACGTCAAACCATATAGATATCAACATCATAAAAAAATTGAAATCGAAAGAATAGTCCGGGATCTATTAAAATGTGGTATCATCACAAAAAGTAGAAGCCCATACACTGCGTTGATGATTCTATTTTGAAAAAAGGATGGATTGTTTAGACTATGCGTAGATTGTAGAGGATTAAACAAGATAACGATTAAGAACAAGTTCCCTATTCCCTTCATAGACGAAATGTTGGATAAACTTCATAGGGCCAAATATTTTTTAAAATTGGACTTGAGATCCAGATATTACCAAATCAGAATAAGATTAGAGGACATCGCAAAGATTACCTTTCGAACTCGTGAAGGTTATTACGAGTTTAAAGTAATGCCTTTTGGGTTAACCATTGCAACAATAACCTTCTAGGCTACCATGAATGAGGTATTCTGACCATACTTAAGGAACTTTGTTCTAGTTTTCTTTGATGATATTCTAGTCTATAGTAAAACAAGGGAGAAATATCTACAACACCTGGAACAAGTTCTCGCTGTACGAGAAGAAAATTATTTTTGGAAAAGAAGTTGAGTACCTTAGACATGCAATATCACAAGGAGTAAAAGTAGATCCAAATAACATTAAAGCTATCACCAATGTTATCAGAACTAGACTGATCATCGAACTAGTAAAGCACCCCAGATCGGGGACCGGTCAGAACTGAATCAAAACCGGACTGAAAAACCAGTCAACCAAAAGCACATAAAATATTCAAATTTTAAAGAAAACCAAATATATTCATGTGCATCCATATTAATCCAAACCATTTATACACAAATAAGCAAAAGTTCTCATTTATAGAGAATGTAAGGGTGCACATAACCAAAATAGGATCGAGTGCAATCCATCCTAAATTGAAAATACATCAAAAAGAAAAACCTAGATGACTTCTAGCATCCAAAAAAAATCGTGCTACAACAAATACCTACATATCATCAAAATCTTTGTCTATATTGGGATCTTTGTCATCAATATCACCCTCTAATCATTAAAATAAGATAAAACATGCTTAGCATGTCAATTCAAGATTTTGCTTGAGTAATGGGTACATTTTTAGTAGGAATACGTTAGAGAAGTTCAATAATCAATGCAACTAACATCAGTGTACATAGAGAGATTGCTGCTCTTGATTAAATGCTAGTTCAATACCCTCATACATGATAGAATTCAATGGAAACATTTGAATACGCGCAACCATGAAATCCTGAAAAACTGTTAAGTTTGCTGGATTTTGAGTGAGATCTAAAATTCTACTTTCTCCATATAAAGTCCAGTGAGGTTGGAACCACTCTCAAACATCCTGAGTCATTTCATGGTAATGTTAAAAATTTAAGTAGATGGATGAAATGATAGATAAAGGAATGTACGAATTTACCTAAGCCTGTTGCTACACAAACTAGTAGGCACTAGTATATAGGCTAGTGCTAGAGGGCACAACAACAATTGGGGACAAAGGCCCACTGTCACCACAACCTATGTCCCCTTCTCTTCTTGGATTTTCATCGATGGGAGGAGTTCCAATATCCCTCGCTTGTGATTTATATGTCTTCACTAGGGTTCAAAGTGAGGCAAGGATGGCTCATTCAATGGAAAGGTTCAAATGAGGTGCGAGCTTTGTGAGAAGCTAGGATGACTTTCCATGAAAAGCCCCTTGAGAGAAATACTATACGATACCAACAGTTGAGATATTTAACGAGATAAGAGTTCATCAAAGCTTAATATACTCAAGAGAAAATGTTTTGAATGATATGCTGCTAAAGTACAAACCTTCAAGAAATCCCTAAGTTGAAGGGAAGTTTCAAGGGTTCCCACTTGGTGTGATAGCTAGGGCATCAAATAAAATGAAATTCCATCGTCAGAATTTGTTCAAAACTTGAGGATGCCTAGAGGAGAGACTAAAGAACAATTCTATCTGGACAGAATTCAAAACACACTCTCCTAGGGGATTTCACCCCAAGACCTAGAAGGCCTCAGTTAGCCTTGAAGGGATGAATAAAAGAGAGATGAGGTGAAGGAAGATTGATTTTTTGATAAGAAGATGATCACCAAGGATTCTAGACTAGTGGATGGCTATTGGGAATAATGGAGTCAAGAATTACTGTGATTTGGTGATTTCACTTTTCAAGGAGACCTAATGCAGCTTTGCCGACCCTAGAGGAGGCAAATTCACAACTACTAAAGAATTTTATGCGTCGTTGAGAATATTTGATGGACTTTCAAGGATGCAATATACAAGATTGACCTCTAGGAACATTCTTTCATCATTGCCTATGAGTAATGCATGCAATCCTTCCAATAATTTTAATGTTCTCATAAATTCGCATTTAACTAGGACACATTAAAGATCATGAAATAACATTCCATACATTAGACATTTAACAAGGTAAAATATAGCATCAAAGAGTACTTACAAGACAATGAGAATATATCCATCCATCAATATTGCAAAAAGAAACTCCAAGAAAAGATAACGAAATTTCCAAATGTCAAAGTGCATCCAAACATCCAAAATTTGTCCAAAATTGCAGGTTCGAGTTTCTCAAGTAGAGAGATCCAAATCCAAGTGATGATGAAAAACAAAATGAGGCCTCTTTTATTTATACGAGGCTCCTCAAGTTCGAATTAGTCTAATCTAGCCCCTAATAATATCTTAATGTACAAATAACATATATTCTGGTGACAAGCCCACCAAATAGCTAACGAAATGAAAAATAAACCATACAAAGCTAGTCGAAATTATAAAATAATGGGCAAGAGGGTGGTTGGAAGGCCTGAATGAGTCCTCAAAGTGCCACGATGAAGAAGAGGGCTCCATAAATGATGATCAAAGGGGGTGGCCCCTTGATTTCAAAGCAAAATTTCATTTGGTGCTCCCAAGTGGGTCCTGGATCAACTGCCAAGTGTTGGGTGCAAAGTGTAGCAGACTAGGCAACATGGTCCAGGTGCATCATCATCTCTGTATGGCTGGGGCACGAACAAGCAATGTTGTGGTGCTAAAGAAGCCCATGGCTGGGCAATCATTGCTCTGCAATGCTGGAGGCCCATGGATCTCAACGCTCACCCTACGAGTGCCATTATGACCCTCTGGAGGGCTTGGATCTTGTATAGGGAGACCATGTCCAAGATGAAGACCCACTTGCAATACTGTATGAGATCCAATGTGTCTCCTCACCTTCCAATACAATAATTCATTAGCATAATTGAGTAAATAAGCTTGCTCATCAAGGGCAAAAGTGAGCACCTCATAGTGGCATACCCTTCCAAATGGGGGCTTTAGACATGCCCAAATGTTTCCTTCTTTGGCAAAAGGGGTTAATGGAGGACCCTATTAGGTGGTTTCAACCTCTATGGGGTGGCAGGTACATGGTACATCCATCATGTGGTAGGTGTCATATGAAATAATGATGGAACATAGTGGGGGCAAGAGGGAAGGCTCTAGGCCACATGCCATGGTACAAGGGTAGCTATAATAAAGGTTGCCCACACCTTGGGTGTATGAATGTAGAAGGGAGCAACCGTGGTACATGAGTTACCCCAACTCTTGCTTTTCCACCCTTCTTCATATGCCTTTTTCCTTTCATTGATTTTTCTTCATTTTATTGCTCGAGGCTCCAGAGGATGAGAACATGATGCATATGATGTAGCCATGATTACCCCCTTATGGTTGGGTAGTTCATTGGCCACCAGGGGTTGGGACAATGATGTGTTCTTTATTGGTGCAGGGGGCACTCATAGTAGCACTAGGAACTAGAGTGATGGCCATAGTGACAAGGGGTAGAGATCATGTTTGACTCTTGTCTACACCCTAAATTTTTATGTCCCGACCACCTTTTGCATTTTGTGGTACATTTCTTGTTGTAAGTGGCCAAATTATGCTTTTATCTTTCTTTTTAGCTGCATCAACCTCCAGGGCATCGTTCTAGGCCCGACCCAAAGTGTGGACAAAGGGAGGGGGAAGCTAGCACCTTGTGGACCCAAATGGCAGATTTGGACCTAAAAGGGAAAATGTGAAAAAGGAGAAGCAGGACTACGCAACCAAAATCAGGGTTTCCCATGTAGTGCCACTCCTAAAGCTAGTAGCCAATAGAGGAGATCCCATGGGACTGGGATATAGGATTAACCACCAAGTTGAGGTAAGAGAACAAGAGTACTGATTAAGCACATTCTCCCCACTAATCGATGTCTAGACGTGCCCAAGAAAAGTAGGCATAAATACCCAATTACATAATGAAAAGTCATACTTTTGGGGTTGGAAGGCCCACCTTCAAACATATGATCATGGCAGATGAACGAGGGTACGCAATAGCTGGCTTAGGTGGCGAAGAATAATGCAGCATCGAGCTATCTGGTGCTGCAAGGGGCTGTTGTTTGTCGGTTGAAGTCAAATCTAGGAGAAAAAATCTCCTATAGGGGTCATCCACTGGTGGTGGGTAACATTTGGGTCCAACTGGGACAATCTCTTGGGATCATAGGCCTGTTACCAGCACATCACAAAGAAAACAAACAATGTAGCATGTTTTGATGGTGTCCTTTGATCAACCATGCTTTTGTTAGTCCATAAAATCAATAGGGAATAAAATCTATTTTAGAATGCAAATGTAATCTAAATGCACCTAATCTAGCATGATAACAGAATATGATGTTAAATTCTGATGCAAAATCAATATGCAATGAATCCTACCCTAACATGCATATTACATCGAGCAAGTGCTAAGTGTAATCATAAATCCATTGCAACCAACATATCATTAGATCAATATGAGAATACTTGCCCATATGATTATTCATGCAATAAATCCAAAAGCCAACATAGAAACAATCATATGGAAGATGATGCAAGTGGGAGGTAGGAAAATATAATATCCATATGTTGTAGAAGGGAGTCCTAGATGAGGGGAAGGATACCAATTTGGAGATTTAGAGCCTTTCTGGTAAGTAGAGAATGGAAGATTGGATGACCAAGCTCAAGAACTCCTTATCACGATCGTTCCTGACAATGTCATGCTTCATGGTTACCTAAAGGTCATGATGGGAAGGAAAGGGGGATTAATGAGATAAAGAGACACAACAAGTGGGTTGCTCAATATGATGATTACATTGAAAAGGTGAAACCACTGCGTGCTCATTACCTTCAAAGCATGAATGGGAAGAAGGGATCTATCTAATGAATGGCTTTCCCTCAAGACCATCCTCAAAAGGGGAAGAAGACTCATTATCATCAATGGTTGAGTGAAAAGGGAAGAGATAATGGCTCATGGATGGCTCAAATACACTCCTAGGATCATGAAGAAAGCAGGGAGAAGCAAGGCCCCTATTGGTGTCATCATCATTATCATAAATAGGGCCTCTATTAAAATGGAGATCAATTGCTTCCAACCACCCTCCTTCATGCAGGGGAAATGATGATCCTCCCTATCAAAGCCAATAGATACATCATTATAAGTAATGCCCCGAGGAAAGGGAAAACCAGACAATATCATAAATAGGGTCATTGTCAAATTGAGGACCCTTGATTTCCCTATTCCCCTTTTCAACACACAAGTAATTCCCAATGTCAATGTTCAAGGGATTAATGGGATCACCTTCTCGAAGGTCTTCAAAGAATGCATTATCAGAACTAATATCCTCAGAAAAGGTGGGTTTAGCGTCAACTTCACCTTCCATAGGCTCATCCTCCCTATCACACATGTTCTTGATATTACCTTCATCACTTTTTTCATCATGTGGACCTAGGGAGGACCCTCCTTCCTGCTCATCATCTAAATTCCCAAGGCCATCCATAGTTTCCTCATTTTCTTGGTCATCACGATTTTCCTTAGAATTATCCCCTTCAATATGAGGCAGGGAGAACTCCTCCCCTTTCTCCTTTTCTTGAAGAATATTACCCAAAGTGTTGACTACATAATTTTGGTAATAAACTTCTAGGTAGAGAGCATCTGTAGGGTTCTTCTTATATTCACGTCGCATATCATAGAGCCTTCCTCCTTGCTCACAAAAATGAAAGAGGAGATCTTTGTGTTTATACTTTCACGCCAAATCTATGCAAGACTTGTCATATTCATCCATTCTTTCTTGCAACATTTGGAGGCTTTCAGGATCAAGGTCCTCATCTTCATCCTCGGAGGAGATGCTTTCAAGTTCATGATCTTATTCTTCAATGTAATCCTCGAGGTCTTCATGAATGCTTTCAGGAATGGGATCCCTTTCCTCCTCTTGACCTTCTTCACGTTTATTGCATGCTTCCTCAAATACCCCGTCCAATTCTTGAATTGCTTCTTCAACAAATTGAGAACTTGGGCCTTCATATATGAGGAAATATACAACTAAGGTTGAAAAAGAAGAAATGCATTTAGGTTCACATGAATCAATCCATTCCCTATGTTCATATCCAATAGAGTTGATAAATAACTCAATGAGGGTATCCAAATGAGTCACATTCATCTCAGAGGCATACTTGATGAACTTTGCTATGCGATCATTTGCCGAGCATGGGTCACCATGAAAACATGACATAGTTGGTATAAGCCTTCTATCCAAGCCATTTGGGTATCTTGGGATCCAAGTGATATCCAAAGTAGGGAACCACTCAAGAAGTTTATTGATAGCCATTGGTTCTTATATATATATATATATATGACATGAGAGTCGCCAAGGTGAATGAGAATTGCCTTAACTAATGCTTGCTTCACCCTACAAGCATCGACTTTGAGGTTCAATAAAGAACTGGGGCTTTGTTATTCAATGGAGTCGCCAAAAGGATATATCGATAGTGTCGTATTAGAACGAGACACACGTCTTATTTCCCCGACAATGATGCCAAAAATGTTGTTGCAGAAACTAGCAGGCCTAGTATATAGGCTAGAGATAGAGGGCACAACAACAATTTGGGACAAAGGCCCATTATCACCACAACTTATGCCCCCTTCTCTTGGATTTTCATCGACGAGAGGAGTCCCAATAGCCTTCACTTGTGATTAATATGTCTTCACTAAAGTTCAAAGTGAGATAAGGAAGGCTCATTCAATGGAAAAGTTCAATTGAGGTCCGAACTTTTGGAGAAGCTAGGATGACATTCCATGAAAAGCCCCTTGAGAGAAATAGTATACGAGACGTAGCGTTGAAATATTTGACAAGATAAGAGTTCTTCCAAGCTTAAGATAGTCAAGAGAAAAGCTCTCGAATGATATGCTACTAAAGTACAAACCTTCGAGAAACCCCTAAGGTGAAGGGCAACTTCAAGAGTTCCCACTTGGTGTGATAGATAGGGCATCAAATAAAATGAAATTACACCTTCAGAATTTGCTCAAAACTGGAGGATGCCTAGAGGAGAAACTAAAGAACAATCCTATCTGGATGAAATTCAAAATGCACTCTCCTAGAGGATTTCACACCAAGCCCTAGAAGGCCTTCTTTGCCTTAAAGGGACGAAGAAAAGAGAGAGAAAGAGGTGAAGAAAGATTGATTTGTCAATAAGAAGATGATCACCAAGGATTCTAGACCAGTGCCAGGCTATTGGGAATAATGGAGTCAATAATTATTTTGATTTGATTATATCACTCTTCCAGGAGATCTAGTGCAGCTTTGCTAACCCTACAGGAGGTAACTTCACAACTGCAAGAGAATTTTATACTCCGTTGACAATATTCGATGGAGTTTCAAGGATGCAATATACAAGATTGACCTCTAGGAACATTCTTTCATCATTGGCGATGAGTAATGCATGCAATCCTTCCAATAATTTTAATGTTCTCATAAATTCGCATTTAATTAGGGCACATTAAAGATCATGAAATAACATTCCATACATTAGACATTTAACAAGGTAAAATATAACATCAAAGAGTACATACAAGACAATGAGAATATATCCATCCATCAATATTACAAAAAGAAGCTCCAAGAAAAGATAGCAAAATTTCCAAATGTTGAAGTGCATCCAAACATTGAAAATTCGTCCAGAAGTGCAGGTCTGAGTTTCTTAAGTAGAGAGATGCAAATCCAAGTGATCATGTAAAACAAAATGAGGACTCTTTTATTTATAAGAGGTTTCTCAAGTTCGAATTAGCTTAATCTAGCCCCTAATAATATTTTAATGTACAAATTACATGTCTTTTGGTGACAAGCCCACCAAATAGCTCATGAAATGAAAAATAAACTATCCAAAGCTAGTTGAAATGATAAAATAATGGGCAAGAGGGCCGTTGAAAGGCTTGAATGAGTCCTCAAAGTGCCACAATGAAGAGGAGGGCTCCATGGATGATGATCAAAGGGGGTGGCCCCTTGATTTCCAAGCAAAACATCATGTGGTGCACCCAAGTGGGTGTGGGGCACAAGCAATGGTCTCATGGGTCTCCAAATGGCCCAAGACCATGTCGATGCTCCATCAATGAAGGCTAGAAGATGACACATGCCCATCCATGTCTCTCCAGATGAGACAAAACCTCCTCTGGGCCCTGGATCAACTTCCAAGTGTCGAGTGCAAAGTGTGGCCGGCTGGGCAACATGGTCCAAGTGCATCATCATCTCTGTATGTTTGGGGCATGAACAAGCAATGTGGTGGTGCTGAATAAGTCCATGGCATGGAAATAAATGCTCTGCAATGCTAGAGGCCCATGGCTCTCAATGCTCACCCTACAAATGCCATTCATGGAAACTCATCACTATCTTATACAAATTTGAAAATAAAGTCGGCCAATAATATCCTGCTCGCAACACTTTGTTCGCTGTTGTTTTCCAAAACAAATGACCGCCACAATCACCTTTATGAAAATCATGCATCACCTGCTGAGCTTCATCTTCAACCAAACAATTAAGAAGAACCCCTCTCGGATCTTTCCAATAAAGAGCACTGTTTAAAATGCAGAATTTCGCTGATTTGAGTTTTAGTGATCTACCTTTGCTCCTTGACATTCCAGGAGGTGGCGAAAGATGTTGAAGAATATAAACTATATCAAAATACCACGGTGATTGAAGAAACATTTCTGAAACTTGAATGACCCTCTGGAGGGCTTGGATCCCATATAGGGAGACCAAGCCCAAGATGAAGACCCACATGCAATCCTGTATAAGATTTAATGCATCTCCTCACCTTCCAGTACAATAATTCATTAGCATAATTGACTATATAAGCTTGTTAATCAAGGTAGAAGTGCGCACTTCATAGTGGCATGCCCTTCCAAATAGGGGCTTTAGACATGCCCAAATGTTTCCTTCTTTGTCAAAAGGGGTTAATGGAGGACCCTATTAGGTGGTTTCAACCTCTAAGGAAGTGGCAGGTCCATGGTACATCCATCAGATGGTAGGTGTCATGTGAAATAATGATGGAACAAAGTGGGTAACAATGATTACCCCCTTAAGGTCGGGTAGTTCATCGCCCACCAGGGGTTGGGACAACCATGGGTTCTTTAATGATGCAAGGGGCACTCAGTAGCCCTAGGAACTATGCTGATGGCGATAGTGACAAGGAGGTAGAGCTCATGTTCAGCTTTTGCCCACGTGCTATATTTTTATATCTTGGCCACCTTTTGCATGTTGTGGTACATTTCTTGTTGTAAGTGGCCAAATTATGCTTTTATCCTTCTTTTTAGCCACATCAACTCTAGTGCATCGTTCTAGGCCCAAGCCAAAGTGTGGACAAGGGGAGGGGGAAGCTAGCACCTTGTGGACCCAATGGACAAATGTGGACCCAAATGGGGAAAATGTGAAAAGGAGCTTGTAATGAGCAGATGAGAGTGAGATATATGGTATCGGGAAACAAGACCACATAACCAAAATCAAGGTTTCCCATGTAGTGCCGCTTCTAAAGCTAGTAGCCAATAGAGTAGATCCCACAGGACTAGGATACAAGATTAACCCCCCAGTTGAGGTAAGGGAACAAGAGTACAAATCAAGCCCATTCTTTTCGTTGAATCCCCCCAATAATCCATGTCTAGACGTGTATAAGAAAAGCAAGCATAAATATCCAATTACATAATGAAAAGGCATACCTTTGGGGTTGGAAGGCCCACCTTCAAACATATGATCATTACAAATGAGCAAGGGTACACAATAGATGGCTTAGGTGGCGGAGAATAATAGCACATTGAGCTATTTGGTGGTTGCAAGAGGTTGCTGATTGAAGACAAATCTAGGAGAATTTTTTCCTATAGGGGTCATGCACAGGTTGTGGGTAACAAATCCCAAATTCAAAATTTAAGTCTAAAATTTGCAAGGACGCCCATGGTTCGCTAGCAACAGGATATGTGGGTTTCTTTAAAACGTATTATAATGCTAGTCTGTTGTTTTTTCTAAGGGGGTGAATAATGATATTCAACAATATGAAGCAGAGTGTGATTAATTGCAAAGAAATAAAAATGAGAACATTATGAACCCAAGATTGATCCATCCCCGAAATATTCCAAACCAAAAGTGGGAAGAAATATCAATGGACTCTATTGAAGGGTTGAGAAAGATAAAATTCTCGTTGTAGTCGACAAGCTCACCAAATATGCTCACTTCATGGAAATAAAGAAATAACATTCCACAAAATAAATCGTTGAGATATTTTGCAAAAATGTGTACAAGTTACATGGATTCCCAAAAGTCATTGTTAGCGATAGAGATGCTAAGTTTAAAAGGATTTTTTCAGGGAATTTTTCAAACAAATCAGAACATACCTTAACATGAGTTTAGCTTATCATCCTCAAACAAATGGTCAAACATAAATTGTCAATAAATGTTTAGAAGCTTACCTTCGTTGTTATGCAATAGACAAACAAAATAAGTGGGTTCAATTGGTACATTTCGTTGAATGGTGGTACAACTCTACTTATTACACTTCAACAAAAATGACCCCATTTCAAGCTATTTACGATTATGAGCCTCCTAAGTGGAAAGAATTTGCCATTATCGAAACAAAGTTCCCAATAGTAAAAGATCAATTAGTAGAAACACAAGAAGTCTTTCAAGCGCTAAAGAAAATCTAAATGTTGCAAGAAATTGTATGAAGCAACAAGCCGACCAACATAGAACAAAAAGAGAATTTGAGGTTGGAGAATGGGTATTTGTTAAGCTTCAACCTTACAAGCAATTATCCCTAAAGTAGAAAGGAAAAAACAGATTGGCACCAAAGTTCTACGGATTGTATCAGATTAACATAAAGATCAACCAAGCAGTATACAACTTCAGCCTTCCTGATAAAAACCGTGTTCACAACGTTTTCCATGTATCTTGCCTTAAAAAGGCAGTGGCAAATGCCAAACAACACATATGACACTTCCAACATTAGACGATGAAGGCAAAGATAACTTTAGAACCAGAAGGAATCATCACCACCAGGGAAAAGAAATTGCGATCACTAGTCATTAAAGAGTATCTTATTAAGTGGAAGAACTTACTAGAAGAAGCCTCTTGGGAGAAAGAATATTTTCATCAACAATACCCTTCGTTACTTATGCTTTGAGGACAAAGCATTTTTCTCGAGAGGAAAGCAATGTTATGTATAAAATTAAATGTGTATTAATGTTTAATTTAGGAAGAAGGGGCACGATCAAAAGATCACGACCCCTAATGTAAAGGCACCCAAGACTGTATTTAAGTAAGGGGCCCTCATTGTGAAAAATCATCTTATTCATTCACACACACACACATATATCTTATTCTATAAATCTCTGCTTCACTTCATTTTTTATTTATGTTATTCTTTTTGCTAAACTTAAAATTTATAATAACCAAATATTTTCATTAATTTTTTAATCTCTACTTATATAGATTTTTAAAATCAGGTTTATATATATCTTTTCATATATTCATGAAAATGTGAATAGATATTTATTCTACCATACTCTTGTTATGCATTGATTTGTTCAACACATATTGATCTTTTAGGGCTATTGTTATTTTACTTTATTTTATATTTAAAATATATTACTTTTTGGTTTGTTATTTTGTTTGCAAACTAACAAGCCTAACCTGTGGCTTGAGAAACTGTGACCTAGGGGCATCTAAGCTGTCAAAATCACCCATGGATCACACCTAGTTTGGGCCATGCCAACCTGTACTCATGGTTATATTTGTGCCAACAGGGTTTCGAATTGGAGACCTTTTCACCATGACGTAGTTTAACATAACACCCTATCACCAACTGCTCTTTGCCCCATGGGCAAATAAATTATTTTATATTATGTTAATTTATACATAATTTATATTAATGTACATAGTCAAACCTAATGGTCAACATCATCTGAACCTAAAATGTATATAGCCAATAAATTGGCAACTAGGGCCAAATTCCACCTTGGGACAACTTATTTGATGGAGTGATGATTGCATTAAATTCCTCTTTCCGAGAGGACCAAAATTGATATAAAGATCATCTAATTTGGTCAAGCAGAAGTGAGTTTTTGAATCTATGCCCACACATGTGCAAATTGTTCAGGTCGGCCACATCATCATGAAGGCTCATGAAGCCCAATGGACGTGTCACTTCACCCTCATCGACTTGTATAAATACAAGTGACCTTTCACCTCATTTGGCATCATCATCACTCACACATTTGTCTCTCTCCTCTGATTGGTTCGTATAGCTATTGGGCATTCCCTCTCTCTCACGCGTGTGGCACAAGGAGGTCGAATTTCTGGACATAATTGCAGGGATGAAAATTTCAAGAGTTGACCAAGTTTGACTAGCGTTGACCAGGGACTCTTTGACCAGTTTTGATTGCGATTTTTGGAGGATTATTTCGGTTTCTCTAAGCAGCATTACTTGGCACTTTGACCAGTGTTGACTGCAACTTTGACTGTAGAAAATTACAACAGACTTTCTCTATCATTTGACCAAATTTAATTGGACTTTGAACGACTGTTTTGGGTTGACTTTGACCAACAAGGAAGACTGAATTTGACTGGGTTTGATCGAGCTCCAAGTGGAGTGTTTGACTATTGCGTTGACCATTGTTGACTTCCTGGTTAGGGTTGATTTGACTGTTGTTAACTGAGAAGCAGTGTTGCACATTTTACAGGGCTGTTTTGTCTTTGATTTGGCAAGTCAATTTTGACTTTTGTACTCTCTCTCTGCTGAACATTTGATATGATAATAATAAGAATTGATCAAAGGGTTTTCCCCACATTGGGGTTTTTTCCTAGCATCCACCAAATCTAGTGTCCTCTTGTCTTGGTTTGTCTTCTGCATTTTATTTTATGTTCTATCTACAGTTACTGTCAATGTGATTTATGGTTAATGTGATTGCTATTGGAAACTAATTTGGAAATTGTCATTGGGCTGCTTAAAGTATATTGAAGCAGTGTTGCAGGAACCCCCCCCTCCCCGCCCCAAGGATCCGAAGGCAGATCTGCGTCCCGTATGGATCCGTCACTGATCCTTCGGCGGAACCATGGATCGGAAATTCAGATCCATGGTTCCACCTTTTTTTGGCAATTCCTGGAAAATTGCATCCGTGGGGGCCCGATCTGCGGTTTCTACTGCCCGATCCGGAAAGGATTGGGTGTGGATCTATGGAGGTTCAGGCGTGTATCCACCATGGATCGCGAGCGGATTCGAGAGAAGGTTGACGGTTCCGTGGGGCTTTTTGTTTGTTTGTTTGAAATTTTGAACTGTTATGTGAGGAACTACACTTCCCGAATACTCCCAAGGTGCCCCTTGATGTTCCCTAGATGCTTCCTAGATGCTCCTAATGGTAATGTTAAATTCTTAAAATAAAAGGACTTTTACTTAAATTTTTAACATTACCATGAAATGACTCAGGATGTTTGAGAGTGGTTCGAACCTCATCAGACTTCATATGGAGAAAATAGAATTTCATATCCCATTCAAAATTCAGCAAGACTTAATAGTTTTCAGGATCAATGGGATTGGCATTTCATTGGATTATATCATGTACGAGGGCATGTGATTGGCATTTAATCAAGAGCACCAAGCCCTATATGTACCCCAGTGTTGGTGTTATTGATTGTTGAACTCCTTTGTCATGGCCTTAGCAATTATGTACCCTTCACTCAAGTCAAAATCATTGATTAGGCATCTTAAGCTTTCTCTACCATATTATAAGGCTTGGATTAAGTTGTTTGATCAAAATTAGGCAATGTTGACTAAAATCACTATAGAATTGAAGTAGAGGCCAGGGCTAGACAAGAGGAGAAATCTAGATTGTAAATGGTTGATACTGGAATAATTAATCATTGATGTACAATGGATGCCATATCTATCTTGATTTATGTAAAAATATGCATGTTTTCATGTCCTCTACAACTAATTTGGTATTTGGGATGTTTGTTTTGAATATAAATGCAAAAAAATATAAATATATATACATATAGTAGATGCTTTCGAGACGCTTTGCTTCCTAGATTTTTGGAAAATGACGCTTCCGTGTCCCCGCTTCGTGCAACATTGATCCAGACCCATCAAATATACATAGCAGTTATTTCCAGGAGATGAGGGACAACCGGAATGTAGAAGCTTGAACCAATCAATATATAATCCCAGAAACAGTTGTTGGCAAAGGCTAGACAAGAGAAGAGGAATCTAGATTGTAGATGGTTGATACTGGAGTAATTAATCATTGATGTACAATGGATGCCATATCTTATCTTGATTTATGTAAAAATATGCATGTTTTCTTGTCTTCTACAACTAATTTGGTATTTTGGATGTTTTTTTAATATATATATATATATAGTAGATGCTTCTGAGACGCTTCGCTTCCTAGATTTTTGGGAAATGACGTTCCGCATCCCCGCTTCGTGCAACGTTGCATTGAAGTAATTGTGCTAAGCATAGAACATACCATTGTTAACTAAAATTAACAATAGTCGACCATAATGGTGAACATCATCTGAACGCTATTAGAATTGCATTGAAGTAATTGTGCTAAGCATAGAACATACCATTGTTAACTAAAATTAACAATAGTCGACCATAATGGTGAACATCATCTGAACGCTATTAGAATTTGAATTTGATATGAACGTAATCATTGCTAAACCCTTGGGCATACAACCCATATTCTGACAGTGATGGGATATATGATCTGTCCAATTATATTTCATATACTTCAGAGTTACATAATTAACCTTTTTGTAGTTATGACAACTGTTTTTGGTCTTAACCCTGGGAAGAAATTGGCTTCTAAGAACTTAGCCCTGTTTGGCCTAACCAAGTCCCTAGTCTAGTGGAATGTGTAACTATATATTCTCTCATCAGAAAATGGGCAGTAGTGTTCAATTGTTTATTCAATTCACCTATTCACTTTTTTTTTGTACCAGTTTATGAAAGTGTCATTTACATAACATGCTCCAACTTCCATTTTTATGTAGGTCAATATATGTCACAACCTGGATCAGGAGCAGCACTTGGGCGCGTGAACACAGATTCAAGTTTTAATGCATGGGGTGATGATGATGGTTTAAGAGAAACTTCGAGCTCTATAGGTTTTGTTGGTGCACCTAAGGAAGAGGACATGCCCATCGCAAGTACTTCAGGGCAGTCAAAAAATGGTGAACAGAGGTTGCCTGAAGACTCTAAAAAGTCATATAATGCTATTGAAACCCTCAAAGAAATGGTATACCTCATTCTCCAAAGTGCTTTGCCCACTAGACAGCATAGGGGTCAATCGATTCCTTGTTTCCAGTTCCTCATGGTCATTTGTTAGTGATTCATCAGAAATCTACTTTTAATGATGTTACTGCTTATGACTTTAAAAAAATGTTCTTCATATCTCAAGAATGTGCGACTTCCTGTTTGCAGTGCACTGTGGAAGGTCTTAGTCTTCTTTTCCAAGAACCAGCTGTTGGCAATATGAACAGGAGGGAATGCTGGGCACAAGTAAGTTCTTAGTCCATTGAAAATTTTGGATCTGTTGTTTTTATTGTGGTGGAGATGAATTCAAGAAAGTGCTGTAATGTCTGACTTAATATATCAGTTTTATTTGTCTGGTAAATTCTTTTATATACTTTCTATAGCATGGTTATTGAGTCTAAAGTAGGTTTGTTAGGTTATTCATACAGCTGAAATCAGAATTTTTTTTCTTTAGTGTTGTATGCATTATGAAATTGAGCAGTGAGTTTGGCTGAATGGGTGGTTATTGTACTAGGTTGAAGTAGCTGGACAAATCTTGGGAAAAGGTAGTGGTCCAACTTGGGAGGCAGCGAAGCTACAGGTTTTCATTTGTCCCTGTTGATGACTACATCATAAGACGAGCCTCTAGATAACTCTAATAAGAAATAAAACAAATTTACATTGATTTTCAAGGTTGAGGAATTTTTGAATTGCTTGCATAGAGTGCTGGTTGCGCTCAAGGGTTTTGTAAATATACAGTGAATTTCAATTGATTTTCTGTATGAATGTCATTGCTCTTGCAGCTAACTTATATGTCTGAGATCTGCCTGACAAACATTATGTGCATGCTCTTTGATAGTTTTATCATCGCTAGCTTAATTTTATGCCTTCTCTTTCTTGTTCGATACTCTAGCTTGAGGGTATATAGATTAACATCCCTGGAATTGCAGGCTACAGAGGAGGCTCTTCGTAATTTTAAGTCCACAGTCAGTCAACGGACACAAAAGCGTTTGAGCTCTCCAAGGTAATTATTAAGAATATATAAAATTTCCTCTATATATATCAGTTTAATTGAAGGAGATGCCTCTAAAATGTTTGCTGGATGGGTGCATATGTTTATAACCATGTTAAATTACTGGAAATTATATTTGCTTCATATCTGGCAAGTTCTTGCCTCCCCAGAAAGTTAGCAGCTGCTGTCTCTATATGTAGATTAAATTTATATTGCATTATTTTTTATAGTTTTTTCTATGTTTATTCCTGGATTTGAGCCAAACTATCTTTCTGCTTTCGAAGAAGAGCTGGAGTGACAAAATTACATGGATTGCAAATGCCAACGTATTAATATGAGGCCTTTCTGCATCCAAGAAGAGCTGCAGTGACAAAATTACATGGATTGCCACTAGGAAGATATTAATGATATTAATACTATGCTGTAACAATCTCAGACGTAGCCCTTCAAGTTTTTAAAGGTATCTTTATAAGTTTGTATCACGTATAATGTTACTAATTAATTATCACGGGTCATATTATACTCTCATTATATTTATGCGGCTTTCTTTGTTGGATATTTTCTTCATTATTATCTGATATCTGATTATCTTTTCTTATTGCCACTTTTCTTCTTACTCTCTTTCTTTCCTTCTACCAGAGTTTGTCTTGGGATTTGAACTTGGATTATTTGCAAAACAATTCATTTGACACGCTACTAGACCATAGCTCAACAGACATGGATGTGCGTTTATTAATCCTGAACATTTTTTACATTGTTACACGTTATGCTAAAATTCTTCAATATTACCAAGTGACATTAGAGCCTTCATCTTCTTTCTGAAGGTTTCTGTTACTATTCAGTCCTTTTCTAATATCTATTTAGTATTGACATCCCTGTCTCCCAGCTTGCCTCCGCTACATTCCTTCTTTTGATTCTTTCCTAGCATCAAAGCCTTCTGCACAACCTCTCCTTCCTTTTGTGTGCGAAAAGCCTACAAAGCAGGCAAAAGAATTTCCATTGCCCTATTTTGTTTGTCCTTCCTTTGCTGTCTCCTCAGGCCTTGTTCGTCCATTAGGATTCCTTTCTTATGTCTTCTCTTTCTTTAGTTTCCATAGGTCATGTCATTATTTTTCCTATAATGCCACAATGCATTGTTTGGTGGAGAACTGATAGAGTAAACTTGATCAAGATTTGTCTGGTTTGGGGGTTTAGCCATTGAATCCTCCATACTTCAGTCTTCCGCTCCATTTCTTCCAAGATGGAGCCAGTCTGCTACATGTAGTTGGCCTTGAGCTATTGGGATGCTGAAGTATTGTAGATATCCCTACCTACATTTTGAAAGGTAAATTGAGAGTGGCAGACATTTCTTAAAAGCTCATCATTATTGCAATGATTGATGAGATGGAACATTTCCAGAAACTCAGATCACCCCCTGAGGCTTCAATATATAGGTCAGGAACTTATTTGGATCTCTTAGCTATTATGCTCTAGGCTTGTCGTATCAGGCGGGTGTCATCAACAAATTGGGTATTGCAGATTGGTTTGGAGTCTTGCAGCCCCTGTGAGATCCCCCTTTCATCTTTTCAAAATTATAGCTTTGTGTAATGGTTCCCCCAGTAAAGGAAGGGGGAACAGTGCCACTCTTGCCTTAATCCTAGGGAGGCTGGAAGGAAATCTGATTATCTGCCATTGACCAGATGGGATATCCAAGGGGAGGAGATACATTCCCTTACCCAGTCTAGAACCCAACAGTCAATAAAATTTTTCCATTACAATTAGATTGAGTGATCTACCTTATTGAAAGCACTGAACATGTCTAGTTTGCTCGCTGTTGTAAAGAACGGAGAAGAATATGCAAATATTGAATAAGCAAGAAACATTAAAAGATTCAATAAGCATCATAAGAAAATGTAGACTAAAACATTAGAGAAATTTATGGTGGTAAAAGTTACAACCCTTGTGTAAGGAAATTTGGATCTGTTAGCGATTATGCTCTAGGCTTGTCGTATCAGGCGGGTGTCATCAACAAATTGGGTATTGCAGATTGGTTTGGAGTCTTGCAGCCCCTGTGAGATCCCCCTTTCATCTTTTCAAAATTATAGCTTTGTGTAATGGTTCCCCCAGTAAAGGAAGGGGGAACAGTGTCACTCTTGCCTTAATCCTAGGGAGGCTTGAAGGAAATCTGATTATCTGCCATTGACCAGACGGGATATCCAAGGGGAGGAGATCCGAGATACATTCCCTTACCCAGTCTAGAACCCAACAGTCAATAAAATTTTTCCATTACAATTAGATTGAGTGATCTACCTTATTGAAAGCACTGAACATGTCTAGTTTGCTTGCTGTTGTAAAGAACGGAGAAGAATATGCAAATATTGAATAAGCAAGAAACATTAAAAGATTCAATAAGCATCATAAGAAAATGTAGACTAAAACATTAGAGAAACAAGAAGAGATTTATGGTGGTAAAAGTTACAACCCTTGTGTAAGGAAATTTGAAAACATCCACACCAAAACAACCCTTCCGTTAATGGCAAACCCTCATGACAATAGCCTTCAAAACCTCACAAGTGTGTAGTTCATATAGGATCAAAAACACAAAATCTCCCTTCGAAATGAGCCTCTAAGATCCATATTCATAGTGCTTTGGATAAACCTGAGTCATTGATCACAAAGCAAGATCAAGAATGAGTTCAAGCAAACCAAGTTGGTGGATAATGATGTAAGCCATCAGCTCATCAAAAGACAAGGGAGGAGGTGGATAAGAATGGCACAGGTTGTCAGTGCATTCCATCATTCCCTGAAAGAACGTGTCAGCAGACAAATATGATCACAGGACAAGATTACAACACATTCTAACATTTTCCCTTAATCTTGGTGAGCTCATGGCTTATCTCATTATCCACCATCTTGGTTTGCTTGATCTGAGGCAAGGTAGAGGCTTTCAACACAGATGAGCAGTTGGGCAGCTGAATGATCGATAGAGGGAGGGAGCAGGTATTTAGACGGAGGTGAATCTGGGCAGCAGTCAGTGTTTTGTACAGGTACCGAGCAGGTCTGTACAGGTGTATGAAATAGTTCTATACTGTTGTATGGATAGGCCGTACATCAGTTTTCTATTGTTTCTGGTTTTTTTCCAGTAGGCTGTAAGTAGTCTGTAAGCTCAGTTCAGTTTGTTTTTTTGGGATATTTGTGCTTTTGAGCAGCATGTGGAGGTTTCTTTGTAAGTTTTTGAGGGAATGAAAAGCTTATTCGTAGGAGTAATTACCTATGTGTGTGTGAAATTAAATTTTATGCTTATGTTTCCTTGTAAGTTGGGCAGCTTAATGATTGATGGAGGGAGCAGGTATTTAGACGGAGGTGAATCGGGGCTGCAGTCAGTGTTTTGTACAGATACCAAACAGGTCTGTACAGGTGTATGAAATAGTTCTATACTGTTGTATGGATAGGCTATACAACAGTATTCTATTGTTTCTGGTTTTTTCCAGTAGGCTGTATGTAGTCTGTAAGCTCAGTTTAGGGTGTTTTTTTGGATATTTATATTTTTGAGCAGCATGTGGAGGTTTCCTTGTAAGTTTTTCGAGGGAATGGAAAGCTGATTCATAGGGGTAATTACCTCTGTGTGTGTGAAATTAAATTTTATGCTTATGTTTAATTTCTAGCTATTGTGCGATTGATGCTATGGTTTGAAATTTAATTTCAGCATTAATTAAATTAAGCAATCTACTTCTTTGATTGAGATAATAAGGACATTAGTCACCTAGGGCTTGAATTTTTTCACATAGTATCACAGCTAATTTTTCTGATTCAGATTCTCAAGGATTTGTAGCGATAAATCAACTGTTGGAAAGGACCAACAGTTAGAGAATTTCAATTTAATTTTCAGATTTGGGATTTTGTGCAGTAGATTTAGAGATGGCATCAACTAAGCTTCAACTGTTGTAAAGGACCAACAGTTAGAGAATTTCAATTTAATTTTCAGATTTGCGATTTTGTGCAGTAGATTTAGAGATGGCATCAACTAAGCTTAGGTTTGAGGACAGATTAGATGGTGCCTTTGAATTTTTTCACAAAGAAGGTGAGGATTACACTCTTATTAAAGAGAATGATCTCTGGGATATTGTCAAGGATGTTGGGACTTCGCTTATAGATCTATGACTTGGTAGTTCACAACAAGAATGAAGTGAGGGCGAAGTGGATGATATGGATTCCATAAATGACCAACTGATTCCTCATGTATCCAAGTAGCTGCCTCAGGGCATTGAAATAAGTGGGAAGGATTCCCATGTTTGTTTTGCAGTGAACACCTTGAGTCAGTTCATGGAATATGGTTTGAGATATCTTGGAGGTGGTGAGTTGAAGATATAGAGGTATTTTGACTTAGTTTGGGCAAGCAATGCAGTACATAGGAAGAGCACCTTGGGGTGTTGTTTTAGCTTGGTATCAATGGTGATATTTGGGTTGGATGGTTCTGTAAGAAGCAAACTTTGTGGCACTTAGCTTATTAGAGGGAGTAGAGATGACTTCATATGTGATAGGATGCAGACAATAGCAGTGAAACTCCAATATATAACTATGGATCAGTAGGTAACTGATATTCTAACCAGGCCCTTAGCAAGGGGAAGTTTGAGGCATTGAAGGACAAACTTGAATTGGTGCAGAATTCCCTTGTTGCTAAGAGGGAGCGTTGAGAATGATAGCTTGAGCAAGAACTTTCACATAGGTTCAATGTTAACATGTGAGAGGTCACTTGAGATATTTTCGAAAATTACCTAAAAATAATTCTATTTTGTAATTTGCATTTGCAAAAAATATTGAAAGTCTTATATTTAACAGATGAGTCTAAAAGTGTAACTCGTCCGTGACTTAGACTAGTAGTAATCTTAAAAATAGATTTTCCACTAAATGTATAAAGGCAGCGCAAGGTAAAGGCTTTCAATGCACATGAACAATTGAGAGAGAGAGAGTAGGGATTCAGGTAGAGGTGAATCTGGGTAGTAGGCATTAGTTAGTATATGCGTAGAATAGTTCTGTATAGTTGTGTGTATAAATTGTACAGGGTGTTCCTCAGGCTGTACAACAATTTTTTTTGCTTTTGCTTTTTTCTAGTAGGTTGTACTTTCTCAAGTAGGTCATACAAGCTCAACTTAGGGTGTTTTTTGGTACCCATGCAATGTTGTTTTTTGGGCAGTGTTTAGAGGTTTTCTTGTCAGTTTTTTTAAGTAATGAAAAATTGATCTGAAGGAGGAATTATTTTTGTAGCTATCATGCAATTGATGCTATGGTTTGAAATTTAATTCCAGCATTAATTAAATTCAACAATCTACTTGTTTGATTGAGATCATAAAGTCATTAGTCACCGAGGGCCTGAAATTTTCACATAGACAACATTACAATACATGCTAACATTCTACTTACATAAACACCTGGGAAGATGTCATTAACATTCATCCTGAATGACAACTTCATATATCCCCAATAAAGTGTCAAGTGAGATGAATTTCCATCTGTCTATTGCAAGTTGCTGAGTGCAACAATGTACCAAGGCATCGACAATAAAATCCTTAATAAATTGCGAACATGCACAATTCAGTTCTATCAACAATTATTGTAAGCCTGGTCAATGTTGACAACATCAACTTGCCCACAACAAAGTGCTAGAAAATAAAAATATCTTTGCATGAAATTTTTACACAAACCTCTTTGGAATTGGTAAGCAAGTGGAGAGTCTAAATGCAAATATAACTTGGAACAAACTTGAAGAAAACGTTAAGGAAACTTAAATTCAAATGCATGCATTACTGGTTAAAGTAGGAACATAATGTCATGGAATAAAACTCCAAAAAAAGACAGTCCAAAGTTATATTAAAGCTGAAAGTGATTTGAAGAGGTAGAATAGTCGACGATCAACAAGAATGCTCCAATCACACAAGCCAAGAACATGACCATTATCTTCAACAAGCTCAACAAGTGCTCCAAATTGCACATGTAAGAATATGGTCTTCTCATCAAAACACCAAGGAAGCACAAGTAAATGTTACCATAGAAAAAATGCCCAAAGGTGATTGTCTAAAAATCAATCAAAGAGATTATACATTGATAGAGTCACTCCTAGGCATAGAGGAAGGTGAGACTAATTAGGTTGCATGGAAAAGGTAGCAACAAAAACCTTAGTATCGTGAATTCAAGAGACGATAAAAAATCTAAATTGTAAGGGTGATTAATGAGTTTCAATCTTAGGAATCATCTTCTAAACCATGGTTACAGTAATGTATCTCTTCCTAGTATCATGTGCATTTGAAGTCCCTTTTACACCTTGATTTTGTGTTTTGGCTGGACGTTAAGTCTCTTAAAAAATGATTCTCTGCATGATTAGATTTTCTGCAATTTGTGGATAATTTCCAGTTCTTTTTTAGAAAACTACTAACATTGTTTTTGCTAGGGGTCTTGTTGACAGTACCATAAACATAAGTGCAACTACCATGAATGACATGGGCATTCCCAATAACCATTTGTCTTAGGGAAGCAAGTCTGTCTTGTTAATTAATAAGTCCTTTACAAAATGCTTCAAAATCATAATTTTTGCACTCTTGGAGATCTTAGGAGATTTATTGCGAGATTGGATAAAGGGATCATAAATAGGAGACAATTACTTTTCAACCAAGATAATAAGAGCAACGATATTATTTTTATAACTTTTTCGATGATGTCCTATTTTTTTTTATTATAACTCTTAATTTGAGTAAAAAATTGTCTAGTCTTTTCAAAATTGTTAGGATCTTGACCCTGCAGCTTCCATTTCAAATGATCCAAGGCCTATAGTGTAGATAGTTTGAGCAATGTCCTTTGGTCTTGTTACCCACCCAAAGTGGGTGGCCCCATAGGAAATTTTTTCTCCTACCATCTCTTTTTGCGGGCAACCAATTGTCCTTTCCAGCCACTAGTAGTTGATGACGATGTGCCATTGATATCTCCACTACTTGCATCAATCATATGTTTCCTTGCTCATATGGCGAGAGCACACGTTGGAAGGTGGGCTTCTAATCAAAAGGTGCTTTATTCATTTTGCAAGCGGGTGCGTATGCTTGTTTGTATTTGGGCATTTGACATGGATTCTGGTACAGAAAATGCTAGAACGCAGAATAGATATATAAATATTTATTAAAAGATATGAAAAATGACAGATGATGTCTGATTACAATGGGGCTCCTGGCTTAAATACCGCTATGGACACCCTTTGGGAAAGGGCATGATCTTATGATCGTGCCCTTTCGCCTAACTAAACCTAAATTAAATAATAAACCTAAAATTAACTATTTTTTACATAACATTGCCTTCCTCTCGAAAGAATGCTTTGTCCTCAAAGCATACGTAACAACGGATGTTGTTGACAAAATGCTTCATTCTCCCAAGAAGCTTCTTCTTCGGGCAAGTCCTTCCACTTGATCAGATATTCCTTGATAGTACGATAACGAAGCTTTCTTTCTCTAGTAGACAAAATGCCTTCTGGTTCTAAAATGACTCTTCCCTCATCATCTAGGGATGGAAGTGTTGTTTGCGCTGTTTGATTGTTACCTAGGGCCCTTTTAAGGCAAGATACGTGGAAGACGTTGTGAACACGACTTGTCTCTGGAAGGCTTAAACCATATGCAACTTGGCTAATCTTTTTGTCGATCTGATAAGGTCCATAAAACTTTGGTGCCAATTTGTTTTTTCCCTTCTGTTTTAAGGATAATTGTTTGTATGGTTGGAGCTTAACAAATACCCATTCTCCAACTTCAAACTCTCTTTCGGTTCTGTTACGGTCTGCTTGTTGCTTCATACGATTCCTTGCATTATTTAGATTTTCTTTTAATATTTGGACGATTTTTTGGGTTTCTTCTAGTTGATCTTTAACAGCAGGTAGATTTGTTTGGACCATAGCTAGATCTTTCCATTTCGGGGGTTCATATCCATATAGGGCTTGAAATGGCGTCATTTTCGCTGATGTATGATAGGTGGAGTTATACCACCATTCAGCAAGGTGTAACCATTGAGCCCATTTATTTTGTTTTTCTGTAGCATAGCAACGTAGGTAGGCCTCCAAACATTTATTGACAACTTCTGTTTGGCCATCTGTTTGCGGGTGATAAGCGGAACTCATATTTAAGTAAGTTCCTACATGGTTGAACAATTCCTTCCAGAAATTACCTTTGAACTTGGCATCTCTATCACTTACAATGACTTTTGGAAAACCGTGCAACTTATATATATTTTTGCAAAATATTTCAGCGATTTCTTTTGCTGAGTATGACTTCTTTATTGCCATAAAGTGAGCATATTTGGTGAGTCTGTCGACTACTACGAAAATCTTGTCCTTGCCTTCAGATACTGGTAATCCTTCACTAAAGTCCATCGAGATTTCCTCCCACTTCTGATTTGGAATGTTTAAGGGGTGAAGTAATCCTGGTGTCGTAATATTTTCGCTTTTATTCCTTTGACATGTATCACATTCTGCTACATACTTCTGAATATCACGATTCATTCCCTTCCAAAAGAAGGATTGACGTGCATTGTAGTAAGTCTTAAAGAATCCTACGTGTCCAGCTGACGGTGAGTCATGTAATTCTTTGAGTATCTTAAACTTAAACTTGGAATTTGTACTTAGATATATTCTTCCTTTATACCATAGGATATCATTCTTCCACTCAAATTTTGAGTTATTAGGAAGGTTATTGATTATTGCTGTTACTTCTGGATCCCTGGCATACTCACTTCGAATTTCGTTAAGCCACTCAGGAACAACAACCGACATTGCAAGTAGTGTTGGTTCTTCATCTTTCTTGGATAAGGCATCGGCTACTACATTGTCTTTACCTCTTTTATGTAGTATTTCCAAGTCAAAAGCGGCAATTTTTTCAATCCATTTTTGTTGTTCTTCGGAAAGCTTTTTTTGTTGAAGGAGATGTTGGAGACTGTTATGGTCTGTTCGAATAGAAAACTTACTTCCCAACAGATATTGCCTCCACTTAGCTAGTGCGTGCATGATAGCGAGCATTTCTTTGTTGTATGTGGATTTGAGGCGCTCTCTTTTATTGAGCTTCCTACTTTCAAAAGCTATGGGATGTCCTTGTTGCATTAGTACTGCACCTATACCGAATCCAGAAGCATCACACTCAATGATAAATGGTTTAGAAAAATCTGGTGTTGCTAAAACGGGAGCATTAGACATAATTTCTTTTAATTTTTCAAAACACCTTCCTGCTTCCTCATCCCATAGAAACGAATTCTTCTTTAAAATATTTGTTAGAGGTGCAGTTATATGTGCATAGTTTTTAATAAACCTTCGGTAATATCCTGTCAAACCTAAGAACCCTCTTAGCTTGGATATATTAACGGGTTTGGTCCATTCTTTTATGGCTTTGATTTTGTTAGGGTCCACCTTTACACCTTCATGGTATATAATGTGTCCAAGGTATTCTACTTCTTCCTTTCCGAAGGTACATTTGGACTTTTTTGCGTAAAATTGGTGTTCTTTAAGTAGTGTAAGAACCTTATCCAAATGTTGCAAGTGCTCCTTCCAAGTTTTACTGTAAATTAGAATATCATCAAAGAATACTAATACAAACTTTCTAAGATGTGGGCGAAATAATTCATTCATAGTTGCTTGAAACGTTGTTGGTGCATTGGTTAATCCAAATGGCATTACTTTAAATTCATAATGACCTTCGTGTGTTCGGAATGCGGTTTTTGGTATGTCTTCTAATCTTATTCTAATTTGATAGTAACCTGATCTTAGATCCAATTTTGAGAAATACCTTGCGCCATGTAACTCATCCAACATTTCGTCGATAAAGGGAATTGGAAACTTATTTTTAATTGTTATTTTGTTTAATCCCCTATAGTCAATACATAGCCTGAATGACCCATCTTTCTTCCTTACCAACACCACTGGAGCAGCGTAAGGACTTTTACTTTTCGAGATGATTCCACACCTTAAGAGGTCTTGGATTAATCTCTCGATTTCTGTTTTTTGGTGATGTGGATATCGATATGGCTTGATGTTAACCGGGTCTGATCCTGCCTTGACTTCTATTGTATGCTCAATTTCCCTATTAGGCGGTATCTTTAGAGGTAGATCTTGAAATACTTCTTCATGTTTCTTAATTAAATCTTGTATCTCTGGTGACTCTTCACTAGTCATATTTGCAGATAACATTTCTAACTGATGACATTGTACTACATAAGCAGGTGCTCCCTTTCGAATCATTTTCATCATCTGAGATGATGATACAATTTGATTTTTTGGTGCTTGGAACCCATGTAATTTGTAATTTTGACCTCCCCATTTGAATTTTATAAATTGTACTTGGTGGTTAGCGGCATAAGTACCCAAAGTTCGCAACCATTGGACACCTAAAACTACATCTACTCCTCCTAATGGTACTGTGAAAAATGAAGACTCTAAACTGAAGTCTTGAATTTGTAATTTAACCTTATGGCATTTCCCCACCTTTTCAATCCTCTTACCGTCTGCTACCATTACCTTCATGTTTGGTAAGGGAAATGAAAAAATATTGAGTCTCTTGGCCATGGTTGCATCCAAAAAATTGTGTGTGCTACCAGAGTCAATGAGAACCACCACGTTGTTCTTCTTTATGTGTCCTTTTAATTTTAGAGTCTGAGGTTGTGATATACCTGTCATAGCTGATAATGACACTTGCGGCACACTTTCGTCATCTAGTTCTGGTGAGAATTCTGGGGCATCTTCTGTTTCTTCAATATCAGACTCTTCACTGTTTGAATCATTGGTTGCTTCACAATTATATAGGTTCTTTGGTTCCTTTCCTTTAACACACCTATCTTTGGGATCCCACTTTTCACCACAGCGCTTGCATTTACCCTCCTTTATCCTTTGCGCTTCCAAATTAGATTTTTCATCTTCACGACGATGTGGTGGAACATATCTTGCATTTTTTGTGTCTGCATACTGAGGTGTTCTTCGTCTTGCATATGTTTTTTCGGCTTTTGACCAAAATATTTGTTCGAATTTCTTTTCGGCTGTTTTTGCTTTTCGTCTTGCTACTTCTATTGATGAAATGTCATGCATCTCAAGTTCTACTTGTAAATGGGTTTTAAGTCCCGAGATGTATGACTGAATTAAACGAGATTCTGATAACCCAGGTACTTGTGTTACTAAGGTCTCCCATTCTTGAGTGTATTCATCCACACTTCCTTTTTGTCGTAATTTGATGAGTTTTGAAAAGAACTCTTCTTCCTTTACACCTTGGAATCTTTTGAAGAATGCATCTTTAAATCTCCTCCAGCTAATGACGTGTGTTGTCTTTTTCCACCACATATATCAGTTATATGCTTCTCCCTCCATTTTCATGGATGCGTGTCTGAGCTTTTCGTCATCGTCAGTGATGTCATATATCTCAAAGTATTCTTCTGCTTTATTTATCCATGCAACATTGTTTTTTTCGTTCCCATCGAATTTAGGCATCTCAACCTTTACCCTCTTCTGGTATGTGGCTAATGGTTGAGCAAAAAGAGGGTGTTGATTAGTAAGGGTATCCCAAAGTTGCTTGTTTGTAAAGGCAATGTTACTTGCTTCTTGGTGGTGTGTCGCTGATTTTTTTGGGGATTCAACTTTGTCATGAGAGTCTGTGGACTTAGTTGACTCTGACGAGATGTGTTCTTGATTCTCTTCACCTTCTTTTAATAGCTCTTCGGGTGTACAATTAGACTTTTTACACAGACTTTTCAGCATTGTTAAGACTTCTCTGAAGTTTACTCCTGTTTGGACATGTTGACTTTCCATCTTTATCTCTATTCGATTTGTCGTATCTTCAAGATTTTTGATTTTGTCCGCTTGCTCCCCAAGCTTGCTCTCGACTTCATTTAATCTTTTACTGACCTCGTCGTGGTTGTTATTTATCTTTTGCTCTGCATCTAACAACCTTTTTTGAAAATCCGCCATTGTCATTGTCGACATTGAGCGGGTTTGCGGAGGCGTGTATTTATTTGCCAGCTAATTAAATTAAATTAATTTAATTTAATTAATAATAATTTTTTTATTAAATTAAATTAAATTAATTTAATAATTTAATTTAATTAATATTTTTTTTTTTTAATTATAAATTATAATAATTATAATTTATAATTATTAACCTTATATATATATATATAAATTAAAGTTATAAATTATATAACTTATAATTAAATTATATATATATTATATATAAATTTAAATATGATATATATATATATATATATTATAATTAATCAAGCTATAATTATTTTTTTATATATATCATAAACGTTGGATAGTCACGTCTTAAGGAAGGGTCACGTTTACGTGTGTATTAACGCAATGTATGATGTGGTGGTTAACTTCAAACTGTATGACGTCTCACACCGTATCACCTCTCGACGTAACTACTTCCCTACAGAAAAAATCAACGGACTGTTGTCTGCGTTTCAAAATAAATGCACTTGGCCCGTGACAACAGGCAGATGCGGGTAGATGAAACGATGGCTCGGAACAGCGACGGAACCGCGACGGATGTGGGTAGATGAAACGATGGCCCGGAACAGCGATGGGTAGATGAAACGATGGCTCGGAACAGCGACGGATGTGGGTACAGTGAGCACAACGAACGGTGAGGGAACAGTGAGCACAACGAACAGTGAGGGACTTGCGTCAGTCGAATGATCCAGCGAGCAACAGCGTAGTGTGGAGGATGCAAACCGGCTCTGATACCAGATGGTACAGAAAATGCTAGAACGCAGAATAGATATATAAATATTTATTAAAAGATATGAAAAATGACAGATGATGTCTGATTACAATGGGGCTCCTGGCTTAAATACCGCCATGGACACCCATTGGGAAAGGGCATGATCTTATGATCGTGCCCTTTCGCCTAACTAAACCTAAATTAAATAATAAACCTAAAATTAACTATTTTTTACATAACAGATTCTGGGTAACTTGGAAGAAAGAAGGGTCTTGGTTGTGATCTTGTTTCCTCACCTTAAATGGGGGTTATATTTTCAATCCCAGTCTAGTGGGACCTCCCTTAATGGCCCGATTGGTATAGGAGGGGTACTACTTGGGAAGCCATGATTGAGATACCGTAGCCCCATCTCTCCATATTCCATGATTACCACTTTCCATCTTACATTGCAAGCCCCTTTTACATCTCCATTCTTCGAGTTCAACTGACCACTGGTTCATTGGGATTTGGCACCCACACATCCTCATGCCTGGGTAGGGCCCGTAAATTTGCCTGGGAGTTTGATGTAGCTAAAAGAAATAGAAAGAGCATACGATGGCAACAAAACATAAGAAAAATCAAAATGCAAAGGATAGTCAGGGCATTCAAATTAGCACGTGGGCAAAAATCCAAGCATGAGCTCTACCTCACTCATTATGGCCATCAACCGGTTCCTGAGCATGTCCCAACCCTTGGTGGGCAATGGGCTGCCTCTTGCTACACATCATACAAAGCAAGTTCTCATTCCTTGAGCTACGGGCAATGATACAAAGAAAAAGTAAAAGGCATTCGAGGGGTGGAAAAACAAAGGTCGAGTTGGTAACTCATGCATCCACAATTGCTCCCTCATCACATCTATAGACTATACACCTAAGATAAGAATCCCCATCAAGTTGGTCCCTTTGACTATGGCACTTGGCCATGAAGTCTTTTCCCATTCAATCCATTATTTACATGGCACCTATCGATTGAAGGGTGGATCGAGGACATGCCACTTCCAATTGGGGGTTGAGAACACCTAATAGGGTCATCTATTAACGACTACTACCTATGGAGGTAACACCATTATGTGACCAAAGCTACACTTTTGGAAGGGAAACCTCACATGAAGTGTTAATTTTCCCATCACTTTCAAGCTTGGTTCACTTAGATGCAATAATGATTAAATGTACCTGATGGTGAAAGTTGTCGCACTGGATATTGTGTGTGATTGACAGGTGGTTCCATCTATGGGTTTGGGCAACTTGACTAGGGTCCAGGTCCTCCAAAGGGACATATTGAAACCCACAGGTGAGGCATGGAGAGCCATGGGAGTCTAGGACTCTAGACAGTTCACTTGCATCCTTGGGCACCTCTAACACCCACAACGTTCCAACACTTTGCCCCACATTATTGAATTTTATGGGATGATGCACCTAGACCAACGTGCCCCCAGTTGGCTTAACATTGAATAGATGGGATTGCAGCTAATCCAGGGCCCAAATGAGCATGGTAACGCACATTGAGACATGGGAGGGCTAGCAACACCTTGGGAGCCCTCAACATTGGAGTAGAGACAAACATTTTAGCCACTTGGAGACTCATGAGACCACTTTTGTGCCCCAAAGCCAAAATTGGGCTCCATAGAGGGATTATGTCAGAGATCTAGGGGTCAACCCCTAGAGGTTGAGTTTAGAGGGTTTCGACACTAATTATGGCACCCATTGCCCTCAACGTCAGCCCTAGAAGGGCCTACACTTGCACGACGTTAGTACTCTCTCTTATTTCGGCACACATGTGGAGAGTTATTATGTTTTTCATAGGCTACTATGTTGACTTGTGACCTAGGGTGTTTACTGCACATTATTTTATGATTTTTAGGGGCATTAGGCTAAAATAGACTTTATGACTCCTCATTTAAATAGAGGATAGATCATTTGTATCAAATCATCATCACACACTTGGAGATTTCGACCTCTCTCTCTAGAGAAATTTCAGCCCTCTTTTCTTGTGGTAGAGATTGAATCTATAAATGCACTTTGATATTAGGAGCTGATTTTGGTTATCATTGGAGCAGTTCTTTGGACAAGTGGATGGAATCTTTGCATGTTATCTTGGAAGTGTACCTAATTGTTGAATATCTATTTTCTTCATGTCTAATGTATGGAATAATGTTGATTCTAGGTTATGTTAATTGTGCCCTAATTTGTTGAAGATATACTTAATGCTATCTAGATGATCTATTGCATGCATTACTCATATAACATGTGAATGGATTGTCCTATTGGTGAACTCCTGGTAGCTCTCCCTTGAAAATTCCATTATCCATTGCATAGGTAATTGTTGAAATTTTGGTTGCTGGCCTCCTTGGAAACTTATTCATTGATCTATCAGATTATAGACTCCACACACTCACACATGTATTTTGATAAATCTGCTCCAAAACCAGCACCAGAACATACAGAATTGTGTTAATTTCTCCTTGAATCTGCTGAAAATATGGTTCAACTGCAGGCTGATGGTTCCCTAGCAAGTCCATAAAGTGCAATTTATCCTTGCTGGTTTGATTTCCAGTGCTCTACAGAGTGGCAGCTCAAGTTTCTCCTTGGGGATTGTGTTTTCAATGCTGTATAGCTGCATGGATCCTCACATGCAGGTTGTCAGGCATAGGAACTAACTGTACAGATGTTTAACTGAAAACATTTCTATATACAAATTTCGTTACCTTTGGTTTCAGCTTCCGAGGCTCGATGATTCTTCCCATTCTTCTAACTCTTCAGATTTCTCCTATTTTGAATATTTACAAATTACCATGATGCCTAAGAAAATTTATGGTCTTCCTTCATCAATCTGCAATCTTGTATTAAGAGTATCTGTACATTGGTTCTAAACACCAATATCAGCGACGTATTGCTGAAAATCACGTGTTTTGATAAATCTGCTCCAAAACCAGCACCAAAACATCCAGATTTGTGCTAATTTCTCCTTGAATATGCTGAAAATATGGTTCAATTGCAGGCTGATAAGTTCTGTAGCAGATCAATACGGTTCAATTTCTCCTTGGAGGTTTGATTTCCAGCACTCTACAGACTGGCTTAGGTTCCATATGGATCCTCACATGCAGGTTGTCAGGCATAAGAACCAACTCCACGCTTGTTTACATTCCATTAACTGCAAACATTCATATGTAGAAATTTTGTAACCTTTGGTTTCATCTTCAGGTTCAATGGCTCTTCCTATTCTCCTAACTCCTCATATTTCTCCTATCTTAAATATTTACAAAGAATTTTCAATTTACCATGATCCTTTGGGATTAAGTGCCTAACATTCTCCCTATAATTCGAAGGGGTGTTTGTGATTTCAAGAATCTTTTTAACCTTTTCAGACTTTTCTCTTCCAAGCACTTCGGTGAACATGGTTGCAATTTGATCATTCATGCAACAATGTCTCAAATGAATAGTCTTGGCTTCTACATGATATTGAATTAGAAGGTACTTCATGATGATATTGCCTGGTTTGATCATAGATTATGGGGATTATTGGCCAACTTGATTGTAGATGTGTTGTCACCCATAAGAGGAATAGAATTCACTTGTTACTCTTTCAAATCTTCAAGTATCTTCCTAAGCCACAAAATCTCCTTTCGTACTTTTGCAACGGCCACATATTTTGCCTTTGCTGTGGAATCTATTGGAAATGATTGTTTGTATGACCTCCAAGAGACAATAGTTGATCCAAGACTCTTGCAATAGCTTGAAGTTGACACTCCTTTTTCTTCATCCCCATCAAAGAATCTCGATAACAAATGAAATATTTGATCTGGTTGTGGCAAAGGTAGATAAGACTTCCCACAAGCTGTTTGTACTTGGTTTCATTTTCAAATTCATCTACTTTTGATGTAACTTTAAATAATGTTCCATTGGAGTAGGGAGAGGTTAGTTCCAACCATGCCAAACTTGTTCAACAATTCTCCACTGTACTTTTGGGAAATAAATATGTATTTTGATGTTGAGTCACTTCAATGCTCAAGTAGTATTGAAGATGTCCCAAATCCGTCATCTCAAAGCCTTTCTTCAACTATTTCTCTATGGATGCATTATAGCTTCATTGTTCCCCATTATCAAAATCTCCTCTACATACACTACAAGGTATACAATAGTTTTTCCAACTTTCTTGACAAGTAGAGTTGCATCATCAAGATTAAGTGTTTGAAATTAAATTTCTGAAGATGTTCAGTTAATTGTTCATATTAGGCTGGCGGTGCTTGTTTAAGGCCATTGAGTTTACGTACTTTATGTTCTTGTCCCTTCACAACAAAACCTTCTAGTTAAGACATGAAGACATTCTCTTTTAGGTCTCTGTTTAAGAAAGCAGACTTCATATCCATTTGATAAATAGAGTACCAATGGTGGCACATTTTGATGTGGGGGCAAAAGTATCCTCATAATTAATATCTTCTTTATGTGGAAATCCTTTTGGCACTAGCCTTGCTTTGTGCTTGTTGAGTGATACATTTGATTTGTAGTTGTTATTTTAGACACATTTGCAGCAAATTGGTTTGGTTTTGAATGGAGGTCCACCAACTTCATTGTCCCATTCTTGATGAGAGCATCAGATTCCTTGTACATGGCCTTTTTCAACTTCTTCAAAGGAAATTGGTTCAAAGTTAGTAGATAAATTCAATTTGCAATCCTTTTTCAACTTCTTCAAAGGAAATTGCTTCAAAGTTAGTAGATAAATTCAATTTGCAATCATATGAAATATCCAGATAATCTACAACACCTTAATTTGAATTATCTACGTCACCTCCATCTTGTCTAGTGGAACCTCTAGTCCCTGTCTTTTCAACCTTGTTAGGATGAACAATTTGGTGGGTCTTTATGAGATGGTCTAGGTTATTCCATAGATTGAGATGGTGTTGCATTTCCATCAAGGTTCAACCTTTTAGTTTTCTCAATCATATCATCCAATGGCTCCTCCAGATTTGTTGAAGTGGTCAAAACATCATGAAGGGGCAATGGTGCTTCAAACATATATTTCAAAGATTGATCCAAGATAGGGATGACCCCTTCAAGATCTGGAATCTCCTCATCAAATACATGGTATTGTGAGGTCAAACTCGACACAATGAAGCATGGTATTTTGCTCGTGGATTGCATTTAATGAAGCCTTTAAATAGGCTTGAGATATTCCATTGCCAAGGGCTTGGAGGGCGAGTGTGAATGCTGACTTCGTTGGATTTGGTCAAGGATTTTTCCTAGTTTGGGTTTCCCAGGGTAAAGTAATGTTGTTTCTATGTTGCAATCTGCTATTTTCTCCCGTATGTTTATTCCTAACAATTGGTATTAGGGCGTGGATGGCCTGGTGCTTGTAGAGTATGTGTGTAGAGGAAAAGAATGATTGCACTGGCTTGTGGATTTGTAGAAGATTGAGACCTAATTATTGCTTGGATCTGGATTTTGAAAGGTGGGCATTTGTTGGTGAAATGTGATCTAAAGCACAAATCATGGTAATTTGGATCAAAAGCGAGGATTGCCATTGGCATAAGGAATAGGCATGGGGCCATGCACATCATAATGTATCAATCCAATTTTTTTACAGACTTTGGAAGTGGAATCATGGAAGGATTGTTTGCTATGTTTTTTAAGGATACAAGCATTACAGTGCTTCACTTTCGTAGGAATATTATCATGCTTTTTCAATGAACAAAGGATGTCATAATTAATATGTCCAAATCTAGAATGCCATAGAAGATTAGATCATAGTGTACCTTCTTTGTGATGAGAGAGGTATGCAAAATTGTATGCATGAGCAAATGTCCCTTTCAACTAAAACAATCTTTCATCTTCCACTCTAGTAATGACAACCATGTTGTCAAAAGCTTTCTTTATCTCAACCTTTCCACCAAAGATATGAATGAAGTGGCCTTGTTGTTGAGTGTGCAGAAGGGACAAATGTTCCTTCGTAGCTATGGAAGATAGAGCACATCATGTGGAGGAAAATATGGGAATCCATGGAATTGAAGCTTGATGGTGCCAATGCTCAAAGGTTTGAGACTTGATTTATCTACAAAATAAACTATACCATCTATCTTGTCACTGAGAGCTTCAAAGAAGTCTCTCTAGAAGGTTATGTGGCATGTTCCACTTGTGTCAAGTAGCTATGCATCTCTGTGAGAAGCAAATGAAGTGTGAAATAAATCTTTTGTTTCTCCTATACTGCAATGGGAAACAATGTAATGTGCAGAGTCAAATTAGATGGACTTCATTTGGCCAGTAGATGGCAGGGATTCAAGGTACTGCGAATATGTGTGGGATAGAGAGCCTTGATGAATGTTGTGAGAGGAATGTTTATCTTCATTCCAGTGGCATCTCTATCATGCCATCTCAAAAGGTAAAGCTCATGGGGCCATTATTCTTCAAATTTGGATAAAGGAGTTTCACTAGTTGCTGTACGAGATCTAGTTCTAATTGTGAGTAATACAAGTCCTTCAATTTTTTAGAGAACCATAAGAGTCCTTAATGGAAATAATATGATGCCTCACTTGTTCACTTACTATCGTGACAATCAAGGTATATGCTTTCTTGACTTTGTTCTTCCATATGGCTAGCACCTTTTCTGATGTCAACTTGTTAGGTCCACTGTCCTCTTCTTTTCCAGCGTAAACCTTACCTTCATAGATGTGATCCCATAAATCATTAAATAATCATAGTGTGTTTTGATCTTTTTGGACCACTCTGTCAGCACCACACTAAAAATGGAGATGAGAGAATACATCTTTATAAACAAAATCATTGCAAAATATTCTCAAAGTTTTTCCACGCAACCAATTAATATGAATTGCAAATAAATGCCTATGAATTTGGAACACACATAGAGGATGTTATTTTTCTTTGGCTTGATGATAGTTTCACAAAAGATAAATATTTACCATTTGTACTTTAATAAGTAATTACAAATGAGAAATGTGGTCGTTGATTTCATGCTTTTAGAAACTAAAATGTCATGCAACAAATGTCGATTCAGAGGTTCATTGAGAATTGAGCTTGCACTTGTTATTTCGTTGTAAACTCTGCCCTATCCACCACTATGGCTAGATGAGAATGGAGTAGACACAACAACATTAGACGATAATCATTGATGCTACTGAGCCGACCCTTGTAGTCTCCCTTTTTTTCACGTCGGGTTCATTGAGGTTACAAATGGGTGTTTGATCCTTTGTGGAGGCACCAAGGTTATGGGTAGATAGAGAAGGCACTAAAGAGTGAATGGGCTGCGTGTTTAGATATCACACCCTCGAACAATTTGTGGAAACTAAGTGTTTGATGTAACAAAATTCGACGCGCATGAGTTGAGAGTGGAGAGGGGATGATCCTTGTTAGTGATGAGGAGAATAAAGAGAGAATGAGCATCTAATAGAGTCTGTGAGTGGAGGCATCCCTAAAATTTCTCAAGCTGTGCGAATGGGAAGAGAACTAGGCCCTAGACAAGCTCCACCATTCAAAGGCTAGTTTGCACACATAGAGGGGTGAGGGGTTGAGTCATGATGTACACGATCCATAGAGAATGTTATGGCTAGGAGAATAGGTAGAGGGTTATTTTTGCATGCACACTGTTGCTACAAAATCTAGTAGGCCTTGTAGAGGGGTACTCAAGGGAATCACTAGACCAAGTGACAATAACAAGGTGGTAGCCCACTGTCACCACAACTACTAACCCATGCTCTTTGTGGATTTTCACCAATGGGAGGAGTCCAGTGTTGAGGTCACCTGCAAGAGATATTCTAGGCTTAAAGGTATAAGGTGACATGATAGGCCTCCAAGGGACGACACAAATTAGGAACAAGGCTCAAGCAATGAGGAGAGGCAATTCACTTCTGCTAGAGAGGCCAAACTAGGGCACCCTTGACCTAGGGATTGATTAATAATGTGTGAAATGGAGTGGCTTGAGGTAAAGGTACAAAGGAAAGGTTTCCTACAATGTATCCCAACACTATAATGACACATTAAACCTTCAAGAAGCCCTCAGGTCGAGGCTTAACCAAACTAGGGTTTCTCCTAGGGAAAAATAGCTAGGAAAGGAAAAATTATGGAGAATAATGAAAAGATTAGCCACGAAGAGGAATGATTTTGAGGCAACCACCACTACTATCAATGTTGAATCCTTCCAATGCAAAAAATCTCTATCCTAGGCAATTTCACACTAAGCCCTAATTGAGCCCACTTGTCATTGAGAGGGAGAGAATGGGAGAGAGAAAATAATCTCTATCCTAGGCAATTTCACACTAAGCCCTAATTGAGCTCGCTTGTCATTGAGAGGGCCAGAATGGGAGAGAGAAAAGGTGCGGATCTTAGTTGTCGGTAAGATAAATGTTGATCACCTATTAGACAAGGCCAGTGCATAGTCCTTGGGTGGATGGAGTCTATGGGATTGCTAGATTAGCCAAATCTTGCAAAGGAGTAAGGATATTTTGATGCCCTAACACCAAAACCCTAACTATTATCTCTGTGAGGGATCAATATTCACTTGGGAGAACTAAATCAAAGATTTACCAACGAGATTGCCATTCACATACTATTTATGAGTAATGCATGTAATTATCACATCTAGTTTCTATGCAATTGATTTTCAATAAATTAGGGCACAATAGAGAAACCCAAGTTTAGTAATATATTCCATACAATAGACATAAAAATAGAAATTTATCAATAAAAAAGCTCACTTACAGGATATCATGCATGGAAAATCCTTTCATTGATTCAAGATAACTTCTCCAAAGACAAGAATATAGCTCCAATAAACAAAATGCTCCATAGATCACATCTCTCCAAAGGTACAAGAAGGCCGAAATTCTCCAAGAGAGGCCGAATTAGTCCAAGTGATGATGAATGAAATGAAAAATCCTCTCCTCTATTTATATGAGGAGAATGAGTCATAATATTAGCCTAAAATCCCCTACTAACAAGTTAAATCACAAGAAACCCTTGGGTTACAAGCCAACCCACTAGCTTTTGATCAAAACTGCAAAAATAGGACACACATGTGAGCTGCTTGTCTTGGAGGGCTAACGTCATGCATGAATTATGCTCCAAATGTCATGCGTTGGTGCTACAAGGTGACAAGTGTGATGTAGTAGCATGTAAAAATCATGATTTGAGGGTTGGCCCTAAAATCAACCTTAATGGTTCCTTGTGGTCCCAAAATCCAACAGGGGCAACACAAAGTGGTCTCCATGGGTCTCTAGTAGCTGATTATGTCCATCTCTACTCTAACTTTGAGGGCTTTCCAGTTGCTACTAGTCCTCCCAATTCTCTAAAGGCGAGACCATCCTCATCTAGGCCTTGAATCAACTGCCATCCCTCATATGGTGCTAAGTTCGACCTAGGGGCATGTTGGTCGAAGTGTGTCATCTTAAAAAATCATCAAATCTAATGCAAAGTGGCTTAACGTCTTCGGTGTAGGAGGTGCCCAGTGTCGTGTGATGTGTCAATGTTGCTAGGAGGCCCAAGGCTCTCAATGCTTCACCTGTTAGCGCCATTATATTCCTATGATGGATCGGGTACCTGTGGGTAAGGTGCCCAGGACATGGGCCATTGAACCACCTAACAATCACAACATAGATTCTAGTGAAAGCAACCAACCATTAGGGACAATACCAAGCTTGAATGTAATGGGCTATTTATAAGGATTCCCTTCCAAAATTAGGGCTTTGAGCTTGTAATGGTCTTACCTCCCTAGTTAGGAGTGGCTAAAGGACAACCACATTAGGTGTTTTCAACCCCTAATGGGGAGTAACATATTCTTAGTCCACCCTTCAATTGATAGGTGTTAATGAATAATAATGATGGTACGAAAGGCAAAAGACTTCATGGCCAAGTACATGATGAGGATCCACATCCTGAGTGTAAAAATCTGAGGATGGAGCAATCGTGGATGCATGAGTTTCCAACCCGACCTTTGTTTTTCCACCCGTCTTGTGCACCATTTACTTTTGATTTGTCTTTTTATTACTGCTCATAGCTCAAGGGTTAGAGCTTGATTTGAATGATATAGTAGTGGTATTACACCTCAATGATAAGTCAATTTATCGCTCACCGAGGTTGGGACATGCAAGGGTTCCTCCTTTTGATGTAATGGAGCAACATGTGCTCAAGAACTGGGTGATGGAAATAATGAGTGAGGTACAACTCATGCTAGGCTTTTTCCCACGTGCTAATGTGTATGGCTTGACCATCATTTGCCTTTTGATATTCCCTCCTATTGATTTTATTTTGTGGCCATGATATGCTTTTTCTGTTTCTTTTAGCTGCGTCAACCTCCAGGGAAAAGTTTCGGGCCCTACCCAGGTATGTTGATGTATAGGTGCCAAATCACAAAGAACCAATGGTCAGTTGAACCTGAAAAATGGATGTGAGATAAGGGCTTGTAATGTAGGATGAAAAGTGTTGAGTATGGAATATGGGATAGATGGAACTACACCATCTCAATCTAGGCTTCCCAAGTAATGACCCTCATCTACCCATTGGGCCATTAGGAGAGGTCCCACTGCACTGGGATCAAAGGTTAACCTCCCCATTTAAGGTGAGATGTTAAAATTGGAAACTAGGGCCAAATTCCACCTTGAGACAGCTCATTTGATGGAGATGATGATTGCATTAAATTCCTCTTTTCGAGAGGACCAAAATTGATATAAAGATCATCTAATTTGGACAAGCAAAAGTGTGTTTTTGAATTTATGCCCTCACATGTGCAAATTGTTCAGGTCGGCCACATCATCATGTAGGCTCATGAAGCCCAATGGATGTGTCACTTCACCTTCAACTACTCGTATAAATACAAGTGACCTCTCACCTCATTTGGCATCATCACACTTTCTTCTCTCCTCCTCTCATTGGTCCGTACAGCTATTGGGCATTCTCTTTCTCTCACACGTGTGGCAAGGAGGATGAATTTCAGACAGAATTACAGGGCTGAAAATTTCAGACTTTCCTGCAGTTTGACCAGCGTTGACTTTGACTTTATGGGCATCCTTTGACTTCGATTTTCAGGGTGAATTTTTGTCTCAGCAGGCCGCATTTTTGGGCACAGGAACCAAGGCAAAAGGAGGACTTTGACCTGCATTGATAGCAGGTCTGTTTGATTGCAAGGTTGACTTCAGGTTGGCAACGTTTGACTGCAGATTTTATGACTGTTTTGGGCTGACTTTGACCACTGCTGGAGGTCAAGTTTGACTGCCTTTGACCAAGCTTCAAAGGAGATTTTTGACTACTGTGTTGACCATCTTTGACTTTCTGGTTAGGGCTGAGTTTGACTGTGGTTGACTGCAGATTTGACAGGACTGTTGTGACTTTGATTTGGCAAGTCAATTTTGATTTTTTTACTCTCTCTCTGCTGAACATTTGACATAATAATAAGAAGAATTGATCAAAGGGTTTTCCCCACATTGGGGTTTTTCCCTGGCATTTGCCAAATCTGGTGTCCTCTTGTCTTGGCTTGTCTTCTGCATTTTATTTATATGTTCTATCTACAGTTACTTTTAATGTGATTGCTATTGGAAAACTAAATTGGAAATTAGCTGCTGAAGGAACATTGAAGTAATTGTGCTAAGCATAGAATGTACCAACAAAATTTAACATGAGAGAACAAGACCACGGTCAAAACCCCTCCTTACCGATCACACCATAATCCATATCAAATGCCCCAATACAAACAAGCATAAGCACCCCATTGCAAAATGATTAAAATACCTTTTGATTGGAAGCCCACCTTTGTCTATGTGCTCATGCCGGATTGGTGAGAAGCATATGGCTGATGCAAGTGGTGGAAGTATAATGACATGTCATCAGCAAGTGGTGGCTGTTAGGGGCTGCTGGTTGCATGGCTGGCTGGCTGTGAAGAATAGGAGAAAAGTTTTCTCCTATAGGGTTACCACTTTTGCTTGGTAATACACACTAAAGGTTGCAGAGACGGGAGAACAAGAGACTGATCTGATGGGCTCATGACTCCTTAGGAGTAGAGTTTAGTCTACCAGTGAGTTAGATCTGATGGGCAGAGAGATAGACATTTTTGAGTGGGAATCATGGAGTTATGGCTTGATCTGATTCCATTGTCAGTTTTAGAAATTTGCTCCATGCTTGATTGCATTCAATTAACTCAAAACATTCCTGTATACAAAATTTCATGGCTTTGGTTTCATCTTCGAAGGTTCAATGACTTTTCCCATTCTCTCAACTCTTCAGATTTCTCCTATTTTAAATATTTACAAAATATTTACGATTTACCATAATCCCTAAGGATTAGTTGTCTAGCAGGTTGGTGGCTGCATGGCAGTACAGTCGTTCTTTTGTTTTGTTGTTTTTTTGAAGCCATGATATGCAAGGTTCTTTCAATAAAAAATCGTTTTTCTACTTTCCTCCAAAATTGGCTTTTGAAAAATCAAATGATTTCTGGCTTCAAATTGAAGAATTAGGTTTCAGTGATCCCTTAATCCCTGTTTGCCGGCAACAGTGCCTAGGTCATCACATTCCCACAGAATCTGTGTTTTAAACTAAGATTTGATAGCATATTGTGATAACATGCAAATCAACACATAAAGTTAAGCAATATTACGTGAGAGTTTTTTGTACTGCATGGATTAAATGAGTAGTGAAAACCTCCTCATAAAGGGTAAACTAAATTCAAAATGACTTTATTAAGACCTGTGTCCACCATCTAATTGACCATTATTATTCAGAGATTTACTTTAACACAGGTTACCATTACCTGAGAGAACAGGTCATCACACAAATATCTCCGAAGATACCCATGTGATGTCCTTATTGATGTGCCACAAATGATCCATTTACCAACATCATAATAGCTAATGTGACCAGTAGACAACATTATAACACATTCTAACACACCTGTATCCTTCCTTTTTGAGTGACAGTTTGAGTGAACTGTGTGCTGAACAAGAATGATATTTTTGCATATGGGTCTGCCAGGGACAGAGCATTTCCTCCAAGATTAACTTTGAGATGAATTTCTTAATCCTCGAGGCAATAGCCATGGAATATATGTTATATTAAACATTGCAAATAGAGATTAGCCAATGCCTTTCTTGCGAAGGAGGCTGGATTGGTGTCTTTTGGGATAAGAGCAAGGATGGTGAAATTTGTTCTAATCCCCCAATTTTCGGTCTTTTCTGCACTCTTACACCATGGTGACAAGACCATCTTTTATTTTGTCCCAAACAGGCTGGTAGAACTTTGACGAGAAGCCATCTCGCCCCGGGTCTATGTCTACATGGAATGAAAAGGTAATTTAATTCCCGTCTTCCTTCTCTGTTACAGGTCTATACAGAAATTTGCAATCAACCTTTGCAATCACCTAGAGAGGAGGTTTTCTTGAGTGTCTTCCCTGATAGTCAGGGTTTTGTTAAGTGCTTCTTAAAGGTGAGGTGTGCCTGTTCTAATATTTCAGTGAAATCAGATATAGATTTGCTATTTGGAAGAGAAAACCACTCCTGTTTGGCATTTTGTGGAAAAATTTGGTATTCCTGTTATAGAATTTTAACCAAACACTTCTGGAATTTAGTCTCCAGAATTCTTCTGAAGCATGATCTGACTGAAATATTTATTTGTCATTTCTCTCCTCCTGGATCATAAGATCAGTATACCCTAATTCTTCAATTTCTTCTTGCGTTGCTGGTAGTTTTTGTTTCTTATTTCCTTTCGAGGATTAGATGAAATCTCCAATATTTTACTCACTCCATGAGTACTAGTTTGAGGTGCTTTACCTTTTTCTCCCACTTGTATGTGGCAGATTAATATAGATTTATATGCTTCTTCGAAATGGTCTGAACTAGCTTCCTGTTATCAGGATGATGCTAACACACAGATTCAGCATTTTGGGGTATGTAATGTATCCAGTACCTCTGTACACTTGGAGGATATATATTACTTCTTGAAACCACCAATTTCACTTCAAGTTTGTTTCTCTGATGCATTTCCTCATTGTCCTACTATTAATTGTTTAAGAGAGGGAGGCATGCCAATGCAAACATATGCAAGTATCATTAATCATTCAAACACAATGGCATGATAAATTATAATTGCAGGCTTACACATCCAAATGGGACTGAACAAGCCAGAAAGTAATAAAATCCATTACCTAATGGCATTAATTTAGCACAATTCACATATACAGTCATGGACACTTCTGCAGAAGGACATTCTAGCCAAACATAGGCTCCATGCAGTGCGAACTCTCTCTGCAACAGAGGCCACATGTGAGCTGAGGAAATGAGTCCACAAGGGTGAAATTTTACTGTGGCTGTCTTTAATTCTGTTCCCACAGCCCAACTCCCAGGTTCCCAGTGAATATATACATAACAGCAATTTCAAGCTACAAATCTTTTTCTCCATCAACCGGTGCAACCCAAGTAATGGAATCCTCTTTTCTGCTTAGCAGTACCTTAGGCTATCCCACTTCCCTCCAGAGTTCCAGCACAGGCTGGCCAAGAATCTCACTGTTGGCTTCCAGTGCTTTTTAGCTGTAGTGAAATTTCTCAATGATAGTGATTATCATTCCATACAGTCACAATTCTCTCATGAGTCATAATTCATGGCTGTAGCTTTCCGTAGTCTGTTTATACTTTGCTTATGGTTGTTGTAGCTCTGGGAGTAACTCTAATTTCCCCAGAATGATGGCAATTCAAGCTCCCCCAAGCTTGATAACTTGAAATCCACCACTGAATGATAATTCAAATAGCATGAAGATTCCAACTGGAGTGGTAGTTTAAGCAGATTGGTCATTATAACCCCAGATAATTTGGACTCCATTAATTCGAATTTCACCCAAAAGCATCTGAACTCCACCCTGCCATAAACAATAGCTACACACTTTCACTGACCTGGTAAGTGACCATTGGCATGGATTTGGGTTTTTTACCGATGTCAGTGACCTGGTTTATCATTTGTTGCTTTCCTGAGGCTTTGTTTCTGGCAGCCTTTTGTTTCCTTTCAGCCTTTTTGTGATTTCTTTTGTTCTACTGTAACTCTTTTTAATGATCATTCAATGCAGTGTTGAAAGAATCAGCATCGGCAAAACATGGGCGAGGGTCCAGAAAACATCTTTTCAGAAACATCGATGGAAAAATCGGCAAACCGCTGCAAACATTAAAAAATACAAAATATATTAATTTTTTCAAAATCTGAAAAATCTGAAAAAATAGAGGAAAAATCAGATCAAATTGCCCAAAGGAAAAATTTACATTTTTTTTCAGGCCGAAAATTCTCACATAGTACATCGTTTGGCTTTTAGCCATTCATGATGTACATGACAACATGTGTGTTTCATGTCTAGGGGTCAAAACTGGGGTATTACAGGGTAACCATTATCACCAGCCAATTTAAATATCATAAGCTAAGCAGCAACATGTGGGGCATATCCCTTACGTCAATGTTGCCTAGGAACTGGAACTAACCCTAACCACTGTTGTATGTGCTGGCTCACAGCAACAAGTGGGGCATATCTCTTGAGTCTTACGTCATAGTTGCCTAAGAATTGGAACTAACCCTAACCACTGTTGCATGTGCTGGCTCACAGCAACAAGTGTGAGCGCAAGCACTAGCATGTTAATTAGTAGAACTTGAACCGTAGTAGTGGTTATATTAGCTACCTGCTTTCATTGACCTGGGAATCCACTGTTGACATGTATTTGGGTTTTTTTACCTATGTCAAAGACCTGGTTTATTGTTTGTTGCTTTCTGGAGGCTTTGTTTCTGGCAGCCTTTTGTTTCCTTTCCTCCTTGTGATTATTTCTTGGCCTCTTGTGCTGAGGGTCATCTTCTAGGGTAAGATTGGAGGCTATTCATGGTCTGATTCCAGGAAAATGGTGATTGATTGAGGGATTTCCCAGTTTTTGACTTGTCCTCTCAACTCAACTAACTTTTTGGGTGCTTAGACTTTTTCCAGGGGGCCATCATTTGGAGCTTCTGGTGGTTAGGAGATGGGGAAGCGATTTCTCCTTCCACTGCATCTGGGCCATCCATGAAGCTTTTCCTGTTATTGGAGGAGGTCCGGTGGGGGCTTAGGAGGTGGGGAAGGGACTTCTCTTTCCAGTGCATCTCGGCCAACTGTGAAATCTTTTTCTGTTATTGGAGGATCAGAGCTGTTGGACCTTTAATCATTTTGACAGAGCCCACAACTTCAAACTTGTTTTAGGAGCTCACTGATTCCCTCTCTCTCTCTCTCTCTCTTATCTTATTGACTCTGAATTTTTTTGGTTGTTGTTTACACTTACAGAATTGGCCCTTGCCTAAATCCTTCCCAGCTTCTCACTGGAGTTTGGGTGCAGAATTAGGTTTGATTCAAATATGAATTTTCTGATAAGGTTTACTATTGTCGACTATATAAATAGAAAATAGAGAAATATCAAATATTCCATTATAATAAATATTGTATTTTTAAAAATAAACATAAATTAGCATATATTAAATAAATTTTTTAAAATATAAAATAAATTAAAATTAACACAACACTACGAGATCAATGCATGTTGAAAAAATCAATGTATAAGTGGATTTTGGAAGAATAACTATTTGTTCACATTTCATTAAATGTCTGAAAATATATTGTTAAAACTTAAATCTGATTGATCAAATCCATATAAATAGAAATTAAAATTAAAGAAAAGATCTAATTATTAAAATTTGTATGTTTAGCAAAAAGAATAACATAAATTAAAAAAATTAAATGATCCACCTAAAGCATAAAATAAATAAAGATATAATATTAAAAATAAGAGAACAAAGTTAAAAATAAAATTAATACATGCTTGAAAAATTTAATGTTGCAAAATAAGTACTCATTCACATTTGATCCCTTTCTTTTAATTATAACTTCAACCGTATTTTATTAAAAAAGGTAAACATCAAATCCATTGAGGTATTTCCCTGTCACCTGTGTGCACTGCAGAGAGATGAGTATTTTACCCTATGGGCCTTACTTCAACCTTGTAAGTTAACAGCTCTTACTCCGAATGTGTCCTGGTTTTCACCCGAACAGAAGTTTGCATGCAGCATGATAATGAATTTTGAGCTACATGCTACAGTTGGGTGGGGTTGGAGGTGGAGAGGTTTGCAAGTATGCTGGCAGTGCATGGCGGAATGAATGGGACTCTGTGGGGCACCTCGCAGAAGGATGAGATTGTGTGATGGAAGGTTCCCATTTTTTTTTTTTGTTAAACTGTTAAACCACTAAATAACAAATACTAAACCCCCGATGCTGTAAAAAATTGATTAAAATTCACCTTTAAATTTGGTTTATGTTTGGATTTGAACTGGTTGGGATCCTTTGAGGTTCAGTGGACCTGAATGAATTTGATTTTTATTTTTTGAGGTTCACCACATTTTGAACCTCAAGGCTTGAATTTGACGAACCCGATGACATAGGCTTAGATACCAGATGTTTCTTTTTGCCTAAATACTAGGCATAGTGCCCATGCTGGTGACAGTAGTTAGACAATGAAGACCAGGTCTTTCACTTTGATTGTATCTACTCACCACACAATCAGGGTATATGCTTGGTAGTTCAAGGTGCTTTACCTTTTTCTCTCACTTTGTATGATGCGGATCAATGTAGATTTATATGCTTCTTCCAGATGGTATGAAGTAGCTTTCTGTTGTCAGAACGATGCTAAGACACAGATTTAGCATTATGGGGTATGTAATGTACAGTGATTATCATTCCATACAGTCACAAATCTCTCATAATTCATGGCTGTAGCTTTCCATAGTCCATTGATACTATGTTTATGGTTGTTCTAGCTGTGGGAGTAACTCTCTAATTTCCTCAACAGGATGGCAATTTGAGCTCTCCCATACTTGATAACCGGAATTCTGCCGCCGAGTGATAACTCAAATAGCATGAAGATTCAAACTCGAGCGGTAGTTCCTGTAGATTGGTCATTCAAACCCCGGATAATTTGGACACCATGAATTTGAATTTCACTCAAAGGCATCCAAACTCCACCCATGCTAAAAAAATAAAACAATAACTACGCGCTTCAACCAACCTGGCAAGTCACCATCGACCTCGTTTATCATTTGTTGCTTTCCTGATGCTTTGTTTCTGGCAGCCTTTTGTTTCCTTTCCTCTTTGTGATTTCTTTTGTCCTTCTGCAACGTGTGATGTAATTTATTGTAATGATCATTCAATGTACAATCTCACAGATTACATCATTTGGCTTTTAGCTGTTCATCATGTACACGTGTTTCTGGTCTGGGGATCAAAACTGGGGTATCACAGGGTAACCATTAACACCAGTCAATTTGGTTATCATAGGCTAAGCAGCAACAGGTGTGGTGTCTATTATGTCAAAGTTTCCCAGGAATTGCAACTAACTCCAACCATTGTTGTGTGCAACTCTCAGGAATGGAGAGAGGTATACCTCATTTTATTTTAGCTGCAAGAACCCTTCCTTCTCTTGACAACTAGAGAGGCGAGTCCAGTTCTTGAAAGTTGAGATCCATCTGCAAGAAGCTTAATGGCCAAACTGCTGGGAAAAGTGGGTGGGAGAAAGAAGGGGAAGTGGAGTTTGTCTTTCCCTCCACTGCTGCCACAGGAGGGATTGGAAACCCTAGATTGAGCTATTTGGGAGAATGTCTTCTTAATTTTGGCACTATGCGTAGAGATTTATCATTATTAATAATTATAAGATGAAACTTTTGTTTTCACTGATAGGGCATTTTTTTTAAATGGTGGATACTGTATTTGTTGATGATATTTAGAAGATTGGTTACAGAAATGCTAAAGAACCATTTAGAATAGTACTTTTAGATAAGACTCACATAAAACATTTCTCATTGTTATATCGATATGGATATCAAGAAGACATGCCAGAAAAGTGTCTTGGCTGGAAATATGCTCTTATCCTTGAGCCTGAGACCAATATTGAACTTTTCATTTTGTGGTTAAATCCTAACTACATCTGAAGTGCTACTGATATTGCATCTGATTTGGATATAGTTTCTTTTGCTTAACTGTACCAGTAACCATTAATTCTTTGTGCAGAATCCTTTCATTTCCTTCATCTTAAAGATGTCAAGACATGGTCTTTATATTATTCCTTCAAATTGGTATTTAGATTATTACATTCACAATGCTCAATTGCTTAATTTGTCTGAACAGATATGTATTAGTTCCACTTATTCTTGCAGATTAGTATCTTGATTATTGCTTTTGTAATGCTTAATTTTGGTTTAGCAGCAATGGATCACTTTTTCATTTTGAAGAATTAACTCCTTCATTTTCATGGCTAATCGTTTTTGTATCTTAACCAAGTAGTCATTCTAAGAAGTTCTCTTAACTTTTCTTATGTCCAGGCCAGTGTCAGTTCAGCCAAATAAAAGGATTAAGCCTGCAGATTTGTCACGTGCGGCACCTCGGATACTACCTTCTCCAAGAAGATATCCTAAAAATGGACCACCTATTCCTTAACATGTAGCAGAGGATGATGAATCTGTTTTCAAGTTAAATTTGCTTGTACAATAGTGGCTTGGGGAGCTTCTTCCACGGCAATTTTGCATGGAATGTCTCATATAAGACTTTTCATAAATGTTTTGTGATTCTTTCAGCATAGTGCCTTCCTATGTTCATGTCTCAAAATAAGCTGAAAGGTCCAGTGCTCAAATTGAGCTGAATGAAATTAAGACCTGTTGTGCCAATTTATGAAGAAATAGAGACAAAAGGAGGGGCTCGCTAAATGACTAGATAAATCTTCTTTTTGTACACTCGCCAGTTTTAAGAAATGGAGATCGTGCTCTGGAAGATTGTATTCAGGGTTTAGACTTGAACGATGAGGAAGTATTTTCTCTTTTCTTAGCATTGTAATGTTAATGAGAATGGAGGTCATTATCACGTTTTCCAAAAATATCAGACAGGTGATTTACTGTCTTTGTTATTTGATGATATGATCTATTGAAGCAGACCAAAATTTAATAGATTATCAATTTAATCATATGAAGAATACCTGCAGTACAATTAATAGTCAAACAGTGAACTTACATGTTTCTTTCTTGTTATTAGCAGGATTTGATATTTGATTATATAAACTAGACTTTAGGGAGCATGCTTCTCCATTTAATAAAGTCTAGGACTTCTGCTAAATTGCTTTATGTGCATGCCATGTTGATTATTAAATCTTTTGGTGGATCCAGAGTCATTTGAAATTGGAGCAGTGGATATCTAGGGTCTTCTCTGGGATTATGCGTCATATTCTGGTTCCTTGCATGCAATCAATCAAACTGTATAGGATTTTGTGGGGCATGTCAGAATATTACTGTCATGTTTGGAAGCTGAGGTAGATTATTTATAGATAACTTTTGATTGCAATCATGTTCCTGGCATTCAGGTGGCTCTAGACCATTCAACTTGCGCTCATGTGGCTAAAACAAATAGATGATCCTTTATGTGGAATGCATAAGATGTACTTTTGAAGCGTTACTTTGTGTAATGCAGTATAGAACTTATGCTAGACAGCTATGTGATGGGAAGGATAATGTGCTCTGCAGAATCTCTCAGGCAGAGATCACTCCGCAAATAGCTTAGCATGCTTTGGCCCATCCAATTGAAGCTTTCTGAATGGTACATCGTTCCATTTTCAATTGTGACAACATTAAACTGTAGACAGTGAGATATATATGTGGCTGGGATTTTATTATCTAGTGAAGGGCATATAAAGTTTATATGGCTCTCATTGAGTGCTTTGGTCTTTATTTTCTCCAATGTGTATGTTTCTCATTATTATTTTGGCTGTCACAGGGTCTTCTAGTTCCTCTGTTCTGCTCTAAAGAATATGTTCGTTACATGGCTGTCTCCAAGGATTGATTCAAAATAATAGAATAGAGTATGCCATTAGTTTATATTAACTTTATCACACTGGTTAACTCAAGTCCACAGAATAATTAACACAGAATCAGGATCAATGATGATGCAAGCTAATCTGCAGACTGTGAATACTCTTTGGTTGAGCATGCTATGGCTCATCCAGTTGCTGCATTTTGAATGGAACAATGTCACTCATCTGTTGGTTTCCAAAAACTGTAGTTTCAGAAAGTATATACAAGGTAGATAACACATCATCTACAAAAACAGTATATAACATTTGTTATGTCTTTCCTTGAATGTTTGGGTTTTACGATTATTAGGTTGCACTATGTTGGATTTTCATTATTGGATGTCTAAAGATTGATTTAAAAAATATGCGGTTGCATAGCGTGTCCTTGGCAGACTTCAAAATATTAGAATGGGGTGGATCACTAACTTGTAATAGTGTTGGTTACTGGTTGGAAAGGCTGTAAAAGGTGCATAAGTACCGAAATGCTGATGTTTTCGGTTTATTTTTTAAAACAGAATCGTTTTTTCCAACTCAAGTTCATGTTTTGTCAAATGTACCTGAGTTATTGTCTGTTTTTGAGTTTAAACATATTCGAGTTTGTATCGGTTTAAAAATATTCAAGTGTATCAGTTAAAAATATTTGAATGTTTGCTCGGGAAGGTTGTTAAGAGGGGGAGTAGATATTTGAGTGTAACATCCTTTTTGGCACGTTGTAATTGAGTATTATGTTTAGCATGCCAGATGTAAATACTCACATCACAGAGCTCTGGAAAATCATCTAAAACTATTCTAGCGGGCACTGCAATTTATAATTGGTTATACCATCCTCTACCTGGTAGTGTAGACAGTAGTGGGTTTATTCTTGTTTATGCACTAGCAATGTTTCCAACCAAATGAAATACTCTACAGCTACACAAGGAGAAGCAAAGATTGCATGGGTGTCGTGTGGTAGCTCCAGAAAGCTGTGTATATGCTGGGTTTACATAAGTAATCTGAACCAAGTCTCTGATAGTAGGACATGTTTCTCAATTAATATATGCCAATGAACTTGTCGTCACTCTGCATTGACTTAACCAACTCTGGTATAGCTTGCAATGTGGATCCAGGGAAGATCATCATGTTAAAATCTGAGTTACATGGGGATGTCGTTCCCAATTAAGCAACTCTGGTATAGCTTGCAATGTGAATCCAGGGAAGATCATCATGTTAAAACCTGTGTTACATGGGGATGTGGTACTCCGTTGGGGCTCTTCCCAAACGCTCCTTTTCTGAGGGAAACAAACAGAAATTCAAATGGGAACACTCCTTTCAGAAAGGGGGACGTTCCTTCCCCAAATCAGATGCTCCAATGTCCTTTTGACAAAAAAATGTCATTAAAAACAGAATCAAGTGACTATATAGAGTTAAAATTTAACCTACGCTACTCCACTTTATTGTGAAGAAATCCTACTCTGAGAGTTATAAAGACCCAACAAAAATTGCAACCTTGGAAGCCGTTAGAACGAAAGGAGGGAGATGCCACTATTTTCGTTTTATATCATTTTGTCTCTAATGCCTTATTTAAACTATTAGAAGCCGTTTGCTTTGAGGCATGTAAAATAGGTTGTTTGGTGTCGCATATGGATCTCTTATGAAACAATTACCACGCGGGGAATGCTGGGAATAATTAAACTGGGTCATTGAGATGCACTACAATGGGTAATGGTTAATACCATCTGTCAGGTTTTTAGGTAAATTCATTATTTACCATTGATTGGATGAACACGATAAAGACTTAATAGTTGTTTGAAATATTAAAGTAGACCATCTTGTCCATAGGGGAGGACAAATTGGTCCAAATTGTAATCATTCACCATTCATTGAATGACCAAGATAAAGACCACTAAATATTTGTGAGATATATAGAGAGACCATGTTCTCCCCAAGTGAGGACAAACTAGTTCAATTTGTCGTTGTTATTGCATCCAAGTCTGTGCGGGTGACTAATATGGGGCATTTCTTCAGGTATTTTTGGATTCCTTGTGGATCACATTGTTTAAATCTAGCTACCTAACACATTTGTAAGACAACTTGGGTACATCAAATGATAACTCAAGCAAGAAAAATGGTCAAATTCGTTTTTAATCATTGGGGCATTTTCAGAAAATACAATATTAGATTTGGCACCCATCAAATTGCATTGCAGATGGAGGTAGAAGAATAACTTGCATTAAGGTCATTTGTTTGTGTTGAATAGTGGATTAGTAGGTAAGAAGAATTATATGGTGAAATGGTAGAGAATAGTTGGTCACATTTAGAGGAAAATTGTATTTATTTGTCAACATGTAAGAATCTAGACGATGATTGATTTTGATAATTTATGCTTGGGTTTTGTATGTGAGAGCATGGATAGGTAAAAATCACACGTAGAGGAAAATTGTATCTATTTGTCAACATGTAAGGATTTAGGATCTAGACAATGATTGATTGTGATGCTTTGTGCATGGGTTTTCTATGTGAGAGCATGGATATGCAAAATGAATATAGTAGCAACATATATTAATGATGAATCACAATATTGATTACAACGAGACAACATGAATACATGAAAGTTGTTGCATAGGCCTTCACATGTTGCAGTTTTGTACCCGGAAACAAACTATTTTTAAGCCAAGAGGTATCCCTCTTGGCGCAATGATAGATACAGTGATAGTCCCCAATCATATCTGAATCAATTTGATAGTTTCCTTTAAAGACATGACACGCCTTGCATGAAAATCATCATAGCTTAGTGGTAGTTGCTCCATGTGTGAGATGTGAGATGAACAAAAATTTTAGGCAGGGTGTTAAGTTAGTCAAGTAGTGTAGGTTTTTTTGAGTTTTGATGTTTCTTTTAAATACTTGCACTTTTCCTTTTAAAAAAACAAAGTAGGTAATATGTGAGAGGAGTTTGGAGCATGTTGGAAATACTTGGGGGGTGGGGGATGAACCATTATATTTTTTTACAATTGTTATTTTGTACTAGTTAAGATTACTTAGTAAAACTAGAACACACAATGTATAACAAAAGAATAATTTTATTAATAAGAATGATAGGGACTCCAATCCTCTTCTACAACAATCCAAGTTCCATTTTGTACAATAACTCTTAACCCTAGATGAAGACACCAATCTTCAATTACAAACTAGGCTCTAACCTGTACTACACCAAGCTCCAACTTGGTATATTTGAAGACTCCAATCCTCTCCAACAATTTAAGCTACGATTTGGTTTTCGACAAGGCTTCAACCTTGTGTGAGGACTTCTATCCTCTAGGACTCCAACCCTTTTTCAAGAGTTTTCTTCTACAATGTCATTGCTCCAACAATTGCCTTACAATTACCTACAAGATCAACTTCAACAAATGCCTCAAATAGTATTCACAATACTTCAGGGGCTAGTGCATCAACGTCAACTCTAGCAAGCCTAGTTTGTGTTTCCAAGACTCTTCATGTTTGCATAAACAATCTTCTTCAAAGTTATTCCATGAGCACTTCAATAATGATCCAATTGATATTATTCAACAAGACTACACGAAGGTCATCTACTCTAGGTCTGTTCCAACAAATCTTCAAAGATGCTTCTAGATACTTCTAAGTTTTGTCTGCTTCAAAGATGTTTGCTATGCAATGGTCTTTACAACATGTTGCTTTATCAAGAGGTCTTAAGACAATACCTAAAAAATGATCCAACAAACTTTTTAAAGGTGATCTTCCAATATAACTCCAAGCTTTGTTACAACAACATCAACAACTCTTCAATTAAGCTTCAAGAAGGTCTACAACAATGGTCAAGGAATACATCCAAAATAGTTTTCAAAAATGTCTATAATGAGACATCTAATTTCACTTCAAAGTCTGGCATTTATGAACTGCTCCAACTTTACTTCACAAGTATTGCTACAGGTTTGCCTTCAAACACTGCTCCAATGATGACTAAAGAATGCCCAAGCTAGGCTTGATATGTGCACTTAAGAAAGGTGAAACCAATTGATCCAAGGAAGAATAAAAACCATACTAATCACAGGTCCGAATTACTCACCAATTTGAGGTTTGATCAGTCACCAATCCCAAGCCCGAGTTATCAATAAACCACAGGGCCGAGGCTTTGTTTTATGATGTTTCAGGGCTAATCCGAGCCGCGATAAGTGGGTCAGAGGACTAATCTGTAATGTTATCAAAACACTATGATAACTTGAAGTTGGACAAGGGTTTGCTCCTATAGTGTGATGAAGTTTTGTACTAGCCCAAGGACAGAGTAGGTAGGGGTCCAAACTTTTGAAAAAGATCCAAAAAATATAGATCCTTTTGTTCTAAAACACTCTAGAAATCACACGTAAAAGACTCACAAAAACCCAAGAAATCTTTAGCTCCCTAACTTCTTTGGTTCACGAGTTGTGAACCCTATGTTTTTGCCTCAGATGCAAGTTTCTTTTTGTCTCCTTGGTTGAGTTTAATGGCCAAAATGAAGAAGTCCAACTTATATTTATAGTGGTTTGAACTTGAACTAAACAAACACGTCTTTTTAAATAGCAGCCGACATAATCATACATTGTTACGCCCTATATGTTAATTGAAATTTGTCTAGCAATTGATTTGTGCATTAATTCAAATTTGTTTGGGGCCGTAGTCTTCATTATCAATGGTTTCTGTATTTGGTTTGACAACCATCAAGCTATTACTATTATCCTTCATTGAATTTGAAACACAATCAATCTGATTCAGGGATTTCCCTAGATTGGCAAATATGTTTCAAAGAGATTGCTAAATATGTTTACAATCATCCTTTTATTGTGACAAGATAGGGCTACTAGTAGGACAACCAAACAAGTAGCTCATTTTACAATATTCCTCATAGGCAGATATTTGTTTTCTTCTATAATGAAATGGAGCACAACTAATGGGCCATCGATAACACCAACGACAACATCTCAACAGAGCAAACATGAGTCAATATAGGGAAGCATTGTCAATTGATAATGGTAGACTTGACTAGCATTCATGCAATTCACATTTGTGGATGAAATTTTTGGAGGGTAAGACATCTAGTTGAAGTGGATTACAATATGTCTCCTAGTATAATTTTTGAAACGGATCAACATATTCTTTGGAACATTTTGCATATTAGGAAGCTTTTGTAATATCTCAAATTTTCTCCTTGAAAAAATTGTTATTAAATTTGTTCTAAACTATGCTTGGATATTTTATTTTTCTACTATACTGACCACTACGAGGTATATATACCGTGGTGTTGTGTACAATGTATTTTTTTTTTATAACTTTTTTAGTTAATAAAATGATGATGATCAAGAGCAGTAGACATGAGCCCCTATAAGGACTAGCGGCTACGATACGACAAGTAGGGAAAGATATGGAAGTGAGGAATTTTTTTTTATATTTTTTGTATCTTACCTACCTTATCAACTTCACTTTATTTAAACTATGAGTAGCATAGAAAACCAAATCCTAGAATTAATCCATGACTAATCCTTATCAAGGTGTCTCCCCTACATTTTTGGCACAAGTATAGGGGGGATTTCTTGTTAGGGAGGAAATTTGAGATTCTTATTTCCATAAGGAAGTCTAAAGGTTTGATTATGGAATAGAAAATTGGATACTTATTTAAGAATATTAAATCAAATATCTATGTATCGCGATTCCTTATCTAAAAGTTTGTTATATATATGATTTTTAATTTTTAATAAATGGGGTGTGTTACAAATTGGTATCAGACATAGATTATAACACTTAGGGTTGTATGAGCTCAAAGGAAAATAAATGATAAAGACATTATTGTTGTATTTTTGTTTAAATAAAAGTCTAAAACCTTAACTTACCTTCTCCTCATAGAGAGATAAAGTAACATCGTAGGAGTTTCGCCACAATACCATGAATTCAAGACCCATGAAAGAGTTGTGGAGACTCCTCTAGACATGGTAGAGACTATGGGAAGTTTAAGAATGGAGCTTAAGTTGCAAAGGAGATAATGAAAATATATTTAAAACCAACGTTGCTTTGTTACATAGCTTGATTGAAATGCGGAAAAACATACAACAAGTATCAAGTAATGTTGGTAAAAACTCTTCAAGGAAGAGATTTCATAGTGAAAAGGCTCAAGCCCCCAATGATGATATTGATATATCATCAAATGCTTCAAGTCAGAAAACAATTACTTCCAATGGATCTACCAGCAATGAATCCAAATCTTCTTCTAGGCATATAAAGAGGAGAATTTCTAAAGATCCCTTACAAGCGGAGGTTCGAAAGATCTAACCACTTGGTGAGGAAGCTAAAGCTTGGCTTTTGGGAATGAAGTATTTCTAGGTACACAACTATACTAGAAACATGAAAAGAAGTATTTTAGCTTTACAATTGAAAATAAGTCTTAGAAAAGGACATAAATGAAAAGGGTAAGTGAGATGATAGAAGACTACCTATGGAACAACTCCTTTTCACCCCCTTAAGGAATTCTCGGGTTGTGGCAGGTGTTACCTATTTGTTTGACTTGATCTCCAAGGTCTATTATGAATACGGGGTTAAAACAAATTTATTTTTGCAAGTATGCAAAATTTAATTTTGATACCACAAGAGTGTCCAACTCGTCGAGAGCTTTTCAACAATATAAAATTCATCTTAATTCAAGTCCCAAATCGAAAGTTATGCTTGTTAGAAGTTTTGGCTTCTCAAACGAGGCCATGTCATCCAATATCCACGTGGTACCCACGTGACCTCCACTAGGCCTTGGTGGCACTCCCAAGTCACTCATGTGGAGCCCATAATGCCTTACTCAACAGGGAACTAGGTCCACGTCATGTGTGAGCATCCACTCCCTTAGATGCTTGCCTACTGCAAGGTAACTAGTTACAAAAAACCTGACGGTCATGAGTTACAAAAAACCACAACCAGATCGACCTAACTCCCATCGCTTGTCGCCTATTTCAAAGTTAAACAACTTGCAAAGGTCATTGCGGTGGTGGTGATCTGAGGACAAGGTTCCACTCTAGAAACGCTGCCAGGTCAACCTACTCCTCTTTAACTGCTCGTCTTCACAAGGGTTATAGAGACACTAGGCTTCACGACCGCGAATGGTGGCTGAACAATACAATTCCAAGGATCGAAACCATGGCCGTATTGACCATACCTCGCTACTAGTTCATTTACAAGGGAGTTAAAGCACAAGGCACTGACAATGAGTAGTGGCTGGTCTCCCCAACACAACGCTTTGTGGCATACTAAGTTCCCAACGCGATAGTGGAGGATCCATTGCCAAGCTAAGATGCAATGATAGGAAAGTTAATGGTAAGTTACTACTCGCGATATGATGCCACTCTGTTAGTTTGGTTTGAGCACCCATGTCTAACTTTGTAGCTTCGAAATCCAACTCTGTAGAGACACTATCGTTTGGTTAAACATAACTGGGGAATCTAAATGACCAATTAGTGAAAGGGGGAACACCCAACTGCTCAAGAAGACCTACAATACCAAACCCATTGTTCCAGAACCATTATGATCATATAAGATAAAGGAAACATTGAACATAGTCTATCATATTCATCGTAATCATAACCGAATCAACACTATAAAATCATTTATCAATTTCATGACATATAGAACATCATAGTTAACATGTGCATAATAAAGGTCTGTATCAGTCAGGAAGACAATAACATCATGCATATTCATGAAATCATTTTAGACATGTACATTCATAAATCATTACATTTCATAGCTCAATATAAAGCTACATTAAACTTACCTGATTATGCTAAGATGACTGACAACTAAAGGAGGGAATTCCACTCTCCACCCAAACATAAGCCAACTAGACTGCAACACAACGCTTTGTGGCATACTAAGTTCCCAACGCGATAGTGGAGGATCCATTGCCAAGCTAAGATGCAATGATAGGAAAGTTAATGGTAAGTTACTACTCGCGATATGATGCCACTCTGTTAGTTTGGTTTGAGCACCCATGTCTAACTTTGTAGCTTCGAAATCCAACTCTGTAGAGACACTATCGTTTGGTTAAACATAACTGGGGAATCTAAATGACCAATTAGTGAAAGGGGGAACACCCAACTGCTCAAGAAGACCTACAATACCAAACCCATTGTTCCAGAACCATTATGATCATATAAGATAAAGGAAACATTGAACATAGTCTATCATATTCATCGTAATCATAACCGAATCAACACTATAAAATCATTTATCAATTTCATGACATATAGAACATCATAGTTAACATGTGCATAATAAAGGTCTGTATCAGTCAGGAAGACAATAACATCATGCATATTCATGAAATCATTTTAGACATGTACATTCATAAATCATTACATTTCATAGCTCAATATAAAGCTACATTAAACTTACCTGATTATGCTAAGATGACTGACAACTAAAGGAGGGAATTCCACTCTCCACCCAAACATAAGCCAACTAGACTGCAACTTTCTTGTAACTGAACATCCTTGAGTTGGATCCAAAGTTTGAGGGAATGCTTGCAAAGGGGATATTCACAGCAAAGCTTAGTATACACTCAAGAGATGGAGTCCATTGCCTAGGTGTTTTCTCAACTGCTATCTAACAATAAGCACCACAATGACCCACTTCTCTGAGTTCAATCACAGGCTTCACCCAAGGTCTAGGTGGGGTATTGCTCAGTCCAGGAGGTTGAATCCACAACCTAGGTAGTCTATCAGTTGAATTTTTATAGCAAGCACCACATGGGTCTGTAGTCCACTATCCAGGTGGTTAATAACTCTCCAACAAGAAACACAATGACTCAGATTGCCTTGTCCAGGTAGTTCACAACTATACAACAAGCACCACAATGACTCAGATTGCCTTGTCCAGGTAGTTCACAACTATACAACAAGCACCATAGTAATTTGGTCATCCACTGAGCCTCCCATTGACCACATACAAACAATCTAGTGGCCTCAAACAAAATTCATAAGGATCACACACAAAGTTCAGGTGGGGCATTGCTCAACCTAAGAGTTAGAATCCATTGTCCAGGTGGTTTGTCAATTTCCCTCTAGCTATAAGCACCACAATGATTCAGTCATCCACTGAGCCTACCACTTACAAATCAGGATTAGACACATAGTCTAGTGGCCTAAAAAAAACAATGCAGGGGATAACACTCTAAGTCTCTAAGCACAAGGATCAGTCACAAACTCCATCTCTGCTCCATGTCCAACTTCTAGGGAGTTCTCACTCTAGCCATGTTCTACTTTTGTGGTGTCCTCCTCTGCAATGATGTTCTTTTCTTTTTGACAATGACCTCTGATAATCTTCCCCATTCTCCTTCTATTGCATTTCCTGTTGACTCCCTGTCTTTCTTATCAAGGCCCTGATTCCCTAGCCTTGATTCACGAGGGGGATGGGGATGGACGAAATCCTCTGCCTATAGTCCAATCCCATCTCTTCAAATTTTTTTGACAAGGTGTTGCGAATTTAATGTAGCTTGGTATGGGTTGCAAAAAATCAAGGCAACTGTTTATGGGCTTTCTCACGACATGCAACTACCCTCCCCTCAAACTGTGAATTTGTGTATCCCTCCATTCATGTTAGTCATTCAATTTACATTCACTCTTTAAATGTTCACAAAGTTTTGCTCCAGCTAGCTGTGGCTCGCACAGTAGTAGTACATTGTTATATTTACACATGGGGGTGTGGAAAAATGGCTATTATAGACTCCACCCCCTTAGGGAACACTGTCCTCGGTGTTCTATAAAAAAAATACCAAGCTTTATATTTATTGCTCTTATATTCATTTATACATTAAATAAAAATGGGTAGAGTTCCCTCGTTTGATCTGCCATCTCCCATGGTGCTTCATTTGGTCGAACGTACTTCCATTGCACCCTGCCTGCTTTATTACTCAATTCCAAAGTGGAACCTATCTTCAGTCTAGGATGCACAATGGTTTTGGTTGGAATTCTCCCTCAGATTCCACTTGTATCATAGATAATCAAAGACAAGATTAGTGTCAAGTACATAATTTTTAAGCAAAGAAGTGTGAAATACATTGTGTGGTTTCAAGGTAGGTGGTAAGGCTAGTCTTTAAGCCACTGATCTCACTCTTTCCAAACTCTGAAACGGTCCACAAAATTTGGGTGCTAACTTAGCACAATACCCCACTTTCAGTGTTCCCTTCCTTGGTCCGATGCGGAGATACACATGCTCTCCCACTTGGAACTCTATGTGCATTCTCTACTGATCTGCATAGCTCTTTTGTCTATCTTGGGTTGCCTTCAATTTTTACCTGATATTGAGCACTTCTTGTTCCATTTCTTTTAGTATGTCAGGTCCAAGAACCATTATATTCACTGGTCATCCTAGTTAATAGGAGTGTTACATTTTTGGCCATAAAATACATCAAAAGGACTAATCTTCAGTGTCTCTTTGTTGCAGAAAGACACGAGTATGCAAAATACTTATATGTATGTAAGTGTATAAATTTTATTTATTATTAAATGAAAAATGATTGATGATTACATGCCTTCATGATGGTGTGCCTAAATAGGCATTCACTGGTCACAAAGATTTGATTTCTCATGTCTATTGACTTTTCCCTTCATAACTAAAATTTTTTGTTAATTTTCGTTTTATTAATTTATTATTTATTTATCTATTATTGTCTATTATTTATTTATTTAATATAATTATTTTATTTAGGAGATTCTTTGTCCTCAAAGCAAGGGTAATTATGGGTATTGTTGTCAGAATTTTTCTGTTTCCATGATGAATCTTCTTTTGGAAGTTTTTTCCATTTAATGAAGTATTCCTTACTATTTTTGGAACTTCTCTCTCATAGCAAGAATACCTTCAGTTTCTAAAACGATTATTCCTTCATCATCAACTTCAATTATTTTGTTTGAATTGATTGATTTCATCTTAGCATTTTTCAAGACACGATACATTATACACATTATGGATTTGACAATATCTGGTAATTTCAATCCATAAGCCACTTCACTAATTTTTTTGATTGTTTGGAAAGGCCCATAAAATTTTGGAGCCAACTTGTTATTTCCTTGTTGCTTCAGTGATAATTTGCTTCTAGGGTTGAAGTCTTACAAATACCCAATTGCCTTCTTCAAATTCTCTCTCTGAACGGTGCTGATCTGCTTATTGTTTCATCCGATTTCTAGATGTTGCTAAATTTTCTTTTAATATTTTTATGATCTTTTGATTTTCTTCTAGTTGATTCTTTAATGCTTGAACCTTATAGTCACTCATTGTGAAGTCCTTACGTTTTGGAGGTTCATATCCATATAGGGCCTAAAAATGGGTCATTTCACTGATGTATGGTAGGTGGAATTGTACCGCCATTAGGCTAGATGTAACCATTGAGATCATTTATTTTGCTTATATGTTACAAAACAATGAAGATACATTTCCAAAACTTTATTTACTATTTCTGTATGTCCATCTGTCTGCGGATGATAAGTTGAACTCATGTTAAGAAATATTCCAACCTAGTTACGAAATCCTTCCAAAAATTTTCTTTAAATTTCACGTCTCTATCGCCGACGATGACCTTTGGGAGGCCATGTAATTCATAGATGTTTTTGCAAAATATTTCTATATTTTTTTTGTTTAGTCTGTCTTCTTAACTTCCATGAAATGTGCGTATTTGGTTAGTCTATCCACTACAACAAATATTTTGTTCTTTCCGTCAGACATAGGCAATTGTTTGATGAAATCTATCGAGATTTCCTCCCATATTTGATTTGGGATATGTAAGGGGTGAAGTAATATTGGGGTTAGGACGTTTTTATTTTTATTTCTTTGACAAACATCATATTCAGTGACAAATTTTTGAATCTCTTTACTCATCCCTTTCCAATATAATGATTGACGAGTATTATATTATGCTTTGAAGAATCCAACATTTCTTGCTACCAACGAACTATGTGGTTCCCTTAGGACCTTTATTTTAAATTTGGAGGATTGGATTATATATATTCTACTTTCATACAAGAGTATATCATTTTTCCATTCAAATTTTGGATTTTGATCAACATTTTCGATTATAAAATAAGAGTCTCGATCCTTGGCATATTTATTTTGAATCTAATCTAACCAGTCATGAACTACTACCATTGCTGCATGCTGTTATGTCTTCATCTTTTTATGAATGTGTGTTAACAAGTACATTATCCTTCCCTTTTTATGCAATATTTCCATGTCAAACGTGGAGAGTTTCTCCATCCATTTATGTTGTTTTGTTAATAAAGTATTTTGCTATAACAATAATTGAACACTGTTGTGATTTGTACGAATTGAGAACTTGCTTCCAAAGAGGTATTGACACCATTTATACAATGCATATATTATAGAAAGAATTTCTTTACGAGAAGTAGACTTCAAACTTTCCATTTTGTTGAGGTTTCGACTTAGAAACGATATTGGGTGGTTGTCCTGCATTAATATTGCTCCAGTTTCAAACCTTGAAGCATCACATTCTATCACAAGGGGCTTGGAAAATTTGGGGTTTCTAGTATTACTTCTTTTAATGTCTCAAAACGCTCTTATGCTTTGCTATCCATTGAAAAGCATTTTCCTTTAACAAATTTGTCAAGGGTGCAATTTAGTGCACATAGTTTTCGACAAATCTTCTATAATATCTTGTTAATCCCCAAAACCCTCTTAGTTTCAATGTATTTCTTGGTTTTGTCCACTCTTTGATTATATTGATTTTAGTGGGGTCTACCTAGACTTCTTTAGATATGATGCGACCGAGGTATTCAACTTCCTTTTTACCAAAATACAGTTTGAAAAGTTTGCATAAAACTGCTTCTTTTCTAGTAAGGAAAGTACTTCCTCCAGGTGCTTAAGGTGCTCCTTCCAAGTTTTCTTGCAGATAAGGATATCATTAAAGAAAACTAATAGAAAATTTCATAAGTATGGATGGAAAATCTCATTCATAGTTGCTTGGAATGTAGTTGGGGAATTTTTTAATCCAAATGGCATCACCCTGAATTCATAATGTCCTTTGAGTTTTGAACACAACCTTCTTGATACCTTCTAACCATACTCGTATCTAATAATAACATGACCTTAGATCTAATTTTGAGAAGTACTCTGTGCAGTGGAATTCGTCTAACAACTCATCTTGAACAGGATGATTTTTTTTTCCTTATAATTATTTTGTTTAACTCTTGATAGTCTATACATAGTCTAAAAGAGCCATTCTTCTTTTGAACCAATACCATTGGAGTTGTAGACGAGCTTCTTCTTTTTGTAATAACTCCACATTTTAGCAAATCTTGAATTAGCCTCTCTATCTCTGTTTTGTGATGATGAGGATAGTGGTATGGTTTGATATTGATGAGCGCCACATCTGGTTTAACTTCTATATTGTGTTATATCTTCCTTCTGGTGGAATCTACACAAACAATTCTTGAAATGCTTTATTATACTTTTGAACTAGGGATGCAATCTCTAGTTGTGGTGATTGAACTACGTTTGTAGTTAATAATTCTAATTGTCGACATTGTGTGATATATATTGGTGCTCCTTTTCGAATAATTTCTTTCATTTGTTGTGCAAATACAATTTGAGTAGGAGTTGGTTGGAATCCAAATACTTTATATCTTCTACCAACCCATTTGAACTTAATGAATTGCTTCTGATGATTTGCAGAGTATTCTCCCAATGTTTGCAACGATTTTCACCGAAAACCACATCTACTCCGAGGGGTACTATGTAGAAACTAGACTCCAATTCATAATCGTTTAATTGTAATTTAGCCTTGTGACATTTTCCAAATCCATCTATTCTTTTGTCGTTTGAAACCATGACTCTTATATCTGCTACTGGGTACACAAATAGATTTAGTTTCTTTGCAACATTTACATCTATAAAATTATGAGTGCTTCTTGTTTCTATTAACACAATAACAATCTCTTTTTTTATGTTCTCTTAATTTTAGGGTTTGTGGTTGCACTATTCCAATGATTGTAGCAAGAGAAATCCTAAGCATGACTTCTTCTTTTAGTTCTATGTTTGGGGTTTCAATTTCCCTGTTAGCCTCTTCATCTAAGTCACTGCTCGCTGAGTCTTCCTCTTGTCATGCTTTACAAGTGTAGAGTTTTTGTGTGTTTCATTTATGACCTGTTGCATATTTGTCTCCACATTTCCATCATTTTCCTTCCTTATTCTTATCTGAATTTGGGTAGTGGTTACCTTCTTATCGTAATTGGGGTGGTATATACTTGTTAGATTTCTCTGAGAAATTTTTACTTGATTTTTCTTTCAAATACTTGCTTGATTTCTCAGCACCTGTGAGTTGATGTCTTATTGAATCCGTTTTTTTGTTCAATAAGCCTTTCCGCATGTCTAACATATTCAATAATGTTTGTCTTGTACAATTTTAATTCAGCGCGAATATAGTCCTTTAGTCCACATATATACATTTTAAGTAATTGTTCTTCAATGAGTCCTCTTTGCGTGTATCTAATACTTCCCATTCATGGGTATAGTCGCTTACAGTCCCCTTCTGCTTAAGATGTACAAATTTGTTGCAGACATCATCTTATTCTTGTTAATCTAGGTTGTCATTGATGTCAATATGGAAATATTCTGGACAGTAAACAATGATGTGAAGCCAAGTAGAGCAGATCAATGAAGCAACAGGAGTATGTCAACATGGCAATATTCTAGGATAGTAAATGACGATATGAAGCCAAGGAGAAGTAGAGCAGATCTGTGAAGAAACAGGAGCAAGAAGCCATGAGGAGAAACCAGAGAAAAGCCAAGATAGTCAAGCCATTGGAGAGAATATCGGAAGTCATAGAAGCTATTAGACTAGAGCTATCAAACCAGAGAAGAGGTATTGGAGCGTTATCAGAAGCCACAGGAAAGCCAAGTTAGTGTAAGAGCGGGAGATTGAGGAGGAGCCATATCAGGAGTATCACATGTAATATATGCCAAAGAAGAACTGCAGAGTATCAGAGGAGTTAACAGAGAAGCCATATCAGACCGGAGAAGAGCGGAAAGTCAAGGGAGATGAGATGATTAGGTTTTGAGTGAGAAGCGAGAGGTTGAGTGTTAGAGGGGATTTGAGACAGAGGTCAATTTATTGTTGTAATTGAGCCGAGAGGGCAAGAATCGTGCCTGGTGTGGACTCTCGTTACTCTGTGTATCTGCGTTCAACAGTTAACTGGGTATTTCTTTGTATTCCCACTGAAAAACATAAATCTCAGTGCTTAACGCTTTTATTCACAAATCATGATTATCTTGTGATTAAGTGTTAATCTCGTGGTTAAACGATTAAGCGCTTTATTTAAGTGATTGATTAATGCACGTGGTTATATTCCAAAAAGCGGGTTTGTAATAGTGGCAGTGGTTATCGGGTGGACGCTAGGCAGTAAGCGGTATTTAGAGGAGCTCCCCTGATTCCATTAACCAAGTGACACGTAGCACTCAGGTGGAGAGAGAAAACCACCTTTTTGGGTGGTTATTTCCCTTGCAAGTGGCTCACCCGAAATGCATGTAGGCCGTTGGATCTAGCGCGGGTTGATCGACGACGAAGGATCAACGGATGGTTTTGGGTTGATCGGGTTAAGTCGGGACCGTTAGATCTAGAGAGAAGAGATCTACGGTGCAACAAGCTTCCGATGGATTGTGTTGATCAGACCGAGTGTTGATCGTCGGATCTAATATAGAAGAAATCGACGGTGCGGAACGAGGACCACTATTACAACACACCCTAATGTTATATCGCGTCCGCCGTGTCGGAAGTTATGTATCACAAGTTATAAAGGGATGGTACACTATAAACTGTGATTGTGATATATATATATATATATATATATATATATATATATATATATATATACGGACCCGACAGGTATATTAACTTCTGTTTATTGTTATATCGCATCCGTCGCATATCGCAAGTCGTGAAGAACTGTAACTATGTCAAAATGCCGATTGCGATATACTACGCGGACCCGATAGCTCCATAAAATATACCTTTATGTAATATCGCGTCCGGGTATCGGGGAAGTCACACAAATCATAAGGGTTGTCGCTGTCGGACCACTGATTGTGATTGAGATAGTGACGTGGCATGTGGGACCTCTCGACAGAGGAAGCCATGGACTGGGAAGCCGAAGAATCAAGCGAGCGTAGATGGACAAGTGAGCGCAGAGGAAGCTAAAGCGACCGGAGGAGGGAAGCCAAAAGGTCGAGCGAGCACAGAGGAAGTGGAAGTTCAAGCGAGCGAAAGGGAAGCCAAAGGTCAGGCGTATCAGTATAAGAAAATAGAGAATTGCCTTTATGAGTGGTTGTTGGCGAACTGGAAGAAAGAAGGAAGCTGACGGTCCAGCAGGATAGAAAGAGGCTGAAGGTCCAGCAGGACAGAAGGAAGATGAAGGTCTAGCCGGACAGGAGGCAGTCGAAGGACGAGCAACTCTGTTGATCGTGTTACCCTGTGAAAGACTCAGACCTGTGATGAATTAATTAGGTACATAATGCATTCTGAAGAACAATTCTGTGATATAATAAATAAAGTTTTATTTGACATCGTTTGAAGGGAGCAGTGGCTAGCAGTGGCATTGAAGCATATGTGATTTTGTTTTTGGGAAGTAAGAGAACAATGAGAAGCAGTCACGCCTGAAGCATTTACTGTGACTGGTAGAACAGAGGCTTGAAACAGAGAGTTGGTTCTCATGCAGAGCTTAGTACAACTAATAGTAGACTCACTAAAGCTGTGTGGAGACATTATCAGAGATCATGATGGCTATTTGATATCATCATGAGATAACTTTTGCAGACTCTATGTGGACAGTATGAAGAGTTGTAAAGACTTCTTCATATGAAGACTGGTTGCCATTGATGCTGTAGCATGGAGACTACAGTGAAGCTGTAAACAGATAGAATTCAGTAAAGAAGAGTTTTGGGAGCAGAGAATCACTATCAAACATGCCTTGACAAGATTGGGTCGGAGCCCTTGGGGTTGGAGCCTCAGAAGTGGAAGGATTGGTGTCCTTGGGGTTGGTGCCTCAGAAGTGGAAGGATTGGTGTCCTTGGAGTTGGTACTCCTATATCCAAGGTTGGTGCCTTGACAGCAGAGGGTTGGAGCCCTTGAGGTTGGTGCCTCAGAACTGGAAGGATTGGTGTCCTGGGAGTTGGTGCTTCTAAGTCCAAGGTTGGTGCCTTGAAAAAACAGAGTTGGTGCTCTGGAGGTTGGAGCCTCACAAAAGTCCAAGTTGGTGCTTGGCAACAGATTGGAACCATATATATATTGTATCTATTTTATTGCAAAGATTATATTAATAAAAGCATTTATTCTTGTTGTTCATCTTGTGTTTTGAATATAAATGTTTTAACTGGTAAAATAACAGTTGAAAAGAAACACTGATTCACCCCCTGCCCCCCTCTCAGTATTTCCAACACTTCTTCATCGTAGAATTTTTTTAGCAAGGCATCCACGAAAATATTCCAATAAAAGGAATGGGCGTTGCATTTTTCGGACCACCATTGGAACTAGTCATATGCTTCTCCTTCCAAATTGCGAGATGTTGTCATGATTTTATCATGTTCACCTAATGGTGGGTTTGATTCAAAAATTCCTTCCATTTTATTAACCCAAACAATGACTCCCCTATGGATGTTACCATTGTACTTGGGTAGCTCCATTTCAATTCGTTGATATTCCTTTCCTGGAAATTTTGTATGGTAATGACTACCTGAGAAGTATATTTGCAGAATCTCATGATTTGGGGGTCTTCTCTATTTTGAGATTTGGGACTTCGTATTGGTTCTTGAGCGTTTAACGGATTTACAAAAAATGAATTCACCCTTCCTACTAGCTGGTCATTTCTTTCCTCTCGTTCGTTAAGCCTAAGAGCAGCTTCATGTTTGTCTTCCTCTCTTAATTTTAAGAAGGCTCGCCAATGATAATCAAAATATCTGCTTTCTTGGTTCTGCATTCCTTGCAACATTTTTTCAATATTGTTTATTTTATTGATATCTGCTGCTAATTGCTTCTAAGTTTCAATTATCTCCCATTGTCCTTCTTTTAACTTTGCTTGCGTCTTTTCGATGTTGTTGAGACATTGATGTACAATATCGAGTTCTTCTCGGTATTTATTTACATCTGCTTCATTATTATTCCCCATCATGGATCTGGTTTTTTTACTGGCAATTTTTTTTAATAATTACTTATATATATTATTGTTAATTTATAATATTATTACTTTATAACTATAATTAAACTATAATAAAATTAACTATATAATAAAATTATATTTATATTATTATATCTACAAGATGAGGGTGGGGGACAGGTCGGGCGTGGTGACAGACATTGGCTGCAGTTTGTCGGTTAGGACAACAAATAAGAAAAGTGTCTGAGTAGCGACGATGGTCAGAAAAACAACACACTGGTCAATGAGGTCATGACATCGACCTATAGGTTATGAAATAGAAGGCACTTCAGTAGGGGAGTGGTTGCATCGGTACACCACGATGGTTTAGACAGTGAATGACATAGACTCTGTAGAGGTAGACCAAAAAGAGGATAAGGACATGGATTGACTTGGAGTTGCGACGGAACAATGATTGTGCAATTGCAGTATATCAGATGAGAGGAAACACAAGGGTAACGAAAGATAAGGGATGAACACAAGCATAATAGTTAACGAGCAGAACATGGCATTGGTAGGAAACACACAAACAATGAATGACAGAAACTTTGCAGCAATAGACCAATGTGAGGATAAGGGCACAAATTGACTTAAAGTCACAACAGAACAATGACTATGCGGTTGCAGGTAGAGGGGCGACTGCTCTGATACCATCAATGTAGAAAGAAATAGGTATAAAAAATACTTATATGCATGTAAGTATATAAGTTTGATTCTGCACATGACGTGCATGTTAAGACAGCGGGGGTGGTTGGCTTTCGTACTCCCAGCCGCGATCGAGTCCTGCGGCGGCCCCTCGCTGGGCGATTTCGAACGACTACACCGTATTCTGCTGGCTTAGGCCATTGAATCTGCTGGCTTCGGCCATTAATCTGCTGGCTTTGGCCATATTCTGCTGGCTTCGGCTGTATTGTAAAAAAATATCTGTAGGCTTCGGCCATATGTGGATTTCCCTCTGAAAAAAGAAAGTATATAAGTTTGATTTATTATTGATTTCAAAATGATTGATGATTAGATTCCTTAGTGACGGTGTGCCTAAATAGGCATTGATTGGTCATGAAGGTTTGATTGGTCATGTCTATTGATTTTTACTTTCATAACTAATAATTTTTATTAATGTTTATTTTATTAATTAACTAATTAATTAATTATTAATGTTTATTAATTAATTTATTCATAACACTCTTGATACTTGTCATTGTATGCAAAATCAATTAATGGTAGGAATTCTTACCACTCCTTGGTTGATGCATGACATACATCCTCAACATGTCCTCCAAAACTTGATTTAACCTTTCCATTTGACCATTTGTCTAAGGGTGATATACTGTACTAAAATATAAACGAGTCCCAAAGCTAGCAAACAATGCCTTCCAAAAATTAGAAGTGAACTTGGCATCCCAATTTGAAATGATCTTCGTAGGCATGCCATGTAGTCTAAATATTTATTTCATGAAAATCTGAGCTTTGCCAATGGATTTGTGGGTGGACTTGAACACTATAAATTGGGCTACCTTACTTAACTTGGCCACTATCACTATAATGGCATCATGATGTTTTGATGTCTTAGGAAATCTTGTAATGAAGTCCATATATATGACTTCCCATTTCCACTTAGGGATTGAGATTGGGTTGCAACAATCATGCTAGGTGCTTGCACTCTACCTTAACTTGTTGGCATTCTAGGCACATGACAATGTATTCAACAATCTCATTCTTCATTCCTGGTCAATAATATGATTCCTTTATGGCTGATATCATTTTATGATAACTAGAACGACATGAATAAGGTCTCCTGTGAAACTCATTCATTATGAGCTTCTTCAAGTCGGTTACACTAGGCACATATGATCTATCTTTGAACAACTCACCATCATCAATGAGCTTGTAATTCTTGCTCATTATTCCCTCTAGTTCTTGCTGTAATCATTCCTTCACACGCTAGAAATGATCATCATGTATCAATGCCTCTTTTACCCTTTCCTTCATGTCAAACCCACTAACATCGTCCAAGTGCCCTATTTGTAGACTTCTACTGAGTGCATTTCCTACTCTGTTTTCCTTACCCTTAATATGCTTGATCTCAAAATCAAACTCACTAATTAGGGCTAACAATTTGGTTTGTCTTGCATTTAATTTGGGTTGATCAAACAAGTATCTCAGTCCTCCATGATTTAACATCAATATAAATATTGTTCCAAGCAAGTAATGTCTTCACATCTTTCGGGCATAAACAATTACTGCTAGCTCCAAGTCACGAGTGACATAATTCTTCTCATACTTGTTTAGTTTTCTTGATATATAACAAACTACATGTCCTTGAAGTAGGATTCCACCTAGTCCTTCCTCACAGGTACATGTGTATACCAAGAAGTCCTTTTCTAGATATGCTATCCTCAAAATAGGTGCACGTGTGAGCAATTTCTTGAGCTCTTCATAGCTAGCTACGCACTTTGATGTCCATTGAAATTTAACTCCTTTCATTTGTAAGGCTATGATTGGATGCCCAACTTTTGAAAAATATTGAAAGAACCACTCGTAATATCCAACCAATCCTATGAAGGAGCTAACCTCCATGACATTTCAGGGAGTGGGCCACTCCATTATGGCCTTAATCTTTTCAGGATCTACGACTACTCCTTCCCTTGAAATGACATCTTGCAAAGATTAAACTTATGATAGGAAGAAATCACACTTGTCGAGTTTGGCCTACAAATTGTGTTCCCTTAGCAATTGCAACACTGATTTAAAATTCTTTTCATGTTCTTCCCCAATTTTGAGTAAACCAGGGTGTCATCCACACCAGGCAATACAAACTTGTCCAAATACAGGTTGTGGACATTTTTCATTAGGAACATAAATGTGGTCTGGGAATTTTTGAGCCCACTTGGCACCACCACAAATTTCTAGTGTCCATATATTGTCCTAAACATGGGCTTGTGGATGTCTTCATAAAAAAATCGAATGTGATGATAACCATATCTCAAATATATTTTAGTGAACACTGCAACTCCTCTCAGCTGATTGAATATGTCATCAATTTTGGGAAGCAGGTACTTGTTTTTCACTGTAGATTATTTAATTGCTAGTAATCAATGCACAACTACATTGTGCCATCCCGTTGTTGGAATATTCAATAATACCGATAGGGGGGTGAATCAATATTAACAAATTGTAACTTCATAAACTTGTAAACACATCCACAAATATAAAGCAAAACACATAAATATACATAGGTTAGAGATTTTACGCGAAATCCCAAAGCGTGAGAAAGCCATCAAATGCTTATATATATATATATATATATATATATATTGAAAAAACTTAGCCCTTCAGAATTGCTCTTATGTCCTTCACACGCACTCATATTAGGGGAATTTTGAGGTCCAAAATGGGCGTTCTAAGGAAATAATAAAATAATAGCTAAACCAATAAAATAGTATTTATGAATTTGCAATTCACTTTTTGCACCACAATCCATCTAACTATAGTTAAATTTAATTGAAAAGTTGTACCAAAATAAAATTAATAAAAAAATTGTATTGATGTGACTATAAATAAGAATGAACTTTTCAAGAAAAAATCATTATCATTGAACAAATAATGCATTTGTCCTTTATACTTAAAATATATTATAAATATAATTTCATAAATTATTAATTGTATAATATACTATTAATTAAAATTTATATTATTTAAATTATACAATTAAATTATATAATAACATGTAATTAATATAAACTATTAATTAACATGTAATTAATTAATATACTATATAAAAGTATTTTTTTTTTTTAAATTTATTTATTTATTTATTATTATTGTTATTATTTTTTTTTTCAGCAAGAAAAAAGCTAATATATTGCATTATGAAAAATATACATAGAAATGTTAAACATACTATATATGATGGAGATATACAAGTAGAACCTGTATATCTAAATACCGAACATTATATGTGAATTGTGGTAACCAGAAACATATGAAAACCGACTGATTTTTCAACATCTTCAGAGCATAGCTTTGATATGAGGGTACTGTTAAACAAAATACATGAAATAGCAAACTAACGGCAGAGGTCATCCAGGATAAAATGCAAAAGAAAGGTCGTAGGAACATACCAGACTTGTGGACAAAAGAAAAAAAGAGTCATATACCCGGCATTTGAAAATCCAAAATCTGATAGGAAGTGGTATCCACAGTGATGTACATCGTCCATTTGCCATGCTGAGAATGTAGACCTTGTTTCGATAATGCATCCGCAACAGTGTTTTTGCCCCTATCAATATGTTCAATGGAATAGTCGGGTCTGTTGTGCCATATAGACATAACCCTTTCCAGCCATCCTGAAAGATTATAGTTCTTGATGGCATTTTTGGATCGGACATGGTCTATGATCATCTTTGAGTCTCCATAAATTTTCAGACCCTGCAAGTTGAGAAAATCAGATAAGGAAAGAAGGCCTGCAAGAGCCATAACCTCCGCCTTATTGTTTGTACCAGTCCCACCATTCCAATAAATTTCATATTGTTGTCCAACAACAGGGATAATTAAGACCCCGCAAGCACAAACACCCTGCTGTGCAACACCATCAAAGTAGGCACGAGGGATACCCAATGGATCCATGGATGGAACTTTCCCCAATATTCTGATCCAAGAGTGTTTTTGAGAGTCCAGAGAATTGTGCATATTCAGTATGGAGTCAAAAACTGATTGATGGCATTCCATTCTAGAGTGAAAAATACAAGCATTGCGCCACTTCCAAATTGCCCAGATGACTAACAATGGAATAGGTCTCATGTCACTATTCATATCACTCCAGCATGTGAAAGCTTCATCAATAGAGGGGAAGGAGATTCTGTTTAGCCCAAAATGTGCTGCCACATTCTGCCAGATAAACTGAGATTGCTTACAGAGAATGAACAAATGGAGATTATTTTCCGCATCAGCCTTACATAGGGGACACCTGGACGGCCCATACCACTGTCTCTTCTGGAGATTTTCCCAAGTAAGGTTCTTGTTATGATAAACCAACCAAGCAAAAAGAATGATCCTGAGGGGACAACGAGTTTTCCAGAATGAAGCAGGGAAGATGTGATTGCACTGATCAGTTCCTAATTGAATAAGAAGCTGGTAAATGTGCTTGACATATATATTAGTACTGCCTCCAAGACCCTTCCATATTAAGTAATCCTCTTCCCTAGATCAGTAGATGCCTCTATCCCGCAAGTTTATTACAATCCCATTCCATTGTTGAGCTAATGTGTTCCTAAGACCCAAGTCGTCAGCAGATTTCCATATCGGTATGGCTCCTTCCCATCTGAGTATGACTTTATCCCAATAAAATATACCCCTATTGTGCAGAGCCCCAATCAGACGTGGGGAAAAATGGATCCTATCAGTCCCACCAGCAAATTCATCCGAGCCAATAATAATGTTCTTACCAGACTGGAATTTCCAGATCAGATTTTTTAAGAAGAACTGTTGAATCTTCCTGAAACTTCTCCAGATGGCCGAACCCCTAGGAGATCCAATGTATCCCATTCGGAACCAGAAAGAAATAGCTTTGTTTTCCATATACTTCGATCTTATAACATTACTCCATATGGAATCCCCCATGACAGCTTTCCACATAGATTTACATAACAAAGCCTTTCGAAACAAATTTAAGTCCATTATGCCCCATCCCCCATGCTTTTTGGGCGGGCCAACATTTCAAGTTTCGCCAAATGGAATTTTTTCTGGTCCTTGAGTCCGCCCCAAATAAAGAAGGCAGTCATCCTGTTGAGCCTGCTGATAATGGAAGCTGGAATGAGGAAAAGATGTGCCCAATATACCATTATCTGAGCTAGAACCGCCTGAGTCAAAATCATCCTGCCACCAATGGTCAAGCATTTGTATTGCCATCCTGAAATTTTCTTATAAAAATGCTCAGGTAACCAAGACCAATCATTAGCTGAATAACCAACAGATTTCAGGTTAAAGCCAAGGTATTTCAATCCTTGATTGATCGGATATACTTTTATCTTGAAAAGTTGAGAGATAAATATGATAAGGTCCCCATGTATATTCTCAACATGAAATGAAGATTTATCTTCGTTTACAGACATCTCGGATGCTTTTTGAAAACAATTCAAAATTTTATGTAATCGAATCCAAGTCTCCCTACAAAGCAGTGCCGATAAAAGTATATCATCTACAAAAAAATTGTGTGATATGGATATCCCCCTGCAAATAGGGAGAGGTCTGCTCCCTTTATGTGAAGGCTCAAAGAATCCATGACCAGAATAAAGAGCAGAGGGGACAAAGAGCAACCTTGCCGCAAACCCCTAGCCGCCTTGAAAAAGGGAGATGGAATACCATTGACAAGGATAGAAAAATTTACATCAACCACACATGCCATAATCCAATTTATACATTGTCCATCAAGCCCAATCTTAAATAGCAGGCACCTTAAGAACCCCCAGTCGACACAATCATAAGCTTTTTTAAGGTCAACTTTTAATATTGCCGCCTCAGACTTTTTTATATGCATGGAATGTAGGCATTCTTGTGTGAGAGCTACCGCCTCCAAAATATTACGATCTTTTAGGAAACCCTGTTGTTCGGGGGATATATGGATAGATAAAGTATTTCTCAGCCTAACAACAATAATCTTGGAAATGATCTTATACAGAACATTGCACAAGGAAATCGGCCTAAAGTCCATAAAAGAGTTAGGCACTCTTTTTTTTGGAATCAATGCGATATATGTTGATGTTAATTCTCTGCATATATGACCTTTAGTCCTGGATTCCTCCACCATGTTAAGGAGTTCGCATTTGAATAAATCAAAGAAATGGATGAAAAAATCAATAGACCAGCCGTCCGGGCCAGGACATTTATCTTTTTGGAAAGATTTCATTGTAGCCAGCAATTCCTCCTCAGAGACCGCAGAAAATAGAGCACTGTTCCGATCTTCATCAAACATAGTAGGATATGGGTCTATTCCCCACAAAATATCCTCAATATCTGAGCCAATGTCCCTACTGTAAGCCTTTCTGAAATATTTTACTGCAGCATCCGAGATCTGGTCCTGTGTAGAACAAGTGTAGTCATCCTCATCCTTAATGCTCCAAATAGAATTAACTTCTCTGCGCATATTAGCATATCTATGAAAAAAATTTGTATTTTTATCACCCTCCTTGAGCCAAATAGCTCGACTTTTAAGGCGCCAGGTGGCTTCTACCTCTGATAGAATTTTTTGCTTCTTTTTTTCCAAAGCCCAAATTTGGGAGCGGATAGCCTGAGAGATAGTGGAACCATTAAAGTGGGCTGATAATATGTCCAATTTCTTTTGAATGTCCCGCAGGGTGGCTCTATTTGACATAACTTTTTCCTTTTGCCACCTTTTTACTCCCTCCCTTAGAGAAGCCAATCTGTCCAAGAAAGGTCGGGATCCAGCCTGACCTGTCCGAGATATTGTTTGCCACGATTCTTGAATGTGCTTGTTAAATAGGTCATCTTTAAGCCATGTGCGGTTAAATTTAAAGGGATATCCACGTCTGTGCCCAGATCTTATCCAATGAATGGAGATAGGTCTATGATCTGAGATGAATGATGGTATGATCTTTACCATCGGCATCCCAAATCTATCAATCAAAGATTCATGAAGAAGAAATCTGTCCAATCTCTTAGCAAGGAAAGCCTCGTTTATCCTTCCATTATCCCAAGTAGGGCCGAAATTAGATGGCTGGACATCCACATAGTTTTGTTGAATGATGGCATCCTGAATGTGACAACCAACAGAGTCACGTTTTCTTCCATTTCCCCATATTTCATCGCTGCTAAGAGTACAATTTAGGTCCCCACCGATAACTAGGGAGTTTAATTCAAGAATTTTTGAAGAAAGAAATTGGTCCCAGAAAGGGATGCGATCTTTGTAAGGAGCATATATATTTAGAATATGGACAGGCATTGAAGAGCCACGAAAATAGGCAAGGAGAAAAATGCCTGAAAAACATTTGAAAGCCACCACTTTAATCCATTTTGGATCCCATATGACTGCCAGGCCCCCGGATAATCCATTCGCATTTGTGGCCACCATATGCCAAGTTGGAAACATACGTCTGAAGTATGTAATAGATTGAAAGCATCCTTGAAGCATCCTTTCGATGAACATCAGGGATCTTGGAGTAGGCCCAAAATTCTTGGATATAAAAGTAAAATAATATAATATAATAAATGTAATATATTATTTTATGTATTAATTTATAAACTGGTTACAATTGTCTTAAAATTGTGTAAGAGTTTATCAAATAATTTATACAAATTAAAGATTTAATTTTTGTTTGGGACGTAATAACTTGAAATTAAGCAGAATTTGTAAGATCAATTTATTAAAAAAACCATAAATCATACAAAACTAATATATTTTTTTTCTTTAATTTTAACATGATTTTATTGTTATTAATATTATACTAGTATTATTCATAGATTTGATTTATCCTAAAATTACAAGGTCACATTTTTATTTATTTTGATTTTACATGTATAGATATTAACTTATAATTAATTTGAAACTGTAATATTAAATAAAATGAGATGAATATATAATTTAAAAATATATATATGAAAATATACAAATATAATATTTATTGAAAAAGTGTGTAAAGACATGAAGTTTGTATAGAGATATGCATTGTTTCTTTCAAAAAATATGAAAAGACAATAATAATATTTTATTCAAAAATTGTGAAATGACTTTTATTATAAGTACTTTATTTTATGACTCTAAATGTACTTGAAGCACTACCATGGTTAACCATGAGATTTTATCCACCATTGAGAATGTGACAAATAAGTACCTTTAACTTAAGCAGTGCCACCTCAACCATTGGGGATGATGTCATCCCTAAAATGTGATTTGTTCTCATAAAGTGAATTTTGATTGTACATTTTCCTTAGGAGACTCATTTTAGACCTCAAAATTCCCCTAATGGTTTTCCAAGCATGAACTTCTTAGCAAAAAAATTTCCCTCAACAAATGATCCTTGAACTTGGTCTTCTTATCAACAGAACTTGGCCTCAATATGCCCTAAATGGCTAAAAATTGGACTTCAATGCACCTAAACTTAGTCCTCAAGCAATTAGAACTCAACTTCTAGAATTTTTCCTCCTCCACAAGGTTCGAACTCCTCAACAAAGAATAATGTTAGGTATTCAAAAAAGACTTCAAACTCGCCTTCAAACACACCTGATTTTGGCCCTCAAAATAAGCTTGAGTTCTTCCTTGTTTGTACCAGAACTTTGGTACTGAAATTTATCCTCAATAGGGATTGGTCACTGCTCTCAAGACAGGCTTGAAAGTAAGCCTTCCACACTAGAATTCAACCCTCTACACACATCTAAAATTCAACCTTCAAAGGGGACACAATTCGACCCTTAAGAATAGGTTTGCAAGCAATCTTCTAACCAGGAATGGAAACCTTTGAAAAGTGTGCCAAAAATCCTTCCAAAATAAGCCAAAAAACCTTTCTTAAATAAGCCAAAAAACCTTTCCCAAATAAGCCAAAAACCCTTCAAAAATGTGCAAAAAATCCTTCCCCAGAAAGTCTTTCCAAATAAGCTCCTCTTCACTTCTAGTTCATGAGGTATGAACCTTAAAACTCCTTTTCTTTGCTTGCTTGAATATATACGAACTTGCTTAAGTGAGTGAACAAAAATGCTCCTTCTTGCGCCTATTTATAGTGCATTCAAGGTCTAGACTAAGTTGACTTGTCCACTAGCTAGACTGGCTTGTGCAACTGGTAGAATGTATAGTGAATATTCGAAAAATCATTTCTCGTCAACCATGACAAGTTAGAGGGAGTGCCATATACCATTAGAAAGGCCTCAAAATAGTATTTTCAACCATATATGTTATGCTTCTATTTGTTCTAGGTAAATGGAGTAAAAATACATTCAAAAATATGTTATTCAAATGGGGCATCAAAAATCCAAAACAGTATTTCTTAATATGTTGAAAGAAGTCGTCATTGACATGAAATGATGTCCAAGAAAAAGAGAATTTGATGCCCTTTCTTTGAATTCATTTTTACTCCATTTACCTAGCTCAAATGGAAGCATAAAATAGATGGTTGGAAAGTATATTTTGAGACGCTTCCAATAATATGTGGTACTCCCTCTGACTCCTCACGGGTGAGAAGATATGAATTTTTGAAGCTTATTAATTATGTTACCTTTGACAAGTTAGCCCCAACTAGTGACAAGTTTTCCCCACATTGAAAATTAATATAAGCATGAGGAGGAGGCATTTTAATAATTCGCTCAAGGAAAATTAAGATCTTTTTAAACAAGTGAAGAAAATAAGGGTTTTTGGGGTTCATATTGTTGAGAAATCTAGGGCAACATACAATTGAGTATTCTTAACAAGATTTCCCTTATACCTTGACAAGTTCTTGTGATTATTTTAGTTCTTTATTATTACTATTATGTTCCTTTACATTGTCAAGACAAATTCCAAGAAAGAAGATCACAAAGACACCAAAGATAGGCACACAACCAGGGCAAAACCCCTAAGAAGGGGAAAACCTAGTCAAACTCTTCCACTATAGATTTAAATCAAGATGAGACAACCAATACCACTTGAATAAGACAAAAACCCTTCTCCATCCACCAAGTCGACCTCCTTATGACAACATAAATTTGCTTCAGTTAGAATCTTCAACCTTTACTGCAACACTGTTTCCTTGATCCTGCAATTCGCATAGGTGGCAAAGTAACTAAAACATTTGCTAGGAAAATTCACTCTTTTATTTAAACATTGTCATTCTTTGCTTCCCTTTAAAACCTCCTTTTCACAATTCAAACTGCAGCGTTTTTCACACTTCAAATTTAAGATAAACTTCATGAATTGAATGACTCAAACAGGTTGAGTATGGTTGCTATATTTATAGTGGTTGGACTCTGACTTTTGAGGTTGACATGATGAGATTGAGTCCGACTTATGAGGAAGCCGAATTGGTGGAGGATAGACACATCAAATATTTTTTCTTGACCTTAAGGAGCCCAAGAAGGGTCTTTTACAAAAACGACTTTGACTTTGACTCAACAAAAATCCTAGAAGCCTTCGTTGTGAGGGTCGACCTATTGACCATTGACCCAAGCATGAAACCCATGCTTTAATAAGTCAATTTCTTTTATAATATATATATTTTTTCTTTCTTTTGACAAATACATTACAATATGACTCAAATACAATTATGAAGACCGACACTAGTTACATTCTTCAACACCTCCTCTTAACTAGGGAGGTATTCATAATTACATATATAAAGTTACATGGAATATCTCAAAATGACATGCTCTATGAAGAGTTCACAACACACGCAATGTTACAAGTTAGATACACGACTAGGGTACTCTAATGGGGTGGGACTAAGGTGTAATCAAGTTATAGTCTCTTTAGGTACCATCAATATTTTAAGCTCTAACACCAACCTAGGGATCTAGGTGTTTTGAGAATTTTTAGTGCTAGGAAATTCCACAGTAGCCATTTTTGTGTCGACATTTCGAGCTTACAACAAGACTCATCATCAGGACAAATTCCTATAGAGAAGAGCGAGAAGGAAGGGAATAAATATGGGATGGAAGAAAATCAAATGGGAATGAACCGACCAACAAAACAAAAATAATTATTTATAATTTTATAATTTTATTAAATTATTATAAGTTTTGATAGTTAAAATAAGGATGAAAGTTAACAATAAGTTAATTATTATTTTTTATTGTTAATAATTAATAATAAAGTTAATTATAATTATTCATTATTTTTAGAATTAATTACTATTATTATTAGTATTAATTACTTAATTAATACTAATAATGAAGCTAATTAATAGTAATAATAATGTTAATAATTATTATTATTAATCTTCTAAGTTAATAATTATTATTGTAAATATCCTAAGTTCATAATAATAATTATTAATAAAGTTAATAATAATAATAATTATTATTTGTATTAATTATTAATAATATTAATATAATAATTTATTACCAAAATGAGATTAGGGTTAATTATTTTATTTTATTTTATATGATATGATAATAAGTCAGTGATAGAATGACAGAAAAAGGAGAAGGGGGATGTAGTGAGAAAATTCAGAGAGGAAAGAATAGGGCAGAGAGGGGGAAGAGGGAAGATCAACAAAGGGTTAAAGTGCATAAGGGAACAAGGGAGAGAGGTTAAATTAAGATGGCAAGGCTAGGGTACTTGAGTGAGGTGTTGGCATTGAGGTTGTGTTGCATGTGCATTGATGATGTAGGTGTTGTGTTATAACGTTTGATGGTTCGCATTGATGTCACCTGCGCATATGTTTGCAGTTGGTTTGAGTGGTTGCTGGTATCTTTGGATTGTGTTTATGTGCAGGTGTTATGATTATGATGCTTGTGATTATGTTCCTAGTGATTATGTTGCTTGGTTAACATGTTAGTTGCAGGGTGCTGCAGATGCTATGTGTGTGGAATAGTGATTACCATGGTACAAGTGTTCGTGATATTGTCATAACTATGGTATTGACCGGGATATTACCATGGTACAGGGGTCCATGGTATTAACATAACCATGGTATTTACCCAAGGTATTGGTCGAAGCTTGTTGAGGATATTTTGATTTATATTCTTGTGAATATTTTGAGTGAGGGTGTTGATTGATTGTTGGTTTGAGAGTGAGAGTGTTCTATCTAGTCTGTTGTATATTTGTAGCTATGTTGAATGGAGTACATATATCAATTTATCATTTTTGGAATAAGATCAATGTAGTTGTTGGGTTGCTCGTGTGGAGCAGGTTTGAGAGCCCAATTTGAAAATGCATGAAACGTGGCTTGCATGGAGGTATTGAAGGCGTTAGGCTTCATTATAGACAATGTGTATATAAGGTGGGTGCCTTCTAGCAGATAGATCAGAACGGGAAGCAGATTTCTCCATAGTCCAGTGGTGTTGGGCGAGGCTCTTTGGTTGTGGTGGCTTCCAACGAATGGTTATTTGTAGAGTTGTTAGAGAAGAGACTTTCCAATTGATTGTCTTAGTAGTCAAGTCTTCAAGCTAATGGGCAATATCTCCTCTATGTAATAATTTGTTCAACATAATAGAATTTTGAGCAGTAGTAGCGACAGGTGGTTTTTTTCCATGGAGGCGGTTTCACACCAGAAAATTTTTGTGTTCTTTTGCGTGAATGTTTTGATGTTATTCATGGTGTTTCTATGAGTTGATTTTATGCTGGTTTCATATACTAATTTATGGGTTACTGATTTGTTCGTTTTGATGAAAAGTTTTTAAAAGATAAATATATCCCATCACTACTGATTTACTCCCCCTCTCAATAGTGAGTTCAATTTTAACAATTGGTATCAGAGCAAGGTTCTCTCAGTGAAGCTTGATCATTTGAGGGAAGGTCGTCGGACCATGGAAAAAAACAAGAGGAAACAATCTCAGAAGAAGAAGTGCTGCAAACAAGTAAAGACCGCTACAAAATCTGGAGAGAACCTCTTCTACTAGTGAAAGGTATGGCAAACAACATTTTCAATCATGAACATTTTATTTATCATTGCCAATCTAGTGATGATGATTTTGGGGTTATTGAAGAAGTTGATAATCAGAGTTTTGAAGTTGATTCCTCAAGAGATGAGGAAGGTGTTTTTCCAGTGCAGGAATATGAGGATAATGAACTTAAAATATTAGTGACCCTTGAGGTCGAAAACAAATCTCAAGCAAGGTTAATTGAAAAGATGATGGCTAAAAATAAAGATTTGAAGAAATTGCTCCAAATTCTTGAGGAAAGAGAGTTTGTTCTCAAAGAAGAAAATTCTGATCTAAAAACCTAGTTAGACAAGACAAGGAAGATTAAAAAATAGATTGAAAACCAGTTAAAAGAACAGATCAGAAATTGCAGAAAATTTGAAGAAAGCAGATCAAGCCAAAAAGGGAAAATGAGGCAAAAATTGAAAAATCTAAAGCAGAAATTTGCAGCAGTTTTGAAAGAATTCACCATCAAGAACAAAAGCCAAAGGATGTGTTAAAAAAAAGTATGAGAAACATGAGAGGTTTTAACTATTAGAAATTTGGTCATATTTCAACAAATTGTAGGAGCATCCAACAGAAGAAGCAAAATCTCATAAATTCAGGAGGAGCTCCTCCCAGCAAGGAACTTATTATCAACAAAGGGTGTAAGTCCCTCTCTTAAATTCATTCCTGTGATTGAATATTAGCCTGGTGAGTCTGAGCACAGAGTTCCAGGTTTTTCGTGCAAAAGTCAAGGTTGAATCTCTTGTGGACCTGCAATAAGAATGAGAAAGTTAGTAAAAGAAGGAAGTTGATTCTTAAATGACAGCCAAATATCAGAGATAAGTAATAAATTGAAGTTTTTCTATGTAATTGTTAGCTGCAAAGAATTCGCAGGAGGAGGTCGAAGTTATAGTTTTTGCATTTTATCAAATCGTGATTTTTAAAAAGGAAAAATAAATGCTAATAGAAATATGAAAACATTTTGGTGTTTTCTACCCAAGTTCATTGCAGAAGTGATTGCCAACAATTTGATTCCCAACGCATATGCTATCTGACTTGGCATGCAAGTTTATTATAATGATAATCCTACGAGCTGTACCTTGATTTGGCCTCATGAGACTAAGTATAACGTATTTTTCGATCGGGTTATGAAATAATTTGCATGGAACAAAATATATTATAAATAAAAGGTTGCAATGCATGGTGTTTGAAGTCTTCTCACATCATGTGAACTCAATAATTATCGATCGAATTTTTGCTAATAGAATACCACTAGCATACCACTAGCATAGATCTACATTAAGTATAGATTTAACATGCGCTGAGAGAGATCAAATTTCTTCATGTGCAAACTTCTTTAGAATGCAAAATACAATGTGTTATAAAGCTTCTATTTCCTTTTCGTTTGAAGCCTTGGCATAGATCCAAACCCCAATTTGCAAAAAGATTGCGTTGGAGTTATTTAACGACCTTTGGATTAGAAATTGACATACCTTTCGGTGATCCAACCTCAAAGCTAGGATTTTTTGCCAAATTTTTAAAACCCATCTTCAAAAAAGTGAAGAGACGATTGATGGGATCTACAGGAATAAGACGCGTTCCACGAGTTGGATATATAGACAAGAGTGAACTTAATGACCGGATACAAAATAAATTACTAAGTGAGACTACCCCTATGGGTAGTGCAAATGATTCATACGAAGTTAATGATCAATTTGGATATGAAACCCAAACAATTAATGTGAAAGATCAAGATGATTGGACGACCACAATGAAAGAGCGGATCGAATCTATCGCGATCATAAATAGCTCTCCTATAACTGGAATGTCTCTGGTGGATTCAGAGATTCATACCGGATCGAAGGGAAGTTTTAACCTATTTTTCATTGTTTAATTTGTATTTTTGAAATATATATCAAAATATTTTACATTACATGTACATCCAAACATTTTATCACACAAATTAAAATGGTTTATTTTATTATTAATACATTTTTAAGTATATGTCAATATTAATTCGTATTAAAATATTTTATGATAACCCACATTGAATATTTTTGTATACAACATTAAAATATTTTATTTTAACAATTGTTTTATATATATATATGTATATAAAGTTCATATGGACATAAATTAGTTAAATCGATTTTCAAATAGTTTATTTAAATGTTTTTGAAAAGTAAGATTTAAATATCATACAATATATTCGTTTTACAGAATATTCATTTTTATTTATTTATTATAACAAACATTTTTATTTTCGATTTAGAACATAATTTTTATTTTAAAGGGAAATGGATGGACGGACAAATGTACACATCCCCTCATACTGGGTTGTAGAATGAGCCTCTCGGCTCAATCAACAAATTACTTTGGTCCGATTGGGCTTTGTAAAGTCTTTATTATTTAATGTTGGTTTGGACTTGATCAAATAAGTTGTTTTGGGCAGTTTGAAGATATGCACATGCATAATGACCATTGGTGCAATCCATGGAAATCACCCCTTGTAAATAGTGCATTAATGTCTTGGTCATTTCAAAAATGAGTTTAAGTTCGTTGATTTGGTCTAATCATAAATGTTAGTTGATCTAGTCTGCACATTATGTAATGGAAGTAAGTGTGAAAGGTGCATTTTGGTCTTCAAAGCAGTAGTTTGATTTGGTCAAAAAAGAAATCAAGAGATTTAACTATTTTAATTGGGAGTTGTCTTTAGTGAGATTTTTTGGAAGCTTTTTTGGTGGGTTTTTCCAGTTTAATTTCTCTAAAATCCATAGGAATTTATTGAAATCACAAGCTTGATGGGTAACCCTTGCACAATCGAAGTGCCTTAGGGGTTTTTCAGAGTGCTGAATCCATATATACAGTCAAAAAACCAGTTTAAATAACAAAAATCAATATTCCACTTCAATTTTTTCTACCAGATTTCGGCACCGGAAAGTCCAAAAAGTCGCACTAAAGACAACTCTTTTTAATTGTGGACACATTGATGGGTTTGTTATGGGGGCATGATTTTTTAGTTGATTGATAAATGGGTCACATCTTGATTAAAAAAGATAGTATGAATCGATTCAATTTGTAAGTAGTGGGATCTGCTATTGTTATTAAACTTATTGAGTCAGGATTTGAGAATTCGGTCCTAAGGTCTCAACAAGAACATGATCTTACTCAACAAGAAGATGTAGAGAGAGTAAATACGAAGCAAAAATTAGAGTGGCACAAAATAGATGTGTTTATGGCAAAAGCTTGTGCATGGGTGGCTTTCTTTCTTTCTTTTCTTGGATCTCCTTTTCAAGTTCCACTAAATGCTTGTTGTTATTTGGGGATATAGAGGCAGTAGAGTTCTAAGGGGATTTGATCCGTGGATGTTGGAGAAGGGGAGAGCTCGAGAGATCTATTTGTTTTTTGGTTTATGTGAGTTGTCAGTGTTTTGTTTGTAATGCACATATATAGTGAATGACAAGGTAAGATCACATTGAAAAATTTGGCATTTATACTTATCATGGTGAAGGGTGAATTTTATGGTGATTTCGATGACAATTTCATAGTAGTAGTATTTTAATGAAAAATTATGCATCCACCTCCGGAATGCGTAGGATCACTAAAGAATAATGTTCTTTTTAAATGGGCGAAGTGCAAGTGGCAGTACCTGATACAACTCCCTCAAGAGCTATATCCAAGGTCAAACACCACTCAATCTATGTATTTGTTAGGGATTAAAGTGGGAGTGATATTTTGAAGTAGACATGGTTTTTTTTTTTTTTTTTTTTTTTTGTCTTGGAGTCATTTTGCCTCATTGTCGACAACAGGGTTGGAATTTGGATTTCTCTTTACCCGTCACACAATTTTTTTTGGCATTTTGGGTCCTTATGCTTCCTTTCAAGAAACATTATGTTTAAATTTTTTCCCTTCAAGAGTGATGTTCTCATAATAAATTAACCCTTCACCAATAAAGGTTTGATTAAAAAATTACCCTTCAATAACATAATTAAATGACCAAAATGACTATAACACACAAATGACTTGTTAAATCTTGAATTTTGGTTTGAAATTGCATGAAACACTCACAATAAAATATTTGGAATGTGAAATCAAATGTCGTTGACCTGAACATGCCATAGCATTTGTTTATTTGAGATATGACTAAAGAGATCTTATCAGACATATAAGACCCCACCATTCCCAACAAACAGGGTGCCAACCACAAACCTAGTGCAATAACGTGGGAATTACCTTACATGCTCTCGGGAAGATGACCAACATAACAAAACTATTGAATGTTATCAATAAAAACTCAAAAGTAGATTAATCTATATGGTTTATGTCATGATTAAGATAATCTAATATTATTGAATTTAAATGCATCTTGAGAAGCATAATGGGATGAAATATATGCCACAATACCAAAATGATCAAATCCAAATGCATCACATCTTTTACTACATTTTCTAAAAGGTTGGTAAGATATGGGCATTTTTAAACCTTGATGACATTTTTCATGTGCCATCAACCTATAACAATAACATATGAAATTTTTTTCAAATGATATCTTCAATTTCTTCTTACAACAGTCATCATCCATGTAACTATTCATGCCGATATTCCACATTTCATCAATACACAAAGAACATTAAAATTTCATATCAAAAATATAAATATAGTAGAGGACAACAAACGTTATATCAAAAATATAAATATAGTAGAGGACAAAAAAAGTTATATATATATATATATATAAACTTTGTGCAAAGTAAAAAATCATATAACTTAATAATTCTCACCTGTCAAAAAGTCTTCTTTCCTTTGCAGCTTGCCAAATCTCATAAACTCGTTCCCATTCCACCTCTGCTGTGTTAGGACCTATTAATGATATGCACATCAATGCATCAAGTGTGTTAATTGATAGTCTTGTTCTCCTTATATATTTGATCATATTTTTCTTAAGGAACCCTCGTTCACATGTGACAATGCTTGCTCGTATGCAAGCATTGCTTGCCATAATTTTAGCATATTTAGAGACCTAGAGTGCCAATATTTTGTTTGAGAAAATACTTTCCATGCATATTTCATTGGGAATCTTTCTCCATTCAACTAAACCACATCAATAAATTGATATAATTCTCTTTTACAAGATGTAATATCAAATGTTGGCACATTTTCACCTTCATTACATGTTTTATGTTGTAAATGTGTAAAAAGTATTTCAAGCCAATGCTTTGCATTATTTTCTCTGACATAAAGATCTGACGGATAATGACAAGGACTAAACAACCTTACCGCACTAAAAAGATGAAGATATGGAAATCTTTAATTGAAACTCTCAATCAATGCTTGGAAATAATTTCTTGTAAGTTGTTTGCAACTCTCAAGGGAGCCGTCAATGCATGCTTCCATTGGTCGTTGCAATTTTTCATCATGGATTAGAATATACAACAAATCATGTCTATAGGTATTACCCTCTTTGTCAACATTTTCAAGGAAACCATCTTTAGAGTCTTTCAAAAATTTAGTAATATGTACAACACCTTCTGCAAAAGAATCTGTTTTGTAGAAATCTCTTTTAAGAGTATTTAATGCATGGTCAATAGCTATTCCAAGTGATGTGACATCCACATTATCTTGAAAATTTTTGTTTAGATTATTCTACTCCTTCAAAACATCAACAAGCATATTCAAACAAAATTGAACTGAAAAAGTTATTGCCTTATCATACCATGAATTCTTTCTTTCTCTCTTCCACAAGCTCAAAATAGCAGGCATTAATGTAACTAGTCTTTCAACCACTTCACACCTAGAGGGCAATCAAATCCCATGGATTTGAAGAACCTGCAAGGATTATAATTCCATTATCTCTAATAAAGAAATGAGTTCAGTATTTCTCTTTTCCGAATTTCCAACCCATGAGTATACATTGTTTGTTATTTTCTCAACATACAAAAACTCTGGTATCTTTTTTGAAGCATCTAATGCTGAAAGTGCTTCACGATGTGCAATGCAATGATACCAATAAGATTTGATAGATCATTCTTTAGCAATGTGACAAATCCATTTTCACATCCAACCTTAGATGAAACACCATCATTCGAAATTGCTATTTATTTCTCATTTTTCAACTACCTTGTTTCCTTTAAATTTATGATGGTATCATATATAGTATTTCTTTTTCGACTAGGAACTATAGTAATCATTTTCATAAATTGTGAAACTGGAGGGCCCAAACTTTTTAAGTCTAGATATGTAAAATACACAACAAGGTGTTGTTCCAAACCATTGTCTATACTTTCATCTAACATTATAGAGAAAAATGGACTTTCTAACATTTTTCTAGTTTGCACCTCTTCAAGGTAATTTGATATAAAGTGAATAAATTCAGTAGCTGCTTTTCTATTTATGTAAGAAGAATACTCGACTCGAGAAGGCATATTAGGCATCTGTAGATGCATTTGAAGATGACAAAGATCTTCATAAGTAGCAATTGAAATATCCTTTTGTGCAATAAAATATGCTAACTTCATGGTGGTTATGACCCTTTCCTTATTAGCCTCACTTATAGCCACTATGTGTTTTGTAATGGGTTTTGCCAACCTTTCAGTTTCATACAAATTTCTCTGAGTTGATGTTTGATGAATAATAGATTTTGCATGAGTTGTCACATCATCATATTGAATGGTATTACATCCATCTCCAATACCCCACGTACCTTGACCCTTGTATTTCTCACAAATTTTGCACTTCATATGAGTCTTTCCATCTTCAACATTGATACTATACACCCAAGGATGTTTTATCGTCCACTCTTCTCAAAATTCACGTTTTGAGAAAGTCTTCCTCCTCGAACTACTAGATCCACCATCTTGTCCTTCCTTTTCATGGCCAAGAATTTCTAGATCAACAACAAACTCTTCATCCATATCTTCATTAGCATCATCATTCAAATCAGGTATAGATGGAATATCTTTAACATTAGAAGTCTTTGATGTTTTAGAATATCCATAAAATTTGTCTATAGTTGATTGAACCTTCCTTTTTGGAGGCATTTCTATTTAAATAATTTACCTACATGCAAAACAATTACAATAAATTAATAATTTAAAAAACTTACAAAAAAAACTTAACATAGTTAGCTTAAAAGATATTATCTACAAATAGAAAATAAATATAAATAAAAAGTCAATTTAGATTTAAGAAATAAGTCATAGCTCAAGATAAATAAAAAACTAATTTAGGAAAGAGGTTATTTTGGTAATAATTTATGATTATAATCCTTGACTTTATTCTTAAAACATGCTAAACTATTATAGTTACTATAACTCAATTAAAACCATGAAGTTGGACATATATAGTATAAATAATATATTTATATTTTTTCTTGCTTTACGATATCCATATTCCCGAGTGCATATATACTTTTAACTTTAACTATATAAATGATATCCATATTCGTTGATCTTTGAGTGCATACATACTTTTAACTTTAACAATATAAAAGAAATCATCATATTATCACATAATTTATGTTTCTGCAGAAACACATATATTTTTTAATTCACTGTAACCATATGTCCTGGTGGTCTGTGAGCCAAAATATATTTTGAAGTATCACAACACTAAATGAGTTTTTCATATGAACATATATTTTTATTTGGGAGGAATCAGTGCAATCATAATCATTAATTTTAGTTTGTAAACAATTCAATACTTTTAGTTTAATTAACCATGTTTTCCATTTTTAATGGATTAAAACCATCCTGTCATTTTTTATTAATTGGTCTTCTTGTTGTTCTTTTCAGTTGTATCTTCTCCATTGTCAAAATAGATCAATAACTTACAGACTTGAAATTTGATATTAAGAAATAAATGATGAAATATATTTATTAATAAAATTTACATAATAATTTATATAAAATTTTGATTTCTTCTAATTAAAATACATTTTTTTTTTCTATATAAATAAATTTACTTACTAAAAAAATTCTACCACATTTGGCAAACAAATAACTTAGATTTATAATTTTGAAAAATCTGTGCAAAATTTCAATAAAATTCACCATCCTAATAAAAAAAACCATAGCAAATGACCATTTCATTGTCAATTTTTTTGTTCAAAAATATATATGTATTGATATTAAAAGTATGAAGGCTAAAGGATTAAAAAAATGGACAAATGTATGTAAAGTAAAAAATTGGACTTAAAAGGAAGTACTTGGACTTGAAGGGCCTGTGGGTATGCTCAGAGTTTCTTGGTAAGCAAACTCTGCCAATCCAATAAAAATTCTTTGATGGTCAAATGTCAGATTCAGATTTCCGAATTTTGATTGAGGGTTTGTGTACGTGCTGAAAAAGTGTTGATTCTTCTACAGGTTTGAATTGGAACAAATTGTTGTATGATATTCATTGCTCTAAGAGACTTGCCAATGTATGTATTTATGACTTGCCAATATATGTATTTATTTCTTTATGGAACAAGGAATGCATTGTTTTTTCTCAGGAAAAAATAAATTCTTCTTTATATATGCACTACCTTTTCCAAAAACAAAAAAAATTAAGAAATCTTGTGTCATACTTTCATATTCTTATAGCATTTAATAAATTCTCACACAATACATAACAATAAATTAAAATTAAAATGAAATCCCATGTTATACTTAAAAAATTTAAAGAAATCCTACATCATACTTTCATATTCTTATAAGATTTAATAAATTCTCTCACAATACATAACAATAAATGAAAATTAAAATAAAATCTCATGTCATATTCACACATATTAATAAATTCTATCATATTACACCATGGATTAATAAATTCTATCATATTACACCATGGATTAATAAATTTAAATGAACACAAAAAAATAGCCAAATTCCTTAAAAAAATTATATATAAGTGGAGAAACAAGAATAACTTCTTTAAAGATTAACATAACACAATGTCAATTGAATACACAATATTTACAATCATAATAAAAATTATAACTTGGAATCTATCATAAAATCCATGAAGCGTTCTCACTGGGACTTTCGATCTTCAATCCGGAATAAATTTATTTCAAAGTGAATCAATTTATCGAAGGGTCAAACTGATTTAAACAAGTATATTAAAACTTAATTTTATTATATTTATATAATATAAATGTTACATAAATCTAAAATAAACATAATAATATTTATTAAAAAATAATTTTTAATTAAAATAATTTTACAATAAAACCAATTCTCATTTTTTTTTTTTTTTTTTTAAAGTTAAAATTTGTATTCCTTCTCATTCCACCATGGAGGAAAACAGAATTATTGGCCAAAATTAAAGAGCGTTGAATGCCCATGTAAACAACTTCCCCATTCCATAATCAAGAGAGCCATGAAAACTAACCTTCCCACGCAATATGCATAAATAAAAAAGCTGTGATCCTTGCTTAGAGTCAACTCGTTTGGAAAATGGAGACCTTCCACCAGAACTTGAGTTTCTTTTGTTTTAGAATTATACTTTAACACGCGCCCAGATAACTCCGCTGAAAAAACAGCTTGAAGGAAATGCCTGCACTATGGTAAAACCAGGCTTAATCACCCACAAGTTATGAAGAATGACTGACACCCATTTCACTAAAAAGAATTGTTTCAGAAAAACAAATCACCATAGATCACGCATGAATTTACTGTCATTAGAATGTGAATTTTAGAATATCTGGGACATGCGTGGAGTTAACTATTTGAGATGAATAAATTAACTATTTAATTTCGTTTCTAAATTTCTGAAATCTACGATCAAATTACTACTCAATGAAATTTACTAATTTTCTCTGATATTTGAGACTGCTGTCAGTAAAATAAACGTTGTCATCGTCAATGCGTCATGGATGATTTGATGTTCAGAGACTGCTCTCAGTAAAGTAAACATTGTCATCGTCAATGCGTCATGGATGATTCGATGTCAAGATCGTTGTCAGTTGGTGAATTTGAGGGGACTCTTCAGGTGGTTTTACTCTAAACTTGAGTGCCTCAATCAAGGATGGAATTTGATGGGAAAATTGTTCGTCATGAATGATTTTCTCGTCAATACAAATAAGAAATTTATATAAATCATATTTCTTTGGTTGAAACTGTGAATGAGTAATTTTCTCGTTAATACAAGTAAGAAATTTATATAAGTCATATTTCTTTTGTTGAAACTGTAAATACTGGTGAATAGGTGCAAAAATTGTGAAATTTAACAAATGTCTGTTTTGAAATTTCAACTCTAACCCTGCTGCCCTCTGTACAAAATTCCAACTCTAACCCTGCTGCCCTCTGTACAAGAAAGAATTTCCGTCGAAGATTCTCTAAAAGCTGAATGTCTCCGATTTTTAAAAATCTTTCTCTGGGTTTTCTCATTGTTAAAACTTAACCCAACAGAATTAACAAATTTACATAGAAATTTCAGATGAAAATTTTGGTACTTTTAGATTTTTGGTATATGACTTGTCTCAATCTGGGGTTTGCAATCTGGGGTTTGCGTTAACAAATTTACATAGAAATTTCAGATGAAAATTTTGGTACTTTTAGATTTTTGGTATATGACTTGTCTCAATCTGGGGGTTTGCGTTTGCATACAATTCAGGGGATCACCAATAAGAAATAACGCAAGAGCATGTGGCATCGCCTCTTTTCTAAAAAAAATGTCAGTCCCAGGGCCACATACTCAACCGACTGATTTTCTTAACTTTCCAGTTTTTAATCTAGTGGCGAATAAATTGGACGTAAGAACGTTTTCTAAAAAAATTTAAACGTTTCCATGGTTATGGGCAACAACAAATTCCAACAGTCAATTACGGCTAAAATGTGTTATAACGGGCAAAATGCCCGTCAACCCCTGAAATTCTGCTACCAATAATGTTCCACCACACTTTCGCCAGACAGGAGGAGCAGATGAGGAGGGAAAGAAGCCACACAATCATGTTATTCTCCCAGTCTCCTGCTGTCTCATCAACGAGCTCACACTTCCACCCCGACTACGCGGACCACCTCGACGAATTGCAGCTTAGCAGAATTGGACAAATACTTGTGCGGAAACTGTGCTACACGGGACAAGGGCTCAACTACAAGATTCTCTCAACGCTTCTGAATAAACTTGGTAATCTACACCAAGACAAGAAAAGAAGATTTTGGAATGTGGTCAAATTAAGTTTTGTGCTATGACAAACTTTCATCTTCAACATCGGATTACACTGGAAATTATATTAGGGTCTGAAGAGAAGGGTTCGTCGTGGGGTCCTTTTAGCGCAGGTCCGATTTGAGAAAAGTTGAGGCGCCGGATTCAGATCTCTTTCGCTCTTACAGGATCTACTGGTCACTTGCAATTCACGTAGTTGGTCCATGCAAGTGAAATCCAAACGGATACATGGTATAAAGTTGCTCAAACTATGGTTATATAGCCAATGAGAGAAGGAGATCTAAGAATGCTCAGATTTCTAAGTTGTCAAAGTGGAGAATGAGCTCGATGGCGGTACGTGTGCATCGATGATATCATCGAAGGCGTTACTGGCATCTATTCGATGTACATTTAAAAACCTATTTCATGGAGACCTATCACCATAGTTGGAACAGGAATGGCGGGCCTCTCGGTTGTAATTTGTTTTATGGAGGTTCATGCATCAAATCAATTGGATGCTGTGGTCGTAGATGCCAACGATCCGGTCGAAGGAAGGATCTGCAGATAGAGACGATGGTGTGTCGACTGAGTTCAGCAGTGAACACAAGACTCTGTTGTGGGATCCAATATCAAGTCTCACCCTTTTTTTTGTAAGTGGGAAAAACGCATTTTTTTTATATTAAGAAAATAAAGTACATTTACATAGTTCTGTCACAATATATTCATCTATTTTTTCCAAAAAAGAAAAATGAAAAAACCAAATAGAAATTGACTAAGGTCTGCAACTGAATACTATCATTCATTGTACAATCATCTATTGTTCAACATATGCTCAGATATAAAAAATAAAATAAAAATATAGCAAAATATCATATTATAGATATATCTATGATGTAGGAATAGTGCTAATAGGAAATCTGGAATCTTGGTTGAATGCAACATAGTGAATGAACTAGGAGTTGATAAAATGCCTCTTTTTGAGAGTAAATCAGTGATGATATTTTGCTCACTTTAGATATGATTAAAATCAATGTGCTGAAATTATCGTATAACGATGTGGATGTGCATCGTTCAATACGCCAGAAGAGGAGGTTCAAAACATGACAATCCCTTGATCCAATCTATGCATCCTTTAGAATCCCCAAAAATTTGCAGAGTGTTGATGTTGAGCCAGCTAGCAGTATATAACAACCCCCATAATGTGATGATTTACGCCCTGTTATTGGAACCAGTACCACCCTCCCACTAGAAGTGATGATACTTGCCAGGTTCAGTAACAATGAGCACACCACATCCGCATTGTCCAATTTTACAAGCCCCATCAAAGAAAACCATTCAGTACTTGTTCCAGATGTCCTGCAAAATGACCTGCCAAGATTTTTTAACATGGTTCATGGGTCATGTCTCAGAAAAATATGACACAATCCTCATGACAGAGTATCTTATATCAACTTGTTTGTTCTCAAAAATCTTGAGATTCTTGCAACGCCATATGCCCCAAATGATGAAGAAGGGCAAAGTACCAAATACTTGTTGAGACAGAAACCAATGTTTAAAACATGCCATTAGGGAAATATGATTCCAAACCCCATCAATTTGTAAAAACATGAAGGACTGAATTCAAAGTTTCTGTGGCTACCGGGCAACTCAAAATGAGATGATCAACATCAGGCAACTCAAAATGAGATGATCAACATCCTCAGAATTTTGTTTGAACAAAATGTATATACTTGGTCCAATGAAACCTATGCAAGCTAAATTCTTCCAAGTGAGGATTTTATCATTCAAGGCTAGCCATCCAAAACATTTGAGCTTCAAAGGAAAATTCCATTTCCAAGATTTGTGATACCAAGAGTATTCCTCTGCAGAATTAGTTGGGATGGTAATGGAATTGTAAATGTCGTTGGTCACAATCTGATTCTTATGAACTTGCCCAACCCATCTCATCTTATCTATCTCATCTGAGATAAAAATGTCTGCAGCCTCAATCTGTCTAATATAGAGAGTCCACTCTGTAGCCAAACGACCAGACAAATCAATGTCTTTTGCCCAAAGCCAAGATTGTAAATTAGGTGAATGAGCTCAAAAAGTAACAATATGAGATAGAAGAAAAATACCTCTGTCATGCAAGTGTTGAAGGAGCTGGAAAGATAACATATGTACCCCTTGGAATCCTCTGACAGTGTCCAATCCAACCTCTATCCTACTTCCATTACCAACCTCCCAGCAAAGCCCCACAAATAACCAATGTCTTTGCCTCATCATACTGCGCCAGATGTATGAGGATGAGAGGGGAATTTTCGCTCCACCTTTAATCCAGACTTCATAATCCTGATAAGCCAAATATTTGCCTCTGATGATCTGTGACCATATACCCCTACCCGACAGTCCTCTCCACATACTTTTGCATATGAGAGCCCTATTAAAAGAAAGAGTATCCAGGATCCCCCAACCCCCTTAGTCAACAACTTTGGCTAGAAGAGACAATCTAGTAGATCTTGTAAGAGGGCTCTTTACCAGACCAAAGAAATCTTACCAGAATCACATCAATTTTATGTATAATCTCCATTGGCAACATATAAAGATGCATCCAATATACAAATGAATACTGAAGGACAACTTTGATTAGAATGAGCCCACCCTCGATGGAGAGCCACCTGAAAGTCCAATGCTTTAATTTGAGATCATTTTTTTTAATGATCCAACTCCAATCAACGATTTTATACTGATTCAGATTTATTCGAAATCCTAAACATTGAAAAACTTAAGTCCACTGTCCAAGCAAAAATTCCAAATAAACCACAAATCCGATCGATATCACCCCTTGTCACTTGTGCATAAATCACTTCAGATTTATGAGCATTCTTAATGAGACCAAAGGCAGATCTGAAAGAAGTTAACATATGATGACTCTTCACCAAACAAAATATCATCAACAAAAATCAAATGGGTGACATTGGTCTATCTAGTCATATTGACGCCCATGATCGAACCTCTGTCTCTGAAATCCATAATTTTCCTACTAAGAGTTTCCATGATAAGTAAAATCAATATAGGGGATAAAGTACATCCTTGCCTTAATCCCTGATGTGCTTTGAAAAATGTAGTAGGGAGACTATTTATAATGACTGCAAAGTTGGCAGATGACACAGAAGCCAAAATCCAGTTAGCATTATGGATATTGAGACCAATTTCATAAAGAATCAGTCTAAGAAATTCCCAGTCGATGCTGTCAAATGCCTTGGTAATGTCAATATTCATAAGGCAAACATTATGGCTCTTGACTTTAATAGAATGCAGAACTTCCTGTGCAATATCCACCACGTCTTGAATTTGACACCCCTCTATGAAACCAAACTGCTTCGATGAAATATGATCAGTAAGAAGAGTTTTAAACTTGACAACAATGAGCTTAGAGATGAACTTATAGACAAAGTTGCAGAGGGAGATGGGGCAAATGTCGAAAAAGGAGTTCAAACTCTTCTTTTTGGATCTTAATGCAATGAAAGTAGCATTAATGACACTCGAAACACAACCCCTAACCTGAGACCCTTCCACAACATTCAATAGATCCTGTGACATAAGGTCAAAGAAATGAATGTATAGTTTGACCCCCCAACCGTCCGGTCCGAGACTTTTTTCCTTGACGTAGACACGGAGAACACAATGTAATTCCTCAATTATAACAGGACTTCGTAGTATGTCGTTCTCAGGATCCTATATCATCGAGGGCATATGGTTAATAAAGTCCATTTGATCTCTAAAAGGGAGTTATTTTTCAAAGAAAAGAGCTCTGAAATGGTGATAAGAAACTTGTTCAATATCAGATTGAGTAGTGAAAACAGAACCCCCTTCTCCACTAATGCTCCATATACCATTTTCCTTCTGCCTCATAGATGCAAATCTGTGAAAAAATTTTGAGTTCCTGTCTCCAGCTTCAACCAAAATTGCCTGGCTTTTTAGTCTCCAAGCCACTTCCTATGCCTTGTATAAATCTCTTTTCTGAGCTTCTAGTTCCAGTATCTGATTTTTGCGCACTTCGGAAGTGAACAGAGGATCGTCTAGATTGAAAAGATCCCTCAAAGAGGCTTCGATGGATTCCAAGTTGCTGGAGTCAACAATTCTTTGTTCTTTAACCCATTTGTGAACCTCCCACTTAAGACATTGCAGTTTGTTACTCAAATGATCCATTAGGCACATCATAGAAACTGTCCATTCCTGATCCAAGTGGATATTGGTGGCCACCCGCCTATTCCACTTGGAACCCCACCATTGTTTCTTTTAGTTTTTCAGTTTCCTTAATTGTAGCACAATTTACTATTTTGGCTGTTTTTTGGGTCCTGAACTTCGGGAGCCATTTTGAGGCCCTAAATGATGTTTTTTTGGCAATATTCCTTTTGGGAGATTTCATTGAAATCACGTTTTCAGTTTTATTCCTTGGAGAGATATTTCCAACAAGGTATCATGCATGCCAAATAGAGATAATATGACCAAGTTACGACCCTGGGAAGTTGGCTGCCCAACTAACCCCAACGGGGCCCATAAACTCTTGTTGTTACATCTCCTCAGGTTAGGGTTTTGGTTGTTTAGGGTTTTTCTCTTATTGTTCAATAATAAAAAGGCCATTGAGCCTCATTATAACTCAGTTTAGAGGCATGTACCCTCCACATCTCTTATCAGAGATAAGCTACCATTGCCCGAGCTAGTCTCATTTCCATTCTATTTGTAAGCATATTTCATTATTTGATATTAATGAAAGGAAGTATTATTTATGCTGCACCTTTGTATTTATGGTTATATCTGTAATTTGTTGTGTTCTTGTTTAAATTCAGATCAATTCCAAACCTTGTTTACAATATCAATGAAATCCTTGTGTGTCAACCATGAATAATTGAATTTAAAACGATATGTCTTGTGGCCAGTATCCCCTTCCCAAGAGAGAAATAATTGGTAGATGGTCTGATGAAAATGAAGGGATAACCGAATTTTGGAGAGCTTTTAGTCTAGAAACCAGATGATCCTTAACCAGAAATAAGATGATCAAGTCTCACCTGCAAATGAATATTAACACCCCTGATTCGTTTCTCAAGAATTCCAGAGATCCATCCTCTAGCAGGATTGGCATTGACGGAAGACTTTGTCAAGTTTGAAGAAGAGTATTTATCATTTTTTTAACGATGCTAGAATGGAGAGAGGGCTCGTATTATGTTTGAACTTGCATTGAACTGGATATACATTGACACATCTGGGTGAAAGACGTAGATCAAAATCTTATACAGTGTGTTCTATTTGACACGATCTAGTCAGATCTGAACGTAAGAGAGATAATTTAGAGGTAGTGCAGGGTGCTTCATTCTTTTTCTTATTAGCCAAAAATACTGTCTCACCTATCTTTTTGAATACATTCTTTTAGGCCAAGCAACAACTAAAACTTTATTTATCGATCTATTCGACACTAAAATCAGGGATAATCACTGATTTCTCACCAAGGTGGTGGTTATTTAGCATTGTGTTATACCCTAACGAAGATGGACAATTTAAATGTGTGTGTGTGCACATAATTTTTCTTTGTTGGAGTGGAGGACATCCCTCATGGCCTTACTGAAAAGTGGATAAAGTTGTTGTAGATAATTTGTTGTGCATCGATCTACCCATTTAAACAAAAAAAAATTGTTTCCAATGAGATCATTTAAAGAAGTTTCCCTACTCCATGGTGCTAATCCTCCATATCCAATGAATACTTAGGTAAGAAATAATGGCTTCAAACATGGTTCTTTATTTGATTCCTATGGGCAGGAGGATGGTGAATATTCCTCTTCTAAAGTTGAGGATGTGGAGAAAGATGAAGATGAAGATAATAGGCAGCGTAGCAATTGCCCCACTTCCAACCAACCCTATAGTTGATAACCATGAGAGTGATGATGATGGCGAGAACAATGACTTGGATGATGAAGGATGTTTTAGCTTGTTGTGTAGTTGAGTCTATATGGTGCAAAGTATTGATAGATTTGTAAATGTGTTGATGCTAAGAGAAGATGGTTCTGTGCTGCATATGTTTGGACATGATCTCACCTATTCCCTCATTATATTTGCTAATTAGTAAAAAAGACACAGTGTATACCTTATTCTGGCTCATGTAATATGCTTCAAGAAAGAAATGTAAGGCAATGTACCAATCAAAGTATATTCCATTTTTAGAAGTTTGTTTAGGATAGTCATTGCATATTCAGTCATGTAATCACTCTAGTGATATTCAGTCCTTGGTCATGACATAAATAGTTTCTAGTGTCCGTCATATGAAGTCATTAATGTAGTCCCTTTGCATTAGCTGAAAATATGTAAATGTTGCGTCCAAGGAGGTTTTTGGTATCAATTGATTGCTTCAGCCATGTAAAAGGAATATGACGCTGATCCAAGAGACCAGTAAAGTTCTCAAAATTCAAAGTTCTTAAAAGTTCTCCAAACCTGTGACAAGATGTAGAGCTCAATGACCTGAATCCAACGCAACTTGAATCACTCAAAACCAATATAATATGCTCTCAATATCGCAATCTGATCGTTTTCCCAAACAGGGAAAAAAATTTATAGGTTGGATGCAGGACTACTGACAGGGTAGGGTGAGTGGGCAAGTTGACTCCACCTTGTGGGCTAACGATAGTCTGCCAAGTGGCCTCATGTGATTGGTTTGTTTTGGGCACATTTGATTGGTGGTTGGGATTTTAAATGGCCCAATGGTTGGGTACCACGTGGCCCAATCACAGACTACCACGTGGCACCCTAGTATTGTGCAAAATTTGGTTAAGGCCAAACTGCCACTAAGGAGATTCGAACATAGTGCACTACTACAACGCCAATGGTGTGACTTAATATACATAGTGGTGAAATTGTATATAAATTTTCAGCGTTGTTGTGTTGGGGGACGGGGCCAGGGCTAAGCCTTGATCCCTAGTCACCTTACCGCCCACGAGACCACAGGCAACAGGGATTCAAGGGCTCGGGCTTATCCTCGACCTAAGGTTCCAAAACCCATAACGTTTTACCACCGGACCACAACAAATCACCGGAGCACTAACAACCGAGGGGGCTAACAGTTAAGCCCAACCCCAGGTTATATGGTGACACACGGGACCATGGAGCAGGAAGAGTGGATTTTGGATGAGTGCGAAGTTTTGGGGAAAGGCCCCGGTTATATGGCATCCACATAACCGTTGCCAAGGGCCTGGGGGCTATGCCAACACGGTCGGGAGGTTAGCCCCAGCCTTCGGGCGCATGGCCCCATGTGGCCCAAGTTTTCTGCCTATAGACCTTGTTGGGAATTTAAACAAAGCAACAAAATGCACCCGAGCCAATAAGAATCTCGCTAGCACTGAGTGAAATTGGTAGTCGATGCGTCGTGGAAATGTGGAATTCATAGAACAATTAGCAGAGCAGTCTAGTTTGTAGAGCAGTTTGCAGAAAAACTTCTAGAGAGCATAACTTCTTTATTTTTGGCCAAATTGAACCCAACAAGAGCCCAGCTAGGGGTTTTTGACTGTTCTGGAGCCATTGGAGAGGTAATTTTTACATTTTGAGTACTTTAAATCTATGTAAACACAAATTTGAGCACTTAATGAAAGAGGCCCAACATTGGAAGCTAGACCAGGAGATGTAGCCTAGGAGAGGGGTGAACTCCTTTACCATTTTTGCTATTATGTGTTTTTGATATGGTATATTTGTCTCTATTTTATGCTATTAACTAAGTTTTTAAAACCATAACTTTAATTTCTTTTGCAAAGTGATCCATTGCCCAATAGACTTAAAATTTTTCTTGCAAATTTCCCATCACCTTCAAATTTATATAACAGATCAGTTTGGTATCAGAGCTCAAGGTTATTTTGAAGGTTTATTTTGTTTGCAAGTCTTTTATGACGCTTATAAGGTTGAAGCTCAAAAGAGGAGAAGGAGAACTTGTGGAGCCAAGGTCTCGATTTTTTTCGAGGAGAACACACATATCTCAAGCTTCACTAGTTATGGCACATGAAGAAGGTCTTGAAGGGATGTATGAAGATGAGAGAAATTTTAGAAAAATTTCTTTAAAATGTCTCAACTGGTAAAAGTTCTTTATGAGGAGAGGAACTCAAGGTTGCAAGGAGAGAGCTCAAAACCTCCAAAAGGAGATGGAGGAAATGGAGACAAATCTCCAAAAGGGAATGGAGGGGATGGTGACAAGCCACCACCTTCACCTCCATCCTCATCCTCATCTTCATCCTCATCTTCTTCTACTTCTACCCTTTCACAAACACCTCCAAATTCTCCAAAGGGACATGGTAAAACTCCTTTGTTAAAGCTTGACATAAAGTTTGAATTGCTTATGTACAATGGAGAGGTAAATGTTGAGAAATTAGATAATTGGGTTCGTCAGATTGAAGTGTATTGTAGGATACAAAGAATCAAGGATGATGAGACCAAAATTCAACTTGCTTCTCTTAGGTTGGAAAGTGCAACACTCATTTGGTGGGAGGCAAAAACTCAAGAGGACATGAAGAAAAGTGGTAAGGTTTTATCCTCTTGAAATGATTTTGTTGTTGCAATAAGAAGACACTTTTATCCATTAGCATGCATACAAAAAGCTATAATGGATTGGAAAAACTTTAGGCAAACCAAGGGTCAAAATGTGAAAAGATATACTCAATAATTTAGGAAAAGGGATTTGATTTTGGGTATAGATTTATCCTCTCAGGACACTCTACTCAAATACATTGGAGGTTTACATAGTTATTTGAGACACACAATTTTCATGTTTAACTATACAAAACTAGATGAAATTTGTGTACAAACAACTCATTTAGAAGAAAGAGGGAAGAATATTCCCCAAGAGGGAAACAAAAAACCATTCAAGAGTGGATACAAAGGAAAAGGGTAAATTCAAAGGAAAAGGGAAGAAGAATGCTTCAGTCAAAAGAAGGAGGGAGAAAAACTCACATGTAAACACTATTCAAAAGAAGGCCATGATGAATACCATTGTTGGAAACTTCATTCTGAAATGAGACCACAAAAGTTTAACAACAAAGGGAAATAAAATACTGCTGTAGCTACACAATATGATTTAGGATCCGATTATGAGGATGAAACAAATATCAAAGCCATGGGATTTAAAGGTAAGGAAACTATTGCAAGTACTAGTTCTTCAACTAGCCTCAATGAAACTCAACATGAAAAGGAAAGAATAGAGTTTTTCCATGTTAGAGTCATTTCAAAACATACCAAGATAGATACTTTGTTTGATAACGGATCAAACACAAACCTTATTTCAGAAGACATTGTTAAGAAATTAAATTGGAAACCACTCATCCTAATCCTTATCCTTTAGGTTGGATATGCGACAATGAAAAGTTTCATGTGACAAAGTAAATTGAGATTTTCCATCACTGCAAACTTTGTAGATGAGGTAGAGCTTGATGTGATTCCACTTGACATTTGTGGTATTGTTTTGGGAAGCCCATATCTATATGATAGGAGAGCCATCATTCATTGCCATGAGAAAAAATATCACTTGTTTAAAAATGGGATTGAGTACATTGTTAGAACACATAGCAAGAAGTTTGATTTATCACTTGTGAATGCTGGACAAATTAAGAGGCTTGTTAATGCTAGTAAGAATTTTGTACTCTTGATTATCAATCCAAAAGAGAATGTTGAAAATGAAGCCTTCCAAGGATGTGATGCAAGATTAAAATCCGATTTAGTTGAGGTTGTTAACACCTATGATAAGATGTTTCAGGAACCTGAAGGATTGCCTCCTAAAAGAAGAATCCAACATGAGATCCAATTGCAGCAATATTTTCCTCTTCCAAACATTGGCATGTACAGGCTGTCAATCATGGAGAATGCAGAAATCGAGAAATAAATCCAAGAGTTGTTTGATAAAGGGGTCATCAAACCAATCACATCACCATGTGGATATCCAATTGTTTTAGTACCAAATAAAGATGGTACATGGTGCATATGTGTGGATTTCAGAGCCTTGAACAAGATCACGGAAAATAATCGTTACCCTCTTCCTCGAATTGATGATTTACTTGATCAGTTGAAAGTTGTTGTGTATTTCATTAAGTTGGACTTGGGAAGTGGCTATCATCATATTAGAATGGTTGAAGGAAACATATGGAGGACAACTTTCAAAACAAAGAAAGGTTTGTTTGAATGGTTAGTTATGCCATTTGGGCTTTGTAATGCTCCTGAAACATTCATGAGATTTATGAATGACGTCTTAAGGCATTTTCTTGATGAATTTGTGATTTTCTACTTAGATGACATATTTATTTTCAACAAAAGTCATGAAGAACATGTTAGGCATGTTAGGCAAGTCTTATATGTCTTAAAGAAAGAAAATTTGTTTTTAAAGATGTATAAACGTGAATTTGGAAATACCTCGTTAGTGTATTTGGGACATATTGTTGGAGAGGGTGAATTGAAGATAGATCCCTCAAAGGTCAAAGTCATTGTGGATTGGCCTAAACCCAATAATGTAACAAAGGTTAGGAGCTTTTTGGGAGCAACTCAATATTGGAGAAAGTTCATTTCTAACTTCTCATCAATTGCAACTCCATTACATGCCTTGAAAAGTGTGAAACAAGTTTTTCAATGGGGAGGCAAGTAGCATAAAGCCTTTGATGCATTGAAAGAGAGAATCAATACAACTCTAGTTCTTGCACTTCCTGATTTAAGACAACCATTTGAGATACAAACCGATGCAAGTGACTATGCCATGGGAGCGGTCTTGATGCAACATGGTAAGCCCATTTGTTACCATTCTGAAAATTTTAATGGTGTAGTAGTTAACTATCCTACACATGACAACGCATTTTATGCTTTAGTGCAAAGTGTGAAAAAATGGAAACATTATTTGATGGGAAATTAAACTATCATTCACACTGATCATCAACCATTGCAATACTACACTACAACAAGCGAGGCATTTCAGATGGATGAGTTTCTTGGAGCAATTCCACTTGGTGATAAGGTATAAGAAAGGTATCTATAACAAAGTTGTTGACATGCTTTCTAGACCAATTTTTAGTGCTTAAATTATTATTAAGAATAATTCTATCATTCATGAGAGCTATGTTGAACAATATGCTTTAGATGATGATTTTAAAGATGTATATGCAACTTTGTGTCAAGGAAACCAAGTAGAGGAATTAGATTACCATGTTCATGACAAAATTTTGTATCATCTTGGAAAGCTATGCATTCCACAAGGTAAAAGAGTCAACATCGTAAGGGAAGCACATACTTCTCTTATTGCTGGCCATTTTGGTGTAGGAAAGACAGTGGCACAATTACAAAGGTATTGTTATTGGCCTTGTATGAATGAAAGTGTGTCACGATATGTAAGAATATGTTCTTTATGTGCTACTAGTAAACCTAGCAATAGAAAGTTAGGATTGTATACTCCACTTCTAGTTCCTTCCTGTCCCTGGGAAATTGTTTCTAAGGGCTTTGTAGGAGGGCTGCCTATGTATAGGAAAAATCATGATTATCTTTATGTTGTGGTGGATCGATTTAGCAAGATGTGTATTTTGATGCCTTGTAAGAAGTAGGTTACAACCGAACAGATTGCACAAATTTTCTTTCAGAATGTATGGGTACATTTTGGGTTGCCCAAATTTATTATTTCTAATCAAGATTCTCAATTCGTTGGGAAATTTTGGTCAAGCTTATGGGGACTCATGGAAACCAAGTTGAAAAAGAGCACAATATTCCATCCACAAGCTAATGGTTAGACATAAGTGGTGAAAAAAATAGTAGTACATCTTCTTCGTGGTTATTGCAGCAAACATCCTAAGCTTTGGGATGAACACTTACACTACATTCAACATGCTTACAATCGGGCAAAGCATTCATCGACTCAAACATCTCCATTTGAGGCATGCTTTAGATACTTACCAAAATCTCCTTTAGATTTTATCTTTGGGAAATATGTTGCTATTGATGGTCATAGTGACATTGATAAGGCCAAGCAATTCATTGAACAAGTTCAATTGGTGCATCAGATGGTTCAAGAACAGTTGGAAAAGAGTCAAGCCAAGTACAAGACAAGGCATGATAAGCATCATGTTGACCACAATTTTCAAGTTGGAGATGAAGTTTGGCTTTACATTAGCAAGGAAAGGCTTAAAGGAGAAGGTAAAAAACTGAAACCAATAAGGTATGGACCTTTTAAGATTTTAGAAAAGATTGGTAATAACGCATTCCAGTTGGATTTGCCTCCACATATGCAAATGTATGCATTTTTTTAATGTTGAGAATTTGAGATAATATGAGCCTCCTTTTCTTGAATATCAAGGAGAGCATGTTCATATTTCTTCAATAGAAGATTTCTCTCCTAAATTTCTTGAAGAATTGTAGCAAGACACTATCCTTGACAGAAAAACAAGAACTTCAAAAAGAGGGAACGTGAAGTACCTTTGTGTGGGGCTCAAAGGTAAAAATCCAAGAAAAGCCAAATGGATTGAGATTGGAAGGGTGAGGGAACTGTACCCTCATCTGTTTGATGATTGAAAATAGTCTTTTGGAGGTCCAAAAGCTTCTAGTGGGGAGGAGTGATTCAAGGGATCAATAAAGTGCTCAAAATTCAAAGTGTTCAAAAGTTATCAAAACCTATTCCAAAGCGTAGAGCTCGACAACCTAAATCCAATGAAACTTAAATCACTCAAAACCGATATTGTATGCTCCTGATATCGTGTTTTGATCGTTTTCCCAAACATGTAAAATAATTTGGAGGTTGGATGCAAGACTACTGGCTGGGCAGGGTGACTGGGCAAGCTGATTGTACCTTATGGGACAATGGAATGCTTCCAAGTGGCCTCATGTGATTGGTTCATTTTGTGCGCATTTGATTTGTGGTTGGGATTTTAAGTGGCCCAATGGTTGGGTGCCATGTGGCCTAATCACAAGGTGCCACGTGGCACCCTGGTATTGTGCGAAAATTGGTTAAGGATGAACTACCACTAGGGAAATTCAAAGAAAAGACCTCAGAACTAGCAACACAATGCTCTACTACAATGCCAATGGTGTAACTTAATATACATAGTGACAAAATTATATATAAAGTTTCAACGTTGTTGTGTTGGGGGATAGGGTTAGAGCTAAGACTTGGCTCCCGGTCACCTTACCACCCACAAGACTGCAGGCAGCAGGGAGTTGAGGGCTCAGGCTTAGCCCTGACCCAAGGTTTTGGAACCCATAACATTTTACCACCAGACGACAATAAATCACCAGAGCACTAACAATCAAGGGGGCTAATAGTTAAGCCTAGCCCCAGTTTATATGGTGACACACGAGATCGTGGCACAGGAAGAGCGAAGTTTGGGTGGGTGTGAAGTTTTGGAGAAAGACCCCCTGTTATATGGTGGCCAAAAAACCATTTCCTAGAGCCTGGGGAATATGTTGACGGGGGTAGGCAGTTAGCCCCAGCCCCTGGGCGCATGGCCTCATGTGGTCCAAGTTTTCCGCCTATAGGCCTTATTGGGCATTTAAACGAAGCAAAAAAATGAACCCAAATCGACAGGAATCTCGCTGGCGCTGGGTGAAATTGGCACTCGGCGTGCCTTAGAAATGTGGAATTCATAGAACAATTAGCTGAGCAGTCTAGTTTGTAGAGAAATTAGCATAAAAACTTCTAGAGAGCATAACTTCTTTAGGTTTTGGCCAAATTGAGCCCAAAAAGAGCCCAACTGGGGTTTTTTTACTATTCTGGAGTTATTGGAGACATTATTTTTACATTCTAAGTACTTTAAATCCATGTAAACACAAATTTGAGCACTTAATAAAAGAGGCCCAACATTGGAAGCTGGACCAAGAGATGTAGCCTAGGAGAGGGGTGAACTCCTTTATCATTTTTGTTGTTATGTGTTTATGATATGGTATATTTGTCTATTTTTTTATGTTGTTAACTAACTTTTTAAAACCATAATTTTAAGTTCTTTTGTAAAGTGATCCATTGCCTAATTCAAATTTTACTTGCAAATTTTCCCATCACCTTCAAATTTATATAACAGATCAAAAGCCCTATAATTTTTGGTCAATTCGTTTGGGCTAGTGTTAGTCTTCTGTTCTTTGAGATGTCATTTTCAATGAGGAGGTCTTCATTGGAGGATGTTGATGATGCTTGGGGGGAGTATGTTTTCTGATCATCTATGGTGTGGATTTGTTGCTTTGGTATTATTTTCATGAGGATGTTGTTGCTACTACCTCAGGCGACAAAGAGTTTATGTTACCGCTATTAATGGCCATCATATGCTTTTATACTATTGATTTTGATGCCTCTAAGATATTACTTCTTGATGGATATGGATGATATCGATCGCTACTTTCTATGCTATTGTTGTTGGTTTTCTATATGAGATTGCTACCTTGGTTGAGAGTATATGCTATGGATGGAGTTATTGATTATTTTTGTTGCAACCATTGTTTATAGTATTTTTTTGTTGATGCTCATGTTGCTATTGAGTTGAGTGTTGCTATTATTGTTGGTGCATAGGATGCTGCTATTGTTGATGGTTAAGGACATGGAGATATGTTGCTGCTTTAGAAGAGATTGATATTGTTTTATGTGCAACTATGAAGAGTGATTGATGTATGGTTGCCACTGCTTGATTACATCCAACGTGTGTCTAGGGGAGTTACTGATTATTCAATTATCATTCCAATGATGAGTTTAACCCTTCTTCATTGATATAAAAGGGGGAGTGTTTGATGAGGACGATGTCAAATGGATGGTTCAGCTAGGGTTACCATCAATGCCAAAGGGGGATATTGTTGGCATTAAGGTTGTGTTGTAGGTGCATTGATGATACAAGTGTTGTGTTATAGTGTTTGATGGTTGGAATTTGTTGAAGAATCTAGGGCACTTAGAGTTAATGATATTCTTCTAGTCATACTTGTGAGGTATTTATAATTTTTTATTCTTAGCACGTTCTTCACTTATTCTTTTTAGAGTGTGTCTTTTTATATTCATTAAATAGTTACCAAAAACAAAGAGACAAAAACACAAGATGTTGGCTTTTTGCCAGGGCCAAAATCTCTCCCTCTTGGAGAGGAAAACCCACACAAAATTCTTCTTATAGAGATTCCAATTGATGAATACCAAGACCATGACCCTTGACCTATTATGCCACTCCAAGATCAAGACACCAATCCTCTTCTTTGTCACTACTGAGATCATCATCATTGCTGCACCATTGAGGCCATCACTACTGCACCACTGAGATCTTCATTCTTGTTGCACCATGACTACTCCTTTATCAAGATCTTCATCATGACCTTGATTCCATGTCTTCGTTAATGTACTGAGATCTTCATCATGACCTTGTCGAGACCATTGTTTTTATTATGATGAGATCATGACTGCTTTTCTTATGTTGAGAGTGTGCTACTGTGGGTCAAAATTATGCTAAGACAGTGAGTGTATCATATCCATCCAATATATCGAGATAATGATCAGCATTGAGGTCTTTATCATCACTTTTATACCAAGACAGTGACTATGTTCTTTCCTGATATCATCATCATAGATATGTCGAGATTGTCACCACCGAGGAGGATGAGACTATAATTTGTTCACTGTAATTATCCACGAAAATTGCAGAGGTGTCCTACTGTACCCATCTGAATTTTCAGAGCTTGATAACAAACCTCTGAAAATGACATCTGAAACTATCCACCTATACTTTTTGTACCCATCCAAAGTTCAGAGAAAAATACGAGTTCTGTCTTTTCTGTGGTGACCCTAGCCCCATATATATAGTGGTTAGTCTTCCATATTTAGCCGACGTGTCAGTGAACCATTGTGTCTCCTTTCTTGAGCCTACATAACTACTTTTACATCATTTTGCTGGCCGACTTCTTCAAGAGGATTGTACTTGTCTTGGAGAGCTGATCTAGACTCTAGATTGACTCATATACATTTTATATATGCTCAAGAAGAGGTCTTCAATATTTTCTCTGACTCTTTGAGTTTCCTATAGCACTTCGACACGTGCTAGACCTATGGAATGAGTAAGAAAATCATTTTTATAATTCACAAAAATAATATTTCTTTTCTTTTACAAGTACAGAGATCAAAATTAGATTTATGAAGACCGAACCTAGTTACACTTTCTTCAACAACATTGATGTCAACCTGGGCAAATGTTTGCAGTTGGTTTGAGAGGTTGCTGGTATCTTTGGCTTGTAGTGTAACTTTGTTGGTGTTTATGTGCAAGTATTATGATTATGATTCTTGTGATTATGTTGCTTAGTTAGCATGTTAGTTGCAGGGTGCTTTGACAGTTGTGTAGATGTTATGTGTGTGGAGCAGTAATTACCATGGTATAGGTGTTTGTGGGATTGTCATAACCATGGTATTTACCTGTGGTATTGACTAGGATATTACCATGGTACAGGGGTCCCTAGTATTAGCAACCAAGGTATTGATTGGAGATTGTTGAAGATATTTTGACTTATATTCTTGTGAATATTTTGAGTGAGGGTGTGGATTGATTATTGGTGTGAGAGTGAGAGTGTGCTACAATGTTCTATCTAGTCTATTGTATATTTGTAGCTATGTTGAATGGATTACATATATTCATTTATCATTTTTGAATTTATATCATTGTAGCTAATGGGTTGCTCATGTTGAGCAAGTTTGAGAGCCCAATTTTAAAATGCATGAAACGTGGTTTGCATGGAGGTGTTGAAGGCGTGAGGCTTCATTATAGACAATGTGTAGATAAGGTGGGTGCCTTCTAGTAGACATATCAGAACAAGAAGAAAATTTCTCCAGAGTCCAGTGGTGTTGGGTGAGGCTCATTGGTTGTGGTGGCTTCTAGCAAATGGTTGTTCATAGAGTTGTGAGTGAAGAGATTTTCTAACTGATATTGCTAGTAGAATGTCTTAGTAGTTGAGTCTTCCAGCTACTGGCTGGTAGCTCCTCTATTGATTAGGTGCCCATAATTATGCTCAAAAGTAAAAGTGTCAAAATCTTGTCAAACTCAGCTTCAAATTGAAGAGCTTGTCATTCTGAATCCAACGGTGTGAATGACACTCAAATGTGAGTTCGTATGCAGACGTTAGAGCAAGTTAAGGCTCAGGTTTGACTTGCCTACATGGCAGGATTGGGATGGTGTGGCAAGGTCTTCAGCAAATGAGAAGGTGCCAAGCCGAAACCTACCATTGGCCCTCGCAATTCGTATATTGCAGCAGTAGATGGATCGATGAACAGGTTATCGGCCCCTACAAGGTTGAGTTGCGATGTGATGCAATCTCATATCACAATCGCATCAGCAACAAGAATCGACCTCGATGTAGTGGAGTTCTGATTGCAATGGACCCTAGACGCAATAGGTTTATATGCCACAGTTTAACACCCTGAAAAGCCTACGGAATCAAAATCACAGTGTTCTGTTGGGTAAACAAGACCTTTGCCTACAGCCGATCGCCGATTGCGATGAGCAGTGGATTCCGGACACGAGAGGTTATATATTTCGGTTTAATAACCCTTTGGGCCCGCAACACCACATATCAATGTTTTGCAGTGTTAAGAGCCCACAAATTAGCTGATTGCAATTGCGATAAGGCTAACAAGATTTATCCCGCTGAATGATGAATGTTTTTCTCCATTAACGAATTTTGGAGCAGAAAAGGGGTTTTTGGTCGGTTTTAGAGATATTTATGGAACAAATAGTGGAGGAACTGGGAGAAGTCATAAATTCTTTAGTTCTTATCCAAATTGGATGCAAAAAGAGACTAGATATCCATTTTTTAGTATTATGAACTCATTGAGACAGGTTTCAGAGGCATCTGAGTATTGTAAACACACTTTTGTTGTAATTTGAGCATAATAGAGAGGCCCAAGCCATTGGAAGCTGGACCAAGGAGACGTAGCCCAGGAGGGGTGAACTCCTTTATCATGTGCTTGCTGTGTGTTGTATTTTGATGTTCATTTATGTTATATTGTTGCTATTCAACATATGTTTTTATGTTAAATTGTTCATAACATTTACATAAGAAACTCTCATGGGAATCTGTTAATTAAGAAAAAGTTTTGAATCCTTAAGCACTTGAAAAGAAAATGATAAGCATATTGGGTTTTATTATGAATGGGGAATTAGCACAACATTACTAATCTGCTCCATTTTAGATCAAGTTGGTATCAGAGCACTGGTTTTTTCTTACTAGATTTTCTTAGTGAAAGAAGGATTTAATTGTTTGCAAGTTTATGTCATGCTTACAAGGTTAAAACTCAAAAGAGGAGAAGGGAAACTAGTTGAAAGCCCTGAAATTGGGTCAAGTGGAAGAAGAGAAAGGTTGCCAAAGTCTTCTACACCAGTTCAGCCTCAAGTTGCAGAATTTGCAGTTGAGTCTCCAGAGATTATGTCTCATGAAGGAGAACCTATCATGACAGAAGATGAGAAGACCTTCAGAAATAATTTTTTTGATATGAAAGAGATGGTTAAGGTCCTCTATGAAGAGAGGAATAACATGTTGCAAGGAGAAAGTTCCAAGCCTCCCAATGGAGAAGGCTCTTCAAGAGGAGGTGATTTAAAAGAAGATAAAGGAAAAGGAGGTAATAGGAATGGAGGAAAACCTCCACCATCTCCACCATCTTCTTCATCTTCTTCTTCGAAAGAATCTTCACCCTCTTCCATAAATACTACCGTTACTCATACTCATTATCATTATTCAAAATGGGTTGGTAAATCACCTTTTATGAAGCTTGATGTTAAATCCGAGTTCCCTATGTACAATGGTGAAGTTAATGTAGAGAAGTTGGATAACTAGATTCGTCAGTTGGAGGTGTATTGTAGAATTCAGAACCTTCAAGAGGACGATATCAAAATTCAGTTGGCTTCATTGAGAATGGAGGGTGCAAAACTTGTATGGTGGCAATCAAGGACTCAAGATGAAATCAGAAACCATGGTAAGATCTCTATTACTTGGTCTGATTTCATTGCTGCTATAAAAAGGCAGTTCTACCCTTTAGCTCATATGAAAAAAGCTATCATGAATTGGCAAAATTTAAGACAATTGAAAGGGAAAAATGTGCAAGAGTATACTCAAGAGTTTAGAAAAAGAGCTCTTATTCTAGGAGTATACTTACAATCATAAGATACCTTTCTGAAATACATAAGAGGGTTGCATAGCTATCTTTGACATATCATTCTTATGTTTAGTCTCATGAATCTTGATGAGTTCTATGTTCAAGCTACACACCTCGAATCAAGAGGGAAAAATATACAAGAAGAAGGTAAGAAGAATCCATTTCAAAGTGGAGAAAAAGGGAAGAAGTTTGAAGGAAAGAAGAAGAAAAATGTTTCTGTTAAGAAAGAAGGGGAGAAGCACGTGTGCAAGAATTCTTCCAAGGAGGGACATGATGAAGTGCATTGTTTGAAGCTTCCTCCAGAATTACGAACGAAGAAATTTAACAATAAAGGGAAACATAAGACCAACACTGCTGCACAACAAGACTTGGGTTCTAACTCAAGAGATGAAACCAAGATTGCAGCCACAATCACCAAGGGAAAAGCCACGAAAAAAGAATGCAAAGAGGTAGTTGTAGCAAGTATTAGTGCAACAAATAACTCCTAGAACATTTCAAATGAGGAAAATCGAATCGTACTATTCCATATCTGAGTTATTTCCAAACATACAAAAATCGATACGTTGTTTGACAGTGGATTTCAGGCCAACTTAATTTCTACAGATTTAGTCAAGAAATTGAATCTGGAAATCGTGCCTCATCATAAACCATATCCATTGGGTTGGATAACCAAGGATGCCAATTTGCAGGTCACACAAAAATGTGTTTTCAGATTTGCAATCAACGCAAATTTCATTGATGAAGTTGAATTAGATGTTGTGCCATTGGATATCTTAGGGATTGTATTGGGAAACCTATATTTGTATGACAAGAAAACCATTTTCCATAGATTTTAAAACAAATATCATTTGTTCAAAAATGGAGAGGAGTACGTTGTGAGAGCCCATTGCAGAAAGCTTAGTCTGTCTTTGAAAGTGTAGGTGAAATGAAGAGACTGGTCAATTCCAGCTAGAGTCTTGTGCTTCTTATGATCAAGTAGAAGAATGAATCAGAGCAAGAATCCTTTGCAAACTGTGATGTGAAGTTGAAAGATGAATTGGTTGATGTGGTTAATCAATATGGAGACATGTTTCAAGAACCAAAAGGATTGCCACCAAAAAGGGGAATTCAAAATGAAATTCAGCTACATCAGGACTGTCCACTCCCAAATATTGGTATGTATCAAATGTCAATTTTGGAAAGCTTAGAAATTAAGAAACAATTCTAGGAATTGTTAGATAAAGGAATAATTTGTCCCTCTACTTCGCCATGTGGTTCACCAATTGTATTAGTACCCAAGAAAGATGGAACCTAACGCATGCGTGTAGATTATTGAGCTCTAAATAAGATTACAATAAAGAATCAATACCCACTGCCCAAAATAGATGACTTCCTAGATCAGTTGAAAAATGAAAAGTATTTCACTAAATCAGACTTGAGAAGTGGATATCATCAAGTAAGAATAACTAGGAGGAAATTTGGAAGACTTCTTTTAAAGCCAAACATGGATTATTTGAGTGGCTGGTTATGCCTTTTAGTCTTTGTAATGCTCCAACTACATTCATGAGAGTTATGAATGATGTTTTAAGATCATTTCTTGATGAATTTTTAATTATCTATTTAGATGATATTTTGATATTCAACAAATCATGAGAAGAGAATGTTAAGGATGTTAGGAAAGTGTTGGATGTCTTGAGAAAAGAACAGTTATTTCTGAAGATGTCTAAATGTGAATTTGGGAAAAATTCCTTAGTGTATTTGGGCCACATAGTTGGAGGAGGTGAGATGAAGATTGATCCCTCTAAAGTTTCGGTCATTGTGAATTGGCCAATACCCAAATTAGTCACAGAAGTAAGGAGTTTTTTATGAGTAGTGCAATACTGGAGAAAGTTCATTTCCAATTTCTCCTCCATAGCAGCTTCACTACATGCGTTGACTAGCGTGAAGGTTGTCTTCTGGTGGGGAGGAAAACAACAAATCTGAAACAAAAGATCAGTTCAGCCCCAGTTTTAGAATTGCCAGATTTGAAACAACCCTTTGAAATACAGATAGATGCAAGTGACTATGCCATGGGTGAATTTGTTTTACAACATGGTAAGCCCATTTCATTTCATTCTGAGATTTTTATTGGTACTGTTATAAACTATCCTACGTATGATAAAGAGATTTACACATTGGTACAAAGTGTGAATAAATGGAATCATTATTTGATGGGAAAATAAATCATTATTCACACCAATCATCAGCGTCTACAATATCTGCAATCTCAAACTAAATTGCAGTAGTGAAGGCACTTTCGTTGGATGGGATTTTTACAACAATTCCACTTCGTAATCAGGTATAAGAAAGGTATATATAATAGAGTTGCTGATATGATTTCTAGACCAATTGTAAATGTAGCCATTTTACTCAAGAATAATTTTATCATGCCCGAAAGTTATGTTGAATAATACACATAGGATGCTGATTTTCAAGAGGCATTTTAAAACTTGAGTCAATGCCACCAAGTTGAGGAATTAGACTACCATGGTCATGATAATTTGTTGTATCATTTGAGAAAACTTTGTGTCCCATGTAAAATTTTGTTTCCCACCCTGGTTTTCAGTTTCACCTTATTTCTCCCATGTAGTTAAATGCCCATTCTGATAACCATACATTTAACAGACTGAAAAAAAAAAAATATTGTTGAAAACACAAATTCTGGAAATTGCAAAAATAAAAATCAGCAATTAAAAACAGCCATTAAAACACATTTAAACTCAGTTATTTTTGGTCAACTTGACCTTGGAAAAACCCCCTACAACTCTTGGGGAAAACCAGTTTGAGAGCTCTTCTTTATTTCTGGAAATGCCTTTTTACAGTGAGAAATTTTCAGCAAAAATCAGCAAACAAATTTACAACTTATCTCGATTTCTGAGCCTCACAGCCCACTAGAAATTTCCAAACAGCAACACAATGCTGTACGGCCACTGTACGGACGGTACGGGCGACTGTACGGACGGTACAGACGGTTGTACGGACTGTACGGACAGGCTGTACGGACGGTATGGACAGACTGTACGGACCTCGATTTTTGTGCAGAAAATCAGCTGCCTCGATTTCTGTGCAAAAACAAATCTGCCTTTTGCTGTTTGCTCAAGAAAAATCTGCCTTTTACTGCTTGCACATTCAGCTGTAAGGATTTGCTTAAATGCTGCCTTGGTATGTGTGCCAAGCTGCTGCCTCCTTCTCCTCCTTGTCCAGAAATCTCCCTTGCTCTCTTGCTCTCCCTCTCTCAATCTGCTCATGAAAGAATAGATGATATTTTCCTCCTTTTCCTCCCTTAACCCAACCCTAAATGACTTTTGGGTGATCCCTAAATCCAATGGCTGAAATAGATTTAGATCAATGGCTGAGATTAAATGCTCATTTAAATCTCACTTTCTATTTTTTAATTCACCCCACTTTAATAAAGACCCACTTAGTCATTTATTTCCAAAGTCACTTTTCCTTTCTAATTTTTCATTGACTTTATAAAAGTCACTTTAAAATTAGACTTAGTAACTTTATCACTTAAAGTCACTTTCAAATTAGATTTAACTTTATAAAAAATTATAAAGTTACTTTAGGAGAAAAATTAAATTCTTTTAGACACTTTTCCCTAGGCCAAAGATCAAAGCCTTAGGGAACCACCTGTCCTCCGGTACCAAATTTCAACACTCCCTCTTACTGAGGAAGGTGTTCCTCACCACACCCATCTTGTCTCTGAAGTAGACATGCTTGCCCCGTGGTAAGGCTTTGGTAAGAATATCTGCAACCTGTTCATCAGTGGAAATATACTCAAGCTTCACAGCTCCCTTCTGAACATAGTCTCTGATGAAATGATATCTAATCCCGATATGCTTTGACCTGTCATGAAATACTGGATTCTCCGTGAGTTTAATGCAACTCTGATTATCACAGTAAATCACTGAAGGTCTCAACGGCTGACCAAATAAGCCAAACAACATCTTGCGAAGCCAGATGGCCTCACAACTAGCTAGACTGGCTGCCATATACTCTGCTTCCGCTGAACTCAGTGCTACTGACTGCTGCTTCCGGCTGAACCATGACAATACTGCTGAACCCAACCCAAAACAACACCCTGAAGTGCTCTTCCTATCAGAAGCACAACCTGCCCAATCAGAATCAGTGTATCTTGCCAATCTCACTCCATCTCCCTGCCTGTAGTCTAGACCATAATCCACTGTCCCCTGCAAGTACCGCAAAATGTGTTTTGCAGCCACCCAGTGAACCTTGCTAGGCTCACACATAAACTGACTCATCGTGTTGACTGCAAAACAGATATCTGGTCTAGTGTTGACCAAATACATCAAGGAACCAATCAGCTGCCTGTAGAATGTGGGATCCACCAACTCGGAATCCGAAGCATGAAGCTTCTTCCAGTTGGTGATCATCGGTGTCGACATGGGTCTACAATCCTCCATGTGGAATCTGCTAAGGATGTCCACAATATACTTCCCCTTCCCCAGGAAGAAATGCCCCTCCTCCTGCCACACCTCCAAACGCAAAAAGTATTGCATCAAGCCGATGTCCTTCATCTCAAACTCCGCCGCAAGATCTCTCTTGCAGTGCTCTATGAGTCTCTCTGCACCTGTAATGATCAAGTCATCCACATACAGCACCAGAATGAGAGGCTCCTCACCAATCACAATAAAGTAAAGGTTTGGATCTGCCTCACTCTTTGTGAAACCCATCCCCTGCAAGTATGCATCTATCCTGGAGTACCAAGCTCTGGGAGCTTGCTTCAGGCCATAAAGGGCCTTCTTCAATCTGCACACATGGGACTCCTTCCCATGCACCTCAAAGCCCTGTGGCTGTTCAATGTACACCTCCTCCTGTATGAAGCCATTGAGAAATGCAGTCTTCACATCCATCTGGTGGATCTTCCAACCCATCTCTGCTACTATCGATATAATGGAGCGGATCGAAGTATATCGAGCCACGGGAGCGAAGGTCTCCTCATAATCAACTCCCTCTACCTGGGAGAACCATCTAGCCACAAACCTCGCTTTGAATTTCTCAATGCTGCCATCTGCAACATGCTTTACCTTGTAAAGCTATCTGGAAGTAACCACAGATTTGCCCTCAGGCCTCGGCACCACCTCCCAAACATCATTCTTCATGATAGAAGAATACTCCTCCTGCATGGCCTCTCTCTAGACCTGCTGGCTAGCTGCCTCCTCATAGCTAGAAGGCTCAGAGTCAAGGATGCTGGTAACCATCGCCATATAACTACAAAACCTCTCAGGTGGTCTACTCTCTCTGACCGGCCTCTTCGGCTCAACAACAGATGTGGCATCTCTCAAGGTGTCCTGAAGCCACTTGGGCTTCCTCTTCCCTGAGCATGCTTCTCCCATAGGAGAATGAAACTCCTCCTCCTCATCACCATCAGTAGCCTGAACTCCTGACTGTCTGTCTGCTGTCCTCCTGCCTGCACCTGAACCTATAGAAGCTGAGGTACCGTGTGAACTGTCCATCAGTGGACTCCCTAGTGAACTGCTCTGTGAACTGCTCTGCATGCTGCCCGGAGCACCACCCCTCTGGCTCGACGAGCCACTGCTCACTGATGGACCTGACATCCTCATAGATGTACCTCCGGATCCTCCTGATCCCTGCACACTGGATCCCTGCGACTGACTCAACTGCTGCTGAGGGTCTGGCTGATCCAGATACTCTAACTCCCGTGACCTCCTAAAGGCCCTATCCTCCTCGAACTTCACATCCCGTCTGACAACAACTCTCCTCTGTGCAGGAATGTAAATCCGAAAGGCCTTTGAGGTCTCACTGTAGCCCACAAAGATACCCTTCTCTGCGGTGGGCTCTAGTTTGGTCCTCTTCTCCTTGGGTATATAGGAGTATGTAATGCATCCAAAGATATGAAGATGACCAAGATCAGGCTTCTTCCCAGAGAAAGCCTCCTCCGGAGTCATGTGCCCCAAGGCACGATGCGGACTCCTGTTATGCAAGTAAACAACTGTGTTGCAGGCCTCTGCCCACAAGAACAATGGCAACCCCTGATCATGTAACATGGCTTTGGTAGCCCCTATGATGGATCTGTTCTTCCTCTCCGCAACCCCGTTCTGCTGGGGGTTGTAAGGAACAGTGAACTCCCTCCTAATGCCTGCCTCCGCACAATAGTCAACAAACTCTCCAAGGGTGTACTCTCCTCCATTGTCCGACCTCAAGGACTTGATCTTTCGACCTGTCTGAGTCTCCACAAGAGCTCTGAACTCCTGAAACCGCTTGAAGACCTCACTCTTGGTCTTCAAAAAATAAATCCAGGTCCTCTTGGAGTGATCATCAATGAATAACACATAATACTCATATCCACTCAAGGAAACATGAGACGTCCGACCGCTCACATCGGAATGAATCAAATCAAGTATCCCCGTCGCTCTGCTGTCACTGCTGGGAAAAGGGGATTTGGCAAACTTGCCCATCGCACAACCTCTGCAAGTATCAAAGTGATCAGTACTGAAATCTGGCACACCTGTAGTGATCTCCCGCAATGTCCTCAAGGCTCCATGATACATGAGTCTCATCCTGCGGTGCCAAATCTCACACAGCTCAGAACTGCTAGCTCTGCTGTCGGTACTACTGCTCAATGCCAAAAGGGGTTGGAATGCAAACTTGTACACCTTTGCATGGCGTACACCTATCACTCTAGCTGAATCAGCTGGAGTGCCCCTGGGATACATCAACACCTGTCCTCCCCTGAACAGTACCTCATATCCTCTGTCCTCCAAAGCTGAGATGGATATGAGGTTCTTCCTCATCCCTGGCACATAAAGAACATCTGACATTTTCAAGGGAGGTCTAGACTCCCTCTGAAATGTCTGTGTACCCACCCCGACTGCTCTAACAACTCTGTCATCACTGAGTACTACCTCAATATCAGTGCCACTCTCTGAAAGCTCTGAGAAGTACTCCCGGACTCCTGTCATGTGGCGTGAAGCCCCACTGTCCACATACCAGATACCTGTAGATGCTCCGCTAATCGAGGGAAAAGCATGCTCCCTCTGAACCTGTGTGGCAGGTGATCCTGCACTAGAGGACTCACATGTAATGAACGCAAACTCCCGGTCAAAACGACCTGCAAAGCCCTCAATCTCAGCTGAAGCTGCCACATCCTGGTTCTTCCCCTTCTTCTTCTTCTTCTCCGGACACACAACTGCATAGTGTCCCATCTTCTGACAATTCCAACACTTCACTTTGGAATAGTCCTTCTGTGAGTTACCCTGTTTACCTTTACCTTTGCCTTTGCCCCCACCACCGCTTGTGGAAGCCTGCTTCTTCCCTTTGCCTTTCTTGCCTCCTGCCACCAGTGCTACGTCCTCATCCTACTCAACTGGCTTGGCTGCCCCAAGCTGTCCTTTCCTGATCTCTGTCTGAATACAATCATCCCAAAACCTCTCCCACGTGGGAAGGGTCTCACGTGCATAAACCCCATCAACAAAGTTCAACCATGAACGGGGGAGGCCATTCACTGCAATACACACCAACTCAGTGGATGGAATGGCCTCTCCAATCGCTGCCAACTCATCTCTCACATTGGTAATATTTGTGAGATATCCAGCTGCACTATCATTCCCCATCTTAATGTTCTTCAGCTTCTCCTTCAGGACCATCTTCCGGTTCTCATTGGTACTCTGGTAGAGATTAATCAATGCTGTCCACATCTCATGGGCATTGCTCTTTCCTCTCACATGAGGAATGTAATGGTCTTTGATTCCGTCTATAATCAGCCTCTTACCGTTGTTGTTCTTTTTATTATAAGCGGTCAACTGAGTAGCATCAGTAGGCACAACAACAGGGTGCTGTGCTGTATGCACCATGATATCCCAGACTTCTGCCTCCTCAAAGATACTCTGCATTCTCTCCTTCCAAACACTGTAATTTGTATGCCCATCCAACCTATCCTCCACTCTCAATCCCAATGACATCTTGCTGTCCTAAAACTGAAAAATAGCACTGCTGTGGTAAAGATAAAACTGCTGTTTATGAAAAATCAGCTTGCTGGAATTTTCTGAGTGAAAAAATCAGCAGCTGTATTTTTTTTCTTTTGCTGTCCCAAACTTCCCTTTAGCACTCAAGCTCTGATACCATGTAAAATTTTGTTTCCCACCCCGGTTTTCAGTTTCACCTTATTTCTCCCATGTAGTTAAATGCCCATTCCCATAACCATACATTTAACAGACTGAAAAAAAAAAATATTGCTGAAAACACAAATTCTGGAAATTTTTCAGAATGCTGGAAATTGCAGAAATTAAAATCAGCAATTAAAAACAACCATTAAAACACATTTAAACTCAGTGATTTTTGGTCAACTTGACCCTGGAAAAACCCCCTACAACTCTTGGGGAAAACCAGTTTGAGAGCTCTTCTTTATTTCTGGAAATGCCTTTTTACAGTGAGAAATTTTCAGCGAAAATCAGCGAAAATCAGCAAACAAATTTACAACTTATCTCGATTTCTGAGCCTCACAGCCCACTAGAAATTTCCAAACAGCAACACAATGCTGTACGGCCACTGTACGAACGGTACGGGCGGCTGTACGGACGGTACAGACGACTGTACAGACAGGCTGTACGGACGATACTGACAGACTGTACGGACCTCGATTTTTGTGCAGAAAATCAGCTACCTCAATTTCTGTGCAAAAACATATCTGCCTTTTGCTGTTTTCTCAAGAAAAATCTGCCTTTTACTGCTTGCACATTCAGCTGTAAGGATTTGCTTAAATGCTGCCTTGGTATGTGTGCCAAGCTGCTGCCTCCTTCTCCTCCTTGTCCAGAAATCTCCCTTGCTCTCTTGTTCTCTCTCTCTCAATCTGCTCATGAAAGAATAGATGATCTTTTCCTCCTTTTCCTCCCTTAACCCAACCCTAAATGACTTTTGGGTGATCCCTAAATCCAATGGCTGAAATAGATTTAGATCAATGGCTGAGATTAAATGCTCATTTAAATCTCACTTTCTATTTTTTAATTCACCCCACCTTAATAAAGACCCACTTAGTCATTTATTTCCAAAGTCAATTTTCCTTTCTAATTTTTCATTGACTTTATAAAAGTCACTTTAAAATTAGACTTAGTAACTTTATCACTTAAAATCACTTTCAAATTAGATTTAACTTTATAAAAAATTATAAAGTTACTTTAGGAGAAAAATTAAATTCTTTTGGACACTTTTTCCTAGGCCAAAGATCAAAGCCTTAGGGAACCACCTGTCCTCTGGTACCAAATTTCAACATCCCACAGGGAGAGAGAGTAAATGTCATAAGGGAAGCACACACTTCTCTTATTGCTGGAAATTTCGGTGTAAGTAAAAAAATGGAAAATCTTCAGAGGTATTTTTATTGGCCTCATGTGCTTGAAAGTGTGTCACGTTTTATCAGAGGTTGTTCATTGTGTGCAGTCAGTAAGCCTAGTAATCAGAAACTAGGATTGTAAACCACTTCCAGTGCCTTCATGACCGCGGGAAAGTGTTTCTATGGATTTTGTAAGAGGTCTTCCTTTATCAAGGAAAATTCATGATTATTTGTATGTAGATGTGGATAGATTCAACAATATGTTCATATTAATGCCTTATAAAAAGCAAATTACAGCTGAAAAAACAACTCAAATTTTATTTCAAAATGTATGGGTTCATTTTGGATTGCCTACTTCTATTGTAAGTGATCATGATTCTCGATTTGTTCGGAATTTTTGGTCAAGTTTATGGAACTTAATGAACACTAAATTGAAGAAAAATACAACCTTTCATTCGCAAACAGATGGTCAAACTGAAGTGGTTAATAGGACAATTATTCATTTGCTAAGAATATTACAACAAACATCCTAAGTTGTGGGATGAACAATTGCATTATATTCAACATGCTTACAACCGAACAAAACACTCTTCTACTTTAACTTGGCCTTTTGAGGCATGTCTTGGTTATTTGCCTAAATTGCCTTTAGATTTCAACTTTGAAAAATATGTAGCTGCAAATGGACACAGTGACATAGACAGAGCAAAGAAATTCATTGAGAAAAATCAGTTGATTCACCAAACAATTCAAGAACAACTAGAAAAGAGTCAAGGCAAGTATAAGGCAAGGCATGATAAACATCGTATGGATCATCAATTTCAAGTAGGTGATGAATTTTGGCTATACATTAGCAAGGAAAGGCTTCAAGGTGAAGGTAAAAAGCTGAAACCAATTCGTTATGGTCCATTTAAAATTATGGAAAATATTGGTAATAATGGTTTCAAGCTTGATTTTCCTTCATAAATGAAAATCTATTCCGTTGTTAATGTTGAAAATTTGAGATTGTATGAACCTCCTTTGATTGAAGATCAAGGAAAGAATGTTCAAATTCCATCTTTTGAAGAATTTTCTCCAGAATTCCTTGATGTGCTTCAGCAAGACACTATACTTGACAGAAGGGCAAGGACAACTAAAAGGGGAAGCATTAATTATCTTTGGGTGGGTCTCAAAGGTACGCATCCATCAAAGGCCAAATGGATTGAAGTGGAGAAGGTGAGGGAACAATACCCTCATTTGTTGAATAACCGAATATAAATATTTTGTGGTCCAAAAGGCTTACAGAGGGGAGGAGTGATCAGGTGCTCATAATTATGCTAAAAAATCAAAGTGTCAGAATCTTGTCGAACTCAGCTTCAAATTGAAGAGCTCTTCATTATGAATTTAACGGTGTGAACAGAACTTAAATCTGAGTTCGTATGCAGAAATTAGAGCAAGTCAAAGCTCAAGTTTGACTTGCCTACATGGCAGGATTAGGATGGTGTGGTAAGGTCTTCAGTGAATGAGGAGGTTCCACTTGGTAGCTTGCCATTGGCCCTCGCAAATTGCACATCGCATTAGTAGATGGATCAGGTTATTGGCCTCGACAACGTTGGATTCGCGATGCGATGCAATCACATATCATAATCGCATCGGCAACAAGAATCAGCCCCGATGCAATGGAGTTCTAATTGCAATAGACCCCCAGCGCGATAGGTTTATATGCCACAGTTTAACACCCCGACGGGTTTGCAAAATTGAAATCATAGTGTTCTGTTGGGTAAACAAGACCTTCACTTGTAGCCGATCGCCAATTGCGATGAGCAGTGGATTTTGGACGCGAGAGTTTATATATTCTAGTTTAATAACCTGTCGGGTCTGCAACATCGCATCTCAACATTTTGCAGTGTTAAGAGCCTGCAACTTAGTCAATTTCAATTAAAATAAGGTCGACAGGATTTAGCCTACTGGACAATGAATATTTTGCTCCATTAGCGGATTTTGGAGCAGAAAATGGGTTTTTGGTTGGTTTTAAAGCAATTTGTGGAACAAATAGAGGAGAAACTGGGAGAAGTCATAACTTCTTTAGTTATTATCCAACTTGGATGAAAAAAGAGGCTATATAGCCATTTTTAAGTATTCTGAATTCATTGAGACAGGTTTCAGAGGCATCTAAGCATTGTAAACACACTTTTCTTGTAATTTGAGCATAGTAGAGAGGCCTAAGCCATTGGAAGCTGGACCAAGGAGACGTAGCCCAGGAGGGGTGAAATCCTTTATCATGTGATTGTTATGTGTTGTATCTTGATGTTCATTTCTATTATATTGCTGCTATTCAACATATGTTTTTATGTTAAATTATTCATAACATTTACATAAGAAGCTCTCATGGGAATTTCTTAATTAAGCAAAAGTTTTGAATCTTTAAGCAATTGAAAAGAAAATGATAAGCATCTTGGGTTTTATTTTGAATGGGGGATTAGAACAAAATTACTAATATGCTCCATTTCATATCATATATGTACTATTTTTTTCAATATAATAGAATTTTTGAGCAGTGGCAACAACACGTGGTTATTTTCCCTGGAGGGGGTTTTCCACTAGAAAAATTTTCTGTTCTTTTGTGAGGATGTTTTGATGTTATTCATGGTGTTTCTATGGTCTAATTTTATGTTGGTTTTATATAACTAATTTAATGGTTATTGATTTGTTCGTTTTGATGAATTTTTTTTAAAAGATAAAAAAATCCCATTACTATTGATTCACCCCCCTCTCACTAGTGAGTTCAATTCTAATGTTACGTGCATATCCAAGGCCAGATCTCCATGACCAACACTACCCTCCCTAATTCAGGATCTAAACATGAACACATAGGCTGACCAAATGTCTTCCCAAGCATCTTGTTGTCCCAAGATGCTTCATCTCTCCTTATCAACTAAATCAGATTATATCTACCACTCCAAGCATGCTTCAAACTTTCAATCTTTTTACGGAGAGATCCTGCACAATCACAACCCCAATCAATAATAAACTTCAAGTATATATATATATATATATATATATATATATATATATATATATATATATATATATATAAACAAACCTTTAGGGTCCTTAATCATTTTGATGCTATCATTATATTATCCAAATACAACTAGAAGCTTTCTTCTTTCATTTCTCCAGTAGTACCAAATACAAACTCAGTAGTTCTCAACTCTTTTGTTTACAAATCCATCAATATTCATTCATCAATTTCATTCTTTCTTCAAGGTATTTAATATGACTGTCATAATTCCCTCCCTCTCAACTAGAGAGATATACCTTTTCTTCTATCCAAGCTCCCTCTCAACTTAGGGAGAACAACAACATTGAATATAATCTCATGTCATCAAGGTCATATTGATCATCATCATTCTTATAACTTACTTTATCATGCTCATCATTATTATCATATTCAATTATAAACATCTTCAACATCTTGAAGATTATGTACCTGAAAAATTTTAATAGCAAGTACGAATATACAAAAGCATGAAGTCAACTATATCAAACTCATGTCATTACAATGGAAGCATTAAAACATTAAATCTTTTTACATCAAATATATAAACCTAGTTAGGTTCATATTCAATAGGGGTTACATTTTACATACTATACTTCAATATCTTGATGGTTTTCTTTTATAAACCATAGACTCCATCTTTGAGGCACAAAGCCTTAGATATCAGTAACTCAATCAAAATATCAAACCAATCATACTTCTATACATGTAAGGTTTCAACAATATGTTCTTATAAATACAAGTCAAATTCTACCAGGGCTTGTTGCAAACCCTTGAATTGATCATCAAAACTAATTCATATCAATAATAAAAAACACTATTATCATGCCCTAAAATATCAATCTCTACTAGGGTTTTGTTATATACATTATATTTGATCAAATATCAAGATAGAATACTTGCATAAACATATCCAGGGTTTCATTATCATGCATTAACACCTCATATCAATATCCACACCCACCAGGTAAACCCAAGACACAAACATCAATACATAAAAGTTAGAAATATAACAATTTTAATCAGATTAGGGTTTCATTTATATAGACGAATATACACCTACGGTTTCATTCCTAGGACCTTACTTTATCTATTACAAGTGTTTTGGCTCGAAACCCTAATTCACCAAACCCTAAAAAATCTAGGGTTTCATTATATAACCTAGACATTAATAGTAAACTCTAAAGGACTAAGGTTTTTACCATGACATTACCAAAGTCCTAAACTTGAAAAGAATAGGATTTAATCACATGTTCTAAAATTTATAAACAAACCCTAAGTAGACTAGGGTTTCAATATTATTGACAACATATTCTAAGCATAAAAAAGTTTAGGGTTTTATAGTGAACCATAAACGTTAGGTTTTCAACAAAAATGAAAAAATAAAAAGATATATGACAAAGGTAGAGTCAATTTGGCGATAGATCTTCCTAACAAGAATCTTTAAAATTCAAAACATTAAATATAAGAAAGTAATACAAGGAAAATTTCAAAAATACTTTAATGAAGAAGTTTTGCTGCAAATCTTATAGTTTTAGACATACTTGGAGTTGCTCCTTTTACAAACCTTGTAGGGTTTTCTTTATTGAAGTGTTCCCTCTGAATTTAGCCATAATTTTTTTTGCCTGCAATACTCATAGACAAGTATAACCAAGAAAAACATGCAATACCAAAAACATGATATCAATTTTGTCAATATAGGGTTTCTAAGCAACAATGGAGGATGGAATCCTAGGGTTCCAAGTACAAACTCTAGATCTAGTAAAATCAAATTTTCTTCTACTTCTAATCACTAGGATTTACTATGCACCCCAAATTACCTACAAACCTTAGAAGTGCAGATCAGGGTAAGGGTTTCTATATGACAAGGGTTATCATGTTCCATTTAGGGTTTATAATTATAGATATCAATACCAACATTAATGACTAATAACAAATCTTAGAAATCAAAGACCTTCAAACAATGAAGTCTACACACCCTAGAATTAGATTTCAAAACCTTAGTAAAGTTAAATCAAATTTTATAAGAAAAGTGATTATACATACCTTACAAGTTACTTACCTTGATCCTTTAAGAAAAATCTCCAAGACATCATGACAAGATGTCGAGGTAAGAAGACTTCCTTCAGAAATATTGCAATTCTAGTTTCCTTTTGAAGATTTTATGGCCCTTTAGTTAGATCCTCACAATAGATATTGAATTTCATTTCACCACAAGCTTTTCAAGGAAGAATTACTATAGGCTATTCTTCAATATAACATATCTTATAGTCATTCTTTTAGGTTGGTATTTCTTTCAATTTATAGACTTGGTCCTTTGTATATATATGTGTTACATGACTATTAATTTTGTCTCAGATGTCTTGACCTTTATTTCACTGTATATGATGAATAAAAGATTGCAGATTAATCTTATACATGGTGACTATTATGTTAGAATCCTATAATTTATAGGATAAGCTGAATATTATTTGTTGAGTTTTATGTATGAGATGTTGTAAATAATATTTCATTCTGTAAGTTATTTCCAAAAATAAAAATGAAAATAGAAAAATAAAAAAAAAGAAAATAAAGAAAAAATAAACAAAGGGGATACAAAAAACATATATATGAAAAAATGGAAAAATAAGAAAAAAGGATCAAAATACCCCAAGAATAAGTGAGCAAGTCTAAATGCCACTCAAAAAATTGAAAAAATGCATCAGTCATACCTTAGAAATTTTGAATAATGTGTTGCTAGTCAAAATGCCACAGTGAAGTTAGATAAATAGGATTAGAGGTTTAATCACACCGTTTAAGTGTGATTAGGCTTAATTAAATATCATTAGTTTAGATTAGTGAATAATTAACCACACAATGTAACTGTGGTTAAATTACAATAGGCAGAATAAAATGGGTTAGCCATATTGTTTAATCATGGCTTAACTGTGATTTGATTAGATTAGTTAGGCTTGATTACCTAAATTACACCTTTAATTGTGGTTTAATTAAATTAGTGTAATAAAGCCCGCTTTATATGCTTAAAGTGCGAATATGTATAAGGTTTGAAATAAAGTGTAATGCGATGGGACGTTTTGTCATCTTCCAGGTAAAAAGTGCTCAATATCAGATGGATGAGATCTCACTCGCCTATATCAACAATGAGTGATGACCTTCAGAACCCCCCCCCCCCACCCCCATCCTTTTGACAGTTAACCCGGGGGGGGGGGGGGTCCTAAAAGAAGTTCCCCCTTTTACCTTCTGTACTACATTGCGACCTCCCAAATTATTCACACCCCCCCACCTAAAACCACAAACCGCCCCTCCCCCCCTCTAAAAACCACCATCTCGCTCCTGCTTCATAGCTGTTGACTTTTTTCTCTCGATCCTACTATATGACCGTTGACCTTCCACCTTGGCTCCATTCACCATCTGCGAGGTGGCCCTTCCGTCCTCAATTCTCCCAATACACTGCTACCACATGGCCACTCGCCACATCATCTCTAAACCGTTTCCAATTAATATTTATCTGTTTCCTATGACAACAGACCCACACCTCCAACCGCTAATTTGCAACGGTAAGTGCCATTTTCCTATATTAACCCAACAATCTCATTCTATCCACCTTCTTTGTCGTTTCAAGATATTGTACCAGAGCTGTTACAATGCTCCGTTAATCAACTAGAACCTGCCACTGCAATAGTGATCCAGACCCTTGTTGGGACCTGTGCATCTGGCCAATCACCAGTCTGCACCTCTGATACCAATTTTTCGACCAGTTTCCCAAGTAATTCGAATCCTCTATTCATTTTTCTTCTACCATGGCCCCTAAAGGAAAATCTAAAATTGCAGAGGAAAACCCTATGTTACCCCCAATCATAGACTTGGTCCAATAAACTTTGGTGGACCATGAGTATAAAATTATCAAAATTGGTTGTGAGTTTGACCTGTATGAACTCCAAAACTGGTTAAAACATAACTTCTTGGACCAGAGCGATGAACTGAGCCTCTGGGATTCTCTCCTACCCCAATTCATCTTTCCCCAAACACACCACTTCCCTGAATTCGTCTCCTGGTGTCAATTTAGGTATATCCCTAGTCAGAGGGTAGTTGTGGCCCAGAATGGAGACATTTTGTTCACCATAACCCCTGAGTCAATAAACAAAATGCTCCATATCCCAAACAATGACTCCCTGAGCCCATTTTCAGTAGATTCCCTCATGGAACTCTACCAGAAGCTTACCTTCCCATAGAGAGCCAAATTTTTTGAGATTTTCCTACCAAAAGATGTCTAGTTACCTAAAAATAATCCACCTTACCCATCTTCTATGTTTCCAGACATGACCAAGTAGATTGTCTCACTAGTATCATGTCTTTTAGGCTATCAATCCGATCAGTGGGTTGATGAGCCTATCCTTGGTTTTCTGTCAGTTTTTTCCACAGGAGAGAAGCCTTCTGTCATGTTCCACTATAGCCAATTTCTAGTAGACACAATTCATGATCAATTTCTGAAATTTTCAACAGAAGGAATGTTTAAATATGCTTTTGTATTAGTGCATCTATTTTTGTTTCACTAGGCCGAGAGATTCCAGTTTTCATTGTAGAAATTAGATGAGTAGGGCAATGCTCAATCAATAATTCATTGGACTTCCTTGATCAGGAAGCATTCCAATGAATATAATGTCAGTGAATTTGTAGATCAATTTTTATAAGTAGGTGCATGCTTACTGAACAATAAAGTGGAACCTAGGATAGGGCCAACAATACGAAAAATTTTGCATCTCAGTGAGCAGACTAAGACAGGAGATTGGTACTTGTACCAAAATTATATCGAGATCAGAGTTTATGGGTGTGAATTGCCACCATACAGGCTGCCAAAATTTGTTCCTATGAGGATCTTCTCACTAGAATATATAAGACAAATGATAAATATGGATGACCTCCATTTTGTTGCAACAAAGAAAAAATATCAGTTCAAGATCAAGACATAGGTTGGACCATTTATATGTAACACTAGGGAAACAAGTAAGGATGCATATTTTCTTCTTAAGAAAATGAATTTCAAGTTGAGTTTCACCTGGTCATATGACCCTTTTGGCATCATTTCTAGACTAAGAGTGGAGTAGAAAACCACTCCCTGTACTCACACTCCTAGACGAGAGATAGAGAAGTTCATGAATCAAAGTCAGTGGGAGGAGAATATGCTGAAAGAGGCAGAAGAATAGGTGCTATCCAAAACTACCTCATAGATGATTGAAGGGAAAGTACCCCTAGGGTCCTTTGGGCTAAGACTCTACCAGACTGAAAATTGCTTATTCAAAGAAACACACACGCAACCATCATTTTTTACTTTTAAGCAAATTTTAACGTTAAGGGTACGTACCTAAGGTCCTACGTTCGAGAAGGCCTTTAGGGTCCAAACCCTTCTTGGAGTTCCCTTCTTCTTCCTTTGACCTGCAAGACAAACAAATCAAAGAACACAACAGTACATGTACAAATACTTATGTATAAACCATCTTTATGCTATAAAGTTAGTTATAAAAATCTTTAAGTAACTACTTGCATAAGAATTCAAAACAAGAATCTCATAAGCATAAAGAAAGATTGTTTCGGGAACAAAGACGTGTTTCTTTATATATGAAGGCAAATAAAGTACATATAACGGAAAGATATCACCTGAACACCTTCAGCAGGCTCCAAGCAAAGCTTCCTCCCGGATTCGTTCCAACCTCAAGCCTCCAACAAGAGCTCCTTCCAAGTCTTACTCAATGATGATATCAAGGATGAATGATCACCAATACACATGGAAACAAGGGTTTCCTATGCAAAATGGGGGAAGTGCAGAAAGCACCAAGGACTTCAGACCTGGTCTAAGGGGAAAATCTCAGCATAATAATCTTGCTCTCATTTCTCTCTCCCTTAGGCCTTCCCTTTGATGTCTTTTTATACCATCTCCAAAGTAGTTTTTTAGTTAGGAGTTGGTTGGGAACAGTTGGGCCACGGGCACTAACAGGTAATCCAGCAGGTAAAACCCGCGATCTCCGCCCGAAAATAAGGAATTATATATATTTTTAAGTGTTTTAATACATACACGCGGGTTGGGTATACACAGACCCGCATGTACACGCGTTTAACTCAGGGCAATGTCACGTATAGGGAATAAAACACTCTTTTTTAAATTTTTGGACCAGGTCTGGAAGGAGGGGTTGCCCTAGGCCATGAGTGCAGCATCACAAACCATAAGAGTGAGATTTGGAGCTATAACAGATGCCCCCTAATGTATGAGGTCAGAAGGGGAATATGATGGCCGAAATATATTATGTAAGTACATGGAAAGGAACTCTGTCGAAAACCGAGGAGGACTGCACTAGAATTCAGCCTGCCAAGCCACCGAAAGGAGATCAGAAAGAAACACTGTCTGAGGCGGGCATACCCATGCTCAGAAAAAGTAAAGCATGTCCGCATATCAAGTACAAGCGGATCCACTAATTATACAAGTATAAAATGACTAGAAGATACATAATGGATCATCTGATCATAATGAGTAAGTACATGTCTGAATATCACATATAAAACTGTCAATGATGCTGAAAGATGCAACGGATCACTGATATCAAAAACTGATCCCAAAAGGTACCAACTGAACATGATGGAATAGGATGGTACTACACTGCAAACTCAGTTGCCAGCATATAGAATGTCGCCATGACTGACTGCAACATATAAGGTGGAGTGGTATCAACTAGCAGCAACAGGAGAAACTGTCAAGTGAACCAATGAATGCTGATACAACCTGAGGTCTTCACCGACCGCCGTGGTACATTTCTACACTATGGGAATAAATGATCTGAAGTCAACCATGTGAGAAATCGTTTGATTACCGGTCATTGATGTATACCGTTAACAAACGCGAGACTACTCACCGATAATGATAATGAGCGTCAAGGTACCCAGTACAATCTAACAAGTGTGAATAGATGAGCTGAAGTCGAACACCTGTAAGAATCTATCGATCAGGAGACAATGATGGTTTCCCACTATCGATAGCGAAGGATCTGCCACTAATGACTGCAAACCCCAAGGTACTGCCAAATGGACTCTAGATCTTTGCCCCAGAGCAATGAGTCGGAGTCGATAGGGAAAGATCCGCTAGAAGGAAGGCATTAAGGCATCCTCCGTCAATCTAGCGCGAGTGTAACCCGTAGGCCAATAATGTGGAAGGAATCAGACGAAAAAGATGTAGTAACCCAACCGAAGTATGTTTCCGGCGTACACAAGATGTAGCTAGCGCACGACAGAAACCCTTTGAACCAACCAATAATGAAAGCTGACACAGAGGCGAGGTATCCACCAATAGGGTCAAATGGAAACCAAGGTACTGCACGAATCCCAATGTGTGATAATGTATGCTGACCTCGAACACAAGGGAAACCACTCAGTCAAAGACCCATGATACTGATCGATGCTGAGCACAAGGTGACCTATCAATAATGAAAATAGGGCCAGGGTGCGGCTCTAGGCCTGTCCTCAGAGCAAGGTGTCGTCGTCGATAAGGACAAGACCCGCCAGCAAGAAGTCAATGGGGACCTTCTCAAACCGGCACGAGTAAAGGACCAATATAACTGATGTGATGATAGACATGACACTGACAACCGGGGATGGCCGACTGAAAAATGAGTCAAGAGACACCGCAGAAAGGCCGACTCAGGCTAACTTCCCTTGAACGAAAGCACGACTCAATGTGACTATGTGGCAGCATATGATGAATCTGTATAAGTTCGTCATGCAGGAGGCACGAACGAACCCTCCATATGATTGGAAGAGATAACCAATCGGGGGAGAATTGACTCGATAACAAGGTTATGGCATACCTAAGTCAAACTAAATCCCACCCATGCGTAGGAGACTTTGCTTTGAGTGCTTTGTTCAAGGGCGACATGACTGACTCTAGCTGCCAACAATAAATGGAAATAATGTCCCTGTTCCCTCTCTTTTTTGAAATATTTAATTTTTTTGTCTTTTTTCTGATAAGCCGGAAAAAGAATAAAAGAATGCTATGGTACAGTGGAAAGAACGAGTGTCGGTGAAACAGATGATCTAGTTCCTGGGAAAGGAACGTCCCTATGCTCAATGCAGGGAGGTGAAAACTGGTCAGTGACACTCAGAGGTATGTTCCTTCCACGGATTTGGGTATGTCAAGCTGCATAAGTCAAAGGTATGAAAGGTTGATTTTGCAGACGTCATGGTCAAAAGTTGGCTTAAACATGAGTCCAAGTGAAGCCGGCTATAGGCCAAAAGGTGCAAATGGTCAACATGCAATACAGAAGTACAACTCGACACACATAGGAGCCTCTAAGGTATAAGGCCAGAACGAAGCGAAGAAGGAAAGAGGAATGAGTCTTCAACGCATAAGTCATGGCGGGACTACAGAGGACTCCCGAGCCTACTCAAAACGAAGCAGTATGGGCAACAAATGTCAGTGAGGTGCTAACTAGGATGCCCATGTAAAAGGATGGCTCTACCATCATGTCACGATTTAAAGAATCAGCGAGTTAAAATGGCTTACGAACCATAACATGATGGGGTCGACCCTACGACAGATGTATCTGTCAAATGGAGGCTAGTATGCATAATGCAACGGAAAAATGGTGTCCCTAACCTATATGCCAGTGAGAACACGATACCTGCCATGACGGGTCAGCAGTCATGGAACCATCTCGAACCGTCGAAAAATGTCCAAAATGTCCTGAAAAACAACCCAATCTCGACATTCCAAGCTCCCAAGTTAAAAGTGACATGAAACCAAACAAAATAAAATTTTTCATTTTCAAAACTTATAAAAAGAAATTTTGGACTTACCATTTTCACCGTTTGACTTGGAGAGCAAAAATTGTGGAGCAAAAGGAGCAAAATTCTCGGTGACTTATTCAACCGTTCAAACTTGCCGAAAACTTCCAGGTAAGCACTAAACTTGTCTTGCAATTAATTGTGATAGTTTTTAGGAAGTTTAATTGATGTTTCATCGTTAGATTTTTGCAAAAAATTGCTCTGCGGCGTACACGCGGGTTGGCTGTATAGAACTCGCGTATACGACGGACCTACACGCGACTGTATACAAGGGAACCCGCGTGTGTGCAACAAACTAATTTTATACACAAAACTAATTGATGAAAATGATTTTTTTCTTCCAGGATGACTCTCACACAGCGTGAAAGAGAGCACTCAACTGTAGATAATGAAGTTATGAACAATGATGAGGCATTAGATGCCCTACGGGGATGCGGGTTGCTAAAATTCTTCAAATTGCCAAACATGAAAGCCAAGACGCGTTTGCTCGAGAGACTCATTGATTATTGGGATGTCGATGAGGAAGCATTCATCATTGATCAGATGCCACTCAGGGTAGAAGTGGAAGATATATATTTTATCATGGGCCTTTCCCGAAGGGGAGAGGTAGTGCACTCCTGGGGCAGGACACGGAATAGCCTCAGTGTGGATGACTATGTACAGATTTACTGCCCGGGTCATCGGAAGGTCGGGAGCCAGATCTCTATCCCACATGTGGCGAGTTTGTCACTCAGGATAATCTTGTTCACCATAGGTCGAGTGAACGGATCATCCTCACTACATCAGGCATCACGGGTAAACATGAGCGTGGCAGTGGACTGTCTCACTACAGTGTTTGACTGGTGTACTCCTCTCCTTGCCAATATGAAGGAACAACTCACTTCTATCATGAGGGGACAGACCAAGAACTTTGGGTTCGGAACCATCTTATGTACATTCTTCTTCGAGAAGGTTCCCGCACTCCGCCCCAGGGTAGCAGTTTCCATCAGTAGTCCACGTGATCCACGCATGGGCCGGTGGGCTGACTTGATGAAACGTCTGGGGGGTGGGGAAGTCCCTAGGAATGCATTCGACGATGATTTCTTTACTTGGTGGGAGCAGCAAATCATCGCCATAGATGATTACCCCTATGCCGGACTGGATTTCCGAGGAGATCCTGATCTAGTGTTACCACCGGATGCAGCATGGGGCGAGATTGGTAAGATTTTTGATTTTTATGATTTTATGATTTTTTGGATTTTTCAAATATAATGATAAATTTTGAAAAAATATTTTTTGATGAGATTCAAATGACTAATATGATGATCATGTTCCAGACATTGGGCCCGTGCGACCAGATGGATTCCCGCAGCATGGATGGCATGGCCGAGGAGCCGAAGAGGCGGCTGCAGATGCGGAAAGGACCCTCAACAACGTCCAGCGACACTTGGCAAGACTGAGCTGCCAAGTACCGATGGCCGAGATAGAGGATCTTCCTCCGGATATGCAGCGTCATGTGGTTGGGATGCCACGTGACTGGGTTCGCGTCTTTCGGCGCGTGGCCAATGCTATAGTTACATATTTAGCTGCTCATCCAGAGCCGAGGCGTTAGATATGCCTGACATGATTATGGGCATTTGAGTCCCAATTTTGTATATTTTTGGACACACATATGTACACTCGAGACGCTTTGCGAGATATATATATATATATAGATACATACAGTTTGAATTTTTGATGCATGATTTTATGATGATGAATGATTGATATGCCAGTCTAATGCTTGATTAGCGATAGAATCAGCTAACCAATTTTGAGATCTTGGAATGTGCAAATAATTAATGTAAATAAATGATCTTTGCAACAACCTCACCCTTAAATATTGGCAATATAATAATGGATCTCTAACTCGATAAATGTTGTTTAACTAAGACACTATCAATTGAGAATCAAGATATACTACCAACGAGTCGATCCCATAAGAGATTGCCTCAGATAATAAATTGATAACAACTGTATACTCGGCCATATTGTTTGAAGCAGGACCGATACACACGCCTCTCGATATCATCAACTGACCAGTTGGGTAATAAAGTACCCAAGCTGCGGAAGCAAGATTCCGAGTGTGCCGACTAGCACCATCGGCGAACCCAAAATAAACCAACTCATCCATTAACACCTGCCAAGGCAGAGCAAAAAGTGCTGATATCAGAAAACGCTCGATAATATATGTAAAAATATACATAAAATACAAAGAAGCCATTGCCTGGTAAAACTAAGCAAAATACTTCTTTAAATAGAGCCCATTTCGGGGCTCCGCCAGCTTGTTTCCTTCGAAATCAATTAACTCATACGATCCTTTTTCTAAGACTCGTTTGATAATGAAAGGACCGTACCACATACGCTTGAATTTGCCTGCCCCCAAGGCGTCCTTATCTTGGTCATAGACCAAGACAAGGTCACCTTCAGTAAAGACACGAGGACGGACAAACTTATCATACTGAGTTTTGACCCTTTTCTTATGGGCCTCATTCATCGTGGCAGCATCTCGACGCTGCTCATCAAGATGTTCCAGGTGAACTAGGCGCTCCTCGAGACTCGAAGTCTCAGGAAGAAGCTCAACAACCAATTTCAGAGATGGAATTTCACATTCGACCGGAAAGATAGATTCCATCCCGTAAACCAACTGAAAAGGAGTAAAACCAGTAGCCGTTTTGACGGAGGTTCGGTATGCCCAAAGAGCCGGATACAACATAATGTGCCAATTGGACCGATTTTTATCAATTGTCCATTGGAGGATCGTCTTAAGAGTTTTATTGACTGCCTCGACCTGTCCATTGGCCTGAGGATAGTAAGGGGACGAATGCTCCTGGCGGAATCCTAATTTAAGAGCCAATTCAGACATTAGCTGATTTTGGAAATGACTGCCATGGTCAGTGACAATCTCCCTTGGGATACCGAATCTTGAGATAACCTGATTGAAAAGAAACAAAGCTGCCATGTCACTGTCGTTCTTATAAGTAGGCATGGCCTCAGCCCACTTCGTGAAGTAGTCTACAGCCACGATAATGTACTTGTGATTCGCTGCTGAAGGCGGATTACAAGTCGTAAAATCAATACCCCACTTAGTGAAGGGACCGACGGTGACAACATTAAAAAGGGGAGCTGGATGTGCGCGCATCTTGCGAGTGAAAATTTGACATGGGTGACAGCATTTTACCGCTTCCACACAGTCCTTAAAGAGTGAAGGCCAAAAATAGCCGGCACGTAAGATGCGCTGGGCTGTAGCAAGCCCTGATAGATGACCACCACAAGCTCCACTGTGGCAGTCATTAATAACAGACTCCGCTTCCTCTAAGGTTAAACAACGTCAAAGAATTGAATCAACCCCTCGACGGTATAATGTGTCACCAATGATAACATAGTTTTTAGCCAGGTGACGTAATTTGCGATGTTCATCCTTGGAGAAAGTAGAGGGAAACTTCGAAGTCTGGAGATAAACAATGATATCTCCATACCAAGGGTCTTGTGAAGAGATGAGGAATATATGTTCGTCGGGTAAACTTTCCTCATAAACAATATCCTCTCCACAAGGAAGCTCAGAAATTAGCTCCGCGAAGACCATAGATTTCTTAGACTTGGCTGACAAGAACTCGAGGTCGAATTCTTGTAAAATGACTATCCATCTATTATATTTGCCCCCAATCACTCGCCTACTGAGGACAAATTGGAATGGATTGACCGCCGCTAAGACAAAAGTTTTGCGTAGCAAAATATAATGACAGAGCCTCTGGACAGCATGGACAGCTGCCAAGGCCAACTTCTCAACCGGAGAATAGCGGAGTTCAGGGCCTATTAAGCCTTGGCTCAGATAATAAATCACGTGCTCGACAAGAGCATCGTCCTCCTGAACTAGAACCATACCAATGGTAGATTCTGCTGCAGCGAGATATAAAAGGAAGTCTCTACCATAATCCGGTGGACTCAAAAGCGGGGCAGAGACTAATGCCTTTTTCAAAGCATCAAATGACCACTGCGCAAAGTCGTCCCACACAAATGGGATTCCTTTTCGTAGCAAACGCATGAACCCTTTAGTGATCTCGGCGTAGTTTGCTATAAACCGTCTTAAGAAATTAGCCTTCCCTTGAAGACTTTGAAGTTGACGAATTGAGGACGGGGGAGGCAACTGAACTATTGCCTCAACCTTGAAGGGATCAACCCGAATCCCTTCATTGGACACAATAAACCCTAACAGCCGACCGGATGTAACCGCGAAAACGCATTTATTGGGATTCAACCGTATTTTATAGAAACGACATCGCTCAAAGACTAATCGAAGGTGACTCGGATGATCAGTTCTCTTTCGAGAGCGAGCAGCGAGATCATCTAAGTATGCCTCGATGACATGTTTGATGTCGTGGAAAGCGTATGACATGGCCCGCTGAAAAGTGGCTCCAGCATTTTTAAGACCAAAAGGCATCTTTCGATATGCAAAGGTACCCCAGGGACATATGAAGGCTGTCTTATGTTGGTCTTCAGGACGGATAGAGATTTGATTATAACCCGAAAAACCATCCATGAAGGAAAAAATTTCATTACCCGCACACTCGTCGATAATCTGATCAATGAATGGCGTGGGGTAATTGTCTTTCGGACAAGCCTTGTTTAAGTCCCTAAAATCAATGCATACTCGGATTGTTCCTTGCTTTTTGTCCACAGGGACTGGATTAGAAACCCAATTCGTAAGAGGAACAGGGTATATAAAACCCGCCCTTAGCAGCTTCTCAACCTCAGTTTTGATAGCCGCTGCTTTCCTAGGGTTAACCGGCCGAAGCCTTTGACGAATCAGTTTTGCGTTTTCGTACGTCTTGATCTCATGTTGGACTATAGAAGGATCAATGCCGGGCATTTCCTCATAAGACCAAGCAAATACATCACGATATTCCTTGAATAGGTCGGTGTAAATTTGAATTTCTTCAGGGGAACACTCAATTCCGATGAAGATATTCTCGATGATGTTAGGATCCTTAGAGATGTTTATAGGTATCGTTTTTGAAATTACCGACATATTACCTTCGGCACGTGTGTGTGTTGGAGCCAAAGGGTTCGACACTGTACAAACATCACTACCAACGAGCTCGGAGAATCTAGATTCTACTTCCTGCAATGGAGGAAGAAAATATGAACGATGGTGTAAGTCTTCCCAAGGTCGATCTATACCCATCATTACTTCGAGGATTGCTTCTTCAGAAGGTAGAACCAAATCTAAGAAGTCCAAGGCAGAGTTAGAATCAAAGCTCCAAGCGGGGGCCACATGACCATCTAACTCCTCTTCGGAAAAAGGAGTAGAATGGTTATCTGCAGAGTCTACTATAGACTGATATCTAAGCTCAACTACAAATATAGGAAACACCATTCCATTAACTTGTCCTTCAACTAATGTGGTCGTAGGTGAAGGCAAGGTCCAAGGGTCGGAAAAATAATGAGTTCGGAATAACTCTTCTCGAGGAGACTCCTTGGATGATGAAATAGCATTGATTCTTGCAAAAGGAGAGGGAAGATCAAACGTACCCATCAATGAGGAATACATCCCTACTCCCAAATTCTCAGTCGGCGGGCGAGGGTTATCCACCAAAGGAACAGTAGAGTCAGAGCTTGCTTGCGGATTGATTGGGGAAAAGTCCAATTGATCAACCTTAACGATTTTCCCCTCGTAAGGAAAGCAAATGACACGAAACAGAGTCGACACGACGGCTTCCATCTTGTACACCCAGTTCCTTCCTAATAGGAGATTATAGTCTAGGTTAGCATCTACGACTTCAACTTCGATATTAACGACCTTCCCTCCAACACATATAAGAAAGGCCGGGATAATCCCATGCGGCTTGTGAGAATGGCCATCAAATGCAGTTAAGACGGTTGGTGAAGGAACAGCCGAAGGTGAACCAATAGCCTTCCAACATGACATGGAAATGACACATGTGGAAGCTCCTTCATCTATAACGGTGCGAAAAATATTGATTTTCCGGTATGTAGACTTTATCTGAAAAGCCATGTGATGAGGGAGTCTCTTTTTGACATTTGACATGTCAAAAGAGAGCACTAAAGAGTTAGCTGGATCGACTGCTCCAATGGCGGAGAGTAAAGCACTTCTCTGAGACGGACACGACTGGACAACCTCCAAAGCTGACATAGCACACAGGCTTTGTGCCAAATCCTACACAATGGAGTAATTTTGGGCGGCCCTAGCATTAGGATTAATCGTCGCGCGTTTGGCGGAACCTTTCGGTATCCTAGGTATAGTCTCAATAGGAGGTCGCTCAATATGAAGGTCACTACCTCCGGGAACAGTTTTATCCTTATATGTTTCAGCTTCACCATAATCACGTGACCGAGTAGTCACATGGACGTTTGAACCCATCATAAAAACATTTGATGCTTTTTCCCCTTCCTGGTTGCCCCCTGAGGAGGTCCAAGGATTCGAATTCGCGCCAGCAAGAAGTTGCTGCCCTTGGGGAAACGGGTTAGTTAACACAACTTGCGAACTAGAAGTCCCTTGCTGTCCTAACAAGCGCTGAGCGTCTTCAATTCTAGGGCAGAGATGAGTTAGATGGTCCCCGCTGCATAACTTGCAAGGGAACTTAACTTTCTTTCTCGACTCACCTTTACCACCATCAGCGTTGTTGCCGGATTTATTTGCATCGGGCTTCCCATCCGAATTCTTCTTCTTACCACGTCCTTTCTTTTTCCCGATGGAATTTTGATTTCCTTTGGGGTTATCGGATTGGACGGCGTTAATGGAAGAATTTTGGGAAGCGGGAGGATTAGACAATGTGACTTGGTATTTAGAAGCAGTTTGCAAAGACAACTGCTGCAATTGATTCAACAAGTTCACTGTAGATGTGTCTACAGACCCAACGATACCGTCCGCATGCGAACCTGGCTTCGGCTTAGCTAAATCAACCTTCGATCCAGGAGCATTTGGCAAGTACTTTTGGAGGATCCCAGACTGAGAGTAAATCAGTTCTAACTACTGGGCCCTGAAAATGGCTTGCTCCTCAGAATAGACCCCAGACATGGAGACATCCTTGGAGATCTCAGGTTGCAAAGACTTCAAAAACCACTCTAGACGTTACTCCGGAGGGATTTCGGCTTTGATGAACCTCTTTCTCCGTCTCCATTCCTGAATGTGATCAGAAATGTGGGTTGCCTTATCCTGATGAAAGGTAGCCAGAAGTTCAGTTCCGGCATCATAGCGGACAGGCAACTGGAAGTGATTTAAGAAGATATTGGCTAAGTTAGCGAACAATGTAAAGCTGCCCCCTGGCAACTCTATGTACGATTTAGCCGCATTACCAGTCAAGGTGCGCTGAAAGAGTCTCAACCTAATCGAATCCTCGATGAGGGAGTTGGATGAGCACCACAAATGGAATGTGGTTACATGATCGACCGGATCTTCACCACTCTTCCCTTCGAATTTTGGAATGTCCGAAGGGAGTTTGGTTGGGACCGGAGGCTAGGCCAGATTATACCTGATTGGGTCGCTTGTTAACTTTGTGAGATCTGGCAGGTTTAACGTTGCCAGAAACGGAAGCCTAGGAGGACCTAGGGGATTCCACCCAGACTGGGCGGAACTCCCTAAGTTCTGAAAAGATTGTCCTGGGATTTGGGAGGCACCAGGCTGCCCGAAGTGACCAGTAGAACCAGCTGAACCAAAGGGCAAGCCTTGTGGTCCAGCAAAATTTGGAGTTTTACCAACTCCTGCCGTATAACCTCCATAGCCCGCAAAGTTTCCTCCTAAAGAATGGTAAGGAGTTGATAACCCCTGATATGGGTTCCAAGCCGAAGCAAGGGGAGGAATACTTTGAAACGAACTAACCGTGGTGTACGACCTATTCCCTTGTTGGCCGATAAATGGATTCCAAGTTCCTGCACTACTAACCCCAGGGTTATTCCAACCTTGGAAAGGATTGCTGCTTTGTCCTATTGAAGAAAAAGGCATGGATCCTACCGTCGGGTTGGAATGTGGTATATGACCACTTTCGAAAGGAAAACCCTGGAATGAGGCCGATCCGCCCATCATGGACGTAGCCGCACTAAACGGAACCGATGGAATACCCTGTGATTGGGTGCCAAAAGAGAAGAGTCCAGTACTAAAAGCATTGGTTTGGGCATTTCCACTCGTGGACGGAATGGAGGTAGACCCAAGTAGAGATGTGCTCGCAAAAGATCCAAAAAAAGGAAGTGGAGAGGATGGAAATGGTTCCTCCCCCTTGCACCGATGTAGGGGTTTGCATAGTCGCAGCACTCGTAGAAGCCATGCTTCCAGTAGTGGTCATGAATGGTAAGCGCGTAGCGTAACCTGGACTTGCCAGTCTATGAGACAGAGTCCCAACGTATTGAATTACGTTTGGATGAATAAATGGTAGAGGAGAATTTGGAACCACTAATGATTCTGAAAGTTCTTCTACCTCTACGTTATTCTCCGCTTGAAAGCGAACTCGAGAAAGGACTGGAGTGTCCCTCTCTTGCTCAGAAGTACCAGGCCTTGCTTGGCCGCTAATGTCCCCGAGAGGAGGATCAATCCCCGATGCGTCAACCGGCGTGGGACGGACCCTACCGGTAATATCCCCTCTGCGCCTTCTAGGAGAAGGCTCTAAACTAGGTGGCGAGAGACCACGAAGTCTTGGAGACCGTCTTGGAGACCGGTCAACCACTTTGAATTTCTTGTTATGATCTAACTAAAGACTCAAAAAATTAAAAGCTAAGCCGACTAGGAGCACAGAGCACACACTATAAAGTTCCTAAAGATACAGCCAGTCAAACAACTTCCAAGTGTTTCCGCTCTGGGTGATTAGGACCGGACACCAAAATACGAGAAAGTGAATCAAAGGGCCTTCCGAAGATAGTCTGGGATGATGAGGGCCCAGTCCTATCAGCGAAGGTATCAGAGGAAGTTACGCTGACCTCCTAACAACAGCCTGCGCCGGTGCAAGCCCCCAAGCTTCACAAGGGTGCCCTCCAGTAATACTGTCGAGAGTGATGCAACGTCGACCTCAGGTGCCACAGGATTCCCCTCCGCAGCCACCTATGCAGATCCCTAGGAGAGGCAACTATGGGTACCAACTCGTCGCAGAAGCCAGGCAGAATAGTCGTGAGGTAAGTTCGGACAAGTAGGAGAGGGGGTATCTCTCTTCCCTGTCTTCACAGACCCTCGTGCTTAACTCCCAGATCCGGAGCTTTCCTGGTCTTCCTAACGCTATTGGATTTACTCTTGTTAATCAGACTCTTATGTTTGACGTTTTATGTGGCCTTGGAGAGTTAACTCTCCACTCTCCTAATCCAAGGCCCTAAAATCCTAAACTTGTTGGTGTAACTGACTAAAACAAAAAGTTCTAGTGGATTTTAATTTAGCGCTTGATTTTATTAGGCTGTTCTTTAAGTCACAAGGTAATGGAGATGAAACTTGTGGTGTTTTTATGGACGCAAAAGAAATTAATAAAACTTAGCTACATGCACATGCACTTTTTGTTTTCGATGAAGAGCAATTTCTATGAGGTTCAGAGGTACTTGTAATACAAACAAATTTTCTTTTTCTTTTCAGACTCTACACTCACAAAACTAACAAAACTAAATATGCCTAAAAGATATGCAAATCTATCCTAATGCAAGAACTATATGTGGATGCAAGATTTAAAGACTACTTCTAAAAACAAAGAAGGAAAGTTGCTGCTTTACCAAATTTTGTCTTGCCACTAAAATGCTTAGATAGAAGATGATGTGTTACCAATCATTTCGTCCAAACAATAAAAAAAAGTTTTAAGATAAAAACAAAGCACTTTCACTTCGCAAAAAAGGAAATCAAATGAAAAGCAAGTTTAAGAAAGCGAAACTCAAAACTTTCAAAAGATTTTCTTTCAATCAAACCAAAAAGTCTTTTTCAAAGGAAAGCTCTCAAAAATACTGACACCAATGATTGATAAATAGGCAACCAAACACTTTTGTGAATTGACACCTTTCAAATGATGAAAACTCAACAAAAATAAAATGTGTTTGAAATCGCTTTTGACAATCAGAAGCAGCAATGAAAGTCCAAAAGATCAAAAGACAAGTTTCAAGAAAACGGTAACAAACAACTTTCCCAAAACAAAGGAGCAAATGGTCACAAAAATGATTTCGTTAAGCAAACAAAAGTGTCATGAAAGAAAAATGAACAGAAAGATTGACCCCAATCTTCCTACTCTGCTGAAACAGAGCAATCAAGATTCTTAAACAGAAATCTTGTGTGTCAAAAATCAATGACGCTTGCAATCAACGAAAACAAGACTAATACTCCTTATGACTAGAGAGAGTTCAGAACAAGATGCCCCCTGTTAAACAAAGAACTGTCACTGGAAAATGATTGCTTCAAACTGACCCAAACCACCAGACAAAGATTCAGCAAAAAGAAAATTTATAAATCTTGAAAATTATGTAATATACGCGCCTGCAATTATGTGCAGAATGCGTGTACACGCGACTGTAACTAAGGAAACCTGCGTATACGCGGGTTCACTTAGTGCAACTTGTGTATATACGCTTCTGTAATCCAGAAAAAGAGCGTATCTGAAGTCTTTCAAGAAAAATAAAAAACACAGACTAAAAAACTGGAAAAGCTTGGAGTTCAAGAACAGATCAGACAGTCAAAGCCAACAAATAGAGGGGCTGAGCCTTGATTGGCTTGAAGACTACCCAAACTAGGAACAACAAGAGTGTTGTCCCCAGTGGAGTTGCCAACTCTGATTGAAGGGAAAGTATCCCTAGGGTCCTTTGGGCTAAGACTCCACCAGACTGAAAATTGCTTATTCAAAGAAACACACACGCAGCCATCATTTTTTACTTTAAAGCAAATTCTAACGTTAAGGGTACGTACCTAAGGTCCTACGTTCGAGAAGGCATTTAGGGTCCAAACCCTTCTTGGAGTTCCCTTCTTCTTCCTTTGACCTGCAAGACAAACAAATCAAAGAACACAACAGTACATGTACAAATACTTATGTATAAACCATCTTTATGCTATAAAGTTAGTTATAAAAATCTTTAAGTAACTACTTGCATAAGAATTCAAAACAAGAATCTCATAAGCATAAAGAAAGATTGTTTCGGGAACAAAGACGTGTTTCTTTATATATGAAGGCAAATAAAGTACATATAACGGAAAGATATCACCTGAACACCTTCAGCAGGCTCCAAGCAAAGCTTCCTCCCGGATTCGTTCCAGCCTCAAGCCTTCAACAAGAGCTCCTTCCAAGTCTTACTCAATGATGATATCAAGGATGAATGATCACCAATACACATGGAAACAAGGGTTTCCTATGAAAAATGGGGGAAGTGCAGAAAGCACCAAGGACTTCAGACCTGGTCTAAGGGGAAAATCTCAGCATAATAATCTTGCTCTCATTTCTCTCTCCCTTAGGCCTTCCCTTTGATGTCTTTTTATACCATCTCCAAAGTAGTTTTTTAGTTAGGAGTTGGTTGGGAACAGTTGGGCCACGGGCACTAACAGGTGATCCAGCAGGTAAAACCCGTGATCTCCACCCGAAAATAAGGAATTATATATTTTTTTAAGTGTTTTAATACATACACGCGGGTTGGGTATACACAGACCCGCGTGTACACGCGTTTAACTCAGGGCAATGTCACGTATAGGGAATAAAACACTGTTTTTTAAATTTTTGGACCAGGTCTGGAAGGAGGGGTTGCCCTAGGCCATGAGTGCAGCATCACAAACCATAAGAGTGAGATTTGGAGCTATAACAATAGACTCCATTACCTCAAGAAAAGAAGGACAAGAGGCCATGGGAGGATGATTCCCCTTCAGTGACAGAGGTTGGAGTCAAAATTGTTTTGATATACAAGAAGAAGCAGAAGACTAATATTGAACCAGTTTTTCTGCAGAAGGATGAGTTAGCCGATTTTGAGATTCTAGATAGGACAAAGACTATCTTGGAAGTCAGGAGAGTCCTTACTAAAGGGAACTTGCTACTACAATTGGAAAACAAGTTCTAGCATTTGGAGACGAACATCCAGAATTTTCATAAGAAATTCAATGTATTACATTTAAAAGGACTACCAGGACTAAAGGGAATTGGAGACAAGTTAGTGCCTCTAACAGGTTATCAACATAAGTTGTACTGAATAGCCCAGGACAAATCAAAGTTTTCAGATATCAGAGGCTCAATCAAAGGAAAAGATTTTATGGAGGGTTTTGAATTTGATCTGCTTATCAAAGCTAAAATCAAGCATTTATTTTTAGTCAAACCAACTTTTTAGAAATAAACCGAGGTAGATGAGACTTACAAAAAATTGGTTAAAATGATAATTCCAAATGAATACAGATGGGACCAACTACGTAAAATTTTGGAGTAAAAAATATTTTATCTTCAGTAACAGAGCAACACTTTTTCTAGGCCCAGTCATCAACAACAAGCCTTGAAGATAGTGCTAGATCATCACAACTATTTCAACTATCTATATTTTTGTTCTATTTTTACAAACAATTTAGGATATTTTGTAAAATATCTTGAGGTTTTCACTCAAGATATTTTTTTTGATAATTTTGTATAAATACTTCCCAAATAAAAGTACAAATGTTGGGACTTGTATGAAGGAAGGACTACCATTTGATGTAAAATTGTTCACTGAGCTAAAGTGATCATTTCTCATTAATATAGACAATGTTCCAGGATTCTTATGTTAGGATTAATTGGTGATGTTTATTCTACTTGTAATTCTATAATATCTCTGTTTTCCATATGTGTTTCTTTTCTCTATTGTTTAAAAGAATATTATGTGCTAAAATTGTTTAATTTCACTCTTTCCCGGCTTTTCAGAAATATATATTTTTTCCAACTGAAATTAAATATAAAATTCTTAATTTTTCTATGTTTTATTGATTTTGAACATTTTTCCTCCCTATCACCCCATCAAGCTCTGAAGATCCAATGACCTGCCTACCAGTTTCTGATTTGATATTTATTCACTTGATCATTGTAAGACTTTGACTCCATTTCCCAATGGCCTTACATCTAGCCTAAAATCCCACCACAACAAAGCTAAATCTGACAAAGAGATCCCTCTCTGAGTTGAGAAGGGATAGCTTTTAAACTTAAAAGTGGTTATGTGGTTACCTATGGGTTTCTTTTATAGCCTTAAGAAATTACAGAGTGATAACATATTCTATGCATAAGATATCAGTTCTCTTGTAGATGCTTCTTCTCCAAACACTTATGCACAAAATCTATATTTTGACTGTACATTCGATCATCCACAAATATGATTGTAGTTCGTAGGATTTGAATTACATAGTTCAGAATTTTGATTGACACTTACATGCCTTGTAAATCAGTTCCAGTACCTCACTCTTTACATTAGGATTCTCGGCCTTGTGTAGGATACTAAATTAGTTTTTCTATCCTTTAGAACAAGACTTATATGCCCTTCAACAAACTTTTCATTTTCTGTCCTAATCACTGCAACTAGGGCTTGTGAGTAGGCCCAAGATTCAAAGCTTTTTCTTTCCTTAAGTAGCTCGGTTCTAGATGATTGATTTCCTTGCTAATTTTGAAGCCTAAGTGACCTTCTTTCCGCCCTTAAGTGAACTAGTCTCTAATACCATGTTGCGAAATCTAGGGCAACATACAGTTGAGTATTATTAACAAGATTTCCCTTATATATTGACAAGTTCTTGTGATTATTTTACTTCTTTATTATTATTATTATGTTCCTTTACATCATCAAGACAAATTCCAAGCAAGAATATCACAAAAGAGCCAAAGATAGGCGCACAACTAGGGAGAAAAAAGATCACTGTTCGGAATAGGTACCCAATCCCATAGATTGATGACCTTCTTGACCAGATCAAAGGGGCCAAATATTTCAGCAAGATTGGCTTGAAGTCAGGTTATCACCAGGTGCTTATCGAACCCTCCGATGTGTGGAAGACTGCCTTCAAATTCAAGGAGTACCTTTTCGAATGGTTGGTCATGCTATTCGGATTGACGAATGGCCTTGCAACCTTCATGAAACTGATGGGAAACATCTTGCGGCCCTTCACCAATGCATTCATGGTGGTGTATTTAGATGACATCTTGATCTTCATCTAGAGTTGGGATGAGCACCTCCACTAGATTTGATAGGTCCTTCAAACCCTGTGACAACGCAAGGTATGTGATAACTTGGAGAAATGCACCTTTGGCCTGCCCAAGGTTCAATATCTGGGTACATAATTGATGAGAAGGGTTTACATGTGGACCCATCCAAGATACAAGTCATTCGGGATTGGCCAACCTCAACCACTCTAACAGAGCTCCACATCTTTTTGGGTCTTGCCAACTTCTACTGTAGGTTCATGTTGGGGTTCTCTCATATCACTTGGCCTTTGAGTCAAGTCACCAAGGGTGGAGAAAAAGAAAAGTTTTTTTGGTCTGAAACCCAACAATAAGCATTCTTTGAGTTGAATAATTGCATCTATTTTACACTAGTGCTCACATTACCAGACCTGCAACAACCATTTGAGATTGAGATAGATGCCTCCGAATATGCTATTGGTGCGGTTCTTACTCATCATGGGCATCTAGTGGCTTACCACAGTGAGACACTTTCAAACATAGTCTAAAAGTACCCCACTTATGACAAAGAAATGTATTCCATTGTGCAGGTTTGCCGTCAATGAAAACATTACATTCTGGTGAAGGAAATGGTCATCCACATAGACCACCGACCTCTACATTTAATACAGACACAAGGGAAGTTGTAGAACAATCTCTATCAGAAATGGTCCACCTACCTGAAATAGTTCCATTTGAGCATTAAGTATAAGAAGGGAAGCACCAATAATGTCATTGATTTCCTCAGTCGACCACCGGTCATGGCGCTGACCACTGTGCTCGACTCCTGTGGGCATGAGACATTGTGGTGGCCTCATCTTTACAAGAGCGATCCAAAATTCGGCGGCACATACAACACACTCCTGGAAGGTAATCATGTTCCAATTTTTCACCTTCAGGATGCACTGTTATGCCACCTGGGACACATCTGTGTTCTTTCAAGTGAGCATGCCAAGATGATTTGGGAGGCGCACTACAGTTGGGTCACTGGACATTTTGGAGTAGAGAAAACAATGGCGGTATTGCAGAAGTATTTTTATTGGACGAAACTTCTTTAGGATGTTGGGAAGTACATTAGATCCTCACTGCCCGTGCCATTGCCAAACCATCCATCAAGAAGCAAGGCATGTACACTTTTGTACCTACTCCTAGTCAGCCTTGGGAATATATCTCCATGGATTACATGTCGGGGCTTCCTTCGACTAAGCACGACATTGATTGTGTTTTCGTGGTCGTCGACAGATTCTCTAAGATGGCCATCATGGCGACCTACAAGAAGAGTATCATAATAGAGGCCACTACTAAGTTCTTATTTGGGTGAGTGTGGGTACACTTTGGGATCCCATAGTCCATTTTCTCAGATCAGGACAATAGATTCCTGAGTGCATTTTGGTCAAGTCTCTGGTTGATGCCGGATACAAAACTTACTAAGTCCACGAATTTCCATCCCAAACTAATGGCCAAACAAAGGTTGTCAATAGGGCGAGCGTACAAATTATACGCATGTACAACTCGAAGCATCCACGCACATGGGATGAAATCCTCTACTATGTCTGGCATAGCTGCAACAGAGCTCTGCATAACTCAATGGGCCACAACCCCTTTCAGGTAGGGCTGGGATTTCAGCCATTATGTCCCATTGATGTGGCCATACCATTTGCAGCTACTCAGGTAGATTTGGCTCATGTCTAGTTCGAAGTCGACATGGCTAACAAATTCATTCAACGCATTCAATACATCTGCCAGCAGGTCCATGATATAGTGGAAAAAGCTAATGCTAAGTACAAGCAACACCATGATCAACATTGGGTGTTGCACAAGTGCCAGGTGGGCCGCAAAGTTTGGCTACATTTGCAGAAGGATCACCTTGCTGGACCCCACTGCAAGCTTCACCTGCTCCGATATGGGCCATACATCATCACCAAGGTTGTAGGGGACAATGCCTTCAAGATTAGCATTCCACCGTTCCTTGTTCTACACCTAGTGTTTAATGTAGATCGCCTTCGGCCATACTTTCCACCATTGTTGGACACATCCGATGTTGCAGAACAACTCACACCAACAAAGCTAAACCCAGACTGCATGGAACATGCCACCACTAATTAGATCATGGACACATAGATTAAGAACACTCGCCAGCTGAAGATCCAACTATATCGGCTTGTCAAAGTTGGCCAACTCCTTCACCAAGGCAAGTGACTCACCAGGGACCAAGTTCAACAGAATTTTCCCCATTTCATGGAGGCACTCAACACAATGGGGACCATTGCTTCCTAAGGGGGGAGGAATGATCCAGGTGGTTATTGGTGGCCACCCACCTATTCCATTTGAACGCCCAACATTGTCTCTTTCAGTTTTTCAGTTTCCTAAATTATAGCAAAGTTTACTATTTTTGGTAGTTTTTCGGGTCCTAAACTTCTGGAGCCGTTTTGAGGTCCTAAATGATGTTTTTAGGGAAAACGGAGAGACCAAAAACGTCCCAAACTAGTCTTCTAGTTTTTTTCGGCCTCCTTTTCAAGATCTTTGAAACGAAGTATTATGATAGCCAAACGAAGATCGTATGCCAAAGTTACAACCCTGGGAATTTGATGTACCAATTTACCCAAATGGGGCCCACCGTTTTGGCGCTTCATCTCCTAGGGTTAGGTTTTTGAATGTTTAGGGCTTTCCATTGTTTCTTAATAATAAATAGACCTTTTAGCCTCATTGTAACACAATTTAGAGGCTTGTAGTTGCCACATCTATTCTCAGAGATAAGCTACCATCACCCGAGCTATCTTTTTTCCATTCTGTTCGTAATCATAGTCAATATTTTTCTATTAATGCAATGAAGTGGTTTTCTATTGCATCTCTATATTTATGATTATATCTGTAAGCTGTTGTGTTCTTGTTTAAGTTCGGATTATAGAAGGTTGTTATAGGCCCTCACCTTGGACATAAGGTAATACTGCAGATTTTTATCTTGTGTAGTGTTTGTGAGAGGGCCAATATCCATGGTATGAGCGTCCTTGTTTCTCTTTATTAAGGGTGGCAGGGTGGAGCAAGGCAACAAGATTGCAACATACTTCAAGTTGAAGCCTGTAAATTAGGGTGTTGATGCCTCCTTCTAGTAGGTGTTGGTATACTAGGGGGTTGTTGCCCACTTAAAGTTGTTACTTGTAAACATTGAAACTATTTAAGCCAAGTTTCATGCATAAATTAATGTGTTGTTGATAAGTATTATTTTCATGTTGCCTTTGAAGCTTTAAACATTTTTTAGAAGTTTCCAATATTGATTCACCTGCTCTCTCCATGTTGGTAATATTTCCAACAAAATTTTCTATTTGAATATGTAATTTTCTCTTTCATTTGGACAACCTTTGACATCAATGAACATTTATTTCAATAATATCCCACTTTATCATTGATGGCAACCATCATACTCCCCCTGTATTCATGCTTCTTGATATTTCTCTTCCCTTTTGACATCAATGGCAAAGGATAACTCTCCATAACTATTTTGGGTGAAAGCACCCTAGGGCTTTGGGTTAGAACCCCAACAGAGCAGAAGCAAACTACAAGAAGAAATACTCAAATAGCTCAGGCAAGATGCTTATATTATCAAACTACGTAAGAGTGACCGTACCCAGATTTCCTTCATTCGAGTAGGTCCCGCAGGGTTCAGACCCTCTGCAACTCCTGATGTTCTTCAAACCTGGAAATCATTCAATGCGAACATACATAGCAGTATAGAAGTAAATCATATTCACAAAATTGATTTATATCATATAAAAAAATGATTGATCATACATCAAAACAACATTCATATATGAATTAAAACATAATTTGATGCATAGATATAGATAATTTCAGAAACAAGACAACATTTCTTTTATTGCAATAAGCTATAAATAACATGGAGAGAATTCACCTGAGTCTTTCTTTGGCTCCAAGCGGAACCGTCCTCCGGATTCTTCCTATCCCAGCCTTCAACAATCTTCTTCCATCACCAACACCATGATATCTCAAGCAAAAGGAAGGATATCTATAATCAAGGAAACAAGGGTTTCCTGAAGCTAGGGGAAGTGCATGGGGAATAGGGATTCATCAGATGCAGTCAGGGATAATCTCAGTATAATAACTATATCTCTTCTCCTCTCCTTAAGGCCTTCCCATAGAGGTCTATTTATACCTCTCCCAATTAATTTTTTAGTTGGAAATAGTTGGGCCACGGGCAATAGGAGGTGATCAATAGGTAAAAACCTGTGAACTCTACCCAAAATTAAGGAAATTTATTTTCTTAAGTGTTTTAATACATATACGTGGGTTGGGTATTGACTAACCCGCGTGTACACGCTTTTAGCTTAGGGAAAAGTAGCGTACAGGGAATAAAACACTGTTTTTTATATATTTAGACCAAGTATGGAAGGAGGGATTTCCCTAGGCCATAAACAAAGCATCATATATACCAAGAGTGGTAAATGGTCCTATAATAGATGCCCCCTAATATATGAGGTCAGAAGGGGTACATGATGGCTGAAATGTATTAAGTGTATGGAAAGAATCATGCCAAGACTGAGAAGGACTTCACCAGAATTCAGCCTGCCAAGCCATCAAAAGAGATAAAAAAGAAACTGCTATTTGAGGTGGGCATACCCATGCTTAGAGAAAGTAAAGCATGTTCGCATATCAAGTACTGTTGAGATTGTGACAAGATGATGGAGCTTAGTGAAAAGAGTCGCCTTCACTAAGTGGGCCCGCAAGCAAATTATGGCGCAAGTTCTATTTTTGATCACAGTGTGGATGATCACAGTGTGGGTGACCACAGTGTGAGTGATCACAGTGTGAGTGATCACAATGTGGGTGACCAAAGTGTGGGTGACCACAGTGTGGGTGATCAAAGTCTATTTTTAGACTGGCTGTCAAAAATAGAAAAGTCAAATATTATTGTCTCATAATAATATTTGGACTATAAACTTGATCTTATTCTCTTGGAGCACTTCAGTTTGAGCTACAGATGTGGCTCATGCAACTGTCAGAAGGAAATACGCTTTTCTTATGAGTCAGTTGAGTTGTTGCATGCATGACTTCAGTTAGAACTCAATCAGTTGAGTTTGGTGGAGTTGATTGTGGAGTTGATGGAGTTGTGTTCAGTTTGACTTGGTTAAACTAGTTGTAGTTAGTCTAACTGCAAATAGGCTAATGATGAGTTGTTAAACTAATTATTAACTCATAATACAACTATAGAATACATCATTTATTTTAGTTGCATGTTCAGTTCAGCAGGGACAGGTGTTAGAGAATCAGATTGCTATCAGTTGTGACTATAGTTGTGCATCAGATCTTGCACAATCAAGGGATTGAGTATGCCAATGAGTTTTCTCATGTATTTGCCCAGTTTGTAGCTTCTGCTCACGTCTTACACATTGTGAGTGATTCTTTGGAGGTGAAATACGAGTTTGGTAGACCATTCTCATTCATTCTTGAGCAGGTATTGAGCAGTGGAGGCAGGCAAGCAGTGGAATAGATTTGGAGATCAGATCTTAGCTGTATTGTGTGTAACAGGTGGAGCTGGTACTGGATTGCTTGTGATAAGCATTGTACTTTGTAATGTTACATGGTCTCAATCATTAATATACAGATAGTGTGGGGTTTTTAGCGAGATGATTTCCCCAGGTTACATACTGTGTTAATGTGTGAATGCTCTTGATGTTTTATTGTTATTGATGCTGCTATATTGATGATCAATGTAGAGGAGCTTATGTATTGTGTATGTATTCCGTAATAGTACATGATCAGGATAATCTCTGTTGAATATGTGTTAAATTATTCAAAATTTCTACATGGTATTGGAGCGAGCTAGATAATTGTAGAAAAAGTTTCTACATGGTATCAGAGCTGTTGATCATCAGATCTACTATTCAGGAAGTGTTTACATTATATTTCTTCAGGCAGAGTCTGTAATCGGGCTAGGTAGCCTCTGGATTCATCCCTCCTTTGGAAGGTGGGATATCCGGTGAATGCCCATACAGTCAATCTCTGTACGAGAAATATTGTGTTCTCACGAATCTTAGATCCGAGGCGGTTGAGTTGGTTGCTGGTGGAATTCGAATTTGCAGCAGTGTTTTCTTGGTGACAACGCAACAATGTCTTTCAACGGATTGCGATTGGAGTATGCTCTTGAGGGCAGCTCAAAATATATTGCATGGAAGGATAGGATGGAGGCAGTATTGGATGATAACGGGCTGAAGGAGTTCATAGATACGGATATCCCAAAGCCTACTGATGCTGCTGAGGCAGAAGTTTGGCAAAAGAAAACTGCAAAATGTTGAAGGATTCTATTGGAGGGCGTGAAGGATCACATTGTGTCCAGCCTCCATGGAAAGGCTACTCCATATTTGATGTGGAAATCATTAACAGAATTATTCCAAAGCAAGAGCGATCAGAGGAAGTTGGCGCTCAAAGATAGACTCAGAAACATCAAATGCGAGAAGGGTGACAGTATTCCCAAGTATCTCACGAAGTTCACTCAGTGTCGAGATGAGCTGGGAAGTGTGGGGGTTACTATCGATGATGAGGACTTGGTGAGCTTGGCTCTCCTTGGTCTTCCGAAGAGTTGGCATTCCTATCAGGACTCTGTCAATGGTCGGGAGAAATTGCCAGGATGGCAAAGACTATGGTCAGATCTTGTGCAGGAGGAGATCAGGCGGAGTACCAGGGACGGATCTTTGTCAAAGGGAGATGATGAAGAGAATTGTGCTTTGGCTGCTAAAGAAAAGAAAGGGAAGAGCAAGAAAGCTTCTCAGTTTGGTGTGAAAGGCAAGAAGCAGGATATGTCCAAGGTGAAGTGTTTTCACTGTCACCAGCACGGACACTATGCCACTAATTGTCTGCAGAAGAAGAAGAACAAGCAGGCTGCTGGATCTTCAGTAGGAGAGGCTCTAGCCTGACAGTTTGAGCTTGATTTTTCATTGATCACATGCTTGCTTTCAAGTGTGATGGGATCAGTGTGGTTCTTGGACAGTGGTGCGTCTTTTCACATGACGGGAGATAGAGATTTGTTCTCTGATCTGGAGGACAAAGATCTTGGAGTGCACATCGAGATGGGCGATGATGGTAGATACAATGCGACCGGTATCGGTACCATTTCCTTTGAGAGGGAGTCTGGTAAACCTTTCGTATTGAAGGAAGTCATGCATGTTCCAGGATTGACGAAGAATCTCATCTCAGTTGCGATGTTAGAAGACAAGGGGTATGATGTTGTTTTCAGTGAGGGAAAGGCTTTCCTGCGCAACAAGACAACTGGTGAGACCCGGAAGATAGGGTTTCGAGTGAGGAACCTTTATCAGTTGCATGTAGATGGATGCGCAACAATGGCGGGCAAGGCAGAAGGATTGGTGAGCCGGTATGATGGCGAGTTGTGGCACAGGAGATTGGGTCACCTTCACCATGGAGCCTTGAAGATACTGCAGCAGATCAATACAGGGCTTCCTAAAGGCACACTTGCGCAGTCAGATCAGTGCAAGGGGTGTACTTTGGGAAGTTTGTGAAAGCCACCTTTCACGAGAAGGATAGTCACGCCACGACGATCCTTGAGAGAATTCACACATACGTGTGTGGACCTTTCTCAATTGCTTCGACAGCAAAACACAGGTATTATGTGATTTTTTTTGATGATTTCTCTTGTAAGTGCCGGATCTTCTTCATGCAGAAGAAGAGCGAGACATATTCAAAGTTCTGTGAATTCAGAGCACTGGTCGAGAAGGAGTCGGGGAAGAAGGTGAAGGCTCTTAGGAGCGATAATGGTTGTGAATACATCTCGGACGAGTTCAAGGATTTCTGCAAGACAGAAGGGATTCGTAGAGAGCTCATAGCTCCCCATAACCCACAGCAGAACGGGGTAGCTGAGCGAAAGAACATAATGATTGTGGGTGCTGCACAGGAAATGTTGCATGATCAGGGCCTACCCCTTCACTTGTGGGTAGAAGCATGCAATACAACAGTTTATGTGCAGAACTGTTGTCCTCATAGGATACTTGGCATGAGTACACCTAAGGAGACTTATTCTAGTAAGAAGCTTGATCTTTCTCATTTGAGGATTTTTGGTGCTAACGTTTACATGCATGTGACGAAGGATGCTAGGAAGAAGTTGGAGCCGACCGCAGAGGTTGGGATATTTGTGGGGTACAATGATACGCCCCACAACTATCGTGTGTATTTTCCAGACAGTGGTAAAACTGTTGTGCGACGGGATATAAAATTTCAGGAGGAGAAAGCCATGAAGTGTTCGCTTGAGAGGGAGCTACACTTGCATGCAGATGAGGAGCTATTAGTTCCTAAGGATGAGCTTCAGGACGTGGATGAGCCACAGGATGAGGTTCATGGAGTGGAAGAGACCACTCATGCAGCGCCAACCATCAGAGGGCGAAAGCGCTTGACAGAAGCTGAGCGACTGGCTCAAGATGCAGAGAAAGTTGTAGGACCACCTACAGCCCAACGCAGGCAGAGATAGTCACCTGATCGGTACACTGGATACATGGCTCTGATGAGCAAGTGTGTTGTGACTGAGCCATCCTCTTTCGAGGAAGCTGTGGAGGATCCCACATGGGTAGACGCCATGGTGGAAGAGTGTGATTCTATTGTCAGAAACAACGCATGGGAGATTGTTCCTAGACCTGAAGGGAAATGAGTGGTGGGTTCAAGATGGATCTACAAGGTCAAGCAGGCAGCTGACGGGAGTGTGGAGAAGTATAAGGCAAGATTTGTTGCCCGAGGCTTTTCACAGATAGAGGGGATCGATTATGAGGAGACCTTTGCACCTGTCGCAAGGTATTCTTCCATACGGACGACTCTTGCTCTCTCAGCGCAGATGGGATGGCACATTCATCAGATGGATGTGAAGACTGCGTTCCTCAATGGAGTCATTGAGGAGGAGGTGTACATTGAGCAGCCCAAAGGCTTTGAGGTCTTCAGCAGCGAGTTGCATGTGTGCAGGCTCAAGAGAGCGCTGTATGGGTTGAAGCAAGCACCACGTGCTTGGTACACACGGATAGACAACTATTTCACAGGACTTGGATTCTCCAAGAGCGAGGCAGATCCTAACCTATACCAGATTGTGGTGGAGGGTAAGTTGCTTATCATTGTACTGTATGTTGATGATTTGATTCTAACGGGTGATGAGATGTTGATATTGTCATGCAAGAAGGATCTTGCTACAGAGTTTGAGATGAAGGACTTGGGCCTCCTTCACTATTTCCTAGGATTGGAAATATGGCAGCGCAGTGGTGGACTGTTTGTTTCTCAGGGCAAGTATGCTCGGGAGATACTGGAGAAGTTCAACATGCATGGCTGCAAGCCTGTTGATACTCCTCTTCCTGGAGGTTGGAGGAAGGAGGATGCCACTTCGGGAGAAGAAGTGGATGCCACTGTTTATCGACAGTTGGTGGGGTCGCTGATGTATTTGGTCAATACATGACCTGATATATGCTATGCAGTTAACCAGCTTTCACAAGCTATGGTTAAGCCTACCAAGCTCTTCTCGAAGGCGGGCAAGCATGTATTGCGCTACTTGAGAGGCACATCGGGATATGGTTTGTGGTACAGATAGGAGGATGAGGTGAAGTTATGTGGCTTCACGGATGCAGATTGGGCAGGGAGCCCAACGGACAGAAAGAGCACATTATGAGGGTTCTTCAGTATTGGATCGACAACAGTTTCTTGGTACAGCAAGAAGCAGAGATCCGTGGCACTCAGTTCAGCGGAGGCCGAGTATATGGTAGCAAGTTTGGCTGCATGCGAGGCTATATGGATGAGGAAGATCCTAGTTGGTTTGTTCGGTTCTCATTTGGATCCTACTATGATTTACTGTGATAGCCAGAGTTGCATTAAACTCTCGGCTAATCCTGTATTTCATGATAGATCTAAGCATATTGACAACAGGTACCATCATATCAGAGATTGTGTGCAGCGGAGGATCATGTTGCTTTCATACATTCCAACGGAGGATCAGGATGCTGATATTCTGACGAAGGCTCTCACCAGGAGAAAATTCGAGTACCACCGAGGCAGGATAGGGGTTGCTGATAATCCATATCTTGTCGAGAGGGAGTGTTGAGATTGCAACAAGATGATGGAGCTTAGTGAAAAGAGTCGCCTTCACTAAGTGGGCCCGCAGGCAAATTATGGCGCAAGTTCTATTTTTGATCACAGTGTGGATGATCACAGTGTGGGTGACCACAGTGTGAGTGATCACAATGTGGGTGACCAAAGTGTGGGTGACCATAGTGTGGGTGATCAAAGTCTATTTTTAGACTAGTTGTCAAAAATAGAAAAGTCAAATATTATTGTCTCATAATAATATTTGGACTATAAACTTGATCTTATTCTCTTGGAGCACTTCAGTTTGAGCTACAGATGTGGCTCATGCAGCTGTCAGAAGGAAATACGCTTTTCTTATGAGTCAGTTGAGTTGTTGCATGCATGACTTTAGTTAGAACTCAATCAGCTGAGTTTGGTGGAGTTGATTGTGGAGTTGATGGAGTTGTGTTCAGTTTGACTTGGTTAAACTAGTTGTAGTTAGTCTAACTGAAAATAGACTAATGATGAGTTGTTAAACTAATTATTAACTCATAATACAACTATAGAATACATCAGTTAACTCAGTTGCATGTCAGTGCATGTTCAGTTCAGCAGGGACAGGTGTTAGAGAATCAGATTGCTTTCAGTTGTGACTATAGTTGTGCATCAGACCTTGCACAACCAAGGGATTGAGTATGCCAATGAGTTTGCTCATGTATTTGCCCAGTTTTTAGCTTCTGCTCACATCTTACACATTGTGAGTGATTCTTTGGAGGCGAAATACGAGTTTGGTAGACCATTCTCATTCATTCTTGAGCAAGTATTGAGCAGTGGAGGCAGGCAAGCAGTGGAATAGATTTAGAGATCATATCTTAGCTGTATTGTGTGTAACAGGTGGAGCTGGTACTGGATTGCTTGTGATAAGCATTGTACTTTGTAATGTTACATGGTCTCAATCATTAATATACAGATAGTGTGGGGTTTTTAGCGAGATGCTTTCCCCGGGTTACATACTGTGTTAGTGTGTGAATGCTCTTGATGTTTTATTGTTATTGATGCTGCTATATTGATGATCAACGTAGAGGAGCTTATGTATTGTGTATGTATTCCGCAATAGTACATGATCAGGATAATATCTATTGAATATGTGTTAAATTATTCAAAATTTCTACAAGTACAAGCAGATCCAATATGTATACTAGTATAAAGGAACTGAAAGTACATAATGGATCATCTGATCATGATCGAAAAAGCACATGTCTGAATATCACATATAAGAAGGCGATCAATGATGTTGAAGGATGAAGCTGATCACTGATGTCAAAATCTGATCCCAATAGTACCAAATGAACATGATGGAATAAAATGATACTACATCGCAACTCGGATGCTAGCATATAAGATGTCGCTGTGAAGAATTGCAAAACAACTCGAGGTCTTCATCAACCGCCGCGGTACATTTCTACACAATGGGAATGAATGATATGAAGTTTGACCATGTGAGAAATTGTTTGATTACCGGTCATTGATGTATACTGTTAACAAACACGAGACTACTCACCGATAATGATAATGAGAGTCAAGATACCCAGTACAATCTAACAAGTGCGAATGAATGAGCTGAAGTCGAACACTTGAAAGAATCTATCAATCAGGAGACAATGATGGTTTACCACTATCGATAGTGAAGGAATCTACCATTGATGACTGCAAACCCCAAGGTACTGCCAAATGGAATCTATATCTTTTTCCCAGATCAAATGAGTTATAGTCGATAGGAAAAGATCTGCTAGAAGGAAGGCATTAAGGCATCCTTCATCAATCTAGCGCGAGTGTAACCCGTAGGTCAATAATGTGGAAGGAATCAGATGAAAAAGATGTAGTAACCCAACTGAATCACATTTCCAGCGTACACAAGATGTATCTAGCGCACGATAGAAACCCTTTGAAATAACCAATAATGAAAGCTGACACAGAGGTGAGGAATCCACCAATAGGGTCAAATGGAAACCAAGGCACTACATGAATACCAATGTGTGATAATGAAAGCTGATGTCGAACACAAGGGAAACCACTCAATCAAAGACCCATGATACTGATCGATGCTGAGCACAAGGCAACCTATCAATAATGAAAATAGGGCTAGGGTGCAGCTCTAGATCTGCCCTCAGAGAAATTTGTCGTAGTCGATAAGGACAAGACCCGCTATCAAGAAGTCAATGGAGACCTTCTCAAACTGACATGAGCAAAGGACCAATATAACTGATGTGATGAAAAACATGACACTGACAACTAGGGATGGCCGACTAAAAAAATAGGTCAAGAGACACTGTAGAGAGGCCGACTCAGGTTTACTTCCCTTGAACAAAGGCATGAATCGATGATGACTATATGGCAACATATGATAAATCTATATAAGTTTGTCATGCAAGAGGCATAAGATCCATATGATTGGAAGAGGTAGCCAATCAGAGGAGTATTGACTTAATAACAAGGTTAAGGTGCTCCTAAGTCAAACTAAATCCCACCCCAATGGAGGAGAGAATTTCTTTTGAGTTCTTTGTTCAAGGGTGACACGACTGACTCTAGCTGCCAACAAAATATGGAAATATTTTTTTTTGTCTTTTTCTTTAAGCTGGAAAAAGAATAAAAAATGCTATAGTACAGTGGAAAGAAAAAGTGTTAGAGAAACATATGATATAGTTCCTGGGAGGGGAACATTCCTATGCTCAATGCTGGGAGGCAAAATTGGTCAAGGACACTAAAAGGGATGCTCTTTCCACAGGTAAAAGGATGTGTCAAGTTGTAGAAGCTAAGTGATTGCATGGTTGAATTTGTAGAAGAAATGGTCAAATAAGTGGCTTAAACACGAGTCCAAGTGAAGCCGGATCAAAGCCAAAGGATGCAAATAGTCAAAATGCAATGCAACAGTACAACTCAACGCAAAGGAGCCTCTAGGGTATAAGGCCAGAAATTAGTGCGGAAGAAAGGAGAATGTGTCTTCAATGCATCAGTCATGGTAGGACTAAAGAGGACTCCTGAGCCTACTCAATATAGCAACATGGGCAACCAATGTCAGCGAGGATCTAACTAAGATGCCCATGTAAAGGATGGCTCTACCATCGCATCATGATTTAAAAAAAATCGGTGAGTGAAAATGGTTTACTGACCAAGATACGATGGGGTTGACCCTACGGCTAATGTATCGTTGAATGGAGGCTAGTATGCAAGATGCAGTGAAAAATGGTTTTCCCTAACCTAAATGCCAGTGAGAGAACAGTATCTACCATGACGGGTCACGGTCATGGGACCGAAAAAAAATCTTGAAGAAGTATCCAAAATTTCCTGTAAAAACAACCCACTCTGGACAATCCAAGCCCACAGGTCAAAAAATCCATGAGATAAAAATCAATTTTTGAAAAAAATATTTTGCAATTTCAAAGTTATATAATGACTTTTGGACTCACAGTTTTTCATTTCTGTTTGGAGAAAAGAGCTGTGGAGCAAAACTAAGCAAGCTTTCCTCTGAACAATTGGACTGTTCGAATCACCCAGTGGAGTCTCAAATTCTGTTTCAGGTGAAAGAACCCTAGGGATTTGGGTTAGAACCCCAATAGAGTAGAAGAAAACTACAAGAAGAAATACTTAAACAACTCAGGCAAGATGCTTATATTATCAAACAACGTAACAATGACTGTACCCAGATTTCCGTCATTCGAGTAGGTCCTACAGGGTTCAGTCCCTCTACAACTCCTGATGTTCTTCAAACCTGAAAATTATTCAATTCGAACATACATAGCAGTATAGAAGTAAAGCATATTGCCGAAATTGATTTTATATCATATAAACAAATGATTGATCATACATAAAAACGACATTCATATATGAATTAAAACATAATTTGATGCATAGACATAGTTAATTTTGGAAACAAAACAACATTTCTTTTATTGCAGTAAGCTATAAATAACATGGAGAGAATTCACCTGAGTCTTTCTCTGGCTCCAAGCGGAACCGTCCTCCGGATTTGTCCTATCCCAGCCTTCAACAATCTTCTTCCATCACCAACACCATGATATCTCAAGCAAAAGGAAGGATATCTATAATCAAGGAAGTAAGGGTTTCCTAAAGCTTGGGGAAGTGCATGAGGCATAGGGATTCATCAGGCTCATTCAGGGATAATCTCAGTATAATAACTCTATCTCTTCTCCTCTCCTTAAGGCCTCCCCATAGAGGTCTATTTATACCTCTCCCAATTAGTTTTTTAGTTGCGAAATAGGTGGGAAACAGTTGGGCCACGGGCAATAGGAGGTAATCAACAGGTAAAAACCCGTGAACTCTACCCAAAATTAAGGAAATTTATTTTTTAAGTTTTTTAATACATATAAACGGGTTGGGTATTGATTGACCCGCGTGTACACGCTTTTAGCTCAGGGCAAAGTCGCGTACAAGGAATAAAACACTATTTTTTATATATTTGGACTAAGTCTAGAAGGAGGGGTTGCCCTAGGCCATAAACAAAGCATCATATATACCAAGAGTGGTAAATGGTGCTATAACAATGACACTATCTCTCCCTTGTCTTTCGTTGTTGAAGATTGTGAAAATCAATTTGGAGCAAAAATTACTCCTAATTTCCGCCCGAGATACACAATTTTTTTTTGCAAAGTGGTTTGGTGAAGATGTTTTCAATTTTTTCCTTTATCCAAACTTAATGTATCTTGAGATTCTTTTTTGTGACTTTCTCCATAAGAAAGTGAAGCTTCATAAGAATATGTCTGGTCTTGGAATGCATGACTTTATTCTTAAGTATGTTTATTGCAATGGCTTTTTCACAAAGTATCAAAATATGATATCTTGCAAGGTTTTCTTGATCCAAAGAACCTAAGTACAACAAGCTATTCCTGTAAGGTATTTTGCTTCTACAGTAGACAAGGATAGTGAAGATTACTTCTTGCTCCACCAAGATACTAAATAGTCTCTCAAGTAGAATGATGCTCCACTTGTACTTCTTTTGTCATTTATGCTTCTTTCCCAATCTACATCTATGTATGCTATTGGTGTTAATTCATTTCCCTTTGGGTACCACAACCCAAATTTTGTTGTTACTTTGAGATATCTGAAGATCCTTTTCATTGCTAGAACATGATTTTCCTTTATTTCTACTTGAAATATTAAAACCTATCCAACTTCTTGTATTATATATGGTCATGATGTTATCACACAAAGTATGATTCCAATCATTGATCTATAGAGTCATTGATCCACTTCACTGGATTCAAATTCTTTGCTCAACATTCATCCAGTGGCCATAGGAGTGATCATAGGTTTGGAATATTCCATGTTGAACTTTTTCAACATTTATTTGATGTACTTGGTTTGAGAGATAAAAATGTCTCCATCTAATTGAGATATCTGAGACCCATATAGAAAGTCAACTCCCCAAGCAAAGAAATTTCAAATTCATTCCGCATATTTTTTGCAAATTTCTAACTTAATATATCATCATCACTTCCAAAGATGATGTCATCACTGCATATTTCAACGATGCTCATATTGTCTTTGATATTCTTTTATGTATAGATTACTATCTTCATTTCCTTTTCTGAATCCTTTTTTTTTACAAATACCTATCCAATCTCCAGTACCACGCTCTAGGGGCTTGCTTAAGTCCATACATGTATTTATTTAATCTACAAATATAAGTGTCATATTTTGATAATAAGAATCCTTTTGGTTGTTCTATGTATACTTCTTCTCTCTCCCCATTAAGAAAGACTACTTTTACATCAATCTGTGACACTTTCGTTCTTTTGGAGCATGCAAAGGCTCATATAATTCTAATTACTTCAATTTTGGCTACTGAAGAAAAATTTTCTTTGAATTATATCACTTCAACTTCATATCCTTTGCACACTAGCCTTGATTTGTTTTTGGTCACCTTTCCATTTTTGCTTAGCTTGTTTCTAAAGACCCATTTTCTACTAATCACATTTTTGTTCTTGTGCCTTGGAACAAGTTCCCATATCTCATTCTTCTGAATTTGATTTAGTTCTTCTTCCATGGCCTTGATCCAATGCTCATAATTTCTAGCTTCCTCAAAGTTACTTGATTTAGTTGTAGACAATAGTGACAACTGCCTTTGCTTTGGTGTTTGTGCTTTTTTTCTTCTTCTGGTTTCTACTCCTGCACTCTTCTCCCCAATGATTTGTTCTATTGGATGATTCTTATGATAACAATGTTTAGGTGCCCTAGAAGTTGTTTAAAAATCTTATTGATTATCTTCTTCTTCTTGTTATTCCTTTGTATTCTTCTCTTCTTGGTATTCCTCTTGTTGAATTCTGTAGATATGGTCAATCTTCATAATGTACAAATTTTGTACTTGTAATGATGAAATACAAATTATATTTTGTGAATAAATAAAAATTATATTTTAAACATGATTTTCATGCTTGTGAGAAAAGAAAAATTATTTCATAAGTCATGTTCTTCATGGCCTTTTCAAAAGAAGAAAATTGATTTCTTGAATTTTTATTTGTAGACACCAACATGATGTCAAGTCGACCTCTTGTGATAAATTAGGATAAGCCCCTATTGACACCCATTCGAACCCATCCAATGCATATAAATAAGTGAATACGTCCTACCTCCAAGATGAAATTCGAACACATCAAAAGACATCATCTGTTTTGATTAGGAGCGACGTTATGAGGCATATACCTGTGACAAAGGAGAAAATGTTTGAGGCATACATCTATGATAGAGGAACAAATTTCTGAGGCATACAGGTGTGATAAAGGAGAAAATTTTTGAGGCATACATTTGTGATAAAGGAACAAAGTTTTGAGGAATAAATTTGTGATAGCGAAGCGAAGTTCTAAATTATTTATGTGTGATAGAGGAGTGAAGTTTTGAATTATTTATTTGTGACAGAGGAATGAAGTTATGAAGCATATATTTTTGACAGAGGAGCAAAGATATGAGGTATATTCTTTGTGGTTATTCTTTATGAAGTAGTCCGAAAAAAGTTTGTTATTATTCCTTATGAGTAGGCTGAAATTATTCGTGAAAGGGGCCAATATTTTTTGTCACCAAGTATGTAATCAAGTCTGTGGAAAGAGGTCGAAATTCTCTGTCATCAAGTCTAGTGAAGCAAGTTAAGGTTGATGTTGGTGGGTGAGTGAAGAGGTTATATTTGACATCTTGTTGGTAGTACTGTTGGCATTATGATGTATGTGTTGTACTTGATGGAAACCCACTTGTAGCATAACAACTCACTTGTATATGGTAACTAGATGAATCTATAAAAGAGATATTAGATGTGACAAAATGCATGACAATAGTGTTTACAGATGTGATGAAATGTAGGACAGCTTCAAGGAATCAACTCACTCAGATGACAGATCACAATACAACAGGTTAACAACACAGAGTTATAGATTAGACTTCACAGAATGAAGAAAGAGAGGTATACATAGGTTCACCATTGGCCAAGCCGCGTATACATGCGGGTTCATTGTATACAAGTTGCATATACGTACACACACACTTTCACAAAAGGAAAAGTGCATATACCTTGGAAAACTAAGTTTTTGGTCCGAAGTATTTGGTCCATGGTATTTTGATCCATGGTATTGGTCCAAGGTATCGGGTCCGAGGTATTGACCCTAGGTATTTGGTCCAAGGTATTGGTCCTAAGTGGTTTTGGTCCATGGTATTGAGAAAGGCATACAAACTATAAAAGGAGGAGAAGATCATTAGGCCAAGGTGTGCAAGTATCAAATATCTGATAAAGTGTGAGATCTAATACGCAGGTTATTGGCTTATGGTGCTGTGCTTGATCTGGACCAAGGATGAACCTTAGCGCTTGATGAAGGATAAGATCTAATGATGTATCAAGATCTTAAGGCTTGAAGTGAATTATCTTTATGTGGTTTGATCATGTATCTGAATAACTGGCGCATGTTGTAGTCTATAAATATGATGATCTGGGTATGAATGAAGTCTAGAATTGTTGTAATGTTTAAATCATCATTTACAGATCTGTACGCAGGTTAACTTTAGAAAAGAGGTGGATACACACTGATTTTGCATATCAAAACAACGTATACATAATAAATTTGATTTGTAGATCTGTACGCTGGTTCGCTTTGAGGAAAGTGCATATGCATGCAGGTTCGACACATGGAAGTAGCGTATACCTTATAAAATATGTTTTAGCTGCTCTATTTGTTGTTGCAGTATTCTGGGTATTGGCTTGGGTTCTGGTTACTCTATTCTGGTAACAACATTCTAAAAATTAGATTGATGGGTTGTCAAAGTGATTGATTGATTTGGTTGTGGTTGGTTCAATAGGAGATTGGTTCATGCAGATATATTTGATGATTGAATGATGTTGTTGATGGATCCAGTCTGAAAATTTATGAAATGTGGTCCCTGGAAGAAAAGAGATGGTTGTAGCTTTTTTTAGGCTAGCACCTACATACTAGTAAGCATATCAGCTAGTACAAGAGCTAGGGGGTTGTAGCTTCCTTCTAGTAGAAGCTGGAGAATGAGAGAAGGTCGTAGCCTGCTGCAGGTAGAAGCCTACGTACTGGTATAAGACTACACTTGTACAAAAATTGTAAACATATTTTTCTTATTATTAAAAGAAGACAGAGACGACAACAACAGGTGGTTTTCACCCACATTGGGTTTCCACCTTATATCTTGGTGTTCTTGTGTGTTGCTTATGTGTGATGCTTTATTCTACTTTTACTGCACTATCTAATGAATTCTTGATATACTGGTTAAAGTTCAATGCATGATAATTTGGGTAAATCAAAAGATATCTGCATATACGCTGGTTGCATTAAGTATAGTTGCATATACACGCTAGTTCACTAAGCTGAAGTAGCGTATACAAATTAGTTTTGAAAATTAAATTATTGATCTAATAATACTGATTCATCCCCCCTCTCAGTATTATTTCCAACAATTGGTATCAGAGCAGGTCCTTCAGAAGAATCTTGATTGCTTGAAGGAAGATTCATCATCATGAGTAATCAAGAAAGTGGGGGATCCATTAGACCACCAATATTTTATGGAAGAAACTTTTTTTATTGGAAGGTAAGAACCACATCCTATTTTCAATCACTTGGAACAGATGTATGGGAAATCATGGAAGGAGGATATACATTTCCATCAACAATTCCTACAGGTACGACAGGTAAAAAGAAATATGAAACCAATGCCAAGGCTGTCAATACATTGTTGAGAAGTTTGTCACAATCAAAGTTTTTCAAAGTTATGCAGTTCAAATCCACCAAAGAAATATGGGACAAAATCGTTTGAAGCTACGAAGGAGATTCTCAGGTCAAACGTGCTAAACTGCAAACTCTCATAATTCAATATGAAACTCTCAAGATGCACAATGATGAAAGTATAGCTAGTTACTTCTTACATATAGATGAGATTGTTAATTGCATGAAGAATCTAGGTGAAGAGATAAAGGAAGTTACCTTAGTTGAAATTTTTTTAAGATCCTTGTCTGCTAAGTTTGAATCAAAAGTATCTGTGATAGAAGAAAAGCAGGATCTACAGACTATTACTATGACACAGTTGCACGAAATCTTAACTACCTTTGAGATGAGAAAAGGAGGTCCATCAGATATGAGAGAAGTCGCATTTAGAGCTTAAACAAAAGGAAAATAAGAACTCAATGAATTAGGACATCTTTCAGAAGAAGAAGAGGAAGTAAACTTTGTCAAGAAGCTTCAATGGGGTTCTGGAAGATTCAGAGGTAAACTACCTTTCAAATGTTTTGCCTATGGTAGAGTCGGTCATTATGCTACCAAATGTCCCCATAAAGATAAATATGATAAAGGGAAGGAATCTGCAAAATGGAATAGAAAACAAAGTGTAAGTAAAAAGAGCTACTATACTCATGAAGATAGCAATGGTTTATCAAATAGTGATGAAGATGAAAATAGTAATGACTACAGACTTCTAATGGCTTATGAAGATGATGATTTTTTGGATGCTTTAGATGAAGATGACCTTTATGAAGAAATCTCTAAACTCAAAATTTGTCTAGAAGAAAAGAATATGATTATAGATACCTTGACATACCAACTTGTTGAAAGAGAAAAACACAATGAAAAACTAGAATGTGAAATTGTGGGGCTAAGAAGTGATCTTGAGAAAACAAAAGCTCTCAATCTTAGCTTTTCTAAAGGATCAGAAACCTTAAATGAAATTATCAAAGTGCAGTGTTCTCCTCTGATAAAGACAAGCCTTGGATATACTGAAGAGGCATTTCAAGCACAAAAGTCATCAACCTCCACTAAAAGCTATCTTGATGCAGCAAAGAGCAGTGAACAGGTTGAAAATTGTCAACAAAGGCATAAAACAGACCACTAGGTAAATCACGCTCAATTTAATTCAAGGATGAACAGAAGCCACAACCAACCTCAGGTAAATCGTACTCACTTTGCTTCAAAGATGAATAGAAACTACAATCACTAGGTCAGTAGATTCGATAACTGCAAGAACTTTTTTAATGTTCAATGTTTATCATATCATAATTTTGGACACAAAGTTGATCAATGTGTTTCTTACAAAAACATCATGACTAAAGAAGCACGAAATCAAAGGAATGTGATAGGGATCAAGAAAAGTTCCTATAATAACTTTTCTATTCTTGAAAATGAAATAGAATGCTCAATCTGTAACAACTTTGGCCATGAAGAATTTGAATGCAGGAGTAAATTTCAGAAAATATCTCAAAAGGAGCAAACTCCATTAAATCCCAAAATATGGAGAAAGAAAGAACTGCAAACAGAAATATGTGGTATAGCCTTGTATGCAGAAGGACAAGAAAACCAGTGGTACATCGACAGTGGATGCTCAAAACACATGACAGGTGACAAAGAAAAACTACACTCATATAATGCCTTAGAAAAGGAAAAGAGTGTCTCGTTTGGAAATGACACTCTCGCTGTCATAAAAGGTAAAGGCTCTATTTTCATGAAAGAAAAAGTTAAAACTGGGAATGTTATGTATGCTGATGTCTTAAAGCATAACCTGTTGAGTGTGAGTCAAATGTGTGATCAAAGGAAATGAAGCAATGTTTCGATCAAATGGATGTTTTGTTCATGAGCTTGATATAGAAGAAACCGTAATTAAAGGTACAAGAAATCCAAACAACCTATACATACTCAAGGGAGGACAACAACAATGCTATCTAAGCAAAAATGATGAAAACTAGCTATGGCACAGAAGATTGGGACATCTAAGTTTTTCTCAAATAATAAAAGCATGCAGATTCCAGATTGTTCGTGATCTTCCAGATATCAACATTCCTCTCCCTTTTGGTTGAACCTGCTTACGCATCCTTAACAGTCGAGTACCTAAAGGTCCTTATGGTCGAGCCCCCTAAAGGGTCCTCTCCTTAACAGTCGAGCCTGCTTACGCATCCTGTTGGATGTATGTAATGAGGTAGCTTTTTCTAGAAGTTCTATGATTGGTTGAATGGATCTGCTTGCTAGAGGTGAGGTGGATGGTGTGATACTATATGCAAATCTTTTCAATTCGGTAAGCAAACCAGATCTCAATTCATCGAAAAGGAAGGGTCAGCTAGTAAGCCTATTGAACTTGTTTGTACTGATTTATGTGGACCATCAAGGAAAAGGTCACCTTATGGAGAAGAATACTTTATGTTGTTCATTGATGATTTTTCTAGAATGTGTTGGATAGGTATTCTAAAGCATAAAGATGAAGTATTTGAAAATTTCAAAGCCTTCAAAACTTTGGTTGAAAATGAATTAGATCGCAAAATCAAATGCCTCAGATCTGATCGAGGAGGGGAATTTACCTCGGATGAATTATTTGACTTTTGTGAACAACATGGAATAAAAAGGTAGTTCTCCACTGCAAGGACTCCTCAGCAAAATGGAGTGGTAGAAAGAATGAACATAATTTTTCAACAAATGGCTTGTGCTATGGTAGATGAATCTGGAACTCCTGCAACCTTCTGGGGTGAAGCTGCATTTGCCTCCGTCACTGTTCTCAACCAAGCAAATGTTCGGGTAAACAACACTTAAACTCCACATGAACTTTGGTATGATAAGACTCCTACTGTAAATTACTTCAAAGTTTTTGGAAGCAAATGTTACATCAAAAGGACTAGTGAAAAACTTGGTAAGTTTGAACCCAGAGCAGATGAAGGTATTCTTCTTGGCTACTCTTCCCGAAGTAAAGGATATAAATGTTATAATAAAAGACTTGGGAAAATTATTGAAAGTATTGATGTTGTGGTTGATGAAGCATGCAAAAATCCAAAACAAATAAAAACTAAAGATTATGACAATGAAGAAGATGAGGATCATTTTCCCACATCAAACCACACTGATTCTGAAGAAGAAACCAATGAAGCACCAAAAGAAGAGAAAATGATAGAATAAAAAACTATGTCCAGGTATGTTTAGAAAAATCATCGAGAACCTCAAATTTTAGGGGAAAAGGGGGCAGGTGTGCAGAAAAGAAGAACTATATCCGAAGCCTTAAGCTATCTAGCATTACTATCTCCCACTGAATCTCAAAATGTAAATGAAGCATGCAAAGATGAATGTTGGGTCAAGGTCATGAATGAAGAACTTGAGCAAATTGAAAAGAATAATACTTGGGAATTAGTTCCTAGACCTCATGATAAGAATATCATAGGAACCAAATGGATATTCAAAAACAAGCTGAACGAAAATGGAGAAGTTATCAGAAACAAGGCCAGACTCATTTGTAAAGGATATGCTCAACAAGAAGGTATAGATTTTGAAGAAACTTTTGCACCTATTGCTAGACTTGAAGCCATAAGAATGTTTCTTTCTCTTTCTAGTTTTCAGAAATTCAAAGTATACCAAATGGATGTAAAATATGCCTTTCTTAATGGAGACTTAGAAGAAGAAGTCTATATTGAACAACCAGAAGGATTCATTCTTGGAAATTATACAAAACTTGTATGCAAACTCAAAAAGGCTCTCTATAGTATAAAATAGGCTCCAAGGGTTTGCTATTACCGTCTTGATAAATATCTCCACCAACAGGGTTTTTCAAAGGGGTCACCAGATAACAATCTATATACAAAGATGGACACTAATAAATTGATAATAATTGTTGTGTATGCTGATGATATCAACTTTGGTAGCAATGAAGAATCCATGAGTCAAAATTTTGCTTCGGTAATGCAACAAGAATTTGAAATTTCCTTGCTTGGTGAGCTTACCTATTTTCTTGGTCTACAAGTTCAACAAAATAAAGATGGTATTTTTCTCTCACAAACCAAATATCTCAAACAGATCCTGAAAAAGTATGGCATGGAAGATTCTAAACTAGTATGTACCCCAATGGTAACAGGATGCAGTCTTAGCTCAAATGACGAATCAACAACAGTACATCAACCAACTTACAGATCCATTATTGGCAGTCTGCTTTATCTAATAGGTGCTCGACCGGACATCATGCACGCAGTGGTAATAGTTGGAAGATTCCAAGCAAATCCAAAGGAATCACACCTTCAGGCAGTCAAAAGGATTTTCAAATATCTTCAAGGAACACAAAACTTTGGTTTATGGTATCCTAGAGATACAGATCTTACACTTCATGCATATACATATGCAGATTGGGCAGGAAGTGTTGATGACAAAAAAGGCATTAGTGGTGGTGCATTCTATATGGGTTCCAGGTTAGTGTCTTGGTTCAACAAGAAACAAAGTTCAATTGCATTATCTACAACTAAAGCAGAATACGTGGCTGCTACATCTTGCTACACACAACTACTTTGGATGATGCAAACCTTGCAAGACATTCAGATCACATGTACTCCACCCATCTCCATTCTATGTGATAATACAAGTGCCATCAGTATTTCAAAGAATCCAGTAATGCACTCCAAGACCAAGCACACACCCATCAAATATCATTTTCTATGTGAACAAGTGCTTGAAAAAAATGTCAAATTGGAGTATGTTCCCTCCAAAGAACAGGTTGCTGATATATTCACTAAACCACTGCCCAGAGAGACATTTGAATATCTCATACAAAATCTGGGAGTAGTTTCTACATCATCCTACTGTTAAATCCTATATTCTTCAGAGAAAGGTGGTTGTACGCGAGTTTCATGAAGCGTAGTCGCGTATATATGATGGTTTCTATGAGTACAGTCACGTATATGTTGGTTTGAGGAAAAACAGTGGGCCAAACTCAGGAGAAAGGTGTTTGATATGGTTCAGTGAATTATCCGCTCTGCTTGATGATGGTTACAATCTATTGATGACATGTGGAAATATGTTGGCTCTCATAAGTTGTTGATAACTTGATGTATATCTCATTGATGATGATGCCTTGATAACTCTTCTGATATGTGAAATGATCATATCTGACAGTGAACAGGTGGAACAGGTTCAGGGGGAGAACATGGTTGATGATATTTTGAGAACTCATGATGGACATATACAGGTTGCTGGTCTAGATACTGTTGATAGATGCTGCTGATGGTGCAGATCATATGATAGTTGCTATTGACTATCATGGTCTTGTTTAAAGATATTTGGTCTCTGTTATATATGTCATGTATATCTTTTAATGTAATGGTCATGAAAAGACCTAATTTGTAACCCCACTGCATGGGATGGATGATGTAATGTTTCTTGTTTTTGACATGTATAAACAATTAATATATCCCACTTGGTTGGGTGGATGAGTCAAATTTGGTAGATCCCCACTTGGTTGGGAGATTGATGTATGTATAGAGTCATGTTCTTCTTTTAGAACATATTTTTGCAGAATTTGCTTATGCTCAAGGGGAGCATGGACTCGATCATGGGAGGTCAATCAACATACTTCAACATATCAGAGAATTCAACATGCACTCAGGGGGAGCATGACACTTTGCCCTTGATGTCAAAAGGGGAGTGTGAATTGGTGTGGTTGTTGCCATCAAGTCCAAAGGGGGAGATTGTTGGCATTATGATGTATGTGTTGTACTTGATGGAAACCCACTTGTAGCATAAAAACTCACTTGTATATGGTAATTAGATGAATCTACAGAAGAGATATAAGATGTGACATAATGCATGACAATAGTGTTTACAGATGTGATGAAATGCAGGACAGCTTCAAGGAATCAACTCCCTCAGATGACAGATCACAGTAGAGCAAGTTAACATCACAGAGTTACAGATCGGACTTCACAAAATGAAGGAAGAGAGATATAGGCTGGTTCACCATTGGCCAAGCCGTGTATACATGTGGGTTCACTGTATACAAGTTGCGTATATGTACACATGCACTTTCACAAAAGGAAAAGCACGTATACCTTGGAAAACTAAGTTTTTGGTCCGAAGTATTTGGTCCATGGTATTGGTCCAAGGTACCGGGTCTGAGATATTGACCCTAGGTATTTGGTCCAAGGTATTGAGAAAGGCATACAAGCTATAAAAGGAGGAGAATATCATTAGGCCAAGGTGTGCAAGTATCGAATATCTGATAAAGTGAGATCTAATACACAGGTTATTGGCTTATGGTGCTGTGCTTGATCTGGACCAAGGATGAACCTTAGCACTTGATGAAGGATAAGATCTAATTATGTATCAAGATCTTAAGGCTTGAAGTGAATTATCTTTATGTGGTTTGATCATGTATCTGAATAACTGGCGCATGTTGTAGTCTGTAAATATGATGATCTGGGTATGACTGAAGTCTGGAATTGTTGTAATATTTAAAACATCATTTACAGATCTTTACGTGGGTTCACTTTAGAAAAGAGGTGTATACACACTGGTTCTGCATATCAAAACAACGTATACATCATAAATTTTATTTGTATATATGTACGTTGGTTCGCTTTGAGGAAAGCGCGTATGCACCTAGGTTCAACACATGGAAGTAGCGCATACCTTAAAAAATATGTTTTAGCTACTTCTGTTTGTTGTTGCAGTGTTCTGGGTACTGGCTTGGGTTCTGGTTACTATATTCTGGTAACAAGATTCTAAAAGATTAGATTAATGGGTTGTCAAAGTGATTGATTGATTTGGTTATGGTTGGTTCAATAGGAGATTGGTTGAAGCAGATATATTTGATGATTGAATGATGTTGTTGATGGATCCAATCTGAAAATTTATGAAACGTGGTCCCTGGAAGAAAAGAGAAGTTGTAGCCTTTTGTAGGCCGACACCTACGTACTAGTAAGCATATTAGCTAGTACAAGAGCTAGGGCATTGTAGCTCCCTTCCGGTAGAAGCTAGAGAAAGAGAGAAGGTTGTAGCCTTTTGCAGGTAGAAGCCTGCGTACTAGTATAAGACAACACCAATACAAAAACTGTAAACAGATTTTTCTTATTATTAAAAGAAGACAGAGACAACAACAACAGGTGGTTTTCACCCACATTGGGTTTCAAACTTATATCTTGGTGTTATTGTGTGTTGCTTATATGTGATTCTCTATTTTGCTTTTACTGCACTATCTAATGAATTCTTGATATACTGGTTAAAGTTCAATGCATGATAATTTGGGTAAATCAAAAGATCTCTGCATATACGTTGGTTGCATTAAGTATAGTTGCGTATACACACTAGTTCACTAAGCTAAAGTAGCGTATACAAATCAGTTTTGAAAATTAAATTATTGATCTATTAATACTGATTCACCCCCCTCTTAGTATTATTTCCAACAAGTAATGTGAAGGATTCTTGTTTAGTAGTGTGACCATTAACATTGAAATTGATGTCTCTCTTGTTGAATTGAATATTTCTCTAAGAAGAAGGTTGTTGGGTTTTTCCCCCAAGTGGATTTTCCCAGGGTAAACATTGTGTCTCTCTTGTGCATTATGATATCTACTGCTTCATTATATTTATAGTTGAATTTTTGAATGTGTAATTTCTTAATGATACATTTGAAGTGATAAATAAAGTACTCACATCATTAGATGTAATTATCAAGTTCATAAATCAAGTTCTTGAATAAATTGCACTCAAATAATCATCATGGTATCAAAGCTTTGGTGAAGGAAGGATCTCTGAGATCACTCTTGAAGAAACCTCATAGAAATCACTATTATTGAGTCCTTCTTTTTGATCTGAATCCATGGTTTCTATGAAATTATAGAAGGGGATTCAAATATTAAAGCTTGGAAAGTTAGGATTGATCTCATTCTTACAAAGAACAAAGCCTTTGATATTGTGAAGGGCAAGGTTGTAGAACCAAAAGATAATGCAGGGAAAGAGAAGTTTAATGAAGATGAAATTATTGCTAGGAAGGCTTATTGTGGTTTCTATTAGAGATCACTTGATTCCCTATATCGCAAAACTTGAATATTCAAAGGCAATGTATGATGCCCTAACCAATCTATTTACATACAACAACGTTGGTCAACTCATGAGTTTGAAGAATGAGATTCGTGATATAAAGATGATAGATGACAACCTTGTGGCTTCATATTTTTTAAGAATCTATCAAATAAGAGACCAAGTTCAAGCAATTGATGAAATCATTTTTGAGAAGAAACTTGTGAATATAACACTCAATGGACCAACTAGATCATGGGATACATTTGCAACAAGTATAACTAGTTGGAAGGAAGCTCCTTTATTTCAAGAACTATGGACCTCTTGTGCTCAAGAAGAATCGAGGTTTATATCAAGAGATAGAAAGGAAGAAGATTTTCAGGCATATGCTGCATGCTTTCAATAATGTTGGAGGAAAGAAGAAGTTTGGCCTTCAGGAAAGAAGGGTTTTTGACAGAAGACCTTATCCTCAAGGAAAGAAAGGTATGTCAAAAAGTCAATGTTACCATTGTCACAAATTTGGTTACTATAGAGAGCATTGTCATGAATGATAACAAGACAAAAAGAAAAGAGAAAGACAACATGTTGCCACTATAGACATTGATGAACATTCAAAGAAAATTAAAGCCGAAGATTCAAGTAACAAAAAATTCTTCTATTAAGATGGAATCAACAACATACTTTATGTATCAAAGTTTTTGTTTCCTTTTCATGTTTAAATAGATAGAGGAGATAGTGTAGCATTCCATTAGAAAAATTTTGAGGTCTAAAATGGGCCTCAAAAGAAAAAAAGTACAACCAAAATCAACTTTATAAGAGCCAGTAGGATTCAAGATGATGATGTCAACCATGGAGGACGATTCACCATTTTTGGAGTTAAAAAGTAAAAGGATAAAAAAAAAAAAAAAAAAAAAAAAAAAAAAAAAAAAAAAAACAACAACAACAACAACAACAACAACTATTTTTTCAACCCGTATTTTCAAATTATATCGCTATGGTTTTACTCGAATTTCAAGTAGGAGCACTCATTGGATGCGAAATTTAATTCCTCATCCAAGGAGTACCCATGTTGCATACTTTCGATGGACACTGCTACATGAAAAATGAGAAATACATGAAAAATGTGATTGCAATCACATTTTTTCATGTATTTCTCATTTTTCGTGTAGCACGGTCCATCGAAAGTATGCAACATGGATACTCCTTAGATGAAGAATTAAATTCTTCATCCAACAAGTTATCCCACTCAAAAAATGAGTAAAACCATAGGGAGATAAGTTGAAAATACGAGTTGAAAAGGTATTTTCCTTTTCCCTCTAAAATTTGATGATGTAATCTAATCTTGTTTTATTATTTTCAATATTATTTTATAATGTTCCTTAGGAGGACCAATTTAGACCTCAAAATTTCTCTGATGTTTGATAGAATAGGGTATGCTAGAGTAATTAGGATTTGTGAAGGAAGGATTGAGACTCTATCTAAACTTGTAAATGTCAAAGGTTGTTGGACTTTCAAAATAGATTCTTAAAAATCTAAGGTTTGAAAAGCTAAAAAACCCTGGATTGAACTATCCCTTGTGTAAAGAATAATTATGGTTTTGACATATGGATATCTAGGGTTTGTAAACCCTAGTAATCTAAGAAGGGATTGAATAAGAAAATTCCTAGGGTTATGGACACAAGTCTAGGATGAAACATTTTCCCTGAAAGAAAAAACCCTAATTCATGCAAGGAAGGTATGCCATCACGCCAATGTTTCAAATTATGAGAATGTTGACTTGCATAATGGTTGAAAGAAGTAGAAGATCAAGAGGGAGTTGACATTGTTCTTAAAATATCTCTCCTTTAATGATTACTATTGTTGATTTATCTAGTAGTTAGTCTCTTGCTTTTGTATTTCTTGCTTGCTTGTAACTATTTTTCCACGATCTCCTAGAGAGGAGTGTAAGTACATAATGAAGATTTTATAAGTTTTGGTATAAATTGATAATATTAAAAGAACAAAGAAAATCTTGTGACATGATTTGGATTCAGAGGGAGAAGAGTTTGGATTCAAGAGGAAGCATGATCTATATTTACAAGGACTAGTCTGATCATTAACGTTGAAGTTTGTCTTGAAGTGACATCTTTTCAGGGGTCATGTGTTAAAGTGAGCAGTTGTGGTAGAAATATTTCACTCTGTTATAGATTAAGAGGGAGTTGGATGTTGTGTTTTATATGATTTTTTTGTTTTGTTTGATGTACTACGTGGGACTAAAAGTTTTGAATGATGAACTGTATGTCCATGGTGAACAATATGAGTCTGAGCAGTTGGTTCACTCCTTGATAGGTTGCACATTTGATTTATAGTGTGTATCGAGTTATCTGCATGATATTACGGTTTGAGGTGTTTATAGATTATATTGATTGGGTAGGGAATGTTGAAAGACATGAGAGTACATATGGAAGGAGCAATGAAGCTTGTGTGTATTTCCACTGAGAAGAAGACAACCTATACTTTGCCAATTTTTTTTCTATAAGGAAGTTTGTGCTCTTCTGAGACAAGCTTGGATTTTTGGAGATTAATTCCCTAGTTGAGTAGGGAGCGAGGATGATATTTCATTATGAATATGGATTCTCCCTATGTCATGAACTTCAACTAGAATTAGGGAGGTTATCCCCGTGTCAAATACATTGACTGGAATTAGGGAGAATGAGTTGATATATTTGATAGTATCATGGATAATCATTCTTCTTATGTCATGTAATCTAATTGGAATTAGGGATGTTATCCCTGTATCAAGTACATTGACCAAAATTAGGAAAAATGTTCTGGTGGATAGACATTCTCCCTGTGTCAAGTACTGTGGCTGGAATAAAATGTCAATTACTGTAGCCAAAATTAGGGAGAATGGTTGGGTCGAAGCTACTTGAAAGAGTGGGTGTTGATCGGTGTTTTGGCCTAGTCACTATATAAGATTAGGTTCCTTTTCATCATTAGGCCTAGTTACTCATTGAGTGTGTCCATATAACATCATGGCCTAGAATGAGGCCTAAGGACACGAATGTCCTTTAGGGTTTGATCATAATGATGGAAACTCTATGGTGTTAGGACGTGAATGTCAACCCTATGGTGTAAGGACATGGATGTCCTTTAGGATTTGACTGTGGTGATGGCATACCTTTACTAGTCTGTATACCATGAGGTTGAGGTGCAAACCGGATCATGGTGCCTAGCTGTTGTACCATAGGTTAGACATGCTAGCCTGCATGTTGGTACCTAGTGCATATTGATGATGTACCATAGGTTAGGTGTACTAACCCAGATAATGGTATTGAGTGGATGTTATAAGTAAAGTGTATTAACCTGGATGATTATGATGACGTGAATTGTGAAACCCTATTCTTAGAGAAAATATTTCAATAAAGAAAATATGGATAGCCATTATGACTACCTCCCTGGCTAAGAGGGAGTGTTGAATTTTGTACCTATGGTCAATCTTCATAATGTACAAATTTTGTACTTGTAATGATGAAATATAAATTATATTTTGTGACAAGAAAAAATATATTTTAGGCATTCTTTTCATGCTTGTGAGAATATATAATTGATTATATAAGCCATGTTCTTCATGGCCTTTTCAAAAGAAGAAAATTTAATTTTTGATTTTTGATTTGTGGACACCAAAAATATGTCAAGTTAGCCTCTTGTGATAAAGTTTACATCCATTCGAACCCCTCCAGTGCATATAAATAAGTGAAGACGTCATATTGCCAAGACACAATTCAACCACATCAAAAGGCATCATATGATCTGATTAGGAGTGAAGTTCTGAGGCATATACCTATGAGAGAGGAGCAAAGTTATGAGGCATACATCTATGGCAGAGGAACGAAGTTTTGAGGCATACATATGTGACATAGGAGTGAAGTTCTAAGGCATACATCTATGATAGAGGAACAAAGTTATGAGGCATAAATTTGTGACAAAGAAGAAAAGTTGTGAATTATATATTTGTGATAGAGGAGTGAAGTTGTAAAGCATATATATTTGATAGAGGAGCGAAGATTTGAGGTATGTTCTCCGTGGTTATTCTCTATGAAGTAGGAAAACAAAGTATATGATTATTCTTTGTGAGAAGGCCTAAATTCTTTGTGGAAGGGGTTGATATTGTCTGTCACTAAGTATCTAATCAAGTTTGTGGAAAAAGGATGAAATTATCTTTCATCAAGCCTAGTGAATCTGCTTAATATTGATGCTGGCGTAGAAGCGAAGAGGTTAGATTTGACATCCTGTTGGTAGTCTTATGAAGGCTTCTTGTTGAATTGTGTTAACATTAGGATCTAATTTTATATCTCTCTTGTTGAATTGAATATTTCTATAATAAGAGGGTTTCTAGGCTTTTCCCCCAAGTGGGTTTTCCCAGGGTAAACATTATGTCCCTCTTATGCATTGTGATATCCACTGCTTCATTGTCTTCATGGTTCAATTTATGAATGTGTAATTGCTTGATGATACATTGAAAGTGATAAATAAAATACTCACATCATTGTAAGAAATTATCAAGTTCATAAATAAAGTGTTTGAATAAATTACACTCGAAAAATCAACATTGTCTTCAAATATATGTGGATTTTTTCTTTCTTTCTTGGTCTTCGTCAAGTTTGTTTCATCATTTTTTACATTGATGGTTTCTAATATATTTTTGAGTCTAATGTTGTAGCACTTATATTATTTTATTTTACATGAGTACCCAACATGTATGCCTTCATTTGTACGACAGTCAAACATTTTTAACTTCTGGTCATCCCTCTTTATGTAACCTTTATTTCTAAATATTCTAAAATGTTTGACATTAGTTGGTCTTCCATTACACAATTCATAGGGTATTTTGTCATTGTTTCTTCTGATAAATCCTATGTTTAAAATGTCAACAACTATATGTACTACTTGTACTCAAAAGATATTACTTAACTTTGATTTGTGCAACAAAGTTCTATCCATCTCTTCCACAATTCTATTCTTTCTTTCAACCACTCCATTTTACGGAGTTATAATTGTTGATTCCATGTTATTCACAATAGTAATTGAATTCATTTGAAGTAAATTATCCTCCATTATCTGATCTCAAACATTTGATTTTCAAATCAGTTTCATTTTCAACATGTTCTTTTAATATTCTAAAATTTTCAAAGGCTTATGTCTTCCTTTTAAGAAAACAAATCTAGGTCATCCTTGTGTAGTCATCAACAAACAAAATGAAGTATTGTTCTTCATATAGTCCTTTTGTTGTTTTTGGCCCACATAAATAAGTATGTACAAGTTCTAGTGGTTTTTTCATGGAATGTTCCTTAGTTTTGAACTCAACTCTTGTTTGTTTTCCATGCCAACAATACTTGCACATAGTTTTTGAAGGCTTTTATAATTTTAGGGAAATCCCTTAAAAATTCCCTCTTTATTATCTAGACAACATTGTCAAAGTGTATATACCCCAATCTCCTATTCCAAAGCCAACTTTCATTTACCTTTTCTAGGTGACATATTTCCTTTCCAATTGCATTTAGGATGTATACGTTGTTTAGAGTTCTTATAGCTGTTGCAACTAATTTCCCTGATCCTTCTCTCCTTATTTCATATTATTTTGAATTCAATATAAGTGCATGTCCTTGATCACACATTTGACCAATTCTTAGCAAAATATGCTTGATATATTCAACAAGTAAAACATTTCCTACCATCACATCTTTGCTTTCAAAGCTAACTATGCCTTTCCCTATAACATTGGTAGAGTTATCATTCCCAAATGTGACAAATCATTATTTTTCTTTATTCAATGTTACAAATATGTATTTGTCTCCAATAATATTCTTTGAACATCCACTATCAATATACCATTGACTTCTTTTGCTTTGGGCTTGTAGAGCAAACCCACTTTCCTCAACCTTCAAATCTTCTTGCTTCTTTTTCCAAGTTCTTTGTTGTTCCCTCATATGAAGGACATGAACTTTCCTTGTTTCCCTTGAAATAACTATCGAATTTCTTCTATAATTTCTGGCTATGTTTCCAAAATTGTTACATTTGTAACATTTAGTTTCATAACAAATAGTGCCAAAACTGCTATAATTTCTGTTGAAAACTTCATGAGGCCTTTTACCATAACTACCTTCATATTAGTTCTTGGGATTTTCATAGTTATTTCTTGTATTTATACCCCTTGCATATGATCTATTGTTTATAGGATTATCCCCAAAATTATTACAATAATAACACACTCCAAGGAAAATATATTGGTACCTGAGTGTAGGTGGCCTTCTTGATGGTGTTGTTCTTTTTAAGCCATGATCTTCTTCTTGAATCTTCTTCATTTTATGGTTGTTGCATGTACTCCTTCAGTAACTTGTGTTATTCCTTCTTGATAGGGTCATTGAATGCATCAATGTAGCTTCCTTGCTTTGCTTCATTTTTGTCATCATACAGATTGAAACTTTATCAATATTATTTTGTTTATATTGTAGTCCAGACTTGTCATTGAATGGTTTCTGGTTGCTGATGATTTCATCCAATATTTGGGTACTATTGTCAAAGTTTTGAAAGATATACTTCTTCCATATTTCCTTCCTCAAGGAGACTATCTCAGCTTCTATATTATTGTTTATTATCTTCCAACTATCTCTTGAGTGTTTCTTCAATCACTTTGGATTATTTTAATTGTAAGAATTACATTTCACATGCTATAAGAATTCCATGTAGCTCATCCATACTCAATGTATCTAGATCTTGTCTTATAAATATAATATTTTATGATAAAATCTCATTCAAGGAGATCTTAATATCTTTTGAATGATGACTTTATCTATGATCTTATCTCTTAGTCCTCTCATAGTATTCACGATCTTAACAACCCGGAGAAAGCAAGTTGCAATGTATTCATCTTACTTCATCTTTAGGTGTTCAAACTGTCCTAGTTAAGTTTTAATCTTGGCCCCTTTGATATTTTCTTCTCCTTCATACACATTCTTGAGCTTGTTCTAGATTTCCTTTGCTGATTCACAATGCATAACCTTGACAAATTTTATCCCGTTAGGCCTCCTAGAAAAACATACATAGCCTTTGAAGTACTTTCATAGAGTCTTCTTCCAACTAGATATGTTGGAGTAGAGGCCAATAACTTTTATTCATTTAGACCATCTTACCAAACATCATCTCCTTATGATTGTAAGAAAAATATCATCCTTATGCACCAAAAGGAATAATTTTCTCCATAAAACAATGGCAGGCTATGTTTGGTGTATTTTTATTACTTGTCCATAGTCTCACTAAGATATGCCTTCCAATGGTGAAACTATTTTTGAAGGAACCCACTCTAATGCAAATTGTCGGAATATTTAGCAATGCTAAGAGGTGGGGGGGAATAAATATTAACATTTTTTAACTTCAAAAACTTGTTAAAGAACCCATAGATGTAAAGCAAAGCACATAAATCTACAGGTCACAAACATTTTATGTGGAAGCCTAAAGTAGGAGAAACCACAAAATGATTTTCTTAATATATATTGTTGAGGCAAATTAATTACCTATCATTTACTTGTCAACCCGGGGGTTTTGTAAAACTTGCGAAGCGTGCATGCATTGTATATGCTAGAAATTAACTTTCAATTTAGATCAATCTAACTACGAAATGAAATAATGACAAACCAAATTCACCTATTCTAATTCAACAATTAATTCAAAAGAAATTATAGTACAATTATAGTATAGTGCGCAAAATTTAAATCTTAGTATATCACACTAGTAGGAATTAAAATCTTAATCTACCACACTTGCAGGAATGAATCTTAATCTACCACACTTACAAGAATTGAAATTGCATGAAGTGAAATCTATTCTAAGGGATCATGTGTGCATTATCAAATCAAGATCCTATGAAATGAATAATCAAAACCACATGACATGAAATGAAATAATAAACAATCACTAGGATCTCTACGCGCCTTTATCTGCTGCTTTCGAAAAACACATAAAGTGGTAACGAGTGTTTAATCTATGAAACCAATAAAAACAATGATTCTTAACCTCTCACATAGGAAAATATATGAAAGCAATAAAAACAATCACTCTTAACCTCTCACATAGGAAAAGATATGAAAGCAATAAAAATTAATCTATGAAAACAATAAATCTCACACATTGTAGGTGGCCAATGCAAAAGTATTAGAGATGGCAAGGTGAGAGGCTCCCAATGCAATAATTACTAGAAAGAGGTGAACATCACTCATCAACATGGTGCTAAATCTAAATTCCATTCAAACATGAGTAATCTTAACTTGTACACCTAAGTATCTCCAACTTTACACATGCCTTTGAAAGGAGGAGGCTCTTCTATTTATACAAAAACATAAGAATCTACCTCATTAATGAAGGTCCATTATTCTCTCCCTAGATCCCTAGGAAATATCATAGAGTTACAACTCAAATAGTTAATGATGAGACACATATAGAGTTACGACTCAAATAGGTAATGATGAGACACATATCCTCTTTGACCTTTATCTAAATCTTCTTCCATATCTTGAAGGGAATTTGAATTTGAGCGTTGGAGGCCACATAAGGGTGCCTTGGAAGCTTCCAAATGACCTACACATGTCATGAAACTCAAGCCAATTTTATGTATTAGTAGGTATATGTCATTTTTCTAAGTTTTAACCATAAATTAACTTACAATACTAGAAATCATAAGCTTTCAGAAAACACAAAGGTAACCCCATGTAATCATGAAAATGGAGGCTAATGAAATATTATATGGCTATGGAGTTGCGACATGTGAGTGAAATGGTGGAAATAAAGGTGAAAGTGGATGATATTTTGAAGACATTTTGGAGACTCTACATATATAAATATCACATTCAAATTTATCAACACCAACTGAAAGGAAGCTCCAACTCTCTGGCTTATCAACACCAATTGAAAGGGAGCACCAACTCCTTGGTTTATCAACACCAACTGAAAGGAAGTTCCAACTATCTAGTTTATCAACACTAACTGAAAGGAAGCACCAATTCCCTGATTTATCAACACCAAATCTTATGCAAGATTCAATATTAATGAAAGAAAGTCTACACCCCTGATAGCTGCTCCTCCGTCCTTCACAAAAGCACTGGATTTCTTAAGCGCAAACTTCTTAGCAACATAACTTCCTTCACCAAATGATCCTTGAGATTGGCCTAATTATTAGAAAAAAAAATGTCTTACATGCCCCAAACCAAGACTAAAAAATGGACTTTAATGCACCTAAACTCAACCCTCAACCATTTAGAACTTTACTTCTAGAATTCTGCCTTCTCCACAAGGTTTAGCCACCTCAACAAAGAATAGTGCTAGATCTTCAAAATAGACTCGAAAATCACCTTCAAATGAACCAGAATTTGGCCCTCAAAAGATGCTTGAGATGACCTTTTTACCATAACTTTGGCCCTAAAAGTTTGCCTCAATATGGACATGTCACTCTTCTCAGGACATCCTTGAAACCTGACCTTCCACACTATAATTTGGCCCACTACACAGATCTGCAATTTAGCTTTGAAAGGGGACATAATTCATCCCTTAAGTATAGGTTGCAGACATCCTTCTAATGAGGATAAGAAACCTTCAAAAAGTGTGCAAAAAATCCTTCAAAAATAAGCCAAGCACCCTTCAAAAATGTGCCAAAATTCCTTCCCCAGAAAGTCTCTCAAAATTAACTCTTCACTTCTGGTTGATGAGGTGTGAACCTCATAACTCATTTTCTTCTCTTGGTTGAACAAATCCAATTTTTTTTGAGTGAGTGAATTGAAATGCTCCTTTCATCTATTTATAGTGCATTTAGGGTCTAGACTAGGTTGACTTGTGCAACTGGAAAAATGTATAATAAATATTCAAAAAATAATTTATTCTCAATTGTGGGGAGTTAGAGGGAGTGCCATATACCATTGCAAAAGATCTCAAAATAATATTTCCAACCATATATGTTATGCTTCCATTTGAGATAGGTAATTTTAGTAAAGATACATTCAAAAGCATGATATCTAAATGGGGCATCAAAATACAAAAATAATATTTAGAAATTTGTTATTTGAATATGTAACTTTCTCTTTCTTTTGACAACCTTTGACATTAACGAAAAATTCTTTCAATAATATCCCCCTTTGTCATTGATGCAAACCATCATACTCCCCCTATAATGATGCTCCCCCTGTATTCGTGCTTCTTGATATTTCTCTCCCACTTTGACATCAATGGAAAAAGGTAACTCCCCCTGTCATTGCCTCTCCCCTAGTCTTTCTTTGATAAAGATTGTGGATATCAATTTGGAGAAGCAATTACTCCTAGTTTATGTTTGAGATACTCAAATGTTTCTTTGGGAAGTGGTTTGGTGAATACGTCCACAATCTGTTCCTTTGTCCCAACATACTCTAGCTTGATATTATTTTCTATGACTTTCTCCCTTATAAAGTGAAACATAATAGGAATATGCTTGCTCTTGGAATGCATGATTGGATTCTTGGAGGTGTTTATTGCATTGTTGTTGTCACAAAGCATCATAATAGGATCATCATATTTTACTTGTATGCCTTACAAGGTATTCTTCATCTAGAGTACCTAAGTACAACGTGCAACTGCTACAATATATTCTACTTTTTCTGTAGAAAAGGATACTAAATAATGTTCTTATTCAACTAGGATACTAAATAGTCTCCCAAGTAGAAGGTTTCTCCACTTGCCCTTGTTTTGTCATCTATACTTCTTGCCAATCTAAATATGTATAAGCTACTAGTGTCAATTTCTTTCCTTTCAGATAACACAACCCAAAGTTTGTTGTTCCTTTGGGATATTTGAAGATCCTTTTCAATGCTAGAACATGAGTTTCCTTAGGTGCAACTAGAAATCTTGCAACCTATCCAATTTCTTGCATTACATCTAGTCTTGAAACTGTCATATAGAGTAGGCTACCAATCATTTATATATAAGTCTTTGATCCACTTCTTGGATTCATCTTCTTTTCTCAACTTGCATCCGATGACCATAGGAGTGCTCACAGGTTTGTAGTCTTCCATTTTGAACTTCTTCAACATTTCTTTGATGTACTTGGTTTGAGAGATGAAAATGTATCCATCAAGATGAGATATCTATCATCATCACTTCAAAATATGATGTCACCAACATATACTTCAATGCCGATCATATTGTCTTGATCTTCCTTTATGTAGAGATTAATGTCTGCATTTCCCTTTTTGAATCCTTGTTGCTACAAATACCTATCCAATATTTAGTACCAAGCTCTAGGGGCTTGCTTAAGTCCATACAAGGCTTTCTTCAATATACAAACATAGTCTTAACATTTTAATAATAGGAATCCTTTTGGTTGTTCTATGTAGACTTCTCCTTCTATATCCCCATTGAGAAAGACTGACTTTACACCCATTTGATACCCTTTGATTATTTTGGAGCATGCATAGGCCAAGAGCATTATGATTTCTTCCATTCTAGCTACTAGAGAAAAAGTATATATTCGAAGTCTATTCATTCAATTTAGGTGTAATCTTTTCACACTAGCCTTGCCTTGTTTCTGGTCAGCTTTCCATCTTCATTTAGTTTGTTTCTGAAATTCCGTTTTGTACTAATCACATTTTTGTTCTTCAACCTTGGAACAAGTTCCCATGTCACATTCTTAATTTGATTTAGTTCTTCCTCCATAGCCTTGATACAATTTTCATCATTTATAGCTTCCTCAAATTTACTTGGTTCATTTGTAGAGAATAGTGATAAATTCCTTTGCTCCGATGTTTATGCTTATTTTCCTATTCTAGTTTCTACTCTTGCACTCTTCTCCCCAATGTTTTGTTCTGGTGGATGATTTTTTTGATACCAACGTTTAGGTTTCTTGGAAAGTGTATGAAAATATTGTTGATTAACCACTTCTTATAGTTCTACCTATGTCTACTCTCTTCTTGGTGTTCCTCTTATTCTTCTTCTTCTTCCTCTTGCTTTGGTTCTTCCCCTTCCTATTCTTCAAAGTTGTGTAGATTTTATTTTCCTTCTTGGTCTTCAACAAGTTTGTTTTATCAATTTTTACATTGATGATTTCTACTATTTTGTTGAGTCTAATATTGTAGCACTTGTATGATTTACTTTTACATGAGTACCCAAAAAATATGCCTTCATTTGTCTGAGAGTCAGAAATTTCCTAACTTTTGGTCATCCCTCTTTAAGTAACATTTTCTTCCAAATATTTTGAAATGTTTGATACTTGCCGATCTTCCCTTCCACAGTTCATAGGGAGTTTTGTCATTGTTGCTTCTAAAAAATCCTCTATTCAAAATGTGAAAAAATGTATGTATTTCTTGTACCCAAAAGATATTACTTAGCTTGGATTCATTCAACAAAGCTACAACCATCTCTTCCAAATTTTTGTTCTTTCTTTCAACCAATCCATTTTGCTACTCTAACTATTGATAAGTGTCTTCTTATTCCACATTCTTCACAATATTCATTGAATTCATTTGAATTAAATTCTCCTCCATTATCTAATCTCAAGCATATGATTTTCAAATAGGTTTAATTTTCATCAAGTGCCTTGTATATTTTAAGAATTTCAGAATCTTTTGAATTCTTTACAAGAAAACAAACCCAGGTAATCCTTGTGTAGTCATCGACAGGCAACATAAGTATTGTTCATCCTTTACTCCTTTAGTTCTTATTGGCTCTAATAAATTAGTATGTACAAGTTCCAGTGGTTTTATCATGGCATGTTCCTTATTTTTGAACTCTAATCTTGTTTTTTTTTTTCCATGCTGACAATAGTTGCACATAGTATTTGGACTCCTTGCAATTTAAAGGATATTCCTTATGACTTCCTTGTTTCTAATCTCGACAATATTGTTAAAGTGTATATTCTCCAATATCCTATTCCAAATCCAAATTTCATCTTCCTTTCCTAGGCAACATCTTTCATTTCCAATGTCATTTAGGATGTATATGTTGTTTGGAGTTCTTATTGCTGTTGCAATCAATTTCCATGATCCTTATTTCCTTATTTCACATTCTTTTGAATTGAAAAGAAGTGTGTGCCCCTAATCACAATTTTTGCAAACACTTAGCAAATTATGCTTTATATCTTCAATAAGTAAAACATTTTCTACCACCACATCTTTTCTTATAAGACTAACTATGTTGTTATTTATGTTTTTGGGAGAGTTATCATTCCCAGAAGTGACAAATTCTTATTTTTCTTTCTTCATGTTACAAATATGATTTTTTCTCGAGTTATATGCTTTGAGCATCCACTATCAATATACCATTGATTTCTTCTACTTTGGGCTTGTAGAGCAAGTTGATGTTAACCTTCAAATCTTCATGCTTCTTTTGCCAAGTTCTTGGTTGTTCCCTCACATGATGGACCATAACCTGCCTCGTTTCCCTTGAAGTAACTACCAAAGTTTCTTCTACAATTTCTGGGTATGTGTCCAAAATTGTTGCATTTGTAATGTTTAGTTTCATAAATAAGAGTGTGAAAATTGTTATGATTTATGTTGAAAAGATCTTGATAAATTTTACCATAACTACCTTCATAGTAGTTCTTGGGATTTTCATAGTTATTTCTTTTATTTCCACCCCTTTTATAGGCTCTACAATTTGTTACCATCAAACCAGCAAGGGACCTAAAGGGGGTTTCTAAGAGGGCAACTGTGAGGTTAAGGGAAACGATGGAGGCTTTGCCCACTGTCACCACAACTAAGTCTCCCTTCTCTTTATAGACTTTCAATGTTTGGAGGAGTTCTCATGGTGTAGGGATCACTTTGTAAAGTAGATGTCAATGGATAGGTGAGAAGTGACCCTGAAAACCATTTCCCAATGACGGAGTAAAGAATGGAACTTTCTTGCTCTTTAAGTAAGGGACTTAGTCCACCAGGGGTAAGGGGTGAGGATTGGAGGGTCAAGGGAGAAAGGATAGGATTATAAATGAGGTTCTCAATCCCTATAATCCTTAGGAGACTTGGATTCCCAAATGGTCCTTGAAAAATAATCTTTATTGATAAGTCATGGGGCCAAGTGGACATAGCCCATGTTTGGGGATGGAATGGAGCAACCAATGATGTTCCTATCATGGACAAGGTGAGGGGAAAGGACCAAACAATAATATTTACTCCAAAGGTTGTTGATCCTATTGAGGTCTAGCCTTGGGGATGCCTAGGAAAAATTCAATCCAAGAGCTAGGGCTTGGAATTCCTAGAGATTCCAGAGTTAGAATTGGCTCAAATTTGGAGGAGAGGGAGGGGACCCACCATTGTAGTAGTCTGTAGGAGATCGAAGTTTTTCCTTTAGTCAATTCCTAAGAAATTGATGCCCTAGGTGACTTGATGGGGCTATACTTGGGGAAAAATGGTAAAAAGATGGTTAAAATGATAGCCTATTTAAGGGGCTAGTGCCTAATTCACTCAGGGATATGGTGTCAAGGATGGTTTTGGAGTAAGAACTTGGTTTTGTGATCAAGGAGGCCCAAAAAGTCAACTTTATCCAATGTTGAGAAAAAGAAAATAAAAGCAACCTTTAAGATTTTATACTTCAAAGAAAATGATGCAAGCTTATTGAGACAAATAATCTCTAGGACATTTCTCACATATAACATTGGCCCATACATTAAATTAGCTAAAAAGATGCTCAATTCCACATTTCGATTATGCAGCAACAAGCCCTAATTTTAGTAGTATGTAGCAACAAGAATAGTAACATCAAAATTCACTTACAATGTTATAGAGTATATCCAACTAGAATTTTTTTCACAAGACAAAGCTCCAAGACAAGATAAATAGCCCAAATTCATACGTCAAAATTCATCCATATCCAGAAAATATCCTCCAAGGAAAAAATGTGAAATTCGCTATGACTAGAGAGATCCCAAGTCAAGTGATGATACAAATGAATGTATCTAACATCAATATATAGCCTCCTAAGGAGTTAGAAATAGCTTATGGGCCTACATTAGCCCCTAATGATAAAATAATGTGCAAATAAAACCCCTATAGGTGACAAGCCCACCAAACTAGCTCACAAGTGTAAAACTAAGCCTCACAAGGGGCCATATAATAATAGGTGCATCTCATAGGGCCCTCCAAAGGCTCAATAATATCCTGAAGTGACATATTGAAGAATAAATTCCTCGGAATATGATGGACAAGGGAGTGGCCCCTTGTTCTCCAAGTAGAAGAACTGTGGTGCTCCCAGTGGGTATGAGGGCACATAGATGACCCCATGGGTCTCCATATGAATCAAAGATTCCTGTAGATCCTCTACAAGGGTCCAAGTGGTGGAATGAATGCTTCCATGACATTGTACAAGTTCCGGGACACCTTCCAAGAATGTGGGGATCCCATGGGGCCTACTTTACCAAGCATATCACCACCATCCCAAAAGTGGATCGCTAGTAGTCTCTGAGCATCCATGAAGATCCATGGAGTGTTGTCTGCTGCTATGGAGGCCCATGGCTCTCTAAACACACCCTACATGTTCCAATGTATACCTATGGAGTAGGACCCCATATAGGGAGACCAAACTGAAATGAAAACCACCTAATATCCTGCATAAGATCCAATGCGTACCCTAGGCTTCCAGTACAACCAATCATTAAAATAATTGGGTAAGAGAGCTTACAAATCATTGATTAAAAAGTGGGCACTTCATAATGGCATGCGCTTCAGTAGTGGGTGATGAGGCTCATCAATGGGTAGATTATATGGACCTTAATGCCACTGTCCAGCTTATTAAAATCAAATTTTCTCACATTTCTTTACGTGTTTTGTTATATTTTTCTTAGTGAGAAGGGTAAAGATGAGATGTCATGTCTTGTGGTATAATGTGCATTAATTGTAGGTTTTGGAGAAATTTTGGCATATTAAAGTGTAGGAACTTGAAGAGGACAAGCAAGAGGGATTTTAGGAGATTGGATCTCCCTCCTTAACTGCTCACTCAATCGAAGATTCCTCCAACAAATCTCATCAGCTCAGAGTTACAAGAAGCCAAGCCATTGAGGTCATTGGCAGCCAAGCCAATGATAGTTAAAGTCTAGTTGAGCTTGATCTGGGAGCCAAGCCTCCCTAAATTTAAGGAAGCTATTGGTAGCTTCAATTGTATAAATAAGAAGGCCTAGAGCCTCATTAGGATTCTAATTTTTTTATTGTAGCCAAGAGGCATTTTTGAGCTAAGACATTGTGACTGGTGACTCTTATGTACTTTTGATATTTTAATGAAAATGAGAAGCATTCCCTTAATCCATCACTAAGTTGAATCAGAGGGCTGAAGCTCTTGGGGTAGGTCCCAAACCTAGCAGCAGAGGTTACTCTTTTTGTACATGTATACCTAGATTACATTCATAGTTAGCTACTGAAGTGATTTTGGTTTTGTTAATATGAAAGTATTTGTATGATTAATTAGTCTGTTTAAATTTGTGGATAGATAGATCAGTGGTATCATAGTGATAGTAAACAATTCAAAAAAGCTTGTGATAGTGGCTTTCACCTCATCTCCCTTATGTGATCATGATTTGAGGGTTCCATTCACACTACCCAAAAACATATTTCTTGTTGATTACTACATAATCTAGGGTTTCTTATTGAATAGATCACTGCCTTTGAATTTCTTAGAAGTATCTGCAATTATCATTTTTATCTCTTGAGTTTTTTATGGTTTAAAAGCAATTCCATTCATAAACTTAGCCATCAGCTATTAATAACTCTGTTTTCCTCCATTCAACTCATATTTTCCTTGTATAAATGAATTTGTGAATAAATAAATAAAACATTGTATGTTGTTGCAGGAGCTTCTAATTTGTAGGGAGACCTCATTTCATTCACCTCATCAAAGTCTTATCCGCCTATGCTTCCAAGATTCACCAAACCCTAAATCTGAATTCTTGTTTTGTAAGAAAAGCGGTCATTTTCATTTAGAGAATCCAACCATCTTGAAGCATTTGACTGAGCCTTAGATAATGTGCACCTCCTCCATGCCTTATTTCCCCATAAGACACCTTTTCCACACTTCATTATACCTTTCCTACCATCTTCTAAGCTTTTGGCTTGTTTCCTGTAGTAAAATAGGGCATCTTGTAGTTTAACTAGGACATCCTGTAATACTATAGGAAACCCTGTAGCAACCTATTTTAAGCTTGAATTAAGAAGAAACGGTCATCAAAGCTTAGGTAAGGCCTCAACTTAGCTTCCATACCCTTGAAACTAGTCCATACGTTTTCCTCCATACTTGTCTCCCCTGCCAAAGAATCAGTGAAAAATAGCATTTGCATTCATAAAAATAAACATCAAAAAAGGTTTTTTTTTTCTTCTGCAATTTCCAAATTAGCACTTGTATGCAACAACCATAATAATTCTTAGATCATATTCCATGCTCTCTTAGTCTAGATCATTAAATGTTATAAACAAGGTTAAGCTAGGTTTCTTTTGCAAGCAAAATGGGTAGTTGTTTAGTTAGATGATTTCATGTCACTTTATAACTCCTTCCAATTCAATATTTCATTTCTTAGAGTAGGCAACATTCCCTTTTTGCATTAAGGATAATTTTCCTTTTTCCATTTGGTAGCCAGATTCCTTCTAGTCAATAGAAGACTGGTTTGAAAAACCCTATTGGTCTATCGCCCCAGTTGAAAAGTGAAAAGAGTAGACCATTGCATCTACTTTTCATACAACAATGTTACCTCCAAGTTTGTATGAACCCCCAGTTAAGTAAATTTGGTAGCCCCAGGGATTGCAACATTTTTGCTTCAATATTGGTGCTCATCACTTTTTGGCGTCATTTCCAGGGAGGTGTCTAAGTAGATGCGATGTGATTTCTACTTTCTTTCTAATTCTACAAATATTTCCAATCAGTAAATAATTGCAATATTTTTCTTTCTTTCTAATTCTGTAACTAGTTCCATTAAGCAAATAGTTGCCATCTTTTGCTTTCTTTCCAATTATGCAAGTAGTTCCATTTAGAAAGTAGTTGCAGTTTTGTTTTTATTTCTTTCCATTATGCAAGTAATTCTGAAAAAACCCCTAAAAAAACCAAAATCCTTTCATGCCTCGTAGGAGTAGAGACAACTTATGGAAATTTTTTCCAAATACCCCCACCGCATCAAACAACCAACCTTCCCTCTTCTTCAGTGGCTGTGAGCTAGAGGACCCATTAGGAGAACAACCAGAGATCTTTGAAGAGCCTATTATGGAAGAAGAAGAGACCATTCCATGACCTACACCATGGCTGAAAAAGAAATTGGATTGGAGATAGAGAAGGAGATACAAATAGATATGAGGGTGCTTTTCCCACCAGAGAAACTAATGGGGATACTAGGATGAAAAAAATAAGCCCCTCTTCCCTTCCTCGCTTCCATGGCTTGACCTTAGAGGACCAAGATACCTTTTTGTTTGAATTTTCTGTCATATGAAGAACTTATGATTACACCTCTTATGACTAGAAGTTGAAATTGTTCCCATCCACTCTTAAAGATGCAACCTGTGCTGGTTCATGGGTTTACCTGGGGACAACATCACCACTTGGGATCAGATGCAACAAGCCTTCAACAATAAGTATAGGGACTATTTTAGGTCCAAAGATACCAAAGAGGAAATTTTTAGAATGACCTTGGGAAATGATGAATCTTTGAAAGATTATGAGGAAAGGTTCCAACTCAACTACAAAAGGGCCCATTGTCTTGTTGGGGCCTGACCCGGGTTCGGAAGTGATTTAGCCAAACAAATCCCTGTACTACTGGCCCTTTTCGCAACAGTCCATGGAGCACGGACTGAGGTCTCACCTAAAGTAGTATGGGATGGTGCTAGAACTGGGTTTCCCCACCCTAGGGATGTCTGATGGTATCAAGTGGTCCACAGTTCGACCCTGCGCGCACGTTGCTATGCGCGCTTACCCATACCTCACAGCCTGAGATGATACCTTCACGCAGCCCTATTCAGTGTTATTACCCAAGTCTTTCCTCGCAACCTAATATTAGGTGATTAACTGAACTTATTTATACCCTTTTAGTTATACTTAGCAATATTATCACTTTATACAAGTGTGTGCAGTGAATAAACAATATAATTGTAAATTATATCAAACAGGTAATAACTCAGAACAGATACACAAAATTGGTAACAAAACCCTTGTTTATTAATCTCTTCTCTGATTACAGACTCAACTCTACCCTACGCACTCAGCTGCAGGGGTCTGCGCACCTAGCTACGGACTCTACTAGGCCTCTATGCAATCAGCTGCAGAGCCTCTTCCTAATTCTATGACCCAAGACACACTTAGACTTTTTCTCTATAATTCGCTATCTCATTCTTTTCATTCCATTCGTAATTGCTTCCTTAACTAATTTACAACTTAGAGCCTCACTCTATTTATACAATCCCATGGTCTGCAGACCATGGGTAGGCCGACGCTACATTCAAAACTTAGGGCAGACAACCCTATGACTCATACAATTCACACTTCGCGGAGTCTTTACAACAATAAAAACTCAAAACTTGGGTTTTGAGCCCCAAAACATGCTGTGGGGGGATTCCATGCCAAATAGGCCCCCAACACAAACATCATGACTCGCCCTCAAGTCACTCTGTCGGTGTGATGATTTGCCGTGGAGTCCCTTTAGTCGGTCTCGAATGCTTTTGATGGTTGTAATGCACTGAGTTGTTGCTTGCTGAACCTGCTGCATTCTATCTTCTGAGACCTCTGTCGTGCTGCCCTGCATCTGTGTATGCATCCCGTGAATCTGCACAAGCTTTCCTTCAATATCTGACGTGATTGTGAAGGTTTCGTCAATCCATGGCTAGATGCGTGCTTTGAGAACGGCCTCGTTATGTCGTGCTGTGTCCACCTGTTCCTTCAGTGCCTTAGCTTATTGCATCCTCACAAGTCGTTGAGTGAGGACTAAATTGTCTGCGTAGTTCCTTGGACACTATCATACTACTGCTGGAATTGTCGCGCCTTTGTCTCCAGGCGCTGGATGTTGGGGTCCTCTTGCAAAGTCGTGAGGACCTCAAGTGCTTGCTTCAACATGCCAGTACAATCCTGCACTACACCTCCAATTTCTTCCAACCCTGCTAAAATAGTGCTAGCACACTATTCTTTGACTTCTGGGGGAGTGGAAGGTTACACCTTCAACCGGAGCTCAACGATTTGGTGATTCAGCTCCAGCTACACCCTTGTTGTCTCTTCTCTCGCATCACGGACTCCACTTTCCAAACTGTGGATATGCACTTCTACTGGTAGATCTGCTGTGATAGCCATCTCTGGGATGCACCGACAAGCATCATCTACCATGTGCACCAAATGTTGATTTTGTGACACCAACTCGTCGCACATCAAGCTGAGCTGTTCTATGTTAATTTTTTGCTCAATGAGAACCTAGATCATGTAGCTCTCCCCTGGCCCATAGCTCTGCCGTTATCCCATCCTGTAACTGATATAACGTTTCCTGGGGAAGGGTAGCCAAGTTAAGGCCTAGGTATTTCATCATGCTAAGTGAAATTTGATCCATCGCATTTGATGAGACTAATTCTCCCTCTGGCAACACTATTGTGTTGGCCATCCATGCACACAGTATCTGTTCTGCTGCTGAAGTGCCTGTTGCGATGTGGGTAGACAAATTACCTTCCTGAGGGGGCCGCACCTATAACTCTTGCAGCTGCACCCTGAGGGCCCCCAACACAGTTTGGTGCTCCATCATAAACTCTTGAAGTGCTTCACTAGTGACATCACAGACCGTTTCACCGATGTCATGGAGATCACCTTCAGTTAGGGTCATTGGGTCAATGGTCAACTTCGAGGCCTTGACCTTCTTTCTTGGACCCAATCTCTTTGCAATGCGTGACCGTTTGAGCTATGTGGACGTGGTCCCTGGGTCCACACTCCCTCCTATTGTTTCTGCTTCCTCTGCCTCTTGCCCTGAGGACATCGCTTGGCCTTCATCTGCCCGTGCTTTGGTTGCCTCCACTGCTGCTGCTTCTGCAGCTTTCTTCTGCTCAACAACCTTCTGTGATGCTTTGCGCATTGTCTTTTCCTTTGCTGCTGCTGTTTCGTGCCGCCTTTTCCAGCCAATTGTGTGACACGCAGCTTGGCATCATCCTTTTTCTACTGTGTTGCCGCCTTCTCTAGTTCTACTAGATCTAGGGCACGCCATTCTGGAGGCCATGTTTCCAATACGGTAAAGATCATGTCATCAGTGGCTACAAATGGTAGCTTTGTCCATTGCTGCGTCGGGTCCTTTCGCGCCCTAATGTATATGTTGTGCATATTTGCCTTGAAGTCTACAAAACTATGTAGACTATTGTGTACTGTAGGTGATAGGTGCAGCCTCCTATTGATCCACATTCGGATACTTGCCTCCATGAGCAACCAAAAAATTCTTGTATCACGAATTCATTTCGCATCCTTGGTGGCCCAGAGCGAAGCATACTTCGCGGCCTTTGGTAAGTCTCGGTCAATGTTCAGGAACTGACTATCCTATGGCAGTTCTCCTGCTACCAACAATATGGATAAGAGCAAACATGTGTATTGGAAGGTCTTACCTTGCTCTTGGGATTTGTGACAGTTTACCAAAATCTCCTTGCAGAGGAACTTGACCCAGTTGAACTGGACCCCCTCTGTGCACTGTTCGGCCAATGCGACCATCGGCGCTGGTACCTCATTGGTGCGAAATTTTCTCATCACTTTATTGGCCAGGAGTTGAGTTTCTATGCACACCCCCTTATCCTTGATGCTGGAGATGGCGTAGCCCCTCTTCATTTTCTCCAGCTTATACTTTTCCTTCATGGCTTCCATGAGAGCCAAATCATTCCCTTTTCTGGCTATAGTTGTGGGATCCTTTCCCTTACAGGGGAGCCGAGAAATATGGTGGATGAGGTCTTCCGTGATGGGAAGAGGCTCCTCCAGCCATACATACCCATCATGCACCAAGCAAAGTAGCTATCTGATGACGAAAATGGTGATGGGCACATGGTGGAAATGTGGTGTCCATAACAAATGTAGCAACCCAGTCTTTTCCACACTGCGCAACCATTTTCGTGGCTCTAATGTGATCACCGTCCCCTCAATATTTTGTTTCATTAAGTTCCTAGTCTCGAGGTGCAGGAACTTCTCATTGTTAGTGAGGTCCCAGTCTTCAAATTTCAAGGTTAGAACCTGGCCTAGGTGCATGCCCTCAAATACAATGCCATTGGGGAGGAGCAGGGTCTGGAGTGAACTCTTCGTTTCATTTAGGTCCTTCGGCACTTTGGTTTTCCCTTTCCGTGGAGGGACATATGAGGGAAGTTTCATTGCAGAGCATATAGGTTGGGTATCCTCCTCCATATCTTCTTCTTCTACTGCGGCGATCAGGGTCTGCAAGTCTTCTTCCTCCTCATCTGTTTCTATTGTGACTGCTTTCCCCTTCTCTTCTATGAATAGTTTACTGTGCCGTGGATTCCTTGGGGACATGCGTACTGGACCCATTGCATATTTATCCTTCTTGGGCCTTGGTGTTCGCGATGATTTGGGGATTTCTGGTACCACCCCAACGCCTTCTAGAACATCCTCCACTATTGGGGTTTACGTGGCCTCGCCGGCGGTGTCTTCCTCAATTCCCAACCCATCCTTAGTGGCCGTCATTATATCTAGGCTGTATTCTATCACTCACAAACTTAGGGGCTCGATTATCACTTAGCTCTCAATGGGCTGTGCTCTGCTCAAGTGCTCAAATCTCAAATGACCAAGTATTGTTCGCTGGCTAGCCCTTTTAGTTTTATAGCATCTTTTGAATTCAAATTCGACCGTTCCCCCCAATTTTGGGCCATTAATGCTTTCTTGGCAGCAGATTTTCCCAAATCTTGCCCATAACTCGTGTCTTAAATGCTCACCGCCCACTCCATTTGGCCTCAAATCGCACATCCCATCGTGAACAGCGACCTCAACTATCACTTCCCAGCCAACCCGTGTGGCAGCATAGTCCTATGGGTGCAATCGCGAACCATGTGACGTTCTGATTCTGCACGCATCTCCAATATTGTGCATCTCCCAGGCAGAGTTTTTTATAGTCTTGTGCTCCCTTTCAACTGCCTGGAGTGCTAAGAATAGTCTTCCTACGGCTAGTCAGGTGGGTGTACCTTGGTCACTACGTTTAGTGATATGTGGTTCAAGCCAAGGTAGCAGACTAACTAGTTCACGGTGATAGTTATTTAGCTTGCCAATATGAGCATATGCACCTTGCCTTACCACCTTGGTTTTTTCGATGAGAAATTATTCTGTTATTTCGTCTTCCAGCTTTTTGACTTCCGCATCCATCGAAGCGCTTCTCTCTCTTAGCTGTACCCGGTCTTTCTCAAGTTCACAAAGTCTAAGGTTGCCCTGTCGAATTTCTTCCTCGAGTTTTTTGTGTTCTGTTTCTCGCGGCTGTGTGATTCCCTCATTCCGGGCTTTGTGGACCGTCGTATCTACGGGTGATGTTATGCGTGAACTAGGCTTTGCATGCTCCATAGGGATCACAACCCCTGCTTCATACATCAGCTTTGGAAGTGCTTGTGCGGTCAAGGTTTTGCACATGGTCCTATAAGCCCATAGAACTGCTGGTACTCGCAGGTCCTAGTCAGTACGTCTCTCATGGTGGATCATGTTAAGCACTTCACACACCTTGTCAAAGGCTTCCTCTTGTATAATCTTTGATGCACTTGATATTATCATACTTCATCGATCACACCCTGGTCTCGCCTATTCCTGCTTGTTGTTCTTGTTTCCTATCGTGAGGATGGTGTGTGTTTGTGTAGGTTGTGTACCATATGCCTATACCCATCTGGAGAGGTGGGCACACAGGCTGCTCCATCCATCATGCCCGACTCCCATCCGTAGCTGAGTCTTTCCAAACCTTATAACCATCATTCTTTTGTAGTCGCACTAGTTCTCAAATCTTCGCTCATGCGTACCCCACCACCTTGCAGGCGTAGCACGCAGTGCCCATTTCAGAGCGTCAAAACGCTATTGTTCTGGCACTTCTATTTCAAATTTGTTCAGGAATTCCTACACTGTGGTCAACCCGTCATACATAGGTAGATCCCTTACCTCTGTTATCACGTAGTGCAGTGATCTTAAAATCATGTTGCAATTGAGTGTGGTTACCTTGTGCAATCAGTTGTGCCATCGTTCTATTTCCTCATCCGAATATGATGTCCAGGAGCCTTTGCTCTCCCACGAGATCCTACCATCTGCTGTAAGATTCACCCAATCTTGTTCTTGAGTAGTTATCTGATAGATACAGTTTAGTTCATCATCACTTTCGTCATCACGCACTGGCTCTATGTAGCGTGATCCTTCCGCAGGGTCCAAAGGTACCACTACGCGTAGTGATTTCTTCTCAAAAATCATTTTCCGCTTCTTTAGATTTATCACTCCGTTCAAATTAGTGGGCCAATATATTCCCAATAGCGCAGGATAGGGATTGCTGTCATCGACAATCCCTATCACTTCGAAATCTGCAAGCGTGCTCGCACCTTCGATGTCTACTGTTATTCCCTACAATCTTCCCATCGGTAGGATCTTCTACTGGTTCGCCATTCATAATTGAATAGGGGACCATTGCAATGCAAGCCTACCCATGCATTCCCATGTCTGTTTTGGCAATACGTTCTCATCCGATCCTAAATCCAGAATCACTTGATCCATTTCATATTCTCCGATTTGCGTAGTCAATCTCATTTCCCTTCCTGTTTGCAATGCATTCTTTCCCAGTTTCCATACTACGTGCGGTTCTCCTTACCCTACACACCTAGTGATAAGTTCCTGCAGTTCCTTTACAGCCTTGCTGTCGCGTAGCAGTTTCATGCATGTCTCCAGAAAAGTAGTGAGCATTGAAGGATCCATCCTTGGTTCTAGTTGATCCTTACTACCTGAAGTGGAGGCCTCCGTGAAGCTCTTCTTAGCTTGCATGAACATCTCCTTCGCGCGCTCCAGGTTGAACTTGCGAACCCAAGCACTCTCTTCTGGCTACTTGCACTTGTCATCTCCTATCGTAATACTGCTTCGGAGCACGTTGTTTACATTCAGGTCCTCTTCGCCCGACTCAGACCTCATCATTTGCAGATTTTGAGCGGGGGGAGGCTGGAGTGTTCCTTTATCGTGCAACCTCACTATCAGTGTGGGGCAGTCCTCCATCTCATGATCAAATTGTGTACAATATAAACATGATGCTTTCATTGGATTTGTACAATCATGGGCATAATTCCTTGGCCCCTTGCAATTGTAACAAATCATCTATCGACGATCCCTTCCTGGTGCCATTCCAGCTCGACCTCGTCCACGCCCCTGAAATCCAGTGTGCACCATCCCTGTATTTTGATTGAGGGCTCTTGTTTTGGTCTGAACTCTGTAGGCAGGAGTCTGATCTATCATCAATTCATAACTTCTACAGGTGCGTTCATCATGGCCTACTCACCTACAGAAATTATAGAACAATTGTTGGGACGTCTGTGTATACTTTTGAATAGGTGACAATTATCTGTAGCGTGCTTCCCTCCTATCTTACAAATCGCGCACCATAATGCAGGCACCGCTCTTGGTCCTACTTATGCCTCTAGTCACAATAGCATTGGTCCTTCTCCTGCTAGGTAGTTCACAAAGATTGGACAATGGTCCTTATCATGTCCATGGCCCTTGTATTTTACGCAACATACCTCTTCGCACCCCTCTGGCCGAGTTTTCCTATCTTGTTTCAAGCTTTGCATCTCAAGACACAAGTTCTGCAACTACACATGGATCTGTTGAACTCCCAGGTTAGGATCCTTTATTAGGGTTTTGTGCAGTCTCATCGCCATCTACAAGGATTCAACCTGAGTGGTTAACTTCTATTGCAACAACGTGGTCCTTAGATGCGGTGTTAGCGATGCTACAAACCATGCGTAGTGCTGCCCATCTATCAAAGTCATATTCGCTTCCCAGATTTTACTCTTCAATCTCTAATCTAGCTCCTAGGGGGTCTCGCCTAGAAGCATCATGATTTCCTTAAACCCAATGATTGATTGTGTCTATGATTTTGGTCTGCTAGATTCCTTGTCCAACGCATCTTGGATATCCGTGATCCCTGTGTTCAGATTATCATTGGAATTCTTAATGTACCACGTCAATGCGCGATCTTGAAAGGCACTACCCAGTGTTGCCTTATTTATGTTGTCATCCGTGACTCCTTGCGCTTCCTATAAAACCTTTACCATGAACCAAAATTAGTCCATATCTTCATTCCCTACTCCTTTGAATACCGACAACTTTATTGTGCTCTCCATACTAAACAGTGGTGGTGGTGGAGGTGGTGTGGGAAGAGATGGGGGTGAGGATGGTGAAACTGGTGGTGGTGTAGGTGGGGGTGTTATGCACGGAATTTGCTGCTTTATCAGACTGATCACACTCCTTGGTGAAACCATCGCGAGCTCTTCCTCGCTTTCTTGTTGAGGTGAAATCAAAGGGCTAGTCTCTATCTCTGCACTACATTCGTTTCTACAGATCCTCCCACTTTGCGTAGCCCTAAACATCAATTTATTCGCATAACCTTCTTTTCACATAGTAGCATTTTAATCCAAGTGTTCAAAGATTTAATGTACTTACCTCATGGTCCTTTGAGGAAGCGTTGTTCTGCCTTGCTGTAGCTGACTGTCATGTCTAACATGAACTCAGTGATAAACCATCCTATAATTCGATTGAGCCAATGGTCCACAGCGTGCGAGAGCTTATCTTCTGACGCTTCTAGTTTGCACACCAATTATGGAGTCCACACAATTGGTTTGTCGAGCTTACACCTTCCCTGACTGTTCGCTAGCTTCGCGATCCACTCATACAACTCAGAGGGGAATGACACAAAGAAAATTTCGTGAATTTCCGTATATAAGTAGCACTCTAACCACTGTTCCTTCGATACTAGTGGATTCCTATTTTCCTATGCCGCAAACTCGTGAATTTTTTTGTCCAGCCACCCTTCAATTTCCTTCTTTGTCAGATTCCAATGACACGACATCAGAAATCCCTTATGCAGATCTCGGTCCCAGCAATGGAACCATTTGTTGGCTTGTTGGGGCCTGACCCAGGTTCGGAGGTGATTTAGGCAAACAAATCTTGGTACTACTAGCCCTTTCAGCAACAGTCCACGGAGAATGGAGTGAGGTCTCACCTGAAGTAGTATGGGAGGGTGCTAGAACCAGGTTTCCACACCCTGGGGATGTTTGATGGTATCAAGTGGTTCGCGGTTCAACCCTGTGCGCACTTACCTGTACCTCGTAGCCTAAGATGCTTTCTTAATGTAGCCCTATTCAATATTATTACCCAAGTCTTTCCTCGTAGCCCAATATTAGGTGATTAATTGAACTTATTTATACCCTCTTAGTTATACTTAACAATATTCTCCCTTCATACAAGTGCGCGTAGTAAATAAATAGTATAATTGTAAATGATATCAAACATGTAATAACTCATAACAGATACATAGAATTGGTAACAAAACCCTTCTTTATTAATCTCTTCTCTGATTACAAACTCAACTCTACCTCGCGCACTCAGCTGCAGAGCCTCTTCCTACTTCTACGACCCAAGACACACTTAGAATTTTTCTCTATACTTTGCTATCTCATTCTTTTCATTCCATTCTTCATTGCCTCCTTAACTACTTTACAACTTAGAGCCTCTCTCTATTTATACAATCCCATGGTCCGCAAACCATGGGTAGGCCGACACTACATTCAAAACTTAGGGCGAAAAACCCTATGACTCATACAATTTGCGCTTCACACTCGAAATTCGTGGAGTCTTTACACCAATAAAAACTCAAAACTTGGGTTTTGAGCCCTAAAACATGCTGTGGGGGGATTCCATGCCTAATAGGTCCAGGTGCACCCCTGATCCTGAATCGCTTAAGTTAGTCCTTGTTAGAGGGATTAGGGAATATCTCCTAGAAACCCTAAACTTTCTGTCAGGAGGGGACATCTCTCAGTTACCCTATGATGATGTCAATATAATTTTCAAAAATCATTCTAGGGAAGCTAGAAAGAAGGGTAGGGCTAGTCAAGCTTTGGCTAGTTCATCCTCCTCCAACACATCCATAAAAATTGAAATTGGGAACATGTTGGAAGACTTCAATAGCGAAATGTTGCATACCCTTGCTCTCCAAATGGACACCATGTAGATCAAGAAGAAGCAAGAGGAAGCAGTGTTATCGACATTTTTGTGCCTTACAGCATGAGGCATGAAATGTCCATAATCTAAGGGATCCAAAGTCCCTAAACATGTTGTTCCTACCCCTAGAGGAACAAAGTCAGCAAACCACAACACTGAATAGCAGTTCTCCACCTGAAAACACTCAAAAACAAGGCAATTCTGGATCATGTCAACTGCTCCACTGAGCATCTGCGCTGAATGTCAACTGCTCCACTGTGTACCTGCGCTGAATGTCAACTGCAAAGAAGGCTACCTGCGCTGGGCGAGTTTGGACAAGTGGCACAGTCATTCCTCAAGGTGTCAATGCCCAGGAAGCTTCCAAAATGACACTTGGATTAGAGAATTCGACTGGTGATGAGTAAGAGGGTCTAGATCTCCAAGTGGAAGCAAGAACCTCCAAGTGGACTCAAGAACTGAAGAATAACTGAAGTGAGAGAGGACACTAGTCAGCTTCATTCCAAGCTCAATCTGAATCATCCTTTCTCCAAAAATCCTATATATAGATCTCTCTCATGAGGTCTGGGGAGGCGGGAATCTTGTGAATGTAAAGAATTGCTGTTGGTTTGAGTATAGAACTATTGGGTGATTTGCTTTGAAGGAGGCGAAGAGGAGATTTCTTTCTGCTGGGAGGTGATGCTGGATTGGGCCTCTTATGGTTGTATCACTTCCTGAACTTTACTTCTTCCATTAATAAAGCATTTGAGTTTCTTCTATATGCATGTGTCTCAATGGTGTATTGTTATACTTCCGTATCTGATTTATTCTAATCCTTGAATCAATTATGAATGTATGCTTCTTGTAGTTTCCCTCTCTTGTCATTTTGCAGGATCTTGGTGTAGCTGGGCCAGTGAAAGAGAAAGGAGCTGGGAACAAGCAGCAAGGAGAGAAGATTGGATCAATCATTAGCGAAAGACATCGGTTAGTGGATCTCTTTCTCCCCCCTTGTACAGCTCATAAAGAAGTAATCTCGAATAGCTTTGCTTCGATTGTTGCTGAGGTACTATCACCCTTAGAGTGGGATAGGGTCATTCCGTATTGGATACTTTTCCCAACAACAAATTGGCAACTCCGCTGGGGATCGTATCTTGTTGGTTGTTTGTGTTTTTGCTATTCATTTCCTAAACACAGGGAGTACCGAATCGAACTGCATTTGAATCTTTCAAGTGCAAAGTAGAGGGCAGCTACTCTAGCTCAGTTGCTGGGCATGTTTATGATTTGAAGAGCTGATCCACAAGGACTCTGAATAGCTCTTAGTGATAGCTTTTCATCCCTTAGTGTGTACTTGATTGATAGCTTCTAATTTGGCCAAAAACTGTTGATTTTTGAGCAATCTGTGACCCGGAAATTGAGAAAAACGAAAGTTTATCTCTTCATTGCAGGCACTGTGAAGGCAGTCTGCATTTCATCGCAGGTCCCGAAGGGGCTACCTGCGCTGAATGTCAAACTGACAGTGTACTACCTGCGCTGAACCAGCTTTACCTTGTGCAACTGGGGTTCCCTGCTGTTTATTGCCCTGTTTTCATCCTTGTTTTTGCAGCCTGTTATCAGTCAATGTGCCTATCTGAAACCACCTTTCTTTGCCACTATTCCGCCTCAGTTGTATAAAGAAACTGTATTTTTTCTTTGTGTATTTCTTACATCATTTGCAGTTTCCCATAACGAAAGTGAACTAGTCTTGCTGTGGCCTCTTAGATCTAGACCTGTGATAAGTGTCGTTTTGATCTTAAGAGTTAGTTTGTTTGCTGTTCATAGCTGATTGAGCTTTTGCTTTCGTCATATGGTTTGAATTTATATATTTCTAGTGTCGAAACAAGTAAATCTTAAGGTGTCTTTTGATTTTGGACAAGCTTGTTTGCTTTCGCTTGAAATTGAATTCAAAGTTATACAACAACTTTCTTTTTGTATTACATCAACATTAAGAAAGAGAAAAGAAATACCTGCATTGTACATTTTGCATTTGATAAGTTTGCATGTTGATTTAGGAAAAAGTACATTAGTGTGTGCTCTTTGATCTGTGTGAAAAGATGATGTCTTTCTTTTCCCCCAGTAGTTAGGATTTTAAAAGTTAAAATATTGGAAAAGCTTTCTTCTCATCTTTAGACTGCATTTAGGAATTTGTATCATACATCTCGTGGTGAACCTTGAAAGGCAAACTTTAAAAAGATCAACTTAAAATATATTGAATGAACCTAACAACGCTTTGAAACATAACGCAAACACATAGAGGTCTAAGCTAGAGACGTGTTCCGGCGTCGTTAAACGTAGTGACTATCGATCTCGAAGAAGGTGGGTGATTCCTCCTGAGAGTCGGTGGCACTAATACAGACTTGTGCTCCCACGTACCGTCGAGTATATATTGGGAGACCCCTATAGGCATATATCTTTTATCCTTAGGAAGCCGTGTCGGCCTCCCTACTGATTGCAATGCAGTGAACACAGCATTCACGAAGATCGACCACCCGTACCGTAAAACATATTCTGTGGTTTTGCGAAAGGTTTGGCACACCCTATGCCTAGATCTCCAGAGTAGTTTCTTTTGGCCTTTTTCAAACTCTATAACTGAAAAAGTCCATCCGAGCATTTTTCACTTCGGGCTCGTTAAAACATCGAAGGAGACTAGAGTCATCTTTAGCTTTTTCTCGACTCTTAAAAAGTGAAAAAGCAAGTTGTGTCTAAAAAGCGTCTAATAAAATTCATTCAATTCGGAAACACAATTTCCCCTTTTAATATTTTGGTTGATCAAGTAATCCGCAATCGTGGAAGAAAGTCAATTGAAACCCCGTCGTTCGCGGAGGCTTACGAGTCAACCGTCTTTGTCTCCAGAATCGAAAACAGTACGGACAAAGCGAACTCATTTAACTGGTGCAAAATCTCCTATAAAAGTTAGAACAAGTGTTCCAACTACATCTGAGGTTCCGGTTACTCCTAACATTTCTAGAAACCCTGCCTCTATAGAAGAAGTTCAACAGCCACAGAAGGACAGTAATACTGATCCTAGTCTGGGGGCAAATACTTGTATAACTGAACCAGTTCCATCTGTAACCGGTCCAGAGAGTTTTGTCCCTCAAACAACTGTCGCTGTCGAAACAACCACTTCTTCGGCACCAGAAATATTTTACGGACCTGACGGTCTTCCTTTTCCACCGAGTTTGATTGCGATAGAGGAAATCGCAGAGGATCTGCAAGCAAGTACTCCAACCCATTTTGGAGTCGGGGTCACTCTATTTCCTTCATCAGAAGTTAATCCACCACAAGTGGAAGTTCCTGTAGAATCGCTAGGCAATCTATTGGATAGACTTAAAATGTCTGAACAACCGTCATCATCTAGGACTGTGCCAAATGACACAGCGACAGTAGAAGGCTCTGCCGTCACTCTGACGATGTTTGCCGGCATACCATCTGTCCCGACTAGCTCGCAACCGCTAGAAGGAGTCCACCAAGGGACTATGTGGTCTGTTCTAGTTTGTTCATCCGGGATAATACTCGGCAACTCTTACGTTGAGACTCGACAGATTGATCCTCAAGGAGGACAATTTAGGCCATCCAGTCCTCAAGGACAAACGATCCCTCTGAGTTCCGGATTGCTACCATATGGGGGGCAGTATGCCCTTTCATTACCTCCTCCGGGAGGGTATCCATATGGCAGTTCTCAACAGTATTCAGGTTATACTGGAATTGCATCAAGTAGTTGGGTACCTATTCTACCTCAACAACCAAGGGTTGTATATTCTATGCAACAGTGTGTACCTATGACGAACATCCCAACCACACCAGCTATTGTAACAGTGTCACAAGTTCAAGCGATACCTGTTGCGTGTCAACCTCAGATTTCTCAGGTTGTAATGCAACAGCCTCTTGAACATGGGTCACAACCACAATCGCCAACTGGTGGGGCGACACAGGTCCAAACGGGTACAATTACCCCACACCTTGGTCCAACAGTTAGCATAGCACAACAGAACATGGCTTCACAACCGTGGCTAGTGCAATACCAACAACCACAATTCCAGCAAGTGTATCAAGGTTCTGAGCAATAGATCTTTGCGAACAGTGGACAACCGTATATCCAAAACGGTCAAAACCAACCACTTTATAGTGGTCAAGTCCACCAACCGTATCAGTCATACCAACATCAATTACATTATGCTGGTATGCAAAGGCCCACTGCTCAAGCGATTCCATCATACCCTGGTTACGCTTCGCCTAACGTGAATCAACAGTTACCATTCGTGGCAACTTTAGAGTTACCTGACTTACACCGGTTAACCAACGATCCAATTGCTTATGCCCCTTGGTGGCCAGCGATTCCTCATAAAATTCCATATGACATTCCTAAATTCAATGGAAATCCAGGTGAAGACCCATCGAATCACGTGATGACTTTTCATCTGTGGTGTTCATCGAACACCCTAAACGACGATTCGATAAGGCTTCGCCTTTTTCAGAGGACATTGACAGGTCCAGCGGCTAAATGGTATATTGAATTGCCAAGAGCCTCTTTCGACAATTTTAGTTCCCTAGCCACGACTTTCTTAACCCATTTTCAATTACCGATAAGGTATGAAATGGGAATAGAAATATTAACCAACTTCAAGCAGACAACTACCACCCATATATCTGATCATATACATGAGTGGCGTCGTCGTCGTAGGATGGTGAAAACATACGTTCCCGATCAGCTATTAGTTGAATGGTTTATAAAGTCGTTACTTCCTGCTATTACGGAAGATGTGGCCAAGGGGGGAGTTGTAACAGAGGAGCAGGTTATTGCTCGTGCACAGTATTTGGACTTAGTTTATACTCAGTCCGGCATGCTCTACGAAAAAATACCCGACGCCCCTAGACCAGAATTTTCAATTCCTCCTCCTCCTAAATAAAATAGTGACTCTCATGCCGGTGACGGTGTGATTGGCACGACAAACGTGAAATTGATAAAGGCTTCGTCAAAGAAAGCCCGTAAGAATTCAGATCAAAATGCAAAAGAAGAAATTCTTGCTTTGGAAGTAAATGGTGTATCAGCAGATAAAGGCAAAGAAACCAATCAACCAGGAAGCAAGAAAAAGAAAAACAAAGGGAAGAAGAAGAAACAGGGTGATTCATCCCCTGGGAAAAATTCTTCAAACCCTCCTGGAAAAGGGAAACAAAATTATCCATGTCAAATATGTGATGATGAGGATCATATCACAAGGAATTGCCCATTCAAAGCTGAGTTAAAGAGGTTCTTTAAAAGTTCCCAAACCTCAGCTGTGTTAATTGATCCATTTCCCAACCCAGGACAAAATCTGGTTGACAGTGGAAATGCTTCCCCGTCTCAAGTGCTTATGTTGTCGGTTTCAAAACAGCAGAATGATGCTTTGATTTCGACAAGGAACAAAGATTATGGGAATCCTCAGCTGTCAAAGGAAAAAGATAAAGATCAACCAAGTAGTTCGACAACAACTTCGACAGAAGTTGTACCACCCATCATTCCTGAATTAACAATAAAACCGCCAAAGGGAGTAGTACACAAGTCGACATTTAATCCTTGCGCCAGAGCGGCGCAACATTATAACATAGTGGAAGATTTGGCACAATCGCCATCCGCTATGTCGACTCTTGAGGTATTACAAAATTGTCCATCCCAAAGGCAGGCGTTGTTATCAGCTATTGGTGGGGTTGATCCTAAGGATTCCAATCTTGTATCCTTTGATCACAAAGGATATGATCCTCAGTTACCAGCTCAACTAGCTTTCCTTATTCAAGTGAAAGCCCTCAACAAAACTGTTCACAGAACGATTATTGATGAGGGAGCATCAACATGTATTATGTCGATGAGCTGCTGGAAAACTTTAGGATCTCCAACCTTGTCGCGATCTTCGACGCCATTAAAAGCTTTCGATGGAAGGACTTATACCCCCTATGGTATCCTTAATAACTTGAAAGTTGAACTAGGAGGAAAAACAGTAGAAATTGATGTTGAGGTCATCGATGGAAATCTTGACTACAACATCCTACTTGGAAGACCATGGATTTATGCCATGGTAGCTGTCGTGTCGACTTATTTTAGGAAGATCACATTCCCGTTTGAAGGAGGGATTACGGTCGTCGACCAACAGAACTTCCTCCCTAATGGTTCACAAGTTACAGGAAGCATTCCCATGATCCATGAGAGCAACCATTCGCTTCAAGATATCGGAGTAGGATTATTGAAAGACCCCACATTGATGGGAAATTTCGCGCTACCACCTCCTATTTATATAGGAAATGTACCATTTGTAGCAACCTGCAACATGATATCTTCCACGAAGGTCAACATGGATCGTGCAATGGTTTTGCCCCCAAGCCCTCTAGAAATATTGTAGCAATCAATGTTTCGAGCATGGGAGGAGAACCCAAATCAACGCTCGTCAAGCGTTTGGGTAGATAGGTCTAGAGGATATGGTACCTCATTAGATCCTTGAACGAAAGTACATGGGACTGATGAAGGAATCTTACAATCAATGTTGATTGAGGGGGCACCATGGAATGATCACCACCATCGTTCCCTTCTTCCGGAATTTGAAGAAGATACTCAAAGTGACCTTTATCACCCTTCAGTATTTGAATTCCTAACAAATACTGTAAATACGGTGGATTCCGAGCGAAACTTATCCAATATTGAAGAGACTATAGCCATAAATATCTCGACTAAAACAGATGTTGTAGAGAATATTTATGTCGGCAAAGGTTGTTCCCCTTCAGAACTGGAAATATATAATGCTCTTTTTCGCAAATTCAGAGATGTCTTTGCTTGGTCATATGATGAAATGCCAGGCATTGACTCGAGTATCGTTGAACATGAAATTAAAATGTATCCTGATGTCAAACTAGTAAGACAACGGCTTCGACAGGTGCACCCCAAGAAAGCCGCTGCCATTAAGGCAGAAGTTGAAAAACTTCTCCATGCTGGATTCATCTACCCGGTTCCTCTAACCGATTGGGTATCGAATATTGTCCCTGTTATGAAGAAACAAGGGACGATTAGAGTGTGTGTCGATTATAGGGATGTAAATCAAGCTTGTCCGAAGGACAACTACCCTACACCCTTCATCGACCAGATAATTGATGAATGCGCCGGATGTGAAATCTTTTCATTTATGGATGGATTTTCCGGGTATAATCAAATAAATATCCACCCACAGGACCAGTCAAAGACTGCATTTATTTGTCCGTGGGGCACATTCGCTTATCGAAAATTACCCTTTGGTTTAAAGAACGCAGGGGCGACGTTTCAGAGGGCAATGAATTATGCCTTCCATGACATCAAGAACATTGTTCAACCTTATCTCGACGACCTCCCGGCTCATTCGCGAAAGCGGACTGATCATCCGCAGCATTTGAGAGCGATATTTCTACGTTGCCGACACTACAAGATAAGACTCAATCCACACAAATGTGTGTTTTGCGTCGGTTCTGGTCGTTTACTTGGCTTTGTAGTCTCTAAATATGGGATTCGTCTCGACCCCTGCAAGGTTCAGGCAATCATTAATTTGCCTCCGCCTTCAAATTTGCTTCAGATTCAGAAACTCCAAGGGAAAGCAAACTTTCTGAGGAGGTTCATTCCAAATTACGCAGAACTTGCTAAAGGTTATACTCGTCTTTTGGAAAAGGATGTACCTTTTGTCTGGGACTAGGTGGCGCAAGCTTCCTTTGATGCTCTGAAAGATTGTCTAGTAAAAGCATCATTAATGTACGCCCCAGACTATCAAAGAGATTTTAACCTGTATTTGGCTGCAGTGGATACGACCATTGCGATGGTTTTAGTTCAAGAGGTCGATGGAATTGAACATCCTATCTATTATTTAAGTAAAAACTTAAATGATACAGAAAGTAAATATTCTTATGTTGAAAAACTAGCGCTTGCAGCTGTTCAAGTGATTCAAAGGTTTCGACATTATGTCCTCTTTCGGAAAACTACCATCTTGTCAGATTGCAACCCCATGACTTATATACTGTCGCGACAGTTGTTGGGGGGCAAATATTCAAAATGGATAGCGATCCTTCAAGAGTTTGATATGGAATTTGTCAAATCCAAATCAAAGAAAGCTCTAGTTTTCGCAGAATTATTATGTGATTTCCCATCGTCGTCCAACGATGAAACATCGGAAGAGTCAATCGTGGACGAAATTTTTTTTATGATATCTGCAAGCGATGAGTGGTATGGAGATATCATAGTTTATCTCCAAACCCAAAATTTCAGGCCAAACACCTCTCACTCCGAAAAAAAACATATACGATACCAAGCAAAAGAGTACATGATCGTCGGTGATACACTTTACCGTCGTGGTATCGATACAGTCCTGAGGAGGTGCCTTACCCATGAGGAGGCCGAAAAAGCCCTGAATGAATTTCATTCAGGCGCGTGTGGGGGGCATCAATCTGGATATGCAACACCACAAAAAATCTTACGAGCAGGATACTTCTGGCCAACCATGTTCAAAGATTGCATAAGCGTAGTCAGAAGTTGCCACGCTTGTCAAATTTTTGATAGCAAAACCAGACGACCACCCGCACCTTTACAGCCGATAGTTGCTGCTGGGCCCTTCGCCAAGTGGGGCATCGATTTCATGCAATGTAACCCCACCTCGACCGGGGGGCATGGGTATATTATAGTCGCTGTTGACTATTTTACCAAATGGGCCGAGGCGATGCCTACATTGGATAACACTGGTGAAACAGCTGCCTTTTTCTTTTTCAATCATGTAGTCCCCAGGTTCGGCGTACCACAGGCTATAGTTACAGATCATGGGTCGCATTTTCGCAATCACATGATGGTCGAATTAACTACCAAGCTAGGGCTATCTCACGACAGCTCTACCCCATATTATCCGCAAGCTAATGGATAAGTTGAAGCAATCAACAAAGTCCTGAAGCGTATGTTGCAAAGGATGATCGGGGTTCATAAAAGAAGGTGGCACCTAATCCTATACTCAGCCTTGTGGGCTTACCGAACATCGGTAAAGAGCGCAACTGGGTTCACACCTTTTCAACTGGTGTATGGCCTGGAAGCAGTCTTGCCAATCCAGTGCGAAATTTCATCGCTTAAACTCGCAATTGATCTCCTCCCTGGAACTTCAGAAGAAGAGGTTCGTTTCTTGGAATTAATCCAATTGGATGAAACCCGTCTTGATGCCGCTTTGGCTAACGAAGCCCATAAGAAGCGAGTCAAGGCTCAGTTCGACAAAAGTGTCAAACCCCGTGTCTTCTCAGAAGGTGATTTGGTCTTGCTTTATGACCAAGAATCCGATAAATTGGGAGCAGGTAAATTCAAGTCTTTATGGATGGGCCCCTACATTGTTAAAAGGGTGTTAGCAAAAGGAGCCTACGAGTTAATGGATTACGACGGAATTCCACTGGCGCAGCCCCGCAACGGGCTGTACCTCAAGCATTACTATGCTTAAATAGTAACCCGCATGCTTTTGTTGTATATTGTTTTCGCTAAAGTATTTGTTCTGGTCGAGTGATCCACCTTTTCTATTTTTTTGCAGATGTCGAACCTTCTGGATACATGTGTTGGATATGCCGACGGAGTGAGTCGTAGTTTGCGGAACCTATCCTCCGCAGCCTGGGCCATTTTTGATCCAAGCGGCGAGTTAGTAAGTTTCAGAGGGGTGTGTATTGGGAAATCAACGAATAACATCGCTGAGTATAGCGCGTTGATAGAACTACTCTCTGATGCCATCACACGTGGCATACGCTGACTAATTGTCAGGCTAGACTCACAGCTCGTAATACTACAACTCAATGGTATATATTCTATTCGCAATCCAGCTATTTATCGCATGTTCCTAAGGGTTAAGATCTTGGAGAGACAATTTGATTCAATTCAATATCAACATATTTCCAGAAACTTAAACACATTAACTGACTCATTAGCAAACTATGTGTTAGATAGACATTTGCAACATTTATAAAAAGGACACATTATCAAAGATTGTACATATGGATCATATAACTCAAACAGAATAAAACTCGAAAATCAAAATATATATAAGCTGTTTATAGTTCATACATAATATTCTGTAACCAAGACAAAATTGGTCATATGACCCAAAACTCAAAAAGTGCTAGGGGGCACCCTAGCCTAGTGGTGCTCATGATAAAACGTCACGGCGTGTGCAATCATGCGCAAGAGACGAGTCCATCGTCTAGGCACACCAGTAGTGTGTCGCTACAGCTGTAAAGGTAACTCATCAATCCTCACATCGGGAATGCCGAGAGTAAAGCTCTCAACCTGCTCCTGCACAGCTGTAAGGCTCTCAGTATCGTCAAGGTCGCGGAGAATAGCTCTCCTAGCAGGCTCCACTACCGGGGCAGCAACTGGCGGTCTCAGACGAACTGCTGGACGAACAGGACCAACATCTGCATGCACCCAAGAGTATGATTAAAAGTCTTGATAGAATAAAGCACAGCAACATTATGAATAAAACAGTAAACAGTGATATGGTCAAAGAGTTTACCAATAGCGCCCCACTGTTCGCCATCCGGTAGCACCAAATCCGGATCACCTCGGAAATCCATACCCACGTATGGATACTCAGAAAAGACCATCTCCTGGTGCTCGAATCACCTGAAGAAGGCATCAGTAAAAGTAATCTGAGGTTGACCAGCATGCCTGGACATGTGATTGACCCACCTCTGCATGCGTGGCTCGGTCGGAGAAGGCAAGTCAAGTATGATGTACTGAGGCGAAGGCAGTCAGAATAGAACCAAATCCAAAGTTCTTCAGCTTCCCGTCCTTTACCTTGGTCAACTGACTTTTCATCTGAACAAGTACTGCATCACACCAGTTGAATACTTTCGGTTGGAGACACTCCAAGGCGTGCTGCACATAAGAGCTGTTGGCAACATGTAGAGCTGCGCTACCGGCCATCCTACCAATGGTATACAGAATGGACCTGAGAGACCTGTCAGTAATCTCACGGATAACAACCTTGCCGTCTCTGCTCGACTGGGAACCTTCCCTGCAATACTAGCGGACATAATCTCTGGTGGAATCAGTCCCCCGGGCCGTACCTGACAAGGAAATGGGGGCACCTCGCCTTGACAATCCAGTCAAGAAGTACATGTCCTCTATGGTCAAGGGGATGGATTTTCCCCTAATCTGGAATACTTGGTTAATAGGATCCCAAGCATCAAGCATATACTGCAGCAAAGTGATCTGTGCTCTCATGCTAGAGATACGGAAAAACTTCAGCATGCCACAGTTCCGCAGCGCGTTCACCGTGACAGGGTCATGGAGGGCAATCATGTCCTCCTCTTCATGTTCTCGTTCTCGCCACGTAAGGGACATTTTGTTCAAAGTTCCCTGCAAAGCAAACAAGAGAAGGAGTAAGTTCCTGATTTTGATGAAAAACTGGCGAAAATTCATCAAAAAATGAGCTGGAAACTCAGTTTTCTGAGCCCAGCGCAGGCAGAGAGTGTCCCACCTGCACTGAAGGTCAGGCTGCCTTAAGGCAGCTTGACATTCAGCGCAGGTTTCGAATGGGGAACCTGCGCTGAAGTTAGGGCGCCTTGGCAAAACCCCCGAGGCCCAGAAAGACTGAAAAACAGACATGAAACTGGAAAAGGAAACCATGAAAAGAAAGAGCTAGGGTTTAGCTCCTACCTGGTCCAGACGGCGCCGAAAATCGTCCGCAGAATCTCCCGGAATCAGCTGGTGAAAATCAAGGGGGAAGAGGCACCTCCAGAGCTCCAACAAAATGCAAATGAAATGATAAATGAGAGGTAAAAACACCTTTTAATGGCTTTTTACGTAGTTCAAAGTGAAATATTAGGGTTATAATCTCATTTTCATGCAAATATTATTCATTTCTAACAAAGTTTGTTGCAGCAATTGAGAATGCAGTACTATCCTTGAAAAGAGAAAAGCTAGTAATGGTAAAAAATCAAAATTTGACCATATAATCGAGCAGTTTTAGCATAAAGTTCATGTTCGTTAAAAAATAAACGCAAGATATCGAGTAGTTTTACCGTGGAATTTATGCTCGTTAAAAAATAGAAAAGCGAGATCCGAGCAGTTTTAGCACATAGTTCATGCTCGTTAAAAAATAAACATAATATTGAGCAGTGTTTTGGCGCATTCAAGCTCGTTAAATAAAAAAATGAACCTATCCCGGTAAATAACCACTGTGATCGTAAATTTATTAGCCATAAAAAGCCTTGGTCGTGTTTGCACCTGCCACCTCCATTCCATTTTGGCCGATCGTTCACCTCCATATGATTGTTTACCCATTTTGAGGAACAGCTGCGAAGAGCCATCCCTTTGACACTGTCATGATTGGAAAATTCCAACCTGTACCTGGAATCTGCTGCTATCCCTGCTTATCACTCGTTCCTCAAAAGATGAGTCTTCTTTGAGCTCTTTTCAACTGACTCGTAAAATATGAAAAGTTTGCCGAGTTTTGGCCTTCCAGCTCGTTAAAGTGACCAGAAGAGCTATCCCTCCTCTAGATTTTAATCTTTTTGGACCTGAGGGATTATTGCACAAAAAGGTCGAGCGCTTGTTTTATTCGGCTCGTTAAAGTTATTGAAAACTCATCCCTTCTGTATTGTTTTATACTTTTTCGGACTTAAGGGATTAGATGACGAAAAAGGAATTTTGGAGTTAACTTTCTGTACCTTTTCAGACTCTCTAAAAATGAAAAGGACCGAGTTTTTCTTGTCGTTAGACTCGTTAAAATGATTAAATAGTGACAAACTTGTCTTTAGACGAGAACGAGTTTCCCTATCACTAAGCTCGTTAAAACATAGCGATGGGCTTGCCTGAAGGGCAGGTTATAGAACAAGCATATGTTATCCTCCTCAAGCTTGATAAAAATAAAGAGGTACTGGTCAGAAATGACTGGGGAAAAATTGGGAGAACCTCAAAGCTTTAATGGTAGCAAGTCGCTCTTGAACATGACACTTTTCCTCCGTACCACATCGGGTTGGGTTGTTTCATTCACCGGTCTCATCACCATGGTCTCACCAAACCATCCACATTTGGGGTAATGCTACCGATCCATCGCATCAGTGTCGTTATATGTTCAAGAGATGTTGTTCAGAAAGAGTCAACCGTGTCCCATCCACTGCCATACATTATCCTTCATCCATCCATGATCGCCACCCTGAATCATATGTCACAGATTGTTTTCACCTCCATTAAAATCATTAGCTCCGTTCCGTGTCACTGATGTGGGATTCATTAAGGCCCTCCTTTGACGTATCACTTCTTGTCGACTTTAGCTCATTATCCAAGAAGTTGATCTAGGAACACCCCCCTCAGTACTTTGAAGCTTGCATGCCTCAATGGCAAGTTTCTCACTTCCGGCGACAGGTATACATCAATGACCTTCGACCAGAATATTTTTCGTGGTGTTCGACGCCAAGTCCTATATTCACACCACGTGAATTGTACTGCAGTACCTTGAGGGTCATTATCATTATCGGTGATTCCTCTCGTGCTTGTTAACGGTTTACATCATTGACCGGTAATCAAGCGATGTCTTTCCATGTTCGACTTCAGCACAATTCTCACATGGATCGATTTGTACTTAGAGTGAAGATCGAACGAGTTTGAAGACCCCGGATCTAGTTTCATCCATCCGGGCTGCGATATATATATTCAGGAAATACAAAGACATTTGACATGTACATCATTGCAGCAGATGATCATCCTATTCAAAGGATGATAATTTCAGCAGAGAATTATCAGTCTACCATCAGACGATCGTCTGTTCTATGTACCAAAATGAATTTATAAAGCTGAGCATGGGAATGCCCGCCTCAGCTAGATCATGAAAGCAGAATGAAAAATAATGTATTGTATTGTATTTTATTACAGGTCACCTCTCAGCGATTGAATGAACTTCGGATCCTCCTGATAAAGCATTTCACCCGATAAACGACCTCATACTTTAGGGGGCAACTGTTATAGAAATTTTTGTGCCTTACAGCATGAAGCATGAAATGTCCATAATCTAAGGGATCCAAAGTCCCTAAACATGTTGTTCCTACCCCTATAGCAACAAAGTCAGCAAACCACAGCACTGAATAGCATTTCTCCACCTGAAAACACTCAAAAACAAGGCAATTCTGGATCATGTCAACTGCTCCACTGAGCATCTGCGCTGAATGTCAACTACTCCACTGTGTACCTGCGCTGAATGTCAACTGCAAAGAAGGCTACCTGCGCTGGGCGAGTTTGGACAAGTGGCACAGTCATTCCTCAAGGTTTCAATGCCCAGGAAGCTTCCAAAATGACACTTGGATCAGAGAATTCGACTGGTGATGAGTAAGAGGGTCTAGATCTCCAAGTGGAAGCAAGAACCTCCAAGTGGACTCAAGAACTGAAGAATAACTGAAGTGAGAGAGGACACTAGTCAACTTCATGCCAAGCTCAAGCTGACTCATCCTTTCTCCAAAAATCCTATATATAGATTTCTCTCATGAGGTCTGGGGAGGCGGGAATCTTGTGAATGTAAAGAATTGCTGTTGGTTTGAGTATAGAACTATTGGGTGATTTGCTTTGAAGGAGGTGAAGAGGAGATTTCTTTCTGCTGGGAGGTGATGCTGGATTGGGCCTCTTATGGTTGTATCACTTCCTGAACTTTACTTCTTCCATTAATAAAGCATTTGAGGTTCTTCTATATGCATGTGTCTCAATGGTGTATTGTTATACTTGCGTATCTGATTTATTCTAATCCTTGAATCTATTATGAATGTATGCTTCTTGTAGTTTCCCTCTCTTGTCATTTTGCAGGATCTTGGTGTAGCTGGGCCAGTGAAAGAGCCAGTAGCTGGGAGCAAGCAGCAAGGAGAGAAGATTGGATCAATCATTAGCGAAAGACATTGGTTAGTGGATCTCTTTCTCCCCTCTTGTACATCTCATAAAGAAGTAATCTCGAATAGCTTTGCTTTGATTGTTGCTGAGGTACTATCACCCTTAGAGTGGGATAGGGTCATTCCGTATTGGATACTTTTCCCAACAACAAGCAGAAAGAGCCTTAGCTATCTTCTGCCCTAGATGCTCCAGGAGGCACCCTAGGAACGAATGTCCATTGAATCTTATAGAAATCTGCTCGGTCTATGAGGAAAACCACTCCACAGACAAGTACCCTTCTCTGCTTGGATTAAATGCTGTATATTAGGGAACTGAAGGGGTGACTGAACAACTCTGCTATATCAACCAAAGGAGGCCTCAAGGACCTCGACCATACTAGCAAGGCATGCAAGGGTCATCCTATTCATATTACAACCCTAACCAGAATACATCCATTCCCCCTTGGTGCCCTCCTACTCATCCTTCATGGTCCACACCTTACCCCTGGTCTTTTGCACTTCAATACCCTTCCCAACCTGCCAATCAACCATTTCAGCCATATGCTCCTCCACAACCTTAGTGGAATGCACCATCCTAGGGGTGTAGGCCCCCATACAATCAAGCTCTAGCTTTACTTCCTCCACCTCCTTCTCAACCACAACTCCTACACCCTGCTCCACCTAAGAAACATCAAATGCCTGCTCAGCAAAATCTGAACCCGAACAACAAACAAGCACAATAGGTCTACAGTGGAGAAGCATCTTACACTACCTACGCTGTGGAAATTCAAGAAATCAATCTCAAGTCTGCAAGAGTGCTTCTAGATAATCAACCCCCATCTCCACTCGATGAGCTTGAAGAGGAAAAGGAGGAGAGTGTCCCTCAAGCAAATCCACCTCCTTTTCCTGAGAGATTAATCCATCTTGTCTAGTAGACCCCAAAAGAGACTGAACTTCTGGGTGAATTGAAAAACATGTGTGTTAAAATCCATCTTCTCCAAGCTATCAAGGATGTCCCCATATGCAATATGTTAATCAAGGACAAATGTTTCAAACATAGGCGAAAGAAATACACCCCTACAATTAATGTCATAGGAAAATTGTTTGACTTATTGTTGGGGTGGGTGATTTACCCAAAGTATCTAGACCACAAAAGTCCTATGGTATATGTGCACATCGATGGCATCATTTTTCCCCATACCTTGATCGATCTTGGGGTTGCCATCAATGTGATGACTAAGGAGACTATGCTTAAACTGAATCTCCAAAGATCATTAAGAAATACCACAACAGTCTTGCAGTTTGTAGATAGGTCCACAGTAGCTCCTGAGGGATTTGTTGAGGATATGATTGTCTCCATTGATTCCTAGGAATACCCTGCTGACTTCTTAGTTCTCCAACCTAAGACCAAGTTCAACAGTTATCCTCTCCTCCTTGGAAGGCCATGGTTAGCCACTGTTGATGCTTACATAAGTTACAGGGCTGGGAATATGACCATTAAAAATGGACATTTGTCCAAACAATTGGTATTGTACTCTCCTACTCAACCATCTTTGGAGCATGACTTACCTTTATGGTTAGAATAGGAGGAGGAAGACGAAGTCTACTCTTCTCCAATATGTACCCTATATGCTACTATAGGAGGGGGCAACCTGATGAAGACGACTTGATTGAGAAAATCCTCTACAATCACCCCCCCCAACACCATGTCTCTTGAGAAGTCAGTGAAAAAAGATAAAGATAACCCTTGGACTGATTTGTGCCTAGTTGACTCAAGTCCTACTCATGTCAAGTTGATAGAATTTGGCCTAGAAATAACATTGAAAATCAACCTCTCTATCTCTGGACATCAGGAAGAGGAGTTATGTGACATGCTAAGAAAGCATCTAGATGCCTTTTCTTGGAGTTAAAAGGAAATGAAGGGAGTAAGGGAGTGCACCCTTCGGTGTGTACTCACCACATTTACATCAAGGAAGGATGCAAGCTAGTGCACCAACCTCAGAGGAGAATGAACCCAACCTTCAAGGATATAGTCAAAGAAGAACTATAGAAGTTGTTGGATGCAGGGTTCATTTACCCCATATCAGATAGTGAGTGGGTGTATCCTCTGGTTTTGGTTCCAAAGAAAAATGGGAAGTGGAGGATCTATGTGGACTATAGAGAGATAAACAAAGCCGCAAAAAATGACCATCTCCCTCTACCTTTCATTCACCAAGTATTAGATGGTCTGGAAGGAAATAAGCTCTTCTCTTTCTTGGATGGATTTAGTGGTTACAATCAGATCCAGATTAGCCCAGAGAACTAAGATAAAACCACCTTCACCTATCGCTGGGGTACCTTTTCCTATAGGGTCTGTTATGAAACCAGCTCAAGAAAAGATAGAAAAGATAGATCAATGCCTTAGAATTCAGCCTCTTTGAGGGGGCAACCTCCTTTACATTACATAAATGAACAATTCTTGGATGATACAAATGAAAAAACCTCCTTTCTATATATAGGAGTCTAAGGAGTCACAATATAATCCAGCCGACCTAACAATAATAATATAAAGCCACAAAAATAACAATAGAGGGATTCTATGGGGCACAGAAATAAAAAAATGGGGGTAATATGGGCACAAAAATATAAATAAGGGGTATAACTACAATAGTAATGGGGTAATCACTAGTATTATAGGGACCCAACATGCCCCTCTCCTTCAAAAAAGTGTTGTCCTCAACGTTTGAGTAGTTCTGGATACTTCTGAATAAAATTATCATCCTCCCATGTGGAATCTTCAGCGGATAAGTTCTTCCACTTGATAAGATACTCTGAAATTGATCGATTTTGTAGCTGTCGAGTTCTTGTTTCTGTGACTGCTTCCAGTTCCAATATAATTTTTCCTTCCTCGTCAAATTGTGGCAATATTGTTTGAATTGGGAGCTTGTCGCCTATAACCTTCTTTAAACATGAAACATGGAAAACTGGGTGCAATCGAGAAGCTGCAGGAAGCTCCAATTTGTATGCCATAGTACCAATCTTTTGCAACACCTTGTACGGACCATAATACTTTGGTGATAATTTATTATCCTTCTTAGCTTTCTTTAGGGAAATTTTCTTATATGGTTGTAGCTGTAGGAATACCCAATCACCTACATCAAAACTTCTTTCACTGCGATGTTGATCTTCCTGTTGTTTCATTCTATTTTGTGCCAACATGAGGTTATCCTTTAAGAGTTGGAGGACTTGTTGTTGATGTTCGATGTGATGTTCCACTGCCTGAACCTTAGAATTTTCTCTTAAATATGATGTGATGGATGGTGGTTGATACCCATAAAGTGCCATAAATGGGGTCATTTTTGTTGCTGTATGGAAGGAAGTGTTATACCACCATTCAGCCAGAGGCAACCATTTGACCCATTGTGTCTGTTTATCAGATACAAAGCAACGAAGATATCCTTCCAAACATTTGTTTACTATCTCAGTTTTCCCATCAGATTGAGGATGATAAGATGAGCTATGAGCTAACTGAGTACCAAGACAAGAAAATAATTCTGTCCAAAAATTTCCAGTGAAAATGGGATCTCTGTCACTTACAATAATCTTTGGGTTTCCATGTAGCTTTTGAATTGTTTCTATAAATGCAGTAGAAACTGTACTGGCTTTAAATGGATGTGATAATGCACAAAAGTGTGCATACTTGGTAAGTCTGTCAACTACCACCATGATGACACACTTTCCCTCAGACTTGGGTAAACCTGTGATAAAATCCATTGAAACCTCCTCCCAACATTGGCTTGGAATGGATAAAGGTTGTAATAGACCCGGTGTCTTAATTGTTTCAACTTTATTTTATTGGAAAACCAAACATTCCGCCACAAACTTTTGAATATCTGATTTAAGGCCATCCCAAAAAAATTCCTTCTTAACCCTGTGGTAAGTTTTTAAAAATCGTGAGTGCCCTCCTAAGGGAGAAGTGTGCAATTCCATAAGAATCTTTTGTTTTCGCTGGGAATTCTTACAAAGGTATAAGCGATCTTTGTACCATAATGAATCATTTTGCCAGCTAAATGTATCAGACGTACTGGAATCTTGTTGTAGCTTTCGAATAAGTGCCCACACTTCTTCATCATTCTTCCATTCCTCCCTTGCTTCGTTTATCCAATCTGGTTGGATAATAGAAATGGCGCACAACAATGCTTCCACATCCTCATCCTTTCTTGAGAGTGCATCTGCAAGGATCATGATGAATAGCATGATCATGATCACACATAGGTGGGAGACCTTTGGGAGTCTCAAATACCTTGGAATGATTGTCCAAGACTTTTAGGGGATCTGGAGAAATAGATGATTCCGATGTGGAAACATCTAGCGAACATAATTGTGCAATTACACATCTTTGCTCCTTTTTTAGAAGCTTTGTCATACCATTAGAGCTGATTATCTTTCCTGGTTTCCCTGCAATACCCCTCAATTCAACTTCCTTTCCTTCCGTAGAAAATTTGATGAAAATTTCTTGAAAATTAAAAGCTATTGTACCCAAGGATTGTAGCCATTGGACTCCTAGTACAACATCAACACCTCCCATTGGAATGGAAAGCATTGGGCTAGTCAATACATATTCTCCCATGGATAGCTTGATATTATGGCACCTTCCAGAGAAATTTATTGTTCCTCCATTTGCAATCATCACTTGACACTCTGGTGCTAGATATAGGAAGCAATTCAATTCTTTTGCTACCCTACAATGAATAAAATTGTAGGTGCTTCTTGAATCAATCAACACTATTACCTTTTTCTTCTTGATTTGTCCTTCTATCTTGATGGTTTGAGGAGTGGTAATTCCCGCCAATGCATTACAAGATATGGTCGGATTTATTTGTTCTTCATCTAGGCTTTGTTCCTGGAGTATATCCTCTTCTTTTGACCTTTCTTGCTCCTTTTCTTCTTCCTCTTCACAATCTATGTAGAGAAATTTATTCTCAACACACTTATGACCTTTAGTGTATTTGCTATCACAACTGTAACAAAGCCCTTTTGCTCTTTTTTCTTCCAATTGTTGTGGTGTCAACCTTATAGGTTGTGGAAGACTAGGGGCAACAACACTTTCGTCTTTATAGTTGTGAGTGGTATGCTTCCTAGTTGCCATAATTTTGCTTTCCATTTTTATTGCTAACCTGAATGCCTTCTCTAATGAATCAAGTTCCCAAAGGTGAACATCATGTTGGATATTATCCTTTAAAGACCCTATGAACACATCAATCCTATGCTCCTCTGGAATATCTTTTACCCTTATGTTCAATTTTTGGAACTCCTCAATATGCTCCATTACTGAACCCTTTTGTTTGAGACTTATCAATTGGCTAAAAAAAGTGTTTCTTTTTGTATCTTCATAATGTGCTATCAATTCTTCCGTTAAAATTGCCCAAGTGATAAATTGTTTACGAGAGCAAAGCCATTGATATCATACAAACTGATTTGGTTCCAAATATACAGTTGCCATACGTACCTTTTGTGTGTTTTGCACATTATTGAGATCGAAGAACTGCTTCATCTGTAATATCCATGTGGCCGGATCCTTGCCATCAAACTTCCTCATATCGATTTTTGGAATATGGTGGGTCTTCGATCCAACATTAGAGTCTATGGAATCATGATTAACATTACTTTTTTTCACATCATGAGTTTCCTTTACAACCTTTTCACCATTAGTAAGTATTTCTTGTAGAAAATTTATCAAATCTGTCTTCAAATCTGCCATGTCTGTCTTCAAATCTGCCATTTCTGTCTTCAAATCTACCATGTCTATCTTCAAATCTATCTTCAAATCATCCATCTTAGCTTCCATTCCCTTTATCTTAGATTCCATGCCATTTATCTTAGATTCCACACCATTTATCTTAGCTTCTGTTAGCTTTTGTGAGCGTGACATTTGTTGCACTTGTTCTTGTAATTTTGATATATCATGTAGCATTTATTCCTCTTCTTCATGAGTCATGCTAGAGATTTCAGGTTCCTTACTAGGTGTTTGCATTTTCTTTCCTCGGGGCATCAGTTACCGATAATAATGCTTTACTATGCCCTTTGAATTCCGTTAAACCAAGCTTACACAAAAATTTTAAAAAAACTACACACCTTTTTTCACTTTATAGAAGCCTGATATTGAATCTGATGTATCTCTATAATTTCAAATCATCTAGTTTTGAAGTGGCGACCTGTAGTAGCCTTCTGCGTCCTCTTTCCAATGGCACAAGTCTGACCCAAATTGGATTCTCCAAGGAAGCGTTATGTGAAATCTCCCACAGTGACTTGCTTTTAGACTAGTTCAGTAGAGCAAACTTGTACGACGTGCCACGAGTCACTGTTTCAACCTTTGGATCTGAACAACGCATACAAGAAACTACAGTCCGTTCTATTTCTGTACCTTCTTACAAAATTTCAGTCCAATCCCCAGAGAGAAAGTTATGATGATTTTCCCCAGGTCACCTGTTTTGAATGTAATTCAGGAGTCTGCAAAAGACCAACTTCCTCAGATCATATCTCCACAAATATCGCGTGAAAAGCTCTGAAATTCGGACCCTAGGTGCAGCGTGATTTTTTCTCAAATGGGTTTTTTTTTAAACTTCTGAAATGTCACAGAAAAAAGTTATAGCGAAAATTCCACGATGACCTGTTTGGAGCAGTGAAACCCTAGAATCCAAAGCTCTGAATGTTATGAAACCAGCTCAAGAAAAGATAGAAAAGATAGATCAACGCCTTAGAATTCAGCCTCTTCGAGGGGGTAACCTCCTTTACATTACATAAATGAACAATTCTTGGATGATACAAATGAAAAAACCTCCTTTCTATATATAGGAGTCTAAGGAGTCACAATATAATCCAGCCGACCTAACAATAATAATATAAAGCCACAAAAATAACAATAGAGGGATTCTATGAGGCACATAAATAACAACATGGGGGTAATAGGGGTACAAAAATATAAATAAGGGGTATAACTACAATAATAATGGGGTAATCACTAGTAATATAGGGACCCAACAGGGTCCTTCCTTTTGGGTTATGCAATGCCCTTGCCACTTTTCAAAGGGCAGTCTCGAGCATCTTTATAGAGCTAGTCCATGAATCTGTGGGAATTTATATGGATGATTTCACCCCTATGGGTGTGATTTCATGCAGGCTCTTTCTAACTTGGGAAATGTATTAAACAAATGCATTGAAATGAACTTATCCCTTAGTCCTGAGAAGTGTGAATTCTTGACAAATGCAGGGACTCTTCTACGTCACTCAATATCCTAGGAAGGACTGCAAGTGGACCCAAATAAGATAACTATCATAAAGAGGGTCCATAATCCTCAGAAGCATAGGGATGTCAGAAGTTTCTTAGGTTTAGCTGGATACTATGGGAGATTCATAAAAGACTTCAACAAGGTAGCCTCACCTTTGTTTGGACTATTGGCCAAGGACTTTGAATTTTTATGGTCAGAAAGTTGCCAAGAGGCCTTAGAAACCATAAAGGACAAGTTAACTACTGCACCTATACTCTGAGGCCCAAATTGGTCTCTTCCTTTCCACATCCATGCTGATGCCTTTGACAAATCTATAGGAGCACCTCTAGGCCAAATATATGAAAATATACCTTATTCCATTTACTTCATCATCAAAAATATGTCCAAAGCTAAATTGAACTACACTGTGACTGAAAAAGAACTCTTGGCTGTTGTCCATTCCTTGAATAAATTTAGACATTAAATCACTAGTTATCAGACCTTTGTACATACTGACCATGCTTCTATTAAATATTTGATGAAAAAACCTAATGTGGATGCCCGAATTATTAGATGGTTTATTTTGTTACAACGATTTGATCTAACTATCATTGATAAGCATGGTAGAGAAAATGTAGTTGCATATTTTTTTTCCAGATTGGCTTTGTCTCCGAGTGAGGAAGGAATGGTTGATGACCAGTTTCCAGATGAGCATTTATTTTCCATTTCAGTTCTCTCTCTGTGGTTTGCTGACATAGCCAACTACTTAGCTTCATAGTTCCCTCCAAATTTTCCCTCCAAGGAAAATAGCATAATTATAAGGAAAAGCGACCCATTCACTTGGATTGGGGGTAATCTCTTGAAGCTAGGCCCAAATCAAATTCTGAGAGGATGTGTCATGGAGGAGGAAGTTTTTGGCATCCTTCTAGCCTGTCATGATGGGCCTTGTGGAGGTCACTTTTTAGCCAAAATGATAGCCTTCAAGGTACTACAAGCTGGCTACTATTAGCCCACTCTCCACCAAGATGCAAGAAGATACACCAACCAACTTGATCGGTGGCAAAGAGTGGGGAAACCTACTCCGAGGGATGAAATTCCTTTGTAAACTCAAGTTACTTTTGAGCCATTTGAAAAGTGCGGCATGGATTTCATTAGGCCCATTGATCCACCATCAGGAAATAAAAAGTACATGATTGTGTGCACTGACTACTTGACAAAGTGGGCTTAAACCAAGGATGTCAAAGTAGTGACAAAAGAGAAAGTGGCTGTGTTCTTGAGGGAGAATGTGTTTTACAAGTTTGGATGCCCTAGAGAGCTAGTCATTGATCAGGGCACTCAATTCGCCTCACACATGATTGTGAATCTGTTAAGCCATCATAATATTAAGCACATGAAATCCACTCCTTACCACCATCAAGCTAATGGAAAGTAGAAGTTACCAAAAGAGCATTGGAAAGAATTATGACAAAGGTGGTGAGAAACAACAGGAAGGATTGGGATGAAAGACTAGTGGAGGCCACTTGGGCCTACAATACAACTTGGAAGACAACCACTGGCTTCACCCCTTATGATTTGGCCTATGGGAAGAAGGATCTCCTCTCCCTTGAGTTTGAGTACAACACTTTAAGAATGACAACATAGTTGGATTTGGATGTCACAAGGGAATAAAAAAAGAGGCTGCTCTAGCTCAATAAGTTAGATGAATTCAGGATGTAGGCCTTCCTACACATAGAGGTGACTCAAGTACAAATAAAGGTCTGGCATGACAAAATATCAGAGAAAAACCGTTTCAAGAAGGTGATTGAGCTTTGCTGTATGACTCCAGGTTCAAGGATTTCAAAGGAAAGTTGATGACCAGATGGATGGGCCCATCTGTAATAGAAAAGTGCCATGACAATGGCAGGGACCTCAAACCTGCCTACTCCTAACAGTTCTGGTTTTTGCAAGTTTTGAAGAAAATAATGGACACTAAGTTCAGAGGGTAGCAAGCCATGAAAAAACCCATTTTTCCTTCATCTATTTCATATCCTCCATGAACACCATGTTTCATTCATCCATACTGATATCCAACCATCAAAAATCCAATTTTCAAGCAATTTTGCGAGTTCTATGGATTTTCGTAGTTACTACAAGAATTTCGTGTAGTACTAGAGGAAGTCCTGAAAATATACATGAATAAAATTCCGATTAAAAAATAATGATGCATGCCTATTTTGGGTTGAAAAAGGAGCCCATTTACTTCACCACATCTCAACAACACCATTTCATGACCATGTCACCCTCTGTGTCCATTAAGAAATCCACGTAGAAGAAGAAAAAATATAAATACAAAAAGGAAAAAGAGAGGAAATAAAGAAATGTTAAAGGGCCATACCACCGGTAGCCAACATCACCTACCACTCCATCTCCGCATTTCCACCACTTCCACTGCTATTTCAACACCTATTCACCCTCCAAGAAAAGTTTTTATTTTTATTTTTAAAGGAGGCAACTACAAGATTTCCTATAGTACTACAGGAAACCTTGTAGCAGCCTATATTGAAACAACATCAGTCTCTAGGCTCATCCTTCAGAACCCATGCAAAGGAGTAGCAGCAACACACTTGCAGACACTATGGCACCTATCCAAAGCTCAATAAAACCAGAATAGGCCAACACCTACACATCACAATAAGAAGACAACCTATCAATAGACTAAAATCAACAAAACAAGAGAAAAAGAGAAGATGTACTTGAACCAGAAGAATCATAGCAGAGCCACCCTCTAGCATGCATCAACAAAGCAAAGGAAGCCACAGGTATGGAACCTCATCCACATTCTCTCCTAATTACTAATATGATTAAAACTGTAGGAATATGAAAAAGTTGGTTTTATAAGTTGAAGGTGGCCAGTTAACTTGGCCACCGTCAGCCCGATAACAAAAAGTTAAGTTCTAGTCAGTTGAACACATGGCAAGGTCACATCAAAGGAAATCAATTAGAAAGTTAGTTGAGTTACGTTGTACAGGAGTGGGTGATGATTATGAGAAAGGGCTGCATGATAACTAATAGTGGGCCAACTGTCCAAAATGAGAAATTACGTACCTCTCTAGCCAACACATCACTCAATGAAATCGACCATAAATAGAAATATTCCCTAACTTTCATGAAAGCCATCATTCATTTCGAGATTTTGAGAGTTGGGACCACCCGGAGGAGCCATCGAAGGATAAAGTTAGTCTCAATCATCCTATAGTAAGGACCTACAGGAAAGAGAGAAAAACTACAAGAAACAATGAGGAAAGCTAGGCTCGGCCATCCTACAGTGAGTACCTACAGGAAACATAGGAACCTTGCAGGAAACAGTGAGAATTGGAAAACATTCTATGAGGGGGTGCTTAGGTCCCAACTATTCAAAAATCCTCCTCAACCAAGGCATTGCAGTGAAAGTTAGGTGCCCATATCCACTGTGCTTTCATTTGTAAAGAGGAAAGGAAAAGAAATTGTCATTTCTTTCTAGTAATTACAATGTGCTTAGAGATAGACATAATTGTGTGGAGTAAAGGGAGAATTGTAGTCATCACCCTCCTAAAATCTAAACCCTTAGTCACTTGGGAAATCCCTTAATATTTAGCCACCAAACTTTATACAATTAGATTGATAGAGAGAGAAGATAATATGGGGTTTCAATAGAAGGGAGCCCACCAGAATGACTAGAATACATCTCCATCCTCCTGTGGTAGAGATATTTAGAAGGCATCAATGGTTGGGATTCTTTGAGATACTTAGAGGATATGATGATGATGTAGCTAGGGAATTTTCAATGTCACTCACACCTCAAGCTAGAGTTAGTGCCACTGCTATAGTGAGAGGATTGTCAGTAACAATTATCCTTGAAAGCATTAACAGAATCACTACACTTCCTCTAGGTTTACAATGGAGAAAAGAGGATAAAGCTAGCAACACTTATGCCAAGAAGAAATTTTTCTTGGAAGATGAGGAACCAATTGAGGAAAAAAATGGGATTAGAAGGGAGAGAATTCCATATCCTTGGGATGAAGTAAGCTATCACATTCTCAAGTATATTTCTTGTGAGGGAAGACTCAATATAGTCTATGGTTACAAGTTTAGACTCCTCCATGAGCTGATAATTCGAGAAGAGTTACCTCCTCATAGAAGACTAGTGTGCCCTACTTCTTATTGTAATCAATAATAGACATGATCATCAAGGTATAGGAAGGAAAGCATCAACAACTGGCACATCATGGAATAATCAAGCTCATACTGGAAGATGCCCTAAGCCATTTAAAAATCCCTATTATGTGGTCCACATTTGCAGACGTCAACAGAGAAGATGTAATTGAAGAAATTGAGTATGAACCAGAAGAAGGAGAGGAAGAAGAACGAAAAGAAGAAGAGGAAGAAGAGCCTGAAGAATAGGAAGAAGAGCCTGAAGAAGAGGAACATGGAGAAGAAGAGGATGTGCCAGAGGAAGAAGAGGAGGAAGAGATAAATGAAACAAAGGAAGAGAAGAAAAGTAGGGGATAAGCACAAAAGGATGAATAAAGTACTGAAATACATAGCAAGGAAGGGGAAGAATCGCTAAGAGTGTCTCCTGAACCCACAGAGAAGGAGGAAGCTACTGCCTTGACTGCTCTAAGTACACCCATGAAATCAACATGAAAGAGGTAGAGACAGACTCCCCTATACTTCAAAACAAGGAGGAGCACTAGGATAAAGCAAGGGAGACCTCAAACACCTACTAAGACTCCTGTAATCATTGAAGACTCACCAAGAGGACAAGAAAAGATAGTCTCCCCAGGAATGAGAGGTGAAGAGGGCACATCAAAATAGGCTTTCCCAAGGTCACCAATCACCTATGTTAGGAGACATTTCACCAGGTCAATCTCAACAAAGAAAATTAAAGAACATTTGGTCCCCTTTCAAAAAGGGAAAAGCCTCCTATAGGAAGCATAGATAGTCCTATAGGAAACTCTATCAAAACTATAGGAAGCACAAAAAGAGGAGCAGGAAGGACAATAGGGACAAAGGAAAGGAAAGGAAGAAGCAACACAAGCACAAGGGAAGACATATACTCCAAAGACAGTAAAGGGAGAATCTCGAGAGCTACAGGAAACTAACCCACTACCCAATCTCAGCTCCTATTATAGGTTCATTGAGGGAGGCAGAGTAATACCACAAAATTTTCCATCCCTCTATTCTTTGAGCTTGAGAGGGAGAGATAAAGGGCACATTTTTGGATGCAAATTACTAAATCCAAAAGTTTAGAGGATGTGGGACATATGGAAGAGAAGCTGCTAGAGATGGGTAAAGAGTTGAGTGAGATAAGAGACAGGGAAAGAGTGATGAAATCTCAACTAGAGGCTGAGAACACATGGTTGAGGAGGCAAGTACAAGAAAAAGAGAGCCAATTGGCCACTATGGCAAGTCTCTCTATGGAGGCACTCTAGTCCAGGATGCCAACAATATCATATGCTTTGTACCTAAAAGGATAATAGCTGTATTTTCAGATAAAAACCATAACACAACGAGGGACTATGCCTTTCCAAGACTATAGGTAGTTCATTGAGCTCTGTGAGCAAAGCACCCTAGAGGACACGGGCAAGATATCTGAATTCTACTTACATAACTTGGCCTTAACAAACTTGAATGTGCGGGACCCCAATCCAAAGCCGGGGGAATTACAAATGATGGCCTTTGCATCATGGATGAGTCATGAGGAGGTTAGGGCTAAGGAAGTAAAAAGAGTGTTGGAAAGATAAGAAACATATCCCCTTTACATCAGAGTAGAACAAATCAATTCCATGGCTATCATTAGCACCCACAATGTCATCGCCAATGATCCCCAGCTTGCACCAAGATACCTAGCTACACAAGAGAAATCGGTCACTCATTTTGAGGACACTTTGAGATTGATAGGGGATGAAAGCCATCAAGAATGATAAATGAGATGGGGCACCTTACCATATAACTTAAAGGTCAGGGAGTATCATTCCCCTGAAAGAATGAGGGATATACTAGAGAGGACTCCAATGTATAAGAAGGCACCACAGAGACTCAAAATCAACTGGATGGGCTTGAAAGTTAGTCCACTATTTATCTTGGGTATGTTAGAAGAAAGAAATGAAGAAGAAGAAAGAAAGTAGTGGGAGGAAATAAAGAAGCATGCAAGATTTTATCCACAAGAGGAGGACATAGCAACATAATCTTGGAATGTTAGAGAAGCCACCAAAGCAATAAAAGACATGGACATAGATTGAGTTTCTGAGAGGATGTGAAACACTTTCAGTAGGGGGTGATGATGAGGCTAATCAATGGATAAATTATATGGACCTTAATTCCACTCTCCAACCTATTATAATAAACTTTTATCACATTTATTTACATGTTTTGTTATATTTTTCTTAGTGAGAAGGGTAAAGATGAGATGTCATGTCTTGTGGTCTAATGTGAATTATTTGCAGGTTTTGGAGCAATTTTGGCTAATTAAAGTTTAGGAACTTAAAGTAGATAATCAAGAGAGATTTGAGGCTATTGGATATCCCTCCTGAACTCCTAACTCACTCAAAGATTCCTCCACCAGATCTCATCAGCTTAGAGTTACAAGAAACCAAGCCATTGAGGTCATTGACAGCCAAGCCAATGATAGTTGAAGACCAGTTGATCTCGATTTGGGATCCAAGCCTCCCTATATTTACGGAAGATGTTGATAGCTTCAGTTGTATAAATAAGAAGGCCTAGAGCCTCATTAGGATTCGACTTTTTTTGTTGTAGCCAAGAGGAATTTTCGAGCTAAGACATCGTGATTGATAACTCTTATGTACTTTTGATATTTTAATGAAAATGAGAAGCATTACCTTGGTCCAACACTGAGTTGACTGAGAGGGTTGAAGCTCTTGGGTTAGGGCCCAACCCTAGCAGCAAAGGTTCCTATTTTTGTACATGTATGCTTAGATTACATTCATAGTTAGCTGCTGAAGTGATTTTGGTTTTGTTAATATGAAAGTATTTGGATGATTAATTAGTTTGCTTCCATTTGTGGATAGATAGATCAGTGGTATCATAGTGACAGTAAACACTTCAGAAAATCTTGTGATAGTGGCTTTCACCTCATCTCCCTTATGGGATCATGATTTGAGGGTTCCATTCACACAACCCAAAAACAAATTTCTTGTTTGATTACTGCATAATCTAGGGTTTCTTGTTGAATAGATCACTGTCTTTGAATTTCTTAGAAGTATTTTCAATTGTCATTTTGATCTCTTGAGTTTGTTATGGTTTAAAAGCACTTCCATTCATAAACTTAGCCATTAGCTATTAATAACTCTATTTTCCTCCATTCAACTCATCTTTTCCATGTATAGATGAATTTGTGCATAAATGAAGAAAATAGTGTATGTTGTTGCAGGAGCTTCTAATTTGTAGGGAGACCTCATCTCATTTGCCTCATCCAAGTCCTATCCACCTATGCTGCCAAGGTCCACCAAACCCTAAATCTAAATTCTTGTTTTGTAAGCAAAGTGGTCATTTCCATTGAGCAAATCCAACCATCTTGAAGCATTTGACTGAGCCTTAGATAATGTGTACATCCTCCATGCCTTATTTCCCCATCAAAAAACTTTCCAACACTTCATTCTACTTTTCCTACCATCTTCTAAGCTTTCGACCTATTTCCTGTAGTAAAACAGGCATCCTGTTTTAGAACTAGGACATCCTGTAGTACTATAGGAAACCCTCTAGCAGCCTGTTTTAAGCCCGAATTGAGCAGAAACAATCATCTAAGCTTAGGTTAGGCCTCCACTTGGCTTCCATACCCTTGAAACTAGTCCATACCTTTTAGCATTTGCATTCATAAAACTAAACATCAAAAAATGCCTTTTCTACAATTTCCAAATTAGCACATGCATGCAATAATCATAATAATTCTTAGATCAGATTCCATGCTCAGTTTGTCTAGATCATTAAATGTTATAAAAAAGGTTAAGCTAGGTTGCTTTTTCAAGCAAAAATAGGTAGATGTTTAGCAAGATGGTTTCATGTCACTTTATAACACCTTCCAATTCAGTCTTTCATTTCCTAGAGTAGGCAACATTCCCTTTTTGCATTAAGGATAATTTTCCTTTTTTCATTTGGTAGCTAGGATCCTTCTAGTCAATAGAAGAATGGTTTGAAAAACCCTGGTGGTCTATTGCCCTAGTTGAAAAGTGACAAGAGTAGACCATTGCATCTACTGTGTATACATCACTATCACCTCCAAGTTTGTAGGAACCCCAGGTTGATGAAGTAAAGTTGGTAGCCCCAGGAGTTGCAACATTCTTGCTGCAATGATGGTGCTCATCAATGGGCTTTGGCATGTGATAATGTCTCCAAGCTCCAAAAGAGGTTAGCTAAGTACTTTATTAGGTGGTTTCATCACTTAGAGGGGATAATATCTCCAAGGTACATCCCTCTAATGGGGGTGGAAAGTGACAAATAAGTGAGATGGAATAGGGAATGAGAGGGGAAGTCATGGGTCACATAATGGGGCATAAGGGTATCTAGATAAGGGAAAGGCCTCACCTGGGTATGTAATGCATAGGAGGGAGCAGTAATGGTACATGAGGTGACCTGACGTTGGTTTTTCTACCCTTCTTTATATGTCTTTTGCATTTTATGAATTTTCTTTAGTTAACTGCTCGAGGCTCAAAGGACAAGATCATGATGTGTAAGATATAGATGTGGTTAGCCCCTTTAAGGTAGGGTGGTTCATTTCCATTCAGGGGTTGGGACAATCATCAGTTCCTAAATGATAAAGGAGGCTCATCTAAGGCGTATGTAACCGGGGTGATGGCCATGGATGGGGATAGAGATCATGCATTGGATTTTGCCCACGTGCTGATTATTTTGTCCCGATCATATTTTGAATTTTGTGGTACAATTTCCTGTTAAATGTGGCCAATTATGAATTTTCTTTTTCTTTAGCTTATTCAACCTCCATAGTATCATTCTAGGCCTGACCCAAGGTGGGGGCAAGGGGATAGGGAAGTTGGCCCTATGTGGACCCAAAATGGAAATATGGACTCAGGTGGGAGAAACAATGAATGGGGGTATAATGAGTGGGAAGGGCGTAATATGTGCAGGTAAAGAAGTGGGAACACACACCCAAAGTCGGGGTTTCCCAAGTATTACCACCTTAGAACCAAATGGTCTGTAAAGGAGATCCCATGGGAGTAAGATCCAAGGGTAACAACCAAAAGAGATCAAGGGGACAAGAGCACACACTAAGACCACTCTTTCTGCCAAATCTCCCCATCAATCCATACGTAGAAGTATCCATTATAAGTAAACCCAATACTCAATTATCAACAAACAAGACATACATTTGGATTCAGGAAGCCTACCTTCAAACATACGATCAATACAGGTGGGTGAGGGACCACATGGCTAGAGGAGGTGGTAGAGAAAAGGCATAATGAGCTAGTAGGAGGCATCAAGGGGCTACTAGTTGGTGGCTGAGGCTCATCATGGAGAAAAAAATTCTCGTGGGGATATCACCCACAAAGTAATGGGTAACATTTGGCTCCAACTAGGATGCGATCTCTCGAAGAAGTGGACATGGCTGCTCAAACAGGAGTTCACAAGAACTCCAACAATCTCTTGGTCAACGTAGACTTGTTATTTGCATATGTCAAAGATCAAAGCCATGGGGCAACATATTTTTCACGGTGTCTGGTGATGACCCATGATTAATCTTAGCTCATAAATGAATATAATATGCAATTTTATTTATTTATTTATATGCAATCTAATCTATCATGAGAAACATCATATGCGGTTAGTTCTAATGAAAAAATCATCATGCAATGCATCCTACCATACATGCATATAGTAATGTTAATACTAAGTGTAATCATAAAGCAAGTGAAACCTACATATCATCACATTAATATACATATTCCTTCTAGTATGATTACTCATGTAACAACCACCAAATCGAATGTGGACATAGCCACATGGCAGATGAGGTGAGTGGGAGGCGGGAAAAACTGATCTCCATTCGAGGTAGAGGGAGGTCCTTGGGGAAAGAAAAATGGCCATTCTAGGGGTCCAATGCTCCCCTTCTAGGTACAAAATGGATGAATGCATGGTTACTCTCAAGAAATCCTCATCACAATCACTACTTGTAATATCATGCTTTGAGGATGTCACATGGTTGTGATGAGAGGGGAATGAAGGGTGAGAGAAAGAAAGAATGCAACAAATAGATATCTCAATGTGATGGTCACAAAGGGGAGGGAATGTCGCAAAGTGATCATAATCTTGAGGATGGGCCAAAGAGGATAAATTATATTAAATGAAGGTTTCCTCCTTGACACCATATTTAGAAAAGGGAAGAGGGGCATGGTCACTCGAGGTGATACCAAAAGGGATGAGAGGCTTACTTGAGGAAGACTCAATGTGATGAACAAGAGGGAAATGAAAAGGGGAGGGTGAAGTGTCATATTCAACAAGTTTTCCTTGCCCACAATCTAAAGGCTCAAGTGATTCAAATACATAATCATAAGGTGGGTAGGTAAGAGCCTCGTTTCTTTCCTCATTATAAGTATCAAATATTGGGCTTTCATCAAAAGGATAGTCAATCACTTCCATCAAAGACTGTCCTTCTTTATAATAATTCTCCTTCCCAAGGGTATCAATGGGTATGTCATCACAAATAGAACCTGAGGGGAAAGGAAGACCAATCTTATCCTCATCTTCCCTGTTAGTATCATAAATTGGGGCACTATCAAATTGGGGTCTCACAATATCCCACTTCTTCTTTTTAATGAGGACATAATCTCCAATGTCACTGTCCAAGGAGCTTACGGGATCAACTTCCTCAAGGTGTCCAAAATGAGATTCATCAAGAGTGATATCCTTGAGAAAGTTAAGGTCAGCCTTGACCTTAATTATACATTGTAGAAAGGGACCAACATATACACTACACATACCGCGGATCCCCAATAAAATGCTACAGCACAAGGAACAAGCGCAGACATGAGGAAATCAATGATATCAATGGTAAGAAACATGACTACATCAGTCACACGAAAAAGGCCACATCCAAGGATAAATACGATACGACCTCTACCAAAGGCGTAGCTAATAATTCGGTGAGTAATTGGACAACCACAAAAATTGATGATAGAATCGAAAGCGATATAGAAAATGAAATGATAACAATAACTAAAAAAGTTAACAATCACATCGTGAATCTCTCTAGCACCGATATTGACCAAGTCATGGTAGGTCTCCTTGAAAGAGGCCTGAATTTCGTGATTTCCCCTAGTAACATACCCAAGGAAGACATTTTATTGAATATGGGATAAAGGATTTACCATACAACATTAAAGAATTTTTTAAACAGGATTGTTCCATTATCCTAAGGAAAGCCAAACCTCCTAGAAGCAACATTTCCAAACAAGAAAATCTTGCTCTAAAAACCCTAAATCAAAACCCTAATATTGTGGTATTAAAAGTTGATAAAGGTGGTGCGATAGTTATTATGAACACAAAGGATTACAATGAGAAGATGCTAGACCATCTTACTAATAGTGGCTGTTACATCAAATTAAATAAGAATCCCATAAAAAATATCTCCAAGATCGTTAGTAACTTGATAAAATCAAGTAAAGAGCATAACATTAAAAATCTTATTGAAACCAATCCCTACACCCCTAGAATCTATGGAGCCCCTAAAATTCACAAAGAAGACATTCCTATAAGGCCCATTGTCAATACCATAGGAGGACCCACTTACCATCTCGTGAAATACCTGGCCAAAAAACTTAAGCCCATGGTGGGGAACACTAGTTCCTTTGTCAAAGATTCTAATCACTTCATCAATGAGATCAAGCAGATAAAACTAGACCATCACGACATTTTGGTGAGTTTTGATGTAAAATCTCTCTACACCAATATACCCATAGATGAAGCCATGGAAGTCGTCCATAAAGTCATTGATCCTAACATAGCTAAGTTAGTAGAAGTATGTCTAAAATCAACCTTTTTTCAGTTTCAAAGATGATATTTATGAACAAACATGCAGCGTGGCTATGGGATCCCCTTTGTCTCCCATCATTGCCAATCTGTTCATGGAGCATTTTGAAGCTAAAGCCATTGAGTCTTCCCCTTTGAAACCTAAACTGTGGAAAATTTTTTCGATGACACTTATGTCATTTGGCCTCATGGAAAAGAAAAATTGGGCATTTTCCTAGAACACCTCAACAATCAATCCAATTCCATAAAGTTTACAATGGAAGTGGAAGAGAATGGAACTCTTCCCTTTCTTGACATCCTAATCAAGAAAAACAAGGATGGCTCCATATCTCACCAGGTCTATCGTAAGAAAACCCACACAGAACATTACCTTCATGCCAACTCTCACCATCATCCTGCTCAGAAACTGGGGGTTCTCAACACTCTAGCTACCAGGGCGGTGCACATATCAGATCATGATCATTTTAATCAAGAGAAAAACCACCTCTTGGATGTTTTTGAAAAGAATGGATACAAAAGACACCAAGGAATCAAAGCTTTCAAGAAGGCGGAGAATCCTAGAAACAAACAACCACTGGATGATTGTGCTAGTAAGGTTCACCTTCCCTACATATTGGGTACCATTGATAATATTTCTTACATTTTAAAGAAAAACAATATAAAAACTACCTTCAAACCCATGAAGACCATTAGCAGATGTCTGAAATCAGTAAAAGACCCTATTGATCATAAATACCACAAAGGCGTTTATTTGGTACCTTGTTCATGTGGCAAAGCATACATTGGTGAAACAGGTCGATCTATATCAACCAAGATTCAAGAGCATGCCGCTGACATTAAACATAACCGATCCAAAACCTCAGCCCTCGCCGAGCACTCTAGTAAAACCAATCATCACATATGTATAGAAAACTCTTCTGTTGTGGCCAAAATTGATCACTATCACCATAGGAAATTTAGAGAAGCTATTGAAATAGGTAAACACCCAAATAACCTTAACCGCGATGAGGGATGGAAAATTAGTGATAATTGGATTCCAACTCTAATGACGGATTCCACCTTCTCCTAGCTACCCTATTCTCCTGATTTGGCTTCCCTGGTCTATCTTATAATATACAAATAATAATGAACATTAATAATTTCAAAGTTGAGAACAATAATCAAGAAGGAACTAATTTAATCTTTAAATTCATCTTTCAACTAAAACTCCATAAATTAATAATTAACAATTAATAAGTTTACAAACACAAAGACTTAGAAACAACATTAACATAATATTTAATATTTATTAATAAGAATATTATATGTTTTTCATAAATTCTAAAATAATTAAGATTAATAATTTGATTGAAAACAATAAGTTAAAGATGAATTATTTTTATTTCAACTTTATTTTTAAACTAAAAACTCCATAAATTATTAATTAAGAATTAAGAATTAACAAAGATATAATAACTTACAAACACTTGGGAACATCACTAACATAATACTTAATGATTATATATAAGAAAATTATACTTTCATGCCAATATAATTAACATTAATAATTTGATTCAATTTAAAATTAATGGAAAATCAATTAATAATGCATAATAAATTTAGGTAATAGGCATTAATTAATATTAAATTTCTTTCTTTGAAATCAACAAAAGTAAAATAATAATTAATTAGTTATACTTTAGATCAAGCATTATTATGGTTCATATATATATATATATATATATATATATATATAAACCAATAAACCATTAACTAATTAATAATCTGAATCATATCATTAATTAACTTGTTGGCTCCTTTCACTCAACCCTCTCCTCTATTTATTGATCCCTTGATGTTCTGACTTACTCACTCATCTGATCCTGATGATGAACCACAATGGTTGGTTCGAAATGTCGATTCCAAGAAAACATGAATGCGATAGCTCTGTAAAATATCACCATAAAACTTCATTCTCCTCAACATGTTCTCTCAAGATCATTCTGTCTGTCGTACAACCCCAACGAGGACTCATCTTCCTGCTCATCACCGAGATCCTCAAGGTCATCCTCATCTTGGCTAGATGACAAGCATGACCTCTCTTATTCTCTCTTATCTTGAAGAACAATGGCTAATGTATTTGTTACATGATTATGGTAGTATGCTTCTAGGAGGAGATCATTAGTAGGGTTCTCTTTATATTCACATTTCATCTTATGAAGCTTCACTTCTTCATCATATAAGTAGGAGAAAACTTCATTAGAATTATATTCACTTACTACCTCCCTGCATGACCTACTATAGTCATCTATTCTTTCTTGCATGATTTGGAGGCTTGCGGGATTTAACTCTTCGTCATCCTTAGAGGAGGTATTCCCATTGTTATTGATGAGGTTATCTAGAATATTCGTAGCACAGGTTATGTGAGAAAGGTCACAAAGACAACTAGGGTCATCTTCATAAGTGTGCCTTATTATGTCAAGTTTTACTTCTTGCAACCTATAAAACTTGAGCATGAATTCCATATCTAAGCTCTCCAACATATCTTGAAAGGATTCTGCATATTCCACCACTTTCCTTTGCAGTTCCTGAATCTCTTGGTTATTGAGTTTTTTAAATATAGGATCAAGAGGAATCTCCATCCTCTATGATTTTGCATATTAAGATTATAATGCAGTTTCCAGGGTCAATTGAGGTGCCTTAATAGATGCTTGCTGCACCCTATAAGCATTAACTTCAAAGCTTAATGAAGAACCAGGGTTTTGTTCTTATAGTGGAGTCACCAATAATGATATGTCAATATGTCATATGGGAACAAAATATATGTCTCGTCCCTGACAATGATGCCAGAAATGTTACCAGTAAAACCAACATGGGACCTAAAGGGGGTTCCTAAGAGGGAAAATGTGAGGTTAAGGGCAACGGTGGAGGCTTAGCCCACTATCACCACATCTAAGTCTCGTTTCTCTTTATGGGCTTTCACCGATGGGAGGAGTACTAGTGGTGTAGGGATCACTTTGTAAAGTAGATGTCAATGGATAGGTGATAAATGACCTTGAAAACCCTATCCCGAGGATGGAGTGAAGAATGGAACTTGCTTGCTCTTTAAGCAACGTACTTGGAACCAGACGTAAGGGGTGAGGATTAGAGGGTTGAGGGAGAAAGGATAGGATTATAAACTAGGTTCTCAATCCCTATAATCCTTAGGAGACTTGGATTCCCAAATGGTCCTTGACAAATAATCTTTATTGAGAAGTGGGACCACACGGGGCCAAGTGGTCCTGGAAGAGATGAGGGGAAAGGACCAAACAAGAATATTTACTCCAAAAGGTTGAATTGATCCTATTGAGGCCTAGCCTTAAGGATGCCTAGGTAAAAATTGATCTTGGAGCTAGGGCTTGGGATTCCTAGAGATTCCACCGTTAGAATTACCTCAAATTTGGAGGAGAGGGAGGAGACCCACCAACACAATAGCCTATAGGAGATTAAAGTTTTTCCTTGGGTCAATTCCCGAGATATTGATGCCCTAGGTGACCTAATGGGACTAGAGTTGGGGAAAAAAGGGGAAAATGGTAAAAATAGGGTTAAAATGATCACCTGTTTAAGGGACTAGTGCCTAATTCACTTGGGGATATGGAGTCAAGGATGGTGATGTGTAAGAACTTGGTTTCTTGATCAATAAGGCCCAAAAAGTCAACTTCATCCAATGTTGAGAAAAAGAAAATAAAAGTGACCTTCAAGCATTTATACTTCAAAGAAAAAGATGAAAGCTTATCGAGACAAATAATCTCTAGGACATTTCATCCAGATAACATTGGCCCGTATATTCAATTAGCTAAACACATGCTTAATTCCATATTTAGATTATGCAACGACTAGCCCTAATTTTAGCAGTATGCAACGACAAGAATAATAACATCAAAATTCCCTTACAATGTTATAGAGTATATCCAACCAACATTTCATTCACAAGACAAAGCTCCAAGACAAGATAAATAGATCAAATCCATATGTCAAAATTCATCCATCTCCAAAAAATATCCTCCAAGGAAAAAATGTGAAGTTCTCTATGATTAGAGAGATCCCAAGTCAAGTGATGATACAAATGAATGTATCTAACATCAATATATAGCCTCCTAAGGAGTTTGACTTAGCCTATGGGCCTACATTAGCCCCTAATGATAAAATAGAGTGCAAATAAAGCCCTATTGATGACAGGCCCATCAAACTAGCTCACAAGTGTAAAAATAAGCCTCACAAGGGGCCAAATAATAATAGGTGCATGTCGTAGGGCCCTCCAAAGGCTCAATAATATCTTGAAGTTCCATATCCGTGGAATATGATAGACAAGGGAGTGGCCCCTTGTTCTCCAAGTAGTAGACCTGTGGTGGCCCCAGTGGGTATGAGGGAACATAGATGACCCCATGGGTCTCCTCTGCAAGGGTCCAAGTGGTGGAAAGAATGTTTCCATGAAATTGTACACCTACCAAGAGTGTGGGGCTCTTGTGGGGCTTGCTTTACAAGGCATATCACCATCATCCCAAACATGGATAGCTAGTAGTCTCTGAACATCCATGAAGATTTGTGGAGTGCGTCTACTGCTATGGAGGCCAATGGCTCTCTAAGCACACCCTACATGTGCCAATGTAGACCTTTGGGGTAGGATCACATATAGGGAGACCAAACCAAGATGGAAATCACCTGCAATCCTACATAAGATCCAATGTATCCCCTAGGCTTCCACTACAACCAATCATTAAAATAATTAGTTAGGTGATCATTAAAGTATCCAAGCTCCAAAGGGGGTTAGCCAAGTACCTTATTAGGTGGTTTTAGCCCTTACAGGGGATAGTATGTTTAAGGTGCATCCCTCTAATGGGAATGGCAAGTGAAAAAATATTGAGATGGAAAAGGGAATGAGAGGGGTAGTCTCGGGCCACATAGTGGGGCATAAGGGTAGCTAGATAAGGGGAATCCGTCACCTGGGTATGTAATGTATAGGAGGGAGAATACGTGGTATATGAGGTGCCTTGTCCTTGGTTTTTCCACCCTTTTTCATATGTCTTTTTCCTTTTATCAATTTCTTTAATTAACTACTCGGGTTTCAAAGGACAAGAGCATGATGTGTAAGATATAGCCGTGGTTACCCCCTTTAAGGTAGGGAATTTCATTGCCTTCGAGGGGTTGGGACAATGATGGGTCCTTGAATGATAAAGGAAGATCATCTAGGGCCTATGGAACCACGGTGATGGCCATCGATGGGGGCAGAGCTCATGCATTGGATTTTTCTCATGTGCTAATTATTTTGTCCCGGCCATATTTTGCATTTTGTGGTACAATTTCTTTTTAAATGTGGCCATTTCTGCTTTTTCTTTTTCTTTAGTTGCTTCAACCTTTGGGGAATCATTCTAGGCTTGACCCAAGGTGAGGGCAAGCAGATAGGGAAGCTAGACCTATGTGGACCTATTACCACTCAAACTAGTAGGGGACCGAAATGGGGTTCCTAAGAGGGCAACTACTAGGTCAAGGGCAATGATGGAGGCTTAGCCCATTGTGACCACATCTGAGTCTCCTTTCTCTTTACAGAATTTCACCATTGGGAAGAGTCCCAATAGTGTAGGGATTACTTTGTAAAGTATATATCAATGGATAGGTGAGGAGTGACCTTAAAAACCCTTTCCCAAGGATGGAGTAAGGAGTGGAACTTGCTTGCTTTTTAAGCAAGGGACTTGGTCCACCAAGGGTAAGGGGTGAGGATTGGAGGGTTGAGGGACAAAGAATAAGATTATAAAGGAGTTTCTAAATCCCTATAATCCTTGTAAATTTGGAATCCCAAATGGTCTTTGAAAAATAGTCTTTGTTGAGAAGTGGGACCACACAGGGCCAAGTGGACCCAACCCAGGTTTAGGGATGGAATGTAGCAGCCAATGATGTTCCTATCCTAGACAAGGTGAGGGGAAAGGACCAACCAAGGATATTTACTTCAAGAAGGTGAATTGATCCTATTAGTGTCTAGCCTTGGGCATGCTAAGGAAAAATTTGGTCTTAGAGCTAGGGCTTGGGATTCCCGGAGATTCCATTGTCAGAATGGCCTCAAATTTAGAGGAGAGGGAGGGGACCCACTGGCACAGTATGCTAGAGGAGATCAATATTTTTCCTTGGGCCAATTGTCGGGAAATTGATGCCATAAGTGACCCAATGGGGCTAGACTTGGGGAAAAGGGAGAAAATGGTGAAAATAAGGTTAATATGATCACCCCTTTTATGGAACTAGTGGATAATTCACTTGGGGATATGGAGTCAAGGATGGTAATGAGTAAGGAATAGGATTCTTGATCAAGGAGGCCCAGAAAGTCAACTTCATCCGATGTAGATAATAAGAAAAGAAAAGTGGCCTTCAAGCATTTATAATTTAAAGAAAATGATGCAAGCTTCTTGAGATAAATAATCTATAGGATATTTCATTCATATAACATTGGCCCATATATTTAATAACTAAAACGTTGCTCAATACCACATTACAATAATGCAACAACTAGCCCTAATTTTAGCAATATGCAACGATAAGAATAACAATGATAAAAAGCACTTACAATGTTATAGAGAATATCCAACCAGAAATTTGTTTTCATAATAAATCTCCAAGATAAGAGAAATAGCCCAAATCCATACATCAAAATTCATCCATCTCCAAACAATATCCTCCAAGGAAAAAGTGAGAAAATTCTCTAAGACTAGAGGATCCCAAGTTAAGTGATGATGCAAATGAATGTATTTAACATAAATATATAACCTCCTAAGGAGTTCAAATTAGCCTATGCGTCCCTAGAGATAAAATAATGTGAAAATAATAAACCCTATTGGTGACAAGCCCACCAAACTAGCTCATATTGTAAAAACAAGCCTCACAAGAGGCCAAATAATGATGTATGCCTGTCGTAGGGCCCTCAAAAGACTCAATATCATCTTGTAGTGCCATATTGAGATATACATTTCTCGGAACATGATGGAAAAGGGGGTGGTCCCTTGTTCTCCAAGTAGTAGACCTGTGGTTCTCTCAGTGGGTCTGAGGGAACATCAATGACCCCATCGATTTCCATATGAATTAGAGATGCTTCTAGATCCTCTGGAATGGTCCAAGTGGCGGAATGAATTCTACCATGACATCGTACAAGTGTTGGGGCATCTTCCAAGAGTGTGGGGCTCCTCTGGGGCCTGCTAGGCATATTGTATCAATCATGTCACCATCGTCCAAAAGTGGATCGCTAGTAGTCTCTGAACATCCATAAAGATCTGACAAGTGCTGTCTGCTATTGTGGAGGCCCATGACTCTCTATGCACACCCTACATGTGTGATGCAGGCAAGTTCCCTCTGTGGATAGAGGCAACCCTTCTAGCCATAGAGTGGGTCTAGTCACAACAAAAACAATATCAAAGCAAATTCCCTTAGATAGTTAATGTCATGAAGGCCTACCTTCAAATCCTCGTTTGATGAAGTTCTCATTGTGTTGCTCTAGCTCTCGTTCTAATCACTTTTGTACCTAAAACAACATACAGAGAACAACAATGAACATAATAGAATATGAAAAAAATGATCTACTTAAAGGGTCAAGGAACTTCAAGCTATCAATATGTAATTTTACATAAGATATAGGAATTAAATCGTTGATTTGTATTAATATGAACTGAAGTAAAACTTACAACCATGCCTTGATGTTGTAGGTCTCCTTGAAGTGTCCTGTCAGCATGTCTCTGAAAGCATTTACTCATGAAGTGTATCCCAAGAGGATGAATAACTCTCTCTCCTACCCAAAAGGAAAAATTATGATGCTAGAACACTCATACAATCAAGCCAAATCCACACAAAACCATCCCAGGCTAAGTTACATAAGAGGCTACTTCCAAACTCTACTCTCTCTAACTTCAACTTCCACTTGCCATTGCTACTACTTGAACTATTTGCACTAGCAGATCTCAGCAATGAAGGAGATATTTATAAGAGGAGGAGCCTCCATAAGAGATGGGATAAAGAGCTTATCCCTTTGGGAAGTTTCACAAAAGGTGGAACAACCATCCCAAGGGAGAGAGTCGAGCTCATCTGATCCAACAACCAACCCTAGGACCGCTCATTGACAATTTGTTAAAACAAACTCACCAAAAGTAGCTCGTCACGAGTGAAACACAGAGATAGAGCAACGACGTCGCTAGGCTTAGTTCAAACTTGGCCATTTGTGCGGGTGGAAAATCTGATGACTTGCGACGACCCAAAAACATAGTTTAAAAAGGGTCTGCTCCAGGAGTAATGAACTGAGGTATTCTTCCTGATCTAACAAGGAAGACACTGCCACATATTTTGCATCATGACACAAAGAAAATTTCAATGACGTAGACCGTCAGTGTCCGAGATTAGGCAATGTGGGGTCGGTGACAAAATACTGTGTAACATATGCCCCCTAAAGCATGAAGGCTGAGAGAGTGGGAGGGGTGAAATGTTTTACAAATCCATAATTGAAAAAAAAGACCATCGTGGAGAAGCTTTAAATGCAAGTACAACTGATATCTCTGATACATGAGTAAATAGTGAAAGGAAATATTTGTGCGTAAGGCATGAGTGCAACCATCCAGAAGATAAACATAAACGATCTATGGTATGGACACAACCATCCAATCAGAAGGACCATATAAAAGACTCAGGTATGGTCGCAACCATCCAATCAAGAGAGTCGTGTATACAATGATGAACCAATCAACACAACCTGGACTTATGTAAACTGAGCCCAGGGTCTTGAATCCCAACCTTTTCAAGGTACAAATTATAATATGCGAATAGATGTGCTGAAGTCGAGCATACTAGAAAATCACTTGATTATCGGTCAATGATGTAAACTGTTAATAAGTGTGAGAGAGACCACCAGTAATGTCAATCTTTATAATCTACAAAGTGTGAAGAATGATCTGAAGTCGAACACCCATTAAATCACCCGATCGAAGGCCAATAATGAAATCCTGTTGTTGAATGTGAAGAAATTGCCATTAATGCATGCAAGCTCCAAGGTACCAGAAAGGAGTCTCTAGATCAACTTCTCGGATAATGAGATGAAGTTGACAGGAAGTGATCGATCAAAGGAGGGCCATAATGTTTCCCATATCATCGACGTGAGACAAAGGAACAAGATGAATGTAGATGAGACAAAGAATATGAGGAAGGTGTGTAAGGAAACAAACTGCAGAAGGATTAAGCTCTTGAACATATCAACGGCATAACTCTGTATTTTGGCAACATTTTGGTACCAAGGGATCAAAGGTCATGATGATGCAGCAAGGATTAGATGGAATGAGGCAAAATGGATAGCCCAAAACCCCAAAGGCCAACGATAAATTGAGGATATATCAACCTGAAACGAAGCAGAAAGAGTGTTGATGTTCAAGAGCGACAAGCTACTGTAATAATTAATACAACCAACGGAATACTTCCAACTTTTCCCCCACCATTTCTAGCGAGTACCCCAATTATTTTTGAAACACAAGCTTGAAGGGGATAGCATATGCTTGTAATATAAGTTCATCCTTCAGACAAATCCAACCTAGAAAGTTTAACAAGCCCTACGAAGGAGAAACTCGTGTTCGTCATGGTGATGAATCCAATGTCGTTTAATAGTTTAACGAGTCCAAAAAAGGTGTAACTCAGTATATTTTTCATGTGTATAGAGTTTGAAAAAGACACATAAAAGAAAACTCCACATGGTCCCTTTTCATACGTTGTGTCGCTCAAGCCCAAAAAGGTAGAAAACAACACTTGAGAGAACTGCTTGACCATTTCAGCCAAGGAGTACCTTTCTCATAAATAGTGCCTCCCAGCCCGAAAAAGGTAGAAAACAATACTGGGCACATGACGTTTCACATCCGTTAATGAGTTTTAAACGACAAGGGTTTGACCATCTTTTCGCTTTTAAAGGGTCAGAAAAGAGATGAAAGCAGACCCCCATTTTTATTCTCTTTAACGAGTCAAAAAGGGAAAAAATACTCGGCGATATTTTCATCTTTTATGAGTCAGAAAAGAGCTTAAAAGGTGACTCATCCTGGAGGAATGAGTGGTATAAAGGGTAGCAACTAGTTCTGGTAATGGTGGAACTGCTCAAAACATGTAATGGTCAAGAGGTTGGCTAATAAAACCACTCATCGTTGTGGTCCCTCAGGAAAGGAAAAACAACCAAGTGAAAGCATATGATCGGCCAAAGAGATGGTGGCGATGGAATTGCTGATACGTGTTGTCGGAGCAGTGGTGTGATACAGAGAGCATCAGGCAGATTACACTCCTAGGTTTATTTTCTACAATTTTGAGAGACATATTGTCTCATGATGTAATCTAAACACATTTTTTTGGGCACCACGATGTGCAACACATGATATATATACATACCTATATTTTGTTGTATCAACTTATTATGCCTCAATGGTTACTTTTACAAATTTCGCAAATCTCGATCTAACACATGATTTGCCAATGTATCTGTTAATGTATTTAGTCTTCTAGGAATATGTTTATATGTAATATAATCAAAATTCATTTCCATAAATATAACCTTAAAATATGAGGGTGACTGACGGAATAACACCCGTTGAGGTGAAGAACAACAAGCTACGAATCTAGATTTACGATCAAGGCGCAAATATGGAGGGCAACAACTTCAATCAATAGCTCAATAACTGCACTATATTCAACAACATTGTTCATAGTACATCCTAGACAAACACCTTGAAGATCTACCAACTCACCGTGAGGATCATGGATAAACCATGTCGCGGAGGAAAGATTCTGAGTACTGCGACAGGCACCATCAGTGAAACCAACATAAGGTGTGATAGACATCTGCATAGGAAGCAAAAGGACACAATAAGCGAAAACGCTTACACACCAAGCCAAAAATGTACAAAAATGAAAACACACTTATGTACACAAAAATGCACGAAAGGCTAATGCATAATACTCCTTGAGATAAAGCCTGTTTCGGAGCTTATCTAAAGGATTTCCTTCATAATCAATCAGCTCATAGGCACCTCCCCATTCTTATTATCTTTAATGAATCAAAAAGGGAAAAAATACTCGGTGATCTCTTCATCTTTTACGAGTCAAAAAAGAGCTTAAAGGTGACTCGTCTTGGAGGAACGAGTGGTATAAAGGGTAGTAACTGGCTTCGGTAATGGTGGAACTACTCAAAACATGTAATGGTCAAGAGGTTAGCTAATAAAACCACTCATCGCCGCGGTCCCTTAGGAAAGGAAAAACAACCAAGTGAAAGGATATGATTGGCCAAAGAGATGGTGGCAATGGAATGAAACAACCAAGGCTCATCTAGAAGAAATTAGCTAATAAAAATGGCGATCACGAGGGTTAAAATTGGGTATGGGTTCATTTTTACACAAGCTTGAACCATGGAGAACTCTTCTTGGATTCGGTTTCATGTTTACAAAAGCTTGAAATGAAAAACTATTCTTGCTATAAATTTGCATGCCCCCATCATACCCCATCATAATGACTCAAACGAGGTACATTCCCCCCAAGCTTCATGTCATTCAACTAGGTGAATGGAATGAAGGTTCACTTGCAAGATCTCGGAAAGACTCGACTGGGATTTTACGAGATCTTAATCAAAGACTCGATTTGAAAAGGGAGTTGCTTCATTTTTTAATGAGGTTGACACAGTAAAATAACTATCCTCAAGACCCTTGTTTCATTTTTTAACGAGCTTGACACAAGAAAAAGAACTATCCTCATGACTCCTTGTTTCATTTTTTAACGAGCTTGACACAAGACAAGGAACTATGCTCTGACCCTTGTTTCATTTTTTAACGAGGTTGACACAAGACCAGGAACTCTCCCCATACAAATGTTCATGGACCATATGAGAACATGGCTCCCAAGAGGTCTTCACTAGACAGAAGGACCACGCTCCAGGAAGAATACATTGCATTTGGTACCAAAGAAAGATCGGGTTCCAATGCCCCTAGTACATAATGTACTATATCATCTGTGTGATCATCAACAGATGTGGAGATGGAATGGGTAGCCACATAATTTACCTGTGGCAGGGAAGGTATTTCTTGCAAACAAGAGTCGACAGGGGATGATGGTTGTAAAGGAGGTGCCTAGTGACCAAAGAACGATAGTTGATCAATAGTCACAATTCTTTCTTCGTGCGGAAAACAAACCACATGGAAAAGTGAAGAAACAAGAGCTCCCATGACATAAACATAGTCGCATCCAAGGAGAAGATTGAAATCTAAGGGACCTTGGACTACCATCATGTCTATATAGATGCTCTTTCCTCCCAAAGTAATAGGGAACTATGGAAGGATCCCTAGGGGTTGACTGGTTCCTCTGTTGAAGCCAATAGATTCTGGGTGACAAGCACAAGCTATGGGGAGCCCAAAGCTTGCTAAGTATTAGAAGACATGATGCTAACAGACGCAACTTCATCTAATATAGTGCTAGGTACTACCATATTATAGGCTTGTACTGTGATTTGGAAAGGCACATAAGATGCGAGGTAGAAAGCAGTCAATGGACCCCAATCAAAAGAGACGACGAAACTACTTAGTGGGGTTATCATATGATTACTCCCATGTTATAAAGGAATAGGAGAAGGACTCTCCTAAATAACTGGGATGGGAGGGTCAATCTTCGATTCATGATAATCTCAGGATACAAGAAGAACATGATCGGTATGTGTTGAGTCCCAAACTTGCATCTTCCCTATACACCTTTTTAGCCTTTTTTTCCAGTTACCTGAACCACCAAGCTATCAAATCATTTCATATTAGTTTAAAAAGAGCATATAAAATGGTTTCCTAACTATGTCTTGTGACTGCTATTTGATCTAGATTTTTGCTCAGTCAGCTGCGGAATCTTGTCACTTTCCGCAGCCAGCTCAACTTTCCGCAACCTTTTTGTTGAAGTCTATGTTACAAGTGTCTATTGGAGAATCCAGCCATATGGGCAAGCTGCAAATGATGTGGACATGGAAAGTGTCCCCGTGGTTCAGCTGAATTCCTCACAAAAGGCCATGGTCAAGGACAGTCAAAGCGGTGGTCAACCTAGGAGTTTTACGGTGGAAAAACTCTATTTTTCACCACGTGAAGACTTGCATGGCAAATTCCTCAATCTCAGGAGGCATGCTAAAATCTGTGGACTGCTCCATGAACCAAATCTAATAGCCACTTTCCTTGGATTTAACTGTCATGGCTACCATCACGTTAGATTTCCGGACGTGGTTATTCACGTGTCTATTCAGCAGCGCAGAATTTAGGAGGTAGTTGTATCATCCTCAGTTATAAATAACGCGTTATCATATGCATATTAGCTAGCTTTGTGTATGTAATTTTCACTATTTTACGAGACCACTGTGCCGAGACTTAATCCTTATGTTATGACTGCATTTTAATACATGAGAAGACAAAGTTCTTAAGTTCAATTTGTGATTGATTGCTGATTGGCCGAGGTTGCAGAGGGCCCCTGTACACCAAGGTTCTGTAATTACTGTATAGTTTCATGCTTTCTTTCTTTATGTTACTGATGCCATAATCGTTTGCTTGTATATATTACATTGTTTATGGTATTCATGTTAGTTGCTGTCCATAGTTTCTTTTATGCTTTCTAATGACTGTTAACTGATCAGTGTTTTTTTTTTAGGTTCTAATAGACAGCCCAAGCAATTGCACATAGCTTTTTAATGACTAATGACATGAAATTATCTTGTCCTTCTGCTGATTTATTTTCTTAGTTCTAATTCCAGCACTGTTTATTTCTTTCAGTTTTGTTTTGTTCATTTACTTTTCTACAAGATAGATATTAGACTACTCATGTCATTTTCAGTTACCTCCTATAGCCAGAGCGAGTCGAATGGTGAGGGATTGGAGTATGAATGCATAGTTTGATATTAGTTTATTTTTCCTGCAAGTTAGTGATTAGATTACTCATGTCATTTTCAGTTACCTCCTATAGCCAGAGCGAGTCGAATGGTGAGGGATTGAAGTATGAATGTGTAGTTTGATCTTAGTTTCATTTTATGCAATTTAGATATCAGATTACTCAATTTGTTTATGATTACCTCCTATAGCCAGAGCGAGTCAAATGGTGAGGGGTCAGAAGATGAGTTGATGTAATATGATTTAGTTTACTTTGCTTACAGTTTTTGAATTTCTTTGAGTTTAGTTTCTTTTTATACAGCAGCAAGGATACTGGGTTTCATAGTCACTAGCTCATTGTTTGGTTTAATTAGAATTTAGGTACATTTTGATTTTCTCTTAGTAATTGATTTCATCATTGCAAGTTTGAAAACCTTTTTGAAAACTTTGGAGTTTGGAAATTATTTTAGAGGCCCCCATTGCCTTGAACACTTATATCCATACTTGAATTTTAGAATTTCCATTTCACATTACGGAATCAAAAAAAGATAAACCAAAAAACAAACCAAAAAAATAAAAACGACAAAGACATAAGAAATCGGTTATATTGCATATATAGTGCACTTCACTTCAGCAATTTACAACTCCTGGATTGACAATTTATATAGCAATTTAGGACACACTAAATTGACCAAACAGTATGATCACCACTCTCTTTCGGAACAAAGTGAACAACTGAAGGTGGAGACAAGTTGATACTCTTTTCGACCAATGGTTGGTTGGGAACAAAAAAAAGAGAGTCTCTCTCAGGAAGAGCAGGATGGACAAGAGATGAAACCAAGTCAATCTCTTTACCGACCGGGAGAGGGTTAGAAGAAAGCCTCTGATAACTAACAGGGAGTTGGGACTGAGGAGATGTAAGGCTTTCCAAAACTTCATAAGCTTTATCCATAAGAGGACAAAGGTGAAGAAGATGCTCTCTTTCACATAACCTACAAAGGAATATAATCTTTCCCTTCTTCTTACCATCACTAGCCTAGGGTGTAACATCGACATGATCTTCAAAGGTCGATGGGGATGGTCGATCCAGATTTTGAGACCATACCTCTAAGACTCTGGGAATGCCAGGATAATCTTGGAGGAGATGGTCACCCTTACATAGATTTCAAGGGAATTTTACCTTCCGTGGAGGAAAAAAAGGATTGTTGATTGGGGGTGCATTTAGAGGAATAGCTGCACGGTTGGCCTATTGCTTATTTGAATTCTTCTTCTTCGTCTTCTTCTTCTTATTCTTAGCCTCCTGGTTATTGGACTTCAAATTTTCAGTAGGCAAAGAAGAAGAGGAAGAGGAAGAAATAGGGGAAGAAGGAGAGAGGTCAACCTTAGAATCAACGTGATGTGATTCAAATGAAGGAGATGACGAGGTAGGAGTTAGGACTCTCGGGATCACTAAGGTCGAAAATAACCATACAAGTAAACCAATGCTTAACCTAGGGAGGGACAACATTGCCATATAAGGAGCACCAATGTTTCCAAAAGAAGGAAAAGGACTAGGATTCCCTTCCGAGGGGAACCCTTGACTAGTAGACTCCGGGAATGTTGCCATTGGAATCAACCCTAAAGAATCACTAAGGAAGATAATCCTAACCAGGAATATTTCGTGGGTAGATAATTTTAAGACATTGAAACAAAAGTTTTCCTTTTCATGTTTATAGAGTCAAGAAAGGGGCAAAAGATGACTATAGTCTCCTTCAAAGTTTAATGAGCCTGAAAGGACAAGTGCTCAGATGATCCTTTTACTTTTAGAGAGTCTAAAAGGAGCAAAAGTCACTACTCTGGAACTCTAGGCAAAAGGTTTACCAGGAAAATCATAAAACTATATATACACCTTGGTAGTAAAATGAAAGAGAAATGACCAAGGACTTCCCGTACGGTAGCTAATCTTCCCGAATGATGTTTTTGGTGTGTTACGATTCATAAGGCAGCATACTAGGCTTCCTATAGATAACATGATTGCAACCTAGTGGGGTCTCCCTCATATACACGATGGTACAAGGAGCACAAGTCCGTACTAGCACTTATCAAATCACAAAAGGAGGAATCACCTAACCTTAGTGAAAACAACAGCCACTAGGTTTAAAGATGCCGGAACATGTCTCTAGCCCAGACCTATAGATACATGACCGTTAAGTTCCAATGCATTTTTAGATTAATTCAATAAATTTTGGTAGTTTATCTTGAATTAAGTCTGAGTTTCAAGGCCCTACCGAATGTATCTTCAAAAACTCCTAGAATGCAACTAAATGAGTAAAGAAACCATTTATTTTCAATGAACAACTAATTAAAGAAAAGTGAGAGGTTCATTTCAAAGCAATCAAAGCAACAAGCAAGCAAATGTAGGAATGGTACATTCCTTTATTTTGCAAGCAAACCAATCAAGAGGAAAGAGAAATGCTTCTATCTTTCACTAACTTGCAAGTAATCTAATTAAGAAAATAAAAAATACATCCTTTGCTTTTCAACTTCTAAATTTCAAGAATTTACTAATGCAAAAGATTGTTCTCATTTCCCAAATGAAAAATGAATACGATATTTTATTCTTTTTCAAATAGATGACAAGCAACCAAATGAAAAACTCAAAACAATGCTAGTTTTAAGTCCTTTTCAAATGAAATCATTCAATAAGTAAAGAGAAACATTCTACTAAAAAATAATCAAAGATTCAAAACAAAGAATATGTTTCTTCTTGCAAAAATGGGAAAGCTTTCTAACTGACTGGGAAGCAATGTGATCTATGCAAAGTGATGGAAGGAAACCAAACAAACAAGACTTGCAAGTTTGATAACCAAACATCACATATCAATCAGGAAGATGAAAGAACAATCAATAAGGAAAAGCCTCAAACAAAGCCAGGGATTGTTTCAAACATAGCTCAAAGATCCAAACGAACAAGAAACCCAAGAAAAGGCTAATGCTTCAGGCAACCCTAAGGTGAACAGGTCACACAGTTCAAAAGGAGAAGTCTTAAAGGAATGAAACCAAGAGTCAAATATTCTAGCAAACAACAATTTGATACACAATAAATAAGCAGAAGACAAGCTCAGAAGGATAGGACACACTCGCCAATCAACAAACAGAACTTCTAACTTGAAACCTTTAGGAATCTTCACGAGCGTCAAACTAACACAAGTGTCCACAATGAAAAGTCGCACCACCCTAACTAGAAACTTTGCGATGTCATTTCAGAGCCTTTCGTGACTGTGAGGTGATTTAATCGCGCCAAACAGTAGAAGGCGCAACTAATATATAGAGCAGACGCGACTATCTTCGTGACTGTCATAAAATAAAAGGCAACAACCCCAAATCAAAGGAAAAAATAAAAATTCAGTTGAGGCAAGGCGAGATCTATCACTTATGATAGTGGGAAGACTACCAGGAGTAGTCAAACAACCTACAATATGGATAATCCAACCCAAAACGTAAAGGATACAATAAACAAGCAAAGAAAAATCAAATCAAGAGACAAAAGACAAAGTCCCCAGTATGGTCAAAAACTTGTGATGCAGGCAAGTTCCCTCTACGGACAGAGGCAACCCCTCTAGCCCTAGAGTGGGTCTAGTCACAGTAAAAACAATATGAAAGAAAATTCCCTTAGATAGTTAATGCCATGAAGGCCTACCTTCAAATCCTTGTTTGATGAAGTTCTCATTGTGTTGCTCCAGCTCTCATTCTAATCAATTTTGTACCTGAAACAATATAGAGAGAACAACAACGAACATAATAGAATAAAACAAAAACAATCTACTTAAAGGGTCAAGTAACTTCAAGCTATCAATATGCAATTTAACATAAGATATAGGAAATAAACCGTTGATTTATATTAATATGAACTGAAGTAAAACTTACAACCATGCCTTGATGTTGTAGGTCTCCTTGAAGGGTCCTATCAGCATGTCTCCGTAAGCATTTAATCATGAAGTGTCTCCCAAGAGGATGAATAAATCTCTCTCCTACCCAAAAGGAAAAATTATGATGCTATAACACTCATATAATCAAGCCAAATCCACACAAAACCATCTGAGGCTAAGTTACATAAGAGGCTACTTCCAAATCTACTCTCTCTAACTTCAACTTCCACTTGTCACTGCTACTACTTGAACTATTTGCACAGTAGATCTGAGCCATGAAGGAGATATTTATAAGAGGAGGAGCTTCCATAAGAGATGGGAGAAAGATCTTATCCCTTTGGGAGGTTGCACAAAATGTGGAACAACCATCCCAAGGCAGAGAGCCGAGCTCATCTGATCCAACAACCAACCCTAGGATTGCTCATTGACAATTTGTTAAAACAAACTCGCCATAAGTAGCTCTTCACAAGTGAAACACAAAGATATAGGGATGAATTCGCTAGGCTTAGTTCAAAATTTTCCATATTTGCGGGTGGAACAACTGATGACTCGCAACGACCCAAAGACATAGTTTAAAAAGGGTCTGCTCTAGGAGTAATGAACTGAGTTATTCTTCTTGATTTGACAAGGAAGAAACTGACACATATTTTGCAACATGACACAAATAAAATGTCAATAACACGGACCGACAGTGTCGAGGATCAGGGAATGTGGGATCGGTGACAAAATACTGTGTAACAACATGTGCCAATGTGGACCTCTGGGGGTCAGGATCCCACATAGGGAAGCCAAACCCAAATGGAAACTACCTGCAATCCTACATAAGATCCAATGCATCCCCTATGCTTCCAATACAATTAGTCATTAGAATAATCCGGTAAAAGAGCTTACAAACCATGGATAACAAAGTGGGCACTTCATAATGGGATGCCCTTCTATAGTGGGCTTTGGCATGTACTAGTGTCTCCAAGCTCCAAATTGGTTAGACATGTACCTTATTAAGTGGTTTCAACCCTCAAAGGGGATAGTATGTCCAAGGTGCATCCTTCTAATGGGGGTGGAAAGTGACAAATATGTGAGATGGAATAGGGAATGAGAGGGGAAGCCTTGGGCCACATAATGTAGCATAGGGGTAGCTAGATAAGGGGAAGCCCATACATGGGTATGTAATATATAGGAGCGAGAAGTTGTGGTACATGAGGTGCCTAAACCTTGATTTTTCCACCCTTCTTTATATGCCTTTTTCCTTTTATGAATTTTCTTTAATTAATTGCTCGAGGCTCAAAGGGAAAGAGCATACTGTGTATAATATAGTAGTGATTACCCCCTTTGAGGTAGGGCAGTTCATTTCCCTCCTCGGGTTGGGACAATCATGGGTTCTTGAATGATAAAGGAGGCTCATCTAGGGCCTATGGAACTAGGGTGATGGCCATGGATGGGGTAGAGCTCATGTGTTTGATTTTTCCCACATGCTAATTTTTTTTGTCCTGACCATCTTTTCCATTTTGTGGTACAATTTCTTGTTAAATGTGGCCAATTATGTTTTTTCTTCTTTTTTAGTTTCTTCAACCTCTGGGGCATCATTCTAGGCCTGTCCCAAGGTGGGGCCAAGGGGATAGGGAGGCTAGCCCTATGTGGACCCATAATAGATTTGTGGACCCAAGTGGGAGAAAGGATGAATGGGGGTATAGTGAGTGGAAAGGGAGTAGTATGTGCGTGTAGGGGAGTGGGACCACACACCCAAAGTCATGGTTTCCCAAGTAGTACCACCATAGGACCCAATGACCAATAAAGGAGATCACACAGGACTAATATCTAAATGTAAAAACCAAAAGAGATCAAGGAGACAAGAGTACAAACTGACCCCGTACATTCCACCAAATACCCCCATCAATCCATACCCAAAAGTATCCATGTTAAGTAAACTTAATACTCAATTATCAAATGATAATCCATACCTTTAGATTCAGGATACCCAACTTCAAACATATAATAGATACAGGTGGATGAGGAACCACATGGCTGGCTTAGGTGGTAGAGAAGTGGCCCAACGAGCTATTAGGAGGCATCAAGGGGCTACTAGTTATTGGCTAAGGCTCATCACAGAGAAATTTTTTCTCCTAGGTATATCACCCAAAAATTTGTGGTTAACATTTGGCTTCAACTAGGATGTGATCTCTCGGAGAAGTGGACAAGGCTGCTCGAACGGGATGTCACGAGAACTCCAGCAATCTCTTGGTCACCGTAGACCTATTATTTGCACGTGTCAAAGATAAAAAACACAGGGTAGCATGTTTTTCATGGTGTCTGATGATCACCCATGCTTAATGTTAGCCTATAAACCAACAAGAAATAATATATGCATTTTTATTATTATTTATCTAATGTAAATGTAATATTATCTATTGTGATTAATATCATATGCTGTTAGTTCTAATGCAAAAATCATCATGCAATGCATCCTATCCTAACATGAAAAAAGTAATGTTAATACTAAGTGTAATCATAAAGCCAATGAAACCAACATATCATCATATCAATATACATATGCCTGCTAGTATGATTACTCATATAGAAAATCCCAAAGAGAATACAAATCCAAACACATGGAGGATGCTGCGGGAGGGAGGTGGGAAAATAGGATGCCCACAGATGGATGATTATGTGATAAGTGATGAGAAAAGGGTATAATCTAGTTAGTGAGATCTTCTCTTGCAACCAAAATATAGAGATGTCAACAATCAATATCATAAACTTTTGATGGATAGCAACCTCAGGCATATTACTTCCGCCATCGTTGTTATTATTTACGTCATGGCTTACGACCTTCATTGGGTTATGATTAGTAGGAAAGGGAGGCTGACGAGATGGAGAAACACAAATAGGTTGCACATGATGATTACATCCAAAAGGGGGACTATGGAATAATCAGAACCCTGAGGGTGCATCCAAGGAGAAAAGGTGTAATCAATGAAGGGCTTCTCCTTGACGTTATACTCGAGAGTGGAAAATGGCTCACAGTTACTTAAAATTATGTGAGCAGGGGTGAGGAAATCACTTGATCAAGACTTAAGATGATGACTAAGGGATAACGAAATATTGTATTCAACTATTTGTGCCTTTCCAAAATCATAATCTAAAGGCTAAAATGATTAGAACATAGAATCATACTCAAGAGAAGAGGGAGCCGTATCAATGTCCTTAGTACCAAAGATTAGGTGTCTTCTAAAAGGAAAATTGACCACTTCCAACTTCTCCTCTTTATGCAAATGAAAATTAATATTCTCCTTCCCATGGGTATCAATTAGTATGTCATCATAAGTAGTGCCTAAGGGGAAAAGAAGATCAATCTCATCCTCATCCTCCTTTTTGGTGTCGTAAATGGGAGCACAATCAAATTGACTACCAAAAATTTCCCATTTTTCCTTTTCAATGTGGAAATAATCTTCAATGTCATCTTCCAAAGGGCTAATGGGATAATATCTCTTAAGGTTTTCAAAAGAGGTTCATCGAGACTAATATCCTTGAGAAAGGTGGGGTTTGCCTCAATTTAATTTTCCATAAATTCATCCTTCCCAGCACATGTGTCCTAAAAATCATCATTTTCATCATGTGGACCCAAGGAGGACTCATCTTCTTGCTCATTACCTAGATTCTTAATGTCTTGATGATGCTCGGTGAGTGCTTCCTCTTGGATGTTTAATGCAAGGTGTACTTGAAAATGCCTGAGAAAGCCATCAACGAAGTCTTCAATAGATGAGATGCTTCTAGGTTCATGATTTTGCAACCATAAGTTATGACCATAGAGAGAACTAAAGAATAACAACATAAGGACATCCTGGTGGAAAGCCTTCTCTCTTGAAGCATGTGCATTAAATATTTCTACGTGGTTAATTGTGGAGAGTGGATCACAATCAAACACGGGCATCCCACATAGCATTCTTCCCGTGACATGGTTAGGATGTCCAAGGATACTAGCAATCTCCAAAGAGGGAAATTTGCAAAAGAATGACAACCAATTTGAGGTATACATGAAACATAAGTAGGAGTTGCTATGGTGAAATTAAAGATTCCTAGAAAACTCTTGCTTCACCCCATAAACATTGACCTTAAATTTCAATGAAGAACTACGGCTTTGTTCTTCGAATCCAATGGAGTCACTAATAATGATATATTAATATGTATTATGGGGAACAAAACACATGCTTTGGTACCCTACAATGGTGCCAGAAATGTTACCACTCAAACCAACAGGGGACCTAAAAGGGGCTCCTAATAGGGAAACTACTAGGTTAAGGGAAATGATGGAGGAATAGCCCATTGTCACCATAGCTAAGTCTCCCTACTCTTTACAGAATTTCACCGATGGGAAGAGTCCTAGTAGCATAGAGATCAGTTTGTAAAGTAGATGTCAATGGATAGGTGAGGAGTGACCCTGAAAACCCTTTCCCAAGGATGGAGTAAGGAATGGAACTTTCTTTCTCTATAAGCAAGAGACTTGGTCCACCGAGGGTAAGGGGTGAGGATTGGAGGGTTGAGGGACAAAGAATAAGCTTATAAAGGAGTTTCTCAATCCCTATAATCCTTGGAAACTTGGACTCCCAAATGGTCTTTGACAAATAGTATTTATTGAGAAGTGGGACCACACGGGCCAAGTGGACCCAGCCCAGGTTCGGGGATGGATTGTAACAAGCAATGATGTTCCTATCCTAGAAAAGGTGAGGGGAAAGGACCAAACATGAATATTTACTTCAGAAAGGTGAATTGATCCTATTAGTTTCTATTCTTCGAGATGCCTAGGCAAAATTCAGTCCTAGAGCTAGGGCTTGGGATTATTGGAGATTCCAACGCCAGAATGGTATCAAATTTGGAGGAGATGGAGGGGACCCACTAGTGCAGTAGCCTAGAGGAAATCAAAATTTTTTCTCAAGCCAATTTCTGGGAAATTGATGCCCTAGGAGACCTAATGGGTCTCGACTTGGGAAAAAGGGGAAAAATGGTGAAAAGAAGTTTAATATAATCACCCTTTTTATGGAACTAATGCCTAATTTATTTGGGGATATGGAGTCAAGTATGGTAATGAGTAAGGACTTGGATTCTTGATCAAGGAGGCCAAGAAAGTCAACTTCATCTAATGTAGATAATAAGAAAAGAAAAGAGACCTTCAAGAATTTATACTTTAAAGAAAATGATGCAAGCTTATCGAGGTAAATAATCTCTAGGATATTTCATTCAATTAACATTTGCCCATACATTTAATAACTAAAACATTGCTCAATTCCACATTACAATAATGCATTAACTAGCCCTAATTTTAGCAGTTTGCAGGAAAAGAATAACAATGATAAAAATCACTTACAACGTTATAGTGTATATCCAACCAAAAATTCTTTTGCATAATAAAGATCCAAGATAAGGGAAATATCCCAAATCCATACATCAAAATTCATCCATCTCCAAAAAATATCCTCCAAGGAAAAAAGTGCGAAAATTCTCTAAGACTAGAGAGATCCTAAGTTAAGTGATGATACAAATGAATGTATCTAACATCAATATATAGCCTCCTAAGGAGTTTGAATTAGCCTATGGGCCCCTAAAGATAAAATAATGTGCAAATAATAAACCCTATTGGTGACAATCCCACCAAACTAGCTCATAATGTAAAAACAAGCCTCACAAGGGGCCAAATAATGATGTATGCCTGTTGTAGGTACCTCCAAAGGATCAATAACATCTTGAAGTGCCATATTGAGGAACAAATTCCTGAGAACATGATGGACAAGGAGGTGGCCCCTTGTTCTCCAAGTAGTAGACCTGTGGTGCTCTTAGTGGGTTTGAGGACACATCAATGACCCTATGGGTCTCCATATGAATCAGAGATGACTATAGATCCTTTGTAATGGTCTAGGTGGTGGAATGAATGCTTCGATGACATCATACAAGTGTTGGGGAATATGCCAAGAGTGTGGGGCTCCTGTGGGGGCCTGCTGGGCATAATGGACAAATCATGTCACCATCATCCAAAAGTGGATTTCTAGTAGTCTCTGAACATCCATGAAGATATGATGAGTGTTTTCTACTGTTGTGGAGGATCATGGCTCTTTATGCACACCCTACATATGCCAATGTGGACCTCTGGGGGTCAGGATCCCACATAGGGAAGCCAAACCCAAATGGAAACCACCTACAGTCTTGCATAAGATCCAATGCATCCCCTAGGCTTCCAGTACATCAGTCATTAGAATAATTGGGTAAAAGAGCTTACAAACCATGGATAACAAAGTGGGCACTTCATAATGACATGCCCTTCTGTAGTGGGATTTGACATGTGCTAGTGTCTCCAAGCTCCAAAGGGGTTAGCCAAGTACCTTATTAGGTGGTTTAAGCCCTTAGAGGGGATAGCATGTCCCAGGTACATCCTTCTAATGGGGGTGGAAAGTGACAACTAGGTGAGATGGAGTAGGGAATGAGAGGGGCAACCCTGAGCAACATAATGCGACATAGGGGTATCTAGATAAGGGGAATACCACACTTGGGTACGTAATGCATAAGAGGGAGAAACCATGGTACATGAGGTGCCCCGAACTTCATTTTTCCACCCTTATTTATATGCCTTTTTCCTTTTATGAATTTTCTTTAATTAACTTCTTGGGGCGCGAAGGACAAGAGCATGATGTGTATAATATAACAATGATTACCCCCTTTGAGGTAGGGCAGTTCATTGCACTCTAGGGGTTGGGACAATCATGGGTTCTTGAATGATAAAGGAGGCTCATCTAGGGCCTATGGAACCAGGGTGATGGCCATGGATGGGGTAGAGCTCATGTGTTTGATTTTTCCCACGTGCTAATTATTTTTATCCTGACCATCTTTTGCATTTTGTGGTACAATTTCTTGTTAAATGTGGCCAATTATGTTTTTTCTTCTTTTTTAGTTGCTTCAACCTCTAGGGAATGATTCTAGGCCTGTCCCAAGGTGGGGGCAAGGGGATAGGGAGGCTAGCCCTATGTGGACCTATAATGGAAATGTGGACCCAAGTGGGAGAAATGATGAATGGGGGTATAATGAGTCAAAAGGGAGTAGTATGTGTGGGTAGGGAAGTGGGACCACACACCCAAAGTTGGGGTTTCCCAAGTAGTACCACCCTAGAACCCAATGGTCAATAAAGGAGATCCCATTGGATTAATATCTAAGGGTAACAACCAAAAGAGATCAAGGATATAAGAGTAAAAAACGAGCCCAATCTTTCCACCAAAATCACCCCATCAATCCATACCCAAAATTATCCATGTTAAGTAAACCCAATACTCAATTATCAAATGACAAGAGATACCTTTAGATTTGGGAGGCCCATATTCAAACATATGATCAATACATGTGGGTGAGGAATCACATGGCTGGCTCAGGTGGCAGAGAAGTGGCACAACAAGCTAGTAGGAGACATCAAGGGGTTACTGGCTGCCATCTGAGGCTCATCACAGAGCAAAACTTTCTCTTGGGGATATCACCCACAAAGTGGTAGGTAACAAGACCCAAAATGGAAATGTGGACTTAGATGGGAGAAACAATGAATGTGGATATAGTGAATGGAAATGAAGTAATATGTGAGGTTAAAGGAGTAGGACCATGCACCCAAAGTTGGGGTTTCCCAATTAGTACCAACCTAGAACCAAATGGTCAATAAAGGATATCACACAGGACTAATATCCAAGGGCAACAACGAAAATAGATGAAGGGGACAAGAGAAAAAACTAAGCCCACTCTTTCCTCCAAATCCCCCCATCAATCCACAACCATAAGTATCCATGGCAAGTAAACCCAATAAAAAATTATCAAATGACAAGACATACCTATAAATTCGGGAGGCCCACCTTCAAATATACGATCAATACAGGCGGGTGAGGGACCTCATGGCTGGATCAGGTGGAAGAGAAATGGCAAAACAAGATAGTAGGAGGCATCAAGGGGCTACTGGATGCCGACTGAGGCTCATCATGGAGAAAATTTTTCCTATGGGGATATCACCCACAAAGTGGTGGGTAACCTAATTTATAGTATTATGCCCAAAATTATTACAAGAATAACACACTCCAAGAATAATATTTTGGTACCTGAGTGTGGGTGATCTTCTTGATGGTGTTGTCCTTTTGAAGCTATGATATTCTTCTTGAATCTTCTTCATTTCTGGTTGTTGTATGTGCTTCTTTATCAGCTTGTATTCTTCCTTCTTGATAGGACCCTTGAGTACATCAATGTAGATTCCTTTCTTTGCTTCATTTCCTATCATAATAGAGCTTGAACATTTATCAACATTTAAAAAAAAAATCTTAGTCCAAACTTGTCATTGAATGGTTTCTCATTGTTAATGATTTCACCCACTATTCTAGTACTATTGTCAAAGTTCTGTTGGATATCCTTCTTCCACGGTTCCTTCCTTAAGAAAACTATCTCAACTTCTAGATTCTTTTTTATTCTCTCTTTTCTTCTAGATGTCTCTTAAGTGTTTCTTCAATCACTCTGGATTCTTCTAATTCTACTTTCATATTTATGATAGTCTACTTGGTCTCTTTAGAGTTCGTGCTAGGACTTTGTAAACATTATTTTAGTTTCTTTACCTCTTCCTTGAGTATGATATTTTTATTCCTTTTTCTTCTAAGATCACTTAAGGCACTAATCAATTCTACCTCAAGATCCACTTCTCCTTCTTCTTATTCATGATTTCCCTTGTAGTTTTGAGGAGTTTCATTATGATAATCTAATTCCATGAAGAGCACTCTCTTCGAATCATGGTGATAATCATCATCTTCATCATAGGAGATACTATCTTCTTTTGGATAGAGACTTTTCTTCTTGAAGAAATTTCCCTTGTTCATTTCTTTGTTTCTTTTTTGATATTTCTTTTCTTTCTTATAACTTTCTTGTTCATCACTATTTGACTCCTTTACAAACTAACATTTAGAAGCATAATAATCAATTCTACCAAATTCAAAACAATTCAAAGGAAGCTTATATTTTTATTTCCCGATTCCTCTTATCAACTTTCTCACAAAGTTGGCTTCTTCTTCATTGTCTAAATCATGACTACAACTAGAGCTCATTTTTGATTTTTTCATGTTCTTCCTTGTCTTCCTGAAGACCTTGAAAGATGCTTCCCTTTTGGATGGATTTTCCTATTCTATCCTCATTTCATATGCTGTAAAAATTCCATATAGCTCATCCATAATTAACAAATCTAGATCTCATCTTTCTTCTAAATTTGATTGGGAGAGATCTTAGTATATTTTGAACAATGACTATATCTGATGGGCCTCTAAATTAGACATAAATTAAGGCCCATTTTACCATCCTTTAGGACATTAAACCTTTCTTTTTGCACTAGATAATGTATTTTTAACTTTAATATGTTCATTAGGAAGGTTTATGGATAAAAACATATTTGTGTTTAATATTATTTATTTTTGTGGAATATTGTGAGAATATTGGGAAGACTATGAAGATTTGGAGGTAGAGATAATTTAGGGACTTTCTCCCTACGACAGGAGGATCAATATTAAATAATAAATCAACAATATATTCTGGAATTATGGCATAGATTGTGGAGCTCCAATGATTGAGAAAATCTAGGAATGTGTTCCTTGCCATTTAATGTAGATTCCTAGTATTGGGAACTAGATCCACTAATCAAGGGATTTTGGTTGGGGAATCTTCCTCCTTTCATGGGGAATGATTCCTAATTATTTTGTATAAGTACCTAGTCGAATTTTTCTATAGGGTTGGATTTTTATCAGTCTTCTTGTGGAGAGAACTCGTATTTTTGCAGCTCCATTGTCATTTATTGTAGAGATGTAATTGTATTGATGGAAATAATGAAGATTGGTGTCATGTTCAGCTTATAAACCTTAGTATCCTTCATAGGACCCTGAGCTTCCTTGGGCTTGGCCATCCCAGGAGCCTCAGAGCCCTTTTGTATCATTTACTTTTCTTCTTTTCACTTCTTATTCACACACATCTCTTGTTCTTATTTCTTTCTATTTCTGCATCTAGTATTAATGATTTCTTGTTGTATGATTGAGTTAAATGGTTGATTTAAATTCATTTGGAGGATCCAAGTAGTTCTTGTTGTATGATTGTGTTAAATGGTTGATGTAAGTTCTTTTGGAACTCTGTGACATATAACAGTAAATTTCTGCTATTTTTTAAAGCATGATAACGAGCTTCAATAGAGTTGGTTCCACTTGCATTAGATCAAAAAAACATTTTAGTTAATTAAAAAAATACCCCATTTCATTTGCACTTGATTAGCTTAGGCATTTGATAGAATTATTAGCTTACTAGTTCTCAAATTTCTCTATTTTAGATTAGTAATTTTCTGCCATTTTTTAACATGGGTTAAAAAATGCCTTTTTGAGTGATTCCACTTGGAATGGAGACCTAAGGCATCCTAGTCAATAAATTTTTTTTCCCATCCAATTTGTATTTGATTTGGTTGGTCATTTGATGAATTATAATTCCCTATAGCAAATTTGATGTTTCCTGTACTAGTACTACATGAAACCCTGTAGTAGCCTTCCAACATGCATATCCTTGCCTAGATTCGCTCAAGAAGCTTGGTTATTTTAAATTAGGGTTGAATAAATACCACTAGGATCTAAATAAATGATTAGGGAAGACTAAAGACAACTTAGGACTTGCCTCTTTACCCATGCAAAACATTTCAACGATTTGGGCTAATAGACAGATTTATGAAATGAGTAATACAATAATGATTTTATTGATTTCCAGATACAATGAATTTTGTTAATGGATCTAATGTATTTGAAATGTAATGGTTGAAATTCAGTTCTTGATATTTACTTTATGCAATTATAATAGGTTTCTTTCCTTGTACTTTCTTTCTTGCAATAGGTTAAGGTTTCCATTTTGAGCATTTCATTTTCTGCAATTAGTTTAGGATTTGAGTTCAATACATGTACTCCATTACATCATGACAAAAAAGGAAGGATGAATTGTGCGCTGCACATATAGTGCCGATACCTTTTAAGTTTGTATGAACCCCAGGTTGATAATTAAAGTTGGTATCCTTGGGAGTTGCAAAATCCTTGTTGCAATACCAAGTCTCATCAGTATTTATGATCTCCTCTCCCAATCCTATCATAGTATTCACAATATCATCAACCAAGAGGAAGTAAGCTACAATTTCTTCATCTTCCTTATGATATTCAGGTGTTCTAACTATCCTCTATAAGTTTTAAGCTTGGCCCCTTTGACCTTTTCAACTCCTTTATACATATTCTTGAGCTCGTCCCATATTTCCTTTGCTAATTCAAAATGCATAACCTTGACAAATTCTGATCCTGTCAGCCCTACTAGAATGACATACATATCCTTTGAATTAATTTCATATAGTCTTCTTCCAACTAGATCTATTGGAGTATAGGCTGGTACCTTGTATTAATTTAGAACAACTTGCTCAACATAAACTCCTTATGCTTATAAGAACATCTCATCCTTATGCTCCAAAAGGAATATTTTTGTCCATTAAACAACGACATACCATGTTTGTTGTATTCTCCTTGCTTGTCCATTTGTCTCACTAAGATCTACCTTCTAGTGGTCAAACTATTTATGAAGGATCCCACTTTGGTACCAGTTGTTGGAATATTCAACAATATTGGTAGGGTGGGTGAATCAGTATTAACAATTTATAACTTTAGAAACTTGTAAATGCATCCATAAATATAAACCAAAGAACATAAATATACATGGCACAAATATTTTACATAGAAGCCCAAATTGGGTGAAAACCACATAATTATTTTCTTAATATACATAAATAGTACATTCAAATTTATCAAAACCAATTGAAAGGAAGCACCAACTCTTGGTCATATCAACACCAATGGAAAGGAAGCACCAACTCTTTAATTTATCAACATCAACTGAAAGGAAGCATGAACTACTTGGTTTATTAGCATCGATTGAAAGGAAGCACCAAATCATTGATTTATTAGCACCAAAGCTTGTACAAAAGTCAATATTAGTCAAATAAAGTCTTCTCTCCTAGAAACCGCTCCATGATCCTTTACACAAGCACTTGACTTCCCAAGCGTGACCTTCTTAGAAACATAATTTCCCTCAATAAATGATCCTTGAACTCAATCTAATTATTAGTAGAACTTGGCCTCAATAGGACCCAAGCCGAGGCTGAAACTTTGAATTTAATGCACCTAAACTCAACCCTTAATCAATTAGAAATTGGCTTCTAGAGCTCTGCCTTCTCCACAAGGTTCGAACTCCTCACCAAAGAACAATGTTAGATCTTGGAAACATACTTGAAACTTGCCTTCAAACACACCAAAATTTGGTCCTCAAAATAGGTCTTAGTTTGGCCTTCTCTGTATAAGAACCTTGGTCTTGAAATAAGGACTCAATAGGGACAAGCTACTACTCCTAGGACACACCTAAAACTTGGCCTTCCACTCTACAATTAGATCCTCTACACGGATATGAAATTCAACCTTCAAAGGGTACATAATTCGACCCTCAAGAATAGTTCTTCAAGCGAACTTCTAACCAAGACCTTTAACCTTTATTTTTTTTTTCCAAAATAATCCAAAAAACTTTTCCAAACAAATCCAAAATCCTTTAAGAGATGTCCCAAAAATCATTTGCCAAAAAGTATCTTCAAATCAACTCCTCTTTGCTTCTAGTTCATAAGGTATGAACATCATAGCTCCTTCTTTTCTTCACTTATTTGAATAGATCTGAATTTTCTTGAGTGAATGATATGAAATGCTCCTTGCGCCTATTTATAGTGCATTTAGGGTCTAGACTCGGCCAACTTTCCCACTAGCTAGATTGACTTGTGCAACTGGAAGAATCTATAGTGAATATTCAAAAAATCATTTCTCCTCAACTGTGAGGAGTTAGAGAGAGTTCTATGTGTCATTGGAAAGGTGTCATAATAAGCTTACCAACCATATATGTTATGCTTCCATTTGATCTAGGTAAATGGAGTGAAAATACATTAAAAACAATGCTTTGAAATGTGCTATTTGAATATGTAACTTTCTTTTTTGTTTTCACAACCTTTGAAATTAATGACAACTTATTTCATCACCCTCTTATTTGCAAATAATGCTGGGGTCCCCAAGGCAACACAATAGGTCTAATATACCCCTTATCCAACATTTCTTTTAACTACAACTTTAGTTCTACCAATTCTAGCATGCTCATACAATATGGAGCTTTTGAAACTGGCATTTCACTGGGAATAAACTCAATGGAGAAGTCGATTTCCATTTTGGGTGGTAGTCCTAGTATTTCCTCTAAATACACATCAATGTACTGCTTTAAGATAGTGCGATATTTGATTATGGCCTAGATGCTCTCTAACGTGCTGGTAACTTGGACCACATATATGGTTCATCCCTTATGGATGCACTTCTTTACTTGCAACACTAAGATCTTCCTGACAAAGATAGGTTTACTTACTCCTTGAGGTATTCTTTCTTCACCTTCATCATTGAGGCATTTTGGTGACTTGTTATAGCAATCCACCTTAGCTCGGTAGGCTGCTAGCCAATCCATGCCTATTATCACATCATACAAACCCAGTGGCAATAAGTTGAGGGTCTCTATTATGGGCATGATGTATTTCTCTAGGTGGCATGATTATACCTAATAAACTACTTTCTATTTATCTTATGTGGCTATCTATACCAACCATGATTTTGCATGGGTCTTACTTTGCAAATTACACATATTTGCAACTTTTGTATTGGCATAACTAAAATTTGAATCTAGATTGATTAAAATTAAAATAGGATGGTTGGGGACCATACCTTCCATTTCGATCACTAAGGCTTCATAATTTTATTTCTTGTCCAATGCCACATAAATCTTAGGGACACTCTAAGCTACATCATTCACCATTGCTGCCTCTTGGACATTATACAACCTCTTGCTATTTTTTTTTGGAAAGAAAAGTCCCTTTTCTTATCGTTCTCTGCACATCCCCAACACTATAATGACATTCTCTTGGGATACTCGTCCTCTTCTCTCATTGAATTAGAAAGCCAACCTCTACTGGAAATAATGAAACTCCACTGGAATTCACCGTTGGTAGGAGTGGTGAACTTATCATTCCCCTCCTTAATTATCCTTTCAGATGGTGTCCTCTAACTCAGCTCATCAAACTCAATCCTTTCTTAGTAGTACTATGGTGACCCACTAAGGCCTCTATGTTCCCTTCTCATCCCTGATATATGGCACATACCTCAACAACTCCACAAATATGTTGATATAATTATCCAAGTAAACTTCCCTAGCTTTTGTTCGTGAAACTCTTTAATTTTTCTATCATAGTACCTCTCAAATAGGTTCTTCTCATGAAAATATTTTTCAAAATTTCTCTATGATAATTATTTTTATCTAATGCCCTTGACATTTCTTTAACTCTCCCACCATATATTAGCTTTTTCCCTTCAAGCTAAAAATGGCTACTTTGGTCTTTATGTTTTTAGAGTAGTCATGGACTCTAAATTATTTCTTCAATCCCAACAACCAGGTTTATGCCTTTTCATTTTTCTTAATTTCTCCATCAAAGGTAAGGGAATTTTCTTTCTTTGACTCTTTTTACATTTAACTCTTCTCACTTCTTCTTTTCTAGTGGTGTCTTTTGGTTACAATGCTAGACAACTTGTCATGGATACTTGACTCTTTCTAGAATGCTGACTGGGGTTTCTCTCTTCACTATGGATTCACTTGCTTTCCTATGCAGTTTCCTTGACTTACTGCCTTCTTACTTATTGGTTTCCAATCCCTACTTCTGGAACTCTGATGGAATTTTCTTGTGTTTGTGCCTACCTAGATTGTTGGTATTAAGGTCATGTTACTTTTTCCTTAGAATATATGACAAGCTATTCAAAATTACTATGTTTACCTTTGATTTCCTTTCTTGTGCTCTGGCAATATTTTAATTAACTATCTTGTAACTTCTCAATTCAAATCTCAAGCTCTTGAGGGTTTCCGTCCATTTAGGGGAATTTTCTTTTGATTTCTTCCTAACCGAGTCCTCTTCTTGATGATATGAGAATTATGTACTATTCCATTATTATGCTCATTCCTTAATTTCTTTTTGGAATACGTGTCTTCTTATGTGATATCACAAACACACACATACACAATTGTTAGTTAAATCTAGCATGAACATATTAATTTATTAGCTTGAATTTCTAACACTAAGAATCTTGATTTGAAGCTATTCACAAAATAAAAACCTATGTTAGTTATACATGCTACAGAAAGACTATATCAACATTCTATCAAGGTTAGAAACCATATCAAGTACAAATAAAAAATCAACACGTATAATAATTAAACTATTGTATCAAATTTTATCGTTTGTGCATGAGCTTCTTCAAGTCCAATGTTGAACCTTCACTTTGATACCACTTTGTATCATAACATCAATTTAGTTCCCAAAGGTCCAATGTTGAACCTTTGCTCTGATACCACTATGTATTAAAGCCTCAATTTTATCCCCAAAGGTCCAATGTTGAACCTTTGCTTTGATACGACTTTTTATTAGAACCTCAATTCTACCTCCAGAGGTTGAGTGTTGAAACTTCCCTCTGATACCATTTTGTAACAACTCCCTTCCAACCCCTTAAAGAATTATCCAGCTATGGAAGGTTCTATTTTTTTTTTACTCAATCTCCAAGGTCACTTATGATGATGGGGTTAGCAAAATAATATTTTTTCAAGTCTACATAATTTAATTCTGAGACCGCATAGTGTCTATCTTGTCGAAAAATTTCTAATGATATAAAATTCATCTCAATCTGAGTCCCATATCAAAAGTTATGCTTGTTAGAATTATTTTCCAATCAAATGAGGCCATGTCATCCAATATCCACATGGTACCCACGTAGCCTCCACCAGGCCTTGGTGGCATTGTTAGGTCACTATGATAGGGACCACAATTTCTTACCTAGTGGGGAACTAGGTCCATGCCATGCTGGAGAGACTACTACATCACATGTCTACCCCTTACATGGTAACAAGTTACAAAAACCAAGTGGTGGGTGGTCCCATAGTGGCTAGGGTTCCACACCTGAATGAAAACCAGATTGGCCTATCTCCAATTATCCCCCACTTGTTTCAAAGTAAAAAATGCGAAAGGGTCATGGTGGTGCCGATGATTTGATGATAGGGTTCCACTCTAGAACTATGGCTGATTCAGCTTGCTCCTTATCGGTCACCCATATTTACAAGGATTATCAACACACAAGGCTTCATGGAGGTGAGCGATGACTCAATAATAGGGTTGAAAGGACCAAAACGATGGTTGGACTAGCCATTCCTCAATTCTAGTTTGGTTACAAGGGGTTTAAGGCACAAGGCATTGGCAGTCAATGGTGGCCAGACTCCTTAGCACAATGTGTGGCATATTAAGCCTGGGGCTAGACGATGGAGGATCCATTGTCAATCTAAAATGAAGTGATAGTAAACATAAAGGTAAGTGAAAAATTTTGATCTGATGCCACTCTGTTAGGCCCATGAATTCCTTTCTAACTCTGTAGCTCTATAATCCAACTCCGTAGACACACTATCAACCTGTTAAAAATAATCAGGGAATTTAACTGACCTATTAGCTAAAGGGGGAACACACCAGGTCACCCAACTACTCAATAAGAGCTACAGTTATAGACCCATTGTTCCATAACCATTACTATTAGAGAATATGGAAGAAACATTGCACACAGTTTATCACATTCATCATAATCATAACCAAATCAACACTATCTAGCCATTTATAATTTTGTTGACATATAGAACATCATAGTGAACATGAGCATAAAAGAGGCATGTATTAGTCAAGAAAACAATAACATTCATGCATATTCATAAGCCCATATCAAACATGTGTTGGAAATAATAATGAGAGGGGGGGTGAATAAGTATTTTCAACTCAATAACCTTTTCATTTCCATAATCAGATTTATATACGCTACTTTAGTGAAGGGAACTCGCATGTGCACACAACTGTTCTTAAGGAAACCAGCGTATATCTAGTGAACTTATGATTCAATTAATTCATCATATGTTGATCTTTAATCTGTGTATCAATACTTTATTAAACATTAAACACTAACCATGTGCAGTTAATAACAAAATGAACCATCACACATAAGCAACACACATGAACACCAAGATTTAAGGTGGAAACCCAATGTGGGTGAAAACCACTTGCTGCTGTCTTCTCTGTATTATTTTAATAATAAGAAAATCTGTTTACAACATTGTACTAGTGCAAACTCATACCAGTACTCAGGCTTCTACCTGCAAAAGGTTACAACCTTCTCTCGTTCTCCAGCTTCTACTGGAAGGGAGCTATAACCCCCTAGCTCTTGTACTAGCCGATATGTTTACTAGTACATAGATGCCGACCTATAGAAGGCTACGACCTTCTTTCTTCCTCCAGGGACCACGTTTCATAAATTTTCAGACTGGATGCTCCTGGTACACAAACATACACATGAAGGCCTCGTTTCATCCAATTTTCATACTCGACCCATCAACAACATTGAAGCTTAGAATAAATCATCATTGCAATACAACCATCAACCACATCTGCATCAACCAATCACAGAAACTCAATCATCACTCTCTGAATCAACCAAACTCAATCAATCATTGACAACCTCTGAAACTCTGACATAACTGAATCAACCATTCATTCATACTTAATCAATTTCAACAAATCAACTAGAAGAGATAGATCACTATAACCAGTACACAGATCTGAACCCTGAACACTGCATCATCATTCAGCACCAGTTTTAATCTCAAAAACCATGCATCAGAGTGTATACACAACTTGGAAGAGACAAACCAGCGTGTATACGCAACTTCACCAAAGTGAACCAGCATATAGATATGCAAATACTTACTTATAACTTCGCTGCACTTCCCGACTTCACACATACCCATATTATAACATATAAAGGATAAAACATGTGTTAGCAATCAGATCTAGCCCATCTATTATCAGATCACATAATGATAAGTCATTATGATCCTGATCTATCATTAGATCTCATCCATTGTCACTAAAGCAAATCACAATCAATCAATCTGAACATTCATACCACTGTCACCAGAATGCAGTCATTAGTACATAAAGCATAACCCAAAACTTTGCATCAACAACCAGAACCAACTGCAATTTTAAACATCATAGTTCATAATGTATACGATACTTTGATGTGTCGAGCCAACATGTATACGTGCTTTTACCAAACCGAAACAACATACATATCTGCAAATACTAACTTGAAACTTCACAGACATTTCAGACTTCAGTCATACTCAGATCATAACATTTGCAGATTGAAACATGCATCAGTATTTAGATCTATATTGTCCATGATCAAACAACATAATGATAATTCATTTTAGGCTTTATGATCCCGATCCATCATTCATCATCAACCACATAGCTGCATCCTTAGATAAGATCAAGCAAAGCATAAGAAGCTCATAACCTACATATATGATCTAACACTTCATCAGATATTCAATCCTTGCTCCTCCTGGCCTAATGATCTTCTCCTCCTTATATAGTTTTAGGATTTTTTCAATACCTTAGACCAAAAGCACTTAGGACCAATACCTTGGTCCAAATACCTAGGGTCAATACCTCAGACCAATTACCTCAGACCAAGTACCTTCGATCAATACCTTGAACTAAATACCTCGGTCCAAAACTTTGGCTTTCCAACATGTACGCACTTTTCTTTTTGTGCAAGTGCATGTATACGTTATACGCTCCTTTTTTTCTATTAACTCACATGTATACGCTTCTTGGACAAAGTGAACCAATGTATACCTCTCTTTCTTCATTCTTTGGAGTTTGATCTGTAATCCTTTGCTGTTAACTTGCTGCACTATGAACTGTCATCTGAGAGAGTTGCCATTGTACATTACTTCTGAACTTATTCCTTTGAACTACCCTACACTTTGTCACATCTGTAAACACAACTGCCATGCATTCTGTCACATCTGATATCTCTTTTGTAGATTCATCTAGTTACCATATACAAGTGAGTTGTTCTGCTATAAGTGGGTTGCCATCAAGTACAACACATGCATCATAATGCCAAAAACATGTACATTCATAAATCATTACATTTCATAGCTCAATATAAAGATGTATTATACTTATCTAATTATGTTAAGATGGTTGGTAACTAAATAAGGGACTTCCACTCTTCAACCAACCATAAGCCAAATACATAGAAACTTTCTTACAATTGACCAACCCTGAACCAGATCCAAAGGCTAAGGGTATGCTTTCATAGGGGATGTTCACACCAAATCTTCGTAGACACTTAAGATATGGAGTCCACTGTTGCGGTGGTTTCTCAACTCCCATATGGTAGTAAGCACCACAATGAACTACTTTTATGAGTTTAATCATAGGGCTTCACTCAAGGTCCAAGTGGTATATTTTTTAGTCCAATAAGTTGAATCCACTGTCTCAGTGGTCTATCATTTTTCTTTTCATATAAATCACCACATGGGTCCTCCAAAAAGCACTATAGTGACACGAATTTCCTTATCTATGTGATTCATAGCTATACAACAAGAACCATAGTGATTCAATTGCCCACTGAGCCTCCCACTGACCACACATGCACAAACATATAGTCTAGTGGTCTCAAACACAATCCATAGGGGAAAAACCCAAGGTTCAGATGGGAAATTACTTAGTACAAGAGTTAGAATCCACTACCCAGGTGGTTTATCAACTTCCCTCTAGCAACAAGCACTAGAATGATTCGATCATCCACTAAGCTTCCTATTGACCAATCATAGCTTAGAAACACATCATAGTGGCCACAAAAAAATAACATATGGGATAACATTGTAAGTGTCTGAGCTTAAGGCTTAGTCACAAAATAAAACTTTTCTCCATGCACTCCATGCCTTGCTTCAAGGGAGTTCTGTCTCTAGCCAATTCCACTTCTGTTGTGTCATTCTCCATTTTTGTGTTCTCCACTTTTCACCAATTCCTTTCAATGTTCTTCCCAAATATCCTTCCATTGCATCTCTTGTTAACTCCCCATATTTATTCTCGAGGAATCGATTCCCTAACATTTCTCCACGAGTGGGATGGAGATGGGTGCATTCCTCTTCCCATACAACCAATCCAATCTCTTTAATTTTTTTGTTAGCACCAGTGGTTGGGTGGTCAGATAGGGTGTTTGGAATTTAATGTGATTGGTATGTGCTACAAAAAATCAAGGCAACTAGTTATGGCTTGATCACGGGACACAACTACCCTCTTTGATTTTCGATTTGTGTGTCCCTCCATTTAGGCTAGTCATTAAATTTATATTCAATCTTCAAGTGATCACAAAGTTTTTCTCTAGCTAGCCATGACTCTCATGCTAGCAATACACCATTATATTTAAACACGTGGAGGTGTGGAAAAATGGTTGTTACATCCTAGTAGTAATGAATGGACTAATAGAAGGATGAATTTAAATATTGTACTTGTGGGTTCAAGTGATGTCTTAATGGGCATGGATTGGTTAACAAACCAAAAGATAATATTGCTATAATAAAACCTATAAGATAAGATTATTATGGTGTATAGATGATGAAGAGAAAAAAATTCTAGTGAAACATACTCAAAGATCCATTTCTCTGAGACAATTTTCAGCATTACTGTTGAGCGATAAAAGGCGTCTTTTTAACTCCTAATTATCTTCACATTAATTGCCAACCCAGGGGTGATTTTTTATCTCAAGAGTGTACTCAGTCTGAGGCGTCTATTTACTCAAGAGTAATGTTTCTAAATTTGCAGTACAATGCTTTAAATATAAGAGTAAACAGATGCTTGAAATAAAATCTACTTACAATTAAAAGAAACTTAACACTCTGAAACTTAAATCATTCACTCAGGAAACTGCAGTAATTTATCAGTCAAAGATGTAGTAGTGATAACTCTTTCCTCTGTCAACTGATATAAATGAAATCAAACATAAACAGGATCCACAATCTGAGAACTTAGACAGCTATAGTCAATGTTCTTTACAGTTGTTGATCTTTCAATCCACACTAAAGCAAATAACTAGAAATGGCAATTCAATTGGAAATGATTACTAAAATACACTTGTTGTAATATCAATTAAAAGATGAAATCAAATCCTTGCAGAAAAGAACAACGACTAAGTCTATTGAAAAACTGAACAACAAAGCTTAACTTTAGCGAAAATGAATTGAACAGGAATGCTCATCTTACAGAAATGAAATATTAATGGAAAGGGACAATAATACTAAATTATTGAAGATGAACAACAACGCTAAATGGAAATGAACCGCAAAGCTAAATGAACAACAATACTAAATGGAAATGAACAACACTACGAAATTAATAGAAATGAGAAACAATACTAAATCAGCAACAACCTGTAATGCATAACAGAATTTGAAGTGAACAGCGAAGCTTTATACCCAAAATGAACAACATAAAAATTTAAGTTGTAATGAACAATAATGTTGTTATGATGGAAGAAAATGGAAACGTGATTTAATTGCAGAAGGTAATCATTAAACAAACAGCACTTGCAAAAATCAGAAAGATATAATACAGAGCAGTAGCTTAATCCACCAGAGGCTGGGCCCTTAGCTGCCAGCGAATGCTGCTGGGCTACTTCAGATAAGGCGAATGAACAACAACCTCCAAATTATATATTAATCATTGAACTTGAGTGACATTACAATATGATCGCATTCTCTTGGCACCACAAGTCTGTAAATCAGAATTACAATTTGAAATAATAGAGATCCATCCCCTTTCCTCCTATCCTATCCTATCCTATCTCTAATCTACTGACCCATTTAATTCTCTCTCTAATCATCCATCATGAATCCCCATCATCCCCTTCTCTGATCTTTGTTCTCATTTAAATACACAGAGAGTAGAGAGAAGTTACAACAGATATGATTACAATATGATTTCTATTACAAAATTGGATTGTTCTCAACAAATTGATAAGCAAGATCATATTTGAAATATCTTTCCATCAATCATTCAACAGGAACAGGTTGAATTTGGTATTGCAATTGGGATAATTTGGAAAACGGTCACAACAACGAATCTGAGAAAAACGTCTTCAAAGAACCTTCTGTTTCTTTTAGTACGGGCTAACTTTGGGAAAACGTCTCACTTCAAAACTAATTTGGTCCGTTCTGAACAAAACCCATGTTTTAGATTTTCCAGATTCTTCTCATATGCCCAAACCGTTCAATACAAAATTGTCACTTCTTATTGCAATGAATTTCTGAGTTGGCACATTTAATGATCAAATATTCAATCTGGAAAATATCTTGGAGGATAAAATGGTAAGAAAATTTATTAATAAACCATCATTAGTAAAAACATGCATAATAATCAATTTATTAAAAATAAAGGAGAAGAAATAATATTTATCCATAAGAGCATAAATAATTATAAAATAGAATTATATGATAAATTATGATAAATGACGTGATAAAGAATGGTAGAAATGGGTGGAACAAGCATTCAAAACTGATAATAATAATGACATATTAACATCCCAACATACCCCCAAACTGAATATATTACATGTCCTCATGCAACCCAAAGACTCTATGTTAACCAAGCAATAAAAAATTGTCCATCCCAACTCATGAAATGGATGGAACAAATGAATTCTTCCTCAAATAATGAATATTCAATTTTAGCAATGAAGGCGTAACAATCTTTTCATTGACGTTCAACTATATGTATATGAAGTTGCAAAAAAATATGATATAAGTAACAACAAACTTCATTAACCATTTTCTAAAAAACAAACCAGATTTTGCAAGTAGATTTATAATATATTAATGCTTCTATGATCCAAAAATCAGATCGTTTTGATGCACGGATTATGAGATATAAACAAAATGGCTATAGGTGATAGTGTATGATTTCCAAAATTTTATGAACTAATTTAACTTGAAATTATCTGGGTTTGTGTATTTTAATGATACGTATGTGTTATCCAAAAATCACAAGAATTGAGTTCATAGTTTTAAAAATGTATGGAAATCAATTTCTGCACTGTATAAAAATGAAATTGTATGCCTTAAATGAGAAAGAAAATAGAAAACATCCATCATGCGTAGCAATTCCTCCCCCAAACTGAATAATTAGCACACCCTCATGCAATGCTAGAAAACAAATTGAGGTGGTTGCTACAATCTGTTGAATTCTATGCTTGGTGTAAAACAACATGGAATAAGTGAGGTGTTGAGAATGAATAAGAATATCAATGGATGATAAAGAATATTAATGACATGGTCATAAGAAATAAATGAATGAAAGCAACACTCCCCCAAACTGAAAGATGATATGTCTCTGAAAAATGGTAAAGATGTGGAATGAATGATGATAAATAATGCTCAATGGATTTTCATGAAATTCTCCTAAATTCGTAATAAATCAGAAAATTATGCTATTTTACTTCAAGTTTTACCTCCAAAAAAAATGTAGAATGACATGTATGGACTGGCATTTGTTGAAGCTGATGTAGGCAGAGTTGATGTTGAAAGTGATGCAAAAGGTGGAATCCAGGCAATCACATCATGTCTGAACAATTGTTCACGTTCGTGAGTTACTTGAGCCTCTTCTGTTAGTTGCAATAGTGTGGTCATGCTGTGAATAGAGTTTACCCCTCATACTTGTTGTTCTCCTATAAACAAATTACTATTTTGCATACAATGTTCTTGAATCCATAGTGTTAGTTTTGAATAGTAACAGATAAGATGCATGCAAAAATTTCAATCAAAAACTTTTGTAGACATGCAATACTAATATTTTGTCAAATCAATAAGTTATGGCAGAGTGAAGAAATCATATCGCATGCTATCCCATAATGCATACATTCCCTCCTCTAATTGGAAAAGGAATTCCATGACCATCAAGCATATGAAAGGTGTTGTGCTAATGTTAAGGCAAGGGAATGAACAATACAATAGTAAATGAAGCAAAGTACACATACCAATAATAGGACGGCAAGAGGTATGGTTATAATGAGAGCAGAGTGTATAAAGATAGTTATGAATAAGAGATAGGATGGTTTGGATTGATGATAAGTTATGCGAAAAAACAAAAAGGACATCAATATGCCAAAAATATGCTTTGCTGACAGTATTCTAGATGAAAATGATGCGATTGATCGGAAAACAATTTCTCATGCGTAAAGGTTCAAAACATGGAAAAATTTAAGGAAATAACTTCTCTGATAAAAAGAAAGAATAAGAAAAGGGTATTATAGTAATAATTGACGATAAGATGTAACTTTAATACCATAAGCAGAGCCTATGCTGCCAGCAGACGTCCATAGCCTCGGCAGGGTTACTTTTTAACCCATATGAGCTAAGATCCTCAATTTATAAATGGAGAGTTCCAGTGTTGTTCTATAGAAGAGATCAGTGTGCTAGTGTGGTAACCAGATAACTACACTACCATTCACTAGGATGTAGCAAAAGTGATCAAGTCGGCTCGTAATGAGACCTCCTGTTCCAAGGATAATTTGGTTATCCAATAGATCATAACTGTGGTGTAGTGGCCATAACGAGAATGTCACTTTGTTACAACCTTATGAACATGGTAGGCTAGCTCATAATGAGACCCCCTATCCTCCATCTGCAAACAAAATTTTGCTATTATTACACATTTTTATGATAAAAAGAGGGAGGCTCAGTACTCCTTAAGAGCAGGGATGGTGGAAGAAGTTGAACATGTCAATAGAAAAAAAATATACCCATAATCTCATTTAGTACAGACAGAGAAGATTATAACCAGGAAGGGTGGAACCAACATGGCATTAATATGATCAATTAGTATCATGTACAGCAAAAAACAATGCAGTAAAGTAGTATATAAATAATTGTGTCCCTTTTGAAAAAAATCTATCATCAAGGAGTTGTTCTGTTAAAGATCATAACGTGAATGATATTAACTCGCTTCAATAAAATCCATAATTCTTGTCCTCATAAAAGTAGTGTACTTCATGCCATGAAAGGGAATCAGTAAAATGTGGTTGAGATGAACTAGGAATAATCCCATAAGAGGAAGGAAGGGTTGTTCTTGAAAATACACCCAAAGTGTTGTTCCTTTGAAGGAATAGCAAAGACACTCAAAAACGTGTTGTTCCTTGTAGGGAACAACAAAGGAAAATACACGCAAAAGTGTTGTTCAGATATATCTAAGTAGAGGAGGTATGATGGATATCAGAAGTTATGAGGTCATTTCATATCATCAAACATCAGGGCTCCATCATTTGTCGAGAAGTCATTCCAAGGAACAAACCATTCACCACACATAAGGGACAGTTTTATTCAAATTATGTTTCTGGGCAAGAAAATATGAATTTGAGAAAAGTGAGAGAGGTTTTTGTCCATAATTGACTTACGAAGAAAAACATCTTTTATATTTTTACACAGGTTTCATGGTTTGGGAGAAATTTTGAAAACATCATTTGCCTCAGGAGGGTTAGTGAACCTTTGGAGCGACCTTGGTAAAATCAATTTTTCTCCTATATGGGATGCCCGAATGGCTTGCATGATGAGTCAAATGATAAGTAGACAAAAATAGCTTTCCAATGAGCTATCATGAGCTCAATTTGGAGTTGATTAAGGCCTTAAATAGTTGACTACAACATCACTATGCATTTCGGCAACCTCATTCTGCTCATTTTGACCATTCTTGGGAGATTGGACTTTTGAAAAAGCAAATGAACTCCAAATTGAAAAATTAAAGATGTGTGATTGTGTTTTTCGGATTCATTGCATCTGTTGATTTTGTATATCGATGTTTCGAACCAACCCCTGTGGCTCATCATCAGGATTAGAATTTGTGAAGAAGTCAGAGGAGGGTGAGGATGAATAAATACATGTTGAGATGGGAAGAGTGAAAAGCCGACTGGTTCAGGTTTAAGAAAAGGTTTATTTATTTTTATTTTTATTTTTATTTAGAATTTTTATTATATTAATTTTTATTTAGTCTTTATTTGAATTTGAATTTTATTTAACCTAATCATGTTTTAGTTATAATTTTGAATTATTAGTTTATTTATTTATATATGTATGTGTATATTTATTTTTGCTTGTTTTTAATGTTTATGATATAATTTTTAATATAGATTTAATTTAATTTGGTAATGTTATCCGACACATGGAATTAAGGGGGGGAAGGGAAGGACAGGAGGACTGGGGAGTGGTTGAATTATCAGTTATCACGGGAATCCAGTTATCACTTATTTTCCACCCGTCGTCACGATTTAGGTTATCGGGGTGTTTTCTTATTTCAATTGCTTCTCTGAATTTCATATGGTGGTAATGTTCAATTCTGGTCATAACATAGGAGTCTTCGATGCAAATGTGGTGATTAGTTTTACTAGAGTGCTCAGCCAGTGCTGAGGTTTTGGAGCGGTTATGGTTAATGTCAGCTGCATGCTCCTGAATCCTGGTCGATATGGATCGGCATGTTTCCCCAATGTATGTCTTTCCACATGAACATGGGACCACGTAGACCCCTTTGTGGTGTTTAGGGTCAATGGGATCTTTTACAGATTTAAGGCATCTGTTAATTGTTTTCAAAGGTCTGAATGTGGTTTTTATGTTATTTTTTCTCAAGACGTGAGAGATTTTATCAGTGGTGCCTAGGATGTAAGGAAGGTGTACTGTACCAGCGTAATCATCCCTATGATGTTTGTTCATGGGATTTTCAACCTTCTTGAAGGCCTTAATCCCTTGGTGTCTCTTGTATCCATTCTTTTTGAAAACATTCAATAGGTGGTTTTTCTCTTGTTCAAAACTATCATGATCTGAAATACGAACCGCTCTTGTTGCTAGAGTGTTTAGCACTCCAAGTTTCTGAGCTGGATGATGGTGAGAGTTGGCATGAAGATAGTGTTCGGTGTGAGTCTTTTTGCGATAGACTTGGTGAGATATAGTTCCATCCTGGTTTCTTATGATAAGGATGTCAAGAAAGGGAAGACAACCATTTTCTTCCACTTCCATTGTGAACTTGATGGAAGTTGACTGGCTGTTAAGGTGTTCGAGGAATTTGTTTAGTTTTTCTTTTCCATGAGGCCAGATGACATAAGTGTCATCAACAAATATTTTCCATAATTTAGGCTTTAGGGTAGAGGACTCAATGGCTTTAATTTCAAAATGTTCCATGAACAAATTAGCAATGATGGGAGACAGGGGTGATCCCATGGCCACACCACACGTTTTTTCATAAATCTCCTCTTTGAAGCTGAAAAAGGTGGATTTTAAACAGATTTCAACCAATTTGTTGTGTTAGGGTCTGTGATTTTGTGCACAACCTCCATGGCTTCATTTATAGGGATGTTTGAGCTGCGTATCTCTTCAGATCTGCGGTTTGAGCTGTGGTTCGAAATCTGCGGTCCAGATCTGCGGTTTGAGCTGCGCGAACTTTAGGTTCTTACAAGTCTTATTACTTCCTTTGACCAGGGTTCTTCGAGGACACGACAATGGCTAAATTGTGTTATATAATTCACTAATGTTTTTAATTGGCTAGGGCTCCTTTGGCTCGTGAACCTCAAGCCTACTCCTGGCAGACTACTTGCAAGTCCCTCGATTCTGAAATGTATGTTACCAGCGCTTGTAATGTTTGTTTTTTTTAATGTCTAGTTGGCTGCTTTAATGGTTTCGAAAAGAAAAGGCAAGGCCTCGGTCTTTTCCCAGCATTTTCTTTATTGCCGAAACTCAAACCTATCGTTTTATTAGTATCTGCGGTTGAGTGGGACGTTCGTATCTCTTCAGATCTTTGGTTTGAGCTGCGTATCTCTTCAGATCTGCGGTTTGAGCTGCGGTTCGTATCTCTTCAGTATCTGCGGTTGAGTGGGACGTTCGTATCTCTTCAAATCTGCGGTTTGAGCTGCGCAAACTTCATATCTTTTGATCAGATCTTTTGTTGAGCTGCGCAGAACAGTTTATTTCACGGCTAGGTTTTAGATCTGAGGCTAGATCTAGGCAGGTAAATCTAATTTTCTGCGGTCAGATCTAGATCTAATCTTATCTTCTGTCTTATTTGTCTGCGGCTGGGTTCTACGAGCAAGTAAAATATGGCTCCGAGCTTCGCAAAAATGACTGGTGGCTCATCCGCCTCTGGAGGGCAATCTCCTGCCCATATCGTGAGTGAAGCCCCAGCTCCCACTATCCAAGTGGTCCAGGACTCACTCGATGAAGCTTTGAAGTTCTCCGAAAGTGCCCTAATTTGCCGGTTCAATGGTTTTTGGCCGCGGCTGATAGCACTCCACAATTGGATCTCGGAGGTATGGAAGCCTATCATTTTTGATGAAATTAATATCTACCCCTGTGCTAGAGGTTTCTTTATAGTAGATTTTGAAAATCCTGAAAGCAGACAATGTATTATAGATTCCAGCCCTTGGTTTTGGGAAAAATCAGGCCTATTCATGAAGCCATGGAACCCATCATTCGATCCCTCTACAGCAGTGATAACCTCAGCACCAGTTTGGGTGAGATTGCCAAGCCTACCCTTGCATCTCTGGAATCTCTCCTCGCTAAAAGCCATCGGAAATGCAATTGGGAAATTTTACTGCAGGTGCCCAGAAACAGAGGAATATGCCAGAACCACTTATGCACGCATCTGTGTGGAAATGGATTTCAGCGCCGGATTCCCAGCTGAAATAAACCTAACAAGTAAAGACTATGTGTGGAACCAAAAGCTTGATTATGAAAGTGTCCTCTTCAGATGTCGATCGTGCTTTGAGACGGGTCATCTAGCCAAAAATTGCCCAAAAGCCTCTGAGAAAAATTTTGCTAGAAAAAACCACCACAGATCTACATGGTGGGAAGGAGCACAAAAAGAACACTACACTGTCATCAAAGAAGAATATTCTATAGAAAACTCTGAGTCACAAGAAATCAAGGAAGAAGGAAACAACTCTAAAAACAAGCAAGGAGAAAGCCCGCCGCAACAAATCAACAGTTATGAGGATTTGAATACCGCAGAAAATAAATCTTCATTTAACAGCAAAGCAGATCTCCTAAACCAAACTTCTTCTCCGACTATTTTCAAAAGAACGAACACAATAGATCGCGAAGCTAAGACACCAATGTCTCAAGAACCAGAAGAGATGAAGGAGATGCAAGACAAAGGAAGTTGGAAGACCGTAGAGAAAAGAAAGAAAGCTACAACACCAATCTCGCCAAGAAAGACGAGGAGCCAGACAAGTAAAAATTAAGAAAATTGTAGGTCCGATAGACCAATTTGGTCTCAGTGGACGTTAACCATCATCATCATCATCATCATCATAAATATTTTACATCAAAGCTCACTAAGATGTCATCTTTGTCTAGATTTATGTGCTTAATCTCATTAACGAAATGGTGGGAATCTTTGACAAAAGAACTGGTATTTCCTACCAAGGGTTTAAGATTTTTAGCCAGGTGCTTCGCCAGGTGGTAAGTAGGGCCCCCAATAGTATTGACAATGGGTCTAATAGGTATGCCTTCTTTGTGAATTTTAGGGGCTCCATATATCCTGGGGGTGTAAGGGTTGGTTTAAATGAGATTCTTCATATTGTGTTCATTGCTTAATTTAATCAAGTTGTTGACATTCCTGGAAATCTTCTTTATGGGATTCTTCTTTAATTTGATGTAGCAACCACTATTGTTTAAATGGTCTAACATTTTTTCATTGTAGTCTTTGGTGTTCATTATAACAGTCGCACCTCCTTTTTCCGCCTTTAGGACCACTATGTCAGGATTTTGGTTTAAAGTTTTGAGAGCTAGGTATTCTTGCTTTGATATATTGCTCTTGGGAGGTCTGGATTTTCTCAGGATTATGGAACAATCTTGTCTGATGGCTTCTTTAATGTTGTCAAGCATGTTTTTAATCCCATATTCTATGTTGCACAGAATATCCTCCTTGGGGATAGTGCGTGGTGCAATTGCAAAATTCAAGCCTTTTTCAAGCAAACCCATCGTAACTTCATCAATATGGGTGTTTGAGAGGTTTATTACACCCACCTTCTCATTTGTTTCTGTCTGATATTTAGTCTTGGTTTGTTGGGATCCTTTTCTGCCCGCCCTTATGTTATTCGTCATTAGATTGATACTGTCTTCGGGGGCAATATGATAACTGTTTAAAGATTTTCTACCACACGCTGTTTTTATCACGGGTTCACCGCATGAGCTGAGTTCATTGTCCTGCCTTGGATTTATTATGATTTTCTTATCGTTCCATTGATTCGGTGCGTTGTTTATTATGTGTGCACGCGCCATGCTGTGGTCTGCAACAGCCATATTTCTGCTCTTCGGGTGAGGAACAGAATTTATGTTGTCATCGCCGGGGGTTATATCATGTTTCCTGCTTGCTGTTACGTTACATTCATTCTTGTTTCTGTTGCATTCATTCTTGTTTACGGTGTCTACTTTCTGTGTGAGAGACATATTCTTGTTATTAACGTTTCTTTCGACTTCGTTATGAGGAATGTCTTCAATGCTGCACTTGTATTCCTGGTTTGACCGCGAACTGATGCTAATATCGTTCTCCATCCATTTTGCGGGCGTGAAATCGAAGTTCTTGTTACCGGTGTCTATCTTCAGGTTTTGTGAGCAGGTGGTTATATTATCTGTGTTGTCCGATAACTTCCTTACTCCATTTTCATGTGGATGATCGTGCTGTGCGAAAGACATATTCTGTTCTGCGTTCTCAACGTTTCTTTCACCTTCATTATGACAAGTGCTGGCGAGAATCGGGCGTGGAATGGAACTGTTCTGTTGGTTTGACAGCATGCTGTTGTTAATATCATTTTTTCCCATTTTGTTGGTGTGAAATCGATGTTGATTTCAAGCGGATCAGGGTTGAAATCATCGCTGGATACAGTTTCATTATGTCTGATCAGAGAATTGATAAACGCTATCTGCGCAGGTTTGATTCTTGCTGATGGTGCAAGCGGTGTAGGTTCTGCGACGGGGATTACACCAGCATTCATCATTTTATCAGATTTTTCATTTCTGTATGTAGTGCGATTCGTAGAGGCTGAGTAGGGGGTTGTACTGGCGTTCACTCTCTTTTCCAATTTATCAAATTTCAAAGAGTGTTTTCTGTTCTTGCATTCTTCGGTTTTTATCGATTTTAGGGCTGCGCATGTGTCTATTCTGGACCATAGCGTTGGTTCAATAAAGTTTGGTAGATCCAGGTGCAGTTTAAGGGCTTTCTGGTTTAAAACATCAAGTTCCAACCGAATTTTGTTGATTTCTGAAAGAAAAAGGGAATGGCAGGCTTTGGAGAAGATGTGGTTGTTCCTGCAGTTTTTAAGGCTGTGTTTAATGGAGGCGAATGGAGGGATGATGGAGGCGTCTCTGCATCGTTTGAGAAAGGTGAGGTCTAACTTCTTCATTGCAATTTTTACCCTGTATCGTTCTAGTGAACGAACTTCTTGTAATTTCTCCCTTCCGTACAGGTCGAAAATCATGGATTTGAGACTTCTGCGATTTGTATTCTGTGTGATTGTGTTTTCCGGATTCATCGCATCTGTTGATTTTGTATATCGACGTTTCGAACCAACCCCTGTGGCTCATCATCAGGATTAGAATTTGTGAAGAAGTCAGAGGAGGGTGAGGATGAATAAATACATGTTGAGATGGGAAGAGTGAAAAGCCGACTGGTTCAGGTTTAAGAAAAGGTTTATTTATTTTTATTTTTATTTTAATTTAGAATTTTTATTATATTAATTTTTATTTAGTCTTTATTTGAATTTGAATTTTATTTAACCTAATCATGTTTTAGTTATAATTTTGAATTATTAGTTTATTTATTTATATATGTATGTGTATATTTATTTTTGCTTGTTTTAATGTTTATGATATAATTTTTAATACAGATTTAATTTAATTTGGTAATGTTATCCGACAGATGGAATTAAGGAGGGGGGGGGGGGGGGAAGGGAAGGACAGGAGGACTGGGGAGTGGTTGAATTATCAGTTATCACAGGAATCCAGTTATCACTTATTTTCCACCCGTCGTCACGATTTAGGTTATCGGGGTGTTTTCTTATTTCAATTGCTTCTCTAAATTTCCTATGGTGGTAATGTTCAATTCTGGCCATAACATAAGAGTCTTAGATGAAAATGTGGTGATTAGTTTTACTAGAGTGCTCAGCCAGGGCTGAGATTTTGGAGCAGTTATGGTTCATGTCAGCTGCATGCTCCTGAATCCTGGTCGATATGGATCGGCCTGTTTCCCCAATGTATGTCTTTCCACATGAACATGGGACCACGTAGACCCCTTTGTGGTGTTTAGGGTCAATGGGATCTTTTACAGATTTAAGGCATCTGTTAATTGTTTTCAAAGGTCTGAATGTGGTTTTTATGTTATTTTTTCTCAAGACGTGAGAGATTTTATCAGTGGTGCCTAGGATGTAAGGAAGGTGTACTGTACCAGCGTAATCATCCCTATGATGTTTGTTCATGGGATTTTCAACCTTCTTGAAGGCCTTAATCCCTTGGTGTCTCTTGTATCCATTCTTTGAAACATTCAATAGGTGGTTTTTCTCTTGTTCAAAACTACCATGATCTGAAATACGAATCGCTCTTGTTGCTAGAGTGTTTAGCACTCCAAGTTTCTGAGCCATATGATGGTGAGAGTTGGCATGAAGATAGTGTTCGGTGTGAGTCTTTTTGCGATAGACTTGGTGAGATATAGTTCCATCCTGGTTTCTTATGATAAGGATGTCAAGAAAGGGAAGAAAACCATTTTCTTCCACTTCCATTGCGAACTTGATGGAATTTGACTGGCTGTTAAGGTGTTCGAGGAATTTGTTTAGTTTTTCTTTTCCATGAGGCCAGATGACATAAGTGTCATCAACAAATCTTTTCCATAATTTAGGCTTTAGGGTAGAGGACTCAATGGCTTTAATTTCAAAATGTTCCATGAACAAATTAGCAATGATGGGAGACAGGGTGATCCCATGGCCACACCACATATTTGTTCATAAATCTCCTCTTTGAAGCTGAAAAAGGTGGATTTTAAACAGATTTCAACCAATTTTGCTGTGTTAGGGTCTGTGATTTTGTGCACAACCTCCATGGATTCATTTATAGGGATGTTGATTTATAAAGCTTTTACATCAAAGCTCACTAAGATGTCATCTTTGTCTAGATTTATGTGCTTAATCTCATTAACGAAATGGTGGGAATCTTTGACAAAAGAACTGGTATTTACTACCAAGGGTTTAAGTTTTTTAGCCAGGTGTTTCGCCAGGTGGTAAGTAGGGCCCCCAATAGTATTGACAATGGGTCTAATAGGTATACCTTCTTTGTGAATTTTAGGGGCTCCATATATCCTGGGGGTGTAAGGGTTGGTTTCAATGAGATTCTTCATATTGTGTTCATTGCTTAATTTAATCAAGTTGTTGACATTCCTGGAAATCTTCTTTATGGGATTCTTCTTTAATTTGATGTAGCAACCACTATTGTTTAAATGGTCTAACATTTTTTCATTGTAGTCTTTGGTGTTCATTATAACAGTCGCACCTCCTTTGTCCGCCTTTAGGACCACTATGTCGGGATTTTGGTTTAAAGTTTTGAGAGCTAGGTATTCTTGCTTTGATATATTGCTCTTGGGAGGTCTGGCTTTTCTCAGGATTATGGAACAATCTTGTCTGATGGCTTCTTTAATGTTGTCAGGCATGTTTTTAATCCCATATTCTATGTTGCACAGAATATCCTCCTTGGGGATAGTGCGTGGTGCAATTGCAAAATTCAAGCCTTTTTCAAGCAAACCCATCGTAACTTCATCAATATGGGTGTTTGAGAGGTTTATTACAGCCACCTTCTCATTTGTTTCTCTCTGATATTTAGTCTTGGTTTGTTGGGATCCTTTTCTGCCCACCCTTATGTTATTCGTCATTAGATTGATACTGTCTTCGGGGGCAATATGATAACTGTTTAAAGATTTTCTACCACACGATGTTTTTATCACGGGTTCACCGCATGAGCTGAGTTCATTGTCCTGCCTTGGATTTATTATGATTTTCTTATCTTTCCATTGATTCGGTGCGTTGTTTATTATGTGTGCGCGCGCCATGCTGTGGTCTGCAGCAGCCATATTTCTGCTCTCCGGGTGAGGAACGGAATTAATTTTGTCATCGCCGGGGGTTATATCATGTTTCCTGCTTGCTGTTATGTTACATTCCTTCTTGTTTCTGTTGCATTCATTCCTGTTTACGGTGTCTAATTTCTGTGCGAGAGACATATTATCGTTTTCAACGTTTCTTTCAACTTCATTATGAGGAATGGCTTCACTGCTACAACTGTATTCTTGGTTTGACTGCGAGCTGCTGCTAATATCGTTCTCCATCCATTTTGCTAGCGTGAAATCGAAGTTCTTGTTTCCGGTGTCTACCTTCAGGTTTTGCGAGCAGGTGGTTCTATTCTCTGCGCTGTCCGGTAATTGCCTTACTTCATTCTCTGGTGGATGATCGTGCTGTGCGAAAGACATATTCTGTTCCGCGTTCTCAATGTTTCTTTCAACTTCATTATGACAAGTGTTGGCGAGAATCGGGCGTGGAATGGAACTGTTTTGTTGGTTTGACAGCATGCTGTTGTTAATATCGTTTTTTCCCCATTTTGTTAGTGTGAAATCGATGTTGATTTCAAGCGGATCAGGGTTGAAATCATCGTTGGATACAGTTTCATTATGTCTGATCAGAGAATTGATAAACGCTATCTGCGCAGGTTTGATTCTTGCTGATGGTGCAAGCGGTGTAGGATCTGCGACGGGGATTACACCAGCATTCATCATTTTATCAGATTTTTCATTTCTATATGTAGTGCGATTCGTAGAGGCTAAGTAGGGGGTTGTACCGGCGTTCACTCTCTTTTCCAATTTATCAAATTTCAAAGAGTGTTTTCTGTTCTTGCATTCTTCGGTTTTTATCGATTTTAGGGCTGCGCATGTGTCTATTCTGGACCATAGCGTTGGTTCAATAAAGTTTGGTAGATCCAGGTGCAGTTTAAGGGCTTTCTGGTATAAAAGATCAAGTTCCAACCGAATTTTGTTGATTTCTGAGCGAATGAGGGAATGGCTGGCTTTGGAGAAGATGTGGTTGTTCATGCAGTTTTTAATGCTGTGTTTAATGGAGGCGAATGGAGGGATGATGGAGGCATCTTTGCATCGTTTGAGAAAGGTGAGGTCTGACTTCTTCATTGCAATTTTTACCCTGTATCATTCTAGTGAACGAACTTCTTGTAATTTCTCCCTTCCGTACAGGTCGAAAATCATGGATTTGAGACTTCTGCGATTTGTATTCTGTGTGATTGTGTTTTCCGGATTCATTGCATCTGTTGATTTTGTATATCGACATTTCGAACCAACCCCTGTGGCTCATCATCAGGATTAGAATTTGTGAAGAAGTCAGAGGAGGGTGAGGATGAATAAATACATGTTGAGATGGGAAGAGTGAAAAGTCGACTGGTTCAGGTTTAAGAAAAGGTTTATTTATTTTTATTTTTATTTTAATTTAGAATTTTTATTATATTAATTTTTATTTAGTATTTATTTGAATTTGAATTTTATTTAACCTAATCATGTTTTAGTTATAATTTTGAATTTTGAATTTATTTATTTATATATGTATGTGTATATTTATTTTTGCTTGTTTTTAATGTTTATGATATAATTTTTAATACAGATTTAATTTAATTTGGTAATGTTATCCGACACATGGAATTAAGGGGGGGGGAAGAGAAGGATATGAGGACTGGGGAGTGGTTGAATTATCAGTTATCACGGGAATCCAGTTATCACTTATTTTCCACCCGTCGTCACGATTTAGGTTATCGGGGTGTTTTCTTATTTCAATTGCTTTTCTGAATTTCCTATGGTGGTAATGTTCAATTCTGGCCATAACATAGGAGTCTTAGATGCAAATGTGGTGATTAGTTTTACTAGAGTGCTCAGCCAGGGCTGAGGTTTTGGAGCGGTTATGGTTAATGTCAGCTGCATGCTCCTAAATCCTGGTCGATATGGATTGGCCTGTTTCCCCAATGTATGTCTTTCCACATGAACATGGGACCACGTAGACCCCTTTGTGGTGTTTAGGGTCAATGGGATCTTTTACAGATTTAAGGCATCTGTTAATTTTTTTCAAAGGTCTGAATGTGGTTTTTATGTTATTTTTTCTCAAGACGTGAGAGATTTTATCAGTGGTGCCTAGGATGTAAGGAAGGTGTACTGTACCAGCGTAATCATCCCTATGATGTTTGTTCATGGGATTTTCAACCTTCTTGAAGGCCTTAATCCCTTGGTGTCTCTTGTATCCATTCTTTTTGAAAACATTCAATAGGTGGTTTTTCTCTTGTTCAAAACTATCATGATCTGAAATACGAACCGCTCTTGTTGCTAGAGTGTTTAGCACTCCAAGTTTCTGAGCCAGATGATGGTGAGAGTTGGCATGAAGATAGTGTTCGGTGTGAGTCTTTTTGAGATAGACTTGGTGAGATATAGTTCCATCCTGGTTTCTTATGGTAAGGATGTCAAGAAAGGGAAGAAAACCATTTTCTTCCACTTCCATTGTGAACTTGATGGAATTTGACTGGCTGTTAAGGTGTTCGAGGAATTTGTTTAGTTTTTCTTTTCCATGAGGCCAGATGACATAAGTGTCATCAACAAATCTTTTCCATAATTTAGGCTTTAGAGTAGAGGACTCAATGGCTTTAATTTCAAAATGTTCCATGAAAAAATTAGCAATGATGGGAGACAGGGGTGATCCCATGGCCACACCACACGTTTGTTCATAAATCTCCTCTTTGAAGCTGAAAAAGGTGGATTTTAAACAGATTTCAACCAATTTTGCTGTGTTAGGGTCTGTGATTTTGTGCACAACCTCCATGGCTTCATTTATAGGGATGTTGGTATATAAAGCTTTTACATCAAAGCTCACTAAGATGTCATCTTTGTCTAGATTTATGTGCTTAATCTCATTAACGAAATGGTGGGAATCTTTGACAAAAGAACTGGTATTTCTTACCAAGGGTTTAAGTTTTTTAGCCAGGTGCTTCGCCAGGTGGTAAGTAGGGCCCCAAATAGTATTGACAATGGGTCTAATAGGTATGCCTTCTTTGTGAATTTTAGGGGCTCCATATATCCTGGGGGTGTAAGGGTTGGTTTAAATGAGATTCTTCATATTGTGTTCATTGCTTAATTTAATCAAGTTGACATTCCTGGAAATCTTCTTTATGGGATTCTTCTTTAATTTGATGTAGCAACCACTATTGTTTAAATGGTCTAACATTTTTTCATTGTAGTCTTTGGTGTTCATTATAACAGTCGCACCTCCTTTGTTTGCCTTTAGGACCACTATGTCGGGATTTTGGTTTAAAGTTTTGAGAGCTAGGTATTCTTGCTTTGATATATTGCTCTTGGGAGGTCTGGCTTTTCTCAGGATTATGGAACAATCTTGTCTTATGGCTTCTTTAATGTTGTCAGGCATGTTTTTAATCGCATATTCTATGTTGCAAAGAATATCCTCCCTGGGGATAGTGCGTGGTGCAATTGCAAAATTCAAGCCTTTTTCAAGCAAACCCATCGTAACTTCATCAATATGGGTGTTTGAGAGGTTTATTACACCCACTTTCTCATTTGTTTCTGTCTGATATTTAGTCTTGGTTTGTTGGGATCCTTTTCTGCCCGCCCTTATGTTATTCGTCATTAGATTGATACTGTCTTCGGGGGCAATATGATAACTATTTAAAGATTTTCTACCACACGCTGTTTTTATCACGGGTTCACTGCATGAGCTGAGTTCATTGTCCTGCCTTGGATTTATTATGATTTTCTTATCGTTCCATTGATTCAGTGCGTTGTTTATTATGTGTGCGCGCGCCATGTTGTGGTCTGCAACAGCCATATTTCTGGTCTCCGAGTGAGGAACGGAATTAATGTTGTCATCGCCGGGGGTTATATCATGTTTCCTGCTTGCTGTTACGTTACATTCATTCTTGTTTCTGTTTCATTCATTCTTGTTTACGGTGTCTACTTTTTGTGCGAGAGACATATTCTTGTTATCAACGTTTCTTTCGACTTCGTTATGAGGAATGGCTTCAATGCTGCACTTGTATTCCTAGTTTGACCGCGAGATGATGCTAATATCGTTCTCCATCCATTTTGCGGGCATGAAATCGAAGTTCTTGTTACCGGTGTCTATCTTTAGGTTTTGTGAGCAGGTGGTTCTATTCTCTGCGTTGTCTGGTAATTGCCTTACTTCATTCTCTGGTGGATGATCGTGCTGCGCGAAAGACATATTCTGTTCCGCGTTCTCAACGTTTCTTTCAACTTCATTATGACAAGTGTTGGTGAGAATCGGGCGTGGAATGGAACTGTTTTGTTGGTTTGACAGCATGCTGTTGTTAATATCGTTTTCCCCCCATTTTGTTAGTGTGAAATCGTTGTTAATCTCAAGCAGATCAGGGTTGAAATCATCGCTGGATACAATTTCATTATGTCTGATCAGAGAATTGATAAACGCTATCTGCGCAGGTTTGATTCTTGCTGATGGTGCAAGCGGTGTAGGATCTGCGACGGGGATTACACCAGCATTCATCATTTATCAGATTTTTCATTTCTGTATGTAGTGCGATTCGTAGAGGCTAAGTAGGGGGTTGTACCGGCGTTCACTCTCTTTTCCAATTTATCAAATTTCAAAGAGTGTTTTCTATTCTTGCATTCTTCGGTTTTTATCGATTTTAGGGTTGCGCATGTGTCTATTCTGGACCATAGCGTTGGTTCAATAAAGTTTGGTAGATCCAGGTGCAGTTTAAGGGCTTTCTGGTTTAAAAGATCAAGTTCCAACCGAATTTTGTTGATTTCTGAGCGAATGAGGGAATGGCTGGCTTTGGAGAAGATGTGGTTGTTCCTGCAGTTTTTAAGGCTGTGTTTAATGGAGGCGAATGGAGGGATGATGGATTCGTCTCTGCATCGTTTGAGAAAGGTGAGGTCTGACTTCTTCATTGCAATTTTTACCCTGTATCGTTCTAGTGAACGAACTTCTTGTAATTTCTCCCTTCCGTACAGGTCGAAAATCATGGATTTGAGACTTCTGCAATTTGTATTCTGTGTGATTGTGTTTTCCGGACTCATCGCATCTGTTGATTTTGTATATCGACGTTTCGAACCAACCCCTGTGGCTCATCATCAGGATTATAATTTGTGAAGAAGTCAGAGGAGGGTGAGGATGAATAAATACATGTTGAGATGGGAAGAGTGAAAAGCCGACTGGTTCAGGTTTAAGAAAAGGTTTATTTATTTATTTATATTTTGGATTGAGTTATTTTTATTTTAATTTAGAATTTTTATTTAGTCTTTATTTGAATTTTAATTTTATTTAACCTAATCATGCTTTAGTTTTAAATTTGAATTATTAGTTTATTTATTTATATATGTATGTGTATGTATATATTTATTTTGCTTGATTTAATGTCTATGATATAATTTTTAATACAGATTTAATTTAATTTGGTAATGTTATCTGACACATGGAATTAAGGGGGGGGAAGGGGAGGACAGGAGGACTGGGAAGTGGTTGAATTATTAGTTATCACGGGAATCCAGTTATCACTTATCTTCCACCCGTCGTCACGATTTAGGTTATCGGGGTGTTTTCTTATTTCAATTGCTTCTCTGAATTTCCTATGGTGGTAATGTTCAATTCTGGCCATAACATAGGAGTCTTCGATGCAAATGTGGTGATTGGTTTTACTAGAGTGCTCAGCCAGGGCTGAGGTTTTGGAGCGGTTATGGTTAATGTCAGCTGCATGCTCCTGAATCCTGGTCGATATGGATCGGCCTGTTTCCCCAATGTATGTCTTTCCACATGAACAAGGGACCACGTAGACCCCTTTGTGGTGTTTAGGGTCAATAGGATCTTTTACAGATTTAAGGCATCTGTTAATTGTTTTCAAAGGTCTGAATGTGGTTTTTATGTTATTTTTTCTCAAGACGTGAGAGATTTTATCAGTGGTGCCTAGGATGTAAGGAAGGTGTACTGTACCAGCGTAATCATCCCTATGATGTTTGTTCATGGGATTTTCAACCTTCTTGAAGGCCTTAATCCCTTGGTGTCTCTTGTATCCATTCTTTTTTAAAACATTCAATAGGTGGTTTTTCTCTTGTTCAAAACTATCATGATCTGAAATACGAACCGCTCTTGTTGCTAGAGTGTTTAGCACTCCAAGTTTCTGAGCCGGATGATGGTGAGAGTTGGCATGAAGATAGTGTTCGATGTGAGTCTTTTTGCGATAGACTTGGTGAGATATAGTTCCATCCTAGTTTCTTATGATAAGGATGTCAAAAAAGGGAAGACAACCATTTTATTCCACTTCCATTGTGAACTTGATGGAATTTGACTGGCTGTTAAGGTGTTCGAGGAATTTGTTTAGTTTTTCTTTTCCATGAGGCCAGATGACATAAGTGTCATCAACAAATCTTTTCCATAATTTAGGCTTTAGGGTAGAGGACTCAATGGATTTAATTTCAAAATGTTCCATGAACAAATTAGCAATGATGGGAGACAGGGGTGATCCCATGGCCACACCACACGTTTGTTCATAAATCTCCTCTTTGAAGCTGAAAAAGGTGGATTTTAAACAAATTTCAACCAATTTTTCTGTGTTGGGGTCTTTGATTTTGTGCACAACCTCCATGGCTTCATTTATAGGGATGTTTGTATATAAAGCTTTTACATCAAAGCTCACTAATATGTCATCTTTGTCTAGATTTATGTGCTTAATCTCATTAACGAAATGGTGGGAATCTTTGTAAAAGAACTGGTATTTCCTACCAAGGGTTTAAGTTTTTTAGCTAGGTGCTTCGCCAGGTGGTAAGTAGGGCCCCTAATAGTATTGACAACGGGTCTAATAGGTATGCCTTCTTTGTGAATTTTAGGGGCTCCATATATCCTAGGGGTGTAAGGGTTGGTTTCAATGAGATTCTTCATATTGTGTTCATTGCTTAATTTAATCAAGTTGTTGACATTCCTGGAAATCTTCTTTATGGGATTCTTCTTTAATTTGATGTAGAAACCACTATTGTTTAAATGGTCTAACATTTTTTCATTGTAGTCTTTGGTGTTCATTATAACAATCGCACCTCCTTTGTTCGCCTGTAGGACCACTATGTCGGGATTTTGGTTTAAAGTTTTGAAAATAAATATACACATACATATATAAATAAATAAACTAATAATTCAAAATTATAACTAAAACATGATTAGGTTAAATAAAATTAAAATTCAAATAAAGACTAAATAAAAATTAATATAACAAAAATTCTAAATTAAAATAAAAATAAAAATAAATAAACCTTTTCTTAAACCTGAACCAGTCAGCTTTTCACTCTTCCCATCTCAACATGTATTTATTCATCCTCACCCTCCTCTGACTTCTTCACAAAGTCTAATCCTGATGATGAGCCACAGGGGTTGGTTCGAAACGTCGATATACAAAATCAACAGATGCGATGAATCCGGAAAACACAATCACACAGAATACAAATCGCAGAAGTCTCAAATCCATAATTAAAGATGTTTTGGAAATTATACTTGACAAGCTTTCCAACGAACTATTGTGCACTCAATTTGGCTATGGAAAAGGCCTCCAAAAGCAGGTGGAAAACAGCACTGCATTTTTGACCAGTTTGCCCAGAAAGTTTTGTTCATTTGAAAGGAATAGCAAAAATGCGAAAGTGCTCCTTTGAAAGGAACAACAAAAATGCGAAAGTGCTGTTCCTTTGAAAGGAACAACAGAAATGTGAAAGTGCTATTCTTTTGAAAGGAACAACAAAAATGCGGAAGTGCTGTTCCTTTGAAAGGAACAACAAAAATGTGGAAGTGTTGTTCCTTTGAAAGGAACAACACTTTGCTGTTCCTTTGAAAGGAACAACACTTTGCTGTTCCTTTGAAAGGAACAATAGAAATGCAAAAATGATATTCTTTGAAAGGAATAGTAGAAATGTGAAAGTGTTATTCCTTTGAAAGGAACAACAAAAGTGCGAAAGTGCTGTTCCTTTGAAAGGAACAACAAAAGTGCACAATCATATGAAAGTGTTGTTCCTTTGAAAGGAACAAAAAAAATATAAAGTGTGCAGAACTACTATTCCTAAAGAGAGATGACTGCTGTTCATTTAGAGGAACAACTACTATTCCTTAGGAGGATCAAGACAACAAATGTAGGCACACAAAAGACGAATTAGTTGTTCAGTGCATTGATGCTGAGGATGGGTTACAATTTGATGGAAGCAACACCTGAAATACAAAAATATAAGAGAAATCAGAAAATAAACAGCATTTTATTTAAAAATAGTATGTAAATAATTAAGTTACAACAACTATGATGTTATTTCTTAAGGCAAGGAAAAAAAATGATCTCTTTGAAAAATGTTTTGGTAGCAATGACATGACATGAATCTTCAAATGGAAATAAATTCTTCATTTCTTCTGTTATGAATCCGTTGGGTAATGAATTGGATGAAATTCCATTGTTTCATTAAAATTTCTTTTAAGAATTGCTCATCCATAAATTGACCTTCTTTATTCTCCTAGGACCTGTAAAAAACGAGTGTCTACCTGCAATAAAACATTAAATCATGGAGAAAGAGAGGTGATCGGGCTCTCTTAATCCAATAATTATACAAAAATAACAAGTAGTTACTCTGTAAAAGCAAATCCATGGAGAAAATAACAAGGTAAAATTTATTTGTCACTTGCAGGAGATCAGTGGTCGACCATACTAACCAGCGGTGTTTTAACCACAACTTCTTTGTTTTTCATCCAAACTGAGTGATTCCAAAGCCAGATAAGAGATAATTCAAAGGTATATCTACAATAGAAACATATTTTAAAAATTCAATGATATGATATGTCAATTTTACTTAGAACAACCTGCATAATAGAGTCATTTTCGATTACCCCACTTAGAACAACAATGGATATTTTAAGCATAAATTTTTCGCTTGATGTCGGATTCGAATGATTATAATTTGAAATTAAAGTAGATTCATTTATTTATTTCCAATAGAAACATGCTTTTAAGACAAGAAGAATTGATAGGTCAAATACTCTAAGGAACAACCAAAAGACAAAGTTTTAAGAGTGTTGATTTATGATAGATAGTCAGGATTTTGATCATAAATTCCTCATACGATATCAAAAATGAGTGATTCAAATTGATTTGTAAATTAGATTCATAGGGGAATATACCATAGAAACAGGTTTTAGAAATTCAGTCATTTAGGCCTCCAAAAATCGACTGTCCCAACTCTGTTCCTGAGCTGTCCGCTAAACACCCTGTAATTGTTTTAGTTCTAACCTTTTCGTTTCAAATCAAAATTGAGTAATTCAAATTGGATTGGAAATTAAAAATGAAGGGATAACTAGGATAGAAGCAAGTTTTAAAAATATATTCATTTAGGCCTCCAAAAACTGACTGTCCCATATGTGTTCCTAAGCTACCTACTAGACACCTTGTCAATGTTTTGGTTCTAACTTTTTCATTTCAAATCGAAATTTGAGTAATTCAAATTGGGTTGGAAATCAGAAGTCAAGGGCTACTTAGGATAGAAACATTTTTTAAAAATATTCCCTTTTGGCCCCTCAAAACATGACTGTCATGGCTGTATTTTCAGAAATTCCATCAAGCCCACAAGCCAAAAAATATGATATTCAAGCATTTTTTCAAATCGGTAATAAAAATGAATATGAGTGTTTGTAAAACTATTATTTCCATTATAATTTATCTACATACACAAATGGATTAAAACATTTATCACCAATGTTGATTTTCATAGCATGTTGCAACAAAAAACACTATTCTTACATTAAAAAAATGTGTTTATTTTATTTCCTTATATATTTTATTTTCTACACTAACCTATTCTAATTTGAAAAATGAATATGATTATGTATAGGAGTACTTCCAGTGGAACCATTTTCGAAATAAGGTTTCATGTATGTACATACCCAAATTTGAAAAATGCATATTAATGAATATTAGGGTATGAAAAGCCAACTTCCCTTGAAAAGATGGTGTCAAAAATTGTTGAAGTATGGAGTGATGCTGCAAACAAGTAATGGAGTGAAACAAATTTTCAATATATCCTTCACTTTCTTGATTTTCCATAGCCATCATATCATGAATTTCTTGAGCTTTTAAAATGGCTTGTTGATGCAAACTAGAAGAAACCTCATTTTCTTCCATAACTTCTACAATTTTTGAATTTGAAACATTATGAATCTCAATATAAGTTTCCTCCAATGGTGCATGTGAGATAGAATGGGTGGGAAGGGTGGGTAAATTTTGCAGTTCAACACTGTAAGCATGTTGTACTGGTTTATTGTGGTGAGGGTGTGGAATTAGTTGAGCAGGAAATTGTGTACAGAATGGAGCATTTTGATGATGTAGTTGATTGGGTTGTGTGGATGGTTTTGATGGGCAAACAAGATGTTGTGGAAGAGCTAGTGAAGAATATGGATGATGTGTTTGTGCTACAAGATGAGGGAGAGTAGTCATGCAATCATAAGGTGAACCATGCCAAACTTGTAGACAAGATTGGTGGTGGTTATATTGAAATTGACATGGCTGCCCTAACACATTAGTATTCCATAATGGATTATGCAAGTAAGAGAATGGAGAGGAAGTGTTTTTAACCATACCTGTAGGCCATGATTTCCATGGTTTTGACCTTGTTGCATCTTCCTCATCTCTTTGATATGCTACTTCCATCCTAGATAAGGAAGAACAATTATCTATGGGATGCTCCTTTTGGCAATAAGGGAAAAACACTTCTTCAATTTCTTGATTTTTTTAAACCTGAAAAACATCCAATTTTGAGCTTAGAGAGCTAATAAAATCAACTTTAAAATTTTTAAATAAAACATTGATTTCAGCTCTTATGTCTCCTATTCTTGTAGCAGATTTGGAAAAGAAAGAACAAACGTCTCTAGAATTCTTACCAGCCTTGGAGATTCCTCTTGAGTACCTTATGCACAATTCACAAACATCATCATATGATAACTGAAAAACATCACCTTTTCCTATCAGATTTAAGAGTTCTAAAAATTCATCTTTGATTCCTTTGAGTAGGAATGTTTTTAAGATCTGTTTTTCCAAATACTTATGCTTTGATTTTTAAAGGTTGTAAGGAAATTGCTCTACAAAGTCCTCCAAACTTTCATCTTCCCCTTGTATCATATAAAAAATATCTTCATTGAATTTGCAATAGTCTTGATACTTTTTCAAGAATATGTTCTTCATGTCCTCCCATGTTTGGATGTAGTTCCCAGGTAGGCTCATGAACCATCGGAGAGCTGCTCCTTTTAGAGTAAGAGGAAACACTTTGAACTTTTGATCATTAGTACAATAATCATATCCTCTACAAAGTATTTCGAACTCAAATAAGAATGTATCTAGATCTTCATTTTTCAAGCCATGAAAATTTGGTACAGAAGATGGGGGAATTATGTGCATTTGTGTCACTCCTCCTAGATCTTTGATAGGAAATTCAAAAGTAGAAATGTGAGCCATTTCTTACCATAATAGAAGATGTTCTTCATGTGTTTATTTGAGGCTCCTTCTTCAAATGTTCCTGTCAATTGGTTAGTGAAATGGGTGGTGCTTACATCACCACTTGAGTGAAATCATGAGATTTGTTTTTCAAAATTTCTATTTTTTTCTTAGTCATTCACACAGAAATTCAAACATTTATTTCTACCCTAAGTTCTTTAACAATCTTGCTGGAAAGTGGGCGGGGGAGCAGGGCTTTTACATGCTCCATACGCAGGTTCTTACCTTCCATTTTTAATACCCAACTCTTTCCTAACAGGCACCCATCAAATGCACACTACTCTTTAGAAATGGCTACACTCTCCCCGGCAACGACGCCAAAATGTTGAGTGATAAAAGGTGTCTTTTTAACTCCTAATTATCTTCACATTAATTGTCAACCCAAGGACGATTTTTTATCTCAAGAGTGTACTCAGTTTGAGGCGGCTATTTACTCAAGAGTAATGTTTCTAAATTTGCAGTACAGTGCTTTAAATACAAGAGTAAACGGATGCTTGAAATAAAATCTACTTACAATTAAAAGAAACTTAACACTCTGAAACTTAAATCATTCACTCAGAAAACTACAACAATTTATCAGTCAAGGATGCAGTAGTGATAACTCTTTCCTCTATCAACTGATATAAATGAAATCAAACATAAACAGGATCCACAATCTGAGAACTTAGACAGCTATAGTCAATGTTCTTTACAGTTGTTGATCTTTCAATCCACACTAAAGAAAATAACTGGAAATGGAAATTCAATTGGAAATGCTTACTAAAACACACTTGCTACAATATCAATTAAAAGATGAAATCAAATCCTTGTAGAAAAGAACAACAACTAAGTCTATTGAAAAACTGAATAGCAAAGCTTAACTTTAGCGGAAATGAATTGAACAGCAAGGCTCATCTTACATAAATGAAATATTAATGGAAAGGAACAATAATACTAAATTATTGAAGATGAACAACAACGCTAAATGGAAATGAACAGCAAAGCTAAATGAACAGCAATACTAAATGGAAATGAACAACACTACGAAATTAATAGAAATGAGCTGCAACACTAAATAAGTAGCAACCTGTAATGCATGACGGCAGAATCTGAAGTGAACAACGAAGCTTTATAACCAAAATGAACAGCATAACAATTTAAGTTGTAATGAATAATAATATTGTTTGATGGAAGAAAACGGTAACGCGATTCAATTGCAGAAGGTAATCATTAAACAAACCACATTTACAGAAATCAGAAAGATATAATACAGAGCGACAACTTAATCCACTAGAGGCTGGGCCCTTAGCCGCCAACGAATGCTACTGGGCTACTTCGGATAAGGTGAATGAAAAACAACCTCCAAATTATACATTAATCATTGAACTTGAGTGACATTACAATATGATCGCATTCTCTTGGCACCACAAGTTTATAAATCATAATTACAATTTGAAATAATAGAGATCCATCCCCTTTCCTCCTATACTATCCTATCCTTTCTCTAATCTACTAACCCATTTAATTCTCTCTCTAATCATTCATCATGAATCCCCATCATCCCCTTCTCTGATCTCTGTTCTCATTTAAATACACGGAGAGCAGAGAGAAGTTACAAAAGATATGATTAAAATATGATTTCTATTAAAAAATTGGATTATTCTCAACAAATTAATAAGCAATATCATATTTGAAATATCATTTCATCAATCATTCAACAGGAACAGGTCGAATTTGGCATTGCAACTGGGATAACTCGGAAAATGGTCACAACAGCAAATCTAAGAAAAATGTCTTCAGAGAACCTTCTGTTTCTCTTAGTACGTGCCAAATTTGGGAAAATAGCTCATTTTAAAACTAATTTGGTCCGTTCTGAACAAAACCCATGTTTTGGATTTTCTAGATTCTTCTCCATTTGCCCGAACCGTTCAATACAAAATTGTCACTTTTTATTCCAAGGAATTTCTAAGTTGGCACATTTAATGATCAAATCTTCAATCTGGAAAATATCTTGGAGGCTAAAATGGTGAACAAATTTATTAATAAACCATAATTGGTAAAAACATGCATAATAATCAATTTATTAAAAATAAAAGAGAAGAAATAATATTTATTCATAAGAGCATAAATAATTATAAAATAGAATTATGTGATAAATTATGATAAATGACGTGATAAAGAATGGCAGAAGTCGGTGGAACAAGCGTTCAAAAGTGATAATGATAATGACATATTAACGGCCCAATAGTTACTATTATAAAAAAGTTTCGAAAAATTTGGTGGTTAATTATATGTAGTTCATATAGATCTAGTGGAAGAAAAATGATCTAAACTTGAATATTATCCAATACTTCAAGAATTTAAGGATATATTCCAATATGGGATACATAGTTTACTTCTTAAGAGAGATATAAACTTTCCATTGATATTATGCCAAGATCAACACCTATATCTAAAGCACCTTATAGAAAACAAAGTGTATATCAGACCAACTATATTTCATTGGGGAGTACTAGTATTTTTTATAAAGAAAAATACAATACCTTAGTATGTGCATTGATTATCGATAATTGAATAAAATGATGGCGAAAAATAATTATCTGCTACATTGAATTAAGACTAATTATAGAATAATATATGTTCATTATGAATTTATGGTGGTACATTTTGGACCCAATAATGCATAAGATACATTCATGTGTCTCATGAATATCATTTTTAAGAAATATTTGGACAAGTTTGTGTTGGTGTAATTAGATGATTTTCTCATATATTATAAGGAAGAACATGATCTTAGATTGGTTTTTAACATATTGAGAAAACATTAGTTGTATGTCAAGTTCATTAAACGAAATTTCTGTCAAGGATAATATTTGTCATACTTTATTTCTGTTCAAGGCAATTATGAAATGACCTAGTTAAAATAATGTGACATATGTAAGGTCATTTATGGAACTTGTAGGATATCATATGAGATTCGTAAAAGGATTTTAAAATTTTGCCATCCAATAACTTCTTTATATAGGAAATGAGTAAAGTTTGTGTGGTCTTCTAAGTGTAAAGAAACCCTTCAATATTTGAAGTATCTTCTAGTTAGTGCTTTGATTCTAAAAATTGTAGACCAATACAAGATTTCACAATATGTAAATATGACTGTAAGGAAGAATTGAGTGGAGTCCTTATGTACTATAATCATGTGATAAGGTTTGAATTTAGAAAATTGAAAAACATGAAGATGATTATGTAACTAGTGATCTACAACTCGTAGCCATTACACATACATTGAATATGTGGGGTCACTATTTGATGGGTAAGAAATTAATTTGAGTGTTAATAATGGACTAAGACACCTATTTGGTAAACCTCACTTAAATTTTAGGAAACATAGATGATTTTGATTTATTAGTGAGTGAAATGGTTGGAAATACTGAGAGGGGGGTGAATAAGTATTTAAATTCAATTAGTTAATTTTAAATTTATAGAGAATTAATTAACCTTAGCATTAGATCAAACATAAATAAAAAACACCATTCAATAATGCACAAAATCCAAGACAATACACAAGAGATGCTCCAACACCTTGGTTTTATCAGGTCCAACTAAAAGGATCCTCCAACACCTTGATTTACTATCTCCAACTAGAAGGATGCTCCAATGCCCTGGTTTTATTATACCCAACTGAAAGGATGATCTAACACCTTTCATAGGCTACAACATGCCCTAACACCACCCTACCATTGTGAAGTGTTCTCAAGATCCAACCTGAAGGAGACTCCACTCTCCACCTCACACCACCCTTCCACCATAGAAATAGTAGATAAAAGAATAAGATTTTCCATTGTCTCTGTCATGGATCAATATGGGATCTTTGTCTTTTTCATACAACTATTGCACCTATCTCAATAGATTTTCTCAACACTGCGAGATTCTAGCAACAATAATCAATCTCTCTTTGATCAATAGTCACAAGATCAAGTTTTCTCAACATATCAACATTGATCAATGATACATTCAACTAATAAAACATAACAAAAACATAATTCTCTCAACAAATTCTAATGGGAGTAGACTCTTGGCACAAAACTCGATCATACAATAGATAGCAATACAATCATTTTTTTTCATAAATACATGGAAGCCATGCAAATCCTCACTCAACCATACTAAAATCTACCCTTAACAACATTATAGCATCGAAAAAATCATGTGCAACAATTATATATGAAAGCCCTAAAAACTCTACTCTACTTCTGCTCAACATGTAAACACTGCAAACCAACCTCTATCTAAACCCTAGATAACCTTTGACTCCTGGATAACTTGGAAATATAACCTCTGCAACAATAATACTCAATCTAATTACAATTCTGGTCACCAGCAACGAAAACAATGTTAGGAACTTTAAACCCTAGAAATGATCAACCACTGTCCTAGCTCTCACAACAACTAACCTAGAATTTGACCATCAAGCACAACATCAAGACTCATGTTTCTAAGGCTGTTCACCTCAAATCACTGATTGTAATGCTTCTCATGAAATTCAATTTTGACTAAAAATAAGTCCAAAAACCCTCAAAACAATTCATAATTGTATTTTAATTTAAGTGCTATATGAATCATCCATTTTAGGATGTGTTTCTACAAATTTCCACTTTCTAGCAACAATGGTTCAAATTGTATACCACTAGTTTGCTATTTTTTAAGAAAAATGATCCAAATGAGAAAAAATAATATTTTCTAACCTATTTGACTTGAACTCATAACTTCTAGTACATGTCAGCCACCAACTGAATATAAATTCTTCCAAATTCATTTTATTATATTGATTCCAATAATTCCAATTAAGCGTGGACAACTTTGGGAAATCCATTGTATTATGTTCAATTAATACAACCAACAATTATCATTACTCGAAACACACATCTAACAAGTTTCATAAAAGCATGCAACAATATAGGCATGTCTAATTTCAATTCAAAATAGACAAGCATCAACTATTGGATTGATCAAATCACTAAATCACTCATGCCAATAAACCCCTTTGATCTCTATACAACTTGTATACATTTTTATACTTGCATCTGCGACTTCAATTTTTCCGTGATGATATCCTTCTATGGTTCTAGTGCATCACAATTTTGGAACCCTATATTCTTCATTCCACTATGTTGAAACACCTCAACTGCTCGGAATTGAATTAGAACCAAGTCATAATTGTTTTTGTCCTTTTGTGTGTTGAGAAATCTAGGGCAAAGAAATGAGGCAATTTCTCTTATAATGATAACTGCTTATGAAGAATTTTTATTTTTCTTAATTAGGTTCTTCTTGTACTTGATTATTGTTATGTTTTATTTCTTCATCAAACAACTACCAAACAATAAAGAAATATGAGACAAAGGACACAATATGTAGGTGATCATCTAGGGCCAAACCCTCTCCAAGCTTAAGAGGAAAAACCAATGAATTCTTCTTCTTATACAACCTTCAATTGATGAATTCCAAGTCCTAGACCCTTGACCAATAATCCTTCCAAGGCCAAGTTAATGTTGCTTCTTTGTGTATCTCCTCTTTCCAACAACTTTTACCTATCCTTCAACTACACCTTCAACATGCCCAGAAACTACAACTTTGACTTGCCTAAAAAATTGAAACTTCGACTTGCCCAGAAATTGCAACTTCAACTTTCCTAGAAACTACAACTTCGACTTGCCCAACAACTTCAACTGCAAATTTTACTGCAGCTTCTACTACAACTTTGACTATAATTTCGCTTCTCTACTTATGTAGATTCTTTCTCTTACAGAAATTGACTTTCAGAACAACTCTTTTTGGTGACCTAACTTCAATTTTGAAACTCGAATTTACAACAACAATATGTGCCCTAATTCCTTCGCTCGTGTGGAGAGAAGTAGCCCAAAACAAACCCCAAAACTTCGAATTCTTCTTCCTTTAACCTCCTCTTCTTCACACTTATTTTATTCTTTATGATTGAAGTTGTGTGAGTGTGAGTGTGTTCTCCAAATGATTGATTAAAATTAAAATAGGATGGTTGGGGACCATACCTTCCATTTCAATCATTGAGGCTTGATTATTTTATTTCTTGTCCAATGCCACATAAATCTTAGGGACACTCGTAGCTACATCATTCACCATAGCTGCCTCTTGGACATTATACAACCTCTTGCTATTTTTTTTGGAAAGAAAATTCCCTTTTCTTATGGTTCTCTCCACATCCCCAACACTATAATGACATTCTCTTGGGATACTCATCATCTTCTCTCATTGAATTAGAAGGCCAACCTCTACTGGTAATAATGAAACTCCACTGGAATTCACCGTTAGCAGGAGTGGTGAACTTATCATTTTTCACTCCTTACTTATCCTTTTGAGATGGTGTCCTCTAACTCGGCTCATCAAACTCAATCCTTTCTTAGTATTACTATGGTGAACCACTAATGCCTCTATGGATATTTCCCTTCTCATCCCTGATATATGGCACATACCTCAAAAACTGTACAAATATGTTGATATAGTTATCCAAGTAAGCTTCCCTAGATTTTGTTCATGAAACTCTTTAATTTTCTATCATAGTGCCTCTCAAATAGGTTCTTCTCATGAAAATATTTTTCAAACTTTCTCTATGATAATTACTTTTATCTAATTCCCTTGAAATTTCTTTAACTCTCCCGCCATATATTAGATTTTTCCCTTGAAACTAAAAATGGTTGGTTTGGCCTTTATGTTTTTAAAGTAGTCATGGACTCTAAAGTATTTCTTCAATCCCAAAAACTAGGCTTATGCCTCTTCATTTTTCTTAATTTCTCTATCAAAGGTAAGGGAATTTTCTTTCTTTAACTATTCGTACATTTAACTCTTCTCACTTCTTCTTTTCTAGTGGTGTCTTCTGGTTACAATGCTAGACAACTTGTCATGGATACTTGACTCTTCCTAAAGTGTTGACTGGGGTTTCTCTCTTCACTATGGCTTCACTTGCTTTCCTATGCATTTTACTTGACTTACTGGCTTCTTACTTATTGGTTTCCAATCCTTGCTTCTAGAACTCTGATGGAATTTTCTTGTGTTTCTACCTACCTAGATTTTTGGTACCAAGCTCATGTTACTTTTTCCTTTGCATATATGACAAGCTAGTCAAAATTACTGTGTTTACCTTTGATTTCCTTTCTTGTGCCCTGAAAATATTTTAATTACCTATCTTGTAACTTCTCAATTCAAATCTCAAGCTCTTGAGGGTTTCTGTCCATTTAGGGGAATTTTCTTTTGATTTCTTCCTAACCGAGTCCTCTTCCTGATTATGATAGGATATAAGCATGATGTATTGTTCCATTATTATGCTCATTCCTTAATTTATTTTTGGAATACGTGACTTCTTATGCGATATCACACAGACACACACAATTGTTAGTTAAATCTAGCATGAACATATTAATTTGTTAGCTTGAATTTCTAAGACTAAGAATCTTGATTTGAAGCTATTCACAAAAAAAACCCTATGTTAGTTATACATGCTAGAGAAATGCTATATCAACATTCTATCAAGGTTAGCAACCATATCAAATGCAAATAAAAAAATCAACACGTACGATAATTAAACTATTGTATCAAATTTTATAGTTTGTGCATGAGCTTCTTCAAGTCCAATGTTGAACCTTCACACTGATACCACTTTGTATCCTAACATCAATTTTGTTCCCAAAGGTCCAATGTTGAAACTTCGCTCTGATACCACTATGTATTAGAGCCTCAATTTTATCCACAAAGGTCCAATGTTGAACCTTTGCTTTGATACTACCTTTTATTAGAGCCTCAATTCTACCTCCAAAGGTCCAGTGTTGAAACTTCCCTTTGATACCATTTTGTAACAACTCCCTTCCATCCCCTTGAAGAATTGTCCAGCTATGGAAGGTTCTGATTTTTTTTTACTCGATCTCCAAGTTCACTTATGATGATGGGGTTAGCAAAAAAATATTTTTTCAAGTCTACATAATTTAATTCTGAGACCATATAGTGTCTATCTCGTCAAATTTTTTCTAATGATATAAAATTCATCTGAATCTGAGTCCCATATCAAAATTTATGCTTGTTAGAATTTTTTTCCAATCAAATGAGGCCATGTCATCCAATATCCACATGGTACCCACGTAGCCTCCACCAGGCCTTGGTTGTTGGAAATAATACTGAGAGGGGGGGTTGAATAAGTATTATCAAATCAATAAAACTTTTTCATTTCCATACATAGATACATATACACTGCTTCTGTTAATGGAACCCGCGTGTATACGCAACTGTGTCTAAGGCAACCACCGTATATCCAGAATACTTATGATTCAGTTAATCCATTAAATGTTGATCTTTAGTTAGTGCATAAGAACTTCATTAATCATATGAATAGTAAGCAGGTGCAGTAAAACATAATAGATCATCACAAACAAGCAGCACACATGAACACCATGATATAAGGTGGAAACCCAATGTGGGTGAAAACCACCTACTGCAAGTCATCTCTATCTTCTTTTAATAAGAAACTTCATTTTACAATATTTCTGTACAGGTGCAGTCTTATACCAGTACACAGGCTTCTACCTGCAGAAGGCTACAACCTTCTCTCGTTCTCCAGACACTCCTGGATGGGAGCTACAACCCCCTTAGCTCTTGTACTAGCTGATCCATTTACTAGTATGTAGGTGCCTGCCTACTCAATGCTCCAATCTTCACTTGTTCTCTAGCTGCTGCTGGAAGGGAGCAAATACCACCTTTGCTCTTGTACTAGCTGATGTACTAGTACGTAGGCGCTGCCCTACAATCTCCTTTCACCCTCCAGGGACCACATTTCATACATTTTCAGACTGGATACTCCTGAAGCACAATCCTATAATATGAAGGCCACGTTTCATCAAATTTTCATACTGGACCCATAAATATCATTGAAGCACAAAACAATCAATACTAGCATCATCAATTTCTGAATCACTGAAACACTGAAACCCTATCAACAAAACAGTCACCAGAACACAGAGTAGAACATTGAACTCTGCAACAATACTCAGAACCAACTGTATCATCAAAATCATGCATCAAAGTGCATACGCTACTTGGAAGTGCTGAACCAGTGTGTATACGCAACTTCATCAAGGTGAACCAGCATATATGTCATCAATTACTTACTTATAACTTGATGCACTTCCTGACTCCAGACATATCCAGATTATTACATATACAAGGATAATATGTGTGTTAGCACCCAGATCTAGTCCATCAGATCACATAAATATGAGTCATTATGATCCTGATCCAATATTAGTTCTCATCCATCAATACTGAAGCTGAACACAATCAACTAAACAGGATATGCAGAATACTGACACCTTTAAATTTTCATCAGAACTCATCAACAACTAGAACCACCTATAACTTCAAACATCATAGCTCAAATGGTATATGCTACTACAATGAACCAAACCCGCGTACATACACGATTACACCAAATCCAACCCGCATACAGATCTATAAATATTTAATCATGACTTGCAGTGATTTCAAACTTAAGTTATACCCAGTTTAGATCATTACATGTGTTAGTATACAGATCTAGAATAAACATAATCAATCATATAAAGATAGTTCATTTCAAACCATTTGATCCCGATCTATCCTTAGATCTTGTTATCCATCAACTGGTGAGATCCCTCCTTAGATCAAATCAAGCAATGCATCATCAACCCATGACCTGCATACTGGATCTCATACTTCATCAGATATTCAAGACTTTTCGATACACTTGCCTAATGATCTTCTTCTCCTTTTATAGTCTTAGGCCTTGCTCAATGCCATGGTCCAAAACCATAACAAACCAATGCCATGGACCCAATACTTGGGATCAACACATCTGACGAGATACTATGGTCCAAAACCATAGGTTCAAATACAAAGGACTAACTACCACGGACCAAAGGTAAGTTCTCCAACATATACGTGCTTTTCCTTGCATGAAATTGGGTGTATACGCATACGTGCCTTTGTAACGTCTAACCCGCGTGTATACGCAGCTCGGTCATGATGAACCTGCGTATATATATTTTCTCTTCATTCTTGTAGTCTGATCATCAAATCTTTGCTGCTGACCTGCTGCACTATGATCTGTCATCTGTGTGATTTGCCATCAAGGAAAACATTTGTCTCATAATGCCAACATTGGTGGCATTGTTAGGCCACTACGATAGGGACTACAATTTCTTACCTAGTGGGGAATTAGGTCCATGCCATGCTGGAGCGACTACTACCGCACATGTCTGCCCCTTACATTGTAACAAGTTACAAAATCCAAGTGGTGGGTGGTCTCTTAGTGGCTAGGTTTCCACACCTGAACGACAACCAGATTGGCCTATCTTCAATTATCCCCCACCTGTTTCAAAGTACAAGAATGTGAAAAGGTCATGGTGGTGCCGATGGTTCGATGATAGGGTTCCACTCTAGAACTGTGGCCGATTCAACTTGCTCCTTATCAGTTTCTCATATTTACAAGGATTATCAACACACAAGGCTTCATGGAGGTGAGTGATGGCTCAATAATAGGGTTCCAAGGACCAAAATGATGGTTGGATTAGCCATTCCTCAATGCTAGTTTTATTACAAGGGGGTTAAGGCACAAGGCACTGACAGTGAATGGTGGCCAGACTCCTTAGCACAATGTGTGGCATATTATGTCTTGGGCTAGACGATGCGGATCCATTATCAATCTAAAATGTAGTGATAGTAAAAGTAAACGTAAGCGACAAATTTTGATCTGATGCCACTTTGTTAGGTCCATGAATCCCTTTCTAACTCTATAGCTCTATAATCCAACTTCGTAGACACACTATTGACCAGTTAAAAATAATCATGGAATTTAAATAACCTATTAGCTAAAGGGGGAACACACCAGGTCACCCAACTGCTCAATAAGAGCTATAGTTATAGACCCATTGTTCCATAACCATTACTATTAGAGAATATGGAAGAAACATTGTACACAATTAATCACATTCATCATAATCTTAACCAAATCAACACTATCTAGACATTTATCAATTACTTCACATATAGAACATCATAGTGAACATGAGCATAAAAGAGGCATGTATTAGTCAAGAAAACAATAACATTCATTCATATTCATAAGCCCATATTGAACATGTACATTCATAAATCATTACATTTCATAGCTCAATATAAAGATGTATTATAATTATCTAATTATGTTAAGATGGTTGGTAACTAAATAAGGGACTTCCACTCTTCATCCAACCATAAGCCAACTACATAGAAACTTTCTTACAACTGACCACCCTTGAACCAGATCCAAAGTCTAAGGGGATACTTTCATAGGGGATGTTCACACCAAATCTTGGTAAACACTTAAGATATGGAGTCCACTGTCAAGGTGGTTTCTCAACTCCCCTCTGGTAGTTATAACCACAATGACCTACTTCTATGAGTTTAATCATAGGGCTTCACTCAAGGTCCAGGTGGTATATTTTTTAGTCCAATAATTTGAATCCACTGTCTCAGTGGTCTATCATTTTTCTTTTCATATAACAACAGGGGTCTCCAAAAAACACTATAGTGACGCGACTTTCCCTATCTATGTGATTCATAGCTATACAACAAGCACCATAGTGATTCAATCGCCCACTGAGCCTCCCACTGACTACACAGGCATAGACATGTAGTCTAGTGGCCTCAAACACAATCCATAGGGGAAAAACCCAAGGTTCAGATGGGGAATTACTTAGTACAAGAGTTAGAATCCACTATCTAGGTGGTTTATCAACTTCCTCTAGCAACAAGCACCACAATGATTCGATCATCCACTAAGCTTCCTATTGACCAATCATAGCTTAGAAACACATCATAGTGGCCACAACAAAAAAACCATAGGAGATAATGTTGTAAGTGTCTGAGCTTAAGGCTTAGTCACAAAATAAAACTTTTCTCCATGCGCTCCATGCCTTGCTTCTAGGGAGTTCTCTCTCTAGCCAATTCTACTTCTGCTGTGTCCTTCTCCGTTGTTGTGTTCTCCACTTTTCACCAATTCATTTCCATTTTCTTCCCAAATATCCTTCCATTGCATCTCTTGTTAACTCCCCATATTTATTCTCGAGGAATCAATTCCCTATCCTTTCTCCACGAGTGGGATGGAGATGGGCGCAATCATCGTCCCATACAACCAATCCCATCTATTTAATTTTTTTGTTAGCACTAGTGGTTGGGTGGTCAGATAGGGTGTTTGGAATTTAATGCGATTGGTATGTGCTACAAAAAATCAAGGCAACTAGTTATGGCTTGTTAACAACACACAACTACCCTCCTTTCTGATTTTCAATTTGTGTGTCCCTCCATTTAGGCTAGTCATTAAATTTACATTTAGTCTTCAAGTGTTCACAAAGTTTTTCTCTAGCTAGCCATGACTCTCATGCTAGCAGTATGCTATTATATTTAAAGACGCGGGAGTGTGGAAAAATGGTTGTTACATCCTAGTAGTAATGAATGGACTAATAGAAGGATGAATTTAAATATTGTACTTGTGGGTTCAAGTGATGTCTTAATGGGCATGGATTGGTTAACAAACCAAAAGGTAATATTGCTATAATAAAACCTATAAGGTAAGATTATTATGGTGTATAGATGATGAAGAGAAAAAAATTCTAGTGAAACATACTCAAAGATCCATTTCTTTGAGACAATTTTCAGCGTTACTATTATAAAAAAGTTTTAGAAAATTTGGCTGTTAATTATATGTAGTTCATATAGATCTAGTGGAAGAAAAATGATCGAAACTTGAATATTATCCAATAATTCAAGAATTTAAGGATATATTCCAATATGGGATAAATATTTTACTTCTTAAGAGAGATATTAATTTTCCATTGATAATATGCCAAGATCAACACCTATATCTAAAGCACCTTATAGAAAACAAAGTGTATACTAGATGACTATATTTAATGGGGAGTACTAGTTTTTTTTATAAAGAAAAATACAATACCTTAGTATGTGCATTGATTATAGATAATTGAATACAATGATGGTGAAAAATAATTATCTGCTACGTTGAATTAAGACTAATTATAGAACAATATATGTTTATTATGAATTTATGGTGGTACATTTTGGACTCAATAATGCATAAGATACATTCATCTCTCTCATGAATATCATTTTTAAGAAATATTTGGATAAGTTTGTGTTGGTGTAAATAGATGATTTTATCATATATTATAAGGAAGAACATAATCTTAGATTGGTTTTGCACATATTGAGAAAACATTAGTTGTATTTCAAGTTTACTAAATGAAATTTCTATTAAAGATAATATTTTCATACTTTATTTTTTATCAAGGCAATTATGAAATGACCTAGTTAAAATAATGTGACATATGTAAGGTCATTTATGGAACTTTTTGGATATCATATGAGATTCATTAAAGGATTTTAAAATTTGGCCATCCAATAACTTCTTTATATAGGAAATGAGTAAAGTTTGTGTGGTCTGCTAAGTGTGAAGAAACCCTTCAATATTTGAAGTATATTCTAATTAGTGCTTTGATTCTAAAAATTGTAGACCCAGACACGATTTCACAATATGTAAATATGATTGTAAGGAAGAATTGAGTGGAGTCCTTATGTGGGATAATCATGTGATAAGCTTTGAATCTAGAAAATTGAAAAAACATGAAGATGATTATGCAACTAGTGATCTAGAACTCGTAGCCATTACACATACATTGAATATGTGGGGTCACTATTTGATGGGTAGTAAATTTATTTGAGTGTTAATAATGGACTAAGACACCTATTTGGTAAATCTCACTTAAATGTTAGGAAACCTAGATGATTTTCATTTATTAGTGAGAGAAATGGTTGGAAATACTAAGAGAGGGGTGAATAAGTATTTAAATTCAATTAGTTAATTTGAAATTTATAGAGAATTAATTAACCTTAGCATTAGATCAAACATAAATCAACAACACCATTCAATAATGCACAAAATCCAAGACAATGCACAAGAGATGCTCTAATTGGAAGGATGCTCCAATGCCTTGGTTTTATTAGGTCCAACTGAAAGGATCCTCCCAAACCTTGATTTACTAGCTCCAACTGGAAGGATGCTCCAATGCCCTGGTTTTATCATACCCAACTGAAAGGATGATCCAACACCCTGCATAGGCTAAAACATGCCCTAGCACCACCCTGCCATTGTGAGGTGTCCTCAGGCTCCGACCTGAAGGAGACTCCACTCTCCACCTCACACCACCCTTCCACCATAGAGATAGAAGATAAAAGAATAATATTTTCCATTGTCTATGTCATTGATCAATATGGGATATTTGTCTTTTTCATACAACTACTGCACCTATCTCAATATCTTTGCTTAACACTACCAAATTCTAGCAACAATAATCAATCTCTCTTTGATCAATAGTAACAAGATCAAGTTTTCTCAACATATCAACACTGATCAATGATACATTCAACTAATAAACCATAACAACAACATAATTCGCTCAACAAATGCTAATGGGAGCAGACTCTTGGCACAAAACTCGATCATACAATAGATAGAAATACAATCATTTTTTTTTTCTCATAAATACATGGAAGCCATGCAAATCCTCACTCAACCATACTAAAATCTACCCTTAACAACATTATAGCATCGACAAACATAATGTGCAATAATTATACATGAAAGCCATAAAAACTCTACTCTACTTCTGCTCAACATGTGAACCCTGCAAACCAACCTTTATCTAAACCCTAGATAACCTTTGACTCCTAGATAACTTGGAAATATAACCTCTGCAACAATAATACTCAATCTAATTACGATTCTAGTCACCAACAAAAAAAACAATGTTAGGAACTTTAAACCCTAGAAACGATCAACCATTGTCCAAGCTCTCATAGAAACCAACCTAGAATTTGACCATCAAGCACAACATCAAGACTCATGTTTCTAAGAATGTTCACCTTGAATCCTTGATTGTAATGCTTCTCTTGAAATTCAATCTGGACTAAAAATAAGTCCAAAAACCCTCAAAACAATTCATAACTGTATATTACTTTAAGTGTTGTATGAATCATCCATTTTAGGATGTGTTTCTACAAATTTCCACTTTCTAGCAACAATGGTACAAATTGTATACCACTAGTTTGCTATTTGTTAAAAAAAACGATCCAAATGAGAAAAAATAATCTTTTCTAACCTATTTGACTTGAACTCATAACTTCTGGTACATGTCAGCCTCCAACTGAATAGAAGTGCTGACTAGGGTTCTCTCTTCACTATGGCTTCACTTGCTTTCCATGCATTTTCCTTGACTTACTAGCTTCTTACTTATTGTTTTCCAATCCCTCCTTCTAGAACTCTGATGGAATTTTCTTGTGTTTGTGCCTACCTAGATTGTTGGTACCAAGCTCATGTTACTTTTTCCTTTGGATATATGACAAGCTATTCAAAATTACCGTGTTAACGTTTGATTTCCTTTCTTGTGCTCTGGCAATATTTTAATTACCTATCTTGTAACTTCTCAATGCAAATATCAAGCTCTTGAGGGTTTTCGTCCATTTAGGGGAATTTTCTTTCGATTTCTTCCTAACCGAGTCCTCTTCCTGATTATGATAGGATACGAGCATGATGTACTGTTCCATTATTATGCTCATTCCTTAATTTCTTTTTGGAATACGTGTCTTGTTATGTGATATCACACACACACACACACAATTGTTATTTAAATCTAGCATGAACATATTAATTTATTAGCTTGAATTTCTAACACTAAGAATCTTGATTTGAAGCTATTCAAAAAATAAAAACCTATGTTAGTTATACATGTTAGAGAAAGTCTATATCAACATTCTATCAAGGTTAGCAACCATATCCAATACAACTAAAAAATCAACACATACAATAATTAAACTATTGTATCAAATTTTATCGTTTGTGCATGAACTTCTTCAAGTCCAATGTTGAACCTTCACTCTGATACCACTTTGTATCATAACATCAATTTTGTTCCCAAAGGTCCAATGTTGAACCTTCGCTCTGATACCACTATGTATTAGAGCCTCAATTTTATCCCCAAAAGTCCATTGTTGAACCTTTGCTTTGATACTACTTTTTATTAAAGCCTCAATTCTACCTCCAAAGTTTTAGTGTTGAAACTTCCCTCTGATAGCATTTTGTAACAACTCCCTTCCATCCCCTTAAAGAATTATCCAGCTATGAAAGGTTCTAATTTTTTTTACTCGATCTCCAAGGTCACTTATGGAGATGGGGGCTAGCAAAAAAATATTTTTCAAGTCTACGTAATTTAATTCTGAGACTCCATAGTGTCTATCTCGTCGAAAAATTTCTAATGATATAAAATTCATCTCAATCCGAGTCCCATATCAAAATTTATGCTTGTTAGAATCTTTTTCCAATAAAATGAGGCCATTTCATCCAATATCCACACAGTACCCACGTAGCCTGCACTAGGCCTTGGTGGCATTGTTAGGCCACTATGATAGGGACCATAATTTCTTACCTAGTGGGGAACTAGGTCCATGCCATGCTAGAGCGACTACTACCTCACGTGTCCGCCCCTTACATGGTAACAAGTTACAAAAACCAAGTGGTGGGTGGTCTCCTAGTGGCTAGGGTTCCACACTTGAACGAGAACCATATTGGCCTATTTCCAATTCTTCCCCACTTGTTTCAAAGTACAACAATGCGAAAAGGTCATGGTGGTGCCTCTGGTTTGATGATAGGGTTCCACTATGGAACTGTGGCCGATTCAACTTGCTCCTTATCGGTCACCCATAGTTACAAGGATTATCAACACACAAGGCTTCATGGAGGTGAGCGATGTCTCAATAATAGGGTTCCAAGGACCAAAATGATGGTTGGATTGGCCATTCCTCAATGCTAGTTTGATTACAAGGGGGTTAATGCAAAAGTTATTGACAGTCAATGGTGGCCAGGCTCCTTAGCACAACGTGTGGCATATTAAGTCTTGGTATAGACGATGGAGGATCCATTGTCAATATAAAATGCAGTGATAGTAAAAGTAAAGGTAAGTGACAAATTTTGATCTGATGCCACTCTGTTAGGGCCATGAATCCATTTCTAACTCTATACTCTATAATCCAACTCCGTAGACACACTATCGACCTGTTAAAAATAATCAGGGAATTTAACTGACCTATTAGCTAAAGGGGGAACATAGTAGGTCACCCAACTGCTTAATAAGAGCTACAGTTATAGACCCATTGTTCCATAACCATTACTATTAGAGAATATGGAAGAAACATTGCACACAGTTGACCACATTCATCATAATAATAACCAAATCAACACTATCTAGCCATTTATCAATTTCTTGACATATAGAACATCATAGTGAACATGAGCATAAAATAGGCATGTATTAGTCAAGAAAACAATAACATTCATGCATATTCATAATTCTATATCGAACATGTACATTCATAAATAATTACATTTCATAGCTCAATATAAAGATGTATTATACTTATCTGATTATGTTAAGATGGTTGGTAACTAAATAAGGGACTTCCACTCTTCACCCAACCATAAGACAACTATATAGAAAATTTCTTACAACTGACCACCCTTGAACCAAATCCAAAGTCTAAGGGGACACTTTCATAGGGGATGTTCACACTAAATCTTGGTAGGCACTTAAGATATGGAGTCCACTGTCGAGGTGGTTTCTCAACTCCACTCTGGTAGTAAGCACCACAATGAACTACTTCAATGCGTTTAATCATATGGCTTCACTCAAGGTCCAAGTGGTATATTGTCTAGTTTATTAAGTTGAATCCACTCTCTCGATGGTCTATCATTTTTATTTTCGTATAAATCACCATAGGGGTCTCCAAAAAACACTATAGTGACACAAATTTCCCTATCTATGTGATTCATAGCTATACAACAAGCACCATAGTGATTCAATCACCCACTGAGCCTCCCACTGACCACACATGCATAAACATATAGTCTAGTGGCCTCAAACACAATCCATAGGGGAAAAACCCAAGGTTTAGATGGGGAATTACTTAGTACAAGAGTTAGAATCCACTATCTAGGTGGTTTATCAACTTCTCTCTAGCAACAAGCACCACAATGATTTGATCATCCACTAAGCTTCCCATTGACCAATCATAGCTTAGAAACACATCATAGTGGCCACAACAAAACAACATAGGGGATAAAATTGTAAGTGTCTGAGCTTAAGGCTTAGTCACAAAATAAAACTTTTCTCCATGCACTCCATGCCTTGCTTCTAGGGAGTTCTCTCTCTAGCCAATTCCACTTCTGCTGTGTTCTTCTCCTTTGTTGTGTTCTCCACTTTTCACCAATTCATTTCCATTTTCTTCCCAAATATCCTTCCATTGCATCTCTTGTTAACTCCCCATATTTATTCTCGACGAATCGATTCCCTATCCTTTCTCCACGAGTGGGATGGAGATAGGCACAATCCTCTTCCCATACAACCAATCCCAACTATTTAATTTTTTTGTTAGCACTAGTGGTTGGGTGGTCAGATAGGGTGTTTGGAATTTAATGCCATTGGTATGTGCTACAAAAAATCAAGGCAACTGGCTATGGCTTGTTCACGGTACACAACTACCCTCCTCTCTGATTTTCGATTTGTGTGTCCCTCCATTTAGGCTAGTCATTAAATTTACATTCAATCTTCAAGTGTTCACAAAGTTTTTCTCTAGCTAGCCATGACTCTCATGCTAGCAGTACACTATTATATTTAAAGACGTGGGGGTGTGGAAAAATGGTTGTTATATCCTAGTAGTAATGAATGGACTAATAGAAGGATGAATTTAAATATTGTACTTGTGGGTTCAAGTGATGTCTTGATGGGCATGGATTGGTTAACAAATCAAAAGGTAATATTGCTATAATAAAACCTATAAGGTAAGATTACTATGGTGTATAGATGATGAAGAGAAAAAAATTCTAGTGAGACATACTCAAAGATCCATTTCTCTAAGAAAATTTTCAGCGTTACTATTATAAAAAAGTTTCAGAAATTTTGGTTGTTAACTATATGTAGTTCATATAGATCTAGTGGAAGAAAAATGATCAAAACTTGAATATTATCCAATACTTCAAGAATTTAAGGATATATTCCAATATGGGATACATAGTTTACTTCTTAAGAGAGATATTAATTTTCCATTGATATTATGCCAAGATCAACACCTATATCTAAATCACCTTATAGAAAACAAAGTGTATATCATATCGACTATATTTCATTGGGGAGTACTAGTTTTTTTATAAAGAAAAATATAATACCTTACTATGTGCATTGATTATAGATAATTGAATAAAATGACGGTGAAAAATAATTATCTGCTACGTTGAATTAAGACTAATTATAGAACAATATATGTTTATTACGAATTTATGGTGGTACATTTTGGACTCAATAATGCATAAGATACATTCATGAGTCTCATGAATATCATTTTTAAGAAATATTTGGATAAGTTTGTGTTGGTGTAAATAGATGATTTTCTCATATATTATAAGGAAGAACATGATCTTAGACTGGTTTTGCACATATTGAGAAAACATTAGTTGTATGTCAAGTTCACTAAATGAAATTTCTATCAAAGATTATATGTTTCATACTTTATTTCTGATTAAGGCAATTATGAAATGACCTAGTTAAAATAATGTGACATATGTAAGGTCATTTATGGAACTTGTAGGATATCATATGAGATTTATTAAAGGATTTTAAAATTTGGCCATCCAATAACTTCTTTATATAGGAAATGAGTAAAGTTTCTATGGTCTGCTAAGTGTAAAGAAATCCTTCAATATTTGAAGTATCTTCTAATTAGTGCTTTGATTCTAAAAATTGTAGACCCATACATGATTTCACAATATGTAAATATGATTGTAAGGAAGAATTGAGTGGAGTCCTTATCTAGGATGATCATGTGATAAGCTTTGAATCTAGAAAATTGAAAAAACATGAAGATGATTATGTAACTAGTGATCTAGAACTCGTAGCCATTACACATACATTGAATATGTTGGGTCACTATTTGATGGGCAGGAAATTTATTTGAGTGTTAATAATGGACTAAGACACCTATTTGGTTAACCTCACTTAAATGTTAGGAAACCTAGATGATGTTCATTTATTATTGAGTGAAATGGTTGGAAATACTGAGAGGGGGGTGAATAAGTATTTCAATTCAATTATTTAATTTTAAATTTACAGAGAATTAATTAACCTTAGCATTAGATAAAACACAAATCAACAACACATTCAATGATGCACAAAATACAAGACAATACACAAGAGATGCTCCAACTGGAAGGATTCTCCAACGACTTGGTTTTATTAGGTCCAACTGAAAGGATCCTCCAACACCTTGATTTACTAGCTCCAACTGGTAGGATGCTCCAATGCCTTGGTTTTATCATACCCAATTGAAAGGATGATCTAACACCCTACATAGGCTACAACATGCCCTAGCAACACCCTGCCATTGTGAAGTGTTCTCAGGCTCCAACTTGAAGGAGACTCCACTCTCCACCTCACACCACCCTTCCACCATAGAGATAGAACATAAAAGAATAAGATTTTCCATTGTCTCTGTCATCGATCAATATGGGATCTTTGTCTTTTTTCATACAACTACTGCACCTATCTCAATAGCTTTGCTGAACACTACCAAATTCTAGCAACAATAATCAATCTCTCTTTGATCAATAGCAACAAGATCAAGTTTTCTCAACATATCAACATTGATCAATGATACATTCAACTAATAAACCATAAAACAACATAACTCTCTCAACAAATGCTAATGGGAGTAGACTCTTGGCACAAAAATCGATCAAACAATAGATAGCAATATAATCATTTTTTTTCTCATAAATACATGGAAGCCATGCAAATCCTCACTCAACCATACTAAAATATACCCTTAATAACAATATAGAATCGACAACATCATGTGCAAGAATTATACATGAAAGTCCTAAAAACTCTACTCTACTTCTGCTCAACATGTGAACCTTGTAAACCAACCTCTATCTAAACCCTAGATATCCTTTTACTCCTGTATAGCTTGGAAATATAACCTCTGCAACAATAACACTCAATCTAATTACAATTCTGGTCATCAACAACAAAAACAATGTGAGGAACTTTAAACCCTAGAAATGATCAACCATTGTCCAAGCTCTCACAACAACCAACCTAGAATTTGACCATCAAGTACAACATCAAGACTCATGTTTCTAAGACTGTTCACCTCGAATCCTAATGCTTTTCACGAAATCCAATCTAGACTAAAAATAAGTCCAAAAACCCTCAAAACAATTCATAATAGTATATTAATTTAAGTGTTCTATGAATCATCCATTTTAGGATGTGTTTCTACAAATTTCCACTTTCTAGAAACAATGGTACAAATTGTATACCACTAGTTTTCTATTTGTTCAACAAAAATATCCAAATGAGAAAAATTAATCTTTTCTAACCTATTTGACTTGAACTCATAACTTCTAGTACACGTTAGCCACCAGCTTAATAGAAATTCTTCCACATTCATTTTATTATAATGATTCTAATAATTTCGATTAAGCGTGGACAATTTTTGAGAAAGCCACTATATTATGTTCAATTAATACAACCAACAATTATCATTACTCGACACACACATCCAACAAGTTTCCTAAAAGCATGCAATGATATAGGCATGTCAAATTTCAATTCCAAATAGACAAGCATCAACTATTGGATTTATCGACTTGCTAAATCACTCACGCCAATAAACCCATTTTATCTCTGTACAACTTGTATACATTTTTATACTTGCATCTGCGACTTTACTTTTTCTGTGATGATATCCTTCTGTGGTTCCAATCACAATTTTGGAACCCTAGATTCTTCACTCCACTATGACGAAACACCTCAACTTCTCAGAATTGAATTAGAACCAAGTCATAAATGTTTTTGTCCTTTGGTGTGTTGAGAAATCTAGGGCATAGAAATGAGGTGATTTCTCTTTTAATGATAACTACTTGTGAGGAATTTTTTTTCTTAATTAGGTTCTTGATTATTATTATGTTTTATTTCTTCATAAAAAAACTACCAAACAATAAAGAAATATGAGACAAAGGACACAATATGTAGGTGATCATCTAGGGCCAAAACCTCTCCAAGCTTGAGAGGAAAAACCAATGAATTATTCTTCTTATATAACCTTCAATTGATGAATTCCAAGACCTATACCCTTGACCAAGAACCCTTCCAAGGCCAAGTCAATGTTGCTTCTTTGAGTATATCCTCTTTCCAACAACTTCGACCTATCCTTAAACTACACCTTCAACTTGCCCAGAAACAACAATTTTGACATGCCTAAAAACTGCAACTTCAACTTGCCCAAAAATTTCAACTTCAACTTTCCTAGAAATTGCAACATCAACTTGCCCAACAACTTCAACTGCAACTTTTACTACAACTTCTACTACAACTTTGACTATAATTTTGCTTCTCTACTTATGTACATTCTTTCTCTTAGAGAAATCGACTTTCATAACAACTCTTTTTGGTGACCTAACTTCAATTTTGCAACTCGAATTTACAATAGCAATATGTGCCCTAATTCCTTCACGTGTGTGGAGAGAAGTAGCCCAAAACAAACCCCAAAACTTTGACTTCTTCTTCCTTTAACCTCCTCTTCTTCACACTTATTTTGTTCTTTATGATTGAACTTTTGTGAGTGTGAGTGTGTTCTCCAAATGAAGCAGAGTGCCCTACATATAGGCTTCCTTAAGCCTCTTATTAGGCCAACTTGTTTCTCCATTAGGCTAACTTGATGCTTGCATGATTGACCTGGTCTTGGAGGGTCTTTTGACTCTAATTTGACTCAAATAATTTTCTTTACAATATGTAACATGCCCAAAAGGTTCATTCATACATGACAATGACTCAATGACTTTATAAAAACCCTAGAAACACTTAATGGGTGCTTTGACCTATAAAAATAGATTATTTTGAGCGTGAAACCCATGCCTCAAGACTCATAATAATAAGTTTATTTTTCTCTTTTCAGTAAATATATAAAATCATGATTACATCTGTCATTCTGAAGACCAAACCTAGTTACATATTTCAACATGGTGCACTTGTATTTATTTGCATATAACAACCCACACTTGTGGAAACAAAGAATGCAACCATATAACTGAATTTTGCATTGAACATGGGTTTTGCGAGCTATCACTTGTAGAACGACTGAAATTCTACAGAATGTTGATTGTAATTTAGGGATGCACACGACTCTCATAGGTTAACTCACTCCAGAATCAATTAATCATTTACGCTAGATCTCAATCGATCATTAGATGGGATGTGACTGTATCACTTGGATCTAGTTACGAGTAAAGTCATCCTAGGGTCTTGGGTTGACAACCCCAAAAGAGAGGAGGGCTTACAACATAAAGAGACATGCAAAAAGGCAGTCTTAATACTTAAACTACTGAAATAGGAAGAAGACGTTTTACCCAGAGGTCCTACGTTTGAGGTCATTCCCATAGGGTCCAAACCCTCTGCTTCTTCCAATGCTTTAGAACCTGAAACTCATTCAAGAAAAGCATATACAATAGTAGTAATAGAAAGCATGTTCATGATATAGGTGTTAGGTCATATAAGCATGTAAGAAAATAAGCATTAACATAAGATTTCATAAGAAAATCATAACATATATTAATGTATTAATACCATAAACATCAGGAACAAGACATCACCTCTTTATTGATGTAAACTAAATAAATTACGGAAGGAATACAACTTGAGTCGTCCACCGGCTCCAAGCGAAATTGTCCTACAGATCTGTCTTGCCCAAGCCTCAACAATCCTCCTCCAAAGGTATACACAAGGTTGTCATAAAGGGATGAAGGACATCTCAAGAAGGAAACAAAGGTTTCCTATGACTTAGGAGTGCAGAAGGCATAAGAATTTCTTCAGACTTGATTAGGGATGTAATCAACTATAATATCAATATCTAAACTTTTCTCCTCCGTTAGGCCTTCCCATGGAGGTTTATGTATACTTCTCCAAATTAGTTTTTCAGTTGGGAAACAATTGGGCCATGGGCTATAGTAGGTGAGTAATAGGTAAAACCCATAAACTCTGCCCAAATTTAAGCATATTATATTTTTTTAATGTTTTAACACGTATATATGGGTTGGGTATAGACTGACCTATGTGTACACACTTTTATACAGGAAAAAAATAGCGTATTGGATTTAAGAAATCATTTTTTAGAATTTGGACCAAGTCTAGAAGGGAAGGGTTTCCCTAGGCCATAACACAGTGCATCAAATCTACCAAGGGTGGTAAATGGTGCTATAACAGAGCCATGAAATCATCATACACCAGTGCTTTCTACAAAGTTATCACATCATCTATAAAAGCCAACACACAAACAAAAAGGATCTCGGTCTCCCAATCGGATTATGACAATTTTCCTTAGATAATTTTGAATTCAAAACAAATTATGTCCAATTGATGTGATATGATAGCCTATGCACTAACAATATTGCACCGGAGTGCACATGACATAGCATTACTTTAGATTAATCCACATTTGCATCACACTAGATTAGGATGTATAAAAGGAAATGACCACAATCATTCATTTGTGCCAAATTACATCATATTGGGTAATCAACCTATATGAAAACAAAAACAAAATGAAATTAAACAAAAAAATTCTATTACGCCCACAATTTTAGATCACATGTGTCTTTGAGTAATCAAATCATGTCACTAATGGATAGATGACTATCACTTTTTATAGCCATTCAAAGGGTACAAGGGAGTGAGATGACTTTATTTGAATTTTAATTTCCATTGAAAATGCCCCAAAAAATGAGGCCAACCTAAACATTCAAACCTTAATTTGACTTTTTAAAACATTCAAAAAAATTAAACTTCTTATTTTTTGAGGGTTGACTTGGTCAAAAAATAGAAACTTCCAAGCCCATAAAATTTATCCAAGACCCATTATGCCAAAATCTTAGACCAAGGTATCATCTATTTGGGGCACCATGGATAGACTTTGGGGATTCATCTTAGAGAGGAGATAACTCTTCATCTGAGGCTACTCACGTGGTGTACAACCTACTAATTGGAAACACACAATGAGCTCTATCATTTGATGATGGATTCACATGAAATTTCTTTGATCTTTTTATTCAATTTCTTCATAAAAAGTGGGGCATCATGACCACACAATAAGAGATTCTCATCCTTCCAAAACTTCTTGACCATTAGATATTCCAATCAATGGAATCCATATAAGAATATTAAGAGTGTTCAATTATTGACGCTGACATAAATGACAACATCTTTCAGAAATATCCCCCTTTTTCATTGATTGCAACACATATACTCCCCCTGTGATCATTACTCCCCTTGTCTCCATGCTTCTCATTTTATTTTCCCAATTTCTTTCCAACTTTGACGTCAATGGAAAAGGGTTACTCCCCCTGATGAAAGATATTCCTTCGATGGTCATTAGATAAATTTTAAGTTAAAAAATGGTAGCATTGGTTTTAGAGGTTGCTTTGATGTTGTGATGCAGTGTTGATGGTTGGAATTGATGTCAACCTGATGGAATGAGTCATTGATATCATATGATGGCTTGTATGATCAATTGCATGGTTTTTCATTAATGGTTGAGGATGTTGGAGTAGCTATGGTTAAGTTTGATGGCTTGAGTGTTGGAGCAGCTGATGGAGAGAATTCAACTCAATCTAGTTTGACTTGTTATGATGATGGAGTTGCTAGAGTGGATTTATAGAGTCTTTCAGTGGCTACAATGGGTCCTCGAGGTCTGACAGAAGGTGATTTAGAAGTGGACCAAGTTTGATCAGGTTTTGAGATGATTTGGGATGAGTTTTCCTAATCCTCTTCCCTAGTTGCATGGATGATGGGTCATGGAAGGGATTGTAAAGCTTCAATCACTTGGAGACATACCCCATGAGAGCGAATACAAGTTTTAGTCATTTTGGCTTAGGTCTGTGCATGCGACCAATACTCAGAGCAAAAATTCCTCTACATTCCTCACACTCATCGATTGTTTATTTGTTCTTTCGACTTGTCTTGTTTGAGATTCATCATGTAAAGGTTGAAAAAGGTTATTGTGCTTCTATATGATGGTTAAAAGAGAATATTCATTAGTAAATGAAGTTAGTGGCTTGATTGAGTCAAGAAGCATTGAACCAAACCACTTTCAGCATATGAACAAAGCTCCACTACATAATTGGAATTAATTGATTTAATCATCTTTAGAAACTACAAATATGTGGAGAAAGGTTGCTCATTTGGTTGGTTCTCTTGTATGAGAAAAGTGTCATAGTGTTTTGGAGAGCCAATGGTAAGGAGTGTGATCTTGCTGAAGCAGAATGTGCATGGTGGTATAGCTACAGAAAAAACAAAAATATGCATGGTTGAAGACTATTCTTATTCAGAAGACAAGGGATAGGGCTACAAAGGATTTTTCTATTGCGTTTGTGATTGTAGAGGTAGAATTATTTTTTGAGTTTATATGATTGTGATAGATTGGTTGTAGTATTGTACCATTTTTTCATATAGCATTTATGCATTGCATTGTTGAGTTCCTGCATCTAGTTTTCTTGCAAAAAATGTATTAAGGCTATGCGAGTTGAAAATGATGTATGAATGTGAGAGAGGAGTATGATTTGAGTTTGATTTAGTGATTGATGTTTTTGTGCTATGAAGATATTGCTGTTGTGATGTTCATGTTGAGCAACTCAAGTGTTCTAGTTTTAAAATGCATGAAAGGTGAATTTCATAGAGAAGAGGGGTGGGTGCTCTGACATAACAACTATTGAGAACAAATTTCTTCACAAGTCTAGTTGGTGTTGGGAAAGGCATGTCGATCATATGGGTGTCTGTAGCGTCGTAGATGGAAATCATAGTTCCTTTCAAATAGTTGCCATATTGTATCTCTATGTAATGATTTGCTTAAAAAATAATAAAATATATTGATTAGCGTAGCAACAACAGGGTGGTATTTTTCCCAGGGAAGTGTTTTTTGCCATATATCCCATGTTTCTATGTGATGTGATGATTTGTGTTTGATTATGCATTTTGATTTAGAATTTTATGGCTCTCATGTGTTGATTCTAGATGAAGTTGCATGTTCAAATCTAATGCTTATTTGTTAAGTGATGAATTGATTAATTTACTGGAGAAAAAGTTTTAAATTTTTGAAATTTTTATCACTACTGATTCATCCCACCACCCCCCCTGCCCCCGCACACCCCCCTGCTGCCCCCACACCCCCCCCCCCCTCGCTTCTTTGTAGTGATCTTGGATCCAACAACTGGTATCATAGCATGGTTCCTTTGTTGTAGCTTCACTGCTGGAAGGTAGATAATGGGAAATCAAGGAGATTTTGTTGCAGATAGAGTTCCTATTCTTCATGGATCAAATTATGCACTATGGAAGGTGAGATTGGAAGCATACTTCATTGATCTTGATGAGGATGTTTTTCTCTCATTAGAATATAATACATATGATGAATCGAATGAGAAAGCAAAGAAGATCATTTTGAAGACCCTATTAAATCATGGCGTGTTTATAGTCACACAGTGCAAGACTGCAAAAGAGATTATGGACAAGCTGCATAATATGTATGGAAGAGAAAGGAATCACGATTATGAAATTATTGACAAACCCTATTGCATTCTTGAAGAGAAAAAGAATGATAAATATGACTCTACATTATAGCAATAGAAAATCCAACTTTGTCTCAAGAAGATAGTGACAGTAATTATGAGAGTAATGTCATGATAATCATTGATCTAAAAATCCAGCACGAGGAAGTCCTAAAGGAAAGTGAGAATTTGAAAAAATTAGCGACAAGATAGGGAAGCCTATTGTGCAAGTCTAGAAAAGGAATTAGTCTCTTTGAAATGTGATCTTGAAAAGGAAAATAATCAGTTATCCTAGTATCGAAAGTTGGAGAAAAGCACCAAAATTTTGGATGAAATCCTGATCAGTCAAAGATCTCCACTTATTAAAAATAGATTGGGCTTTGAAGAAGAATCATGCCTAAGAAAAAGAGAAAGTGTAGGACAACCAAGTACTAGAAAATCATAAGTCCACCACCTCTAAATTAAACCAAGGTTATAAGAAGTAGTATCATCAAAGGAAGCAAAAGAAGAAAATAAATTATCAGCAAAAGTAAAGAAAAAAAGATCACAATCACAACATGCAACAATTCAAGAAGATAAGAAAGAAACCAAGCGTTCATGGTCCAGCAAATCAAAACACAAGGTATCCAAATTTATTTTATGGGTATTTTTTTTCTTGCAATCATTTTGGTCATCATGCTAGAGAATGTAATTTTTTTGCAAGAAAAAAAAATTTGTTGGATAACCATTGTTTCAAGTGTGGAAAATATGGCCACAAAGCTCTAGCTTGTAGATATGATAGGATCAAGCCAACAAAAAGATCAAGCCCACCATTGAAGACAAAGAAGGTATGGAGGAGAAAAGGTGAGCTGGAATGAAATAGCTCTACAAAGGAGATCAAGGAAATATGTTTTGTTTTGCAAAGAGATAATATACTCAAGGGGAGTGTATTTTTATCTTGTGCCCAATAGGAAATGGCTTCATGAGAATCCAAACTTGATAGGTGCATGTGATTAAAAGAGGAAGTTTTCAACTTCATGCATCTATTCATTTCAGGTCCACAAGATCAATTTGAGGCATAGAAGGAGAGCACATGAATCTAGGGGGAGTTCTACAAGATTTGATGCATTACATATCATTTTATCCTTTTGTCTCATGATTGTTGATAATTGTAGCCATGTTGTGAGAAGATTATTTTTCTATTTATGCACACTAATAGAATTTCATGCAGCAAGCAACAATTGTTGATGGAAAGATGGCATATGCTTAGGGGGAGTTTGATTTGGCTTTATGATTTACATGTATAACACTTATGCCATGCAGGATACTATGTCTTCCATGGGAAGTTTGGTGATAGTTTGTGAGAATGATGTTACTCTCATTGAAACCCTCACTCTTTTACTTCATTAGAGAGTCATTTTTCACATGAGGAAGGGTCATTGATACATGCATGTGTATTAGGAAGTTGTTGGTCGATTTTTGTGAGTTGTTTGAAGAAAATTGTTACATCATTTAGTACAATTGTAGCATGGTTGAGAGTCCATTGCATGTGTATTCACATGAGTCATATATCTTACATTGCATTATCATGAGGCCATGCATCCTATTTGCATATCATATTGTCATAAGGATCTCACCTTGAAGACTATCACATATATTTGTTAATGATGATGAGGATTGTGCTTTATTTCCATATTATGCCTAGAGGTTGTGCTACAGAAGCTTGGTTGCATGGTTACTATTGTTGATTGTATTTGAGGATTACTTGCATATGTTGATGCTGCATTATTGTTTTCAGATCAGATTATTGCTCATGATGTATATGTGTTGTTGGTGCCGGAAAAAGAAAGGTTGTGTTGATGGCATATATATGATAGTTTCCTAATGATTAGAGGCATGTTGTTGCTTGCTATTCAGTTGGAGGTTATAGTATTGATTCATTCATATGGATGGCTAATAGTGTTTTGTTACTTATTTTTATATGTGAATGGATAGTTGTTGCTATAGTTCATTCATGGAGGCTTGTGTTGTTGGGGCTGCTAACTATTGGTGTTGCATATTTCTAGTTCAGGACATGTTCTGGCAAATCTTTGGAGAGAGTTGTGCACACTCTTTTTGGCATGCAATTATTCACTTTTGATCATGGATCAAAGCCTTGTATTGTCACTTCTTATCTTCATTGTGTTGATTGAGTGATCCGTGAAATGGATTGTATGTATCATCATGAGTCAAGATTGTCTTGAGAGAGAGCATCATGAGATTTATTTCAGCCTTATATTAACTGGTATATGCTATGTTTTGCAGTCATGTGTGGGCTTTCAGAATTATTTTGTAGCCATGTAACATCATGTATCACTCTTGGGTCATTGGTAGAGTCATATGAGTGATGTTCATGTATATGTGAGGAGTCATATTTCAGCTTTGATGAAGCATTGTACAGTCACAATCTATCATTCTTGTAGCCATGTAGTAGGATTATGAAGCCTTGTACTTTCATTGCAATATTTTTGAGTCATAGTCCTTGGTTCTTTTGGAGTAACCTCCTGCTTATCACTTGATGGAAATTATGTGTATCTACTCATACCATATTGGATGATGGTCATCATATTCCTTGCTGCTGTTGTTGCCAATTATGATATGCTACTACATGGGAGGATGTTATTTCTGTTGTCTGCACTATGTTGTTACCGATGGATGTAGTGTAGTCTTTCTTTATGATGGTTATCAATTGTTTTGTTGCTTTTGTTGGTGATGTTGATGGAGAGAGTGCTGCTGCTCTGATTGAGAGTGGTGATCATGGAGTTGTTAATTATTTTTGCTTCTAGTGCTTATGATGTGTTGCTGCTGATGGTTATACCATTGATTACTCTTTTTTACTTTTGCTGAGAGCCACAATATACTTCTACTAGTTGGGCATTGACATTGTTGTTGATTTAGATGGTGTTATTTCTTGAGATTACTGTTGCTGCTTCAGGAGAGAAAGAGAGACATTATAGATATTTTTTGATGTCATGCTTCTATGAGGAGTGTTGTTGTCCATTGATGCATTATGATTATGGTCCACACTGTATTGATGGTCATAGTTATTGCTGCTTTTTGAGACACAACTATTATTCGGGGGAAGTAGTGTTTATTCAACTATACCTTCTTGGATGAGCTCAACCCTTTGCCATTGATGTAAAAGGGAGAGTGAATGAGGAGTTATTCAGAGGCAAGTTGGTTGGTTTAGTTGGGGTTTCCATCAATTCCAAAGGAGGCGATTGGTGGCATTATGGCTCATTTGTTTGGTCGACATTGATGTAAACCTAGTAACATTAGTATTGGAGGCTGCATCGATGTTGTGATATGGAATTGTTGCTGTGATGAAGTGTTGATTGTTGGAACTAATGTCAACTTGATGGCATAAGATGTTTATATCATATGATCGCTTGTATGATCAGTTGTTGGGTCTCTTATTGATGGTTTCGTATGTTGGAGTAGTGTTGTAGTGGCTACAACCACCCTCCAAAATTTTGGCTGGCAAGCGAATTTTAGAGCCTACCTTGGATCCTGCGATCGATCGTCCTTGGTCATTTGTTGGTAAGCTAATGATTTCAAGCTCCCCTCCTTGATATTAAGAGTTGTCCATGTTCTCATATTTATGAAACATTTGTCATATTTGGGCATAGGGATTGTTGTTTGTCATGCAAAGGGAAAGTTGTTTCGCTTCAAGGGAAAGCATACACACATGAGTTGTTATCATCACATAGACATGTTTCACACTCACTTCATGTGATCTTGTCACGAAAGTTGTTGCATCAAGAAGAGTATGTTTTATAAATTATGTATGGTCTACGTTGTATCACTAAATGTTCATGTGTGATCATAGTTGAGTCCTATCAATTTTTACATATGTTTCACTAATCTAACACTTAGCCAATTTCCCGAGAAACTTAGCCTCATCCAACCTCCCATAACTATGCACTTTGCTTTTGCAACCACCAATATTCCTCCCTTGCCTTTTGAAACTTAGCAATGTGTAAAGACCCCAACATCCCTTGGCATCCAAAACTGTGCAGTGGTTTCCTCCAGTGTCCTTCCCCCAACTGAAACCCATTTTCATTAGAAACTGCGCAGTATTGTCCCTCAATTTCTCAATCTGCCTTACAACCTGAAACTGTGAATATGTGTCCTCCCAAAACCCATCTTGCAGCAGTGCCTTGCATCCAGAAACTACACAATATTTCCTCCCAGTTGCCCAGGCTACACTGCACTCAGAACTTGCACAAAGTTGTGCTCCCAAGACCCCCATCCTGCAACAGTGTCCTGTGCCTCAAAACTGCACAGTGTTGTCCAAGCTGCCCTATCTTTCTTGCATTCTGAAACTACATAATTGGGCCTCCCAGGGTCTCATTCCAGAAGTAGTCACTGCCCATTGAAGCTGCACTGATCTACCTTTCAGTGACTACAGGAAAATTTGACATGCTAAGATCACTCCCAAGGAGTTGAGGAGAAGGACAAAGAAACTAAATTATGGCAAACATCAGGACAACATGAAAACTCAGTTAGATGCATGATCATCTTAAGGGTAAGTATGGTAAGTAAAGAAAAAATTTCGAAGTACACCTCTTAATTGTGTTTTCAGGACTGCTTATCATTGTCATATCATCCTGTCTTCAGTAACATGAATGTGTGCAAACACAAAAAAGTCATTTCATATGTTTCATCTACATGTCTTGCTTCCTTTTTGCTTGTTTGACCAACTGTTTTCTTTGACACATTGATTGCCATGTCATGCTTCTGACCTTGTTTTGGTGATATCGAAGGTTTGTCTTTGTTGGCTATGTAAACATCTATCACACTCACACACGAAGTTGTAAACAATGTCGCACAAGTGTCATCACGGTTTTTCACTGATCTATCTCAAGTGTTGCACTTGTTGCTCTCAATCTTAGATAGTCACACTAAGAAATGTTTTCTTGTTGGTTTGAGGTGTCTTGTCATCAAGTCATGTTGAGTGTGTGTTTATAAGGTCATGTATACACAAGTTCACTCGCTTACACACTTAACCATTTTTCCAAAAATCTATCGACTGGAAACCCTCCATCAGTCATACCTCCATTGAGCCACACTGTGCAGTCTCAAACCTCAGTGACCAAGCACTGTTTCCTAGAAATGCACAAAGCTTGAGGCTTCCCTCTAGATAGTCTGCACTGCACAATCCTAGAATCAACCTAACTGAGTGTCACCTAGAACAACACGGAAGTTTCCTAAGAAACCATCTTAGTCTATGCTTCCTGCATGCCTACCTATCAAGCCTCTTGCTGGTCAATCAAAGAATTTGAATTAAGCAGTGACACAGGGTTGAACTCATCCCAAGAACTGCGCAGAAGCTACCAACCTTCTTACCTGCACTGCCTTAAAAAATTGCGTATAAATGAGGGACAAGCACCCGATTCCTGTCACTGCATTGTCCCAAGAAATTTTGTAGTTTTGTTAGGCGGTCCCCCTGCGGCCCACTTACCACTCCTCTTGAAAATTGCACAGTTTTTTAACGCAGTCCACATGCTACCCAACACACTGCTCAACCCAAAACTACATAGACATCAACCTGCTTGACTACCTCCTAGATTTGCGCAATTCTAACCAGCAGGCTCCCGCAGCCTGATCCTGGTCTCCTCTAGAAACCTATGTAGTTTTCACTACCAGTGCTCCCTGCTGCCTGCACTTCCTTCCTAGAGAAACTATGCAATTCTATCTCCCAGCTGAGCCATATCTTGCAGATGTCACTGCTATCTTGAATTTCTCATCCTAGCCTCTAGTGACCTCTGTGCAGTTTTTCCCGACAGTCTCTTGAAGCCTCGCATCTTGACCTGACATGTGCTCTGTGTGGTTTCAGAGACTTGCACTCTCTCCAAGTCACTTGCATCCAGAAATGAAAGACAATGCATCATGGTAGACTAGGGAATTTTTGTATTTGATGTCATATCATCATGAGTGATTGCAGAAATAAGTATGGGATGAGACATGGCGCGAAGACGAATGGGATGAAAAAGGAGTGCATGCTATAAGACTTACTTGTGGTTGGAAAAACACACGAAGCATACCAAGTAGTAAGCGAAGGAGACATGTGCACATGCATGAACCATCAAGCCAACACCAATACCATTGAAGACTCTGTGCACTTTGCAATGAGGAGGTGAAGCTATGGTATACCATGGACACACTCATCACTCAACAGCACAAAAAATCAACATGAACAACACAACCAACATGTGCATACCAGCAGTGTCATGTCGAGTTGTGTCATGAGTTGCCTCAACCACATCACTACTTTGGGTCATTATTGTAAGGTAACGTGGAAGTCCAAGAGACCCATGAATGAAGTTAAAGAGTCATGTAAGTCAAACAGTGATGAGGGAAGTAGAAGAGTCACAAGGGCCAGTTTCACCCTTGGCTATATATACCCCTCATTTGTACATGTAAAGGAATTTTTCACCTTGGCTCCTCGCACATAGCCTTGAGAAATTGTAATATTTTCTTTGAGGAGTGAGCAGTGGCTCCAACACTCCACTATTGGTGTTGGGCATGGAATGCCCCCCGAGGCATATTTTGGGGCTCAAAGCCCATATTTTGACCAAATAATGTTGTAAAGCCCCGTGAATTGCGGGGGCGGAAGTATGTCAGAGTCATAGGGTTGTTCGCCCTAGTTTGTAATGTAATGTCGGCCTACCCATGTTCTGCGGACCATGGGATTGTATAAATAGAGTGAGGCTCTAAGTGTAAAAGATAGTGAAGGAGAGGAAGGATGAGATAGAGAAGTAGAAGAATAGAGCAAGTGTGAAGTGTGTCTTGGGTCGTAGAGTAGGAGAAGGCTCTGTAGCTGAGTGCACAGAGGCCTAGTGTCTGCAGCTAAGTGCGCAGACCCTTGCAACTAAGTGTACAGGGCGGAGTTGAGTATATAACACAAGAAAGAGAATAATAAAAAGAAGTTTTATCTTAATTCTATGTATCTGTTCTTGGGTTGTTATCTATTAATTTAAATTGCAATTACATTGTTTATTTACTGCACGCACTTGTATGAATAATTTATATTGCTAAGTATACTTTACACATGCAAGTAAGCTAAGTTAATCAACTAACAATGAACTACTAGTAAAGAGTTGGGTAATAATAGCGTCCAACCCCCGAATGGGGTTGCGCGAAGGTAGCATCACATGGTTGAATTACGGACCACTTGAACTCATCAGACATCTCCAGGGTGCAGAAACCTAGTTCTAGCGCCCTCCGATACTACTTTAGGTGAGACCTCAATCTGTGCTCCGCGAACTGTTGCAGAAAGGGCCAGTAGTACCAGGATTTGTTTGGCTAAATAATCTTCAAACCTGGGTCAGGCCCTAACAAGCCAACAAATGGTTCTGTTGCCAGGACCGGGATCTGCATAAGAGATGTTTGATGTCGTGTCACTAGAATCCAACAAAGAAAGGAATTGAATGGTGGTTGGACAGGACAATTAATGAGTTTTCATCGCAGGAAAATAGTGACCCGCGAGTATCAAAGGAACAGTGGTTAGAGTGCTACTTATATATGGAAATCCATGAAATTTTCTTTACAGCCTTCAACTCTGAGTTGTACGAGTGGATCACGAAGCTAGCAGACAATCAAGGGAGGTATAGGCTCGACAAACCTATTGTGTGGACCCCAGAGTTGGTGCGCAAACTAGAAGCATTGGAAGACAAGATTGTGCGTGATGTGGACCATTAGCTTAATCGAATTATAGGAGGATTTATCACTGAGTTCATGGTAGACACATTAGTAAGCTACAGCGAGGCGGAACAATGCTTTCTTAAAGGACCGCGAGGTAAGTACATTAAATCTTTGAACAATTAGTTTAACATGTTTCTGTGTGAAAAGCGGGTTATGCGAATAAATTGATGTTTGGGGCTATGCGAAGTGGGAGGATATATAGAAATGAAGGTAACACATAGATAGAAGCTAGCCCCTTGATCTCACCTCTACGAGAAAGTAGAAAATAGCTCACAAAAGTTTCACTCAGAAGTGCAATCAATTTGATCAAACAACAAATTCCGTGCATACCACTTCCACCTGCACACCACTAGTGTCACCATCTTCAACCCCATCTTCACCTACACCACCTCCGCCACCACCACAGTTCAACATGTAAAGCATGATAAAGTTCCTAGTGTTCGAAGGAGTAGGGAAGAAGACCCAGACTAGTTTTGGTTTGTGATAAAGGCTATATGGGCAGCGCAGGGAGTCCTACTTAGTAGTGCTCCAAGCGCTTTTCCTTGGATACTTGCGGAGTTCTGTTTTTTTGTGTTGCAAACTCATGAATCTTCTTGCCAACCACTCTTCAATTTCCTTCTTTGCTGGTTTCCAGTGGCATGACATCAGACATCCCTTATGCAAATCCTGGTCCTGGCAACAAAACCATTTGTTGGCTTAGTGGGGCTTGACCGAGGTTTAGAAGTGATTTAGCCAAGCAAATCTTGGTACTACTGGCCCTTTCGGTAATAGTCCACAGAGTGCAGACTGAGGTCTCACCCAAAGTAGTATGGGAGGGTGCTAGAACTAGGTTTCCAGACCCTGGGGATGTCGGATATGAGGTGATTGGTACGCGGTCCAACCTTCACACTTACTCTGCTGTGCACACCAGTGGGTGATGAGCCCCAGGAATGGGTAACTATATGGGCTCATTTTTCCTATTATTATCATTTAATCCACCATTCTCCATAGTTTTATGCATGCTTTTGAATATATTTAAGTTAATTGAGTGAATGGGGATATTCATTTTACCACAAAGTCTAATACGTGCTTATTGCAGATTTTTGGACATTTTTGGACCAAGATCAGGCATTTATGAGCAGACTGGCAGCCAAATTCGAAGAAACAAGGTTGAGGATTTATAGGAGGGGTGTCTCCTACACTAAATGACCCCTTCCTCGAGTTCTCCGCCAACATCGCGGAGTTCAACAGCCCACCAAAGATGATTTCAGAGGGTAGCTGAGCAGGGCTAGTGAAATTGCTGTTAATTGCAAGTTTTGGCGGCCGAGTTCCTAAAGTTTAGGAGGATCGTTGGGATCCTCAACTTGTATAAATAAGAAGGCCTCAGGCCTCAATAGGTTAGCTATTGAATAGTTTATTTTTTCACTTTAGTGCAGCTCTGCATTCAGCTCATTTTCGAGCTCTTTCTGTAAATAGTTTTGTGACATGACTATTATTTTTTGATCAATAAAGATGAATTCAGCCTTGAACCAGAACTGATCTTTCTAAGGGGGCTGTAGCTCTTGGGGTTGGGCCTAACCCAAGTTCCCAGTACCTCCTTCATGTATTTTTATGTGTTTTTCTTACATTCATGAAATAATTTCTGTTATTTAGATTAAATCTCTCTTCATTACTTAGGTTGTTTTTGATGATTAGAATAGTTGTTCTAGTTTCAGGTTGATTATATAGTTTGCTGCAATAATATAAAGAAGATTCACAAAAGGCTACGAGGCAGGCTTTGATCTCCTTTCTCTCTCTGTGGGACCATGAATTGAGACCAAGGCACTCTTACTGCCACCAAAACACTGTTTTTGCTTTCCAATGCAATTGCTAGTGAGAGATTTCGAGTTGGAGAAATAAATGTTAGTTGTATTTACATGATTAGATCTGTTCTTGTTCAATTTCCATGGTTTTCTTGCATCATTTCCTATCCATAAAGTTCTGTTCAACACTTTTCTAGTTTTTAGGGCAAAATTAGGTTAAATTAGGTAAAACTCTGTTCTTTTAATTCTCCTTGAATCAGATTTTAGAAGCAGGTGTGCAGCTCACTTGAATACCATCCCAACTTATCATCCTTTCATCACCCAACCTACTCCAGTCCATCTCTCAAGGTTTTCTCCACTCATTCGCCACACTTTCCCAAACAGCCCTAATTTCTACGTTTTTGGGCAAAATAGCTTCCTTCACCTTTGAACAAATCCAACCATCTTCTTCACTCTTGAGCTTTATTTACAAGGTCCTAGACCCCTTAACATCTCTATCCATCCTTCATTTTCCTTTTCCCACCATTTTTCCTTCTCCAAACCTTCAAAAATCACTTTCAGCCTGCTCCTGTAGAACTTCCTATAGATCCCCTGCAGACTTCCTGTAGAAGTTCATGCGAGCGATTTTTCGAAGTCTAATCGCAATGGAAATATCCAGAAGGATGCTAGAGACTCCTTAGGTCCTTCCTGTCCACACCTTCCTCATGATCTACAACAACCAAATCCATCTCCTTTCACCACCAAACATTTGCACAGTCAAATAGTTAAAACACAACCATAATAATTCTGCATAAAATTGCTCAAAAGTACAAAAAGATGGTTCTTCCACATTTTCCTTCAGCAGTAGCTTAAGTACATAATTTTATCTTGACAGTAGTCCATGGCACTCTTTTGAGTAGTTTCATCTCTTTTTCTTGCAAAGGTAGGGTTAATGGGTAAAACTAGGGTTTGCTAGGGTTTGCATTTCCTTTCAGCTTTCATCCTCTTTCTGCAAGTAGAATAACCTCCTTTGAGTTAGCTTTCTTCCATCACAACTAAAAGCTTCTTCTAAGAACTCATAGAAGTTGACTTGAGCTCCTAGCGAACTTGTGCTAGCTGATCAAGTGACAGCCTACAGTAAGAGCTAGTACTTGTGCATACAACATTGTCGCTTCCAAGTTTGTTATGAAATACTGGGTTGATAAAAGTAAAGAAGAGAGTCCCAGGAGTTGTCACATCATTTCTACAATACTGGAGCCCACCATCTTTTTGGCGCTATTTGCAGGGAAGCGTCACAGTATTTGTGATTACTGCTTTTATTTTATTTTCTACTGCAACATTCTACTAAGTAGTTTATTTCAGCAAGAGTAGAGTAGTTGTGTCATTTCCATTCTACAATTTCATTTCTGCAAAAGAAGATTGGATATTTCCAACTTTCATTTCATTTCAGCAAGCATAGATTAAATATTTCTCGCTTTAATTTCATTTCTGTAATTTCAATTCTGCAAGCGTAGATTAGCATTTCATACTTTCATTTCAATTTTGCAATTTCATTTCAGCAAGCGTAACTTAGTCATTTCCTGCTTTCATTTCAATTCTGCAATTTCATTTCATCAAGCATAAATTTGCCATTTCCTGCTTTCATTTCAATTCTGCAATTTCATTTTAGCAATTTTTATTGCAGTTAGTTGCAATTTGTTGTTCAATCAATTTCAGTTTTGCAGGTACAAGCAGAAAAAGAACCACAAAAATCCAAAAAAGAGATTCTCTTTCATGCCTCGTAGGAACAGAGACAATTTAGGAAAATTCCTACCCAACACCCCAACACTTCATAAGTCACCCTTCTCTCTTCTTTGGTGGCAGTGATCCAAAAAAACCTATAGGTGAACCTCCAGAGATATACGAAGATCCTATAACAGAAGAAGAGCAAGAAAACATTCCTCCTGAGACCATGGCTGAAAACAGAAATGGTATAGGAAACGAGGAGAGAATAGCAGGCACCTTTCCCATCCGAGAAACCAATGGGGACACAATGATGAAAAATATAAGTCCCTTAGCCTTAACTCACTTCCATGGATTGACCATTGAAGATCCTGATACCTTCTTGTTTGAGTTTGCTATCCTTTGTCGAACCTATGACTATGCAGAAGGCGAGCAAAATTTGAAACTCTTTCCCTCTACCCTCAAGGATGCAACACTCTGCTAGTTCATGGGGTTACTTGGAAACAGTATCACAACTTGGGCTTAGATGCAGCAATTCTTTAACAACAAATACCGAGACTACTGTAGGTCAAAGGATACAAAAGAAGAAATCTTTCGAATGACCATGGGAAGTGATGAATCTTTATAAGACTATGAAGAGAGGTTTCAACTCAGTTATAAAAGGGCCAAGTGCACACTTGATCCTGAGTCTCTGAAGTTGGTTCTGCTCATAGGAGTCTTTGAAGACCTTCTAGATACCCTCCATTTGATGGCTAGGGAGACATCTACCAGCTACCTTATGATCACATAAAGATTGTGTTTAGAAACCATTCTAGGGCAGCTAGAAAAAGAGGTAGGGGAAGTAAACGTTTATCCAGTTCCCCCTTATCCAAAATCGAGTTTGAAAATCAGATGGAAGACTTCAAAAGTAAGATGAGATAGACCGTTGCCATGCCAAAAAGAAGCAAGAGGAAGCTGAGAGGGCTTTGGCCATCTTCTATCCCAGATGCACTAGAAATCATCATAGGAATGAATGTCCATTGCACTATGTAGAAGTGTGCTTTATTTGTGAAGCAGACCACCCTACAAATTAGTGCCCATCCTTACCTAGATCTAAAGCTATGTACCAAGGGGTTGAAGGAGCCACTGAACCACTCTACTTCATGAACCAAAGGAGGCCACATGGACGCAAGACCTTACCAATAAGGAATGCAAGGGACATCCCAGACTTATTACAACCCCAATCAATCCACTCACATACCTTCTTGGGGTCCCCCTGCTCATCCTTCCTGGTCCACACCCCCTCCATGGCCATATCCATCTCAATACCATACTTAACCTGCTGCTCCTTCATTTCATTCTCATGTTCAGCCACAACCTCAGTGGAATGCACCTCATCAGGGGTGGAGGCCCCAATACAACTCTCCTCTTGCTCTTTTTCCTCCACCACCTACTCAACCACAACCATTACCTCCTGCTCCTCCAAGACAACCCCAAATACCTACTCAACCGAACCCCGACCCCAATAACAGACAGGCCTAGCAGGTATATACTGGAGAACCAACATGCCATACCTATGCTGTGGAGATTCAGGAGATCAACCTATGATCTGGGAAGGTCCTCCTAGACAGCCAACCTGAACCGAAATTCATTCCACCCTTTTCTGAGAGACTAACTGGAACCACACAACCGACCCTAGAAGAAACTGAACTTCTGGGAGAACTGAAATAGTTATGTGTAAAAATACCCCTTCTCCAAGCCATAAAGGATGTGCCCATATACAACAAGATGATCAAGGAGAAGTGCTTTAAACACCTAGGTAGGAAAAGGAGAGATGCCCCAACTATCAATGTCATAGGAAAATTGTCCGATTTGATGTTGGGGCAGGTAATTTGTCCGAAATATCTAGACCCTGGGAGTCCAGTAGTCGATGTCCACATCAATGGCACCATAATTCCCCATACCTTGATCGATCTAGGGGCTGCCATTAATGTGATGGCCAGAGACACTATGCTCAAGCTCAACCTTCAAGGCTCCCTAAGAAAGACCTCAATAGTACTACAGTTAGCAAACCACTCCACCGTGACCCCCGAGGGGATTGTGGAAGATGTGATGGTCTCTATTGATTCATGGGAGTACTCCGCTGATTTCTTGGTTCTCTAACCAAAGGAAAAGCTCATTGGGTATCCTCTCGTCATGAGAAGACCTTGGTTGGCTGCTGCAGATGCCTACATCAACTGCCGAGCTGGGAACATGACAATCAAGAATGGGCATATGTCCAAGCAGCTAGTCCTCTATCCTCCTGCCCAACCTCTACTGGAACATGATTTACCCCTTTGATTGGAGGAGGAAGATGAGGATGAAGTCTACTCCACACGAGTGTGTACAGTAGAAACTACCATAGGGGGTCCACAAATCGAGGATGATCTTATTGAAAACTTGATCCATAATCCACCCTCCACTGAATTTCCATTAGAAGAGTTGGTGGAAGAAACCCAAGCTAATGCTTCAGTCGATCTCTGTGTGGCCGATCCGACCTCTCTCCGAGTTAAGAATGTGGAATTTGGCCCAGAAAGAACCCTGAGGATCAACTCAACCCTCTCCACCTCTCAGGATAAAGAGCTATGTAGCTTATTGAAGAATCACTTGGATGCTTTTTCTTGGAGTTATAAGGAGATGAAAGGAGTCCACCCTTCTGTCTATACTCATCACATTTACATCAAGGAAGATTGTAAGCCAGTTAGGCAGCCTCAAAGGAGGATGAATCTAGCCCTCAAGGACATTGTCAAAGAAGAACTGCAAAAGTTGCTGGATGTAGGATTCATCTACCCCATCTCTGATAGCGAATGGGTTTCTCCTTTGGTGCTAGTGCCAAAGAAAAATGGGAAGTGGAGAATCTGTGTAGATTACTGGGAACTGAACAAAGCCACCAAGAAGGACCATTTCCTTTTGCCTTTCATAGATCAAGTGTTAGATGGCCTAGCAAGGAAGAAGTTTTTTTTTTTTCTTTCTTAGATGGGTTTAGCGGGTACAGCCAGATCCAAATCAGCCTGGAAGACCAAGATAAGACCACTTTCACTTGTCCATGGGGTACCTTTGCCTACCGAGTCCTTCCCTTTGGGTTGTGCAATGCTCCTACCACTTTCCAGAGAGCAGTACTGAGCATATTTGTTGAGCTGGTTCATGATTCAATGGAAATCTATATGGATGACTTTACCCCTTATGGTTCCAACTTCCAAGAAGCATTGACTAACTTGGGAAAAGTTTTAGCCAAGTGTATTGAAATGAACCTGTCCCTCAGTCCTAAAAAATGTGAATTCCTAATGACTGAAGGGACCGTGCTAGGTCATACAATTTCTCAGCAAGGATTACAGGTGGATCCCAACAAGATTGCTATCATCCAAAGGGTCCCACCTCCTCAAAAGGTAAGAGATGTTTGGAGTTTTCTAGGCTTAGCAGGGTATTATAGAAGATTCATCAAGGATTTTAGCAAGCTAGCCTCTCCATTGTTTGGTCTTTTGGGGAAAGATGTTGAGTTTATATGGACTGACAACTGTCAAGAGGCTCTGGATGCTTTGAAAGGTAAGCTGGTAACTGCCCCGATCTTGAGAGGTCCAAACTAGGCCCTACCTTTCCACATTCACACAGATGCTTCGAACAAAGCTATAGGAGCAGCCCTAGGACAAGTTGAAGAGAAGCTACCATATGCCATATACTTTGTCAGTAAAAACCTGTCCAAGGCAGAATTAAACTACACGGTAACCGAAAAAGAGCTCCTAGCTGTAGTCCATTCCCTAAACAAGTTCAGACACTACATCACTGGTTATCAAACATTCTTACACACTGACCATGCTGCAATTAAGTATTTGATGAATAAACCAGATGTAAACACTCGTATCATTAGATGGTTACTTTTGTTGCAGCAATTTGATTTGACTATTGTTGATAAGCCTGGTAAGGAAAATGTTGTTGCTGATTTTCTGTCTAGACTAGATCTGCCTGCAGGTGAAGAAGGAATGGTGGATGATCAAATGCCAGATGAACACTTATTTGCTATTTCAGTACTCTCTCCATGGTTTGTTGATATAGAAAATTACTTTGTTTCAACGCAGTTTCCACCACACTTGTCCTCAAAAGAGAAGAGCAAGATTGTGAGGAAAAGCACCCCATTCACTTGGATTGGGGGCAACCTGTTCAAACTTGGGCCAGATCAGATTTTGAGGCGATGTGTCAGGGAGGAGGAAGTCTTTGACATCCTCTTAACCTGTCATGATGGACCTTGTGGGGGCCACTTTGCAGCAAAGAGGACCACTTTCAAGATTTTGCAGGCAGGTTACTATTGGCCCACTCTTCATCAAGATGTCAGGAGATACATTAGCCAATGTGACCGATGTCAAAGGATGGGGAAACCGACTCCAAGGGATGAGATGCCCCTACAACCTCAAGTGACTTTCGAGCCATTTGAGAAGTGGGGCATGGAATTTGTGGGTCCTATCAACCCTCCTTCAAAACATAAGTCTTACATCATTGTGTGCACAGACTACCTGACAAAGTGGGCAGAAACAAAGGCAATCAAAGTAGAAACCGAAGAAAAAGTAGCTGAGTTTTTAAGGGAAAATATCTTCTACAAGTTTGGCTACCCGAGAGAGTTAGTTACAGATCAAGGGAGTCAGTTTACCTCCAATTTAGTTGAAGACTTGCTCACACACCACAAGATTAAGCACAGAACTTCCACCCCTTATCACCCCCAAGAAAATGGATAGGTGGAAGTCACTAACAAAGCTTTGGAAGAGATTTTGACTAAGGTAGTGAGCAGCAGTAGAAAAGATTGGGCAGATCGATTGGTTGAGGCCACCTGGGCCTATAACACTAATTGGAAAACTACCACAGGTTTCACACCCTATGAGCTAGTCTATGGGAAGAAGGCTTTGTTGTCCATAGAATTTGAATATAACACATTAAGGCTGGTAGCTCAGCTGGACCTAGACCTCAGCCATGCACAAAAAGAAAGATTGCTTCAGCTAAATGGATTAGATCAATAGAGATTGTATGCCCTTCTCCACTCAGAGATAGTCCAACTTCAAAGAAAAATATGGCATGGCCGACATCTCAGAGACAAACAATTTTAGCCGGGAGATTGGGCATTGTTGTATGACTCAAGGTACAAGGATTTCAAGGGCAAGCTAAGAACCAGATGGCTAGGACCATATACAGTGGGAAAATTCAATGACAATGGTTTAGTCCTTATCCCGACCATTGATGAAGAAGCCATCCCCATGCTCATTAATGGGCATTAATTGAAAATCTATAGGAAGCCCCTTTTTAAGCAAGAGTTCATTAAAACTCTGTGTAAATCAGTGTTGGTAGTGGAGTAGGTCCTTTTCTCCACTCCACCCACACCTTGAGCAAAAAAAAAAAAGAAAAAAAAAAGATCCCTAGGTGAAAACCTCTTGGAGGCACCCAAGGAAAGTAGTGAGGGTGAAAACCTCCTGGAAGCACCCCAGCTGTCTCAAAAAGAAGAAGAGAAAAAGACAAAAAAAAAGAAAGAAGAAAAAAATGAACCTAATTTCTTTTGAATAAATTGCAGGTTGCAGGAAGGTCATTGCAAGTTTTATGAGGATCGCACAAGAAAATGACAAAGGACATGACCAGGCTGCATGCATCCCTCACAGTCCATTCCTCCATCACCGTTACCCTTTCCCAAGTTTTGGTCTCATTTGTTTTGAAATTGCATCCTACAGGAAACTCTGTATCTTGTACATGAGGATCCTGTAGAAACTACAGAAAGGACAAAATCAATCTCAAAGGAGGACCGAAGGTTGGAAATCTGTCTATGAGGCCTATGGACCTCCCTGCCTCCATCCATCACCCTATATCATTTTCCCATATCTGTACACCTTCATTGCACTCGTTTTTCTGTCCCTGCACAGTCACACACATAAATTTTGTTTCCTTCATGCTGCAAAAAAAAATAAAATTATGACAAATCAAAGCAGCAACCTTTTCACTCACCCTACCTGATACCTTCCATCTGTGATTCCTTGTCAACTGAGACCCTCATCAGCAGTTGTAGCCCTACTCAAATATTAGCTTGAATTTCAGAAGGAGAAGCAGCTACAGGAAATCCTACAAGATTCATGTAGCAGTTGATCCCTCTGAAAAGCATACTCCAGAGACAGGGTCAACAAAGTAAGGCATATGAAACATGCAAGGAGCTCTATTTGAACGTGAGAACATCAGCAAAAGCCCGAGGCCGAGCATGCAGAGAGAAAGTAGCAACAGTAGTGAAGAAATGGGTTCCAAAATCTGAAATATGCATAACACGGCTGCGACTGAGCAAGTAAGTGCCTAAACCTATTCCTCAATTACATGAATCATATTTCAAGGCTGCATGACTATGGGAATGGTTACGATTGAATGGAATCGGTGGCCAGTTAACTGCCCACCCTCGTTCAGTTACACATCCTTGTGGAATTCAAATGAGCCCCATCAAATTCAAAACTGCTGATCAGATACACAACCAGCACGTGTGGTATGTCCATTCAAGAGAAAACATTTGGGACTGGTAGTGGTGGTGGCAGATAATGGGAGTAAGGGAGGTGATGGTGGTTATACGGCATGCAAAAACATTATGACTGTGACGTAGGACCAACAGTTTGGATGGGGATAACGTACCCATCCGTCCACCTCATCTCCTCACCATGAATCACGCCAGCAGTTAAAAGACAACTCAGTTCAGGCCTTTGCCACCCTTTGTTCACTTTGCATTCACGACGTTCTCTACTGGAGTACGCATCAACCACTTCCAGAGCAGCTAACTAGTCATCCTCCACCAGTTCTCTACCAGTTTTTTAAAACCTCCCGCCTATCGGGCTCTACAGGAGCACTGTTTCATTCTACAGGAGCCAGGAGATTTCTACAGGAAGGTTTCCACAGGAAAGGTAGAGAACAACTCTGCAGAAGGAAAACCTGGGATTGTCGTCAAAATTCAAGCTCAAAACAAGGTAGGCTCGGGAAAACCTCTCTGCATATGACTTTTTTGAGTAAGGTGGTGAATTAAACATGGCATTAGATTGGAAAAAGAGAGCGAGTCTGCCTGCATACTGAAAAAAGAAAGTGAAAGTCTGCCTGTATATTTTCCTTGAGTCTACACCATTTTTGTTTTCTTCTCTGCATCCGAAATCTCCTCATCCTTTTTCAAATTCTCCTGTAAGGAAGGTACATGCAACAGTGGAGGCCAACGTGTGTGTGTGAAAAGAAAAAATGAATTTTCATATCTATCTACTTGCTAAAAAAGGAACCTGTGTCCTTATCCTCTGTTCTGTAAAAAATATTTTCTTTTCAAAAAAAGAAAGTCAAATTTGGGGTAATAGCAATTTGAAACAAGGGAAATATTGCAATTCGATGTTGTGAGAAGGAGCACAATGAAATTCCTCCTACAGTTCAGAAAAATAAATTGCTATTTTTCTCCTCACCTAAGCACTTCACATACCAATCAACACCATGCCAGGAGGGTTTATGAGGAAGCAACCCTTGGACTCCAACCAATTACATAAGCACCCTGAGGTGGTGGCCCTTTTCACCAGGAGAAATTGGATTATCTTCTTTGATAGAATACATGGATATGATGATGAGATAACTGAATAATTCCTAATGATCCTACAAACCCATTCAAAAACTCATGCCACAGTCAACTTTAGGGGTTTGTCCCTAGAACTCGGCCCTGATTTTATCAATTGAATTAGAGGCCTTCCACTTGGGCTCCCCTGAAGTAAGAAGGAAAACGCACTGGGACAAGTGGCCAAGAAGACATTTTTTCAACTAGGGGAGGATCCTGTAGAGGATAAAAATTGGGTCAGGAGGACAAGCTTTCCTCCTCCATGGAATGAAGTTAGTTACCAAATAAAGAAGTATATCACTTGTGAGGAAAGGTTCAACATTCTGTATAGTTATCACTTCAGGTTACTACATGAATTGAGGTATGGAATGGATCTGCCTCCAGTTAAAAAGCTGAGTCTCCCATATTTCCTCCTCCAGTCTCTAATAGAATGTAGTACCAAGATAAATGCAAGAATCCTAGACCAGTTGGCCCACCATAGGCTCATCAAACTGTTGGTAGAAGATGCCTTACATACCTATAACATCCCCATAGCTTGGGACATTTTTAGAAATATGTTTAGATAAGATGATATCAAAACTTTAGCTGAGGATATCAGCCCATCTGGCAGTTAGGAAGAGGAAGAGGAAATTGAGGAAGAAGGGCATGAAGAGACACCACATATGCAGACAGTGGAAGAGCAGGAAATAGAGGAGGAATAGGAAGCAGAAGAGAAACTTGAAAAACCCACAGTAGAAAAGAAGACCACCCCAAAGACAGAGAAAAGGAAAAGAACAGGAAGTGAGAAGAAAAAGCCTAAGAAAGTCCAGAAGAGGACTGCCACAAGCAAGACAGGAACCCAGAAAGAAAAAGAGAAGCCATTGCCAGAAACAACAGAAACACAAATAGAAATAACAAGCACGAAAAAGACAACAGAAGATGAAGGGGAGCAATAGTAGGAAGAAACATCCCTTGAGACATTGGCAAAAGAAGTAGTAGTTGTGCTGGCTACATTAAGCACTCCGACAAAACAAAAAGGAAAAAGAAAAAGGGAAACATCAATGTATTTTAAAGCTAGAAGGAGCACCAGGATAAAGGTGGGCAAGCCCCAGCCTCCACCAAAGGAACCTATCATAATCATAGATGCACCTACTAAAAAGAAGTAGAAATCCCCCTCCAAAATATCTATCACTTATGAGAGAGGAAGTCCCAAAAATTCCACTTGGAAGGAGAAAATCAGATTGATGGACACCAAAATAGTTCTACAGGAAGCTAAGACTTCTCTACAGGAAACACTGTCCAAGCTAAAGGAGACTAAAAAATTGGAAGAGGAGGCAGCGAAACAATCACAAGAAAAAACAAGATCGAGGAGATACTTGAACCAAGCCCTCAGCCTAGTTTGGTCTCATATTACAACTTGTTAGAAGGTGGGAAGATCATCCCACAGAAGTTTGCTGTACCACTTTTCTTTGCATTGGAACAGGAAAGGGTTAGGACCTACAATTGGATGAGAATTGCTAAATCCAAGGGAGTTGCAGACATAAGCCACCTGGAAGAACAATTGAAAGAATTAAGAAGAGAGTTGGCAATGGTGAGACACACTAAGAATAGTAAAAGAGCCCAGCTATAGGAGGAAAATGCACTACTGAAAAAGCAGTTACAACAACAACAAACTCAAAAGGTAGACATGACACAAATTTCTGAAGAGAAACAACTACAGGAAGGTCCCCTAGCAGGATAGGAAACAACATAGGAACAACAACCAAGGGAAGAGACACAGCCTGATATGGAAATATTGATAAAGCAGCAGCAAGAGAGGGAGTCTCAAGCAGCAGCTGAAATGCTGATGCTGAAACAACAGTTGCAGGAAAGAGAAGCCCAGATGGCCTGCATGGCCAGCTGGGCAATGGAAGCCTTGCAATGTAGACAACTGGCCAGATCTTATGCATTGTATCTTAAAGACCAATGGCTTCAGTTTCAAATCAAAACATTGGCCCAAAGGGGCACAATCCCTTTCCAACATTATGGTCAATTTATGCATCTGTGTGACACTAGTTTGGCTGAGGACAAGGCCAAATTAGCAGAGTTTTATTTACATAATATGGCACTCCCTGATATGAACTTTTGGGACCCCAATGCTGCATTGGGAGATGTACAACTCATGGCTATGGCTTCCTGGATGAGCCATGAGGAAAAAAGGGCAGTGGAAGTTCAACAAATCATGGCCAAAGAACTGAATGAGCCCCTGCTAATCAGGGCAGAACCAGAAGACCCTTAGCTCTAGTATATGCTCATCAACACCTTGCCAACAACCCTCAAGTTCTCCCAGATTATGTCGAAAGGCAAGCGCAAGCCATCGCCCATTTTGAGGACATGGAAAGATTATTTGGTGATGATTGTCTTCATGCTTGTATGAGGAGATGGAATACACTATCCTATAGCTTGAAGATCAGGGAGTATCACTCCCCAACCAGAATGAGGGAGGCTTTGGCAAGAGTGCCCCTTTATAAACAATCAATGCAAAACCTGAAGGCCAACTGGATTGGCCTAAAGTTCAGTCCTCCACTACTCTTAGGACTACTGGAAGGGGTCAAGGAAGAAGAAGAACACAGGCAATGGGAGGAAGTAGACAGAAAGGTAGGTTTTCATGACAGGGAAGAGGACATCACCTCAGAAGCATGGGATGTCAGGGAAGTAGTTAAGGCCATCAAGGATGAAGAACTGGATTAGTTGCTCAGAGGATGAGCAACCCATTCAGCAGGGGGGTGATGATGAACCCCAGAAATGGGTAACTATATGGGCTCATTTTTCCTATTATTCTCATTTAATCCACCATTCTCCATATTTTTATGCATGATTTTGAATATATTTATGTTAATTGAGTGAATGGGGATAGTCATTTTAACACAAAGTCTAATACGTGCTTATTGCATATTTTTGAACATTTTTGGACAAAGATCAGGAATTTATGAGCAGATTGGCAGCCAAATTCGAAGAAACAAGGCTGAGGATTTATAGGAGGGGTGTCTCCTACACTAAATGACCCCTTCCTCGAGTTCTCCACTAATAGCCTGGAGTTCAACAACCCACCAAAGATGACTTCAAGGGGTAGCTGAGCAGGGCTAGTGAAATTGCTATTAACTACAAGTTTTGGTAGCTGAGTTCCTAAAGTTTAAGAGGACTATTGGGATCCTCAACTTGTATAAATAAGAAGGCCTCAGGCCTCAGTAGGTTAACTATTGAAAAATTTATTTTCGCACTTTAGTGCATCTCTGCATTCAGCTCATTTTCGAGCTCTTTCTGTAAACAGTTTTGTGACATGACTATTATTTTTTGATCAATGAAGATGAATTCAGCCTTGAACCAGAACTGATCTTTCTAAGGGGGCTATAGCTCTTGGGGTTGGGCCCAACCCAATTGCCATTACCTCCTTCGTGTATTTTTATGTGTTTTTCTTGCATTCATGAAATAATTTTTGTTATTTAGATTAAATCTCACTTTATTACTTAGGTTGTTTTTGATGATTAGAATAATTGTTCTAGTTTCAGGTTGATTAGATAGTTTGCTACAATAATAGAAAGAAGATTCACAAAAATTCTACCAGGCAGGCCTTGATCTCCTTTCTCCCTCTGTGGGACCATGAATTGATGCCAAGGCACTCTTGTTGCCACCAAAACACTATTTTTTCTTTCCAGTGCAATTGCTAGTGAAAGATTTCGAGTTGGAGAAATAAATGTTAGTGGTATTTACATGATTAGATCTATTCTTGTTCAATTTCCATGGTTTTATTACATCATCACCTGTCCATAAAGTTTTGTTTAGCACTTTTCTAGTTTTTAGGGCAGAATTAGGTTAAATTAGGTAAAACTCTATTCTTTTAATTCTCCTTGAATCATTTTTTATAAGCAAGCGTGTAGATCACTTGAATACCATCCCAACTTATCATCCTTTCAACACCCAACCTGCTTCATTCCATCTCTCAAGGTTTTCTCCACTCATTTGCAACACCTTCCCAAACAACCCTAATTTCTACGTTTTTGGGAAAAATAGCTTCCTTCACCTTTGAAAAAATCCAACCATCTTCTTCACTCGTGAGATTCATTTAAAAGGTCCTAGACCCCTTAACATCTCTATCTATCCTTCATTTTCTTTTTCCCACCATTTTTCCTTCTCCAAACCTTCAAAAATCACTTTTGGCCTGCTCCTGTAGAACTTCCTATCGATCCCCTGCAGACTTCTTGTAGAAGTTCATGCGAGTGATTTTTCGAAGTCTAATCATAATGGAAATTTTTATAAGGATGCTAGGGACTCTTTAGGTCCTCTCCACACCTTCCTCATCATTTGCAATAGCCAAATCCATCTCCTTTCGCCACCAAACATCTGCATAGTCAAATAGTTAAAACACAACCATAATAATTCTGCATAAAATTGCTCAAAAGTACAAAAATATGGTTCTTCCACATTTTCCTTCAGAAGTAGCTTAAGTACATGCATTTTATCTTGATAGTAGTCCATGGAATCCATTTCAGTAGTTTCATCTCTTTTTCTTGCAAAGGTAGGGTTAATGGGTAAAACTAGGGTTTGTTAGGGTTTGCATTTCCTTTCAGTTCTCATCCTCTTTCTGCAAGTAGAATAGCCTCATTTGAGTTAGCTTTCTTCCATCACAAATAAAAGCTTCTTCTGAGAACTCCTATAATTTGGCTTGAGCTCCTAGCGAACTTGTGCCAGCTGATCAAGTGATAGCCTATAGTAAGAGCTAGTACTTGTGCATACAACACCGTCGATTCCAAGTTTGTTATGAACTACCAGGTTGATAAAAGTAAAGAAGGGAGTCCCAGGAGTTGCAACATCATTGTTGTAATACTGGAGCCCATCAGTGGGCACCCCACACCCTACGAAACTATCTTCGTTTAGTTCTAGCTGCAACGTGACCTGTGTTATTTACCCAAGTCTTCCTTAATTAGGCTCTGTTAGGTGATTACTTAGATTATTTTCATATATAAGCATTCATACAAGTATTTATCAATTGCACGTAGTAAATAACAGAGTAAAAGTAGTGCATAACATCAAAATATAGATTCAAGAACAGATGCACAAAGTAAACTTCTCTTTATTAACTTTCAATCCCAAGTATAGACTCGACACCGCCCTGCGTAATCAGATGCAAGGGTCTGCGCACTCAGCTGCGGACTCTACTAGGCCTCTGCGCACTCAGCTGTAGAGCCTCTTCCTACTACTATGACCCAGTACATTCAGATTCAACTCTAGCCTCGAACCATGCCTTTGCTATCCTATATTTCCTTTCCTTAGCTATCCTTACACTTAGAGCATCGCTCTATTTATACAATCCCATGGTCTACAGACCATGGATAGGCCGACACAACTTTACATTAAATTACAATATTTTAGGGTAGACAACCCTATGACTCATCCTAGACTTTGCACTTCGCATCCGCAATTTGCGGAGTCTTACAATACAATTGACCAAAACTTGGTCTTTGAGCCCCAAAACATGATGTGAGGGATCCCATGCCCAACAGGCCCCCCACACAATCATCATGACTCATCCCAAGTCACTGTGTTGGTGTGGAAATCTTGGCATGGAGCCCCTCCAACTGTGCCTGTGCTACGGGAAGGTCCGCAACATATTGTTCTAATGTCTAGTGGATCTGCTATGCTCTTTCATTCAAATACTCGCTGTCAGGGGCAAATCCCTGTCTTAAGGCCTACGTCACTTTCATCTGTGCAAGCTTTCCTTCGATGTCAGCAGTGATGAGGAAGGTCTCATCAATCCAAGGTTGGATGCGTGCTTTAAGTATTGCCTCTTTCTGTAGCGTGACATCCACCTATTCCTTCACTGCCTTCACCTGTTGTAGCTTTGCCAGCGTTGGGTCAGGACAACTGTCTGCGTTGTGCCGTGCACACTATCGTACTACAATTGAAGCTCCTGCGCCTTTGCTTCCAGGTGCTGTATGGTGGGGTCCTCCTGTAAGGAAGTGAGGACCGTGAAGGATTCTTCCATCATCATAGTACAGTTCTACACTACCTATACTATCTCCTCTAGCCCTTTTTGGATAGTTCCAACGCGTTGTTCCCTAACTTTCGGGGGCGTGGATGACTGCGCCTTTAATTGCAGTTCGACTATCTGAAGGTTGATGTCTAACTGTATCCTCGTTGCTTCCTCCCATGCCTTGCAGAATCCACTGGTCAATCTATGAATTCACTCTCCTACTTGTAGATCTACCGGGACAGCCAATTCCGGGAAAGTTCTATAAGCATTGTCCACCACCTGCACTAGTCCTTGAGTCTGTGCAATGAGTTCATCACGCTGCCAGCTGAGCTGTTACATATTGATATTTTTTTCGCTCAATACCTGTAGTGCACAACCTTCTCTGCATGGAGCTCAGTTGTGACCCCATCCTGTAACTGGTACAGGGTTTCTCACGAAGGACTGCCAAGTTTATGCTCAACTCCTTAATCCTGCCGACCATAGCATGGTCAACTTCATTCAATGCCGCTATCCCCCTCGGGGAACACCAAAGTGTTGGTCACACGGGCACAGAACATTTGTTTTGTCTTTGATGTACTTGTTGCGGCATATGGGGCCATCGTTCCTGTCTGAGGAGGTTGCACCTATAGTCCCTGTAACTGTATTCGTAGCGCCCCCAACATAGTGTTCTGCTCCACCATCACTTCTTGGAGCGCATCCTTAGTGACATCATGAACCGTTTCACCTATGTCAAAAAGATCACCTTCTGTCAGCGTGATTGGGTCAATGGACATCTTGGATGCCTTTGTCTTCTTTCTGGGGATCGGTTTCTCAGGGATGTGTGGCTGTTTCAACTATTATGAGGTAGTTTTTGGACCCGTGTACTCTTCGTCCAAGTCGATGTCCTCAACCCCCTGCCCTGTGGATATTTCATGGCCCCCCTTAGCCTCTTGTATGGGCACTTTTTTTTTTTTCTGCCATCTGCACCACTGCTGCTGCATTGGCCATCTTCTGTTGTGCGGCTGCTTCTTGTTCCTAGCACCTCTTTTCGACCAGCTGCATGATGCGCAGCTTGGTGTCCTTCTTCCTTTGTTGGGTTGTAGCCTTCTCCATTCCTGCCAAGTCTGGGGCACGCCACTCTAGAGGCCATGATTCCAATGCTGTGAAGATGGCGTCATCAATAGCAATAAATGGAAGCTTTTTCCATTCCTTTGCTGGATCCTTCTATGCCCGGACATGAATGTTGTGCATGTCCGCTTTAAACTCTGCAAAGCTCTGCAGAGTGGCATACACTATGGGAGACAACCATGGTCTTCTATTGATCCACATCTGGATGCTCACCTCCATCAGCACCCAAAAAACCTTGGTGGCCCAGAGTGAAGCATACTTTGCGGCCTTAGGAAGGTCTTGGTTGATAGGTGGGAACTCGCTATTTACCAGTAGTTCACCTACTACCAGCACAATGGATAAGAGCAACCACTTGTAGTGGAAGGTATTATCCTACTCCTAGGCCTCCTTATTGTTTATCAAAAATTCCTCAGAAAGGAACTCAGCCCAGTTGAACTGGACCCCCTCCATGCACTGCTCAATCAACGCAACCATAGGCACTGGTACTTCATCGGCACGACACTTCCACATTAATTTGCTGGCCAGGAGCTGGGTGGCTACATGCACACCTTTGTCCTTGATACTCTTAATTGAATAGCCACGCTTCTTCTTTTGCAACTTGTATTTGGTTTTCATGGCTTCTGCGAGAGCCAAATCGTTGCTTTTACTAGATATTTCCACAAGGTCCCTTTCCTTACAGGGAAGCCGAGAAATCCTATGAATAAGTTCTGTCAAGATGGGAATAGGCTCCTCTAGCCATAGATACCCATCATGCACCAGGCACAACAATTGCATAATGACGAAAATCATAATCGGTGCGTGGTGAAAATGCGGAATCCATAGTAGGTTGAGTAGCCCAACCTTCTCCACACCGCGCAGCCATTTCTACGGTTCTAGCATTGTAACAGACCCCTTCTTACTTTGTTTCATGAGGTTCTCAATCTGTAAATATGGGAACTTTTTGCCATCCGCAAGGTCCCAATCTTCAAATTTCATCGTGGGCATGCAGTCCAAGATTGAGCCTTCAAACAGAATTCCATCTAGGAGGAGTGGGGTTTAGAGTGCACTCTTAGTGGCATCCAAATCCTTGGGTACTTTTGCTTTCCCTTTCTGTGGAGGGACATACTTGGGTAGTTTTGCTGCAAGGATGTCTTCTTCCATTCCTTCATCCACCTCTATCTCCTCTACGAAAGCCTAGAGGTCCTCCTCATCATCATCTGTCTCAAGGTTAACAGTCTTTCCCTTGTCTTCCATAGAAAGCTTACCAAACCATGGATTTCGCGGGGACATGCGGACTGGTCGGGTTGCCTGTGTATCCATCTTGGGCCTCAGCATCTGGGGTGATTTCAGAATTTTTTGTGCATCCCCCACGTGAACCATAGGGCTCTGCGTGACTTCCCCGGTGGTACTCTCTACAAATCCCACACCTCTCCTGATAGTTGTCATCTTGTTTAAGCTGTTTGTAGTTGTTCACAACTTTGGAGGCTCAACCACCGCTTGGCACTCAACACTCTATGCTCTTTGTAACAACTCAAATATCAAACAAACAAGTGTTGTCTCGTGGCCAACCTTGGTAGTTTTATAGCGTCTTCCGAATTTGAATTTGACCGTTCCCCCCATTTTTGAGTCATTAATGCATTCCTGGCGATACATCGTCTCAAATATAGTTCTGACTTCATGTCCTAATTTCTTGCCGCCCGCTCAACTTTGTCTTAAATTGGACACCTTGTCATGAACAGTGACACCAACGGTCGCTTCCTAGCCTACCTGCGCGGTAGCGTAGCCCCCTCTGCATAGGTGCGAACCTTGTGACATGCCGATCTTGCATGCAATCTTGTTAACGCGCAGCTCCCTCACAAACTCTTTTATAGTCCCACACTCTGTTTCAAATACTTGGAGCGTTGAGACTGGGCTCCATATGGCTAGTCAAGTGGTTGCACCATCTGTGTGAGACTTCAATTCACCTTCAAGCCTGGTCCACGAGCACTCCTCAATTACCCTTGCGACAGTCAGTGCCGCGCATTCTTCCCTATGCGGTGTGCTCCTCAGGTTACTTTTTTTGGTAAGGTGTGGCTGCAGCCATGGTAACAGAGTCACAAATTCTCGGCGACAATCTTCTAATGTAGTAGCATTTCTATTTTTATCTTGTCTTGTCATTCTTAGTTTATCGATGAGACATGCTTGCACGATTTTGTTTTCCAATTTTTTGATTTCCGCATCCATTAACATGCTTTTCTTCCTTAGTTGTACCTGATCTTCTTTGAGTTCGTGAAGTTTAAGTTTTCCTTGCTGAATGGCTTCCTGAATCAGCATATGTTCGCCCTCTTGTAGCTACATAATTCCTTCATCCTGGTCCTCATGTACTATCCCAATTGTGGGAGCTATTGCGTGAGGATTCGTTTCCTCCAAAGTTATGCTCTCGACTCTGCTCCTCAGCTTTGGAATCATTTTCGTGCTCAGGTTTTTACACATGTTCCTATAGGCCCATTGAACCACTGGCATGTGTAGGTCCTAATCAATGCTTCACGCCTGGTGAACCCTATTCAGGACTCTGCATACTTTATTGAATGCTTCCACGTGGAACTTTTTTAGTGTGCGTCGCCTTTCCTGCTGCTGCGTCCTGTTTCGGTTTTTTGATCCTGAGTTTGGGGTGTGCTTGTGTGGGTTGCACAGCACATGTCCATACCCATCGAGACAGGTGGGTGTGCAAGTTTCTCCATCCTTGTTGACTGGCTCTTGTTCGAAGCTAGGGGCCTCCAAACCATAGGTGCATCATCCATCTACATCCGCTACAGTGCTAAAAATTTCCTTGATGTGTACCCCACTATCGTGCGAGTGTTGCGTGCAATGCCCACTTCAACACATTGAACCATTGCTGTTCCGACACTACGCTTTCAAATTTACTCAAGAATTAATCCACCACCGTCAATCCATCATATGTCGTTAGCTCTCTTTCCTCTATTGTCACGCAACGTAGTGATCTAACCATCATGTTGCAATTCAGCATCGTCACTTCGTGCAACCAATTCTGCCATCGCTATACTTCTTGGTCTAATTCTGAAGTGCAGGAGCTTTCATGCTCCCATGAGATCCTCCCATCTGCAGTCAGATTCATCCAATCCTGGTCTCATGCAGTTATCTTGTAAATACAATCAAGATCATCTTCGCTATCATCATCGTGCATTGGTTCAGTGTAGCGCACTCCTTCGGCTAGGTCTAGTGGGACTACTATGCGTAATGAATTTTTCTCGAAGATCATTTTGAGCTTCTTCAGGTTGATGACTCCATTCATATTGGTGGCCCAGTCTATTCCCAACATCGTGTGATAGGGATTGTTGTCATTGGCAATCTCTATTACTTCAAAATCTGCCTGCACACTCGTGCCCTCAATATCAACTATTACTTTTGGGCAACAGACCCCCCCATAACATGTTTTTTGGGCTTGAAGCCCAAGTTTTGGTCAATGTAATGTAAAGACCACGAAAAATGTAGGCACAAAGCACAATAGTCTAGGGTTGTCCACTCTAAAATAATGTAATTTAATGTAAAGTGTGTCGGCCTACCCATGGTTCGCGGACCATGGGATTGTATAAATAGAATGAGACTCTATGTGTAAAGATAAGTGTTTTGGGGTAATAGATAGAGGCAAAGGCATGGTTAGAGGATAGAAGGGAACCTAAAGTGTATTGGGTCATAGTGGTAGGCAGAGGCTCCGCAGCTGAGTGCGTGGAGGCTTAGTAGAGTCCGCAGCTGAGTGCGCAGACCCCTACAGCTGAGTGCGTAGGGCAGAGTCGGGTCTCTAACTGAACTTGAATATTAATAAAGATAAGTTTGATTCAGAATATTGTACGTCTGTTTGTAGATCTGTGTTTCTATTTTCTAGTTATCTTTATGCATTTATATTTTTTTTGAATACGCGCGCTTATCTGAAAGTTGAATGAGTAATAAGAACATTCGGCATGCACAAGATAAGTTAAGAACTAATATAATTGCAGAGTAAAGATCGAATCGGAAGAATATTGTATTCACAAAGGTGGGCATGAGTTGTGAAGGATAGAAAGCTATGCGGGGCAGTGAAGCACACAGGTTGGGATCGTGAACCTTTAGAACCCTCATCAAGACATCCCTAGGGTGCGGAAACTTGGTTCCAACACCCTCCCATATTAATTCAGGTGAGACCTCAGTCCACGCTTTGCGGACTATTGCCGAAAGGGCCAGTAGTACTGGGATTTTATTGGCTAAACTCACTGCTGAAATTGGGTCAGGCCCCACATAGCCAACAAATGGTTTTGTTGTTGGGACCGGGATCTGCCTAAGGGATGTCTGATGTCATGCCAGTAGAACCCAATAAAGAAGGAACTTGAAGAGTGGTTGGACAAGAATATTCACGAGTTCACGACACAGGAAAATAGAACTCCACACACATTCGAGAAAAGGTGGTTGGATCGCTACGTGTATATGGAAATCCATGAGATTTTGTTCTCATCCTTTCCTTTTGAACTATATGAGTGGATTGCGAGGTTAGCTGACAACCAGGGAAGGTGTAGGCTTGACCAAAAGATAGTGTGGACTTTGGAATTAGTGTGCAAACTAGAGGTATCAGAAGACAAGATCACACGAGCTATGGACCATTAGCTTGACCGGATAATAGGGGGATTTATCACTGAGTTCACGATAGACACGATTGTGAGCTACAACAAAGCAGAATGACATTTTCTCAAGGGACCGTGAGGTAAGTACATTAAATCTTTGAATACCTGGATTAAGATGTTGTTATGTGAAAAGTGGGTTATGCGAATACATTAATGTTTGGAATGATGTGGAGTAGAAAGATCTACAAAGGTAGCGGGGAATTAGGAAACAGTCCTTTAATTTCACCTTTGTGAGAGAGAAAGGAAGAGCTCGCTCAGGTCTCTCAGAGAAGTGCGGTCAGTCTAATACGACAACGCATTCCGTAGTTACCACCTCCACCCATGCCACCACCCACTTGACCTCCCTCACCTCCATCTCCACCCACTCCACCTCCACCAACCCTGCAGTTCAGCATGGCGAGTGCGATCAAGCTACCCGTATTGAGAGGAGTAGGGAATGAGGATTCAGACCAATTCTAGTTCGTGGTAAGATCAGTGTGGGAATTGCAAGGGGTTATGGATGACAACATTAAGAAGCATACATTGGTGAGCACACTGCAGGATCGTATGTTGACTTGGTATATCAAGCACTCTAATGACCACCCAAAAGTGGGGATAGCAGAGATCCAGAATGCGTTGAACAGAGAATTTAGTCGGCTGAAATAAAAAACACAGTCAATCATCAGGTTTAAAGAAATCGCGATGCTTCCAGGCGAGACCCCTTGGGATCTCGATCAATAGCTAAAGAGTACAATCTGTGAGGCTAATATGATGCTAATGGATGCACAACACTATGCATGGTTTGTGGCATCTTTGACACCGCACCTGAGGATGGTGATGTCACAACAGAAACTTTCAACCCAGGCCGAAGCATTGGAATGGCGATGAGATTGCATGAGACCCCGATACAAGATCTTGGGTTGGGAGTTCAACAAATCCATGCACAACTACAGAATCTCTGCCTGGAAATGCAGAGCTTGAAGTAGGATAGGGCACTATGGCCAGAGGTGCACGAGAAAGTATGGTGCATAAAATGAAAAGGCTGGGGCCATGACAAGGACCACTGTCTAGTATTCGTGAACTACTTGGCAGGAGGGAGGCCAATTCCATTGAGACCGGAGGCATAGGCAGGGCCAAGTGTGACACCCATGTTATGGTGTACGATCTATCGGATAGGAGGAAAACACAAAATGGATAATTGTCATTTGTTGCAGAAGTATACACAGACTCCACAACAACTGTATTGTAATTTTTGTAGGTCAGTAGGCCACGATGAGCGCACTTGTCACAGTTACGAGTTAATGATGGATCAGACCCCAGCCTATAGGATGCAGACAAAAATGTGAGCCCTCGACCAAGCTGTAGGGATGGCACGCACTGGATTTCAGGGGCGAGGTCGAGGAGGAATGGGACCAGGATGGGGCCGCAGACAGTTAATTTTCTACAATTGCAGAGGACTAGGGCACTACACCCACAATTGTACCAACCCGACAAGAATATCTTGTTCATATTGTGCTAATTTTGACAATGAAGCAGTAGATTGTCCTACATTGATCGCACAGATGCATGAAAAAGGGGTGCTCCAGCTTCCTCTGACTCAGAATATCCAAATGATGAGGTTTGAACTGCGCAAAGAGGACCCAAAAGTGAACATGATGCTCAGAAGTAGTGCGACCACAGGGGAGGATAAGGGGAAACAACCTGAGGAAGATACATGGGTTCGCAAGGCTCCTACAAAGGAACCTGAGTTTGACTTAGAACGCACAAAGGAGATATTCATGGAAGCTAAGAAGAGCTTCGCGGAGGCCTCTACTTCAGGTAGTAAGGATGAACCAGAGCCAAGGATGGATCCTTCTATGCTTACTACCTTTCTGGAGACATGCATGAAACTGCTGCATGGCAACAAGGAAGTTAAGGGACTACAAGAGCTGATCACTAGGTGTGCAGGGTCAGGAGAACCATGCGTAGTCTAGAAATTGGGGAAGTGTACATTGTGCACTGGGAAGGAGATGAGGTTGACTGTGCAGATTAGTGAGTATGAAATGGATTAGGTAATCCTAGACCTGGGTTCAGATGTGAATGTATTACCAAAGAAAACATGGGAATGTATGGGTAGGCCCGTGTTGCAGTGGTCCCCTATTAAATTATGAATGGAAAACCAATAGAAATTTTTTCCCATGGGGAGGTTGCAAGGGGTAACAGTTGATATCAAAGGCATGGGCACACAGACGGACTTTGAATTAATAGAGATTTTCGATGACAACAATCCTTACCCCGCATTGCTAGGAATAGACTGGGCCATTAACATGAATGGATTCACCAACCTGAAGAAGTGGAAAATGATATTCGAGAAAAGGTTCCTATGCATAGTAGTCCCACTAGACCTAGCCGAAGGAGCATGCTACAGTGAACCAATGCGCAATGATGGTGTTGAGTTACGCAATGGGTATGTATTTACTCTTAATTCTATCACCTTTTTCCTCTTTTCTTATCTCTTTCATATCTTGATATGCTAACATATTGATGGATTATGATAAGAAATGAATGATTACTCTCGATTAGGATTTACGCATAGTAGTATTACTCATTGTAGTATGAATGATTACTCTCGATTAGGATTTACGCATAGAAAAGGTTCCTATGCATAGTAGTCCCACTAGACCTAGCCGAAGGAGCATGCTACAGTGAACCAGTGCGCAATGATGGTGTTGAGTTACGCAATGGGTATGTATTTACTCTTAATTCTATCACCTTTTTCCTCTTTTCTTATCTCTTTCATATCTCGATATGCTAACATATTGATGGATTATGATAAGAAATGAATGATTACTCTCGATTAGGATTTAGCCACCGTAACTAATTCTTATTCCTTTTTATTCAGAGAAACGACGAAACGAACAGTTGTTGTTCCCTAGAGATGGAACAACATAAACCAACAAAGGAAGAATGAGGCATGTTGGTTGTGGTTAGGTCGGAGGACAAATCAGGAGGATCAACACTAAATATGAAGGGTGTCTGAAGATAGCATTCAGTTGTGAATCCCTCAGGATTTCCCGATCCTGAGGGATCACATTTATCTTTTACCTCTTTCTGAATATAAAAGTAAAAACTGTAGGAGGAAAGGGGATCGACTTTCTGTTCATTTCAAATTGTAATTTTAAAGTACGAACTCTTTCTTTGGAGGAACACATCCATATTTTAATGAGAATTGAGTTTAATGGTTAATATATAATTTACATTTCTATTCATTCGTATTCTGTGAAGTAGCTTAGCAGTATTCGCTGGTGGCTAAAGGCCCGACCTCTGGTGGATCAAACTGCTATCCTTTGTGTTATATATTTCTAATTCACGCAAGTTTGATTGGTTTGATATTTTTTCCATTTTCTGTGAGTTTATATTCTTTGCTACTTACCGATTTCCTATATTGAAGTTAGTACATTTTCTTTACATGGTTCGTAGCACTGTCATTTGATTCTATTTATGCTTATTGTAGATTAAATTAATTGGAAGTTAAGATAGTGAACCTTGTTGATTACAATAAGAGTGTGGTTAGTATCTAATCAGCTGAAAGAGTTTGGTTACCGCTATTGAACTCTCGGTTGACCTCATCTCCATATAAATTGCTTAATTGGGATTGAATGTGATTTAGATAGAATCAGCGAGAAGAGATTATTTACTACTACCAAACCCTCGGTTGACATCATTTCTATTTGAATTTCCCATTTGAGATCTGATTACGGTTTTAGTTGAAGATTAAGTCTTGATGTAATATTTCCATTAACAGTTGTAGTTTTTGAGTTTTATAATGCATCCGCTTACTCTTGTATCAAAGTTTTATATTTCATTTTGAAGAAACATTACTCTCTGGATTCATAGCATGCACATATTGTGTACACTCTTGGAATAAAAGGACTTGCCTAGGTTAATGATTAATGTGAGGTAATTAGGAGTTTTAAAAGACACCTTTTAGCGCCCAACATTTTGGCGCTGTTGCTGGGGAGAGTGTCGCCATTTTACAAAGAGTGATGTATATCTGATTATTGCTGCTGGGAAATAGTTGGGTATTGAAAACAGAAGGTAAGAACCTATGTAAAGAGTGAGTAAAGTGCTTGCTCCTCCACCCACTTTTCAGCACAATTACAGAAAACTAAAGTAGGTGTTTGATGTTTGTCTGCTAAGAGAGAACTAGGTATTAAAAACGGAAGGTAAGAACCTGCATACGGAGCAAGTAAAATGCCTGCTCCCCCACCCACTTTCTAGCAGAATTGCTAGGAATTTAATGTAGAAATAAACATTTGAATTCTTGCATGAATGACTAAGAAGAAAAGACTAGAAAATAATACAATCCCACACCCAAACCTGAAAAATCTAAGGGATCGGTGACCCTTGGACGATCAACTTTTATCGATGACATCTTAAGAAAAGCTGAATCTCAGCCATATGTAGGTCCTCGAACTGTTGCTTCTAGACATCCTACTGCCTCCCTTCGAGCCATAAGCTCACCATCTGTAGCCCATGTTGAGGTCCACAGTAAAACTGAAGGGACTGAACAAAGTTTTCAAGATATTGAAAATTCACGATCAATTCCCTCACAAGAAGGGAATTCTTGCAACGTCCGTGAAGGAGAAGGAGAAACAGGGGAATCTGAGGTTAAACTAGTAGAACCAAGATCTCCTGAGGTAGTAATTGAGCAAAGGACACCCAGTGTCCCAGATCAAGGGAGTGCTATTAGGAGAATTCCCACCTCTTCTAGACATCCTAGGGACAACTCTCTAGCTCCAGAGATCCTAGAAGGATACTGGCATATCTTTGATCCAATGGCCAATAATCCACAACCACCCCAGACCTCTACATTACAGTATCCTATTGTTGACACAGCTATCAATGCCCCCATGAAATCTATCCCTCTACAAAATATTCCCACCTTTCATAGACTCACTTCAGAAGATCCGGATGCGTTCCTATTTGAATTCGATGTCCTATGTCGGGCTTATGATTACACCTCTGACCCCCAGAAACTGAAGTTGTTTCCCTCCACTTTAAAGGGAGCAGCCCTGTGTTGGTTTATGGGACTGGGTGGAGGCACCATCAATTATTGGGACCAAAATGAAAACTGCCTTCCTTAAAAAATATCAAGGTTATTGCAGATCTAGAGAACTAAAAGATGAGATATTCTAAATGGTATCAAGGCCTAGCGAAACTTTGGAAGAGTATGTGGAGCATTTCCAATATAACCTCCAAAGGTCTCCCTACGCAAATATGCTTGATAATGTTCTAAAAACCACGATGATTAAGGGGATGAAAGACTAGTGGATAGAGACACTAAATATCATGGGTAAAGGTGATATCTATCAAGAAGACTATGCTAACATTATTGATTTGTGTATTAGGTGCTCAAGGGGCAGTACAAGACTAAAACCAGCTAGGCGCGTTGCGATCACCAGGCACAACAAAATCTCTGGCGAAAGCATTACTCACACTGAAATCGGAAACCTGCTGGAAGATTTCAAAACGGATATCCCAGGAACCTTGACAACATAATTAGATATCATACAAGCCAAGTAGAAGTAGGTTGAAGCAGAACAGAACCTGGTTATTTTTTTCCCTCGATGTAGGAAGAAAAATAGTCATAAACAATGCCCACTAGATATGGTACATACCTGTGCCATATGCACTAAAGAGCATGCCATAGAAAATTGCCCATCACTCCCAGGATTAAAAGCGTTCTTCAAGGAGGCAGAGGAAGAAGCAGAACCAGTCTACATGTTAAACCAATGTTGCAAATGGCAAGAACAACAAATAGGTATGCCTATCGACCCATATTCATTCTTTCAGCCTTGACAATATAATTCTTAGCAATACATAGGAGCTACATGGCAGAACCAGCAACCTTTTCCTAATTGGTCACCACAACCACTCTCTATGTCACCTTGGTCCAATCAGTCAAATCCAAATAATAGTTGGCCAAATTCCTCTTACTTTCCATCATTCTGGTAGAACAACCCATATCCATCTCAATGGTCCCCCTCCACTTCACAAAACCAAAACTGGAAATCAAGTTGGAAAAGGCCCACGATGCAGCCAGTAGGGACAGTCCCCCTACCTCAACCTATGCTACCAACACCTTACACGTTGCAGCAGAATCCTCAACCCAATCTATGACCGCAACTCCTAGCCTAGCCCACCCCAAATCCTAACAACAGACCAGTCCAGTCGGTACAAATTATTAAAGGTCTAGATCTAGAAATCGAGTTGAGAGAATGTAATGAACTCAAATTGAGGTCTGGATGAATAATCACGCTAGAGGACGATAAAAATATGCAATTGGAAGAACCACTACCTATAGAACAAACACCTCAAAGGGAGAATACAATCAAGTAGAAAAGCCACAAACAGACTATTACCTCTTCTCCGCCATTCCTAGAAAGATTGGTTATACCTCGCCTAATCGAATATCCCGACTTCGATCTCCTGGGAGAATTTAAAAATCTTTGTGTAAAAATACCCCTTCTCCAGGCTATTCAGGACATTCCAATCTATGCAGAAACCATTAAGGAATTGTGTACCAAAAATTCTACGAGGAAAGTAAAGGTAACACCAACTATCCACATGGTCGAAACTTTGTCTGATTTAATATTAGGCAGAGAGATACCAATGAAATATGAAGACCCAGGAAACCCTATTATCACTAAACAAATAAATGGATGCTCCTTTTCCCAATGCGTTAGTCGATCTAGGGGTAGCCATTAATATTCTCATAGCAAAAACCTGTCTGAGACTTGACATCACAGCCTTAGATCCAACTACAACCTTGCTGGAACTTGCTGACAATTCTGTTATTAAACCAGAAGGGACATTACAGGATGTAATGGTGTCTGTATATTTTTGGGAGTGCCTAGTAGATTTCTTGATTATTAATCCTAGAAACCGGCTAGATGGACATCCTCTAATATTAGGAAGACCTTGGCTAGCGACTGCAGATGCTTATATAAGCTACCGAACAGGCAGTATGACTATAGCCAGAGGAAATGATGTGAAGAACCTAGCTTTATACCCTCCAGCTCAGCCAAACCTAACCATAATAAAGACTAGGAAGCAACCTATAACATATTTAACTGAAAATATTTGATCACCACTAACTATAACAGATGCCCTTGAATTTAAGAACCAAACAAAAGATGATATTATTAACACTTACATTAACCACCTAGCTATCATATCTAATCTAAAATGTCACATGATTGAAGCAGTCCTTGATAATGAAATTGAAGAAGATACTTTAAAAGATATCAATGACCAAACAATACCAACAACAACTGTATATAATAGCAAACCTATAGAAATTGAGCCAAGGAAATTCCTTAACATTGACAAAAACTTGAGTGATGACTAGCAGTAGAAGCTTATTCAAATCCTTAGGAAATATAAAGGGGATTTCGCTTGGGATTACCCAGATATGAAAGGGATTGACCCCCAATTATGTATGCACCACATCTACACTGAAAATGATGTGAGACCCATTCGAAAACCTTAGCGAAGATTAAACCCTCACCTAAAGGATGTTGTTAAAGATGAACTACATAAACTATTAGATATAAATTTCATCTATCCTATATCTGATAGTAAATGGGTTTGTCCATTAGTTGTGGTTCCTAAAAAGATTAGGAAATGGTGTATATGTGTCGATTATATATAGCTTAACAAAGCAATGCAAAAATATCATTTTCCCCTTCCATTTATCGACCAGGTTCTAAACAAATTGGCAGGTAAAAAAATCTTCTCTTTCCTGGACGGCTTCAATGGCTACAACCAAATCGAAATTGCCCGTGAAGACCAAGATAAGACTACCTTCACCTACCCATGGGGGACATTTGCTTACAGGGTATTACCTTTTAGATTGTGCAATGCACCTGCCACATTCCAAAGAACCATACTTATTATTTTTACAGACTTGATAAATGAGGGATTAGAGGTGTACATGGATGATTTTACACCCTATGGAGATGACCTCGAGCAGGCGTTACAGACACTGGAGAAAGTCCTGGAAAGATGCATTGCTACTAGGCTCTACTTAAGCCACGAGAAATGCCACATGATGATGAAAAAATGCCTGATCCTGGGTCATTACATCTCAACAGCTGGAATTCAGGTAGATCTAGCAAAAATTCAGGTAAACTTCTTAATAGCTACCCCCTGCACTCAAATAGAGGTACGTAGTTTTTTGGTATTTTCTAGATATTATCGAAGATTTATAAAAAAAAATCTCCCAAATTGCTGCACCATTATATGCTTTGACAAGAAATATCAATTTTATATGGACTGACAAATGTGACATTTCCTTTGTAGAATTAAAACGGCTAGTATCAACTGTCTTAGTACTACAGGGCCCGAACTAGGATTTACCATTCTAGATTTCATCTGATGCATCAGATACAACCATTGGAGTAGTTCTTGGCCAAGAAGAAGACAAGAAACCCCATGCAATATACTACATCAACAAAAACTTAACTCCTTCTAAGTTGAATTACACAGTGACTGAGAAACAGTTTCTAGCTGTAATCTATGCTATTAACAAATTCATACACTATATAAAAGGATACCCTGTGGTCCTGTACACTGATCACTCTGCTATAAAATATTTAGCTAATAAACCTATTACGAATGGAAGAGTGACACAATGGTTAATCCTTTTGTAGGAATTTGACATAACGATCAAGGATCGACCAGGAAAGGAAAATCTAGTGGCAGAATTCCTCTCACGTGTGCCAAGAACAGACGTAGTGGTGGTAGAAGACCAGTTCCCCGATGAGCACCTATTTGTTGTGACGGTGAAAACATTGTGGTACGCAGATGTCGAGAATTACTTAGCAATGGGAAAACTACCCAAACACCTGACGCCTAGAGAAAGAAAATTAATAGTGCAATGTAGCACTCTATTCTCCTGGATCGGAGGATGCCTCTTTCACATAGGAGCCAATATACATATCCGCAGGTGTATCAAGGAAGATGAAATCTACGATATCATAAAAGCCTGCCACGATGGACCTTGCAGTGAACACTGTGCAAGCTGCAGGACTGGACATAAAATCTTACGGATGGGCTATTATTGGCCCACGATTTCTAAGGACGCTAAGAAATTTTTCCAAGCATGCAACAAATGCCAAAGAATGGGCCACCCTGACCAGTATGATGAGATGCCCCTACATCCACAATTAGTCATCAAACCTTTTGAACACTGAGCATTAGATTTCGTTGGCCCAATAAATCCATCATTTAATCAAAAGTCATATATACTGCTTCAATGAAATATGTGACTAAATGGGTGGAGGCAGTAGCATTACCAAGAGCAACAGAGGAAAGAGTAATCAACTTTCTTTTCAAAATTTTCATGCAGTATGGCTTGCCCAGAAAAATAATTACGGATGGAGGGCCACAATTTGTAGGCCATAAGATTGCTGCTACACTAAAAAAATCATCACATTTTGCACAGAATCACATCTCCATACCACCTACAGGCAAATGGCTAGGTAGAGAATACCAAGAAAGTAATCGAGGCCATTCTAACAAAGACAGTAGCATCGCATAGACGTGACTGGGCTACCTGATTGCCAGAACCCTGTGGGCATATCGCATAACTTGGAGGAACACCACAGTATACTCCCCATATTAGCTAGTGTTTGGTAAGGAACCTATCTTCCCCATAGAATTTGAAATTCAGACATTGAGGATAGCCCAAGAAGTAGGGTTGGATTTGAATGAAGCATAGATTAACAAATTACAACAAATAAATGAATTGGATGAAATTTGGCTATCGGCTCTTCAACATACTACACTTATTCAACAACAAAGAGAAAAATGGAATGATTCCCTCGTCAAGAAAAATATATTCCATGAAGGCCACTGGGCACTTCTGTACGATTCTAGGTTCCCGATTCCTTGGGCAAACTCCAGACTAGATGGTTAGGTCCCTACGAGATAAAAGAGGTGCATGATAATGACACCCTTACATTAGCCACCATTGATGGTTCTGGCTACTCTTTTAAAGCAAATGGGCATTGGGTACACCTCTACCACAAACCGCTTACAAGGGAATCCTTTTGCCAATAGATATGAGAAGATTCTACGACATGAATTCTCGCTGAAAAAGGCAACTCTTCGACAACACCAGTCCTGTAAAGAATTTATTTTTGAAACTTGTACATACAATTGTTTTTCTATTTTTTTTCTTTTCTATTCGATTGTATTTGCTTAGAACAATAGAGATGATTGTTTGTTGGGTTTTTTTTTCCTGTTTTCCTTTGGTGTTCCCTACAGGGAACAACTATTGTTCCCTATACAAAACAACACTTTTTGCGTGTACTTTCAATTGCTGTTCCCTATAGGGAACAACACTTTTTGTGTGTTTTTCTTTGTTGTTCCCTACAGGGAATAGTTGTTGTTCCCTTTAAGGAACAACACTTTTCGTGTGTGTTTTTCTTTGATGTTCCCTACAGGGAACAACACTTTTTGTGTGTATTTTTCCTTGTTGTTCCCTACAGGGAATAGTTGTTATTCCCTACAGGGAATAATTGTTGTTCCCTATAGGGAACAACACTTTTTCATGTGTTTTCTTTTGCTCTTCCCTTCAGGGAACAACACCTTGTGAGTATTTTTTAGAACACCCTTTCTTCCCCTTGCAAGATCATTCCTAGCCCATCCCAGTTCACTCTTTATGATCCTCTTTATGGCATAAAAGTACAATACATATCTAAGGACAACAAGTATGGAGTCTACTGAAGTAGGCAAATATCTTGAATATTTAACAAGATTTCTTTGTGATTATCAAAAGAGAAAGGATGCAATTATCTATATCACTTCACTGTCTTCATTTCAACTATAAATGAAACTGACTGATTATCTTTACCATGCTGGTTCTCCCCCGTCTCGTATAATTCTCTCTGTTTATTATCAATAAGATTACGGGTATATATTTTTTTTCTATTGATATGTTCAAACTTTTTCTGCCATCCCTACTCTTAAGGAGTACCAAGCCACCCTCTATATATAAAAAGGGGAGTGTTAAAAATAATAAATAAATAAATATATATATATATATATATATATATATATATATATATATATATATATATATATATATATATATATATATATATATATATATATATATATATATATATATATATATTATGATTTTTTTTCCATAGATGGAGGATAGGGGGTCTCATTACAAGCCAGCCTACCATGATCATAAGGAAGGAGCGAAGTGGCATTCCCGCTATGGCCACCACACCAGGGATATGATCCAATGGATGCACCAAGAAACAAAGTCCTTGGAATAGAAGGTCTCATCATGAGACGGCCTGACCACTTTTGCTACTTCCCAGTGAATGGAAATGTGTTCATCTGGTTACCATGCCAGCACATTGGTCTCTACTATGGACATCATAATGCACTTCCCTAATTATACATAGAGGACCTTGGCTCCGAAGGGTTAGAAAGCAACTCTATCGAGGCTATGGATGCTTGTAGGCAACATAAGCTCTGCTTATGGTATTTAAGTTTTATTTTCTACATCAATAATTATTACAATGCCCTCTTCTTATTTTTCTATTTTTTTCTACAGAGAGACCCTTTCCCCAACTTACCTTGAACCTTTATGCATGAGTTAATCTTTTAAAATCAATCACAACATTTTCAAGTGGAATAACGACGGTAAGGTATCATCTCCTGCGTATGTTGTCCTTTTTATTTATTGCATCACCTAATGACATCTTATCACTTATTAATAATTCTCGTTACACGCCTTCTTTTCATTACTCAAATATCCTTTTATGATCCTTTCATTAATATACGTACCCTGCCACTTTTATTACCCAATCCATCACCCCTGTACTTCACCACCAACACATCATCTTTTCATCCATTCAATCGTAGGTGACCTATCATTTCGAGAGGAGGCGAGGACCTCTAGTATACTCATACATGCGCTGTCATATTTTCATTTGATTTTGTAGAATAATATGACATCCCATAATCACAGAGCATGTGGTATTATAACAGTCCTCGATTTAACAGTATTTATGTTTATAAAACATCACCTGATAGAGCCATTACAACCATTTGTTGTTCCATATCTCGGCTCTGCTTGTTGCTGTGCTTTCTCCACTGCACTAATCGTTTATAGAAGAGGGAAGAACTCAAGCATCATGGGAGGAAAAACAGTGCACTGAGAACCTTTAACACTGGCTGTCTATGATGAAGACAGGGAAATTCTAGCTCATGCAGGATGGACAACATATTTTACAATATTTCAACCCCCCAATGAGGAAATCGCCATTAAACTTTTACAACATCTACAAAATGGACAATCCTTGGTGAGAGGTAGACAAATCATCGTAACAGATGCTGTGATAACAAAAGTGTCTGGGTTGCCGGTAGAAGGACCAGTATGGGCTAACAAGCGATTAAGGCTGCATGACACTATGTGTTATAGACATTTTTGTGCCTAACAGCATGGAGCATGAAATGTCAATAATCTGAGGGATCCAAAGTCCCTAAACATGTTGTTCTTACCCTTAGAGGAACAAGGTCTGCAAACCACAGCACTGAAAATCAGTTCTCCACCTGAAAACACTCAAAAACAGGCTATTTCTGGATCATGTCAGCTGCTCCACTGAGCATCTGCGCTGAATGTCAACTGATCCTCCTTGTACCTGCGCTGAAGGTCAAAACTGATGAAGGCTACCTGTGCTGGGTGAGATTGGCCAAGTGGCACAGTCATTCTGCAAGGTGTCAACTGCCCAGGAAGCTTCCAAACTGACACTTGGGTCAAGGAATTCGCCTAGTGATGAGTAAGAGGGTCTTGATCTCCAAGTGGAAGCAAGATTCTCCAAGTGGACTCAAGAACTGAAGATTAACTAAAGTGGGAGAGGACACTAGTCAGCTTTATGCCTGTCTCAAGATGACTCATCCTTTCTCCAAAAACCTATATATAGATCTCTCTCATGAGGTCTAGGGAGGCTGGAATTTTGTGCAAGTAAGGAAGTGTTGTTGGTTTGAGTATAGAGCTATTGGGTGTTTTGCTTGAAGGAGGTGAAGAGGAGATTTCTTTCAGCTGGGAAGTGTTGCTGGATTGGACCTACTGTGGTTGTAACTCTCTCAGAACTTTACTTCTATTATCAATAAAGTATTTGAGGTTCTTCTATATGCATGTGTCTTTATGATGAATAGATGCTTGTATATTTGATTTATGCTAATCCTATAATCGATTATGGATGTATGCTTCTTGTATTTTCCTTTTCTTGTGCTTTTACAGGATCTGTGTGTAGCTGGACCGGTGAAAGGGCAAGGAGCTAGGAGCAAGCAACAAGGAGTGAAGACTGGATCAACTATTAGCGCAAGATAACGGTTAGTAGATCATCCTTTTCTTCCCTCTCTCATCTCATAAAGAAGAAACTTTGAATAGCTTTGCATTCAGTTGTTGCTAAAGTACTATCACCTTCAGAGTGGGATAGAGGCATTCTGCATTAGATACTTTTCCCCCCAACACTATGGAGATTTTTAGGGACGAAGGACAAGAGCTAATAAAGAAGGGTAGAGGCATTTGACCATCTTCTCTCCTAGAGCCATGGGGAGAATTTGCACAAATTGTCCAAAACTATATTACTTGCAATGGGTGTAGAGACGTGGTAAGGCCACGACAACTCAAACTTTTAGCAGTTTTAAAACAAAAATGCTTTGTTGATTTGCCTGCACTGTTGAATTCATTGTTGCATGACACTGCCAAGAGGCTGAGATGGTCTCAACATCCAGAAATAGTAGTTAGCCACCATTTTCTGATCAAGTTAATAGTTAGTCACAACCTTTCCCAACAACAATCAATCTGGGATGATCTCATATTGGCCCTCAAAAGAGCTGAAAACCTGCCAGTACCTAACCCTATTCCAAAAAGAAAAAGGACTTCCCTTTCAGGAAGTAGATCTCACAAACATAGATGATCTACAAGGTTGAATTTAGATTAGGGAACGTCTGAAAATCCTCAAGGCAGCGCTAGTCAACCCATAGAATTATCTAGCCCGGTAAATGTACAAGACTTGCAACCAGAGTCAGGAGGACAAGATAACCCTGAACCAGAATCTGAGGAAGGAGCAAGGCATCTTAATGATGAATGAAGAAACGAAGTGGGGCCTCCTCCAACACCAAATATGAGTTCTCAAGATGATATTTTGCATGATTTCGCGGCAAGGGTGGCCCAGGTCCTAGCCAACATGAACGTCTACATGTAGCCTGAAGAACCGCTTAATCCTAACTTAGGAGAAACCTAATCTCCAAGGAATTTTGGCTATACCAAAATTATGTCTTCCTCAAAAGATACAAACAGCAAGGCGGAAATAGATACATAGGCTATTCAGGAATTAGAGAACCAATTTGGTGACACACTCCCAGTGGAAAACAATCATTAAGGTCTAGACACAAAAAACATAGGCCAAGAATGTAGAAATTTTGAATAATATGACACTTATTCACAGAGATTATCCCAATTATACACTATTGCGGAATACATGCATAATACATAACCTCCTCTACATTGATCATCAATTTAGCAGCATTAAAAACAATGGAACATCAATCACATGCACACATTAACACAGTATGTAATCCGGGGAAAGCTTACAGTTAAAAACCCCACACTATGTGTATATTATAATCATTGAGAACATGTAACAATACATAGTACAATACTCCTCACAAGTATCTAGTACTATCTCCACCTGTTACACACAAAACTAGCTCAGATCCGAACAAGTCACAGGTTCAAATCTCCTTCGCTGCTTTGCCTGCCTCCACTGCACAATCCTACAAGAGAATTACATGAGCATAAGCTACAATTGCCTTGATATTGGCCCACACTGAAAAATCCTCATTGGCATAACTCAATCCATGCATGTGCAAAATATCATGCACAACTGATAGTCACAACTCACCCTTTCACTTACCTCTAACACCTGTCTTTGTTGAACTATCCATGCACTGAGTTAACTGATGTATTCTTTAGTTTCTTTATGAGTTAATAATTAGTGAATTAATTCACACAACTCATCATTAGTGTATTCTTTAGTTAGACTAAAATACAACTAGTTCAACCAAGTCAAACTGAACACAACTCCATCAACTCCACATCCAACTCCACAGAACTCACATGCATGAGTTCTAACTGAAGTCCTCCATGCAATAGCTCAACTAACACATAAGAAAGCGTATTTCCTTCTGACAATTGCATGTGTCACATCCGTAGCTCGAACTGAAGTGCTCCAAGAGAATAAGATAATGTTTAGAGTCCAAATATTACTAAGGGCTAATAATATTTGACTGTTTCTATTTTTAGCTCGGCAGTCTAAAAATAGACTCTGATCACTCCACTGTGAACCAAAAATAGAAGTCCATCTATTTTTCCAAACATGACCAATCATCCATAAACAACATCCTACAACTCATAGACCATGATCCATATGTCTAAAAATAGACATAGTCTAAAAATAGACTGTGCGCCAAAAAAAGCCTGCGGGCCCACTTAGTGAAGGCGACTCCTTTTCACTAAGCTCCATCATCTTGTTGCATTTTCAACAAAGAAGAGGAAGCAGAGATAGAGGTTATTCGGGAGTCTGATAATCAATCTGGAGACACGGTCTTATTGGAACAAAGCTAGGGTGAACAACCAGGCTCTTTAGAGACAGAAGCTATTAACGAGACTATTAGCAGATCAGTTACTCCTTAGAAAAGGCACAGAGCTAGAATGAAATTGAAGAAGCTAAGAAAAGAACACTAGAAGCTTCGTAAGATGGTCAAGAGGCTCCGAAGAAAAATAAAAGAAATCACAATGGGAAAGGTACTGAACAATACCCTTGAGGTAGTAAATGTGGCAGTGCAAACGAAATTATGTGAAGATAGGGCTACAAGAACTCAAACTGAGCTCATATCTACTCAAACAATAGTCACTCAAGAAGGACCGCATGCATATTTAGTAGGCGTAGCTACTCAGACGGAGGTTTGGACCTCCTACAATAAATAAGTGTAGGTTTTAACCCCGTACAGAAATTACTTGCATATGAATTTTAAAACATAGAAAATAAATAGTGTGAGAACAGAACACATAAAACACATATACACAGAGATTTTCCCTTGGATCCCAAAACCGAGACTACCAGCTTGATTTTTCATTATGTTCCTTTCAATGTTATAATACATATTTATACATGTCGAAGCATCCAATACCATGGAATGAAAACCATCGCATCCAATGCCATGGACCGAAAACCATCGCGTCCAAACATATGTGAGAAAATCATGCACAAAACCATAGGTGGGTTCGCCCAACCTAACATAGGGTCCAAAACCAAAATTTTCCAGGGCGTTGCCATGGGCCCCATAAAGTGGGGTTATAGGTACACCTCAAACCCCATGTGACCCTCCCCCTCTAACCCCTAGTTAACTAAGTGGGCTAGTTGTGGAAATAATATAACACAACCCAACATTCTCCCACTTGTTGTTTTCTTTCCACAGGGGACCACAAGAGAGCTTAGTCATTTTCCAGCCTTGAAATTCCCATTGTCTCTCTACACCAAGAGAACTTCTCAGAGCTCACAGATTTTGTCAATGCATCTGCAATATTCTTCAAAGTGTCCACCTTTACCAGCAACACCTTTTTGTCTTCTATCATATCCCTCACAAAATGATATTTAACATCAATGTTCTTTGTCTTTGAATCATATGCAAGGTTCTTTGCCAAGAAAATTGCTCTTTGGCTATCACAGTCTATCCTTATAGCTTCCTTTACTAACCCCATACTTGAACACAATCTTTGCAACCAAACTACTTCCTTGCTTACATGAGTGGTTGCCACGTATTCTGCCTCTATAGTTGATAGTGCAACTACAAATTGTTTCTTACTCATCCAACTTATTGCACCTCCAAATAGGTTAAACACATACCCACTTGTAGATCTTCTCTAATCCAGATCTCCAGCCCAGTCTGCATCAACAAAGCCACAAATATCCAACATTCTATCCAATCTTGGTCTTCCTTGGTAGCACAAACCATAATTACTAGTGCCACACAAATACATGAAAACCTGCTCAATACTCCCACTACATGTGCAATGTCTGGTCTAGTACAGACCATTGCATCCATCAGGTTACCGAATGCACTTGCATATGGAACACGGGACATGTCCTCTTCCTCTTCTTGTGTGTTGGGACACTATTCAATAGACAACCTCACACCTACAGGAATAGGAACCTTCACCAATTTACTATCCTGCATATTAAACCTCTGTAGTATTGTCTCGACATACTTCCTCTAGTCTAACCAGAGCTTCCTCTTTGCCCAATCTCTTTTAATTTCCATGCCCAAAATATAGTTTGCAGCACCAAGATATTTCATGTCGAATTTGGAGGACAATTGGGTCTTCAAATCCTGGATAATTTCTTTGTCATTTCCAACCAGCAACATATCATCCACATAAAAGACTAGATAAATAACACGGTCACCAATTAATTTAAAATACACACATTGATCTACTTTTCTTCTGGTGAAGCCAAGTCCCTGTATAAATGTATCAAATTTCTGATGTAACCACATCCTTGGTGACTGTTTTAACCCATACAGTGACTTCTTTAACTTGCATAACAATTCTTTCTTACCCTTCACCACAAAGCCTTCAAGTTGCTTCATGTAGATTTCCTCTTCCAGATCCCCGTGAATAAATGCTGTCTTCACATCCATCTGTTCTACATCAAAATCAAAAGAAGCAGCAACAGATAAAAGTAATATAATAGAAGTTACCTTGGCAACAGGAGAAAAAATATCACCAAAATCACTTCCTGACACCTAGGAATAACCTTTTGCTACCAATCGAGCTTTGTATTTCTCCACTTTTCCCTCTACATTTGTCTTTTTTTTGAACACCCATTTTCTGCCAATGGGTTTCCTTCCAGCCGGCAACTCCACTAGATCCCAAGCCTCATTTTTATGCAAAGATGCCATTTCATCAACCATGGCCTCTTTCCAGAGTTTTCCATCCTCTGAATCCACTGCTACCTTCACAGTTCTGGGATCATCATCAATAACAAACAAAGAAAAATTTGAACAGAAAGTAGATGGACTATACCTTTCTAGCTACCTTCTTTCTCGAACTGATCTTCTCACAGCGAGAGTTTGTGTCTCTTCATCTTCTGATTCCTCCTCTGCTGTAGAGTCTGATTCTTCCTCCTTTAGCTCAAACTCTATCTTCTTAGGTTCCTTTGGTTGGACTTCATGTTTAATAACATCTTTCACTTCTTTGAACACCACATCTTAGTTGTACATAACCTTCTTTGTTACTGGGTTCCAAAGCTTATAACCCTTTAAACCATCCTTATACCCAATAAAGATGGACTTTTTCGATTTACTATCCAACTTGGTTCATTTCTCCTTTGGAACATGTACATATGCATCACATCCAAATACCCTTAGATGTGAAAGAGAGGGTTTCTTACCAGTCCATACCTCTTGAGGAGTCTTATCCTCCAACACTGATGAAGGTGACCTGTTGACCAAGTAACATGCAGTATCCACCGCCTCTGCCCAGAATTCTTGTCCCAACCCAGCACCACTGAGGATGCTTCTTGTCAGTTCCATAAACGTCTTATTCATTCTTTCTGCAACTCCATTTTGATGAGGTGTATATGGAGTAGTATTCTATCATGCTATACCACACTTCTTACAGAATTCTTCAAATTCCTTGCTGCAAAACATTCCACCATTATCTGTCCTCAACACCTTTATCTTCTTCTCTGTCTCATTTTCCACGAGAGAATTAAATTCTTTAAACCTGTCAAAGGCTTCATATTTCTTCTTAAGGAAATATATCCATGTATTCCTTGAGAAGTCATCTATAAATGATACATAGTACACAAACTTACCCAGTGATGGAACTTTCACAGGCCCAAACACACCACTATGCACAAGTTCTAATATTTGTTTTTCCCTCTTACTACCAGAGGGGAAACTCACCCGATTCTACTTCCCATATACACAATTTTCACAGAAATCAAAATCCAGAAAGCTATTACTCATACCTTCTACCATACCTTTACCATGAAGTATTCGAAGGCCCTTCTCTCCAATATGTCCAAGCCTTTGATGCCACAACATGGTCTTCTCTCCAGAGGCCACTAGATTTTCTGCTCCACTTTCAGGAACCACAGAACTGTTGCACCCATCAATAACAGTGTTACCTTGTAGCTTGTACAAAGTTCCAATTCAAACTCCTCGCATCAATACCAGTGCTCCTCGAACCATTTTGCAGGTATCCTTCTCGAACACTATTTGTACACCTACATCATCTAGCTTACTTACAGAAATCAGATTTATAGCTAATGCAGGAATATGTAGAACACCTGGAAACATTCTAACCCTTCCACCTTGCAGCTTGAACTTTACTTTTCCGCGACCAATGATTCTAGCCTTCCTATCATCCCCTAAGAAGACATCACCACCATCGTATTTCTCATACTTGAAGAACCACTCTCTATGGGGAGTGAGGTGAAAGGATGCACCTGAGTCAATCAACCATGCCTCATGATCTACATGTGTACTTGGAGAAGCCAAGTACACATCCCCACCTTCATCTGAGGTGGTTTTTGCCTCTGCAGAATGAGCATCATAAGATCCATTTCCTTTGTCAGGAGCTTTAGATTTACAATCCCTTTTGAAGTGCCCTTCCTTTCCACATTTCCAGCACACGACCTTTATAGGTTTTCTTAGAGATTTAGATCTCCCTCTAGATTTATATCTCCCACTTGATGACTTATTTTTGTTTTTGTTCTGGGACCGTCCTCATACAGACAAGGCATCACCATTCTGGCTCTCCATATTTTTCCGTCTCATCTCCTCCGCCAGCAAGGATGAGACTATTTCATCAAAATGCAAGGCAGTTGCATTGATACCTATTGCAATGACTAGACTATCCCACGAATCTGGTAGAGAACACAACAAATTGATGCACTTATCTTCATCTAAAATTTTAATATCAACAGATGCTAACTGACTTACCACAATATTAAATGCATTCAGATGCTCTGTCATCAAGTCTCCATCTTTCATCCTCAGGTTATATAGCTTTTTCCGCAGGAATAGTTTATTCACCAGAGACTTAGATCGGTACAAATTCCCAAACTTATCCCACAAAGCCTTCGTCGTACCTTCCCCTGATACATTCAGCAATACTGAATCTGAGACACAAAATCGTATTTTGCTCTTTGCCTTCCGATCCAACTTCTTCCATTCTTCATCGGACACTCCCATTGGTTTAGTACCCGGATCTACCATGATCCATTGATCTTTATCCACCAATAGATCCTCCATATTGAGTTTCCACAACTCAAAACTCTAACCATTAAATTTCTCGATCTCTATCTTTCCACTGCTCACCATATTCTTTCACCACCATAATCGATCTCGCAGATCTCCCACTGAATAAGGTCTGTCACAGGCTCGAGCAAAACCCCTCAACAACAAAGGCGTCCCCTTGAAGCCAAAACTGCTCTGATACCAAATGTAGGTTTTAACCCCGTACAAAAATTGCCTGCATATGAATTTTAAAACACAAAAAATAAACAGTGCTAGAGAAGAACACATAAAACACATATACATAGAGATTTTCCCCTGGATCCCAAAACCTGGACTACCAACTTGATTTTTCATTATGTTCCTTTCAGTGTTATAATACATATTTATACATGTCGAAGCATCCAATACCATGGAACGAAAACCATTGCGTCTAAAAACATGTGCGAAAATCATGCACAAAACCATAGGTGGGTCCGCCCAACCTAACATAGGGTCCAAAACCGAAATTTTCTGGGGCGCTGCCCCAGACCCCATAAAATCGGGTTACGGGTACACCTCAAACCCCATGTGACCCTCCCCCTTTAACCCTTGGTTAACTAAGTGGGCTAGTCATGGAAATAATATAACACAACCCAAGAAGAAGTACAGACAAAAAATATCCCCTCTTATGGCATAGGCACTCAGATGGACATACAAACCAAAGACACTATGACACACCATGACCCCATTCTACTAAATCTTCAGGAGGGATTGGCACAAGATTGGCTCACGTTGGAACGATTTGAACAAGAGACCATTTCCTGGCAGAGATATGAAGAGCTGCAGAAACAACTTTGGGAATTGACTATAACAGAGAACGAGACTTTTGACAGGTGTAGAAAGGCAGAAGAAAAAATGGAGAAGATCAAGTTCAAGCTAGACAAAGTCATAAGTTAGACAAACACCATCTGCTCACTGTATTCAGATGTCTTGGCATGCAGGTCTCCCGCCACCAATTATTCCTTGTTTATATTAGAACGGTACCTGTTATTGAAAATCAAAGCCATAAGAGCTGGTAAACCAATTGAATTAGGGACAATTGAAAATTTTATAAATTGCTGCAAGCAACACGGTGTAAAGGTCCAAAGGCTTCTTTATGATTTTTATCTGCACAATTTTATATTAGAAAACGAGGTGGAAAAGAAACCTAACCCTTTTGTAGGATATGTTCAATTCCAATCTTTTATTTCATTTGTAGTTAACCAACTCAAATGGTTTAAAGCTTATAATGCATTTCAAAGACAGGAACATGGATTGGATATTTGGGTAAGAAGTGAACCTAAACACCCCCTACAAATGTTTGCCAACCATAAGAGTCTGATGAAATGAGAAGGGGTGATTAAAACTTTAGGGCCCATATATAAAAAGATTGTGCAGAAAGGAATATCATATTTCCTCTCCATTCAAGAAAGATCTATGTCTGCATCTAAGCTCAGATGGACGATCTCCACTAATAATGTGAAAGATAGGGAACCATTTAATTACATAAATTTTAAATCTGTTGCGGCCCATATGGTCACCTATAACAATATTTTTTTGAGAGAAGGACCTTATTGGTTAGGATGCTAGTTTCAGAGTCCCATTATTTGGTATCCCCCTGAAGGGTATCGAGCTGACTATGAATTTCCTGAAGGATAGGAAGGGCCCGACGTTGTGCTCCTAGCTCAACATCATGGTTTTAGACCAATTTTTGATGCTTTCTCTCCAACCTACTCTTTAATTGCACTGCATAAGAACTATTTACTTTTCATGAGGACATGAAATAGGGTAAGCAGGGGAGTATGTTGAGTTACGCAATGGGTATGTATTTACTCTTAATTCCATCACCTTTTTCCTCTTTTCTTATCTCTTTCCTATCTTGATACGCTAACATATTGATTGATTATGATAAGAAATGAATGAACTACTCTCTATTTATATTTATCCACCCTAACTAAATCTTATTCATTTTTATGCAGAGAAACAATGAAAGGAACAGTTGTTGTTCCCTAGAGACGAAACAACATAAACCAACAAAGGAAGAATGAGGCGCGTTGGTTGCGGTCAGGTCGGAGGATGAATCAAGAGGATCAACGATAAATATGAAGGGTGTCAGAAGATAGCATTCAGTTGTGAATCCCTCAATATCTCTCAATCCCGAGGGATCACATTTATCTTTTACCTCTTTTTGACTATAAAAGTAAAAACTGTAGGAGGAAAGGGGATCAAATTTTTGTTCATTTCAAATTGTAATTTTAAAGTACAGACTCTTGCTTTGGAGAAACATGACCATATTGTAATGAGAATTGAGTTGAATGGTTAATATATAATTTACATTTCTGTTCATTTGTATTCTTTGAAGTAGCTCAGCAGTATTCGTTGGTGCCTAAGGGCCCGACCTCTGGTGGATCAAACTGCTACCCTTTGTGTTATATCTTTCTAATTCACACAAGTTTGATTGGTTTGATATTTTTTCCATTTTTCATGAGTTTATCTTGTTTTCTATTTACCGATTTCCTATATTGAAGTTAGTACATTTTCTTTACATGCTTCTCAACATTGTCATTTGATTCTATTTATGCTTATTGTAGATTAAATTAATTAACAGTTAAGACAATGAACCTTGTTGATTACAATAAGAGTGTGGTTAGTATCTAATCAGCGGAAAGAGTTTGGTTACCGCTATTGAGCTCTCGGTTGACCTCATCTCCATATAAATTTCTTAATTGGGATTGAATGTGATTTAGATATAATCAGCTAGAAGAGATTGGTTACTACTACTGAACTTTCAGTTGACATCATTTCCATTTGAATTTATGGTTTGAGATCTGATTACAGTTTCAGTTGAAGATTAAGTCTTGGTGTAATATTTCCATTAACAGTTGTAGTTTTTGAGTTTTATAATGCATCCGCTTACTCTTGTATCAAAGTTTTATATTTCATTTTGAAGAAACATTACTCTCTAGATTCATAGCATGCACATATTATGTACACTCTTGGAATAAAAGGACTTGCCTAGGTTGATGATTAATGTGAGGTAATTAGGAGCTTTAAAAGACACCTTTTAGCACCCATCAAATGGAAGCAATGATGAGTTGGATTGTATTTACCAGATAATTGCATGAGTTCAGGATTGGGTGAATTTGACTGTATATGGAAGGATCTTGTGGTAGCACGCGAGTTCTTGCACCTCAGATTTAGACGAAGAAGAGGAGTGTTGGCACAATCGGCTGAACGAAGTGACAATGCTGAACTGCAACATGATGATTAGATCACTGTGTTGCGTAACAACATAGGCCTGAGATCTACCAAGATATGATGGATTGACAACGGTGGATGACTTCTTGAGAAAGCTTGAAAGGGTAGTACCAGAACAACAGTGGTTCGGTGCATTGAAGTGGGCACTACATGTAGCACCTGTGCACTGGTGGGGAACACACCAAGGAAATTTTGAGAATTGGCGCGGATGTAGAAGGATGATGTGCCTACAATTTGGGAAACTGTGACTATGGATAGAAGATAAATATGATGGACAAGATGACCCTCACACGCACCTCACGAAATGGACCAAGGCCTATGGGGAAGAACCACAGCCTGAGTGGGTACATTTATTCTACCATATCTTGGATGTCATACCCATGAATTGGTATAATGAGAAGGAACTCCAACATGGTACAGGCGAATGGGATATCTTGTGTGAGGGATTTTTGTTAAAATTCACATTTGAAGACCGATGGTCAGATATTGTTGACGATGCGCTACAAGCAGTAAAAGCCGCCATCTTCAAAATACCACAGGAACCACTGTAAGTAGTTCAACTAGCATGGGCAACCCAGTTAAGCAGTTCCCTAGAATGTTACAACATGAAAGTAGAGGAGGATGATGATGACCCTGAAATATTAATATTCTAGAGACTGAAGGTTGTTGCGAGGTTCGAGGACCATCAATTGAGGACCCTGACATCACTGTATCACTAGAAACAAAGCAGGTAAACATTGGCACAGACACAGAGCCAAAGTACGCAACGCTTGGGGACTATTGGGATGATGCTACGGTAGATAAGGTTACTGAGTTACTCCGCAAATATCAATATTTGTTCTCGACCAAAATCACGGATTTAAAGGGGACCATTGGAGACGTAGGGATGATGAAGATCACTTTGAAACCAGACGTGAAGCTAGTCAAGCAACAACCCTACCATTTAAATCCAAAGTATAAAGAAAAGGTCCATGATGAATTAGACAAAATGCTCGCAGCTGGAATTATTGAACCAGTGGAAGAATCCAAATGGGTGAGTCCTATGGTAGTACAGGAGAAAAAATAGAAGGGAAAACTTAGAATATGCGTGGACCTCAAGAAGCTTAACAACTCCTGTGTTCATGATCCATTCCCGATACCGTTCACAGATGAAGTATTGGAGAATGTTGGCGGTTAGGAAGCTTACTCATTCACAATGGCTTCTCAGGGTACCATTAGATCAAGATCGTGCTGGAAGATAGGAGCAAGACAACCTTCAAAACCGAATGGGGCTATTTTCAATACACTGTTATGCCCTTTGGACTGAAGAACGCGCTAGCGATATTTTCGCACATAGTGGTGGCTGCATTCAAGGAATACATCCACAAGTTGTTGGAGGTTTATCTAGACGATTGGACTATATTTGGGTTAGTTAAACACCATATAGAGAGCTTACATTTGTTGATGGATACTTACTGATGACACTAGATTGCGCTGAATCTTAAAAAGTGCACCTTCCTCGTTCCCTTTGGAAACCTGCTATGGTGGACCCTGTGAGATTGCTGTTATCCTCAATCTGGAAGTGCTGTGCAGTGTCAAACAACTACGTGCTACTTTGAGGCACACTGGTTACTATAGGAAGTTTGTCATGAGCTATGCACAAATAACAACGCCAATGGAAAAACTATTGAAAAAGGATGCTACATATTGTTGGAATGATGATTGTAGGAAAAATTTGGATGTTCTTAAGGAGAAAATGGCATTCACTCTCATCCCGGTCTTCCAAAAATGGGATGTAGAATTTCATGTACATGTTGATGCGTTGTGTATTGCTCTGGGAGCTATACTTACGCAGGAAGGTGCAGAAGGCGTGGATCACCTGATCGCGTTTGCGAGTTAGCAGCTGTCCAAAGCCAAAAAGAACTACTCTACTACTAAGCGTGAAGGGTTGGCAATGGTGTACGCACTCTAGAAATACCGACACTATTTACTTGGCGGGCACTTCAAGATGTATACCGATCATTCCGCATTGAAATACCTGGTGAACAAGCCCATGTTGGGATGGCACATATGCAGATGTCTATTACTATTTCAAGAATATGACTTTGAGGTCATCATAAAACCGGGACACCTAAATGCAGGACCTAATCACTTATCACGAATTGAGACAGGCGAGGAGCCAAAAAATTTGGAGGAGGGACTACCAGATGCACATCTCTTTGCAATGTGCATCGCGGATGGCCACTTCAAAGATATAATTCAATTTTTAACAACAAGGACTGTGCCGAAGATATATTCAGTCTAGCAAAAGAAGGAAATGATGGTGTGCGCGAAAAACTTTTTGGTCATTGCGGGGCACCTTTACAAAATGGGAAACGATGAGATATTTCAAAGATATGTACTTGAATTTGAACAAGGACAAATCCTTGCGGAAGCACATGGAGGGGTTGCAGGAGGACACTATGCAAGACATGTGACTTGACAGAAGATTCTTCGTGCTGGGCTATGGTGGCCAACCTTGCATTAGGATTCGAAAGCACACTGTCAAGCCTGAGACATATGTCAGAAGACTGGAAAACCATCACGAAGGGATGAGATGCCACTCAATCCATAGATGACGTTGAAGCCATTCAAAAGATTGGCAATTGAATTTGTGGGACTGATCAAATCTCAGGGAAAGACAGGTGCGTGCTATATCATCACCGCGATAGAGTACCTGACTCGATGGGTGGAAGCATAGCTAGTTAAGGACTGCACGGTCGCTACGACTGCGAAATTTTTGTTCGACAATGTGTTGACATGGTTTGGTTGCTCGAAAATATTAATGAGTGACCACAAAATGCACTTCCTGAATGAAATCATCAGCGCAATCATCGATGAGTTCCAGGTGTATCATCAACAAAGTACACCATACCATCCGCAAGCAAATGGGACAATAGAAGCATTCAACAAATTTTTGGAGACTGCGCTGACAAAAGTATGTAACGTGCAGCGAAATGACTAGGACCTGCGCATACCTGCCATATTATGGGCATACAAAACCATGTGCAAAAAATTGATGGGTCAGACACCTTTCAGGATAGTCTATGGAATGGAAGCAGTCATGCCAATGGAATACATCGTACCCAGTTTGTGAATAGCAGAATTTACAAGAATGTTAGACCACGAAGCCTTGGAAGAGAGGCTTGCGAAATTGGAAGAACTCGAGGAAGAACTATTTTTGGTGGGATTCCATCAGCAAGTACAGAAACAGAGCGAGAAATCTTGACACGATCACCATATCAAGTTGCACACATTAAACAATTTAGTGTTGCTGTATGACAACAAGTTCAAAAAATTTCCCGGAAAATTTAGAATGCATTGGTTGGGACCATATGTGGTAAAAGAGGTCATAGACGGAGGCACGGTCCAGCTAGTAAAACTCAATGGAGAACCCTTCCCAAGAAGAGTAAATGGTAGTTGCCTGAAGCCCTACACAGGTGGGCCAATTATCTGACTAACCGACCAAAGCATAGTCTTCGTGACCAGAGAAGTCAGAAAAAGGTACGGGACTATAAACACAGTTACTAGAAGCCGGCATCAAAGTAGAGAATCAAGTCAGACGTAGATGATTCAGAAGTAGAAATGGAGCAGATCTAGTAGACGACAGAATAGTCTGATGCAGACCTTCGCACAATGCAGATACAGTTGGAGGGGCTTCGTGCAAAGATCACTGCACCAACAATGACTCGAGACAAGTCACGATGATTTTGTTGGGGGCCTGTTGGGTAGAGACCCCCCCATAGCATGCTTTTTGGGCTTGAAGCCTGAGTTTTGGTCAATGTAATGTAAAGACCCCATGAAATACGGGTGCAAATCGCAAGAGTTTAGGGTTGTCCACCCTAAAATAATGTAATTTAATGTAAAGCGTGTCAGCCTACCCATGGTCCGGAGACCATGGGATTGTATAAATAGAGTGAGGCTCTAAGTGTAAAGATAAGTGTTTTTGGGTAATAGATAGAGGTGAAGGCATCGTTAGAAGATAGAAGGAAACCTAAAGTGTATTGGGTTGTAGTGGTAGGTAGAGACTCCGTAGCTGAGTGCGTGGAGGCCTAGTAAAGTCTGCCGCTGAGTGTGCGGACCCCTGCAGCTGAGTGCACAGGGCAGAGTCATGTTTGTAAGTGAACTTGAATATTAATAAAGATAAGTCTGATTCAGAATATTGTGCATCTATTTGTAGATTTATATTTCTATGTTCTGGTTATCTTTATGCATTTATATTTTTTTCGAATACACGCACTTATCTGAAAGTTAAATGAGTAATAATAACATTAGACACACACAAACTAAGTTAAGCACTAATATAATCACACAGTAAAGATCGAATTGGAAGAATACTGTATTCACAAAGGTGCGCATAGGTTGCGAAGGATAGAAAGCTGCGTGGGGCAACGCAGTGCACAGGTTGGGATCGCGAACCTCCAAAAACCTCATCAAGACATCCCTAGGGTGCGAAAACCTGGTTCCAGCACCCTCTCATACTACTTCGGGTGAGACCTCAGTCCACGCTCCACGAACTGTTGCTGGAAGGGACAAGAGTACCAAGATATGCTTAGCTAAACTCACTGCTGAACCTGGGTCAGGCCCCACGTAGCCAACAGTTACCCCTTGCAACGTCCCCATGGGAAAAATATTTTGTTGGTTCACCATTTGTAATTGAAGAGGGAACCATTATAATGCGGGTCTGCCCATGTGCTCCCATGTCTGCTTCGGTAATACATTCGTGTCCAAACCCAGATCTAGAATTACCTGATCCATTTCACACTCACCAATTTGTGCAGTCAACCACATTTCCCTTCCAATACGCAATGCATGCTTCCCCAATTTCCAGACTACAAGCGGTTCTCTGGACCGTGCACACCTGATGATCAGTTCTTGTAGTCCTTTAACTACCTTGTTGTCAAACAACAGTTTCATGCATGTCTCCAGAAAGGTGGTGATCATTGAAGGATCCATTCCTGGCTCTAACTGATCCTTACTACCTAAAGTGGAGGCCTTCGTGAAGATCTTCTTAACTTCCATGAATGTCTCCTTTGCGTGTTCTAAGTCAAACTTGGGTTTCTTTGCAAGACCCTTGTGAACCCACGTAATTTCCTTTGGCTGCTTCCCCGTATCCTCTCCCGTGACCGTACTGCTTCTGAGCATCATGTTTACATGTAGGTCCTCTTCACACAGCTCAGACCTCCTCATTTGTATATTTTGACTTGGGGGAGGCTGGAATACCCATTTTTCATGCATCCTTATGATCAATGTAGGACAATCTATCCTTTCATGATCGAACTGAGCACAATATGAATAGGATATTCTCGTCGGGTTGGTATAATCGCAGGAATTGTGCCCTGGTCCTCCGCAATTGTAACAAATTAATTGTCTGCGGCCCCTTCCTAGTCCCATTCCACCGCGTCCTCGACCTCACCCCTGAAATCCAGTGTGCACCATCCTCGCATCTCAGTCGAGGGCTTGCATTTCATCTGCATCCTACAGGCAGGGGTCTGATCCATCATTAGCTCATAACTGCAGCAAGTGCACTCATCGTGGCCTACCGACCGATGGAAATTACAAAACAATTGCTGGGGTGTTTGTGTATATTTTTGCAAAAAATGACAATTATTTGTCATGTGTTCCCTGTTATCTAATAGATTGTGCACCATAAAGTGGGTGTTGCACTCAGCCCTACCTGTGCCTCTAGTCTCAATGGCATTGGCCCTCCTCTTGCCAATTAGTTCGCGAACATTGGGCAATGATCCTTGTCATGGCCCTAGCCTTTGCATTTTATGCACCATACTTCCTCGCGTGCTTATGGCCTTAGTGCCCTATCCTGCTTCAAAATTTGCATTTCCAAGCACAGATTCTATAGTTACACATGGATTTGTTGGACTCCCAACCCAGGGTCTTGTATCGAGGTATCATGTAATCTCATTTCCATTTCCAATGCTCCGGCCTAGGTGGAAAGTTTATGCTGTGCTAGTGTCATCCTCAAGTGCAGTGTCAGAGATTCTACAAACCATGCGCAATGCTGTCCATCTGTCAATGTCATATTGGCTTTGCGGATCGTACTCTTCAGTTGTTGATCCAGATCTGAGGTAGTCTCACTCAGGAGCATTGCGATTTCTTTAAACCCGATGATTGATTGTGTTTCTGAATTTGGCCAGCTAAATTCCCTGTTCAGTGCGTTTTGGATCTCTGCTATCCTTGTGTTTGGGTGGTCATTAGAGTGCTTGATATACCATGTTAATGCGCGATCATGTAGTGCACTCACCAGTGTAGCCTTCTTAATATTATCGTCTCTGACACCTTGTGCTTCCCATACTGCTCTTACAACTAACCAAAATTGGTCCAGATCTTCATTCCCTACTCCTATGAACACTGGTAGTTTGATCGCACTCACCATACTGAACTGTGGAGGTGGTGGAGGTGGAGTGGGTGGAGAGGGAGGTAAGGGAGACGAAGCGGGTGGCAATGTGGGTGGGAGTGGTAACTGTAGAATGCGTTGCCTTATCAAATTGACCTCCATTCCCAGAGAGACCTTACCGAACTCTTGCTCTCTCATGAGGGTGAAATTAAGGGACTATTTTCCAATTCTTCGCCACTTTTGTAGATCTTTCCGCTCCGCGTAGTCCCAAACATTAATGTATTCACATGACCCTTTTTTCACACAATAGCATCTTAATCCAAGTATTCAAATATTTAATATATTACCTCACGGTCCTTTGAGAAAATGTCGTTCTACCTTGTTGTAGCTCACGGTTGAATCTACTGCAAATTTAGTAATAAATACCCCTATTATCTAGTCGAGCCAATGGTCCACATCTCATGCGATCTTATCTTCTGATGCTTCTATTCTGCACACTAATTCCGGAGTCCACACTATTGGTTTGTCGAGCCTACAACTTCCCTGGTTGTTAGTTAACTTCGCGATCCACTCATACAACTCATAAGGAAAGGATGAAAAGAAAATCTCGTGGATTTCCATATACACGTAGCGCTCCAACCACTTTTCCTTGGATACTTGCGGAGTTCCATTTTCCTGTGTCACAAAATCGTGAATATTTTTGTCCAACCACTCTTCTATTTCCTTCTTTGTTGGGTTCCAGTGGCACAACATCAGACATCCCTTATGTAGATCCCAGTCCCGACAACGGAACCATTTGTTAGCTTAGTGGGGCCTGACCTAGGTTCAGAAGTGATTTAGCCAAGAAAATCCTAGTACTATTGGCCCTTTCAACAACAGTTTGCAGAGCGCGGACTAAGGTCTCACTTGAAGTAGTATGGGAGGGTGATAGAACCAAGCTTCCACACCCTGGGGATGTCGGATATGAGGTGATTGGTATGCGGTCCAACCTTCACACTTACTATGCTGCACGCACTAGTGGCCACCCCACGCCCTACGATACTGTCTTTGCGTAGTTCTAGCCATAGCGAGACTCGTGTATTTTACCCAAGTCTTCCTTAATTAGGTTCTGTTAGCTGATTACTTAGATTATTTTCATATATAAGCATTCATACAAGTATTTATCAATTGCATGCAGTAAATAACAGAGTAAAAGTAGTGCATAACATCAAAATACTGATTCAAGAAAATATGCATAGAGTAAACTTCTCTTTATTAACTTTCAATCCCAAGTATAGACCCGACTTTTCCCTACACACTCAATTGCGGGGGTCCCCGCACTTAGCTGTGGACTCCACTAGGCCTCTGCACACTCAGCTGCAAAGCCTCTTCCTACTACTATGACCCAGTACACTTCAGATTCAACTATAACGTCGAACCATGCCTTCACTATCTTATCTTTGCTTTCCTTATCTATCCTTACACTTAGAGCCTTGCTCTATTTATACAATCCCATGGTCTCCAGACCATGGGTAGGCCGACACAACTTTACATTAAATTACAATATTTTAGGGCGGACAACCCTATGACTCATCCTATACTTCGCGCTCCACGCCCGCAATTCGCTGAGTCTTACAATACAATTGACCAAAACTTGGTCTTTGATCCCAAAAACATGCTATGGGGGATCCCATGCCCAACACTAACACCACATCTAAGGACCGCGTTGTTGCAATAGAAGCTAACCACTCAGTCCGAGGCCTTGGAGATTGCAATGAGACTACACGAAACCTCAATACAAGATCCTAACTTGGGAGTTCAACAGATCCACGCCTAGTTGTAGAACATGTGCCTTGAAATGTAGAGTTTGAAACAAGATAGGACAGCTCACCCAGAAGTGTGTGAGGAGGTTTGGTGCGTAAAATGTAAAGGCTAGGGACATGATAAGGACCATTGTCCAGTCTTCATGAAAAACCTAGCAGGAGGAGGGCCAATGCCATTGAGACTAGAGGCATAATCCAAGCCAAGCATGGCACCTGCATTATGGTGCACGACCTGTCAGACAGGAGGGAAGCACGCTATAGATAAATGTCACCTATTACAAAAGTATACGCAGACGTCCCAATAGTTGTTTTATAATTTTTGTAGGTTAGTAGGCCATGATGAATGCACCTGTAGAAGTTACGAACTGATGATGGATCAGACTCCTGCCTATAGAGTTCAGACCGAAACATGAGCCCTCGATCCAAATACAGGGATGTCATGCACTGGATTTTAGGGGCACGAATGAGGTCAAGGTGGAATGGGACAAGGAAGGGGTCGCGGACAGCTAATTTGTTACAATTACGGAGGGCTAGGGCATTATGCCTGTGATTGTACAAATCCGATGAGAGCATCATGTTTATATAATACCTAGTTTGATCATGAGATAGAGGACTGCCCCACACTGATAGCGAGGTTGTGCGATAAAGGAATACTTCAGCCTCCCCCAACTCAGAATCTACAAATGATGAGACCTAAGTCGCGTGAAGAGGATCTGAATGTAAACATCGTGCTTTGAAGCGGTATTACAATAGGAGATGACAAGGGCAGGCAACCCAAAGAAAGAGCTTGGGTTTGCAAGGCTCCTACAAGGAACCAGAGTTTGATTTGGAGTGCGCAAAGGAGACATTCATGGAAGCTAAGAAGAGCTTTGCAGAGGCCTCCACTTTAGGTGCCCTGGGTTAGGAGAACCGCACGTAGTCTAAAAGCTCGGGAAGCACACAACGTGAACAAGAAGGGAGATGAGATTGACTATACAAATCAGGGAGTATGAAATGGATCAAGTGATTCTAGATTTAGTATCGGAGGCAAATGTACTGCCAAAGTAGACATGGGAGTGCATGGGAAGGCTTGTGTTGCAATGCTCCCCTATTTAATTGTGAATGGTGAACTAGCAGAAGATCCTACTGATGGGAAGATTGCAAGGAATAATGGTAGAAATCGAAGGTGCAAGCGCACTTGCAGATTTCAAAGTGATAGAGATTTTCGATGATAGCAACCCCTATCCCGCGCCACTAGGAATAGATTGGGCCACTGATATGAACGAAGTGATAAATATGAAGAGGTGCAAAATGATTTTTGAGAAAAATTCGATGCACGTAGTGGTACCTTTAGACCCTGTGGAAGGATCGCGCTACACAGAGGCTGTGTATGACAATGAAAGTGATGATGATCTAGACTGTATCTATAAGATAACCGCTCAGGAACAGGATTGGGTGAATCTGATAGCAGATGGTAGGATTTTGTGGGAGCGCGAAAGCTCCTGCACATCGGATTCAGATGAGGAAATATAACAATGGTAGAACTGGTTACACAAGGTAACCATGCTCAATTGCAACATGATGGTATGATCACTGCGCTATGTGACAACGAAGGTAAGGGATCTACCTATGTATGAAAGGTTGACCGCGGTGGATGAATTCCTAAACAAATTTGAAAGAGAAGTGCGAGAACAATAGTGTTTTGAAGCTCTGAAATGGGCACTACATGCTATGCCTGCAAGGTGGTGGGGTACGCATTAGAGAAGCTTTGAGAACTGGCGTGACAACAGAAGAATGATGGTTATATAGTTTGGAAAGCCTCAACTATGGTTGGAAGCTGGGTATGATGGATGAAGCAGCCTGCTCACCCACCTCTCTATATGGGTACAGGCATATGGTATGCAACCTTCATGAATGCACACCATCCTCACGATAGGAATCAGGAAAAACAAGCAGGAGTGGGCAAGATGAGGGCGCGATCGACGAAATATGGTAATGCCAAGCGCGCGAATATTATACATAGGGAAGCCTTTGACAAGGTGTGTGAAGTGCTAAACATGGTCCACCATGTGAGACACACTTGCTGGGACCTGCACGCACCAACGGTTCTGTGGGCTTATAGGACCATGTACAAAACCTTGACCGCGCAAGCACTTCCATAATTGAAGTATGAAGCAGGGGCTATGATCCATATGGAGCATGTGAAGCCTAGTTCGTGCATAGCAGCACCCATAGATACGACGGTCCGTGAAGCTTGAAACGAAGGAATCACATAGCTGCGAGAAACATAACACATAAGACTCGAGGAAGAAATCCGACAGGGAAACCTTAGACTATGTGAACTTGAAAAAGACTGGGTACGACTGAGAAAGAAAAGTGCTTCGATGGACGCAGAGGTCAAGAAGTTGGAAGACAAAATAAAGGAAGCATTTCATGTCAAAAAACTGAGGGTGGTAAGGCAAGGTGTGTATGATCATACTAACAAGTTGTACAAATATCGTTGTGAACTAGTTAGCCTGTTGCCTTGGCTTGGATCGCATATCACCAAACGTAGTGACCAGGGTAGCGCGTTGTAAGTAGTAAAGAGCACGAAGCCAACCACGACTATGGAAGGTGGCGATTCTCTGCGAACCATGGTAGAGGACGGGATGGAGCCCCACATGGGTGGTGTGACCACCTAACTAGCCACAGGAAGGATAGTCTTAGCACTCCAGGTAGTTGAAAGGAAGTGCGGGACTATAAACTATTCTGCTCAGAAACTGTGCGATATTGGGGATGCACACAGAAGCAGAGTGTCATAGGGTTTGCGACTGCACACAGAGGGCTACTCTGCCATGCGGATTGGCTGGAAAGTGACTGTTGGTGTCACTATTCACAATGGGATGCTCGAGTTGAGGTCAAAAGGAGCAGGCGACAGGCATTTAAGACGTGATTTATGGGCAATATCTGGGAAAATATGCTACCAAGAAAGCATTAATGGCTCGAAATTGGGGGGAATGGCCGAATTCGAATTCAAAAGGTGCTATAAAACACAAAGGGTTGGCCAAAAAACAACACTTGGTCATTTCAGAATGGAGCGGTTGAGCAGAGCACTGAGCATTGAGAGTCAAGCAAGAATTGAGCCCCTAAGTTTGCGAGTGATAGAATACAATTGAGATATGATGACATCTACTAAGGATGGTTTGGGAATTGAAGAGGTAATTGCTGGCGAGACCGCATAGACCCCCATGGTGGAGGATGTTCCAGAAGGCACTGGGGTTGTGGAAAAAATCCCCAAATCAGCGTGAATGTCGAGGCCCAAGAGAGATAAACAAGTAATGGTCCCTGTACGTGTGTCCCTGAGGAACCCACTACGCAGTAAGCTAACAATGGCTGATAAATGAAAATCTATCACGGTCGACATGGATGAGGAAGAAGAAGGTTTATAGGCCTTTACCATCATAGTGGAAGAAGATGAAGATATGGGGGAAGATATTCAACCTATACGCTCTACAAAAAAATTGCTTGCGTATGTCCCTCCGCGGAAAGGGAAAACCAAAGTGCTACAGGGCCTAGATGAAATGAAGAGTTCACTCCAGACCCCAATCCTCCTAGATGGCGTTGTGTTTGAGGGCACGCACGTAGGCCACGAGCCAACCATGAAATTTGAAGACTGGGACCTCTCTGACCACAACAAGTTCCCACACATAGAGACCAAGAACCTAATGAAGCAGAACACTGAGGGGGCAGTGATAATGTTAGAGCCACGAAAGTGGCTGCGCGGTGTGGAAAAGGCTGGGTTGTTGAACTTATTATGGGTGTTGCATTTCCACCACATGCCCATAACCATTTTCGTCATGAGGCAGCTGCTTTGCCTTGTGCATGATGGGTATCTATGGTTGGAGGAGCCTATCCCCATCATGGTAGACCTAATTCACCGCATCTCTCAGCTCCCCCACAAAGGAAAGGACCCCACAACCATAGCCGAAGGAAAAGGTAGTGATTTTTCCCTCGCAGAAGCCATGAAGATGAAATATAAGATGGAAAAGAAGAAGAGGGGCTATGCCATCTCCAACATCAAGGACAAATTGGTATGTGTAGAAACCCAAATCCTGGCTAGCAAAGTTATGAGGAAGTGTCGCGCCGATGAGGTACCAGCGCTGGTGGTCGCATTGGCCGAGTAGTATGTGCAGGGGGTCCAGTTCAACTAGTTTGAATTCCTCTGTGAGGAATTTTTGAAAAATTGTCGCGAAATTCAGGAGTAGGGTAAAACCTTCCACTATGCATGGTTGTTGCTATCCATAGTGCTCATAGCGGGGGAACTACTGGAGGACAGTCAATTCCCCAGTTTTGACAGAGAATTACCGAGGCCGCAAAGTACGATTCACTATGGGCCATCAAGGATGCGAAATAGATACGCGACACCAAAATATTCTCGGTGCTCATGGAGATGAGCATCTGGATGTGGATCAATCGATGACCACGCCAGTTGCCTACAATGTACAACACTCTGGATAGTTTTGCAGAATTCAAAGCCGACATGCATAATGTATACATCAGGGCATGCAAGGATCCAATAAAGCATTGGACGAAGCTCCCTTTCATAGCCACTGACGATGCTATCTTCACTATCTTGGAGACATGGTATCCGGAATGGCACATCCCAGATCTGGTAAAGGTGGAGAAGGTGGTAGAAAAAAAGAAAAAGGATGATGCCAAGTTGCACGTCACACAATTGGCTGAGAAAAGGTGGCAGGAAATAGTAGTAGCTAAGGAAAAGGCAGCGCGCGAAGTGGCACAGGAAGCTGCCGAGCAGAAGAAGGCCACAGAAGCAGCAGTAGCAGCACAAGCAGCAACCACAAAGGTGGATGAGGGCCAAACAACGTCCTCGTAAGGGCAAGAGGCATAGGAAACAAAAACAACAAAAAGGAGCGCAAACCTAGGGACCGCGTCCACATAGTTGAAGTGCCCACACATCATAGAACGAGCAGGACCGAGGAAGAAGGTCAAGGCCTCAAAGTTGGCCATTGACCCGATCACCTTAACTGAAGGTGATCTCCATGACATCGAAGAGATAGTCTGCAGTGTCACTAATGAAGCACTTTAGGATTTCATGCAAGAGCACCAGACTGTGTTGGGGGCCCTCAGAGCACAACTGCAGGAGTTATAGGTGCACCCCCTTAGGAAGGTACCCTATCAACCCATGTTGTAGCCAAAATTTCAGCAGCAGACGATGGCGACCAACGCCATCGGAGAGGTATTCACGCTCGCTAAAGTGTAACGGGAGGGGCAAGGAAATACAGTACCAAGATTCAAGTTCATTGGTCCAGAGAAATAGTTTTGTATACTTTTTAGTTAGCTTTCTCTGGCGCAAAAGACAAGAAAATGCACACAAGGATGGCAAATATAATAGTGTTGCTAGAGGGAGCTCTAGTGTCATCAAATGCGATGGATCAATTGTCGATAAGCATGATGAAAGGCCTTGGCCTTAATATGGCTGCCCTTCCGCGGGAAACATTGTATCTACTACAAGATGGGATAACAGCAGAGCTGCGCGCTAGGGAGAGCCACGTGATCCAAGTTCTTAGTGAGTAAAAGATAAACATAGAACAGGTTAGCTTGCAGTGTGACGAGTTGGTGTCGTAAAATCAACATTTGGCACAGGTGGTAGATGAAGCTTTCCGACACGTCTCAGAATTTTCCATCCCAGCAGATTTACTGATAGAAGTGCGGATCAACAGCTTGGCAACCAAAGTCCGCAAGGCCAGAGAACAAATGAAAAAGGTTTAGTTGGAGCTGAATCTTCAAATCACTGAACTGTGGTTGAAGGCATAGCCTTCCACTCCCCTAGAAGTCAGAGAAAAACGTGTTAGCACTATCACAACAGGTTTGGGAGAAATTGAAGGTGTAGTACAAGACTGTATCGGCATGTTGGAACAAGCACTTGAGGTCCTCACGACTTTGCAAGAGGACCCCAACATCCAACACCTAGAGACAAAGGCATGAGAACTCCAGCAAAAATATGACAGTGTATGAGGAATTGTGCAGATAGTAGTCCTCACTTAACGACTTGCGAGGATGTAGAAAGCTAAGGCACTGAAGGAGCAGGTGGACGCGACATGACATAAAGAGGCAGTTTTCAAAGTGCATGTTTAGCCATGGATTGACGAGGCCTTCATGATCACGACGAATATCGAAGGGAAGCTTGTGCACATACAAGGGATGCACACACAAATATAGGGAAGCACGCCAGACACAAAGGTATCAGAAGAGTGGATGAAAAAGGTGCAGCAAGTAGCAGCTTAGTGTGCTGCCAAAATCAGAACCGTCTGAGAGTAGTTGGAGGGACTCTATGCCAAGATCCTCACACCTACAGAGTGACTCGAGGGCGAGTCACGATGTTTGTGTTGGGGGCTTGTTGGGCATGGAATCCCCCCCCAGGCATGTTTTGGGGCTCAAAGCCCATGTTTTGACCGAATAATGTTGTAAAGCCCTGCGAATTGCGGGAGTGGAAGTATGTCAGAGTCATAAGATTGTTCACCCTAGTTTGTAATGTAATGTCAACCTACCCATGGTCCATGGACCATGGGATTGTATAGATAGAGTGAGGCTCTAAGTGTAAAAGATAGTGAAGGAGAGGAAGGATGAGATAGAGAAGTAGAAGCATAGAGCAAGTGGGAAGTGTGCCTTGGGTCATAGAGTAGGAGAAGGCTCTGCAGCTGAGTGCGCAAAGGCCTAGTGTTCGTAGCTGAGTGCATAGGGCGAAGTCAAGTCTGTAACCGAAGAAAGAGAATAATAAAGAGAAGTTTTATGTTAATTATGTGTATCTTTTGTTGGGTTTTTATCTGTTAATATAAATTGCAATTACACTATTTATTTAATGCGCGCACTTGTATGAATGATTTATATTGCTAAGTATACTTTAAACATACAATAAAATAATTTAATCAACTAATGGTGAACTACTAGTAAACACTTGGGTAATAATAGCGTTAAGCCCCTGAATAGGGCTGCGCGAAGTTAGCATCACAGGTTGCGACATACGGGTGAGCGCACGTAGCAATGTGCGCAGGGTCGAACCGCGGACCACTTGAACTCATCAGACATCTCCAGGGTGCAAAAACTTGGTTCTAGCACCCTCCCATACTACGTCAGCTGAGACCTCAGTCCGCGCTCTGCAGACTGTTGCTGAAAGGGCCAGTAGTACCAGGATTTGTTTGGCTAAATCACCTCTAAACTTGGGTTAGGCCCCAACAAGCCAACAATTGGGGTTAGTGATTTATGGTGTATGAATGTGTCTTTAAACTTTCACTTAATTCAGAAGCTTGTCATAGGCCAACACATTTTCATATATGTATTGTATTCATTTGTAAGACTATTATTTGGATGCTTGTAATGCATGTTGCTTTAACTTGTACTAAGATAATTGAATTATTTCTGCTGTTTTAGTGCATACGCTGTTGGAAATGTGTTGTATTAGTTGTTATCGTTGTCTTTCCTGTGTGGAATACTTCACCAGACACTCGACATACTCACTCCTATAAACTTTTTATAATGACCATTGAACTCGTGTGGACTACTCCACTAGGTATTGTATGTGCTATCTGTTTACTTTGTGTTTGTGACTTCCGCATCCATGAGGACTAATCTGCAGGAAGCTGTGCAAATCCTGATGTGTTGTGTGTCTCTAACTGAGTTGGGACTATTCCATTTCGACTTGAGACTCACTCTCGCCCTCTCCCTCTACAGTGAAAGAACTTAGAAGCAATTTACACTAAGCACTCATTGATAGGCCTCTAAATTAGACATAAATTAAGGCTCATACCTCTAAATTAAACAATAATTTAAGGCCTATGACCATCCTTCAACACATTAAGCCTCTCTTTTTGCATTATATAATTCATTTTTAACCTTAATATATTCATTATGAAGGTTTATGAATAATTGGATATGTGTGCCTAATATTATTTATTTTTGTGGAATATTATGAGACTATTGGGCAGATTATGAAGATTTGGACGAGCATATAATTTAGGGACTTGTTCCCTACGACAGGAAGATCAATAATAAATAATAAATCAACAAGATATTATGGAATTATGGCATATATTATGGAACTCCAATGATTGAGAAAATCTAGGAATGTGTTCCCTGCCATTTAATGCAGATTCCTAGTATTGGGGACCAGATCCACTAATCAAGGGATTTTGGTGGGGAAAGCTTCCTCCATTCATGGGGAATGATTCCTAATCATTTTTTATAAGTAAAAAGTCAAATTTTCCTCTAGGGAGAGATTTTCATTAGTGTTATTGTGGAGAGAACTTGTATTTTTGTAGCTCCATTGTATTTTCTTGTAGGGATGTAATTGTATTGATGAAAATAATGAAGATTGGTGTCATGTTCAGCTTCTAAATCTTGTTCTCCTCCATAGGTATTTGAGTTTCCTTGGGCTTGGCCATCCTAGGAGCCTCAAATCCCTTTTGTATCATTTTCTTTCCTTCTTTTCACTTCTTATTCACATGCATCTCTTGTTTTTATTTCTTTCTACTTCTACATTTAGTATTAATGATTTCTTACTGTAGGATTGAGTTAAATGGTTAATGTAATTTATTTTGTAGGATCAAAAGCATTATTTAATTCTTGTAAAATCTTTGGAAGTTCATAGTAATGATTCAGCTGCTTGGATTAGTTTTCTTATTCCCTAATCTAGATTTCTGGAACTCCTTTGTGGCAAAGAACAATAAATTTATGCTATTTTTTATAGCATGCCAACGAGCTTCAATCAAGTTGGTTTTACTTGGATTAGATCAAGAAAACATTCTAGTTCATAACAAAAACTACCCCGCTGCATTTGCACTTGATTACATTAGACATTTTTTAGGTTTACTAGCTCACTAGTTCTCGAATTTCTAGATTTTTGACTAGTAATGTTTTTCTATTTTTTTAGCATAGGTTAACAGAGGTGTTTTTGAGTGATTCCACTTGGAATGGGGACCTAAGAAATCCTTGTTAATAATAAAAATTTCCCATCCAATTTGGATTTGATTTTCTTGGTCATTCAATGAATTATAATTTTGTATAGTAAATATGTAATATCCTGAAGTAAATCAGGGGATCCTGTAGGAAATCACCATAGAATGATGTAAGAATTCAATGTAGCATCCTGTAGGAAAGCCTGTTTTGAGCCCGAATTGAGAAAAATCATCATTGAAGCTGGGATTAGGCCTCTACTTGACCTCCATTCCATAAAGACCATTTTAACCCTCTTGCTCCACACTTGTCTCCCCTGCCAAAGATCAAGGAAAGATTAGCGTTTCCATTCATAAAGCAAAAGGATTAAAAAATGGAGTTCTTTTATATTTACACATGCACACAACAATTAGTACTCTCTATATCAGATTTCATGCTCAGTTAGTTTAAATCATCACATGTGATAAATAGGGTTAAGCTAGGTTTCTTTTAAATTTAGTTCATGATCTTTATGCAATTAGAATAGGTTTCCTTCCTTTTACTTTCTTTCTTGCAATAGGTTAAGGTTTCATTTCGAACATTTCATTTTCTTCAATTAGTTTAGGATTTGGCTTTAGTACATGCACTCCATTACATCATGACAACAAAGGAAAGACACATTTTATGCCGCACATGTAGTGTTGATAGCTCTTAAGTTTGTACGAACCCCGGGTTGATAATTAAAGTCAATAGCCTTGGGAGTTGCAACATTCTTGTTGCAATACTGAGGCTCATCACTTTTTGGCGCCATTTCTGAGGAGGTGCCAAAGTATGCATTGTTTTCTTCCCTAGTTGATTCATTTCTTTTTTACTTTTTGTAAAAACAAAAAAAAATTTTCATTATGCATATTTAATTTCAAAAGTAGAAAACTGCATTGCATTATAGTTTCCATTCAATCATAAAAAAAAAAAAATTATCCAACACCAACCCACCCCCCATTTGATCACATGGTGCAGTAAGAGCCACATCACCATACACTTTTGCAGGTAGAAGAAGAAGATGGCAAAGAATGTAAAAGAAATGGATGGAGATGATGACAATGAGGAAGATCCTCTCAGATTTCTCATTCAAGATACTGATGGTAGTGTGCACATGAAGAACATCCCTTCATCTTTTCTTCCAGAACTTCATGGTCTAAAGTCAGAGGATCTGGAAACCTTTCTCTTTAAATTTGAAATTATTTGTAGATATTATGGTTACTTATTAAAAACTCAAAAATTGAGATTGTTTCCAGCAACATTGAAGGATAGAGCTCTTAAATGGTTCATGAATTTAGGGACTAATTCAATAAGATCATGGAATGATATGCAAAATATATTTCTAGAAAAATATAAATATCATGACCTTAAGGAAGAAATATCTAGAATGAATCAAAGAGAAGATGACAACATTGAGAATCTAATAGAGAGGTTCATGTATAATATTAAAAGGGAAAAACTACATCATTTATGATCCGACACACTAAAAGCCCTCTTACTTAGAACAATTAGGGATGAGTGGATTGATCTCCTTGATCTCATGAGTAGAGGTGATTTATACCAATTATCATATGAGGAAATTTGTGAAACATGCAAACACATATCAAAAGGAAAAGCAATAGTAGGTAAATCAACATCAAGATCGGTAAGTCAAGCTAAACTTGGAAATTTGTTTGATGATTTTAAAACAGAAATTCTTAGCAATCTAACCAAACAGGTAGAAATGTTAAGAATACAAAATGAGCAAAAAGAAGATGTTTGTGTTCTCCATGCAGAATCACATGATGTTAAATGTTTCTCCTCATTACCAATATTGAAGGAAGTCCACTAAGAGGACAAAGGAGCAAGTCAATTGCCTATGCAACAATGTTATGTAGCTCCAAGAGGACCATGGAAGCCTATTCAACCTGACATGATGCAAGAGCCTAATTCAAAATTTCAAGATTATGAACATCCATCTCAAAGTAATTGGAACAAACCCTCTCCTTGGCAACATTGGCCATCTCAACTTGAAAAATAACCTTGGCAACAAGGTTGGCAAGGAAATTATGGGATCCATCCACAATATCCTCAGTATTTTCCTTAATATCCTCCATGCCCAACTCCATGTTATCCTTACCATTCACCTCCACCACAACCACAACCCCAACCACATCCATCTCAAATATCCACTCCCACTCAACTACCTATACCACCATTTCCAAACCCATAGATTGAAGTAGCTCAGCTCACTTACAATGCTAAGGTACAACACTTCCAAACATATCCTCTTGAGATCAATGATATTCACCATAGCTCAGGAAGAATATTGCAAAAAAGAGATTATCTTGATATCATTGAAGTACCACATCCAGAAGAAGAAGATTCAAACGAGAAGACCACAGAATCATGGGTTTCACTTGATGAAGAACAGACATCAAAATTAGAGACCGAGAGAGCTCCTTCATGGTTACCATCAAATCCTCCATGTATTCAAGAGAACAATCAACAAAAAGAGGAATATTTGCAGGTCATTCTAGAAGAAGACATGAAGAATGATCCAGATAAGCAATCAAACCAAGGGCATGAAAGTTATATTGAGGTTTGGTTCCATACAGTCACTAAGTTGCAACATCACTCTCTTCTTCAACTATGCTTGATCCTTTCAAAGTGAAATCATTTGGTCCCTAAGGTCCAGGTACATGTCAAATAATATATTTCAAACCTACAGATCAGTTTGTCTATCATATTGATGTGCACATGGCTCCATTGGAAGTATTCGTATACATGAAAGTGGTTTTGTTTTTCAAGTGGAGTAAGGTAAAAAAAAAATAAAAAATATTAGGTGAAAACCTTGTTTCAGGCGCCTCAGATTGGCTCATTGATTGAAAACCTCCAAGAGGCAGTCAATGGGTTGGGAAAAAATAAAAAAAGAGGAAAAAAGAAAAGATCCTAGGTGAAAACCTCCTTTGAGGCGCCTAGGAAGACCTACTAGTTGAAAACCTCCTTGAGGTCACTAGTAGGCCTAGAAGAAAAAAAAAAACTTTGCTTCATGTGTCTCTCTGATGAATGCGTGTACTCTGAAACATATGCAAGAAATTAAAACAAGTTGGTACCAAAAGAAAAATTGGTCAAGCCTAGTCAAAAGAAGTCAATTTTTTACTTTCTCCTCCTTTGCTCAAATGCTCCAACAAGGCCAAGGCCATGCCAATCCATCACCCTCATCTTTTTTTACCATCCGGCCATCATTCTAAAGATTCTACCATTCAGTTTGCTTAATGTCCTAAAAAACTACAAGATGCTCTGTTTTACTACACGATACAAAAATACATAGAGCAGAAATTTGTTTTTGCCATGAATTCAAAACCATGCATCCATTTTCCAAGCGGTTTCAGGGGGCGATGCATATTTATTATGGTAACATGCTCAAGAAATTTTAGCAAATTCCAATGCACAATTTTTGAGAAATCAACCTCCATCACCTACATCCATTTTTGCATTTTCTCGATATCTATGCATCCATTTAAAAATATATTTCATGGGGAGATGCATATGGATGATGGTAACATGTCCAAGAAATTTTAGAAAATTCCAGTGCATGGTTTCCAAGAAATCAGCCTCCATCACCTTCAACCATTTTTAGTTTTTCTTGATATCCGTGCATCCATTGACAAATTTTTTCTTATGAGGAGGTGCATAATGATGATGGCAACATGCTCAGAAATTTTAAGGTCAATCCATTCTACCGTTTGGGAGATATGGACAAAATAAGTTAGCTACAAAAGGTTGTCTTGTAAATCTACAGGATCCTACAGGATACAAAACAACACCTACAGGATTGGCAGTGAGCAGTTTTAGAAGGGAGAAACAGAGGTTGACTTCATCAGAGAGTGATAAGGAGGTAGGAGCTGAACTTCCCACATTTTTCCAAGAGAAAATAATATTGAAAAGCCTTCTATTATGTTGAAAAATAATGCACTCTAGGGGAATTGTCTACACATAATTTTCATCTAAAATTCCTCATCCATTAAATTTGATAAGGAGACATGTGCAACCTTCCACATCCATCAGAGAAACATGATAGGGGGATTTAACAAGAGGGAACCCACCAACACAGTTAGGATTCATCAACGTCACCATCCAGTACCTACACATCAAGGAAAAACATTAGAGAAAAAAGAGAAAAACACATGCAACAAATACAAGAAAGGATTTCACTCTCTAACAAAAAACATCTACATGAGGCCCATTAGGTAGGTATAGGTATGCAATATTCTTGGCCTCTTCTCTTGAGCATATTATACTTAGAAATTTATTGTCAATGCATAAGAGATGAGATTTTATAAGCTAAGGATGGGTCAGCAGTCTCAACCGCCTTCAACTAGTTAATTGTAGCTCACTCCTTCACTCATGCAATATTGAAAAGTCAAATTATGAAGGGTGATGATTTCAAGAAATGAGGATAGTAGTTAAAAGAAGAAATTTTTGCAAAGGCCAAAGTCACCATAGCACTCCAAGCCCTCCATCCACTTCATATTCACCATCTATTCATCATCCATCCATCCCATTTCATTCTTGAAAAAAAAACAAACAAATCATCCTCTCCATTTTCACAAACATACACTACTCCCTTTGAGCCCTAGCATCATCATCCAATCCCTCTTCATCATTTCTCATCACTCCCATACAATTAGAATACCCTGAAAGAGGAGGAATGACTACTACAGGAAGACATAATTTTGCTACAAGAAGGAAGAAATGAGCAAATTATATTAAACCCTAAGATGGCAGAGCTTAAGAGAGACCTAATAAAAATAGAGAACTCCAAGGCCATTAGGCAGTCATCTAGGCTACAAGAGAGAAGAAGAAGGCAACAAAAGGAAATGAGGCATTCACCATAAACAAAAAAAAAAAAACTTCAAACTGCAGTGATGAAAAGATGTTTTCCAAGAGGTATCCAATCTCTTCCTAGCTTTTGTCCAAGGCCTAAAAATGGGAAAAGGGCATGAGAGTCAAGTTGAGGGCCTGTCCTAGGCTCAGAGTATCATTTATGCTTAAAAAAGGTTTCCTGTAGTTTTAACAGTGTTTCTTGTAGGTTTCCTATAGTTTTGTCGGGAATTACTACAGGATGTCCTACTTCTCATCTAAAGGCAGTTTGAAGGTGTTAGAGGTGTCCAAATGGTGGAACAAGGTAGTAGAAGGTTGATAAGGATATGGAAGACCTTGCTAAACTGAAAAATATTCAAGAACTCATCTTGAATAAGGGTAGGAAAGAAAGCTAATGGTCTCAAGAAACAATGATTATTTTTTTGCACAAATATGTTTTTGGGATTGTCCTTGCAGAACTTACAACCAAGATTCTTAATGCACAAGAGAGAGGCCACCAGGGCCATGGATGAGGCATAATGAGGTCACTAAGTTTCTCAGAGGATGAGCAACACTTTCAACAGGGGGGTATGATGGGCCTCTAAATTTGACATAAATTAAGGCTCATACCTCTAAATTAAATAATAATTTAAGGCCTATGACCATCCTTCAACACATTAAAGCTCTGTTTCACATATGTATTGTATTCATTTGTAAGACTATTATTTGGATGATTTTAATGCATGTTGCTTTAACTTGTACTAAGATAATTGAATTATTTCGGTTGTTTTAGTGCATATGTTGTTGGAAATGTGTTGTATCAGTTGTTATCATTGTCTCGCCCATGTGGAATACTCCAGCAGACACTCAACATAATCACTCTTGTAAACTTGTTATAGTGACCATCGAACTCATGTGGACTACTCCACTGGGTATTGTACGTGCTATCTGTTCACTTTGTGTTTGTGATTGCCACATCCATGTGGACTAATCTGCAGGAAGATGTGCAAATCCTGATGTGTTGTGTGTCTCTAACTAATTTGGGACTATTCCATTTCGACTTGAGACTCACTCTCGCCCTCTCCCTCTGCAGTGAAAGAACTTAGAAACAAGTTACACTAAGCACTCATTGATAGGCCTCTAAATTAGACATAAATTAAGGTTCACACCTCTAAATAAAACAATAATTTAAGGCCTATGACCATCCTTCAGTGCATTAAACCTCTCTTTCTGCATTAGATAATTTCTTTTTAACTTTAAGATATTCATTAGGAAGGTTGATGAATAATTGGATATTTGTGCCTAATGTTATTTATTGTTGAGAATGCAACAAGATGATGGAGCTTAGTGGAAAGGAGTCGCCTTCACTAAGTGGGCCCGCAGGGTATTTTTGGCGCAAAGTCTATTTTTAGACATATGGATCATGGTCTATGGGTTGCAGTATGCTATTTGTGGATGATTGGTCATGTTGGTAAAAATAGATGGACTTTTATCTTTAGACATATGGGCAGGTTTCTATTTTCATACTGCCAGGCTAAAAATAGAACAGTCGAATATTATTGTCTCATAATAATATTTGGACTATAAAAATTATCTTATCCTCTTGGAGCACTTCAATTTGAGCTACAGATGTGGCACATGCAGCTGTCAGAAGGAAATACACTTTCTTTGTGGGTCAGTTGAGCTATTGCATGCAGGACTTCAGTTAGAACTCACGTGGTTGAGTTTCGGTGGAGTTGATTGTGGAGTTGATGGAGTTGTGTTCAGTTTGACTTGGTTAAACTAGTTGTAATTATTCTAACTGCAAATAGACTAGTGATAAGTGATGTGAATTAATTGATTAAATTAATTCACTAATTATTAACTCATAAAGCAACTAAATAATACATCAGTTAACTCAGTGCAAGTACAGTTCAGTGGAGACAGGTGTTAAAGGTTGAGATTGCTATCAGTTGTGACTATAGTTGTGCATGAGATCTTGCACAATCAATGGGATTGAGTTATTCCAATGAGGAATGCGTAGTGTGGGCCAATACCAAGGTATTTGTAGCTTGTGCTCACGTGATTTTCACTGGGGATTTGTGTAGTGGAGGCAGGCAAAGCAGCGGAGGAGATTTGAACCTGTGACTTGTTCGGACTTGAGCTAGTTTTGTGTGTAAGAGGTGGAGATAGTACTGAGTACTTGTGTGGAGTATTTCACTATGTATTGTTACATGTTATCAATCATTATAATATACATATAGTGTGGGGTTTTCAGCTGTAAGATTTCCTCGGGTTACATACTGTGTTAATGTGTGCATGTGATTGATGTTTCATTGATTTTAGTGCTGCTAAATTGATGATCAATGTAGAGGAGGTTATATATTATGCATGTATTCTGCAATAGTGTATAATCAGGATAATCTCTGTGAATAAGTGTTTATTATTCAAAATTTTCTACATGGTATCAGAGCTGTTGATCATCAGATCTATTATTCAGAAAGTGTTTACATTTTATTTCTTCAGGCAGAGTCTGTAATCGGGCCAGGTAGCCTCTGTATTCATCCTTCCTTTGGAAGGTGAGATATCTGATAAAAGCCCATATAGTCAATCTCTGTACGAGAAATTTTTTTTTCTCACGAATCTTAGATCAGAGGCGGTTGAGTTGTTGAGCTGGTGGAATTTGAATTTGCAGCAGTGTTTTCTTGGTATCAACGTGGCAATGTCTTTCAACGGATTGCGACTGTAGTATGCTCTTGAGGGCAGTTCGAACTATATTGCATGGAAGGACAGGATGGAGGTTGTGTTGGATGATAATGGGCTGAAGGAGTTCATAGACGCTGATTTCCCAAATCCTACTGATACTATGCAAGTTGATGCTTGGCAAAAGAAGACAGCAAAGTGTCAAAGGATTCTGTTGGAGAGTGTGAAGGATCACATTGTGTCCAGCCTGCATGGAAATACTTCTCCATACTTGATGTGGAAAGTGTTGAAAGATCTTTTCCAAAGCAAGAGCGATCAGAGGAAGCTGGCGCTCAAGGATAAACTCAGAAACATTAAATGCGAGAAGGGAGATAGTATGCCCAAGTATCTCACGAAGTTCACTCAGTGCAGGGATGAGCTGGGAAGTGTGGGGGTGACTGTCGATGATGAGGACTTGGTGAGCTTGGATCTCCTTGGTCTTCCGAAGAGTTGGCATTCCTATTAGGACTCTATCAATGGTCGGGAGAAATTGCTAGGATGGGAGAGACTTTGGTCAGATCTTGTGCAGGAGGAGATCAGGCGGAATACCAGGGATGGATCTTCATCAAAGGGACTTGATGAAGAAAATTGCGCTTTGGCTGCCAAAGCAAAGAAGGGGAAGAAAAAGAAAGCTTCTCATTCTGGTGCAAAAGGCAAGAAGCAGGACATGTCTAAGGTGAAGTGCTTTCACTGTCACCAGCATGGACACTATGCCACAAATTGTCCTCAGAAGAAGAAGAACAAGCAAGCTGCTGGATCTGTAGCAGGAGAGGCTCTAGCCTCGTAGTTTGAGCTTGATTTTTCATTGATCACATGCTTGGTTTCAAGTGTGATGGGATCAGTATGGTTCTTGGACAGTGGTGCATCTTTTCACATGACAGGAGATCGAGATTTGTTTTCTGATCTGGAGGAGAAAGATCTGGGAGTGCACATCGAGATGGGCGATGATGGTTGATACAGTGCGACCGGTATCGGTACCATTTCCTTTGAGAGGGAGTCTGGTAAACCCTTTGTATTGAAGGAAGTGATGCATGTTACAGGATTGAAGAAGAATATTATCTCTGTGGCGATGTTAGAAGACAAGGGATATGATGTTGTTTTCAGTGAGGGAAAGGCTTTCCTGCGCAACAAGACAACTGGAGAAACCCGGAAGATAGGGGTTCGAGTGAGGAACCTTTATCAGTTGCATGTAGATGGCTGCGTAGCAATGGCATGCAAGGTAGAAGGATTGGTGAGCCAGGATGATGGTGAGCTGTGGCACAGGAGATTGGGTCACCTTCACCATGGAGCCTTGAAGATACTACAACAGATCACTACTGGGCTTCCTAAAGGCACTCTTGCACAGTCAGATCAGTGCAAGGGGTGTACTTTGGGAAAGTTTGTGAAAGCCACCTTTCATGAGAGGGATAGTCACGCCACGATGATCCTTGAGAGAATTCACATAGACGTGTGTGGACCTTTCTCAGTAGCTTCGACAGCAAAGCACATGTATTATGTGATATTTGTTGATGATTTCTCTCATAAGTGCTGGATCTTCTTCATGCAGAAGAAGAGCTAGACATACTCAAAGTTCTGTGAGTTCAAAGCACTAGTCGAGAAGGATTCGGGAAGAAAGTGAAGGCTCTTAGGAGCGACAATGGTGGTGAATACATCTCTGGCGAGTTCAAGGATTTCTGCAGTGCAGAAGGGATTCGAAGAGAGCTCATAGCTCCCCATAACCCATAGCAGAACGAGGTTGCTGAGTGGAAGAATAGAACGATCGTGGATGCTGCATGGGCGATGTTGCATTATCAGGGCCTACCCCTTCACTTGTGGGCGGAAGCATGCAATACAACAGTATATGTGCAGAACCGTTGTCCTCACAGGATACTTGGCATGAGTACACCTGAGGAGGCTTATTCTGGTAAGAGACCTGATATTTCTCATTTGAGGATTTTTGGTTCTAACGTTTACATGCATGCGACGAAGGATGCTAGGAAGAAGCTGGAGCTAACCGCAGAGGTTCGGATATTTGTGCGGTACACTAATATGCCCCACAACTATCGTGTGCATTTTCTAGACAGTGGCAAGACTGTTGTGCGACGGGATATAAAATTTCAGGAGGAGAAAGCCATGAAGTGTTCGCTTGAGAGGGAGCCACACTTACATGCAGATGAGGAGCTATTAGTTCCTAAGGATGAGCTTCAGGACATGGATCAGCCACAGGAAGAGGTTCATGGAGTGGAAGAGACCACTCATGTAGCGCCAACCCTCAGAGGGCGAAAGTGCATGACAGAAGCTGAGCGACTGGCTCAAGATGCAGAGAAGGTTGTAGGACCACCTACAACTCAACGTAGATAGAGACAGTCACCTGATTGGTACACTGGATACATGGCTCTTGTGAGCAAATGTGTTGTGATTGAGCCACCCTCTTTCAAGGAAGCTGTGGAGGATCCCACATGGGTAGATGCCATGGTGGAAGAGTATGATTCGATTGTTAGAAATAGTGCATGGGAGATTGTCCCAAGACCGGAAGGGAAATCAGTGGTAGGTTTGAGATAGATCTACAAAGTTAAGTAGGCAGCTGAAGAGAGTGTGGAGAATTACAAGGAAAGATTTGTTGCTCGAGGCTTTTCACAGATAGAGGGGATCGATTATGAGGAGAGCTTTGCACCTGTCGCAAGGTATTCTTCCATACAGATGATTCTTTCTATCTTAGCGCAGATGGGGTGGCACATTCATCAAATGGATGTGAAGACTGCATTCCTCAATAGAGTCATTGAGGAGGAGGTGTACATAGAATAGCCCGAAGGGTTTGAGATCTTCAACAGCGAGTTGCATGTGTGCAGGCTCAAGAGAGCATTGTATGGGTTGAAGCAAGCACCACATGCTTGGTACACACGGATAGACAGTTATTTCACCGGACTTGGATTCTCCAAGAGTGAGGCGGATCCTAACCTATACCAGATTTTGGTGGAGGGTAAGTTGCTTATCATTGTACTTTATGTAGATGATTTGATTCTAACGGGTGATGAGCTGTTGATACTTTCATGCAAGGATGATCTTGCTAGGGATTTTGAGATGATGGACTTGGGCCTCCTTCATTATTTCCTGGGATTGGAAATCTGGCAGCACAGTGATGGACTGTTTGTTTCTCAGGGTAAGTATGCTCGGGAGATACTGGAGAAGTTCAACATGCATGGCTGCAAGTCTGTTGATACTCCTATTCCTGGAGGTTGGAGGAAGGAGGATACCACTTCAGTAGAAGAAGTGGATGCCACTGTTTATCGACAGTTGGTGGGGTCGCTTATGTATCTGGTCAATACACGACCCGATATATGCTATGCTGTTAGCCAGCTTTAACAAGCTATGGTTAAGCCAACCAAGCTCTTATGGAAGGCATGCAAGCATGTATTGTGTTATCTCAGAGGCACATCGGGATATGGATTGTGGTACAAATAGGAGGATGAGGTGAAGCTATGTGGCTTCACGGATGCAGATTGGGCAGGGAGCCCAACGGACAAAAAGAGCACATCTAGAGGGATCTTCAGTATCGGGTCAACAACAGTTTCTTGGTACAGCAGGAAGCAGAGATCCATGGCACTCAGTTCAGCAGAGGTTGAGTATATAGCAGCAAGTTTGGCTGCATGCGAGGCTATATGGATGAGGAAGATCCTGGTCGGGTTGTTCGGTTCATACTTGGATCCTACTATGATTTACTATGATAACCAGAGTTGCATTAAACTCTCGGCTAATCCAGTATTTCATGATAGGTCCAAGCACATTGACATTAGGTACCATCATATCAAAGATTGTGTGAAGCGGAGAGTCATGTTACTTTCATACATTCCAACAGAGGATCATGATGCTAATATCTTGATGAAGGTGCTCACCAGGAGAAAATTTGAATACCACCGAGGCAGGATAGGGGTTGTTGATAGTCCATATCTTGTTGAGAGGGAGTGCTGAGAATGAAACAAGATGATGGAGCTTAGTGGAAAGAAGTCGCCTTCACTAAGTGGGCGCGCAGGGTATTTTTGGCACAATGTCTATTTTTAGACATATGGATCATGGCCTATGGGTTGCAGTATGCTATTTGTGGATGATTGGTCATGTTGGTAAAAATAGATGGACTTCTATTTTTAGACATATGGGCAGGTTTCTATTTTTAGACTGCCAAGATAAAAATAGAACAGTCGAATATTATTGTCTCATAATAATATTTGGACTATAAACATTATCTTATCCTCTTGGAGCACTTCAGTTTGAGCTACAGATGTGGCACATGCAGCTGTCAGAAGGAAATACGCTTTCTTTGTGGGTCAGTTGAGCTATCACATGCAAGACTTCAGTTAGAACTCATGTGGTTGAGTTTTGATGGAGTTGATTGTGGAGTTGATGGAAGTGTGTTCAGTTTGACTTGGTTAAACTAGTTGTAATTAGTCTAATTGCAAATAGAGTAGTGATGAGTGATGTGAATTAATTGATTAAATTAATTCACTAATTATTAACTCATAAAGCAACTAAAGAATACATCATTTAACTCAGTGCATGTACAGTTCAATGGAGATAGGTGTTAGAGGTTGGGATTGCTATCAGTTGTGACTATAGTTGTGCCTGAGATCTTACACAATCAATGGGATTGAGTTATGCCAATGAGGACTGCACAGTGTGGGCCAATACCAAGGTAATTGTAGCTTGTGCTCACATGATTTTCACTGGGGATTTGTGCAGCGGAGGTAGGCAAAGCAGCGGAGGATTTTTGAACCTGTGACTTGTTCGGATCTGAGCTAATTTTTTGTGTAACAAGTGGAGATAGTACTGAGTGTTAACACCCAGGTTGTTCCCTTTGACTCCCAAGGGAATACGACCGGGGTAACCACTAACCAAGCTTTGGATTACAGGTCCTAGCCTACCTGTAATTAGAGAGGGCTCTCTCTTTTAGTTTTAACTTTGTTTTCTGAAGATTTCAGGCTAGTTATGAGGTGAGAGTTTTGTTTGAATTTTGGTTGTAGGCTATTGTTCAAAGAAGGGCATGCAAGCATCAAAGAGAGTTTAGTCCATTGGGCATGTGGAGTCCAGAAATAAATAGGATTTGATGTCTGTGATAAAGAGAGGTTCAGTGCAGGGCTAGATGGGTATTCATGATACGAACTTTGATTTTTTAAACAATAAAAAGTACAAATTACACCAGGAAAGGCAGTTAAGAGTTCTTTCACAGTGTAACAGAGAATAGAAGTATAAATCCCACTCAGCAGCAAAAGAGAATTACTGAATAAAGACTAATCATGTGATTAGAGCAAATAGGAGCATTTAAGAATTCCATAGTTGCAACTAATACTGAAGAAAACATATTTAGCAGTAAGGATTGAGTTTAGGGTGTCTTTGATGGAGAAATCCTGAAACTAGTCTTTTACCTTGCTACTAAGATTAATCACCATGCATCACAGATAAATTATACAAGAAATGAAACATAAATATAGTTAGAGAACACTTATTGTATCATGCCATAACACGAGAATCCTGCAGAAGTCAATAGTTTCATCACAGTACTTCCAAGCCAAACAAATCTTCTGGAAACCAACAACTGCTTTGTATTATATCTTTCAGAGGATATACAACCGAGTTCTCTTGAACAAAATGAGTAACAACAACCCCCAATAAGCTAAGTGGGGGTGCATATATACAAAAATATCATAAAAATATCTCAGTTCTGAGTTATTACACAATAACTGCTCTTACCAACTTTAAGAGATATTTGTTACAAAATTTAAAGCTACTTTAATGAACATACAACAATTGTTTTCCTTTTGTCAGAAGTTCTTGACTTTTAAGGGCAACTGGGCCAGCTGGGTGTTTTGTATTAACTCTGAGTAATACGCCTTTATTGCCTTGTTGTGCTGTAGTTGTCTCGGCCCTGTCATCTGCATCTGTCAGTGTTGCTTTAGTGGCCGATTTGTTTGTTGAGTTGGCTCTGTCCACTCCTCTCCAGTCATAATGAATATATCAATTTTCTGAACACGATGATTTATAACTGATGTACAAAAACTTGGTGAAAAATCTGTCTCTTTACAGCAATGTTTGTATCATGCTTGTCTACCATTCTTGAGTAGGCAACTGATGTCTCAAAATTATGCCTAGGGTTTCATCTGCCTCAGTATATTTGTAGTAATTTGGAGGCACTTCAAATAAATGTCTAATATCATTCATGATAAAAAACAAATTCTCTATCCTATCATAGAGGCTCTGTCCAGATGCAGGCCCTGCTTCTTCTGGAGCACTTGATGATGCAGTGATCTGATTGGTAGCAAATGTATTTACCCTCTTGGCATAGTTTTCATGAGAGAGTAGCTTTCCTGCACTGTTCAGTAAGCTAGGAAGGCCTCTGTTATGTAATGCCGTAAATTTCTCCACGAATTTGTTCACCTCTGTCTGCATTTCCTGGCATCTTCTATCCAATGTTTGCACAAGATTTCTCAGAGTGAGTCCCCTTTTTACTAGTAGGATGGTATCAGTTCTGCTAGATATACCCATTGCTGCTGTGGAGCACTTGGAAGGTATGCTTTTTGACAAGCAATCTAGTGGTTTTTCAATAATATTTCTAACCTTTTCTGCATTATGAGTCTAAAGAATATAAGGGTTTTGATAAATTGTGTGAAAATGGACAAACGAAGCTCAATCACTAATAATTGATGTTTTCTATGCAGAAGGACGCGGAAACAGGGAATCATCAAGTAAAAACAAGAAGCAAAGGAAAAGTAACTGCTGTCCCGTCGACAGGGAACCGGATGCGGACAAGATCAAGTAAAATTAGAGCCGAATAGTCCAGGAAAAGAATGCAGGATACCGAGACGGAGAACGCAAGAAAGGAAAGAGAAGAACTGAATGATTAGCAAATCCCTCAGGATCTTCGATCCTGAGGGATCGCTGCTTTAAGCTTATCTTTTGTATCTAGATATCTCATTCATTTCTGTTATATAAAGGTACCACGCCATCGAGCGTGGGGGACGACTGTTGTTGTAATTACAAGCTTCAGAACAACTTTGATCATTAAGTTTTGTTAAGACCTGATTTTGTATACTTTTGTTAATGCAATCAATATAAAGGACTTCGTGTTCACTTCGTTTCTGCATCTGAAGTAACTTTAAGCAGTGTACCATTGGTAGCCAAGGGCCCAGCTCCGACGGTCACTTGCTGTTGTATCATACGGTGATTTGTGTGGTTTGCTTATTTCTCTTGTTTCAGTAATCCGATATATCTTTTATATGATAGACTATGCTTCCTAATTAATATCTGAATCTGAATAAGTTCTTTAACCCACGTCTCTGTATTACACAAAGTGAATCTATTCGAATTGCATCCCTTTCTATAGCAAGATATTGGTATATTGGATTCATATAAAATAAGTATTTGCAAGGCTTGAAGATAATATCACTTTGTTCAGAAACATAGTCACATCATACATTACTCTCGGATTGCTACAGTAGTCTAGAACGTGTACATACATTTGAGTTTGTTGTTCCATTTGAGTTTGCTGTTCCATTTGAGTTTGTTGTTCCAATTTATATGATTGACGTTTCCTGTTTATGATAGTTTGCTGTTCCATTTGATTACTGCTGTTCCATTTTAGAATTGCTGTTCCATTTTACTTTCGCTAATCTTCCTTTATTGCTTTTGCGTGATAGCAGGCCTAAGGCTGTCGTGAGCCCAGCAAGACGCTGCCTAGCTCCCAGACCTATAAGTCCATGCTTTGGTTTTCTTTCTTTATCAGTTTCTAAAGGGAAGGGTTATTGTTTCCGTACCCTTGACTGATCAACTGCTTTGTGTGATTTTATCTTTTGAGTTGGTTTAGTTACAGCTTAGTGTTTGTTTCCTTTCAAATCATTAGAACGCTATACTACCGAGCATTACTTGGACAGAACAGCCTCAGATTGAGTTACTCCTTGAAAGAACAAAATGATCCCGGATTGACTTAATAATGTGGAATAATTGGTGGTGTGAGAGACCCTAGTTATCGCTCTACATTTTGACGCCGTTGCCGGGGAAGGGGTAATAGCCATTTGTCCTTTATAGAGTAGTGCGCAAATCTGCTAGGAGGGAGTTGGATTTTAAAAACGGAAGGTAAGAACCTGCGTACGGACCATGTAAAAGCCCTGCTCCACCATCCGCTCTCTTAGTAGAATTGTTGGTTGATAGGATTTAGTAGTTTTCCTAGAGTGCATGATTAAGCAGAAAAAGATAGAAAAGAATATCAAACTTCCAGTTAAAGCCAAAGGACTGGTGACCCTTGGTAGGACAACCTTTATAGACGAAATAACAAGAAAACTGGATCTCAGCCGTCGGTAGGCTTTAGAAAAACTAATTCTAAGCAGCCTACTAGTTCCCTTCAGGCTACAACATCACCATCTGGAGCCTTTGCTGAGGTCCACAGCCAGACTAATGAACAGGACTATCAAGAAATTGAAAATTCTGTGACAGAACGGCTGCAGGAAGGGAACTTAAGTAACCTTTGTGAAGGAGAAGGGGAAACAGGGGAAATAGAAGAACCAAGGTCTCCTTCTAGGATAATCCAACTGTTAAACAGCCCAGATAAGGGGAGCGCAGCTAGAATTAATATTGAAGGCACCCCATTCCTTCAGATAGAGATTCCAGCTGTAGAAATTCCAGATAAGGGAAGCGTCAATAAACCAACCCCTGCCAAGTCCATCCCTTCCCAACCTAGGAACACCCTCCTAGAAATCCCGGAAGGATATTGGCACATATTTGATCCCATGGCGCAGAATCAGCCAAATACCCAAACCTCTACCTTACAATATCCTATAGTATATTTTGCTGTGAATGCACCGATGAAGGCAATTCCGCTTCAACACATCCCAACGTTTCATGGACTCACATCAGAAGACCCTGATGCATTCTTATTCGAGTATGATGTGTTATGCAGGGGGTACGATTACACCACTGACCCCTAAAAACTAAAGTTGTTCCCCTCTACTTTGAAGGGAGCAGCTCTGAGATGGTTTATGGGTTTAGGTGGTGGAGTCATAAACAATTGGGAAGAGATGAAAGAAGCCTTTCTCAAGAAATATCAGGATTACTGTAGGTCAAGGGAACTGAAAGATGAGATTTTCCAAATGACGGCCAAACCAAATGAAACTTTAGAAGAATATGTGGAACGCTTCCAATACAATTTACAAAGATCCCCCTATGCATCATTACCTTTGCCTGACAATGTGTTGAAAACTGCATTAATCGGAGGTATGAAAGAATAGTGGATTGAAACATTGAATATCATGGGAAAAGGGGACATTTACCAAGAAAACTTTGCTGATATTATTAAGTTATGCATCAGGAGTTCAAGGGGTAGCACAAGAATAAAACCAACAAAATACGATCGGTTTGTTAGAGATAATAAAATTTCAACAGAGGGGGTAACACGTGTAGAGCTTGGGAATTTATTAGAAAATTTCAAAACTGATATTTTAGGGACATTAACTACACAGCTTGATATTGTGCAGGCTAGACAAAAGCAAATGGAGGCAGAAAAAAATCTGGCAATTTTTTTCCCCCGATGCAGAAAAAAACACAGCCACAAGGAATGTCCACTAGATTCAGTCCAAGCATGTGCTATTTGTACAAAGGATCATCCTACTGAAAGCTGCCCCTCACTCCCTGGACTGAAGGCAGTATACAAAGAAGCAGAAGAGGAACCAGAGCCTGCATACTTCGTTAACCAGCGTCGCCAATGGCAGCCTAAGCAACAGGTATGTTTTCGGATCCAACCTCTTCCTTTCAGCCTCCACAGTATAATACTCAGCAATATGGTATATGGAAAAATCAATCTGCACCCCCATTTTCAAACTGGCCATCACAATCATTTCCCTCTTCAAACCCATGGATGAATCAAACAAACCAATTCGGTTGGCCAAATTTTCCTTATGCCCCACCATACTGGAAAAATAACTCATATCCCCCGCAGTGGATTCCCCCTACTTCACAAGGTTCACCCTGGCAGACCAATTGGCCAAGACTGACATATCAATCAACAGGAACTATCCCACTCCCTCAACCAACTCTGTCAGCTTTACAGCAAAATCCCCAGTCTAATCTGAGACCGCAACTCCCAGTCCAACCCAATCCCAATCCTAATAATAGGCCAGTCCAATCCATCCAAATCATAGACACATCAGAGATTGGATATGACCTAAGGGAGTGCAATGATCTTCAGTTAAGATCTGGACGAATAATAGAAACAGAGGGAGACAAAACAATTCGCATTGAAGATCAGTTACCAATAGAACAACCCCCACAACAGAAGGATGAAAACAAAGAGCAAAACAATAAACAAGCAAGTACATCCTCTCCTCCTTTCCCAGAACGATTAGTCATATCTCAACCTATACAATCTCCAGACTTCGACATTTTGGGAGAATTACAAAATTTGTATATAAAGATTCCATTCCTCCAAGCCATACAAGATATTCCTATATATGCAAAAACCATAAAAGAATTGTGCATCAAAAAATCAAGGAGGAATACAAATACTAACCCCAGAGTCCAAGTAGTTGGTACTTTATCCGACCTATTATCAGGAAAAGAGGCACCTATCAAATATGAAGATCCCTGGAACCCAATTGTAACTGTCCAAATCTATGGCCAAAACCTGACTAACGCTCTAGTTGACCTGGGAGCTGCAATCAACATTTTGACAACCTCCACCTGCCAAAAGCTTGGCATAACGTCAGTAGAACCTACCTCTACTCTGTTAGAATTGGCAGATCGATCTGTAGTTCGACCAGAAGGTACTCTGAATGATGTCATGGTTTCCGTAGATTCCTGGGAGTATCCCACAGATTTCCTGGTAATTAATCCTAAAACCCGACTAGATGGACATCCGTTAATCCTAGGCAGACCCTGGCTTGCTACTGCCGATGCCTACATTGGCTGCCGGCAGGGAAACATGACTATAACTAAAGGACCAGATGTTAAAAATTTAATTTTATATCCTCCAGCACAGCCATTCCTGCCAATGATTAAAACTAACTCTTATCCTGTGTCATATCTTGCTAACAATATCAGATCTCCATTAACTATACAGAAGGCTTTAGACTTTAAAGATCAAACAGAAGACGACGCCATTAACAATTTTATTAGTCAAACTGAAGCTAGAACACATATGCAGTGTTTTATGATAGAAGCAGCATTTGACAGTGAGCTAGAAGAAGATCCTTTAAAAGATCTACATGACCAAACAATACCAGTAACTGTTGTTGCCAATAGCAAAGTAGTGGAAATTGAACCTGGTAAAACTCTGAATATTGACGCCAACCTTACATCAGATCAAGAAATAAATCTTGTTAATCTGTTACAAAAATACAAGGATGCATTTGCGTGGGATTATCCTGACATGAAGGGGATTGATCCTCAATTATGCACCCATCACATCTATATAGAGAAAGATGCAAGACCTGTCCGTCAGCCACAAAGAAGACTCAACCCTCACCTAAAAGAGATAGTAAAAGACGAACTTCAGAAGCTCTTAGATGTTAACTTTATTTACCCTATCTCTGACAGTAAATGGGTCTCTCCCCTTGTGGTGGTACCCAAGAAAAATGGAAAATGGAGGATTTGCGTGGATTACAGGGAGTTAAACAAGGCTACACAGAAGGATCACTTTCCCCTCCCATTTATAGACCAAGTATTGGACACGTTAGCAGGGAAGAAATTTTTCTCCTTTCTGGACGGCTTCAGTGGATATAACCAAATCCAAATTGCCCCTGAAGACCAGGATAAAACTACCTTTACGTGCCCCTGGGGAACGTTTGCCTATCGAGTATTACCCTTCGGCCTATGTAACGCGCCTGCTACATTTCAAAGGGCTATTCTCAGTATTTTTGCAGATCTAATAAACGATGGACTTGAGGTGTATATGGACGACTTCACACCGTATGGGGATGAATTTGATCCAGCTCTGGATACCCTGGAAAAAGTTCTACAACGTTGCATTGCTACCAGACTCTGCCTGAGCCACGAAAAGTGCTACATGATGATGACGGAAGGGCTCATTCTAGGGCACTACATTTCAGCAGCTGGCATCCAGGTAGACCCTGCTAAAATTCAAATTCTTTTTCTCATCCCTACCCCCACTACTCAAACAGAGGTACGTAGTTTCCTTGGATTTTTTGGATATTACAGACTATTTATACAACATTATTCACGAATTGCAGCACCTCTATATGCCTTAACTGGTAATGTTAATTTCTTGTGGACAGAGAAATATGACCAGGCTTTTAAAGAATTGAAAAAGTTGTTGTCAATAGCTCCAGTCCTTCGAGGACCAAACTGGAATTTGCCATTCCAGATCTCATCTGATGCCTCAGATACAGCAATCGGTGCAGTCCTAGGACAAGAAGAGGATAAGAAGCCATACGCTATTTACTATATTAGCAAAAATTTATCCTCTGCCGAACTCAATTATACTGTAAAAGGAATTCCTGGCTGTAATTCATGCTGTTAATAAATTTAGGCATTATATTACAGGTTATCCTGTTGTGTTATATACAGATCATTCTGCTATCAAATATCTAGCAAACAAACCTGTCACGAATGCTAGAGTAACTCGATGGTTGATCCTGTTGCAGGAGTTCGACATCACAATTAAGGATCGACCCAGCAAGGAGAACCCTGTAGCCGACTTCCTCTCAAGAATACCCAAATCAATCGAAACAGCAGCAGTAGAAGATCAATTCCCTGATGAACATCTGTTTGCCATTGCCATTTGAACACCCTGGTATGCTGATGTCGCCAATTACCTTGCAGTGGGTAAGTTACCAAAACACCTAACCCCTCAGGAACGAAAGCAAATTGTTCAAAAAAGCACTCGATTTTCGTGGATTGGAGACCATTTATTCCATACAGGGGCAGACATGCAAATCAGGAGGTGTATTCGAGAGGATGAGATCCTAGACATCTTAAAAGCTTGTCATAATGGACCATGCGGGGGGCACTTTTCCGACAAAAGAACAACACATAAAGTACTACAGGCAGGATACTATTGGCCTACAATTTTTAAGGACGCGAAAAAGTTTGTACAAGCCTGTGACAGCTTCCAGCGAGCAGGAAAACCTGGTCAAGCTGATGAAATGCCTCTGAGACCACAAGTGGTTATTGAGCCATTTGAACGATGGGCTCTCGATTTCGTCGGGCCCATTAATCCACCATCAAACCAGAGGACATACATCCTGGTAGCAACAGACTATGTTACTAAATGGGTTGAGGCTGAATCATTAGCTAGGGCTACAGAAGATTTGGTAATACAATTTTTGTTCCATTTGTTTGTACGTTATGGACTTCCGAGAGAAGTAATTACAGATGGTGGACCACAATTTGTTGGAAATAAACTAGCTGCAACACTTAACAACTATCATATCCAACATAAGATCACTACCCCCTACCATCCGCAGGCAAATGGACAAGTAGAAAACAGTAACAAGATAATTGAATCAATCTTAACAAAGACTATCGCATCACACAGGCGTGATTGGGCTGCTCGGCTACCTGAAGCACTGTGGGCTTATAGAACCACATGGAGAAGTACGACAGGCTATTCACCTTATCAATTGGTGTTTGGGAAACAACCAATCTTTCCTATCGAATTTGAGATCCAAACACTATGAACTGCACAAGAGGTCGGCTTAGATCTGAATGAGGCACAGATCAATCGACTACGACAAATCAACGAATTGGATGAGATTAGGCTCTCTGCATTACAAAACACAGCATTAATCCAACAGCAGCGAGCTAAGTGGCATGATGCACTTATAAAGAATAAAGTCTTCCATGAAGGAGATTGGGCTCTGTTATACGATTCTCGGTTCCAGGATTTCCCGGGGAAACTCCAGACTCGCTGGCTAGGACCATATGAGATCCAGAAGGTGCACGACAATGGGACCCTCACTCTTATCACAATTGACGGTTCTGGACATAAGTTCAAAGTAAATGGCCACCGAGTTCGTCTCTATCGAAGACCTCTTACTCGGGAATCCTTTTGTCAACAGCTACAGCAAGATACTGATTTGAAGATCTTAGGAGAGGAAGCGAAATCTTCCTCACCTATAACTTAAGCAACTCGTTTTTCATAATTTGTACATAACATCCTGTACATATGTTATTTTCATCTTTGTTTGTAGTATTTTTGTTACCTTATTTTGCACAACACTTTTTGATTTTGCTGTTCCTTTTCAAAAGGAACAACACTGGTTTGATTTTGCTGTTCCTTTTCAAAAGGAATAGCACTCGTGTGATTCTGCTGTTCCTTTTCAAAAGGAACAGCACTTTTGGTGTTTTGCTGTTCCTTTGAGAAAAGGAACAGCACTTGGTGTTTTGCTGTTCCTTTGCGAAAAGGAACAACACTTTTTGCTTTGCTGTTCCTTTGCGAAAAGGAACAGCACTTTTTGCTTTGCTGTTCCTTTGCGAAAAGGAACAGCACTTTTTGCTTTGCTGTTCCTTTGCGAAAAGGAACAACACTTTTTGCTTTGCTGTTCCTTTGCGAAAAGGAACAACACTTTTTTGCTTTGCTGTTCCTTTGCGAAAAGGAACAGCACGTGTGGATTTTTGCTGTTCCTTTGCGAAAAGGAACAACACTTTTGTGTTTTGGAATTTTTTTGCTGTTCCTTTGCGAAAAGGAACAACACTTTTGTGTTTTGGAATTTTTTTTGCTGTTCCTTTGCGAAAAGGAACAACACTTTTGTGTTTTGGAATTTTTGTTGTTCCTTTGCGAAAAGGAACAACACTTTTTTGCTTTGTTGTTCCTTTGTGAAAAGGAACAACACTTTTTTGTTTTGTTGTTCCTTTGCGAAAAGGAACAACACGTGTGGATTTTTGCTGTTCCTTTGCGAAAAGGAATAGCACGTGTGGATTTTTGTTGTTCCTTTGCGAAAAGGAACAACACTCTTTGTGCTTTGTTGTTCCTTTGCGAAAAGGAACAACACTTGCATATTTCTTTTTCCAAGATACAGAATTTGGCTAATTCTGCTATTTCTTTTCCACAAGATAACTCATTTACATGCTTCTCTCAGAGAGGACACCATCAGAACCTTTCTGCTCCTATTGGGACGTTTTGCGATTATGCTCTCCTAAATCCTTTAGATATAGCAATGACATTATGCAATGAACATAAAGCATGATATACCGAAACCAGTATATCATAAATCGCTACTATTTTAATAGTCAGTATATATAAGAAGACAAGAGGAGGGACATTAACTTTCGTCTTCACTGTCATTATCCTATTCCTGAACCGTGGTTTGGTAATTTTTATCATGTCGATCTCCCTAAAAACTTTCTTGATCATTACTGAGGAATATGAGCAAACGATTTATATCTGTCTGTTGGGATTGTAAGACTTCTTCCACCATTCCCCGCTCTTAAGGAGTGCGGAACCACCCTTATGTGTAATTGAACAAAGAAAAAGAGAAGTGTGCTGCAAAAGAAGAATAAAAGAAAAAATAAAAACAAGATATGAAATCGTCAAATGCAGGATAAGGGGTCTCATTCAGAGCCAGCCTACCATGATCATAAGGATGGAAGCAAAGTGGCATTCCCATTACGACCACCACACCAGGGATATGGTCCAAAGGTAAAATAACAAGCAAACCTTGGAACAGGAGGTCTCATCACGAGCCGACCTGACCACGTTTCGTGCCTACCTTGTGAATGGCATTATGGTTATCTGGTCACCAAGCCAGCATAATGGCCTGCATTTTGACAAAGCACTCTTCAGTAGATACACAAAGGATAATGGTTCCGGAGGGTGAGATAAACAACTTTGCCAAGGTTATGAACACTTGTTGGTAGCAGAGCTCTGTTAATGGCATTGGAGTCGTAATATTTACACCAACAGGTATGATATTAAGTCTGTTTGTCTTTTATATCCTTTGCATGTATCATATGTCACACCCTGATATAATTATCGCATGAACATTATCACCAATCATGGCAACGGAATTGACAATGACTACTGGAGACTTGGTACAGTTGACAGACGTCCAACCCCTCGGTTCCTCATTATATCACACTGGCTTATCTAAAAAGCGATCCACTTTTCTGCCTCGGTTTCGGTACTCCATTGTCCTTTTACAACATGGCATAATTTCTACCTGCTGTACTTTATGATTTGACTCCCGACTGGCTGCTGCTCCTCTCTTTGACGGCTGGGGGCAACCTATCAGATCGCGGGGGGGAGGTAACCTCATTACTCCAATGGTTACGTGGTTGCACACCATTCAGGCAAAATAATGACACGATTTAACGGTATGATGATCTCATTCTACAGACTGCCATCCATGATCTTTCTCTTTGTTGCATGCTCTGCGAAGATCCTTCCTAAAATTAGCATCGAGTATCTTCTCTGCTTGGTAAATACTGTAAACAATTGATGTTTCATTCCTGAGTCTATTTCTGGAGTAAGCTATGGGCGGGAGGACAATCCGAAGTGAACCGCACAAGCTGACCGCGTCCGCTGCTGCCCGCGAAATTCTGGAAAATGCAGGATGGTTGAATTACTTCAACCGCCTGCAAGAATCGAATGAGGCTGTAGCGTTGGAATTCCTGCAAAATTTGCAGGAAAACCACTCTATAGTCGGAGGAAAGCGGATAGGAGTTACGGAGGACATTATCGCAGAAACCTCAGGATTACCAGCTTTTGGACCCAGATGGGAGCTGAAGAAGGAAATACTGCAGAAAGTAATGGAAATTTTCCAAATCGAAGGCCAAAGTCTGACAGTCAAAGGGAAAGGAGTTCTGCCGACAACACTGGGGGAACCCTGGACCGAGCTGGCGAAGATAGTGCAGAGCTATATCACCTGCGAAGGGAGAAAAGATGTGGTAAGGGCTCGTCACTTAAAACTTCTAGCTGTTTTAAAGGGAAAATGTTCTGTAAATCTCCCTGCCCTTTTAAATTCGTTATTACATGATGCGGCCCGAAGCCTGAAGAAGGCTCAGCACACAGATACGGTTGTTAGCCACCACGGACTGATTCGGCTAATAATAAGCCACAGTCTTACCCAACAGCAAGGCACCTGGGAGGAATTGGTCGAAACAGTTAAAGAGGGACTGGCTGTATCACCCCCAAAATCTGAACGAACCTCCAGCACACTGGAACGTTCAGAAAAACATAAGAAGCCAGCAGCAGAAAATCATGCTGTTTCAAAACGAAAGCAGTCCTCCAGCACGCCGGAACAATCAGAGAAACGTAAGAAGTCGGCGGCAGAAAAGCATGCTGTTTCGAAACGGAAGCAACCCTCCGATACGCCGGAACGACCAGAGGAACCTAGAGAACCTGTTGGCACTCCCAACCTGCCTGAAAGACCTAGGAAGTCAGCTCGATTGGTTCAAATACGGGGAAGGTTGGAAAAGATTCAGAAAACTACGGCCCAACCAATTGAAATCGAGGACGAACCTCCGGAAGTGGAAGGTGAATTACCCGAAGGAAATGCTGAGAAATCAGAGGCTGGAACTAACCAGCCAGAAGGAGGAATTGAAGAAGGACACGACCAATCTGAAGGAGAAGAGACCACCAAGCGAGACAATCAAGAAGAAGAAAATGCACAATCTATGGGTAGCCCGTTGCAAGACCCTCCAGGAGAAGAGGAATTGGCAGTAGTTCTGGCCAATATGAGAGGATACGGCCAAGCATCCAGTACAGGAGGCGTCCTTGATGGCCCCGCAGAAGAAGAATTACCCGAGGAAAGGAATGCAGAAGAGGCAGGGGAAGAAAACCTGCCTGGCTATAGTAATGAAGCAGAAGACATCAATCCGGGACAATCTGTCCCCAGGACGCCGGAAGATGTTCCAGGAGAGGAAGAAGAAGTAAGATTGAAGGCCAAACCCTCTGCCGAGGCAAGGGAAATTGAAAAATTGAGGAAGAAGCACCAGAGGATGCTGGGCATGATAGCCAGAATCTGACAACAAATTAGAATGTTGAAAGCCAGTCTGAGAATACAAAAAACTGCAAGGAAAAGGAAGAGGACCACGGCAGCAAGAACCCCGAGGGTTAGAGTTCGTTTTGATGAACAAAACCCCATCAGGAGACCTACTGTCGAGGAACAGTCTGCTGTTCCAAATGATAATGAGGAACAAGGTGCTGTTCCAATAGAAACTGCTGTTCCATCTGGCCCGGAGGAACGAATGGACATTCCAATGGAACAGCAAGAGGCTCCGGTGGTAGGAAGACCACAGCAACCCTTTGTTCGCATTAAAAAGGAAACAGATAGCAAAGAGGTTCAAACAGAAGCACCCCCCTCGGGTGTAATTCGGGTCCGAAATTCCAAACAACGTAATAAGAAGGTCCAGGTTAAACTTCCAGCTTCTACGGCTGTGTGGAAGAAAGACCCAAAAACCAGAACCTTGCATAAAATGATGAAGGAAGCCCAGCAGGAGGCCGAGCAGTTGCGAGAACAGACGGTCCCCAAGGAAAGATATGAAGAGCTCCAACAGCAACTTCAAAACATCAGTCAGTCTGAGAGCCAGGCCTTTGAAGGATGGCAGAAGGAGCAGGAAAAGGTTGCTAAGGTAACTCGTCGACTAGATAGTGTTGTTAAGCAGATGGACACCCTGTGTTCCTTGTATACTGATGTTTTGACTTGTAGATCCCCTGTTAAAAATTATGCTTTGTTTTTGCTTTAACGATATTTGAGATTAAAAATAAAAGCTGTTAGGGCGGGATCACCTATCCATATCAACACTGTTAATGATTTTATAGACTGCTGCAAGCACTATGGAGTTAAAGTTCAAAGGTTGTTATGTGAATTTTACCTGCACAATCTTGTCTTAGACCAGGAAACTGATTTGAATCCTGGCCCTTTCGTTGGCGATATACAATTCCAAGCCTTTATCTCATTTGGGGTGAATCAGTTAAAATGGCTTAAATCTTACAACATCTTCCAGAGGCAAGAAAATAGTTTAGACCTATGGATACGAGTTGAACCTAGGGACCCAACGGCATTATGGAGAGAGCATAGGAGTATGATGAGGATCCCAGGTGTCATGAAGATATTAGGTCCCATGCATGGAGACTTGATCCGAAATGGTCTGGAGTATTTCCTGACTATTAAAGACCATGCCCTCCATGCTGCAAAGTTTCGCTACCGAACCTCTAACCCAAACATCCAGCTCAGGGAACCCTTTAACTTTGAGAATTTTGAATTGGCTGCCAGTCGATTGAGTCTCTATGGGGAACGGATTCTGCGAGCAGGACCATTCTGGTTGGGGTATCGGTTTCGTAGCCCAATTATTTGGCATCCTGCACCTGGATATCAGGCCCTATATGAGATGCCTGCAGATCAGTTAGATCAGTTCTTTGACCATCTAGTTGCTAATCATGGTTGTCGACCTCTTCGTGAGATCCCTTCTCCGGCCTACTCTCTCACAGCCTTGCATGTCAATTATAACGTTTTCATGAGGACATGAAACAGGGTAAGCAGGGGGGTGTGTGGAGCACTTGGAAGGTATGCTTTTTGACAAGCAATCTAGTGGTTTTTCAATAATATTTCTAACCTTTTCTGCATTATGAGTCTAAAGAATATAAGGGTTTTGATAAATTGTGTGAAAATGGACAAACGAAGCTCAATCACTAATAATTGATGTTTTCTATGCAGAAGGACACGGAAACAGGGAATCATCGAGTAAAAACAAGAAGCGAAGGGAAAGTAACTGCTGTCCCATCGACAGGGAACCGGATGCGGACAAGATCAAGTAAAATTAGAGCCGAATAGTCCAGGAAAAGAACGCAGGATACCGAGACGGAGAACGCAAGAAAGGAAAGAGAAGAACTGAACGATTAGCGAATGGATCACTGCTTTAAGCTTATCTTTTGTATCTATATATCTCCGTCATTTCTGTTATATAAAGGTACCACGCCATCGAGCGTGGGGGACGACTGTTGTTGTAATTACAAGCTTCAGAACAACTTTGATCATTAAGTTTTGTTAAGACCTGATTTTGTATACTTTTGTTAATGCAATCAATATAAAGGACTTGGTGTTCACTTCGTTTCTGCATCTGAAGTAACTTTAAGCAGTGTACCATTGGTAGCCAAGGGCCCAGCTCCGACGGTCACTTATTGTTGTATCATACGGTGATTTGTGTGGTTTTCTTATTTCTCTTGTTTTAGTAATCCGATATATCTTTTATATGATAGACTATGCTTCCTAATCAATATCTGAATCTGAATAAGTTCTTTAACCCACATCTCTGTATTACACAAAGTGAATCTATTCGAATTGCATCCCTTTCTATAACAAGATATTGGTATATTGGATTCATATAAAATAAGTATTTGCGAGGCTTGAAGATAATATCACTTTGTTCAGAAACATAGTCACATCATACATTACTCTCGGATTGCTACAGTAGTCTAGAACGTGTACATACATTTGAGTTTGCTGTTCCATTTGAGTTTGCTGTTCCAATTTATATGATTGACGTTTCCTGTTTATGATAGTTTGCTGTTCCATTTGATTACTGCTGTTCCATTTTACTTTCGCTAATCTGCCTTTATTGCTTTTGCGTGATAGCAGGCCTAAGGCTGTCGTGAGCCCAGCAAGACGCTGCCTAGCTCCCAGACCTATAAGTCCATGCTTTGGTTTTCTTTCTTTATCAGTTTCTAAAGGGAAGGGTTATTGTTTCCGTACCCTTGACTGATCAACTGCTTTGTGTGATTTTATCTTTTGAGTTGGTTTAGTTACAGCTTAGTGTTTGTTTCCTTTCAAATCATTAGAACGCTATACTACCGAGAATTACTTGGACAGAACAGCCTCGGATTGAGTTACTCCTTGAAAGAACAAAACGATCCCGGATTGACTTAATAATGTGGAATAATTGGTGGTGTGAGAGACCCTAGTTATCGCTCTACAGCTGCCAGCTGGGGGCCTGTGCGGTTGTTGAGAACATTGATCATCCTATTGGCTATCTCAGGCATATTGCCTAGATATGCCCTTGCTTTTGGCTTTCCTTGTGGGCCCTGCCTATGAGATCTATGTGCTCATGGATGGTTTCAATGTATTGCCATTGATCTGTTATGGACTGACCAATATTGGCCCACAGGACTTTCTTGATTTCAGCCACAACTTTGTCAAGAGTGAGCTCTTTCTCCAATTCTTTAATCTTCTTCTCAAGAGCCTTTACCTCTCTTTCTTTTTTAGCTACACTTTGCTTTGATTTATCATATTTTTCATTGAGTGTAGCCAGCTTTTCCTTGGCTTCATTTAGTTCTGCCATTTGGGCCTCTAGCACTTGAATTTCTTTCATCATGTTTTGCATATCAAGGCAGGGTGCCTGTCCTGATGTTGTTGCTGGTTCTGCTACTGTATTTGGTGCTGATCTTGAAGGGCCTGTCCCAGCTGTTTGTCCTGTGGGAGGACTTATGATTTGAGGAGGCTCCTCAAGGTCAATTACTGGCTGAGGGGGCTGAGATATCTGCTCTCCTCCTTTCTGTTTCAGGGCTGCCTGCAATGCACCCTCTGTTGCTACCAATCTTCCTTATGTTTCTACTAATTTCTTATGTAATGTCAGCAGCATGGCTGCTACATCTTGATCCTTTCTCTGCTAAGCAACGTCTTTTGTTTGAGGGTGAAGGGTTGCTGGAATTTTAACCATCTTCCTCAAAGCTGCTATATCTTCCTCTTTTTTCTTCAGTAGTGCCTGCACAGCTTTGGGATCACTTGGGTCATGCCCAAGCTCTATGATGATATCTTCCAAAGACCTAATCCTGTTGTCTTTGGCTTGAGAAGATGCTTTCTCCAATTCTAATTGGGCAGTAGTATTATGGAGAGAGTTTTGGAGTTTATGGGCCAGAAATGTCTTGTCTGCAAGAGTGGAGTAGACCATCTCACCCGTTTTCTTATGTAGCTCTATTTGGTCCATTGGGTGGATGTCTTTTGCAAATACCTCTAGGTTGGTTCTAATATAATTTGCAGCTGACTGTGGCTGCAGCATGGTAGGCATGAAATGGCACATAGTCATCTTCCCTTCTGTAATGTCATATGCTGACATGAGCCTCTGCTAATTTGTGGGAGCCATTTTGAGCAAATGATTGTAAAGCTGGAGTCTGACTGGCTCATTCCTTTTCTTAATGTCGCTAAATTGCTGCTTGATGCTGGACTCTGCTCTTCTTTGCTGGCTTGAGGAGCTGACCTCTCCTCCAAGTGGTCTTTCTTGTTCCTGTTGGAAGGAACTGGCTAATGCTTCCATGCCAGGGGGGCCCATACCTATGGATGGCCCAATAGGCATTTCTTCTTCAGAAAAGGGGTTTAGTCTTTGCCTTTTCTCCCCTTGTTGACTTGCTGATGGAGTGAGGGGAGTTTCTTGCTCTCTGTCCCTCTTCCTAGTTCTTTCTTCATTTATTGGGGTCTGAAGCACTGAGGTATCCGCTGCTTCTTCCTGCCTTGGATGCACATTTTCTTGAGCCTGTTGCTCTATAGATACAGGGGCCTCTGCCATTTCCTCTTGCTGTTCGGTCTGTTCTTTCTACTGTTCTGTTGTTGGTGGTGTTTGCTCCTGCTCCATTTCTTTTCCTTTATCTGTGCTAGCAACTTGAGGAGTAGTTTGGGCTGCTTGCTGGGGAGCTATAGAAGATGAGGCAGCTGCTCCAAGTTGAATATGATAAGAAGAAGAAACCTGTCCACAATGTTCCAAGTCAGCTTCCTTCTCAAGTTTCTTTGCTTCTTTTTGTGCTCTTTCTTCTCTAGTACTTGCCTCTTCTAGAGTGCCTTCTTTCCATCTTAATATATTTGCATATTTTTCAATATGAGGCAACCTGATATGATCATAGCTAGCCATTTTGTATTTGACCCTTCTAAGACTAATGAAGTGATTAGGGTCATAGGGTGACCAGAGGAAACTGGTTTGCAATTGGAAGCCTTGCAGGATCTTCTCTGCTTCTTTCCATCCTTCTTCCCTTTTATTGTAAAGAAATGGGCCTAGCTGGTTTCTGATTTTGAGTTGTACCTTCTTGTTTTTGCTGTAGAAATGGACCATGTCTGCATTTCCAAATTGCCTGAAATATTCTAAGGCGAAGAGTCTCATAGGGACATATCTTGGTAGCCTGAATGGGGCTAACTCACATCCATATATTCTGATTACTGTATGGTGTTGGTAAAAGTACCAATCCCCAATGTTGTAGGCCTTTGAGAGCTGGAGAATCCTTTGCATCTCATCTGTCAATCTTGGAGGAGGGGTACCCAATAGCAAGGACATAGCTGGATGGATAAAGAGGTCTATGAATTCACAGTAGCTATATGGTGAATAAGATGTGTGATGAAAGATTGAAGTCCAAAATACCACAGACCTTGGGTTTAGAGTTACCGGTGTCTCCATGGTCCACTGACACTTGGAATTGGATTTGAACTTGATTTTCTGGGCACAGCAACACAGAGCAGTGAATTTTGCAGGAGCAGGGAAATTTGCAGAGGGGAAGAGGCAAACTGGAGTGAAAATAAGTCAAATTTCTCCTAAGATAGGTTCAGAGAGAAAATGCCCGGATTTGGGACTTGCTTTCTCGGTGAACTTCTCTAGCAGAGGTTCAGATTTGCGAATGCGCAAGCAAAACAGTGAATTTGTGGAAATTGGACACAATGGAGACTTCTGTGAGGGAAATTGGGCTTACAGAGTGGAAGAGGATCACTAGTTCATGAGAATTTCTTAAACTTACTGTGTTTTTCTCTTTTCTTAATTTGCTCAGAGACCTATGGGAAAAACCAGGCGCGGAGGGGAGATTTTGATAAATAACTGGTGCAATCGGGCAATGGTGATAATGCAGGCGAATTGAGGGCACCCACGGTCTTTGAATCAACTTCTGCAGGTTGGCGGTGAGAACGTCGTTAAATTTCATGCAGGAGGCATAACAGTATTTTGGTGAAAAATGCGAAAAACGGGATTTTTGGCAAAAATATTGGAAATTTGGCCTTTGGCGGGTTTTTTGGATGACGTCAGCATGACGTCATCGGGTGGGGTCGGGTACAGAAAGGTGACGTGGAAGCCAGTGAGTGGTCCACCTGGACGGGGGACGTGGCAGACAGCTCAGGGCGATGGCGAATGGAGCGGTGATGCGAAGTTGAGGTGGCAGTGACGTAGGCATGACATGGACGTGATGTGGTGAGCGGTAAACAAAGGCGGTAAGTGGTAATTTCGGACCGCTTATTGTATGGGAGCGGTATTGGCAGGAGGCCTCCCGATATAATCTGGGAACGACGCGTGGCCGAGCCCTGACGTCACCCTCTGACATTTTTCGGGTGCTATCGTCCGGGCATCGGGGGCGGCCCGATATTGATATGGGCCGTCGGATGGGAGAGCCCAGATCCGACGGTTGACGGGGCACTGATGTGATCGGGCAATACGGCGGGGCGGTAATATTAAATAAATGTTTTTTATCAAAAAGCGCGCCCGGGCGGGACTTTGGAGATCAAGAAAAATATGGGTTTTGCGGCGTTTTATAAGCAAAATGGGTTTTTGGCATTTATTCGCAAAAATGGGTTAAGGTTATTAAACCAAGCAGATCTCGGTTTAATTCCAAGATTTCGCCTTTGGCGCTTTTTTGCAACTTGTGCCTAAATCTCTTGGTCCTCCATCCTTTGAAATTATAAGGCTATATTGCCTAAGGGAAAGGGAATATACATATTTTTGGGGCTTTTAATCTAGAATTAATATAATAGTAGGGGAAATGGAACATAGGGAGCTAAATAATAATGATGTTAGCAGTTAATATGAATGGGAGATATGGATGATGGGAGGCAAAGACTAAGGTTTTTCGGAAACAAACTTAGTTAGGAGAGTAGATCAAAATGAAAAGATTTTTACACAAGAAATGTGGCTCTTTATGAAACAAGAATCAAAAAAAGAGTTTGATTTCTCTTATGAACAAAGGTGGTAGTGGGATGTTAGCAAGGAGTGTGATAGGGAATGATTGCGAAGTTAGACATGCTTCACTTTGTTGCTACAAAACTGCTGAATAGGAAGATCTGCACTGGCCACCATGTGTTTCCTTTGTTTAGGCCAGAGATATGAAAGAAATCATGCTTCTCCAACCCCATCTACCTACCCATTCTAATGCCTAGCATTTTTTATTACTTCAAGGAGGGTGCACTTAGACTTGCAAACCCTCATGTGCCCTTTTATTTTCTTGTGGCATTTATTTTTTATTTTCTATCTTAGGCTAACCTTATTACTTCCAAGGCCCCAGATTAAGCAGTTGGGAACCTTTCTTCTCTACCTAACTACTCATCTGCCAAGATTGAATAGTTTGGACAGATTTCTTTCTCTAGTCTACAACAAAAATTAAAACATGGCATGACCCAGCTTAGATTGTTGGATCACCCATTCAGAAGTAGGACAACATCAAACAACTGCAGATAGGTGTTTTCCACAAAATTATGGGATCTTTGCATCACCAAAGTAGAGCATATTTGGCACTTTCTCTGCCAATCATGAAAAATGAAACCTATTGGTATTGGTAGCTAACAGTGGCTCCACTTGGGGATGGTTTTTCTATTTGAAAGACCAAGAACAGTAGGTCAGAATGCCTTGGCTTTTGAATTCTCATCAAAACTTGAAAACCTTCTCTTTCGATCTAAAAATTGGAATTTTTCACCATTGTGGAACTTGTGAAATAAAAGCCTTTTTCTGCTTATTTACAAAACTTCTGGAGCTAAACTATCTATATGCTGAAAGAAAATACTATATACAACTGATAATGTACAGGGCAGAGCCATGTTATATGCATGGAAAGTAGTCAAAATAATGCTTTAACATCCGGCCATTTACTGGGCCCTCTTCAGCCTCAGTGTCATCTAAATTCTTCAAGAAATAAGTGTTATTTCCTTGAACTGCTTGAATTACAAAAGGTCCCCTCCAAAGGGAGTCAAATTTGCCATGCTTCCCCTTGTCTTCTCTTCTTGAATCCCAATTAAGCACTTTATCACCAATAAAGAAATCTTTAGCCTTGGTTCTTCTGTCAAAGGCTTTCTTCAGCTTTTCTTGTAGGACTTGAACTCTGCTATACACTTGATCTCTGGTTTGCTGTAAACAAATAATCTGATTGATTCTTCTTTGCAGGTCATTTGGTTCAGCCTGAATTTCTTGAAGTAGCTTCATGATAGGGACCCCTAATGATCAAGAGAATTTGGCTTCCATTCCATAAACCAACTCATATGGGCTGACCCAAATTGATCTTTTAGTTGTTAACCTGTCTGCCCATAAGGCATTCATAAGCTTCTTATGCCAATTTTTCTTATTCTCTTCCAATATCTTCTTGATGATGTTGATAAGGCTTTTATTAGATGATTTAACTAAACCATTACCTTGAGGGTAGTATGTGTTAACACCCAGGTTGTTCCCTTTGACTCCCAAGGGAATACGGCCGGGGTAACCACTAACCAAGCTTTGGATCACAGGTTCTAGCCAACCTGTAATCAGAGAGGGCTCTCTCTTTAAGATTTATCTCTGTTTTGTGAAGATTTTAGGCTAGTTATGAGTTCAGGGTTTGGTTTTATATTTTGGTTGAGTGATGTCTTTCAGTACCTAAGGTGGAAGTCTTCAGATAGTTTTAATCCATTGGGCAATGGAGTCTGTGGCTACAGGTTGTTTGAAATATTGAGTTGGGTTGCTGAAACTGCAGGGCCATTTAAATATTTCATGAAACAAATTGAAATTGTGATGATGAAGTGTGTTTAACCAGTGAAAAACAATTAAGAATTTTCCACTAAGCTGGGAGTGTGAGAAAGAGATATATTGCACAGGAGCAGATTTGAATTCCTGAACAATAACCAATGTGAAAGATATAGTCTGGAGGTGCAGCAATTAAGAATTACACCCTTATAACTATAACTGAAGAAAACATTTATAACAACATAGATTGAGTTCAGGGTATTCTATGAATAAATCCTGGAACTATTCTTTTTCTTTGCCATTAACTGTGAAACATAGAACATGAATGGGTTATGAAGAAATAATAAAAACACATAACGAAGAGTTTAAAGGAAACTTATTGTGCCATGAAATACGCAGGAATCCTGTAGCATTCAGCAAACACACTACAATGCCTCAGACAACACAGAACTTTGGAAATTCCATCAGCTTTTGTATTAATACTCTGAAAATTTACAGCATAAGATCTCTAGAAGAGAAAATCAACAACAACCACCCTGCAAGCTTATGCGAGGGGGAATATATACAATCGGTTATACAAAAATATCTGAACCGCTGAGTCACTTGAGAAATAAATACGTTCACCAACTTTACAAAATAGCAGATAAGGAAGTTATTACTGCTCTAAAGACAAAATGAATGCTCTTTAATTCTGTCAGAAGTCTTTTTGACCTTTGGAGGTCACTGAGTCGGTTGAGCATTCTATATTAATGCTGAATGATGTGTCTTTATGGCTTTGTCATGCTGTAGCTTTCTCGGCCCTGTCATCTGTAATTGTCAGTGCTGCTTTGGTGGCCGATTTGGTTTGCTGAGTTGGCTCAGTCCATTCTTCTCCATACATACTGAATGCATCAAATTTTCCTGTTTGATAACTTATGTTTTTTGATGAAAATTTTTGATGAAAGGCTCTTGTTTACAGTATCAACTGTATCATTTTGGTCCACCATTCCTGTGTGGGCAATTGATGTCTCAAAATTGCATCTAAGGTCTCATCTGCCTATGTATATTTGTAGAAGTTTGGAGGCACTTCAAACAAATGTTTGATCTCATTCATAATGAAAAATAAGTTCTCTACTCTGTCATAGAGACTTTGCCCAGATGCTGGCCCTGTTTCTTCTGAGGTACTTGGTCTTACAGTGATCTGATTGGTGGCAAATGTGTTGAACCTTTTTGCATAGTTCTCATGTGAAAGTAGCCTCCCTGCGCTGTTCAGTAAGCCAGGAAGACCTCTGCTTTGTAATGCTACAAACTTATCCATGAATTTGTTTACTTCTGTTTGCATGTCCTGGCTTCTTCTTTCCAATGTCTGTACCAGGATTCTCAATGTAGGGACCCTCTTTATCAGCAGGATGGTTTCAGTTCTGTTAGGGATTTCTATTGCTGCCAGCTGAGGACCTGTACGGTTATTGAGCACGTTAATCATTCTATTGGCTATCTCAGGCATGTTGCCTAGAGATGCCCTTGCTCTCTGGACTTCCCTATGTGCTTTGCCTATGAGCTCCATTTGCTCATGAATGGTCTCTATATAATGCCACTGATCTATGATTGATTGGCCAATGTTGGCCCATAAAACTATCTTGAGCTCAGCCACCACTTTGTCAAGGGCGAGTCCTTTCTCCAGCTCCTTTATCTTCTCTTTGAGATCCTTCACTTCTCTTCCCTTTTCAGCTATGCTTTGCTTTGATTTGTCATATTTTTCATTCGGCTTAGCTAAATTCTCCCTGGCTTCATTTAGCTCTGCCATTTGGGTTTCCAAGGCCTGAATTTCATTCTTCAACTTCTGCATATCAAGGCTTGGAGCCTACTCTGTTGTTGGTGCTGGTGCTGATGTAGATGGCGCCGTTTGAGCTGTCTGCTCTGTAGGAGGGGAAGTAGTTTGAGGAGGCTCCTCAAGGTTGATTATTTGTGGAGGGGGCTGAGATGTTTGGCCTCCTTCCTTCTGTTGTAGGGCTACTTGCAGTGCAGCCTCTGACTCTCCCAATTTCTCTTCTGTCTGGATCAGCTGTTTGTATAATGATACCAACATAACTGCTGCATCTTGGTCATGCCTTAGCTGGGCAACCTCTTCTGTTTGAGTGTGAAGAGTTGCTGGGATCTTGATCATTTTTCTTAATGCTGCCATGTCTGCATCTCTTAATTTCAACAGTGCTTGTATAGCTTTGGTGTCCTTGGGATCATGCCCAAGCTCTATAATGATATCCTCCAATGCTTAGATTCAGTTGTCCTTTGCCTGGGAGGATGCTTTCTCCAACTAAAGTTGGGAAGCTGTGTTGTTTAGGCTCTTTTCCAGCCTATAATTTACCAATGTTTTGTCTGCAAGGGTGGCATATACCATCTCACCCGTTTGCTTGTGCAATTCGATCTGATCCATAGGGTGGATGTCTTTTGTAAGCACCTCAAGGTTGGTCCTTATATAGTCTGCGGCTGACTGTCGTGTTGTGGGGAAAAGTATCCGATGCGGATGACCCTATCCCTACTCTAAAGGTGACAGTCTTTAGCAACAACTGAAAGTAAAGCTTTGATGATTTCCTTTATGAAAGTACAGAGAGATGAAAAGAAGGTCAACCAACCTGGTGTCTTTCGCTTAGTCGATCCTTGTCCTCTCTCTTTTGTCTCTTGTCCCCAGCTCCTTGCTCTCTTTGCCGGTCCAGCTACACACAGATCCTGCACAAAACAAGAGAGGAAACTACAAGATACATGTACTCATAACTGAAGCATGGATTAGGGTGAATCAAATATACATGTAAATACAATACATCAATGCAATACAAGTATATAGGAGAACATGCAAAACTTTATTGATAGAAGTAACAGGGTTCTGAGAAGGTTACAACCAATGATGGCTCCAATCCAGCAGCACCTCCCCAGCAGCAAGAACTCTCCTCTTCAGCTCTAGTAAAACAATCACCCAATAGCTCTAACTGTAATCCAACAGCACCTCCTTGCTTAACACAAAATTCCAGCCCCCTTAGACCTCATAGAAGAGCTCTATATATAGGAGAGAAGAAGAGAGGATGAGTCAGCTTGAGACTGACATGAAGCTGCCTTGTGTCCTCTCCCTCTTCAGTTTATCTTCAGTTCTTGAGTCCACTTGGAGATCCTTGGTTACACATGGTGATCAAGTACCTCTTACTCATCACAGGGCGAATCTTATGAACCAAGTGTCAGTTTGGAAGCTTCCTGGGCAATTGACACCTTGCAGGATGACTGTGCCACTTGGCCAATCTCGCCCAGCGCAGGTAGCCTTCATTAATTTTGACTTCCAGCGCAGGTACAAAGAGGGACAGTTGCATTCCAACGCAGAAGCTCAGTGGAGCAGCTGACATGATCCAAAATAAGCCTGTTTTGAAGTGTTTTCAGGTGGAGAACTGATTGGAAGTGCTGTTGTTTGATGACCTTGTTCTTTTAGGGGTAAGAACAACATGTTTAGGGACTGAGGATCCCTGTAATTATTGACATTCCATGCTCCTTGACGCGAGGCACAAAAATGTCTATAACAGTTGCCCCCTAAAGTATGAGGCCGTTTATCGGGTGAAATGCTTTAGCTAGAGGGTCCGAAGTTCGTTCCAGTGCTGAGGAGAGTGCCCTGTAATACAATACAATACAATACATTATTTTTCATTCAACTTTCATGATCTAGCTGAGGCGGGCATTCCCATGCTCAGCTTTTATAAATACATTTTGGTACATATGACAGACGATCGTCTGAAGGTAGACTGATAATTTTCTGCTGAAATTATCATCCTTTGAATAGGATGATCATCTGCTGCAATGATGTACATGGCAAATGCTTTTATATTTCCTGAATATATATCGCAGCCTGGATGGATGAAACTAGATCCGGGGTCTTCAAACTCGTTCGATCTTCACTCTAAGTACAAGTCGATCCATGTGAGAATTGCGCTGAAGTCGAACATGGAAAGACATCGCTTGATTACCGGTCAATAATGAAAACCGTTAACAAGCGCGAGAGGAATCACCAATAATGACGATGACCCTCAAGGTACTGCAGTACAATTCACATGGCGTGAATAAAGGACTTGGCATCGAACGCCACGCAAAATCTTCTGGTCGAAGGTCATTGATGTATACCTGTCGCCGGAAGTGAGAAACTTGCCATTGAGGCATGCAAGCTTCAAAGTACTGATGGGGGTGTTCCTAGATCAACTTCTTGGATAATGAGCTGAAGTCGACAAGAAGCGATCCGTCAAGGGAGGGCCTTAATGAATCCCACATCAATGACACGGAACGGAGCTAATGATTTTAGTGGAGGCGAAAACAAACTGTGAAATATGATTCAGGGTGGCGATCATGAATGGATGAAGGATAATGTATGGTAGTGGATGGGACACGGTTGACACTTTCAGAATGACCCCTCTTGAACATATAATGACACTGATGCGATGGATCGGTAGCATTACCTCAAATGTGGATGGTGTGGCGAGGACCATGGTGATGAGACCGGTGAATGAAACAACCCAACCCGATGTGGTACGGAGGAAAAGTGTCATGTTCAAGAGTGACTTGCTACCTTTAAACTTTGAATGTTCTCCCAATTTTTCCCCAGTCATTTCTGACCAGTACCTCTTTATTTTTGTCAAGCTTGAGGAGGATAACATATGCTTGTTCTATAACCTGCCCTTCGGGCAAGCCCATCGCTACGATTTAACGAGCCTAGCGATAGGGAAACTTGTTCTCGTCTAAAGACAAGTTTGTCGCTATTTAATCATTTTAACGAGTCTAACGACAATGAAAACTCGGTCCTTTTCATTTTTAGAGAGTCTAAAAAGGTACAGAAAGTCAACTCCATAATTCCTTTTTCGTCACCTAATCCCTTAAGTCCGAAAGAGTATAAAACAATACAGAAGGGATGGCTGTTCGGTATTTTTAACGAGCCGAACAAGACAAGCGCTCGATCCTTTTGTGCAATAATCCCTCAGGTCCAAAAAGATTAAAATTTAGAGGAGGGATAGCGTTCCGGTTATTTAACGAGCTGGAAGGCCAAAACTCGGCAAACTTTTCATATTTTACGAGTCAGTGAAAAGAGCTGAAAGAAGACTCGTCTTTTGAGGAACGAGTGATAAACAGGGATAGCTACAGATTCCAGGTACAGGTTGGAATTTTCCAATCACGGCAGTGTCACAAGGATGGCTAGGTGAAATCACTCTTCGCAGCTGTTTCTCAAAAGAGGTAAACACACAAATGGAAGTGAATGATCGGCCAAATGATGGTGGAGGTGATGGATGAAAACACGACCAAGGCTCTTATGGCTGATGAATTTACGATCTCAAAAGGTTATTTACCGGTTCATTTTTTCCATGAGCTTGAACTCTGGGGGAAACTTTTGCTCACACTTTTCTATTTTTTAACGAGCATAAATTCAGTCCTAAAACTGCTCGGATTTGCGTTTATTTTTTAACGAGCATGAACTATATGCTAAAACTGCTCGATATGCCAGTCATAAAAAGAACGCCTCCTGTAAGGACCAATTTTTATAGAGCTTATGCCTTACCACAGCTGTGCTCACTTTTGGCAAATTTTACTTTTGCCCCACAGGCTTCTTTCATGCAAGTTTGGAAACGGCTAATCTTAAAACCAGATAAATAACCGCCCCTAGCTTGCACTCCAGAAGGTTTGCATGCCCCCAGGTATAGGATAGAATTTCGAGGCTGCCCCTCCTCTCCCCTACTTCTGCTTTTCTTTGGGTGTTCACATTTACTTGTCATCTTGCCAATCTAATGCTAACGATACTTGTCTTCTCGTTATTTTAAGGGGTCTTACGCAGTACTCAGGCTTCCCGTCGGCCCACTTTTAACAAATAGCTATTTGTGACAATAGAAGAACATCACTCAAAGATAAAACATTGGCATTATTGAGGGAGGCTTGCCTCTTTCTTATTATTCCAAAGAAGGTTCGATTTGCTGCCGCAAATCAATCTCTTTCTTCGGCGGTGTCTATCATTGGGTTGTCCAAAGATGGTTACCCTCTGTCACAACAATACGGTCTCCTTCTTCGTAGACTGCCCCTGCTTATCCTTCAAAACATATGTTTCGATGGGCGAGGCTTGAATTTAAAGATGGTGACTACTTGTTGCAATAAGGGAATTCCTACTTGGGCATTGCCCACTTTTTTAGACAAAGGTGAATGATTCCCAGACACATAACTTTAACAAAAGATCATTATTCTAGAACAACCCCACTTCCTACGGACGGGGTACGGACTAGTCATGTTCTTCTGCGGAAATTCTTTCTTATACCCGGAGTTTCTTCTGCCCGAAGCAGACCAGGGTGCATGCCCCTTGGGTCCTAGTCTTTCTTTCCGAATTACTCGCGCTCATCGGGTAGGAGGACCGGGGGCGGAGGCGAATCTTGAGTGAACAGACCATTTAGGATTGGTATTTGACTATTTGCTATGCGAGATCCCGGAAATGAAAGTTGGTCTACGAGCTTGACCACCCTTCCTTCGTGTGGAAAACACATTACTCTAAAGAGTGAGGAGACTATCGCTCCCATGCAATAAATATAGTCGCGTCCAAGGAGTAGGTTATAATCCAAGGGTCCTTGAACCACCAACACGTTCATCCTGACGGTCTTCCTTTTCAATGTAACAGGTACATCGGGGAGGATCCCTAATGGTCGACTGGTTCCTTTATCAAAACCTGAGAGATTTCTCAACTCAGGTAAAAGCGCTGGGGAACCCAGTGCTTTCCAAGCAATAGAGGAAAGGATACTCACAGACGCCCCTTCATCAATGATAGTACCAGCCATAATCATTCTATAGATCTGGACAATGATTCTGAATGGTGTACTGGCTGGTAACCGGGGTCTGCCTAGTTGATTCCAATCAAAGGATACAACCAGGTTGCTTGGTGGTGGGACCGAATATACGGCCGGATATGACTCTGATGATGTTCCTTCCTGCGATAAAGGAATGGGCGCATTGCCCTGATGCTCATCGGAGTCGGTGCTGATGAAGAGAACCTGGATGGTGTCATCCTTGTTCTCATCAGTGAGGGTGTCGCATGAAGATGACTCTTCGACGACGGTGTCATTTGAAGATGGATCTTCAATGACGGAGTCATTGGACGATAGAACCTCTGAAGGGAGAACCGGGCCAACTGCCGTTTCGACCTTTAGACTTTCGTCTGGTCTAGATTCAATAGGTTCATTCTCAATGACCGACACTTCAGCTGACCACTTGAGTGGTTCAACTGGATTTTCAACTATCGAGGGATTAGGCGCGAGTTTTCGATATCCAGGAGGAAGTCACAACGGTGAAACCGGGCGATCTTCCAAAACTCTCTTTGCCTCATCTAAGAATGGACATTTGTGGAGGGCATGACTGCCTTCACACAATAGACAGGGTGATCTTGGACCCCTTCTTCGTCCTTCACTCTCGCTAGTTGACGGAATGCAATCAACATGACAACCAGAGGTTGATGCTACCGGATTGTGCAACCTTGGGGACCAGTCCCTTAGTATCCGGGGAATACAAGGACAATCACGATGGAAGTGGATCCCTTTGCAAATGAAACATGGCGATTTAGGCCCGGTCGGTGCAGTGTGTGGGTTTTTGTCAGCTTTCTTCTGCTTGCCCCCAGTCGCCTTCGCCAGAGGCTCCTTCTGCTTCTTTTCTCTCTTCTTCTTTTCCTTCTTCTCCTTGGGAGGCTGACTTTTGCCGGCTCTACCTTGCGAAGATGAAGGATCAGAGGAAGTATCATAAGAAGTGGAAGGCTGGTGGGTAGTTCTAGATTGTTCTGACTGTTGATTCGACTGCTCAGGATTAGTGGCGATTTGGACTACATTAGTTGAAAAGAGCCATACAGGGAGGCCGATTGTCAATCCTGGAAGCGACAATGTAGCCATATGAGGCGCACCAACATCTCCCCAAGAGGAGAAGGGATTTGGACTTCCGCCAAGGTTACTTCCTTGGTTGGTGGGCTCCATACTTTTCAACTGAAAGATCAACGTGGGAATAACAGGTGATTATGTTCCGCTTAAAATAAATTTTATTAACGACGCTTTTAGACACAAACTTGCTTTTTCATGTTTTAAGAGTCGAGAAAAAGCTAAAGATGACTCTAGTCGCCTTCGATGTATTAACGAGCCCGAAGTGACAAATGCTCGGTTGGACTTTTTCAGTTATAGAGTTTGAAAAAGGCCAAAAGAAACTGCTCTGGAGATCTAGGCAGAGGGTGTGCCAAACCTTTCGTGAAACCACAGAATACGTTTTACGGTACGGGTGGTCGATCTTCGTGAATGCTGTGTTCACTGCATCGCGATCAGTAGGGCGGCTGACACGGTTTCCTAAGGATAAAGGATAAAAGCCTATAGGGGTCTCCCAATATACGCGACGGTACGCGGGAGCTCAAGTCCGTGTTAGTGCCACCGACTCTCAGGAGGAATCACCCACCTTCGTAGAGATCGACAGTCACTATTTTAACGACGCCGGAACACGTCTCTACCTAGACCTCTAGATGTTTGCGTTAAATTCCAAAGCGTTGTTATGTAAATTGAGTTTATTTTAATGTTGATCTTTCTTAACAGTTTGCCTTTCAGGTTCGCCACGAGATGTATATATACAACTTCCTATATGCAATCTAAGAATGAGAAGCAAATCTTTTCAATCTTTCAACTTTGAAAACCTTAATCTACTTGAGGGAAAAGAAAGACACAACTTTTTCCACAGATCAAAGAACACACACTAAAATGCACATCTTCCTAAATCGTCAAGCATACAGTCAAATGCAAAATGCATGTATTTCTTTTCGTTATCCTTAATGTTGATGCTAGACAAAAAGGAAACCGTTGTATAATTTTGAATCTAATTTCAAGTAGAAATAAACAAGCTTGTCCACAATCAAAAAGACACCTTATGATAGACTTGTTTAATCACAGGAAATGTATAGATTCAAACCATAAAGTGAAAAACAAACAAACTCAAACAGCTATGAACAGTAACAAAACTAACTCTTCAGATCACAAAGACACTTTTACAGTTCAGGATCTAAGAGGCCACAGCTATACTGGTTCACTTTTCACAATGGGAAACTGTAACTGAAACAAGAAATACTGAAAGAACATTCACAGTTTCATCACACAACTGAGGCGGAATAATGTCAAGGAGAAGTGGTCTACAGCAAGTACAATGACCAGCAAGCAATCAGCAAAAAACAAGTGAAACAGGGCCAAGACACAAAGGGAAACCTCTGGAAGACAATGGCTAACTGGACCAGCGCAGGTTCTAGTCTGCCAGTTTGACTCTCAGCGCAGTTCCCGAAGGGAGCACCTGCGCTGTAATGCAGACTGCCTGTGGACAGCCTGCACTGACTCACGAGAGTTTCGTCTACAAAGAATTCCAGGTCATAAAAAGCTCAAAAATGCACTGTTTTTGCTGAAATAAAAAGCTATAGGTCAAGTACAGGCTATGGGATGATCAAGAGGATGAAGATATATCACAAAGAGTAAAGAGTATTTTTTAGATAAGCTCTTCAAATCTTGAATCTGCTCAGCAAATGAGCAAGAGTAGCAGACCCTCTACTTCGCTTTTGATATAGTCAAAACCTTTTCGATTTGGTACTCTTTTCTTCAAGAAATGAATAGCAAAATACTACAAACACCAACAAGATACTAGGCTCCCCAGTGGAGTCGCCAGTTTGTTGTGGGGAAAAGTATCCGATGCGGATGACCCTATCCCTACTCTAAAGGTGACAGTCTTTAGCAACAACTGAAAGTAAAGCTTTGATGATTTCCTTTATGAAAGTACAGAGAGATGAAAAGAAGGTCAACCAACCTGGTGTCTTTCGCTTAGTCGATCCTTGTCCTCTCTCTTTTGTCTCTTGTCCCAGCTCCTTGCTCTCCTTGCCGGTCCAGCTACACACAGATCCTGCACAAAACAAGAGAGGAAACTACAAGATACATGTACTCATAACTGAAGCATGGATTAGGGTGAATCAAATATACATGTAAATACAATACATCAATGCAATACAAGTATATAGGAGAACATGCAAAACTTTATTGATAGAAGTAACAGGGTTCTGAGAAGGTTACAACCAATGATGGCTCCAATCCAGCAGCACCTCCCCAGCAGCAAGAACTCTCCTCTTCACCTCTAGTAAAACAATCACCCAATAGCTCTAACTGTAATCCAACAGCACCTCCTTGCTTAACACAAAATTCCAGCCCCCTTAGACCTCATAGAAGAGCTCTATATATAGGAGAGAAGAAGAGAGGATGAGTCAGCTTGAGACTGACATGAAGCTGCCTTGTGTCCTCTCCCTCTTCAGTTTATCTTCAGTTCTTGAGTCCACTTGGAGATCCTTGGTTACACATGGTGATCAAGTACCTCTTACTCATCACAGGGCGAATCTTATGAACCAAGTGTCAGTTTGGAAGCTTCCTGGGCAATTGACACCTTGCAGGATGACTGTACCACTTGGCCAATCTCGCCCAGCGCAGGTAGCCTTCATTAATTTTGACTTCCAGCGCAGGTACAAAGAGGGACAGTTGCATTCCAGCGCAGAAGCTCAGTGGAGCAGCTGACATGATCCAAAATAAGCCTGTTTTGAAGTGTTTTCAGGTGGAGAACTGATTGGAAGTGCTGTTGTTTGATGACCTTGTTCTTTTAGGGGTAAGAACAACATGTTTAGGGACTGAGGATCCCTGTAATTATTGACATTCCATGCTCCTTGACGCGAGGCACAAAAATGTCTATAACATGTGGCTGCAACATGGTTGGCATGAAGTGGCTCATTATCATTTTGCCCTCTTGCACATCATATGCAAACATCAATCTCTACTGGTTTGTAGGAGCCATCTTCAGCAAGTGGTTGTAGAGCTGCATCTTGAGTGGCTCATTCCTCTTTTTGATATCAATAAATTGTTGTTTGATGCCTGTTTCAGCTCCCCTTTGCTGGCTTGAGGAGCTGACTTCTCCTCCAACTGTTCTTTCTTGTTCCTGCTTAAAGGAACTTGCATATGCTTCCATGCTTGGTGGGCCCATGCCCAAAGATTTCCCCATAGGCATTTCTTCTTCTGAAAGGGGATTTAGCCTCTGTCTTTTCTCCCCTTGAGTTGTGGATGTGGTGAGGGGAGTCTCCTGCTCTCTATCCCTCTTCCGATTTCTGTCTTCATTTTGTGGGGTTTGGAGGACTGAGGCCTCCACTGTCGTTTCCTGCCTAGGAGGCACAGTTTCTTGTGCCTGCTGCCCAGTGGATATTGGGGCCTCAGCTGTTTGTTCTTGCTGTTGTACTTCTTGCTGCTCCTCTGTAGGAGGTAGCTGTTCTTGCTCCATCTGCTTCTCTTTACCTTTGCTGGAAGCCTGATAAGTAGCTTTGGCTACTTGCTGATGTGTTGTAGAAGATGAGGCGGCTGCTCCAAGTTGCCTTTGATAGGAAGAGGAGACCTGCCCACAAGTTTCCAAGTCAGCCTCTTTCTCAATATTCTTTGCCTCTCTTTGTAGCATTTTCTCTCTAGTAATTGCCTCTTCTAGGGTGCCCTCTTTCCAACTCAATAAATTGGCATATTTCTCAATGTGAGGCAATCTGATATGAGCATAGCCACCCAATTTATGTTTTACCCTCCTGAGAGAAATGAAATGATTAGGGTCATAAGGCACCCAGCGGAAACTGGTTTCTAATTGGAGGGTCTCTAGGATCCTATCTGCTTCCTTCCATCCCTCCTCCCTTTGGTTGTAAAGAAATGGGCCTAGCTGGTTCCTGACCTTGAGTTGCACCTTCTTGTTTTGACTATGGAAATGGACCTGGTCTGCATTTCCAAACTGTCTGAAATACTCCAAGGCAAATAGTCTCATGGGGACATATCTTGGCAGCCTATAAGGGTTCAACTCACAGCCATAAATTCTGATTACTGTATGGTGTTGGTAAAAGTACCAATCACCAATGTTGTAGGTCTTAGAGAGATGGAGTATTATTTGCATCTCATCGGTCAATCTCGGAGGAGGAACACCAAATAACAAAGTCATAGCTGGATGAATGAAAAGGTCTATGAATTCACAGTATGTGTATGGTGAACAGGAGGTATGATGAAAAACTGATGTCCAAAATACCACAGACCTTGGATTTCCCTGGGCATCAAGTTTCTTGAGAGGAAGAGGGAAACTGTCACGTTGATAAAATAAGAACAGATGATATATGTATGAGGTGTATCTAAACACCTTTTCTCTTTCTAGATTCATCAGTTGCTCATGAATCTTATTTGCAATGTATTCAGCATAGTCATAGTGCACAGCAGGAGACTTTCCAGGGGAAAATATGGACAGCATGGCCATGATGGTGTCATCAACATCCTCAACTCCCTTGTAGCCCAGGACATAGCTGATCAAATCCACCAGCATTTTGCCCAAGTCCATCATGGAGAGAGGAGTCAATGGTCTAGCAGAATGAAAGTTCAACATTTGATTTATGGCCTCAGGGGTGATATGGAACAAGACTGTGCCTGAGGTATTGAGGACAGCTCTTTGACATGGATCATAGTTCTCACAACATCTATGGATCAGGTCTGGAAGGACATTGACTTGAGGGAGGTTGTAAATGGGCAAATTGGAGTCCCAAATTCCTAAATATCAGCTCCACTGAGGTGTTGAGATTTTAACTAATTTAGCATATGAATATTAAATTTGGAATTCATTGAGAATGTCTCTATCATCTGATAATCTCTATCCCCTAGGGCCTTCCATTCTAATTCTCTTTGTGGGGCATTCATAGGTGGGATATTTAATGCTACTGGTGCTTCCATGGCTCAATAGGACGCTGATTTGTACTTGAACTAGTGTTACTGGACAGAGCAGCACAAAAGGGTATCTTTGGAACAGAGAAGCGAATTGCAAAGGAACAGAGGGTAAATGGTAGTGACAACAATTGAAATACTGCACAGAAGACTGATAGAGAAAATTCCAGGATTAATAAAGCTATTTTCACGGTGAATTAGTGCAGCTCAGGTTCTTAGTTCACGAATGTGCGAACTGGCTGTGAATTTCGGAAAATTTGGTTAAATGCGGGTTCTGCAGATGAATTCTGACCCAGCAATTGAAAATAGGCACTGGTTACTGGGGATTTGCTGGTAGGTACAGTGTTCTTCACTCTTTTTAAGATATCTTTGGAGAATTATAGACAAAACCAGGCGTGGAGGGAATGATTTGGATAAATACCTTGTGAATTTCTGGCAATGGTTTCAAATACAGGTGGATTGGTAGCGCCCACGGGCTTTGTATTGATTTCTGCAGGTTGGCGGCTAGCGGTCGTAGTATGCATGCAGAGCAGAACAATTTTTGGTGTTAACAAAAGTGACAAAAAACACTATTTTCGGCGTAAATATGGACTTTTTGGATCATTGGCGCTTTTTTTGGATGACGTCAGCATGACGTCATCAGGTGGGGTCGGGTACGGAAGGGTGACATGGTAGCCTATGAATGGTCCATGGGGATTGGCGAGGTGGCGGACAGGTCGGAGTAGTGGCGGGCCGGGCGATGATGCGGCGCCGAGTGGCATGATTGGCGGTGACGAGGACATGACGAGATCAGCGGTAAATCATAAGCGGTAAGTAGTTTTCTCAAACTGCTCTGGATACGGAAGCAGTATTGTCAGAGGGCAACCCGAGAAAATTTGGGGGCGACGTGTGGCAAAGGCCTGACGTCACCCTCTGACAATTTCTCGGGAGGTAAAGCTCGGTCATCGGGGCCGACCCGATATGGATATGGGCCATCGGATGGGAAAGCCCAGATCCGACGGTCGACGGGTCAATGAGTTGTCAGGGCGATACGGCAGCGGGCGGGGCAATAAAATAATATTTTTTGTGAAATGTGCGCCCGGCGGAAACATTAGAAAAGTGGGTTTTTTAACTGTGTTACGGGCAAAATGGATTATGCGCGGGTTTATTTACAAAGTCGGATTTAAGGTTATTAATCCAAGCAGATCTTGGATTAATCCCAGGATTAATTTTTGGCACTCTGTGGATCGCGCTCAATGGTTTAGCGCTTAAACCATTTACAGCCAATTATAGAGCTATAATGCTCGGGGAAGGGGATACATAGATATTTTTGGGTTTTTTGCATAATTTACATAGTAATAGGGGGAACAGGGGGTATAGGGAGTTAAATAGTAGAAGTTAGGGGTTAATATGAATGGAAGAGGTGGATGAGAAGGGAAAACACTGAGTTTTATATGGAAACCACTTAGTTTAGGAAGTAGATCAAAATGAAAATAATTTTAGACAAGAAATGTGGCTTTTAAAGAAACAAGAACCAACATAAGACCTTGAATTCTTTCATGAACACAACTGGTAATGGGATGTTAGCAATGAATGTGAGGGGGGGAATCAGGAAGTTAGACATGCTCCTTGGTATTGCTGCAAAGTGATGAAGAAGAGGAACTTCCCTATCCATTGATGTTTCCTTTATGTTGGACCAGCAAAATTCAATTAAAAGGACTGACATTTCTGCAACCCCATCTACCTACCCATCTACTTGCCTAGCATTTTTTGTTTCTTCATGGAGGGTGCACTTAGACTTGCAGACCCTCATGTGCCTTTTCTTTTCTTTTGGCTTTTCCTTTTGATTTTCTATCTAGAACTACCCTTATTGCTTCCAAGGTCCCAAATTAAGCAGTTGGGAACCTTAATTCTCTACCTAACTACTGGTCTACCAAGATTAAACAGTTTGGACAGACTTCTTTCTCTATTCTACAACAGAAAATTGAAACATGGCATGATCCAGATTAGGCTGTTGGACCATCCATCAAAATTCAGTGAACATCAAGCTATGTACACATATTGCCTTCTCTTGAAAATATGGGATCTTTGCATCACCAAAGCAGAGCATATTTGGAACTTTCTTTGCCAATCATGAAATATGAAACCTATTGGTATAGGTAGCTAACAGTGGCTCCACATGGGGATGGTTTTTCCATTTGAAAGACCAAGAACAACAGGTCAGAATGCCTTGGCCCTTGACTTCTTTTACCAAAACTTGGAGTATTCCTCTTTGAAATCTCAAAATTGTGCTCTTCCCATCTTGGTAGATCTCTGAACTTATTTGCCTTTTGCTGATAACTTACAAAACTTGGGAAACTGCATTTTTTACATGTTAACAGAAAGTAATATATACACCTGAGTATGTACAAGGGAGAATTAAGTTACAGACATGGATAGTAGTCAAAATAGTGCTTCAACATCCTGCCATTCACAGGACCTTCATCCAAATCAGTTTCATCAAGATTCTTAAGGAAGTAAGTATTATTTCCTTGCACTGCCGGAATTACAAATGGTCCTCTCCAAAGGGAATCAAATTTTCCATGTTTTCCTTTATCTTCCCTTCTTGAATCCCATTTGAGGACTTTGTCACCAATGTTGAAATATTCAGCCTTAGTCCTTCTATCAAAATATTTCTTTAACTTTTCTTGTAAAACTTGAACTCTGCTATAAACTTGGTCTCTAGTTTGCTTCAAACATATTATTTGATTGATCCTTCTTTGCATGTCATTGGGCTCAGCTTGACTTTCTTGAAGCAGTTTCATAACACGGATCCCTAGTGATGAAGGAAATTTGGCTTCTAATCCATAGACTAACTCATATGGGCTGACCCCAATAGATCTCTTGGTTGTTAGTCTATCTGCCCACAAGGCATTCACCAGCTTCTTATGCCAATTCTTCTTATTTTCTTCCAACACCTTCTTTATGATGTTTACAAGGCTTTTATTTGATGATTCAGCTAGGCCATTTCCTTGGGGATAGTATGCAGTAGAATGGCCCAAGTTAATGTGGAATTTGTGGCAGAAGTTCACCATCTTCTTAGATCTGAAAGCAGCAGCATTGTCTGTTATGATCTTATCAGGACAACCAAATCTAGAAAGGATATTGGTCTCAAGGAACTGAATGATAGTGGAATCATTTGCTTGTCTACATGGAACAACTTCAATCCATTTAGTAAAGTAGTCTGTCGCTGTTAGAATCCATCTATGTTGGCCTGAAGATGAGGGATGAATTTCCCCAATGAAATCCAAGCCCCATTGTTGAAAAGGTCTCTCTATTGCAATAGGCCTCAAAGGAAGTGGCAGTAACTTTCTTTTTCCCTCAAACACTTGGCATTTATGACATGAAGTGGTAAATTTTTTGACATCAGAGAAAACAGTGGGCCAATAGTAACCAACCCTCAATATCTTATCCACAGTGGACTTCCAATACAAGTGTCCACCACAATCACCTGCATGAAATTCTTTCATGACATTGTTAGTCTCATTCTCAATTAAACAGTTTAACAATATACCCTCATGGTTTTTCCAAAGCAAATTGCCATCCATGACACAAAATCTTGAAGCTTTCATTTTTAGGAACCTACATTTAGTTCTGGACAATCCTGGGGGAGCACACAGGTTTTGTAACACATAACAGATATCAAAGTACCAAGAGGATTGTTCAAAGGCTACATTGATCTTTGGAGTCGCCAGCTCTGGTTCATTGTCCAGTTGGTTTATGTCTAAGGCTTGGAAGTTTGCTTCTGTCATTAATTTGGCCAAACCTTGGCCCTTTATCAGTTTTGTAGGTTTTATTTCAATATCAAATTCCAAGATGTTGGCAATCCATTTTCCTCTTCTGCCCTCTAAGTTTTCTTGAGTGAGTATGTCTTTCACAATGGGACTTGGCACATAGGCTATAACATGGGAGTACATGATGTAAATCCTAAAGTCTTTAATGGCCTTGACCAAAGCATAAGCTTGCTTCTCCATGATCTGATATTTCAGAGGTGCATCTCTAAGAGCTCTACTAAAGAAAGCAATGGGTTTTTCATTTCCTTGGTCATCTTTTTGTAATAAAACAACAACAATGGTATGCTGGGAGGCAAAAGAGAAAATGATAAATTCTCTGTCAAATTGAGGATTTGTTAAGACTGGGGTTTGGGTAAGGGCCAATTTTATACCTTCAAAAGCTTGATTTGCTTCTACCGTCCATTTCACTTTTGAATCCTTCTTTAGCGTGTTATTTAGTAATCTGATCAATTCTGCTAAGTTTGGGATAAACCTCCTTAAGAAGTTAATCTTTCCCAAGAAGGCTTGTAATTCTTTGATGTTTCTTGGGTGGGGCATTTGTAAGATAGCTTGTATCCTGTCTGGGTCAATTCTAATGCCATCCTTTGAAATGATATGACCTAATAGATTACCTTCTTCCAAACCAAATAGAGACTTCTTGGGATTCAAGGAAATTCCATATTTCCTACATGTTAAGAATATCTGTCTCAAGTGCTTCAAGTGTTCTTGGTCACGTTTTGAGAAAGGTGTGAGGTCATCTAAATAAATGACAAGGAAGTCATGAATCTCTTTGGCAAAAGCAATATCCATTGCTCTTTGAAATGTAGCCCCTGCATTTTTCAATCCAAAAGGCATTTTTACATATTTGAAAGTTCCCCATGGGGTTGTGAATGCGGTTTTGTCTTGATCATCAGGGTGTACTAGGATCTGATTAAAGCCTGAGAATCCATCAAGTAATGAGATCCTTGAAGCCCCTACCACTCTTTGGAGAATGTGATCCATTTTAGGTAAGGGATAATTATCCTTGAGGGATACTTGGTTCAAGTTCCTTAGATCAACACAAAGTCTTATCTCACCAGTTTTCTTTCTTGTGGGCACCAAATTTGAAATCCAGTCTGAAAACTTGATTGGTGCTATGATACCAGCTTTAAACATTTTTTGTAGCTCTTTCTCAATTGAAGGGAGAAGCATGGGATTGATCCTTCTCAATTTTTGCTTGAATGGCTTTTGATTAGGTTTGAGAGGGATTGTGTGTTGGATAACAGAGGTGTCATAGGATTTTAAATCCTCATAACTCCATGCAAAGACATCTTGAAACTCTTTGAAGAGGTCAATGTATTTAGGCTTCTGATCAGGAGGTAAGGATGCAAACAATTTTATTATCTTGGGCTTCTCAATAGTTCCAATGTTGCATTCTTCAATGGCAACATTAAGGGGCTGCATTTTTGGTTTTCTAGGGACATCATTTGAGTCAAAAATGTCCTCCAATGGGGTTAGGCCTGTTGGAAGAAAATTGTCTTTCAATTGTATGACTTCAGCTTTAGCATCAGCTACTTCCTCACAACTGATTTATTGAATTTCTTGTATGGTGTCTTTGTTAAAAATTGTTGGATGTAGCATTTGGTTAGCTGTTTTGGGTGAGACTGCTGTTTGGTCCTGTTCATTCAGTATTTGTAACTCACTTGCAGCATCTGTATCAATGTTTAATCCTACAAATTCTTGCTGCAAAGTTAAGAAATTATTTATTTGTGTATCATCCTCAAACACTTGCCAATCTTTAACATTGTTTGGGACAGAAGGTCTGTGTTTTATCTCGGCTGTAAAACAATGCTTGGGTTCAAAAGGTAGTTTACAGGTGCTTGCAAATGTGGCCAAACTATGAGCATGAAGATTATGGGTTCTAGAAATTTTGGTAATTTGAAATTCAGTGAAGGAATTTAGTATTTCAGCAGCAACAGACCTATAAGATCTCAATCTTTTGTCATTAGTGACAAAATTCCCCTTTACTTGTTGGATAATTAGGTCTGAATCTCCCATGATTGAAACTTTTGTGGCTTGTAAGGATTTTACTAGTTTGAGGCCTAGTAAAAGAGCTTCATATTCTGCCATATTGTTGGTGCATCTGAAATTTAGTCTATAGGCTCGACCTTCTGCATGACTGTTTTGTTTGTTATGAATCTACACCCCAGCTCCTGCCCCTAATTTGTTGACTGACCCATCAAATTCAAGAAACCATAGGATCTCTTGTTTTAGGGGAGACTTAATAGCTTCTCTGTAACCTGGAATTGTGAGTTGAAGTTCTGGTTTTTCATCTGGTTTGTCTTCTAGGACAGTTTTGTTTATTGATTGCTCAACCATTATTTCTAGAGCTGCAGTTTGTTCATTTGTATCCTGATCTTGTTTGAGTGTCTTGGTTTCACCATCATTTGTAGGATCTGTATTATCATTGAAGAGAATATCGGAATCTATGTCAGAATGAACAGCGTATATGGGAAAGTTTTGAGGTTTTTCTTCACTGCTGACCATGTATTTCATGAGTGTTTCTCTGTATAGCCTCTTTGGTTGCCCAAAGACAGAGATGGTGGCATATGACATGTCTAACTGCAGGGAACCTTGAAGTTTAGGCCCCCATGATCTTGATAACAACATTCCATATTTAGGTGGGATATCAGCAACTACAACATCCATCAGGATTGTCTTATTGGGGTATTGGACAAGTGATACACAGAGATTCTTTATCAGGCCTAAACACTTAACTTGGCTGGAGTCAAATGAAAATAGGTCCTTGTATGGTCTTGTAATATCTAGATTTAATCTTTCCATGACTGATTTGGGCATCAGGTTATGAGAAGCACCTGAGTCAAACAATGCATTGTGTAATATCTTATCATGAACATGCAGGCTGACATAAAATGGTAGGATTCCTGTAACTGCTGTCTTTCCATCAACCTTTGGGCCGAAAAGTAGTTTTGGGGTATCATCCAACACATTAACATCATCTTTGTTATGAGTAAGTTGAAGGGATCTCTTGATTTTTTGTTTATAGATGTTATGTTTGGCCAACTCTGAGAGAGGGATGGCTATCTTCAATTTTCCAATTTCAGCTTCTAAGTCAAGAGGTCTTTCAGATTGGGTCTTAGTGTTTTGGTTCACAGCTCTTTCCTTTTCGATGGAATCCTTAGTGTCTTCCTCCTGATTCTCCTTTTGATCTTGAGGCTTGTCCTTTTTACTCATCTTTTGAGAAATATTGCTTGGATTATGCTGCAGAGGTGATGTAGCCACTGGTTGTTGATTTGAGAGAGATGCTTCAGTTATTTCTTCAACTGTCACTTCATTTGTGACTGAATCAGTTTTGTCAATTGGCTCTGTGACAATAGCTTTCTTAGGCTGTGGGGTGTCCTTTGTTTTGTTAGGCTGGGTCACATTTACTGTTCTACTTCTCAATTTATATTGCTTGTGAACTTCATAAACAGCTGTATCATAGCCCTGTTTGAAATCAAATGACTCACCTGATTTGGTTTGGAACTGCTTGACATCATCATCCTCATGATCTTCTTGACTTAGAAAAATTTGCTGATCATTGTTCAGGCCCATTAGGTTAATGTGGGTGTCATCTATTTGGTCATTTGAAGTTGATGCTTCTGTATAATTTTCTTGGAACGGGGGTCTAATCTCTGATTCAGCACTGGCTTTGCCAACGTTAGGGTTCTGATTTCTCCTAAAATTGGGATTCCTGACAGGGTTATTTTGTGGTGCTTCCCATGATGACTTCCTCTCAACTGACTCTACTCTATCACCTAATCTCTGCATACCAGTGATTATTGCATCCAGCTTCTGATCCCAGCCTGAAGGCTCTTCTTTAAAGGTAGTCTTTCTCTCAGTTCTTGTTCTATTTCTCTTGGCTATCAGGTTGGCTTCTACACTTACTGCTATGTCCTGCATTTCAGCTAGAGTTCGGGGAGCCCTTTCTCTTAGTTGGTATGCCATATCTGAATCAAATCCATCAGGGAAAGTATATAGGGCCAGATCCGGTGGGGGTCTAAGATTTTGGGGAATAGCATTGTAGACATTGTTAAAACGAGCACAGTAGTCCAAGACAGTTTCTTGTGGACCTCTTTTGATTGTGTTGTATTCAGATAAAATATGGAGTGGGTCCTTTTTCTTTTCCCATCTGTTGATAAATGTTTGATATAGGGCTTCAGGGTCAGCTATAGAGTTTATTGGAAGTGACCTAAACCATGTTCTTACATCTCCTGTTAGGCTTTGCACGAAGATTTTCATTCTAACCCCATCATCATCTATCTCATAATTTTCAAAGTAGTCCTGCATTTTCTTAGTATGTTGAAGGGCTGGATAAGAACCGGTACCATCAAAGTATGAAATCTTGCTTTGGTACTCTTGGGGCATAAGAGCTTGATTGGCTGGTAACTGAAGTGGAGCCAACCTGTAATCAGAGAGGGCTCTCTCTTTAAGATTTATCTCTGTTTTGTGAAGATTTTAGGCTAGTTATGAGTTCAGGGTTTGGTTTTATATTTTGGTTGAGTGATGTCTTTCAGTACCTAAGGTGGAAGTCTTCAGATAGTTTTAATCCATTGGGCAATGGAGTCTGTGGCTACAGGTTGTTTGAAATATTGAGTTGGGTTTCTGAAACTGCAGGGCCATTTAAATATTTCATGAAACAAACTTGAAATTGTGATGATGAAGTGTGTTTAACCAGTGAAAAGCAATTAAGAATTTTCCACTAAGCTGGGGGTGTGAGAAAGAGATATATTGCACAGGAGCAGATTTGAATTCCTGAACAATAACCAATGTGAAAGATATAGTTTGGAGGTGCAGCAATTAAGAATTACACCCTTATAACTATAACTGAAGAAAACATTTATAACAGCATAGATTGAGTTCAGGGTATTCTATGAATAAATCCTGGAACTATTCTTTTTCTTTGCCATTAACTGTGAAACATATAACATGAATGGGTTGTGAAGAGATAATAAAAACAAATAACGAAGAGTTTAAAGGAAACTTGTTGTGCCATGAAATACGCAGGAATCCTGTAGCATTCAACAAACACACTACAACGCCTCAGACAACACAGAACTTTGGAAATTCCATCAGCTTTTGTATTAATACTCTGAAAATTTATAGCATAAGATCTCTAGAAGAGAAAATCAACAACAACCACCCTGAAAGCTTATGCGAGGGGGAATATATACAATCGGTTATACAAAAATATCTGAACCACTGAGTCACTTGAGAAATAAATATGTTTACCAACTTTACAAAATAGTAGATAAGGAAGTTATTACTGCTCTAAATACAAAATGAATGCTCTTTAATTCTGTCAGAAGTATTTTTGACCTTTGGAGGTCACTGAGTCGGTTGAGCATTCTGTATTAATGCTGAATGATGTGTCTTTATGGCTTTGTCATGCTGTATCTTTCTCGGCCCTGTAATCTGTAATTGTCAGTGCTGCTTTGGTGGCCGATTTGGTTTGCTGAGTTGGCTCAGTCCATTCTTCTCCATACATACTGAATGCATCAAATTTTCCTGTTTGATAACTTATGCTTTTTGATGAAATTTTTTTATGAAAGGCTCTTGTTTACAGTATAAACTGTATCATGTTGGTCCACCATTCCTGTGTGGGAAATTGATGTCTCAAAATTGCATCTAAGGTCTCATCTGCCTCTGTATATTTGTAGAATTTTGGAGGCACTTCAAACAAATGTTTGATCTCATTCATAATGAAAAATAAGTTCTCTACTCTGTCATAGAGACTTTGCCCAGATGCTGGCCCTGTTTCTTCTGAGGTACTTGGTCTTACAGTGATCTGATTGGTGGCAAATGTGTTGACCCTTTTTGCATAGTTCTCATGTGAAAGTAGCCTCCCTGCGCTGTTCAGTAAGCCAGGAAGACCTCTGCTTTGTAATGCTGCAAACTTATCCATGAATTTGTTTACTTATGTTTGCATGTCCTGGCTTCTTATTTCCAATGTCTGTACTAGGCTTCTCAATGTAAGGACCCTCTTTATCAACAGGATGGTTTGAGTTCTATTAGGGATTCCTATTGCTACCAGCTGAGGACCTGTACGGTTATTGAGCGCGTTAATCATTCTATTGGCTATCTCAGGCATGTTGCCTAGAGATGCCCTTGCTCCCTGGATTTCCCTGTGTGCTTTGCCTATGAGCTCCATTTGATCATGAATGGTCTCTATATACTGCCACTGATCTGTGATTGATTGGCCAATGTTGGCCCATAAAACTGTCTTGAGCTCAGCCACCACTTTGTCAAGGGTGAGTTATTTCTCCAGCTCCTTTATCTTCTCTTTGAGAGCCTTCACTTCTCTTCCCTTTTCAGCTATGCTTTGCTTTGATTTGTCATATTTTTCATTCATCTTAGCTAAATTCTCCCTCGCTTAATTTAGCTTTGCCACTTGGGCTTCCAAGGCCTGAATTTCATTTTTCAGTTTCTGCATATCAAGGCTTGGAGCTTGCTCTGTTGTTGGTGTTGGTGCTGATGTAGATGGCGCCGTTTGAGCTGTCTGCTCTGTAGGAGGGGAAGTAGTTTGAGGAGGCTCCTCAAGGTTGATTATTTGTGGAGGGGGCTGAGATGTTTGGCCTCCTTCCTTCTGTTGTAGGGCTGCCTGCAGTGCAGCCTCTGACTCTCCCAATTTCTCTTCTGTCTGGATCAGCTGTTTGTATAATGATACCAGCATAGCTGCTACATCTTGGTCATGCCTTAGCTGGGCAACCTCTTTTGTTTGAGGGTGAAGAGATGTTGGGATCTTGATCATTTTTCTTAATGCTGCCATGTCTGCATTTGTTAATTTCAACAACGCTTGTATAGCTTTGGTGTCCTTGGGATCATGCCCAAGCTCTATAATGATATCCTCCAATGCTTTGATTCGGTTGTCCTTTGCTTGGGAGGATGCTTTCTCCAACTCAAGTTGGGCAGCTGTGTTGTTTAGGCTATTTTCCAGCCTATAATTTACCAATGTTTTGTCTACAAGGGTGGCATATACCATCTCACCCGTTTGCTTGTGCAATTCGATCTGATCCATAGGGTGGATGTCTTTTGCAAGGACCTCAAGGTTGGTCCTTATATAGTCTGCAGCTGACTTTGGCTGCAGCATGGTTGGCATGAAGTGGCTCATTATCATTTTTCCGTCTTGCACATCATTTGCAGACATCAATCTCTGCTGGTTTGTAGGAGCCATCTTCAACAAGTGGTTGTAGAGCTGCATCTTGAGTGGCTCATTCCTCTTTTTGATATCAATAAATTGTTGTTTGATGCCTGTTTCAGCTCCCCTTTGTTGGCTTGAGGAGCTGACTTCTCCTCCAACTGTTCTTTCTTGTTCCTACTGAAAGGAACTTTCAGATGCTTCCATGCTTGGTGGTCCCATGCCCAAAGATTGCCCCATAGGCATTTCTTCTTCTGAAAGGGGATTTAGCCTCTGTCTTTTCTCCCCTTGAGTTGTGGATGTGGTGAGGGGAGTCTCCTGCTCTCTATCCCTCTTCCGATTTCTGTCTTCATTTTGTGGGGTTTGGAGGACCGAGGCCTCCACTGTCGTTTCCTGCCTAGGAGGCACAGTTTCTTGTGCCTGCTGCCCAGTGGATATTGGGGCCTCAGCTGTTTGTTCTTGTTGCACTGGCTGCTCCTGTTTTTGTTGTTCTTCTTGTTGCTATTCTTGCTGCTCCTCTGTAGGAGGTAGCTGTTCTTGCTCCATCTGTTTCTCTTTACCTTTGCTGGAAGCCTGATAAGTAGCTTTGGCTACTTGCTGATGTGTTGTAGAAGATGAGGCGGCTGCTCCAAGTTGCCTTTGATAGGAAGAGGAAACCTGCCCACAAGTTTCCAAGTCAGCCTCTTTCTCAATATTCTTTGCCTCTCTTTGTAGCATTTTCTCTCTAGTAATTGCCTCTTCTAGGGTGCCCTCTTTCCAACTCAATAAATTAGCATATTTCTCAATGTGAGGCAATCTGATATGAGCATATCCACCCAATTTATGTTTTACCCTCCTGAGAGAAATGAAATGATTAGGGTCATAAGGCACCTAGCGGAAACTGGTTTCTAATTGGAGGGTCTCTAGGATCCTTTCTGCTTCCTTCCATCCCTCCTCCCTTTGGTTGTAAAGAAATGGGCCTAGCTGGTTCCTGACCTTGAGTTGCACCTTCTTGTTTTTACTGTGGAAATGGACCTGGTCTGCATTTCCAAACTGTTCTAAATACTCCAAGGCAAATAGTCTCATGGGGACATATCTTGGCAGCCTATAAGGGTTCAACTCACAGCCATAAATTCTGATTACTGTATGGTGTTGGTAAAAGTACCAATCACCAATGTTGTAGGTCTTAGAGAGATGGAGTATTCTTTGCATCTCATCGGTCAATCTCAGAGGAGGAACACCAAATAACAAAGTCATAGCTGGATGAATGAAAAGGTCTATGAATTCACAGTATGTGTATGGTGAACAGGAGGTATGATGAAAAACTGATGTCCAAAATACCACAGACCTTGGATTTCCCTGGGCATCAAGTTTCTTGAGAGGAATAGGGAAACTATCACGTTGATAAAATAAGAACAGATGATATATGTATGAGGTGTATCTAAACACCTTTTCTCTTTCTAGATTCATCAGTTGCTCATGAATCTTATTTGCAATGTATTCAGCATAGTCATAGTGCACAACAGGAGGCTTTCCAGGAGAAAATATGGACAGCATGGCCATGATGGTGTCATCAACATCCTCAACTCCCTTGTAGCCCAGGACATAGCTGATCAAATCCACCAGCATTTTTCCCAAGTCATTGAGATATGGATTTGGAATAGGAGGCATTCTCACAGCTTCAGAGCTTGGATGAACAAATAATTGATTAATTTTGATGACTTGGGCACTGGACAACTTTCCCCCCTTCTTTAATAAGTCCATCATGGAGAGAGGAGTCAATGGTCTCTCTTTGACATGGATCATAGTTCTCACAGCATCTATGGTCAGGTCTGGAAGGACATTGACTTGAGGGAGGTTGTAAATGGGCAAATTGGAGTCCCAAATTCCTAAATATCAGCTCCACTGAGGTTTTGAGATTTTAACTCATTTAGCATATGAATATTAAATTTGGAATTCATTGAGAATGTCTCTATCATCTGATAATCTCTATCCCCTAGGGCCTTCCATTCTAATTCTCTTTGTGGGGCATTCATAGGTGGGATATTTAATGCTACTGGTGCTTCCATGGCTGAATAGGACTCTGATTTGTACTTGAACTAGTGTTACTAGACAAAGCAACACAAAAGGGTATCTTTGGAACAGAGAAGCGAATTGCAAAGGAACAGAGGGTAAATGGTAGTGACAGCAATTGAAATACTGCACAGAAGACTGATAGAGCAAATTCCAGGATTAATAAAGCTGTTTTCACGGTGAATTAGTGCAGCTCAGGTTCTTAGTTCACGAATGCGCGAACTAGCTGTGAATTTCGGAAAATTTGGTTAAATGCAGGTTCTGCAGATGAATTCTGACCCAACAATTGAAAATAGGCACTGGTTACTGGGGATTTGCTGGTAGGTACAGTGTTCTTCACTCATTTTAAGTTATCTTTGGAGAATTATGGACAAAACCAGGCGCGGAGGGAATGATTTGGATAAATACCTTGTGAATTGCCGGCAATGGTTACAAATGCAGGTGGATTGGAAGCACCCATGGTCTTTGTATTGATTTTTGCAGGTTGGCGGCTAGCGGTCGTAGTATGCATGCAGAGCAGAACAATTTTTGTTTTAACAAAAGTGACAAAAAACACGATTTTCGGCGAAAATATGGACTTTTTGGATCATTGGCGCTTTTTTGGATGACATCAGCATGACGTCATCAGGTGGGGTCGGGTACGGAAGGGTGACGTGGCGGCCTGTGAATGGTCCACGAGGAATGGCGAGGTGGCGGACAGGTCGGAGCAGTGGCGGGCCGGGCGATGATGCGGCGCTGAGTGGCATGACTGGCGGTGACGAGGACATGACAGGATCAGCGGTAAATCATAAGCGGTAAGTAGTTTTCTTGGACCTCTCTAGATATGGAAGCAGTATTGTCAGAGGGCGACCCGAGAAAATTTGGGGGCGACGTGTGGCAAAGGCCTGACGTCACCCTCTGACAATTTCTCTGGAGGTAACTTACGGTCATTGGGGCCGACCCGATATGGATATGGGCCGTCGGATGGGAAAGCCCAGATCTGACGGTCGACGGGTCAATGAGTTGTCAGGGCGATACGGTAGCGGGCGGGGCAATAAAATAATATTTTTTGTGAAATGCGCGCCCGGCGGAAACGTTAGAAAAGTGGGTTTTTTAACTGTGTTACGGGCAAAATGGATTATGCACGGGTTTATTTACAAAGCCGGATTTAAGGTTATTAATCCAAGCAGATCTTGGATTAATCCCAGGATTAATTTTTGGCGCTCTGTGGGTCGCGCTCAATGGTTTAGCGCTTAAACCATTTACAACCAATTATAGAGCTATAATGCTCGAGGAATGGGATACATAGATATTTGTGGGTTTTTTGCATAATTTACATAGTAATAGGGGGAACAGGGGGTATAGGGAGTTAAATAGTAGAAGTTAGGGGTTAATATGAGTGGAAGAGGTGGATGAGAAGGGACAACACTGAGTTTTATATGGAAACCACTTAGTTTAGGAAGTAGATCAAAATGAAAAGAATTTTAGACAAGAAATGTGGCTTTTAAAGAAACAAGAACCAACATAAGACCTTGAATTCTTTCATGAACACAACTAGTAATGGGATGTTAGCAATGAATGTGAGGGGGGGAATCAGGAAGTTAGACATGCTCCTTGGTATTGCTGCAAAGTGATGAAGAAGAGGAACTTCCCTATCCATTAATGTTTCATTTATGTTGGACCAGTAAAATTCAATTAAAAGGACTGACATTTCTGCAACCCCATCTACCTACCCATCTACTTGCCTAGCATTTTTTGTTTCTTCATGGAGGGTGCACTTAGACTTACAGACCCTCATGTGCCTTTTCTTTTCTTTTGGCTTTTTCTTTTGATTTTCTATCTAGAACTACCCTTATTGCTTTATTGCTTCCAAGGTCCCAAATTAAGCAGTTGGGAACCTTAATTCTCTACCTAACTACTGGTCTGCCAAGATTAAACAGTTTGTACAGACTTCTTTCTCTATTCTACAACAAAAAATTGAAACATGGCATGATCCAGATTAGGCTGTTGGACCATCCATCAAAATTCAGTGAACATCAAGCTATGTACACATATTGCCTTCTCTTGAAAATATGGGATCTTTGCATCACCAAAGCAGAGCATATTTGGAACTTTCTTTTCCAATCATGAAATATGAAACCTATTGGTATAGGTAGCTAACAGTATGCAGTAGAATGGCCCAAAGTGATATGGAATTTGTGAAAAAAGTTTACCATATTCTTGGATCTGAAAGCAGCAGCATTTTCTGTTATAATCTTGTCAGGGCAACCAAATCTGGAAAGAATATTAGTTTCAAGGAATTGTATGATAGTAGAGTCATTTGCTTGTCTGCATGGAATAGCCTCTATCCATTTAGTGAAATAATCTATGGCTATTAGGGTCGATTTATGCTGGCCTGAAGATGAAGGATGAATTTCCCCAATGAAGTCCAAGCCCCATTGCTGGAAGGGCCTTTCTGTTGCAATAGGCCTTAAGGGAAGTGGTAGCAACTTTCTTTTTCCCTCAAACACTTGACATTTGTGACATGAAGTGGTAAAATTTTAACATCAGAGAACAGAGTGGGCCAATAGTAACCTGCCCTTAATATCTTATCCACAGTGGACTTCCAATACAAATGTCAACCACAATCACCTGCATGAAATTATTTCATAACATTGTTTGTTTCATCCATATTCAAACAATTCAGCAGTATACCTTCATGATTTTTCCATAGTAAATTACCATCTATAACACAAAATCTTGAAGCTTTCATTTTTAGAAGTCTAGATTTAGTTCTGGACAATCCTAGGGGAGCACACAGGTTTTGCAATATATAACAGATATCAGAGTACCACAGGGATTGTTCAAAGGCTACATTGATCTTTGGAGTCGCCAGCTCCGGTTCATTGTCCAGTTGGTTAATATCCAAGGCTTGGAAGTTTGCTTCTGACATCAATTTAGCCAAACCTTGACCTTTTATCAGTTTTGTAGGTCTTATTTCAATGTCAAATTCTAAAATGTTAGCAATCCATTTTCCTCTTTTGCCCTCTAAACTTTCTTGAGTCAATATGTCTTTCACAATGGGATTTGGTCAAGGAAAATTTTAAGGATGGAAAATTTTCTTGAAGTTTAAAACATTGGCGAATCTCACTAATCCCTAATATGCAAATTATAAATGTTTATTGATATATTTGTAAAATTAATCAAATTTATAATTATTTTATATATAGTCTCTCTATAATGTTGGCGATTTTTAAGGTAAAATAATTTTATATTCTAAAATTTGGGCGAATCGTCTTTTATAAAATTGGAAATTGGCGAATCTTTTTTGTGGAAAAATCATGGAAAATTAGCCCACTGGGCGAACATTAGCCCCTAAAATTTTCCATGGATTTGGTACATAAGCAATAACATGGGAGTATAGGATGTAGATCCTAAAGTCTTTGATGGCCTTGACCAAAGCATAAGCTTGCTTTTCCATGATCTGATATTTCAGAGGTGCATCTCTAAGGGCTCTACTAAAGAAAGCAATAGGTTTTTTATTCCCTTGATCATCTTTCTGCAATAAGACAGCAGCAATGGTATGCTGGGATGAAAAATAGAAAATGATAAATTCTCTGTCAAATTGAGGATTTGTTAAGACTGGGGTTTGGGTAAGGGCCAATTTAATACCTTCGAAGGCTTGATTTGCTTCTACTGTCCATTTCACTTTTGAATCCTTTTTTAGCATATTGTTTAGTAATCTGATCAATTCTACTAAGTTTGGGATGAATCTCCTTAAGAAGTTGATCTTTCCCAAGAAGGCTTATAGTTCATTAATATTTCTTGGATGGGGCATTTGGAAGATGGCCTGTATTCTGTCTGGATCAATTCTATTGCCATCCTTTGAAATGATATGACCCAATAGCTTACCTTCTTCCAAACCAAATGGAGACTTCTTAGGATTTAAGGAAATCCCATACTTCCTACATGTCATGAATATTTGTCTCAAGTGTTTCAGATGTTCTTGGTCAGATTTTGAGAAAGGTGTGAGGTTATCTAAGTAAATAACAAGGAAGTCACGAATCTCTTTAGCAAAAGCAATATCCATTGCTCTTTGAAATGTAGCACCTGCATTTTTCAACCCAAATGGAATTTTGACATACTTGAAAGTTCCCCATGGGGTTGTGAATGCTATTTTATCTTGATCATCAGGGTGGACTAGGATCTGATTAAAGCCTGAAAACCCATCAAGTAATGAGATTCTTGAAGCCCCCACCACTCTTTGGAGAATGTGATCCATTTTGGGTAAGGGATAATTGTCTTTGAGGGATACCTGATTCAAATTCCTTAAATCAACACAAAGCCTAATCTCACCAGTTTTCTTTCTTGTGGGAACCAGATTTGATATCCAGTCTGAAAACCTGATTGGTGTTATGATACCAGCTTTAAACATTTTTTGTACCTCTTTCTCAATGGAAGGGGGAAGCATAGGGTTGATTCTTCTTAATTTTTGCTTGAATGGATTTTGATTGGACTTGAGAGGGATGGTGTGTTGAATAACAGAGGTGTCATAGGATTTCAAATCCTCATAACTCCATGCAAACACATCTTGGAACTCTTTGAACAGGTCAATGTATTTGGGCTTCTGGTCAGGAGGTAAAGATGCAGATAATTTTATTATCTTGGGTTTTTCAGTAGTTCCAATGTTGCATTCTTCAATGGCAGCATTAAGAGGTTGTATTTTTGGTTTTCTAGGAACATCATTTGAGTCAAAAATGTCTTCCAACAGAGTCAGGCCTGTTGGTAGAAAATTGTCTTTTAGCTGTATGACTTCAGCCTCTACACCAGTTATTTCATCAAGATGCAATTGTTTAAGTTCTTGTATATTTTCCTTGTCAAAGGTTGTTGGACAGAGTATTTGATTTGTTGTTTTGAGTGATATAGTTGTTTGGTCCTGTTCACTTAGTGGTTGTGTGTCTTTCACAGAATCAACATCAATGTTTAAACCTGAAAATTCATGTTGCAAGGTCAAGAAACTATTTATCTGTGTGTCATCCTCAAACACTTGCCAATCTTTGATGTTGTTTGGGATAGAAGTTCTGTGTTTTATCTCAGCTGTAAAACAATGGTTAGGTTCAAAAGGAAATTTGCATGTACTGGAAAATGTAGCTAAACTATGGGCATGAAGGTTGTGGGTTCTAGATATTTTGGTCGTTTGGAATTCAGTGAAGGTTTTGAGTATTTCAATAGCAGCAGACTTGTATGATCTTAGTCTCTTGCCATTGGTGACAAAATTGCCTTTCACTTGTTGAATAATGAGGTCTGAATCTCCCATGATTGAAACTTTTGTGGCCTGTAAGGATTTTACCAATTTGAGGCCTAGCAAAAGAGCCTCATACTCTGCCATATTATTAGTACATCTGAAATTAAGCCTATAGGCTCGGCCTTCTGCATGATTGCTTTGTTTTTTGTGAATCCACACTCCAGCTCCTGCCCCTAATTTGTTGACTGATCCATCAAACTCAAGAAACCAAAGGATTTCTTGATTTAGGGGAGATTTAACAGCTTCTCTATGACTTGGAATTATGAGTTGGAGTTCTTGTTTTTCATCTGGTTTGTCTTCTAGAACGGTCTCATCAATTGATTGCCCAACCTTGACTTCTTGGGAACTTGATTGCTCACTCATATGCAGGTCTTGTTCAAGTAAGACAGCTCTGTCTCCACATATTGGACTTATATCATCATTGAACAGAATGAAGGAATCCATGTCTGAATGGACTACATAAATAGGGAAATTTTGAGGTTTTTCTTCACTGCTCACCATGTATTTCATGAGTGACTCTCTGTATAATCTCTTTGGTTGCCCAAAGATAGAGATGGTGGCATATGACATGTCCAATTGCAGGGAACCTTGGAGTTTGGCTCCCCATGATCTTGATAACAACATTCCATATTTAGGTGGGATATCAGCAACTACAACATCCATTAAGATTGTTTTATTTGGGTATTGGACAAGGGAAACACATAGATCTTTTATCAAGCCTAAACACTTAACTTGGCTGGAGTCAAATGAAAATAGGTCCTTATATGGTCTTGTGATGTCTAGATTCAATCTCTCCATTACTGACTTGGGCATAAGGTTATGAGAGGCGCCTGAATCAAACATTGCATTGTGTAATATCTTATCATGAATATGTAGGCTGACATAAAAGGGTAAGATTCCAGTACCCCCTGTCTTTCCATCAACTTCTGGACCAAAAAGCAATTCTGGGGTGTCATCCAACACATTGACATCATCTTTTTTGTGGGTCAGTTGAAGGGATTTTTTGATTTGTTGTTTGTAGATGTTATGTTTAGCTAGTGTTGTGGGGAAAAATGCCTATTTAGGACGATCCTATCCACCTAAGGTGTGACAGCGCCTTAGCAACAAACGAATACAACTATTATGATTTCTTCCTTTATGAAATGTGAAAGAGGGGAGATTGGCAGACTTACCATTGTCTTCCAGTTGTCCCTCGATCTAGATCCTCTTTCCCTTTGTGTGTCTACAGCTACTCGCCTCCTCGCTTGCTCAAGAGAACAACTACTTGAATACCACGAGGTCACAAGAGAACAGCTACCTGCGACAAGAGAACAGCTACTTGCGACAAGAGAAGAACACAATACAAAGGCACATATACATATTCATAAATGATTTAGGATTAGAAGTAAATCAAATACACTAATGCAATCATACAAAATACACCATCATATAGGAAAGAATCAAGATAGCTTTATTGAAAGTAACAGGGTTCAGGAAGAGATACAACCCATGGGGCTCCAATCCAGCATCTCCTTCCCAGCAGAATGGAATTACCTCTTCATCTCCCTTCAAAGCATAAACACCCAATGTATCCAGCCACAAATCAATAGCAATTCTTTACATTCACAAAATTCCAGCCTCCTTGACCTCTTTGTAGGAGAGATCTATATATAGGGATATTCGAGAGAGGATGAGTCAGCTTGAGACTGGTATGAAACTGACTAGTGTCCTCTCCCTCTCATAGTTCTTGAGTCCACTTGGAGGTTCTTGCTTCCACTTGGAGATTTGGAACCTCTTACTCATCACCAGTCGAATTCCTTGATCCAAGTGTCATTTTGGAAGCTTCCTGGGCATTGACACCTTGAGAAATGACTCTGCCACTTGTCCAAACTCGCCCAGCGCAGGTAGCCTTTGTTGCAGTTGACATTCAACGCAGGTAGACAGTGGAGCAGTTGACATTCAGCGCAGATGCTCAGTGGAGCAGTTGACATGATCCAGAATTGGCTTGTTTTTGAGTGTTTTCAGGTGGAGAACTTCTGTGAATTGTTGTGGTTACTTGGCCTTGTTCCTCTAGGGGTAGGAACAACATGTTTAGGGACTTTGGATCCCTTGATTATCGACATTTCATGCTCAGTGATGCAAGGCACAAAAATGTCTATAACAGTTGCCCCCTAAAGTATGAGGCCGTTTATCGGGTGAAATGCTTTATCCAGGAGGGTCTGAAGTTCATCCATCTGTTGGGAGGAGACCTGTAATAAAATACAATACAATACATTCGGATTCATTCTGCTTTCATGATCTAGCTGAGGTGGGCATTCCCATGCTCAGCTTTATAAATTCATTTTTGTACATAGAACAGACGATCGTCTGATGGTAGACTGATAATTTTGGTGAAATTATCATCCTTTGAGTAGGATGATCATCTGTTGCAATGTTGTACATGTCAAATGTCTTTATTTTTCCTGAATATATATCGCAACCCGGATGGATGAAACTAGATCGGGGGTCTTCAAACTCGTTTGATCTTCACTCTAAGTACAAGTCGATCCATGTGAGAATTGCGCTGAAGTCGAACATGGAAAGACATCGCTTGATTACCGGTCAATGATGTAAACCGTTAACAAGCGCGAGAGGAATCACCGATAATGATAATGACCCTCAAGGTACTGCAGTACAATTCATGTGGTGTGAATAAAGGACTTGGCGTCGAACACCACGCAAAATCTTCTGGTCGAAGGTCATTGATGTATACCTGTCGCCGGAAGTGAGAAACTTGCCATTGAGGCATGCAAGCTTCAAAGTACTGAAGGGGGTGTTCCTAGATCAACTTCTTGGATAATGAGCTGATGTCGACAAGAAGCGATCCGTCACAAGAGGGCCTTAATGAATCCCACATCAGTGACACGGAACGGAGCTAATGACTTTAATGGAGGTGAAAACGATCTGTGACATATGATTCAGGGTGGCGGTCATGAATGGATGAAGGATAATGTATGGCAATGGATGGGACCCGGTTGACTCTTTCTGAACGAATTCTCTTGAACATATTGCGACACTGATGCGATGGATTGGTAGCATTACCCCAAATATGGATGGCATGGCGAGACCATGGTGATGTGACCGGTGAATGAAACAACCCAACCCGAATGTGGTACGGAGGAAAAGTGTCATGTTCAAGAGCGACCTACTACCATCAAAGTTTTCTTGATTTTTCCCAATTTTTCCCCAGTCATTTCTGACTAGTACCTCTTTATTTTTGTCAAGCTTGAGGAGGATAACATATGCTTGTTCTATAACCTACCCTTCGGGCAAGCCCATCGCTATGTTTTAACGAGCCTAGCGATAGGGAAACTCTTTCTCGTCTAAAGACAAGTTTGTCACTATTTAATCATTTTAACGAGTCTAACGACAAGGATAACTCGGTCCTTTTCATTTTTAGAGAGTCTGAAAAGGTACATAAAGTCAACTCCAAAATTCCTTTTTCGTCATCTAATCCCTTAAGTCCGAAAAAGTATAAAACAATACAGAAGGTATGAGTTTTCGATAACTTTAACGAGCCGAATAAAACAAGCGCTCGACCTTTTTGTGCAATAATCCCTCAGGTCCAAAAAGATTAAAATCTAGAGGAGGGATAGCTCTTCCTGTCCTTTAACGAGCTGGAAGGCCAAAACTCGGCAATCTTTTCATATTTTACGAGTCAATTGAAAAGAGCTTAAAGAAGACTCGTCTTTTGAGGAACGAGTGATAAACAGGGATATCAACTGATTCCAGGTACAGGTTGGAATTTTCCAATCACGACAGTGTCACAAGGATGGCTAGGTGAAATCACTCTTCGCAGTTGTTCCTCAAAATGGGTAAACAATCATATGGAGGTGAACGATCGGCCAAATGAAAAGTGGAGGTGGCAGGTGCAAACACGACCAATGTTTTTATGGCTGATAAATTTACGATCACAGTGGTTATTTACCGGGATAGGTTCATTTTTTAGTTAAAAATGAGCTTAAACACTGGAGGAAACTCTGCTCACTTCTTATATTTATTTTTTAAAGAGCATGAAGACCGCGTTAAAACTGCTCGGATCTTGCGTTTATTTTTTAACGATCATGAAATTTATGCTAAAACTGCTCGATTACCCAGTCATAAGATAAGAGTGTCTCATGAAAGATCCCATTTTTTACAGAGCTTGCGCCTTACCAAAGCTATGCTCACTCATCCTTTCTTTATGCAAGTTTGGAAATGGCTAATCCTACGAGTTTAAAGGGTTAGACCTACAGGTTTAAAGGGAGGACCTAAAAATTTAAAAAATAAATAGTCGCCCCTTGCTTGCACTCCAAAAGGTTGCATGCCCCCAGGTATAAAACAGAGTTTCAAGGTTACCTCTACTTACCCTCCGCCAAAACATTTGTTTTAATCGAGAGAGGCTTACCTCTTTCAGGTTACCCAAAGATTGTCCTGTTATTTTTTCAACAAAACACTTCCTCGGCAATGTCTACCGAAATAGACAAGGGTGAATGACCTTTGTCAAACACGTAACTTTGACAAAAGAATCTTATTCTAGAACAACCCCTCTTCCACCCACGGACGGGGTACGGACTAGTCATATTCTCCCGCGGAAACCTATCCTATACCCAAAGTTTCCCTGCCGAAGCAGGCCAGGACGCATGCACCCTGGGTTCCGGTCGTATCCTCCCGGATTACTCGCACTCATCAGGAGGATGGACCGTGGGTTGAGACACTTCTTGCATGAATAGACCATTTAGGGATGGCACATGACTATTTGCGATGCGTGATCCGGGAAACGAAAGTTGGTCTACGAGCTTGACCATTCTTCCTTCATGCGGAAAACACATTACTCTAAAGAGTGAGGAGACTACAGCTCCCATGCAATATATATAGTCTCGTCCAAGGAGTAGGTTATAATCCAAGGGTCCTTGAACGACCATCACGTTCATTTGAATGGTCTTCCCTTTCAATGTTATAGGCACATTGGGGAGGATCCCTAAAGGTCGATTGGTTCCTTTATCAAAACCTGATAGATTTCTCATCTCAGGCAAGAGCACTGGCGAACCAAGTGCTCTCCAAGAAATAGAGGAAAGGATACTCACAGATGCCCCCTCATCAATGATAGTGCCAGCCATTACCATTCTATATATTTGACAAATAATTCTGAATGGTATACTGGCTGGCAACCGGGGTCTGCCTAGTTGGTTCCAATCAAAGGACACAACCAGGTTTCTTGGTGGTGGGACCGAATATACGGCCGGATAGCGCTCTAATGAACTTCCTTCCTGCGATAAAGGAATGGTGGCATTTCCCCCTTGATCATCAGAGTCAGTGCTGATGAAGAGAATCTAGACGGTGTCGTCTTGATTCTCCTCTGTGACAGTGTCATTTGAAGATGGAGCCTCTGAAGGCAAAACCCGGTCAACTGCCGTATCAACCTTTTGACTTTTGTCAGGCATGGATCCAGACGGTTCATCTTCAATGACAGATGCTTCGGCTGACCATCTCGGTGGTTCAGCCGGATTCTCAACTAGTGAGGGACTTGGCAAGAGTCTTTGATATCCAGGAGGGAGATTTGCTCGTAAAATCGGCCGACCTTCCAGAACTCTTTTTGCCTCGTCTAAGAAGGGACAACGGTGGATGGCGTGATCGCCTTCACACAGTCTGCAGGGAAATTTAGCTTTCCCGCTCTGTCCTGGAGCTTCACTCCCACTAGTTGACAGCGAGCAGTTGACATGATTATCAGAGGTCGATGCTCCCGAATTGTGCAAACGGGGGGACCAGTCTCTTAGTATCCGTGGGATACAGGGACAATCTCTATGGAAGTGGTCTCCCCTGCAGATGATGCATGGCGATTTAGGCCTTACGAGTGCAGTGTGTGGATTTTTGTTAGATGACATTGGTTTGCCCCCAGTCGCCTTGGGCTCCTTCTTCTTCTTCTCTTTCTTCTTCTTCTCCTTCTTCTCTTTAGGAACCTGGTTTTTAATTCGACCAGTTCCGTCAAGCGAAGAGGAAGGAGGGGAGGAAGATGAAGTTGAAGGCTGGGAGGCAACTCTTGTCTGATCTAACTGTTGACTAGACTGTTCAGGAACGGTGGAATTCTGAACGACATTGGTTGAAAAGAGCCAAACTGGTAGGCCAATTGTCAGTCCTGGAAGCGACAATGTGGCCATGTGGGGCGCACCAACATCTCCCCAAGAGGAGAAGGGACTAGGATTTCCACCCAAGGGAATTCCTTGGTTGGTGTGCTCCATCTTTTCAACCTAAAGATCAACGCAGGATTAAAGGGTGATTGTTCCGTTTAAAATAAATTGTTAACGACGCTTTAGACACAACTTGCTTTTTCAGTTTTAAAGAGTCGAGAAAAAGCTAAATATGACTCTAGTCTCCTTCGATTTTTTAACGAGCCCGAAGTGACAAATGCTCGGATGGACTTTTTCTGTTATAGAGTCTGAAAAAGGCCAAAAGAAACTGCTCTGGAGATCTAGGCAGAGGGTGTGCCAAACTTTTCGCAAAACCACAGAATACTTTTTACGGTACGGGTGGTCGATCTTCGTGAATGCTGTGTTCACTACATTGTGATCAGTAGGGCGGCCGACACGGCTTCCTAAGGATAAAAGATATATGCCTATAGGGGTCTCCCAATATATACGCGACGGTACGTGGGAGCACAAATCCGTATTAGCGCTACCGTCTCTCAGGAGGAATCACCCACCTTCTTCGAGATCGACAGTCACTATGTTTAACGACGCCGGAACACATCTCTAGCCTAGACCTCTATGTTGTGCGTTATGTTACAAAGCGTTGTTAGGTTCATTCAGTTTATTTTAGGTTGATCTTTTTAAAGTTTGCCTTTCAAGGTTCACCACGAGATGTATGATACAAATTCCTAAATGCAGTCTAAGATGATAAGCAAGCTTTATTATCTTTCAACTTTGAAAATCCTAGCTACTAAGGGAAAAGAATAACATTATCTTTTCTCAAAGAGCAATCAGCACACTCTAATGCACTTTCCCTAAATCCAACATGCAAACTTATCAAATGAAAAATGCACAATGCAGGTGTTTGTTTTCCACTTTCTTAGTATAAATGCCTACAAAGAAAGCTTTTTGCACAAATTTGAATTTGCTTTTAAAATGAACAATACAAACAAGTTCACTTTCTTCGAAATCAACAAGGGTAGAAGAGATTACAATCACTTTGCGATTTTCGAAATAGAGACTTGTTTTGACACTTAAAAGACACAAATTCAAACCAATAAGCTAACGTAAATCTATAGTCAATCTGCAATCAGCCAATGAACTCTCTTCTAAGATCACAATCAAATCTGAATCAAAGGCTACAGGATGACTACTTTACTCATGCAAAGGAAGACTGTAAATGACGCCACAAACACATAAAAACATTCACAATCTTTTTGTACAAAAAATGAGGTGGAATCAAGTAAAGAAAAGCTTATCAGACTGGTACCTATGCTGGTCAAAGGCTGCAAAAACAGAGATCAAAACAGGGCAATAAAGGAAAAAGAACCCCAGCTGCACAAGGCCACACTGGTTCAGCGCAGGTCCAACATTGTCAGTTTGACATTCAGCGTAGGTATCCCCTTCGGGACCTGCGTTGAAATGCAGACTGCCTTCACAGTGTCTGCGCGGAAAGGGAAAACTCTCGTTTCCCTTGGTTTCTGGGTCACAAAATGCTCAAAAATCAACTGTTTCAGGCCAAATCAGAAACACAAGCAAGGTATAAACAGAGGGATACTTTGATAGGGTACTAAAGACTATCACAAGGATCATTAAATCATTTGTGGATCTAGTTTAGATCATAGACAAGTCCAACCACTAGATCAAAGCAGCAACTTTTTACTTTGCAGTTCAAAGTTGCTGTCAAGTCTATGAAGTAAACAAATGACAGAAACACAAATGAAATGAATAAACAAGTTCTTCCCCAGCGGAGTCGCCAATTTGTTGTGGGGAAAAATGCCTATTTAGGACGATCCTATCCACCTAAGGTGTGACAGCGCCTTAGCAACAAATGAATACAACTATTATGATTTCTTCCTTTATGAAATGTGAAAAAGGGGAGATTGGCAGACTTACCGTTGTCTTCCGGTTGTCCCTCGATCTAGATCCTCTTTCCCTTTGTGTGTCTACAGCTACTCACCTCCTCGCTTGCTCAAGAGAATAGCTACTTGAATACCACGAGGTCACAAGAGAAAAACTACCTGCGACAAGAGAACAACTACTTGCGACAAGAGAAGAACACAATACAAAGGCACATATACATATTCATAAATGATTCAGGATTAGAAGTAAATCAAATACACTAATGCAATCATACAAAATAAACCAGCATATAGGAAAGAATCAAGATAGCTTTATTGAAAGTAACAGGGTTCAGGAAGAGATACAACCCATGGGGCTCCAATCCAACATCTCCTTCCCAGCAGAATGGAATTCCCTCTTTAGCTCCCTTCAAAGCATAAACACCCAATGTATCCAGCCACAAACCAACAAAAATTCTTTACATTCACAAAATTCCAGCCTCCTTGACCTCTTTGTAGGAGAGATCTATATATAGGGATATTCGAGAGAGGATGAGTCAGCTTGAGACTGGTATGAAACTGACTAGTGTCCTCTCCCTCTCATAGTTCTTGAGTCCACTTGGAGGTTCTTGCTTCCACTTGGAGATTTGGAACCTCTTACTCATCACCAGTCGAATTCCTTGATCCAAGTGTCATTTTGGAAGCTTCCTGGGCATTTACACCTTGATAAATGACTCTGCCACTTGTCCAAACTCGCCCAGCGCAGGTAGCCTTTGTTGTAGTTGACATTCAACGCAGGTAGACAGTGGAGCAGTTGACATTCAGCGCAGATGCTCAGTGGAGCAGTTGACATGATCTAGAATTGGCTTGTTTTTGAGTGTTTTCAGGTGGAGAACTTCTGTGAATTGCTGTGGTTACTTGGCCTTGTTCCTCTAGGGGTAGGAACAACATGTTTAGGGACTTTGGATCCCTTGATTATCGACATTTCATGCTCATTGATGCAAGGCACAAAAATGTCTATAACAACTAGCTCTGAAAGAGGAATGGCTATCTTTAATTTACCAATTTCGGCTTCTAAATCAAAAGGCTTTTCAGATTGGACCTTGGTGTTCTGGTTAACCACTTTTTCTTTCTCAATTGAGTTTTTAGAGGCTTCTTCTTGACTTTCAATCTGATCTTGGAGTTTGTCCTTTTTGCTTACTTTTTGAAGAGTGTTACTTGGATTGTGCAGTAAAGGAGGTGTAACCACTGGTTGTTGATTTGAGGGAGATGCTTCAGTTATCTCTTCAACTGTTACTTCATTTGTAATTGAGTTAGTTTTTTCAATTGGCTCTGTGACAATAGCCTTCTTAGGCAGTGGGGTGTCCTTTGTTTTCTCAGGCTGTGTCACATTTGTTGTTCTGCTTCTTAATTTGTACTGTTTATGTACTTCAAAAACAGTTGTATCATAACCTTGTTTGAAATCAAATGACTCACCTGACTTGGTTTGAAACTGCTTGGTGTCATCATCCTTATTATCATCTTGGTTCAGAAAAACTTGTTGATCATCATTCAGGCCCATCAAGTTAATGTGAGTATCATCTATCTACTCATTCGAAGTGGATGCTTCATCATAGTTTTCTTGGAATGGAGGCCTAATCTCTGGTTCAGGGCTGGCCTTGCCAATATTAGAGTTTTGATTTCTTCTAAAATTGGGATTCCTGATAGGATTATTCTGTGGTGCTTCCCATGATGACTTCCTCTCAACTGATTCTACTCTGTCACCTAACCTATGCATACCAGTGATTATTGCATCTAATTTCTGATCCCAGCTTGAAGGTTATTCTTTAAAGGCAGTCTTTCTTTCGGTTCTGGTCCTATTTCTCTTAGCTATCAGATTGGCTTCTACACTAACTGCTATATCTTGCATCTCAACTGAAGTTCGGGGAGCTCTTTCTCTCAATTGGTATGCCATATCTGAATCAAATCCATCAAGAAAGGTGTATAGGGCTAGATCAGGTGGGGGTCTGAGGTTTTGGGGAATAACATTGTAGACATTGTTGAACCAAGCACAATAGTCCAGGACAGTTTCTTGGGGACCTCTTTTGATAGTATTGTATTCAGATAAAATGTGAAGTGGATCCTTTTTCTTCTCCCATCTGTTGATAAAGGTTTGATACAGGGCTTCAAGGTCAGCTATGGAGTTTGCTGGGAGTGACCTAAACCATGTTTGTACATCTCCTGTTAGGCTTTGCACAAAAAATTTCATTCTAACCCCATCATCATCTATCTCATAATTTTCAAAATAATCCTGCATTTTCTTAGTATGTTGAAGGGCTGGATAAGAGCTTGTACCATCAAAATATGAAATCTTGCTTTGGTAATCTTGAGGAATAGGACCTGGGTTGGCAGGTAACTACAGTGGGGCATATCTATTAGCCATGATTGGTGGGATAATAGGGATAACAGGAACGAATGGAACAAGTGGAGGAAAGGGGATGAGAAGGGTATGAGTAGTTGATGGAGGGGTTGAAAGGACACCTTGAGAAGTGGATGAAGAACTAGGAGAGTGTGGAACGGTGGTATGAGGATGTAAAGAAACCTTAGCAGGGGTTGGAATATTAGTTTGAAATCATGCTTCATAACTTGAATCTGATAAAGTCCCTTCCGATTTGTGTTTCTTAAGGATTCTTGAAATCAGGTTTGGATTTTGGAACTCAGGTGATGGATCTGGATCTGGGTTAGATCTTGTATAACGAGTTTTCTTCTTAGGAGCCAGTTTCTGTGACTTTCTTTAGGAGAGTTTCTAAGAAGTATTGATATTTGACAAGGACTGATCAAGTATAGCACAACTGTATGGAACTTAAGACTGAATAAAGATTGACTAAAGCAGCTTTACACTCAGGCTTTATCTACAGTATTTAAGAATCAGACAGGGGTTTATGAATTTCATCCAGTCCCCAGTGAAGTCGCCATTTATGTTAACACCCAGGTTGTTCTGTTTGACTCCCAAGGGTAACCACTAACCAAGCTTTGGATTACAGGTCCTAGCCTACCTGTAATCAGAGAGGGTTCTCTCTTTTAGTTTTAACTTTGTTTTCTGAAGATTTCAGGCTAGTTATGAGGTGAGAGTTTTGTTTGAATTTTGGTTGTAGGATATTATTCAAAGAAGGGCATGCAAGCATCAAAGAGAGTTTAGTCCATTGGGCATGTGGAGTCCAGAAATAAATAGGATTTGATGTCTGTGATAAAGAGAGGTTCACTGCAGGGCTAGATGGGTATTCATGATACGAACTTTGATTTTTTAAACAATAAACAGTACAGATTACACCAGGAAAGGCAGTTAAGATTTCTTTCACAGTGTAACAGAGAATAGAAGTATAAATCCCACTCAGCAGCAAAAGAGAATTACTGAATAAAGACTAATCATGTGATTAGAGCAAATAGGAGCATTTAAGAATTCCATAGTTGCAGCTAATATTGAAGAAAACATATTTAGCAGTAAGGATTGAGTTTAGGGTGTCTTTGATGGACAAATCCTGAAACTAGTCTTTTACCTTGCTACTAAGATTAATCACCATGCATCACAGATAAATTATACAAGAAATGAAACATAAATACAGTTAGAGAACACTTATTGTATCATGCCATAACATGCGAATCCTGCAGTAGTCAATAGTTTCATCACAGTACTTCCAAGCCAAACAAATCTTCTGGAAACCAACAACTCCTTTGTATTATATCTTTCAGAGGATATACAGCCGAGTTCTCTTGAACAAAATGAGTAACAACAACCCCCAATAAGCTAAGTGGGGGTGCATATATACAAAAATATCATAAAAATATCTCAGTTCTGAGTTATTACACAACAACTGCTCTTACCAACTTTCAGAGATATTTGTTACAAAATTTAAAGCTACTTTAATGAACATACAACAGCTGTTTGCCGTTTGTCAGAAGTTCTTGACTTTTACGGGCAACTGGGCCAGCTGGGTGTTTTGTATTAACTCTGAGTAATATGCCTTTATTGCCTTGTTGTGTTGTAGTTGTCTCGGCCCTGTCATCTGCATCTGGCAGTGTTGCTTTAGTGGCCGATTTGTTTGCTGAGTTGGCTTTGTCCACTCCTCTCGAGTCATAATGAATATATCAATTTTCTGAACATGATGATTTATAACTGATGTACAAAAACTTGGTGAAAAATCTGTCTCTTTACAGCAATGTCTGTATCATGCTTGTCCACCATTCTTGAGTAGGCAACTGATGTCTCAAAATTGTGCCTAAGGTTTCATCTGCCTCAGTATATTTGTAGTAATTTGGAGGCACTTCAAATAAATGTCTAATATCATTCATGATAAAAAACAAATTCTCTATCCTATCATAGAGGCTCTGTCCAGATGCAGGCCCTGCTTCTTCTGGAGCACTTGATGATGCAGTGATCTGATTGGTAGCAAATGTATTTACCCTCTTGGCATAGTTTTTATGAGAGAGTAGCTTTCCTGCACTGTTCAGTAAGCTGGGAAGGCCTCTATTATGTAATTTCGTAAATTTCTCCATGAATTTGCTCACCTCTATCTGCATTTCCTGGCATCTTCTATCCAATGTTTGCACAAGATTTCTCAGAGTGAGTACCCTTTTTACTAGTAGGATGGTATCAGTTCTGCTAGATATACCCATTGCTACCAGCTGGGGGCCTGTGCGGTTGTTGAGAACATTGATCATCCTATTGGCTATCTCAGGCATATTTTCTAGAGATGCCCTTGCTTTTTGGCTTTCCTTGTGGGCCCTGCCTATGAGATCTATGTGCTCATGGATGGTTTCAATGTATTGCCATTGATCTGTTATGGACTGACCAATATTGGCCCATAGGACTTTCTTGATTTCAGACACAACTTTGTCAAGAGTGAGCTCTTTCTCCAGTTCTTTAATCTTATTCTCAAGAGCCTTTACCTCTCTTGCTTTTTTAGCTACACTTTGCTTTGATTTATCATATTTTTCATTGAGTGTAGCCAGCTTTTCCTTGGCTTCATTTGGTTCTGCCATCTGGGCCTCTAGCACTTGAAGTTCTTTCATCATGTTTTGCATATCAAGGCTGGGTGCTTGTCCTGATGTTGTTGCTGGTTCTGCTACTATATTTGGTGCTGATCTTGAAGGGCCTGTCCCAGCTGTTTGTCCTGTGGGAGGACTTATGATTTGAGGAGGCTCCTCAAGGTCAATTACTGGCTGAGGGGGCTGAGATATCTGCTCTCCTCCTTTCTGTTTCAGGGCTGCCTGCAATGCACCCTCTGTTGCTACCAATCTTCCTTCTGTTTCTACTAATTGCTTATGTAATGTCAGCAACATGGCTGCTACATCTTGATCCTTTCTCTACTGAGCAACATCTTCTGTTTTAGGGTGAAGGGTTGCTGGAATTTTAACCATCTTCCTCAAAGCTGCTATATCTTCCTCTTTTTTCTTCAGTAGTGCCTGCACAAATTTGGGATCACTTGGGTCATGCCCAAGCTCTATGATGATATCTTCCAAAGACCTAATCCTATTGTCTTTGGCTTGAGAAGATGCTTTCTCCAATTCTAATTGGGCAGTAGTATTATGGAGAGAGTTTTGGAGTTTATGGGCCAGAAATGTCTTGTCTGCAAGAGTGGAGTAGACCATCTCACCCGTTTGCTTATGTAGCTCTATTTGATCCATTGGGTGGATGTCTTTTGCAAATACCTCCAGGTTGGTTCTGATATAATCTGCAGCTGACTGTGGCAGCAGCATGGTAGGCATGAAATGGCTCATAGTCATCTTCCCTTCTGTAATGTCATATGCTGACATGAGCCTCTGCTGATTTGTGGGAGCCATTTTGAGAAAATGATTGTAAAGCTGGAGTCTGACTGGCTCATTCCTTTTCTTAATGTCGATAAATTGTTGCTTGATGTTGGACTCTGCTCTTCTTTGCTGGCTTGAGGAGCTGACCTCTCCTCCAAGTGGTCTTTCTTGTTTCTGTTGGAAGGAACTGGCTGATGCTTCCATGCTAGGGGGTCCCATACTTATGGATGGCCCAATAGGAATTTCTTCTTCAGAAAAGGGGTTTAGTATTTTCCTTTTCTCCCCTTGTTGACTTGCTGATGTAGTGTGGGGAGTTTCTTGCTCTCTGTCCCTCTTCCTAGTTCTTTCTTCATTTATTGGGGTCTGAAGCACTAAGGTATCCGCTGCTGCTTCCTGCCTTGGAGGCACATTTTCTTGAGCCTGTTGCTCTGTAGATACAGAGGCCTCTGCCATTTCCTCTTGTTGTTCAGTCTGTTCTTTCTACTGTTCTGTTGTTGGTGGTGTCTGCTCCTGCTCCATTTCTTTTCCTTTATCTGTGCTAGCAACTTGAGGAGTAGTTTGGGCTGCTTGTTGGGGAGCTGTAGAAGATGAGGCAGTTGCTCCAAGTTGAATATGATAAGAAGAAGAAACCTGTCCACAATGTTCCAAGTCAGCTTCCTTCTCAAGTTTCTTTGCTTCTTTTTGTGCTATTTCTTCTCTAGTACTTGCCTCTTCTAGAGTGCCTTCTTTCCATCTTAATAGATTTGCATATTTTTCAATATGAGGCAACCTGATATGATCATAGCTAGCCATTTTGTATTTGACCCTTCTAAGACTAATGAAGTGATTAGGGTCATAGGGTGACCAGAGGAAACTGGTTTGCAATTGGAAGCCTTGCAGGATCTTCTCTGCTTCTTTCCATCCTTCTTCCCTTTTATTGTAAAGAAATGGGCCTAGCTGGTTTCTGATTTTGAGTTGTACCTTCTTGTTTTTGTTGTGGAAATGGACCATGTCTGCATTTCAAAATTGCCTGAAATATTCTAAGGCGAAGAGTCTCATAGGGACATATCTTGGTAGCCTGAATGGGGCTAACTCACAGCCATATATTCTGATTACTATATGGTGTTGGTAAAAGTACCAATCCCCAATGCTGTAGGCCTTTGAGAGCTGGAAAATCCTTTGCATCTCATTTGTCAATCTTGGAGGAGGGGTACCCAATAGCAAGGACTTAGCTGGATGGATAAAGAGGTCTATGAATTCACAGTAGCTGTATGGTGAATAAGATGTGTGATGAAAGATTGAAGTCCAAAATACCACAGACCTTGGGTTTCCCTGAGCATCAAACTTCTTGAGAGTAATAGGGAAGCTATCAAGCTGATAAAATAGGAACAAGTGGTAGATGTATGAAGTGTATCTAAACACCTTTTCCCTCTCTAAGTTCATCAATTGCTCATGAATTTTATTGGCAATGTATGCAGCATAATCATAGTGAGAAGAAGGAGGCTTTCCAGGGGAGAATATAGACATCATTGCCAGAATGGTTTCATCAGCATCCTCAGCTGATCTATAACCCAGAACATAACTAATCATATCCACAAGCAACTTGCCCAACTCATTGAAATATACATTTCCTATAGGAGGGGTCCTCACAGTTTGAGAGCCTAATTTAATGAATAGCTGATTAATCTTTATGATTTGGGCACTGGACATCTTGCCTCCTTGATCTATTAAATGCATCATGGACAGAGGAGTCAATGGCTTTGTAGTGTGAAAGTGCAGCATTTGATTTATAGCCTCAGGGGTGACATGGAACAAAACTGAACCTGAGGGACTGAGGATAGCTTTTTGACATGGATCATAGTTGGCACAGCATCGATGAATTAAATTTGGGAGGATATTGACTTGAGGAAGAGTGAAAATGGGCAAATTGGAGTCCCAGATCCCTAAAATATCAGTTCCACTGAGGTGCTTGGCTTTCAGCTCATTAAGTACATGAATATGATATTTTCTGTCCATTGAAATTACTTTTGTCATCTGGTAGTCTCTATCACCCAGGGCCTTCCATTCTAGCTCTCTGTGTGGGGCATTTAGAGGTGGAATGTTTAGAGCTACCGGTGTCTCCATGGTCCACTAACACTTGGAATTGGATTTGAACTTCATTTTCTGGGCACATCAACACAGAGCAGTGAATTTTGCAGGAGCAGGGCAATTTGCAGAGGGGAAGAGGCAAACTGGGGTGAAAATAAGTCAAATTGCTCCTAATTTAGGTTCAGAGAGCAAATGCCAGGATTTGGGACTTGCTTTCCCGGTGAATTTCTCTAGCAGAGGTTCAAATTTGCAAATGCGCAAGAAAAACAGTGAATTTGTGGAAATTGGACACAATGGAGACTTTTGTGAGGGAAATTGGGCTTACAGAGTGGAAGAGGATCACTGGTTCATGAGAATTTCTTAAATTTATTGTGTTTTTCTCTTTTCTTAATTTTCTCAGAGACCTATGGGAAAAACCAGGCGCGGAGGGGAGATTTTGATAAATACCTGGTGCAATCGGGCAATGGTGATAATGCAGGCGAATTGAGGGCGCCCACGGTCTTTGAATAAACTTCTGCAGGTTGGCGGCGAGAACGTCGTTAAATTTCATGCAGGAGGCATAGCAGTATTTTGGTGAAAAATGCGAAAAAACGCGATTTTTGGCAAAAATATTGGAAATTTGGCCTTTGGCGGGTTTCTTGGATGATGTCAGCATGATGTCATCGGGTGGGGTCAGGTACGGAATGGTGATGTGGCAGCCAGTGAGTGGTCCACCTGGACGGGGGACATGGCAGACAGCTCAAGGCGATGGCGAATGGAGCGGTGATGCGAAGCTGAGGTGGCAGTGACGTAGGCGTGACATGGACGTGACGTGGTGAGCGGTAAACAAAGGCAGTAAGTGGTAATTTCAGACTGCTTATAGTATGGGAGCGGTATTGGCAGGAGGCCTCCCGATATAATCTGGGAACGATGCGTGGCCGAGCCCTGACATCACCCTCTGACATTTTTCGGGTGCTATCGTTCGGACATTGGGGGCGGCCCAATATTGATATGGGCCGTTGGATGGGAGAGCCCAGATCCGACAGTTGACGGGGCACTGATGTGATCGGGCGATACAGCGGGGCGGTAATATTAAATAAATGTTTTTTATCAAAAAGCGCGCCTGGGCGGGACTTTGGAGATCAAGAAAAATATGGGTTTTACGGCGTTTTATAGGCAAAATGGGTTTTTGGCATTTATTCGCAAAAATGGGTTAAGGTTATTAAACCAAGGAGATCTCAGTTTAATTCCAAGATTTCTCCTTTGGCGTTTTTTTGCAACTTGCGCCTAAATCTCTTGGTCCTCCATCCTTTGAAATTATAAGGCTATATTGCCTAAGGGAAAGGGAATATACATATTTTTGGGGCTTTTAATCTAGAATTAATATAATAGTAGGGGAAATGGAACATAGGGAGCTAAATAATAATGATGTTAGCAGTTAATATGAATGGGAGATATGGATGATGGGAGGCAAAGACTAAGTTTTTTAGGAAACAAACTTAGTTAGGAGAGTAGATCAAAATGAAAATATTTTTACACAAGAAATGTGGCTCTTTATGAAACAAGAATCAACAAAAGAGTTTGATTTCTCTTATGAACAAAGGTGGTAGTGGGATGTTAGCAAGGAGTGTGATAGGGAATGATTGGGAAGTTAGACATGCTTCACTTTGTTGCTACAAAACTACCGAATAGGAAGATCTGCACTGGCCACCATGTGTTTCCTTTGTTTAGGCCAGAGATATGAAAGAAATCATGCTTCTGCAACCCCATCTACATACCCATTCTAATGCCTAGCATTTTTTATTACTTCAAGGAGGGTGCACTTAGACTTGCAAACCCTCATGTGCCCTTTTCTTTTCTTGTGGCATTTCTTTTTGATTTTCTATCTTAGGCTAACCTTATTACTTCCAATGCCCCAGATTAAGCAGTTGGGAACCTTTCTTCTCTACCTAACTACTCATCTGCCAAGATTGAACAGTTTGGACAGATTTCTTTCTCTAGTCTACAACAAAAATTGAAACATGGCATGACCCAACTTAGATTGTTGGATCACCCATTCAGAAGTAGGACAGCATCAAACAACTGCAGATAGGTGTTTTCCACAAAAATATGGGATCTTTGCATCACCAAAGTAGAGCATATTTGGCACTTTCTCTGCCAATCATGAAAAATGAAACCTATTGGTATAGGTTTCATCACCAAAGTAGAGCATATTTGGCACTTTCTCTGCCAATCATGAAAAATGAAACCTATTGGTATAGGTAGCTAACACTGAGTACTTGTGAGGAGCATTGCACTATGTATTGTTCTCAATCATTATAATACACATATAGTGTGGGGTTTTCAGCTGTAAGCTTTCCCCGGGTTACATACTGTGTTAATGTGTGCATGCGATTGATGTTTCATTGATTTTAATGCTTCTAAATTGATGATCAACGTAGAGGAGGTTATGTATTATGCATGTATTCCACAATAGTGTATAATCGGGATAATCTTTGTGAATAAATGTTTATTATTCAAAATTTTCTACATTTATTTTTGTGGAATATTACGACAATATTGGGTAGATTATGAAGATTTGAAGGAGGAGATAATTTAGGGACTTGTTCCCTACTACCGGAGGATCAATAATAAATAATAAATCAACAAGATACTATGGAATTATTGCATAGATTGTGGAACTCCAATGATTGAGAAAGTATAGGAATGTGTTCCTTGCCATTTAATGCAAATTCCTAGTATTGGGGAAATCTTCCTCCATTCATGGGGAATGATTCATAATCATTTTTTATAAGTACCAAGTCAAAATTGCCTCTAGGGAGACATTTTCATTAGTTTTATTGTGGAGAGAACTTGTATTTTCGTAGCTCCATTGTATTTTCTTGCAGGGATGTAATTGTATTAATTAAAATAATGAAGATCGGTGTCATGTTCAACTTCTAAATCTTGTTCTCCTCCATAGTTCTTTGAGTTTCCTTGGGCTTGGCCATCCCAGGAGCCTCAGAGCCCTTTTGTATCATTTTATTTCCTTCTTTTCACTTCTTCTTCACATCCATCTCTTGTTTTTATTTCTTTCTACTTTTTCATTTAGTATTAATGATTTCTTGTTGTAGGATTGAGTTAAATGGTTAATGTAAGTTTTTTTTCAGAATCGAACACATTATTTCATCCTTGGAAAATATTTGGAAGTTCATAGTAATCATTGAGCTTCTTGTATTAGTCTTCTTATTCCCAAATCTAGAATTTTGGAACCCCTTTGTGGCAAAGAATAGTAAATTTCTTCTATTTTTTAGAGCATGCTAACAAGCTTCAAATGAGTTGGTTTCACTTGTATTAGATCAAAAAAACATTATAGTTCATAAAAAAATTACCCCACTACATTTTCACTTGATTAGGTTAGGCATTTGTTTATATTTACTAGCTCACTAGCTCTCGAATTTCTAGATTTTTGACTAGTAATGTTTTTCTATTTTTTAGCATGGGTTAACATATGTCTTTTTGAGTGATTCCACTTGGAATGGGGACCTAAGACATCCTAGTCCAATAATACAATTTGTCCCATCCAATTTGGATTTGATTTTCTTGGTCATTCGATGAATTATAATTTCGTATAGTAAATTTGTACCATCCTGTAGTAGATCAGGGGATCCTATAGGAAATCACTATAGAATCCTGTAAGAAATCACTGTAGCATCCTATAGGAAATCATGTTTTGAGCACAAATTGAGAAAAATCATCATTGAAGCTGGGATTAGGCCTCTACTTGACCTCCATGCCATCAAGACCATTTTAACCCTCTTGCTCCACAGTTGTCTCCCCAGCCAAAGATCAAGGAAAGATTAGCATTTGCATTCATAAAGAAAAAAGATTTAAAAAAACGAGTTCTTTTATATTTGTACATGCGCACAATAGTTAGTACTCTCTAGATCAGATTTCATTCTCAGTTAGTTTAAATCATCACATGTGATAAATAGGGTTAAGCTAGGTTTATTTTAACTTTATTTCATGATCTTTATGCAATTAGAATAGGTTTCTTTACTTGTACTTTTTTTCTTGCAATAGGTTAAGGTTCCATTTCGAACATTTCATTTTCTGCAATAAGTTTAGGATTTGGCTTCAATACATGCACTCCATTACATCATGACAACAAAGGAGGGACACATTATATACCACACATATAGTGCTGATACCTCTTAAGTTTGTATGAACCCTGGGTTGATAATTAAAGTCAATAGCCTTGGCAGTTGCAACATTCTTGTTTCAATACCGAGGCTCATCACTCCCTAGGCACACAAACATCGTTGTTTGAAGACTAAGTATACCACTCTCATGTGATGACAAGAAAGAGCTAAGGCATATCTTTAAGATAATGGAAACTGGGCCGTCATAACTGATGTGACTCCTACACCAAAGGGTGTGAGGTCTAGTTGGGATTTCATACCGGGGAGATCCCCTGAATGTTGGCAGGTCCAACATCGTCAACAATTATGGTGCTAGAGAGAGGGCCAAATGACAAGCTGAGTCCTCACAATCTATTTTGAATCTTTGCATACTTATCATGGCTAACCACAAAATTTCTCGTCTAAAGTGTAAGCCTTATGGAAATGAAAATGAAATCTTGGAGGATCTCTAGAATTCCTTGTCAAAACATACATATGAAGGTGATGGAAAAATGGTCTGGATTGAACACATAATCGCCTTTACAATTACATGTCACAAGTATAAAATCCATGAATATTACATGACTTTCTCATTGTTCACCTTCATGCTTCAAGGGCCCACTGCTATGGTGTGCCACACTGCCAAAGAACTCTATTCACTCTCTCACTTAGTTGATCATAGAGATATATTGTGCTTTCCATCATTTTGACCGTAAAACACTCAATAAAGAAATTCTGAAATTACGAAAAGCACTTGATGAATCCGTTGAGAAATTTTACACACGCTTTCGTAATCTTTCATATCGATTCTTGAAGATGAAATTGATTGGCAATTTTGTGATGGAAGATTTAAGTATCTTCTTTACATATCCAAAAATCCACAATTATTAGAATCATTCGTACCCTTCATAGCATACCTCAGTGTTAGAACTGCAAAATATAAGATGGACAAGGTCACTGAGACAAGTGACTATCCGTCCTCTTCTTAACAAACAACTCTAGCTCCGCAGTGTGAGGTGGGTGTTATAGACATTTTTGGGCACTGCAACCCCAATCATAAATGTCCATAAACCAAGGGCTCCTAAGTCCCTAAAAGTGTTGTTCCAACCCCTAAAAGAACAATGTCAACTAATTACGGCATCTCCCAGAAGTTCTCCATGAAAAACTACTCAGAATTGGTCAAAACTGGACCATTTCACCTACTCCATGGTCAAAGTGCAATGCATCCCACCTAATGCACATGAGAAGTGTGATGCATGTTGAAAAACCCTTTTATGGGGTGTGATGGACGAGAATAGACAAGTGGCAGAGACAGTTTGCGAGGTGGATGATCATGGAATCTTCCAGAAACTTCTCCTGTGACACTTGCCTCTCAGAATTTCCCAAGGATGAGTAAGAGGTCAATAAGATCTCCAAGTGGAATTAAGAACTATCCGAGAGAAGACACTAATCAAAAACCCAGAGCTGACTCACACCTCTGAAAATATCTATATATAGATCTCTCATCCTAGAGATTCGGGGGTTGGAGGCTGGAATTTTGTATCTTGTAAGGAAGTGCTGCTGGTTTCTTGGTGTAATATCATGGTGTTGGGTGATATAATCTTTTCATGAGGTGAAGAAGGGCTTTCTTACTGAGAGGATGATGTTGGGTCAGAACAATTGGTTGTAATCCTCTTTGCTCTTTCTTGATTATCAATAAATCTATTCAAGTTTTCCTCCACATTCTTGTATGATTGATGATTTATGCATTTGTGTGGTCAATATACATCTGGTCCTGTATTGTTTATGATAATAGATCTATGTTCTTGGATAGTGTTATGCTGCTTTGATTCTACAGGTACTCTTTGAAGCTAGGTAGACAAGGAAGCGAGTGGCAAAGACCTATCAGAAGAGAGAGGAAATGAGCAAGAACCAAGCGCAAGAAAGAGGTTGGTCTCCTTATTCTTCTCTCATCTATTTCTCATAAAGGAAAACGAAAGTAGTTTTTAGTTTGTTTATTTCTAAGGTAGCTACCAGCCTTAGTGGGACTGGCAGCTCTACATAGACACTAGTTTTCCCGATAACAAAATGGCGACTCCGCTGGGGAGCGAATAGATTGTTTGTTTATCTACATTTGTTTACTTTATAAACTTACAGACGGAGCCTGAAGTCAAGCAAGCTAGCCTTCGAACTGCATTTTCTATGCAAGTGCAAAGTAGATCAATGCTGCTTCAGTCTATCTCCGAGTTTTGTTTATGAATTAAACAGTTGATTTACAAGCTCTCTAATTTCCCTTGTGGTGGCTCTAGTAACCTCCTTTGATCTACCCCTGTGATTGATTTACTGATTACCACTTGCTCGGCCTAAATCCTTGAACTGAGCTACAAACTGTGATCCGGAACCCAGCTAAAGTCTCATCCCTGGTCCATCGCACTGTGTCTTCTTTTAAACCTGAATGCATCACACTTCTCGAGTGTAGTAGGTGAGTTGCATTTCAGTTTCCCTGTGCTACAGGTGCGCTGATTAGACCTCTTCTGCTCTTAGATTTTGGCTTCTCTGTTCACTCTTTTCAGCTCTATTTAGGAGTTTTGCTGCCTGTAGTCAGTACATCTCTGTTGAAACCCCCTTCCTTGCTATTATTCCACCTCCATTGTGTAAATAACTGTAAATGTTTTTATGTATTTTTTGAGTCATTTTCAGTTCTCCTTTACAAAGAAGTAGCGTAATTGAACTGTCGTTTCTTGATTTGAAAGTGTCGCAAGTGTCGTTTTCAGTCATAGGAGATAATCTTATTGTTCTTGATAGTTGATTACACTGTTACTCTTGTATTTGATTTGAATTGGTAGTTTTTCAAGTGTCGAAAGCAAGTTTTCAATTCCAAATAACAAAGTGTCGTCATTGTCCTCATTTTGTTTTGAAAAGAAGCTTGTTAGTAATTGTCACTTTGAAAAATTATTAAGATTTGCGCTTAGCTTTCTTTTTATCATTCACACATTAAGAAGGCTGAAAAAAAATACATGCATGTGCATTTGCATTTAGATTGTTTTTTGGTTTGATTTAGGACAATGCATATAGTGTGTGCTCTCTGCTCTTTGTTGAAAGAATGCCATCTCTCTTTCCTTAGTAGCTAGGATTTTCATTGCAAAAAGAAGATTAAATGATTGTTTATCATCTTAGATTGCATTTTAGGAATTGTACATCTACATCATGAGGTGAACATGAAAGGCAAATTTCTTAAGCAAGATCAACCATAAAATAAATTTAATGAATCTAAAAACGCTTTGGAGCCTAACACACAAAATCTAGAAGTTTAGGCTAGAGACATATTCTGGCGTTGTAAAGCCTGGTAACTGTTGTTTTCACTGTTGGTTGGGTGATTCCTCCACTTTGAGACGATAAGTGCCAGTACAGACTTTTGCTCCCACGTACCGTCGAGTACATTTTGGGAGACCACAAGAGGCTTTATCGTTTATCCATAGGAAGTCGTGTCTGCCGCCCTATCGATTACAATGCACTGGACACAACATTCGGGAAGATTGACTGCCGTACAATAAAAAGTATTCTGCAGTTTTGCAATTGGTTTGGTAATCCCTCTGTCTAGATTTCCTGAGCAGTCCCTTTTTTTCCTTTTCAGACTCCTTAACGGAAAAGGTCCATCTAAGAAGTTGTCACTTTAGGCTCATTAAAAATCGAAGGCGACTAGAGTCATCTTTTGTTTTTTCTCGACTCTTAAAAATTGAAAAAACAGGTTGTGTCAAAGCATCTAAAATTCATTTAATTTGGAATCATTTTCCCCTTTATTTTGAGTTGATCGAGTAATCCGCAATCATGGAAGAAAGTCAATCGAAATTGCTAGAAAATCTTTTGGATAGACTACATATGTCTGAACAACCGTTGACATCCAGGACTGTGTCATCTGACGTAGTAGCGACAGAGCCTCCTGCTACTACTCCAATGATGTTCACTGATATACCATCTGTCCCAGCAAGTTATCAATAACAAGCCAGAGTCCAATCAGGGACTGTTTTGACGACATGGTCAGTTCCTATTTCTTCATCCGGATTATCATCTGGTATTTCTTATGTTGAAACTCAACAAATTGATCCAATGTGTCTTCAAAGGCCAATCTACCCTTTAAGTACTGGATTGCCACCATATGGAGGGCAGTATGCCTTTTCATTGTTCCCTCTCGGAGAACAACCATATGGGAGTTTACAACAAAGTTCAGGTCAAACTGGAATTACATCCAGCGGTTGGGTACCAATACTACCTCAGCAACCAAGGGTTGTATATTCAATGCAACCAGTCCACCCTATGTCGAATATTCCCACTATACCTGCTATGGTGACTGCATCGCAAGTACAAGCGCTACTCGTTGTATGTCAACCCCAAGTTTCTCAGGTTGCAATACAACAGCCTCTTGTCTCAACGACTCAATCACAACCTCAGGTTATTGCCTCCTTATCTGGAGCGACTTAGGCTCAAACAAGTACTATGACTCCTCATCTTGGTCAATCATCCAGTGTTGGACAACAACAAATGGTCCAACAACCATGGCTGGTTCAATCTCAACAACCGCCATTCCAGCAATCATATCAAGGACCTGAGCAACAAGTCTTTGTAAGTAATGGGAAACCGCATTTCCAAAGCGGTTATCAACAACCATATTATAATGGTTATGCCCATCAACCTTATCAAAGTTACCAGCATCAAATACATTATGCTGGTATGCAAAGACCCACTGCTCAGGCGATTCCATCTTATCCTGGGTATGCTTCGCCTAACTTGAATCAATAGTTGCCCTTTGTAGCAACTCTAGAATTACCAGATCTAAACCGGCTGACGAATGATCAAATTTCTTATGCCCCTTGGTGACCAATGATTCCGCATAAACTTCCATCAGATATTCCTAAATTTAATGGGAATCTGGGTGAAGATCCGTAGAATCATGTGATGACATTTCATCTGTGGTGTTCATCAAACACCCTAAACGATGATTCGATTAGGCTTCGCCTTTTTCAATGAACGTTAACTGGTCCGGTAGAAAAATGGTATATCGAATTACCTAGAGCTTCGTTTGATAACTTCAGTACCCTAGCCACAACCTTTTTAACCCATTTTCAATTACCCATAAGGTACGAAACGGGAACAGAAATTCTTACCAATTTCAAACAAACAATGACCACTCACATATCTGATCATATTCATGAGTGGCAATGTCGCTGTAGAATGGTAAAAACGTATGTTCCTGAGCAGCTTTTAGCTGAATGGTTTATTAAGTCATTGTTACCTTCCATCACAGAAGATGTGGCAAAGGGAGGAGTCATTACTGAAGAGCAAGTTATTGCTCGTGCACAATATCTGGACTTGATCTATACTCAGTCTGGCACACTCTACGATAAAATACCTGATGCTCCTAGATCGGAATTTTCCATTCCTCCCCCTCCTAAATCAAACAAATACTCTCATGCCGACGATGGCGTGATAGGTACGACAAGAATGAAATTGACAAAGGCTACATCTAAGAAAGCCTGTAAGATTTTTGATCAAAATGCGAATGAAGAACTTCTCGCCTCGGAGGTAAACACTGTTTTGACCGACAAGGGCAAACAACTGAAGAAACCAGGGGGCAAGAAGAAAAAGAAAGGGAGAAGAAAGAAGCAGGATGAGTCATGTCCTGAAAAACCTTCTGAAAACCCTTCTGGGCAAAGGAAACCCCCTGCGGGGTGTCAGATATGCGATGAGGATCATCAGACGAGAGATTTTCCACATAAAGCTGAAGTTAAGAAACTCTTTAAGAGTTCAAAAACCTCAACAGTATTGACTGATCCGTTTCCAAACCCGGGAACCAAACTGGTTGCTAATCAAAATGCTTCCCGATCCCAAGTGCTTATGTTGTCTATCTCAAAGCAGCAAAAGGATGCTTTGACAAGGAATAAAGATTACGGGAATCCACAACTGTCGAATAACAAGGCTAATGAACAACCTAGTAGTTCAACAATAACTTTGATCGAAGTTGTGCCACCCATCATTCATGAACCAATGATAAAGCCGCCAAAGGGAGTAGTACACAAATCGACATTTAATCCTCGTGCCAAAGTAGCACAGAATTATAACCTAGTAGAGGACCTGGCCTAATCACCGTCCGCTATGTCGACACTTGAGGTACTACAAAATTGCCCCTCCCAAAAGCAAGCTTTATTATCATCAATAGGTGGGATTGACCCAATGGATTCCAATCTTGTGGCCTTTGATCATAAAGAATATGACCCTTAGTTACCAGCTCAACTAGCTTTCCTTATTCAAGTGAAAGCCCTCAAAAAAATTGTTCATCAAACAATTATTGATGAGGGGGCATCTACATGTATTATGTCGATGAGTTTCTGGAAAAATTTAGGCTCACCACCCTTGTCGATATTGTCAACGATGTTAAAATCATTTGATGGACGATGATACACTCCATACGGGATTTTAAGTAACTTGCGAGTTGAACTGAAGGGAAAAACAATAGAAATTGATGTTGAGGTTATCGATGGAAACCTCGATTACAACATACTACTGGGAAGGCCCTGGATTTATGCTATGGCTATAGTTGTGTCGACATAATTCAGAAATATTGCATTTCCCTTTCAAGGAGGAATTACAATCGTCGACCAACAAACATTTCTCCCCAACATTTCACAAGTTATGGGAAGCATTCCAATGATCCATGGAAGCAATCATTCACTTCAAAATATTGGAGTAGGCCTCCTAAAAGACCCTGCCTTAATGGGTACTTTTGCCCTAGTGCCTCGGAGTAATCTGGCGGAAGTGGCCACAGTGGAAACCTACAATATGAAATCTTCTATATCTAATGGATTCGGAAGATTCCTAAACATTTTGTCAGCATGGATCATCGCCATTTTAGAAATATTGTAGCAATCGATTTTCTTGGCCTGGGGGGCAAACCCCAATCAATGCTCATCGAGTGTTCGGCTAGATACGTCTAAGGAATATGGCACCTCTTCAGTTCCTTGGTCGCATGTACATTCTACAGACGAAGGAATCATTCAATCAATGATGATAGGAGAGGCACCGTGGGAAGATTACCACCATCGCTCCCATCTTCCGGATTCCCATGAAGATTATTCCAGCAACCTTAATCATCCTTCAGTTTTTTATTTTCTATCAAATACTGTAAATAGGGTGGATTTCGCGGACGGTTCTTATCTCATGTCGACCTCGTTAAAAAATGAAACAAGGAGTCATGAGGATAGTTCTTTTACTGTGTCAACCTCATTAAAAAATGAAACAAATCCCTTTCCAAATCTCAAAGGTAAACCTTCATTCCAACCACTCAGTTGAATGTAATGAAGCTTGGGGGGCATGCACCTCGATTTGCGCTATTATTCTGGCGGCATGCAAACTTATCACGAGCAGTGTTACTGCAGGGTTCAAGCTCGTTAAAAAATTAACCCGCCTCGAGCAGTTTTAACGTGGAACTCAAGCTTGTTAAAAAATAAACATAAGAAATGAGCAAATGTTCCCCCAACATTTAAGCTCATTAAAAAATGAACCATTTTCCGGTAAATAACCATCGTGAATGTATTATCATCAGCCTTTGAAGCCTTGGTCGTGTTCTCATCATCACCTCCACTTTGTATTGGCTGATCATTCACCTCCACCTGATTGTTTACCCCTTTTGAGGAACAGCTGCGAAGAGTGATCTTATTAGCCATCCTTGTGACACTGCCGTGATTGGAAAATTCCAAACCTTACCTGGAATTAGCTACTACCCAAATCGATCACTCGTTCCTCAAAAACAAGTCTCCTTTAAGCTCTTTTCAACTGACTCGTAAAATATGAAAAGATTGCCGAGCCATTGGCCTCTCTAGCTCGTTAAAGTGACCGGAAGTGCTATCCCTCCTTTAGATTTTAATCTTTTTGGACCTGAGGGATTTATTATACAAAAAGATCGAGCGCTTGTTTTGTTCAGCTCGTTAAAAATACCGAAAATTCATCCCTTTTGTATTGTTTTATACTTTTTCGGACTTGAGGGATTATGTGATGAAAAAGGATTTTTGGAGTTTCCTTTACGTCCCTTTTCAGACTCTCTAAAATTGAAAAGGACTGAGTTATCTTTGTCGTTAAACTCGTTAAAACCGAATAGTGACAAACTTGTTTTCACTATGCTAGGCTCGTTAAAACATAGTGATGGGTTTGCCCGAAGGGAAAATTATAGAACAAGCATATGTTATCCTCCTCAAGCTTGACAAAAATAAAGAGGTACTGGTCAGCAATGACTGGGGAAATATTGGGAAGAAAACTTGAAGAAACTTTATTGGTAGCAAGTCGCTCTTGAACATGACACTTTCGCTCCGCATCCAAGTTGGGTTGGGTTGTTCCATTCACTGGTCATATCACCATGGTTCTATCACACCATCCATATTTGGGGTTAATGCTACCGATCCATCATGTCAGTTTCGCCGATATGTTCAAGAGAAGTCGCTCAGAGAATTCACCTGTGTCTCACCCACTGCAATACATTTACGCACCATTCTTTCATGACCGCCACCCTGAACCTTATATCACCAGATCGTTTTCGCCTCCATTAAAATCATTTGCTTCGTTCCAGGTCATTGATGTGGGATTCACTAAGGCCCTCCTATGACAGATCCCTTCTTGTCGACGTCAGCTCATTATCCAAGAAGTCGATCTAGGAACAACCCTTTCAGTACTTTGAAGCTTGCAAGCCTCAATGGCAAGTTTCTCACTTCCGCGACAGGTATACATCAATGGCCTTCGACCGAAAGATTTTGCGTGGTGTTCGATACCAAGTCCTTTATTCACACCACGTGAATTGTACTGTAGTACCTTGAGGGTCATCATCATTATCGGTGATTCCTCTCGTGCCTGTTAACAGCTTACACTACTGGCTGGTAATCAGGCGATGTCTTTCCATGTTCGACTCCAGAACATCTCTCACATGGATCGACTTGTACTTTGAGTGAAGATCGAATGAGATTGAAGACCCCGGATCCAGTTTCATCCATCCAGGCTGCGATATATATTCAGGAAAATAAAAACATCAAATGTACATCATTACTGCACAGATAATCATCCAATCTAAGGGATGATGGCTCTACCAGAATCATCAGTCTACACTCAGACGATTGTCTGTCTTATGTACATGAAAATGAATTTATAAAGTTGAGCATGGAAATGCTCACCTCAGCTAGATCATGAAAATATTATGAAGATAATGTATTGTATTGTATCTTATTACAGGTCGCCTTCCAGCTTGAAAAAACTTCGGATCCTCATGATAAAGCATTTCACCCGACATCAAAAGATTAACGACCTCATGCTTTAGGGGGCAACTGTTATAGACATTTTTGGGCACTGCAACCCCAATCATAAATGTCCATAAACCAAGGGCTCCTAAGTCCCTAAAAGTGTTGTTCCAATCCCTAAAAGAACAAGGTCAGCTGATTACGGCATCTCCCAGAAGTTCTCCATGAAAAACTACTCAGAACTGGTCAAAACTGGACCATTTCACCTGCTCCATGGTCAAAGTGCTATGCATCCCACCTAATGCACACGGGAAGTGCGATGCATGTTGAAAATCCCTTCTATGGGGTGTGATGGACGAGAATAGACAAGTGGCAGAGACAGTTTGCGAGGTGGATGATCATGGAATCTTCCAGAAACTTCTCCTGTGACACTTGCCTCTCAGAATCGCCCAAGGATGAGTAAGAGGTCAATAAGATCTCCAAGTGGAATCAAGAACTATCAGAGAGAAGACACTAATAAAAAACCCAGAGCTGACTCACACCTCTGCAAATATCTATATATAGATCTCTCATCCTAGAGATCCGGGGGTTGGAGGCTGGAATTTTGTATCTTGTAAGGAAGTGCTGCTAGTTTCTTGGTGTAATATCATGGTGTTGGGTGATATAATCTTTTCATGAGGTGAAGAAGGGCTTTCATGCTGAGAGGATGATGTTGGGTCAGAACAATTGGTTTTAATCCTCTTTGCTCTTTCTTGATTATCAATAAAGCTATTCAAGTTTTCCTCCACATTCTTGTATGATTGATGATTTATGCATTTGTGTGGTCAATATACATCTGGCCCTGTATTTTTTATGATAATAGATCTATTTTCTTGGATAGTGTTATGCTACTTTGATTCTACAGGTACTCTTTGAAGCTGGGTAGACAAGGAAGCGAGTGGAAAAGACTTATCAGAAGAGAGAGGAAACGAGCAAGGAACCAAGCACAAGACAAAGGTTGGTCTCCTTATTCTTCTCTCATCTATTTCTCATCAAGGAAAACGAAAGTAGTTTTTAGTTTGTTTGTTTCTAAGGTAGCTACCAGCCTTAGTGGGACTAGCAGCTTTGCATAGACACTAGTTTTCCCGATAACAGTGGGAGAAGGTGCACACACATATGTTGAATTATCACATCTTCTTACTACACCTGCTCTTGATGCACAGATTTGGCTTGCAAGCCTGCTGCTTGTTGTGTGGACTTGTTACCTAAACCTTTGTCCCCACATTCTGTTGATCCTCCAAATTGAACTATCTTATGTTCTTCCGTTTCGGACACCACACTTGTTGTGAACGAGGATCAAGTTGTCGACGAAGTTGGTGTTGTGCAACCAACCCACGCTATCATTCATGATGAGAGTGTGCAGGAATCTAAAGAAGAATTGGCAGTGAAGGATGATTCCCTTCCATCCATGCCTCATCCGCTCTATCCTAAAAACTCTTGTGATTTTTCCACTTTTGATTTTCCCCGTGAAAACTCATCTCTGGATGTTTCTACTTTTGATCATTCATAGGACACACCAGATGTGAGCCTATCATTACATTGCGGAGATGACACATTTTCCTCTGAAAATCCATCCCACCTATCATCTGTCATTTCTGAAAACACAGAGGGTGAAAATTCTTGTTTCCCATCTACCCCTCTACATGATTCATCAAATCATGAGGATGCCAACAAACATCCCGAATTTTCTAATCATGGTTGTTGTGGTCTTTGTACTTGTTCAGTTCATCACGATGTTGATTCATTCCCTGTTAATCTTCCTAAGCCACTGGTCTTCGAAAATCTATCTATTGATGAAGTGGAAACCTCGTAGGCTGTCGAGGAACTTTAGCCTGAGTTGATGGTTATGTCAGGGCCTTGTTGTCCTAAGGTTAGTTCCACTTCTGATCAGAAAAGTTTTGAAACACTTAAGGCTCCTCATCACTCATATGTATGCAATGAAGATCAATCCAATACATAGATTTTAATTCCTCCACTCGAATCACATGATCCCATCGCTCATGCCTTGGAGGAATATTACACAGCACACTTGCAAATCATAAGCTATTTTTCTTTCTCATGTTCACTCATATGTAATATTCCAAAGAATGTGCATTCTTACCATTTGCACGCAGTACATTGCAACACCATGGTACGTCTATAGAATGTTTATTTTGTGCATTCTCTCTTTTCTTTTATGTGGATGTTTTAGAACTCGAAGTGTATTGGTTCTCAATGATATATATTTATTGTTCACTAGTTTACATGTATATATTTCTAGTTTACCATGCCTTCACCAACATGGGCCAGCCAATGTGTCGGTGGCTATATTGTAAATATCACTTCACATGAGTAGGCCCATGCACTATTCAACATAGGAGTAGGAGTAGCCTTTGGTTTCTTGATTCGGTTTTATTTTTAGTTTGCATGTTTGCTCACTTGCTTGCTTGGTTTGATTTTATTTCTTGCTTACTTTGATTAATTGTTTTTATTTCTCTTTACTTCTACTTGTTGCTTTTTCTTTAGCCTTACATGAAATCGTGTTTGGCTCTTGAGACAAGCCGGGAAAATCTAAGGGGACTTGTAAAACTATCAACATATAGTTATTCATTGTCCTCTCTCTTTATGAAGAGATTGCTTTCTTTAGTTGATGATGTCTTGATGAAAATACATTTTGTTCAGAGTGAGTCTTGGTGAAAACACAATGCGTGCACTTCCAACTAGTACTACCTACTCTAATCGGTTCTTTAGGTTTGACCCTTATCAGCTCAGTCAAGTAGAGTAAGGTAAGGGGGAAAACCTTAACAAGAATGTCAAAGGTATATACAACTTACTTTGCTAAAGGAACAACCTCTTATGTGCTTAATAAGTTGGGATCCTTCTTCTGCCTCTGAAATAAATAAGTGCTTATGCACAGTTATCTGGAAAATGAAAAAAATGAAAAATGAAAAACGAATAAGGTGAAAGAAGAGAAAGGCTTCATGCACAAAGAGGTGATACAAGTAACTCTGCCAGGGTACTGACCAAGCTCACTAGCAGCAGCGCAATGCTTGTGTTCCTGGGAGACTCTTTTGGGGTATTTCCGAGGCCTGCTGGTAGCGGAGCAACACTAGAGATGAAACTTAAACTCTAAAAATTATATTAATTGTGCATCAATATATCCCTCATCCCCAATCAAAACAACTAAGTTGACTTGGCTTGGAATGTGTCCTGGTCGATTAAGACAATTGTTGGGACTACATATTTCACACAAGCTAGTGTGGAAATCATGATCAAAGAATAAAAGAATACTTCTGGAAAGGTTAGACTTGATTTTCATGAAACAGGGTCCATACATAGAGTTGGAGTTCTACCAATGTGTGGAAAATGTTGTAGCAGCTACAACCACCATCCAAAATTTTTGCTCGCATACAAATTTCAGAGCCTACCTTAGATCCCATGATCATTCATCCTTGGCCGTTAGCTAGTAAGTTGATGATTTCAAGCTCCCCTCCTTGATCTTAAGAGTTTGCCATGTTCTCATATTTATGCAACATGTGTCATCTTTGGGCATAGAGATTTGTGTTTTTCATGCAAAGGGAATGTTGTTTCGCGTCAAGAGAAAGCATGTGCACATGAGTTGTTATCATCACATAGACATGTTTCACACTCACTTCACATTCTCTTGTTAGGAAGGTTATTGCATCAAGAAGAGTATGTATTATACATTATGGATGGTCTACGTTGTATTATTAAGGGTTCGTGTGTGAACATAGTCGAGTCCTATCAATTTTTACATATGTTTCACTAGTCTCACACTTAGCCAATTTCCCAAGAAACTTAGCCTCATCCAACCTCCCAAAACTATGCACTTTGCTTCTACAACCATCAAGCTTCCTCCCTTGCCTATTGAAACTCCATAGTGTGCAGAGACCCCACATCCCTTAGCATCTGATCTGAATTGGATCCATAACGAATAATCAAAAGAACCATGGCTATACCAAGTCAGGATAGACATCAAAGAATTAAGAGCAGTGATTAAAAACAGCTCTAAACCAGTGGTAGTTGGCAGCTAGCATGGAACGACGAGGACCTTGGTCAAAGCATGCTGACCAAGGCCCATGGAGACTATGCAAGAGGCGATATTAGCCCCTGGGAAGCCTGAATCGGGAAACAAAGGGAGTTTTTGATGCATGATTAGCGCTTAGCACTAATCGTGCATTGCTGGGCAAAAACCCTCGAAATGGAGGGGCCCCGGGCACTTGTTCGTATGGGAGCCGGGAAAACCTCAGGGGAAAAAAAGAGAGGCTAAAGGCTAAGGCAGGATCCACTCCAAAACAAGTGGTATTGATCGGGGGCACCCTTGGGTGGTAAGCAGTTTTGGTGAAAACGAAGCGATTCCACTCAGTGCCCGATGCGTCATAAGAGGAGGAGAGAGAAAACCATCGCTCATCATGTGCTAATGGTTGAGCAAGTCAACCGCATGAAAGGAGCAAATAGAGTCAGATCTGGGGGCTCTAGATCTAATGGCTAAGATCACGCCCGATGGAGAAGATGGAATTGACGGGGGAATTAAGCCGCAACATGAAAGAATTTGAAGTCTGAATTGACCACCAAGGTGGCGAATGACTCATTCCATGACGTAACTGAAGAATCGAATTGACGAAGCAAGCTGGAGAAAGTCACAGGATGACAAGTGGCCACTCCCTGTGAGTTTGATGATGACACTGAGACAAGGAACTCCAAGCAAAGTTGTGGCAGGTGATCTAATGGAGTTGGAAGAGGAATTGAATAGCCATGAGCTTAAGTAGCTTTAAAGCCATGCATAGACTAGTAAAAAGGGAACACCCCACACACACGGAAGAACAGAGAAAGAAGACAGGGAGAGAAAAATCAATAAGAAGACAGAGGGCCGAGCTAAGAAAAGGCAACATCGAGCACCAGAGGGCTTGAGAAATTTGAGCAATCCCTGAAGGGGATCTGTCAAGACTGAGCACCACATTGGACTCCTTCCATTGTAGACCCGAGAGGTCAAAAAGCTAGTAAGGCCAAGAGTCTGTGTACTCTAGTGGCTTGGGAAATCCAAGAACCACCCTGCCAAGCTATCCTGTGACAGGAGACTCATATTGAGCTCCTTCTTTGTAATTCTCTGCTTTAAGACACAATAAAAGAAGGCCACCACTGAAAGTTGGACCGAAGATGTAGCCCTGGAGGATAGGGTGAAATCCTTATTAATTTCTTGTGTTCTTATATTTTCTTACTGTATTTCTCTACTGTCTTCCATTTCAAGTGTCTATGTATTTGCAATCTGATCGATCCGTTGCTTAAATAACCTAGACACACACTGACAAATGAGTCTGTAATACCCCTATTTAATAATTCTTAAGTGAGATCACTCATAGGGTGATTATCAGATCGGCATACAAAATTGCGCAGTGGTTTCCTCCAGTGTCCTTCCCCCAACAACAACCCATTGTCATTAGAAACTATGCATTATTGTCCCTCATCTTCTCAGTCTACCTTGCAACCTAAAACTATGCAGATGTGTCCTACCGGAACCCATCCTACAGTGGTGCCTTGCATCTAGAAACTGTGTAGTATTTCCTCCCAGATGCCGAGGCTACATTGCACTTAGAAATTGCACAAAGGTGTCCTCCCAAGAGCCCCATCCCACAACAATGTCCTGTGCCTCAAAACTACATAGTGTTGTCCAAGATTCCCGTCTGTCTTGCATACAGAAACCGTCCAATTGGGCCTCCTGAGGCCTCGCTTAAACAATATTCACTACCTGCTGAAGTTGCATTGATCTACCTCTTAGTGACTACAGGTGTTGGCTTGATGGGGCCCGACCTAGGTTCAACATTAGCTATGCCAACCAACAAAACCCTAAACTAATGGCCCTTTCGGAAACAACCACGTAGCATAGGCTGCAATCTCACCCGAAGCAGAATTGTGGGATAACAGAACTAGGTTTCTGCATCTAGAGGTCTGTGTGATGGGTTCCTGTGGCTTCTAGGGCTTAGTTCTATCTTCGTGAACATTAATCCTTCTGAAACAGTTAGAAGTAAATATTATACACAACAATTATATCTTCGTGAAGGTAATTAACTAGTGATAACATGCATAAATTATACTGATATACCTCTTTTTCACATTAGATAAACATTTATTCATATATTTATAGATACATAGCAGAAACACAAACTGTAGAAGTAAATACAGATAAGCAGATACACAAAGTATGGATCAACATTATCTTTATTAGATGGGATCTTCAAAGTACTGAATATTCTTCCCTGAGCACTCAGCTGCAGGGGCCCACACACTCAGCTTATGGACATACCAAGGTCTCTGCAAACTCAGCTACAGGAGTCTTCCCCTTCACCTAAGTAAAAGAAACAATTTTTCCTGCCCTAGCTTACTTTCCCAAAAAACAGATTTTGTATCTTAGGATCGATCTCCTAGACTCTCTATGACTCTTCTATTTATAGCCTTTCCATTTACAATACCATGGTCTACAGACCATGGGAGGGTCTCAAAATCTTCTTAACACCTAACCACCTAAGGGACTAAATTCCCTTTGACTCTTACTATCTTTGCACTCTACTTCCACAAATCATGGACACTTTACATTAAAAAAAACAGAAATACAAAATTCAACCCGAGGGACCCCATCCCAATAGGCCCCCAACACAATTTGGTGACTCATCCTTGAGTCACTCAACTGGCACTTTAGTCTTTTCTTGGAGTTTGTGGAACTCCAACTTCAGAACCTTCAGATAAAACTTTCCCTACGTAGCTTCCTATTGCACTTCCTCGACTAATTTCTTTGTAGTAGGACCTTCCACTGCAAGGCCCATCATCCTTTGAGTCTACTCCATGCCCTTAAGATTGCTTTGCATTGATAGTGTTTGCTAGTTGGCCTCCTCTATCCAAGGTTGTGTTCTTGCCATAATAATGGCCTCTTTCTAGCAGAACTCTTCAATTTCATTATGAAGCTACTTCCCTTCTCATATTCTTGTGAACCGATGTACTCGTGCAAAAGTGTGTGCAATCGATCTAATCTCATCGAACTGTTGCTATTTTTCTTTAAGGTTGGTGCCCAAATTCTGTAGAGTCGGGTCCTCCTGTAGATACGTCCATACCTCCATGGATTGCTCAAATAACTTTGTGCAATCCTTGACTGCTGCTTCTAGTGTGGCGATTCCTTCCTTTATAGGAGCTCTGCATTTCTCTCGAACCTCTGGCGGAGTTTTCGGTGCTTATTCAATTTCAACTCCGAAATTTGTAGTTGTAGTTCAAATTAACCTTTGCCAATTTCATCTTTGGATTATTTGACCACCACGACCAACTTCTGGATATTTTCTGTTCATGCTGCATCAACTGCAATGTTAAGTTTAGGAAGCTCATTACACGCCTATGTAATCGCTACTTCTAAGTGCTAGCTACATGTAGCAATTTATTCCTTCTCCTTCAATGTCTGTGCCTTTTCTTCAAAGTTCTATGGGTTATTTGTTTTCACTTCATTAATCAATAGCACCGTGTGCTTCTCCCTAACCCTCAGCTCATCCGATACACCTTGGTGTAACTCATGCAGGGTTTGGATAGGGAGTGTCACAAGGTTGATGCTTTGATCCTTAATTTGCGAAATTTGGGCGTTGGCCTCTTCTGAGTCGGTGCGCAAGGCTCCGTCGAGCAACTGAATCACACAGAGATCCAAAGTCTGATCCATGTTCAACACTGATGTGCTCGCTTGATGTAGGCTCGTCTAAATCCCATTCGCTTGACCTACACTCACTTGTAGTCGGCCTATATGGATCTGCAGATCGCACAGATCGTTATGCACATTTCCTAGTGCCTATTGGTACTGCTACTTAAACTAGGTCCATAATTCTATTGTAGTGTCTTGGACCTTGTCGCCAATTTCATCTAAGTCCCCTTTAGTGAGGACTAACAGATTCACATGGGTGAATCTAGGTGACTTCATTTATTCCGGGGCCCCAAGGTTGTTTGCTTTGTTATTTTCCTAACCACAAAGGGGGTTCCCTGCTCCGTGCCACCACCTTCTTCTGCCTCTGACCCTTCATGGTCCTGTGTGTGCTGAGAGTTAGATTCCTTAACCTCAATTGTGGTATCCTAGGCCACTCTCTCTTTTTTAGTAGCTACCTTGGAAAGAACTTTCTTAGCAGCAACTTCCTTAGCAACAACTTCCTTCTGCTGCGCAACTTTCTCCCGAGCTATAATATTCTGGGCTTCCTTCAGTTTCTCTACTGCTAATGTCTGCACAGTGGTACCTTTTGCTGCCTTTCTCATTCCTACACCTGGATCTGATGGGTAAAACCACTCTCCTGGCCATTTACCTACAATCTCTACAACATCTGCCTCTCCCACAAGATAAGGCAACTTGTGCCATATCTTCTTCGTATCCCTTCGCATGCGAACATATACATTATGGAAGTCAACCTTGAAGTTGGTGTAGGGCCCATACTGATAATGTAAGGTAGGTGATAGCCTCAGCTTTTGGTTGATAACCATGCAAAAATCCATCTCCACCAGTACCCAGAACATCTTGGTCTACATGACTCGCGCAGGGTCCTTCATTTCCTAGAGTAAAGCAAACTTCACTGCCTCTGGAAGGTTTGATTCTTGAGGAGGAAACTGGCTATCCTCTGGCATCCTCCATGCTACTAATCTTATCAAAAGTAACAACCAGGCATAATGAAATTCCTTGCCCTCATCCTGGGCCTCCCGATAGTTTTCGAAGAATTCTTTGCAAAGGTACTAATCCCAGTTGTACTGGACTCCTTTGGTGCACTGCACAACCAAAGCGATCATGGGCGCCGGAACCTCATCAGTGAAGAACTTCCACATGATTTTGCATGCAAATATTTTCGTGAAGAACTGCACCACAGGATTTGAAATGGAGCGTATGGAATATCCGACGAATTTTTAACCAGCCCGAACTCGCTCTTCATTTGATCTGTGAGTTGCTTCTCCTTCGTTTTCCCTCCAATTGCTTCTGCTAGATCCACACCTTGGTAGGGAAGCAAGGTGATCCAGTGGACAACATATCAATAAATGGGATGGCTTCTCCTAGCTAGAAACAACCATCGTGCACCAAGGTGAGTAATTGCCAAACACATATAGTGTTAATGATGGTGTGACTAAAGTGTGGCACCCAAACTATGTTTAGGAGGCCTGCTTTCTCAACACTCACAACCCACTTCATAGGTTCTAATCCCGTAACCCAGTTTCCTCATAATAGATCTTTGATAGGTATTTGGCTGGCACAAGCTGAGGGAACTTCTCATGATCTCCAAAATCCCAATCCTCCAACTTGAGCATCAGAATGCGGTCCAACAACATGCCCTCAAACACCACATTACTAGGTAGCAGTGGTGTAGAGATCATAAATTTTGCATTTTCTGGGTCCTTAGGCACCTTAGTTGTGCCCTTGCGTGGTGGGATGTACTTCGGGAGCTGATTCATAGACTCATCCTCGACAGCATCCATCTCCTCGATGCCTCCGCGAATTTCTTCTTCATCTAAATCAAGGGGCTCATGTGGCTGCTACGCTCTATCCATCTTCCCTCCAATACAGGCTTATTGACGAGGTATTTTAGAGAAGAATGGCCTCTATACATCTTGAAGTGCACGCCTAATAGATAGTGCGAGAATTTCTGTAGCACATACACCATTTCTAGTCCTTCACACTCTGTAGTCGATTAGTTCTTCTCTGCCTTAGACAACTTCCTACTCTTAAATGCTATATGGTGATTAATATTTCCTTCACTTGGTTGGGTTAGTGCCACACCTAGCACAATACAAGAACTATCCACATGAACATGAAACTCCTTTTTCTAATTCAAGAACACCAGAATGGACACGATGACCATTTTCTCCTTAGAATATCTAAACTATTCCGACACTCTTCATCCTAGCAGAATGTTGCGTCCTTCTTCAACAGTTTCTCCATTGGCACAGTGACTTGTGCATATGCCTTGATAAACTTTCTATAATACCCCATATGGCCCAGTGTCGTGCACATTTGTTTTATGTTCTTCGGGGCCTCCAAATTGACAATAACCGCTATCTTTGCGGGGTCTACCATCAATCCTTGCCTGCAAATCATATGACCCAACAATATTCCATAAGGAACACAGAAGATGCATTTTTTTAGATTTAGGTAAATCTGATGTCTATGACAAGTATCCAACATAAGGCGTAGACTTGTAACATGGAGCTTTACCAACCCAAATACAGTCCAATCATCGAAGTAGACTTATAAAAACTTGTGAATGAATTCCTTAAAATCTACAATTACTACTCTTGAGAAGATCACAAGTGCATTCTTCAATCCAAATGGCATTACCATGTATTGAAAATAGCCCCATTCCATAGCGAAGGTGGTCTTGCTATGATCCTCCAATGTGATCTTGATCTGATGGTACCCTGAGAACCCATTAGTGAATGAGTAGGTTTCCTGCCCTCCAACATTCTCTAGGACTTCATTTGTAAAAGAAATTGGAAATGGGTTGTGGACGCACACATCATTTAACTTCCTCAGGTCAACGCATATCTAGATTTCATCTTGTTGCTTCTTTTCCTAGACTACCATAGGACTTACCTAGTCTGACTCCTCCACTGGCTCAATGATCCCAGCCTCTAGTTGTAGAAATTCACACTATAGATCAATAGATTATGCAATATAATAAATTGAAATACGAGATCTACTTCTACAAAAAAAATTGTGGAAGCTTAATCGAATTGATCAAGATCAATGAGAACACGTATAACTGAGAATGAGAAATCAATCACACATAACACAGAAGAAATAACTTGGGGAAAGCCTCAGCCTAAAACCCTAGTCTCTGTATTATCATACAAGTGAAAAATATGTTTGAGCTACAAAAAGAATCAGCTCACAAGCTATCTTGCTCTCTCTGCAATCAAACAATACAACTCATAGACTAAGTAGACACAAGATATGCCTTCCCTCGCCCTCCAAGCCTCCTATTTCCTTGCTTAGTTTTTCTTGGGGTCCAATGATGTCACATGTGTGAATTGGCCTCATCACACTCACTAAACTGAAGAAGTAATTGCACAATCTCCAAGGAATGAATTCCTTCTGCATTCAAGAGATATTCACAATGGAATATTCTTGTAACTGATAGTACACTGTCCCTCCATCTGATCTCAACTGGGTCTCTGTCTGAACTGACATGAATGAGTTATTTATGAGAGAATATTCAGTTATCTAAAGTGCAGTAGTTACATGCATGCATGCATTAACTAATTTAACTCACAATTAATTCAAAAAACTATTTGAATTAATATAACTAGACTTGACTCAGTTAACTAATCCAACTAATTACAACTCAATATTACAACTCATCCTTATCTCTTTAACTGATGGATAAATTCCTCAATCAATGGAGAAACTATTGCATGTCCCCACATAAACTTCATGTTTGATTTTCTATAATTCATGTTTGATTTTATACAACTAATTAACTCAAGATGAATTAATTAATTATTTTACAAACCACTGCTAAGATCAAATTCGAATTTCACTTCTCTATTTTAGTTTAGGGACTAACTAAAATAGGAAGGTATCTTGAAATGCTATTTATAGCAGTACTAAATTTAGAACTTATATATTTAGCATTTCTTGTTGCTATTATCAACACTCCATCTCACCAAGAAAGGGATTATCAGTAACCCCAATCCTGTCTCTATGGAACTCGAACTTGCATTTTGACAATGCCTTCGTCAAAATATCTGCATCTTGTTCCTTGGTCGAAACATACAACAACAACATGATCCTCTTGACCACACAGTCTCAAATATGGTGATACCGGATATCAATGTGCTTGGACTTGTCATGAAAAACTGGATTCTCAAAGAGTTTGATACAACTCTGCTTATCGCAGTAGATCATGCTTGGATCCATCCTCTGACAAAACAATCCCACTAGAATCTTCCACATCCAAATGGCCTCACATACAGCCTGACTAGTAGCCATGTATTCAGCCTCTGCTGAGCTAAGTGCATCTGATCTCTGTTTCTTGTTGTACTAGGTAACTGTAGCTGAACCAAGGTTGAAGATTCCTCTAGAAGTGCTCTTACGGTCTGATGGACTCTCGGCCCAATCCGCATATGTGAAGCCTTGAAGCTTCACTCCCTCTGTCCGTTTGTACCAAAATCTGAACTAAGATGTGCCTTTGAGGTATCTCAGCACATGCTTTGCTGCCTTCCAAAATAGCTTGGTAGGTTGAACCATATCTTGACTCAGCTGGTTCACCGCAAAGCATAAGTGAGGTTGTGTGTTCACCAGATACATAAGTGAACCCACCAGCTACTGATAAATAGTAGTAGCGACTACCTCACCTGAAGTAGCATCCTCCTTCCTCTAGTTCCTAGCTAGAGGAGTCTACATGGGCTTGCACTACTCCATGTGAAAGTGCCTGAGTATCTCATTGGCATACTTGCCTTGAGACACAAATACTTCACCATCTTTTTGCCACACCTCCATGCCTAGAAAGTAGTGTATAAGACCCATGTCTTTCATTTCGAACTCTCTTGCAAGGTCCTCCTTGCAATACTGTATCAGATGATCATCACCTGTCAAAATTAGATCATCGACATAAAGAACAATGATCAATGGTTTACCTTCTACCATGATGTGGTAAAGGTTCGCATCTGCTTCACTCTTAGTGAAGCCCAAACCAATGAAATAGTTGTCGATCCTAGTGTACTAAGCATGGGATACTTGCTTCAACCCATATAAATCCCTCTTGAGTCTACACACATGCGACTCACAATCGAAGGTCTCGAAACCCTCTGGCTGCTCAGTGTACACCTCCTCCTCAATATTCCCATTGATGAATGTTGTCTTCATGTCCATATGATGGATCTTCCAACCCATCTGAGCTGATAGTGCCAACATCAATATGATGGATGAGTACCTTGCTACAAGAGCAAAGGTCTCATCATAGTCGATCCCCTCAACCTGTGAGAAACCATGGGCAACAAACCTTGTGTTATGTTTCTCAACACTGCCATTAGCTGCCTACTTTACCTTGTAAAGCCATCTAGAACTCACCACTGACTTGCCTTGAGGTCTAGGGACAACATCCCACACACTGTTCTGAATGATAGATTCGTACTCCTCTACCATTACATCAACCCAGACTGGTTGCTGCACTGCCTCCTCGAATGAAGAAGGTTACTTATCTACACACTCCCCAACCAGGGCCATGTACCCAGTGTACCGCTTGGGTGACCTCCACTGTTTGCGTTGAGAAGATGGTTGTCCCACATTCTCCTATGCATCCAACATTAACCTGTCAGCTTCCCTTGAATGTTTCCACCCATCTCTAGAAGTCTCAGCATGAGTGGATGTCTCCACTCTCGGATCCTTTGCATGCGGCTACTCCGCATCAATCTAAGGCTCCTCCTCCTTAGGAACTGAAAGTTCCTCCTCTGCATGCAACTTGAGCTCCCTCTCAAGTGATAATCGCATGGCTTTTTGCTCATCGAACTTCAAATCCCTGTGTACCACTGTCCTTTGACTGGTAGGCAGGTACACCCAATAGTTGTGGGGTGTATCCGTGTACCCCACAAGTATTCCAAACTCAGCTGTTGGATCTAGATTCTTCCGGGCATCTTTGGTCACATGATAGTAAACTGATGATCCAAATATTTGGAAGTGACTCACATCTAGTCGCTTCCAGGAAAATGCCTTCATAGGTGTCTTCATTCCCAGTATATGGTGTAGGTTTCTGTTTTGCAAGTATATCGTTGTATTGCATGCCTTAGCCCACAAATGCAGTGGTAGGCTTTGGTCATCCAGCATTGCTCGAGTTGTTCCCACAATCAATTTTTTCTTCCTTTCAGCCACCCCATTCTTCTATGGGTTATGGGGTGCCCTCAATTCCCGTTTAATTCCTTCTGTAGTGCATAAGTCTTTAAACTGTTGGGAGACATACTCTCCACCATTGTCGCTATGCAAGGCTTTTATTTTCTTTCCAGATTCTTTCTCTGCCAAGGCTTTAAACTCATAAAACCTCAAGAAGGTATGATCCTTCTCTTGCATAAATTAGATCCAACATCTACGAGAAAAATCATCAATAAAAATAACATAGTACCTTTGTTTAGCAGTGGAGACTGTAGAGAAAGGTCCACAAACATCTGAGTGAACTCGCTCCAATATTGCTCCAGCTCTACTGTCTCGATTTGGAAAGGAATATTTTGCATACTTACCCAAGGTACAACCTTTGCATGTATTTGTCTGCTCTAGTTTTCCCTTGGGAAGTCTAGTAGAAATCTATTGCATGATCTTTAGGGCTCCATGGTGCAAGTGGCCCAGTCTTCTATGCCATAGCTCACCAACATCTTGGCTCTACACCATCTCAGCTTTGGAACTCAATGCAGCATAGTCATCTACCTCCAACTTGTAGAGATTCTTTACTCGAATCCCAATTTGCTTTATCTATCCAGTATCGATATGCCTCAGAAATACCTTTCCTTTACTAAAGACTACATCATAGCCTTTATCTTCTAGCATAGCGACAGACACAAGATTTTTCTTCAGACCTAGTACATACTTTACATCAGTCAGGGTGAGGGGAGCTCCATGCTCCTTTTGAAACACAATTGTACCTTCACCTGAAACACGGTACTTTCCATCATCACCCATCTCGATCCGCATCTGGAGATCCTTCTCCTCCAAGGTACTGAAAAGATTCTTGTCACCTGACATGTGGAATGAAGTTCCACTGTGCAGGGTCCACACACATCCCACCGTAGATGAAACCATGCATGTGATAAGAGAGAAATCCAACTCAAACTGTGAGGCTAGTGCCCCATCATCGTATCCCTTCGAGGATCCATTCTTGGATTTCTTCTATGGACAATTCGTAGCATAATGGCCCACTTCATGACAATGAAAGCATCACACTTTCGATTTGTCAAACTTCTTCCCACCATGGGAAGAACCGGATTTGGGATGGGAAAGCTTCCCTTTCCCTTTCCTTGCCTTACTCGCTAAGGCTAGATTTTCCTCATCATCTTGCTATGATGAGGATCCATCTTTGGTGCTTCTTCTTATCTCCTCCTGCATCAGATCCGACCAAAGTCATTCCCAATCTGGTATTTTTCTCTTCCATTAACTGAGTCTTGGTAGCTATGCCAGCTCTTAGGAAGACCTAGGAGTGCAAGTCTCACCATATCATCATAAATAGTCATGATCCCTACACTTCCAAGCTCATCCCTGCAGGCGGTGAGCTTGTTCAGATATGTAGAGATCGTGTTGCCCTTTTCACACTTGATTTTCTGAAGCTTGTCTTTTAGCACCAGCTTCCTCTGATTGTTGTTGTTTTGATATAGATCTTTCAATGTTTTCCACATCGAAAACTATGTCTCCTTCCATGGAGACTCGAGACTATGTGGCCTCGAACTCCCTCCAGAAGGATTCTCCTTGATCTAGCCACACATTTCTTCCATTCTGCCAATTCAGTAGCATCAGTTGGCTTGGGGACTTCTTGATCAATGAAGTCCTTTAGACTATTATCCTCTAATACTACTTCCATGTGATCCTTCCAGGCTATATAATTCAAGTTGCCATCAAGGGCATACTCGAGCCTTAAACCGTTGAACGCCATTGGTGAAATTGAGATGTGATAAGAACTCGATTTCTATATTCAGGAACCTCAAACTTCAAACTTCTCCCTTATTGTATATTGTTCTTCACTTTGATCACCTTTGCTTTGATACCATGTAGAAATTCCCACTGTAGATCAACATATTATGCAATATACTAAAGCAAAATACAAGATCTACTTCTACAACAAACTTTGCCGAAGCTTAATCGAATTGAGCAAGATCAATGAGAACACATATAACTAAGAATGAGAAATCAATCAAACATAAAAAAAAAGAAATAACTCAGGGAAAGCCTCAACCTAAAACCCCAATCTTTGTATTATCATACAAGTGGAAAATATGTTCGAGTTACAAAAAGAATCAGTTCACAAGCTATCCTGCTCTCTCTGCAATCAAACAATACAGCTCACAGACTGAGTAGACACGTGATATGCCTTCCATCAGCCCTCCAAGCCCTCTATTTCCTTGTGTAGTTTTTCTTGGGGTCCAATGATGTCACATGTGTGAATTGGCCTCATCACACTCACTAAATTGAAGAAGTAACTACACAATCTCCAAGGAATGAATTCCTTCTACATGTAAGAGATATTCACAATGGAATATTCCTACAATTGATAGTACACTGTCTCTATCTGAACGGACATGCATGAGTTATTTATGAGAGAATATTCAGTGATTTGAAGTGCAACAGTTACATGCATGCATGAATTAACTAACTGAATTCACAATTAATTCAACAAGCTGTTTGAATTAAAATAACTGGACTTGACTCATTTAATTGAGCCAACTAATTACAACTCATCATTATCTCTTTAACAGATGGATAAATTCCTCAATCAATGGCGAGACTGTTGCATGTCCCCACATAGACTTCATGTTTGATTTTCTACAACTAATTAACTCAAGATGAATTAATTAATTATTTTACAAACAGCTGCTAAGATCAAATTCGAATTTTAATTCTTTATTTTATTTCAGGGGCTAACTAAAATAGGAAGGTATCCTGAAATGTTATTTATAGCAGTACTAAATTTACCACTTCTATATTTAGCATTTCTTATTGCTATTTTCAACACTATCATTTTGTCCAAGTCTTTTCGCATCTTTTCTTTGTACTTTGGATTCAAATGGTAGGGTCGCTATTTTACAAGCTTTATGTCTGGCTTCAAAGTAAATTTCATCATGCCCTGGTCCCCTACTATCCCCTTTAGATTCAAGAACTTGGTAGGAAACAAGTCATGGTATTCGCGCACCAGTTCCTTGACCTTATCAACTATATCCTCACCCCAATAGTCACCTATATTCGTAAACTTCGGCTGCGCAACCGATCCAATGTTTTCTTGTCTACTATTCTAAGGCTCTGCTATGTCAGGGATTGCTTCTTTGGGTCCTTCAACTTTGCGTTGTCCCTTAGACTTCAGAATGCTGATATTTCTAGGGTCATCTTCTTCTTCTTCTACGATCACGTTATAGAATTCCAGCACATGGTGTAGCTGCGTATTCTAGTCTGGTTGAACACATTCTACCGGTTCCTCATGCATTTTGAATATTGTGGACTTAATTTCCTGGAGCACCTCATCAATGCATTCAAAGCCATCCTCAAAGCTGAAGGTCAACAAGAAACTTTCCCTCGGGATAGCCCACTCGGTCATCCCATGGCGCAACTCAGTTTCCAGGTACAAGTTCATTAGAATGGTATCCAAGTGTGAAAAAAGATGTGCACCCATTTAGGTTGAGGTTCCTCTCCACAGGATTTAGTCCACCACGGCCAATGCTTGTGCAAATCATCTTTTCCTGCATATTTCTCATTCATACGGGTATTAGCATACCGAAACCTCAGCTTCATCATTCACCTGTATTCTTTCCAATCAGCGAAGTTGTCCTTATGTGTACCCCATCAATGGGTAGGCATAGCGCGCAATGCTAGATCTAGTGCCTAGAACCGATGCTCTTCTGGCACCTTCCTTTCAAAATTATCCAAAAACAAGTTAACATCATCTAAACCATCATAATGAGGTATATTTCGTACCTCTGTGGATATGCAAAAAAGCGATTTTGTCAACCTGTTGCAGTGCAACGAGGAGACTTTGTGTAATATGTTTTGCCAATGCTCAAGTTCTTCGTTAGAATCTGAGGTGCAGGAGCTATCTTTATCCCATGTAATTAGTCCATTTACTGTAGGATTGATCTAGTCCTCATCATGCACAATGTTCTTATATATCTTATATATCTAATCCAGATCGTCCTCTTCTTTATAATTGCAGGCTAGTTCCATGTATTGTGCACCTTCAGTTGGATCAAAGGGAACAATTACTTGGAGTGCCTTCCTCTCAAATGTCATTCTACGTTTCTTAATATTAATGACCACATCCATGTCAAAGGCCCAATCACTACCTAATAGTGCAGGGTAAGGATTACCATCACCCACTATCTCGATCACTTCAAAATCGGACAAGGCACTTACTCCTTCAATATCCACTGTAACCCCATAAAGGCGCCCCATAGAGATTATCTTCTATTGAGTTGCCATGCGTAGCTAGATAGGAGATTATTGTAGCATAGATCTTACCATTCTTTCCCAATTTTGTTTTGGTAGCACATTCACATCATATCCTAGATCGAGCATTACCTAATCCATTTTGCACTCTTCGATCTACGTCGTTATCCTCATTTCTCGACCTGTTCGTTTCTTGCTTTTGCCCACTTTTCGTACTATGTGATGTTCTGGAGGATTCTTGAACTTACCTGTACAGTTATAAATTAACTCTTGAATCCCTTCTACCACCTTTGTATCTCGTAACAAATTCATACAAGTCTTCAAAAAGGTAGCTAATAGTGAAGGATCTACATCTTATGCTTCGTTGTTTCCACCAGACTTCTCCTGACTTCTTGAGGTAGAGGCCTCAATAAAGATCTTTTTGGATTCCATAAAGGTTTCATTAGCCCCAGCTTAGATCAAATCCCACTTCCTTCTTAGCAGCCTTGCATACCCATCCTTCAATTTCTGGTTGTTTTCCTTTATCTTCTCCAGTGGAAATACCACTTTGCGTCACTATATTAATGCTAGGTTCTTCCTTGCAAGGCTCCACTCTCATCATCTGAATATTTTACGTAGGTGTTTGAGCCTTTTTCTCCTGCATCTTGGCTATTAGTACCAAGAAATATTCTATAACATGATCAAATTGTTAGCAATACTGACAGGAGGGATGCATTGGTTTTTGACAGTTGCATGCAAAATGACCTACTTCTCAACAATGATTAAAAATGACTTGTCTACGACCCCTTCCAGCCCCTCCTCCTTTTCCTCTTCCTCGGCCCTGGAATCCTCCACTCACTACACCCCCGCCCTGATCCTATGGATGATTTTCCGTTTGCATTCTATATGTAGGGGTTTGCTCCATCATCAGTTCGTAGCTTCAGTATTTGTGCCCATCATGCTCTACTGATTTACAAAAAGTACAAAACATTTTTTGTGAAGTTTGCATGAACTTTTGTAGGAGATGATAGTTTTCAGTCGCTTGCTTCCTAGCTATCTGACAGATAATGCACCATAAGACTACCCCAGCACTTGGTTCCACGATATTGGTTGGCTTTAGAGGAACAAGACCTCTCCCAATAAGGCAATTTTGATAAACAAGATAGTGGTCTTTGTCATGACCTTGGCCTTTACACTTTAGGCACCAAAATTTTGCACGAAGGTCAGGCTGGACTTCCTGTCCCTTCTTCAGGCTCTGTAATTCTGTGTGCAAGTTTTCCAACTGCGATTGAATTTGTTGTACCCCTATATTCATAGCTTGCACTAGTAAAGCTTCTAATCTCATGGTGATCTCCACTACTTCTATTTGCATCCCCATTTTCTGCTATGATAATGGTAATCTCAGATGAGGTAGGAGCAAAACAATGTCCTAGTCTCTATGTTGAGTATCTATAATGGTCATATTAGCCTACTGAATCTACCATTTTAATCTTTGATCAAAGTCCCACACAGACTCGTTTACCCTATGCTAAATCTCCCTGAGCTCTATTATAGACTCAACCTGAGATTTGGGTTTCTTGAACTCACTATTTAGCACTTGCTAGGTTTCTAGCATGGTCGCATTGGGCTTATCTGTGAATAATTTGATGTACCAACTCATCGCTTTTTCCTACGGCGCTGTGACCAGCTACGCGTTATTCATATTGTCATCAGTGATCTATTGTGCCTTCCATACAACATCTATGATCTGAATAGAAAATGGCATCAACCCATGGTATTCATCCACCCATGTTATTCATCCACCCATGGAATTTACCCATGGTATTGTAAGTGGCATCCACCCATGGTATTGTAAGTGACATCCACCCATGGAATTGACCCGCGGTATTGTAACTAAAAAATACTATAAGTAACAAGTAACATTTGTAAAATGATAGTTTTCCCGCCACATCTCTTCTCAGAGATAAGCTACCATCACCCGAGCTAGTCTTATTTCCATTCTGTTTGTAAGCATATTTCAGTATTTGATATTAATGAAATGAAGTGTTATTTCTACTTCATCTTTGTATTTATAGTTATATCTGTAATTTGCTAGGTCACACACTGTCCGTATCCCAGTTGGTCACAAGCATTACAGGGTATCTCTATCCTCGAATTTTCATTTATCATGGTTATGGGTAATCCACAAACCCACACTTCATCGAAGTCCATTTGCTAGGCCGCACACTATGAATATTACAGTTGCTCACAAGCATTATAGGGTATCCCTATCCTCATATCTTTGTTCATCATGGTTATCGGTTAACCAAATAAAAACCTTATCTTCATTGGCTCTTCATATTCAACAAAGGCATTGCAGGAGGGAACTTCATGCAATGGGGACCATTGTTTCTTAAGGAGGGAGGAATGATTTGAATAGAAAATGGAATTAACCCATGGTATTCATCCACCCATGTTATTCATCCATCCATGGTATTATAAGTGGCATCCACCCATGGTATTGTAAGTGACATCCACCCATGGTATTCATTCACCCATGGAATTGATCCATGGTATTTTAACTGAAAAGTACTATAAGTAACAAGTCACATTTTGTAAAAGGACAATTTTCCAGCCACAATGTAGCTTTTACAATTATTCTCCTTTTTAATAAAAGGTTTCTTTGTTGTTTTATTTACTCTTTGTTCTCTCATTTTCTTTCTAGCATTGCAATTTTTCAGACCTTGGGGGGCCTCCCCCCAAGATCCATTTCAATTTTTTAGATATTGGGACCTCCCCCAAGATCCAGATCAATATAAGACAAACCAAAATTGCTCAAGGTCTTCAGTTGCCAAACCCTTAAATATTGTCATCTTCATCGTGTTCGCCATGCTAAATGGTTGAGGTGGGAGTGGAGGTGTGTTGGGTCCCTATAATACTAGTGATTACCCCATTACTATTGTAGTTATACCCCCTATTTATATTTTTGTGCCCCTATTACCCCTATATTGTTATTTCTGTGCCCCATAGAATCCCTCTATTGTTATTTTTGTGGCTTTATATTATTATTGTTAGGTCGGTTGGATTATATTGTGACTCCTTAGACTCCTATATATAGAAAGGAGGTTTTGTCATTTGTATCATCCAAGAATTGTTCATTTATGTAATGTAAAGGAGGTTACCCCTCAAAGAGGCTGAATTCTAAGGCGTTGATCTATATTTTCTATCTTTTCTTGAGCTGGTTTCATAACATTTGGTATCAGAGCTTTGGATTCTAGGGTTTCGCTGCTCCAAACAGGTCATCGTGGAATTTTCGCTATAACGTTTTTTTTGTGACGTTTCATAAGTCGCAGAAAAAACCCATTTGAGAAGACATCGCGCTGAACCTTGGGTCCAAATTTTAGAGCTTTTCGCGTGATATTTGCAGAGATATGATCTGAGGAAGTTGGTCTTTTTGTAGACTCTTGAATTACATTCAAAATAGGTGACCTGGGGAAAATCGTCATAACTTTCTCTCTGGGGATCGGATTGAAATTTCGTAAGAAGGTATGGAAAGAGGACAGACTTTTGTTTCTTGTGTGTGTGTTTTAGATTCAAAGGTTAAAATAGTGACTTGTGGAATGTCGTACAAGTTCGCTCTACTGAACCAGTCTAAAAGCAAGTCACTGTGGGAGATTTCACATAACTCTTCCTTGGAGAATGAAATTTGGCTCAGACTTGTGGCATTGGAAAGAGGACACAGAAGGCTACTATAGGTAGTAATTTCAGAACTGGATGATCCGAAATTACAGAGATACATCAGATTCAATATCAGGCTTCTATAAAGTGAAAAAAGGTGTGTAGTTTTTTTTTAAATTTTTGTGTAAGATTGGTTTAACGGAATTCAAAGGGCATAGTAAAGCATTATTATCGGTAACTGATGCCCCGAGGAAAGAAAATTCAAACACCTAGTAAGGAACCTGAAAGCTCTAGCATGACTCATGAAGAAGAGGAAGAAATGCTACATGATATATCAAAATTACAAGAACAAGTGCAACAAATGTCACGCTCACAAAAGCTAACAGAAGCTAAGATAAGTGGAGTGGAATCTAAGATAAATGGCGTGGAATCTAAGATAAAGGGCATGGAAGCTAAGATGGATGATTCGAAGATATATTTGAAGAGAGACATGGCAGATTTGAAGATAGATTTGAAGACAGACATGGAAGAATTGAAGAAGTTGCTACAAGAAAGGGTCACTAATGGTGAAAAGGTAGTAAAGGAAACTCATGATGAGAACAAAATAAATGTTAATCATGATTTCATAGATGCTAATGTTGGATCAAAGAATCACCATATTCCAAAAATCGATATGAGGAAGTTTGAAGGCAAGGATCCTGCTACATGGATATTACAGATGGAGCAATTCTTCGATCTCAATAATGTGCAAAATGCACAAAAGGTACGTATGGCAACTGTATATTTGGAACCAAATCAGTTTGTATGGTATCAATGGCTTTGATCTCGTAAACAATTTATCACTTGGGCAAGTTTTACGGAGGAATTGATATCACATTATGAAGATACAAAAAGCAACACTTTTTTTAGCCAATTGATAAGTCTCAAACAAACGGGTTCAGTAATGGATCACATTGAGGAGTTCCAAAAATTGAACATAAGGGTAAAAGATATTACAGAGGAGCATAGGATTGATGTGTTCATAGGATCTTTAAAGGATAATATCCAACATGATGTTCGCCTTTGGGAACCTGATTCATTAAAGAAGGCATTCAGGTTAGCAAGAAAAATGGAAAGCAAAATTATGGCAACCAGGAAACATACCACTCACAACTATAAAGACGTAAGTGTTGTTGCCCCTAGTCTTCCACAACCTATAAGGTTGACACCACGACAATTGGAAGAAAAAAGAGCAAAAGGGCTTTATTACAGTTGTGATAGCAAATACACTAAAGGTCATAAGTGTGGTGAGAAGAAATTATTCTACATAGATTGTGAAGAGGAAGAAGAAAAGGAGCAAGAAAGGTCAAAAGAAGAAGATATACTCCACAAGCAAAGCTTAGATGAAGAACAAATAAATCCGACCATATCTTGTAATGCATTGGCGGGAATTACCACTCCTCAAACCATCAAGATAGAAGGACAAATCAAGAAGAAAAAGGTAATAGTGTTGATTGATTCAGGAAGCACCCACAATTTTATTCATTGTAGGGTAGCAAAAGAATTGAATTGTTTCCTATATCCAGCACCAGAGTGTCAAGTGATGATTGAAAATGGAGGAACAATAAATTGCTTTGGAAAGTGCCATAATATCAAGCTATCCATGTGATGAGCCCCAAACTTGGTAACATTTTGGGCTCATTTGGCCTCACTACCCTTACTTAACCCTTCATTTTTCATAGCTTTTGCATCATTTTTTAGTATATTCATGTTATTTGCACGAATGAAGGGCAGTCACTATTCCTAGGTGGCTAATATGTGTTTATTTCAGGTTTTTTGACAATTAATGGAGCAAAACCACGTAAACGAAGCAAAACCACGCAAACGAAGGCTAGCAGACAGCCAAGGTGGCATTGAGGTTTTGTAGGAAGGCTGTCCACGGCATTGAATAGCCTTCCTCGTGCTCTCCACCCACAACTCCAAGCTCCAACAGCTATCACCACCGAGCTAGAAGGCAGTCAAACGAAGTTTGAAAGAACAACAGTTTACTTTTAGTTTGGCCAGCCAAGCTCCACTAATTTAGGAGGCCAGCTTGGCCCTCATAATGTATAAATATTGAGGCTGTAGCCTTCGATGGGAACTTTTGAACCTCTGTTGCATATTTTGAATTACGAGCTATAGCTCTGTTTTGCTTTTTGTAAGCCATTTTTGGCATGTCATCAGACTTTTGACAATTATCTTTTAATGAATAAGCAGGAAGATTTGAGGCAGCTCTGAGTTCTTAAAGGAGCTTAAGTTCTCAGGGTTGGGCCCAACCTGAGAGCCTAAGGCTTCCTTCCTTTGTATTGTTACTTGTCTTTCTTTCAGCATTGCATTTCTTTCCTTTACTTGCACTTAGAAAATACAGTTCGCTGAGTTGACTGTTTTGGTGTGGTTATGTAGGTTAGTTTTATGAATACAGTTGTTTCAGTAGTTCAGAATTAGCGTAGGGAGATTGAAGTTAATTTGAGTTCCAAAAATGGTTGAATACATGCTCACTTTCACCTCTGTTTGGGGACCGGAAGTGCAGACCGTGCCACCTAACAAAAACACAGTTTTACATGTTCATGCAAGTCTTGATGTAATGTTTTCGGTTGTAGAGGTGTCCATACGTTTAGATCTTGGGAAAGAACTCTTTGTTTCAACACCATGCACGTTTTCCCTTTAACTTACATTGATGTTCTTTGGTTCCTAATAAAACAGTTAGAATAGGTTGGTGAACTTTCGTTTACATGCAAGATAAGGGTGATTTGTTTCATTTACACTACGCAACACCACTTCATCGTGTTCGTATCCCTCTAAGCCGTACCTAGGCCATCTACTCGTCCTCCAGTCAGATCATTTGCCTTCCAACTCTTCTCTTGTCCACGTTGCTCAATCCTTTTGGCCTTCCATTGCCTCTACCCTCCTCTAGACCAACCAGCTTTGCACACACCCTCTCCATCTCATCTCTCTGTCCATAAGCCATCACAAGCTCCCCTCCTACCTCCCTATCCTCCCATACAGCTCATTCACTCATCCATCACCCAAAACTCCGACTGCAGAACATCCTGTAGAAATTACGGGACTTCCTGTAGAAATCCTGAACTTCCTGTAGAATCCCCTGCAGACATCCTGTAGAAGCTTGCAAACACGGTTGCCAGGCATCTGAACGTTGTGAACTTCTCTGGGGTGATGTGAGGGATCCCTTAGATCCTCTTAGAGTCCTCCTGACCTTTTCCAAGCCTTCCTCCCCTTGATTTACCCCTGCACAGTCAAGACCCAGTAAGAAGCACAGTCATAATAACTCCAACCACTTGAGCAAAAATACAAAAACATGTTCTCTTCAGATGAAAGTAGTTTAGACACATGCATATCATCTCAATAGAAGTAATGACATCACTTTTAGAAGTTGCATTCCCACCATTGCACCAGAAGGACTAAGCTAGGTAGAATTAGGGTTTACTAGGGTTTCCATGTTTTGTTGGCTTTCAGTTCATTTTTGCAAAGTAGGTTAATTTCCTTTGAGATAGCTTTCGTTCATCACTTAAAAAGCTTCTTCTGAGAACATATAGAAGTTGGCTTGAGCCCTAGCGGACTTGTGCCAGCTGACCAAGTGACAGCTGCGACAAGAGCTAGTACTTGTGCATATAGCACCGTCACTTCCAAGTTTGTTACGAACTACCGGGTAGATAAAATTAGAGAAGGAAGCTCCAGGAGTTGTAGCATTATTGCTACAATACTGGAGCCCACCATCTTTTTGGCGCCGTTGCCAGGGAAGCATCAGAGTATTAGTAATTGTTGATTTTCTTCTATTTTCCTACTTTCTCATTCTGCTAAGTAGTTTATTTCATTTCCATTCTGCAAAAGTAGCATAGACATTTCCTGCTTTCATAGATTAACATTTCAATTCCGTAATTTCATTTTTTGCAAACGTAGACTAGCATTTCAATTCCTGCAATTTCATTTGAGCAAAGTAGATTAGTTCTTTCTTGCTTTCATTTCAATTCTGCATTTTCCTTTCAGCAAAGTAGATAGTTGTAGATCAATCTGTTTCAGTTTTGCAGGTACCAGAAAAAGCAAAAGCAATCAAAAAAGAAAGTCTTTCCATTTCATGCCTCGTAGGAACCGTGATAAAACAGGCAAATTCTTACCCAACACCCCCACCACATCACTGAGTCACCCTTCTCTCTTCTTTGGTGACAGTGATCCTGAAGAACCTATAGGTGAACCTCCTGAGATATACGAAGATCCTATAGCAGAAGAAGAGTTAGAGACCATTCCACCTGAAGCTATGGCTGACAATAGGGAAGAAGATGAGAGAATAGAAGGTGCCTTCCCCATCCGAGAGACCAATGGAGACATGAAAATGAAGAATATTAGCCCCTCCGCTTTACCTCACTTCCATGGGCTGACTACTGAAGATCCTGATACCTTCCTATTTGAGTTTGTTGTCCTGTGTCGAACCTATGACTATACTGAAGATGAGCAGAAGCTGAAACTCTTCCCTTCAACCCTTAAGGATGCAGCATTACGTTGGTTCATGGGCTTACCTGGGAACAGTATCACCACTTGGGCTCAGATGTAGTAAGCTTTCAACACTAAGTACCAGGACTACTGTAGGTCCAAGGAAACCAAGGGAGAAATCTTTCGGATGACCATGGGAAATGATGAGTCCTTAGAGGATTACGAGGAAAGGTTCCAACTCAGTTATAAACGGGCCAGGTGTACACTTGACCCTGAATCCCTCAAGTTGGTCCTGCTCCGAGGAGTCCCTGAAGACCTCTTAGATACCCTTCACATGTTAGCTGGAGGAGATATTTACCAACTGCCTTATGAGGATATAAAGACCGTGTTTAGAAACCACTCTAGGGCAGCCCGGAAAAGAGGAAGAGGAAATCTCTTCTCAGCTGGTACCCCTTTCTCCAAACATGAGTTTGCAAATCAATTAGAAGATCTCAAGAGTGAGGTGAGACAGACCATTGCCATGCAGCTGGACACATTCAGGATCCAGCAGAAGAAAGAAGAAGCTGAGAGGGCCTTGGCTATCTTCTGCCCTAGGTGCACAAGGAAACACCCTAAGAACGAATGCCCATTACATTCGGTTGAAGTGTGTTTCGTTTGTGAGGAGGACCACCCCACAAACCAATGTCCAACCTTACCTGGGCTTAAAGCCATGTATCAAGGGACAGAAGCCCCCACTGAACCTCTCTATTTCCTCAACCAAAGGAGGCCACAAGGACCTAGACCTTACCAGCAGGGGATGCAAGGGGCACCCCAAGCTTATTACAGCCCCAACCAATCTACTCCTATGCCTTCCTGGGGTCCCCCTGCTCATCCTTCCTGGTCTATGCCTCCTCCATGGTCTTACCCACCTCAGTATCATACTCAACCCACTACTCATTCATATCACTCACATGCCCAGCCACAACCTCAGTGGAATGCACCTCAATCGGGGTGGAGGCCTCAATACAACACTCCTCCCGCCATTTTTCCTCCACCACCAGCTCAACCACAACCACTACCTCCTGCTCCTCCAAGGCAACCTCAAATGCCTGCTCAACCGAACCCGAACCCCAACAACAGACAGGCCCAGCAGGTATATAACGGGGAAACATCATGCCCTACCTATGCTGTGGAGATCCAGGAGATTAATCTTCGATCTGGAAAGACTCTTCCGGATCGCCAACCTCCTCCCCTAGAGGATGAGGAAGATAAACAGGAAAGTGAACCAAAGGTTATTCCACCCTTTCTTGAGAGACTAACAACCACCACACAACCCAACCCAGAGGAGGATGAGCTTCTGGGAGAGCTCAAACAGTTGTGTGTGAAAATTCCACTTCTCCAAGCCATCAAAGATGTACCGATATACAACAAACTGATTAAGGAAAAGTGTTTCAGGCACCCAGGCAGGCGAAAGAGAGATGCTTCAACCATCAATGTCTTAGGACAACTGTCTGACCTTATGTTAGGACAAGTCATCTGCCCTAAGTATCTAGATCCTGGGAGTCCTGTAGTAGATGTCCACATCAATGGCACCATCATACCTCACACCTTGATTGATATGGGGGCTACCATTAATGTGATGACCAGGGATACTATGCTTAAACTCAACCTTCAGGGTTCCTTGAGGAAGACCTCGACAGTCCTACAACTAGCAGATCGCTCCACCGTGACTCCCGAAGGGATTGTGGAGGATGTCTTGGTCTCTGTTGACTCTTGCGAATACCCTGTAGATTTCTTGGTTCTGCAACCAAAGGCAAAGCTTACTGGATACCCTCTTATTTTGGGAAGGCCTTGGTTAGCCACTGCAGATGCTTACATAAGCTGTCGTGCAGGAAACATGACCATTAAAAATGGTCCTATGTCCAAGTAGCTAGTCCTATACCCTCCTGCCCAACCCTCATTAGAGCATGACTTACCACTTTGGTTGGAGGAAGGAGAAGAGGATGAGGTGTACTCAGCACCTTTTTGCACCCTAGACACCACTAGAAGAGACCCCCCAACCGAGGATGACTTGATTAAGATCTTGATCCAGAATCCACCTCCCAGTGCACTATCCTTAGAGAAATTGGTGGAGGATGCCCAAGCCAGCACCTTAGTGGACCTTTGTGCGACCAACCCTGTCACTCCCAGAGTCAAAAATGTGGAGTTCGGCCCTGAGAGAACGTTAAAGATCAGCTCCTCCCTATCTCCTTCCCAGGAAAAGGAGCTGTGTAGCCTGTTGGCCAATCATCTAGATGCTTTTGCTTGGAGCTATAAGGAGATGAAAGGAGTCCATCCTTCGGTCTGTACCCATCACATATACATCAAAGAGGATTGTAAACTAGTTAGGCAACCCCAGAGGAGAATGAATCCAGCCTTTAAGGACATTTTCAAGGAAGAATTGCAAAAAACGTTGGATGCAGGATTCATCTACCCCATCTCAGATAGCGAATGGGTGTCCCCTCTGGTGTTGGTTCCCAAGAAAAATGGGAAGTGGAGAATCTGTGTGGACTACCGAGAACTGAACAAAGCTACCAAGAAAGACCATTTTCCTCTACCTTTCTTAGATCAAGTGTTGGATGGACTGGCAGGAAAGAAGTTCTTTTCTTTCCTAGATGGGTTTAGCAGGTACAATCAAATCCAAATCAGTCCGGAAGACCAAGATAAGACTACCTTCACTTGTCCTTGGGGTACCTTTGCCTACCGAGTTCTTCCCTTTGGTCTATGCAATGCCCCTGCTACCTTCCAGAGAGCCGTCCTGAGCATCTTCTCGGAGCTGGTCCATGATGCAGTGGAAATCTATATGGATGACTTCACTCCTTATGGGTCCAACTTCCAGGAAGCATTGTCCAATCTGGGAAAAGTGCTAACCAAATGCATTGAGATGAACCTGTCCCTTAGTCCTGAAAAATGTGAATTCTTGATGACTGAAGGGACTATTCTAGGCCATACCATTTCTTGCCAAGGGTTACAGGTGGATCCTAACAAAATTGCTCTCATCAAGAAGGTTCCACCTCCTCAAAAGGTAAGGGATGTTCCGAGTTTCTTAGGATTAGCAGGGTATTACAGGAGATTCATTAAAGACTTCAGCAAGTTAGCCTCGCCATTGTTTGGCCTTTTGGCAAAGGATGTGGAGTTTAAATGGACTGACGATTGTCAGAGGGCTCTGAATGAATTAAAGGACAAGTTGGTGTCTTCCCCAATATTGAGAGGTCTAAACTGGGCCCTACCTTTCCACATCCACACTGATGCCTCGAACAAAGCCATAGGAGCAGCCTTAGGACAGGTTGAACAAAAACTTTCATATGCCATTTACTTTGTTAGAAAAAACTTGTCCAAAGCTGAACTGAACTACACTGTAACCGAGAAAGAATTTTTGGCCATGGTCCATGCACTGAACAAGTTCCGACATTATATCACTGGCTATCAAACATTTGTACATACTGATCATGCTGCAATTAGATATTTAATGAATAAACCAGATGTGAATACTCGTATTATTAGATGGTTACTTTTGTTGCAGCAGTTTGATTTGACTATCGTTGACAAACCAGGTAAAGAAAATGTTGTTGCTGAATTTTTATCTAGATTGGACTTGTCTACAGATGAGGATGGAACGGTGGATGACCAGATGCCCGATGAACATCTGTTTGCTATTTCAGTACTCTCTCCATGGTTTGCTGATATATCAAACTACCTTGTTTCCGCACAGTTCCCTCCACACCTGTCCTCAAGAGAGAAGAGCAGAATCGTCAGAAAAAGTGCCTCATTCACTTGGATCGGGGGCAACCTGTTCAAGCTTTGCCCTGATCAGATCTTAAGGTGTTGTGTAAGGGAGGAGGAAGTCTTTGACATCCTCCTCACTTATCATGATGGGCCTTGTGGAGGACATTTTTCAGCAAAGAGGACCGCCTTCAAAATCTTGCAGGCAGGCTATTATTGGACCACACTTCATCAAGATGTCAGAAGGTATATCAGCCAATGTGATCGATGCCAAAGGATGGGGAAACCAACTCAAAGGGATGAAATGCCTCTCCAACCTCAAGTGACTCTTGAGCCATTTGAGAAGTGGGGTATGGATTTTGTGGGTCCCATCAACCCTCCTTTGAGGCAGAGATCTTACAACATTGTGTGCACCGACTACCTGAAAAAGTGGGCAGAAACCAAGGCAATCAAAGCAGCAACAGAAGAAAAGGTGGCTGAGTTCTTAAGGGAAAACATCTTCTACAAGTTTGGCTACCCAAGAGAGCTAGTCACCGATCAAGGAAGCCAGTTCACATCCAACTTAATTGAAGACCTACTAGCTCATCACAAGATCAAGCATAGGACTTCCACCCCCTATCACCCTCAAGCAAATGGGTAGGTGGAAGTCACCAATAGAGCATTGGAAGGGATCTTGACTAAGGTGGTGAGCAGCAGTAGAAAGGACTGGGCAGATCGCCTGGTTGAGGCCACATGGGCTTACAACACCACTTGGAAGACCACAACCGGCTTCACACCTTATGAGCTGGTCTATGGGAAGAGAGCTTTGCTGTCTATCGAATTTGAATACAACACTTTGAGGATGGCAGCTCAGCTGGACCTAGATCTCAGCCATGCCCAACAAGAAAGGTTATTGCAGTGGAATGCATTGGATGAGCACCGAATTCAGGCCCTTCTTCACACAGAAGTGGTTCAACTTCAGAGGAAGGTGTGGCATGACCAACACCTCAATGACAAGCAATTTCAGCCAGGAGATTGGGCGTTGTTGTATGATTCCAGGCATAAAGATTTCAAGGGGAAGCTGAGAACTAGATGGTTGGGACCATATGCAGCGGAGAAATTTCATGACAATGGATCCGTTCTCATTCGGACCATTGATGAGGAGGCCATCCCCATGCTTGTCAATGGGCATTGACTGAAAATCTACAGGAAACCTCTCTCAAGACAAGAATTCATTAAAACTGTGGAGAAATCAGTGCTGGTCATAGAAAAGGGTTTTGCCTCTGTTTTGGGCATACCCTGAAGATCTTAGAAAAAAAAAAAAAGGAAAAATAATAAAGATCCTTGGGTGAAAACCTCTCTGAGGCTCCCAAGGCAGATGGTAGGGGTGAAAACCTCATTGAGGCGCCCCTGCTGTCTTTCAAAAAAAAAAGAGAAAAATTTGAAAAAGACCCTTAAGTGAAAACCTTTCTGAGGCACTTGAGGCAGATGGAAAAGGGTGAAAACCTCATTGAGGCGCCCCTGCTGTCTTTCAAAAAAAAAAGAAAAAAAAAAAGAAAAAGAAAAGAAAAAAGGAAAAAAAACAAACAAAAAAAGTAGGGACAACAAGTTCACAATGTGGCAATGCATGCAGGTTGCAGGTTTATGAAGGAAGAAGAGGTCCCTCAACTTGAAGACAAGGGTCCATATCATGCTGCCAGAAGACCCTACCAGCACCTCCTCCGAGAACACTCATCTTCTCTCAGGTTTGGGCACGATTTCCTCACAGCTCAGTCTCCTATAGGAAGTTACAGACTTTCTACAGGAAGTTCTGTATTTCTACAGGAAACTTCCTGTAGAAGTTTCGGACGGCCCAGAACTAATTGTATGAGGAGATCTAACGACCGAGGACTGGTATGGATGCATGCAAGCTACTGTTTTCACCCTCACACACTGTTGTCACCTCCTTCTACCACCCTTGTCGACATGCAATGAGGATACCTGCACAATCAAACCAGATCAGTGAATTAGCAAGAGGAAGCAATTCTTAAATGAAACAGGATACCGAAATGCCATGCAAAACTCAATCCAGTTATCCAAGGGCCCTGCGAGCGGGATCGTGATGCCACTGTCTTCATCAGCATGCACCCGAGAAGGACAAACTGCTACAGGACATCCTACAGGAATCCCGTAACAGTTTAGCCGACTAGAGTGTACACCATTCCAATCGCCTGCAACATGCAATAGTAAAGCGGGAGCATGCAGCGGAGTCATACACTTCATCATCAGCAGCAGCAGCAAATCCGGACCTGTGCAAATAGTAGCAGCAGCAAACAAATCTAGACCTGTGCACATAGCAGCAGCAGCAAGCAAAACTGGTCATCGTCGTCCTAAAGCCTGGAAAAGCATGTCGCGGCCGCATAGGTAAGTGCCTCGCCCTTTCAAACCATGAAATGAATGGGTTGAGCAGTGCATGGCCATTCCGCTGGCCACGTCGACCAGTCAGCTGGTCTAGTCGGATGCGAAGAATGGTGGCCGTGGAAAAGAACGGGTAGTGGACACGTGAGAACCGTCCACTCGGGGAGAAACGAGTTCTAACAAGAATGACGGCGGCGGATCTGCGGCGGATGATGCAGCAGTCAGAGAATTTATAGGGGAATGAGTAGACGACGTCATCCAACGGTCCGGCAGGGACAGCTCACCCCCGCGCCACGAATTCCGCCGGATTCAAATCTATCGGCTAGATCGCCACCCCACGCATTTATCATCAGCCGTTTGGAAGTCGAGTGAGCCTCCGCATTCCTCTGAAGCTCGGCACTCCAAGTCCTCGGCCGTTCGAACGTCTGATAGCAGCAGAAGACGCAGAACCACTGCAGTATCCTCCAGAATTCGTGCCGCTGCGTCTACAGGAAAGCTGCTTCTACAGGAAGTTGGGCTCTGCACGTCAAAAGGTGGCGGATTAAAAAGGTAAGCCTGAACCATCCATGCAATTGGTTTCGAAGGTGGCAGAGTCGACGTTCCACAGTCTAGTCGTAAAACATTTGCAAGTATTATCTGCCGGTTGCATGAATTGTCGTCCTACAGGATGTGAGTTATAATTAAGCCGTGATAAGTTTTCGTGAGTTGTATGCGTGGCAGAGGCGTAATTCTACGCTCTGTCCCAGTAGGCCAACTTTCTTCCGCACCCGCCACCTCCAGCTAACGCAGCAGTTTTTCACCATGCCGGGTGGGTTCATCAGAAGGGAACCAACCGACTCACAAAAGTTAAGAGAAAATCCTGAGGTGGTGGAGTTGTTCATGCAAGCTCAATGGATGTCGTTTTGCGACAAATTGCAGGGCTACGATGATGAGGTGGCAGAGGAGTTTTTGCAAGCTCTGAAGCTGAAATCCAAAACACTGGCCACTGTCAACTTCAGGGGTTTGAGTCTCAGACTCACCCCACAATTCATCAGCCGAGTGACTGAGCTCCCAATGGGGTATCCATGGGATAAAGAAGAGAGGAAGTTGGGACAGAAGGCGAAGAAGGAATTCTTCCCCCCAGAGGAGGAATTCTCAGAAGACAAAAATGGGGTTCGTAGAACCAGCTTGCTTCCGTTATGGAGTGAAGTTAGCCTCCAGATTATGAAGTACATCACCTGCGAAGGCTGGTTTAGCATTGTATACGGGTACCATTTTCGGTTACTCACAGAATTAAGGCATCAAATGGACCTACCTGTAGAAAACAAACTAAGCATCCCCTATTTTCTACTACAGTCTATGATTGAATGTGCCACCAAGTTGAAAGAAGGCACACCAGACTAGGTAGCCCACCATGGACTCATTAAACTCCTCGTGGAGGATGCGCTCCACACATACAAGGTTCCTCTCTCATGGGAAGCCTTCAGGAATTTGACCAAAGATGGAGATATAAGGATGTTGACCGAAGAGCTCGGTTCATCCAGCAGTGAGGAGAAGGAGTCAGTGCCCGCAGGGAAGAAAGAAAAAGGCCAGAGACCCATGAACACGAAGCAGAAGAGAGAGCAAAAGAAGAAGCAAGAGAAAATGGGTGCCAAAGAGAAGGATGACACACCCATATTGACGGCCAGAGAAAAGAGATTGCAAAGCAGAGTGGACAAGGCTGAGCAGGTCCACATCAGCAAAGGTACCTCGACAGTAGCCGTAGCCAAGTCAAAAAGTAAAACCCACTCAGCAAAACAAACTAAAGCGGTGCCACCTGTTTCTATAGGAACACCAAAACCGGCTTCTATAGGAAGCCAAAAATCAACTGAAAAAGGGTCTTCTATAGGAAGCCCTGAAAAGGCAAAACCCAAGGAGAAGAAAGCTGACATTCTTGCAAGGGAGGCAGCAGCCATGCTGGCCGCCCTCAGTACACCTCCTAAGCCAAAGGAGAAGAGAAAGAGGGAAGTCCCTCTATATTTTAAAGCTAGGAGAAGTGTGAGGATAAAAACGGGGAAGCCACAGCCTCCATCCAGCAGCCCAATCACTATAGAGGATGCCCCTACTTCGCCCAAGGAGAGGTCCCCCTCGAAGATATCAGTCACCTATGAGAGGGGGAGCCCGAAGAAAACTACTTGGCAAGATAGGTTGGACCAATTGGCCTCAAAAGCCCGGCTACAGGATGCTGAGGATGCTCTACAGGAAACTTTGGCCCGGCTTAAGGAGACAGAGAGGATGGAAGGAGAAGCACCCTCATCACCACCGAGGGAGGGTGAAGTAGAGCCACCAAAAGAGGTGGAGAAGGAGCATATTCAGGAGCCTAGCCCTCAGCCAAGTCTGAGTTCATATTACAACTTCTTAGAGGCTGGCAAAATTATACCTCAGAAATTCACTGTGCCACTGTTCTTTGCATTGGAGGAAGAGCGAGTACGGACCCACACGTGGATGAAAATAGCCAAATCAAAAGGTGTAGCAGACATAGGCCCCTTGGAGGAACAACTCAAGGAGGCTAGAAAGGAATTGGCTATGGCTAAACACGTGGCAAATTGCCAGCGGGTGTTTCTACAGGAAGAAAACGAAAAACTTAGATTGCAGCTACAAGAGCTGAGGAAAGGGACAGGCACACCCTCAGGGGACATCACAGCTGAACAACAAGGCAAAAAGGAACTGCAAACCGGTCTTGGAGAGTCAACCTTGCATCTACAGGAAGCAGAACAGCAAGCACAAATTGAGGTGCAAGCTTTCAGACAACAACTGCAGCAAAAAGAGGCACAATTGGCCTGCATGGCCAGTTGGGCCATGGATGCTATACAGTGCAGACAGCTGGCCAAATCCTACGGCCTGTACCTGAAAGACCAATGGCTGCAATTTCAAATCAATACCTTGGTGCAAAGAGGTATCTCTTAGCTCCAAGACCCGCAGCAATTCACTGAGTTATGTAGTACCAGTTCATCAGAGGATAAGGCCAAATTAGCGGAGTTCCACCTCCATAATTTGGCCCTGCCTAATGTAGTTTCATGGGATCCCAATATGGCCCTGGGAGATATGCAATTAATGGCATTTGCCTCGTGGTTGAACCATGAGGAAAAACGAGCAGCAGAAGCCAAAGCGGTCATGAACCGAGAGCTGAATGAGCCATTGCTAATTAGAGCAGAACCAGAGGATCCAGTTGCACTAATCTCGGCACACCAACACTTGTCCACCGACCCTCAAGCCGCATTGAGATATATGGATCAGCAGGCTCAGGCCATAGCGCATTTTAAGGACATGGAGAGACTGTTAGGAGACAACTCTGTCCAATCTTTCACCCGCAGATGGAATACATTGGCCCACAGTCTGAAAATCAGAGAGTATAATACCCCAACTCGGATGAGGGAAGCCCTAGTACGGGTGCCCCTTTATAAGAAATCCATGCAAAACCTCTAGGCCAGTTGGATTGGCCTCAAATTAAGCCCACCACTGCTGCTAGGACTAATGGAGGGCAGCACATAAAAAGATGATAGTGAACAGTGGGAAGAGGTAAACAGAAAGGCTGGGTTCCATATCAGCAAGGAGGACACTACTACAGAGGCTTGGGATGTAAGGGTGGCAGTAAAGGCAATGAAGGATGAGGAGCTGGACTAGTTGCTCAAGGATGAGCAAATATTTTAGCTGGGGGGTGATGATGAGCCCCAAATTTGGTAACATTTTGGGCTCATTTGGCCTCACTACCCTTGCTTAACCCTTCATTTTTCATAGCTTTTGCATCATTTTTTAGTATATTTATGTTATTTGCACGAATGAAGGGCAGTCACTATTCCTAGGTGGCTAATATGTGTTTATTTCAGGTTTTTTGACAATTAATGGAGCAAAACCACGCAAATGAAGGCTAGGAGACAGCCAAGGTGGCATTGAGGTTTTGTAGGAAGGTTGTCCACGGCATTGAATAGCCTTCCTCGTGCTCTCCACCCACAACTCCGAGCTCCAACAGCTATCACCACCGAGCTAGAAGGCAGCCAAACGAAGTTTGAAAGAACAACAGTTTACTTTTAGTTTGGCCAGCCAAGCTCCACTAATTTAGGAGGCCAGCTTGGCCCTCATAATGTATAAATATTGAGGCTGTAGCCTTCGATGGGAACTTTTGAACCTCTGTTGCATATTTTGAATTACGAGCTATAGCTCTGTTTTGCTTTTTGTAAGCCATTTTTGGCATGTCATCAGACTTTTGACTATTATCTTTTAATGAATAAGCAGGCAGATTTGAGGCAGCTCTGAGTTCTTAAAGGAGCTTAAGCTCTCAGGGTTGGGCCCAACCTGAGAGCCTAAGGCTTCCTTCCTTTGTATTGTTACTTGTCTTTCTTTCAGCATTGCATTTCTTTCCTTTACATGCACTTGGAAAACACAGTTTGCTGAGTTGACTGTTTTGGTGTGGTTATGTAAGTTAGTTTTATGAATGCAGTTGTTTCAGTAGTTCAGAATTAGCGTAGGGAGATTGAAGTTAATTTGAGTTCCAAAAAGGGTTGAATGCACGCTCACTTTCACCTCTGTTTGGGGACCGGAAGTGCAGACCGTGCCACCTACCAAAAACACAGTTTTACATGTTCATGCAAGTCTTGATGTAATGTTTTCGGTTGTAGAGGTGTCCATACGTTTAGATCTTGAGCAATAACTCTTTGTTTCAGCACCATGCACGTTTTCCCTTTAACTTACATTGTTGTTCTTTGGTTCCTAATAAAACAGTTAGAATAGGTTGATGAACTTTCGTTTACATGCAAGATAAGGGTGATTTGTTTCATTTACACTGCGCAGCACCACTTCATCGTGTTCTTATCCTTCTAAGCCGTGCCTAGGCCACCTACTCATCCTCCAGTCAGATCATTTGCCTTCCAACTCTTCTCTTGTCCACGTTGCTCAATCTTTTTGGCCTTCCATTGCCTCTACCCTCCTCTAGACCAACCAGCTTTGCACACACCCTCTCCATCTCATCTCTCTTTCCATAAGCCATCACAAGCTCCCCTCCTACCTCCCTATCCTCCCATACAGCTCATTCACTCATCCATCACCCAAAACTCTGGCTGCAGAACATCTTGTAGAAATTACGGGACTTCCTGTAGAAATCCTGAACTTCCTGTAGGATCCCCTGCAGACATCCTGTAGAAGCTTGCCAACATGGTTGCCAGGCATCTGAATGTTGTGAACTTCTTTGGGGTGATGTGAGGGATCCCTTAGATCCTCTTAGAGTCCTCCTAACCTTTTCCAAGTCTTCCTCCCCTTGATTTACCCCTGCACTGTCAAGACCCAGTAAGAAGCACAGTCATAATAACGCCAACCACTTGAGCAAAAATACAAAAACATGTTCTCTTCAGATGAAAGTAGTTTAGAAACATGCATATCATCCCAATAGAAGTAATGACATCATTTTTAGAAGTTGCATTCCCACCATTGCACCAGAAGGACTAAGCTAGGTAGAATTAGGGTTTACTAGGGTTTCCATGTTTTGTTGGCTTTCAGTTCATTTTTGCAAAGTAGGTTAATTTCCTTTGAGATAGCTTTCGTTCATCACTTAAAAAGCTTCTTCTGAGAACATATAGAAGTTGGCTTGAGCCCTAGTGGACTTGTGCCAGCTGACCAAGTGACAACTGTGACAAGAGCTAGTACTTGTGCATACAACACCGTCGCTTCCAAGTTTGTTACGAACTACCGGGTTGATAAAATTAGAGAAGGAAGCTCCAGGAGTTGTAGCATTATTGCTACAATACTGGAGCCCACCACCATGGGAGAATATGTATTGACTAGCCCAATGCTTTCCATTCCAATGGGAGGTGCGGATGTTGTACTAGGAGTCCAATGTATACAATCCTTGGGTACAATAACTTTTAATTTTCAAGAACTTTTCATCAAATTTTATATGGAAGGAAAGCAAGTTGAATTAAGGGGTATTGCAGGGAAACCAGGAAAGATAATTAGCTCTCATGGTATGACAAAGCTTCTAAAAAAAGATCAAAGAGGTGTAATTGCACAATTATGCTCGCTAGATGTTTCCACATTGGAATCATCTATTTCTCCAGATCTGCAAAAAGTCCTGGACAATCATTCCAAGGTATTTGAGACTCCCAAGGGTCTCCCACCTATGCGTTATCATGATCATGCTATTCATCTGATTCCAGGAAGTGTTCCTCCAAACATCAGTCCGTACAGATATCCCTATGTCCAAAAAAGTGAAATTGAACGTATGGTTGCAGAAATGCTAGAGGCTGGTATAATTCAACTGAGTCAAAATTCTTTCTCAGCTCTAGTAGTATTGGTGCACAAGAAAGATGGATCATGGCGCATGTGTCCAGATTATAGGGAGCTCAACAAGCTCACTATTAAAGATAAGTTCCCCATTCCTGTTATTGATGAAGTACTGGATGAATTGCATGGATCAATTTACTTCACCAAGTTGGATCTTCGTTCGGGATATCATCAAATCAGATTGAAGATTGAAGACATTCCGAAAACGACATTTAGAACTCATGAGGGTCATTATGAATTATTGTTCATGCCTTTTGGCCTTACCAATGCACCTTCAACATTTCAAGGTTTGATGAATTCAATTTTCAAACCATTCCTTAGAAAATTTGTGTTTGTATTTTTTGATGATATATTAATCTACAGCAAGTCTTGGAAGGATCATGTTGAACATGTTGACAGGGTGCTACAAATATTCGAGGAGAAACAATTATATGCAAAAATATCCAAATGTTTCTTTGGAGTCCAGGAGGTGGAATATTTGGGTCATATTGTATCTCATGAAGGAGTTAAGGTAGACCCTAGAAAAATTAAAGCCATTAAGGAATGGAAAATCCCCACATCCATAAAGCATCTGCAAGGATTTCATGGGTTGACAGGGTATTATCGCAAGTTTGTTAAGAATTATGGGAGAATAGCAGCACCTCTAACAACATTATTGAAGAAAGATTCATTTTCATGGACTCCGGAAGCAACAAAGGCCTTTGAACATCTTAAAGAGGTAATGTGCCAAGAATTGGTCTTCGCTACACCGGACTTCACAAAAACCTTTATTGTGGAATGTGATGCTTCAGGAAATGGAATTGGTGTTGTTCTAATGCAATATGAAAGACCCATTGCTTTTGAAAGTCGTCCAATCAAGGGAAAGTTTTTAAGAAAAGTTATTTATGAGAAGGAAATGTTGGCAATACTCCATGCACTTAAGAAATGGCGACCCTACCTAATGGGAAGACACTTCAAGGTAAAAACGAATCATGATAGCCTTAAATACTTTTTAGAACAAAGATTATCCTCTGAAGAGCAACAAAAGTGGGTCACAAAGATGTTGGGTTATGACTTTGAAATCATCTACAAAAAAGGGAAGCAAAATGTGGTGGCAGATGCACTCTCAAGAAAGGATGAGGATGTGGAAGCATTGTTGTGTGCCATTTCTATTATCCAACCAGATTGGATAAACGAAGCAAGGGAGGAATGGAAGAATGACGAAGAAGTGTGGGAACTTATTCGAAAGCTACAACAAGATTCCAGTACTTCTGATACATTTAGCTGGCAAAATGATTCGTTATGGTACAAAGATCGCTTATACCTCTGTAAGAATTCCCAGCTAAAACAAAAGATTCTTATGGAATTGCACACTTCTCCCTTAGGAGGGCACTCAGGATTTTTAAAAACTTACCACAGGGTTAAGAAGGAATTTTTTTGGGATGGCCTTAAATTAGATATTCAAAAGTTTGTGGCGGAATGTTTGGTTTGCCAACAAAATAAAGTTGAAACAATTAAGACACCGGTTCTATTACAACCTTTATCCATTCCAAGCCAACCTTGGGAGGAGGTTTCAATGGATTTTATCACAGGTTTACCCAAGTCTGAGGGAAAGAGTGTCATCATGGTGGTAGTTGACAGACTTACCAAGTATGCACACTTTTGTGCATTATCACATCCATTTAAAGCCAGTACAGTTTCTATTGCATTTATGGAAACAGTTCAAAAGCTACATGGAAACCCAAAGATTATTGTAAGTGACAGAGATCCCATTTTCACTGGAAATTTTTGGACAGAATTATTTTCTTCTCTTGGTACTCAGTTAGCTCATAGCTCATCTTATCATCCTCAATCTGATGGGCAAACTGAGATAGTAAACAAATGTTTGGAAGGATATCTTTGTTGCTTTGTATCTGATAAACAAACACAATGGGTCAAATGGTTGCCTCTGGCTGAATGGTGGTATAACACTTACTTCCATACAGCAACAAAAATTACCCCATTTATGGCACTTTATGGGTATCAACCACCATCCATCACATCATATTTAAGAGAAAATTCTAAGGTTTAGGCAGTGGAACATCACATCGAACATCAACAACAAGTCCTCCAACTCTTAAAGGATAACCTCATGTTGGCACAAAATAGAATGAAAAAACAGGCAGATCAACATCGCAGTGAAAGAAGTTTTGATGTAGGTGATTGGGTATTCCTACAACTACAACCATATAAGCAAATGTCCCTAAAGCAAGCTAAGAAGGATAATAAATTATCACCAAAGTATTATGGTCCGTACAAGGTGTTGCAAAAGATTGGTACTATGGCATACAAATTGGAGCTTCCTGCAGCTTCTCGATTGCACCCAGTTTTCCATGTTTCATGTTTAAAGAAGGTTATAGGTGACAAGCTCCCAATTCAAACAATATTTCCAGAACTTGACGAGGAAGAAAAAATTATATTGGAACCAGAAGCAGTCACAGAAACAAGAACTCAACAACTATGAAATTGATCAATTTCAGAGTATCTTATCAAGTGGAAGAACTTATCCGCTGAAGATTCCACATGGGAGGATGAGAATTTTATGCAGAAGTATCCAGAACTACTCAAGCGTTGAGGACAACACTTTTTTGAAGGAGAGGGGCATGCTGGGTCGCTATAATACTAGTGATTACCCCATTACTATTGTAGTTATACCCCTTATTTATATTGTTGTGCCCCTATTACCCCCATATTGTTATTTCTGTGCCCCATAGAATCCCTCTATTGTTATTTTTGTGGCTTTATATTATTGTTGTTAGGTCAACTAGATTAGATTGTGACTCCTTAGACTCCTATATATAGAAAGGAGTTTTTGTCATTTGTATCATCCAAGAATTGTTCATTTTATGTAATGTAAAGGAGGTTGCCCCCTCGAAGAGGCTGAATTCTAAGGCGTTGATCTATCTTTTCTATCTTTTCTTGAGCTGGTTTCATAACAAGGTGGAGGTGGAGGTGTAGGCGTGTGAGGCAGAGGTGGAGGTGGAGTGGATGGATGAAGTATCCCTCTGATACCCTGACTTACTATCTGTAGTGTGTTTCATGGTGTTCATAGGATATTACCTTCATTGTCGCTATCAGGAGATCCTAACATCAGACTATATTCAGAGATTGATTCTTCATTCCTTCTTAATTCTCTCCCACTTCGTTTAGTCCCAAAAATCAATTTAAAGGCATAACTCTCTTTTCGCACAATAACATCTTAATCTAGGTCTTTAGAGAATTCAGATACTTACCTCTTAGTCCTTTGAAGAACCTGTGCTCTGCTTCACAGTAGCTGGTGGACGTATCGATTGCAAAATCAGTGAGGAATCCTCCCAGAATAAGATTGATCCAGTGGTCGATAGCCTACACGATTTTATTTTCTGAAGCGTCCAAGTGCTTCACCAGTTCTAGGGTCCACACAAAAGGGTTGTCAAGCTTCCGCATACCCTGACTATCCACCAATTTGGAAAGCCACTCGTGAAATTCATAGGGGAAAGAGCATAATAATATTTCATGTTCATCTGTGAATTAGTATCTATTCAACCACTCTTCATTTTACAAGTGCGTATTTATATTCTCTTGAGTTGCAAACATGTATGACTTTCGATGGATCCACTTTTTGATCTCTTTGTTAGTGGGGAACCACTTATCACATATTCCTCAGCAAGATCTCGGCTCCAACAATAGAAGCATTTGTTGGCTTGATGGGGCCTGACCCAGGTTCAACATTAGTTGTGCCAATCAATAAAACCCTAAACTACTATCCCTTTTGGCAGCAACCCATGTCGCGCACGCTGTAGTCTCACCCGAAGTAGTATTGGGGGATGATAGAACTAGGTTTATGCACCTAGTGTTCTATGTGATGGGTTCTTGCAGTTTCTAGGGCTTAGTTCTATCTTCGTGAACCCTAATCCTTCTAGAACAACTAATAACAATAAATACTATATGCAACAATTATATCTTTTTGAAGTTCATTAACTAGTCATAACATGCATAAATTATACCAATCTACCTCTTTCATTCATTAGATAAACATTTATTCATATACTTTTAGATACAAAGTGGAAACACATAAATTGCAGAAGTAGATACAGATAAGCAGATACACAACGTATGGATCAAAATTGTCTTTATTAGATGTGATCTTCAAAGTATAGACTCTTCTTCCCTATGCACTCAGTTGTAGGGGCCTGCGCACTCATCTTGTGGACTTACCAAGATCTTCGCACACTCGACTACATGAGCCTTCCCCTTCGCCTAAGTATAGGAAACAGACTTTCTTGACTTAGATTACTTGGCCAAAACACTGATTTTCTATCTTATGATTGATCTCCTAGACTCACTATGACTCTTCTATTTATAGCATTTCCTTTTATAATGCCATGGTCTACAGACCATGGGCGGGTCTCAAAACCTTCTTAACACCTAACCACCTAAGGGACTAAAGTCCCTTTGACTCTTACTACCTTCATGCTCCACTTCCACAAATCGCGGAGACTTTACATTTTTGCAAAAAGGAAATACAAAATTTAATCCAGGGACCCCATCCCAACTATAGGAAAATGTGACATACTAAGATCACTCCCAAGGAGTTGAGGAGAAGGACCAAGAAACTAAGTTATGGAAAAGATCAGGACCACATGCAAACTCCATTAGGTGCATGATCATCTCAAGGGTAAGTATGGTAAGTAAAGAACACCTTTCGAAGTACACCTCTTAGTTGAGTTTGCAGGACTGCTTGTCATTGTCATATCATCCCGTCTTCAATAACATGCATGTGCGCAAACACAAAAAGTCATTTCATGTGTTTCCACTACATGTCTTGCTTACCTTTTGCTTGTTTAACCAATTTTCGTCTTCAACATGTTGATTGCCATGTCATGCTTATGACATTGTTCTGGTGATATCGAAGGTTTGTCTTTGTGTGTATAAGTCGTGTTCTCTATGTAAACATCTATCGCACTCACACACGAAGTTGTAAACAATGTCACACAAGTGTCATCATAGTTGTTCAATGATCTATCTCAAGTGTCACACTTGTCACTCTCAACCTTTAGACAGTCACACTGAGACATGTTGTCTTGTTGGTTTGAGGTGTCTTATTATCGAGTCTTGTTGACTGTGTGTTCACAAGTTCATGTATACACGAGTTCACTCACTCAAACACTTAACCATTTCTCTGAAAATCTATCAAACAAACCACCCTCCATCAGCCAGATCTCCACTGAGCTACACTGCACAGTCTTAGCCCTCAGTGACCAGGCACTATTGCCCAGAACTAAATAGAGCTTGAGGTTTCCCTCCAGGAAGTATACACTACACAATCTTGGAATCAATCTAGCTGAATGTCACCCAGAACAACACAGAAGTTGCCCAAGAAGCCACCTTAGTCTGCACTTCTACCAAGCCTAACTATCAAGCGTCCTACTGGTTAACCAGAGAATTTGACTTAAGCAGTGAACCAGGGCTGCACTCATCCCCAAAACTATGTAGAAGCTATCATCCTGCTTGCCTACACTGCCTGAAGAAATTACGCAGACATGAGGGACATGCACCCGCTGCCTGTCACTACACTATCCCAGGAAATTGCCTAGTTTTTTTAGGCAATCCCCCTACTGGCCTGCTTGTCACTCCTCTTGAAAATTGTGTAGCTTTTTCAGGTAGTCCACTTACTACCTAACACCCTTCTCAGCATGGAAACTGTACAGAAATAAACCTACTTAACTGCCTCCTAGATCTACTCAGTTCTAACTAGCAGGCTCCCACAACTTGATCCTCCCCTCCTCTAGAAATCTATGCAATTTTCATTGCAAGTGATCCCTACCGCCCGCACTGCCTTCCTGGAAAAACTGTGAAAATTCTGTCCCCCAACTTAGCCATATCCTGTAGATGTCACTACTATTATGAATTGCTCATCCCAGCCTCCTAGTGACCTTTGCACAATTTTTCCTGACTGTGTCCCGAATCTTCGCATCCCATCCTGACATGTTCTCTATGCTGTTTTAGAGCCTTGTCCTCTCTCCCTGTCACTTGCACCCGAAAATGAAAGACAATGCGTCATGATAAACCATGGGATTTATGGATTTTATGTCATCTCGTCTTGAATGATTTCATAAATAGGTACATGGATGAGACATGGTGTGACAACGAAAAAGATGAACAAGGAGCACATGCTAGAATACTTGCTTGTGGTTGGACGAAAACACGAAGCATACCAAGTAGTAAGTGAAGGAGACATGTGCACATGGATGAACCATAAAGTGAACACCAAGAGTATTGAAGACTTTGTGAACTTTCCCATGCAGAGGTGAAGCTATGGTATACCATGGGCACACTCATCTCTCAGTAGCACAATAGTTCGATATGAACAACACAACCAACATGTGCATAACCACAGTGTCATGTGGAGTTGTGTCATGAGTCAACTCGACAACATCAATACTTTGGGTGATACTTGTAATGTAACTTGGAAGTCCAAGAGAACCACAGATGAAGTTAAAGAGTCATGTAATTCGAATAGTCATGAGGGAAGTCGAAGAGTCACAAGGGCCAGTTTCACCCTTGGCTATATATACCCCTCATTTGTACATGCAAAGGAATTTTTCACCTTGGCTCCTCCCACATAGCCTTGAGAGTTTGTAATCTTTTCTTTGAGGAGTGATCAGTGGCTCCAATGCTCCACTATTGGGGTTAGCGATGTATGGTTTATGAATGTGTATTGGAAATTTTTCTTAATTTAGAACCCTGTCATAGGCCAACACATTTTCACACATGTATTGTATTTTTTTGTAAGACTAGTCTTTGGATTCTTGTAATGCATGTTGCTTTAACTTGTACTAAGATAGTTGAACTATTTCGGTTGTTTTAGTGCATATACTGTTGGAAATGTGTTGTATTAGTTGTTATCGTTGTCTCACATGGTGTATTACTCTGCCGAACACTCGACAGGCTCACTCTTGTAAAATTGTTATAATGACCATCGCACTTGTGTGGATTACTCCGCTGGGTGTTGTACGTGCTATCTGTTCAATTTGTGTTTGTGACTTCAGCATTCATGTGGACTAATCCACCGAAATTTGTGCATATCCTACTGTGTTGTGTCTCTAACTGAGTTGGGACTATTCCCTTTCGACTTGAGACTCACTCTCACCCTCACCCTATGTAGTGAAAGAACTTAGACACAAGTTACACTAAGCACTCACCAAGCACATGAACCTCGTTGTTTGAAGACTAAGTATACCACTCTCATGCGCTGACAAGCAAGAGCTAAGGCATATCGTTAAGATAATGGAATCAGGCCATCATACTGGATGAGACTCACACACCAAACGGTTTGAGGTCTATTTGGGACTTTATACTGAGGAGATCCCTTGAATGTTTATGGGTCAAACACCATCAACAAGTAGCTATGTTGAAGTTTGATGGCTTGAGTGTTGGAGAAGCTCATGGATGACATCCAAGTCAACCTAGTTTCACTTGTGATGATTATGGAGTTGCTATAGTGGATTTCTTGAGTGTTACAATGGCTATAGTGGGTCCTTGAGGTCTTATAAAAGGTGATTTAGCAGTGGAACAAGTTTGATTAGGTTCTAAGATGATTTGGGATGATTTTTCCTAATCATCTGGCCTAGTCGCATGGAGGATGGGTTATGGTAGTGACTGGAAAAGTCCAGTCACTTGGAGACATTCTCCATGATAACGACTGCAAGTTTCAGTTGATTTGGCTCAGGCTCGTGTGTGTGACCAAGACTCAAAGCGAAAATTCCTCCACATTCCTCGCGTTCATCGATTTTTTATTTGTTCTTCCAGCTTGTATTGTTTTAGATTCATCACGTAAAGGTCAAAAAAGGTTATTGTGCTTCTAGATGATGGTTGCGGTAGTGTCTTATATTTTCATATAGAAGTTATGTATTGCATTGTTGACCTTCTGCATCTAGTTTGCTTGTAAAAAATGTATTAGGGCTATGTGAGTTGAGAATGATGTATGGATGTGAGAGAGGAGTATGCTTTGAGTTTGATTCAATGATTGATGTTTTGTGCTATGAAGATATTGTTGTTGTGATGTTCGTGTTGAGGAGCTCAAGTGTTCCAGTTTGAAAATGCATGAAAGGTGAACCACATAGAGAAGAAGGGTGGGTGCTTAAACAAAAAAAGTGTTGATAAAAAATTTATTCATAAGTACAATGGGTGTTGGGCAAGTATTTTTGATCATACGAGTGTCTGTAGAGTTGTAGATGGAGATCATAGTTCCTTTTATATAGTTTCCATATTGTAATCTCTATGTAATTATTTTCTTAACATATAATAAAATAAATTGAGAAGCATAACAAAAACAGGGTGGGTTTTTTCCTAGGGAAGGGTTTTCTGCCAGATATCCTATGTTTCTATGTGATGTGATGATTTGTGTCTGATTGTGAATGTTCATCTAAAGTGTTATGGCTCTCATGTGTTGATTCTAGATGAAGTTGCATGTTTAGATATAATGCTTATTTGTTAACTAATGAATTGATTAATTAATAATATTATTTAAGAGGCCCATTTTAGACCTCAAAATTTCTCTAATGTCTGTCCCCCTAACCTACTATGCCTTAGAGGGGTTGCCATAGCTGATTCTATATGTATTAACACGAGTCCTTCTGCCATTCTTTCCATGATATTTTCTGCTATAAGACTGACTAATTTTCCCATAATACTGACTATTTCTCTGTCGACTTCTTCACATATTAAATCTACCAAATCAAAATACTGGATGATAGATCTTCAAATTTATAATCACTACTATTTAGAATCCCCCTCTTCAACATTCACAAGATAAGGAATCTCCAAGCTAGATTGTTTAAAATGACATATGAACCTACCTTGTTGCATGATCATTCTGAACCTTGACATCTTCCTTCTCATTGGTGTATTTATCATGATTTAGAGATTTCACAAATCCTTAGATCATGGCTACTTCATTCACTTGATCTTCTTGCTTTTTTTTTCTTCTATAGAATTTCTTATTAGAGTTCTCCTTCATGGAGGATTCCATCTTGTATTATAAGTCATGATCAATATGTTCGTAGTTAGAGAATTTGTAACATTCAATATTTAACCTGAATGATGGGATAACTGACATATACTTTATTCTGAAAAAGTCATTTTGTAATCTATCTTACGATCCTACAAATTTGTTTCTAGGGTTTTTATAATTCCTGCAATCCCTAGCCATATAACCAAAGTTATAACATGAGAAATTATAAAAGTTAAACATGATAAAGCACCTGGATGAGATTTCTTGTCTTGAAAATCTTCTATTCACATTCTTTCTTAGAGTAGGTACAACCTTTATTGATCCTTGTCCTTGATTACTTTAATATTACTTCATTGAGTAGCATTACCTTTAATCTTCTTTTGTCCTTGGTTCATCCTTTGAAGGATATTCTTGTTAGGATTCTTTTCAATATTAATTTGCGGGGGCCTAGAGCTTGTGCCTTCATTACATGGGGCTTGGTTTTCAGTTTAATTATCTTAAATTTTTACATGAATTATCGACTAGGATCGGTAAACTGACGAAGTGTAAGTGCACTATATGTACTAGAAGCCTTTAATTATTCAAATAAAAATGCATATGATTGAATTCATTATTGAGATTAATTTTATGAAAGATAAGAACATTATTATGAAATTGATTTCTAAGCAATAAAACAAAAAAAGAAAACAATCAAACTCTTAATGTAGACAATCAATCTCACACTTGCAAAAAATAATAAGACTCAATTCATGAAACTCTTCAAATTCTATTGCATATCTATCACTCTGTTTTGTAAGAAACTTGAATCAATACAACACACTCTTTGCATGAACAAATCAAAACAAACCAAAATATTTCTTGAAAAGAATCACACTCACATGAATTTCTAGATCAACTATGAATACAAGTTATAAATAAATCCTCTGTTTTATAAAACTGAATCCTATTCTAAGTACATAATCTTATCAATTTCACTACTTCTAGATTCAATCCATATGTCGAAGTTATCATTCAAATCCTATTACAAAATCTAATATCAGTACAAAGAAAACATTTTAATAGATGAATATACTTAATAAAAAGCAACTAATGAACTGAGTTAAGTGGAAATTCTAATGAATGAAAATAACAAATAAATTGAAAAACCTAAATACTTGAGGGGGCCCTGTTGTCTTGATGGGGCCTGACCCAGGTTCAGCTTTAATTGTGCCAACCAACAAAACCCTAACTGTTGGCCATTTCGGTAACAACTTGCATAGCACAGACTTCAGTCTCACCCACAACAGTATTGGGGGATGCTAGAACTAGTTTTCTGTTTCTGGAGGCCTGTGTGATGGTCTCCTAAGGTTCTTATAGCTTATATATATATTCATGTAGCTGTATTCCTTCCGAGCAAACAACTACTGCAACTTTATCTAATTGAATTTTAGATCTTCATGAAGGTGGTTGATTATACTTATCATGCATAAATATTACAGATCTACTAGTTCCGTGTAGTAAATAAGCATCCATTCATATAAAACAAATTATAGAGTGAAGATACACAAACTTTGCAGAAGTAAATAAAAGAACATAGAAGCATCAATTCCAGCCCAAAACAGTCTTTATTAGATGTAAACGTTCAGATATAGACTTGTTATCCCTACACACTCAGCTATAGGGGATGACACACTCAACATGCAGACTTACCAAGGTCTCCATGCACTCAGCTGCAGGAGCCTTACCCTTTCACCTAAGTACATGAAAATACCTTTCCTACCTTAGCACCTTTTCCCTTATAATGATTATTCACTACCTTTTTGTTATCTTCTAAGACTTTCTATGACTCAACTTTATATAGCCTTTTCGTTACAATACTATGGTTTGCGAACCATGGGCGGGTCTCAAAACAGCTCTATGGTCCACTTTCCACATTTCATGGAGACTTTAACTTTGCTACAAAAAGATATTACAAAAATGACTCAAAACTCAACAAAATTGACCCTAGGGACCTAATCCCAACAAGCCCCCAACATAAATATTGTGACTCTCCCTCGAATCACTCAGCTGGTGCCTCTATATTGTTGCAAGTTCACTAAACTAGACCTGTAATGTTTCTATGTCAGTAGAACCCTATATCACGACCTGATGCACTTCCTCTACCATCTTTTTTGTAGTCGGGACTTCCACCGCCAAGCTCATCGTTCTTTGTGTCTGCTGAAGTGTCTTTAAATTTTCTTGGAGTGACACAGTAAGATGACATGCTTCCTCTATCCATGCCTATATTATAGCCTTAAAATATCCTCTTTTCTTTGTAGCTCTTCAATTTGCGATTGCATCTGTTTTTCTTCCTACAATCGAGCGAGGTGCTGCACTGGTGCAAAACTACTCACAGTCACCTTTGATTTCATCAAACTGTTGATGTGTCTCTCATATGTTTGTGCCAAGTTTTTGCAGGTTTGGGTCCTCATGCAGAGTCTCCCATAGCTCCATGGCATGTTAAAATATCAACGTGCAGCCTGTGATTGTTGCATCTAAAGTGTCCATGATTTCCCTGATGGCTGCTCCGTGCTGCTCCCACACGTCTCATGGAGTGGTTGGCTACAATTTCAACTCTAGCTTTGAGATCATCATTTTAAGGTCAAAGGTTACTTGGCTAATCTCATCCTTTGATTCTTTGACTGTGACATCCAACTTCCGAATCTTCACTGCTACTTCTGCATCCTATGGAATGTGAAGTTCTGCCAGCGTCTTGCATGCCTGCGCAATTTCTGCCCCCAAGCTTTGGCTTCGCGCGACTAGTTCTTTCTTTATTTTAGTGCTTGAGCCTTTTTTGAAAAAATATGCTCATTGTTCATCTTGAATTCATTGATGAATGATAGTGTGTGATGCTCCCTGATCCTGAGTTCATATGATACCCCCTGATGAAGCGTGTGGAGGGTTTGAATGGGAAGTGTGACTAAGTTGACACCCACATCTTTCATATGTCTGAGATGGGCATTTCCTTCATCTAGCTCTATGTGCAGTCATCCTTCTGGTAACAGGATAACTCTGAGGTCTAGAGTCCTGTCTGTGTCTAGGACCGACCTGCTAGCTTGCTATAGGCTCACTTGAATCCCACTCTCTTGTCCCATGCTCGTCTGAACTTAACATGTTTCAATCTGCAACTCGCGCAGATACTTTTCTACGCTCCCCAGCATCTGCATGTACTGCTGCTCGAACTGATTCCACAACTATGTTGTGGTGTCATGGACCTTTTCGCCAATCTCATCCAAGTCCCCCTGTTATAGACAATTTTGTGCCTTACAGCAACAGGCATGAATTGTCAATAATCCAAGGGATCCAAAGTTCCCTAAACATGATGTTCCTACCCCTAGAGGAACAAGGTCAGCAAACCAACAGCTCTCAGATCAGTTCTCCACCTGAAAACACTCAAAAACAAGCAATCCTGAAATCAAAGCAGGTGCTCCACTAGGCTTCTGCGCTGAAACACAACTCCTCCATGGTGTACCTGCGTTGCAAAGCAGGTAGAACAAAGGCCACCTGCATTGAGTGAGATTGGACAAGTGGCACACTGAGTCATTGCTCCAAAAATGACACTTGGATCAGGGATTTCACCTTGTGATGAGTCAGAGGCTCTGTTTCTCCAAGTGGAAGCAAGGTTCTCCAAGTGGACTCAAGAACTGAAGATCAACTGAAGAGAGAGAGGACACAAGGCAGCTACACATCAGTTGCAAGCTGACTCATCCTTTCTCAATTCATCTATATATTGAGCTCTCTCCTATGAGCTCAGGAGGCTGGAATGTTGTGCAAAGTAATGATATGTTGTTGGTTTCACTATAGAGCTATTGGGTGATTGCTTGAGGGAGGTGAAGAGGAGAAATTCTTTCTGCTGGGAGGTGTTGCTGGATTGGGGCCTTCAAAGGTTGTAACACTCTCAGAACCTTTACTTCTTCATTAATAAAAGCTATTGAGGTTCTTCTATATGCATTTGTTCCAATGATGTTTTTGATAATTGTATATTTGGTTTATGCTAATCCGTGAATCAGTTATGATTGCATGCCTCTTGTAGTTTCCTTCTTCGTCATTTTGCAGGATCTCATTGTAGCTGGGCCGGCAAAAGAGCAAAGAGCTGGGAGCAAGCGGTGAAGAGAGGAGTTTGGATTCGACATTAAGCACAAGGCTATGGTTAGTGCATTTATCCACTCTCTTTTGCTTTCATAAAGAAGTAAACCTTAAGTAGTTTTCTTTACAGTTGTTGCTGAGGTACTATCACCCTTAGAGTGGGATAGAGTCATCCGAGTCGGATACTTTTCCCTACAACAAACTGGCGACTCCGCTGGGGATCATATCTGTTTGATTGTGTTTGTAGTATTTTGCTATTCATTTCCTGAACAAAAGAGTACCAAATCGAAAAGCTTTTGACTATATCAAAAGCGAAGTAGAGGGCAGCTACTCTAGCTCATTTCTGAGCATGTTCATGATTTGAGGAAGCTGATCTACAAGGATCCTTGTAAGCTCTTAGTGATAGCTTTTCACCTTCCTTATCATCCCTTTGAGTGTGCTTGACTGATTGCTTCTGATTTGAGCAAAAGCTGTGCATTTTTGAGAAAATTGTGACCCGGAAACTGTGAAAACGCAACTTTCGTTTTCCAAAGCAGGTAGTACACAGGCTACCTGCTTTGCAACGCAGGTCCCGAAGGGTCTACCTGCACTGAGGGCCAGACTGCCTGTGCAGCACCTGCGTTGGCCCAATTTTGCCTAGTGCATTTGGGGTTTCCTCCCTTTTTCTTGCTTGTTTTCACTTAGATTTTGCTGAAGTTGTCTTTCTTGTACCTGTTCTGAAACCAACCTTACTTGCCATCATTCCGCCTCTGTTATATAACGAAATTGTACTTGTTCTTTTGTATTTCTTATTTCATTTACAATTCCCCATAACGAAGAGTAAACTAGTCTTGCTTTGGCCTCTTAGATCTGAACCTGTGTTAGGCATTTTGCTGGTCTAAAGAGTTAGCTTGTTTGCTGTCCATAGCTGATTAGTCATTTTACTCTCATCATTATGGTTTGATTTCATGTATTTCCAGTGATTAAACAAGTAAATCTTAAGGTGTCTTTTGATTTTGGACAAACTTGTTTGTTTTCGCTTTAAATCGAAATCAAAGTTATATAACAACTTTCTTTTTGTAATACATCAACATTAAGAAAGGGAAAAGAAAATACATGCATTGTGCATTTTGCATTTGACTGTGTGCATGAAGATTTAGGAAAAATTGCATTAGTGTGTGCTCTATGATCTGTGTGAAAAGATTTGCCTTCCTTTTCCCTCAGTAGTTAAGATTTTCAAAGTTGAAAGATTGAAAAGTTTGCTTCTCATCTTAGACTGCATTCAGGAATTTGTTACATACATCTCGTGGTGATCCTTAAAGGCAAACTGCTAAGCAAGATCAACATTAAAATAAATCCAATTTACTTAACAACGCTTTGAAACATAACACAAACATATAGAGGTCTAGGTAGAGACGTGTTCCGGCGTCGTTAAACATAGTGACTGTCGATCTATACAAAGGTGGGTGATTCCTCCTGAGAGTCGGTAGCACTAATACGGACTTGTGCTCCCATGTACCATCGCGTATATATTGGGAGACCCCTATAGGAACAAAGCCTTTATCCATAGGGAGCCGTGTCGGCCGCCCTACTGATCGCGATGCAGTGAACACAGCATTCACGAAGATCGACCACCCGTACCGTAAAACGTATTCTGTGGTTTCGCGAAAAGTTTGGCACACCCTCTGCCTAGAACTCCAGAGAAGTTTCTTTTGGCCTTTTTAAAACTCTATAACTGAAAATGTCCAACCGAGCATTTGTCACTTCGGGCTCGTTAATACATCGAAGGAGACTAGAGTCATCTTTAGCTTTTTCTCGACTCTTAAAACATGAAAAAGCAAGTTTGTGTCTAAAGCGTCGTTAATAAAATTTATTTTAATCGGAACATAATCACCTTTTATTCCCACGTTGATCTTTCAGTTGAAAAGTATGGAGCCCACCAACCAAGGAAGTAACCTTGGCGGAAGTCCCAATCCCTTCTCCTCTTGGGGAGATGTTGGTGCGCCTCATATGGCCACATTGTCACTTCCAGGATTGACAATTGGCCTACCTGTATGGCTCTTTTCAACTAATGTAGTTCAGATCGCCACTAATCCTGAGCAGTCGAATCAACAGTCAGACCAGTCTAGAGCTACCCACCAGCCTTCCACTTCTTACAATTCTTCCTCTGATCCCTCATCTTCACAAGGTAGAGCCGGCAAAAGTCAGCCTCCCATGGAGAAGAAGGAAAAGAAGAAGAGAGAAAAGAAACAGAAGGGGCCTATGGTGAAGGCGACTGGGGGCAAGCAAAAGACATCTGACAAAAATCCACACACTGCACCGACCGGGCCTAAATCGCCATGTGTCATTTGCAAAGGGACCCACTTCCATCATGATTGTCCTTGTATTCCCCGGATACTAAGGGACTGGTCCCCAAGGTTGCACAATCCGGTAGCATCAACCTCTGATAGACATGTTGATTGCATTCCGTCAACTAGCGAGAGTGAAGGACGAAAAGGGAGACCAAGATCACCCTGTATGTTGTGTGAAGGCGATCACACCATCCACCGATGTCCATTCTTAGATGAGGCAAAGAGAGTTTTGGAAGATCGTCCAGTTTCACCGTTACGACTTCCTCCTGGATACCAAAAACTCGCGCCTAATCCCTCGATAGTTGAAAATCCAGCTGGCCCGCTCAAATGGTCAGCTGAAGTGTCAGTCATTGAGAATGAACCTACTGAATCCAGACCAGACGAAAGTCTAAAGGTCGAAACGGCAGTTGACCCGGTTCTTCCTTCAGAGGTTTCATCCTCAAATGACTACGTCATTGAAGATTCATCTTCAAATGACACTCTCACTGAAGAGAATAAGGATGACACCGCCCATATTCGTTTCATCAACACAGACTCTGATGAGCATCAGGGCAATGCGCCCATTCCTTTATCGCAGGAAGGAACATCGTCAGGGTCGTATCCGGCCGTGTATTCGGTCCCACCACCAAGCAACCTAGTTGTATCCTTTGATTGGAATCAACTAGGCAGACCCCGGTTACCAGCCAGTATCCCATTCAGAATCATAGTCCAAATCTACAGAATGGTGATGGCTGGAACTATCATTGATGAAGGGGCATCTGTGAGTATCCTTTCCTCTATTGCTTGGAAAGCACTGGGTTCCCCGGCGCTTTTACCTGAGATAAGAAATCTATCAGGTTTTGATAAAGGAACCAGTCGCCCGTTAGGGATTCTCCCCAATGTTCCAATTACATTGAAAGGGAAGACAGTTCATATGAACGTCATGGTCGTCCAGGGACCCTTAGTTTATAACTTACTCCTTGGACGAGACTATATATATTGCATGGAGGCAATAGTGTCCTCACTCTTTAGATTCATGTGTTTTCCGCACGAAGGAAGAATGGTCAAGCTCATAGACCAACTTTCATTTCCAGGATCATGCATCGCAAATAGTCAAATACCATCCCTTAACGGTCTATTCACTCAAGGAATGCTTCCACCCCCGGTTCTACTTCCCGATGAATGCGAGTGATTCGGAAAGAAAGAACTGGGACCCAGGGGGCATGCACCCTGGCCTGCCTTGGGCAGAGGAAACCTTGGGTATAAAGTTAATTTCCGCAGAAGAATGGACTAGTCCGTACCCCGTCCGAAAAAGGAAGAGAGGGTTGTTCTAGGATAAAATTCTTTTGTCAAAGTTATGTGAGCGAAAAGATCGACTCCCTTTGTCTAAAAAAGTAGGCTCTCCTAAGGAGGAGATCCGTTTGTGGCGGCAAGTAGCCACCATCTTTGAAGTCAAGCCTCACCCATTAAAACATATGTTTTGAAGGATAAGTAGGGGCAGTCTCCAAAGAAAGAGATGAAATTGCTGCAACAAGTGGTCACCATCCTTAGCAACCTAATGATAGACATCGCCGAAAAGAGAGTTTAGTTTGCGGCAGCAAACAAAACCATTTTTCGGATAATAAGTAAGAAGAAGAGCCTTGAAATTATACTTTATACCTGGGGGCATGCGAACCTTTTGGAGTGAAAGCACGGGATGACTATTTATTTTTAAAATTTTTAGGTCCTCCCTTTAAACCTGTAGGTCTAACCCGTTAAACTCGTAGGATTAGCCGTTTCCAGCTTGCATAAAGAAAGGATGTGGGGCAAAAGTTAAAACTTGCCAAATTGGAGTAGCTAATGAGGTATAGCTCCTTAAATAAGAATACCTCACAAGAGGCATTCCTTGTATTAAGACTGGTATAATTGAGCAAGGTTTGAACGCATTCAAGCTCGTTAAAAAATGAACTGCCCCTTAAAGTTTAGGGGGCATATGCCTCGTCTGCATTATTATGCTGGGGGCATCCAAGAATCGAGCAGTTTTTGTACAGAGTTCATGCTCGTTAAAAAATAAACATAAATTGTGAGCAATCTTTCCCTACAGTTCAAGCTCATCCAGAAAAAATGAACCGGTAAATAACCTTGAGAAATGTAACCTTTGACTGCCATATTAAAACCCTTGGTCGTGTTCTTGCAGTCTCACCTCCATCCGTTCATTTGGCCAATCGTTCATCTCCATATGTTTGTTTACCCATTTTGAGGAACAGCTGCGAAGAGTGATTTCACTTAGCCATCCTTGTGACACTGCCGTGATTGGAAAATTCCAACCTGTACCTGGAATCTGCTGCTATCCCTGTTTATCACTCGTTCCTCAAAAGACGAGTCTTCTTTGAGCTCTTTTCACTGACTCGTAAAATATGAAAAGTTTGCCGAGTTTTGGCCTTCCAGCTCGTTAAAGCAACCGGAAGAGCTATCCCTTCTCTAGATTTTAATCTTTTTGGACCTGAGGGATTATTGCACAAAAAGATCGAGCACTTGTTTTGTTCGGCTCGTTAAAAAAATCGAAAATTCATCCCTTCTGTATTGTTTTATACTTTTTCGGACTTAAGGGATTAAATGACGAAAAAGGAATTTTGGAGTTAACTTTTCGTACCTTTTCAGACTCTCTAAAAATGAAAAGGACCGAGTTTTCCTTGTCGTTAGACTCGTTAAAATGATTAAATAGTGACAAACTTGTCTTTAGACGAGAACGAGTTTCCCTATCGCTAGGCTTGTTAAAACATAGCGATGGGCTTGCCCAAAGGGCAGGTTATAGAACAAGCATATGTTATCCTCCTCAAGCTTGATAAAAAATAAAGAGGTACTGGTCAGAAATGACTGGGGAAAAATTGGGAGAACCTCACAGCTTTAATGGTAGCAAGTCGCTCTTGAACATGACACTTTGTCCTCCGTGTCACATCGGGTTGGGTTGTTTCATTCACCGGTCTCATAACCATGGTCCTCGCCACACCATCCACATTTGGGGTAATGCTACCAATCCATCACATCAGTGTCATTATATGTTCAAGAGATGTAGTTCTGCAAAGAGTCAACCGTGTCCCATCCACTGCCATACATTATCCTTCATCCATTTCATGACCGCCACCCTGAATCATACATCACAGTTTGTTTTCACCTCATCACAATCACTAGCTCCGTTCCGTGTCACTGATGTGGGATTCATTAAGGCCCTCCTTTGACGGATCGCTCCTTGTCGACATTAGCTCATTATCCAAGGAGTTGATCTAGGAACACCCCCTTCAGTACTTTGAAGCTTGCATGCCTCAATGGCAAGTTTCTCACTTCCGGCGACAGGTATATATCAATGACTTTCGACCAGAAGATTTTGCATGGTGGTCGACGCCAAGTCCTTTATTCCCACCATGTGAATTGTACTGCCGTACCTTGAGGGTCATCATCCTTATCGGTGATTCCTCTCGCGCTTGTTAACGGTTTACATCATTGACCGGTAATCAAGCGATGTCTTTCCATGTTCGACTTCAAAAAATTCTCACATGGATCGACTTGTACATCGAGTGAAGATCGGAAGAGATTGAAGACCCCGGATCTAGTTTCATCCATCCGGGCTGCGATATATATTCAGGATATAAAGACATTTGATATGTACATCATTACAACAGATGATCATCCTTCTCAAAGGATGATAATTTCAGCAGAGAATTATCAGTCTACAATCAGACGATCGTCTGTTCTATGTACCAAAATGTATTTATAAAGCTGAGCATGGGAATGCCCGCCTCAGCTAGATCATGGAAATGTATGAAAAATAATGTATTGTATTGTATCTTATTACAGGAAACTTCTCAGCAGATTGAATGAACTTCGGATCCTCTCAATAAAGCATTTCACCCGATAAACGACCTCATACTTTAGGGGGCATCTGTTATAGACAATTTTGTGCCTTACATCAACAGGCATGAATTGTCAATAATCCAAGGGATCCAAAGTTCCCTAAACATGATGTTCCTACCCCTAGAGGAACAAGGTCAGCAAACCAACAGCTCTCAGATCAGTTCTCCACCTGAAAACACTAAAAAACAAGCAATCCTGAAATCAAAGCAGGTGCTCCACTAGGCTTCTCCGCTGAAACACAACTCCTCCATGGTGTACCTGCGTTGCAAAGCAGGTAGAACAAAGGCCACCTGCGTTGAGCGAGATTGGACAAGTGGCACACTGAGTCATTGCTCCAAAAATGACACTTGGATCAGGGATTTCGCCTTGTGATGAGTCAGAGGCTCTGTTTCTCCAAGTGGAAGCAAGGTTCTCCAAGTGGACTCAAGAACTGAAGATCAACTGAAGAGAGAGAGGACACAAGGCAGCTACACATCAGTTGCAAGCTGACTCATCCTTTCTCAATTCATCTATATATTGAGCTCTCTCCTATGAGCTCAGGAGGCTGGAATGTTGTGCAAAGTAATGATATGCTGTTGGTTTCACTATAGAGCTATTGGGTGATTGCTTGAGGGAGGTGAAGAGGAGAAATTCTTTCTGCTGGGAGGTGTTGCTGGATTGGGGCCTTCAAAGGTTGTAACACTCTCAGAACCTTTACTTCTTCATTAATAAAAGCTATTGAGGTTCTTCTATATGCATTTGTTCCAATGATGTTTTGTGATAATTGTATATTTGGTTTATGCTAATCCGTGAATCAGTTATGATTGCATGCCTCTTGTAGTTTCCTTCTTCGTCATTTTGCAGGATCTCATTGTAGCTGGGTCGGAAAAAGAGCAAAGAGCTGGGAGCAAGCGGTGAAGAGAGGAGTTTGGATTCGACATTAAGCGCAAGGCTACGGTTAGTGCATTTATCCACTCTCTTTTGCTTTCATAAAGAAGTAAACCTTAAGTAGTTTTCTTTACAGTTGTTGCTGAGGTACTATCACCCTTAGAGTGGGATAGGGTCATCCGAGTCGGATACTTTTCCCTACAACACCCCCTCAGTGAGGACCATTGGATCCACATGTGCATGCTTATCAGATTTCTGCTTTTTCCGGGACCTGAAAGTGGTCTCTCTAGTCTGTTTCTACAATATAAAGGGATTGCTCTGCTCCCCGGCACCACCTCCTTCCTCCTCGGATCTTTCCTTGTTTGTAGTATGTTGAGAAGCAAATTCATCAACTTCCTATGTTGCCTCCTTCGTGGCATGCTCCTTGTCAGTGACTGCCTTAGTAGTAGCTTCCTTCTTTTCTCATTCTGCTTTTTCCTAGGTTGTTTCCTACTAAGCCTCGTTCTTTTTCTGTGTTGCCTTCTCACGAGCAGCAGCCTACACAACTTCCTTTTTCTTCTACGCTATTGTATCCTGTGTAGAGGAACTTTCCTCGGCTGTGCTTGTTCTTGCGTTGAGATCTGATGGCTGCGTCCATTCAGTTGGCCATTTTCCTATGACTTCCTATACATATGTGTCTGTTAATAGGTATGGTAAATTGTAACATACTTTCTTAGGATCTCGCCTCGCACAGATGGATACATTATGGAAATATGCTTTAAACTCCACGTAGGCCTCCAATTTCCCAAACAATGTTGGTGACAACCTTGGCCGCTGGCTGATCATGGTGTGAAGGTCCATCTTGACCAACACCCAAAATAATTTCGTCTCCATGACCCTTTCTGGGTCCTTCGTTTTCCATAGCGAAGAAAACTTTGCGGCCTCCGGTAAATCATTGTCCTATGAGGGAACAAGATGTCCTCTGGCAGCCTCCACTCGACTAGAGAAATCAACAATAGTAACCAGGCATATTGGAATGCTTTGCCATCATCCTATGCTTCACAAAAATCTAATAAGAACTCTTTCCAGAGGTACTATGCCCAATTATACTGTACCACATTCACGCATTGTGCAGACAATGAAATAACTGGCGCTGAGACCTCATCTGTACAACACTTTCTCATAATATTGCAAGACAAAATATGGGCAAAAAACTACACCACCCTGTCAGTGATAGAACGAATAGAGTATCCATGTGAATTCTTCACTAAGCCATACTCGCGCTTCATTTTATCTGTGATTTGTTTCTCGTGTCTATTTCCTCCAAATTCCTTGTCGAGATCCAAACTTTAGTATGGAAACCTTGTGATATGGTGGATCAACATATCTGTGATGGGAATGGTATCTCCTAGCTATAGACATCCATCATGCACCAGTGTAAGCAGTTGGCGTATGCACACCATGTTGATAGTGGTTCGGCTAAAGTGTTGTACCCACAAAATATTCAGAAACCCGACCTTTTCAACCCCCGCAACCCACTTCATTGTCTCTAGTCCCATGACTCTGGTATCCTCATAATATATCTTTGCTATATATTTGTTTATGACTAAGTGTGGGAATTTTTCGTGATCAGCTAAATCCCAGTCCTCCATTTTGGGTGTGGGAATGCATCATAACTGTGTGCCTTCAAATGAAACTTTCTCTGATAATAGTGGTGTAAAGACCATAAAATTTCCCGAATTTGGATCCTTGGGTACCTTCGCTTTTCCCTTTCACAGAGGGATATACTCCAGGAGCCTAGTGATAGGCTCACCCTCCTCAGCATCCAACTTTTCAACCCCGTCGTGAAGCTCCTCTTCGTCAAGATATAGGGGTTCGTATGGCTGTTTTGCCTTATCCATCTTTCATTTCTATCAAACCTCAACAGGGTTCTTCCTTGGTGAGTACCGCACTGGAACAACCTTTGGTTTCCTCTGTTTCTCCTTAGCAATGGATGGTTTAGGCCTACGCGACCTTAGCGACATAGGCACAGATTGCTTAGCTTCCCTTTCCAACGTAACTTTAGGGGTTGTAGCGTTAGAGACAACACCTTCAAAGAGAGCAGCTTTAGAGATGACGCCTTTTGCGAGATTAGTTGGAATCATTTTCTCAAAGATGAGCTCACAGTTCCACTCAGGTAATTTTGTGAACATTGACAGTGACATAGGTACCTCCCAATCCTCTTAGTTCATACATTTTAGACAAAAGAGTTTGCAAATAATTTTCAGAAGGAAAAATTTTCTACTGTAGGCCAACCTGTTAGATTTATAGGTAATTTTTAATTCAAATCCGATAGTTCCCTCCAACTTCCTATCATACATGCATCTTTGGTGGTAGATTGCCAAAAATTTGCACCATAAATGTCACCTACCCACTCCTCCTAACAGGATTTTCGCCATCCAATCAACTACAGTGCATCCAATGGCTATTTTTAGACTCATCTATGCGACACCATCCTCCAAGGTGCAACTCATCCTAGTGCACCTTTGGCTTCCCTAGCACAGCCCCCTTACTTCGTTTTCCCATTCTTCGGGCAATGTAGTTTATAGTCTCGTACTTCTGTGCAACTACCTCGAGTACTAAGACTATCCTGCTATCATGTAGTCATTACACAGGGGCAAGATCTCCTTGATATAACTTCAGTCTACTCCCATTGACTCTTCAGCTTTGCAAGCTAAACTGTGCCACCATCTGTAATTTCTTTGACTAGATAGGGCCCCAACCAATGTATTTTTCGTGGATCTTCTTCTTTTGCAATCACATTTTAGCACTCTAGTGCATGGCACAGCTGTGTACTCTAGTCCGGCTAAATCCATTCTACAGGCTCTTTAGGCATTCTAAAGACAATGACCTTAATTTCTTGGAGCGCTTCATCAATGCATTCGAATCCATCCTCAAAGCTGAAAGTTAATAAGAAGCTCTCCCTTAAGATGTCTCATTCAACCGTCCCATGGCGTAGCTCTGTTTCCAAGTAACAATTCATTGGGATAGTATCTAAGGTGTGACAGAAGATATGTACCCATTTTGGCTATGGATCTTCTCCCCAAAATTTAGTCCACCATGCCAAGTGATCTCACAGATCATCCTTTCTGCTATATTTCTTAGTCATCCAGGTATGAGCATATCTAAACATCAACTTCATCATTCGCTTGTATTCCTTCTAGTTAGGGAATATTTCCTTATGTGTACCCCACCAACAGGCAGGCATAGCACGTAGTGCCAATTCAAGTGCTTGGAATCGATGTTCCTTGGGCACCTACCTTTCAAACTCATCCAAAAAGAGATTAACATCATTTAAGCCATGATATTGCGAAAGTTTTCTTACCTCCATAGATATGCACCACAATGATTTTGTCATCATATTACAATGTAGCGTAGAGACTTCATGCAACCTATTATTCCAGTGTTCGAGCTCTTCATCTAAGACTGAGGTACAAAAGTTGTCTCTATCTCACGTGATCTGTCCATCTGCAGTGGGATTGATCCAATATTCGTCGCATGCAGTAATCTTGTAGATTTGATCCAGATCATCATCCTATTCATAGTCGCAGACCGGTTTAGTGTACCACACTCCTTTAGCGGGATCCAGTGGCACAATAACCCTAAGCACCTTCTTTTCAAATTTCATTCTTTGCTTCTTTAGGTTAATCACCGCATCCATATCGAAGGCCCAATTAATTCCTAGTAATAAAGGGTAAGGATTGTTATCATCCACTATTTAAATTACCTCAAAGATAGCCAGTGCACTCGCTCCTTCAATGTCCACTGTTACCACATACAGGCACCCCATAGGAATTATCTTCTATTGATTGGCCATGCGAAGCTCTATAGGAGACCATTGTAGCGCAGGTATCCCCACCCTTTCCCATGTCTCCTTTGGTAGTACGTTTATGTCAGAACCAAAATCTAGGATGAATTGGTCCATTTCATACTCCCCGATCTGCGTGATTAGTCTCATCTCACACCTGGTACATTTCTTGTGTTTACCCAGTTTCATCACAATGCGTTGTTCTAAAGGAATCTTAATTTTTCCTATGCAATTTTCAATCAACACCTAGAGCCCTTCTAATGCCTTCTGATCCCTCAACAACTTCATACAAGTTTTCAGAAACATAGCTAAAAACGAAGGATCCACATCTTGCACTTCATTATTTCCAACCAGTTTTTCCTGATTCCCTGACGCAGAAGCCTCAACAAAGTTCTTCTTAGATTCCATGAAAGTTTCTTTAGCCTAGTTGAGATCAAATCCAACTTCCTTTTTAGCGGCCTTGCACACCCATCCCTCGATTTCTAGATTCTTTCCCTTATCTTCTCATGTGGCCATACCATTGCATGTTACGATATTTATGTTATGATCCTCTTCACGAGGCTCCACCCTCATCATCTATATATTCTGCGTAGGTTGTTGGGTATGCGTTTTATTTTCTTGCATTTTTTCAATAAGTATCAGGCAATCTTCTATCACATGATCTAACTGTATGCAATATTGAGAAAATGGATGCATTGGGTTCTGACAGTCATGTGCAAAATGTCCAGCTTCACCATAGTTATAAAAAATAACTTGTCTGCGACCTTTGCCAACCTCTTCTCCTCTTCCTCTTCCATGAACTTGAAATCCTCCACACACTGCACCTGCGATTTAATCTTGAGGCCAATTTTCAGCCTAAATTTGATAGGTAGGGGTTTTATCCATCATTAATTCATAACATTGACAGTGGCGCTCATCATGACCTACAAATTTGAAAAAATTACAAAAAAACTGTTGAGGGGTTTGTACAAACTTCTGTAGTAGATGAAAATTGCATGTTGCATGTTGTCCTATAACCTAACAAATAGCTCACCATGAAATTTCTCTTGTGCTCAGCCTAGTGGTAGTTTCTGGCTTCAGGGGGACAGGTCCCCCCCAATAAGATAATTTTGATAAACTAGAAAATGGTCCTTATCATGGTCATGGCCCTTGCATTTCAAGCACCAAACTTCTACCCGAACTTTAGGTTGGGCTTCCTTTCCCTTCTTCAGGCTTTGTAACTCCATGTGCAGACTTGCTAGTTGCGAGTGAATATTTTGTACTCCAATGTTCATATCTTGTACTGGCGAGGCTTCCAACCTCATCGCGATCTCCACAACTTTTGCTTGCATTTTTATCTTCTGCTACGATAATGGTAATATTAGGTGAGGCAAAAATGAAGCAATGTACCAATATCTGGATTGATTGTTTGTGATGTTCATATTAGCCTGCTGAATCAAGAAATTTAGCCTTTGATTGAAATCCCACGAGGATTCATCTACCCTTTGTTGTATCTCTTTAAACTCTGTGATAGACTGCACTTGAGACTTAGGCTTATTAAACTCACTGTTCAAACCTTACCAAGTCTCTGCCAATGACGCGCCAGGTTTGTCTTGACAAAACTTGATATACCAAGTCAACATTGTGTCCTACAACGTTGTGATCAACTGCTCTTTCTTTAGGTTATCATCAGTGATCTGTTGTGTCGTCTACACATCATTTGCAATGAACTAGAATATTTTGGGGTCTTCGCTTCCTACCCCTTTGAAGATCATCATCTTCATTGCATTTTTCATGTCGAATGGTGGAGGTGGAGGTGGAGTGGATGAATGAGGTATCCACGAGATACCCTGACTTACCAACTGCAACACACTTCGTGGTGTATTCAAAATAGTTCCTTTGTCATCACTTGAAGAGGATCCCAATAATAGACTATATTCAGAGCCCAAGTCTCCTTTCCTTCTAAAGGGTCTTCTTCTTCACAGAGTCCCAAACATCAAGGTCATGGAATAACCAGTTTTTCACACAACAACATCTTAATCCAAGTTTTTGGAGATTTTAATACTTACCTTGTGGTCCCTTGAAGAGCCTGTACTCTGCTTCACTATAGCTGATGGTCGTATCAATCACGAGCTCAGTGACAAATACTCCTATGATATGATCAATCCAGTGATCAACATCCCACACGATGTTATTTTATGAATATTCCAAGCGCCTCACCAGCTCTGGAGTCCACACAATAGGGCCATCAAGTCTCCATGTACCCTGGTTGTCTGCTAATATAGACAGCCACTTGTACAATTCTTAAGGGAACAAACATAAAAAGTTTTTGGTCTTGTCTGTACAAGTATTTATTCAACCACTATTCCTTGGATAACCGAGGGTTTCTATTCGACTGAGCTATGAACGCATTTTCCTTCGGATCGAGCCACTTCTAAATTTATTTCTTAGTATGGAGCCACTTATTCGACATCACACATTCCTGATATAAATCTTGGTCTCAACAACAGAACCATTTGTTGGCTAGATGGGGCCTGACCTAGGTTCAACTTTAACTACACCAACCAAGAAAACACTAACTGCTGGCCCTTTCGACAACAATATGTGTATCATAGGCTGTAGTCTCACCAAAAGAAGTATTGGGGGATACTAGAACCACGTTTTTGCATCCAGAGGTTTGTGTGATGGTCTCCTAAGGTTCTTATAGCTTACATCTATCTTCATGCAACCTTATTCCTTCTGAATAGACAACTACTACAACACTATCTAATTGACTATCAGATCTTCGCAAAGGTGGTTAATTATACTTATCATGCACAAATATTACAGATCTACCATTTCCATGTAGTAAATAATAATTCATTCATATAAAACATGTTATAGAGTGAAGACACATAAAATTTGCAGAAGTAAATAAAAAAACACAGAAGCATCAATTCCAACCCAAAACAGTCTTTATTAGATGTAAACGTTCAAATATAGACTTGTTATCCCTACACACTCAGCTATTGGGGCCCACACACTCAACTTGAATACTTACCAAGGTCTCCACGCACTCAACTGCATGAGCCTCCCCCTTTCACCTAAGTACAGGAAACAGACCTTTCCTGTCTTATCACCTTGTCCCTTACAATGATTCTTCACTACCTTTTTGTTATCTTCTAAGACTTGCTATGACTCAAATTTATATATCCTTTGCTTTACAATACCATGGTCCGGAAACCATGGGCAGGTCTCAAAACAACTCTATTACCTACCTACCTAATGGACTAAAACCCCTTTGACTCTACCTAGCTTCACACTCTACTTTCCACATTTCGCGGAGAGTTTACCTATGCTTCAAAAATATATTACAAAAATGACACAAAACTCAACAAAGTTGACCCCAGGGACCTCATCCCAATAGGCCCTCCACAAGCAGAGGGTTATGAATTGAGATCAACAGTCAACCATGCATTGAAACAAGAAGCATATCTTGTAATTGAATTGAAAACATAGTTTTTAATTATCACTATCACATAAAATAAGTCACTGTAAATTATCTACTACGAGGTATTTTATAAGCCCATATCATAAATGTTTGGAGCTTAAACTTCGATAACAAAATACTATAATTAAATATAAAAGATAATATCATGAGATCTACTCAGGATTTGTAATTTGACAAAGCAAATCATGAGGTGCGCATATCATTTCTCTCTCACATGATTTAGCTAACAAAGTTGACTTTTCCTTTGACTGCATGACTGGAAGCTTCCTTCGCTGATTTGGTTTGTGTAGATAGGAGGAAATCTATGTACACATCTTTATCCACCTTCCCATATATTTATTACTCCAGCAGGAGCTCCAGAACCTAACAAACCATGAGATTAGCTACAGAATCACCCTATTTCGGTAGATGAAACAAATATTAGATTAAAAATAAGGAACATTATGAATTTATGAAAGACCAGACAAATATATACCTACCATGCCATTATTCTTGTTATCTGTTGCCCATGGAGTGGTTATGTTGGTCAAAATAAGGTGAAATGGGTGAAAAAGGTGTCAAAAAGGAAAAAACTGTGAGGCTCAACATTCCACCACATGGAGGTCATTGCATGTCCTCATGCAAAAATCCAAAACTAGTAGTCTTTCTCTGTTACTGCACTTTCTCAGAAACTTGGGCCAAAACATCTAATTTTGTCCTCTTTACCTTCCTTCTGGCAACTGTCATTCTAGCTTCTTCATGAAAATCCTACATTTTAAACTCATGACCTTTCTTTTAAGAGACTCATTCCTTTCCTTTAATTTCTTTTTCTTTTCATACCATAAACCCATATGCAAACGATTGTAATAATTCTCGATCCTTTGTATCTCATTTTGCATCTTCAATGTCTCATGTTCCTTCTTTAGATGTCTATTCAGTGTGTCCAACTCAAATACTTCTTGTTTTAGAGTTTTCACGATTGGAGATTCTTGTGGACTGTTAGACTAGATTTTTCTTTCATGGATTGTAGAAGAATATGCATTTTTTGCAACTTTTCTCTCCAAAGACTCAATGTAGTCATATATTTCTTGCTAAACTAGATCAATCTATGGTGTTCTTCTTGTTGGAATATGGATTGGTGAAAGAATAGTGGGTGATGTAACCTTCAACTCCTCTTCTTATTCCAAATTAACTACTGTAAACTGTTGAGTTGAATCCTTCACTGTTTTATTAAGTCCGACCCTTCTTCTTACAGTGGATGAAAGATTTTGCTTTGTGCTAGCTTTCTTTCTTCTAACATTTTGTTTCTTTATGTTTTCTAAAATATTCACCAGGGGAATCTCATCTTCTAAGTGTTGTTCTGGTTGTAGAGGTGAATTATTAGCAGGGTTGTCCTTGATATTTTCAACAGGATTTTCTGTCAATTTCCTTCTTCTTTTTATCTTACTGTCACTATGCTCTTCTTGCTCTAACTCCTTTAAATGATTTCTGATTAGGAAACTATCCCAATTATCTCCAATGCTCTCAAGATGGGCTTCAATAAGAGTTTTCACAAGGCCATGATGATAAAAAGTGTTTTCAATGAATTGAAATTTCCTTTTAGTATTGCCATACATCTTCTTGAGACTATTAAGTAGAAAGTAAGGTAGATTAATTTCATTTCCCTCCAGAAAATACATCATTTATCTAACATGATAAAATAAAATACTATCAAACCTTCCCTAATAGGTGGTCCAGGTGGATATTGGTGGCCACCAGCCTATTCCACTTGGACCACCAACACTGTCTCTTTCAGTTCTTCGATTTCCTTAATTGTAGCACAATTTACTATTTTTGGCAGTTTTTTCAGGTCCTAAACTTCCGGAGCTGTTTTGAGGCCCTAAACAACATCTTTAGGGAAAACGGAGAAGGCCAAACATTTCCCAAATGGCTTGCCCATTTGCTTTTGGCCTTCTCTTTGAGATCTTTGAAATGATGTATTATGATAGCCAAACAGAGATCGTATGCCAAAGTTACGACCCCGGGAAGTTGATGTACCAATTTACCCAAACAGGGCCCACAATTTTGGTGCTTCATCTCCTAGGGTTAGGTTTTTGGATGTTTAGGGTTTTCCATTGTTTCTCAATAATAAATAGGCCTTTGAGCCTCATTGTAACATAGTTCAGAGGCATGTACCTGCCACATATCTCTTCATAGATAATATACCATTGCTCGATCTATCTTATTTCCATTCTGTTTATAAGCATAGTTCAATATTTTTCCATTAATGAAATGAAGTGTTTTTTTCCCGCATCTTTGTGTTTATGATTATATCTGTAAGTTGTTGTGTTCCTTTTTAAGTTCAGATGAGTGGTATCAGAGCGGTTTGCTCTTTCTCTATTTTTCTTTACATGTCCCCAAGAAGGTCAGTGTATAAGAAATTAGGGCTTGAGCTGATTGAACCATTGCAGGATCATCCTTGCAAAAACTAACGACCTCCCATGGCGGAAGAAAATAAAGATAAGGGGGAAAAAGATCCTTTCAAAATGTTGCTCGAAGAAGCTCTTGAGCGACAAAGGAAAGTGATGATGGATAACTTTGCCTAGATCCTTTGACGGCTACCCACAGGAGATGCATCTTCATCCAATAGCCACTCTTGAGGCGCCACTCCTTTTAAGGTACAAGTTAACTTTGATATTCCTATATTCGAAGGCTTGATAGATGCAGATGTTGTAGATAAATGGTTAAATCTATTAAAAGGATATTTTTCAGTTCATGACTTTTCCAATTGGGAAAAGATTACGTTTCCACTTCTCAAATTCGCCCCACATGTCAAGGACTAGTGGGAAAACTACTGTGAACAAAAGGACGAGAGTGAACCCTCGTTGTTTTCAGCTACACCCACTTGGAATTCTTTCCGAGATGCTATCAAGGAACAATATTACCTTGCCGGGAGCTATGAAGATAAAAACATAAAGTGGACCACGCTATGACAAGGAAGGGACCAAGATGTGTCGAAGTTCACAAATGCTTTCCATACCCTTCGCACAAAGTTGGGTATTAAGGATACTGAGTGGCAATTGGTGCTCAAGTACAACGACTGTCTACACAAGTACATCCAGGATCAGATGGAGTTCCTGGACATTTCCTAGCTCGGCATATTGTATCGGTATGTTGTAAATATTGAGCAGAAGTTTAAATAGAAGAAGCGAGACTTTGGAGCTGCAAATTCAAAGCAAGGAAAATGCGCCCCCAAACCATATAACAAGGGACCAAGACAAGGGGAGGCTATCCAGGACAACCCGTCGAAGCCACAAGAAAATAACAACACCACGAAGATGAAGAAGGACACGGGAAAATGTTGTGAGTTCCATAAGAGCTCCACTCATAATACAAGTGAGTGTCGAGCCAAGCAGTCACTGGTGGCTGAGCTGAAGGCTTCCAAATTAGATCTAGGTTCTGACTCTGAATCAGAACCTGATAAGGGGACTGACAAAGGGAAGTAAATCATTGATGCATAGCCCAGTGCCACCATGGCCACCACAAAGATCCAGAATATTGAGCATGAATATCCAAAGGAGGGGAAGCGCCTCTTCCACTAACAGATGTGGGTGAAGGGTTCTCTGCTATAGTCCATTGTTAACAGTGGGAGCCAAAAGAGCCTCATTTCAGCAGAAGTTGTGAAACATTTGGGCCTAAATACTACATCACATCCACATCCATACACCATTGGGTGGCTTCACCAAGGATGAGATCTTTGCGTTAGCCAACAGTGCTGCCTTCTCTATAATGTCAAGCCCTTCATGGATGAGGCATTGTGTGACGTTTCTCCTCTTGATGTTTTTGATGTATCTTCAGGACAACCATACTTGTGGAAGTGACATGCTGTATATGAGTCTAGACCTCCCTCTGTGATTATTACTTTGGCTAATAAGTTGTATAGGATACCGAAGGAAATTTGTTTTCCTTATGATTCGCCCCCAAGGCAAGAAGAAGGTTGTTGCCACGGCTTCCAAGCAGGGCTCCTTTGCACAACAACAACAAATGAACAAAATTGTGGAGGAGTACATGGAAATTTTCGCCTTAGCCATAGTGGTACCTCTGCACTGTCAGGTCAAGCACTCCATCTATCTGACCCCGGGCAATCATTGCCCAATGGGTCGATCTATCGATGCTCTATTCTGTAGAATGATGAGATTAAGAGGCAGATTCAGGAACTATTGCAGAAAGGCACATCAGGCTAAGCTCATCACCCTGTGGGAGCCTGATTGTATTGGTACAAAAGAAGGATGGGACCTGGAGACTCTGTATTGACTATCAGGCACTAAACAAGATCACTGTCCCGAATAGGTACCCAATCCCCCAGATTGATGACCTTCTGGACTAGCTCAAGGGAACCAAATATTTTAGCAAGATTGAATTGAAGTCAGGTTATCACCAGGTGCCTATCAAACCCTCTGATGTGTGGAAGTCTGCCTTCAAATCCAAGGAGGGCCTTTTTGAATGGTTGGTCATGCTGTTCGGATTGACGAATATCCCTATAACCTTCATGAGACTGATGGAAGACATCTAGCATCCCTTCACCAATGCATTTGTTGTGGTGTATCTAGATGACATCTTGATCTTCATCCAGAGTTGGGAAGAACACCTCCACCATATTCAACAGGTCCTTCAAACCCTTCGACAACACAAAATGTGTGCTAACTTGGAGAAATGCATCTTTGGTCTGACCGAGGTTCAATATCTAGGGTACATCATTGATGAGCAGGGTGTACATGTGGACCCATCCAAGATACAAGTCATTCAAGATTGGTTAGCCCCATCCACTCTAATAGATCTTTGTAGCTTTTTGGGTCTTGCCAATTTCTACCACAAGCTTGTGTTGGGGTTCTCTCATATCGCTTGGCCTTTAAGCCACCAAGGGCACAGTGAAAAAAAAGTTATTTTGGTAGAAACATAACAACGAGCATTCTCCAAGTTGAAGAATCACCTCTGTTTTGCACTAGTGATCACATTACCAGACCTGCAAAAACCATTTGAGATTGAGACAGATGCCTCCAACTATGCTAATGGGGCGGTTCTTACTCAACATGGGCATCCAATGGCTTACCATGGTGAGACATGGCTTACCATGGTGAGACACTTTCAGACATAGTCTGAAAGTACCCCACTTATGACAAAGAAATGTATTCCATTGTGCAGTCTTGTTGTCAATGGAAGCATTACATTCTGGGGAAGGAAACGATCATCCACACAGACCACCAACCTCTACTATTCATACAAACACGAGGGAAGTTACAGAACAGTCACCATTAGAAATGGTCCACCTATTTGCAACAGTTCCATTTGAACATTAAGTATAAGAATTTGAACACCAATAATGTCGTTGATTGCCTCAATAGACCACCGGTCATGTTGCTGATCATTGTGTTTGACTCCTGTGGGCACAAGACATCGGGGTGGCCACATGTTTACAAGAGTGATCCAAAATTTGGCAGCATATACCAGACACTCCTGGAAGGGAAGAAAGTTCCAAATTTTCACCTTTAGGATGCATTGTTATGCCACTTGGGACATATGTGTGTTCCTTTAAGTGAGCGTGCCAAGATGATTTGGGAGGCACACTACAATCGGGTCACTAGACATTTCAGAGTAGAGAAAACAATGGCGGTATTGCAGAAGTATTTTTATTGGCCAAAACTTCGTCAAGATGTTGGGAAGTACATTAGATCATGCATTTCCTGCGCCATTTCTAAACCAATCATCAAGAAGCAAGGCCTGTATACTCCTCTACCTACTCCTAGCCAGCCTTGGGAATTTGTCTCCATGGATTATATTTCAGGCCTTCCTTCTACTAAGAACAACAATGATTGCATTTTCGTGGTTGTCGATAGATTCTCTAGGATGGCCATCATGGCGGCCTGCAAGAAGAGTATCTCAATAGAGGCCACTGCTAAGCTCTTCTTTGAGTGAGTGTGGGTACAATTTGGGATCCCATAGTCCATTATCTCAGATCGGGGTAGCAGATTCCTAATTTCATTTTGGTCAAGTATCTGGTCGATTATGGATACAAAAATCACTAATTCTAGGGCTTTCCATCCCCAAACTGATGGCCAAATAGAGGCTGTCAACCGAATGATCATATAGATTCTGCGCATGTACAACTCAAAGCATCCACGTACATTGGATGAAAGTATCCCCTATGTCTAACACAACTACACCAAAGCTCTCCACAACTCAACAAGCCACAACCCCTTTCAAGTAGGGCTGGGATTTCAGTGATTGTGCCCCATATATGTGGCCATACCATTTACAACCACTCAGGTAGATTTCACTCACGTGCAGTCCAAAGCTGAAAGGGCTAACAAATTCATTGAGCGCATTCAATGCATCCTCTAAGAGGTCCATGATATATTGGACAGATCCAATGCTAAGTACAAGCAGTGCCATGATTAACATCGATTTCCACACAAGTTCCAGGTGGGTGAAAAAGTTTGGCTTCATTTGCAGAAAGAGCACCTTGCTGGGTCCCACTGCAAGCTTTGCCTGGTCTGATATGGGTCATACACCATCATCAAGGTTGTCATTGACAATGCCTTCGATCTCAAAATCCCACCGTTCCTTGGTCTGCACCTATTGTTCAATGTAGATCACCTTCGGCCATACTTCCCACAATTGTTGGACACATTTGACATTGCAGAACAACTCACAACAATAGAGCTAAACCCAGACTATATGGAATAGGCCACCACTAATCAGATCATGCACACACAGATCAAGTGAACTCGCCATCAGAAGATCCAACTATATCAAATTGTCAAAGTTGGCCAGCTCCTTCACGAAGGCAAATGGTTCACCGGGGACCAAGTTCAGTAGAAGTTTCCCCCTCTCATGGAGGCACTCAATGCAATTGGGACCATTGATTCCTAAGGGGCGAGGAATGATCCAGGTGGATATTGGTGGCCACCTTCCTATTCCACTTGGACACCCAACACTGTCTCTTTCAGTTTTTCAGTTTCCTTAGTTGTAGCACAGTTTACTATTTGTGGCTGTTTTTCGGGTCCCTAACTTCTAGAGTCATTTTGAGGCCGTAAATGGCATTTTTAGGGAAAAAAAGAGAAGGCTAGAAATGTCCCAAATTGGCCTACGTGTTTGTTATCAACCTTCTCTTCGATATATTTGAAACGAGGTATCATGATAGCCAAATAGAGATCGTATACCAAAGTTACGACCTCGGGAAGTTGATGTACCAATTTACCCAAATGGGGCCCACAGTTTTGGCGCTTCATCTCCTACGGTTAGGTTTTTGGATGTTTAAAGTTTTCCATTATTTCTCAATAATAAATATGCCTTTGAGGCTCATTGTAACACAGTTCAGAGGCATATAGCCATCACATCTCTCCTTAGAGATAAGCTACCATCGCTCGAGCTACTTTATTTTCATTCTGTTTGTAAGCGTAGTTCATTATTTTTCCGTTAGTGAAATGAAGTGTTTTTCTGTTGCATTTCTATGTTTATGATTATATCTATAATTTTTTGCATTCCTATTTAAGTTTGGATCAACAGGTGATGAACTTATGGATTACTAACAGAAAATTTCTCCATTTATTTTTCAAATTTGTGCTTGGAATACCCTTTTTGAAAACAATTGTATCCATACCTAGGTTCTTCTAGAATACATTCCATTCGATTCCTTTGATGCCCCTATTTTTGAACCATCTTTCACTAATTCTTGGAAGTCCATTTACTTCAGTTAAGAAGGAATCTGTCACCACAATTTTAATATCTTTGATTTCTGCCTCTGTTCCATAAAAATCTCAAGAAAAAGATTTGGTCACCTCTCAATCATGGCCATCAAAATTTTCTATGAAATTTAGCCACTGTGCGTGTTGGAGGAGTTGCCTGACCTATGGATACCCTTGCATAAACTTTCTCCCAAATGGCTCTATTCAAACGAGGACCCCCATGTTGGTAAAAGTTTCACTTCACAGTTGCTTCCTCGACAAGGTTTCAGAATGATATTAGTTATGAGGATGAATATGAGAGAATGAGATGGCAAAGAGTACAACAACTATTTGAAGAATAGGGTTGAGAGGACAGGGTATTAAATGGATATGAGTAGGTGGGGTTAAAATGGAGTGTTCATGTAATGATGAATGGTAATTGGGCTCTTTCATGGCAACTTTCATTAATGTGATATAATGTTTACAACTCAGTTCGAAGTCAGAATAGCAATCATTACTTTAAATCGTGGTATAACGTCTGTGTCATTCATAATCTAATGTTTTACCTTTATTGCTACTGATATTTGCATACCTTTGAATTTTTGATTCTAACACTTGACTTTTTTGCTTGAATTGACTTCAGGTACTTGCAATTATAGGTTTGATCTTCCTCTTTTGTTGAAGTCTTCAATTGTCCCAGTTGATGGTTCCTGTAAAAGTAGCTGCAGATTCCCATCAATTCTGTAGCTACTTATTTTGAAAATCAAAAGAAGGATAAAAAGAAAATGCGAATTAGAATAGGATTGAAAAAGAAACTTTAAGGTGCCAAAATTGCTTGGTTTTCACCCTAATGTTTCTTTATAAACATGCCAACAGAGTTGGTTTTCATGTTTATACAATTTTATTATATTTTTTTAATTTTTTAATTTTTTTTTTAAGAAAAAAAATGATTTACAATTCAAGTTGGAGAGGAAGGAAAATCCTTCCTAATCATCTTCAAATCAATATTGGCTTGCATGTTTTTAAGAAATTCCTCTTTTGTAAATGGCTAGTGATAAATTCTCAATCGATGACCATTTACAAGGAAGGTCACTCTTTCTTCATCAACGGTTTTGATCCTGACTGCACCATTATCAAAGACAATTTCAATATCATAAGGCCCAAGAAAATGAGTTTGAAATTTTCCTTGAAAATTTTTAAACTTTGGGTCAAAAAGTAATGTGCAATCTCCTTGTTGAAATTTTATTTCCTTTTATGTACTTGTCATGCCACCTGGATTTTTGTTGTTGAACTATGTTGGTTCTTCGAATAACATCCTATATTATCTCATCTAGTTCATTCAACTGCTCCATTCTTTGTTTTTGTGCTTTAGATAGATCAAGACCTAGTTTAACTGCTGTCTTGAAGGTCTTTATCTCGAAATCGATAGAAAATAAGACTTGCTTCCCATAAACAAGTTCATAGGGAGTATGTCCTGTAGTGTTTCTCCATGTGGTGTGCTATGCCCATAAAGCTTCTGGAATCTTTTCTACCCAGTCTCTTCTATGCAAATGCACAATTTTGGTGAGAATTGCTTCAATAACTTTATTAGTGGACTCCACTTGTCCATTTTCTTGTGGATGATATGGAGTGGACTTCTGATGTTTGATTTTATATTCCTCCATTATCTTTTGTACCAATTTGGATGTGAATTGAGTACCTTTATCTATCACAATTTCCCTTGGGACACCAAAACGAGTAAAGATATCCTCGAAAAGAAATGAAACTACAACATTTTCAGTTGCAAAAGAAAGTGCTTTAGCTTCTACCCATTTTGTAACATAATCAATGCAAACAATAATGTACCTTTTTTGTCTGGATGGTGGATTAATTAGATCAAAAAAATATAGAGCCCATTTCTCAAAAGGTTCAATGAGTACCTGAGGTTGCAGAGGCATTTCATCTGAAGGAACATGTTTCCCCATTCTCTGAAAACTATCACATCTCTTTACATATTCTTTGGCATCCTTGAAAAGGGAAGGCCAATAGTATCCTAAGAGAAGGAATTTGTAAGAATTTATTTTTTCAATGAAGTGTCCTCCACATGGCTCATCATGACAAGCTTTTAGTATTTTTGGTACTTCATCTTCTCTAACACATCTTTGAATAATCAGATCTAGCCCTGTTTTGTACAATTCTTCATTTATCCATGAATAAGATGCACTAATTTGAATTACCTTCCTTTTTTCTTGAGGAGACAAATATGATGGTAACTTCCCTATAGCTAAATAGTTAGCAATATCTGAAAACCAAGGAGATTTAGTAGATACTGCAAATAAATATTCATTAGGAAAATTGTCTTCTATAAGTACATCATTATTATCATTTTGAATCCTAGATAGAAAGTCAACAACTGTATTTTGTTTTCCAAGTTGATCCAAAATAGTAATATTGAATTCTTGTAACAATAATAACCATCTAGTAATTCTTCCATTAGTAATTGGTTTATTCATTAAGTACCTAATTGCAAAATGATCAGTATGTACAAAGGTTTCATAGCCAATGATGTAATGTCTGAATTTGTTGATGGCATGGACAACAACTAAAAACTCCTTTTCTGTTACAGTATAGTTTAACTCTGCAAGAGTTAAATTTTCACTGGTATAATATGGCATAATGATTTAAATCTTTATGTCCTAGTACAACTCCTAATGATGTATCTAAAGCATCAGATGAAATGTGAAAAGGTAATTTACAATTTGGCCCTCTTAGAATAGGTGCTTCAGAAATATTTTCTTTCAATGTTTCAAAGGTTTTTTGGCAATAAAACTCTAATTGAATTCACAATATTCTGTGAGCAATTTAAAAAGTGCAGATGCAATTTCCGTAAAGTTTTTTATGAATCTTCTATAGCAACCAGTAAAACCAAGAAAACTTCTAACATCTCATTGACAAGTTGGAATTGACAATTTAGAAATAACTTTTACTTTAGATGTGTCCACTCTAATTCCATTTCCTGAAATATGGTGTCCTAAAACAATCCCCTCCATAAACATCATAAACAATTTTTCATGGCTTAATGAGAGATTTGCTTCCGTACATCTAATGAGAAATTTTTCCAATTTTTTAAGAGCTTCTTCAAAAGAATTTCAATAAACTGTAAAATCATCCATGTAAGCTTCTACACAATCATGAATTAGATCAAAAAAATTCCTAAAACTTCCCTTTGGAATGTTGCAAGTACATTACACAACCGAAAAGGAAGTAATCGGTAAGCATAGGTTCCCCATGGATAGGTAAAAGTGGTTTTATCTTGATCTTCTCAAGCTACTTGGATCTGATTATATCCACTAAAACCATATAGAAATGAGAATTATTTCTTTCTTACCAACGTGTCTAAAACATGATCTATGAAATGAACTGGAAAGTGATATTTTGAGGTAGATTTATTAAATTTCCTATAGCCAATGCATACTCTCCATTTTCCATTCCTTTTAGGAACAATTACCAATGGTGAAACCCACTGGCTATCTGATATTGGATAAATGAAATTCACATTTAACAATTTTTGTAATTCCTCTTTAAAAATTTCTCTCAAATTTGGATTCATTGTTCTATAAGGTTGTTAGATTGGTTTAACATTTTATTAAATGTAAATATGATGTATATAAGTATTAGGATCAATTCCTTTCATGTTAGTATATTCCCATGCATAAGCAGAGTAATGTTCTTGTAACATCTTTATTAAATCTTTCTTTTGAATTTTGTTAGGTCCCTATAATACTAGTGATTACCCCATTACTATTGTAGTTGTATCCCTTATTAATATTTTTGTGCCCCTATTTCCCCATATTGTTATTACTGTGCCCCATAGAATCCCTCTATTGTTATTTTTGTGGCTTTATATTATTATTGTTAGGTCAGTTGGGTTATATGGTGACTCCTTAGACTCCTATATATAGAAAGGAGGTTTTGTCATTTGAATCATCCAAGAATTGTTCATCTGTGTAATGTAAAGGAGGTTTCCCCCTTGAAGAGGCTGAATTCTAAGGCGTTGATCTATATTTTCTATCTTTTTGTGAGCTGGTTTAATAACATTTGGTATCAGAGCTTTGGATTCTAGGGTTTCGTTGCTCCAAATAGGTCATCGTGGAATTTTCGCTATAATATTTTTTCTGCGATGTTTCAGAAGCTAAAAAAAACCCATTTGAGACGAAATCGCACTGAACCTCGGGTCCAAATTTCAAATCTTTTTTCATTACATTTGTGGAGATATGATCTGAGGAAGTTGGTCTTTTTGCAAACTCCTGAATTACACTCCAAATAGGTGAACTAGGGAAAATTGTCATAACTTTCTCTTTGAGAATCAGATTGAAATTTTGCAAGAAGGTACATAAATAGGATGGATTGTAGTTTCTTGTATATATTTTTCAGAGCCAAAGGTAGAAACAGTGACTTGTGGCACGTCGTATATGTTCGCTCTATTGAACTAGTCTATAATTAGGTCACTGTGGGAGATTTGGCATAAATCTTTCCTGGAGAATCCAATTTGGATCAGACTTGTGGCATTGGAAAGAGGATGTAGAGGGCTACCGAAGGTCACAATTTCCAAATTGGATGATCTGAAATTACAGAGATACATCAGATTCAATATCAAGCTCCTACAAAGTGAAAAAAGGTGTGTAGTTTTTTTAAATTTTTGCATAAGCTTGGTTTGAAAAATTAGTTTGAAGGAATTCAAAGGTCATAGTAAAGCATTATTATCAGTAATTGATGCCCCGAGGAAAGAAAATTAAAGCACCTAGTAAGAAACCTGAAAGCTCTAGCATGACTCATGAAGAAGAGGAAGAAATACAACATGATATATCAAAATTACGAGACCAAGTGCAATAAGTGTCACTTGCACAAAAGGCAACAGAATCTAAGATGGATGTGTTGTAGGGAAAAGTATCCGATTCGGATGACCCTATCCCACTCTAAGGGTGATAGTACCTCAGCAACAACTGTAAAGAAAACTACTTAAGGTTTACTTCTTTATGAAAGCAAAAGAGAGTGGAGAAATGCACTAACCGTAGCCTTGCGCTTAATGTCGAATCCAAACTCTTCTCTTCATTGCTTGCTCCTAGCTCCTTGCTCTTTTGCCGGCCCAGCTACAATGAGATCCTGCAAAATGACAAAGAAGGAAACTACAAGAAGCATGCAATCATAACTGATTCACGGATTAGCATAAATCAAATATACAATTATCACAAAACATCATTGAAACAACTGCATATAGAAGAACCTCAATAGCTTTTATTAATGAAGAAGTAAAGGTTCTGAGAGTGTTACAACCATTGAAGGCCCCAATCTAGCAACACCTCCCAGCAGAAAGAATTTCTCTTCTTCACCTCCCTCAAGCAATCACCCAATAGCTCTATAGTGAAACCAACAGCATATCATTACTTTGCACAAAATTCCAGCCTCCTGAGCTCATAGGAGAGAGCTCAATATATAGATGAATTGAGAAAGGATGAGTCAGCTTGCAACAGATGTGTAGCTGCCTTGTGTCCTCTCTCTCTTCAGTTGATCTTCAGTTCTTGAGTCCACTTGGAGAACTTTGCTTCCACTTGGAGAAACAGAGCCTCTGACTCATCACAAGGTGAAATCCCTGATCCAAGTGTCATTTTTGGAGCAATGACTCAGTGTGCCACTTGTCCAATCTCGCTCAACGCAGGTGGCCTTTGTTCTACCTGCTTTGCAACGCAGGTACACCATGGAGGAGTTGTGTTTCAACGCAGAAGCCTAGTGGAGCACCTGCTTTGATTTCAGGATTGCTTGTTTTTGAGTGTTTTCAGGTGGAGAACTGATCTGAGAGCTGTTGGTTTGCTGACCTTGTTCCTCTAGGGGTAGGAACATCATGTTTAGGGAACTTTGGATCCCTTGGATTATTGACAATTCATGCCTAATGCTGTAAGGCACAAAATTGCCTATAACAGATGCCCCCTAAAGTATGAGGTCATTGATCGGGTGAAATGCTTTATTGAGAGGATCCGAAGTTCATTCAATCTGCTGAGAAGTGTCCTGTAATAAGATACAATACAATACATTATTTTTCATACTTTTTCATGATCTAGCTGAGGTGGGCATTCCCATGCTCAGCTTTATAAATACATTTTGCTACATAGAACAGACGATCGTCTGATGGTAGACTGATAATTCTCTGCTGAAATTATCATCCTTTGAGAAGGATGATCATCTGCTGCAATGATGTACATATCAAATGTCTTTATATCCTGAATATATATCGCAGCCCGGATGGATGAAACTAGATCCGGGGTCTTCAATTTCTTCCGATCTTCACTCGATGTACAAGTCGATCCATGTGAGAATTTTTTGAAGTCGAACATGGAAAGACATCGCTTGATTACCGGTCAATGATGTAAATCGTTAACAAGCGCGAGAGGAATCACCGATAAGGATGATGACCCTCAAGGTACGGCAGTACAATTCACATGGTGGGAATAAAGGACTTGGCGTCGACCACCATGCAAAATCTTCTGGTCGAAGGTCATTGATGTATACCTGTCGCCGGAAGTGAGAAACTTGCCATTGAGGCATGCAAGCTTCAAAGTACTGAAGGGGGTGTTCCTAGATCAACTCCTTGGATAATGAGCTGATGTCGACAAGGAGTGATCCGTCAAAGGAGGGCCTTAATGAATCCCACATCAGTGACACGGAACGGAGCTAGTGATTGTGATGAGGTGAAAACAAACTGTGATGTATGATTCAGGGTGGCGGTCATGAAATGGATGAAGGATAATGTATGGCAGTGGATGGGACACGGTTGACTCTTTGCAGAACCACATCTCTTGAACATATAACAACACTGATGTGATGGATTGGTAGCATTACCCAAAATGTGGATGGTGTGGCGAGGACCATGGTTATGAGACCGGTGAATGAAACAACCCAACCCGATGTGATACGGAGGACAAAGTGTAATGTTCAAGAGCGACTTGCTACCATTAATGCTGTGAGGTTCTCCCAATTTTTCCCCAGTCATTGCTGACCAGTACCTCTTTATTTTTGTCAAGCTTGAGGAGGATAACATATGCCTGTTCTATAACCTGCCCTTCGGGCAAGCCCATCGCTATGTTTTAACGAGCCTAGCGATAGGGAAACTCGTTCTCGTCTAAATACAAGTTTGTCGCTATTTAATCATTTTAACAAGTCTAACGACAAGGAAAACTCGGTCCTTTTCATTTTTAGAGAGTCTGAAAAGGTACGGAAAGTTAACTCCAAAATTCCTTTTTCGTCATCTAATCCCTTAAGTCCGAAAAAGTATAAAATAATACAGAAGGGATGAATTTTCGATTTCTTTAACGAGCCGAACAAAACAAGCGCTCGATCTTTTTGTGCAATAATCCCACAAGTCCAAAAAGATTAAAATCTAGAGGAGGGATAGCTCTTCCGGTCCTTTTAACGAACTGGAAGGCCAAAACTCGGCAAACATTTCATATTTTACGAGTCAGTGAAAAGAGCTCAAAGAAGACTCGTCTTTTGAGGAACGAGTGATAAACAGGGATAGCAGCAGATTCCAGGTACAGGTTGGAATTTTCCAATCACGGCAGTGTCACAAGGATGGCTAAGTGAAATCACTCTTCGCAGCTGTTCCTCAAAATGGGTAAACAAACATATGGAGATGAACGATTGGCCAAATGAACGGATGGAGGTGAGACTGCAAGAACACGACCAAGGGCTTTAATATGGCTTTCAAAGGTTACACTTCTCAAGGTTATTTACCGGTTCATTTTTTCTGGATGAGCTTGAACTGTAGGGGAAGATTGCTCACAACTTATGTCTATTTTTTAACGAGCATGAACTCTATACAAAAACTGCTTGATGATGCCCCCATCATAATAATGCAGACGAGGCATATGCCCCCTAAACCTTAAGGGGCAGTTCATTTTTTAACGAGGTTGACATCGTAAAGAACTGTCCTCTTGACTCCTTATTTCATTTTTTAACGAGGTTGACATGATATAAGAACTATCCTCGTAACTTTTAGATCCATTAAAAATAGAAGGCTTCATATTCCGTTGCACCCATCTCCGTAAGATTACTCGGTGGTGGTGGGGCAAAAGTGCCCATTAAAGAAGGGCCTTTTAGGAAAATTACTCCGATATATCGGAGAGGATGATTGCCTCCATGGATCGTTGGAATGCTTCTCGTGTTGGATGGCGGCACAACTTCTGTCGAAGTTGTTGTCGAACTGCCTGATCGACCTTTTCTCTCGCCATTCAACGACTGTGAATTCCCATGGCTTTTGTTTAATGTTGAATTTAAAGCATCATCTTGGCGCTTAAAACTTGACAACATCATAACTTGTGATGGGGAAGCATTTCCACTATCAACCAGATTCTGACTTGGGTCGAGAAATGGATCAGTCAACACGGCTGGAGTGTGCAGATTCTTTACGAATATTTTAAACTCAGCTTTGTACGGGCAATCTGCCGTCCAATGATCATCGTCACATATGTGACATCTCCTAGGTGGTTTCTCCTTTCTACGAGGAGTTTTTCGAGGAGATGACTTTCTTTGATCTTTCTTCCCTTCGTTTTGATTCTTCTTGCTTCTTGGTTGATTGGTTTCTTTGCCCTTATCTGTCGATACGGCATTTACTTCCGAAACAAGAACTTCTTCATGCGCATTTTGATTCGAATCCTTACGGGCCTTCTTTTGATTGGTCCTTTTCGGATTCGTGTTTTCCATGCCAATCACGCCATCACCGGCATGAGAGTCACTATTTGATTTAGGAGGAGGAGGGATTGAAAATTCTGGTCTAGGGGCGTCTGGTATTTTGTCATAGAGCGTGCCGGACTGAGTATATACTAAGTCCAAATATTGTGCACGAGTGATAACCTGCTCTTCTGTTACGACTCCTCCCTTTGCCACATCTTCCGTTATGGCCGGAAGTAACGACTTTATAAACCACTCAGCTAAAAGCTGATTAGGAACGTATGTTTTAACCATTCTTCGTCGACGTCGCCACTCATGTATATGATCTGATATATGAGTTGCGGTTGTCTGTTTGAAGTTAGTCAATATCTCTGTTCCTATTTCATACCTTATTGGTAATTGAAAGTGGGTTAAGAATATCGTGGCAAGGGAGCTAAAATTGTCGAACGAAGCTCTAGGAAATTCTATATACCATTTTGCCGCTGGACCTGTCAATGTCCTCTGAAAGAGGCGAAGCCTTATCGAATCATCATTTAAAGTGTTCGACGAACACCATAGATGAAATGTCATCACATGATTCGACGGGTCTTCACCTGGATTTCCATTGAATTTAGGAATGTCGGATGGAAGTTTGTGTGGAATCACTGGCCACCAAGGGGCGTAAGCAATTGGATCATTGGTTGACCTATGTAAATCAGGCAACTCTAAAGTCGCCACGAATGGTAACTGTTGATTCAAGTTAGGTGAAGCGTAACCAGGATACGATGGAATCGCCTGAACAGTTGGTCTTTGCATACCAGCATAATGGAGTTGATGTTGGTATGATTGATACGGTTGATGGACTTGACCACTATAAAGTGGTTGATTTTGACCATTTTGGATATATGGTTGTCTAGTATTCGCAAAGATTTGCTGTTCAGAACCTTGGTACACTTGTTGGAATTGTGGCTGTTGGTATTGCACTATCCACGGTTGTGATACCATGGGTTGTTGCGCTACACTAACCATTGGACCAAGATGTGGGGTGATTGTACCCGATTGTACTTGTGTCGCCCCACCAGTAGGCGATTGTGGTTGGGTCGCAGGGTCAAGGGGCTGTTGCATGAGAACCTGAGAAATCTGAGGTTGACATACAACAGGCATCGTTTGAACTTGCGACACGGTTACAATAGCCGGTGTAGTTGGGATGTTCGTCACAGGTACACACTGTTGCATAGAATATACAACTCTTGGTGGCTGGGATAGCATAGGTACCCAACTACTCGTTGCAATTCCACCATAACTTGAATATGGTTGAGAACTCCCGTATGGGTACCCTCCCGGAGGGGGTAATGAAAGGGCATACTGCCCCCCATATGGTGGTAATCCAGAACTCAAGGCAATTGATTGGCCTAGAGGACTAGATGGCCTAATTAGATTCCCAAAAGGGTCAATTTGATGAGTCTCACCATAAGAGTTACCAGACATTACTCCGGAACAAACAGGAACAGACCATACTGTCGAGATAGTCTCTTGGTGGACTCCTTCTAGCGATTGAGAGCTAGTTGGGACAGATGGTATGCCGGCGAACATTGTTGGATTTGCAGCAGGTAATTCTGCCATCGCCGTGTCATTTGACACAGTCCTAGATGTCGACGGTTGTTCAGACATTTTTAGTCTATCCAATTGATCGCCTAGTGATTCTACAGGAACTTCCACTGGTGATGGACAAACTTCTGTTGTAGCAGGAAATAGAGTGACCCCTACTCCAAAATGAATTGGAGTGGATAATTGCGGTTCCTCTACAATTTCCTCTATCGCAATCAGACCAGGTGGAAGAGGAAGACCGTCAGGTCCGTAAAAGATTTCCGGTGCCGAAGAAGGGGTTGTATCAACAGCGACAGATGTTTGAGGAACAAAACTCTCTGGGCCAGTTACAGATGGAACTGGTTCAGTTAAACAAGTATTTTCCCCCAGACTAGGGTCAGTATTACTGTCCTTCTGTGGCGGATGAACTTCTTCTATAGAGGTAGGGTTTTCGGAAATGTTTGGAGTAACCAGAATCTCAGATGTCGTTGGAACACTTGTTCTAACTTTTAAAGGAGATTTTGAACTGGTTCGACGAGCTCGCTTTGTCCGGACTATTTTTGATTCCGGAGACAAAGACGGTTGACTCGCAAGCCTTCGAGAACGACGGATATTCAATTGACTTTCTTCCACGATTGCGGATTACTCGATCAACTAAAATATAAAGGGGAAAATTTGTGTTTCCGATTTGAATGAATTTTATTAGACGCTTTTAAACATAACTTTGCTTTTTCATGTTTTAAGAGTCGAGAAAAAGCTAAAGATGACTCTAGTCTCCTTCGATGTATTAACGAGCCCGAAGTGACAAATGCTCGGTTGGACCTTTTCAGTTATAGAGTTTGAAAAGAGCCAAAAGAAACTTCTCTGGAGATCTAGGCAGAGGGTGTGCCAAACCTTTCACGAAACCACAGAATACGTTTTACGGTACGGGTGGTCGATCTTCGTGAATGCTGTGTTCACTGCATCGCGATCAGTAGGGCCGCCGACACGGCTTCCTATGGATAAAGGCTTTGTTCCTATAGGGGTCTCCCAATATATACGCGACGGTACGTGGGAGCACAAGTCCGTATTAGTGCCACCGACTCTCAGGAGGAATCACCCACCTTCGTAGAGATCGACAGTCACTATGTTTAACGACGCCGGAACACGTCTCTACCTAGACCTCTAGATGTTTGCATTATGTTACAATGCGTTGTTAGGTTCATTCAGTATATTTTAAGTTGATCTTTTTAAAGTTTGCCTTTCAAGGTTCACCATGAGATGTATATGACAAATTCCTAAATGCAGCCTAAGATGAGAAGCAAGCTTTTTCAAATCTTTTTGACTGATGAAAATCTTAACTACTGAGGGAGAAGAAAGGCAAATTCTTTTCACACAGCTCATACAGCACAAACTAATGCACTTTCTCCTAAATCATCATGCAAACTTTTTCAAATGCAAAATGCACAATGCATGTATTTTCTTTTCCCTTTCTTAATGTTGATGTATACAAAAAGAAAGTTGTTATATAACTTTGATTTCGATTTTAAGCGAAAACAAACAAGTTTGTCCAAAATCAAAAGACACCTTAAGATTCACTCGTTTAATCACTAGAAATACATGAAATCAAACCATAATGACGAAAGTAAAATGACTAATCAGCTATGGATAGCAAACAAGCTAACTCTTTAGACCAGCAAAATGCCTAACACAGGTTCAGATCTAAGAGGCCAAAGCAAGACTAGTTTACTCTTCGTTATGGGAAATTGTAAATGAAATAAGAAATACAAAAGAACAAGTACAATTTCGTTATATAACAGAGGCGGAATGACGGCAAGTAATGTTGGTTTCAGAACAGGTGCAAGACTGGTAACTGGCTGCCAAATCTATAGTGAAAACAGGCAAGAGAAAGGGAGGAAACCCCAACTGCACTAGGCAAAATTGGGCCAACGCAGGTGCTGCACATCCAGTCTGGCTCTCAGCGCAGGTAGCCCCTTCGGGACCTGCGTTGCAAAGCAGGTAGCCTGTGTACTACCTGCTTTGGAAAACGAAAGTTGCGTTTTCACAGTTTCCGGGTCACAATTTTCTAAAAAATGCACAGTTTTTGCTCAAATCAGAAGCAATCAGTCAAGCACACTCAAAGGGATGATAAGGAAGGTGAAAAGATATCACTAAGAGCTTACAAGGATCCTTGTAGATCAGCTTCCTCAAATCATGAACATGCTCAGAAATGAGCTAGAGTAGCTGCCCTCTACTTCACTTTTGATATAGTCAAAAGCTTTTTGATTTGGTACTCTTTTGTTCAGGAAATGAATAGCAAAATACTACAAACAATCAAACAGATACGATCCCCAGCGGAGTCGCCATTTTTTTGTAGGGAAAAGTATCTGATTCGGATGACCCTATCCCACTCTAAGGGTGATAGTACCTCAGCAACAACTGTAAAGAAAACTACTTAAGGTTTACTTCTTTATGAAAGCAAAAGAGAGTGGAGAAATGCACTAACCGTAGCCTTGCGCTTAATGTCGAATCCAAACTCTTCTCTTCATTGCTTGCTCCCAGCTCCTTGCTCTTTTGCCGGCCCAGCTACAATGAGATCCTGCAAAATGACAAAGAAGGAAACTACAAGAAGCATGCAATCATAACTGATTCACGGATTAGCATAAATCAAATATACAATTATCACAAAACATCATTGAAACAACTGCATATAGAAGAACCTCAATAGCTTTTATTAATGAAGAAGTAAAGGTTCTGAGAGTGTTACAACCATTGAAGGCCCCAATCCAGCAACACCTCCCAGCAGAAAGAATTTCTCTTCTTCACCTCCCTCAAGCAATCACCCAATAGCTCTATAGTGAAACCAACAGCATATCATTACTTTGCACAAAATTCCAGCCTCCTGAGCTCATAGGAGAGAGCTCAATATATAGATGAATTGAGAAAGGATGAGTCAGCTTGCAACTGATGTGTAGCTGCCTTGTGTCCTCTCTCTCTTCAGTTGATCTTCAGTTCTTGAGTCCACTTGGAGAACTTTGCTTCCACTTGGAGAAACAGAGCCTCTGACTCATCACAAGGCGAAATCCCTGATCCAAGTGTCATTTTTGGAGCAATGACTCAGTGTGCCACTTGTCCAATCTCGCTCAACGCAGGTGGCCTTTGTTCTACCTGCTTTGCAACGCAGGTACACCATGGAGGAGTTGTGTTTCAGTGCAGAAGCCTAGTGGAGCACCTGCTTTGATTTCAGGATTGCTTGTTTTTGAGTGTTTTCAGGTGGAGAACTGATCTGAGAGCTGTTGGCTTGCTGACCTTGTTCCTCTAGGGGTAGGAACATCATGTTTAGGGAACTTTGGATGCCTTGGATTATTGACAATTCATGCCTGATGCTGTAAGGCACAAAATTGTCTATAACAGGATGGTTTAAAGAAAGATGTAGAAGCTAAGATGGATGTTTTAAAGAAAGGCGTAGAAGCTAAGATGGATTGTTTAAAGACAGGCATGGAAGATTTGAAGACTGATTTGAAGGCAGATTTGACAAAGTTTCTACAAGAAATGCTTACTAATGGTGAAAGGGTAGTAAAGGAAACTCATGATGAGAACAAGAGAAATGTTAATCATGATTTCATAGACTCTAATGTTGGATCAAAGACCCACCATATTCCAAAAATAGATATGAGGAAGTTTGATGGCAAGGATCCCCCAACATGGATATTACAGATGGAGCAATTTTTCGATCTCAATAATGTGAAAAACACACAAAAGGTACGTATTGCAACTTTATATTTGCAACCAAATCAATTACATGGTATCAATGGCTTTTCTCTCATAAACAAATTATCACTTGGGCAATTTTTACGGAAGACTTGGCAACACATTATGAGGATACAAAAAGCAACACTTTTTTTAGCCAATTGATAAGTCTCAAACAAAAGGGTTCAATAATGGAGCACATTGAGGAGTTCCAAAAATTGAACATAAGGGTAAAAAATATTCTAGAGGAGCATAGGATTGATGTGTTTATAGGGAATTTAAAGGATAATATCCAACATGATGTTCACCTTTGGGAACCTGATTCATTAGAGAAGGCTTTCCAGTTAGCAAGAAAAATGGAAAGAAAAATTATGGCAACCAGGAAGCATACCACTCACAACTATAAAGATCGAAGTGTTGTTGCCCCTAGTCTCCACAACCTATAAGGTTGACACCACAACAATTGGAAGAAAAAAGAGCAAAAGCGCTTTGTTATAGTTGTGATAGAAAATACACTAAAGGTCATAAGTGTGCTGAGAAGAAATTATTCTACATAGATTGTGAAGAGAAAGAAGAGAAGGAGCCAGAAAGGTCAAAAGAAGAGTATATACTCCAAGAAAAAAGCCTAGATAAAGAAGAAATGAATCTGACCATATCTTGTAATGCATTAGCTAGAATTACCACTCCTCAAACCATCAATATAGAAGGACAAATCAAGAAGAGAAAGGTAATAGTGTTGATTGATTCAGGAATTACCCACAATTTTATTCATTGTAAGATATCAAAAGAAGTGAATTGCTTCCTATATCCAGCACCAGAGTGTCAAGTGATGGTTGCAAATGGAGGAATGATAAATTGCTTTGGAAAGTGCCATAATATCAAGCTATCCATGGGAGAATATGTATTGACTAGCCCAATGCTTTCCCTTCCAATGAGAGGTGTTGATGCTGTACTAGGAGTCCAATGGCTACAATCCTTGGGTACAATAGCTTTTAATTTTCAAGAACTTTTCATGAAATTTTTTGTGGAAGGAAAGGAAGTTTAATTAAGGGGTATTGCAGGGAAACCAACAAAGATAATCAGCTCTAACTGTATGACAAAGCTTTTAAAAAATGAACAAAGAGGTATAATTGCACAATTATGTTCACTAGATGTTTCCACATTGGAATCATCTATTTCTCCAGATCTCCAAAAATTCTTTGACAATCATTCCAAGGTATTTGAGAGTCCCAAAGGTATCCCACCTATTCGTGATCATGATCATGCTATTCATCTGATTCCAGGAAGTTTTCCTCCAAACATCAGGCCGTTCAAATATCCCTATTCCTAAAAGAGTGAAATTGAACATATGGTTGCATAAATGCTAGAGGCTAGTATAATTCATCCTAGTCAAAGTTCATTCTCTGCTCCAGTAGTATTGGTGCACAAGAAGGATGGATCATGGCGCATGGGTCCAGATTATAGGGAGCTCAACAAGCTCACTATAAAGATAAGTTTCCCATTCTTGTCATTGATGAATTACTGGATGAATTGCATGGATCAATTTACTTCACCAAGTTGGACCTTCGTTCAAGATATCATTAAATCAGAATGAAGGTTGAAGACATTCTGAAAACAACGTTTAGAACTCATGAGGCTCATTATGAATTTTTGGTCATGCCTTTCGGCCTTACCAATGTACCTTCTACATTTCAAGGTTTGATGAATTCCATTTTCAAACCCTTCCTTAGAAAATTTGTGTTAGTATTTTTTGATGATATACTAATCTACAGCAAGTCTTGGAAGGATCATGTTGAACATGTTGACAGGGTGCTACAACTATTGGAGGAGAAACAATTATATGCAAAAAGATCCAAATGTTTCTTTGGAGTACAAGAGGTGGAATATCTGGGTACTATTGTATCTCATGAAGGAGTTAAGGTAGACCCTAGCAAAATTAAAGCCATTAAGGAATGGAAAATCCCCACATCCATAAAGAATCTGCGAGGATTTTGGGTTGACAGGGTATTATCGCAAGTTTGCTAAGAATTATGGGAAAATAGCAGCACCTCTAACAACATTATTGAAGAAAGATGCATTTTCATGGACTCCAGAAGCAATAAAGGCCTTCGAACATCTTAAAGAGGCAATGTGCCAAGCACCAGTCTTAGCTACACTGAACTTCACAAAAACCTTTATTGTGGAATGTGATGCTTCAAGAAATGGAATTGGTGTTGTTTTAATGCAAGATGAAAGACCCATTTCTTTTGAAAGTCGTCCAATCAAGGGAAAGATTTTACACAAAGCTATTTATGAGAAGGAAATGTTGGCAATACTACATGCAATTAAGAAATTATGACCCTACCTAATGGGAAGACACTTCAAGGTAAAAACGGATCATGATAGCCTTAAATACTTTTTAGAAAAAAGATTATCCTCTAAAGAGCAACAAAAGTGGGTCACAAAGATGTTGGGTTATGACTTTGAAATCATCTACAAAAAAGGGAAGCAAAATGTGGTGGCAGATGCACTCTCAAGAAAGGATGAGGATGTGGAAGCATTGTTGTGCGCCATTTCTATTATCCAACCAGATTGGATAAATGAAGCAAGGGAGGAATGGAATAATGATGAAGAAGTGTGGGCACTTATTCTAAAGTTACAACAATACTCTAGTACATCTGATACATTTAGCTAGAAAAATGATTCGTTATGGTACAAAGATCACTTATACCTCTGTAAGAATTCCCAACTCAAACAAAATATTCTTATGGAATTTCACACTTATCCCTTAGGAGGGCACTCAGGACTTTTAGAAACTTAGCACAAGGTTAAGAAGGAATTTTTTGGGATGGCCTTACATCAGATATTCAAAATTTTGTGGTTGAATGTTTGGTTTGCCAACAAAATAAAGTTGAAACAATTAAGACCCCAGGTCTATTACAACCTTTATCCATTCCAAGCCAACGTTTGGAGGAGGTTTCAATGGATTTTATTACAAGTTTACCCAAATCTGAGGGAAAGAGTGTCATCATGGTGGTAGTTGACAGACTTACCAAGTATGCACACTTTTGTGCATTATCACATCCATTTAAAGCCAATACAATTTCTACTGCATTTATGGAAACAATTCAAAAGCTACATGGAAATCCAAAGATTATTGTAAGTGACAGAGATCCCATTTCCACTGGAAATTTTTGGACAAAATTATTTTCTTGTCTCGGTACTCAGTTAGGTCATAGCTCATCTTATCATCCTCAATCTGATGGGCAAACTGAGATAGTAAACAAATTTTTGGAAGGATATCTTCGTTGCTTTGTATCTGATAAACAGACACAATGGGTCAAATGGTTGCCTCTGGCTGAATGGTGGTATAACACTTCCTTCCATACAGCAACAAAAATGACCCCATTTATGGCACTTTATGGGTATCAACCACCATCCATCGCATCATATTTAAGAGAAAATTCTAAGGTTCAAGCAGTGGAACATCACATTTAACATCAACAACAAGTCCTCCAACTCTTAAAGGATAACCTCATGTTGGCACAGAATAGAATGAAACAACAGGCAGATCAACATTGCAGCGAAAGAAGTTTTGATGTAGGTGATTGGGTATTCCTATGTCTACAACCATATAAGAAAATGTCCCTAAAGCAAGCTAAGAAGGATAATAAATAATCACCAAAGTATTATGGTCCGTACAAGGTGTTGTAAAATATTGATACTATGGCATACAAATTGGAGGTTCCTCTAGCTTCTCGAGTGCACCTAGTTTTCCATGTTTCATGTTTGAAGAAGGTTATAGGCGACAAGATCCCAGTTCAAATAATATTTCCAGAACTTGACGAGGAAGGAAAAATTATATTGGAACCGGGAGCAGTCACAGAAACAAGAACTTGACAGCTATGAAATTGATCAATTTCGGAGTATCTCATCAAGTGGAAGAACTTGTCTGCTGAAGATTCCACATGGGAGGATGAGAATTTTATACAAAAGCATCCAAAAATACTTAAGCGTTGAGGAAAACACTTTTTTGAAGGAGAGGGGCATGATAGGTCCCTATAATACTAGTGATTACCCCATTACTATTGTAGTTGTATCCCTTATTAATATTGTTGTGCCCCTATTGTCCCCATATTGTTATTACTGTGCACCATAGAATCCCTCTATTGTTATTTTTGTGGCTTTATATTATTATTGTTAGGTCGGTTGGGTTATATGGTGACTCCTTAGACTCCTATATATAGAAAAGAGGTTTTGTCATTTGAATCATCTAAGAATTGTTCAATAATGTAAAGGAGGTTGCCCCCTCGAAGAGGCTGAATTCTAAGGTGTTGATCTATCTTTTCTATCTTTTTGTGAGTTGGTTTCATAACAAAATTCTTCCAGATTATTATTGATATTCAAAGTTTTTTTTTTTGGAAAAATTTCTATTGAAGAGTTGCTAAATTTTTCCATAGAATGTAAAGATAATTGACGAGATGCTAAATATTCAATATTTCATTGTTCTTGAAAACTTTGATTAGATTCACCATATGAGGAATACTCATTGTTTTCCATTAAATCCAAAATCTGACCTTCTTCATCTATTTGTGAAGTAACAAAGATTGGTCATATATCAATATTATCATCTATCCATTCTTCACTTTCTACTTCTATTGTTGTTTTTGCATGAGGGTATAATGTGAATTTCTTTGTTGAAATTCCATCAGAAATAAAGATATCACCAGATCTACAACTTATAAATGCATTAATTGTATCTAACCATGGTCTTCCTAGAACCAACGAATGTCCTCCTAAATTACTCTTGGGTGTTAGAATAGTAAAATCAACAAGATACTCCCAAGAATCTAAGGATATAAATATGTCTTCTAATACACCATCCAGTTTAATAACAGATCTATCTGCGAATTGCAATAATGTATCTGTATATTGAAGATTAGGAAGTTTCAATTGATTCATAGTTTGTTTACTCATGATGTTTATAACCGCTCCTAAATAAATCAATGTATTTGGAATTTCAATACCATTGATACATGTTTCAACAATGGGACTCCTCGGATCAAGTTATTTCCAATTTTTTTTTTTCCCATCATGATATCTGCAATTTTTCCAATAACTAAATTCTTTTGATTTCTTTTCTCTTTCTCCTTGGTCTTTTAATACTCAACTCCCTAATTGTATTTGCAAAAATCAATGTTTTCTTAATGGCTTGTAGCAAAGGATTTTTTATACAAACATTCTTCATCTCATCTAACATATCATAATCAGGCAATAAAATATGTTTTTCTACCCCTTCATCAATTTTTAATCTTTCAAGAAAAGGTGGTTTTGAAATAGATACTGAAGGTTGTTCCATAATAGGAGTTGGAATGTTATCAGAATGTGTAGGGGTGACTTGTTTTTGAATTTTTTCTTTTTCATTGAGAGGCTCCTCTTTTCCAGAGGCATTTTCTTTTTCAGATTCCTGAATAACAACTATCGGGGACTTCTTTTCCAATATTCTACTAAATCTAAGTTTGACATTGTTTAGATCTAGTGGAGTTATCATGTAAGTTTGGAAATTCTATCCTTCCATATTGTAAACAGGTTGTGAATTTTTATTATTATTTGGATTTGGAAGTGGTTGAGTAGGAAATTGATTTGGTCTTTGTAGAAATGGTAATGAAAGTTGTGGATTTGGATTCTGAGGTTGAGTTGGTTGAACATGTTGAGGAAAATATTGTGGTGGAAAAACAAGATAAGGTTGTTGATATTGAGGATATTGAGGATATTTTCCATAAGATTTTTCCATCCTTATGCCCAAAGTTGAGGCCAAGATTGCCAAGGCATGGGTGCAATCCATTTTTTTTATGGTTTTGAAAATTCTTGAGTGTTAAATCCCTGAGTCATATTTGATTGTGAATTTTGCCATGGTATCTTAGCAATAAAACAGAGGGGATCTATCTGATTTGGTATCGTTTCCTCTTGGTAAATTGTTTTAAGGCCTGGTATTGGAGGACATTCTTTTGTATCATGATTTTCTGCACATATAACACATGTTTCTACACTTTGTAAATCAAGAGGCATTCTCTGAGAGCATGTTTCTTTCTACATTTGGGACAAAAAATTGACAATGCAACATTTTCAACATTTTTCTTGTTTTGCACTTTAAGGGTATATATTTGTTCACTAAGAATTCACAAAAAGCCTTTTTTAAAGTTTTCAAGCAAAATGCCTAATTTAGACCTACTTATAGTCCCATCTACAAATTTATTAATCCTAGACATGAGAGGATCTCTTGGATTTTTCCTAGTTATTGCCTTACCTCTTGAAATGTGTATGCCCAACTCACAAATGTATCCAAATTATAACTGAGAAATATCTCCCTTACCCATCAAATTTAGGAGATCAATCCACGCATCTTTGATGGATTTTAATAAGAGAGATTTTGAAATTTCTTCATCTAGTTCATGCATTTGAGCCGTTTTAACATTATGAGCAAATCTTTCAATGAAATCTTCAAGATTTTCATATTCTTTCTGCATCATTTTAAAGACCTCAACCTTAAAATTATGAGGCATACACTAATCCTTATATTTCTCTAAGAATTTAGTTTTCATTTCTTCCCATGTTCTTATAAAGTGTGCTCTTAAGCCCAAGAACCATTTTAATGATGCATCCTTAAGAGTTGCTGGAAATAATTTCAACTTTTGAGGGTCAAGCAAATAATCATAAGATCTACACAAGACTTCAAACTCAAAGAGAAATGTTTCAAGATCCTCACTTCTTAATCCATGAAAGTTTGGAAGGATGGAGGGTGAGATGTTTTTCATTGTAGTTGTTGTATCTTCATCGAGGATAGGAAATCCAAAGGGTTCTAGATCTCCCCTACCTCCTCTCCCTCTTCCTCCTCATCTATTTCCTCCTCTTTGTCCTCCAATCCTAGTTTGTTCACCATTAACATTATGTACCTCTCCTTCCCCTTTTCCAGCCATTGTAGATTCTTCAGAACTAATATAAGATTCCAAAATTGGGTTTTTTGGTTCTTTAATCAATAGTAAGTTAAAATAATTTTCTTCCTCCTCTTCTTCACTAGGATCTCTAGCTCTTGTCCTAGAAGTCTTTCTATAGTTGAATATAAGAAAACTACTTCCTCTGTCAAGGATGTAGGATCTTCTTCTTCTATTACTACTTCAGTTGATGAGTTTGGTGAATCTGTAAGTTGGATTTTGGATCTAAGTACCTTAGGAAGTTTATGTTTTCCTGCAAATGATGAAATATGAGTTTGAACGGGTGGTATGGCACTATGAGGTCATGGTAGGGTGAGTGATGTTGTTGGAATTAAACTTCTACCTCTACCTACAAATCTACCTCTAGAATCTCTTTCCCTATGCATATCATTTTTGTTTTTTGTTTTTTTTTTTTGTATTTTCCTTTTATAAAAAGAAAAGACTCCTATTTACACTTCCCTGACAACGGGGCCAAAATGTTTGTCAATTTAATTGTCTTAAATTGTTACATGAATTATCGACCAGGATCAGTAAACTGACGAAGTGTAAGTGCACTATATGTGCTAGAAGCCTTTAATTATTCAAATTGAAATGCATATGATTGAATTCATTATTGAGATTAATCCTATGAAAGATAAGAATATTCTTATGAAAATGATGTCTAAGCAATAAAACTCAAAAGGAAAAAAATCAAACTTTTAATCTAGACAATCAATCTCACACTTACAGAAAATAATAAGACTCAATTCATGAAACTCTTCAAATTCTATTGCGTATTTGTCACTCTATTTTGTAAGAAACTTGAATCAATACAACACACTCTTTGCATGAAAAAATAAAAACAAACCAAAACCTTGCTTGAAAAGAATCACACTCACTTTAATTTGTAAATCAACTATGGATACAAGTTGTAAATAAATCCTTTGTTTTATAAAATAAATTCTATTCTAAGTACATAATCTTATCAATTTCGCTACTGCTAGATTCAATCCATATGTCGAAGTTATCATTCAAATCCTGTTATGAAATCTGAGATCAGTACAAAGAAAACATTTTAACAGATGCATCTACTTAATAAAAAACAACTAATGAACTGAGTTAAGTAGAAATTCTAATGAAGAAAAATAACAAATAAATTGAAAAACTTGACTACTTGAGGGGACCCTCCACAAGAATATGGTTGTGAATTGAAATCAACACTCAGCCATGCATTGAAATAGGAAGGATATCTTGTAATTGAATTGAAAATAGAGTTTCTAATTATCATTGTCACATAACTTAAGTCACTGTAAATTATTTGCTATGAGGTCTTTTATAAGCTCGTGTCATAAATGTTTAGAGCTTAAGCTTCGATAACAGAATACTACAATTAAACATAAAAGATAATATCATGATATCTTGTCATGATTTGCTATTTGAAAAAGACAATTGTGAGGCACGCATATCGTTTCTCGCTCACCTAATTTAGCTAACAGAGTTGACTTTTCCTTTGACTGCGTGACAGGAAGCTTCCTTCACTAATCTAGTTCATGTAGATAGGAGGAAATCCTTGTACACATCTTTATCCACATTCCCATATATTTATCACTCCAGTTGGGGCTTTGGAACCTAGCAAGCCATGAGCTTAGCTACAAAATCATATGTTAGTTGCAGAATCACCCTGTTTCGGTAGCTGAAACAAATATTAGATTAAAAATAGGGAACATTATGAATTTATGAAAGACTAGACAAATATATACCTGCCATGTCATTATTCTTGTTATATAATGCCCATGGAGTGTTTATGGTGGTCAAAGTCAGGTGAAATGAGTGAAAAAGGTGTCAAAACGAAAACAACTATGAGGCTCAACAGGGCTTCATCTAGCTTCATCTACTTCTTTTGTCTTGATCTTCAATCAAGTGATTTCTTGATCTTTCTTATTAATTATATTGTTATTCCTTTCACCACCCAAAAATTTCTCTTTCTGCCATTTCTTGAGCTTGTCTATTTCAATTAGGGAAGCAATAAGTTCTCTTTGCTTTTGAGCAATATCTTCCTGAAACCAACTTTTCAAGAAGTCTTTTCTTTCTTTTGCCTCCTCCACTTGTAGCTTTAGAAGAGTGGACTTTTATGTTGCTTTGTTAAAATATTACATTTGTTCTTTCTTCCTTTCACTTTCCTTTTTGAACCTGTATATTTTTGCTAGAGATGCATCAAGTTCATTTTTATTTTAACCAACTTTTGTTATGTACTTCTAAACAAATTTCTCTAATTGGCTTGTCATAATTTTCTCTTTCTTTTCAACTTCCTACACTTGAAGTCTTATAATGGGAACTTATTCTTCGAATATATGCTTTTTCTTCCTTTATTTTTTAAGATCACATAAGGTTTTTATCAATTCTCCCTCCATATTGACTATTGATTCTTCTTCTTCATCTACATCATCTGAATCATAATCATCATCATCATCTTCGTCCTAACCTGCATGCATCTTTGAGTAGATATCATGGAGATTCTTCCAAAGAGTTTTTGGATGATGAGCATTGATCTACTTTGGATTTTATATCATTTGGAAGAGATCTTATAGTGACATTCATTTATTTTGTATTGTATTTTCTATATTCATCGGTAGATGTGTCTCCAAAAATAACAGAGCATGAAACATCACTTCCGTGAGCTTTCAAATAGGCTTCCATTTTGGATTCCCATATTTCATATTTGGATTCGTTAAACTCATGAGATGGATTACTAATTTAACTCTCTTCATTAGCTATAACGAATTTGGAGAATATGGAAATATTGTAGACTTCCTTTTAACATTTGGATGTGTGCTTATTTAACTTTCCCATCTCCACACTTTTGATATATTCCTTCCAGCTGTTAAGATGCAACAGAAAGAACTTGCTCTGTTACCAATTGTTGGAAATACTGAGAGAGGGGTGAATCAATATTTCACTTCAATTGGTTAATTTTAACTTTATGGAGAGTTAATTAACATTAGAATTAGATAGAACATAAATAAACAACACCCTTCAACAATGCACAACATCTAAGACAATACCCAAGATATTTTAGGTGCAAACCCATTTGAGAGAAAAACCACTGAAAACTTCTTAATATAGGTTTTTGAAGATTACATTAATAGGAAGCTCAAACTTTCAAGATTCTCCAAAAAAACTAGAAGGAGGATCCAACCCCTTTATTTATCAACTCCAACTAAAATGATTCTCCAAAAACCCTATTTACCAGCTCCAACTGGAAAGACACTCCAACCCCTTGGTTTTATTAGCTCTGAATGAAATGATTCTATAACACCCTGATTTACGAGCTCCAATGCCCTAGTTTTATCATCTCCAACTGAAAGGATGATCTAACACCTAACACATGATCTAAACTTCCCTAGCACCACCCTATCACCCTGAAGTGTTCTCAAACTCCAACTTGAATGGGACTTCACTCTCCACCTCACACCACCCTGCCACCTTGAAGATAGAAGATAAAAGAATATGATTTTCCATTGTCTCTATCAATGCATGATCATGGAAATTTTCGTGAATGATTTCAAACAAAAATTCCCATCATAAAAGAAATTTTACTGACACTTACATTTTCTTATGAAATCATCAACAATGCATATTCTAAACAACTTCAACAAACCATTAACATGACAAGAAGCAATAATCATGAACAACCATAAACAAATGATATGATAATAGAGTTCACCTAGTGTGGGCTACATCTCTAGGTTTGATGTCAAGGTGGGGAGGACATTTCATTAGTTGTTTCAAGAATATGATGAGTATATGATGTAATCTCTGTCAATACAAGAATGAATCCCTTTTACTAGAGTGGCATGTCTCTCCATGAGAAATTATTCTATAAGAACTCTCATTCATAAAATATCTAAATGAACACATGGAAAAATACACCTTATACCTCCAAGTCTGGGGATGAAATGAAAATTGGCTACTCTGAAGAAGGAAATTCCTGCATCATCACACTCCTTGCAAAAAACTATGAAATCTGAGTACAAACACGTCCCATTTCTATTTAGGTCAAATTTGGGCTCCCTAAGAATCTTTTGGATTCCTCACAAGATTCTCTTCTCAACATAGGAAAAAAATATGCTTCAAGGATTAGAAAATGGACTACACCATCAAAATCCTAGTGAAAAACTAGTTCACTTGAGTATAAACTCGAGATATTTCTAATGCCGTCAAAAATTGGCTCCAAGGGAATCTCCAAGATTCCTCAATAATTCTCCATTGTAATATTCTATGGAATATTATAGGGAATATTCCCCTAGAATATATCACCTCAAAAAAGGTTCCCTACCTAGGCATGGTTCCCTTTGATCCTAATTTAGTTGCTCATTCCTCTAGGCCTCAATTCTTTCTCCCCCGACGTTGGTAAAAAAATTGAGTTTATATATTTTTTAATGGGCAAAGTTTACAATAACTAGGTTGTTGGCCCATTGGCTAATAGATTATTTTAAGTTCCTAGTGGTTGGGTAGATCCTGAGGTCAAACCCTATGGGACCTCCATCTCATTGGTGGTCAATTGTTTTTTAGTGGCGTGTTTAGTTATTTAGAGGGACGCCTATTAATGGGCCGACCGTTTTGGCCGGGTAGGTTCGAATCCTGTTGACCTTGTTAATATATATGGAAGGCTCCAGTCACATGGATGAGCTTCTATACGAGTGACTATGGTTGACTTCATCCTGTGCTATGCCTGTGACTATGGCTCAAAACCCTAAACTGAGATGCAAGCTTTGGACCCCACAATTTCACCTCAGAGTGAACTTGTTCCTTTGTGGGTGCGCGTCAAACCTATGCAAGACAAAAATCAAGATAGAAGAGTGTGTCATGATAGTGTCCAAATGCGGTAAAGTTCACTTGTATTTATAGACTTCCAAGGTGTCCACTTTGCTTAGGGCTGACCTTATCAAATGTGCACATGTGGGATTTTCTTCATAAGTACACTTTCCCTTATCCGATTTGAGTGATCTTTAGGTTGATTTTGGTCCTCTAGAAAAGAGGAATTAAATGCAGTCATTATCTCAATCAGGTGAGATATCCAATGTGGAATTTGACCACAGTTTCATATTTTAAAACTCCCTCTCAACTAGGGATAATTCCACCTACATCATGTCACATGTATATTGTCATAAAATCATATCCAATCTCAAGTATCTCATCATTTCATATCATCATTGATCTTCTAAATTCATCTCTTGCTCATTCCTTCTTGACTCTTAATTTTCCATGCTTGTATAATGAATATTCTTGAATCTAAAAGAAGAATAATTTTCCATCAGAGGGGAGCCTATGATACCACCCTATATTCATCGGGTTGCTACTTGGAATATATGTCAGTGGATTACTACTCAGAATCTCTTCCAATGGGCTACTAACCAAGAATATCGATGAGGAGTCATATCTACGACCCACATCATCATCAGAGAGAATATCACATCTGAACCTCGAACCATATTAGGGAGCTCAATATAAACCTGAAATAGCATGGGGGAGATACTACTACAACCCCATATTGAGAAATAGGTGATATATGGGAGCTACTAATCAACCCATCCTATTGATTACTGATCTTCCCAACAATGACCCTCGAGAGTCATGTGGTAGAAAACATACATCATAATCTGAGCCTAGAAAAGATACCCAACTTACCAAGAGGTAAGTATCGCACACCTCCAAGCCTCCTTAACCTATTGGCGAGATGGGGAGGGACAATCCCAACAAGACCTACTTGTGGGTATGATTCCAAATAGGGTATACTCTTCAAAGACCAAGATAGGGTGAGCTACTAATCAAACTATATGGGTAACAGATAGGGGTGATACCTTATTCTCTAGAGTTACCTTAACCACAGAAGCCCTCTATCTCAATTCCTCACCCTGGGAGCTCAAATAGGGGGGAAGAGTTGGCTCAATGTCCTCGATCAATGATGCTCTCATAATACTCATGTTTGGTATCAACTTGATGATTATGTTGCAATAGCAACAATCTACTATTCATATAGGTCATCAAATAAAATATCAGATTAGAACATAAATATAATATATATAAAAAAAATGATACGATTGTCACCCTCCATCTCGAGGAGGTTCCAAACGCAAGCCTAAGCTTGTCTCGATATATGAAGGTAATGTAGTCCCAACTATATTTGGGATTCTCTTCCATCAGTTTCAACTCTTTATCATCATAATGTATTCATGTCATATCCAAATCGTGCTTAGATGAATCTCCAAGGAGATTCTTCATCCTTCCACATAGCTAACCATGCTAGAAAGATTGTAATCAACCTCACTTGTGCTACGGACCTCTCATCCAAGGTATCATGGCAGATCTCATACTAATGCAACATCCAAATGTGTTCATCTCATCAATAGAAATCCTAATCCTAATCATAACATCCAAGTAGTCACATATCACAGGAAGATTGTCCCATTCAAGTATTTTGAAGGATGCTAGGCAACAACTCAAAGTGAATGAAGTGGGTCAATCATGAATCGACTCAGGTTCTATGTACAACATATATGTATACGAATGGGTGTTCAAATGAAACACCATGCTTCAATCAATTGTCGGTTGCCATGTCAAGTTCAACAATGTCTCTTTATAGCTTCTTGAAATTCAATAAGAGTGTCCAAGGATTTGCATTTCCACTTTCTAACAATTCTTTAATAGTTTTGCAATATATATTTTCTTTTCTAACTTCAGAAATTGATACACCATGCCATGATTCATCATTTTTCACTTCAGAGACCATATCCATCTTACTTTCATTATCATTGATTAATTTCCTGTCAAGAGTAGATCATTAGTATAAAATCAAAATCAAAATCAAATCCATACCTTCAAACACTTCTGAAGTAGAGGTTTGGATCAACACATTCTTGGCTTCAGGATATAATTGTCAATGCAAACATATTTGGATTGGGGAGCTTGCTTCATACATTTATCTTTGCAAAATAATACTTTATCAAACCTATATGTTTACTATTACACAAATCAATTTTTTCAGATCAAAGCTAATATCAAACTCACCAATATCATTTGTATCAAAATCTTTAGACCAAGTGACAGGTAGAGCTCTCATCAAGTCATGACTTCATCTATTATCATGCCAACAATTTTTCATTTTCAATATAAATTTCATCGAGTCATCCTCATGGTCATAGTATAAGTCACTAGATTAAAATGCATACTCCAAGAATAAGTTATGCAAGTTCCATTCATTCATTTTCAAATTACTTCACATTGAATCACAACTGTCAATACTTCAACCAATGTGCTAAGAATAGTGAGGCCAACACAGAACCATTATCAAATACCAATATTGGTCACCGAAAGTCACTATGCCCACATAGCATTGCCATCAATTCAAATCATTAGTTGTCAAATCAAATCATTTGTCATAAGGTCTAATCCCAAATTTTCTATCATAGTGAGATCTATAGTCTAGAACATCTCAACGTCAATTCAAATTTCTAATTCATTATCAAGCATCATGTCAAAACTCCAAACATTGCTCATCTATATCAATAAGTAAAATCATGTCAAACTCTTGTAGCACAAACTTAAAACGTAATGACATATCTATGCGCATGTCCCATTCACCTGCAAACATAAGATAAATCTACACATTTACATCATAGTAAACATTCAAACTTCCGTATTCATAGAACTTTTTGTTGTTGTCTTCATGTCTGTAGGGCTGACATCCTTCATGTGTACTTCTGATTTCATGCACAAAACTTCATTTTTGTGTCTTATAGGCATATTTTCACCCATTGGCCTTTCTCCAGGTAGTTGGGAGGCTACAGTCACACTCTTGACCTTACTTCCATGCGGCTGAAAGGCTACAGTCGCACTTGTAAACCTACTTTTATGCGACTGAGGTTTATGGTAAGGGAAAACTCTCTCTTCTTAGATCAAAGCTTTGTTTCAGATAAAAAATGTTAGATATTTGTCTATTCATGCCCATAAATCATACAACAGTAAATAATATACATATAATTCCACTGGTAATAGGAGTATGGATCTTATGGAGAGATTATCCCTCTGAATGGAAGACCACTTCAATCATCTTTATTCAAGTCATTATCTTGTCTATAATATTGTCATGCATGAATATATTTTTTAGATCATAAAGTAGACTATATCCACATATTCATCATGGTCATATATGTTAGCATGGCCATGACATCATTACATGAGTCTTTCATCAAGGGATAGTGTCAAATAGTTAATAGGATCATACTTCAAGAATCATGATCACAAAATTACTTCTTTGTCACGTAACTCAATCCATCAAGTCAAGGAATTCAATTTTGCCATATTCCATAATTACTAAGCATATTAAAACATAACCATGGTAAAAAAAAGATCATTAATATCAATATCATTGTTACACTTCTGTCATCATGGCTATCATGCTTTTCACAAAAGAAATCAGTAACATCAAGTTACCATCTATTATAATCAAGGATCTAGACTTCTTCATGGGATCAATATATAAAAAATGATAGATGTTAGCCAAACATAAAGTATACCAATATACCAAAGATAAATATTTCCAAATAGCTCCATAGAGTCAATAAATTCATTATGTCTAAAAGGTAAGATACTTGTTCAGTACCAAGTGCACCATTTCATCATAAGAACCATGAATCCAAATCACTTTCATATCCATGCATGAGCCATATGAGAAGGAGACATTATCATCATACCTTATGGCTTACCTTGCCATCCAATATTACAACTAAAACATAACATTGAAAAAATATACCATGCATACCTTATAGTGTTCAAATACTTGTGCTTCAATTGACATAGGTAGCTTGTTGCACTTTTTCACCTTTTCATCAAGTGATTCTTTAAATTTTCTAGCTCTAGTTTTTCTTTCTTGCATCTCAAATAATCCTAAAGAAGGATCCTCTTATTACATCTCATCAAGGAGGTTAGAAACATATAAATACTCAAATATGCATGCATAAAGTATAAGTAATGATCAAAACCATAATCAAATCAATAAGTCTAAACAAAAATAAGATATATGGAAGCATCATAAATCAAGAGTACTTATCTTCAATCAGAGGTGATCATCTCCCTCTTGAACCAACCTTCAAGAGCCATCACTGTCCATTGTCCATATAACAATTTTTCCTTCAATATTTCAACCAACTTTATTAGCAACTAGGCCTAATAGGGACAGTCCCATTTATGGCTTCATCAATTTTTACACAAGTGCTTGAACATATTCACTTTGACAATGTTATGGTTTCGAGAATTCATATCTCAAATCTTTTCCATAAACCAAGGTTTCTCTCAAACCCTAACCTTACAATATCCATCAAGCCCTATTAAAAAAAATTCCTAAGGTTATATTCAAACCCTGGAATTCTTTTAGCTCTCCATTATCCTTTTCTTTCTTCCATCAATGGTGTCATCATATGGCTGATCTCCATGAATTTTCTTCAACCCAACTCTGATTCCATGTTAATTTTTCTTATGGCTATATTTTTCTTTGCTTTGATAATTCCATTTCTTCATTAACACATTAATTTCACCCACGACATCATAAAATTATTCAGATTTACATCATTATTCAACAACATATGCAACTATGTAGAAATAATAATATCATCATCATCAATGGAATGAAACATAAAGAAACAATAGAAGAAAATCATTCACACAAAGGGACACCAGGATTGGTCGAAGACTAGGGAAAAACCCACTATGGGGAAAACCATTTCAAATTATTCTTCTTCTTAGATTATCATCAAATGATTCAAAAAAAGAGAGTACAATGATCCATATCTTCATCTATGTAACTAAGTAGAAAAAACAACTACAATATCCATAAATGAACCCAACAATGGTTATACTAAAAAATACGATTATGAGGTCTGTAATGAACTATCATTGTATGCAATAAAGTTTTGAACCTTGCGATCACTGAGAAAAATATTCAGACAACTGAGATTCCATCATTTAGGTCTCGGTCGCATGAAGGAGGAGTTATGAAAGTGACTATATCTACCCACTCACTCCCTTAAGCCTAGCATGCGAGCGGTTAGGGTCAGACACAGATTGTGAAAACCTTAACTCCCAGCCGCATGGATGGAGAGTTTTCCATGCAACACGAAGAATCCATTCACATGGATGAGCTTCTATGTGAGTGGCTGTGGTTGACTTCATCATGTGTTGTGCCTATGAATGTGGCCCAAAACCCTAAAACTAAGATGTGAGCTTCAAACCTTGAAATTTCACCTCATAGCAAACCTGTTCCTCCGCAGACGAGTCTCAAACTTGTGCGAGCCAAAAACCAAGATAGAAGAGTGTCTCATGATAGTGTCCAAATAGGATAGAGGTCACTTACATTTATAACCTTCCAAGTTGTCCACTTTGCTTCTGAGGGATGACCTTGTCAAATGTGCACATGTGGGATTTTATTCATAAGTACACTTTCCCTTATCCAATTTGAGTGATATTTAGGTCGATTTTGGTCCTCTAGAAAATAGGAATTCAATGTAGTCATTATCTCCATTAGGTGAGTTGTCCAATGTGGAATTTGATAGAAGTTACATATTTTAACAATTCTTTTACTTCCTTTCAAATGGGAAGATTTTAGATTGCCTTCATCAATCCATCAACTACTAGTCCTTCATGGAGATCTTCAAGTAGCTACATGGATCCTCCTCTTCTTCGTATCTTCTTAAAATTGGGCTTTCATCGTCCTGAATTTACTGGAGCCAAACTATGACAGGATTCAGGCCATCAACCTTTTATATCAATTTCCTCTAGTCATCATAAACAAATGAATTATATTTAGCCAATCAAAGTAGAGCTTAGTCATATCTCCCTTTAGACATGAAATTGACCTTCATCATTCATAGGAACATTAGGTTATATCTTTATGCTACATCTTAATCTCAAGATCATGTAAATATACTTACAGTACAATCCTTCAAGGATTACTAAAATCTTCTACTCAATCCATGTATTCATTGAATTGAGTTCAAAACCAATAGTTGTAGAAATACATCTATTTAAAAGATAACAAAAACCAAAATATCACAATCATAATTACCTCAACATGATGGCATTTTGTAAAATTATTAGAGAATTCTTTCTTTTCTCCTTTGAGATCAAAATCCTTATGCATGGTTTATATTGTACAAGAATCCTTCTCCATGCTTTCAATCAAAGTATCCATGGAGTAAGCTATAATGACTCCTTCCTTAGTGTTAACACTCAGAAATTTCCCTTGTTGTAGGAGGAAATAACTAAGGTAACCTCAAACCAATCTTGTAGGTTGAAGCTGGCCCTTCAACCTGAAGAGTGATCTTTTCATAAAACTCAACTACCCTATGGTCACTATAGTAGAAGGTTTTGTGCAATTGAGTTTAATTGGCCAGATGTTTTCACTATAGATGAATTAGTTGGGTGATCTTCAAAACAATTGGGCATGGAGTCCAACTACTTAAACAATTGAGATCATAGATCCAATGAGCAGGCTTTATAAAGCATGTAAAGTCACAAATCCTTTTTTTTTTTGGAAAATTAGAAGAAAGAGAGACTAAAGGAAACAATGTTATAGAAGGTTGGAGCAACAAATATTAATGATCGATAGTTTAAGAGAGGAGCATCAATGAAATCCAATCTCATACACTAAAATTCTCAGGCATGCAAGAAGACAATTATATGTTAGAGCAAATACTGACAGGGAGAAGTGACACATGAATTTCCTACTAACTTCTCACAAAAGACTGTGATTACATTCAAGATTGCTCAAATATATCTGGATTACAATTGTCTATTCAATAATTCCCAACCCTTATTACATCTTTACATAAATTGTTTTATAGAACTTATATAACAGTTTGAAAAAATAATAGAATCCTCATAATTACAATATTAAGGTAATATAAATATCTTTTAAGTTCATGCATGAAAAATATAAACTTAAAAAATATTTAATGAACCCTAGAAAATCTAAAGGCAAATCTGCTAAAATCTAGGCAAAAATAGAGTGATCTGGTCAATTGTCTAGCTAGAAAATAAAACAAGTCCCTCTGTAGATTATCATCATTGTTTCAACAAAACAAGTTCCTCTGTATACTTCATCAACACTGCTCTTAGATTTTTTCTACTGCTCTGCAATTTTCTGGAAAATTTGCTAAGAAGCAGGCCATTGACATTACTAATTTTCTAATATGAGATATCACTGACAACCAAGAGATAAATACTTTCGAATATCACTGGAAATAGAGATGTCAACGTCTCTGTTTCATTTCAAAATTGTTGACATGCATGTTGTTGACATTTTCCTGTAGGTTTCGTTTATTTTGATAACACTTAGAGTTGTCATTATTGACTTTTTCACAGGAGAGCACACTTGATGTTGATCGATATTGTCCCATCAAGTCATACCTTCATGGAAGAGTCTTTATCTTTGGGTTATTTAAAAAACATACCAAATTCCTCTTTCAAATAATCAAGTAATCACATGGAAGACTTCTCAAGTTTATATTACCAGGCACATTCTTATGACCAACTCTTTCTACAAGATATTTGTAGACATAAACTATACCTTCAAGAGCAGGGTTACTAAGAGAACACGCATACCTTTTCTTCCATATAATCATATAGCCATGCTTTCTTGAATGACCTTGATTCAACCCTTATCAATGACCATTTGCATTCCTTCATCCTTTAAGGCAATTGTTTACATACTAGATGGAATATATACTCGTCATGTCATAATGCTTCTACCAAGAACCTTCCTAAATGATCCTTCTTTGCAAGGTGACTAATTTTATCATTATGTTATAAAATGCTTGAATGAACTATAATTTGCAATATGATCCTAATCTTCTAATTCTTGTAATCTAGATGATTCCTACCAAATCAACTTGACCATGTAGACTTTAATTCCTCTACTATCATATGATTCTTTCCATGATTCCATACTTTACAAAAAAAACAATACTTCTTCTAAAGAATGCAACTATGCATACTTACTCTATCTTCTGCTTTTAAATAAAGGAATGAAAAATTGCAAATGAACCTGTTAAAGATGGAGATTCCTTCAATAATGAATATCCTAAGGATCTTCTCCCTTTGACTTATTCTTAGGTTCTCTCTTTTCTTTAACTATGCAAGCTTCACTCCTTTCCTTCCTTTCGTTGTTCAAGGAGTCAACCATTAAACTCAAAATAATTGCCTCTCTTAGTAGACCTAATGTCCTTCTCAAGTCTGCACTTAGGGCACACAAGGTCATCTACTTTCTACCCTTCAAACAACCACAACATGATCTTCCAAAATATCCTCAATTAGGACACCAATCCTTCACCCTTCCTTCTTGAAGTCCTCTTCTAACCCTCCAAAGTACTTTTGATCTAGGCATGTTATTTCCTGAGGCATTCAACCCTTTCTAGGGCACCTTGAAGTGACCCAAAACAACTTACAAACCACTCCAACAAACCTTCAATCTATTTGTTATTTCTCTAGATGAATATTGTTTGTTTTAGGGAGGCTAATAGTCTTACTTATGCCTCCCTAAACACAAATTTTTCCACCTGTTACACTGGAAAGATATTCAACCTATTACAAAGATAGGTTACTCTTTTTTTTTTTGCTTAGAATTGATATTATAATCTTCGACCTAGTATCCTCTAATTTGTGCCTCTACCATAGCTAAAAATAGTCCCAAAACCAACCCAAACATACCTGATCTTCTATTCTTCTAGGCTTAAGATACCTTAGGATACTCAACCTCCTTGATTCAATCTTCCTCGAGAAATTATTTCAAAACATTTTAGGGATATTTAAAGACTTTCCTTTCAAGATGTAGCCATTTAATATATAGATTGAGACATGGAGTACAAAATGGTACTTGAGTGTCCTTCTTGATGATGTCTCCAACTATCTTGATGCTTTCAAGACCTTCAAAGAGACTTCAAATATGCCCTAGAATGATGACTTCTAGGATGCCTTCAACAATAGTATATCCAAACAAATTTAGAGAGTGGATGATGATCCTAGGATTATTTGATGCTTCCTTTCCTTTAATATGATGAAGTGCACTAGAGAGCCTTCAACGAGAGATTATCCTTACTTCCTTCAATGAGAGATTGATCCTTATTAATATTATGAGTTATTTAATGAAAGATTGATGTATTAATCTTCCTTCTAGGTCAATAGGTATTCTTTTTCTTTCCTTGTGTATTTTTTCAAATGATTCTTCTAGCCGACTTCTCTTCCTCACATGAGCTCAGATACCATGTTGGAGAATCTATTAGGGAAGCTAATTAAACAAATTATATTTATCCTTAATGATTTATTGTGAAATTAAGTTATCTTCTTATTGTTCTTTATTAGATCTTTTCATCAAATAATTATCAAGAGAAAAAATAATAAACACAAAAACTAGGCTCCAACCCAGGGCAAAACCCCTCCAATGGGAAAACCTAGAAATAATCTCTTCTCTTCTTATATAATCAAATCAAATGAGAAATACAAGACCCCAAGAACAAAGTCAAGCCTTCCTATAAACACCAATTCAAACCTCAAAATGATCTCTTTCAAGACAAGAAAAATTTTCCTCAAGTCAACGTAGTCAAACTCTTCTAAAGATAGTCAAGTTTTATACTTCAAATCTCGTAATAGAAGTTTTGACCTCCCTACAATAGAATTTCAGACCTCCAATTATTTCTGCAACTTCGTCCTCTTACAATCTTGAAATTTTAGCATGTGTGGAATCTTCTAGTGCATATTTTATTTGTTTTTACCTTTCCTTCTTTTCTCCTTAACTTTTTGCTTCTTCCTTGTCTTCTTTGCTGATTTTACTTCTTTTTGTAGAGATAGAAATCCATAAGTTGTGTGTTCAAAATGAGTCGAATATTCTTCTATATATATGTTCTTTCATGGAGTTGAATAGCCCTTTCTAGGTTGACTTCTCATTGGTAGGGCTGACTTGTGCTTGGAGGCTTATTTTGACTCTAGAATCAAAATAATATCTTTTACATGTTAAAACTTGCCCAATAGGGTCTTATACAAATGACAAAGAGTCTTTTGACTCAAGAAAAATATTCTTTTGACTAGAAAAACCTTAGTAGCATGAAATGCATGCTTGACATAGTTGACCGATATAAATATAGCATGAAACTCATGCTTGAAAATAATATTTTTCTTTCTTATTTTTCTTTGTAACATAAGATATACATAATGACATGAGTACAATGACAATTATGAAGACTAAAACTAGTTATATTTTCCAACATGGTGGAGTTAGACATGTCCAATCTTGAAGACACTTTGAAGATACATATAATAATTGAATATATGGATAAAAGCAGTATTAGACATGATTTATATACATATGATATCTATGCTATGGGGCAAGATGTCCATATTTGAAATGGGTTGAAAATACTCAATATGAAGATGAAGATTGGAGCACAAACTTAGGGGGAGAAATCCTTAATGGTAGCAAAAGAGGAACACATGTCAAGAAATTTTGAAAAGATGTAGAAAAGGGGAGAAACCTTTGCTATTGATTTCAAATGGGGAGATAGCGCAAATAGGGGAAGTAGTTGACACGAAATGTGGAGACAATGAAGAAAGGGGAAGAAACTGTCAGAATAAGAAGATATCAAAGTATTTGAACCATAACTAACAAAGAAGATATTGTTGAAAACAATTTTTATTGATGTCAAGGGCAGTCCCGATGAAACATAAATATACATAATCAATTGGCATTTTTCGAGAAATTTCCAATGATAAGTGGAACACATTCTAACTCCTCACAGTTGAGGAGAAATAAACTTTTGAACACATTCATATATATATATATATGTGGAGACAATGCAGATAGGGGGAGTAACTATTAGAAGAAGAAGCTACTGATGTAATTCCATAGCTAATGAAGGAGATATTGTTGAAAATAATGTTTATTGATGTCAAGGGCAGTTTTGATGAAGCATAAATATACATAACCAATTAACATTTTTCGAGAAATTTCCAATGATAAGTGGAACGCTTTCTAACTCCTCACAATTAAGGAGAAATCAACTTTTGAATACATACATACATATGTGTTCCACTTATTATTGGAAATTTCTCAAAAAATGCTAATTGATTATATATTTATGTTTCATTGGGACTGTATTTGACATCAATAAACATTATTTTCAACAATATATCCTTTGTTAGTTATGGAAATACTTCGATATATTCTTCTTCTGATAGTGTGTCCCCCTGTCTGCATTGTCTCCACATTTCCATATATATATATATATATATATATATATACTAGTGAGAAGTCAAGTTAGTCCTTCTAGAAGACATGCCAACCCCTAACAAAATAAATTTCTCAAACTCATATAAATATGTCACTTATGTGGATCATTTGGGGCAAGAAACTTGGGTTTCGTGTAAAACAATAAGGTTTGAAGAAAACCAAAATTCTTTGAAAGGAAGATGGGCCAAAGTTGACTGAGGAAAACTATTTCAGAATCAAGTTGGGACTGATTTGGATTATTTTTACAGGACGCTGGAACTCTCAACATGATGGATAATACATTGTAGACATCTAATAATGATATGGAGGAACATATCATAGGTTTGAGGTGAAGTTGCATATGGAACAATGTTAGACAACATGATATTGCATGAGATGATGGTCTTGAGAGTTATTGAACCAATGTTTTATCTCATGGTGTATGTTGAGTGAGCCAAGTGCTATTTTCTTGGAGCTTTTGGTTGGTAAGAACTAATATTATTGACCATAGATCATATGTTTGCATCACATCACAGGTTGTGTCATATATTTGAAAAGATAGTAATTCACATCACTGGTCATGTCGGTTTTGGACCAATCACTCTACAAGTCCATGAAGGAGTTATGGTTTGAGGAAGGCCCCTTGGAACTGAATAAATCGAGGTAATATACTTTGTGTTGTGCAAGGGAGGAATGTGCCACCAAATTGGGTTTTGGTTGGCATGGTTCAAAGTCGGATATACATTATAACTCGATGGATAAATTCTTGTGTATAGACATTTTATGCATTCTTTGTGCAGAATGATTGGAACACCCTATTTTATATTGCAGTGTATTGTATATGATATATATTTTTGGTCATTAGACCAAGTTGGCCCACCCATCACATACTTTTGATCATGGATCTGAACCAAGAGGGGGACATTGGTGCTGAAATAGGCCAAGAAGTCAGTGCAACATGACAAGTGCCTATGATCAATATTGAAGGTGTAAGCCTAAGGGTATCATGGTTGGGTAGAAACCCACTGAAGAAAGGAAATTTGTGTGAACGAAGAAAATTTTTGAAGTACCTTGGAAAAGTAAGTTGGTGCCTACAAATTTTTGAGTTGGTGCTTAGTTGAGGGGATTAAAGTCTCTTGTAGGTTGGTTCTTACAAATTTCCTAAGTTGGTGCTCAGTAAGGGGATTGAAATATCCTGCAGGTTGGTGCCTACGTAAGTTTTAACTTATTGTTTACTTTGTATGAGTAAGTTTACAAAATTTTTGCAAAGAAATATCGTATAATTGTTTCTTATATAAAGATATGTGTTTCGTAATTGATTTACATCAAAGTAACGAAACATTGATTCAACCATGGTAGTAGATATACCATGGTGTTCTGAACATTGTAAATATTTTTACTTTTGCAACTAATGAAATGATGATGACAAAAAATAATAGAGATGAACACTTATAGGGTTTGTGATACCACAAATGGGAAAAGATAAGGAATTCTAAAGGATTTATTTATTATTCTTTCTATCTAACCTACCTTATTAGCTTCACTCTATTTAAACTATGAGTAGTAGAAAAAACCAATTCATAGAGTTAAGCCATCCCTCCTATAATTTAGCAAACCTCTTTCCTATATTCTTGGAACAAGAAGAAGTGGTGGGGAAAAGTTCTTGTTAGGAAGAAAATTTAAGATTCTTGTTTCCTTGAGGATGTCTAAAAAATTGGGTTTGTAATAGAGAAATGAGTATTTCGTTAAGATATTAAATTAATAATTGTATATTGTCATTCTCTAAAATTTAGTTTGTATAAGATTTTTAATTTTTAATAAATGAGTTGTATTACAATTTTTTTTAATACCTTGTTTTATTTTGCTGATAAGGAACATTGATTTGTTTTCATTATCACCCATCAATCAAGTGATTTATTTTACACTTATTTTACACTTAAACCTGATATTCACTTAATTGGGAACCAATTTTTGAAAGTTTAAAAGTGAGAAGTAATCTTGACATGTTGAACTTGAAAACCCATAAATATTTTTCCTTAATAGTTTGCATTTAACAACTTCTCCCATTCAGTGGGATTAGTGATTATATTATTATTAATTAATGCCTTCTTGCTATTAAGTTCCTTTAGGTCACTTGAAAACCAATAAATATTTTTCCTTAATAGTTTACATTTAACAACTTCTCCCATTCAGTGGGATTAGTGATTATATTATTATTAATTAATGCCTTCTTGCAATTAAATTCCTTTAGGTTTTCTTGGTTTGATTATTTTTACTTTGTAACATCTTAGCTGTGTGATCAAACTTTACTTTGATTCTTGAGATGATATATTCTTAATACTTATGAATTTTTTTTGCATCTTTTGTAATGATTTCTATCTATTTGGAAGGATCGATTCTACTTCATCGCAAAGTCTTGCGATGTATCTTCTTATTCTTATTTGATAATTCCAAGAATTTCATATTCATGTTTAAATAAAGGCCTCTAATGTTTCATGATCAACTAATGTCTCCTTGCTAACAAATTAATTCTTCTAGATTTTCTTGTTGTTAATTCTTTTTACTTTGTAACTTCTTAATTTGTGTGATCAAGGTTTAACTATGATTTGTGAGATGAGAAATTTCTTTATCCTTATCGAGTTTTGTATACATATTTTGACATGATTTTTTATTATCTCAAATGATTGGTTATTTTACATCTTTCAGGGCTTTTGATAAAGAAATTTCTTATCATGACTTCATTGTAAAGTGTCGTGATTCTATATTTTTCTTATTTTCTTCATCTTCTTGTTATATGAGAATGTCAAGAATTTATTATTTATGTCTAAAATGAAAGCCCCAAATAGTTCTATTTAAATTGGACTTGGAAGTATGTCAACATCTCTTGTAACTAATCACATTGTGATATGGATTTGAAATAATCAATATTAGTTATAAATTCTTATTTTCACATTTTTTTTTTATAAAAAGTTACTCTAAAATTAATAATGTAACTAATCACATTGTGATATGGATTTGAAATAATCAATATTAGTTATAAATTCTTATTTTCACATTTTTTTATATAAAAAGTTACTTTAAAATTAATAATGGATGTGCCAATTAAATGTTAATGTAATTTTTCTCATAAGTTAAATAAATAAAAATGTTATATATATATATATATATATATATATATTTTCTCAAATAATTCTTTTGATTTTTAATAAAGAATCATGAAATTAAAATACTTTTATTATTAATTTTAAAATTTTTAAATCTCTTTAAAAAAATGGTTTCTAATGTTTTTTTTTCTTCCCTTTAAAACCTTTAAATATATTTTATATTTCTTTGATTGTGCTATATAACAAGGGTCTTAGGGTCCTATAAATATAGTGATCAAGGTATCATTATCTAGACATTTATCCTGAGGGATGTTGTAACTTATTTTTCTACTTTAGTTGTTTTTATCCTTGTTGTTGTTCCTCTAAGATGATAATGGTCAATTGATCATGCCAAAGCATCTAAGATATTTGTGTTAGGGGTTTTGGTTTTGGTTTTTATGGAGGACCAATACATAGAACAAACTGTGAGAATGATGTATTAACTCTTTTAGGTTGTACTAATAGATAATCAAAGGGATTCCATTTAACTTCACACAGTGATTTTAATTTATAAGGTGCATAGAAAGAATAGTAAGGAGATATGATTAATTTAGATTTTAGAGAGAAAGATAAATTATCATAAGTGGGAAAACCTTTGTCCAATGTTCAAAAGTTAAACAAATTATTCTTAAAATTACATGAGATTCTGACAATTTTATGATTTAGAGGGAGCATTTCAGATAGACAGTCAAATATCTCAGTCTCTTTATGATAATAACTTCAGAAGGAATTTTAAGAATAACTGTAACAAATTTATTCTCACTTGATATCTCTGTAAAAATTAAACATATGACGAATAAAAATAATAAATGAAACACATGAAAAACTTACAAAAGAAAATGAGACTGTATGACACCAAATTCAAAAGCCTTTTGCTTTATTATCAGTGATCTAGAAAAAGCGTGTACATCAATGCTTTACAAAATTGATTATGGAAAGGTACCACCTTTCATAACTCATAGAAGAGAGTTATTTATACAAGTTTTAAACAAAATATCCTAAACTGATTACAAAATAGCTTGAAATAAGATAGGAAAACAAAAATTGTTGCATGATGTGTCCCTATTAGATAGGAAGTTGTTGATGACTGTTCCTTCAAAATCTGTTGTTTCTATCTTCTTGTTGGAATGAAAAGTTAATCAATTGTTTCACACAATTGATCCCACCTTTTATCACTAGGTATCTCAAGATTTACCATCCTTCTAAGTATCTCATCAACTTCGGTATATCTCTCAAAATTGATCTTAGTGAGAAAAAGGTATCCAACTTCATATTTGATGGTGAGGTCGAGCTCAACGCTTCCAAAAACTCTTTGCCAGTAATATGTCTTTTTATCCCTTCAAATTGATTGTTGTCTACTGCAATAGTATATAGTCTCTCATAGTAATCCTCCAATTTTACTAGCTGATCATTTGATGACACTATCTCTGGTAACCCTTTCTTATGCAACATATTGAATTTAGAACGAAACCTTCTAATTATAGTGTTCAAAGCTTCACGTTTTGTTTTTAGCTGAGATAACAGATTCTTCTTCACTAGGACTTTCTTAATTTCCAAAAGAGTAGCTGTCCTATCTGGAATGTTCATCTCTTGTAATTGTTGCCTAGTTTTAGAGCTTAGTACCTTGATCATCCCTGATGCTTCTTTGATTTTTGTGCCCAATGCTGCCTTTTGGGTCTCTATCTCTGCCCTGCATTTAGCAATCAGTTCTTGTTGCTAAAAAATGATTTGTATTGATGGCCATAATTTTGTTATAGAGTGGCTAATATCTAACCAGATGTTTTCTTTGGCTTGGGCCAAAGTGTTTGCCATTAGAGTTTTTCTCTCTAACTGTTTGACCTTGAGCTCTAACTTGTGGGACTTTTTCATTTCCTCTACATACAAGGTATCATTTTGTACTTTCTGTGAATCTAGGGCTTCGAACTTCTGGAGTAAATTCTTATTTTTTTGTTTCTGTACTTGTAGCTCATGTGATAACCTTGTTGTTTCACATATTGTTGACGATGAGGAAATGTCAGTAGGAGATGAGCTTAAATCTGCACTTATCATTGGAATTGTTGTCACTGAGGTCACAATAAGTTGTGTAGTCTCTTTTTCCTTGAGCAATTTTTCTATCTTCTCCTCCACTCTCTTGATCTGTATGTTTTGCTCAATGATGAGCTTCAACATCTCCTCCCTGTGTTGTTCATTTTCTGCCAATTCTTTGGTTTGTGGATCCTCAGTTGAAGGTAGTTTCAACTATTTCTTCAAGGCTGTAATCTCCACATTTTTCTTTTACAGTATTTCTTCAATTTCTTTACAGTTCTGAGGATCATATCGAATCTTGATAATGCTATCTTCTAAAGACTTTAATTTGTTATCTTTAGAGAAGGATGAATACTTTTCAATCTTAAGTTGTGACTATACATTTGACAAAGCAGTTATGAACTTGGAAAGAGACATGGCAGTTGTAGTCATTGTTGAAAATAGCATCTCACCTGATTGAATATGAAAATACATTTGATCAATGGGATGTATCTGGTTCACATCAAATGAGAAGATGGTCTTCTTGTAATCTGTTGCGGATTTGGGAAATGGAATCTGAGCCTGCAAAAATGCCATTTTCATCCTTCCTCTTTCACTGTCAAAGGTAGAGAGAAGTCTATGCTGAGAAGTGGATGTCTGTTTCCAAAATTGATTGGATAATCTCCATAGGTTCAGTTGAAGAAGGAGTTGAAGAAGTAGAGGGAGGCTTGGGATCAGTGGTCCCTGCTGATGAGACATCTTCCAATTATCCAAGATCAATTATCTCTGGTGGCTTGCTTCCTGATTACATTGATAGTATAATTTTTAACTTCTTTTGTAAGATATAGTACTATTTACCTAGTTCTGTAGCTGACTGAGTTTCCTCTCTAGCTCTTTTATGCTGAGTACTCTATGTAGCTGGAATATTCGTCTATGGAGTTGATATCTACTCATCAGATTCTGTGAGAGTACCTTCATACCATTGCTCCTGGTTCATAAATTTTTCCAATTCTGGCCTTAGAGTATGGTTGTAAGGTGTTGCCTTCAACTGCACTCTGAGAGCTAAAATGATCCCAAAAGGATCATAAGACCAAGTAAAGCTACCTAGGTAATATCTTCTGTTGAGGTAATATAAGACCAAGTAATATTTGGTTATCATATGATGCGCGAATATATGTAATTGTGTTGGTTAAGTGAACGCAAGTAAGAACACATATTTACACGAAGCTAATTTTAGTTGAGCTACTTAGGTAATATCTTCTGTTGAGATACCTGTAGTTGAGTGAGATTTCCTTCAATGGAGGCTGTGATCGAATAAGCCTCATCTATCCATGGTTGTAGGCAACCTTTTTAATACCACTTCTTTATGCTGAGTGACATCCACCTGTTCCTTGAGCGCCTTTGCCTCCTGCATCCGTGCAAGCTTCTCTGTAAGGTCAACTGTCTGCATGGTCCAAGTGTTTTCCATTAGAGTTTTGCTCTCTAACTGTTTGACCTTGAGCTCTAACTTGTGGGACTTTTTCATTTCCTCTACATACAAGGTATCATTTTGTACTTTCTATGAATCTAGGGCTTCGAACTTCTGGAGTAAATTCTTATTTTGTTGTTTCTGTACTTGTAGCTCATGTGATAACCTTGTTGTTTCACATATTGTTGACGATGAGGAAATGTCAGTAGGAGATGAGCTTAAATCTGCACCTATCATTGGAATTGTTGTCACTGAGGTCACAATAAGTTGTGTTGTCTCTTTTTCCTTGAGCAATTGTTCTATCTTCTCCTCCACTCTCTTGATCTGTATGTTTTTCTCAATGATGAGCTTCAACATCTCCTCCCTGTGCTGTTCATTTTCTGCCAATTCTTTGATCTCTGGATCCTCAGTTGAAGGTAGTTTCAACTATTTCTTCAAGGCTGTAATCTCCACATTTTTCTTTTACAATATTTCTTCAATTTCTTTACAATTTTGAGGATCATATCCAATCTTGATAATGCTATATTCTAAAGACTTTAATTTGTTATCTTTAGACAAGGATGAAGACTTTTCAATCTTAAGTTGTGATTGTACATTTGACAAAGCAGTTATGAACTTGGAAAGAGACATGGCAGTTGTAGTCATTGTTGAAAATAGCATCTCACCTGATTGCATATGAAAATCCATTTGATCAATGGGATGTATCTAGTTCACATCAAATGAGAAGATGGTCTTCTTGTAATCTGTTGCGGATTTGGGAAATGGAATCTGAGCCTGCAAAAATGCCATTTTCATCCTTCCTCTTTCACTGTCAAAGGTAGAGAGAAGTGTATGCTGAGAAGTGGATGTCTGTTTCCAAAATTGATTGGATAATCTCCATAGGTTCAGTTGAAGAAGGAGTTGAAGAAGTAGACGGAGGCTTGGGATCAGTGGTCCCTGCTGATGAGACATCTTCCAATTATCCAAGATCAATTATCTCTGGTGGCTTGCTTCCTGATTACATTGATAGTATAATTTTTAACTTCTTTTGTAAGATATAGTACTGTTTACCTAGTTCTATAGCTGACTGAGTTTCCTCTCTGGCTCTTTTATGCTGAGTACTCTATGTAGCTAGAATATTCGTCTATGGAGTTGATATAACCTACTCATCAGATTCTGTGAGAGTACCTTCATACCATTGCTCCTGGTTCATAAATTTTTCCAATTCTGGCCTTAGAGTATGGTTGTAAGGTGTTGCCTTCAACTGCACTATGAGAGCTAAAATGATCCCAAAAGGATCATAAGACCAAGTAAAGCTACCTAGGTAATATCTTCTGTTGAGCTAATATAAGACCAAGTAATATCTAGTTATCATATGATGCGCGAATATATGTAATTGTGTTGTTTAAGTGAACGCAAGTAAGAACATCTATTTACACGAAGCTAGCTAAGATCTTCTTAAGGTAATTAGGTTCATGTAAATAGATCTTCTTAAGGTAAGTAAGAACATCTATTTACACAAAGCTAATTTTAGTTGAGCTACTTAGGTAATATCTTCTGTTGAGCTACCTGCAGTTGAGTGAGATTTCCTTCAATGGAGGCTGTGATCGCATAAGCCTCATCTATCCATGGCTGTAGGCACACTTTTAAGACCACTTCTTTATGCTGAGCGACATCCACCTGTTCCTTGAGCGCCTTTGACTCCTGCATCCGTGCAAGCTTCTATGTAAGGGCAACTGTCTGCATGGTCCCCTTGACCTCCTCATATTTTTTCTATAGCTTGCGCATCCCTATCTCTAAGCGCTCTACATTTGGGTCCTCCTACAAGGTGGTTACGACTTCGAATGACTGTTCAAAAAGCTGCATGCTGTCTACTACTGCACTGTCGGCCATCTCTATTGCTGTTGTAACAGTGGTGGTACATTGTTCCCTGACCTCCGACAGAGTTGAAGGTTGAGCCCTCAACTACAATTCTGTGATCTATAGGTTTAGCTCCAACTAAACCAAGGCCATCTTTTCTCGAGCATCACGCACACCTGTGGCTAACTTGCAGATGCACGCCTCTACCAGTTCTTCTGCCTAAATGTCCAACTTCGAGACCATTCGGCAGGCTTCCTCCACTACTTGCATTATTTACTTTTTTTGCTCCACTTCCTTGTTGCACTACAGGCCCAATTGCTCAATGTTGATGTGTTGCTCGCTCATCACCTGCAGAGCGCTCTCCCAGGCCCTGAGTTCCGCGGTGACTCCATCCTGCAAGAGGTAGAGTGTCTCCCGAGGGAGCATAGCCATATTCAGTCCTACCCTTTTCAGATTGCTAATCGTGTGCCTGTTGGCCTCATTTTTTGTAGTGAGTGCCCCATTTGGTAGCACTATCGTGTTGGTCACCCTTGTGCACAAAATCTCCTCTGCGGCTGAAGTGTCGATCACGAGGCTGGTAGACACTTTGCCAGGCTATGGAGTGCGAACCTGAAACTCCTACAACTTTGTCTGGAGAGCCCCCAATACCAATCGTTGTTTCTCTTCAAACTATTGGAGGGCCTCCGCAGTGACATCCCTCACCGTTTCGCCAATGTTGAGCAAATCCCCCTCAGCGAGGGTGATAGGGTCCAAGGATGTCTTTGAAGCCTTGGTTTTCTTCCGCGAGGCTGCCTTCTCTTATGGGCGTGGATGCTTTAGTTGGGTGGACTTCGTTTAAGGGTCCGCGCCACATTTTTTTATCTCTATTTTTGCCTCAGCCCTGGGTGAAGGTGACTTTTGTCCTTCGCACTCTTCTCCTCCTGTTTTTTTGTTGTTCTTCTAGTTTCGCCACGTCGTGCGCTGCCTCGGCCTTAGCCTCTACTTCCTCTTTTCTGTGTTTCTCTACCAGCTGTGCCATCCAGAGCTTTGTTTCTTCCTTCTTGCACTGCACGACAGACATATCCATTTCCACCGCGGAGCCAGCTAGAGCATGCCACTCCGGTGGCCAAGACTTGAGGACTGCGAAAATTACATCATTAGTCACTAGATATGGTAGTTTATGCCATGTCTTCATAGGGTCCTTCCATGCCCTAATAAAGACATGGTGGAAATCCTCTTTGAAGTCTGCAAAGCTTTGTAAACTGGAAAATATTGTGGGCGACAACCGCGGCTTGCGATTGATCCCCATCCGGACACTCATCTCCATTAAGATCCAAAAGATCTTGCTTTATTTTATTCACTGTGCATCCTTGGTCACCCACAACGAAGCGTACTTCGCTACCTCTGGAAGGTTTGGTGTGACCGAATGGAATTGGCTATCTTTGGGTAGTTCCCATGCCACCAATATGATCAAGAGCAAGAGCCACGTGTAGTGGAACATCTTGCCTTGCTCCTATTCCTTGCGACAGTTCGCAAGGAACTCGCCGCATAGATAATTCGCCCAGTTGAACTAGACTCCTTTAGCGCATTGGGCCACTAGTGCAATCACAAGCGCGGGCACCTCATCCGTGCGACACTTCCACATCACCTTCCCTGCTAAAATTTGTGTTGCAACTTTGACTGCAAGGTTGTTAATGTTGGAGATGGCATATCCCTGCTTCTTCTTCTCCAACTTGAACTTCTTATTCATCGCTTCTGTGAGGGCCAACTCTCCACCTTTGTCCTCTGATATATTGGCTAGATCCTCCCCTGAGTAAGGTAGTCATGTGATATGATGAATTGAGTGATCTGTGATGGGAATGGGCTCCTCTAGCCACAAACACCCATCATGCACCAAGCAAAGCAGTTGCTTGATGATGAAGATGGTCACTGGGGTGCAGTGGTAATGTGGCACCTAGAGAAGTTTTAGCAAATTGGCTTTCGCTACACCCTTGAGCCATGTGCATGGCTCCAATTCAATCGTTCTAGCTATTGCATCAATATGTCGACGCATTAGCTACTCAATTTCTAAATGTGGGAATTTCTCATGATTTTCAAGGTCCCAATCTTTAAACTTTAGGAAAGGAACCAGCCCTAAGTGCGGTCCCTCAAAAACAAGGTCATCTCGGAGTAATGAATTTTGAAGGGAGCTCTTGCTTTCGTATATGTCCTTCGGTACCTTGGATTTACCCTTGAACAGAGGAAAATATTCTAGTAGCCTGTTAATAGGGTCCACACCCTAGGTTTCAACTTTCATTTCTACGTCCTCTTCATCCACCAGGATTTCTTCAGATTCTTCCTCATCGACCTCCAGATTAATGGCCTTCCCCTTTTCCTGCAAGGTGAGCTTGGTCCTCTATGGGTTTCTTGGTGAGACGCGCACTGGGATCATAGCCTGCTTATCCTTCTTGGGTCTCAGTGTTCTGGGAGGATTTAGGGACTTCAACTATTACTCCAACACTCTTTGGGGCTTCTAGTACTGCAATTTCCTACGCGGCTTCCTTAGGTGTCGACATCATTCTAGTCAAGAGGTCCTGCATCTCCTTCGGCAAAGTCTTAAACACTGAACTTGCTCTCAAAGCCTTAAAATTTGTAAGGTCCATACACACCTGATAGTGCAACAACTAGATTTTCAAAATGACAAGTGTTTTTCGCTAGACAACGACTTGTAATTTATAAGGCCTTTTGAATTCAAATTCGACCATTCCCCCCACATTCAGCCCATTAATGCTAGATTGACGGTATATTTTCAAGAATCCAAGACATAAATTTCATCTTAAATGCCTGCCGCCCACTCCATTTGGCCTAAAACCAACCATCAAATCATGAATAGTGACTTTAACAGTCACTTTTCGGTGGAGCTATGCACTAGCTTAGTTGTCTTCATGTTGTCGCGGACCCTGTGACACTTCACTACATGCAATCCTGAAATCGCACAGCCTCCCAACCCGAGCAGTGTAGTTTATAGTCCCGCGCCTCCTTTCAGATGCCTGGAGCGCTAAGACTGTGCTTATGTTTCCTAGTCAGATGGCCAAGCCACCTGTGTATGGCTTCAATTGACTACCATTCACCTTTCCTAGGAAGGGATAACCATTCAACTTAACCAGCTGGACTATGCTACCATCAGTAATCTCCTTAATAACATAGGGCCCTAGCCAATGCATTCTGAATTTCCTTGGAAATTTATCAAAATTATTGTCATACAATAGCACCAAGTCATTCACCTTAAAGGTGTGCAGCTTAATATGTCAGTCATGCCACACGTTTTTGTGTTGCTTTTGGACCTGCTGGTGAAATCCAACAAAAAATCTCTCTTCTTCAAGCTCATCCAAATGCATGAGCCTCTCTTCCAGGGCTCTGCGATTCGTCATACCTGTGAGAGCTACTATGCATAGAATAGGCATGATGTATTCCATAGGCATTACCGCTTCAACTAGTATACCAGCCTAAAGGGTGTTTTTCCCGTTAACTTCTTGAACGTCTTCCGATAAGTCCAAAATATTGTAGGTATGCGTAGATCCCAATCAATTTGCTGAGCATTGCAAACCTTGCTCAACGCGGTTTCAATAACTTTTTTGAACACCTCCACTGTCCTATTAGCCTGTGGTTGATAAGGTGTGCTCTTTTGGTGATACACCTGAAATTCTTCTGTCAGCGCGCTAATTGTTTTGTTTAGAAAGTGCATACCCTGATCACTCATCAAAATATTTGGACATCTAAATCGTGTCAGTACATGCTCAAATAGAAGCTTTGCAGCAGTCATGCTGATTCAATCCTTCACCGGCTGCGCTTCTATCCAACGAGTCAAGTACTCCATCTCAGTGATAATTTACCTCGCACTTGTCTTCCCTTGGGGCTGAATAGGCCCTAAAAAATCTATTTCCCACTTTTAGAAGGGTTGTAACGTTATTTTTGGATTCAAAGGAATTTCATCCCTCACGATGGCCTGCCTGTTCGCTGACATACATCACACATCTTGTAATATTCTTTTGAATCCTAATGATGGGTTGGCCACCACAACCCTGCGCATAGAATCTTTTGTGCGGTTTCTCTCCATGCATAATGTCCTCCCGCAGTGCCCCCATGAGCCTCCATAACTACGATGCTTCATTCAAACTCAGGTACATACCTCCGCAATATCTCATCAGTCCCCATCTTGTATAGATGCCTAGAAATGACAGAGAAATCTGCGACACGCACCACTAATTCCTTCTTTTGCTGGACATAATATCCTTCCATCGCAGTTCCTATTGTTAGGAAGTGTATTATATGCTCAAAATGTCCATCCGTGATTGACACAACAAAGAGCTACACGTCAGGTAATATTTCCTCCAAAATAGTGGGTTCCTCCCTTGTCTCGATGCACGACAGATGATCTGGTACTGCGTTCAATCGTCCAGGCTTCACAACAACTTCAAAATCGTATTCTTGGAACAATAAGATCCATCTGCAAATTCACTCCCTCAACACAGGCTTATTGACCAAGTACTTTAGCATGAAGCGATCCGTATACATCTTAAAGTGACCTCCTAACCAGTAGTGTCGATACTTTTGGAGCGCATACACCATAGCTAGTCGCTCGCGCTCAGTGGTGGAATAGTTCTTCTCTACTTTGGATAATCTATGGCTTTCGAACACGATAGGGTGGTCCAATTGTTCTTTGCCATCCTGTGTTAGTACTGTCCCCAGTGCTATGCATGATAGGTCAACATGTACATGCTTCCAGTTCACAAAGACTAGAATCGACGCAGTAACCATCTTTTCTTGCAATATATCCAAGTTTTTCTTACAGTTATCATTCCAATAGAATGAGACATCCTTCTTCAACAAGTTTTCCATCGGCGCAGTGATCGAGGCATAGCCTTTGATAAACTTCCTGTAATATCCCATATGTCCTAGAGTAGCACGCATTTGTTTCACACTCCTTAGTGCTTCCAAATTTAGCTTCAACGTGATCTTTAGGATACTGGTATCTTCGACAAGTATCTAGCATCAAGCGCAAGCTCTCTACATGGCACTTAACCAGCCCAAATACACTCCAGTCATAAAAATATACCTCCAAGAACTTATGAATTAATTTCTTGAATGCCACAAATAGCAGGCACATTCTTCAACCCAAATGACATTACAGTGTATTGAAAACAACCCCACTCAGTCACGAAGGTTGTCTTGCTCCTATCCTCTAGCACGATTTTGATTTGGTGGTCACCATAGAACCCATCAGTGAAGGAGTATGCTTCTTGGCCACCTACATTGTCTAACACTTCATCTGTGAACGAAGTTGGGAAAGGATCATGCACACAAGCGTCATTTAGTTTTCTGAGATCCACACATATCCTTATCTCATCCTTTTACTTCTTCTCTTGCACCACCATTGGGCTTACCCAATCAGATTCCTCCACAGGCTCAATGATGCCTACTGCTAACATTTTGTCTAGCTCTAAGCAGACCTTTTCCTTGTATTTTAGATTCAGGTGGTAAGGCCTCTGCTTAACTGGCTTCACATCAGGTTTTAACATGATCTTCATCACTCCTAGATCTCTAATTATTCCTTTCAAATCTGTAAACTTGGTAGGGAATAAGTCCTGATATTCGTGGAGTAATTCAATGACCATATCCACAGTGACGTCATCCCAGTAGTCTCCAATCTTCACGAATTTGGGTTCTGCCTCAGTACTAGTGTTCACCTATTTAGTTCTCACTGGCATGGTTATATCAGGGTTCTTAATATGCAGTCCTTGGACCCTGTGATGGCCTTTTATTTCCAGAATGTTAATCTTCCGTGGATCCTCATCCTCCGCTTTAGCAGTTACACTATAACATTCTAGTGCGCGACTCAACTGAGTAGCCCATGAGGCTGCATTAGATTTAAAGGATCCCGTGGTATCCTAAAGATGACTTCTTTCAGCTCTTGTAGTGCTTCATCAATACCATCAAATCCATCCTCAAAGCTAAATGTCATCATGAATCCTTTGTGTGGGATATCCCATTCACTTGTCCCGTGGTGGAGCTATGTTTCTATATTCTAATTCATCAGGATAACGTCCAGGGTATGATAGAATAGGTGCACCCATTCAGGTTGTGGCTTTTCTCCATAGGCCTATGTCCATTTGGCCAAATGCATGCGTGGATCATTATTCCCATCATACTTGTCTATTAGTCACATCCTAGGCTTCCTAAATCATGCTCTCATCATCCTCCTACATTCACGCGAACCATCAAAACTTACCTTATGCATACCTCACCATCTTGCGAGCATAGCGTGCAGTGCCCAGTCCAAGGCCCAGAAGCATTTTTTTCTAGCACCTCCCTTTCAAATGCATCCAAAAATACATCTATCTCATTTAGACCATCATAGTTAGGAAGAGATCTTACCTCTTACGACACACAGTGCAGATACTTGGTCATCATTTTGCAATTGAGCGTAGTTACTTCATGTGACCAAGTCTACTAGCATTATATTTCTTCGTCAGAACCTGAAGTGCATGAACTCTCACAATCCCATGTAATCCATCCATCCACGGTGGGATTCACCCAGTCTTGGTCTCACGCTGTTATCTTATAGATGCAGTCCATATCATCATCACTCTCATAATCGTAGACTGGTTCCGTATAGCGCAATCCTTCAGCAGGATCTAGGGGTATTATTATGCACAATGATTTCTTCTCAAAGATCATATTTCTCTTCTTGAGATTGATTACCCCATTCATATCAATAGCCCAGTCAATTCCCATGAGCACAGGGTAGGGATTGCTATCATCAATAATCTCTATTACTTCAAAATCTGCCAACGCACTCTCTCCCTTAATATCCATGATTAAGCCCTTCAACCACCCCATGGGTATGATTTTCTGCTGATTTGTCATCCTTCGCTGAATTAGAGACCATTGCAGTGCAGGTCTCCCCATTCGCTCCCATGTCTATTTCGGTAGAACATTCGCATTTGATCCCAAATCCAGAATGACTTGATCCATTTCATATTCTCCGATCTACACTGTGAGTCTCATTTCACACCCCTTCCTTGTCTTATGCTTACCAATCTTTCAAACTACACATGGTTCACCTGGCGCGGTCCCAGCACATCTATTGATGAGTTATTGTAACCCTTTCATAGCCTTACTATCACACAGTAACTTCATACAGGTTTCCAGGAAAGTTGTGAGCATAGAGGGGTCCATCTCCGGCTCTGGTTTATCCTTCCTAAAGTGGAGGCCTCAACAAATCTCTTCTTAGCTTCCATGAATTCTTCACGAGCACTCTCTAAGTTGAACTCAACCTCTTTTGTCAGGGCTTTGCGAACCCATGTACTTACTGTCTTCTGGTTGATTCCCCTTATCATCTCTCATTGTGATTCCACTCCAAAGCACTATATTTACGTTTGGATCTTCCTCATGCAGCGTAGACCTCATCATCTGCAGGTTCCAAGTCGGGGAGGTGGTAGCGCCCCTTTGTCACGTATCCTAGCTATCAACATAGGACAATCTTATGTTTCATGATCAAACAATGTGCAATACTTGCACGACGGGCGCGTTGGATTAGTGAAATCGTTGGCATAGTGTCTTGGCCCTCCGTAATTGTAGAAAATCAACTATTCTCGACCTCTACCAGGTCCTCCTCTACCTCGGCCTTGTCCGCGACCTTGAAATCCTATCCACGCCATCCCTGTATTCTAGTCAAGGGGCTGAATTTCAGCCTGAACCTGTAAGCGAGAGTTCTATCCATCATCAATTCATATCTCCTGCAAGTACGCTCATCATGTCCTACTGACCTACAAAAGTTTCAAAACAACCGTTGTAATGTTTCCACTTACTTCTATAGCAAGTGAAAGTTATCCGTAGCATGCTTTCCGGCTACCTGACAGATAACACACCATAAATTAGGTGTTGTGCTAGGTCCTGCTTGAGCTTCCAGCCTTAAAGGCATTGATCCTCCTCCTACAAGGTAATTTGTAAAGACCGGGTAGTGGTCTTTGTCATGACCCTAACTCTTGCAATTCAAGCACCATAGCTCCTCACGTACCTCTGGTCGAACCGTCCTGTCTTGCTTCAGACTTTGCATCTTAAGGCACAGATTCTGCAGCTGCGCGTGGATCTGCTGAACTCCTAGATTAGGATCTTGGATTAGAGTCTCATGTAGTCTCATGGAAATCTCCAAGGCCTCTGCTTGATTTGTTATCTTCTGTTGCGATAGCGCGCTCCTTAAGTGGGGTAGTAGCAAAGCTACAAACCACTTGTGATGTTGTCCATCTGTCAAATTCATGTTGGCTTCGCGGATTTGACACTTCAATCTTTGATCCAATTCCCACGACATATTGCTTGGCCACATCACGATCACTTTGAATCCCACAATTGACTGCGACTCGAACTTAGACCTGCTAAATTTCCTATTTAGTGTTGCTTGGATGTCTGCTACTCTAGCATTCGGGTTATCATTAGAGTACTTAATGTACAAGGTTAGCGCACGATCTTGCAAAGAACTAACCAGCATCACCTTATTTATATGATCATTTGTAACACCTTGAGCTTCCCATACAACCCTCACAATGAACTAGAATTGGTTTGGGTCTTCATTTCCCAATCCTTTGAACAAAGGCAACTTCACTATATTCACCATACTGAATGGGGGTGGAGGTGGAGGTGGTATGGGTGAATTTGGAGGCGATGGTGGTGAAGACAGAGGTGGTGTGGGAAGAGGTGGCATTTGTGGGAATCCTTGTCTTATCAACTTACTAACACTTCGCGGAGAGACCTTCGCTATCCCTTCTTCATCCCCTCGCGGAGGTGAAATAAAGGGGCTATACTCTGGACCCTTATTTCCTTCGTTTTTGTAAATTTTTCCATTTCGCATAGTCACAAACATCAAGGTAGATGCATAACCCATGTTTTTTACAACAATATTTTAATCCAAGTATTTAGAGACTTTACGTAATTACCTTACGGTCATTTGAAAAAGTGTCGCTCTGCTTCGGTATAGTTGACTAAGGTGTTGACCGCGAATTTAGTAACAAACCCTCCTATGATGTGATTGAGCTAATGGTCAATAGCGCACATGATATTATCCTCTGATGCTTCCAACCTCCACACTAGTTCTGAGGTCCACACAATAGGACCATCAACTTTCCACCTACCTTGGCTATCTGCTAGCTTCGTGATCTACTCATACAGCTCAGTAGGAAAGGAGGCAAAAAATATTTCTTGGATCTTCGTATATAGGTATCGATCCAACCACTATTCTTTTGACAGTTGCGGGTTTTGTTTTCTTGTGCCACGAACTCATGAATCCTTATGTCCAACCAACCTTCGATTTATCTTTTAGTTAGATTCCAGTGATACGACATCACACATCTCTTATGCAGATTCCGGTCCCAGCAACGGAACCATTTTTTTGGCTTGAGGGGGCTTGACCCAGGTTCAACGTTAGTTAGCCAAACAAATCCCTACACTACTGGCCCTTTCGGCATCAGCTCGCGGAGCGCAGACTGAAGTCTCACGTGAGGTAGTATGGGGGGATGATAGAACCAAATTTCTGCACCCTTGAGATGGATGTGATGTCGGTTTATTCTAGATATACCTGCCTTCGCGTAGTTTGCTTAGCCCTCTGTTCCACCCTTCAGTACCTTCGCAGAAGGGTACAATTGGATTTCGCGTAGCCCTAACCTGGGGTTGATATACTTTTGCACTGCTAGGGCAGCGAGCTGTGATATTTCCCAAACTACGCTAAGTATCTTACTTGTCTTATTAACAGATCTTAGTTAGCTTCGCGTAAATAGATGTTCTTAATTGCGTTCACTTAACCAACACAGTTACATATATTCACGAATCATATAAGAATTATAAGTGAAATTCATACCCAACATAACCAGATGCATGAACAGGAAATAAAGACGTAGAAATTGTAGAATAATTCTCTTTATTGATAATTCTAAACAATTACAAACTCGATCCGCCTTGTGCACTCAGTTGCAGGGGTCTGTGCACTCAGATGCGGACTTCTAGGCCTCTGCACACTCAGCTACAGAGCCTCTACCTACACTATGACCCAAGACTTAGACTTCTACTTCAGAGCTATCTCTCATACATTATATCTTCATTGCTTCATTGATTGATTCTTTTAACTACTTAGAGCTTAGCTCTATCTATACAATCCCATGGTCCGCGAACCATGGGTAGATCTTCTACAACCGACATTACATTTCCAAAATAAGGGCAGACAGCCCTATGACTCTTTAACATCTACGTACTCCGCGACCACAAAATGCGAAGTGTTTACACTTGGATTACAAAATTATGACCAAAATATGGGCTTTTAGCTCCAAAACTGCCCTTGGGGGATCTCGTGCTCAACAAGGGGAAATTCAGAAGCTGTTTTAATAAAAAATGGATAATAGTGGCGGAAATACACAGAATGAAAAATGGCCCTGTTGATTTATGGATGGAAGTGAAAAGTGGAAAAAATTTGGAGCCATGGAGCATTTATAGGCTCAATTGGGCTCGATTCACTGTTTAGATCTAGTCGTAGGCAATCAATTTGCAGAAGGATGAAAATTATTGCTTAACGGATGTTTAAACGGTTAATTAGGCACAACAATGGCTTTGGAGCGTATAGAAATGGTATTATAACGTGGTAGGTGGTGAATGGGTGAATGAAAATGGATTGGTGATGTGGAGGTTTGTGATTGGACGAGAGATAATGGATGCATATGGTGTAGGAAGAAGTCAACGGTCAAATGGAAGAAAACCGATAGCGGATTTCAGGGCAGGGGGCACAATGGTTTGTGGTTTCAAGCCTTGGGGGTTTGAAAAATTGTGGAGGCACCACGTCGTAAAAAATGGAAGCCATGAAAACTACTTTTCGGACCCCTCTCCTCGCGTTAATGCGAAACGACTGGAGGGTGGCCGAAATGGTTCCTTCGTCGTTGATCTTGATGAAGTGAACGATGCTCGTTGAAAAGTGCTGGTTGGGTATCGGCACCTAATGTGTTGTTTTGTCGCTTCTGCCAATACGACAAAAGTGTATGACATGAATTATTTATAAGGTCATCAAGCTTTATTTACAACAATTAAATAATATTTAAGGAACTTTAATCATGATTAATTAAAAGAACATTTTCAAAGGTGCATTTTGAGCTATCAACCTTAATTTTATTTTCTAGAGCAAATATTTTTCTTTTATTTCTTATCTAACATTTTCATTTTTCCTTCCTTTTTTAGAGCAACTATCCTATCATTTTATTTGATATGGACCTATAATAATAATGATTCCTAACATTTTTATTTTCCAAGTTGTTTTTGGTCCATATCCTAACTTATCATTTTTTGTATGGAATTTTGATTTTTTCATCTAATAGCTAACTTATCAAAAACAAGAATGTTACAACATTGGCTCCAATTGGGGACTGCTTTCTCCTATAGAATGCAGAGAACTTGTAGATCCATGTGCCTTCTCCTTGGGCTCTGGAGTCTTTGCTGTAAAAAATCAAACTCACAGTTGAAAAAGTAAAATAACACTAGAATTTTCAGAATGACAGTGTAAAATCTACTCGAATTTCTCAGTCTTGAATGAAATGCTTTAGAAATCTTCCATTAACATGATATGTGGAATATTGTCCTTCTAGATTCTGTAACAAAAAAGTATTGTTTCCTTTTACTTCAGCGATAGCTAGAGGTCCAAACCATAGGTTGTCAATGTTACAGTGAAAAGTGTCTATTTAGAATTGCTCTATCCCACTAAGGTGTGACAGCTGCCTTAGAAACAAACAGAGAAAAACTACTTTTGTATTTCCTTTATGAATTATAGATAGATAGGAATAGAAAGAACCAACCTGTGTCTTGCGCTAATCCTTTGATCCAATCCCTTTCTTCTTTGATAGTCTCCAGCTACCTGCTCCCTTGCATGCCCAGCTTCACAAAGTACCTGTAAGATCACAGAAGAAGAGCACTATACAAAGACATGGATCTATATTCATAAACAACTTAGGATCAGATTTAAGTTAACCATACAAATGTAACAAGCATCAATGATACAAAAGCATGGAGGAGAACTCAAATAGTTTTTATTGATAAACAAGAAAAGATCCAAGAGGAGTTACAACCAGTGGTTCTGACCCAGCATCAACCTCCCAGCAAAGAAGCCCCTCTTCAGCTCAAACAAAGCATAAATCACCCAACAATCTGATGTTTGTCTCTAGAAACCAACAACAATTCCTTACAATATGCAAAATTCCAGCCTCTGGATCTCTGGGATGAGGGATCCATATATAGATATCTGTAAGGAGGATGAGTCAGCTTGTGATTTGATTAGTGTCTTCTCTCTGTCAGTTCTTTCTTCCACTTGGAGACTGAGGGCCTCCTACTCATCCTTGGTCGAATTCAGTGAGGCAAGTGTCACAGGAGAAGATTCTGGAAGCTTCCATTGCCTCTCCACCTCACGGAATGACACTGCCATTTTTCATTTCTCACCCATCACACCCTACATAAGGGAGTTTTGAAATGCAACGCACCCTCACAGTGCATTTGGGTGAGATGCAACGCACCTAGCCAGTGGAGCAGCGGCAATGATCCTGTTTTGACCAATTCTGAGCAGTTTCTGGTGGAGAACTTCTAAGAGAAGCTGTAATCTATTGATTTTGTTCCTTTAGGGGTTAGAACAACACTTTTAGGGACTTAGGAGCCCTTGGTTTATGGACATTTCATGCTTGGAGTTGTAGGGCACAAAAATGTCTATAACAGTCAAACTTTCCATGTTTTCCTTTTTCTTCTTTTCTGGACTCCCATATTAGAACTATATCACCTCCTTGAAGTCCCTTTCCCCGGCTCTTCTATCAAACAGGATCTTCATCTTATTCTGATACTTTTTCAATTTGTATTGAACTTCATCTATGTTCTCATTTACTTCAATGATTTGATTTATCCTCCTTGAAAAATCATCAGGTTCATCAGTTGAATCCGACACAAACTTTAAAACAGGGAAGGCCAAATTGGTAGGGAAAATTGCATCTTTCCCATAAACTAACTAAAAAGGAGATTTTCCAGTAGATCTCTTTGGAGTAATCCTATTTTTCCAGACTTCATAAATTAGATGAGTGTCCCAGCTCTTTATATGATATGCTAAAGTTTTTCTGATAACCTTTATGAGACTTTTATTGGATGATTCTGCAAGACCATTACCTTGAGGATAATATGGAGTTGAATGATGTAGCAGAATCTAATATTTCTAGAAAAACTCAATCATTTTAATAATGTAAAATGTTGTGGCATTGTCAATAACAATCTAGGTTGGGCAACCAAACCTACTACTGAATCAGTAGCATTTTTTACTGGAATTGCTTCCACCAATTTAGTAAAGTAATCTGTTGCAGTGAGGATCCATCTATGCTTATGGCTTGAAGTAGGATGAATCTCTCCAATAAAATCTAATCCCCATTGGAGAAAAGGTGTTGATAATATTGTTGGAATAAGTGGAAGAGCTGTTAGTTTTTGCTTACCAGAAAACATCTGACAAGGGACACAACTTCTCACTTTTGCTCCTACTTGTAAGAACAATGTTGGCCAATAGAATCATGCTCTTAATATCTTATATGTTGTTGCTCCCCAAGAATAATTTCCTCCACAAAATCGTATATGAAAAATTGATCAATGATCCCTTCAGTCCCATATTTTGTTAAACATAATAGCAAGATATTGAATGGGTCCTTCCAGTATAGATTTTCATTTATGATACGCAAGATATTGAATGGGTCCTTCTAGTATAGATTTTCGTTTATGATACTGTACTTGATTGCTTTCAATTTAAAATATCTTGATACCAATATGATAAAAGAAATTTCTCATCAATGTGTACAAAAATAGTTTGACCTGAAGGTAAAGGTTCTTGTGGATTCTTTTCTTCAGGATTTTGGGAAGGTTCTTGTGGATTCTTCTCATTTGAATTTTGGGAAGGTTCTTGTGGATTCTCCCCTGGTATATCTAGAATAGAGTTGATGCTTAGCACTTTACAGTTGCATTCAGCTAGAAGTTTAGCTAATCCTTGACCTTTTACTAGCTTTGTGGTTTTGATAGTTAGATCATACTCCAAAATTTGAGTGATCCATCTACCTCTTCTCCAATCAGTATCTGGTTGAGTGGGAACATTTTTAACATCACAATTGCGAACATAGGCTATAATGGTTGAATTTAAAACATAAATCCTAAAATATTTCAAGGATTGGACTAGGGCATAAGCCTGCTTCTCAATTATGTCATATTTGAGCTCAACATCTCTCACGACTTTGCTGAAAAAGGATATAGGTTGATCATGGTAATATTCATTCTTTTGTAGTAAAACAACAACAAGGGTTGTTTCAGAGGAAAAGCAAAGATAACGAATGGTTTGGTATAATTAGGATTGGCCAAGGTGGGAGCTTCATAGATAGATTTCTTGATTTGATCAAATGCATGTCTAGAAGAGACAATCCATTTAACTTCATGACCCTTTTTAAGCATATTAGTTATATCTTTGACAATTTCAACATAATTGGGTATGAACCTTCTTAAGAAGTTGATTTTACCAAGAAAAGCCTAAACTTCTTTTTTATTTCTTAACTACTCCATCTTTAGAAATTATATGGCCAAGAAATTTCCCTTCTGAGATAGCAAATAGAGACTTCTTTGGATTCAATGATATCCCAAATTTCCTGCATCTTTCAAAAACCTTCACCAAGTGCTTTAAATGTTTTTTATCAGAATTGAAAAAAATTGTAAGGTCATCAAGATAAATAACAAGAAATTTGTTTACTGGCTTGCAAAAGCTATATCCGTAGCTCTTTGGAATGTAACTCCTGCTTTTTTCAAACCAAAAGGCATCCTTGCATACATGAAAGTACCCCAAAGTCTTGTGAAGGTAGTCTTTTCCCTATCCTCTTTGTCAACCATAATCTAATTATAACCAGAAAAACCATCTAACATAGAAACTTTGTTAGCTCTAGAAACTTGTTGAAGTAACTGATCCATCTTAAGAAATGGATATTTACCCTTTAGTGATGCTTTATTTAAGTTTCTAAAATCAACACAGAGTCTGATTTCACCATTCTTTTTCCTGACAGGGACTAGATTGGAAATCCAATTAGAATATCTTAGTGGAAGAATAATTTGTGCATCTAACATTTTCTTATGCTCTTTCTCAATAGTTGGTAGAAGAACTGGATTAATTCTTTTGAGTTTTTGCTGGTAGGGTTTAACTTCAGTTTTTAGTGGGATATTATGTTCAATGAGGGATGTATCATAAGTTTTAAGATCAGCATAAGACCAAGCAAAAACATCTTTTTATTTTTTAATTAACTTAAGATATTCATCTTTAACTTTTGGGGCTAGAGATGTAGAGATTTTATATTTTTCACTTGTTCTTGGGTTCCAATATTGATTTATTCTATGTCATCTTTAGGATAAATGGATGAAGGGTTTTGGGGGACATCATTATAATCGAATAATTTCTCTAAAGGAATTAACCCTTTAGGAATGAAGTTGTTTGATAACTGTATGATGTCATGATATGCAATTTTGGAATTTAACTCTGGATCATCAGCAACTTGAGGATTGACCATATCAAGATTTTATTAATCAATTTGTACAAGAGAAAATTCACCTACAAGTTGAAGGAAATATTTTAGTTGTTCATCATCCTCAAACACCTACCAATGCTTTTGGTTATTAGGTATAGATGGCCTGTATTTAACCTATATTTGGTATAACAATTTTGTTTGATAAGGAATCTTAAATGAGCTTGTAGAAACAACAAAAGAATCTACATGTATGTTTTTGTTTCTAGGGACATAAGTTATGTTGAAGGCATCCAAGAAATTTTCAATGGAATCCCAAACATCATTTCGATAAGACCTAAGCCTAGGATGCTTTGTTTGGAAAATATTTCTAACTTGTCTTACAATGAGCTTTGAGTCAGTGAAAACACTCAGGTTGTGTACTGTCAAACTCTTGGCTAATTGTAGTCCTAAAAGGAAAGCCTCATATTCTGCTACATTGTTGGTAACCTCAAAATCAAGTTTACATGACTGTGTAATGTTTTCATTTTCTGGTGATATTAGCACTACCCCAACCCTTGCTCCATCCTTTGTACAATAACCATCAAAGAACATCTTCCATACATTAGTTTGATTTGATATAGGGTTTTCAATTACATCTTCAATTTTTACTTGAGATTCATGTATTTGATTTGAAGATAGTTGAAAACAACCAATATATTTATCAATAGCATAGATGGGGCGATTCTTTGGTTGATTTTTTTTACATACCGTGTGGACAAATCTAACCTCTCTATACAACCTAAGTTGTTCTCTCCCATAAACTCAAATAGTGGCATAAGACATGTCCATCTAAAGAGTTCCCCCTAATTTGGCACAAAAAGGCCTTGAAAGGAGCATTCCAAATTTGGGAGGGATGTCAGTGACAACAATATCTAACACTATTCTCTTTACTGGGATTTGGGCAAGAGTGACTATGAAATCCTTAATCAGTCCTAGACAAGGTACCCTTTTGGAATCAAAGGTGTACAAATCATGATAGGATCTAGTTATTTCAAGATTTAAATGATACATGATGGCTTTTGGCATGAGATTGTGTGATTCTCATGAATCAAGCATACAATTATAAATCATGGAGTCATTTGTCTTTAGTGTCACATAGAAAGGGGGTACTATTTCATCTATCATATCTAAGATAGGACCAAAGACAATTGCTAGTTTTTCATCTTGAAGGCTAATAACATCATTTTCAGCATCAACAGAGGTGTTTTGTATCCATTTGGAAACCTGATTTTTATATCCAGGGTTTTTGGAAAGTTCTGAAAGTGGTATAGGGATTTTAACTCTTTATAACTCCATTTCAGCATTAAATGCAGTCAAGACAATTTTTTCAATTTGAGTTGTATCAGTTGACTGATTTAATGGTCGAATAGTAGTTGTTTGAGTTTCAACAGTTTTTGTATGAGGTTCAATTGTTGGAGGTTCCTTAGGAGGCCTTCTAGGGCTAGGACCATGTCTAAGATCATATATTTTGTTCAGATATACAATAATTAATTCTGAGAAGGCATGGTATTTAGAAACCTGTGAGGATTCTTGATCTTCTTGAACTAGCTTATTTTGTGAAAGAGGAATAATAGTGGTCTAACCAAAAGATGTATCCATATTTTTAATGTCTTCAGTGATATTCATGGTATTTTCATCAGGTTGTTGATCATTTATCAAGAAAGAAGTTGGAACTTGCTGATCATTACTATGTCTTTGAAGAATTTGTAATTGTGGATTTCTTTTGTATTGACCTTGATTTTAATTTTGTGGTTGAGTTACTATCTATTGAACTGTTCTAGGTTGAGTCTCAATCTTGGAAATTCTATTGGATAGATTTCTAAGAAGTGAAGTGATCTCATCTATTTTGTAATATTCAGTTTTAGTCTTTGAAGAAGTAGAGGCCTCTTGACTAGATTTAAGCTTTCTTTTGGTCTTTTCCTCTTTAGCCTTTAAAGTGGTTGTGTCAGCCTTATTTTCTTCCACCTCTATAACATTAGTTTTCATGTCTTCAAGAGTCCTTGAAGTTATTTCTCTTAACATTACAGTAAAATCATCTTCAAAGGATTTTGAAAACCTAGATTTGGCTGCTGCTATAGGGGGTTTGCAATCAGGGGCATCTTATGATAAAGTTTCTTGAACCTTTTAATAAAATTAGATACAGGTTCACCAAAGTTTCTTTTAAGTTCTTCAAACTCAGTCAAAAAGTAAAGAGCATCTTTCTTCACACCCCATTTTTTTTTGAATATATTTGTTAACTCTTCCCAAGACCTAATCGAATTTGCAAGTAACTACCTAAACCAGGTTCTCACATTTCCCTCCAGAGATTGAACAAACAACCTCATATAAACATTTTCTTGCTCAATGTTCATATTATCTACAAAATCTAGAAATGCTTGAAGATGGTCCTTAGTTGAGGAACTAGTTTCTCCATTATACCTAGGAAGATGTTTTAAATATCCCAGAGGGAATGCATTGAGGTTTTGAGGTAAAACTAAAGTTTCATATCTATCCTATACAATAGGTTGGAATGCCATAGTTGAAGATGGTGTCTGAGATGTTTGTGTAGATGTTGAAGAAGAAAAATAGGAAGATGGTGATAAAGAAGATGTATACCTATGTGGAGGCGAGGAAGGAGGATATCTCCTATATGAATTTAAGGGAGTCTTAATAACTAATATCTGAACCTGTGACTAAATATCCTCTTTTGTTTCAAAGAGTGGATTTGAATATATAGAAAAGGTCCCTTCAGGTTGTTCAGAAGTGGAAGGGAATGAATAAGTAGTGGGGGATATGAAGTCTGTAGGTTTGTATTTAGGTAAATGAACACCCAAGTCAGACTCAGATTTAGGTGATCCTATTAGTAGTGGGGGTTCTTGACATGTTTCAAGTGAGTGAATGAGGAAAGTTGATTCGAAATCAACTCCCTATCTAAAAGTTTAGAAACCCTATGTGATAATTGTGTCCAATCTGGATTGGATGGAATGTTGCTATAGGGATCAAATGGTAATATACATTTAGAGTATAAGGCTTAAGAAGAAGAAGATGGTTGAAGTTTTCTTTTGGAATTGGCCCTTCTCACTATTTTTTCTAGATATGATAGAGGACTAACTATGTCAAGTTCAGAATGGGATCTAGTGTGTTTAAAAGGTGTCAGTCTTGCATAGTGGAGTCGCCAGGTAAATAATTTTGACCTATCTAGACCTTTAGTCACCTTTAAAGGAATAGGATTTATATCATTGTCCCAAGAAAACTAATGAAATTCAAATCCCTGGCAACGACGCCATATTGATGTTGTTCCTCTGAGATGATAATGGTCAATTGATTATGCCAGAGCATCTAAGATATTTGTTTTAGGGGTTTTGGTTTTGGCTTTTATGGAGCACCAATACATAGAACAAACTGTAAGAATGATGGATTAACTCTTTTAGGTTGTACTAATAGATAATCAAAGGGTTTCTATTTAACTTCACATAGTTATTTGAATTTATAAGGTGCGTAGAAAGAATAGTAAGGAGATATGATTAATTTAGATGTCAAACAGAAAGATAAATTATCATAAGTGGGAAAACCTTTGTCCAATGTTCAAAATTTAAACAAACTATGCTTAAAATTACATGAGATGTTGATAATTTTATGATTTAGAGGGAACATCCAATATCTCAGTCTTTTTATGATAATAATTTTAGAAGGAATTTTAAGAATAACTGTAACACATTTATTCTCACCTAATATCTTTGTAAAAATTAAACATATGCAGAATAAACATAATAAATGAAACACATGAAAAAATTATAGAAGAAAATGAGACTGTATGACACCAAATTTAGAATCCTTTGCTTTATTATCAGTGATTTAGAAAAATCTTGTACATCAATGCTCTAAAAAATTGCTTATGGAAAGGTACCACCTTTAATAACTCATACAAGAGAGTTATTTATACAAGTTTTAACCAAAATATCCTAAATTGATTACAAAATAGCTTGAAAGAAGATAGGAAAAGAAAAATGGATGCATGATGTGTCTCGATTAGATAGGAAGTTGTTTATGACTATTCCTTCAAAATCTGCTATTGTTGTCTTCTTGTTGGAATGAAAATTTAATCAATTGTTTCACACAATTGATCCCACCTTTTCTCACTAGGTATCTCAAGATTTATCCTTCTAAGTATCTCATCAAATTCGGTATATCTCTCAAAATTGGGCTTAATGAGAAAAAGGCGTCCAACTTCATATTTGATGGTGAGATTAGAGCTCAAGGCTTCCAAAAACTCTTTGCCAGTAATCTGTCTTTTTATCCCTGCAAATTGACTGCTGTCTACTGCAATAGTATATAGTCTCTCATAGTAATCCTCCAATTTTACTAGCTGATCATTTGATGACACTATCTCTGGTAACCCTTTCTTATGCAACATATTGAATTTAGAATGAAACCTTCTAACTGTAGTGTTCAAAGCTTCACATTTTGTTTTTAGCTGATTTAACAGATTCTTCTTCACTAGGACTTTCTTAATTTCCAAAATAGTAGTTGTCCTATATGGAATGTTCATCTCTTGTAACTGTTACATAGTTTTAGAGTTTAGTACCCTGATCATCCCTGATGCTTCTTTGGGTTTTGTGCCCAATGCTGCCTTTTGGATCTCTATCTCTACCCTGCATTTAGCAATCAGTTCTTACTGCTCAAAAATGATTTGTATTGATGGCCATACTTCTGTTATAGAGTGGCTAATATCTAACCAGATGTCTTCTTTGGCTTGGGCCAAATTGCCTGCCATTAGAGTTATTCTCTCTAACTATTTAACCTTGAGCTCTAAACTTGGTGACTTTTACATTTCCTCTACATACAAGGTATCATTTTTTACCTTTTGTGACTCCAGGGCTTGGAACTTCTAGAGTAACTTCTCATTTCTTTTTTTATGTGCTTGTAGCTCCTGTGATAACCTTGTTTTTTCACCTGTTGCTGAAGATGAGGCAATGCTAGTAGGAAATGAGCTTAAATTTGCTACTATCATTGGAATTGTTGTCACTAAGGTCATGACAAGCTATGATGTCTTTTTTCCTTGAGAATTTGTTCTATCTGCTCCTCCATTTTCTTGATCTGTATGTTTTGCTCAATGATGAGCTTCAACATCTCCTCCATGTGTTGTTCATTTTCTGCCATTTCTTTGGTTTGTGGATCCTCAGTTGAAGGCAATTTCAACTATTTCTTCAAGGCTGTAATCTCCACATTCTTCTTTTGCAGTATTTCTTCAATTTCTTTCCAGTCCTCGGGATCATATCCAATATTGATAATGATATATTCTAAAGACTTTAATATGTTATCTTTAGACAATAATGACAACTTTTCAATCTTAAGTTGTGACTGTACATTTGACAAAGCAATTCTTAGCTTGGAAAGAGACATGGCAGTTGTAATCATTGTTGAAAATAACATCTCACTTGATTTCTTATGCAAATCCATTTGATCAAGGGGATGTATCTGGTTCACATCGAATGAGAAGATGGTCTTAGTATATTCTACTGTAGATTTGGGAAATGGAATATGAGACTGAAAGATTCCATTTTCATCCTTCCTCTTTCACTATCAAAGACAGAGAGAAGTCTATGCTAAGAAGTGGATGTCTATTTCCAAAATTGACTGTAAACTTGAGATTTAATACATTCATTCTTTTGTTTCATTTCTGGTGAGCACCAATATTGTAGCAATAATGCTACAACTCCTGGGTTGCCTACTTTACTCTTATCAACCCAATAGTTCGTAACAAACTTGGAAGTGTCGGTGTTGTATACACAGGTACTAGTTCTTACTGCAGGTTGTCACTTGGTCAGCCGGTGCAAGATCACTAGGAACTCAAGCCAAATTCTATGGATTCCAGAAGAAGGTATATATGTGATGAAAGGAGAGAAAGATTACTCTACAGATGCTACTCTAACTGCAGAAAGGGGAAAGACTAAAATGTAAAGCAGACCTAGTAAACCCTAATTAACCAACTAATCCTGCTTTTGGAGAAAGCACTGTGAAAACCATGAAAGGAATTCCATTACCTACTCAAGGAAGTAAACAAAATCTAGCTAAGATATTTCTCAAAGTAAATAAGCAAAAAACATATTTTTGGATTTTTATGTGTTTTTATGTGAATTTGACATGCATGTAATTTATTGTGTGTGAATGTGGCAGCGAATAGGTGGCATTGGAGGGTGGTTTTGGGACTTGAGAAGATGTAGGATGGTGTGGATGGGTCCTAGGAGGTCTCAGGTGGCCTTCTGGAGGCTTTTCCCACACTCAACCTTCAAAATAAATCCTATAGGAAAATCTACAGGAGGACACAGGAAATCTACAAGAGGAAAACAGGGCAACTACAAGAGGCCTAAAGGAGGAGGCCGAGAGAATTTTTCACTGTTTTGAGGGTGTGAGAGTGGGTGGAAAAGGTGGATGAAGGTTGGAATGAGGTTTTAGGGCACCTAGGGTCTACCAAGAATCACCAGGATAGAGGAAGATGATTGGGTTTGCTTAACGAGAGAGGAAGAATTTCTATGGAAAATGCAGGAAACTGAGGAAGAATTGAGGTGAGGTTTGGGTGAACTGTAGGGAATGGATCAGATGGAGAATGTGATGGTTGATAAACTAGCCTACTTCTAGAGGAGAACTACTACAAAGGAACTAACAATCAACCAATAATATCAAACAAGCAATGAAATGAGTGCATCTAGAAAAACAGAGTTTTGCATCAAACTAGTCTAAACTATGATCTATGAAAGGAAATGCTGAGAAATGTTGCAAGAAAGGAAAGCATGAAAGAAGAATATTGCAAATAAAGAAGTGAGTATGATGAAGAATATCTGAAGCAAAGCAAAACTGGACTATTGACCTACTAAAAAGCTGCATACACTAGAAGTCCTATGAATGAGGAAAATATATGTTTTTGGGGCAGCAAGAGGGTCTTTGCCTCAAATCATGGTCCAAAAGGGAGGAAGAGAGGCCAAGGAACTATTTCTAGCCTTTTTAATCTTCTCTTTATCACTGCTTAACCTGCTATAGAAAGCACAAATGGAAGAAAACTATTGAATCATCAAAAACAACCTATTCTTAACCATAAAAGAAATACATCTAACAACAACCTACTCTACAAACTGAAATAAAACATACAAATACAATTAAAGAGGAGCTTGGCTGCTTGGATTGGGCCCTAAACTAGAAGCTTTAGCCCTCTGAGGTAAGTCATAGCTAGCTCAAAAGGGATTCCATCTCTATTATCAAAACAATAACAATATTACATGAAATTGTCACAAAATAATAAGCTCGAAGTTGGAGCAGAGTTTACATAAGCAAAAATCCAACAAAATGTCTGACCCTAGTGAGGCCTTAGGCCTCTCTACTTATACAAATGAAGCTACCAAAAACTTCCTTAAAATCAAGGAGGTTTTTCTCCGAAAACTCGAGATAATCATCAGTCGTCCTCCACTTACTTGGTTGCCTTCTAGTGCATGATTCGGTTGCTTGTATGTTGAGCTGAATGAAGGGGAATTCGAAGTGATGAGTAATAAATGAGGGGGATTCCCTCCTATAAGTCCTCTCCTTTTTCCACTTTGAGTTATTGTTGCCATTTGTTCATTGGATCCTTGAGTATGACGTCGAAATTCATCAATAATCTGCACCAAACACATGTTAGACCACATGGCATCAGAACTAACTCAACTCACTCCATAAGCATAAATATAATCAGAAAATCATACAATAAGCTAAGAGAATGGTTGATTTGACTAGGTTAGGAGGTAAAATGAGCCCATGTAATTACCCATTTATGAGGCTCATCAATTTCCAAAAATGTTGAGAAGATATTAGTATCTCCTACTAAGCTAGGCTTAGTTGATTGGATAATATCCATAGGTTTAGTTGAAGAAGGAGTTGAAGAAGTAGAGGGAGGCTTGGGATCAGTGGTCCCTATTGATGAAACATCTTCCAATTCTCCAAGATCAATTATCTCTGGTGGCTTGCTTCCTGATGACATTTATAGTCTGGTTTTCAACTTCTTTTGTAAGCTATAGTACTCTTTACCTGGTTCTATAGTTGATTGAGTTTCCTCGCTGGCTCTTTTATGTTGAGTACTCTATGTAGCTAGAGTCTTTGTCTGTAGATTTGATGTAACCTATTCATCAGCTTCTATGAGAGTACCTTCAGACCATTGCTCTTGGTTCATAAATTTTTCCAATTCTGGCCTAGGAGTATGGTTGTAAGGTGTTGCCTTCAACTACACTCTGGGAGCTGAAATGATCCCAAAAGGATCATAAGAATAAGTAAAGCTTGGATGGAGATTCATGTTCTTTAGTAATCTATATGCTTATGTACCTGTAGACCTAGTGTTACAAATGAAATTTCCTACCTTGGCATTGAGTTTAAGCTATGATTTCTTCTTGCCTGAGACAAAATGGACTTCATCCATATTTATCATCTACCTAATGTATTCCAGTGAGAATATTCTCGTTGGCACATACTTAGGTAGTTTATATGGAGCCAACTCACTACCATAGATCCTAATCTTAGTGTAGTTCTGGTATAGGTACCAGTCTCTAGTCTTGGTCTGCTTTGATAGGTGAAATTTCTTTTTAATTTCTTCTCCAATTCTGGGTTCTGCCTGACTGTTAAGTAGTTGAAGAAATGGATGTATAAAAGAATCAATGAACTAAGAGAATGTAAAATTGGATGATCCTACTCTTACTAATTCTATCCAGTGAATTACTGATTGATTCACTCCTTTCTTATTTTGTCTGTTCACCTGAATGGGAAATAGATCTCCCTGTTGAAACAAAATTAAATGGATTATGGCTGCACTGTACCTGAAAACTCCTTGAGTGGTCAAATGCATAAAGTGTTCATGTATATTGTCAGCCAAAAAGTGGCTATAATTATACATGAAAGCAGGTTGATATTCTTTGCTAAAAATGGAAAAGAATCGAAGGATGTATTCATCAATAGATTGGTCATTTTCATAACCTAGGAGGTATGATAACAGAGAGATAACGTGTCTAGTAGCTTCAGGGAACATGGAAGATGAATATGGTGGATTTCTCTTAGGTAATTCAGCGTCTTCTGGTAGGAAAAGTGAAAAGATAAGGGATCTCTACGGGAATGCAAGTTTATTGTAGAGATATGTGAGAGTTGTAGGTGAGAAATGTCTAAGGGAATCTGATGGAGATATCATTAACATTTGATTTATGCTCTAAGCATTAATGGTGATCAAGATTTTTCCATCCTAGGTCATCACTGTTTTTTTCACATGATCATAACTGGCTTGACACCAAGAGATTAAATCAGGAAAGTGCTGGGTCAATATAATGGCATGAGTGTCTCCTAGAAGTGAATGGGGTCCTCTTTATCAACATATTTTAGTTTTAACCATGAATGTAATTCATAAAAATCGAATTCACTTTCACATTCATTGATCTTAAAAAGGGAATCTACAAGCGGCATATGATCCAGATCAAGGGAGATTGTGGAGGGATTCCCTTCTTCAGTAGTCTTTTGTATCTTTGCTTTAGGAGCCATCTTGCTGCAGGAGAAATTCAGAAGCTATTTTAATAAAAATGGATAATAGTGGCGGAAATACACAATGAAAAATGGTGTTGTTGATTTATGGATGGAAGTGAAAAGTGGCAAAAATTGGAGCCATGGAGCATTTATAGGTTCAATTGGGCTCAATTTATTGTTTAGATCTAACTGTAGGAAATCAATTTGTAGAAGGATACAAATTAATGCTTAACAGATGTTTAAATAGTTAATTAGGCACAGTAATGTCCTTGGAGCATATAGCAATGGTATTATAACGTTGCAGGTGGTGAATGGGTGAATGAAAATGGATTGGTGATGTGGAGGTTTGTTATTGGATGGGAGATAATGGATGCATATGGCTCAGGAAGAATTCAATGGTCGAATGGAAGAAAACCGGCAACAGATTTCGGGGAGGGCGGGGCACAATGGTTTGTGGTTTCGAGCCTTGGGGGTCTGAAACATTGTTGAGATGCCACGTCACAAAAAACGACACATATGAAAACTGATTTTTGGACACTCCCCCGTGCATTAATGGGAAATGGCCAGAGGGGGGCCGAAAGCCTTCCTCCACTGTTGATCTGAGCGGAGCGAACAATCCTTGTTGAAAAGTGCATGTTGGTTATCGATGCCCGATGTGTCGTTTTGTCGCTTTCGACTATACGACAAAAGTGTATGACATGAATTATTTATAAGGTCATCAAGCTTTATTTACAACAATTAAATCATATTTAAGGAACTTTAACCATTATTAATTAAAAGAACATTTTCAAAGGTGCATTTTGAGCTAACAACCTTAGTTTTATTTTCTAAAGAAAATATTTTTCTTTTATTGCTTATCTAACATTTTCATTTTTCCTTCCTTTTTTAGAGAAAATATCCTATCAATTTATTTTATATGGACCTGTAATAATAATTATTCCTAACATTTTTATTTTCCAAGTTGTTTTTGGTCCATATCCCAACTTATCTTTTTTTGTATGGCATTTTGATTTTTTCATCTAATAGCTAACTTATCAAAAACAAGAATGTTACAACACTTGTGAAAAAAGAAAAAATAGAAAAAAGAAAAGGAAAGAAAAGAAAAAAGAAAAATAGAAAAATCATAAAAATAGAAAAAGAAAGAAAAATAGAGAAAAAATAAAAAGGGAATAAAAGAAAAATATGTGAAAAATGAATAAAAATAAAAATCCCCAAAGGGCGCACTAGTTAAAATGTCACCTTAAGTTTTATATTATGGTTAATTTTGATTAATTAGCGAAATATTTTGTTTAAATTTGTAAATAAAGAATATGTGACATTTTTTCGGTTTCGATAAAGCACTTGTGTGATTAAATGGACGAGATCGTCCTCACTCGGATCAACGATGGAGGACAATGTCCCCCCCTGAGCTTTTGGAACTTAACGAAGGGGAGAGGTTCGAAATATGGTTTTGTGGAAACCATGGAAACCCATATGTTGTCTCCATGGTTGCTTTGGGGCCCTCCACTCGTTTACCACTTACTATTCCCTCCCCCCCACCCCCCTGCCCCTAAAAACCACTGCTTGCTCTAGCATGCTCCCACTCCATTCAAAGGATGCTACCCATCATCCACTCATCCTCCCATGTCACATTACCATTTCCATTGAATCTTCCCGCCAACAGTAATATGGACGTTGATCTTTAATGAATCCCATCAACGTTTACTTCTTTTAATGAAACACTCAAAAAAATAGTAATGTTTCTGTTAATCATTCCCCTTCTCACTTAATAAAGTTATGCATTGCCCTTCATTAGTCCCTTTTTCCATTCGTTTGATCTATGCAGGTTTTGACCCAAATATTTTCAAGTGCACCAGAGCTCTCTGCAGCAACATTCCCCTTCTATAATCGATCAATTGCAGTCTGGTAACATGATTTCCTTAGCCTCCATTGTAGTCAAAGATGTTGTCTCACAAAGGAAAAGCCAACCTTGTCGTAAAAATTCCTATATTTCCCCTTGTAACAAACTTAGATGAACTTCTCTTGGTCGACACACAGTATAAAAAATCTGAGACCCAGAGTGAGTTTGAATTGTACGAGCACCACAACTGGGAAAATCAAAAGTTCTTAGATAATAGTGATGAGTTGAGTATCTGGGAATCATTCTTACCTCGATTCATTTTCCCCCAAAGTCATGTCTCCCAAGAATTTGTTACATGGTGTCATCTCAGGTATATCCCTAGCCAAAAAGTTGTAATTTCTCAAAATAATGAAACCTTATTCACAATTTCACTGGAAAGTATCCACCAAGCTCTTCAGATTAATCCTCAAGTTCCCTTACATCCATTTTTCACTAATTCACACATGGAAATATACTCGATGCTTACTTTCTCTCAACAAGCCCATATTTTTTAGTCTTTTCTACCTGAAAATTTCACGTTACCAAAAACTAATCCCCCATATTTTTCTCCTATTTTCCCTGAAATGTCAAGGCAACTTATTTCTATGGTTACTTTCTTATTAGGTTATCCCACAGAACAATGGGTAGATGAAGTAGTGTTAGGATTTTTGTCAGCATTCACAACTGGTCAGAAGCCATCAATTATTTTCAACTATAGTTAATATCTATCAAATGTTATTCATGATCAGTTTTTAAAGTTTACTGTTGAAGGTGCATTCAATACCAGTTAGTCCTTGCATATTTGATGTTGTTCTATCAAGAAGATAAGTTCAAATTTCAGTTGTAGAAGTTGGATGTATAGGGAAGACCACTATCATTCATTCACTGGACTTCCTTGGTGAGAAATAATTCAGAGGAGATTTTGTAAATTAGTTTTTTCATGTATGCTTATGTCTTGTTAGTAGCAATGTTATACAAGGATTTCACGAGAAATAAAAATAGTTTTACATCTTATAAAACAAGCCAAGTTTGGAGACTAGTATCTTTACCATAATTATACAGAAATTCAAATCTATGGATGTGAACTCCCTCCCTATAGGTTGCCATTTTTTGTACCAGTAAGAATCTTTGCCTTGGAATATATCAAGAAAATGTTGAATATGGATGACCTGCATTTTGTGTCAAGAAAGAAGAAGGCACAGTTTAAACTAAAGGCACACATTGGTCCTTACATCATCAACACCAGAGAAGTAGAAAAGGAAGTAGATGAAATTCAAATTAAGTTTCACAGGGTCATATGATCCTACAAGGATAATTTCAAAATTAAGAGTTGAGTAGAAGACCGCACCTTACGTACATACACCTAGGTCAGAAATTGAACAATATGCTAATCAAGAGGAGTGGATAGAGAATACACTACAAGAGGCTGAAGAGAAAATTGTCAGTGAGGCATATCTACAAACTCCTATGTCAAAAGAAAAATAAGCTAAGATATCCAGGGAGAGTATATCTCCTATAGACTCAGTTTCATATTTTCTTGTTTTGAAAAGAAGAAAGAAGACAAATACCAAGGAATAATCATCAAAAGAGAAAGGCTCATAGGCACAATCTATAATTGTTTTGATAGGTCTTTCCACTACTTATTTTTCACATATTGAGGAGAAAACAACATCCCCAGTGTCTTCTACATTTGATGTAGGAGCATCTGGACTTAGCCAGCAATGTGAAGGTTTTTTCACATGTTGTGGCTAAACAAGTTGAATTTCATTAACTGATTGATCAAAAGCTAGTTTTACTGAGAGGGTTGGATCCCTCAAGAAATGAGTTGCATCTTGTTATTGTAACAGTTAGAAATTGTCTTATTTTAGGTTTAGAGATAAGTTGTTAGCATAGGTGTGAGGTAGAGCCAGGAATTAGAAGATTTATTGAATTAAGACTTCTGTGATCCATATCAAATTTTTGAAGAATTCTTCGGCGAAAATCACATGGAGAAATTTTTGTCGACGGGTTCCGAACCAACCAGTGTGGTTCATCGTTAGGACAAGTTGAACGAGCAGATCTGGCTATGCACTTTAAATAGATAGGGCAGAATATCCACTGACTCAGATTTCTCGATGAGGTAATAGCTAAGAAAGACAACAGCTAAATTTGACCTGATAACGGCTAGTTTGACCATGATAAGAGGTATTATATTAATTTATATTATTTATTTATTTTATTTATATAAAGGAAATTTCAGTTATTAATATAGAATAAATTAATATAATAAGTAAATCATAAATTAATTACAAATCAATTAATTTTAAATATATCAATAAACCTAAATTAATTTAAAAAAATTTAGAAATGTATATTAGAATAGGTAAAATTAGTAAATCATTTCAAATATATTAATTAACAAGAATAAGAATAAAATTAATTTTGAACTGTTAAATAAAAATATTAGTCAGTTATATTGGCTAGTTTGACCATGATAAGGGGATATATATATATATATATATATATTCGGTTATAGAATAAATTCATATAATATAATAGGTAAAACATAAAATAAATTAGTTTCAAATATATTAATATATTAATAAACATAAATAATTAAATATATTAATTAATAAAGTTAATTTTAAATTGTTAGATAAAAATATTAGTTAGTAATATAAATATTCATCAAAAAATTAGAGAATTCAAGGGTTGGAAATAAAAATTAATTCAAGGTCTATTTAATGGTTAAAAAAAATAGTATATTAAAATATGTTAATTTAAAAATTCACTTTATGTAAATTAAGTTTAAATTGATACTAAATAAATAATAATAATAATAATAATAATAATAATAATAATAATAATAATAATAATAATTTTACCATATTCAAGTTTAAATTAATTAATTAAAATAGATTTAAATTAATTTTTGTAGATAAATTAAATTTAAATTAATAGTCAAAAAGTTTTTACATATAAATTTAAAAAAAATAAAAAATAAAAAATAAATAAAAATAAATAAATACATAATAATAATAATAATAAATAAATAAATTACCATATAAAAAATTAATATATCGATGAAATAAGGGTGGAAAAGAAAGAAAACGACTAGGAGGAGAGGGCTGGGATCCAACAACCACTGATCTTCCAGCCATCCTCTCTATTGAGATTGCTCGGTCTTTTTTCAATCTCCAGGGCTTCCCTAAATTTCCGGTGATGGAATTGCGACACTCTAGCAATCACACTAGCCTCCTCGATGCAGACATGATGATTGGTTTTCTCCACATGCTCTACTAAAGCAGAAGACTTAGTTCTCATATGCTTGAGGTCAGTTGCGTGCTCACTAATCCTTTGATTAATGGAGCGACCAGTCTCACCAATATAGGGGGTCCCACAAGAACAAGGAATAATATAAACCCCTTTCATGTCCTTAGGGTCGATGGGATCCTTTACAGCTCTGAGGGGTTTACGAATGGTGTTGAGAGGTCTAAAGTTACGGGGACATTATGCTTCTTAAGAACCCTCGCAATCTTATCAGTGGTCCCCTGAACATACAGAAGATGGATACTAGGAATCCGCTCTTTAGGCCCTCTTTTGGTTAACGAATTCTTAGTTGCTTAGAGGAAAGCCTTTTGTCCCAAGTGTCTACTATAACCGTTTTCAACAAAGAAATTAAGACAACAAATTAAAAGATTTGTTGTTAGATTGATTAAAATAGGGATTGATTTGTTAGACATAGTTAGAGTGATATTTGAATGATAAAAAGAAGAAAAAATGTAATGAAGAGGGAGAGAGGATTGAGTGGAGCGAGAGCAAGAATAATGTGGATTGCATTTTGAAATAGAGGTCTTTCATTTGTATAATCGGGCCAAGGCTGAGACTCTATAAGTATTTTATTGTGAATGAATAATATTGTGTGTGATTGATTATTAGCCTATGGAAACCCTTGTGATGCTTTCAGATTCTTCGTGTTCAGGCAAAATGTTTATTCCCTTTGTTTCTATGTTCACGGCTAAATCATGTGATTGATAGAAGCCAGACGCTTTATCATAAATCTCGTTGTATAATCCCAGCCGTCGGATCCTCCATATCGGATCGCAGAGTTTATTACATAGTTTTGGTCCCACAAGCGAAAAACCCAACTTACACTAAGAATTGATGCATTGGATCAGAAGGAGATTGGCAAGTAGACATTGTGACTTGCGATCAGGCGATTAAATCATGGCCGTTAGATCATGATATATCACAACCATTGGATCATGAAAGTAGTTTTGCTATAGTGAATGGTATTCCAGGCGCATTAAAGGTTGTAAATGGTTTCCAAGGACAACCACTTGATCCCATTCACCCTTTGACACGTAGCAGTGGAGGAGAGATTGAAAACCATTCATCGGGTAGTTAAAACCTGGTTTGTTTTCCCATCCGAAATCTCCGACAACTGTCAGATCAAACAGATCCAGATCGATGGTCACAAAGGTTCGGTGCATTGACTTTTGGTGTACGATGAACACGCCAATTAAAAAGGTAAAATTCATTGTTTTGGGCTTGTTTTCAAAGGTATTTTGATATAAAAGGAAGAGGTCGGGTTATAATTAAAAGGGGAACTGTGGGGTGATTATTGGGGTTTCTTAAGTTCTGCTTCCACCTACATCAATTGTGGTATCAGAGTAGAAATTAAGGTTGATTGAAGCAAAAATGCTGCCAAGGAGAGGAGCTAGCATTGGTCGACGAAGACCTAAAGCAAATGCAGTTCTGTTAGATGAGATCCAGAGTCTGCATACGAGAATGGAAACAATTGAGACTGATTAGAGAAGAATACTTGATGAAGGAGCTGACAGCGCTAAAGAAGAATCTTTTGAGGAAGAAGAAGAGGAGGACAATGAAACTACCAGAGTTATCAAGATGTTGGTGAAAGTAGGAGGAAAAGCAAAGATGGAAATTCCTATGGATGAAGGGAGTCTCATTATAGAAGAGCTAATGGATTGGATCAATTCATTGGACAAATATTTTGACGATGAAGAGGAAACTGATGACAAAAAGAAGGTGAAATTCACAGTTACCAGATTGAAGGGTCATGCAGCTATTTGGTGGGATGAACTTCAGACATCCAAAATGAGGAAAGAAAAGTCCAAGATCAAGCAATGGGACAAAATGGTAAGTAAAATGAAAGCCAAATTTATGCCTAAAGACTATTAGTTAAATTTTTTTAAACAATTGCAAAATTTAAGGCAAAAAGGAATGTTTGTTAAGGAATACATAGAAGAGTTTTATATATTGAGTATTAAAGTAGGACATGCAGAATATGACATGGAGAAGGTATCTAGATATATCAATGGCTTAACGTATGAAATCCAAGATGAGGTCATCTTGTTGAGTTTGAAGACTATTGAAGATGCCTATCAAGAAGGTTTAAAGGCAAAAGAGAAGATGTTGAGAAAACAGACTCAGAGGAATAGAGGAAGAAGCTCAGTAAGAGGTAGAGGAACTACCAGACCAAGGGGACAACAACATCAGCATGAAGCAAGCAGCTAAAGTAGTAGGCCACCACAGAGGGGAGACTTTAATAGCGAAAGATTTTTTCCCAGAGGAAGAGGTCGAGGAAGAGATGTTCGGTGTTACACATGTGGAGAATGGGGACATGTGTCAAGGGACTGTCCTCATAATAAACCAGCAAGTCAGAGGAATGTGAATGTGGCTGAGGCAAAGCCAAAACCACCTCTACTTATGTAAAAGGAAGAACCCCCTGAAGTAGGAGAATCTCTGTTATTGAGAACGACCTTGCTTAAGACAGAGAAGGAGCTTGAAGAACCAGCTCAGAGGAAGAGTTTGTTTAGAACTACATGCAAATCTAAAGGTAAATGTTGTAAAGTGATAATTGACAGTGGAAGCACTGATAACCTTGTTTCTATGGAGATGGTGGACAAGCTAGGGTTGGTAAATACAATACACCCTACTCCTTACAGAGTGTCATGGTTACAGAAGGGACATCAGATTATTGTGATAGAATAATGCAAGGTTGAGATACAAATTGGTACGTGTAAAGATGTGATATTATTTGATGTAATTCCTATGGATATATGCCATGTATTACTGGGAATACTATGGTAATTTGATCGAAAAGTTATTCATGATGGGAGGAGAAACACTTATACTCTGGAGAAGGATGGAACTAAACATACACTACTGCCATTGAAGGATGAAGTTGACAAGAGAGCACTTGAAAATAGTGTTATGCCGATGAGTGGGAAGGAGTTGTTACAAGAGGTTTAAAAGGGTGAAGAATTACATTTTTCTATCATAGGGAGACCTAAGGTAATTTTGACTTCCAAAAACTTAGATGATTTAGCTGAAGAAATCATAACTTTGTTGAATGATTTTGCTGATATTGTTGTGGATGAGTTGCCAAATGCATTGCCACCGATCAAGAGTATTAGTCATCATATTGATCTAATACCAGGAGCAAGTTTGCCAAACAAAGTAGCATACAGATTAACTCCTCAAGGGAATGCAGAAGTTGGAAGACAAGTGCAAGAATTTATGGATAAGGGGCTAATCAGAGAAAGTCTTAGTCCATGTGTTGTACTAACAGTACTCAATTCAAAGAAAGGAGGTGAATGGAAAATGTGTACAGATTCTAGAGTTATAAACAAGATCATTATCAGGTATAGATTTCCTTTGCCACACATGGATGATTTGATGGATTGTTTGAGTGGATCAAAATATTATACTAAAAGATTTGAAGAGTGGGTATCATCAAATAAGAATTCGAGAAGGCGATGGATGGAAGACTGCATTTAAAACAAACAGTGGGTTGTATGAGTGGTTAGTGATGCCTTTCAGACTCACTAATGCACATGCACGTTCATGAGATTAATGAATGAAGTCTTGAAGAAATATGCAAGCAAGTTTGTTATTATTTATCTTGATGATATTCTAGTTTTTAGTAAAAGTAAAGAAGAACATCTAGAGCATCTTAAGTTGGTTCTAAGAACTCTACAGAAAGAGAAACTACTGATAAATCTGAAGAAATGTAGTTTCATGAAGGAAGAGTTAATTTACTTGGGATTTGTAGTTTCTAAGGAAGGCTTGAAGATGGATCTAGAGAAAGTCCAAGCAATTTGGAGTTGGCCTATTCCCAAAAATATATTTGAGGTAAGGAGCTTCCATGGTATTACAAGTTTTTACAAAATTTTTATCAAAGGCTTTAGTTAGATTTGTGCACCAATTCTTGAAACAATTAAGGAGATCAATCAGCCATTCAAGTGGATAGAAGCAGCAGACAAAAATTTTAAATTTCCGAAGAAGAAAATCACAGAGGAACCAATTTTAGCTTTGCCTGAATTTGAAAAAGTATTTCAAGTTGAAACAAATGCTAGTGGAGTTGTAGATGGCATAGTTTTGAGTCAGGAACAAAGACCAATAGCATACTTTAGTGATAAATTGAATGAAGCTAAGAAGAAGTATTCTTCTTATGATAAATAATTTTATACTATTTTCAAGCCTTAAAGAAATGGAGACATTATTTGATGCCAAAGGAATTCATATTGTATTCAGACAATCATGCCTTACAGTTCATCAATAACCAACTAAAACTGAACCAGAAACATGCCAAGTGGGTAGAATTTTTGCAAAGCTTTACTTTTGTGATAAAACACAAGAGTGGTAAGTCAAATAAAGTCACTGATGCATTGAGCAGGGTAAGTTTTATTGTGCAAGAATTCAAAGTGGGTGTTGTAGGATTTGAAGAAATGGTTGAAATGTATAAAGATGATGCAGATTTCAAAATTATATATGAAATAGTTCAGAATCCAATAGTTCATAATAGAAGTCAGTGATTGGACTATCTCATTCAAGGAGGCTTATTGTTTAAAAGCAACAAGTTGTGTATTCCCAAATGTTCTATGAGGGAAAATATAATAAAGGAGAAACATAGTGGAGGATTATCTAGTCACTTTGGACAGGATAAAACCTTTGCTCAGGTGAATGCTATTTATTATTGGGAAAAAATAAAGACTGATGTTAAGAAATGTGTTGAGAAATGCAAGATATGTCAACATGCTAAAAGGAGAAGCTAGAATACAGGATTGTACTAGCCATTGCCAATACCAGACCGACAGTGGGATGCAGTTAGCATGGATTTTGATTTGGGATTACCAAAAACCCAGAGAGGGAATGATTCTATTTATGTTGTGGTAGATAGATTTTCTAAGATGGCACATTTCATTGCTTGTAAGAATACTAGTGATGCAACACATAGCTAATCTATTTTTTTCATAAATTGTAAGATTACATGGATTGCCTGTAAGTATTGTGTCTGATAGAGATACAAAGTTTGTATAGTATTTTTGGAGAACTCTTTGGAAGAAATTAGGAGCTAACCTCAGTTTTAGTTCAACATACCATCCTCAGGCAGATGGATAGACCGAAGTAGTAAACAGGAGCTTGGGAAACATATTGAGAATTTTAGTGTATCAAAATCCTAAGCAGTGGGATTTAGCACTAGCTCAGGCTGAATTTTCTTATAACGATACTCCAAACCGATGTATTGGCATGAGTCAATTTCATATTTTTTTTGGAATGAATCCAAGAGGTGTGTATGAGCTCAGAAATTTGGGTAAATAAGAGACAAGAAGTGAAAAATATAAAGAGTTTGTAGAGCATATGCAGAGACTACAAGAAGAAGTCAAAGGCAGATTGCAGGAAAGCAGTAGCAAATACAAACATAGGGTAGATATGAAAAGAAGAGAGAAATAATTCCAAGTGGGAGATTTAGTGATGGTGTATTTGAGAAAAGAAAGATTTCCTGATACGAATTACAATAAACTGAAAATGAAAAAGGTAGGACCATGTAAAATTGTAAGAAAGTTTTCAGCTAATGCATATGAAATTGAGCTGCTAGAAGGGATTGGAATATCACCTATCTTCAATGTTGCAGATTTGTATCCTTACAAAGAGGCAGAGACAGAGCTATAGGAGGAAATACAGGAGATGAAGTTCAAACTGTGAACTGGGAATAACAAATGCAAAAGACAGTTAAGAAAGAAGTGGAAGTTGTTTTGGAGAAAAGAGTATCCAAAAGAACTAGAGGATAGACTTATTTCCAATATCTAGTCAAATGGAAAGGACAACCAGTGGAGGATGCACGTCTTGAAAGTTTGAAGGACGATTCTTTTCTTCCCTGAGAGTCTGATGCAGGAGCATCCAGACTTTTCTAGCAATGTGAAAGTTTGTTCACATGTTGTGGCTAAACAAGTTGAATTTCATTGAATAATTGGTCAAAAGCCAATTTTACTGAGAGGGTTGGATCCCTCAAGAAATGAGTTGTATTTTATTATTGTAATAATTAGAAATTGTCTTATTTTAGGTTTAGAGATAAGTTGTTAGCATAGGTGTGAGGTAGAGCTAGGAATTAGAATATTTGTTGTTAGATTGATTAAAATAGGGATTGATTTGTTAGACACAGTTAGAGTGATATTCGATTGATAAAAAGAAGAAAAAATGTAATGAAGAGGGAGAGAGGATTGAGTGGAGCGAGAGAAAGAATAGTGTGGATTGTATTTTGAAACAAAGGTCTTTCATTTGTGTAATCAGGCCAAGGCTGAGACTCTGTAAGTATTTTATTGTGAATGAATAATATTGTGTGTATGATTGATTATCAGCCTGAAAAAACCCTTGTGATGCTTTCAGATTCTTCGTATTCGGGCAGAGTGTTTATTCCCTTTGTTTTCTATGTTCACACCTAAATCATGTGATTGATAGAAGCCAGAGGCTTTATCATAAATCTCGTTGTTTAATCCCAGCCGTTGGATCCTCCATATCGGATCGACAACGTTTATTACATAGTTTCGGTCCCACAAGTGAAAAAGCCAACTTACACTAAGAATCGATGCATTGGAGTGTAAGGAGCTTGGCAAGTGGACATTGCAACTTGTGATCAGACAATTAAATCATGGTCGTTAGATCATGATATATTGAAATCATTGGATCGCGAAAGTAGTTTCATTACAATGAGTGGTATTTCAAGCACATTAAAGGTTGTAAGCGGTTTCGAAGGGGAGCCACCTAATCCCATTCACCCTTCGATATGTAGCAGCGAAGGAGAGATATAAAACCATTCATTAGGCGGTTAAAACCCTGTTTGTTGTCCCACCTAAAATCTCTGACAACCATCAGATCAAACAGATCCAGATCGACGGTCACAAAGGATCGGTGGGTTGAATTTCAGTGTACGATGAGCGTGCCGATTAAAAAGGTAAAATTCATTGTTTTGGGCTTGTTTTCAAAGGTATTCTGATAATAAAGGAAAAGGTTGGATTATAATTAAAAGGGGAACCACGGGGTGATTATTGGGGTTTCAAGGGTTCTGCTTCCACCTATGTCAACATCCTAGATTGAAACACAACAAAACATTTTTTCTAGGTACAGAGATATCAAGAGGAAAAATGAATCTTTGAAAGTCACAACGTATTCAAAATTATGGAAACAATCTTCTATGTCTTAGCATAGACTATTGTCTACACTAGACACATAGAAGGAACAATTCCAAATGGATTTCTTCGAACCTAAAGTTCCATCTCCTAAAACTGCAGAAGATTATAAAACATTTGTCTTTGATTTTGACACCAAGAAAATCCATGCCATTGATCAGATCGACTTGCATAAATAGACCGGTGAGATGATATATTCAACACTAAGAAGTTCAACCATGGCAGTCTCTAAATTTAAAGCCTCACTAAACAACATTTATTGACAACTGAAGATGGAAAGGAAATCATCCTTGGCTAAAGATAGTAGAATTAAAGCCCTTGAATATTTGGTAATTAAACTAGGATATGATCCTAATGACATCAAAGCAGTTGGGGATATGATTAAGAACAATAATGTTGATATTCAAGCTCTTAAAAAAACATCTCAAGCTTCCATCCACAAAGCACCCATAGACTAAAGAGATCATTGAGCTGGAAGTAGAGAAGGAAAATTTGTTCAGGCCGATAGTTTAACAAAATGTGCAAATTCAGAAAATGGAGACAGATATGAAGTTTCTTTTGAAAGAGAAAGAATAGTTGGCAGTTGCAGGTACATCAACATAAAAAACAATAGAAACAACCTCAACATAAGTAACAGGATCAACCATTGCAGACTCCTCTGAAAAGTTAGTGATCGATCTGGGAGATTTATCAATGACCGACCAAGAAAATGAAAGATTGTTAGCATTATTAAAAAGAATGGAGGAAACTAAGATCAAAGTTGACAATGCATATTTAGCAGAAGTGGAGAAAAATTTCAAGCTTACTCAACAAGTTGGAATGTATGAAAATATCACAAAGTTGTGGTCATTACTCCAGATTATAATTTAGTAGGAGGAACTAGTACAAAATTTCAAAGCAATAGTTGAACAAACAAAGGTTGAAATTAAACATAGGCCCATAGAAGCACACAAAATTATCAAGATGTTGAACTCCAAGACTAAGGACGAGCTCGAAGAACTTCAAATTCAAGACAAAACAACCACAATCATGGAAGTGAAAAGAGTTCTAAAAAAGAAGAACATGATGATATAACTTGAAAACAAGTGCAAAGAGTTAGAACTATAATTAAAGAGATTTAACAAAAAATATAATTTGTTGGAGGAGAAAGGGATTCCACCTTTCAGAGCTTATAATGGAAAATTGATTCCATTAGAGAACTACCAAGGCCAGTTGTGTAATACAGTTGTAGATACATCCAAATTCACCAAAGTGAGAGGAATAATAAATGGATAAGCTTTCATGGAAGGCTTACAATATGACCTCTTCATTCATCATGAAATCCATCATCTGTTTCTCAATAAACCAACTTTTTAAACATACACAGAAGTGGATGAAATATTTCAAAATATTGTAAATTTATCTACTCACAGTGAATAGAGATGGGATAAACTGTTGGAGCTTGTTGAGTAAAATCAAACACAAATCCTACATATTATGAGCAGTCAAATAGATTAAGCATAAATATAGCTACAACCATCAACAACACTCCTCAAAATGTGAAAAAAAATCTGAATTAGTCCAGGATTGTTATCATTTAGTTCTATTTTTGAAATATCTACATCTTCTGGTAAATATTATTTTGTAATAAATTTTATTTAAAGCTGAATTAGTTCGAGACAAAATATAGAAGTATTTTGTAAAAATAATTAGAAAGGGTTGATTAGGAAGAAAAGGAAGACCTTTATTTTGATTGCAAGTTGTGGATTTCAGACTAAAGTAATCAATTCATCAATACAAAGGCAGTTTTGTTTCAGGATTCTTGTGTCAAATGAATGGTGATGTTTCCCTCTTTGTAAATTTGTCTTTCCTTCAATTTTTTGCATGGATTATATTTCTCAATTGTTTACAAGAAGATGATGAGTATAATTTACCTGCAGTACTCTACTCTGCTTGATAACAAATTTCTATTTTTTCTTTTCGAAATTAAATATAAAATTCATCTCTGTATGATTTATATTTAATAAATCGTCACTCTCATCCATCTCATCCATACCAAAATAGCTCTATAAGATCCATGGTTTTACCTACCTTGCCCTATTTCAGCTACTCTGTTTATTTGTGATTCATTAGTGAAAATTGTTATGACTCCATGTCCAATGGAATTTTCTTTCACTCTACAACCACAAATATAAAAACATATCTTTGATGTTTATACCTAGCCTAAGATCTAAAAAGAAAATAACAATGATACAGAGAGGGCCCTCTTTGAATCTTGAAGGGCTAGATCCTAACTTTAAAAGTGGTTTGAGGTTACCTCTACAATTTCCTCTTTAGCCTAGGAAAACTACAGAGTGCTAATAAATGGAAACACTCTCTTGTGTTGTGCCCTTCTCCTAATATTTGTGACCTCGCCTTCCCTGTGCTTTCCCCATTAATGACCCCTCTAGGGTTTTTTCTAGAGGGCACTCGCCCTGCTCTCACGACCCCTTCTGATGTCACTACTTTGTCCTTTTCCAATCTTATTTCATCCCTTGAGGATCCCTGTGACTGCCCTTATACATATAAGTTTGTTAAAAGGATAAAAGATATTCTGAAATTGATTTTCCTCCCTCTATGCCTCGCAAAGAAGCTTTGTCTCCAACTGAGCATGGCTTAGTTGGGTAGTTCATTAGCCTTTGGATTTCTTGAAAAGTGTTGCAGAAAGGGATTGAAAGAAACTGGGCCACTAAAACTCAAGGCCAAATCTCTATCCACTTTTGTGGAAGAGGGTATTTTACCTTCTACTTCGAATCCAGGGAAGACCGAGATCTTATCTTCAGAAATGGAACTTATTTTATGGATACCAAAGGCATATATATGAATAGATGGACACAAAAATTTGATCTTGAACTCGATGTCCCTAAGTCAGTTCCACTCTGGGTTCATCATCCTCATATTCCTCTTCACTACTAGGGATATAAATCTATTAGAGCTATTGGAAATGCATTTGGAAAATGCATTGATAGAAGAGAGCCAAAAGAAAACATGTATGCTTGTGCTTGAATTTGTGTGGAAGTCGACCTGGGAAAAGGACTTCCAAAAGTTGTAAAGATCAAAGTGGAATACTGGTCACACATTGTTAGGTCCCTATAATACTAGTGATTACCCCATTAATATTTTAGTTTTATCACTTATTAATATTGTTGTGCCCCTATTGTCCCCATATTGTTATTACTGTGCCCCATAGAATCCCTCTATTGTTATTTTTGTGGCTTTATATTATTATTGTTAAGTTGGCTGGGTTATATTGTAACTCCTTAGACCCCTATATATAGAAAGGAGGTTTTGTCATTTGAATCATCCAAGAATTGTTCACTTGTGTAATGTAAAGGAGGTTTCCCCCTCGAAGAGGCTGAATTCTAATGCGTTCAACTATCTTTTCTATCTTTTTGTGAGCTGGTTTCATAACATTTGGTATTAGAGCTTTGGATTCTAGGGTTTCGCTGCTCCAAACAGGTCATCGTGGCATTTTCGCTATAACTTGTTTTCTGCACCGTTTCAGAAGCTAAAAAAAACCAATTTGAGATGAAATCACAGTGAACCTTGGTTCCAAATTTCAGAGCTTTTCGCGCTACATTTGCGGAGATATGATCTGAGGAAGTTGGTCTTTTTGCCGACTCTTGAATTACATTCCAAACAGGTGACCTAGGGAAAATTGTCATAACTTTCTCTTTGAACATCGGATTGAAATTTTGTCAGAAGGTATGAAAAGAGGATGAACTATAGTTTCTTGTATATATTTTTTAGAGCCAGAGATCGAAACTGTGACTTGTGTCACGTCATACAAGTTAGCTCTACTGAACTAGTCTATAATCAGGTCAATGTGGGAGATTTGGCATAACTCTTCCCTTGAGAATCCAATTTGGATTAGACCGCTGGCATTGGAAAGAGGATGCAGAGGGCTACCACAAGTTGCAATTTTAGAACTAGATGACCTGAAATTATAGAGATACATCAGATTCAATATCAAGCTCCTACAAAGTGAAAAAAGGTGTGTAGTTTTTTTAAATTTTTGCATAATCTTGGTTTGAAAAATTAGTTTGAAGGAATTCAAAGGGTGTAGTAAAGCCTTATTATCAGTAATTGATGCCCCGAGGAAAGAAAATGCAAACACCTAGTAAGTAACCTGAAAGCTCTAGCATGACTCATGAAGAAGAGGAAGAAATGCAATATGATATATCAAAATTATGAGACCAAGTGCAACAAGTGTCACTTGCACAAAAAGGAACAAAACCTAAGATGGATGGTTTAAATAAAGATGTAGAAGCTAAGACGGATGGTTTAAAGAAAGGCATAGAAGCTAAGATGGATTGTTTAAAGAAAGGCGTAGAATCTAAGATGAATGATGTGGAAGCTAAGATGAATGATGTGGAAGCTAAGATGGACGATTTGAAGATAGATTTGAAGACAGATTTGAAGACAGACATGGAATATTTGAAGACAGATTTGAAGACAAATTTAACAAAGTTTCTACAAGAAATGCTTACTAATGGTGAAAGGGTAGTAAAGGAAACTCATGATGAGAACAAAAGAAATGTTAATCATGATTGCATAGACTCTAATGTTGGATCGAAGACCCACCATATTCCAAAAATTGATATGAGGAAGTTTGATGGTAAGGATCCCGCAACATGGATATTATAGATGGAGCAATTTTTCAATCTCAATAATGTGAAAAACACACAAAAGGTACGTATTTCAACTTTATATTTGGAACCAAACCAATTTGTATGGTATCAATGGCTTTTCTCTTGTAAACAAAATATCACTTGGGAAATTTTTATGGAAGAATTGACAACACATTATGAGGATACAAAAAGAAACACTTTTTTTAGCCAATTGATAAGTCTCAAACAAAAGGGTTCAATAATGGAGCACATTGAGGAGTTTCAAAAATTGAGCATAAGGTTAAAAAATATTCTAGAGGAGCATAGGATTGATGTGTTCAAAGGGACTTTAAAGGATAATATCCAACATGATGTTCACCTTTGGGAACATGATTCATTAGAGAAGTCATTCAAGTTAGCAGGAAAAATGGAAAGCAAAATTATGGCAACTAGGAAGCATACCACTCACAACTATAAAGATGGAAGTGTCGTTGCCCCTAGTCTTCCACAACCTATAAGGTTGACACCACAAAAATTGGAAGAAAAAAGAGCAAAAGGGCTTTGTTACAGTTGTGATAGCAAATACACTAAAGGTCATAAGTGTGCTAAGAAGAAATTATTCTACATAGATTGTGAAGATGAAGAAGAGAAGGAGCAAGAAAGGTCAAAAGAAGAGGATATACTCCAGGAACAAAGCCTAGATAAAGAAGAAATGAATCCAACCATATCTTGTAATGCATTGGCTAGAATTACCACTCCTCAAACCATCAAGATAGAAGGACAAATCAAGAAGAAAAAGGTAATAGTGTTGATTGATTTAGGAAGTACCCACAATTTTATTCATTGTAAGATAGCAAAAGACTTGAATTACTTCCTATATCCAGCACCAGAGTGTCAAGTGATGATTGCAAATGGAGGAATGATACATTTCTCAGGAAAGTGCCATAATATCAATCTATCCATGGGAGAATATGTATTGACTAGCCCAATGCTTTCCATTCCAATGGGAGGTGCTAATGTTGTAATAGGATTCTAATGGCTACAATCCTTGGGTACAATAGCTTTTAATTTTCAAGAAATTTTCATGAAATTTTTTGCGGAAGGAAAGGAAGTTGAATTAAGGGGTATTGCAGGGAAACAGGGAAAGATAATCAGCTCTAACGGTATGAAAAAGTTTCTAAAAAAATAACAAACAGGTGTAATTGCACAATTATGTTCGCTAGATGTTTCCACATTAAAATCATCTATTTCTCCAGATCTCAAAAAAGTCTTGGACAATCATTCCAAGATATTTGAGACTCCCAAAGGTATCCCACCTATTCGTGATCATGATCATGCTATTCATCTGATTCCAGGAAGTGTTCCTCCAAACATCAGGCCGTACAGATATCCCTATGCCCAAAAGAGTGAAATTGAACGTATGGTTGCATAAATGCTAGAGGTTGGTATAATTCAACCTAGTCAAAGTTTTTTCTCTGATCCAGTAGTATTAGTGCACAAGAAGGATGGATCATGGCTCATTTGTCTGGATTATAGGGAGCTCAACAAGCTCACTATTAAAGATAAGTTTCCCATTCCTATCATTGATGAATTACTGGATGAATTGCATGGATCAATTTACTTCACCAAGTTGGATCTTCATTCAGGATATCATCAAATCAGAATGAAGACTGAAGACATTCTGAAAATAACATTTAGAACTCATAAGGGTCATTATGAATTTTTGGTCATGCCTTTTGGCCTTACCAATGCACCTTCTACATTTCAAGGTTTGATGAATTCCATTTTCAAACCCTTCCTTAGAAAATTTGTGTCAATATATTTTGGTGATATACTAATCTACAGCAAGTCTTTGAAGGATCATGTTGAACATGTTGACAGGGTGCTACAACTATTGGAGGAGAAACAATTATATGAAAAAAGATCCAAATGTTTCTTTGGAGTACAAGAGGTGGAATATCTGGGTCTGTTACACTAAAAAATGTCACCATGACTATTCACAGTTAGTATGGCTCTATCAACAGTCATGCTATCCTCCTGGGCAAGTCTTATGCCTCTGCTCTCCATGTCAAACTCCAAAAAAGAGAGAAAGTCTTTGTAAATGTGTTTATCTCTGGGTACGCAGATTCTTTCGGCCTTACCTGCGTATACGCAACTAATGTTCACAAAAACTGCGTACTTGGATGCTCTGTATGTAAAGGGGCAGGTGCGTACCCCTGTAAAGGTCAAAAGGCGCAAGTTTCATCTTTAAAAAGTTACTTGTGGTCATTTCTAGAGCATTCTAGAAGGTTGTTTGATGAGTATTGAGCGCCTCCAGATGGTTCATGTACCCCTATGAAAGAGGAACTTATCCCATCAAGAGAGGAGCTATCCCATCCAAAGAGGGGATTATCCCATTGATGGTGGACCTGATTAACTTCCTCTTGAGCACTATAAATACAGGCATTGGGTCAGAAGGAGGAAGGGGTTGAAAGCTAAACATTTCTAAGGGTAGATGCTGCTGGAATTAGGACTCCCATTTAGAAGCTTGTGAGGAGAGATTCCCATCCTTACTTGTTCCATTTGGAAGTGGGTGAGCTTTGTCAAAGTAAAGGAGAACTCTTGATGGACCCTGGGAGGAACTTGCACAACACCAAGGCTCAGGTTGTAATTGTTCCTTTTGTTTCTTATTAATGCAAATGAGTCCATTCTTCTCAATAACTTGTTATTTATGAGTTGTTTCATATACTCCTTGGTCTATATGTTAAATATGTTTTATCTTATGAGATTATCAAGTGCTATTTAATTGTTTGATTGTTAGTGGATGCAGGTCTCGAAGTGAAGGAGGAGTTCATCCGAATCGGCGAAGCTGGACTACTACAACAGTGTTGGACTACAGGTAGGATCTAAACACTTGATTTCTTTCATGGTAAATGCATGTTTAGGGAAGGATCACTCTTGTTTGTCTTGTTTGTCACTAGAGAGTCTTAGGCTCCTAGGGAGGTTGGTTGTGTCCGCACTATCGACTCTTTCCGCCTGACAGGGTCATATTGTATCCCATGAAGGAGTTAAGGTAGACCCTAGCAAAATTAAAGCCATTAAGGAATGGAAATCCCCACATCCATAAAGCATCTGTGAGGATTTCTCGGGTTGACAGGGTATTATCGCAAGTTTGTTAAGAATTATGGGAGAATAGCAGCACCTCTAACAACATTATTGAAGAAAGATGCATTTTCATGGACTCCATAAGCAACAAAGGCCTTCGAACATCTTAAAGATGCAATGTGCCAAGCACCGGTCTTAGCTACAACAGACTTCACAAAAACCTTTTTTGTGGAATGTGATGCTTTAGGAAATGGAGTTGGTGTTGTTTTAATGCAAGATGAAAGACCCATTGCTTTTGAAAGTCGTCCAATCAAGGGAAAGTTTTTACACAAAGCTATTTATGAGAAGGAAATGTTGGCAATACTACACGCACTTAAGAAATGGCAACCCTACCTAATGGGAAGACACTTCAAGGTAAAAACGGATCATGATAGCCTTAAATACTTTTTAGAACAAAGATTATCCTCTAAAGAGAAACAAAAGTGGGTCACAAAGATGTTGGGTTATGACTTTGAAATCATCTACAAAAAAGGGATGCAAAATTTGGTGACAGATGCACTCTCAAGAAAGGATGAGGATGTGGAAGCATTGTTGTGCGCCATTTCTATTATCCAACTAGATTGGATAAACGAAGCAAGGGAGGAATGGAAGAATGATGAAGAAGTGTGGGAACTTATTCGAAAGTTACAACAAGATTCCAGTACATCTAATACTTTTAGCTGGAAAAATGATTCATTATGGTATAAAGATCGCTTATACCTTTGTAAGAATTCCCAACTCAAACAAAAGATTCTTATGGAATTGCACTCTTCTCCCTTAGGAGGGCACTCAGGATTTTTAGAAACTTACCACAGGGTTAAGAAGGAATCTTTTTAGGATGGCCTTAAATCGGATATTCAAAATTTTGTGGCAGAATGTTTGGTTTGCCAACAAAATAAAGTGGAAACAATTAATACCCCGGGTCTATTACAACCTTTATCCATTCCAAGCCAATGTTGGGAGGAGGTTTCAATGGATTTTATCACAGGTTTACCCAAGTCTGAGGGAAAGACTGTCATTATGGTGGTAGTTGACAGACTTACCAAGTATGCACACTTTTGTGCATTATCACATCCATTTAAAGCCAGTATAGTTTCTACAACATTTATGGAAACAATTCAAAAGCCACATGGAAATCCAAAGATTATTGTAAGTGACAAAGATCCCATTTCCACTGGAAATTTTTGGACAGAATTATTTTCTTGTCTTGGTACTTAGTTAGCTCATTTCTCATATTATCATCCTCAATCTGATGGGAAAACTGAGATAGTAAACAAATGTTTGGAAGGATATCTTTGTCACTTTGTATTTGATAAACAAACACAATGGGTCAAATGCTTGCCTCTAGCTGAATGGTGGTATAATAGTTCCTTCCATACAACAACAAAAATGACCCCATTTATGGCACTTTATGGATATCAGCCACCATCCATCACATCATATTTAAGAAAAAATTCTAAGGTTCATGCAGTGGAACATCACATCGAACATCAACAACAATTCCTCCAACTCTTAAAGGATAACCTTGTGTTGGCACATAATAGAATGAAACAATAGGCAGATCAACATCGCAACAAAAGAAGTTTTGGATGTAGGTGATTGGGTATTCCTACAACTACAACCATATAAACAAATTTCTCTCAAGCAAGCTAAGAAGGATAATAAATTATCACCAAAGTATTATGGTCCATACAAGGTGTTGCAAAAGATTGGTACGGTGGCATACAAATTAGAGCTCCCTGTAGCTTCTCGAGTGCACCCAGTTTTCCATGTTTCATGTTTAAAGAAGGTTATAGGTGACAAGCTCCCAGTTCAAATAATATTTCTAGAACTTGATGAGGAAGGAAAAATTATATCGGAACTGGAAGTAGTCACAGAAACAAGAACTCGACAGCTATGAAATCGATCAATTTCGAAGTATCTCATCGAGTGGAAGAACTTATCCGCTGAAGATTCCACATGGGAGGATGAGAATTTTATACAGAAGCATCTAGAACTACCCAGGTGTTGAGAAAAACACTTTTTTGAACGAGAGGGGCATGTTAGGTCCCTATAATACTAGTGATTACCCCATTACTATTGTAGTTGTATCACTTATTAATATTGTTGTGCCCCTATTGTCCCCATATTGTTATTACTGTGCCCCATAGAGTCCCTCTATTGTTATTTTTGTGGCTTTATATTATTATTGTTAGGTTGGTTGGGTTATATTGTAACTCCTTAGACTCCTATATATAGAAAGGAGGTTTTGTCATTTGAATCATCCAAGAATTGTTCATTTGTGTAATGTAAAGGAGGTTGCCCCCTCGAAGAGGCTGAATTCTAAGGCATTCAACTATCTTTTCTATCTTTTTGTGAGCTAGTTTCATAACACACATTCAACAATTGGATTACATACAACTTCCTTTGAAATGCAGGGCATGTCATGAATATGGTCATTTTGAAAATAGATGTTGAAAGTGAGAAGTAGATGAGACAGATGAAACTCAAGAATACCAATTGGAACCCATAAAATGCAAAAAAATATGGAAATAAACCTTCAAAACCATTTTCTCCTTCCTCTTAGGGTCCCCTTCCTCCTTTTCTCTTTCCTAGTCTTCTGATTCCAACCCCTTTGCTTCCCTAGCTTCTACTCTCGATCCTCCTCTTGCTTATGATGATGTTGTTTTGGAAAAAATCATCCCTAATCCATATCCTGCTTCTCTCACCCCCCGCCTCCTCCTTCAATTTCATGTTTCCCCCCTTCCTCTCTCCCCCTTATTGCCTCTCCTTGTCCCCCTTCGAGCCCCTCATCCCATCTTTTGAAAGGATCATCACTAGAAACAAATCCAAAGAAACAATTGCTCCTCCTAAGAAACATTAAAAATATTGAAGGAAAACAACTAAAGAACTTAGAGATGAAGTAATGTCAAAAGACATGGGAATGGGTACTCAACAACCAAGGGACACATATATTGACAAAGGTGATAGAACCAAGAAAGCGATAAACCATGTAGGTAGAGGAAAAGGATCCTCTGCTCCATCAAATAGTAAATAATGAATATGGTATCTTGGAATTGTAGAGGTCTTAGGCACTTTTTGAAAAAAATGCAACAAAACATCTGATAAGATTTGAATGCCCTAATATTATTCTACTTCATGAGACCAAATCAACAAAACAATAAATGAATCAAATAATTCAAAAAATAAAGTAATTTCAAGGAATAACAATAAATGCAAGAGGATCTTTTGGAGGAATTGGTACAATGTGGAAACACACTTCCTGGTATCTAGTTTTCTCACTAAAGGAGCAACAATGGATCAAAACAGTAATTAAAAACAAAATTTCAAGAAATCAATTAATTATTTTTAACATCTACGCCCCCTCTCACTTCAAAGATAATGAGAAATGTTGGCAATCATTAGCTGACCAAATAGATTCATAAAACATGACAATTATAGTAGTTGGAGGTGATTTCAATATGGTCTCGAATGCAGAAGAAAAATGTGAAGGTTCTTTCATGCCAAATCCATAGAAGGATAAAATAGAGAGCATAATAGAAGCCCAAAACTTAATGGATATCGTCCCAAATAATGGAAAATTTATCTGGAGTAATAGAAGTATTGGTCCGAGTAATATAGAGAAAAGACTGGACATATTTCTAGTTCAAGTCAGCCCCATCTCTGGCTCTGAACCAATTTTTTCAAAAATAATTTCTTCTTCTGCGTCTGATCATAAACCTATTTCTATGACTTGTGGTGAAAATATACATCTGGGTCATCTCCCTTTTCGCTATAACCCTGTATGGCCCTCCTTCGACAAAGTCAGGTAGTTGGTGGCTTCTGCATGAATGGATCTCCAAGATGCATTTGAGAAACCAAGCTAAATAAAGTAAGGAAAGAACTTAAATATTGGGCAAGATCGCACTATAAAGAGCTAAAAAAATAAATAAAATAGAGTTACAATTAGAGTTGGACAAACTTCAGGAAAGTATGGAAAATGGAGAGGTTGCAAAAGAAATGCAATTACAATAGAAACAAATATATTAGTAAATATACAAAACCAACAGAAGAGAGGAGGAAACCCAAAGAATAAAATCTAGAAATTTAAGGATTCAGGCTAGCGACAAGAACAGTGCTTTCTTTCATAATCATACCAAAATGAGAATTATAAAGAAGCACATTGAGATAATAAAGGGGGATGGAAATTCTGAAATGAAAGGGAAGGAAGCACATCAACATTATAAAATATTATTATCTGCAGAGGAAGAGGCCATCAATTATGAATATTTCATCAGTCATATTCCAAACTTAGTCTCAGTTGACACTAATGTAGATTTAATCAAACCTGTAGAGGAAGAGGAACTCAAAAATGCAATATGGAATTTACACCCTGACAAACCTCTAGGATTAGATGGATTTTCTATCACTTTCTATCATTCGTTCTGGGATCTCATTAAAAAATACCTCCTAAATATGATCCAATGGGTCCATTGAAAGCGCAAAATTGGAGGCAATACTAACTTTGCCTTCCTGGACCTTATTCCAAGAGAAAATAGGCCCACCTCTTTTCATTAGTTTAGACCCATATCCTTGTGCAACTTCTCCTACAATATCATCAATAAGATTCTGGAAAATAGACTCAAACTCCTCCCATCCTTGATCTCTGATAATTAAGGTGGTTTTCTTCCAAAACGACAAATTTCCGACAATATTCTGCTTGTCCAAGAAGCTATCCACTCTAGCCTCTCCAGAAATGAGCAAGGTTTCATCCTGAAGGTTTAGATGGCTAATTATTTTGATATATTAAGCCACCCTTTCCTCCTGGATATCATTTATAAATTTCACTTTGCCTCAGAATTCATTGACCTCATAAAAGCATGCATTCAAGGGCCATGGATATCCCCTTTAATCAATGAAAGACCAGGGATTTTTTTTCAAAATTTTAGGGGTCTTAGGAAAGGTATCTCTATTTCTCCCATCCTCTACATTATAATGGCATAATCTCTAAGTAGGAGGCTTGAACACAAAAGACAATGTGGCCTTAACACTAGGATCCATTTCAGTCAGGGAGTTAAGAGTATGAATCATTTCAGTTTACTAATGACACCTTTTTCATGGGAGGAGCCTCTTGTACAGTTGCCAAAATATTTAAAGGCATTTTGGATCAACTTTTAGAAGCCCTAGTTTACCTTCTAAAAAGCATCAAGAGTAGTATATATGGATGGAACTCCCATGTCTAAACTCTTCAGTACATTTCTCAAATTTTTGGCATCCCTCTTAAAACAAATTGGTCTCATAATAAGAATTTATGGTTAGCAATCTCAAAAGGTATCATGAAGGCTGAGATCTGATCTGCCACTATAGATAAAATGAATAAGAAAATGTAGAATTGGGGAATACAATGGCTCAATTTTGCTTGGAGAATTACCCTGATCAAGTCAATCCTCTACCCCCTTCCATTATATCAATTCACAATAATCCATGCTACATCCAAAATTTGAAAGCAAATTGAATTAATCATAAGGAATTTTTTATGGTAGGGAGGAAAACCAGAGACCAAAAAATTTAGTCTAGTTGGCTAGAATCAAGTTACAACTCCCTATGAAAATGGAGGAACTTCTATCTGACTTACTGGATTGATGAACATTGCTCTGGGAAAAAAAATTGTATGGAGGCTGTTTAGTCAATTTAGTGTTATCTAAATTGCTAGTATTAATTGTCAACCCGGGGCTCGTAAGTTGATGAAGTGAAGGTGTACTATATGTACTTAAGCAACCTCTTAGAGTTTTTTTTTATCGTTGGGGGTGTTGTTGTGGTTAACTTGTCTTCCTAAGATGGAATGGTGATTTATAAACAGATGAGTGATAGTGTGTGTGGAGTGAATTCTAAATGAGTGAGAGTGTGTGATTAGTGATTGCTAACTACTTGCTTGAAAATAAATTCTTGAAAGAAATAAGTAACTTGAAATAACTTAAAAGCAAATAACCACTTCCAATGGCACTAGACACCATTCATGCTGCTGCAAGTAAAGGAAAAGAAAGTCACTTTTAAAACCAAAGATAATGATTATCTCTCCCTAACTCCCTACTTCAAACACATAGTGCTGTGTAAAGTATGATTAGGAAGTAGCTCAAGTTGAATTAGAAAAGTGATTAAAAATAAGAAAGATATACTTTAAAGACTAGTGATAACGTTTTGCTCTTTCTAACTCTCTACTTCTGCCATATGTACTATGCAAAGTATGATTAGAAAGTAGTGAAAAATTAGTCTAGAAAGCACTCAAAGCCAACTGCAAGTTAGTGGTATTCTGATCCTTAAAAGATAGCAATTTATGATAAAAGATCATGCATGTGTTAGCAGAACTTTGAGAAATAAGACTAAAAATCAGCTATAAGAACAAAGGCAGCAACTTGAACCTGTCAACCTCAAATACCATTAGTTTGTAAAGCAAATACACAAACATAAAAACAAATCCCGGGCTAAAAATCTGCAAGGAAACAATACTGATCAGCATGAAAGAAAATAAATCAAATAAATAAAACTATACATGTTTAAAGAAATGCTGAATGGGAAAATAAATAAATGCTGAACATAAAATACTTTACAGAGGCTAACATGAATAGGGGCCCTCTACTCATTCAGCCACAAGAAGACTTAAGGAACTGAAAGCTTAAAAACAACACCATTTCTATTGCTCCATTTGCAGAAATATACAAAACAGAGTGCTAGAATAGCACTATAAAAACAGAGTTTGCAAAAGCTCTTAAAATTATCTCAAGTTCAGAAAGTATAGCCACTAAAAAGTAAAGTAAGCGTATGCAGACGCAGGTATATATAAGCATCTGAAGGATGGTCTACACGTACAGCTAATAACTAAAAAACAACTAACTGTAATGTGTATTTAAGGTTCATTGACACATCATAAGGATGCGTGGATGAGCTGGAGGCTCTGTCGTCATGGGCAATGAATCCCATGTTGGATCATGTCCCCTATCACCTGCAAAACGCGGACAAGTCACCGTTTGAGCTGACGTGACATAACAACTTACAATCACCGTTGAGCTGCCTTTATTTGACCATAACTTGACCAGTTTTGACCAGCGGTACGGATGTCATGGATGGTTGAACAAATGGCACAGGAACCTCGAGCACGTTGATACCTAAGTGCCCATGTGGCTCATTTAGCAAACTGACACGTGGAACCTTGAGTTTAACAAAAAGGCTGCAGGATCATCAGATGGCTGCAGGATCGCTGAATGGCTGCGGGATTCCTGCAAGTAAGTCAAAATCTAAACAAACAGTAATCCATTAGCAAAACTTACTTGATCATGCTTAATGACACCTAATGTAATGATCTGGGTGGTTTTACAGTGAAAATGAGGCAAAAGTGAAGAAAAGATGAGGAAAAACTGAGGAAAATGGTAGACAAGTAGGTGTAGAGTAGAGGCTCTACATACCCCCACTACGAGGGTATTGCATGTCCTCATGCAATGAAAACACAGCTCAATCCACCTGCTGGGATGCCTCTGCTAAGACATCCAATCTCCTCTTCTTCCTCTGTGTGGAAACATTAACTTTTGGTTTCTTGAACATGCATCTGAATTTCAAATTGATTAAGGCTCTGTTTAGCCTTCTACATTTCTTCTTGAGTCTGCTGTTTTTCTTCTACCACATGCCCATGTGAAGCATGGTGTTATCTTGGATTGCTTTGGCAATATCAGCTTGCTGCTTCATTTCTTCATTTTTATGCGTAATGTGGCGGTTTAGCACCTCAAGTTCATAGATCTCTTGTTTGAGTATGTCTATTTGCTGCTCATGAGGTATGATATTACTTGGGCCAGCAGTGTTCTGCTCCAATGTTTCAAAATAGTTGTACACCTCTTGCTGAACTGGGTCAACAATTGGTGACTTCCTTGGACTGTGTTCATGCTCAATTTCAGTTTCAAACTCCGGCTGAAATGGACTGTCCTCCCTTGGAGGAGTAGTTGCATCACGTTGTGGACTATCCTCAAGGTCTGATTTTATAGCACCCTTCTCAGGTGTGCTTAGATCAATGAAAAGTGTCCTTGTGGCTCTCCCTTTATTCTGCAATCTGCTGCTCCTTCTTACATTGGTAACACTCTGTGTTTCTTTTTGTGCCTTTTTTCTTGGTTTCTGCACTTTTATTTCCTTAGAAAGGGCAGTTTTTGCATCGAGTTTGGCCAGCCTTTGTGCTAAGGGTTGACTATCTTCCTCATTAGAAGTCTCTGGAGTTTGATGAATTTCTTGAACTATGGATTTTCCCTTGTCTTGCTTTTGTTTCTTCTTATTTTCTTTTATCTTCTGGGCAGCTTCTTGGGCAAGTTCTGAGAGGGTTTGTGTGATAATCTCTTGAGCTATTGGATCACTGTCCACAGTAGGTTCAGGCTCCATCTCATGTTCAGACTAATGTATTTCAGTTTCCTCTTCAATCTGTCCTTGGACAGTTCCCTCTAAGATATCAGTTTCAGGGGTATCAGTATCCTCTTTTCTTTTTCTCCTACTTTTCCTAGGTACAGAGGTTTCTCCAGGTTCTTCAAAATGATTTCTTACAAGAAATTTCTCCCATGTGTCTCGTTTTGCTTTTAATTGTTCCTCCACTAACAACTTAACAAGACTATGATGACAGAGATATGCTTCAATGTTTCGTGGATTCCTTTGGGCCATGGAACACATTTTTCTAAGGCTTTGGAATAGAAAGTAGGGAAGATTTATATCATGTTCTCCTTGAAATTGCAGCATAATTTTACCATGATAAACGTATAATACTCCAAATCTCCCTTCACACGTGAAAAATTTTTGCACTAACAACAGTAAAATTTTCCATTCTTCCTTAACATGAGAGACAAGAATTCCTTTTGTGAAGACACTGGTATCCATACCTGGGTTTTTAAAAATCTGCTTCCATTGTTGACCTTGAACCACCTTTCACCGGTTTGTGGGAGAGATGTAGCTTGTGCTATGCTGCCCTCTGAGACTGTAAACGTTAAATCACCCACCTCCACTTGACTGTCTTTATCTCTGAATGACCTTGCAAAGGCCTTAGTAGCTTCCTTGTGGTAGCCTTTAAATTTCTTGATGCACTGTAGCCAGTTGGCTCTCTGCAATGCCTCCTCAACTTGAGGGTATGCTTCCAGGAATTTTGAACCTTCTGGTTCAGCCCTTAAAAGTTTCCCCATTGACTCCACGTCTCTTGTTCTAAAACACGACTTCAATGGTGGCTTTACACAGTAATTTCTCGGCTCTGTTCTAGAATTTTGTGGAGAGGAGGTTGTATGGCTTCAACAATAGCCTTAGACATGGTGAATTCACGGCTTGAACACAGTGAAATGGTGGATTACAGCTTTAACACAATGGAACGGTGGCTTGACAGTCGTAATACAACTGTAACATACGTTCACTGGTTATATGTATTCACTGTTTCTCAGAATTAGCAGAGAGGGAAAAACAGAGTATGGTTTATGGAGACAGCGTAGTGAGTGGAACGAAATGAAGGAAATGAGAGAATGGAACAACGTGAAATGAAGTGTTATGAGCGTAGGAGGGTTTCAAAATAATGAATAGGAACGGCTAGATCCTTAGATTTCGGCGGTAGATTTACACATGGCTGCGAAATGAGGACTTAGAGAGTCGTAGTACATTAGGCTACGTCATTAGGGTACGAAAGCCTTAATGACAGAAGCAGCCGTAAGTGGTTTCCAAAATCGTGATAATCAAGGACTGATGGCTTGAGAGATATGCATGGTATATGGTCGCATGGTAGGGAAAATGGGTAATCATTACAATTAGTGGCAAAAAGACATGACCCAGCAAACTTTGCGTAACGAAAATAACTGCAAGTTTAAGATTAAAACATACCTCAGATCCGTGTTTGGTTTGCCTTTCAATGATTTGCCATTAACCCTTTGTTAACTCATTGCTATTACATGATTCTTTCCTCCTTGTTATTGGTGTTTTTTTTTTTGAACTGTAAAAATTCCTCAAACAGGCTGTGTTTCTTTGTGCAGGTGCAGAGGGGCTGCGGAAAGGCTAAACGGCTGCAGAATTGCCAAATAGCTGCAGGAACTGCAATAGTGTCCTCCAGCTGCACAAAATAACCTTATTTGTCTGAAAAAAAACTTTTATTAATGAAATAAGATGGAATGAATGGATGAATGGGTGGAAAAACAGTGAGGTGAAGTGAAAATGGTTAGATGGAATGAGATGGTGAGATGGAATGGATGAAATGGCGAAATGAGATGAAAAAGAGAGAGAGATTTTTTTTTTTTTGGAAAACATGAGGTGTCAGGTGACCCTGATTTTCACCTCAGGTTTTCTGCATGAGACTGCCAATCAGAGATTGGTTTTCAAGCTCATACATTTATTATTATTATTTTTTTTTATCTTTTTTAATTTATTGAACTGAAATTGAAAGAAACAGAGATTAGGCTAATGGAGGAGAAGAATTCTTCTCCACCAGCCTTATTTCAGAATCTCCTTGGAACAACTTAACAAACTCCTCTTTTGAGAGTGGCTTGTGGTAAACTTTCAACCGGTGGCCATTCACAATAAAGGGAGTTTGAAGTTCATCAATAGTCTTCACTCTAACTGCTCCATTATTAAAGACTTCATCAATCTCATATGGCCCAAGCCAATGAGTTTGAAATTTTCCCTTGAAGTCCTTAAATTTGGAATCAAACAAGAGTGCCCAATCACCCTTTTGAAACTTCTTTTCTTTGATATGTCGATCATGCCATTTAATTCTTTGGTGCTGAACTAGATCGGTCCTTAGAATTGCATCTTGTCTCATTTCATCTAGTTCATTTAACTGGTCCATTATGTGCTTCTGGGCTTCTGATAAGCTCATCCCCAATTGAACTGCTGTCTTGAAGGTCTTGATTTGGAACTCAATGGGGAACATGACTTCCTTCCCATAAACAAGTTCATAGGGAGAATGTTCTATGGTGTTCCTCCATGTAGTTCTATAGGCCCATAAGGCTTCAGGAAGCCTTTCTGCCCAATCTCTTCTATGAAGATGAACAGTCTTTGTGATGATGCTTTCAAGAACTTTATTTGTAGATTCTACTTGACCATTCGCTTGCGGATGGTATGGAGTAGATGTTCTATGCTTGATCTTATACTCCTCCATCAGCTTCTCCATCATCCTTGATGTAAATTGGCTCCCCTGATCTGTTACAATTTCCCTTGGGACACCAAAACGAGTGAAAATATCCTAAAAAAGAAATTGAACAACTGAATTTTCAGTAGCAGAAGTCAATGCTTTAGCTTCTACCCACTTAGTAACATAATCAGTACAAACCAATATATATCTCTTTTGCTTGGATGGCGGATTAATTGGTCCAACAAAATCTAGAGCCCATTTCTCAAAGGGTTTGATGCATACCTGTGGCTGTAGTGGCATTTCATTTGAAAGAGTTGGTCTTCCAACTCTCTGACAACTGTCACACCTTCTAACATATTGCTTTGCATCCTTAAAGAGAGAAGGCCAATAATATCCTAAAGAAAGGATTTTATAGGCTGTCCTCTTATCAGCAAAGTGTCCGCCACAAGGTTCGTCATGACATGCCTTAAGGATGTCAGGCATTTCATCCTCCCGTACACATCTTCTGATCATAAAATCTGGCCCTGTCTTGAACAATTCATTAGAAATCCAAGAATAATGTGAACTCTCCTGAATGATTTTCCTTTTCTCATTAGGAAATAAATGTAAAGGTAACTTTCCAGTAACTAAATAATTAGCAATATCAGCATACCAAGGAGTTTTGGTAGTTACTGCAAACAAATACTCATCTGGAAATTTATCCTCTACAGGAGAATCCTCATTAGTGTTTTGAATTCTAGACAAGAAATCAGCTACTGTGTTCTGTTTACCTGGTCGATCTAACACAGTTATGTTGAATTCTTGTAAAAGCAAAAGCCATCTTGTAACTATACCATTAGTGATTGGTTTATTCATGAGGTATCTAATGGCAGAGTGATCAGTATGGACAAAGGTTTCATAGCCGGTTATATAATGTCTAAACTTGTTTATAGCATGAACAACGGCTAGAAATTCCTTTTCAGTAATAGTGTAATTTAACTCAGTAGGAGTCAAATTCTTACTTGTGTAATAAATGGCATAAGGGATCAAATCCTTTTGTCCCAAAACAGCTCCTAAAGCTGTATCTGAAGCATCAGTAGAAATGTGGAAAGGGAGTTTCCAATTTGGACCCCTTAGAATGGGTGCTTCAGATATTCTAGTCTTTAAAGCTTCAAAGGCAGATTGACATTCAGGATCCCACTTAAATTCACAATCTTTAGTAAGTAGTTTGAAAAGAGGGGATGCTATCTTAGTGAAGTTTTCAATAAATCTTCTGTAATAACCAGTAAACCCAAGAAAACTTCTAACATCTCTTTGGCAATTTGGAATGGGTAACTTAGAGATGACTTCGACTTTAGATCTATCAACTTTGATTCCATCTCCTGAAATATGATGTCCTAAAACAATCCCTTCAGTAAACATCATAAAACACTTTTCATGACTTAAAGAAAGATTTGTTTCCTTACATCTTACCAGTACTTTTTCTAAATTTGCCAAAGCTTCTTCAAATGTATTACCATAAACTGTGAAATCGTCCATGTATACCTCTACACAATCATGAATCAGATTTGAGAAGATTCCTAGTACAGCCCTTTGAAATGTAGCAGGTGCATTTCATAATCCAAAAGGGAGTACTCGGTAGGCAAAAGTTCCCCAAGGACAAGTAAAGGTGGTTTTGTCTTGATCTTCAGGTGCTACCTGAATCTGATTGTAACCACTAAAACCATCCAAGAATGAGAAATACTTTTTACCTGCTAAAGTGTCTAGTACCTGATCAATAAAAGGTAGAGGGAAATGATCCTTTAAGGTTTCCTTGTTCAATTCTCGATAGTCAATGCAAACTCTCCATTTACCATTCTTTTTGGGCACTATAACCAAGGGAGAAACCCATTGGCTATCTAAAATGGGGTAAATGAAGTTTACCTTGAGCAATTTCTGAAGTTCTTCTTTCACAATTTCCCTAAGATTTGGATTCATCCGTCCTTGTGGCTGCCTAATAGGTCTGTTGTTTTCTTCAATATAAATGTGATGAATACAAGTCTTAGGGTCGATTCCTTTCATGTCAGTGTATTCCCATGCAAAGGCAGTGGAATGTTTTTGCAACAGTTTAGTTAATTCTCCTTGTTGTGGTCTTTCCAAGTTCTTGTTAATGTTCAATGTTTTTCCTGGAAAGATTTCAACTGTAGAACTACCAAACTCTTCCATTGAGAAGAGAGACATCTGTCTAGAGGAGAGATATTCAATGTCTGCATCTAACTGAAACTGTGTAGAGTCATATTCTAAAGGTGTTTCAAAATTTTCTAATGTATTTAGAATTTGACTGTCTTCACTAATCTCAGAGATGGTTAGAACAGGTTGAAGAGTATCCTCATCATTGACCCACTCATCTTCTCCTATTTCTATTATTGCCTTTGCGGGAGGATACAAGTTGAATTTCTTGGTAGAATTACCATCTGATATATACATGTCTCCAGACCTACAACTTATGAAAGCATCAGCTGTGGCCAGCCAAGGTCTTCCTAAAATAAGAGGATGTCCTCCTAGATTGTTCTTGGGAGTTAAAATCATAAAATCAACTGGATACTCCCAAGAGTCTAGTGAGATTGGAATATCTTCCAATACACCATCAGGTTTGATGATTGATCTATCTGCAAGTTGCACCAAAGTAGGTGTAAAGAGAAGGTTAGGAAGCTTTAACTGATCCATGGTCTGTCTACTCATGATGTTGATAGCGGCTCCTAAGTCAATCAAAGTATTTGGGATTTCAATCCCATTAATATGAGTTTTAACAATAGGGCTACCGGGATCCACATACTTTTGCATGGTAATATTACCCATCATAATGTCTGCAATTTTTCCAACTAGATGTATCCTTTTGGTATCTCTGGTTTTCTTTCCTATTTTTTTCAAACTCAACTCCTTTATTGTCTTTGCTAGGATGGGAATTTCCTTAATGGCTGTTAACAAGGGAATCTTGATACAGACATTTTTCAATTCATCTAGAAAGTCATAGTCAGGCAACCAAATTTGTTTTTCCACCCCCTTGTCAATTTGTAACCTTTCAGGGAAAGGAGGTGTAGTTGAAGATGTAGGTTGCTCAACTATGGGAGTTGATTCTTTTTCTTTTTCTTGAATGCTTGGGTTTTGAAGGGATGCTTCAGAACCCTTATTGACTTTGAGAGATTCTTCCTCGGAAATGCTTGGTTGTTGAGCACTTGTAGAAGGTTGGTCTAGGATTCTACCTGATCTGAGATGTACCTCATTGAGAGGAACAACCAGATAGGTAGGGAATGGTTGTCCTTCCATGAGTGGTTGACCTTCCATCACATAAGCATTTTGAGGATTCCTATTATTGGGGTTTGGTTGAGGCTGAGAAGGAAGTTGATTTGGCCTCTGTTGAGATTGTAGCAAGAGTTGAGAATTTTGATTTTGTGGAGGAGGTTGTTGTTGTTGTTGAGGGAATGGCAATGACAGTTGTTGACCTTGATTTGGAAGTTGGAGAGCTTGCTGATTCTGAAAGGATTGAGGATATTGATAGAATTGGGCAAATCTCCCATAAGGATTTTGCATTTGCATGCTTTGCAACCATGCTTGGAAAGGATTTTTTGGTTGTGACCAAGGTTGTTGCCAAGGATTCCAATTTGGTGGGGGTTGGAAATTCATAGAGTTATTAAACCCTTGATTTTGCTGCCCCTGCCAAGGTCTTCTTGCAACAAGACAAAGAGATTCAAGCGTGCTTGGATCTTCTTGAAAGACTGCTTTGAGGCCAGGGATTGAAGGACAATCCTTGGTCTCATGAGTTTCTGAGCAAATTACACAGGTTTCCACAACTTGTGCTTCCAAGGGACATTCCCTTAAAGCATGATTCTTTCTACACTTCGGGCAAAAGATAGTCATAGCCTCAGCTTCTGCTTTTTGTTTATTTTGAATCTTAAGGGTATCAATTTGTTCACTAAGACTCCCTAAGATGTCAGTTTTAAATTCATCTAGCATATTACCGATTTCAGCCCTACTCACTGATCCTGTTGCAGATTTATTTGCCCTAAAGAGAGAAGGATCTCTAGGCCCTTTTTGAGTTTTTGATTTGCCCCTTGAGAGATGGATACAAAGTTCTGCTATATCATTGAGAGAAAGTTGAGAAATATCCCCTTTCCCCATCATGTTTAAGATATCTATCCATTCATCCCTAATGGCTTTTAATAAGAGGGCTTTTAAGGTCTCTTCATCCAAGGTACTCATTTTTGCTCTTTTTAAGTTATATTGAAATCTCTCAAGTAAATCTTCTAAGCTCTCATCTTCTTTTTGCATCATTTTAAAAACCTCATCCTTGTGATTAGTAGGCATACAATAGTCCAAATACCTATCCAAAAAGGTTTGTTTCATTTCATCCCAAGTCCTAATGGATTGAGTAAGTAACCCCATGAACCATTTCAAAGCTTGATCTTTTAATGTTGATGGGAACAGTTTGAGTTTCTGAGTATCATCCAGATAGTCATAGGTTCGACACACAACTTCAAATTCAAACAAGAATGTTTCAGGGTCCTCAGTTCTTAACCCATGAAAATTTGGGAGAACGGATGGTGATATGTTTTTCATGGTGGCTCGGGAATCCTCAGTAACAATGGGAAACCCAAATGAATTATCCCCATCTCTATTTCCTCCAATGGGACCTCTACCTCCTCCATTATTATTATTATTTCCTCCTCCTCCTCTACCTCTACCTCTACCACCTCCTTCTTCCTCTGCCATGATGATTCTCCTAGGGATTTCAAAATCTTCTGGCTCTTCTACAAAGGGTGAATGAGAAGAGATTTCTCCTTCTTCTTCAGGTGAGTCTATTTCCTCGATTACAATTGGTCTTCTTGTAGGAGAAAGAGAAGAGTCTCTTCCTGGTTCAAACTCAATAGAAGGTGTAGGAGAGTCAACTCTTGGCTCTTGAATTTCAGGAATTCTAGGACTAGGAGTTTCGGTTGGAGATAAGGGAGGTGTCTCTTGTCTATCTCTTGAAGCAGATGGACTTGTAAAAATTGAACTTCGAGCTCTAGCTAAAAACCTTCCCCTAGAATCTCTAGCTCTATGCATGTCATTTTTTATTTTATCTTCAAGTCAAGTTAAATAGTTCTTTTTCTGATCGTCCAGGTCACTCTAGGTGCAAGAAGAGAGCATACTTAAGAAACTATTAAATCAATAACTTTCTCCTTTCTGATCCTCCAGATCACTTCAAAGTGCAAGAGGAGAGCATACTTAGATAGGCTATTAACTTCCTTTCTTGAAATTTTATGTTTTTTTTTCCTCTAAGAATATGGCTACTTAATTTCACTTCCCCGGCAACGGTGCCAAAATGTTTAGTCAATTTAGTGTTATCTAAATTGCTAGTATTAATTGTCAACCCGGGGCTCGTAAGCTGATGAAGTGAAGGTGTACTATATGTACTTAAGCAAACTCTTAGAGTTTTTTTTTATCGTTGGGGTGTTGTTGTGGTTAACTTGTCTTCCTAAGATGGAATGGTGATTTATAAACAGATGAGTGATAGTGTGTGTGGAGTGAATTCTAAATGAGTGAGAGTGTGTGATTAGTGATTGCTAACTACTTGCTTGAAAGTAAATGCTTGAAAGAAATAAGTAACTTTAAATAACTTAAAAGCAAATAACCACTTCCAATGGCACTAGACACCATTCATGCTGCTGCAAGTAAAGGAAAAGAAAGTCACTTTTAAAACCAAAGATAATGATTATCTCTCCCTAACTCCCTACTTCAAACACATAGTGCTGTGTAAAGTATGATTAGGAAGTAGCTCAAGTTGAATTAGAAAAGTGATTAAAAATAAGAAAGATATACTTTAAAGACTAGTGATAACGTTTTGCTCTTTCTAACTCTCTACTTCTGCCATATGTACTATGCAAAGTATGATTAGAAAGTAGTGAAAAATTAGTCTAGAAAGCACTCAAAGCCAACTGCAAGTTAGTGGTATTCTGATCCTTAAAAGATAGCAATTTATGATAAAAGATCATGCATGTGTTAGCAGAACTTTGAGAAATAAGACTAAAAATCAGCTATAAGAACAAAGGCAGCAACTTGAACCTGTCAACTTCAAATACCTTTAGTTTGTAAAGCAAATACACAAACATAAAAACAAATCCCGGGCTAAAAATCTGCAAGGAAACAATACTGATCAGCTTGAAAGAAAAGAAATCAAATAAATCAAACTATACATGTTTAAAGAAATGTTGAATGGGAAAATAAAGAAATGCTGAACATAAAATACTTTACAGAGGCTAACATGAATAGGGGCCCTCTACTCATTCAGCCACAAGAAGACTTAAGGAACTGAAAGCTTCAAAACAACACCATTTCTATTGCTCCATTTGCAGAAATATACAAAACAGAGTGCTAGAATAGCACTATAAAAATAGAGTTTGCAAAAGCTCTTAAAATTATCTCAAGTTCAGAAAGTACAGCCACTAAAAAGTAAAGTAAGTGTACGCAGACGCAGGTATATATAAGCATCTGAAGGATGGTCTACACGTACAGATAATAACTAAAAAACAACTAACTGTAATGCGTATTTAAGGTTCATTGACACATCATAAGGCTGCGTGGATGAGCTGGAGGCTCTGTCATCATGGGCAATGAATCCCATGTTGGATCATGTCCCCTATCACCTGCAAAACACAGACAAGTCACCGTTTGAGCTGACGTGACATAACAGCTTACAATCACCGTTGAGCTGCCTTTATTTGACCATAACTTGACCAGTTTTGATCAGCGGTACGGATGTCATGGATGGTTGAAAAAATGGCACAGGAACCTCGAGCACGTTGATACCTAAGTGCCCATGTGGCTCATTTAGCAAACTGACACGTGGAACCTTGAGTTTAACAAAAAGGCTGCAGGATCATCAGATGGCTGCAGGATCGCTGAATGGCTGCGGGATTCCTGCAAGTAAGTCAAAATCTAAACAAACAATCATCCATTAGCAAAACTTACTTGATCATGCTTAATGACACCTAATGTAATGATCTGGGTGGTTTTACAGTGAAAATGAGGCAAAAGTGAAGAAAAGATGAGGAAAAACTGAGGAAAATGGTAGACAAGTAGGTGTAGAGTAGAGGCTCTACAGAGGCTTATCTCAGGCGGATCCTCTTGGTGAAAACAAGTGCTTGAGCGCAAAAATATCATCTCTTCTAGACACCTCCTTCTCTCTGCTTTGATTCCTAATCGACCCTGCTCCAAAATATGGAAAATTTATAAAAAACATTGACTTTAATCAAATCTAATACTTCAAGAATTCCTGGGGGAGGACAAGGAATAAATATATGGACTGACAACATCATGGGTAATCCACCCCTCTTTGACGTGCAGGGCATACATCAACTCAAGATTTGGATTAAAAGAAAAGGTATCATAACTCTTGATCAAATTTCCTATTGGAACCAACATGAAAACTGTTGTAAGGGATGGAATCCCCTAACTTACCCCTTGAGCTTCTTCAGTAATGGAGCCTCCTTCTTTATCATCTTAAAGGAGTGGCCCCAATTCGCTTAAGAAAATAAGATAACTATAAATGGAACCCAACTGGTCGAGAGTATTAAGTTAAGTATGGGTATGGGAATATTCAAGAAGACCATCAACAACCTGTTTGTCCACTTTGGAAGTTAGTATGGAAAACTGAAAGTCTCCCTAAACTCAAATTTTTCACATGGACCATGCTCAAAGGGAAAATTCTTACAACAGAAAATCTTAGAAAGCGAGGCATTCATGGTCCCTCCATTTGCCCTCTTTGCTCCAAAGAAGAATTAACTATATTCCATCTCTTTATCACTTGTAAATTTTCTATTAAATATTGGAAAAACCTGGTTATCCCTCTCCATGTCCGTGTCAAATTCAATCTCATATTAACAGACATTTTTGCCAATTGGAATCTCAACTATCCATATTCCTTCAAAAACAAGAACATGCTTAAATACTTTTGGATTTTCCTTTCTTCATTCTTATGTTGGAAGATCTGGATAATAAGGAATAAGTGCATCTTCCAAAATATAAAGCATGAAGTTAGGAAAATTTTGGCCAAGACATTGGGTCTTTCCATGGAATTCATTCTATCAAAAAGGAATAATAAAATTAGTGACAAGCTCCTTCAAATGACGAGAGACTCTGGTTGAAATTTATTCTAAATCATCCTCCAAACTTGGTTTGCCTTCCTAAGAGTATCCCACTCAAATTAGATAAATGGAAGATTCATTTTAAAAAGCAGGATTTCTCTGTCTAGCTAAACACTCTCAATAGGCCCCGCCTCTTCTTCGATGGTGCCTCCAAATAAAACCTTGGTCTTGTTGGAGCTGGAGTTATTATTCTCAATCATAAGGGACCTCTCTCTGTCTCTTTTGAGTGTGGTTTGGGTATTGAATCCAACAACAAGGTGAAGGCCTATGGATTTCTGTTGGTTTCCCAAATTTTTTCTAAAATAAATTACATAAGTTCGATTGTAATTTGTGACTCAACTCTACTCATTCAATAGATGGTTAATAGAACGACCCCAAAAAATGCTGACATTGCACAAATTGTTTCTAGAATTCAACATTATACGAAAAATCTTGGAGATATCTCATATTATCATGTTCTTATAGATAATAATAATAGAGCTAATGAGCTTGTAAACATATCCTGTAGTAGACCCCAAGGAGAGGTCTAAATCAATGGTGAGATATTCACAAAATCTATTCCTTAATATCTCCTCTTTTCTCATCCACATCTGGACCATAGATAATTCCAAAATATGTTCCCTCCCATATTAGGCCAGTGTCATTTGAAATCTACAAAAAACCTCTCATAGTCAAGGCTCCACCTCCCATGCAAATAGAAGACCCTTCTTAATTTTGCAACCCTTGTCTTTTCTACCGCCTGATTTCCTAAGTGTGTCCTTCCCCATAGTTCATGGGTCCTATCTTGTCCTCCTACCCCCTTATTTCTCCTCTTCTTCCACCTCTATGCTTCATCGCACTCCCATATTATCTCCCTCTTCCCTTCTCACCCCTATACCCCTGTTCTTCCCCTCCTCATTACAACGGGCCTCCCTTCCTAATCTATTCGTAGCGCTCCCTCCTTCCTTTATGTTCTCCCAAATTATGCAACTTTTGCCTCCTTTTCAATAGATTCGAACAACAACCCCCCCCCCCCCCCCCCCCCCCCCCCCCCTCTGAAAATCTATTAAATAACAACTGGAACAAATAAAAAATATGAATAGCCACTCGAAGGAACTATGCACTTCAGAACATGGGTATCTTTATCATCAATGCACAATATATAGAAATGATATTGACAAACTCAGTTAGCACTACGCTTATGTTGAACATGATCTCCAGTCCCTGCAAGATATGGTTGGGAAGAAGCTCTGGGAGAATTCAAACTCAAATGATCAATGTAGCGGATACCAACAAAAGGAATAAAAATTGATCAACAAATAACAAAAGAAAGAGACAGTCTCAGTTTTGCCTCAAAACTCATAAGAATCTATTAACAATCAATCAAAATGTTTTCCCTACCTCCTCTTTGAACCTATTATCAGTTAAGCATGAATAGTAAATGTATTCTCTTGCTCCAACAATATGTTCAAACATACAAGCAAAATGTAGTAGGTAAGCTAGGAATTTATCAACTTCATGTAGAAGCACTTCATTTAGAAGTAGGAATCAATAGATCAAGGGATTTTTGTCCCTCTTTCGTCCTGATCTGCTTGAAGTTTTTTTATTATGGAGTTTATCTCCACACTTTTTATGAATGAATATACCATAACTGACTCTATTGAAGAATAAAAAACGAGGAAAACACTTGCAAAATAGCTAGTCCCTTCATTAAGATTGTGTTTAATTGTGATTTAATTATAAAATTAGTCTATTATCCAAAAGTTATGATTTACAAAACCACTTATTTATTATTTTTTTTAAATATAGAAAAATGTTAGAAACAAATCTTTTTCTTTACGGGGATATATGTGTGTTCTTTATAATTTGGATTGTTTTTAGTATATATTTAGTTTAAAAAAAATTATAAATAAAAGAATATGAGTTTCCTCCTAAAAATCTATAAATTTAAATCCAAGGAAGCAAAGTACACACACTTTCCTAAACTTTAGTAATCATTAAACTTAAATAATCATTAGACCAAGGAGAATACCTTATCCCACAAACAAAGGACGTTGAAATACCATTGTTGCCTAATTTGACCATCATAAAAAGAAGAATAAATTCAATCTTTAAATATCATTGTTTTAAAATAAAATTTAGAAAAACTAAATAAAAAGTAATTAATATGAAAATAACATACTTTTCAAATTTCCCCGATGGGGGTGGAAAGTGGACATTTGGAAGCCCAAGGTTAGGGTGTTACAGAGCACTTAACACATACTTAATGAATGGGCAACGCATAACGAAAGCCCACAGGTGGACTGGGTTAATGAAGATTCTAGAAAATATTGTTTGTATTTAGGATTTGGCATGGTGGATTCAAGCCAATTGTCTTGAGTGGGAGATGAAGGAGCAAAGATAGTGTAGTAAAAAAATTTCAGAGGAGCGAGGATGAAATGTTTTTTTTCTTTCCTTTCTCTCTGGTTGGCAAGTGTTGGCTCATGGATGTGTGGGAGGGGAGAATATGGTGCTGCAGAACCCCAAGTATGAGGAATTCACAACTTGGGACCTAGGTTGTTGGCTTAGTGGGTCCTGACCCAAGTTCAGTGTTAAGTTTTCCAAACAAATCCCTACACTACTGGCCCTTTCGGCATCAACCCGCGGAGCACGGACTGAAGTCTCACCCGAAGTAGTATGGGGGGATGTTGGAACCAAGTTTCTGCACCCATAGATTAGTGTAATGTAGTTTGCGCCCTAAACCCGCCTTCACGCAGATTGATAAGCCCTAAGGGCTTATTGATATCACTTCCCTTAATCAGATTCTATACCTCCGTGAAGGTCTACGAATGTCTTTCACGAACCCTAAACAGGTGAATCAATGACTTATGTGCCTCTGTAATTACCCTTAGTTCTATATTTACCCAGATCATCTTAAGTGTTTAATGAATTTACCATGCAACAATATATTATTCGTGTAAACAATTATTATTACTTGCATTCATATGACAATGTAAATTATGTAAAATTGCACATCAATATAGTATTAGTTCATAAACCCATCCTTCATCATAACATAATAGTGCATTCATTCATAACAAAAATAAATATACAAAACACAAGAATTTCTCGAATAATATCTTTATTAATGCTTTTGTTCTTATAGACTCAAGACTTCCCTGTGCACTCAACTGCAAGGGTCTGCACACTCAACTGCGGACTCTACTCTAGGCCTCTACGCACTCAGCTATAGAGCCTCTCTTCTACTCTAATACTTCTTCACTCTTATGCTTAATGACCCATTATACCTTCATTCTTCATTATCTTCTATTTTGCCCTAGACTCTCTAAGACTCTCCTACTTATACAATCCCATTGTTTGTAGACCATGGGTAGGTCTATACAATCCCCAAAATTGACCCTAGGAGACCCTATCCCAACAGGCCCCCAACACAAATATCATGACTCACCCCCTATCCCAACTCTACTTATGCCACTGCTACCTCAACTGCACTCTGCGTGGTTTCCTGTTTGATTTGCTCCACTAGCTGCTCTATTGTTGGTCTTGCACTATCTTCCTTTATCTTCTACTGTGTTTTCTATAGGTTTTCAAACTTCTCCTCAATGGTGGCAGAGATAATATAGGCCTCATCCAACCAAGGCCCTAATCTGGCCTTGAGGACCACCTCTTTCCTTTGCACTACCTCCACCTGTTCGAGCAACTTCTTTGCCTCATGCAGCTTGGCTAGTCGCTGTGATATAGCGACAGTGAGCATCGTCACTCTTGCTTCATCATACTGCTACTGCAATTCACAGGCTTCTGTGTTCAACCTCTACAGGTTAGGTTCTTCCTGGAGTGTCATGAATACCTCCATGAACTGCTCAAAGAGCACGGTGCAATCCGCCATTGTGGCATATACTGCTGCGACTCCATCCTTTACAACTGCCTTGCGTTGTTGTCTAACCTCTGGTGGAGTTGAAGGATGTGACTTCAACTCGAGCACTGTTATCTTTAGGTTCAATTCAAACTGAACCTTGGCCACTTCTGTTTTTTCTTCGTGCACACCTGCAGCTAACTTCCTGATCTTGTCATCCACTGGCGCTTCCTCCGGGATATGCAGTTCAGGGACTGTCCTGCATGCCTCAGCCACCACGGCTACAATCTTCTCATTCTGCACCTGTAGTTTCTTCCACACTTCTAGTGCTGCTATCTTCTAAACTAACATTTGTTCATTGTTAACCTTATATTCCTTAATCATTCTCAGTGGGCGCTGCTCTCGGGCCTTAATATCTGCGATCACACCTGCTTGCAGTGTGTGAAGGAACTCACTGGGGAGTGTGGCCAAGTTGAGGCACACATTCTTCAAAGTGCCAACCATAGCCCTTTCAGGGGCTACCTCTATGTTCAAAGCTCCATCAGACAGTGTGACTACCTGAAGATCCATTGACCGAACCAACTCTGTTGCTTGAGTGGTCCCCGGTGCCAAATTGGTGGATGTCGTGCTACTCTATCTTGCACCTGCCTGGAGTCTAGTTGTTTGGATATGCAGCTCGCGTAGACCCATTTGTATGGCACCTAGTGCCTGATTCTGCTACTTCTCAAAGTGTTGCAGTAGTTCTGCTATTGTTTCCCGCACCTTATCGCCAATATCATCCAATTCGCCTTTTGTTAAGGTAATTGGATCTAGTGATGACTTGGTGGCTTTCGTTTTTTTGCATGGTCCTTCCTTCTCCTGCTCCCTATACCACTTCACTCTAAAGGGAGTTCTTTCCTATTGGTCTTTGCCACCCTGCTCTGATGGCTCTTCCTCCTCTATTTGGGGAGAAGGGGATTTCTGACTTCAATCAGACCCATGCTCTTCTTGCTCTGCATGTTCCTTCACAGTGCACTCTGCTTCTTCTCGGGCCTTCTCCTTGGTCTCCTTCTTCCTCTTTTCAGCCAACTACTAAACCTTCAGTCTAGCTACTTCCTTTTTTTGTTTTTCCATTGGCGCGGTAATTTGGGCATAGCTCTTGATGAACTTTTGATAGTATCCAATATGACCCAGTGTTGTGTGCAGTTGTTTAACACTCCTTGGCACCTCAAAGTTAATTATGATCGTGATCTTAGTAGGGTCCACTATTAACCCTTGTTTGCACACCACATGACCCATCAACATTCTGAAAGGGACACAAAATAATCACTTCTTCAAATTTAGCATGAACAGATACCTTCGACATGTATCCAACATCAAGCGCAAACATGCTACATGGTGATTTACTAGTCCAAACACTTTCCAATCATCAAAATATACCTCCAAAAACTTGTGAATGAACTCTTTGAACACCGTATTGACTACGCGTGAGAAGATTGTTGGCACATTCTTAAGTCCAAAAGGCATTACTATAAATTGAAAGCATCCCCACTCAGTCGCGAAGGTTCTCTTACTCTTGTCTTCTGGCAGGATCTTTATCAGATGGTACCTAGACAACCCATTAGTGAACGAATATGCTTCAGGTCTACCAACATTATCCAATACCTCATCTGAGAATGGAGTTGGAAAAGGATCATGAATGCAAGCATCGTTCATTTTCCTGACATCTACGCAAATACTTATCTCATCATTCTACTTCTTTTCCTTAATTACCATTAGACTCACGCAATCGGATTCCTCCACTGGTTCAATAATACCTGTTGCCAACATCTTGTTCAACTCCAAGCCAACATTTTCCTTGTACATAGGTTTAAGGCGATATGGCACCTATTTAACAGGCTTTGCATATGGTTTCAACGTTATTTCCATCACTCCTAAATTGCCTATTATCCCCTTCAAGTCTGAAAAATTTGTAGGGAACAAATCCTTATACTCGTGGAGAAACTCAGTGACCTTATCCACCGTAGCATCATCCCAATATTCCCCTATCTTTGTGAACTTCAGCTCTGCTTCTGTTCCAATTTTCACTTGTCTAGTTTTCGGTGGCATGGTGATGTTTGGATTATTTATCTGTGGTCCCTCAAATTTGCGGTGACCTTATTCCTCTGGGATATTAATGTTCCTTGGATCCTCATCTTCCTCTTTAGCAGTCACATGGTAGCACTCTAGCACATGGCACTATTGGAAATAATACTGAAAGGGGGGGTGTTATAGAAATATTTGGGCACTGCAACCCCAATCACATATGTCAATAAACCAAGGTCTCTTAAACCACTAAAAGTGTTGTTTCACACCCTAAAGGATCATGCAACTGATTACATCATTTCCCAGAAGTTCCACCTAAAAAACCACTCAAAATTGGCCAAAACTGGACTATACAGACTGATCCATGCTGAGGGTGCGATGCATCTCACCTGTTACACATGGGGGGCACGATGCATACTAAAAATGCCTTCTGTAGGGTGAGATGGGGGAGAGTAGACAAATGGCAGAGAGAGCTTGCTAAGTGGAAACCCAGAGAATCTTCTAGAAACTTCTCATATGACACTTGCTTCTCTGAATTTGCCTAGGAAGGAGTAAGAGATCATGAAATTTCCAAGTGGAACCAAGAACTATTAGTGAAATGACACTAATCAAAAACCTAGAAGCTCACTCACCCCTTTGAAAATATCTATAAATGGATTCCTCATCTTAGAGATCCAGAGGCTGGAATTTGTAATTTGTAAGGAAGTGCTATTGGTTTCTCTTTGAGACATTGTATTGTTGGGTGATCTTGCTTTTCATGAGGTGAAGAGGGCTTTCATGCTGGGAGGATGATGTTGGATCAAACAACTCGGTTGTAATCCTCTCTTCTACTTCTACTATCAATAAAGCTATTTGAGTTTTCCTCCATATACTTGTGTACTTGTAAATCTTGTATTTGTGGATGCAACTGTATGGTTAATGTACTTCTGATTCTGCATTATTTATGGTGTTATAGATCTCTATGATTTGATGGTGTGTTGCTGCTTTGTCTCTACAGGTGTTCTGTAAAGCAAGACAAGTTAGAAAGTAGTGACAAGCTCTATCAAAGGAGAGAGGAAACATGCAAGGAGCCATGCGAAAGATTGAGGTTGGTGCACTCTGCGTCTCTCTTATCTATCATCCATAAAGGAAAACAAAAGTTACTTTGAATTGTTTGTTTCTAAGATAGCTACCCGTCTTAGTGGGACTAGCAAATCAAATAGACACTAGTTTTCCCGGAAACAAAATGGCGACTCCCTGGGGAGTGAATAGTTTTTTTTTTGTTACTGTTGTTGGCTTTATAAACTACAGACAGAGCCTGAAGTTAAGCCAGCTAGCCTTCAAACTGCACTTGCTATGCAAGTGCAAAGTAGATCAACGTTGCTTCAGTCAATCTCTGGGTTGGTTTATGAACTGAACATCTATCTTGCAAACATCCTATGTTCCCTAGTGGTAGCTCAATAACCTCATAATATCATACCCGTATACTTTGTTGTTATTTTCCATCATAAGCTCAGCCTAAATCACTAAACTTAGTGTTGAAAATTCAACAAGATTATGTAGCTTAGTGGAAAGGAGTTGCCTTCACTAAGTGGGCATGCAAGCTATTTTTGGCTCAAAGTCTATTTTTAGACTATGTCTACTTTTAGACATATGGATCATGGTCTATGAGTTGCAGGATGCTATTTGTGGATGATTAGTCATGTTGGTAAAAATAGATGGACTTCTATTTTTAGACATATGGGCGTTTCTACTTTTAGACTGCCAGGCTAAAAATAGAACAGTTGAATATTATTAGCTCATAATAATATTTGGACTATAAACATTATCTTATCCTCTTGGAGCACTTTAGTTTGAGCTACAGATGTGGCACATGAAGATGTGAGAAGGAAATACACTTTTCTTGTGGGTCAGTTGAGCTATTGCATGCAGGACTTCAGTTAGAACTCATGTGGTTGAGTTTGGTGGAGTTGATTGTGGAGTTGATGGAGCTGTGTTCAGTTTGACTTGGTTAAACTAGTTGTATTTAGTCTAACTGCAGAATACACTAGTGATGAGTGATGTGAATTAATTGTTAATTAATTCACTAGTTATTAACTCATAAAGCAACTAAAGAATACATCAGTTAACTCAGTGCATGGACAGTTCAGTGGAGACAGGTGTTAGAGGTTGAGATTGCTGTCAGTTGTGACTATAGTTGTGCATGAGATTTGCACAATCAATGGATTGATTAATGCCAATGAGGATTGCGTGGTTCAGCCAAGGGAAATACGAGTTTGGATCAGCCATTCTCATCCATTCTCATGCAGGATTGCATAGTGGAGGCAGATAAGCAATGGAGGAGATTTGAACCTGTGATTGATTCAGATCTGAGCTAGTTTTTGTGTAACAGTTGGAGATAGTACTGAGTACTTGTGAGGAGTATTATAATATGTATTGTTAAATGTTCTCAATCATTATAATATACAGATAGTGTGGGGTTTTTAGCTGTATGCTTTCGCCGGGTTACATACTGTGTTGATATGTGTGATTGATGCTTCAATGTGCGCATGCGATTGTTTCTGAATACCGCAAAATCGATGATCAACGTAGAGGACGTTATGTATTATGCATGTATTTCGCAATAGTGTATAATCAGGGTAATATCTGTGAATAAGTGTCATATTATTCCAAATTTCTACATGGTATTAGAGCAAAGTTGATCATCGGATCTATTATTCAGAAAGTGATTACATTTTATTTCTTCAGGCAGAGTCTGTAATCAGGCCAGGTAGCCTCTGGATTCATCCTTCTTTTGGAAGGTGAGATATCCGGTAAAATCCCATACAGTCAATCTCTGTACGAGAAATACTTTGTTCTCATGAATTTTTAGATCAGAAGCAGTTAAGTTTTGAGCTAGTGGAATTCGAATTTGCAACAGTGTTTTCACGGAATCAAAGTTGAAATGTCTTTCAATGGATTGCGATTGGAGTATGCTCTTGAAGGCAGCTCAAACTATATTGCATGAAAAGACAGGATGGAGGCCGTGTTAGATGACAATGGGTTGAAGGAGTTCATAGAGGCTGAGGTCCCAAAACCTACTAATGCTGCTGAAGTTGTGGCTTGGCAAAAGAAGACAGCAAAGTGTCGAAGGATTCTGTTGGAGGGCATGAAGGATCACATTGTGTCCAGCCTGCATGGAAAGGCTTCTCCATACTTGATGTGGAAAGCATTGACAGATCTATTCCAAAGCAAGAGTGACCAGAGGAAGTTGTCGGTTAAGGATAAACTCAGAAACATTAAGTGTGAGAATGGAGACAGTATGCCAAGGTATTTCACGAAGTTCACCCAATGCTGGGATGAGCTGGGAAGTGTGGGGGTGACAGTCAATGATGAGGACTTGGTGAGCTTGGCTCTCCTTGGTCTTTCGAAGAGTTAGCATTCCTATCAAGACACTGTCAATGGTCGGAAGAAATTGCCAGGATGGGAGAGAATTTGGTCGGATCTTGTGCAAGAGGAGATCAGGCGGAATACCAGAGATGGATCTTCATCAAAGGCATCTGATGAAGAAGATTGGTGCTTTGGCTGCCAAAGAAAAGAAGGGGAAGGAGAAGGGTTCTCTTTCCAAATCTAGTTCTTCCAAGGATGGGAAGAAGGTTGATAAATCAAAAGTGTGATGTTTTCATTGTCATGAGGTGGGCCATTATGCTACAAATTACCCACGGAGGAAATCCAAGAAGGGATCCGGGGAAGGATCTGAAGGTGAGGCACTTGCTTCAAAATTTGAGTTGAATTTCACACTCTTTGCATGCATGGTTTCATCCATGGTGGGAAGTGGTTGGTTTCTTGATAGTTGAGCTTCTTTCCACATGACCGGTGACAAAAGTTTCTTCAGTACTTTGGAGGAGAAAGATCTCCAGATACTCATAGGGATGGGTAATGATAAGAAGTATAGTGTCTCAGGTGTAGGAACGGTTATTTTTCAGAGGGAGCATGGAGCTCGCCTTACCTTGACCAATGTCATGTATGTACCAGGACTGAAGAGAAACTTGGTGTCGATCGCGATGCTGGAAGACAGAGGCTATGATTTAGTCTTCAGTAAGGGAAAGGTTTTCCTTAGACACATCATCACTAGACAGGTGAAGCAGATTGGTTCACCGGTCAAGAACCTATATTCTCTTGAGGTTCAAGATGCATGCAAAGCCTTGAGCAGCGAGGAAACTGATGGAGACTTGGTGGTTGAGAAGGAGCGTATATTACCTCTCAACATGCAGAGCTAGAAGAAGTCTCAAATGATTATGAAGGAGCCACGATTAGTGCAGCAGCTTCAAGAGGTTGTGGAGCAGCCACAATAGGGGAAGCTGAGAGGAGATTGAGTAGAGACATCTACTCATGCAGAGACCTCCAGTAGGGGGAAACTTCGAGCCAGGTGGGCTAAGGGATCACATGCAGCCATACCTCTAGGTAGGAGGTGGGGAAATATAGAGTGATAGTCCCAAGGAGGAGGAGCAAGAACCTTGAGGTACCTAACCTCTTGGATGAGACCTTGCTACGGGAGCCCCAATGTGGAGTAGCAGGAACTGACTAATTGGGTAGAGACAGATGCAGATGGAGTGGTAGAGAGAGCGACAGTGTAGGGAATCCTAAGACAACGCATAGCTAAAAGGCTGCAACAATGCGAGAGGCACAAGTGTTTTGCACAGTGTTAGGTGGCACAAAGAAGTGTGCAATGGTGCGAGATGCATGGAGATGTTGCAGTGGTGTAGATGTCAGAGAGGGAGCACTTGTCAGTAGCAGGTAGAGCTTCAACATCAGAGTATGTTCCTAGCCCAACAGAGTGGTTAGTTGGGAGTGTTTTTGTTCCAAGTGTTGTTGGAGCAAGTGGGCCGGGAAAATGTGTTGCATGCAGGACATTCCAAAGTTGCAGGATAAGGGTTGCAAATAATCCATATCTTGTTGAGAGGGAGTGTTGAAAATGAAACAAGATGATGGAGCTTAGTGGAAAGGAGTCGCCTTCACTAAGTGGACCCGCAGGCTATTTTTGGCGCAAAGTCTATTTTTAGACATATGGATCATGGTCTATGAGTTGCAGGATGCTATTTGTGGATGATTAGTCATGTGGGTAAAAATAGATGGACTTCTATTTTTATACATATCGGCAGTTTCTATTTTTAGACTGTGAGGCTAAAAATAGAACAGTCGAATATTATTAGCTCATAATAATATTTGGACTATAAACATTATCTTATCCTCTTGGAGCACTTCAGTTTGAGCTACAGATGTGGCACATGCAGCTGTCAGAAGGAAATATGCTTTTCTTGTGGGTCAGTTGAGCTATTGCATGTAGGACTTCAGTTAGAACTCATGTGGTTAAGTTTGGTGGAGTTGATTGTGGAGTTGATGGAGTTGTATTTAGTCTAACTGCAGAATACACTAGTGATGAGTGATGTGATTTAATTGTTAATTAATTCACTAATTATTAACTCATAAATCAACTAAAGAATACATCAGTTAACTCAGTGCCTGGACAGTTCAATGGAGATAGGTGTTAGAGGTTGAGATTGTTGTCAGTTGTGACTATAGTTGTGCATGAGATTTTCACAATCAATGGATTGAGTAATGCCAATGAGGAATGCATGGTTCAGCCAAGGGAAATGTGAGTTTTGATCAGCCATTCTCATCGATTCTCATGCAGGATTGCGTAGTGGAGGTAGGCAAGCAGTGGAGGAGATTTGAACCTATGATTGATTCAGATCTGAGCTAGTTTGTGTGTAACAGGTGGAGATAGTACTGATTACTTGTGAAGAGTATTGTACTATGTATTTTTACATGTTCTAAATCATTATAATATATAGATAGTGTGGGGTTTTCAGCTGTATGATTTCCCTGGGTTACATACTGTGTTGATATGTGTGATTGATGCTTGAATGTGCGCATGCGATTGTTTCTGAATACCGCAAAATTGATGATCAACGTAGAGGAGGTTATGTATTATGCATGTATTTCGAAATAGTGTATAATCAAGATAATCTCTGTGAATAAGTTTCATATTATTCAAAATTTCTACACTTAGTTGCAAATTGTGAGTGAAAACCCAGCACAGTTTTGTTCCCTAGTCCATCGCACTATCTCTAACTAGTAGTTTGGATGCATCGCACCTCTCGTGTGTTGCAGGTGAGATGCATACCCGTTTCCCTTAAGGACAGGTGCGATGATTGAATGAGACTATTTCTCTCTCTGGAATTTTCTTTTTTCTCCATTGTTTTCAACTCTATTCAGTAGTTTTTCTCCCTATGATCAGTATATCATTTCTGAAGTCTTCTTCCTTTACATTATTCAGCCTCCATTGATTAGGAATTGTGAATGTTTTTTTATGTATTTTTCATCATTTACAATTCTCCTTTGCAAATAGTAGCTTAATCGAATTGTCTTTTTTTGATTCAAAAGTGTCACAACTGTCGTTTTGAGTCAAGAAAAAAAGTGTCGTAAAGTCTTCCTCTTCTAGATAGTCAATTGTACTTTTGCCATTGTATTTGATTTGAATTGTCAATATTTGAAGTGTCGAAAGAAGTTTTCCATTCGAAATTGAAAGTGTCATCTTATTCTTCCTTTCGTTTTGAAAAGAAAATGCTAAAGTGTCGCTTTGAAGAATAGTAGTTCAGATCTATACTTAGTTTTATTTTTGGCATAATCACATTAAGGAAACAAGAAAAAAACAAATACATGCATGTGCATTTGCATTTAGACTGCATGCGGAAAATGATTTAGGAAAAGTGCATTTAGTGTGCTCTCTGCTCTCTATTGAAAGAATCGTACTCTTCTTTCCTTAGTAGCTAGGATTTTCATTGCTAAAAGAAAACAAATTATTGTTTATCATTTTAGATTGCATATTTAGGAATTTTACATCTACATCACGCGGTGATCCTTGAAAGGAAAACTTCCTAAAAAAGAGAAACTATAAATAAACCTCAATGAACATAAAAACACTTTGGAACCTAATGCACAACATCTAGAAGTCTAGGCTAGAGACGTATTTTGGCATTGTAAAACCTGGTAACTATCGTTTTCATTGAAGGTTGTGTGATTCCTCCTCTTTTATACGAAAAGTGCCAGTACAGACTTGTGCTCCCCATACTGTCGAGTATATATTAGGAGACCACAATAGGTTGATATCCTTTATCCTTAGGAAGCCGTGTCTGCTGCCCTATCGATCGCAATGCACTGAACACAACATTCGGAAATATTGACTGCTATACGTAAAGTCCTTGGTAATTTCTCTTTAATTTACCACCAAGGTGTATATTGTAGTTTTGCGATTCATTTGGTAATCCCTCTATCTAGATCTCTAGAGTAGTCACTTTCATTCCTTTTTGACTCCTTAAAAGAAAAGGTCCATCTGAGCACTTGTCACGTCAGACTCATTAAAAATTGAAGGCAAATAGAGTCACCTTTAGCTTTTTCGCGAATCTTAAAAATTGAAAAAGCAAGTTGTTTCAAAGCGTCATAAAATTCATTTAATTTAGAATAACATCCATGTTCCCTTGTTGATCTTAGGTTGAGGTAATGGAGTCCACCAATCAAGGATTTCTCCTTGGGGGGAATCCTAGTCCTTTCTCTTCTTGCGGAGATATTGGTGCTCCATACATGGCTACATTGTCCCTTCCAGGAATCACAATTGGCCTACCAGTATGGATATTCTCGACCTCTGTCATTCAAAACACCGTAATTCCTTAGCAATCGAATCAGCAACCAGATGATATTGGAGTTGCTCCCTCACCTTCTACCTCATTTGTTTCTCCTTCCCCTTATTCCTCTTTTCTTGGTGATGATACTAAAAACTAAGTAATTGAGAAGAAGAAGAAAGGGAAGGAGAAGAAGAAGAAGAAGCTGGTCAAGCAAGGGGGCAACCATGCATCGTCCGGCAAAAATCCGCACACCACACCTTCCAAGCCCAAATCTCCATGCATAATTTGCAAAGGAAACCACTTTCATCGAGATTTCCCTTGCATTCTACGGATCTTGAGAGACTAATCTCCCTGCTTGCACCATTTGGTGTCATCAACCTCTGTCGATCATGTTGAGAACTCACCATCGACTAGTGGAAGTGAAGTCAATGGACAGAAAGGAAGATCTAGATTTCCTTGTAGGTTGTGCGCAGTCGAGCATGCCCTCCACCATTGTCCTTTTCTGGATGAAGCTAAAAGTGTCTTGGATAACCATCTTGCTTCACCGCAGCAACTTCTGCTTGGATACAAGAAACTCTTGCCAAGTCCATCGCTAGTTGAAAATCTGACTGACATACCTTTGTTGTCGGTCGAATCACCTATCATTGAAGATAAACCCTCTAATTTCACACCAGACCAAAGTCAACAGGTCAAGACAGCAGTCGACCCAGTCTTGCCTTCAGAAGGTCCACCTTCATATGATATAGTCTCCAAAGAGAATGAGAATGACACCATTGAAATTCCTTTTGTTAACACAGAGTTTGATGAAAATGGGGGCAATCTACCCATTCCTTTACCACAGGAGGGAAGTTCCCCATTTCAAGAGATTCATTCGGCTATTTATTCGGTCCCTCCTCCAAGCAATCTAGTCATTTCCTTTGATTGGAATCTACTAGCGGGACCCCACCTTCCATCTAATGTACCATTCCAAATCATAGTACAAGTTTACAGAATGATCATGTCTGGCACTATCATAGATGAAGGGGCTTCCATGAGTATCCTTTCCTCAACTGCTTGGAAAGTGCTTGGTTTGCCATCGCTTCTGCTTGAGAATCGAAATTTGTCAGGCTTCAACAAAGGAACCAGTCGACCGTTAGGGATCCTTCCAAATTTTCCTATAACTTTGAGAAGGAAAATCATTCACTTTAACGTGATGGTAGTATAAGGGCCACTAGATTACAATCTACTCCTTGGGTGTGACTACATTTACAGCATGGGAGCTATTGTTTCCTCACTCTTTCGGGTGATGTGTTTCCCGTATGAAGGCAGACTGGTGCAACTTGTCGACCAGCTTTCATTTCCCGGGTTGAACACAACTACGAGTCAAACACCATCCCTAAATGGTCTCTTTGCACAAGGAATGTCTCTTCAACCTCCAGTTCATTCACCTAATTACCTTGAGTAATTCAATGAATGTAACGAAGCTTAGGGAGCATGCACCCTGGTCTTCTTCAGCAGACGAACCCAGATGAAAAAACAGATTTCCTTGTAGGTTATATGACCAATCTAAAATGCCATTTCCGTGTAGGATATGGGATCAGTATGGAACAGGATCTCCTCACATGTTATGTGATTGGAAGCTCACACCATTCACATTTGTCTATTTCAATGGACAGAGCCAAGGAAGTGTTTTGTCTGCACTGTAGATGAAATGCTCCTGCTTAAATGCAAGAACTTCCATAAGGGAACTAGAAATTCTAGTTTTCTCAACACTTGGGGGCATGCAAACCTTTTTTACGCAAGTGAAAAGTGACCAGTGTAACTCTAACCTTGTAGTGCCTAACTTTTAGTTCAACTGCTTAGGTTAGGTGATTGGTCTGATCCACCACTCACCTTTGTCAGCGACCCGCCAAAGCAAAGAAGATGTTTTTTTTCTAAAAACTATCCTACCTAACCTTAGTAGTTCATTAACTCTTAGTGTAATTAGTTCTGTAGTTGGTCGTTTCTAGCCTACATGCAAAAGTCAATGAGCAAAGTTTCGCATGGGGCAAGCTCACTAAAAAATGAACCTACTAAATAAGAGACATCTTTAAAAGATGACTGGCATGAGTAGTGTTACTGCAGGGTTCAAGCTCGTTAAAAAATTAAAACGGCCACTGAGCATAGTTTCTAAAGATTCAAGCTCATTAAAAAATGAATCCACCCTCGCTAAATAACCTTTGTGATCACATTGCTATCAGCCTTTTGAGCCTTGGTTGTGTTCTTACCGTCACCTCCACTCTTTTAGCTGATCATACGCCTCCACTTGATTGTTTACCCTTTTGAGAAACAACTGCGATGAGTGATTCTTCTAGCCACCCTCGTTACACTACCGTGTTTGAGAAGTTCCAAACTTACCTAGAACCAATCGCTACCCGAAAATACCACTCGTCCCTCAAAAACGAGTCTCTTTTAAGCTCTTTTTAGACTCGTAAAATATGAAAATATTGCCGAGCTACTGGCCTTTCCAGCTCGTTAAAGTAAAGGGAAGCGCCATCCATCCTCTACATTTTAATATTTTTGGACCTGAGGGATCATTACACAAAAATATCGAGCACTTGTCTTATTCGGCTCGCTAAAATTATTGAAAATTCATCCCTTTCGTATTATTTTATACTTTTTCGGACTTAAGGGATTATGCCACGAAAAAGGACTACTGGAGTTTCCTTTCTGTCTCTTTTCAAACTCTCTAAACATGAAAAGGACTGAGTTATCTTTGTCGTTAAACTTGTTAAAACAATAGCGAAAAACTTGTCCTTTCGGACAAGAGTGAGTTTCACTGTCACTAGGCTCGCTAAAACATAGTGACAGGTTTGCCCGAAGGGCAAATTATAGAACAAGCATATGTTATCCTCCTCAAGCTTGACAAAAATAAAGAGGTACTGGTCAGCAATGACTGGGGAAAAAGGGAAGAAAACTTGAAGAACTTCATTGGTAGCAGGTCGCTCTTGAACATGACACTTTCACTCCATCACCATGATTGAGTTGGGTTGGGTTATTCCATTCACCATCACCATTGGTCCTCCATACCATCCATGGGGTTAATGCTACCAATCCATCTCAGTGTCGCCGATATGTTTAAGAGAAGTCACTCAAAGAATTCACCAACCGAGCTAATTTCTCATCCACTGCAATACCTTCACTCTCCATTTTTCATGACTGCCATTCCTGAACCTTGTATCATCAAATCGTTTTCACCTCCAGAAAATCATTTTCTTAATTTTGTGTCGTAGATGTGGGATTCATTAAGGCCCTCCTACGATAGGTCACTTCTTGTTGACATCATCTCATTATCCAAGAATTTGACTTAGGAACAACCCTTTCAGTACTTTGAAGCTTGCATGCCTCAATGGCAAGTTTCTCACTTCCGGCGACAGGTTTACATCAATGTCCTTCGACCAAAAGGTTTTGCATGGTGTTTGACATCAGATCTTATATTCACACCACATGAATTGTACTGCAATACCTTGAGGGTCATTATCATTATTGGTGATTCCCCTCGCACCTATTAACAGCTTACATCATTAGCTGGTAATCAGGCAATGTCTTTCTATGTTCGACTTCATGACATCTTTTCACATGGATCGACTTGTACATCGAGCGAATATTGAACGAGTTTGAAGACCCTGGATCTAGTTTCATCCATCTGGGCTGTGATATATTCAAGAAAATAAAGACATCAAATGTACTCCATAGCTGCACAGATGATCATCCAAGCTAAGGGATGATGGCTCTACAGGAATCACCAGTCTGCAACAACAGACGATTTTCTATCCTATGTACATGAAAATGAATTTATAAAGCTGAGCATGGGAATGCTCGCCTCAGCTAGATCATGAAAATAACATGAAGATAATGTATTGTATTGTATTTTATACAGGTAACCTTCTAGTTCGAAAAACCTCGGATCCTCATGATAAAGCATTTCACTCGACATCAGAAGATTTACGACCTCATGCTTTAGGGGGAAACTGTTATAGACATTAACGAATTTAGACTTCTGTGATCCATAACATTGTTTAGATATCTTCGGCAAAATCACATAACCAATCTTTTGTCGACGTGTTTCGAACCAACCAGTGTGGTTCATCGTCAGGACAAGTTGAAGCACCAATCTGGATTATGCTTGATTAAATAGAGTGTGCAGAGACTCCAACAGCTATAATGCTAACGGCTAAATTTTGACCCAATGATCCTGGTCAACCACAAAATTCGATAATTAATATTTTTATAAATAGCTTAATTAGATATATTAATATCTCAAATCTTAAGGGAATCCAAATATTATTATTTAAATTATAATGGTCATTATATCTCATAACATATAATAAATAATGTATATTTAATATTATTTAAGTTAATAAATCATTATTATTTTATAATTTAATTCTTTAAAATATTTCTTATTAAATATAAAGGTTCATTAAAATAAAAATAATATATGTTTATTAAAAAATCTTAATAATTTATAATTTCAAACATCATTATTCCTAGAATTAAGATATATTAGGTAAAGTCCACTAGCATAACTAATATTGTTGGTACATCATAATTTAAAATAATGTTTCAATACTTTTTAATAGGAAAATTAAAGGTAAATAAGCCCTTAGGTAAATATATTATTACCTATAGGGTTGATAAAGCCCAAGATTTTTTACTAATAGTATAACTAATTTTATCCTTTAAACCTAATGGTCAAATATCTATTAATAAACATTATCTAATCAGTATTCATTTATTTCAAAAAATATTAAAGTTCATTATGTTATTAATATATTATTATTTTAATTATAATGTTCATTATATCTCATAATAAATAATAAATAATCTCTATTCGATATTATTCCAATACTATTTAGATACAAGGAATGATAATAAATCACTATTATTTTATAATTTAGTTACACTAGGAACTTGTGTAATAATCATTCAATGGTCCATTGGTAAGCTAGATCCCTCACTATTTAGTTCTTTAAAATATATCATATTCCTTATTAAATATAAAGGTTCATTAAATTAATAAGTTATGTAAAATAATATATGTTTATAACAAATCTATATCTACTTAATAATTTATAATTTCAAACAAAACATTATTATTCTTAGAATTAAGATATACTAGGTAAAGTCCGATATTGATGGTCCAATATTTATTTATGTCATTAGGAAATATATTATTCTTTATAAGGTCTAAAAAGGGGTTTTTTTAGACAATAGTTAAAGGGAAGACCCAATTCTAAGGCTATACTAGAAATAATAATAAATGTATAAATAATGAAATTATGGAAGAAATCAAATCAATGAAAACGGGTTAAGGATAATACATTAATTCGCCCGAAACTAATTTATAACTAATTAAAGACTAGAACGCTCCATAATAATGGACAAATTAGCCAAAAGAAAAATTGAAGGAAGGGGGAGACAGAAACCTTAAGACAAAGCAAAAAGGCTAGGAAGATAGGGCTGGGACCCAACAACTACTAATCTTCCAGCCATCATCCCTATTAAGATTGTTCGGCCTTTTCTCGATCTCCAGGGCCTCTCTAAATTTGCGATGGTGAAAATGCGCAACTTTGGCAATGAATTGAGCCTCCTCTATACATACATGATGCATAGTTTTCCCTGCATGCTCAGCCAGGGCAGAGGACTTGGTCCTACCATGTCTTAAGTCAGCCGAATGCTCGCTAATCCGCTGATTGATAGAGCGACCAGTCTCACCAATATAAGGGGTCCCACAGGAACAGGGAATGACATAGACCCCCTTCATGTCCTTAGGGTCAATCGGGTCTTTTACAGACCTGAGGGAGCCACGGATAGTCTTGAGAGGTCTAAAAGTTGTGGTAACACCATACTTCTTCAGAATCCTCGCAATCCTATCCGTGGTTCCTTGGATGTAAGGGATGTTCACACCCATGATACGATCATTAGGAACCTTACGGATAGAAGGCTCCTTCTTGGCCCTGAGGAAGGCTTTTTGACCGAGGTGCCTATTGTAACCATTCTTCTCAAAGACTTCTAGGAGGTGAGCCTTCTCCTTCTCCAGGCTCTCCTTATCCGAAATTCTAACAGCACGGGTGGCAAGCGTGCTAAGAACCCCTAACTTCTGAGCAGGGAAATGATGCGACGAAGCATGCAAGTATTGCTCAGTATGTACCAACAATATTAGTTATGCTAGTGGACTTTACCTAATATATCTTAATTCTAGGAATAATGATGTTTGAAATTATAAATTATTAAGATTTTTTAATAAACATATATTATTTTTATTTTAATGAACCTTTATATTTAATAAGAAATATTTTAAAGAATTAAATTATAAAATAATAATGATTTATTAACTTAAATAATATTAAATATAGATTATTTATTATATGTTATGAGATATAATGACCATTATAATTTAAATAATAATATTTGGATTCCCTTAAGATTTGAGATATTAATATATCTAATTAAGCTATTTATAAAAATATTAATTATCGAATTTTGTGGTTGACCAGGATCATTGGGTCAAAATTTAGCCGTTAGCATTATAGCTGTTGGAGTCTCTGCACACTCTATTTAATCAAGCATAATCCAGATTGGTGCTTCAACTTGTCCTGACGATGAACCACACTGGTTGGTTCGAAACGCGTCGACAAAAGATTGGTTATGTGATTTTGCCGAAGATATCTAAACAATGTTATAGACATATTTGGGCACTGCAAACCCAACCACATATTTCGATAATCCAAGGGCTCTTAAACCCCTAAAAGTGTTGTTTCACACCCTAAAGGATCATGGCCAACTGATTACATCATTTCCCAGAAGTTCCACATGAAAAACCACTCAGAATTGGCCAAAACTAGACCATACCGATTGCTCCATAATGAGGGTGTGATGCATCTCACCTGTTACACATGGGGGGTGCGATGCATACTGAAAATGCCTTCTGTAGGGTGCGATGCATACTGAAAATTCCTTCTGTAGGGTGCGATGGGCGAAAGTATACAAATGGCAGAGACATTTTGCTAAGTGGAAACCTAGAGAATCTTCTAGAAACTTCTTATATGACACTTGCCTCTCTAAATTCGCCCAAGGAGGAGCAAGAGATCATGAAATCTCCAAGTGGAACTAATAACTATCAGTGAAATGAAACTAATCAAAAAACCAGAAGCTGACTCACCCCTCTGCAAACATCTATAAATGGATCCCTCATCCTAGAGATCCAGAGGCTAGAATTTTGTAATTTATAAGGAAATGTTGTTGGTTTCTCTTTGAGACATTGTATTGTTGGGTGATCTTGCTTTTCATGAGGTGAAGAGGGCTTTCATGTTGGGAGGATGATGTTGGAATAGAAAGTTGGGTTGTAATCCTCTCTTCTACTTATACTATCGATAAAGCTATTTGAGTTTTCCTCCATATACTTGTGTAATTGTAAATCTTGTATTTGTGGATGCAATTATATGGTTAATGTACTTCTGATTCTGCATTATTTAAGGTATTATAGATCTCTATGCTTTGATGGGCTGTTGCTGCTTTGTCTCTACAGGTGTTCTGTAAAGCAAGACAAGTGAGAAAAGAGTGGCAAGCTCTATCAAAGGAGAGAGGAAACAAGCAAGGAGCCAAGAGAAAGATTGAGGTTGGTGCTCTCTGCTTCTCTCTTATCTATCATCCATAAAGGAAAACACAAGTTACTTTGAATTGGTTGTTTCTAAGATAGCTACCTGTCTTAGTGGGACTAGCAGACCAAATAGACACTAGTTTTCCCGAAAACAGGGGGTGAATAAGTATTATTAGATCAATAATTTAATTTTCAAAACTGGTTTGTATACGCTACTTTAGCTCAGTGAACTAGCGTGTATACGCAACTGTACTTAATGCAACCATCATATATGCAGATATCTTTAGATTTACCCAAATTATCATGTATTGAACTTTAATCAGTATATCTGGAATTCATTATATAGTGCAGTAAAAACATAATAAAGCATCACACATAAGCAACACACTAGAACACCAAGATATAAGGTGGAAACCCAATGTGGGTGAAAACCACTTGCTGTTGTCATCTCTGCCTTCTTTTAATAATAAGAAAATTCTATTTACAATTTTTGTGCTTGTGCAGTATTATACCAATACACATGCTTCTACTTGCAGAAGTCTACAACCTTCTCTTGTTCTCCAACTTCTATTGGTAGGGGGCTACAATTCCCTAGCTCTTGTACTAGCTAATATGTTTACTAGTATGTAGGTGCCAATCTACAGAAGGATACAAACTTCTCTTTTCTGCCAGGGACCATGTTTCATAAATTTTCAGACTGGATCCATCAACAACATCATTCAATCATCAAATATATCTGCATCAACCAATCTCCTTTTGAACCAACCACAACTGAATCAATCAATCACTTTGACAACCCATCAATCTAATCATTCAGAATGCTATCACCAGAATACAGTAACTAGAACCCAAGCCAGAACCTAGAACACTACAACATCAAACAGAAGAAACTAAAACATATTTTATAAGGTATATGCTACTTCCATGTGTTGAACCTGCATGCATATGCACTTTACTCAAAGCCAACCAATGTATATATCTACAAATATAAATTCAGAATTCTGCAACTATTCCAGACTTTAGTTATACCTAGATCAAATCATTTATAGAATATTATATGCATCAATATTCAGATCTAGAATATTCATGAGCAACAACACATAATGATAGTTCATTTTACACCTTAAGTTATCCATCCATTATTAGATCTAGTTCCTCATCATCCGCTAAGGTTCATCCTTGGTTCAGATCTAGCAATGCACCATAACCCAATAACCTACATACTAGATCTCACAATTTATCAGATATTGGATACTTGCATGCCTTGGCCTAATGATCTTCTCCCCCTTTTATAGTTTTAGGCCTTTCTTAATACCATGGACCAAAACCACTTAGGACCAATACCTTGGACCAAATACCTAGGGTTAATACCTCGGACTAGATACCTCGAACCAATACCATGGATCAAAATACCATGGACCAAAAATTTAGTTTTCCAAGGTATACGTGCTTTTCCTTCTGTGAAAGTGCATGTGTACATATACGCAACTTGTAAATAGTGAACCTGCATGTATACGCAGCTTGGTCAATGGTGAACCTTTGTGTACCTCTCTTTATTCATTTTGTGAAGACTGATTTGTAATTCTTTGATGTTTACCTACTATATTGTGATCTTTCATCTGAGTGAGTTTACATCTGAACTGATTCCTTGAAGCTACCATGCATTTCATCACATCTGTAAACACTACTGTCATGCATTCTGTCACATCTTATATGTCTTCTGTAGATTCATCTAGTTACCATATACAAGTGAGTTGTTCTGCTACAAGTAGGTTGCCATCAAGTACAACACATACATCATAATGCCAACAATCTCCTCCTTTGGACTTGATGGCAACAACTACACCAAGTCCCTCTCCCCCTTTGACATCAAGGGCAAAGGGTCATGCTCCCCCTAAGAAAATTCTCTGATATGCTGAAGTGTGTGGATTGAGCTCCCATGATCAAGTCCATGCTCCCCCTGAGCATAAGCAAAGTCTGTAAAACGATGTTCTAAAAGAAGAAGATGACTCTATACATACATCTGAAATGACCTTCCTATCACCAATGGCTCATACACACATCCATCTCCCAACCAAGTGTGGATATACCAAATTTGACTCATCCACCCAACCAAGTGAGGATATATCAATTGTTTATACATGTCAAAACCAAGAAACATTACATCATCCATCCCATGCATAGTGCCGTTACATTAAAAGATATACATGTCATATATAACAGAGATCAAATATATTAAAAAAGACCATGATAGTCATCAACAATTATCATATGATCTACACCATCAGCAACATCTATCAACAACATCCAGACCAACAACCTATATATGTCCATCATTAGTTCCCAAACTATCATCAACCATGTTCTCCCCCTGAACCTGTTCCACCTGTTCATTGTCAGATCTGATCATTGAATATGTCAGTAAGAGATATCAAAGCATCATCATCAATCAGATATACATAAGGTTATCAACATCTTTATGAGGACCAATATATTTCCACATGTTATCAACAGGTTGAAAACATCATCAAACATAAAAGATAATTGACAGAATCATAGCAGGCCCCCCCCTTTTTTTGGAGTCTAGCCCACTGCTTTTCTTTAAACCAACATATATGCAATTGTGCCCATAGAAACCCATGTATGTAGATGATGACGCTTTTATGAAACTCGTGTATAACCACCTTTCTATGAAGAAAATAGGTTTTAACAGCGGGATGATGTAGCAACTACTCCCAGCTTTTGCCTGAGATATTCAAATGTCTCTCTAAGCAGTGGTTTAGTAAATATATCAGCAACCTGTTCTTTGGAGGGAACATACTCCAATTTGACCTTTGTTCAAGCACTTGTTCACATAGAAAATGATATTTGATGGGTATGTGCTTGGTCTTGGAGTGCATGACTGGATTCTTTGAAATATTGATGACACTTGTATTATCACATAGAATGGAGATGGGTGGAGTACATGTGATCTGAATGTCTTGCAAGGTTTGCATCATCCAAAGTAGTTGTGTGTAGCAAGATGCAACGGCCACGTATTCTACTTCAGCTGTAGATAATGCAATTGAACTTTGTTTCTTGCTGAACCAAGACACTAACCTGGAACCCATATAGAATGCACCACCACTAGTTCTTTTTTTGTCATCAACACTTCCTACCCAATCTGCATCTGTATATGCATGAAGTGTAAGATTTGTATCTCTAGGACACCATAAACCAAAGTTTTGTGTTCCTTGAAGATATTTGAAAATCCTTTTGACTACCTGAAGGTGTGATTCCCTTGGATTTGCTTGGAATCTTCCAACTATTCCCACTTCATGGGTCCGGTAGGGTACCTATTAGATAAAGAAGACTGCCAATCATGGATCGGTAAGTTGGTTGATGTACTACTGCTGATTCATCATTTGAGATAAGAATACATCCTGTTACCATTGGGGTACATACTGGTTTAGAATCTTCCATGCAGTATTTTTTCAGGATCTGTTTGAGATATTTGGTTTGTGAGAGAAAAATACCATCTTTATTTTGTTGAACTTGTAGACCAAGAAAATAGGTCAGCTCACCAAGCAAGGACATTTCAAATTCTTGTTTCATTACTGAAGCAAATTCCGACTCATGGATACTTCATTGCTACCAAAAATGATATCATCAACATACACAATAATTATTATCAATTTATTAGTGTCCATATTTGTATATATATTTGCTATCTGCTGACCCCTTTGAGAAACCCTATTGGTGGAGATATTTATCAAGACGGTAATACCAGGCCCTTGGAGCCTGTTTTAGACCATAGAGAGCCTTTCTGAGTTTGCATACAAGTTTTGCATCATTTCCAAGAATGAATCCTTCTGGTTGTTTAATATAGACTTCTTCTTCTAAGTCTCCATTAAGAAAGGCAAATTTTACATCCATTTGGTATACTTTGAATTTCTGAAAACTAGAAAGAGCAAGAAACATTCTTATGGCTTCAAGTCTAGCAACGAGTGAAAAACTCTCTTCAAAATCTATACCTTCTTGTTGAGCATATCCTTTGTAGACGAGTCTAGCCTTGTTTCTGATAACTTCTCCATTTTCGTTCAGCTTATTTTTGAATATCCATTTGGTTCCTATGATATTCTTATCATGAGGTCTAGGAACTAATTCCCAAGTATTATTCTTTTCAATTTACTCAAGTTCTTCATTCATGGCCTTGACCCAACATTCATCTTTGCATGATTCATTTACATTTTGAGGTTCAGCGGTAGATAGTAATTCTAGATAGCTTGAGGCTTTGGTAATGGTTCTTATTGTCTGCACACCTACCCCCTTTTCCCCTAAAATTTGAGTTTCTAGATGATTTTTCTGAACATACCTGGACAGAGTCTTTTCTTCTATCGTTATCTCTTCTTTTGGTGCTTCATTGGTTTCTTCTTTAGAATCAATGTGATTTGATGTGGGAAAATGATCCTCATCTTCTTCATTGTCATAATCTTCGGTTTTTATCTATTTTGGATTTTTTCATGATTCATCAACCACAACATCAATACTTTCAATAATTTTGCCAAATCTTTTATGATAAAATTTATATCCTTTACTTTAGGAAGAGTAGTCAAGAACAATACCTTCATCTGCTTTAAGTTAAAACTTACCAAGTTTTTCATCAGTCCTTTTGATGTAACATTTTCTTCCAAAAAATTTGAAGTATTTTACAGTAGGTGTCTTAACATACCAAAGTTCATGTGGAGTTTGAGTGTTGTTTACCCGAATATTTGCTTGGTTAAGAATAGTGACGGCGGTGAATGCAACTTCACCCTAGAAGGTTGCAGGAGTTCTAGATTCATCTAGCATAGCACGAACAATTTTTTGAATACTTCTGTTCATCCTTTATACCACTCCATTTTGCTGAGGAGTCCTTCCGATGGAGAGCTACCTTTTTATTCCGTGTTGTTCACAAAAGTCAAAGAATTCATCTGAGGTAAATTCCCCTCCTCAATTAGATTTGAGGCATTTGATTTTGCGATCTAATTCATTTTCAACCAAATCTTTGAAGGCTTTGAACTTTTCAAATGCTTCATCTTTATTCTTTCGAAGACCTATCCAACACATTCTGGAAAAATCATCAATGAACAATATAAAGTATTCTTCTCCACGAGGTGACTTTTTCTTTGATGGTCCACATAAATCAGTATGAACAAGTTCAAGAGGCTTACTGTCCAATCCTTCCTTTTCGATGAAGTGAGATCTAGTTTTCTTACTGAATTGACATGATTTTCATATAGTATTTTTAGGAATGTTGATATCTGGAAGATCACGAACAGCCTGGAATCTGCATGCTTTTCTTATTTGAGAAAAGCTTAGATGTCCCAATCTTCTGTGCCATAGCCAGTTTCCATCTTTTTTTCTTAGATAGCACTGTAGTTTTCCTCGCTTGAGTATGTATAGGTTGTTTGGAGTTCTTGTACCTTTGATCATAGTTTCTCTTGTATCAAGATCATGAACAACACATCCATTTGATCAAAACACTACTTCATTTCCTTGATCACACATTTGACTCACACTCAAAAGGTTATGCTTTTAGCCATCAACATACATAACATTCCCAACTTTAACCTTTTCTTTTAAGAAAACAGAGCCTTTACCTTATATGGCAGCAGGAGTGTCGTTTCCAAATGAGACACTCTTTTCCTTTTCTAAGGAATTATATGAGTGTAGTTTTTCTTTGTCACCTGTTGTTATAGCTCCAAATCTCACTCTTATGGTTTGTGATGCTGCACTCATGGCCTAGGGCAACCCCTCCTTCCAGACCTGGTCCAAAATTTAAAAAATAGTGTTTTATTCCCTATACGCGACATTTCCCTGAGTTAAACGCGTGTACACGCGGGTCTGTTATACCCAACCCGCGTGTATCTATTAAAACACTTAAAAAATAATAAATTCCTCTTTTTCGGGCGGAGATCGCGGGTTTTACTTGCTGGATCACCTGTTATTGCCCGTGGCCCAACTGTTCCCAACTAACTCCTAACTAAAAAACTACTTTGGAGAGGGTATAAAAAGACATCAAAGGGAAGGCCAAGGGGAGAGAGAAGAGAGCAAGATTATTATGCTGATATTTTTCCCTTAGACCAGGTCTGAAGTCCTTGGTGCTTTCTGCACTTCCCCCATTTGGCATAGGAAACCCTTGTTTCCATGTGTCTTGGTGATCATTCATCCTTGATATCATCATTTGAGTAGGACTTGGAAGGAGCTCTTGTTGGAGGCTTGAGGCTGGAACGAATCCGGGAGGAAGCTTTGCTTGGAGCCTGCTGAAGGTGTTCAGGTGATATCTTTCCGATATATGTACTTTATTTGCCTTTATATATAAAGAAACACGTCTTTGTTCCCGAATAATCTTTCTTTATGCTTATGAGATTCTTGTGTTGAATTCTTACGAAAGTGGTTACTTAAAGATTTTTACAACTAACTTTATAGTGTAAAGATGGTTTATACATAAATATCTGTACATGTACTGTTGTGTTCCTTGATTTGTTTGACTTGCAGATCGAAGGAAGAAGAAGGGAACTCCAAGAAGGGTTTGGACCCTAAAGGCCTTCTCGAACGTAGGACCTTAGGTACGTACCCTAAACATTAGAATTTGCTTAAAAGTAAAAATGATGGTTGTGGGTGTGTTTCTTTGAATAAGCAATTTTCAGTCTGGTAGAGTCTTAGCCCAAAGGACCCTAGGGGTACTTTCCCTTCAACCAGAATTGGCGACTCCACTGGGGACAACACTCTTGTTGTTCCTAGTTTGGGTAGTCTTCAAGCCAATCAAGGCTCAGCCCCTCTGATTGTTGGCTCTGACTGTCTGATCTTTTCTTGAACTCCAAGCTTTTCCAGTTTTTCAGTCTGTTTTTTTTTTATTTTTCTTGAAAGACTTCAGATACGCTCTTTTTCTGGATTACAGAAGCGTATATACGCAAGTTGCACTAAGTGAACCCGCGTATACGCAGGTTTCCTTAGTTTCAGTCGCGTATACACGCATTCTGCACTTAATTGCAGGCGCGTATATTACAAAAATTTCAAGATTTATAAATTTTCTTTTTGCTGAATGTTTTTCTGGTGGTTTGGGTCAGTGTCAAGCAGTTATTCCTCCAGTAACAGTTCTCTGTGTGACAGGGGGCATCTTGTTTTGAACTCTCTCTAGTCATAAGGAGTATTAGTCTTGTTTTCGTTGATTGCAAGCGTCATTGATTTTCGACACGCAAGATTTCTGTTTAAGAATCTTGATTGCTCTGTTTCGGCAGAGTGGGAAGATTGGGTTCAATATTTGTGTCCATCTTTGCTTTCATGACACTTTTTGTTTGCTTAACGAAATCATTTTTATGACCATTTGCTCCTTCGTTTCGGGAAATTTGTTTGTTACCATTTTTCTTGAAACTTGTCTTTTGATATTTTGGACTTTCATTGCTGCTTTTGATTGTCAAAAGTGATTTCGAACACATTTTATTTTTGTTGAGTTTTCATTATTTGAAAGGTGTCAATTCACAAAAGTGTTTGGTTGCTTGTTTATCAATCATTGGTGTCAGTCTTTGAGAGCTTTCCTTTGAAAAAGACTTTTTTGTGGTTTGATTGAAAGAAAATCTTTTGAAAGTTTTTGAGTTTCGCTTTCTTAAACTTGCTTCTCATTTGATTTCCTTTTTTGCGAAGTGAAAGTGCTTTGTTTTTTATCTTAGAACTTGTTTTTATTGTTTGGATGAAATGATTAGTAACAAATCATCTTCTATCTAAGCATTTTAGTGGCAAGACAAAATTTGGTAAAGCAGCAACTTTCCTTCTTTGTTTTTAGAGTAGTCTTTGAATCTTGCATCCACATTTAGTTCTTGCATTAGGGTAAGATTTGCATCTCTTTTTAGGCATATTTAGTTTTGTTAGTTTTTGTGAGTGTGGAGTCTGAAAAGAAAAAGAAAATTTGCTTATATTAGAAGTACCTCGGAACCTCATAGAAATTGCTTTTCATCGAAAACAAAAGTGCATGTGCATGTAGCTAAGTTTTATTAATTTATTTTGCGTCCATAAAAACACCACAAGTTTCATCTCCATAACCCTGTGACTTAAAGAACAACCTAATAAAATCAAGCGCTTAATTAAAATCCACTAGAACTTTTTGTTTTAGTTATTACACCAACAAGTTTAGGATTTTAGGGCCTTGGAATAGGCGAGTGGAGAGTTAACTCTCCAAGGCCACATAAAACGTCAAACATAAGGGTCTGATTAACGAGAGTAAATCCAATAGCGTTAGGAAGACCAGGAAAGCTCCGGATCTGGGAGTTAAGCACGAGGGTCTGTGAAGACAGGGAAGAGAGATACCCCCTCTCCTACTTATCCGAACTTACCTCACGACTGTTCTGCCTGGCTTCTGCGACGAGTTGGTACCCATAGTTGCCTCTCCTAGGGATCTGCATAGGTGGCTGCGGAGGGGAATCCCGTGGCACCTGAGGTCAACGTTGTATCACTCTCGACAGTACTACTGGAGGGCACCCTTGTGAAGCTTGGGGGCTTGCACCGGCGCAGGCTGTTGTTAGGAGGTCAGCGTAACTTCCTCTGATACCTTCGCTGATAGGACTGGGCCCTCATCATCCCAGACTATCTTCGGAAGGCCCTTTGATTCACTTTCTCATATTTTGGTGTCCGGTCCTAATCACCCGGAGCGGAAATACTTGAAAGTTGTTTGACTGACTGTTTCTTTAGGAACTTTATAGTGTGTGCTCTGTGCTCCTAGTCAGCTTAGCTTTTAATTTTTTGAGTCTTTAGTTAGATCATAACAAAAAATTCAAAGTGGCTGACCGGTCTCCAAGACGGTCTCGAAGACTTCGTGGTCTCTCGCCACCTAGTTTAGAGCCTTCTCCTAGAAGGCGCAGAGGGGATATTACCGGTAGGGCCCGTCCCACACCGGTTGACGCATCGGGGATTGATCCTCCTCTCGGGGATATTAGTGGCCAAGCAAGGCCTGGCACTTCTGAGCAAGAGAGGGACACTCCAGTCCTTTCTCGAGTTCGCTTTCAAGCGGAGAATAATGTAGAGGTAGAAGAACTTTCAGAATCATTAGTGATTCCAAATTCTCCACTACCATCTAGTTATCCGGACGTATTGCAATACGTTGGGACTCCGTCACATAGACCAGCGAGTCCAGGTTACGCTACGCGCTTACCATTTATGATCACTACTGGAAGCATGGCTTCTACGAGTGCTGCGACTATGAAAACCCCAACATCGGTGCAAGGGGGAGGAACCATTTCCATCCCCTCCGCTTCCTTGTTCGGATCGTTTGCTAGCACATCTTTGGTTGGGTTTACCTCCATTCCATCCACGAGTGGAAATGCCCAAACCAATGCTTTTAGTACTGGTTCCTTCCTTTTTGGCACCCAATCACAAGGTATTCCATCGGTTCCGTTCAGTGCCGCTACGTCCATGATGGGCGGATCGGCTTCATTCCAGGGTTTTCCTTTTGGAAGTGGTCATATACCACATTCCAACCCGACGGTAGGATCCATGCCTTTTTCTTCAATAGGACAAAGCAGCAATCCTTTCCAAGGTTGGAATAACCCTGGGGTTAGCAACGCAGGAACTGCGAATCCATTTATTGGCCAACAAGGAAGTAGGCCATATTCCACGGTTAGCATGTTTCAAAGTATTCCTCCCCTTGCTTCGGCTTGGAACCCATATCAAGGGTTATCAACTCCTTACCATTCTTTAGGAGGAAACTTTGCAGGCTATGGAGGTTATACGGTAGGAGTTGGTCAAACTCCGAATTTTGCTGGACCACAAGGTTTGCCTTTTGGTTCAGCCGGTTCTAATTGTCACTTCGGGCAGCCTGGTGCCTCCCAAATCCCAGGACAATCTTTTCAGAACTTTGGGAGTTCTGCCCAGTCTGGGTGGAATCCCCTAGGTCCTCCTAGGCTTCCGTTTCTGGCAACGTTAAACTTGCCAGATCTCACTAAGCTAACGAACGACCCTATCAGTTACAATCCGGCCTGGCCTCCGGTCCCAACCAAACTCCCTTCGGATATTCCAAAATTCGAAGGGAAGAGTGGTGAAGATCCGGGCGATCATGTAACCACATTCCATTTGTGGTGCTCATCCAACTCCCTCATCGAAGATTCGATTAGGTTGAGACTCTTTCAGCGCACCTTGACTGGTAATGTAGCTAAATGGTATATAGAGTTGCCAGGGGGCAGTTTTACATCGTTCGCAGACTTAGCTAATATCTTCTTGAATCACTTCCAGTTGCCCGTCCGCTATGATGCCGGAACTGAACTTCTGGCTACCTTTCGTCAAGATAAGGCAACCCACATTTCTGATCACATTCAGGAATGGAGACGGAGAAAGAGGCTCATTAAAGCCGAAATCCCTCCGGAGTACCATTTAGAGTGGTTTTTGAGTCTTTGCAACCCGAGATCTCCAAGGATGTCTCCATGTCTGGGGTCTATTCTGAGGAGCAAGCCATTTTCAGGGCCCAGCAGTTAGAACTGATTTACTCTCAGTCTGGGATCCTCCAAAAGTACTTTCCAGATGCTCCTGGATCTAAGGTTGATTTAGCTAAGCCGAAGCCAGGTCCGCACGCGGATGGCATCGTGGGGTCAGTAGACTCGACTACAGTGAACTTGTTGAATCAATTGCAGCAGTTGTCATTACAAACTGCTCCTAACAACCAAGGCACAATGTCTAATCCTCAAGCTTCCCAAAATTCTTCCATTAACGCCGTCCAATCCGATAACCCCAAAGGAAATCAAAACTCCAATGGGAAAAAGAAAGGACGTGGTAAGAAGAAGAATTCAGAGGGGAAGCCCGATGCAAATAAATCCGGCAACAACGCTAGTGGTGGTAAAGGTGAGTCGAGAAAGAAAGTCAAGTTCCCTTGCAAGTTATGCAGTGGGGACCATCTAACTCATCTTTGCCCTAGAATTGAAGACGCTCAGCGCTTGTTAGGACAACAAGGGACTTCTAGTTCGCAAGCTGTGTTAACTAACCCATTTCCCCAAGGGCAGCAACTTTTTGCTGGCGCGAATTCAAATCCTGGGACCTCCTCAGGCGGCAACCAGGAAGGGGAAAAAGCATCAAATGTTTTTATGATGGGTTCAAACGTTAACGTGACTACTCGGTCACGTGATTATGGTGAAACCGAAACATCTAAGGATAAAACGGTTCTCGGAAGTAATGACCTTCATATTGAGCGACCTCTTGTTGAGACTATGCCTAGGATACCGAAAGGTTCCACCAAACGCGCGACGATTAACCCTAATGCTAGGGCCGCCCAAAATTACTCCATTGTGGAGGATTTGGCTCAAAGCCCGTGTGGTATGTCTGCTTTGGAAGTTCTCCAATCGTGTCCGTCTCAGAGAAGTGCTTTACTCTCCGCCATTGGAGCAGTCGATCCAGGTAACTCGTTAGTGCTCTCTTTCGACATGTCAAATGTCAAAAAGAGACTCCCTCATCATATGGCTTTCCAGGTAAAGTCAACATACCGAAAAATCAATATTTTTCGCACCGTTATAGATGAAGGATCTTCCACATGTGTCATGTCCATGTCATGTTGGAAGGCTATTGGTTCACCTTCGTCTGTTCCTTCGCCAACTGTCTTAACTGCATTTGATGGCCATTCTCACAAGCCGCATGGGATTATCCCGGCCTTTCCTATATGTGTTGGAGGGAAGGTCGTTAATATCGAAGTTGAAGTCGTAGATGCTAACCTAGATTATAATCTCCTATTAGGAAGGAACTGGGTGTACGAGATGGAAGCCGTTGTATCGACTCTGTTTCGTGTCATTTGCTTTCCTCATGAGGGAAAAATCGTTAAGGTTGATCAATTGGACTATGCTCCAATCGATCCTCAAGCAACCTCCGACTCTACTATTCCTTTGGTGGATAACCCTCGCCTGCCGACTGAGAATTTAGGAGTAGGGATGTATTCCTCATTGATGGGTACGTTTGATCTTCCCTCTCCTTTTGCAAGAATCAATGCTATTTCATCATCCAAGGAGTATTCTCGAGAAGAGTTCTTCCGAACTCATTATTTTTCTGACCCTTGGACCTTGCCTTCACCTACCACCACATTAGTTGAAGGACAAATGAATGGAATGGCGTTTCCTATATCTGCAGCCGAGCTTAGATATCAGTCTATCGTAGACTCTGCAGATAACCATTCTACTCCTTTTTCCGAAGAGGAATTAGATGGTCATGTGGCCCCCGCTTGGAGCTTCGATTCTAACTCTGCCTTGGACTACTTAGATTCGGTTCTACCTTCTGAAGAAGCAATCCTCGAAGTAATGATGGGTATAGATCGACCTTGGGAAGACTTACACCATCGTTCATATTTTCTTCCTCCATTGCAGGAAGTGGAATCTAAATTCTCCGAGCTCGTTCATAGTGATGTTTGTATGGTGTCGAACCCTTTGGCTCCAACACACGTACGTGCCGAAGGTAATATGTCGGTAATCTCAAAAATGATACCTATAAACATCTCTAAGAATCCTAACATCGTCGAGAATATCTTCATCGGAATTGAGTGTTCCCCTGAAGAAATTCAAATTTATACCGACCTATTCAAGGAATATCGGGATGTATTTGCTTGGTCTTATGAGGAAATGCCTGGCATTGATCCTTCTATCGTCCAACATGAGATCAAGACGTACGAAAATGCAAAACCGATTCGTCAAAGGCTTCGACTGGTTAACCCTAGGAAAGCAGCGGCTATCAAAGCTGAGGTTGAGAAATTGCTAAGGGCGGGTTTTATATACCCTGTTCCTCTTACAGATTGGGTTTCAAATCCAGTCCATGTGGACAAAAAGCAAGGAACAATCCGGGTATGCATCGATTTTAGGGACTTAAACAAGGCTTGTCCAAAAGACAATTACCCCACGCCATTCATTGATCAGATTATCGACGAGTGTGCGGGTAATGAGATTTTCTCCTTTATGGATGGTTTCTCAGGTTATAATCAAATCTCTATTCGTCCTGAGGATCAGCATAAAACTGCCTTCATATGTCCCTGGGGTACCTTCGCATATCGAAAGATGCCCTTTGGTCTTAAAAACGCTGGAGCCACGTTTCAGCGGGCCATGTCCTACGCTTTCCACGACATCAAACATGTCATTGAAGCATACTTAGATGATCTCGCTGCTCGTTCTCGAAAGAGAACAGATCACCCTAGTCATCTTCGATTGGTCTTTGAGCGATGTCGTTTCTACAAAATCCGGTTGAATCCTAACAAGTGCGTTTTTGCGGTTACATCCGGTCGGTTGTTAGGGTTTATAGTGTCCAATGAAGGGATTCGGGTTGATCCCTTCAAGGTTGAGGCAATAGTTCAGTTGCCTCCCCCGTCCTCAATCCGTCAACTTCAAAGTCTTCAAGGGAAGGCCAATTTCTTGAGACGGTTTATAGCAAACTACGCCAAGATCACTAAAGGGTTCATGCGTTTGCTACGGAAAGGAGTTCCATTTGTATGGGACGACTTTGTGCAGCGGTCGTTTGATGCTTTGAAAAAGGCATTAGTCTCTGCCCCGCTTTTGAGTCCACCGGATTATGGTAGAGACTTCCTTTTATATCTCGCTGCAGTAGAATCTACCATTGGTATGGTTCTAGTTCAGGAAGACGATGCTCTCGTCGAGCACGTGATTTATTATTTGAGCCGAGGCTTAATAGGCCCTGAACTTCGCTATTCTCCAGTTGAGAAGTTTGCCTTGGCAGCTGTCCATGCTGTCCAGAGGCTCCGTCATTATATTTTGCTATGAAAAACTTTTGTCCTAGCGGCGATCAATCCATTCCAATTTGTCCTCAGTAGGCGAGTGATTGGGGGCAAATATAATAGATGGATAGTTATTTTACAAGAATTCGACCTCGAGTTCTTGTCCGCCAAGTCTAAGAAATCTATGGTTTTTGCAGAGCTAATTTCTGAGCTTCCTTGTGGAGAGGATATTGTTTATGAGGAAAGTTTACCCGACGAGCATATATTCCTCATCTCTTCAAAAGACCCTTGGTATGGAGATATCATTGTTTATCTCCAGACTTCGAAGTTTCCCTCTGCTTTCTCCAAGGATGAACGTCGTAAGTTACGTGACCTGGCTAAAAACTATGTTATCATTGGTGACACATTATACCGTCGAGGGGTTGATTCAATTCTTCGACGTTGTTTAACCTTAGAGGAAGCAGAGTTTGTTCTTAATGATTGCCACAATGGAGCTTGTGGTGGTCATTTATCCGGGCTTGCTACAGCCCAGCGCATCTTACGTGCCGGCTACTTTTGGCCTTCACTCTTTAAGGACTGTGTGGAAGCGGTAAAACGCTGTCACCCGTGTCAAATTTTTACTCGCAAGATGCGCGCGCATCCAGCTCCCCTTTTTCCCGTCGTCACCGTCGGTCCCTTCACTAAGTGGGGTATTGATTTTACGACTTGTAATCCGCCTTCAGCGGTAAATCACAAGTACATTATCGTGGCCGTAGACTACTTCACGAAGTGGGCGGAGGCCATGCCTACTTATAAGAACGACAGTGACACGACAGCTTTGTTTCTTTTCAATCAAGTTATCTCAAGATTCAGTATCCCAAGAGAGATTGTCACTGACCATGGCAGTCATTTCCAAAATCAGCTAATGTCCGAATTGGCTTTTAAATTAGGTTTCCGTCAGGAGCATTCGTCCCCTTACTATCCTCAGGCCAATGGACAGGTCGAGGCGGTTAATAAAACTCTTAAGACGATACTCCAACGGACAATCGATAAGAATCGGTCCAATTGGCACATTATGTTGTATTCGGCTCTTTGGGCATACCGAACCTCCGTCAAAACGGCTACTGGTTTTACTCCTTTTCAGTTAGTTTACGGGATGGAATCTATCTTTCCGGTCGAATGTGAAATCCCATCTCTGAAATTGGCTGTCGAGCTTCTTCCTGAGACTTCGAGTCTCGAGGAGCGCCTAGTTCACCTGGAACATCTCGATGAGCAGCGTCGAGATGCCGCCACGATGAATGAGGCCCATAAGAAAAGGGTCAAAACTCAGTATGATAAGTCTGTCCGTCCTCGTTTCTTTGTTGAAGGTGACCTTGTCTTGGTCTATGACCAAGATAAGGATGCCTTGGGGGCAGGCAAATTCAAGCCCATGTGGTACGGTCCTTTCATTATCAAACGAGTCTTAGAAAAAGGATCGTATGAGTTAATTGATTTCGAAGGAAACAAGCTGGCGGAGCCCCGAAATGGGCTCTATTTAAAGAAGTATTTTGCTTAGTTTTACTAGGCAATGGCTTCTTTGTATTTTATGTATTTGTACATATATTATCGAGCGTTTTGTGATATCAACACTTTTTCGTCTGCCTTGGCAGGTGCTGATGGATGATTTGGTTTATTTTGGATTCGCTGATGGTGCTAGTCAGCACACTCGGAATCTTGCTTCCGCAGCTTGGGTACTTTATTACCCAACTGGTCAGTTGATCATATCGAGAGGCGTGTGTATCGGTCTTGCGTCAAACAATATGGCCGAGTATACAACCGTTATCAATTTATTATCCGAGGCAATCTCTTATGGGATCGACTCGTTGGTAGTATATCTTGATTCTCAATTGATAGTGTCTCAGTTAAATAACATTTATCGGGTTAGAGATCCATCATTATATCGCCAATATTTAAGGGTGAGGTTGTTGCAAAGATCATTTATTTACATTAATTATTTGCACATTCCAAGATCTCAAAATTGGTTAGCTGATTCTATCGCTAATCAAGCATTAGACTGGCATATCAATCACTCATCATCATAAAATCATGCATCAAAAAGTCAAACTGTATATATATATATATATCGCAAAGCATCTCGAGTGTACATATGTGTGTCCAAAAATATACAAAATTGGGACTCAAATGCCCATAATCATGTCAGGCATATCTAATGCCTCGGCTCTAGATGAGCAGCTAAATAACCAACTATAGCATTGGCCACGCGCCGAAAGACGCAAACCCAGTCACGTGGCATCCCAACCACATGACGCTGCATATCTGGAGGAAGGTCCTCCACCTCGGCCATTGGTACTTGGCAGCTCAGTCTCGTCAAGTGTTGCTGGACGTTGTTGAGGGTCCTTTCCGCATCCGCAGTCGTCTCTTCGGCTCCTCGGCCACGTCGTCCATGCCGCGGGAATCCATCTGGTCACACAGGCCCAATGTCTGGAACATTATCATCATATTAGTCATTTGAATCTCATCAAAAAATATTTTTCAAAATTTATCATTATATTTGAAAAATTCAAAAAAATCATAAAATCATAAAAATCAAAAATCTTACCAATCTCGCCCCATGCTGCATCCGGTGGTAACACTAGATCAGGATCTCCTCGGAAATCCAGTCCAGCATAGGGGTAGTCATCTATGGCGATGATCTGTTTCTCCCACCAAGCAAAAAAGTCATCGTCGAATGCATTTCTAGGCACTTCCCCACCCCCCAGACGTTTCATCAAGTCAGCCCACCAGCCCATACGTGGATCACGTGGACTACTGATGGGAACTGCTACCCTAGAGCGGAGTGCGGGAACCTTCTCAAAGAAGAAAGTGCATAAAATGGTTCCGTACCCAAAGTTCTTGGTCTGTCCCCTCCTGATAGAAGCAAGCTGTTCTTTCATGTTGGCAAGTAGAGGAGTACACCAGTCAAACACCGTGGTGAGACAGTCCACTGCTACGCTCATGTTTACCCGTGATGCCTGATGTAGTGAGGATGATCCGTTCACTCGAGCTATGGTGAACAAGATTATCCGCAGTGACAAACTCTCCACGTGTGGGATAGAGATCTGACTCCCGACCTTCCGATGACCTGGGCAGTAAATGTGAACATAGTCGTCTACACTGAGACTATTCCGGGTCCTGCCCCGGGAGTTTACTACCTCCCCCCTTCGGGAAAGGCCCGTGATGAAATATATATCTTCCACTTCTACCCTGAGTGGCATCTGATCAATCACAAAAGCTTCTTCCTCGACATCCCAATAATCAATGAGTCTCTCGAGCAGGCACACGTTTGCTTTCATATTTGGCAACTTGAAGAATTTTAACAATCCGCATCCCCGCAGGGCGTCTAATGCCTCATCATTGTTCATAACTTCATTATCTACAGCTGAGTGCTCTCTTTCACGCCATGTGATAGTCATCCTGGAAGAAAAAATCATTTTCATCCATTAGTTTTATGTATAAAAAATTTTCGCTGCGCACACGCGGGTTACCCTATACAGAGTCGTGTGTAGGGCCGTCGTATACGCGAGTTATATACATCCAACCCGCGTGTACGCCGCAGAGCAATTTTTTGCAAAAATCTAACGGTGAAACATTAATTAAACTTCCTAAAAACTATCACAATCAATTGCAAGACAAGTTTAGTGCTTACCTGGAAGTTTTCGGCAAGTTTGAACGGTTGAATAAGTCACGGGGAAGTTTGCTCCTTTTGCTCCACAATTTGCTCTCCAAGTCAAACGGTGAAAATGGTAAGTCCAAAATTTCTTTTTATAAGTTTTGAAAATGCAAAAATTTTTCAAAATTTTATTTTGTTTGGTTTCATGTCACTTTTAACTTGGGAGCTTGGAATGTCGAGATTGAGTTGTTTTTCAGGACATTTTGGACATTTTTCGACGGTTCGAGACGGTTCCATGACTGCTGACCCGTCATGGCAGGTATCGTGTTCTCACTGGCATACAGGTTAGGGACACCCTTTTTCCATTGCATTATGCATACTAGCCTCCATTTGACCGATACATCTGCCGTAGGGTCGACCCCATCACGTTATGGTTCGCAAGCCATTTTCACTCGCCGATTCTTTAAATCATGACATGATGGTAGAGCCATCCTTTTACATGGGCATCCTAGTTAGCACCTCACTGACATTTGTTGCCCATGCTGCTTCGTTTTGAGCAGGCTCGGGAGTCCTCTGTAGTCCCGCCATGACTTATGCGTTGAAGACTCATTCCTCTTTGCTTCTTTGCTTCGTTCTGGCCTTATACCCTAGAGGCTCCTATATGTGTTGAGTTGTACTTCTGCATTGCATGTTGACCATTTGCACCTTTTGGCCTATAGCCGGCTTCACTTGGACTCGTGTTTAAGCCTACTTTTGACCATGACATCTGCAAAATCAGCCTTGCATACCCTTGACTTCTGCAGCTTGACATACCCAGATCCGTGGAAGGAACCTACCTCTGAGTGTCACTGACCAGTTTTTCACCTCCCTGCATTGAGCATAGGAACGTTCCTTTCCCAGGAACTAGATCATCTGTTTCACCGACACTCGTTCTTTCCACTGTACCATATCATTCTTTTATTCTTTTTCTGGCTTATCAGAAAAAGACAAAAAAAATAAATATTCCAAAAAGAGCGGGAACAGGGACATTATTTCCATTTATTGTTGGAAGCTAGAGTCAGTCGTGTCACCCTTGAACAAAGCACTCAAAACAAAGTCTCCTCCGCATGGGTGGGATTTAGTTTGACTTAGGTACGCCATAACCTTGTTATCGAGTCAGTTCTCCCCCGATTGGTTATCTCTTCCAATCATATGGAGGGTTCGTTCGTGCCTCCTGCATGACGAACTTATACAAATTCATCATATGCTGCCACATAGTCACATTGAGTCGTGCTTTTGTTCAAGGGAAGTTAGCCTGAGTCGGCCTTTCTGCGGTGTCTCTTGACTCATTATTCAGTCGGCCATCCCTGGTTGTCAGTGTCATGTCTATCATCACATCAGTTATATTGGTCCTTTACTCGTGCCGGTTTGAGAAGGTCCCCATTGACTTCTTGCTGGCGGGTCTTGTCCTTATCGACGACGACACATTGCTCTGAGGACAGGCCTAGAGCCGCACCCTGGCCCTATTTTCATTATTGATAGGTCACCTTGTGCTCAGCATCGATCAGTATCATGGGTCTTTGACTGAGTGGTTTCCCTTGTGTTCGACATCAGCATACATTATCACACATTGGGATTCGTGCAGTACCTTGGTTTCCATTTGACCCTATTGGTGGATACCTCGGCTCTGTGTCAGCTTTCATTATTGGTTGGTTCAGAGGGTTTCTGCCGTGCGCTAGCCACATCTTGTGTACGCCGGAAACGTATTTCGGTTGGGTTACTACATCTTTTCTCGTCCAATTCCTTCCACATTATTGGCCTACGGGTTACACTCGCGCTAGATTGATGAAGGATGCCTTAATGCCTTCCTTCTAGCGGATCTTTCCCTATCGACTCCGACTCATTGCTCTGGGGCAAAGATCTAGAGTCCATTTGGCAGTACCTTGGGGTTTGCAGTCATTAGTGGCAGATTCCTCGCTATCGACAGTGGGAAACCATCATTGTCTCCTGATTGATAGATTCTTACAGGTGTTCGACTTCAGCTCATCTATTCACACTTGTTAGATTGTACTGGGTACCTTGACGCTCATTATCATTATCGGTGAGTAGTCTCGCATTTGTTAACGGTATACATCAATGACCGGTAATCAAACGATTTCTCACATGGTCAACTTCAGATCATTTATTCCCATGATGTAGAAATGTACCACGGTAGTCGGTGAAGACCTTAGGTTGTATCAGCATTCATTGGTTCAGTTGACAGTTGCTCCTGTTGCTGTTAGTTGATACCACTCCACCTTATATGTTGCAGTCAGTCATGGCGACATTCTATATGCTGGCACCTGAGTTTGTAGTGTAGTACCATCCTATTCCATCATGTTCAGTTGGTACCTTATGGGATCAGTCTTTGATTTCAGTGATCCGTTGCATCTTTCAGCATCATTGATAGTCTTATATGTGATATTCAAACATGTACTTTCTCATTATGATGAGATGATCCATTATGTATTTTCCAGTCAGTTATACTTGTATACTTAGTGGATTCGCTTGTACTTGATATGCGGACATGCTTTACTTTTCCTGAGCATGGGTATGCCCGCCTCAGACAGTGTTTCTTTCTGATCTCCTTTCGGTGGCTTGGCAGGCTGAATTCTGGTGAAGTCCTCCTTGGTTTTTCAGCAGAGTTCCTTTCCTTGTACTTACTTAATATATTTCGGCCATCATGTTCCCCTTCTAACCTCATACATTAGGGGGCATCTGTTATATCTCCAAATCTCACTCTTATGGTTTGTGATGCTGCACTCATGGCCTAGGGCAACCCCTCCTTCCAGACCTGGTCCAAAATTTAAAAAACAGCGTTTTATTCCCTATACGCGACATTGCCCTGAGTTAAACGCATGTACACGTGGGTCTGTTATACCCAACCAGCGTGTATCTATTAAAACACTTAAAAAATAATAAATTCCTCTTTTTCGGGCGGAGATCGCGGGTTTTACCTGCTGGATCACCTGTTATTGCCCGTGGCCCAACTGTTCCCAACTAACTCCTAACTAAAAAACTACTTTGGAGAGGGTATAAAAAGACATCAAAGGGAAGGCCAAGGGGAGAGAGAAGAGAGCAAGATTATTATGCTGAGATTTTTCCCTTAGACCAGGTCTGAAGTCCTTGGTGCTTTCTGCACTTCCCCCATTTGGCATAGGAAACCCTTGTTTCCATGTGTCTTGGTGATCATTCATCCTTGATATCATCATTTGAGTAGGACTTGGAAGGAGCTCTTGTTGGAGGCTTGAGGCTGGAACGAATCTGGGAGGAAGCTTTGCTTGGAGCCTGTTGAAGGTGTTCAGGTGATATCTTTCCGATATATGTACTTTATTTGCCTTTATATATAAAGAAACACGTCTTTGTTCCCGAATAATCTTTCTTTATGCTTATGAGATTCTTGTGTTGAATTCTTACAAAAGTGGTTACTTAAAGATTTTTACAACTAACTTTATAGCGTAAAGATGGTTTATACATAAATATCTGTACATGTACTGTTGTGTTCCTTGATTTGTTTGACTTGCAGATCGAAGGAAGAAGAAGGGAACTCCAAGAAGGGTTTGGACCCTAAAGGCCTTCTCGAACGTAGGACCTTAGGTACGTACCCTAAACATTAGAATTTTCTTAAAAGTAAAAATGATGGTTGTGGGTGTGTTTCTTTGAATAAGCAATTTTCAGTCTAGTAGAGTCTTAGCCCAAAGGACCCTAGGGGTACTTTCCCTTCAACCACCTGTCATGTGTTTTGATCATCCACTATCGATATACCACTGGTTTTCTTGTCCTTATGCATACAAGGCTATACCACATCTTTCTGTTTGTGATTCTTACTTTCTCCATATTTTGGGATTTAATGGAGTTTTCTCTTTTTGAGATATTTGCCGAAATTTACTCCAGCATTCAGATTCTTCATGGCCAAAGTTGTTACAGATAGAGTATTCTATTTCATTTTCAAGAAGAGAAAAGTTATTATAGGAAATTTTCTTGATCCCTGTCACATTCCTTTAATTTTGTGCTTCTCTAGTCAGGATGGTTTTGTAATCAACACACTGAGCAGCTTTGTGTCCAAAATTATGACATGAGAAACATTGACCATTAAAGAAGTTCCTGCGATTGTCGAATCTATTGACCTGGTGATTGTAGTTTCTATTGATATTTAACTTTGAAGCAAATTGAGTATGATTTACCTGAGGTTGATTGTGGTTTCTGTTCATCCTTGAAGTAAATTGAGCTTGATTTACCTGGTGATCTACTTTATGCCTTTGCTGACGATTGTCAAACTGTTCACTGCTCTTTACTGCATCAAGATAATTTTTAGTGGAGATTGACGACTTCTGTGATTGAGATGCTTCTTCAGTATATCCAAGACCTGTCTTTATCAGAGGAGAACGTTGCACTTTGATAATTTAATTTAAGGTTTTTGATCCTTTATCAAATCTAAGATTGAGAGCATTTGTTTTCTCAAGATCCTTTCTTAGACCCACAATTTCACATTCTAGTTTTTCATTGTGTTTTTCTCTTTTAGAAAGTTGGTATGTCAAGGTTTATATAATCATATTCTTTTCTTCTAAATAAATTTTGATTTTATAGATTTCTTCATAAAGTTCATCTTCATCTAAAGCATCCAAAAAATCATCATCTTCATAAGCCATCACAAGTCTATAGTCATTACTATTTTCAACTTCATCACTATTTGATAAACCATCGTTATCTTCATGAGTATAGTAGCTCCTTTTACTTATACTTTGTTTTCTATTCCATTTTGCAGATTCCTTCCCTTTATCATATTTATCTCTATGAGGACATTTGGCAGCATGATGACTGACTCTACCATAGGCAAAACATTTGAAAGGTAGTTTACCTCTGAATCTTCCGAAATCTCATTGGAGATTCTTGACAAAGTTTACTCCCTCTTCTTCTTCTTAAATATGTCTTGATTCATTGAGTTATTCTTTTCGTTTTGTTGAAGCTTTAAATGTGGCTTCTCTAATATCTAATGGACCTCCTTTTCTCATCTCAAAGACAGTTAAGATTCCGTGAAGATGTATCATAGTAATAGTTTGTAGATACTACTTTTCTTCTATGGTAGATACTTTTGATTCAAATTTAGCAGATAAGGATCTTAAAACTTTTTCAACTAAGGTAACTTCCTTTATCTCTTCACCTAGATTCTTCACGCAATTAACAACCTCATCTATATGTAAGAAGTAACTAGCTATACTTTCATCATTGTGCATCTTGAGAGTTTCATATTGAATTCTAAGAGTTTGCAGTTTAGCATGTTTTACTTGAGAGTCTCCTTCGTAGCTTAGAATGATTTTTTCCCATTTTTCTTTGGCTGATTTGAGCTGCATAACTTTGACAAACTCTTATTGTGAAAAAATTCCCAATAATGTATTGACAACCTTGGCATTTGTTTCATATTTCTTTTTACCTGTCATATCTGTAAGAATTGTAGATGGAAATGTATATCCTCCTTCCATGATTTCCCAGACATTTGTTCCAAGTGATTGAAGATAGGTTGTGGTTCTTACCTTCCAATAGAAAAAGTTTCTCCCATCAAATATTGGCGGTCTGATTGATCCCCTGCTTTCTTGATTACTCATGATGATGGATCTTCCTTCAAGCAATCAAGCTTCTTCTGAAGGACCTGCTCTGATACCAATTGTTGGAAATAATACTAGGGGGGTGAATCAGTATTATCATATCAATAATTTATTTTTCAAAACTAATTTGTATACACTACTTCAGCTCTATGAACTACTGTGTATACACAACTGTACTTAATGCAACCAGCATATATGTAGAGATCTTTAGATTTACCCAAATTATGATGTATTTAACTTTAATCAGTATATCAGGAATTCATTATATAGTGCAGTAAAAATAGAATAAAGCATCACACATAAGCAACACACTAGAACACCAAGATATAAGGTGGAAACCCAATGTGGGTAAAAACCACCTACTGTGTTCGTCTTTGTCTTCTTTTAATAATAAAGAAAATTCTGTTTACAATTTATGTACTGGTGCAGTCTTATACTAGTACGCAGGCTTCTATAGAGGGCTACAACCTTCTCTCGTTCTCCAGCTTCTACTAGAAGGGAGCTACAACCCCCTAGATCTTGTACTAGCTGATATGTTTACTAGTACATAGGTGACAGTCTACAGAAGGCTACAACCTTCTCTTTTCTACCAGGGACCACGTTTCATAAATTTTCAGACTGGATCCATCGACAACATCATTCTATCATCAAATATATATGCATCAACCAATCTCCTTTTGAACCAACCACAACCGAATCAATCAATCACTTTGACAACCCATCAATTTGATCATTCAGAATGCTATCACCAAAATACAGTAACCTGAACCCAAGGCAAAACCCAGAACACTGCAACAACAAACAGAAGAAACTAAAACATATTTTATAAGGTATAAGCTACTTCCACATGTCAAACCTGCATGCATACACACTTTACTCAAAGCCAACCACCATATATATTTACAAATATAAATTCAGAATTCTACAACTATTCCAGACTTTAGTTATACCCATCTCATATCATTTACATAATAATATATGCGTCAGTATTCAGATCTAGAATATTCATGAGCAACAACACATAATGATAGTTAATTTTACGCCTTAAGTTCCCGATCCATTATTAGATCTAGTTCCTCATCATCCGCTAAGGTTCATCCTTGGTTCAGATCTAGCAGTGCACCATAACACAATAACATGCATACTAGATCTCACAATTCATCAGATATTTGATACTTGCACGCCTTGGCCTAATGATCTTCTCCTCCTTTTATAGTTTTAGGCCTTTCTCAATACCATGGACCAAAACCACTTAAGACCAATACCTTGGACCAGATACCTAGGGTCAACACCTTGGACCAGATACCTTGGACCAATACCATGGACTAAATACTTCGGACCAAAAATTTAGTTTTCCAAGGTATACGAGCTTTTCCTTCTGTGAAAGTGTGTGTGTACCTATCCGCGACTTGTAAACAGTGAACCTGCGTGTATACGCAACTTGGTCAATGGTGAACCTACACATACCTCTCTTTCTTCATTCTGTGAAGATTGATTTGTAATTCTTTGTTGTTTACCTACTATACTGTGATCTTTCATTTGAGTGAGTTTCCTTCTGAACTGATTCCTTGAAGCTGCCCTACATTTCATCACATCTATATACACTACTATCATGCATTTTGTCACATTTGATATCTCTTCTATAGGTTCATCTAGTTACCATATACAAGTGAGTTGTTCTACTACAAGGGGGTTTCCATCAAGTACAACACATACATCATAATGCGAACAAGCGCAATTGGGTAGTCCAATCCAGTTGAATAAAATCCAAGGGATCCCGTGGTATTCTGAATATCGATGTCTTGACCTCCTGCAATGCTTCATCAATACATTCAAATCCATCATCAAAGCTGAATGTCATCATGAATCCCTATCTCAAAATATCCCATTCAGCAGTGTCATGGCAGAGCTCTGTTTCCAAGTACTAATTCATTGGTATTACATCCAAAGTGTGACAAAACAAATGCATTGACTTCGGTTGTGGCTCTGCTCCATAAGAATTAGTCCATTTTGCTAAGTGATCAAGCAGATCACTCCTCCCATCATATTTCTCTGTCAATCTCACTTTTGTGTAACCAAAATGCACCCTCAGCATTCTTTTGTATTCACGCCACCCATCAAAATTGACTTTATGCATACCCCACCATCTTGGCGGGTGTAGCGCGCATCACCAAATCTAGTTCTTGGAAGCGATGCTTCCCAAACACTTCTCTTTCAAATGCATCCAAAAATTTATCTACGTCAGTTAGACCATCATAGTAAGGAATAATCCTTCCCTTTGATGATACACAGTGTAATGATTTAGTCATCGTGTTACAACACAGCGTAGGTAGTTCATGCAACCTATTATGTCAGTGTGCCAACTCTTCATCTGAGTCTGACGTGCAGGAACTTTCATGGTCCCATGCAATGCATCCATATACTGTCATATTCACCCAATCTTGGTCTCATGTTGTTATTTTGTAGATCTAGTCTGAATCATCATCACATTCATAATCGTGGACCAGTTCAGTATAGCATGGTCCTTTTGCAAGGTACAAAGGTACTACTATGCAAAGCTATTTACTCTCAAATGACATCGTCTTCTTATTCAAATTTATCACCCCATTCATTTCAATAGCCTAATCGATCCCAAGGGATGCGGGGTAGGGATTTCTTTCATCAACAATCTCTATCACTTCAAAATTAGCCAACGCACTTGTGCCTTCAATATCTACAGTCACTCCCTACAATCTTCCCATGGGGATAATCTTTTGTTGATTTTCCATCCTTAATTGAATTAGAGACTGCTGCACCGCATGTATCTCCATTCTCTCCCACATTTTTTAAGGTAAAACATTTGCATCTGACCCCAAATCCAAAATAACCTAGTCCATTTCATACTCCCCTATTTGTGTGGTGAGCCTCATCTCATGCCCTGTTCTTGCCTTATGCATACCAATTTTCCTGACCATGCACGATTCCTCAAGAGCATTTTCTTTATCGACACATTTATTTATCAAATCCTGTAATCCTTTCATGGCCTTGCTATTACATGACATCTTCATACAGGTCTCCTGAAAGGTAGTAAGCATGGATGGGTCCATTTCTTCAGACTACTTATCCTGACTTCCTGAGGGAGAAGCCTCAGTGAAGCTTTTCTTTGCTTCCATGAAGGTTTATTTCGCATTCTCTAAATCAAATCCAACCTCCTTTTCAGGAGCTTAGTGGACCCATTCACTTTCTTTGGGTTGCTTTCCTTTATCTTCACCAATTTTCGTTGCACTTCATAGCACGATATTCACATTAGGATCCTCTTCGTGGGGTTTAGCCCTCATCATCTGTAGGTTCTAGGTAGGCTGCTGAGGTTGCGCCCCCTTTTCCCGCATCTTAGATATTAATAAAGGGCAGTCTTCTATCGCATGGTTAAACTGAGTACAGTATCGGCATGCTAGGCGTGTTAGGTTTGTACACTACAGTGCGTAGTGTCCTGAAACTCCACAATTGTAGAAAATAACCTTCCCTCAACCTCTCGCAGGTCCTCCTCCACCTCAAGCCTTGTCCACGCCCCTGATATCCACCTCGCTCTCCCCTAGCACCTTGACCCAGAGGCCAAGTTTATGTCTACATCTGATACATGGGCGTTCTCTCCATCATTAACTCATATACATAGAAATTGCGCTCATCATGACCCACCAATTTACAGAAGTTGCATAAGAGTTATTGCAATGTCTGTACAAATTTCTGCAGCAAGTGACAATTGTCTGTCACATGTTTTCTAGCTACTTGATAGATAGTGCACCATAGCACGGGCCCGGTACTTGGCCTGACTTGAGCTTCCAGCCTTATAGACATCGGCCCTCCTTCTGCAACATAATTTGTGAAGACAGGGAAATGATCTTTATCATTCCCCTGACTCTTACATTTCAGACACCAAACTTCTTCACGAACCTTTGGCTGAGCCACTCTATCCTTCTTCAGAATTTGGAATTCTAGGCAAAGATTATACAACTCCATGTGAATCTGACGAACTCCTAAAGCAACATCTTGAATTGGTGTCTCATGCAATCTCATCGAAATCTCCAGGGCTTCTGCCTGGGTCCCAATCTTCTGCTGCGATAAAAAAACCCTTAGGTAAGGAGATAGCGAAGCTACAAACCATTCTCGGTGTTGTCCATTAGAAAGATTCATGTTAGCTTCGTGGATCTTGCATTTCAATCTCTGATCTATCTCCCAGGGTGTTTCACTGGGCTTCATCATGATTTCCTTGAATCCAACAATTGATTGCACTTCATACTTGGGCCTATTGAATTCCTTACTCAGCGCAGTCTGAATGTCTACCAACATACCATCGCGTTATCAATACAACACTTAATGTACCACGTTAGCACGTGATCCTGTAAAGCAATAACCAATGTTGCTTTCTTCATTTGATCATCTGTAATGTTCTGGGCGATCCATACAACCTTCGCAATGAACCAAAACTGGTCCAGGTCCTCATTTCCCAAGCGCTTGGAAAACGTACACTTCACTGCATTCTCTATATTAAACAGTGGCAGAGGTGGTGGTGGTGTGGGAAAAGGTGTATGTTGTGGAGGTGAAGATGGAGGCAGTGTGGGTGGATGGGGTATTCATGGGAACCCTTGCCTTATTAACTGGAAAATGCTCTATGGAGAATCTTGTGTTGCTCCTTCGTCGTCACTCAGAGGAGGCTCAATCAGTGAGCTATATTCAGGGCTTGTTCTCCCTTTATCCCTAAATAAATTTCCACTTTGTGTAGATCTAAACATCAAGGTAATTGCATAACCCACTTTTCACACAAGAACATTTTAATCCAAGTATTCAAAGATATTAAATACTCACCTCACGGTCCCTTGAAGAAGCGTCACTCTGCTTCATTGTAGCTAACCAAGGTATCGAACGCGAACTCTCGCACAAATCCTCCAAGGACACGATCTAGCCAGTGATTGAAAGCGTGCATGATCTTATCTTCATATGCTTCCAATCTCTGCACTAACTTTAAGGTCCACACTATTGGACCGTCAGACCTCGACCTTACCTACCCTTCTGCCAATTTAGCGATCCACTCATATAGCTCGATCATGAAGGAAATGAAGAAAATTTCATGTATCTATGAGTACAGATACCTTTCCAACCACTGTTCTTTCGTCAATCATGGATTTCTGTTTTCTTGCATTGCGAATTCCTGGGGTTTTTTTATCTCCAACCACTCCTCAATTTCTTTCTTTGTTGGATTCTAGTGATGCGACATCACACATCTCTTTATGAAAATCCTAGTCCTGACAACATAACCATTTGTTGGGTAGTAGGTCTTGACCCAGGTTCAGAGTTAAGTTTGCCAAACAAATCCCTTATACACCACTGGGCCTTTTGGCATCAACCCTTCCCGTGCGGACTAAAGTCTTACTCGAAGCAGTATGTGGAGATACTAGAACCAAGTTTCTGCACCTAGAGATTAGTGTAATGTCGTTTTTGCCCTAAAACTTCCTTCACGTAGATCGATAAGCCCCAAGGGCTTATCGATATCACTTACCTTAATCAGATTCTATACATCTGTGAAGTTCTACGACAATCTTTTGTAGAGCCTAAATAGGTGAATCAACCACTTACACGCCTCTATAATTACCATTAGTTCTGTATTTACCCAGATCGTCTTAAGTGTTTCATAACTTTACCATGAAACAAGATATTCTTCGCGTAAACAATTATTATTACTTGCGTTCATATGACAATGTAAATTATGTAAAATCATGCATCAATACAATATTAGTTCATAAACCCATCCTTTGTCATAACATAATAGCACATTCATTCATAACATAAATAAATATACAAAACACAGTAATGGCTGGAATAATCTCTTTATTAATGCTTTTGTTCTTCTTATAGACTCAAGACTTCCTTGCACACTCAGCTGTAGGGGTCCGCGCACTTAGCTGCGGACTCTACTCTAGGCCTCTGCACACACCGCTACAGAGCCTCTCTTCTACTCTAAGACTTCTTCACTCTTACTCTTAATGACCCATTACATATTCATTCTTTGTTATCTTCTTTTCTTCCTTAGAATCTCTAATAATCTCCTACTTATACAATCCCATGGTTCGCGGACCACAGGTAGATCTATACAAGCTAACACAACTTACATAACAGAACGGAAAAACCCTTTATGACACTTTACAATCTATGTGCTCTATGACCACATTTTGCGGAGACTTTACATTATTTACAACAAAACTTTGGTTTTTTCCCCAAAACTTGAGCTTTTGCCCCAAAATTGACCCTAGGGGACCTTGTCCCAACACAGGCTCACATTCTTCTCTAGTGTACACAAGTCTAGTAGGGGAATATGACAGGAAGGAGAAGAGCATCCATGAGTTGGCCTTCTTCTCGAAATTATAGGATGTAAGTGTCTCTATTGTCTTTGTTTATGTGTATTTCCATTGTGAAGTAAATTATTAGTTTCAGTCGTTTCTTCTATGGTGGGGGGGGGGGGGTGGGGGGGTCAATGTGAGTTGGATAGAAACCCAGACCAATGAGATTGGATGGTGGTTGTGGGAGCTTTTATCCTATGGTTGTTTTGGCTTCTGGGATCATTGAAAGTGGCTCTTTAGCTCTTTGTTTGTCTTTGAGAGGTGGGGATTTATTCGCTACATGGTTGGAGTCTCGATTGGTAGAAAGTTAGTTACCAGGCATCATGGGTTGGTTCATAGGCCCAACCCCTCAGGTTAGGGTGGCATATATTGGACCACCACACACCAAGTGATAGGTCGAGTTTTCCTATGTCATTCTCGAGTTTCAATTAGGGAGTGAAGGGGAGGGAGGTGTGTTTGAGTGGAGCATTTTATTATTGTTCGTATTTTGAGATGGAAAATCCCCATGAATTTCTTATTCAGAGGGCTCAAGGGGGAAATGTTTCTGGTGTTGTGTTTATTTGGCCTAGGATTGGTGGTTTGGGGGTCTTGGAGGACCCATTGGGGTCTCGTGATTATTTGAAAATGAGGGTTTCTAAGGTGAGAGGGAGGTAATATTGGGCAGGTTATTGCTCACCTAACAATCCCAAATGAGGAAGAGGAGGTTCAGGTTTAGCCGCAAGAGTCATCGCCAAGGCACATGGACTTCCTGCCTCCCATTGAATCACTAGAGACTAAAATTCGGGTGGTGGTTGCAACAATGAAGCAACAAGAGAGAGGTAGATAACATGATCACAACTAGGTAATTGGTTTATTGTAGGACATCCAACACAATCAATGGCATATCCTAGACAACCAAACTTCCCGTCGAAGAGGCCAAAAGAAACTACAGGATCTGATGGATGCTTTCGAAGGGATGACGGCGCATGTGAAATCACATGCACATGAGGTGTTTTAACAACCTGAAGATGGCACTCCTAACAAATCAAATCCGAGTAATATGGTTGGTTGAATTATTATTTTTGGACATCATGAGTTTTATGGTCAATTTTGGGTTGTAAATATTTGGTCTTGCTGTTTTGAATGGTTTTTATCTATGATATTTTGTTTTTACCTACAAGCCAAGAAATCTAATAGGAGTGAGGCCTTTGACATTTTGAATGGGTGTAACTCACGATGTATCTTTATCCTAATTTAATAGGAAACATTGGTTCACAAAAAAAAATACTCTTCAAATTTGTATTTCTTCGTGTTAGAGGAATCAACAATTGGGTTGGGATGGGTTAGTACTCAAATGGCACATGGTAGATTTTGATTACTACCACCATACCCTCTAGGTGTAACCACCTATCCCCCTAGGAAAACACTTAGGGGTTTGATACTCAAGTGATTAGAATAAATGACCTCATTATTCACAACTTTATATAACACTTTCTTTCTAAGGGAGTTATCCAAAAGGCCATCCTCCCCCATAAAAACAAAAATTATTAAATTTAATTAAAAAATAATATTTGAGTAATTATATATAAATGATATTAAATTCCCCAATGAAGGTGAACTAATAAAGGGATGAGGTCATCGAGAACGGTGCTCTCCAACCCACCAATTCCCTTGGCTAATAAGGCGGGGTGGCATGCCACATCTCTGTCATGCAAACTCTCATGTTGATTAAATTAATTTTAGTGCAAGGAAAGTTTAATTTACTTAGTTCAATGATGGGGGAAAGGCATATGAAGGAAGGTTTGAACCCTTCATAGTGGCAAGGACTCTGGTTTTGCAATACTGTAAATGGAATTACCTTAAACTGTATGTGTGTTTGGTTTGTTTCTTTGGTGAGGAGGGTGAAGCTAGGAGGCAATGCTTGTTCTAGTAGTGAGGGCCTGGTTAACCAGAGGTCATGCATTGAAGCATGAAAGGATCAAGGTGATGCTAATACTTCTTAGTTGTAGCGCATTTTGGATCTGGCACAAGGGTTCCTCGACTTTCCCAACAATAGTTTGGTCCCAAAATTAATGTGCTAGTGGTGTTCTCCTGCATAATGGAGTTCCATTTGAGTTCAATCCTAGGTTCATAGGCTTGGAACAAGGTAAAGCTAATTATTCACCCATTTCGGTGCCACCTCTCAGTTGCTATGGGTATCAATTTTGGTAATTGGTTTTTCTAGGCTCTTGTTGGAAAATTTGGGAGCTCTATAGCCTTGTGTATTATTTTGGAAGTCGGGGTTTCACTACTATATCTAAGGTTTTAAGGGTGAGGCTAGTGATGGAGGTATCATTCCACTACCTCTCGAGGCCACCCTCACTGCTTTGGTTGTTGTATGGTACCTTCTCAACTTAATTTGGAATTTTTGCATTCAAGTGGATGTTCAAGTTATTTCCTAGTTCTGGTTTCATCCTTTCTCTTAGAGTTTTCCAGTTCTAGTTGAGGGCCTAGGTTCCTAGTCTAGGGTGGACACAAGGTCACCCTCCTCATTTAAGATATTTTCTGAAGGACTCTATGTCTTTCCACTGGAGGGTTGTGAGCTCCCAACCATCCAGCTCTTGGGATTCTGTCTTGGGTATTTTCTATATCTGTTCAAGTGGATGGTTATTCAGGAGTGGCTTAAGGGTCTAAATGTCTAGGAAATTTTGGAAACTTTGATGGGTTTGTAGCCTTTGTGTATTCGAGTCCTATTATTGTTAGTACATATCACAATTCCACATCAATGTAATAGAACTAGGCCCAGGGATGGGTGATGGAGGACATCATGGAAAAATTTGATTGGAGGATCCGGGACAGGGTGAAGCAGTTCACCCTATCCCAAACCATGATCCTGGTACTGAAGAGCCTGTCCCTACTCAATATTTATTTGGTAGTAAACTTAGACAAATAACTCTTCTTTTGTCGAGGTCGAAACAATGATAGGAACATGATTATACCCTTCATGAATGATATCTAGAGAAACTAGTGGCATATGCAAGATAGATTAGCCAACCCGCAAAGCGGGAAATGAAACCTATAGGAGAAACTAGATAGGTTTAAAGGAATATTGGCCCACATGGAGAAACATGTGCATTTTCACTTCAAGCCTACACCATCACTAGGCTTTGGATCAGAGCATCCTGCTAAAGCAAATTCATCATACTCATAATGTTTTCTGCTATATATTGATCTTGAAGGTTTTAAAATTTTATGTGCCCTTTTGTTTCTAGTTAGTCATGCTTTTTTGGCTATTTATAATCTATTTTAGTAATTATTGATTGGTTAATAAGTCTGATAAGAGTGAGTTTGGTAAGATTTTGGAAATGAACATCTAGTAATATGTTTTATGCTTTTTATTTTTTTACATGTTTTTTACCAACATTATTTATTATTTGGTTGAAAATTTTGTAATTGTTGAGTTCAATTATTAAAATTGAATAATTTGTAAGAAATATGAAGCATTGGTGATGTTCCACACTTAACATTTCTAGGAAAATGACAAAGTGATTTTTGGAGAAATATAAGGAAACTTACATGAATGTGTGAAGAAATATGAAGTATGACATTCAACAAAACTTAATTTTCAAGTTGTATTTTAGACTCCGTGGCTGCCCTACTATGCTGTTACCTAGTCGTGTCTCCCTTGTTTCTTTTCTCCATAGTTTGGTTTTGATATTTTTGACAGATCTACTACTCCCGATGGTAGTTGGCATGTCACTCTCGGTAGGAGGTTATGGAGTTGGATGCGGTTGACTATTCTGAAGACCCTCTCGCTGATGGCTCCATCTGGTCAAGCCACCCCATTAGCTCAAACAGAATGTTTCCGCTCAGTAGCGAACTGTTGGATGCCATTTCCCCTCTACCATTGATTTCAGGCCCATTTTTTCCGGTTGTTACCCTACCGGAGGACCCCCCCTCCTGACCGTTTTTCTCTACTCCTCCCCTTTCACTTGCATCCCTATAGTTTCTGGCCTATTGCATAGGTCTTGACCACACCATGGGCTCCTCGGGTTACCCACCTCATATTCCATCTGTTAGCTCACATTTTCCCTCATCCTCCCATTCCGGTGAACCCTCGGTCCCTCCTCCTACTACCTCCCATTCTACTCCCCTCTCTGGCTGCTACACAGGCAACCCCCCGAATCTGGGAGCAAACCCTACTGGACAAGACTAAATAAACCTAACCCTAATATGAACCCTCTTCACTATGGCACACAGGCAGATTGCAGCGATAAGGGTCACAGGCCGAGGAAGAAACAAAAGTTTGTCAAGCCTAGATCTTAGGGCGTTGCACCTCGACTGGGAGAAGACATTAAGTGGGGTAAAACCATGGATACCACTGATAGAGTCTTGGTTGGTAGGGTTCGTGGGAGAAGCTATACTATGGTGAAGCTTAAATAATGGTGAGAAAAAATTTGGGGGCAACACATGGTAGAACTCCCCTTTGTGCAAACTTTTGTCCAGGGATGGTTTGCCCTCTATTTTTCTAGAGCAAAACATATCAATTGGGTCTTATCATCCTTCTAGCACGTTGAACAAGCCCCCGTTCTTCTCTGTCAATGGTATCCATTGTTTGATCCCAAGAGAGAACAACTTGGCACAGGACCACTGTGGGTTAGATTACCAGGACTGCCCCTACATTTTTGGTCGAAGGATATCTTCATGCACATTTGAAATTCCCTGGGCACCTACCTGGAGCATGATAAATCATATCTAACCACAGGCATCATGGCATATGCGAGGATACTTGTCCATCTTGACACCAGGGATGGGTTGCAGGAGCATATTACTCTGCTATGGAGACACTTCTCGCAGGTTCAGATCCTCGATTATGAAGGGGTTCCTTTTAGATGCAGACGATGCCACAAGGTGGGTCACTTATTCAAGGATTGTCACCTTAATGGAAAAGAAAGGGTTGTGGACAAGGGCAATACTATTCCATTGAAGGTTACCACAGAACCTGAGCGCCATACTTCCACAAAGGCGACAGTGACAACAGTAGTCAAGGAAACACCGAAGAAGCGTAGCAAAGCTCCCCATCAACCTCCCTCTCCTCCACTAACCAGGGCTAGGGTGGTTGTGGTAGTTGTGCTTACTTAAGGTATGCCCATATCAACCCCTTGTACTTTGAATTTCTCTAATTCTTCATGTTTTATTGCATCATCTATTGTTGATCATCGGGGCATCGCTTTTTCCTCTCCTCTCCCCAAATCTTTGGCATGTTCCCTACAACCTCTTCCCCCCACCTTCTCCTGCACCCCCCCATCCTGTTGGTTTGTGTTATATTCTTTCCATGACTAGCCCACGTAGTTAACCAGGGGGCTAGAGGGGGAGTGGAGCCCCCCCTTCGTTGCGCTGATTGCATAATGGGGGGGTCACACGGGGTTTGAGGGGTGCACCTAACCCCACTCTAATTTTGGTTTTGGAATCTATGTTAGGTTCGGCAGACCCACCTATGGTTTTGTGCATGATTTTCACACATCTTTTTGGACGCGATGGTTTTCAGTCCATGGTTTTGGACGCGATGGTTTTTGGTCCATGGTATTAGATTCTTTGGCATGTATAAATATGTATTATAACATTGAAAGGAAAAATAATGAAAAATGAAGTTGGTAGTCCTGGTTTTTGGGATCCAGGGGAAAATCTCTATGTATATGTGTTTTATGTGTTATGCTCTCACATTGTTTATTTTCTGTGTTTTAGAATTCGTATGCAGGTAATTTCTGTACAGGGTTAAAACCTACATTTGGTATCAGAGTTGTTTTGGCTTCGAGGGGATGCCATTGTTGTTGAGGGGTTTTTCTCAGGCATGTGGTAGTCCCTGTTCAGTGGGAGATCCGCGGGATCGATTTTGGTGGTGAAAGAAGATGGCAAGTAGTGGAAAGATATAGATCGAGAAATTTAATGGTCATAGTTTTGAGTTGTGGAAACTCAAGATGGAGGATCTGTTGGTGGATAAAGATCAATGGATCATGGTAGATCCGGGTTCTAAACCAACGAGAGTGTCCCATGAAGAATGGAAGAAGTTGGATTGGAAGGCAAAGGGAAGCTACGACGAAGGCTTTGTGGGACAAGTTAGGTACTTTGTACCAATCTAAGTCTCTGGTGAATAAACAGTTCCTTCAAAAAAATCTTTATAACCTAAGGATGAAAGATGGAGATTTGGTGACAGAGCATCTAAATGCATTTAATACTGTGGTAAGTCAGTTATCATCTGTTGATATTAAAATTTCAGATGAAGATAAGTGTATTAGTTTGTTGTGTTATCTACTAAATTCGTGGGATAGTCTGGTTATTGCAATAGGTAGCAATGCAACTGCCTTGCAATTTGATGAAATAGTCTCATCCTTGCTGACGGAGGAGATGAGACGGAAAAATATGGAGAGCCAAAATGGTGATGCCTTGTCTGTACGAGGACAGTCCCAGAACAAAAACAAAAATAAGTCATCGAGTGAGAGATCTAAATCTGGAGGGAGATCTAAATCTCCAAGAAAACCTGTAAAGGTGGTGAGATGGAAATGCGGAAAGGAAGGGCACTACAAAAGGGATTGTAAATCTAAAGCTCCTAATAAAGGAAAGGGATCTAATGATGCTCCTTTTGTAGAGATGAAAACCACCTCAGATGAAGGTGGGGATGTGAACTTGGCTTCTTCAAGTACACATGTAGATCATGAGGCACGGTTGATTGACTCAGGTGCATCCTTTCACTTCACTCCCCATAGAGAGTGGTTCTACGAGTATGAGAAATACGATGGTGATGATGTCTTCTTAGGGGATGATAGGAAGGATAGAATTGTTGGTCATGGAAAAGTAAAGTTGAAGTTGCAAGGTGGAAGGGTTATAACACTTCCGGGTGTTCTGCATATTCCTGCATTGGCCAGATATATGATTTTTGTAAGCAAGTTGGATGATGCAGGTGTAAAAACAGTGTTCGAGAAGGATACCTGCAAGATGGTTGGGGGAGCACTAGTATTGATGCGGGGAGTTCATATTGGAACTCTGTACAAGCTTAAAGGTAGCACGATTGTTGATGGATGCAACAGTTCTGTGGTTCCTGAAAGTGGAGAAAAATCTAGTGATCTCTGGAGAGAAGACCATGTTGTGGCATCAAAGGCTTGGACATATTGGAGAGAAGGGCCTTCGAATACTTCATGGTAAAGTTATGGCAGAAGATATGAGTAATAGCTCTCTCAATTTTGATTTCTTTAAAAATTATGTATATGGGAAGTCGAATCAGGTGAGTTTCCCCTCTGGTGGTAAGAGGGTGAAATAGATATTAGAGCTAGTGCACAGTGATGTGTTTGGAATTGTGAAGGTTCCATCACTGGGTAATTTTGTGTACTATGTATCATTTATAGATGACTTCTCAAGGAATACATGGATATATTTCCTTAAGAAGAAATCTATAGTCTTTGATATGTTTAAAGAATTTAAGGCTCTGGTGGAAAACCAGACAAAGAAGAAGATCAAGGTGCTGAGGACAGATAATAGTGGAGAGTTTTGCAGTAAGGAATTGGAAGAATTCTATAAGAAATGTGGTATAGCATGGCATAAGAATACTCCATATACACCTCAGAAAAATGGAGTTGCAGAAAGAATGAACAAGAAATTGATGGAAAGGGCAAGAAGCATGCTCAGTGGTGTCGAGTTAGGACAGGAATTCTGGGTAGAGGCAGTGGAGACAGCATGTTACCTGGTCAACAGATCACCTTCATCAGTGTTGGAGGATAAAACCCCACAAGAGGTATGGACTGGTAAGAAACCCTCTCTTTCACATATGACGGTATTTGGATGTGATGCATATGTACATGTTCCAAACGAGAAATGAACCAAGTTGGATAGTAAATCTGAAAAGTTCATCTTCATTGGGTATAAGTATGGTTTAAAGGGTTATAATTTTTGGAACCCAGCAAGAAGGAAGGTTGTGTATATCCGAGATGTGGTGTTCAGAGAGGTGAAATATGTTATTAAACATGAAGTCCAATCAAAGGAACCTGAGAAGATAGAGTTTGAGCTAAAGGAGGAATCAGAAGATGAAGAGCCACAAACTCTGGGTGTAAGAAGATCAGTTCGAGAAAGAAGGTAGCCAGAAAGATATAGTCCATCTGCTTTCTATCAAATTTTGCTTTATCTATTACTGATGATGATCCTAGAACTATGAAGGAAGCAGTAGATTCAGAGGATGGAAAACTTTGGAAAGAGGCCATGGTTGATGAAATGGCATCTTTGCACAAAAATGAGGCTTGGGATCTGGTGGAATTACTAACTGGAAGGAAACCCATTCGTAGCAAATGGGTGTTCAAGAAGAAGACAAATGCAGAAGGAAAGGTGGAGAAATACAGAGCGCGGTTGGTAGCAAAAGGTTATTCCCAGGTGCCAGGAATTGATTTTGGTGATATTTTTTCTCCTGTTGCGAAGGTAACTTCTATTATATTACTTTTATCTGTTGCTGCTACTTTTGATTTTGAGGTAGAAAAAATGGATGTGATCCGGATTTAAACAGGAATGCAACAAATTACAGAGATAACCATATACACAAAGATGCAACGGAAATAATATTTCATTAATGGAAAATACTGAAATATGCTTACAACCAGAAATGGAAATAAACCAGCTAGGGCGATGGTAGCTTATCTCTGAGAAGAGATGTGATGGCTACATGCCTCTGAACTGTGTTACAATGAGGCTCGAAGGCCTATTTATTGTTGAGAAACAATGGAAAACCCTTAACATTCCAAAACCTAACCCTAGGAGATGAAACGCCAAACTGTGGGCCCTGTTTGGGGAAAATTGGTACATCAACTTCCCGGGGTCGTAACTTTGGCATATGATCTCCGTTTGACGCGTACAATAGCTCATTAGAAAGATCTATCCGATTACTATCATTGTTGGAACAAGCAACATGGTCCATTCCATGGACCCATGTTGCACCCGGATTCCCCAAAAAACGTTGTTTAGGGCCTCAAAACGGCTCTGGAAGTTCAGGACCCGAAAAACTGCTAAAAATAGTAAGTTGTGCTACAATTAAGGAAACTGAAAATGCTGAGAAAGACAATGGTGGGGGTCCAGGTGGACTTGGCAGGTGGCCACCAATATCCACCTGGATCATTCCTCCCCGCTTACGAAGCAATGGTCCCCATTGCGTTGAGCTCGTCCATGAGATGAGGAAACTTTTGCTGAACTTGTTCCCTGGTGAGCCACTTTCCCTGCTGAAGGAGTTGGCCTGCTTTGACAACTCGATACAGTTGGATATTCTTTTGGCGAGTGTTCTTGATCTGTGTGTCCATGATCCGATCAGTTGCAGCTTGTTCCATGAAATCTGGATTTAATTCTGTGGGTTTGAGCTGTTCTGCAATGTCGGATGTGTCTAGCAATGGTGGAAAGTATGGCCGAAGGCGGTCCACATTGAACACTGGGTGCAGGACAAGGAATGGGGGAATGCTAAGCTCAAATGCATTGTCTCCCATAGCCTTAGTAATGGTGTAAGGACCATATCGGAGTGGTCTCCATTTCCGATAGGCTCCAGTAAGGCGTTCCTTTTGCAAATGCAACCAGACTTTTTCGCCCACCTGAAACTTGTGTGGCACCCGATGTTGATCATGTCGCTGCTTGTACTTGGCATTTGATTTCTCAAGAATGTCATGGACCTGCTGGCGAATATGTTGGATGCGCTCAATGAAGCTGGTGGCCTTATCTGTTTCGGACTGGACATGAGCTGAATTCATGTGACTAGCTGCAAGTGGCATGGCCACATCAATGGGGCATAGTGGCTGGAATCCCAAACCCACCTGAAAAGGGCTATGGACAGTGGAGCTGTGAAGAGGTCGGTTGTAGCTGTGCTGAACATAGGGGAGGATCTCGTCCCATGTGCGTGGATGCTTTGAGTTATACATGTGCAGGATGTGCACAATCATCCTATTGACAACCTCTGTCTGGCCATCAGTTTAAGGGTGGAACGCTGTGGACTTTGTGAGTCTAGTGTCCAGCATTGACCAGAGACTAGACCAAAATGTGCTGAGAAACCGACTGTCCCGATCTGAGATGATAGACTATGGGATCCCAAAGTGCACCCACACTCGTTCAAAGAAGAGTTTAGTAGTGGCTTCTGCTGTGATATTCTTCTTGCAGGCCATCATAATGGCCATCTTCGAGAACCTGTCGACGACCACAAAAACACAGTCATTTCCATGCTTAGTGGAAGGAAGGCCTGACATGTAATCCATGGAGATGGATTCCCAAGGTCGACTAGGGGTAGGCAGTGGGGTATAGAGGTCGTGCTTCTTAATGGTCAGTTTGGCAATGGCACAGGCAGTACATGATCTGATGTACTTCCCAACATCCTGTCGAAGATTCGGCCAATAGAAATAATTTTGCAGTACTGCCACTGTTTTCTCAACCCCGAAATGCCCAGCAGCCCGACTGTAGTGTGCTTCCCAAATCATCTTGGCACGCTCGCTTGAAGGAACACAAAGGTGACCGAGGTGGCATAATAGGGCATCCTGGAGGTGAAAATCTACAACATGTCGACCCTCCAAGAGTGTCTGGTATGTGTGGCCAAATTCTGGGTCGTTTTTGTAGAGAAGTGGCCAATCAGAAGTCTCGTGCCCACAAGAGTTGAGCACGGTGGTTAAAGCCATGATCGGTGGTCGACTGAGGCAATCTGCAACATTATTGGTGCTGCCCTCCTTATACTTGATATTCAAGTGGAACTGTTGTAGGTATGTAGACCACTTCTGATGGCGATCATTCTGCAATTTCCCTTGGGTCTGTATGAACTGCAGGGGTCGGTGGTCTGTGTGGATGACCGTTTCCTTCCCCAAAATGTAATGCTTCCATTGTCGGCAGGCATGTACAATGGAATACATCTCTTTATCATAAGTGGGGTACTTCCGGACTGTGTCTGAAAGTGTTTCACTGTGATATGCCACTGGATGTCCATGTTGAGTAAGGACTGCCCCAATAGCATAGTCAGAGGCATCTGTCTCGACCTCAAATGGTTGTTGTAAATCTGGTAACGCAAGCACTGGTGCCGTGCAGAGGCGATCCTTCAACTCCATGAATGCCTTCTGTTGAGATTCAGACCAAAAGAATTTTGCTTTCGCCCCTCCCTTGGTGACTTGACTCAAGGGCCAAGAAATATGAGAAAACCCCAACACAAACCTGTGGTAGAAGTTGGCAAGACCTAGAAAGCTGCGGAGCTCTGTTAGAGTGGTTGGAGAGGGCCAATCCCGAATGACTTGGATCTTGGCTGGATCGACATGCACCCCCTGTTCATCAATGATGTATCCCAGATACTGAACCTGGGTCATGCCAAAAGTGCATTTCTCCAAATTGGCACATAGCTTGTGTTGCCGCAGTGTTTGGAGAACCTGTCGGATGTGGTGGAGGTGCTCTTCCCAACTCTGGCTGAAGATCAGAATGTCATCCAAGTATACTACTACAAAGGAGTTGGTGAATGGCCACAAGATGTCATCCATTAGCCTCATAAAGGTTGCAGGAGCATTCGTCAATCCAAAAGGCATGACCAACCATTCGAAGAGGCCCTCCTTGGATTTGAAGGCAGTCTTCCACACATCAGAGGGTTCGATTGGTACCTGGTGATATCCTGACTTCAGATCGATCTTGCTGAAATATTTCGCCCCCTTTAGTTGGTCTAGGAGGTCATCAATTCGCGAGATCGGGTACCTATTACGGACAGTGATCTTGTTCAGCGCCCGATAGTCAATACAGAGTCTCCACGTCCCATCCTTCTTCTGTACCAACACGATCGGGCTCCCACAGGGCGATGAACTCGGACGGATGTGACCTTTCTGCAAGAGCTCCTGAATCTGCCTCTTGATTTCATTGTTCTCTAGAACGGAGCGCCGATAAATTGGTCCATTGGGTAGCGGCGCACCTGGGGTCAGATCGATGGAGTGCTTGACTTGACAGTGCAGAGGAACCCCTGCCGGGGAGGTGAAGATGTCCTCGTACTCCTCCACAATCTTGTCCATCTGTAGTTGTCATGCAGAGGGACCCCGTCTGGAGGCCGCGGCCACTGTCTTCTTCTTTTCTTGAGGGTGTATCATCAGGAAAACAAATTTCCTGGTTTTGGAAATGATCTTACTGCATTGTTTTGCAGTAATCAAAGAGATGGCGGCAGGTGGTGCTACCTCTGGTATCCTGAACAACTTATTTCCCAATGTAATAATAACAGCACGGGGCCTTGATTCATACACAGCATGTCGCTTCCACAAGTATGGTTGTCCTAGTAATACATCACAAACTTCAAGGGGAGCAATGTCACACAATACCTCATGAGTGAAGGGCTTGATGGTGTATGGAAGGCGACACTGCTGTCTCACACGAAGATCTCGTCCTTGGTGAAGCCACCCAATGGTGTATGGTTGTGGATGGGCTGTGGTCGGTAAGCCCAACCACTTCACGACCTCTGACGAATGAGGTTCTTTTGACTCCTGCTATCAACAATGAACTGTATCGGGGAGCCCTTTACCCACATCTGGGAGTGGAAGAGACGCTCCTCCTCCTCTAGATCTTCGGGTTCATTTTTCTGGATCTTTGCGGTAGCAACAGTGGCGCTGGGATCCGCATCAATGATCTGCTTCCCTTTTTCATACCACTTATCAGGTTCTGACTCAGAGTCGGAACATGCATCTGATTCTGAAACCTTTAGCTCAGCCACCAGTGACTGCTTGGCCCGACACTCACTTGTGTTGTGAGTGGAGCTCTTATGGAATTCGCACCATTTTCCAGTGTCCTTTCTCGACTTCGCGGCGCTGTTCTTTGCTTGCGGCTTCGGCTGGTTGTCTTGGGCTGTCCCGCCTTGGCTTTGTCCTTTGTTCTGTGGTTTAGGGGCACCTTTCCCCTGCTTTGGATTCGCAGATCCAAAGTCTCACTTCTTTTGTTTAAACTTCTGCTCGACCTTGACAGCGTATCGGTATGCTGCGCCGAGCGAGGGGATGTTTAGGAATTGTATTTCTTCCTGGATGTACTTGTGCAGGCAGCCACGGTATTTAAGTATCAAATGTTGCTCCGAGTCCTTGATACCCAACTTTGTGCGAAGGGTATGGAAAAGATTGGTGAACTCCGGCACGTCTTGGTCCCTTCCCTGCCGTAGCGTGGTCCACTTTATGTATTCATCCTCATAGCTTCCAACAGGGTAGTACTTCTCCTTGATGGCATCCCGGAACGAATCCCAGGTGGGTGCGGCTGAAAATAGTGAGCCAGTACTTTCATCCTTCTGCTCGCAGTAGGTTTCCCACCAGTCCTTGACGTGGGGGGCTGCTTTGAGAAGAGTAAAAAAAATCTTTTCCCGACTCGAAAATTCATGAACAGAAAAATAACCCTCTAGCAGATTTAACCATTTATCTACGGCATCGGCGTCTATCAGACCCTCGAATATGGGGATTTCAAAATTAACTTGTACCTTAAAGGGTGTGGCATTTCCAGAGTAGCTGCTGGAAGCCGATGCGTCACTTCTGGGTAGCTGCTGAAGGATCTGGGAAAAGCTGTCCATCATCGCGTTCCGTTGTCGCTCGAGGGCTTCTTCGAGCAAGATTTTGATGGGATCTCCTGCCCCCTCGTCTTTCTTCTCATCCGCCATGGGAGGCCGTCGGGATTTGCAAGGCTGGTCTTGCAAAGGTTCAACCAGTTCAAGCCCTAACTCCTTATATCCCGACCTTGTTGGGGACATGCAAAGAAAAACAGAGAAAGAATAGACCGCTCTGATACCACTGATCTGGATTTAAACAAGAACGCAACAAATTACAGAGATAACCATATACACAAAGATGCAGCAGAAATAATATTTCATTAATGGAAAATACTTAAATATGCTTACAACCAGAAATGGAAATAAACCAGCTAGGGCGATGGTAGCTTATCTATGAGAAGAGATGTGATGGCTACATGCCTCTGAACTCTGTTACAATGAGGCTCGAAGGCCTATTTATTGTTGAGAAACAATGGAAAACCCTTAACATTCCAAAACCTAACCCTAGGAGATGAAACGCCAAACTGTGGGCCCCGTTTGGGGAAAATTGGTACATCAACTTCCCGGGGTCGTAACTTTGGCATATGATCTCCGTTTGACACGTACAATAGCTCATTAGAAAGATCTATCTGAGTACTATCATTATTGGAATGGGCAACATGGTCCATTCCATGGACCCATGTTGCCCCTGGATTCCCCAAAAAACGTCGTTTAGGGCCTCAAAACGGCTTCGGAAGTTCAGGACCCAAAAAACTGCTAAAAATAGTAAGTTGTGCTACAATTAAGGAAACTGAAAATGCTGAGAAAGACAATGGTGGGGGTCCAGGTGGACTTGGCAGGTGGCCACCAATATCCACCTCGATCAGGATGTGAAGACATCATTTCTTCACAGGGATCTGGAAGAGGAGATCTACATGAAGCAACCTGAATTCTTTATGGCGAAGGGTAAGAAAGAACCAGTATGTAAGTTAAAGAAGTCTTTGTATGGGGTTAAAACAGTCACCAAGGATGTGGTATCAAAACTGTGATACATTTATAGGGGGACTTGGCTTCACCAGAGGCAAAGCAGATCACTGTGTGTATTTTAAATTAATTGGTGACCATGTTATTTATCTAGTCTTGTATGTGGATGACATGTTGTTGGTTGGAAATGACAAAGAAATCATCTAGGATTTGAAGACCCAATTGTCCTCCAAATTCAACATGAAAGATATTGGTGCTACAAACTATATTTTGGGCATGGAAATTAAAAGAAATCGGGAAAAGAGGAAGCTCTGTTTAAACTGGTGAAGGTTCCAAGATAGTAAACTAGTGAAGGTTCCTATTCCTGTAGGTGTAAAGTTATCTGCTAAACAGTGTCCCAAGACATAAGAAGAGGAAGAGGACATGTCCCGTGTTCCATATGCAAGTGCAGTCAGTAGCTTGATGTATGCAATGGGCTTTACTAGACGAGACATTACACATGAAGTGGGAGTATTGAGTAGGTTTATGTCAAAACCAGGAAAGGAGCATTGGACAGCAGTGAAGCAGGTTTTAAGGTATTTGTGTGGCACTAGTGATTAGGGTTTGTGCTACCAAGGAAGACCAGGATTGGACAGAGTGTTGGATATTCGTGGCTTTGTTGATGCAGACTAGGCTGGAGATCTGGATCAGAGAAGATCTACAAGTGGGTATGTATTTAACCTATTTGGAGGTGTAGTCAGTTGGATGAGTAGCAAACAATCTATAGTGGCACTATCAACTATAGAGGCAGAATACATGGCAGCCACTCATGCAAGCAAGGAAGCAATTGTGTTCAAATATGGGGTTAGTACAGGGAGCTATAAGGATATACTGTGATAGCCAAAGTACAATTTTCTTGGAAACGAACCCTGCATATCATTCAAAGACAAAGCACATTGATGTTCAGTATCACTTTGTGAGGGATATGATAGAAGACAAAAAGGTGTTGCTGGTAAAGGTGGACACTTTGAAGAATACTACAGATGCAATGACAAAATATGTGAGCTTTGAGAAGTTCTATTGATGTAGAGAAGCAATGGGCATTGCAGGGCTGGATAAATGACTAAGCTCTCTTGTGGCCCCCTGTGGAAAGAAAAAAACAAGTGGGAGAATGTTGGGTTGTGTTATATTCTTTCCACGACTAACCCACGTAGTTAACTGGTGGATTAGAGGCGGGGCAAAACCCCCCCTTCGTTGCACTGATTGCGTAGTGAGGGGATCACATGGGGTTTGAGGGGTGTAGGTAACCCCACTCTATGGGGTCTGGGGTAGCGTCCTAGAAAATTTTGGTTTTGGAATCTATGTTAGGTTGGGCAGACCCACCTATGGTTTTGTGCATGATTTTCACACATGTTTTTAGACGAGATGGTTTTCGGTCCATGGTTTTGGATGCGATGGTTTTCAGTCCATGGTATTGGATGCCTTGGCATGTATAAATATGTATTATAACATTTAAAGGAAAATAATGAAAAATCAAGCTGGTAGTCCCGGTTTGAGAATCCAGGGGAAAATCTCTGCGTATATGTGTTTTATGTGTTATGCTCTCGCATTGTTTATTTTCTATGTTTTAGAATTCGTATGCAGCTAATTTCTATATGGGGTTAAAACATACACATCCTTTCCGGATTTGACCCCATTTGTCCACTCCTTAGACTCTGACCTAGGGTCTCTCACCCACAGTTACCCCTTCTGCTCGCTCTCCAAATCACAACCCCCTTATACCATTATCATTGGCATGGTAACTCCTACCATCCCCTCGAAACCTCCTCGAGGCAGACCCTCCTCCTTATCTACAGCCAAGAAATAGGCAGGGGAGGAGGTTGTCTCAGACAGACAACTCGCTATTGACCAGGTTCTTAGAGCATAGAACTCCCTGGTGCCATCTCCTCCATGAAGCTGCTCTCCTTTAACTGCAGAGGGTTAGCTAGCCCTGAAAAAAACTAGCTCTTTGTAGGCTCCTGAGTACTGAATCGACAGATTTCATTCTCCTTCAAGAAACCCAGGGCCTAGCCAAGGTCATCACACACCTTCTGTAATCCATGTTACCTGGTTGGACGTTATGCCCTCGATGTTAATGGAAGATCTGGTGGAATTGCTTTGGCCATCAATTCTAGGACTATCAAACTATGTAATATATGGGGAGGTATCAGACATGTCGGGGCCGAAATTTACTCATTTGAACTTGGCTCTAACATCAGAATCCTCAATGTTTATGGGCCATGTCAAAATCATGGAGAATTCTGGGAGCACCTTTTGAATACCAATCTATTACAAGTGGATAATCTAATACTTGGAGGAGACCTAAATTTCTCAATGGGATACTCTGAATCTTGGGGTCACCATGCCTAGATCGACCCTCTATCTGCTTTCTTTGAGAACATCTTGGAGGACCACAGCCTCATTGACATCCCATCTGCAAGAATTCAACCTACTTGGAGGAACAGAAGAACTAGGGAAGATGTGCTTGCTAGAAGACTAGATTGCTTCCTATAACTTCAGACAGTGGGTTGGATCGGGGGGTATCTCAGACCACTCGCTGATATACCTCGAAATAAGAGGTGGCCTGAATAAGCCAAAAGCTCCTTTCAAGTTCAACTCATCATGGTTGAATGATGCATCCTATATAAATATGGTAACATATTACTGGAGGACACACCCTCCTGCTTCCTGTGGGAATATAGCTGAGGGTTTTGCTCATAACCTTAGAGAGATGAAAAGATTATCAAAAATTTGGGCACACAACAAAAGACTAAGGGATGACCAATCCCTAAGGGACACTGAGGCGGAGATAGATGCTATGGAAGAGGAGCAAGGGTGGGGTCATTCAACCCCTGAGCAGAAGGAGAAGCTATCAACCTTAGTAGCACAGAGAAGCAAAATCTTAAAGGACAGGGAAGAAACTTGGAGGCTAAGAAGCAAAGCCATTTGGCTGCTTGAAGCAAATCATAATACCAAGTTCTTCCACAAATATGCAAATGGGCATAAAGCCATCAATATCATCTGGCATCTGACAAACAAGCAAGGAATCCAAGTAAACACCTTCCAACAATTAGCTACCATGGCCACATCCCACTTCAAGCAGCTATATAAAGCACCCCCCAATGCTACGTTGGCTGAAATCATCAGAGTGGCACAACTCTTCCCTCGATTCATGGATCAGGAGGATGTAATGGAACTCAACAAGGAGGTCACTATGGGTGAGCTTGAGGCTACTTTGAAATGGTTCAAGCATGACAAGAGCCCTAGACCAGATGGATGGTCGGTGGAATTCTATATTGCCTTCTTTGAACTTCTGGGGGCTGACCTGCTCAAGGTTATTGAAGATTGTCGAATCTCTGGGAGAATGTACGAGGCCTTCAACTCCACTTTCATTGCCCTCATCCCCAAATCAGATAATCCCGGTTCATTTGATGACTTCTGCCCCATATCCCTCTGCAACTGCATTTATAAAATCATTGCGAAGATCATTGCAAATTACCTTCGTCCCATCTTATCCTCCCATATTTCCTCAGAACAGTTTGCATTCCTCCAGGATCGACATATACATGAAGCTGTTGGAACCACTCAAGAAGTGATGCACTCTGTCCAGATAAAGAAACTGAAAGGTATGATCCTCAAGGTAGATCTCTCCAAAGCATTTGATCGTGCTAGCTGGTTATACATCCGAATGCTCCTAACTCACCTCGGCTTTCCCATAGACTTTATTCAATGGATTATGTGTTGCATAACCAACATACCTTTTAGTGTACTCAAAAATGGATCAACATCACCATTTTTCCACTCAGAAAGAGGACTCAGATAGGGATGTCCTTGTTGGTCCTCAATTTTGGTCTATTTTTGCTTAAGGAAACTTACTTAATCCTTATATTTTCCATCCATTTTTCATCACTTCCATCTCATTTTGATGTATTTTATGTATATTTAGGTATTTAATTTTAATTTTACAATTTATAGAAGTTTTTATGAAAATTGAGTTTCAAGTGAAATTTTGGACAGAATCAGAAATTCCCATAATAGCTATGTGGATGACATATTTTCAAGACACTTAGGCTTGAGCTGGATGCATGAATGGAAAGCTTGGGAACTAGGATTGAACTAATTCCATTTGGTTCAATCAAAACAAGCTTTATTAGGCCCAGTCAAGGCTGGTCAAACATGACTAGTCACCCAAAAAATCCCTAGGTGTTAGGCCCCTATACTACTAGTGTAACCCCTTATTTTTATTAGTACAACCCACTTATTATATTGATGTACTCATGTAGTGCCCATATTGTTACTATTGTGCTCCATAGAAGCCCATTATTGTTATTATTGTGCCCTTACATTATTATTGTTATGTCGACTCTGATTATGTTATGACCCCTTAGACTCCTATATATAGAAAGGAGGTCTTTTCATTTGTATCATCCAAGAATTGTTCATTTAAGTAATGTAAAGGAGGTTGCCCCCTCGAAGAGGCTGAATTCTAAGGTGTTGATCTATCTTTTCTATCTTTTTGTGAGCTGGTTTCATAACATTTGGTATCAAAGCTTTGGATTCTAGGGTTTTGCTGCTCCAAATAGGTCATCGTGGCATTTTTGCTATAACTTTTTTTCTGCGACATTTCAGAAGCTAAAAAAAACCCATTTGAGAAGACTGCGTGAATGCAGGGAGCTTCTGGCCATGTTTTGGGAGCATCTGCCTCCTGTTGAACCAGATTTGATTAGAGAGCGTATGCTTACTTTGTTGCATAATCTATGCTCTCTCGAAAACTAGGAGAGAGCGCTGCACGAAGAGCAGAAAGCACTCATTATTCAGGTTGTCACCTTCGCGCGCGGATAAACTTGAAGGGTTCGACTTATGTAAAATACACGAATCGTACTAGTTTAAGCTCTTAGCTGGAACTAACACTGGTTGAATAGAGTTGTAAGTAATACATAAGGTCACCATGTAAGGAATACGTGTAAGAAGCTTAGGGATAGTACTAAGAACCTAGCTTATTGTAATCATCATAACACTTCACTCCATTGCTTAAGCTCCTTGTTATTATGGTAATACTTATGATGTCCATTCACATTACGTGATACAGGTACTAAGTAATACGTATAATAAGGACATACCTCGGCTTACTCTTCTTATCCAGCTTGATATGAGCTCTATTTGATATGGCCCCTTAAGTAGGTAGTAATGTGGATTCTCCTTATTCACCCATATGCTTTGATTAGCATAGGTTCATCGGTTAATCTCTGGTAATCAAGTGAACAAATTGGGCATATATGATAGAAGTATAGCTATGATGTTACCTTAGCAATGAGATTACTATCCATATATCCATCATGTTACCTGATCAATGGGATTACTATACATATAGCCTTGGTCGAGTCAAAGTATGAGATAGCTCGATGACCGTAGGAATAAGAGATAGCGATATGCTTATTACGATACAAGGTCTATGAAGTAATACAACACATCTACTTATGTCTATACTTAGGACATTATCAAATCCATGGTGATATAAGCGTAGCAAGTAATACAACACGAAGTATGGATGTATAACGGGCTAAAACATATGGACAAAGAAATATTAGGAGATCAAAGAAACACCTAGACCCAGTATGGTAGGAAAGATTAGGACACATCATTGGACTTGAATCTATGTATTAGCAGGGTTTTGCAAGTATAACATGAATGTAATCTTAAACACATTCTTCATCCTAAATGAGCATAATACAACCATCACGAACCATAAACATATGTAGCATGAATAACAACTGATAAGTATCATGCATCCTGGCTTAAACTGAAAGATATCACTCTGAATCTCGGGTCTGAATTTCAGAACTTTTCATGCTATATTTGCGAGGATATGATCCGAGGAAGTTGGTCTTTTTGCAGACTCTTGAATTACATTCCAAACAGGTGACCTGGAGAAAATCGTCATAAATTTCTCTCTGAGCATCAAATTGAAATTTCGTAAGAAGGTACAAAAAGAGGACGGACTATAGTTTCTTTTGTATATTTTTCAAAGCCAAAGGTTGAAACAGTGACTCGTGGCATGCTGTACAAGTTCGCTCTACTAAACTAGTCTATAATAAGGTCATCTTGGGAGATTGTGCATAAATCTTCCTTGGAGAATCCAATTTGGAGCAGACTAGTGGCATTGGAAAGAGGACGCAAACGGCTACTACAGATCATAATTTTAGAACTTAAAGATCCAAAAGTAAAGAGTTATAGTTGTTTCAAGATTGAGCTCCTAAAATCAAGAAAAAGCAAGATGAGGAAGTTTGATGGCAAGGATCTGGTAAATTGGATACTTCAGATGGAGCAATATTTTGATCTACATGGTGTACCACTATTACAAAAGGTATGTATTGCATCTTCATATTTAGAACCGGATCAATTTTTATGGTATGAAGGGCTTTTTTTCGTAAACAACTTGTTACATGGTCAATTTTCACAGAGGAAATGATAGCACGTTATGAGGATACAAAGAGCAACACCTTCTTTAGAGCAATACCAGGACAATTGGAAAGAGTAAAAGGGCTTTGTGACATAGTGGAAAGCAAAATTATTGAAACCAGGAAGCATACCGCTCACAACTATAAAGATGGAAGTGTTGTTTCTCCTAGCCTTCCACAACCTACAAGGGTTACACCATAACAATTGGAAGAAAAAAGAGAAAAAGGGCTTTGTTACAATTGTGATAGCAAATTCACTAAAGGTCATATGTGTGCTGAGAAGAAATTATTTTACATAGAATATGAAGAGGAGGAAGAAAATGATCAAGAAACATCAAAAGAAGAAGATATATGCCAGGACCCCACCCCAGAGAAAGAAGAAATGAATCAGACCATATCTTGTAAAGCATTGGCAAGAATTACCACTCCTCAAACTCTCAAGATAGAAGGACATATCAAGAAGAAAAAGGTGCAAGAAGTGAAAGATCACATCAAGAAAGAAGAAATGAATCCAACCATATCTTGTAATTCATTGGTCAAAATTACCACTCCTCAAACTATCAAGATAGAAGGAAATATCAAGAAGAAAAATGTTCAAGAAGTGAAAAATCACATCGAGCATCAAGAAATGAATCCGATCATATCTTGTAAAGTATTGGAAGAAGTTACCATTCCTCAAACTCTAGAGATAGAAGGACATATCAAGAAGAAAAAGGTTCAAGCAGTGAAAGATCACATCGAGCATCAAAAACAAGTTCTCCAACTTTTAAAGGATAATGCCACTTCAGCGCAAAATCAAATGAAACAACAGGTAGATCAACATCATAGTGAAAAATGTTTTGATGTAGGTTTGGGTATTTTACTGCTACATCTCAAGCAAGGTATTTATGAGAAGGAAATGTTGGCAATACTACATGCACTTAAAAAATGGCGACCTTACCAAATGGGAAGACTCTTCAAGGATGAGGATGTGGAAGAAATGTTTTGTGCTATTTCTATTATCCAATCAGATTGGATAAACGAAGCAAGGGATGAATGGAAGAAGGACGAAGAAGTATGGCCACTTATTCAAAAGTTGCAAAAGATCCCAATTCAAACAATATTGCCAGAAATTGAAGAGGAAGGAAAAATCATATTGGAACCTAGAGCAGTCACAGAAACAAGAACCCGACAGCTACGAAATCGATCAATTTTAGAGTATCTCATCAAGTGGAAGAACTTACCTGCTGAATATTCCACATGGGAGGACAAGAATTTTATACAGAAGCATCAATAACTACTCAAGCATTGAGGACAACGCTTTTTGAAGGAGAGGGGCATGTTAGGCCCCTATACTACTAGTGTAACCCCTTATTTTTATTAGTACAACCCACTTATTATATTGATGTACCCATGTAGCGCCCATATTGTTACTATTGTGCTCCATAGAAGCCCACTATTGTTATTATTGTGCCCTTACATTATTATTGTTATGTTGGCTCTGATTATGTTATGACCCCTTAGACTCCTATACATAGAAAGGAGGTATTTTCATTTGTATCATCCAAGAATTGTTCATTTAATTAATGTAAAGGAGGTTGCCCCCTCGAAGAGGCTGAATTCTAAGGCGTTGATCTATCTTTTATATCTTTTTGTGAGCTGGTTTCATAACACTAAGAAATAGGGCAGTTTTATGATTTCATGGGATTGTCCATATTTCTAGTGATAGATTAGATGGATTCGATTTAGATAGATGGATATGAATATATATGATTGTTAGAGAGACTTTAGATCAGTTTATTTCATAAAATTCTATTTAAGCCAAGACTTTGAAGGCTTATGATATGTAATTTTTGTATAACTTTATGCTGAGGCATTTGAATTTTGGAGATTAATTTGAAGAACCTGTTCTACTTTCATTTTGCTATTCATTGATGTGGATGAGTGACTGAAGTTTCAGAATTTGATAGCAATCTCAAGTGTGCAAGGCGAGGTTTGAGGGCCCCCACTCCAAGCTAAGTACACTTCGTTGTTAGATTAGCTTAATTTTCATGAACTAGTTACTTTAGAATTTGTTTACTTGCTTTGTTTCAGATTTGCTTATGAATTAATGTGTGATGATTTATGTTATTGGTGAATATTAGTTTTTTTATCACTTTAATAATAAGGGACAACAAAGTGTTCAAGTTGAATTCTCCTTCTATTGAGTTAATAGATCAAAAGTAGAATTCATCTTTGTTACATGCAAGCATTTTTTATGTACTTTCAGTTTTTTTAGTGATAGCTTAATGATGAATGAATTGTGATGAAAAATGCCCAAAGATATCTTAAGTTAAGAATCTCCTTCATTGTTTATTTACGTATCTTAAGCTATTGTTAATTTATGATTCTTGATTTCTATTCATTAAGTGATAATTGAGAGAGAAGGACATAAATGGATCTCTTAAGTTAAGAGCCACTTCATCTTTCATACATTGCAAAAGTGAGTTAGAAATTGTTAATATAGGCATATATTTGTAATATGCACTTCTTTAGTTCTTTAAAATTTATCTTCTAAGCTTGGATATAAATGATATCCATACATTGTGGACTTGCCTCCAAGATTTACAAACCTGGATGATAATGAATACTTGTGTTAATTTGTGTGAATAAATTAGATCAACATTTTGGCACCATTGCTGGGGAGGAAATTATCAGCATAGTCAAATAGAAAGATAAACAAAAACACTAAAAATTTTATTAAAAAAATTAGTTAAGATATATTTCTTTTGGTTATGTTTCTTTATGCCTAGAAATAGACATCCTCAAGGTATATTTATTAAACAAAACCCCCCATCAATAGAAGTAGGACCATCAAAGCTAACAACACCAGTTGCTGGTAAACCAACAATTGATGAATTGGAAGAAAAACAAAGAACAAGACAAAGATTAACTTTAATTGGAAGGAAAACTTTGTTAGCCTGGGAGGTGAAAAGAAAACAAACTTCAACAATAGCACCTACTTAAGGAAAACAAAAAGAAATTGTTAAAGAAAAGTAGTCCATTTTTGAATCCATAGGTCAACCCATGTTTGAACAACTTGAGCCTCAAGTTGACATTGAAACAATTGAAGCTATGGCAGAAGAAGGACATGGATCTGTTATTCTTACTCCTGAACAAATACTTGAATATGAAAGACAATAAAGAGAGTGGAAAAGACACAAAGAGGAAGAGGAAAAACGAGAAAATGAGAGGAAAGAAGAAGAGGATAGGAAAATACAAGAAGATGGTGGTGATCAGGAAACTACTTTTGGCTTTCCAATATTAGATATAAGTGTAGTATTAGGAGAAGATGCAAAAATGAGAAATATTCGACCTTCTGTATTGCCAAATTTTTATAGAATGTCAATGGAAGATCCTGATTCATTTATGTTTGAATTTGATATCTTGTGTAGAACTTATGGATACACCGATGACATATACAACCTTCATCTCTTTCCTGCTACATTGGAAGGAACAACCTTAAAATGGTTCATGGGTTTAGGAGAGCAAATAATAGCTTCTTGGGATGAAATGAAATCAATATTTCTTAAAAAATATCGAGCCTATTGTAGGCCTAGGGACTCGAAAGAGGATGTTTTCAGAATGACACAACAAGAAGACGAGAGTCTAGAAGAATACTTAGAAAGATTTGCATATAATCTACAAAAATCTAAACAACACTCTCTAAACCAAGACACCATTCGAACAATCTTTCTCAAAGGTATAAGGGATGAATACCTTGACATTCTGAATGTAATGGGCAAGGTTGACATTTCAAACTTTCCATTTAATGAAATTACATATTTATGTCAAAAATATTCTAGACGAAGATCCAAAAATGGAGGGAGAGATGTTAGTTCAAAAGCAGCAAAATCAATAGCAGGAGGAGTAACAAGAGCAGAGATAGGAAGCTTGCTAGAAAAATTCAAAACTGATCTCCTAAGTACATTAGGGACACAAGTAGATGTTCTAAAAGCAAACAAAAAGAAAGAAGAACAAGAACAAATTTTAGCAATCTTTTGTCCTAAATGTAGAAAGAAACATGCATTAAGAGAATGTCCTTTGGATAGTGTTCAAGTGTGTGGTCTTTGCATAGAAAATCATTCAACAGAAAATTGTCTAAGGTTGAAGGAATTGCAAATGAATCCAATGGAAGAAGTGCAAGGAATAGAAGGTTTCTACTATGTGGCACCAAGAAGACCTTGGCAACCAAGGATTCCTCAACAAAATCTACAACAATTCCCTCAACAAAACTATCAGTATCCACCTCAAAATTCTTGGAATACTCCAATGCCATGGCAAGCTTGGCCTCCACAACAATATCAAAACCAACCTGCACAAGGTTGGAGAGGATATGGTTATGGAAATCAGCCACCTCAACAATACCAACAACAATACCAGCAACAATATCAACAACCATTTCCATACCAACAATATCCACAATCCATGCCATTTCCACAACATAATTATGCATATCCATTATCCATGCCATTTCCACAGCAAAATTATCCACCACTACTAACACAACCATAGCAGTTACAACTACCTTCAAACCAGCCCAAACCAACTCAATTACCAACCCAGCCAGTGGCAAATCCAAGCAATAAAATGGATAAACCTGCATACAATGTTGAAGAAGTAGCATATTTTCCAACATATTTTATTCTTCCCATAAATGATGTCCATTTAAGGTCTGGAAAGGTGCTTAAAAAGGATTCTCCTCCGATCATAGAAGAACCAAATGAGCAAGGAGAACAACCTGAAACATCACATTCAGAAAAACAAATTCAGAAAGGAAAAACTATTATAACTCAAACACCACCCTATCCTGAGAGGTTAGTAGAGCAACAAATTGAAATGAACCTTCCTGAATTTGACATTTTGGATGAATTGAAAAATGCTTATGTAAAAATTTCCTTATTGAAACCAATCAAAGAAATACCAATATATGCTAAAACAATAAAGGAATTATGTATCAAGAAAAATAGTAAAAAGAAGAAGGATCCTACTACAATCCAAGTCATTGGAAAATTAATAAGCCTCATGTCTACAAAAATAGTTGTAGAGAAATATATTGATCCTGGTATCCCTATGGTTACTATTTCAATAAATAATTTCTTAGTTCCAAACACATTGATAGATTTGGGAGCTGTTATAAATGTAATGACTATGGAGACAATGAAGTATCTGCATTTAAACAACATTAGATCTACTTCTACAATCCTAAAGTTAGAAAATAGATCTAAAGTTGTACCAGAAGGAATACTAGAAGATATTATAGTCTCTTTGGATTCATGGGAGTATCCTGTTGACTTCCTCATCTTGCATCCAAAAACAAATTTGGGAGGACATCCTCTAATCCTAGGTAGACCATGGTTAGCCACTGCTGATGCCTTTATAGGATGTAGATCTAGAAGTATGATTATCGCACATGGAGATGAGAGAAAACACATTACACTTTATTCTCCTGCACAATCACCTTCTTTAGAATCAATGCTCGAAGAACAAGAACAACAGAAAACCAAATCAATTCTAAGTATCAATCAAGTCTTTGATCTTAGAGAAGAAGAAGAGAATGAAGATTTAATGGATCTTTTCATCTGAGAACCAAATATTTCAGAGCAGCTTATAGAGATTCAATATGAAGCTGCAAGTAATCTTTTGAATCATTGTTTTCAGGAAACTTGTACAATCCAATCCTTGCAAGAATCCTTTACAAACATTTTTCCTGTAAACACAACTACCAATCCAACAACAAAAAAAATTGAGATATATCCCGAAAAACATTTGAACATTGGTAACCATTTGCAATCATCACAAGAACAAGAGGTAATAGCATTATTACAAAAATATTCAAAAGCTTTTTCCTGGGATTATACAGATATGCAAGGAATTCATCCCAACACATGCATTCACCACATCTATACGGATGAACAGATTAAACCAGTAAGACAACCACAAAGACGAATGAATCCCATGATGAAAGAAATAGTGAAGGAAGAACAACAAAACTACTTAAAGTTGGGTTCATCTATCCTATTTCATATAGTAAATGGGTTTCTCCATTGGTAATTGTACCTAGGAAAAATGGGAAGTGGAGAATATGTGTGGATTATCGGGAATTGAACAAAGCAACATTAAAAGATCATTTTCTGCTACCATTCATTGACTAGGTTCTAGACTCATTAGCTGGGAAGAATTTTTTCTCCTTCCTAGATGGGTTTAGTGGGTATAATCATATTAGAATAGCAACAGAATACCATGACAAAAGAACATTTACTTGCCCATGGGGAACCTATGCATATAATGTTTTTCCATTTGGACTATGTAATGCACCTGCAACTTTCCAAAGAGCAGTGCTTGCAATATTTTCTGATCTAATCCATGAATGTGTAGAGCTCTATATGGATGATTCACAGTATATGGAACACATATGATGATTGCTTAAAAAATCTTGAGAAAGTTTTAAAACAATGCATAGAAATAAATTTGTCCCTGAGTAATGAAAAATGCTACATGATGTTAACCGAAGGGATAGTTTTGGGACACCATATTTCCTCATCAGGAATTAAGGTGGATCTAGCTAAAATATAAGTCATTGTGAATTTAATGCCATATACAACTCAAAAGGAGGTAAGGAGTTTCATGGGTTATGCAGGCTACTATAGAATATTTATAGAAAACTTTAGCAAAATAGCACAACCTCTATTCAAGTTACTAGCAAAGGATGTTGAATTCCAATGGACAAATCATTGTCAAAATGCATTTCAGATATTGAAGGAAAAATTATCAATTGCACCCATTCTTCGAGGAACAAATTGGCCTTTGCCATTTCATATTTCAACTGATTCATATGATACTTCTATAGGTGCATCACTTGGATAGAAGGAAAACATGTTCAATTATGCTATATACTTCATAAGCAAAAACTTAACACCAACAGAATTGAACTACACAGTCACAGAAAAAGAAATGTTAGTTGTAGTACATGCAGTGAACAAATTCAGGCATTACATAATAGGATACCAAGTATTCATTCATACAAACCATTCAACAATCAAATACTTAATGAACAAATCAATCAAAAATTGAAGAATAACAAGATGGTTATTGTTAATGCAAGAATTCAACATTACAATTCAAGATCAACCAGGGAAAGACAATCAAGTGGCTAATTTTATTTCAAGATTACATACACCCAATGATCCAAATCCCATTGTATATAAATTTCCAGATGAACATTTGTTTTCAATAACAGTAAAAACACCATTGTTTGTAGACATAGAAAACTATCTATCCTCTGAAAAATTCCCAACTCAGTTTACAAAGAAACAAAAACAAAAAATCATAAGAGAAAGCTCTAGATATAGTTAGGTAAATGGAGATTTGTTCTATACTAGTGCTGATTTAATAATAAGAAAATGTGTGAGAGAAGATGAAATATTAGAAATCTTAAAATCATGTCATGATGAACCGTGTGGTGGTCATTTTGCAGACAAGCGAACAGCCTATAAGGTGCTGCAATTGGGCTACTACTGGCCAACAATATTCAAAGACTCCAAGGCTTATGTCAAGAGATGTGATAGTTGCCAAAGAATTGGGAGACCAATAGTATCAGATGAGATGCCACTTAAATCACAAGTTCTCATAGAACCATTCAAGCAATGGGCTATAGATTTTGTGGGACCAATAAATCCACCATAAAATGGAAAGAAGTACATCTTGGTATGTATAGATTATGTAACTAAATGGGTGGAAGAAAAATTAGTCACAAAGGCAACAAAACATATAGTGGTCACCTTCCTCTTTGAGGAAATATTTGTGAGATTTGGCGTGTCTAGACATATTGTAACTAATCAGGGAGCATAGTTTACTTCAAAACTTGTTTGGGATATTACGAAAAAGTATAAGATAAAGCACCGGAAATCAACACCATATCATCCTCAGGAAAATGGACAAGTGGAAGCAACAAATAAAGTCCTAGAAAACATAATGACAAAAACAGTACAGCTGAATAGGAAGGACTGGTTAGAAAAGTTAAGAGATGCACTATGGGCATAGAAAATAACATGGAAAAACACAACTAGGTTTAGTCCATACCAATTAGTGTATGGAAAAGAAGTCTTACTGCCCATAGAATTTCAGATATACACATTTAAGTTAGCAACAGAACTAGGACTAAAACTGTCTGAAGCACATCAGCAACGGATAATGGAATTAAACCAACTGGATGAACATAGACAATAGGCAATAGAACACACAACATTGGTGCAGCAACAAAGAATGAAATGGCACGACAGATTCATCAAGAACAAAACATTCAACAAAGGAGACTAGGCATTACTGTTTGACTCCAAATTCAAAGATTTCAAGGCCAAGTTCACAACACATTGGTTAGGGCCATATGAGATAGAGGAAATCTTTGACAATGGAGCTGTTCAAATCAAAACAATTGATCAAGAATCTACATCATTTTGGTAAATGGACATAGGCTTAAAGTTTACAATAAGCCTATCAACAAAGAAGAATTTATGAAACAACTGATACAAGAGACAGATCTGGAAGTAATGGAACAACATAGCCATGTACCTTCTAGTACTCCAGCCAAAAAAAAAAAAAGAGTTTGCTAGTGAAAACTAGGCAATTGGCACCAAGAAAACAAGAATTCATAGAGGAAAACCAACTCGTTTTGGATTGTATGAATTCACAACTTCTTGTTCTACTCTTACAACAGCTTTGTTTTGCAGAAAAACCTCCAAAGAAAAATGACTTGAGGACAAGTCTTCCCATCAGCAAGGGGGAAGGTCGCAAAAAGAAACTTAGTTGTGTAGCTGAATTGACGACGAAACTTGTATTTTTGGCAGTTGGGACCTGAAATATTTTTGAAATCAATTGTAGAGGGACCTGAAATGTTAGCAAAAACATGTATATATTGCATAAAAATGTACATGACAGTTGGGACCTAAAATATTTTTTAAATCAATTGTAGAAGGACCTGAAATGTTAGAAAAAACATGTATATATTGCATAAAAATGTACATGACAGTTGGGACCTGAGTTATTATGAATCAATTGCAGAGGAACCTAAATGACATCGAAAATCAAAGGATCAGAATCAATGAAGGATGTTAGAATAGAAGACAGAAATAAATTCTATACTTCAATCTAGATCAGAAGAAATAATCCAATATTGTCAAGGAACAAAAGACATCATCCAATATTGTCAAGAAAGTACAAGTATTGTGAGTACAAAATTTTGCTCTTACAAATTCAAATTTTTTTAGGAATTTTTAGGGCTTGTTAAAATTAAGTTAGTACCTAAATGCATATTCATTACACACCCATTGTTTTATACCCATTATCCTATGTACATCCTACATTTGCATTCTACATTTATCTTGTACCTAATCCTATGTACATCCTATATTTATTTTCTACATTCCATAACCATAAGTACTTTTCCTTAAAGTAAAAGCGATCGAATGGGATGTAATAAGTTGAAACCTGCACAGACAAATAAAACAGTAGTATTATGGGAGATAACTTTAAACATGACCTAAATGGTCATTTTAAAATTAAAGAGATACATTGCAAAACATAAGGGATATGTGCATTATGAGATATATTGCAAAACATACAAAATCGAAATGATTTATGTATTAAACTTATCATAGCACATAAAAAGTAATACTATTGGCAATGTGGTAATATGATGGTGTAAGGTTATCATGGAAAATTTAATATAATACGATGGTGTAAGGTCATCATAGCAAATCCCGGTGGTAATACAATGAAAACCAAACGAAAAAATGATGAATGAATATCAGACGAAGGTGGAAGATAGGATAATGATTCATGCAATCGACGTGGCAACAAAGCAATACATATGACAGTCAAAGGTTAAGTCACGGCATGGTGAGTTGGTATGTAGGAGGATGGCCACGAATGGATTGGAGGACGGCTATAAATGAATCAAACATAAGCTAAGGTAAATATACAGAGATATAATAAGTGAAACTAAGCTATAATCATATTAAAAAATTAATGCAAAAGTGGAAATGATGAACCATACCAAACAACAAAACGGTCAAATTCATTTTAAATAACAGAGACAAGCCTTGTGCATTTAACAGTGAAGAGCTCTGCCATTTTTGAAGCCACAGACCTCAGAAGCGTGAATTTCCCTTGCCATCACAACCATTGAGGCTTAGAGAGGACGAAGGCTGTTGTAAGCCATTAGCATACACATGAGTGAGGAAAAAATGGTTTGACAGAGAAAACAAACCGAGGAAAGGGAGAAAGAGATATAGCACTGAGGAACTGGGGAGATAAGAAGGATAAGCTGAGAAGACTGATGGAGGAGGTGGAGTCAGTTAGAAAAAATCTCGTGAAGAGTAAAGGTAAGTGAAAAATATGATTCATTTCCTTAATGTGATGGAGAATTTAGAGGAAATATCGGGATTTTTCGCCAAGATAATGAACTATCTGTCATTTATTTAATTTTTGTTTGTGCCACTAGTCCACAAATAGGGGTATTTAATAGTGAGAAACGATATGAAACGTAGCTAATTGGGCCATGAATCAAGGGAATCATGACACTTCAACATTGTCAGGTAAATCAAATTCGATCCTCCATGAAATCACTGAGTTTGTTAATAAAACGAAGTGTTCATACAATGAGTTTAAATGCATAGACAATTGGCTTGATTGCACAAGTAATGAACTATGACATAGCTTCAAGTTAACATATGATTTGTTAATGTAGGATAGAGAAAAAAAATAAAAACAAATCTTGGCTGATAGATCAGATTTTCCACGAAATTCTGAAATAGAGTGTCTTATTGAAGTTTGGTTGCATGTTGAATAATGAAACAAGGAGTTTAAGTGTAGTTTGAAAACGTGTAGTTTTTGAAAAACGCATAGTTCACTAAGCTTAAAATTACACCTGTGTTTTCAATTACATAAACATGTGCTTTTATGATTAGACAGTGTGACAGAAGAACAAGTTTCAGTTTGATTGCATTAAGGAATTGATCAACGAAAACATAGTATAGGGTTTATATTTGAATGTGTGAAACAAATTCGTTGATTATCAGCAGTGAAGTGTTGTATATTGGTTATTGAGTAGTGAAGTGTTGTATATTGGTGAAGTATTGTATATTGGTTGTATATTGGTTGCATGTTGATTGTATAAACAATGAAGTAAAAATTTACACACAGTGGCCTCAATTCAACAATTAGTAAATGAAGATGCAACTCTAGTTTGATGTCGTAAGAATATGTTAAGAAAAAATAAAATCAAAGGGAGGAATTATGATATGATTTCATTTTTTTATATATATTTATTTTCCAAAATAGAGTTCAATTTCTGTCTCATAGAGGTGTGTATAAATATGGATATTTTGTTTGCATGAATAGAGAAGAGTGTTGATAAACAGGGACAGTATTGCTGCAAAGAGAGACAACGATTAAAATAGGTTGGTTGATTTTTCATCAAGGGAAGGTAAGCCTCCTATAAACTGAACTAGAAAGGATTTTTATACATGAATGTTTGTTATTTGTCATTATTAAAGAATGAAGTTAATGATAGTAGAAGGATATATTCACTGGTTCATAGAAAATATGACTACAAGGATAGAGATGAAATTTCAAATAGAGAACTGGAGGAAGGAAACAATAGAAAAATTGTATCAGGTAGGGCTCATAGGATTCCTACAAAGATTTAATGGCCACAATGAGGGTATAACAAGGAAATTTGTGAATAATTATACTCATGAGAAAACAAGAGTAGGAAACCTAACCATTCTGGTTACTCAGGAATATATTTCCCAAGCATTAAACCTTCCAATGATAGGAGTAAATTACCACAAAGGTATACACTTCAAGGAGAATGTGTGGACTTTCTTCCTAGAGAAAAACAGAAAGGGAACCTTTGACAGAGCTAAAGGTATACCCAGGGAGTGGTTCAATGAGCCATGGGGAGAACTAGTCTTGATCATCCAAAAAAATTTCACTTGTGATAGGGGATACAGTGTGGCACATTTGTATCATATTAGACTCCTTCAACACATCAAAGGGGAGGTCAAGATAAACTTACCATATTTCTTCTTTTGAAGTCTCATTAAGATGGTAGAAGCAATAAAAAATGAAAACAAACCAAAAGAAGCACAAGTTTATCATCAGGGGTTGATAAAAATTTTGGTAGAATATCAAGTAAAAACTCAGGAGATGATTTGGAGAGAGTTTTTGAGCCAAAACTAGTATGAGGACTAGGTCATTGAGGAACAAAAAATGGTAGAGCAAGAAACTAGGGGCATTGTGGGTTCACCATTTTATACCAGAACCTGATCTAAGAGGCAAACCAACACAGTCACGATTGAAAAGGAAACATCTGTTATGTCCATTCCTAGGAGGTTTAGGAAGAAGAACCCAATTGAAACAAGTAGCGGGGACTAGGAAGTGCAAATTGTGGAAACATGTTAAATAGAGAAACAGGCAGAGGATATTATTGAGAAAGAAGCTCTAGAGAAAGATTCCTATTTTGATGATGTGGCAGCAACATAATTTGTGAAAAATACACAAGAACTTGAAAGGGAATTACACTTGAGCAAAATTAGAGAATTAACAGATCAAATAGAAATAAATAATATTTTGGAAAAGAACTTGAAAAAGGAAAACAAGGAAAATAAGAAGAATAATGCGAAGTTGGTTAAGGAAAATGAAAAATTAACTGAAGAAATAGGAAAATTAAAGAGGAAGAATGATCTAATTTGCAAGTAGGCATTCAAGTGGCTTAAGGAAAAGAACATGTGGAAAAGCAAGTATGAAGAAAAGAAGGCTAAGGCTACTTTGTATAGAGAAGAATATGACATAGGTATGGACTATTTGTTAGAGGTAGCACAGCAAGAGGCATCAGGGTCTGGAACAGCATGCATAGTAGGGCTAAGAAGATCCAAAAGGAAGCAGCAAGCATGAGGACATGCTTGAAGATTATCAAGGGGGAGATGTTGGCCCTCAGTTTTGGTCTATTTTTGCTTAAGGAAACTTACCTAATCCTTATATTTTCCATCCATTTTCCATCACATCCATCTCATTTTGATGTATTTTATGTATATTAATGTATTTAATTTTAATTTTTCAATTTCTAGAAGTTTTTATGAAAATTGAGTTTCAAGTGCAATTTTGGACAGAACCAGAAATTCTCATAATAGCTATGTGGTTGACATATTTCCAGGATACTTGGGCTCAATATGGATGCATGAATGGAAATATTGGGAACTAGGACTGAACTAACTCTATTTGGTTCGGTCAAAACAAGCTTTATTAGGCCCGGTCAAGGCTGGTCAAACATGACTAGTCACCCAGAAAATCCCTAGGTAATAGGTTAATTTTATGATTTCATGGGATTGTCCATATTTCTAGTGATAGATTGGATGAATTTGACTTAGATAGATGGATATGAATAGATATGATTGTTAGAGAGACTTTAGATCAGTTTGTTTCATAAACTTCTATTTAAGCCAAGACTTTGAAGGCTTGTGATTTGTAATTTTCATATAACTTTATGCTGAGACATTTGGATTTTGGAGATTAATTTGAAGAACTTGTTCTACTTTCATTTTTATATTCATTGATGTGGATAAGTGACTGAAGTTTCAACATTTTATAGCAACCTCAAGTGTGCAAGGCAAGGGTGGAGGGCCCCCACTCCAAGCTAAGTACACTTCATTATTGGATTAGCTTAATTTTCATGAACTAGTTACTTTAGAATTTGTTTACTTGCTTTGTTTCATATTTTCTTATGAATTAATGTGTGATGATTTATATTATTGGTGAATCTTAGTTTGTTTATCACTTTAATAAGAAGGGACAACAAAGTGTTCAAGTTGAATTCTCCTTCTATTGAGTTAATATATCAAAACTAGAATTCATCTTTGTTACATGCAAGCAGTTTTTATGTACTTTCAGTTTTTTTAATGATAGCATAATGATGAATGAATAGTGATGAAAATACCCAAATACATCTTAAGTTAAGAATCTCCTTCATTTTTTATTTATGCATCTTAAGATATTGTTAATTCATGATTCCTAATTTCTATTCATTAAGTGATAATTGAGAGAGAAGGACACAAATGAATCTCTTAAGTTAAGAGCCACTTCATCTTTCATACATTGCAAAAGTGAGTTAGAAATTGTTAATATAGGCTTATATTTATAATATGCACTTCTCTAGTTCTTCAAAATTTATCTTCTAAGCTTGGCTATACCTGATATCCATACACTGTGGACTTGCCTCCAAGTTTTACAAACCTGGATTGATAATGAATACTCGTGTTAATTTGTGTTAATAAATTAGCTCAACAGTCCTATGTCCTTGTTATTGATTTTTCTTATTATCTAGGGGCTCAGCAGACTGATAAGGGAAAAGCATAGCTTGGGCAGACAACAAGGAATCATAATTGCGGACAGATCTTTTCTGACTCACTTTTTGTAGATGATATAATGATTTTTCGCAACAATGGCATTAGGGACTTGAAAAACCTACAGAACACCATGGAATTATTTAGAACTTTCACAGGAATAGAAATCAATAAATTCAAATCCACACTCATAGCATAGGGGTTCTCAACACATGAGATTCAGTTTGCATTACATAGATTTCCATTCACTCTGCTACAAATGGAGGATGGACTCAGGTACCTGGGCTATAGACTGAAACCACTTGGATACAAAATTGCTGATTGCACTTGGTTAATATCCAAGCCTGAAAAGAGACTCAACATCTAGCATCATAAATACCTCTCAAGAGTAGGTTGACTTGTTCTCTTAAAAGTGGTACTTGAAGCTACCCTAATATACTGGATGTCACTGGCATTGATTCCTTGGGGAATTCTGACAAGAATACAAAAACTCTGATGTAGATTCCTTTGGAAAGGCAAATAGGCTGGGAGAATTTTTTCCTGGGCCAAAGGGGGGGACGGGGAATCGAAAGGCTAGATGATTTCTCAGCTACACTGGTAGCCAAACTTGGATTGCACTTGATTGCATCCAGCAACTTATGGACTAGAGTAAATTTTTCGAAGCATATATCCCCTCTCAACCTGATGGATTAGATCTGACTACCAAGTTGGAATAATGCTGGAATCTCAATCATATGGAAAGCTGTGATAAACTCCATGCCAATGATAAGTGATGGTATCATGTGGAAAATCCAATTAGGTACATCAATTCGCATTGGAAATAACCCCTGGATTGGTTGTGGTAACGATCACAGACTTCCACAAGATCTTGTACTTCATCTCAACAATTTCGGCATCTCTCTTATCAGTCACATAGTATATTAGGAACACACCACTATATTCCAACACGCATGGAAATATTCTCAGAGCTTGCGTATCCCTCCAACCTGGCACCAACATTGGAATGAGTATATAGCAGTGCTGACAGAATCACACACCAGAGTCACTGAAGGGGAAGACGAGATTATCTAGGCTCGTGCAAAGAATGGCTTATACTCCCCTAAAGAGGGATACCTTTATATTATTGCTGACCATCAACCCCTGGCTGTAGATTTATGGTGGAAGCACCTATGGAAATTGAAGGCACCCCCCGAACCAAATTATTCATGTGGACTATTCTGAGAAATAAGGCACCCACGGGAGACAATTTGAATAAAAGAGCATTGCAAGGACCATCTTGGTGTTGTCTCTGCAAAAACAGTTCTGAAACTATTGATCATCTTTTTCTCACTTGTCCGATTATTGTAGACCTCTGGAACTCCACCCTCTCGGCCATCAACTCCCAATTCTCATGGTAGGGTAGGACTATGCTTGATGCATGGACTGCATGGCGGTCCATTGCGACTTCAAACAAATAAAGGAACCTCTCCCTTCTCACTTGTTGGGAAATTTTGATTGCTTGTAATCATTGCATCTTTCAGGATATCATTCCACATTGCCCATCCATCATTGCCCTCTTACTAGCTAACTACAACTCTCACCTGGAAGATGATAAAATTCCACCCCCCCAGGAACATTTTCCGTGAGAACATAATCAGAGAACAAACTTGGGCATAATTTGATGGCTCAGCACAAGAATTTGGGTGCAGGGGGTGCATTAATATACCTTACAGACTCTCATTTTTATAAAATACAAATGGGATTGGGAAGGGGACCCAACAATTTCACCGAGTTGCTCACTCTAAAACATCTCATACACTTTGCTCTAGAAAAACATTGCAGGAACATCCAAATTTTTGGGGATTCAAAAATTGTATGCAATTGGATAAACAATAAATCAATCTGCACTGCATACTCTCTGAGGCCCATTCTAGAAGAAGCTCATAGACTCATTACACACTTTGACCACTTTGTTTGTCACCATATCTATAGGGAAAGGAACCAAACTACCGACCAACTTTCCAAGGAAGCGGCGAACCGGCCTCCTGGCTCATGGTTGATCCTGGAGCAGAGGGATGGTGTACATTACCAGTATTATCACTGTCCATACATGGATTTTACTTCATAACTGGATCTAAAGGAACCATTTTATTTACTTGTTTATAGTGTTTGCATTAAGTTATCAGATGTACATACATGACCAGTATAAATACTCCCTACATGGAGAACATAGATCCACATTTTTTATACTCTCTTTGTTGACAGGCAACCACCACTCATACAACATATGCATAATGCATCTACAATATGTAATTTTTTGTTATTAATGAAAATTATGATTTTTCCAAGGGGAAAAAAGGAAAAGAAAGAACAAGGCATCTTGGCAAGTTTACAATTTATTAGTTACCAAGTTAAAATATTCAAAATGATACATTAAGAGATATATATTTTATGAACAATAATCTTACTAGATATCTTATTCCAAAAACTCATAGCCCAAAGTGTTAGAAGCACTTTTAATTGAGATTTAACTTTTTAAAGCATCTTATATGTAATACTTCCTTTAAAAACATATTTCAAACCAACATGACTTAAAAATATAGGAATGTATAATCATTTTCCATTAAAATGAATAGGGGGGAAAACAATTTGTATCAATTTTCATTAAACTGGTTTCCAACATTGTTATTTTAGATGTGTAATTTGTTTTACAGTGCCAAGTAATATCTACAAAAGTCAGAGGTACAAAGAAATTGAAGAATTTTATAAAGAGGAAATGAAAATAACTTGCAATTTTTTTTTGAAACGGTATAATGTAAATGAACTTATATGTAGATATCTAAACATGTTAAATATTCTTGACATCACTAATTATTAATGTTATCCATTGTAAGTATAAAATCTTGGTTTATGGAGAACCATAGTAACAATTTTTTTCTTCTAAAATGGTTTGTTTGTATTATGCAAATGATATATGAATGAGCTTTTGGAAGAATTGTTGGAGGAGTTCCCTTGGTAGAGTACAATCGATATTTTCTCTATTTTATGTATTAGAAATGTAGAACATTATTCATATTTTATGCATCCGAAATGTGGAACATTATCCATACCTTCATATTTATTAACACTTGCTTTTACTTTTAACACTTTAATTATTCAATTTCAATAATTGAACTATGTAGTTACATAATTTTCAACCAAATTTCAAATAAAGTTGTCCAAGAAAACATGTAAAATTTTTTAAAATTTAAAGATGTAGTCATTTTCCAAGTTGTGTGAAATTATATACTTCATATTTCTACACACACAATATGTTTCCACATATTCATGTTTATATACACATTTATATTCCCTTCTCTTCCCTTTTCCTTAGTCATTTACATGACCATTTCCAGGATTAGTCATTTTCCACACATTCATGGTTATCGACACATTTATATTCCCTTCTATTCCCTTTTTACTTACGACATTGCCTAGATTTTACATATTTTGGAGTTTTTGACTAGAACCCAATGATTTTTTTCATCAAATCTAGACATTTGTTGTTTAAAATGGGTTTCTAATTGCATATATGGATTGAACACCCTGAAAAAACCCAAAGCACTCAGATTATGGAGAGTTCGCAACTCAAACTTGTAATTCTAATGAATACCTGCTGGAGTTTGGGCAAACTAAACCTAAAAATATGTTGGAAAAAACTCCAAAATGAAAAAAAAAAATACTACTTTACTTAGTCATTCATGTGACCATTTACCACATCTAGTCATTTTCCAAGTTGTGCTGAATGACATACTTCATATTTCTCTGCAATAGCTTTAACACATTAATTATTCAATTTTAATAATTGAAATTTGCAATTACGAAATTTTTAACCAAATTTTAAATAAAGCTAGCCAAAAAAACATGTAAGCTTAATTATTCAATTTCAATATTGAACTTTGAAATTACAAAATTTTCAACCAATTTTACATAAAACTAAAATAAAAACATGTAAAAATTTTAAAATTAAAAGAATAAAACTTATAACTACTAGAATCAATTGTTTAATTAACACTATTAATGTTGCCTATTTAATATCATCTTTACATATAGAAGCCATGTACAAATATCAAGTATGACTTTATACTTTAGTCATGAAATATAACTCATTCAATAACAACAAATGGACAATAGCTTCAATTTAAAATCCCTTTTAAATATCATCTTTACATATAGAAGTCATGTACAAATATCAGGTATGACTTTATACTTTATTCATGAAAGATAACTCATTTAATAACAACAAATGGACAATAGCTACAATTTAAAATCCATTAAATGAAGATACAAAAATTTATATTTTTTTCATAAAAAATTTGGACTAATCCAAATTCTTGGTAGAATTATCGAGGAGGATCTCATCAAATTAGGTTCATCATTAGTATAAAGTCTTGTCGTCAGCATTCAGTTCATTGTCATTTAGTTTTGACAGTGTTGATTATGGTTCAGGTTATTCAGGTGATGTTATGGTTTTTCATGGTGTTCTGTTGATGTGGTGTTGTACTTGGCTCTCAACATGTGGTTGTCATTAGTTTTGCCAGGATTTGGTAGTTGACATTTGTTTGTCGTCTGCCTTGCAGGATTTGGTGTCGATGGGTTTTTCGTCAAGTAAGGTTTGGTTGTCGTCATCATGTGTCGAGTGTCGCAAATTTCACTCTGCAAAACTTTGATGTAAAAGGTTATTTTTTTACCTAATCCTAAAACCCTAACCTAATCCTAAACCTAAATCCATACACCTTAACCTAACATCTAAGATCTAAACCATATTACAAATAATAAAATACATACCCTAAGCTCTAACCCTATCGAACCTCTTTACAATGCAAAACTATGTGTTACACATAAAACTTAACACATAAAATGATGTCCATACAACTCTCGTGCTATATTAATATGCTTAAACATCAAAATAACATTACAAAATACAATACATAGTCATAAGCTGCCAGTGTGACCATGCGGGGTCCTAACCACGCAATTACAGTGTTCACATGAGCATAAAACAATTTATTGAAACTGTTGTAGCCTAACCGCACGGGCATCCTGACTACAGCGGGTTGTAACATGTGAATGGGGCTTGGAGGTTTACACCAAAGAATTAATTGAGTAGGTAGAGAGTTAACATTAATTGTGGATATGTGAATAGTTTATAGATAACCGTCAGAGCAAACGGCAGAGGATAAACCGTGTGACAGTTGTCAACATGTGAACACAGTAATTACAAACTGGAACAACCAGAGGTTAACCACTAGGTGGCAGCCTGCGGTTAGACCACGGCTAGTCACATGTCATCGTCAGCATCCTCCACCTAGTCAACCTAACTGCCAGCGGATTATGGTTAATATAATGTATTTTTGAGTTTTTGTTAAGAGTTTTGTGAAACAAATTAATTAGAAGACCTAGAAGCCTACTCTAGGTGTCCTTTCACAACAAGACTAAATATCAACTTACCCAAAATTAAGCTAATTCATGCTATGTTTAGGCCAGAGGAGGTTTTGATGTACCTGAGGGCCTATAAGAGGCAGTTTTTGTTCATTGAACTGGATATTGGTGGTTTTGGTTTTTGTATGTAGATTCTGGAGGTCATAGGAAGTTTTGTTTGCAGTATAACAGGAGCATCCGAAGTCGGAATTGGGAACCGTGATAGGCATTGGAAAGTTGGTTCAGGGAGCTATCTATTGAAAATGATGAGAAGTTCCTATGTGTAAATTTAGTCTGGTATATTATCTGTGTAATAGAACTCCTAGGTTTCAATCCTAATAAAGCAATTGCCCATCTTGAAAGCGGACCCGGAGACGTAGTCCATCAGGGACACACTCCGTAATCAACTTTTTTTGTCTGGTATCACTATTTTTTTAATTTTTTTTCACTTGTGTTATGCATCTTACTTATGTTTAATCAGTTTTCATAAAGTCTTTCTTCTCAAGCAGTTTCCTCGATTTCTGCACTTTCAACAAAAATTCAGTTCATTGATGGCTAATCAATTCTACATCAGTTTTAGTTTATGATCATTTTAGATCATATAATTTGGTATCAGAGTAGGTTGTGTTGTATAATTTTCCATTGAATGTGTTATCACTTGGAACTATAGTTCATGTATATAAGGTTGTCCATAAGTTTTATATAAAGTCTTGAAGTCTTGAGAATAGGTTTACTAGTATATGTCAATTTGAAATTTGAAATTCAAGAGCTATTGATGTGAATTCGTGTAAAGGAAAAATCATTAGACACCCTCCATCATTGTTAGTTAAAGCATGTCATGTCATTGGTACTTTACGCAGTTTCGCAGCGCGGGTATGATGTCTTTGGTACTTGCGCAATTTCGCAGCGCGGGTGTGATTGGTCAGTTTAGCTGCGAAAAAATGTTTTCGTGTTTTCGCAGCGCTCTGTTTGTTAGCGATTTCGTAGCGCATCCTGTTAAATTTGAACTGCCCGCGCTACGAAATCGGGGTTTCAGGGTTTTTTGCAGCGTTTTTCTCTGAATGTCAAATCCGAGAGTAGTGAGTCACAAGTCCGTTCATGATTGTCATTTCACACCCTCTCCATGTCATGATAAGCCATTATTTCGCCATAAGGTCCGAAGTCATGTAGTTGTGTGTCAGTTTAGGGGATGTTATAAGAGGTGGTCATTTCATAATGGGTTCTTCATATCATATGAACGTGTTTGCTATATGAAAAGCTCAAGCTTTTATTTAAACGGACTACTACAAGCGAGCCTGCTCTCCAAAGCTGAAGTTTGTTTTCGTGCTACAAGCCACCATTAGTCCTTTGTGTAAAAATACTCAAAGAAGCATGGAAAGAAAGGAACACCGTTCTGGTAAATGTGTGAGGACAGAGCCGGAGGGGTTAGATGTTACTCTCAGGGATGAAGAGGTAGCAAAGGCATTTCGAAGTGCTGGCTGCTGGCGATTTTGCGAAAAATTGAAGGGAGGACATGCAGAAGTGACCAAGGCTTTCGCATTAAACTTCACTGGACTGAATTCGAAGGTGGCCATGTTGGAGTTTCCGGTGTCCCCTGAAGTTATTTCCACTGTCACAGAAATCCCGAGGGGTGGCCAAGAATGGTTCAAGAACTTCAAGTTTGACATGGGTCCATGCAAAGAGTTTTTGAAGGCACCTTATGTAGATGAAGATCTCACTAAAGCAGTCCCAAGGAGCTATCTAAAGGAGAATTATGCTATGCTATTGACATGCATCCAGAAGTACCTGACATGTGAGGGTAGGTACAATAAAGTTTACTCCTACCACTTCAAACTTCTGTTACACTTCACTGGTAAGAGTTCAATAGACATACCTTTCTATTTGTTCAGGAGTATTAGCAAAATGTGTGATAAGATTTAGTTAAAGAAAGATGCTTATGAAACATCCCTTTTTCATCATGGTCTAGTAAAATTGCTGGTGTTGGATAGTTTACAAAAAATTGGTAAAGACTGGGATTCATTTGTGTTTATGGCCGGTTTCCCAAGCAAAACAGGCCTCACTCCATTACCTGTGAGAGAAAGAGAAGAAAGGAGTGAGGAACCTACTTTGGCTGAACTTAGAAGAGAAGTGACAGACCATAAGAAGCCTAAAGCTAAAACAAAGAAATCAGAGAGGTCTGTAGCAGTTAAAGAAACACCTGAAGCATCAATGAAGAAAACTCCTAAGCCAGCAGTTAAAGAAACACCTGAAGCATCAGTAGATAAAACTCCTAAATCATCTAGAGTATCTGAAAAGGAAACCCCTAAGTCATCACCTAAGGAAACACCTCAGTCATCAAAGCAGAAGACTCACAAAAGGAAAGATGAAACTAAATCCAGTGAAGTTAAAAAGGTTTCAAGGGTGAGAACTAGAGGCCAACTAAGCAAAGAGAAAGGAAAGTCAGTCCCTGTGGAAGAAAGTCCTATTTCAAAGGGTATTTTAAATGACTTACTTGAAGCCATTGAACTAGAGCAAGATCATCCAATACAAATTGAACCACTTGAACTTGAGCAAGATCAATTGGTACCACCAATGCATATTGATCTAACTCAGTCCTCACCTGAAAGTTCTAAAAAATCAAGGGCTTCTAAAAGGTTAAAGTTTGAAGAACCAAGTGAAGAATATGCCTTTAAACCACGCAGACCAGTGACTAGAAGGCAAATTAAAGAAGTGGAGAAAGCTCAGAAAGAGAAAGCACCTTTGGAAGTGCCTAGGACAGAGGCACTTGAAATCTTCTCTGAAATAGTTCAAGCAGCCAAAAGCAAGAACAAGGATAATAAGGTTGTTATCAGTCAAAGTGGAAATGTGATTGCTATTAAGAAACAAGCTGGAGCAACAAAGGAAGAAATACCTCAGGTTCAAAATGTTTTTAAGGAAAAGGCAGTAAGATATACAAGTTATAAGAAGGCTGTAATGAAGGGCAGAACAAGTTTGATCAGTCAAGCTGGCTCGGTATCTGATGCATATGTGTGGACAGTGCCAGCTCTGAAGCAGGCAAAAATCATGAAACAAATGAATACAAGTTTAAGAGCAGAAAACAAGATGTTAAAGGAAGAAGTCAGCAGCTTGAAAGGGAAGCTAGGCAAACTAGCTAAATGATCCAAGGACATATGTGCTTTCCAAATTTTGGTATATTTTGGCTGTCAACATTTTAAAGCTTTTTGAGACTTTTTGATGTCCTTACACCTGTGTAGAATGACTGAAGAAATCACTAAGTTAAGTTATTGTTGCTTTAAGGTTCATATGCTTAGTTTTGATTACCTACAGCAGTTTCGTAGCGCGCTACGAAACTGCTGTAGATGACTGTTTATGTTGAAAACTTGAGTTTGAATGCTGAGGTCAGCAAATATTTAAAGGGATGACTTAATGCCAGCATGGAGACTATAGAAAGTCAGTCAGATGTTTAAAAAGGATGCCAGGTGTAAGTATTCGAAGAAAAGGTGAAATTTTGTCTTTTGTTGAAAGTTTTCACTTTATGTCCGAATTTTTAGGGTTCTGATAGAGCTGCCGAGGTGTTGAGTGGTACACATGTTCAGTTATGGGATGGCCAGATCATTAGTTTTCTTCAGTCATACGGGACTATCAGGGGATTAAATGGCTTGAAACATGATCATTAATGCATGAACACTAATGGGAGGCAGAAACCGTGAATGTAGGGTACATATTCTTATTGGTTGATGAATCATCTACACATCAGGCATCCGAAGCTGCTCATCCATTGAATGTGTTTTCAGTTTGTTTTGGCTATTATTGAAGTGCTACAGGTGTCAAGTTTCCAGAACACAGCAAAGTACACGAGGAGATAGACTTGAAGTGTCAATGTAATGGAGTCCTCTGTTTTCGTAGCACAATATCTCTTGTAATTAATTAGTTTGTTTATGATATAGATAAGGTCATTAATGACAGATTTCCGAGCTCCCTTCATGCTTGTTGAGGAGTCTCAGGAAGTAATGTTTTGATGGGCTATATATAGAAATAACTCTTATGTAAAAAAGGTTGGACATTTTATAGAAAAACAAAGTTGTTTTGGGCCATTGTAAGACCTTTTTGACAGTAATAGTAAAACAGTGTTGTTCTCTACTCAAGATTCTCGATGGATTGTTATGTTCAAATATAATGATGGTGTTTTATACTTTATGTTCTTTTATAGTCTTGTTGTAACACAATCACTCAGAATTCATAATCCTATGCTCTGACTTCCTGTGTGTTTGGCAAGCTATGTTTTGGTGAAGTATGTTTGACATATAATGCAAAGAGCCTTGACTTCCATGAGATCACTATGTTTTCCTTGTTTACTTAATATATGAGACTCCATAGCCCAATGAGAACCAGTTTGATATGTTTCCAACCAGCTTTGCTTTCATGAATGAATAAAGAGTTAGCCATCTTTTGTAGTGAATGTTTTTTATCAAGAGTGTGTGAGAGAGCCCTCTCTGATCAAAGAGGCTAAGCTTTGATCTAAAGATAGGTTGAAAGAGTTACATGAAATCTTGCTTGGTTGTAGCCCTCAGTAGTGATTTTGTGATAACAGAATGTTAACCAGGTCAAGGTTTCAACGAGGAGAAGGAATCCTTGAGAAGATCAATCGAAAGATTGGAAAGTGACGAGTCATTCATAAGTCGACCATGACAAGATCTGATGCAGATGAAAACACTGAAACTAAGATGAGTGATGAACAGTTTTAGCAAGCATTCTTGACTAGGCAGCAGACATTGGGAGAACTGTATGAAGACAAGAAGGCGAGAGATGCAACTTCTTCTTCAAAGACATCGAAGAAGAACAAAGATAAAGGAAAGGCTGATAAACCACCTTCACCTCCATCATCTCCGTCATCATCATCTTCTTCTTCTTCTTCCAATGCAGAATATGAAACAGAAAAGAAACCTAAGAAAAAATCTCTTTTGAAACTTGATGTGAAATTTGAGCTACCTACTTATGATGGCGAAATGAATCTTGAAAATTTAGATAACTGGATTAAGTAGTTAGAAGTGTATTTCCACATTCAGAACATTTCTGATGATAAAATGAAAATTCAGTTAGCTACACTTAGAATGGGGGGAGCAACTTTAATCTGGTGGGAAAGTAAAACTCAGATAGATGTAAATCATAAAGGAAAAGTCATCTCTTCGTGGTCTAAGTTTTTAAAAGCTCTTAGGAAACAATTTTATCCTTTAGGATACATGTAGCAAGTTGTTATTTATTGGTATCATCTGAGGCAAGGTAAAGGGCGGAGTGTTTAGGAGTTTACTCAGGAGTTCAAAAAGAAATCATTGGTGCTTGGTATTTCATTGGATACATGTGAAACTTTATTAAAATACATCGACAATTTACATTCATATTTGCAGCATACATTATTGATCTTTAATCTTGATGATATTGATGAAGTGTGTGTTCAAGACATACATATTGAATCAGGTGGAAAACCATTCAAGTTTTCATCGTAGTCATCCAAAGAGTTGGAAATCAAAGATTCCAATTACAGTAAGGGGAAGAACAATTCGAAGAGAAAGAAATAAATGATAGCTCAGAAGGAAAGACCTACTTGTTCTCATTGCCAGAGAATCGATCATGATGAATCAAAGTGTTGGAAACTTCATCCAAAGCTTAAGCCCAAAATGTTCCTTAAGGAGAAGGATGAAAAGAAGGCAATTGCAATAGTCTAGCAGGATCTAGGTTCAAATTCAAGTGATGAAAGGAGGATAACGCCATGGCTATGACAGGTAAAACTTCTGACACTGGTTCAAGTTCGAATACTATTACATCTTCATCCAACATAAATCCTTAAAATGAGGATAAAAGAGTTGAATTATTTAACATAAGGATAACTTCTAAGCATACAAAGATAAATACAATGTTTGACAGCGGATCACATGCCAATCTAATATCTGAATATTTAGTTAAAAGTTTGGGTTTGGAAACATGGAACCATCCAATACCTTACCCATTAGGATGGCTAAATAAATCAACTCAGATAAAAGTTACCAAACAATGTCGATTAAGATTTTCCATTATAGCTAATTACATTGATGAACTGGAATTAGTTGTGGTTCCTGTAGACATATGTGGAGTTGTCTTAGGAAGTCCTTATCTTTATGATCGTGATGCAGTATTTTACAGGAGAGAGCATAAATATCACCTTAAGAAAGATGGGGTTGAATTTATTGTCAGGGCACATCAAAGTAAAAATCATTTGAATATTAATGCTAATCAGATGAAGTGATTAATAAGTTCAAATAAAAGATTTGTAATCATGTGTGTAAAGGAACAACATGATGTTTGTTCAGATTATGAGACTCAACTTAAAGATAGTTTGATTAAAGAGATAGAAACTATTCCAGTTCTATGTAAAACCAAACATCTTACTCATAAGCAGGGAATACAACATGAATTACAGTTTGTGCCTAAAGCTCCTCTTCCTAATGTCAGAATGAATCAATTCAGTCGAAGTTTGGAAATTAACAGTTACAGGGATACAAGTCAATATTGTGGAAAATTAGTGTTCAATTTCTCTTGTATTGTGTCACCATTTCATCTTTTGAACATTTCAGAAACCTCATTTCAAGTGGAGAGGAATTCCATTTGTTTTCATATCAAAGCCTTTTCTAAAGAAGTGTCAAAGTGTCTAAGGGAAACTTATGCATCAGGGAAAGTGCTAATCAATGGAAACATCATTTAATAAATGAAGGAAAAGTGATTCAAACAAATCAAAAACTAATTCAATACTTTCAAAGACAAACTAAGTTGCAACAGTTTTCAAATTACACTTTTATGGATTTTTTGCAGCAATTTCACTTAGTAATCAAGAAGCAGGAAAGTATGTCAAGTCAAGTAGCTAGTTTGATGTCAAGAATATCTTTGATTGTCTCTTTTGTTCCGCAAAATAGATTGTTAATACACGTCAAAAGTATTAAATGATATTTTGTAGAGATTGTTTTCAAAGATGATTATGAATCACTAACTCATGGTTCTTCATGGAAATAATTCAATTGCCATGTTCATAACAGGTTGTTTGACCATAGTCACAAGTTTTTCATATTGCAGATGGATGGAAGAGGTCACCAAATCAAAAAGTGCCCTAGTGAGCATCATAAAGGTCATCACTTGTAGGTGACTGATTGAATGTATTGGTACATCATTAGGTCAAGGTGGAAAATGAGGGAGCTCTACCCTCATCGACTATTTGTTTAGTCAAACTTTTGTGGTACAAAATCTCTCAAGTGGAGAGGATTGATCCAGGAGGATTTCGTCAGATCAGGTTCATCTTCAGTACATAGTTTCATCGTCAGCATTCAGTTCAGTGTCATTCAGTTTCAATAGTGTTGATTATGGTTCAGGTTATCTAGGTGATGTTATGGTTTTTCATGGTATTCAGTCGATGTGGTGTTGTACCTGGCTGTCGACATGTGGATGTCTTTAGTTCTGCTAGGATTTGATCGCTGACATGTGTTTGTCATCCATCTCGTAGGATTTGGTGTCGAGTAAGGTTTGGTTGTCGTCATCATGTGTCGAATGTTGCAAATGTCACTCTGCGACATTTTGATGTAAAAGGTTATTTTTTTACCTAATCCAAACCTAATCTTAAAACCCTAACCTAATCCTAAATGTAAATCCATGCACCTTAACCCAACATCTAAGCTCTAAACCATATTACAAATGTAATAAAATACATACCCTAATCTCTAACCCTATTGAACCTCTTTATAATGCAAAAATATGTGTTACACATAAAACTATGACCATACAACTCTCAGGCTATATTATTATGTTTAAACATAAAAAAACATTACAAAATAAAATACACAGTCATAATCCACCAGTTTGACTACACGGGGTCCTAACCATGACAACTATAGTGTTCACATGAGCATAAAAGAGTTTAGTGAAACCACTACAGCCTAACCACGCGGGCAGCCTGACCGCAGCGGGTTGTAACATGTGAACGAGGTTCAGAGGGTTACACTGAAAATTTAATTGAACAGGTGGAGATTTAACATTAACTGTAGATATGTGAACAATTTATAGATAACTCCTAGAGCAAACTGTGGAGGATAAACCACACGACAGTTGTTAGCATGTGAACATAGTAACTACAAACTGGAACCGCTGGAGGTTAACCACTAGGTGGCAGCCTATGGTTAGACTACAGCTATTCACATGTCACCATCAGCATCCTCCTCCCAGTCAACCTAACCACCAGTGTATTATGGTTAATATAATGTATTTTTAGGTTTTTGTTAAGAGTTTTTTGAAACAATTTAATTCAAAGACCTAGAAGCCTACCCTAGGTGTCCTTTGACAACAAGACCGAGTATCAACTTACCCATAAATAAGCCAATTCATGCTATTTTTAGGCCAGAGGAGGTTTTTATGTACCTACGGGCCTATAAGAGGCAATTTTTTTTCATTGAAGTGGATATTGGTGGTTTTGGTTTTTGTATGCAGATTCTGGAGGTCATAGGCAATTTTGTTTTCAGTATAACAGGAGCATCCAGAGTTGGAATTGGGAACCGTGAAAAGCATCAGAAAGCTAGTTCAGAGAGATATCTTTTGACAATGATCAGAAGTTCCTATGTTCACATTCACTCTGGTCTATGCTCTGTGTAATCGAACTCCTAGGTTTCAATCCTAATAAAGTGGCTGCCCATCTTGAAAGCGGACCCGGAGATGTAGTCCATTAGGGATGAACTCCATAATCAAATTTGTTGTTTGGTATCACTATGTTTATACTGTTTTCACTTCTATTATGCACCTTACTTATGTTTAACTAGTTATCGTAAAGTCTTTCTTCTCAAGCAGTTTCCTTGATTTTTGCACTTTCAGCTAACATTCAATTCATTAATGGCTAATCAATTCTATATCAGTTTTAGTTTATGATCATTTCAAATCATAGAAAGTCTAGATGGAACAATTGGGAACAATTATCTCAATTATTATCAAGTTAATAACAAATTTTGGAGATATCTTCACTTTTAGAAAACAAACAAGCCCAGAAAAGAGCACAACACTAGGTTAAAGATACGTGAAAAGCATATGAGAGGGACTCACAATTACAAATTAATTGTAGAGACCTTTCTATTGAAATTTAATATAAGATTTTGTTTTATGGTTGGTATTTGTTAAAAAAAAAAAAATTGGAAAAAAATTGAGCATAGAGAGGGCCAAAAATAAGGTTGTGTACCATGATTTGTAATCATGGTGTACATTGTTCCTAGGGATTTTGCAACACGATTTGCAATCATGTTGCACATTGTTGTTAGGGGTTGATGACAAATTATAGTGTGGAATAGTCTTTTGTTGAATAGTTGTCTTGTTGAATTCAAATGTTGCTAGATTATAATACAAAGTATTACAAACATTGGAAGCGAGAGAAATTAAGGAGCTCCGGGAAAATAGGTAGCTGAAATACATTATAATAAAGCTAAATGATTGACACAGGGTATTAGGAACATAAGTTTGAACAACAATTTGCACTTAAAAAAATTAAAAATATACACATAGATATATCCAAACATAATACATTATAAGATATTTCTTTTGGGCCAAGTAAAAGGATTTATAAAATGTTTTGAAACCATTAAAAAAAATCACAATATATTTTTCAAGTAACATTTTGACCAAAGGTTTTATTTATAAACACTTTTGAAAAACAACTAATATCGGGTTTGTCTTCTCAAATGAACCTATACTTATATCACAAACCTATTATTGTAATTTCTTTGGAATATTGTTAATGATGTTCCATTAGATGTATTGAATGATCTCTCTCTCTATATATAAAAAACTAAGATCCATCATCCAGTGAGTTAAAGTGTGGTTAGGAAGAACACACTTAGATAATATAGTTGGGGTTATCATAGGACGCCCTTGTATAACTCTATTGGTACCTGAAAAGGAGAATCATATTTGATAGATTATGCTTATAAATATATCAAAATCCCATGTGCCCATAAATATATCAAAATCCTCATAGGCCTACCTAATACCATACTTAGAGAAAATAATGACGTTAGCATCTACATTAGAAAAGAAGGTTTACATCCTAATATGGTAAGTAAAAGGGAATTCCAAACTTTTAAAAATCATATGAAGTTAAACATGACAAGTAAAGACTATCTTAAATAGATGGTGAACAAATATAGTCTCAAATACATGAAGGAGGACATGAAGAAGTACCTTGAAGAGAATCTCAAAGACATGAAGAAAAAACTTATGAAGGAGATAAAATCCCTCCTTACCCTAAATTCTCGCTCAGAATGAAAGGATAAGGAGAAAAAGTGAATCATGTGCCAATCACACATGGATAATATTGTAACAGACATTGAGAACAAGAGGAATGAGTCCCATAACTTGATTATTCCTCATTCCAAATCCACTCCATCATGATTTCAAATCAGGACCAAGTAACTACTTCAATTTGAAGGTCAACATGAGTTTTTTTAACAATAATGATTCCACATATGGATATTATATATGGATAATTGTTTTGATCTACCTCATGTTCCATCTACAAAAAAGGTTATTAATGCATTCTTATATTTGGAACTTGATAAATTTATGTAGTATTGTTGGATTTATGAATTCAAGAAATACTTTATTCTCTTTATCTATTCTTATTTAAGAATCGTTAATACATAATGGGGATAACACGAGAAAACCATGCCCAAAGGGGTTGGATCTAATGGTGGAATGTGAGTAGTTTTTCTTTGTTAGGAAAGGCTCAATTCCCATGATGGGTTAAATTGGAGCCATGGGGCACCTTGAGGTAGTTTCCAAATGTGTGGTTGCACCCATAGAGATTATATTAAATGATCTCAGACTTGTGCACACATAAGTGGATCAAAACGCGCCCCCATATCTTAATACAACCCTTATGGATGTAGACCAGTTGGTAATAGAGTGTAATGTTAAGGCACTACTTGTGACATCATTGGTTCAAAAATAATCTAACCTGTGTGTTGTTCCTGGGGGTGGGATAGTTTCACCTAGTGGTTATAGTGACAATGTTTAAAATTGACCCTGTGCCACATGAGTATGAGCTTGTCCCAATTATTGATTCCACTAGTAGAAAAAGCATGAGAAAGCCATTCTTTAGCTAATTTAAATATATCAAGGAAAGAGGTCCAATTATAAAGAAATTTCAAGAGTTTCAAAAGTCAATCTTTAGTCAATGAAGGAACTTTGAAAAGAGAAATTATTGGATATATTTAATGGTAGTTTAAAGAATACTATGCAACATGAGGTGCGTCTCCTTGAGCCTAAATCCTTACATAAGGATTTCAATGTGGCAATGACAATTGAAGGTAAAAATATGGGCACTAGAAGGGTTTCCATTAGCACTTACTACAAGCACGATGATCCCACTACTAACCTATTTCAACTTACAAGGCTGACACCTCAATAATTGGATAAAATAAGAGAAAAGGGAATTATATATTTCAATTATGATAACAAGTATACTAAATGGGATGAGTGTGGTGAGAAGAAATTCTTCTACCTAGATTATGAGGATGAAGAAGAATAAGAGCTAAAATCTTCTCAAAATCCAAAACTAAATAAGACTAATCCAACCATATCTTGTAATGTTTTGGTAGATATTATCACTTCCCAAACTCTTAACATCTAAGGATATATTACAAATAAATAAACATTATTATGTGCCCAGCCACACTATTACTATCTTCTTCTCTTTGTCTGTCTTTATCCCTATTTTCTTCTATTTTACAACAATACATAAGAACCACATTATTTATCCACATACACTATGTTATTTTTATTGATTTACATATATTATTTAAATAAGAATCATACATATGTAGGGGTTATGCTTATATATTTAACTTAGTAGAAAAGGTATTGGAGGTTTCACCCTTAAATCAACCAATAATATAATATCTTCTTCTTTTATACCATTACTTGTTATTCATTGATAATATGACAACTTGGTATTTCTTAATATTGAATATTGATGGAATATTTATATCCATCTCATCAAATTTGACCAAAACATCCTTCCAAATAGTATTAGAGAGGTATCCATTCATGTGGTCTAGAAGCAATCTATCCTCATATATATATATATATATATATATATATATATATATATATATATATATATATATATATATCCTCCCACTAACTCTATTACTTTGGTTTATTTTGTCTTCAAATCCCTCCATTAGATTCATTGTTAAATGCTATTATGATAACCCTCCATCCCCCTAGAGGTTTATGGGGGACATAAATGTTTTCCAACTTTGGTACATTTAATTTTTTTTGGCATGATAGTCCCTCTTTTTCCTCACCACAACCCTAACTGGAAAACTTTATAGCTACTACATTAAAATATGAAAAATTCCATAAGCCTCCCTATATGTGTTCCTATATATCCATGTATTCCAACATCTACAACAATACCTTTTATTCCAAATAAACATAAACTATACATAATCAAGATTCCCCTATAAGATAGTGTTTCCTCTATATTTTTGTAAGCTTAAGCATGTTGGTCAAGAAGATGTTAGGAATAAAATAACACAGTTTTAAGATCAAAACGAATGTATAACTAAATAGAATGAAACAATACAAAGGAGACACTAATATATGTGATTAACCTGATTTGGGCTACATCCATGGAGAAATAGGCCACTCCTTCCATTTATTACTTCCAAAAAAAATAAGGGATCCAATCTACGACACATTCACTACAACTTTATCTTCTCTCTCTCTCATAGTCTCCTCTATCTCAATTACATTGTTGTCTCAATAACACGTTTTCGAAGTGCCATTGGAGGCTGACCCTTTTGGCAATAGTATAATATATTCATCTTTTACACCATTACTTGTTATTCCTTTTTGTTTTTAACAAGCATGATTATATTGCATTAGAAAAATTCATAGCCTAATTGATAAAAAATGTATTACAAAATTATAAGAGATAGGTCAAAGCTTGTGAACAAAGTTTCCAATTCTTGCATCCAAAACTTGGTAGGTATACTACTAGATATGTTGTCCCGGAATTAGAAAAATATTACAAAACATTGCATGTAGAAAGTAAAGTAGAAAATAGGCCTAAATGGCAAACCCTCTCAAACCTATGGTTCTTGAACAAATTCTTCTTCTTCCTCAACCATGCAAAAAATCTTCTTAGGGAAAGCTACTTCATATAATAGCTCATTTTGGTCTTTCACCTTGATTCCAATAGGCCTCAATCAATCCAAATACCATGGCCAAATGGGGCTACACCACCTTTGAAGGGAGGTTGATATATTATTCGATCCACCGCTGAAGCTAGTGCTCCAAAGTTACTATCAATTTCCAAAAATATCTACTCCTACATATGCACACAAGTTTTGAAATATTCCTCCATATTTCACATCTCTTGAAATTTAATATCTATTTCCCATGTTGTATTGAATCTCTCCTACACATACACTAGAATGTTTTCCTCTCAAGTATCATGATTACATCTCATTTTAGGGTTTCTTTGGCCACCTCTTGCTAGGTTTAAGGGATAATACCCCACCATAATTTCTCACTCTTCACTTTACCTTGGTAAGTTCAATTATAACATAATTACTACTTCTACACTACACCATCATCCTCATTGTAGTCCTCCAAATAGGGTCACAATCCCTATTTCCACTCTTGTTGATAACTACTTGAGAAGGTTCAAGTGACTGATGTGTAAATGGTTATGGATGTTCCACAATATAATTCATCACAACAAGTCTGATAAAATTAAGTTTAAAATATGAAATCTACACTATGAGGGCTTATTTTTCCTTAGATTTCTAGATATGTTAATTACGTATGTATGAAAATTATAATTATGTAGAAAATAGAGAACAAAGAAATAAAAATAAAAAACCACAAATTAACACAAGATTTAACACATGAAACTCTTTCAAGAGAAAACCTAGCTGGAAGGTGAGGTTGCTATGCTCTCTTTCTCTTAATGAAGGAATGGATACAAGTAAAACAAAGTGAGGCATTTGCCCAATGGGATGCTATAGTGCATAAATCCTCTTTTTTCTTTTCTCTCTTCCTATGCACTCATGGCCATTCTTCTCATATATGGAACAAAATGCACTTGAATAAAATGGAACACCATTTTCCTTCTAGTGGATCGACTATAGCACATCTTACTAACCTAAAAATGGTTATGTATGACTCCTTAAACTCTATAATAGAGTTAAAATATAGAAAATTATATAGTATTCTTCATAGTGATCATGTGGCTAGCCCCTTTTCCATGAATAATGGGTGTTGGCGTGGCATTCTCTCGAATTATGGTGGTTAAAACATGAAGGTCAAATTATGAGTGGCATAACATATACATATAGACTCTGAATGAGATTATTATTATGTTGTTGGAAATGTCTCTGTGTTTAGAATAGAAAAAAATGATGCAAATATTAAGAAAAAAAAAATTATCCCCCAAAAAATGCCATTTGATGCCTCAAACCACCCTTGGAAGGTTTCAGACCCCAATTTTCCAAATTGGGTGTTGCCGGTAAAAATGGTCATGTGAGCTGATTCCTCCACTTTTTTCACTTTGAAACATTCAATATGGATGGAAAAAAAATATAATGATCCAATATGGATCACACCTACCCATTTTTGGAGGCTTTTGGTCCCCAAAATATTATACTAAATGAGATGAATAAATTGTTCCTCTACCTTCTCTCAGGTGTACCATTTAGCCTTACATGGAAGTTATCCTTTCAACCAATCTATAAAAGGTCATGCCATCCTCGCCTTGTATTTATATACCTAATTTGTAAAACTATATCCTTTGTCAAATTTTCCTCAGCATACTGTGCCAAATCCTCTACAGAAGGTAGGACCTATTCCTCTTCCTGATCTAGCATGAAAGGATCATAGAGTTTCACATTATCTACATTCACCACAGTTTCATGCAACTTGCTCACAAAATAGAAGAAAATATAGATCAATGACTTAAGAAATAGCCTCTTTGAGGCAGAAATCTCCTTTACATTACATAAATGAATAATTCTTGTATGATACAAATGATAATACCCACTTTCTATATATAGGAGTCTAAGGGGTCACAATATAATAAGGGCCTACATAAAAATAATAATGTAAGGGCACAACAATAACAATAAGGGTGCTACGCTAACAATAACAATAAGGGGATGCACTAGTATTATAGGGACCTAAATTTCCCCTCTCCTTCAAAAAAGTGTTGTCCTCAAAGCTTGAGTATTCCTAGATGCTTCTCTGTAAAATTCTCATCCACCCATGTGGAATATTCAGCGGAAAAGTTCTTCCACTTAATGAGATACTCTAAAATTAATCGATTTCGTAGTTGTTAGGTTCTTGTTTCTATGAATTCTTAAGGATCCAATATGATTTTTCCTTCCTTGTCAAGTTATGGAAATATTGTTTGAACTAAGAGCTTGTCACTGATAACCTTCTTTAAACACGAAACATGGAAAATTGGGTGCATTCACGAAGATGCAAGAAGCACCAATTTGTATGCCATAGTACCAATCTTTTGCAACACCTTATAAGGACCATATCACTTAGGTGATAATTTATTATCCTTCTTAGCTTGATTAAAGGACATTTTTTTGCATGGTTGTAGCCGTAAAAATACCCAGTTTCCTACTTCAAAACTTATTTCGCTACAATTTTGATATTCCTATTATTTCATTCGATTTTGTGCTAGAGTGAGGTTATCCTTTAAGAGTTGGAGAACTTGTTGTTAATGTTGTATGTGATCTTCCACTACATGAACATTTAATTTTATCTTATAGATGTTGTGATGGATGGGGGATGATATCCATAAAGTGCCATAAATGGGGTCATTTTTGCTGCAGTATGAAAGGAAGTGTTATACCACCATTCAGCTAGAGGTAACCACTTGACCCATTGTGTTTGTTTATCATATACAAAGCAATGAATATATCCTTCTGAACATTTGTTCACTTTCTCAGTTTTCCCGTCAGATTGAGGATGATAATATGAGCTATGAGATAATTGAGTACCAACATAAGAAAATAACTCCGTCCAAAAATTTCCAGTGAAATGGGATCTATGTTACTTACAATAATCTTTAGGTTTCCATGTAGGTTTTGAAATTTTTACATAAATGAAGTAGTAACAGTACTTTCCTTAAAATGATGGGATAATGCACAAACATGTGCATACTCGGTAAGTTTATCAACTACCACCATGATGACTATCTTTCCTTCAGAATTGGGTAAACATGTGATAAAATCCATTGAGACCTCCTCCCAACATTAACTTGGAATAACTAAAGGTTGTAACAGACGGAGGCTCTTAAATATTTCAACTTTAATTTGTTGCAAAACCAAACATTCTACCACAAAATTTTGAATATTAGATATAAGGCCATCCCAAAAAATTCCTTCTTGACCTTGTGGTATGTTTATAAAAATACCGAGTCCCCTCCTAAAGGAGAGGTGTGCAATTCCAAAAGAATATTTTGTTTGAGTTGGGACTTCTTACATAGATATAAGCGATATTTGAACCATAATGAGTCATTTTTATAGACAATTGTATCTGATGTATTGGGATCTTGTTGCAAATTTTGAATGAGTTTCCACACCTCTTAGTCATTCTTCCGTTCCTCCCTTACTTTGATTATCCATTCAGGTTGGATAATTGAAATGGCATAGAGAAAGGCTTCCACATCCTCATCCCTTCTTGAGAGTACATTTGCAATAACATGTTTCTTCCCTATTTTGTAGATGCTTTCAAAGTCAACATCTTAGTGACCCATTTTTGCTACTCTTTTGAAGATAATAATTGTTCCAAAAATTATTTAAGACTATCGTGATCCATTTTTACCTAGAAGTGTCTATATCATGATCCTGAATGAAGATCCAACTTGGTGAAGTAAATTTCTCCATGTAATTCATCTAATAATTCATCAATGATAGGAATGGGAAATTTATATTTAATAGTGAGCTTGTTGAGCTCCCTATATTTCGAACACGTATGCCATGATCGATCCTTATTGTGTACTAAAAGTATTGGAGCAAAGAAAGATTTTTGGCTAGGTTGAATTATGCCTTCCTATAGCATTTCTATGACCATACGTTGAATTTCACTCTTTTGGGCATAGAGATATTTGTAAGGTCTAATGTTTGGAGGATCACTTCCTGGAATCAAGTGAATATCATGATAATTATCTTGAATAAGTAGGAGGCACTTGGGAGTCTCAAATACTTTGGAATGATTGTCGATAAACAAATGATTTTGATGTTTGAACATCCAGTGAGCATAATTGTGCAATTGTGCAATTATGCCATGATGTTATTTATTCAAAATATTTTTCATGCCATTAGAAATGATTATCTTTCTTGGTTTCCCTGTGATGCCTCTTAATTCAATTTCCTTTCCCTCCCATGAAAATTTCAAGAAACGTTCTTGAAAAGTGAAAGCTATCATCCCCAAATATTGTAACTGTTGGACTCCTAATACAACATTAGCACCACCCATTGGAATGAAAAGCGTTGCAGTATTCAATACATATTCCCCCATGGTTAATATGATATTATGAAACTTCCCTAAGAAATTTATAGTTATTCCATTTTCAACCATCACTTGACACTCTGGTGCTGGATATAGAAAGCAATTCTATTCCTTGTCTATATTAAAATGAATAAAATTGTGGGTAGTACCAGAATCGATCAACACTATTACCTTTTTCTTCTTGATAAATCCTTATATCCTGAGAGTTTGAAGAGTGGTAATTCATGCCAATGCATTACAATATATGGTTATATTCATCTCTTCCTTCTCTGTGGCTAGTTCCTGGTGTATATCCTCTGCTGGATGTTATCCTTTAAAGTCCCTATTAAGACATCAATCCTATGCTCATGTCGAATATCATTTACCTTGACAGTCAATCTTCGAAAGTCCTCAATTTGCTCCGCCATTGAACCCTTTTGTTTGAGATTTATCAATTGGCTAAAGAAGGTATTGTTCTTTGTATCCTCATAATGTGATACCAATTCTTCTACAAAAATTTTCCAAGTGACAATTGATTTATGAGAAAAAATCCATATATACCACACAAACTAATTATTTTCTAGATATAAATATACAATGTGTACCTTTTGTGTGTGCAGTACATCCTGTATATCAAGGAATTGTTCCATTTGTAGTATCCATGTTACCAGATCCTTCCCATTAAAATTCTAGATATCAATCTTTGGAATGTGGTGGTTCTAAAAGCAAACATTGGAGTCTCTAAAATAATAATTCATATTCCTTTTGTCCTCATCATGATTTTCATGGATTACATTATCACCATTGGGAAGCTTTCCTTCTAGAAACTTTGTCAAGCCCTCCTTCAACCCTTCTATCTTGACATTAATTATTGCTTCCATGTTTTATTTTAAAATATCATTCAAAACTCCCATGTCTCTTTTTATACCATCTATCTTAACATTCATCATGGCTTCCAATTCATTTTTTGTTACTTTTTGTGAGGGCAAAATTTGTTGCACTTGGTCTTGTAATTTTGATATATCATGTTGCACTTCTTCCTCTTCTTCAGGTGTCATAGTAGAGCTTTCTAGTTTCTTACTATGTGTTTCCATTTTATTTCTTCGAGTCATTTTGGAATAGAAAAATTATATTTATACTTCACTATGCCCCTTGAATCACTTCAAACTGATTTTTCAAATAAAACTTATGCAAATGTTTTAAAAAAATACACACCTTTTTCTTGCTTTTTAGGAGCTCCATATTGAAACTATTGTATATATGTAATTTCAAATCTCCAACGTCTGATAGGAGGCAGAATTTCCAGGACAAAACAGGTAAGAAAAACCAGATCAGTACCCACGCAGGGGATCTTCATAGTGAACAAAACTACAAAAAAAAACATAGGAGATCCACAGTAGAGTTAACATGGTAAACTTTCCCATTGATAGCCATGGCATAACCCAAAAAACTATCGCCAACAGCAGTGTGCTAATCATCTTGTGGTTCTTCCACAACTCGGCACCATCTGAATTCTGGCTCACCCATAATTGGAGCAGCGAGCTGATCAGAGGGTCCAGGATCGACAGGCAACATCTTCGCATCCTGATTGCTGCAGCCCGGAGTGTTTTGAACATGTTGTGGCACTATACCAATTCCAAGTTGAATCGAAGGAGTAGGACCAGAGACAACCCCAGAGCCCCTTGGATGAGAGTTTGAGTCTTCCATCTGCGTGGTCTCATAGAAAACCACTATTATGTGAGCCGTTATCCGAGGCCGATGCAGGGAACTATTGAAGGAGAAAATTGCAGAGCTAGTCGAGGAAGCAGGCCCACGGTAGTGACTGGAGGCATGATGCCACCCTCTCCCGCTTCGAGTGCCTAGGTAACAACCAGTAAACAATTCACTGGAGGGGGCAGGCGAGTCTGAAGACGAGCCTGTCGGAGCATGTCGAGGTTGGCCTCTGCGGCATCCCATACTTTGATGAATTCGAGCCATCTTTGAGGGAGAAATAGAACAGATGCAGACAGGCGGAGAAATTGACCCAAGACAGAGACACTGGTGTACAGAGCTGCAAAGATGCAGAGACCCAGGAGATAACCTACGAAGTCCTATCGCAAGCAAGAACCAATTGAGCATAGAGCAAAAAATTCGAGAGTGAGAACGAGCAACCGTTGAATTGTCAAGTCCAACCTTCCACCCCCTAGTGACTGAGACCAGGCCTAAGACCAAACAATTGAACGAGGGGACAGAGGCTGAGAGGAAACTACTCAGAGACCACCCACGAAAACCAAAGGCAAGAACTGAGACCCAGAGATGATAAACGGACATAGAAACCGCCTGACTATAATTCAAAACCCCCCAGAGGAGAGAGAGGAGCAGCAGGAGCTACCTCTGGATGGTAGAGTTCAGATTCTGCGTCAAGGGCCAAGAGACTTTAGAGAGAGCCGAAGTTTGAGTCGAAGCGAGGGGATGAGCCCAAAGAAACAACTTGCAAAGCATCAACGCAAACTCAAAGCAGTGCCTCGCCTTATACCTGCCCGACCTTTCTCGAAAATCCACTTCCATTACTACTACATTGATGATCATCGTCATCTCTTGCAGGTTGTAGCGTGCAAAGGGAGGAGCCGTTGCAGAGGACAGGAATAATGAACCAGGGCCACCTGAAGGGAGATGTTGTAACCTGCCTTGCGCGCATGCCAAGCGCTCTCCTGATTGCCAATATTTAACGCAGCATACTGGGTGGGTAGGTGTCGAGCTGCCTCGCCCCACCCCAGTCTTTTCATATTGATTGCCACCTCAATCACCTGCATTCGGGGGGTCTAAAATTTCATCTTGTGGTAGCAATTAGAGTCTTATTTCCAACTCCACAAGTCAAACTAAGATTGGATTCTTCAAGAAAGCATTATGCCCAATCTCCCACGATGACCTGATTATAGACTACTTTAGTAGAGAAAACTTGTATGGAATGCCACGTGTCACTGTTTTGACCTTCAACTCTAAAAATTATACACGAACAACAAAAGTCCATGCACTTTCAGAAAACATGTTTTACAAAATTCAAATTCGATGCTCAAAGAAATTTATGACTATTTTCCCTAGGTCAGCTATTTGAGAATGAATTTTGGAGCCTACAAAAACCTTAAATTATTCAGATCATATCTCCGAAAATATAGCGAATCAAGATCCAAAATTCATACATGAAGTTCACCAAGATTTGGTTCCATGTGGTAGAAATGTTAGTGCCTAAAGTATCTTAGAAAAAGGTATAGTGAAAATTCCAAGATGGCCTATTTGATGAAGCGAAACCCTAGAATCCAAATATCTAATACCAAATTTATGCAACCAGCTCACAAAATATAAGAAACGATAGATAAATGACTTAAGAAATAACCTATTTGAGGGGAAACCTTCTTTACATTACATAAATTAATAATTTGTATGATAAAAATGAAAATACCTCCTTTCTATATCTAGGAGTCTAAGGGTTCAAAATATAATCAAATCCTACACAAAAATAATAATGTAAGGGCACTACAATAACAATAGTGGGCTTCTATGGAGTACAAAAACAAAAATATGGGGGCTACATGGGCACAAAAATAAAAATAATGGGGCTACACTAGTATTATAAGGACCTAACACACAAAGTAAATGTTCATGTATGGGGGTATACCGAGTCTATAATTGTTATCTCCCAGCTTTTCCATTATCTCAAAGGGATCATATCAAAGAGCATTTATTTTCTTACTAGGTCCTTGTAGACTCCCCTTGTTCAACTCTAACCTCTCTATTTTGTTAATCATGGATGGCCTTACATTTGTCCCGTGACTTATAGAATGTCACTCGTAACTATATAAGTATTTTCCTAATCTACTCAACAATTTTTTCTTCCCTTAACAAATCTCCTGTAAGATCCTCCCTCACTCCTCCTTGCTACTGATATGCAATATCCAAAGCTGAAGGTGGAAAATATCCAACAAGTTTCAAATGGGGACTTACCAATAGAAGCGTGGACCATTATGTTACATGAATGCTTTATATATACCATATTTCCATCCCCATTCTTTAGATGCCTCTAATTGTTGCTCTTCAAAATCTACACCAAAGTCCTATTGACTACTTATTTTTACCCATCTTCTTGTGGATGGAATGTTGTAGAACTTTTCAACTTCATGCCCATGTTTTACCATAATGTAGTCTAGAATTCACTAAGAAATCTTGTGTCCTTATATGTTAAGATGCTCATTGCTATCCCAAAGTGCACCTAGACCTATCCAAAGAATAAATTCACTACTTCTTTCCCATTAAAGGTCTTTTTACAAGGCATAAAAATATACATCTTGCTGAACCTATCAATGACCACTAACAACTAGTCATGTCCATTCCTAGTTGTTGGTTACCTCTCACAAAGTCCATGGAGATTCTTTCCCAAGGACAAGTGGGTACAAATAAAGGATGATATAGACCCTATCTTTTATTACAAGTCTTGTTAGCACAAAAGATCATGCATCCTCTTAAGAACGTAACCACTTATTCTTGCGTCTTGCGCAAATACACATATCTCTATCACCTACATCAAGTGTGATATATGCTCCTCCTAGGTAGCATTGTATACCAGTATATCATCCAAATAGAATATAACAAAAGAATATATAAAATGGCGCAATATATCCTTCATTAACCTCATTAATGTATATGGTGTATTTCATAAGAAAAAATGACATGATTGACCACTCATAAAAATGTTGCCTCATTTTGAAGGAAATTTTATGGGTATTGTCTCCGTTGAATTGAACCTTGTGATATCAAAACTTAAAAAATAGCTTGTTGAAGTACTTAGCTTGTTGTAATTGATCCAACATGACATCTATCCTAGGTAGGGGATACCTATTCTTGAGCATAATTTTGTTTAACACCCTATAATCAATACACGTTTGCAAGTCCCATCCTTTTTTGGAAAATTGATGATGGGTGACCCACATGGTGAGGTACTTTGTCAAATGGCACCCTGTTCTAGTAACTATTGCAATTTTTTCTTCACCTCACTTGCTTCTATAATGGACTTCTGGTACAACCCTTTTTTTTGAAATGGGGAGTTCGACAATAATTGGATCTCATGGCTTGTCCATTCATATAGATTTTGGCTAGAAAAATATGGCAAGGCACTGGTAGTGTTTTTTAAAAATAAGTTAAGATCCAAGTTAGCCTTTTCTTAATGAATGGAAAGACAATACATTTTAGGTATTTAATCAAAAGGATGTCTTGGAACTAAGGCATATGACAAATTGAGTTAATAGCAAGGTGAAAGAAGGAAAAGAAGAAGATTTTAAAAAAAATACAAATTCATTGAATGCTTTGTTACTTGTTATTATAGAAAACATAGAGGAATAATATTCCTAATGTTCCAAAACATAACAAAAACTTCAATTTTATGAAATATCGATAATAATATATCCATTCATTCAGAGGTATGCTAAAAAAAAGTTGTTCCTATCATAAATCCCTATGTATAACATAACCTTTCCAAAAGTTAGGGAAATTGATTCTCAATTTAGCCTCTTAGGGATATTTCACATAACTTAAAATAATTTCAAAGATAAAAAAAATGTGAAAACTCACAAAGAAATTTGAGAAGAGACACATTGCCACTCGCTAAAAGAATAATATTTTGATTAAAGTTGTAGAAATATTGTCCTCAAATGAAAAATACACTTTAACTCTCAAAATTCAAACCCTTTCCTTGAGTTCTTCTTCAACTTTTATACAAAAATATTACAACATGTTATTGTTACAAAATAAACTTTTTAGGAACAAAATTATAAAAATATAAATAGATTACAAAGGTCCAATAAAATCCATTTGCTTGTCCTATTTCTAGATGAATATTTTTATTGGAATCATGAAGATCTAGTGGTTAATTTATCCAACCACTCCCAATTAGACCCAACTAGATAGTTGTATGAAATCATCTTTTTATATGAAATGTCAAAATCTATGAATTTTTGATACAAGGGGAAAGTTGGAATTATGACTTTTACTTAATAGTGAATGTAAAAAGCATTCATCATGTTGTCCACTATGGTTGGCCCCTTTAATGTTCAACTCATGTTTGGAAATTTGATGGAATATACCATAGTTTTTAATAAATTATTCCTATATGCATCCATAGACATAAAAATAACATTTTGATCATGATAGGAAGGTAAACCAATTTCATTCAAAATAGTGAACCTAGAATTAAATGAATCAACCTTCTTTTAAAGAAGTTTGTATTTGCCTTCATCATGTTGTACAAAGTTCCTCTTAGTCAATACTTTATTAACTTCCATTATTACATATGTTCTGTCATCTACACCTAAATTCATCAATTGTTCTCAGTTTTTGGTGTTCAAAAACTTCACTAATTTAGTAGTAATATGGGGTTTGTTTCCTCATTCCATCTAAATCCTATCAATAGTGTGTTCAATTTGGTAGAAAAAAAAATTATCCTCTAGTGATCCTAATGGATCCCCACATCTATGAAATATTGGTGACTATGTCTCCCCATATAATTTTCCTTGATTCAAACACAGTTTTTGTTTTCACTAGTTGATCCAGGAGGATCTTCGAAAGTTCTAGTGGCATGGTACAAAGGCTCAAAAATTAAAAGTGGTAGAATCTATACAAACGTAGCCTCATATCGAAGTGTTTGTCTCCTTGATTCCAACGGTGTGAACGACACTCGAATCCGAGCTTGTATGAAGAAGTTAGAGCAAGTAAAAGTTCAAGTTTGACATGGATAGGTGTCAAAGGAAATGACGTGGTAGAACTCTTCAGTGAATGGGGAAGTGCCAAGTGGCAGGGTGCCATTGGCCCCACGGTTCACTAATTTCACAAGGTAGAGGTCCGCAGGTTAAGGAATCGGTCCCAAGTATAGGTGGAGTGCGATGCGATCGCACATCACAAGGAATAGTGGATAATAATTATCCCCTGAGCAAGAACAGAGTGTGATGTGATATCACACATCGCATGCGGAAAGGGACAACATTTTAAGAATCAGGCCCAAGCAAAGCCAGGTTTTTATTGTGATATCACGAGATCGCATATCGCAATGCACTAAGTCCCATAGTATAAGAATCACTCCTAGCTAGCCGATTTTGATATATTGTAAAAACTGTTGGACGTGAAACCATTTTAGAGTTGTAGCCTATAACCTATCGAGTCTGTCGATTCTTAGATCACAGTTTGCACTATGTAGTGGCCCTTATGGAGAATCACCCCCCTCCCTGGCTTCGTTGATTGAAATTTGCAAAGTCTTTCCTCGGATCCAAAAATTTATGTGTTTTAGTTAATAATTTCATCGGTTCCGCCTTTATTGTATATCACTCATCACTTAATGTAAAGGCACAAGGTATGTCTACCGGTTTGAATCTGTTAATACACTAGTTTCTATGTCAAAGACATCGTTTGAAGTGTTAAATGTGTAGTTAAGGAATCATGTAGGAAATTCACTATGGGAACTATTTTCTAGTGGTTTTTACTATGTTTAAATAGGTAGTTACCTGCACACTATTCAGGGACTAAGGTTCTCGGTTGTTGAAACCAACAGCCTAAATTTATCATTTCAGCTAAACTTGTTATTCTATAAAACTTCCCGAATAAGTTATATATTGGGAATCCGCACAACGAGAAGAAGGAGAGCAGTTGTGGGATTTCTCAGAATACCATTACAGAGCAATGACTATTGGGATGGCGTCCTTAGGGTCAATTTTCCCAAGTTTTGAGTCAATTTTGTATTATTTTTTTGTAGTGAATGTAAAGTCTCCATGAAATGTGGAAACATGGAGCGCGAAGCTAGTATGTTATGAAACCAGCTCACAAAAAGATAGAAAAGATAGGTCAACGCCTTAGAATCCAGCGTCTTCGAGGGGGCAACCTCCTTTACATAACACAAATGAATGATTCCTTCATGATTCAAATTACAAAACCTCTGTTCTATATATAGGAGTCTAAGGAGTCACAATATAACCTCGCTGACCTAACAATAATAATATAATGGCACAAAAATAATAATAGAGGGACTCTATGGGGCACAGTAATAACAATATGGGGACAATAGGGGCACAACAATATTAATAAAGGATACAAATACAATAGTAATGGGGTAATCACTAGTATTATAGGGACTAACATGTCCCTCTCCTTCAAAAAAGTGTTGTCCTCAATGCTTGAGTAGTTTTGGATGCTTCTGTATGAAATTCTCATCCTCCCATGTGGAATCTTCAGTGGATAAGTTCTTCCACTTGATGAGATACTCCGAAATTGATCGATTTCGTAGTTGTCGAGTTCTTGTTTCTGTGACTGCTTTCGGTTCCAATATAATTTTTCCTTCCTCGTCAAGTTCTGTCAATATTGTTTAAACTGGGATCTTTTCGCCTATAACCTTCTTTAAACATGAAACATGGAAAACTGGGTGCACTCGAGAAGCTACTAGAAGCTCCAATTTGTATGCCATTGTACCAATATTTTGCAACACCTTGTATGGACCATAATAATTTGGTGATAATTTATTATCCTTCTTAGCTTCCTTAAGGGACATTTGTTTATATGGTTGTAGCCATAGGAATACCCAATCACCTACATCAAAACTTTTTTCGCTGCGATGTTGATTTGCCTGTTGTTTCATTCTATTCTGCGCCAACACGAGGTTATCCTTTAAGAGTTGGAGGACTTGTTATTGATGCTCGATGTGATGTTCCACTGCTTGAACATTAGAATTTTATCTTAAATATTATGTGATGGATGGTGGCTGATATCCATAAAGTGCAATAAATGGGGTCATTTTTGTTGCTGTATGGAAGGAAGTGTTATACCACCATTTAGCCAAAGGCAACAATTTGACCCATTGTGTCTATTTATCAGATACAAAGCAATGAAGATATCCTTCCAAACATTTGTTTACTATCTCAGTTTGCCCATTAGATTGAGGATGATAAGATGAGCTATGAGCTAACTAAGCACCAAGTCAAGAAAATAATTCTGTCCAAAAATTTCTAGTGAAAATGGGATCTCTGTCACTTACAATAATCTTTGGGTTTCCATGTAGCTTTTGAATTGTTTCCATAAATGCAGTAGAAACTGTACTGGCTTTAAATGGATGTGCTAATGCACAAGAGTGTGCATACTTGGCAAGTCTATCAACTACCACCATGATGACACTCTTTCCCTCAGACTTGGTTAAACCTGTGATAAAATCTATTGAAACCTCCTCCCAACGTTGTCTTAGAATGGATAAAGGTTGTAATAGACCTAGGGTCTTAATTGTTTCAACTTTATTTTGTTGGCAAACCAAACATTCTGCCACAAACTTTTGAATATCCAATTTAAGGCCATCCCAAAAAATTTCCTTCTTAACCCTGTGGTAAGTTTTTGAAAATCCTGAGTGCCCTCCTAAGGGAGAAGTGTGCAATTTCATAAGAATCTTTTGTTTGAGTTTGGAATTCTTACAGAGGTATAAGCGATCTTTGTACCATAACGAATCATTTTGCCAGCTAAATGTATCAGATGTACTAGAATCTTGTTGTAACTTTTGAATAAGTGCCCACACTTCTTAATCATTCTTTCATTCCTCCCTTGCTTCGTTTATCCAATCTGGTTGGACAATAGAAATGGTGCACAACAATGCTTCCACATCCTCATCCTTTCTTGAGAGTGTATCTACCACCACATTTTGCTTCCCTTTTTTGTAGATGATTTCAAAGTCATAACCCAACATCCTTGTGACCCACGTTTTTTTCTCTTCAAAGGATAATCTTTGTTCTAAAAAGTATTTAAGGCTATCATGATCCGTTTTTACCTTGAAGTGTCTTCCCATTAGGTAGGGTTTCCATTTCTTAAGTGCATGTAGTATTGCCAACATTTCCTTCTCATAAATAGCTTTTTGTTAAAACTTTCCCTTGATTGGACGACTTTCAAAAGCAATGGGTCTTTCAACTTGCATTAAAACAGAACCAATTCCATTTCTTAAAGCATCACATTCCACAATAAAGGTTTTTGTGAAGTTCAGTGTAGCTAAGACCGGTGCTTGGCACATTGCCTCTTTAAGATGTTAGAAGGCCTTTGTTGCTTCTGGAGTCCATGAAAATGCATCTATCTTCAATAATGTTATTAGAGGTGCTGCTATTCTCCCATAATTCTTAACAAACTTGGGATAATACCCTGTCAACCTGAGAAATCCTCGCAGATGCTTTATGGATGTGGGGATTTTCAATTCCTTAATGGATTTAATTTTGCTAGGGTCTACCTTAACTCCTTCATGAGATACAATATGACGTAGATATTCCACCTCTTGTACTCCAAAGAAACATTTGGATCTTTTTGCATATAATTGTTTCTCCTCCAATAGTTGTAGCACCATATGAACATGTTCAACATGATCCTTCCAAGACTTGCTGTAGATTAGTATATCATCAAAAAATACTAACACATTTTTCTAAGGAAGGGTTTGAAAATGGAATTCATCAAACCTTGAAATGTAGAAGGTTCATTGGTAAGGCCAGAAGGCATGACCAAAAATTCATAATGACCCTCATGAGTTCTAAATGCTGTTTTCAAAATGTCTTCAATCTTCATTCTAATTTGATGATATCCTGAACGAAGATCCAACTTGGTGAAGTAAATTGATCCATGCAATTCGTCCAGTAATTCATCAATGACAGGAATGGGAAACTTATCTTTAATAGTGAGCTTGTTGAGCTCCCTATAATCCAGACACATGCGCCATGATCCATCCTTCCTGTGTACCAATATTACTGGAGCAGAGAAATAACTTTGACTAGGTTGAATTATACCAACCTCTAGCATTTCTACAACCATACGTCCAATTTTACTCTTTTGGGCATATGGATATCTATACGGCCTGATGTTTGGAGGAACACTTCCTAGAATCAGATGAATAGCATGATCATGATCATGAATAGGTGGGAGACCTTTGGGAGTCTCAAGTACCTTGGAATGATTGTCCAAGACATTTTGGAGATCTGGAGAAACAGATGATTTCGATGTGGAAACATCTAGCGAACATATTTGTGCAATTACACTTCTTTGTTCCTTTTTTAGAAGCTTTGTCATACTCTTAGAGCTGATTATCTTTCTCGGTTTCCTTGAAATATCCCTTATTCAACTTCCTTTCCTTCCACAGAAAATTTCATGAAAAGTTCTTGAAAATTAAAAGCTATTGTACCCAAGGATTGTAGCCATTGGACTATTAGTACAACATCAGCACCCCCCATTGGAATGGAAAGCATTGGGCTAGTCAATACATATTCTCCCATGGATAGCTTGATATTATGCCACTTTCTAGAGAAATTTATTGTTCCTCCATTTGTAACCATTACTTGACACTCTGGTGCTGGATATAGGAAGAAATTCAATTCTTTTGCTACCTTACAGTGAATAAAATTGTGGGTACTTCCTAAATCAATCAACACTATTACCTTTTTCTTCTTGATTTGTCCTTCTATCTTGATGGTTTGAGGAGTGGTAATTCTCGCCAATGCATATATGGTTGGATTCATTTCTTCTTTATCTAGGCTTTTTTCTTGGAGTATATCCTCTTCTTTTGACCTTTCTTGCTCCATTTCTTCTTCCTCTTCACAATCTATGTAGAATAATTTCTTCTCAGCACACTTATGACCTTTAGTGTATTTGCTATCACATCTGTAACAAAACCCTTTTGCTCTTTTTTCTTCCAATTGTTGTGGTGGCAACCTTATAGGTTGTGGAATATTAGGGGCAACAACACTTCCATCTTTATAGTTGTGAGTGGTATGCTTCCTGGTTGCCATAATTTTTCTTTCCATTTTTCTTGCTAACCTGAATGCCTTCTCTAATGAATCAAGTTCCCAAAGGCAAACATCATGTTGGATATTATCATTTAAATTCCCTATGAGAACATCAATCCTATGCTCCTCTGGAATATTTTTTACCCTTATGTTCAATTTTTGGAACTCCTCAATGTGCTCCATTATTGAACCCTTTTGTTTGAGACTTATCAGTTGGCTAAGAAAAGTGTTACTTTTTGTATCCTCATAATGTGCTATCATTTCTTCCGTAAAAATTGCCCAAGTGATAATTTGTTTAGGAGAGAAAATCCATTAATACCATACAAACTGATTTGGTTCCAAATATAAAGTTGCAATACACACCTTTTGTGTGTTTTGCACATTATTGAGATCAAAAAAGTGCTCCATTTGTAATATCCATGTTGCGGGATCCTTGCCATGAAACTTCCTCATATTGATTTTTGGAATATGGTGGGTCTTTGATCCCACATTAGAGTCTATGAAATCATGATTAACATTTTTTTTGTTCGCATCATGAGTTTCCTTTACTACACTTTCACCATTAGTAAGTATTTCTTGTAGAAAATTTGTCAAATCTATCTTCAAATCTGCCATGTCTATCTTCAAATCTGCCATGTCTCTCTTCAAATCTATCTTCAAATTGTCCATATTAGCTTCCATGCCATTCATATTAGCTTCCACACCCTTTATCTTAGATTCCACGCCATTTATCTTAGCTTCTGTTAGCTTTTGTGAGAGTGACATTTGTTGCACTTGGTCTTGTAATTTTGATATATCATGTAGCATTTCTTCCTCTTCTTCATGAGTCATGCTAGAGCTTTCAGGTTTCTTACTAGGTGTTTGCATTTTCTTTCCTCTGGGCATCAGGTACCGATAATAATGCTATATTATGCCCTTTGAATTCCTTCAAAATAATTTTGCAAACCAAGCTTAAGCAAAAATTTAAAAAATCTACACACCTTTTTCACTTTGTAGGAGCTTGATATTGCCTCTGATGTATCTCTGTAATTTCAGATCAACTAGTTATGAAATTTTGACCTACAGTATCCCTCTATGTTCTCTTTCCAATGCCACTAGTCTGATCCAAATTAGATTCTCCAAGGAAGAGAAATGCCAAATCTCCCACAGTGACCTGATTATAGACTAGTTCAGTAGAGTGAACTTGTACGACATGCCGCGTGTCCTTGTTTCGACCTTTGGCTCTAAAAAATATATATAGGAAACTAGAGTCCATGCTATTTTTGTACCTTTTTATGAAACTTCAATCCGATGCTCAAAGAGAAAGTTATGACAGTTTTCCCCAGGTCACCTGTTTGGAATGTAATTCAGGAGTCTGCAAAAAGACCAACTTCCTCATATCATATCTCCGCAAATATAGCACAAAAAGCTCTAAGGTTTAGACCCAATGTTCCGTGCAATTTCGTCTCAAATGGGTTTTTCTTTTTGGTTTTGAAACCTCGCAGAAAAAAAAAAAAAAAAAAGAAGTTATAGTGAAAATTCCATGATGACCTATTTGGAGCAGCGAAACCTAAGAATCCAAAGCTCTGATACCAAATGTTATGAAACCACCTCACAAAAAGATAGAAAATATAGATCAACGCCTTAGAATTCAGCCTCTTTGAGGGAGCAACCTCCTTTACATTACACAAATGAATGATTCCTTCATGATTCAAATGAAAAAACCTCCTCTCTATATATAGGAGTCTAAGGAGTCACAATATAACCCAGCCCACCTAACAATAATAATATAAAGGCACAAAAATAACAATAGAGGGATTCTATGGGGCACAGTAATAACAATATGGGGACAATAGGGGGACAACAATATTAATAAGGGATACAAATACAATAGTAATGGGGTAATCACTAGTATTATAGGGACCTAACATAGTAGAAGTCAAAGGGGATTTATTCCCTTAGGTGGGTAGGTGATAGATATTTTTTTAGACCCACCCATGGTCTGTGGGCCATAGTATTATAAAGAAAATGATATAAGTAGTTGATTCATAACAAGTATAGGAGATAACTTTTAGTGAAGAATCACTGTAAGGGCAAGGTGTTAAGACAAGAAATGTTTTTTTCCTATACTTAGGCGAAAGGGGAAGGCTCCTACAGCTGAGTGCATGGAGACCTTGGTAAGTCTACAAGCTAAGTGCATGGGCCCATTGAACTGAGTGTGCAAGGATAACAAGTCTGTATCTAAATGTTTACATCTAATAAATACTATTTTAGGCCGGAATTGATGCATTTGTGTTCTCTTATTTACTTCTACAAAGTTTATGTATCTTCACTCTGTAATCTGTTTTATATGAATGAATACTTATTTACTGCATGGAACTGGTAGATCTGTAATATTTATGCATGATAAGTACAATTAAGTACCTTCGTGAAGATCTAAAGGTCATTTAAATAGAGTTGGAGTAGTTATTTGTTAGAAGGAGTAGATATGCGCGAAGGAAAATTTAAGCCATAAGAACTTCAGAAAACCATCACATAGGCCTCTAGATGTAGAAAACTTGTCCTAGCATCCCCCAATATGGCTTCAGGTGAGACTGCAGCCTGCGCTACATAGGTTGTTGCTGAAAGGGCCAATGGCTAGGGGTTTTTTGGTTGGTGCAGTCAAAGATGAACTTGGGTCAGGCCTAATCAAGCCAACAAATGGTTCTGTTGTCAGGACCAAGATTTGAGGAATATTTGATGTCGAATAAGTGGTTCCCTACTAAGAAATAAATTGAGAAGTGGCTTGATTGGAAGGAACACACATTCAAAGCTTAGGAGAACAGAAACCTGTAGTTTCCCAAAGAATAGTGGTTGAATAGATACATGTACATAGAAGAAATTGAAGCCTTTTTCTGTTTCTTCCCCTGCAAATTACTTTAGTGACTATCTAAATTAAAGAACAATCAAGGTACGTGAAGGCTTGACTGTCCGATTGTGTGGATGCTAGATCTAGTGAGTTTCCTGGAAGCTTCACAAAATAACATCACACGGGTTATTGATCAGTAGGTTGATCGCATCATAGGAGGATTCATCACTGAGCTCGCGATTGATACGACCCTTATTCATAGCAAAGAAGAGCGCAAGTTATGCCATTACCTTGATGTTTGGGACTACGCAAAGTGGAAAACCCTTTAGAAGGAACAAAGAATCGAGCTCTAAATATAGTCCTCTATTGGGATCCCCTTCAAGCGACGACAAAGGAAGTATTCTGAATACACCACGAATTGCATTTTATTTGGTAAGTCAGGGTATCTCGTGGATACCTCATCCATCCACTCCACCTCCACCTCCACCTCCACCTCCACCTCCGCCTCCACCATTTGACATGCAAAATGCAATGAAGATGTCGATCTTCAAAGGGGTATGGAGTGAAGACCCTGAACAATTCTGGTTTGTTGCAAACGCTATGTGGATGGCACAATAGATCGTTGATGATAATCTAAAGAAAGCACAATTGGTCACAACACTGTAGGATAAGGCGCTGACTTGGTATATCAAGTTCCGTAAATACAAACCTTGCGCGTCATTAGCAGATACTCAACAAGCATTGAACATTGAGTTTAAAAATCCTAAGTCTTAGGCATAATCTGTCACAAAGTTTAAGGAAATACATTAAAGGGTAAATGAATCCTTGTGGGATTTTGATCAGAGGCTAAAATACCTGGTCCAACAGGCTAATATGAACATCACGGATGAACAACACAAATATTGGTACATTACTTCATTGTTTCCTCACCTAAGATTACCATTATCACAACAAAAGATATCAACGCATGCAGAAGTTGTTGAGATCGTGATGAGGTTGGAAGTCTCGTCAATACAAGATATGAACATTGGAGTACAACAAATTCACTCACAGCTGGCAAGTTTGCACATGGATTTGCAGAGCCTGAAGAAGGGAAAGGAATCCCAGCTTGAAGTTCGCGTAGAAGTTTGGTGCTTGAAATGCAAGGGCCACAGTCATGATAAGGACCATTGCCCAGTGTATCAGAATTATCTTATGGGGGGGGGGCATGTCCCATTGAAGCTTGAAAATACCGTTGGGCTAAGCACGGGAGTTAGGTTACAAGACAGCATGCAACAGACAATTGTCATCTACTATAGAAATTTATACATACCCAGCAATAGTTATTTTGCAATTTCTACAATTCTATCGGTCATGATGAATGCCATTGTCGAAGTTATGAATTAATGATGGATAGGACCCATACCTATTGAATGCAGGCAAAAAATCAGCAAGAGGATCAGGGCGTGGGTGCAACATGCAGAGGATTCCAAGGTCATGAGGAGGAATCAAAGGAGGGGATGGTAGAGGTCATGGATAAGTTATTTTTTATAATTATGGAAAAGCTAGACATTTTGCACGCAACTGTGGAAACCTAACACATCCATCTTTTCAATATTGCAGACAATTTGATCATGTGATAGAATATTGTCTGATACTTATAGTGAAGATGCAAGAAAAGAAGACATAGACCCCACAACCTATGTAGAATATCCAAATGATGAGGGTGGAGCCTCGTGAAGAAGACCATAGTATTAGTATCATAATGCACAGTGGTATGACCACAGGAGAAGATAAGGGGAAGCAACTAGAGACCGAAGGATGGGTGCAAAACGCCACTGAAAAGGAAGTCAGGTTTGACCTCAACCAAGCTAAAGAAACTTTCATGGAAGCTAAAAGAACTTTGTTGAATCTTCTACGTTGGGGAGTCAGGAAAAACTGTTTGGAAATAGTGAAGTGCAAGATGTGGATCTTTCGCTGTTAGCTACTTTTCTAAAAAATTGTATGAATTTGTTGAGGGATCAAAAGGTGATAGAAGGGCTCACGGAGCTGATTAACAATTGTAAAGGAAAAATTAAGATTCCTTCGTAACATCACGATGTGAGGAAATTGGGTAAACACAGGAAACAGACAGGGTGCAAGATGAGGCTAATTGCAGATTGGGGAGTATGAAATGGACCAATTCATATTGGATTTGGGTTCTGATGTGAATGTACTACTGAAGTAGACATGGGAAAGAATGGGGAGACATGCGCTACAATGGTCTCCTCTATAGCTAAGCATAGCCAATTACCAGAAGATCATTCATATGGGGCACCTATATGGGGTAATAGTGGACATTGAAGGAGTTAGTGCGTTGGCTAACTTTGAGGTAATTTAAATAGTGGATGACAACAATCCTTACCCTACACTACTAGGAATTGATTGGGCCTTCAACATGGATGTGTTGTTCAATCTTTCAAAGTGAAGGATGAAATTCGAGAAGAAGGCGCTCAGGTGTATTGTGCCACTGGACCCTGTTGAAGGAACACGCTACACTGAACCCGTCTGCGACTGTGAGGAGGAAGATGATATAGATCAGATATACAAGATAACTGTGTTTGAAGAATATTGGATCAATCCCACTACGCATGGGTGGATCATGTGGGATAGAGACAACTCCTATACCTAAAACTCAGATGAAGAGCTCGAACACTGGCAGAATCAGTTACATGAAGTCTCTACACTAAGTTACAATATGATGACAAAATAGTTGTGGTGTGTATCTACAAAGGTAAGAAAACTCTCATGTTATGATGGTTTAAATGATGTTAATCTATTTTTGGATGAATGTGAATAGGAGGTGCTCAAGGAACATTGATTCTAGGCACTTGAATTGGAACTGCGCGCTACACCTTCCTGTTGGTGGGGTACACATAAGGAAATCTTCAATGATTGGAAGGAATACAAGTGAATGATGAAGCTGAGGTATGGATATGCTAATATCCAAATGGATGAGAAATATAGCAGAAGGGATAATCCGCATGAGAACTTGGCACAGTGGACTAAAGCTTGGGGAGAAGAGTTGTAGCCCGAATGGGTACATATCTTCTGTCATACCCTCAATACTATCCCAATGAACTGGTATTTGGAAATAGAGCTACGCCATGCGATGGTCAAATGGTACATATTGAGGGAGAGCTTCTTATTAAATTTTATCTTTGAGGATGGATTCAAATGCATTGATGAAGCACTCCAGGAAATTAAGGTCGTTATCTTTAGTATGTCTGAAGAGGGGGTAGAATGGCTTCATTCGAACTGGAATACATAACTGCACTATGGGTTAGAGTGCTACAATGTGACTGCAGAAGAAGAAGAATGTAATCAATGAAAAATAAATATTCTAGAGACTAAAGGAAAACGCGAGGTTGAAGGACCTAAAGCAAAGAACCTTGATATATTAGAACCTTTGAAGACTAGGCAAGTAAATATTGGGTTCGACTTGCAACCCAAGTTTGCGAAGATAGGTGATTACTGGGATGAAGATACATTGGATAAAGTTGCAGAGCTGTTGTGCAAGTACCAATACTTGTTTCCCACCAATTTCTCAGACTTGAAAGGGATAGTAGGGGATTTGCGAGTGATGAATATCACCTTAAAGGCAATTCGAAGCCTGTAAAATAGAGACCCTACCGATTGAATCTAAAATATAAGGAAAAGGTGCACATAGATCTAGACAAAATGCTGGAAGAAGGAATTATTGAGTCAGTAGAAGAATTTGATTGATTGAGACATATGGTAGTTCAAGAGAAGAAGCAGTAGGGCGAAATTAGAATATGCATAGACCTGAGGAAGCTCGATGATTCATGCATTCATGACCCATTTACAACACCATTTACGAACGACGTTTTGGAGAATTTTGGAGGGTAGGAAGCTTATTCGTTCACTGATGGGTTCTCAGGGTATCATCAAATTAAGATCACGCTTGAGAATCGTATTAAGATGAATTTCGTGATGGAGTGGGGATGCTTCCAGTACACAATGATTCCATTTGGGCTGAAGAATGCGCCTGTGACCTTTTCAAGAGTTGTAATTGCAGCGTTCAAATAATTCATCCATAAATTATTAGAAGCATATTTTGATGTCTGGGTTGTGTTTGGGTTGGTAAAATGCCATGTTGCAAGTTTGTGCCTCATGTTGGATACTTGTCACAGACCAAATTTCTCTAAATTTGAAGAAGTGTATCTTTTGCATGCCTTATGGGATACTACTACATCATGTGGTTTGCAAGTAGGAATTAATGGTATATCTTGTGAAGATAGAAGTGATTGTCAACTTAGAAGCTCCAAATAATGTAAAGCAATTGCGTGCAACGTTGGGGCACACTGGTTACTATAGAAAGTTCATCAAAGCTTCTGCACAAATAACTGCAGCGATGGAGAAATTACTGGAGAAGGACGTGACCTTCTACTTGGATGAAGAGTGTCAGCTTAGTCTGGATGTGTTAAAGGAAAATATGGTGAATGAACCTATTTTGGTGTTTCCCAATTGGAAGAAACAATTCCATGTGCATGTGGATGCCTCTTGTATTGCATTGGGTGTGGTATTGACCCAACCGTGAGAAGGTGAGATTGATCACGCTATAGACTTCAGGAGAAGGAAACTGCCAAAAGCTAAGAAGAATTATTCAACTACAATGCACGAAGGATTGGTGATGGTCTACCTGCTAGAAAAGTTTCGACATCATTTGTTGGGCGCACATTTTAAAATGTATACAAATAACTCCACTCGCAAGTACCTAGTCAATAAGCCTATGTTAGGGGGAAGATCTGTAGGTCGTTATTGCTATTTCAGGAGTATGCATTCGAGGTGATTGTGAAGACTGGAGGGTTGAATGCAAGACCAGATCTTTAACCCAGATTGAGACAGGTGAAGAACTGACTAGTTTGGAGAAGGGTTGCCGGGTGCACATCTCTTTGCTACACGGGTCACAGATGATCACTTTGCGGATATAATTTAGTTTCTAACTACTAGAACAACCTCAAAAGTGTTGGAAATAATACTGAGAGGGGGGTCAATCAGTATTATCAGGTCAATTATTTTTCATTTCACAATCAGATTTGTATACGCTACTTCAGTTAGTAAATACCATGTATGTACGCAACTTCAGTTAAGGAAACAAGCCTATATCAGCAGACTTGTAATTTAAGTTATTCTTCAGATGTTGATCATTAATCTGTGCATCAAACCATATGAATAGTAACCAGGAACAATGAAACAAAACAGGAAATCACACATAAGAAAAAAAGATATAAGGTGGAAACCCAATGTGGGTGAAAACCACCTACTGCAATTCGTCTCTATCTTCCTTTAATTAGAAACTTCTTTTTACAATGTTTCTGTACTGGTGCAGTATATACCAATATGCAGGCTGCTACCTACAGAAGACTACAACCTTCTCTCATTCTCCAGCTTCTCCTAGAAGGGAGCTACAACCCCCTAAGCTCTTGTACTAGCTGAGGTACTAGTACATAGGTGCTGACCTACAAAAGGCTACAACCTTCTCTTTTCTTCCAGGGACCACGTTTCATAAATTTTCAGACTGGATCCATGAATAACATCAATCAAACGTCAAGTATATCTGCATAAACCAATCTCCTTTGCATCAAAAAAACTGAATCAAATAATTACTTCTCTGAATGTTGTACCCAGAAAACAATAACAGTAGCCAGACACCAATCCTGAACCTAGAACACTGCAGCAATAATGAGAAGTAGCTAAAACATATTTCAAGAGACGTACGCTACTTCAATGTGTACAATCCTACGTGCATATGCTTCTGAATTAAGGCCAACCAGCGTATATGCCATTTTGACTTACTGAACCAGCGTGTATACGCTCCTCTGATGTGTCAAACCTGCGTATAGATCTATAAAATATAATTCACTCTTTCAAATATTCAGACATTAGTTATACCTAGTTTATCAGATTTATAGATCAAGTCATGCGCCAAATATAACAGATCAAAATCACACAAAGATACTACTATTCAAGACTTGAGTTTTTGACCTATCAATAAAACTCATCCATTTTCTTGCGCTTAGGTTCCTCCCTCATTTAGATTCAGCTATGCACCATAAACCAATCACCAGTATTCTAGATCTTGCTCTTCATAAGATATTCAATGCTTCAGTCAATACCCTTGTCAAATGATCTCCTTCCCTTTTTATAGTCTTAGGCCTTTCTCAAACCATGATCCAAAACCATAGAGATCCAATACTAGGGACCCAATACCTGGGTTCAACACTTTAGATGCAATACCAAGGACCAAAACCATAGGTTCAAATATGTCGAACTAAATACCATGGACCAACCATAATATTTCCCACATGTACGCGCTTTGTTTGCATGAAAGTGCGTGCATATGTATACGCGCCTTTTGATCGGTACACCTGTGTGTATACGCAACTTTGATACGAGGAACATATGTATACCTCATGTTCTTTCATTCTAAGAGCCTAAGCTATGATTTGCCATTTGAGTGAGTTGCCATCAAGGGCAACACCTATGTCATAGAGAAAAAATTGTGTCATAATGCCAACAATCTCCCCCTTTGGACTTGATGGCAACCCCAAGTCACTCCAATTTGATAGTTATCCATAGCTAACATTAGTAGCATCTGTCAATCATCACTCAGACCAGCAACCACATTCTCCCTCTGCATCTATTCCACCTGAAACCAAAAATAGCTGTGAAATTGAACCAAGATCTTCTAAGATAATGCCAACAATGCATTATTAGAAGAATATATGCTCCCCCTGAACCTGTGCTAGATGGTCTCTGTCAGACCCATATCAGACTCTTTTCATCTAGAGCCTGGCCCACTATTTGTCTTCAAACAACATATACGCGACTGTACCCACATAAAATGGCATATGTACACAGATCCTCCTCATGAAACTCGCGTATAACCACTTTTTTCTAAAACAGACAAGTTTTAACAGCAAGATGATGCATCGACTACTCCCAACTTCTGTCTGAGGTATTCAAATGTTTCCCTAGGCAGAGGTTTGGTGAGTATATGAGCAACTTGTTCCTTAGAGGGAACATACTCCAATTTGACCTTTTGTTCAAGCACTTGTTCCCGAAGAAAATGATACTTGATAGGTATGTGCTTGGTCTTTGAATGCATGACTGGATTCTTTGAAATACTGATTGCACTTTTATTATCACATAAGATAGAGATAGGTGGAGTACAAGTGATTTGAAAATCTTGCTAAGTTTGCATCATCCAAAGGAGTTGTGTGCAGCAAGATGCAGTAGCCACATATTCCACTTCAGTTGTAGATAAAGCGATTGAACTTTGTTTCTTGCTAAACCAAGGTACTAATCTAGAACCCATAAAGAATGCACCACCACTAGTGATTTTCCTATCATCCACGCTTCCTGCCCAATCTGCATCTGTATATGCATGAAGTGTGAGATCTACATCTCTAGGATACCATAAGCCATAGTTTTGTTTTCCTTGGAGATATTTGAAAATCCTCTTAATTGTCTGAAGGTGTGCTTCCTTTGGATTTCCTTGGAATCTTCCAACTATTCCCACTGCATGCATGATGTCTGGTCAGGTACCTGTCAGATATAGCAGACTACCAATCATGGATCTATAGGTTGGTTGATGTACTACTGCTGATTCATCATTTGCGCTGAGGCTACATCCTGTTACCATAGGGGTACATACTGGTTTCGAATCTTCCATGCCATATTTCTTCAAGATCTGCTTGAGGTACTTGGTTTGTGATAAAAAGATATCGTCTTTATTTTGTTGGATTTGTAAACCAAGAAAACATGTCAGCTCACCAAGCGAGTACATTTCGAATTCTTTCTGCATCACCAAAGCAAAGTTTTGACTCATGGCTTCTTCATTGCTACCAAAGATGATATCATCAACATACACAACAAGTATTAGCAATTTATCATTATCAATTTTTATATATAGATTGCTATCTGCTGATCCTTTTGAAAAACCTTGTTGATGGAGGTATTTCTCCAGACGATAATACCAGGCCCTTGGAGCCTTTTTAAGACCATAGAGTGCCTTCTTAAGTCTGCATACAAGTTTTGGATCATTTCCAAGGATGAATCCATCTGGTTGCTCAATATACACTTCTTCTTCTAAGTCCCCATTTAAACAGGCAGATTTCACATCCATTTGAAATACTTTGAATTTCTGAAAGCTGGAAAGAGTAAGGAACATTCTTATGGCCTCAAGTCTAGCAACTGGTGCAAAAGTTTCTTCAAAGTCTATACCTTCTTGTTGAGCATACCCTTTACAAACAAGTCTGGCCTTGTTTCTAATAACTTCTCCATTTTCATTTAGCTTGTTTTTGAATATCCATTTTGTCCCTATGACATTCTTATCTTTTGGTCTAGGAACCAACTCCCAAGTGTTATTCTTTTCAATCTTCTTAAGTTCCTCATCCATGGCCTTGACCCAGCATTCATCTTTGCATGCTTCTCTTACATTTTTTGGTTCAGTGGAGGAGAGCAATGCTAGATAGCTTGAAGCTTCAGAAATAATTCTTCTCGTTTGTACACCTGCCTCTTTCTGCCCCAAAATTTGAGTTTCTGGATGATTCTTTTTAACGTACCTAGATGGAGTCTTTTCTTCTATCCTTATCTGTTCTTTTGGTGCCTCATGGGTTTCTTCTTCATCATGAATCTGATTTGATGTTGAAGGATAGTCCTCATCTTCTTCAAAATATTTAGATTTTACTTGCCTAGGAGTGTTTCCTTCTTCATCAACTACTACATCAATACTTTCAACAATTTTTCCAAGTCTTTTATTGTAACACTTGTATGCTTTGTTGTGGGGAGAGTAACCAAGGAGAATGCCTTCATCTGCTCTAGGTTCAAACTTGCCAAGGTTTTCATCATTCTTTTTGATGTAGCATTTGCTTCCAAAAATTTTGAATTATTTTACCATGGGAGTCTTACCATACAAAATATCATGAGGAGTCTGAGTGTTGTTTACCTGGACATTTGTCTTGTTGAGAATAGTAATTGCAGCAAATACGGCTTCACCCCAGAAGGTTGCGGGAGTTCTAGACTCATAAAGCATAGCACGAGCCATTTGTTGAACCGTTCTGTTCATCCTTTCCACTACTCCATTTTGCTGAGGAATCCTTGTAGTAGAGAATTCCCTTCTTATTCCATGTTCTTCACAAAAATCAAAAAATTCATCCGAGGTAAATTCCCCACCTCTATTAGACTTGAGGCATTTGATTTTGCGATCTGATTCATTTTCAACCAAGGCTTTGAATGCTTTGAACTTTTTGAAAGCTTCGTATTTATGCTTCATAAGTCCTAACCAACATATCCTGGAAAAGTCATCAACGAACAATATAAAGTATTCTTGTCCTCAAGGTGACCTTTTCCTAGATGGACCACATACATCAGTATGGACAAGTTTAATTGGCCTACTAGTTGATCCTTCCTTTTCAGGGAAATTAGTTCTGGTTTGCTTCCCAAACTAACATGATTTGCGTATTGTGTGATGTCAAGGAGATCACGAACCACCTGATATTTACATGCTTTCCTTATCTGAGAGAAGCTTATATGCCCCAATCTTCTGTGCCATAGCCAGTGCTCATCATTCTTGCTAAGATAGCATTGTTGTTGTCCTCCCTTGAGTATGTATAAATTATTTGGAGTTCGTATGCCTTTAATTATGGTTTCTCTTGTATCAAGCTCACGAACAATACATCCATTTGATCGAAATATTACCTCATTTCCTTGATCACACATCTAACTGACACTTAATAGATTATGATTTAAGCCATCAGCATACATAACATTCCCAGCTTTGACCTTTGCTTTCAAAAGAACAGAACCTTTACCTTTTATGAATGCAGGGGTGTCATTTCCAAATGAGACCTTCTTTTCCTTTTCTAAGGCACTATATGATTGAAGTTTTTCTTTATCACCTATCATATTTTTCGAGCATCCACTGTCAATGTACCGTTGATTTTCCTGCCCTTCCGCAAAGAAGGCTATGCCACATCTTTCTGGTTGCAGTTCTTTCTTCCTCCATGTTTTGGGGCTCAATGAAGCTTGCTCCTTCTAAGTTGTTTGTCGAAACCTACTCCTGCATTCAGAATCTTCATGACCAAAGTTTTTACAGATAGAACATTCTATTTCATTTTCAAGAGAAGAAAAGTTATTATAGGTTCTTTTCATGACTCCAGTCACACTACTTTGATTTCGTGCTTCTTTGGTCATGATGGTTTTGTAGGCAACACATTGAGCTGCTTTATGTCCAAAGTTATGACAGGAGAAACATTTGCCATTGAAGAAATTCCTGCGATCATCAAACCTTCCATTGTAATAGCCATTCATTCTTGAGGTAAATTGAGAATGATTTACCTGTGGTTGATTGTAACCTCTATTCATCCTTGAAGTAGATTGCCCTCAATTTACTTGGTGATTTATGTTCATTCTTGAAGTAAATTGTCCCTAATTTAACTGGTGATCTTCATTGTGCCTTTGCTATTGATTGTCAATCTGTTCACTTCTCCTTGCAGCTTCAAGATAACTTTTGGAGGTAGATGGATTATGTGCTTAAGATGTTTCTTCAGTATACCCAAGACCTTTCTTGATTAGAGGAGAACGTTGCACTTTGATAATATCATCTAAAGTTTCAGATCCTTTAGCAAATCTAAGATTAAGATTTTTTGTTTTCTTAACGTCCTTTCTAAGTCCCACAATTTCGCATTCTAACTTTTCATTGTGTTTCTCCATTTCAGCAAGTTGGAATGTCAGAGTATCTATAACCATATTATTTTCTTCTAGGAAAATTTTGAGTTTAGAAATTTCTTCATAAAGACCTTCTTCATCTATAGCATCCAAGAAATCATCATCTTCAAAAGCCATCAAAAGTCTATAATCATTACCTTGTTCATCTTCATCCCTATTTGAAAGTCCATCACTGTCTTCATGTGTGTAATAGCTCTTCTTACTTACATTTTGTTTTCTATTCCATCTAACTGGTTCCTTACCTTTGTCAAGCTTATCTTTGTGAGGACACTTGGCAGCATAGTGACCGACTCTTCCACAAGCAAAACATTTGAAAGGTAGCTTACCTCTGAATCTTCTAGAACCCCCTTGAAGGTTCTTGACAAAATTTGATTCTTCCTCTTCTTCCGACATATGTCTTGAGTCATTGTAATCTCCATTTCCTGAGGCTTTGAATGCGGCTTCTCTCTTGTTTGATGGTCCCCCTTTTCTCATTTCGTAAGCTGTTAAGATTCCATGTAGTTGTGACATGGTAAGGCTCTGTAGATTCTGTTTTTCTTCTATGGCAGAAACTTTTGATTCAAACTTAGAAGACAAAGATCTTAGAACCTTTTCAACCAAAACAACTTCTTTTATTTATTCACCCAATTTTTTCATACAATTAACAATCTCATCTATACGTAGGAAATAGTTAGCCACACTTTCATCATTGTACATTCTGAGTTTTTCATATTGAATTCTGAGAGTTTGAAGTTTTTCTCGTTTTACCTGATCATCTCCTTGATAGCTCAGAACGATCTTGTCCCATATTTCTTTTGCGTTTTTGAGCTGCGTAAACTTGACGAATTCTGAATGAGATAGACTCCCTAATAGAGTATTGACAGCCTTTGCATTTGTTTCATATTGCTTCTTACCTGCCGTATCTATAGAAGTTTCTGATGGAAATGTGTATCCTATTTCCATGATATCCCAGACTTCTGTACCAAGAGATTGAAGATAATTTGTGATTCTTAGCTTCCAATAGATGAAGTTTCTCCCATCAAAAATTGGTGGCCTGATCGATGCTTCTTTCTCGTAATTACTCATGATGATGGATCTTCCTTCAAGTGATCAAGCTTCTTCTGAAGGACCCGCTCTGATACCAATTGTTTGAAATAATATTGAGAGGAGGGGTGAATCAGTATTATCAGGTCAATTATTTTTCATTTCATAATCATATTTGTATACGCTACTTCACTTAGTAAATAATGTGTATGTATGCAACTTCAATTAAGAAAACAAGCATATATCAGGAGACTTTTAATTTAAGTTATTCTTCAGATGTGATCATTAATCTGTGCATCAAACCATATAAACAGTAACCAGGAACAATGAAACAGAATAGGAAATCACACATAAGAACACAAGATATAAGGTGGAAACCCACTATGGGTGTAAACCACCTGTTGCAATTTGCCTCTATCTTCCTTTAATTAGAAACTTCTTTTTACAATGTTTCTGTACTGGTGCAGTCTTATACCAGTACGCAAGCTGCTACCTGCAGAAGACTACAACCTTCTCTCGTTCTCCATCTTCTCTTGGAAGGGAGCTACAACCCCCTTAGCTCTTGTACTAGCTGAGGTAGTAGTACATAGGTGCTGACATACAGAAGGCTACAACCTTCTCTTTTCTTCCAGGGACCACATTTCATAAATTTTCAGACTAGATCCATGAATAACATCAATCAAACGCCAAGTATATCTGCATCAACCAATCCCCTTTGCACCAAACAAACTGAATCAAATAATTACTTCTCTGAATGATGAACCCAAAAAATAGTAACAGTAACCAGACACTAATTCTAAAGCCAGAACACTGCAGTAATAACCAGAAGTAGCTAAAACATATTTCAAGAGACGTACACTACTTCAATGTGTACAATCATGCGTACATATGCTTCTGAATTAAGGCCAACCAATGTATACGACGTTTTGACTTACTGAACCAGCGTGTATACGCGCCTCTGATGTGTCAAACCTACGTATAGATCTATAAAAGATAGTCCACTCTTTCAAATATTCAGACATCAGTTATACCCAGATTATCAGATTTATAGATCAAGTCATGCACCAAATATAAAAGATCAAAATCACACAAATATACTACTATTCAAGACTTGAGTTTTTGACCCATCAATAGAACTCATCCATTTTCTTGCGCTCAGGTTCCTCCTTGATTCAGATTCAGTTGTGCACCATAAACCAATCACCAGTATTCCAGATCTTGCTCTTCATAAGATATTCAATGCTTCAGTCAATACCCTTGTCAAATGATCTCCTTCCCTTTTTATAGTCTTAGGCCTTTCTCAAACCATGATCCAAAACCATAGAGTTCCAATACTAGGGACCTAATACCTGGGTTCAACACTTTGGATGTAATACCAAGGACCAAAACCATAGCTTCAAATATCTCAGATTAAATACCATGGACCAACCATAAGATTTCCCACATGTATGCGCTTTTCTTTGAATGAAAGTGCGTGCATATGTATACGCACCTTTTGATCGGTACACTCGCATGTATATGCGACTTTGTTATGAGGAACATGCGTATACCTCATCTTCTTTCATTATGAGAGCCTAAGCTGTGATCTTCCATTTGAGTGAGTTGCCATCAAGGACAACACCTATGTTATAGAGTAAAAGTTGTGTCATAATGCTAACAGAAGGGATATTACACTCAGCAGAAGAAGGAATTAGTGGTCCACACAACTGACTTTTCTGTGATTGTGGGACACTTGTATAAGATGGGTACTGATCTAATATTGCGCTGATATGTTCTAGAATTTGAACGATCTAGTATCCTCACCGAAGAACATGGAGGAGTGGCTGGAGGATGCTATGCATGTAGAGCAACTACGCAAAAGATTTTGTTCAGAGGATTATGGTGGCCAACGATACATAAGGAATCTAAGGCATATGATGTGTGTCAAAGGACGGGAAAGCCATCGTGAAGGGATGAATTTCCTTTGAATCCTCAGATTTCATTATAGGTGTTTGAAAAATGGGCTATTGACTTTGTGGGTTTGATACAGCCCCTGAGGAAAAAGACTGGCACACGGTATATTATTACTGTGAATAAATACTTGACTAGGTGGGTGGAAGCACAACCAACGAAGGACTGTACCACCGTTATAATTGTGAAGTTCCAATTTGAGTATGTCTTGATAAGGTTTGGGTTTCCTAAGATACTGATGAGTGATAGGGGTACACACTTTCTAGATGAAACTATTGCCATGATGCTCGAACAATTTTAGGTTTATCCTCAAAAGAGTACGCCCTATCATCCTCAGGAAAATGGTAAAATTGAAGCATTCAATAAAATATTGGAGATTACATTGACGAAAGTGTGCAACACACAGAGAAATGACTTGGATGTGCGCATACCAGCAAACTTCATTCAGATTGGTCTATGGGATAGAGGTTGTGATGCCCATGGAGTATATTGTGCCAAGTTTGTGAATTGCAGCATTTACTAATATGGTGGACCGAAATACTATGGAGGAGTGCCTCATTTAGTTGTTGGAGTTAGAAGAAGATAGGTTTTTAGAAGGATTTCACCAACAAGTACAAAAGGAGTGTGAAAAGGCCTGACACGATTGACATATTAAGTTGCACACCTTCAAGGTGAATGATTTGGTCTTACTATATGATAGCAAGTTCATGAAGTTCCTTGGAATGTTTCAAATGCACTGGTTAGGGCACTATGTTGTCAAAGAAATTACATATGGTGGCGTAGTTCAGCTCGCAAAGCTGAATGGGGAAATATTTCCAGGAAGAGTCAATGGGAGTAGACTAAAGTTATATCAAGGGGATTCTACCCCTGCGCAATGACTACATGATAGGAGGAAAGTCTTAGTACTCCAGGTAGCTGCAAGGAAGTATGGGACTAGAAACTATACTCCTCGAAGAATGGGAAAACAAAGTAAGGGGCCTATGCAAGGGAAGCCAAAAGTGCACCAGAAGGAGCTGCACCAAGAGGGTTGCACCATGGAGGTTGGTGCCACATAGATGGGTACAAAAATAGCCATTGGGTGTAATGTAGCTGATTGAATGGAGAAAATCCTATTAGGAGGAGTGGGCAGGCAGCATTTATGGCACAAATATTTGGAAATTCACTGCCAAAGATGCATTTATAATAGGATTTTGGAGGGAACAGTAAGATTTGAATTCGAATTTACCTATAAATCTAGTATGTTTGCCTGTAGTAGGACACTTTTCCTTCTGGAAATTATTTGCAATCTCTGTTGTCTGAAACCTATGGATAGAGAATATTGGGAGAAACTTGTGTCACAGCCAATGTTCGCAAATTTTCTTGAGTGGAATAGTGAGCTCATCCTTGAGAAAATGACTAATCCCACAGAAGTTGTTTTCTCCAAATTTTTTGTCTCTGAAGCAGCTAACTCTGATGTCACAGCCCCTGAGATTGCATCAAAAAGGGAAGCTACACCATTTGTGGCTATGGTCTCGAGATTTCCTAGGCCTAAACCATCCGCTGCTAAAGAAAAACAGAAGAAACCAAAGGTTGTACCTGTGCGGCAGTCACTGAGGAAGAACCCTACAGAGGTTTAGTAGAAGGGGAAGATGGACAAAGTAAAACAACTATACAAACCCATGGATCTGGATGCAGAGGATCTGCGTGATGGCACTGAAGAGTTGGATGCTGAGGAGGGTGAGCCTATCACTAGGCTCCTAACCTATATCCCTCCATGCAAGGGCAAAACGAAGGTACCCAAGGATCCCGATTCTGGCAATTTTATGGTCTCAACACTGCTATTGCTGGAGAAAGTTCCATTTGAAGGCGCACAATTGGGATGCATTCCCACCCTTAAAATGGAATATTGGGATCTAGCTGATCATGATAAATTCCCACAATTGGAAACAAACAAATATCTGGAAAAGATATACTATGAGGAGACTAGAGTCAAGTGACTGGAGACTATGAAGTAGGTCACGGGGGTTGAAAAGGTCGGGTTGTTGAATATGCTGTGGGTACCAGACTTTAGCCAAACCATTATCAACATGATGTACGTACACCAATTACTTACGTTGGTGCATGATGGGTGTCTCTAGCTGAGAGATCCCATCCCCATCACAGATATGTTGACCCACTAGATCACAAGGTTTCCCTACCAAGGGTTGGATCCCGCCAAGGAGTTTGGTGGCAAGGTACAAGAGAAACAAATCACAGACAAAATGAAGCATGAATATGCCTTAGTGAATAAGTCACGTATATATTCTATCTATTCCATCACCCTAGGTAGTGGAGTTTACTTCTGAGATATTGGCTTGCAAGATTATGAGAAAGTGTCGTGCGGATGAGCTACCATCACCAGTTATTTCATTGGCTGCACAATGCATGAAGGGGGTGCAATATCTCTACAAAGATTTCTTGTTGAATTTTCGTGAAGCTCAAGAGGATGAAAATGCATTCCATTATGCCTGGCTGCTATTATTGATTGCCCTCATCACGTGGAGGTTTCCAGAGGACAACTGGTTCCCTCCACAGGACAATGATTTCAAAAGGATATAAGACAATAACCATAATCAAATACACATTAAAGAGGAGGACATCTACAAGATAGCCTTTTGGACCAATTATGGCAATTATGAGTTTGTTGTAGTTCCATTTGGTTTGACTAATGCTCCAACCACCTTTATATGCTTCATGAATAGTGTGTTGTATCCCTATCTAGACAATTTTTTTTATTTTATTCATTGATGACATCTTGATATATTCTAAGAAAGAGGAAGAGCATGCCGAGCATTTAGCAACAATTTTGAGATCACTTAGAGAACATCATTTGTATGCCAATCTCATAAAATGTAGTTTATTCTAGACAGAGGTACATTACTTGGGACATCTTGTTTCCATGGAAGGTAGCAGTAGATATAGAGAAGATAAGGGCTATAATGCAGTGGGAAGCTCCTAGAAATGTGGAAGAGGTAAGATCATTTATGGGGCTAGTAGGTTACTATAGGAGGTTCATCTTGAACTTATCTCGGATTACATATCATATTATGTCACTACAGAGGCAAGGTAAGAAATTTGAATGGATAGACGAATTTGCAACAAGTTTTGAGAACTTAAAGTAGTTGTTGAAAAATTCCCTAGTGTTAGATATTTCATATCCAAACAAGGAGTTTCTGGTGTGTACAGATGCCTGCAAGAGAGGACTTGGTGGAGTATTAATGCAAGAAGGACATGTAGTTTTCTATGAGTCATGAAAACTCAATGAGCACAAGAAAAATTATCTAACACATGATCTTGAGTTGGCAGCGATCATCCATGCATTGAATATGTGGAGACATTATCTTCATGGCAGGAGGATTGTATTGATGAGTGTGTTGTCACTCACTGCTAAATGTGGTTTCAGTTTTCCAAAGTGGCAAAGAGTAGTGATGTATGAATCCACCTTCCAAGCCACAAGAGCTCTCAAAGCTAAATATGAACCTCTCCATTGGATAGTGCTCAGAATAAGATTTCCAACAGTATGAGGAGGCCTAAAAATGGACTTGTGGATCAAAAGATATGGCGTGTTGAAGTTCAGGGGATTTCTTGCCTTTGAAATAAGGGAGAAGAGCATATCAGAGGCTCGGGAGCATATCATAAATCGCAAATCGTAGGTCTAAGGTGGCGATGAGGAAATCATAGGTTTGGTGTGAAATCAATGATCAATGATCGCCAATATCGCGAATCGACAGATTGGAGATTTCTCATCCATGGCACATGGTATATCGGAGGTTCCAGCGACATGGAATATCAGTGATCAACGATCGCAGCAGCACAAGACATGTTAGAAATTGAAAATCGGAAATCTTAAAGTGATTTCTTTGAAGAAATTACAAGAAAACAATGCCAATGGTGTTAAAATGCAAGGGAAGGCCTAAAAGAATTTAACAAAGAAATTCAATGCAAAACCAAGTTTAGGCAAGCCTTTTCTCTCTCCTCCAGGGGCATCACGTGGTAGAGTATTATTGGATCTGGTAAAGACACGGTGGCACTAAAGTCAACATGACATGGCAGTATGGTGGACATGTGGCATGCTGATTCAACGTGTTGAGGGATCAATAGGGGCCAAAATAGGGTGACACTAGTCACCACTCACAAGTTTACACATGGTAGAGGATGACATCACATCAAAGATTGCAAATCAGCGCTTGCAGGTTGAGGATTTATGTCACCTCAAAGTTAAAACCCCGATTGCGATTCACCAATAAAGGGGCTCCAATAATGGGGTTGGCTCGTGGTCACATACAGAGCCGAGGAACCAATGCCCGAGCACTAAAGGGCTATCGCAAATCAGAGATTGTAAACATCTTATCGTTCAATATAAAAACCCCGAATTGAATCCGCTAATAAAGGTTCTCTGATACAGGGGTTGGCCCACACTCACATAAAGAGCTAAAAGAACCAGGGGCTAAGCATGGAGAGTGATTAGCAATCGGTGGTTGTGTTGTGCATCAAAAAGAAATTTCTGATTTCGAACCTTCAATAAGGGCGCTCCGATAAGGGGGTTGGCCCACGATCACATAAAGGGTTAAGGAACCAACGTCTAAGCACTAAAAGGCTATCACAAGCGAAGATCACAAACACGTTACAGCTCCAATATAAAACCCCTGATTGTGATTCGCTAATCAAGGAGCTACGATATTTGGCCAAGCACCCAGTCATATGAGAAGAAAGGCAGAAAGGGTCTAAACCAAAGAGGGCCAAAGGAGATCAGGAATCGCTATTTTGCAATGCCTCTTAGCGTAGAAGTCCTGATACAATGATTCCCCGCTAGCATGGTACAGAGCTTTGAAGGCGTATGGGTTGGTAGCTAAGGCATTGATTGAGGGCATGGTGCAGCAGTAAATCAATATGGGGACTCAGGAAGACTTAATGCCTCAACATGGAGCTCCACTCAGTCATAAATGTAAAGAACTACTCGAACAAACTCTACTTATGCTCTGTAATAGATAACCATAGTCGATCGCTATTAGCTACAGAGAGTGGCGAGGTCAGGCAGTTAAGATGAAAGCGACATGAACCGACCAAGCAGTAGGAGAAGCACAATAAGGAAAATACATGACCTAATCATGGGAAATCTCATAATTGACAGAGGGATACTTTTTCCATCATATTTCCATTTTCCCTTTTTCTATTATTTTGTAATCTCTATTTATTTTAAAGAAAGGAATCAAATCCTTAGAAATCATTTTGGGCAGCATATCTGTCACAGGCCAAGGCAGCTAGTCAATTAGATAGGTAGCCCTTGGTTGACATATTTTGTAAATGTGGATTCAAAGCCCCCCTTCTTTGTATAAATAGGTCGGAGAAACACTTAATACAAGTTTTGGAATTCTGCACCCGCAGTGGTCCAAATTCTTTGTTTCCACTTTGGGTTTAATTGCATGTTCATGAGGGACTAGAGTGATACACTGCTGAAAGTAATGGACTGGTTATTTATACCCTTCAAGTATTAATGAAACTATTCTAGTGATTCCAAGCTGATCAATGAACAGTATGTTTTCCCCTCTATAAATCTTATTCCATATATTTTTTTCCTTCTCCGAAATAGTATAATGAAGTTGTCGGTTTCTCCCTTGTTCATGATTGTATATTTGTTACAAAGTAGTATTAGTACTTGTGTTAGCTATAGATTTAGTTATGTACCTATAACATGAACAAATTTACTTATGCTTTTGTTGAAAAATGTGCCCATGAGGTATATGCCAGGAAACCTTCATTTGCGCTCCACTATTTCTACCATTCCACCTCTTCAATCATCCATACCTCTGCCGGGACATTGTTTCTTAGGATTCTTTTACAACACTGTGCATCAAATCCCCTCCTTTCTCTCCTCCTCTTCACCTTTACTACAACTGCAATATTAAGCTACTTGTTGTTGTGTGTCGGCCACCAAAACTAGAAATTTCTCTTTGAGGTTGCCCTGATTTACCCCCTAAACATTTGGATCCATGTGTTGGCTTGAGTTTAGCTTCATGAATGCCGATTGAACCAAAACCCCCTTTTTTTTATCTTTTTAAACTTCATGACAATTGGAGTGTAATCGAAAGCCACCATTGAGAATATTTCATGCACTCCTCTATCTAATATGTCCTATGCATTGGTCTATAATCAACCCAAAGGCTGTCTCTAGGAAGATTTCTATGTCTCCTGAAGAACTTGTGCTATAGGTGCCATTAAAAGTGACAACAAAGTGATCACAATGGATTGAAGTATCTATTCGATCACTCGAATCTAAATTCCAGGTGAGCTAGATGGTTGGCCATGATTAGTGAGTTTGAATTTGAGATCAGGTATATCAAAGGAAAGAAGAACAAGGTCGCAGTTGCTCTTATTAGGAGAGTGTGGGTGAATCATATAGCAACTATGAGTTCTTATGGGACATATTTATAGGACCGGATCTTATGGGAAAGTCAGCAGGATGACATTTACATGGAGCTTATGCACAGATTTTAGGAGGGTACAAGTGATCGGGATGGGGACTATCCTCTCATAGAAAATGGTTTGGTTGGATTTAGAGACAAGAGATATGTGCCAGAAAATAGTGAACTCAAGAAGGCTATCTTCAAAGAGTTTCATGAAAAATCGTATTCAGGTCACCTAGGATATCAAAAGACATTGACAGTAGTGAAGAAGTTTTATTATTGGCTGAATATGAAGAAGGGTGTAGCAGAGTTTTTGGATAGATTCTCAGACTATCAATAGGTAAAGGTAGAATGTAATCATCTAATGGACTACTACATCCGATTATGATTCTAGAGTGGATGTGGGAGGTCATTTCCATGGATTTCATCATAGGTTGTCTGAGGACATCTAGACAGCATGATTCCATCATGGTTGTGGTAGATAGGTTGACAATGGTTGCGCACTTCATTCTAGTGAAGTCCACTTATTTAGATAGTGATATAGCCCAGGTTTCCATCAGAGGTGTAGTGAGGTTGCATGGTGTTCTGAGGAATATTGTGTCATACAGGCATGCTAATTTTACTTCTAGATTCTAGAAAGAGTTATTTGCAAGTTTGGGTATAGAGTTGGCCTTCAACACATCTTATCATACACAAACAAATGGACAGACAAAGAGGTTCAAGAGGATATTGGAGGACATGTTGAGGATGTATGTGATGCATCAACAAAGGAGATGGGAGGATTACCTTCCATTGGTTTAATTTTCTTACAACAATGGTTATCAAGAGCCAATAAGGATGAGTTTGTTTGAGGCATTGTATGGACAGACTTGTAATACTCCCATTAGTTGGAGTGATCTTGTGAATGGGGTATTGATAGGACCCGACATGTTGGCAAAGATGGAAGAACAAATGTAGTTAATCCAAAAGAATTTGAAGGCAACATAGGACATGCATAAGAGTTATGCATCTCAGAATAGGTTGTTTAAGGAGTTTTAGGTTGGGGAATATGTGTACTTGAGCATCAAGGCAAGGAAGAGCTCCTTAAATATTTGTGCCAAGTTGGTACCTTTCTTGTGGACATTTAAAGATTCTTGAAAGGATTGGACCAGTAGCCTATCAACTTGCACTACCTCCGATAGTGAAATTCCATGATGTTTTCCACATCTCATGATCAGGTGGATATTAGTGGCCACCTGCCAATTCCATTTGAACCCACACCATTGTTTCTTACAAATTTTCAGTTTCCTTAATTATAGTACAATTTACTATTTTTAGCGGTTTTTTGGGTACTCAACTTCCAGAGCCATTTTGAGGCCCTAAACAATGTTTTTTTTGGGAAAACTCGGAGCAACATAGGTCCATTACCTAATTTTTCTCCTCCCAAAGTTGTAGTCCTCGTATAGATATTTATAACAAGGTATTGTGCGCATCAGATGGAGATCATATGACAAAGTTACGACTCCAGGAAGTTGATGTACCAATTTACCCAAAACGGGGCCCATAGTTTGGCGCTTCATCACCTAGGGTTAGGTTTTTGGATGTTTAGGGTTTTCCATTGTTTCTCAACAATAAATAGGCATTAGAGCCTCATTGTAAGATAGTTCAGAGGCATGTAGCCACCACATCTCTTCTCAGAGATAAGCTACTATCGCCCTAGCTAGTTTATTTCCATTTCTGTTTGCAAGCATATTTCAGTATTTTACAGTAATGAAATGAAGTATTATTTCTACTACATCTCTGTATGTATGGTTATATCTGTAATTTGTTGCGTTACTGTTTGAATCCATATCAATGGTATCAGAGCAGTTTTCTCTTTGTTTATTTTTCTTTGCACGTCCCCAGTGAGGTCGAGATATAAGGATTTAGGGCTTGAATTGGTCAAACCTTTGTAAGACCAGCTTTGCAAATCTCAACGACCTCCCATGGCAAATGAAAAGAAAGGTGAGGGGGCGGGAGATCCCATCAAAATATTGCTCAAAGAAGCCCTCGAGCGACAAAGGAATGCAATGATGAAAAACTTTTCCTAGATCCTTCAGTGACTACCCAAAGGCAATGCATCGACTTCCAACAGCTACTCTGGAAGCACCACACTCTTTAAGGTACAAGTTAATTTTGAAATCCCCATATTCGAGGGTCAGATAGACGTAGATTTCATAGATAAATGGTTAAATCTACTAGAAGGGTATTTTTCTAGCCAGCAAAAGATCTCTTTTGCACTTCTCAAAGTAGCCCCCCATGTCAAGGACTGGTGGGAAACCTACTGTGAGCAGAAGGATGAAAGTACGAACTCACTGTTTTCAACTACTCCCACTTGGAATTCATGCCAGCACACCATCAAGGAGAAGTACTACTCTATCAAAAGATATGAGGACAAATACATAAAGTGGACCACATTGCGACAGGGAAGGGACCAAGATGTGCTAGAGTTCAGAAATATTTTTCATACCCTTTGCATAGAGTTGGGTATCAAGGATTCTGAGCTGCATTTGGTACTCAAATACCATTGCTGCTTACACAGGTACATCTAGGATGAGATGGAGTTCCTGAACATCTCCTCGCTCGGCACAACATACCAATACACTGCCAAAATTGAGCAGAAGTTTAAATAGAAGAAGTAAGACTTTGGATCCGCGAATCCGAAACAAGGGAAAGGCTTCGCCAAATCGCAGAATGAAGGACAAAGCTAAGATGAGGCAACCCAAGACAACCTGTCAATGCTGCAAGAAAATAAAAACACCACGAAGTCAAAGGACATAAGAAAGTGGTGCGAGTTCCATAAGAGCCCCACTCACAACACAAGTGAGTGTTGAACCAAGCAATTGCTGGTGGCCAAGTTGAAGGCTTCAGAATTAGATGCATGTTCTGACCCTGAGTCAAAACACGACAAGGGGAATGACAAAGGGAAGCAAATGATTGATGCGGAGCCCAGTGCCACTATTGCCACTGCCCAGGTCTAGAAGAATGAGCCCAAAGATCCATAGGAGGGGGAGCATCTTTTCCACTCATAGATGTGGGTGAAGGGTTCACCGCCACAATTCATTGTTGACAGTGGGAGCCAAAAGAACCTCATTTCAGCAGAGGTCGTGAAGTAGCTGGGACTGCTGACCATACCACACCCACAACTGTACAACATTGGGTGGCTTCACCAAGCATGAGATCTTTGAGTCCACCAACAGTGTTGCCTTCCCTATAGCATCAAGCCCTTCACAGATGAGGTATTGTGTGATGTTGCACTGCTTGATGTTTGTGATGTATTATTAGGCCAACCATACTTGTGGAAGCGACATGTTGTGTATGAGTCAAGACTTCGCGTTGTTATTACTTCTTTGTGTAATACATTATATAGGATACAGGAGGTAGCCCCACCTATCACAACTTCTTTGATATCTGCTAAGAAAGGCAGTAAGATCATCTCCTAGACTAGGAAATTTATTTTCTGTCTAGTTCACCCTCAAAGTAAGGGGAAGATCATAGCCACATCCATGGCCCCTGGGAAGGGTTCCTCCACACAATAGAAGCAGGTGGATACAGTCATGAAAGAAGACAGGGACATCTTCTCCTCACCCACAGGGGTACTGTTGCACTATCAGGTCAAGCATTTTTTCGATCTGACTTCTGGAGCACCTCTACCCAACGGGCCGATCTATTGCCACTCCATTGTGGGAAATTCCAAGTACAAGCAGCGACTAGGTCAACATTGAGTGCCACACAAGTTTCAAGTTGGCGACAAAATCTAGTTGCATCTACAGAAAGAACACCTTACAAGAGCCCATCAGAAGCTCAGACCACTCTGATATGGTCCTTACACCAGTACCAAGGCTGTGGGAAATAATGCTTTGGAGCATAGCATTCCCCCATTCATTCGCTTGCACTGAGTGTTCAATGTGGACTGACTTTGGCCATACTTTCCACCATTACTAGACACATCTGACATTGCAGAATAGCTGACACCTACAAATTTGAATCCAGATTGCATGGAACAAGCTACAACTGATCAGATCATGGACACACAGATCAAGAAAACTCACGAGCAAAAAATCCAACTATATCGAGTTGTCAAAGCATGCAAACTCCTTCACCAGGGCAAGTGGCTCACCAGGGACCAAGTTCAACAGAAGTTTCCTCATGTCATGGAGGATCTCAATGCAATGGGGACCATTGCTTCCTAAGAGGGGATGAATGATCTGGGATGATATTGGTGGCCACCCGCCAATTCCATTTGGACCCCCACCATTGTTTCTTTCATTTTTTCAGTTTCCTTAATTGTAGCACAATTTACTATTTTTAGCAGTTTTTTGGGTCCTTAACTTCTAGAGCCGTTTTGAGGCCCTAAACGACATTTTTTGGGAACATTGGAAGCAACATTGGTTGATGGTCCAATATTTCTCCTACTAAAGTTGTATTCCTCGGATAGATCTTTCTAACGAGGTATTGTGCGTGTGAAATGAAGATCATATGCCAAAGTTACGACCCCGGGAAGTTAATGTACCAATTTACCAAAAACGTGGCCCATAGTTTGGCGTTTCATCTCCTAGGGTTAGGTTTTTGGATGTTTAGGGTTTTCCATTGTTTCTAAACAATAAATAGGCCTTCAAGCCTCATTGTAATATAGTTCAAAGGCATGTAGCCGCCACATCTCTTCTCAGAGACAAGCTACCATCGCCCTACCTAGTTTATTTCCATTTCCGTTTGTAGCATATTTCAGTATTTTACAGTAATGAAATGAAGTATTATTCTGCTAAATCTCTGTATGTATGGCTATGTTTGTAATTTTTTGTGGTCCTATTTAAATCCAGATCATGTCATTGCTTAAGAATTATCTTAAAGATGTTGATCGTGTGATTGACTAGTCTTTATTGTTAGAAAATTATATATTATAGAGCAATGGAACACATAAAATATATTGCAGAAATATAAACACAAAAAACACATAAAACAAGAGAGACACAGATATACGTGGTTCACCCAATTTGGGCTACGTCCACGGGAAACAACCAGTCCTTCCTTTTATATTATCCAACAAACTGAAGAGATACAACCTACAATAGATCTGCTGTAATTCCCTCTTTGCTCTCACACAATCTCCTCTCTCTTTCTCACTCAGAATACAGATCTACATAGACGCAATACAATTCCCTCATATATAGCGAGGGGTTTCCTTCTAGGGGAAAAACCTAAACTAAACATAACTTCTACTGTCAGATCTCCACCTAATGAATGGCCTAGATTGACTACAAAATTACAACATTGTAGAAGGCAATTTTACATCTAAGTTTAGCTTCGAGGGCACTGCACCCAATCCCCCACCAGGGAGGGGATCCCAAGGATCGCAGTCGCCCCCTCCCCCGGACCCCCCTTCCAACGCAAATATTATGGGTGGCATTGCTGCCACACTACGAACTGGGGTCCAATGTGGTGATACCTTTGAATAAAGAAGATAATCACGCTCCACACCCAACATTTATTGCAAGTGGAGCCAGAAGGAGAATTATAGCTAGAAAATCAGTGTATTTTACAAAGAAAGATGGTCATGCTCCAGAATCGAGAAATAGAACAGATTCTAGTACAGGGGAAGCACTTTGGGCCCGATGAAGCTACATGGGAGAGGGCTGATTGGATGCGAGCTATGTATCCTTCTCTATTCGTTGGTTGAGCGGATATTTCCGGCATATGTTTTGGTGTGATTTTTTGGTATAAGTACATATGTATATATATGTAAATACTACCATGAGTTGTGTTATAAAGCTCCAGCAAGCGGTATGGGTGTCATGTCATTATGATGTTATATTTGTCATGTGGTCATGTTGGTTGTTTCTCAGCAGGTGGATCATTGTAAATACTACAATGAGTTAAGTTACAAAGCTATATGGGAATTATTTTTTGCTTACAACATTTTTTTTTGTTATAGGTGTCATTGAACATAGAGGGTAATGTTCCCCCAAGGGGGAGGCTTCTGTAACAACCCCAGTAAAAATTCCATGTAAATAAATTTAATATAGGAAAAATAATAACCACAGTCATGCGACACTTATTCCAAGTTGAATGTTGGGAAACACATCCTAGTGTGGGTGTTGATTTGGTTTATTATGGCTAAGGAAATTGGAAAAGGCAATGGAAACAGCTTTGGAAAGGCAAAATGGTAGCTTTGGTAATTTATTTATGAAAATATTGGAAATTAAGAGAAAAGGCAGGTGAAATGTCATGGGTTTCATGTGAGGAGGAAAATGAAGGAAAATAAGGGAAAATTGAAGAAAATACATGCCTCATTAATAAAAAGGCTTCTGAGAATTAGCTGGTAACTTTTTTCAGTTTAGTTTTGGAGCTCTCTCTCTATTCTCTCACTCACACACTTTTGGACACTTAGAGTTTTCTTGGAGCACTTTAGCATTGGATCAAAGGAAAGAAAATAAGGAAAAGGGAAGAAAAATCAAGGAATAGTATGATCAAGCTGCTACTTGGGATTCTTTGTAGGTATCGAGTTGAATGCATAATTTCCTTGCTATTTTTGGAATGCATGGTTATGCATGTGTGTTCTTCATTCTCTTACTCTCATGGGAATGGGTTTTTCTAGGTGTGGCAATGTTCTTCAGCCTTGCCTTTCCATATCTTGATAGCCATGGTGTGGTAGGTTTTCTTGTTATTGGTTGAGCTAGCTTGCGAGATCATTTTGAAACTAAGTGAGGTGGTCTCTAAAAGTAATCAAACATGGCCTAGTGATCAGTGAACTAGAATTAGATTGTGGTAAAGATAGATAATGTGTGCCTTGGTGGGCCTAGGAATCCTTGACCAATGAATGACAAGATATACATTAAAGCCTAGAAGTGTGTGCCCTCGATCAGGCCTAGGAATCCTTGGTCAGTGAATGGAAAGACATACAGTAAATCCTGGAGTGTGGAGTCTTGATTAGGCCTAGGGATCCTCAATTTTTGTATGGCGGGATGTACAGTAAAGCCTAGAGACTAGGTGAGAGGAAAATTCCTCACAACGTAGGTGGAGAGATCCAGTGGCATCCATCCTTGTTTAGGGCCTAGTGATCCGATGGGGATTGTAGTAAAGCATGGTTCTATTGAAGAGGGTGAGATGGTTTAGCCTCAGGAAGCCCTACTTGATATTTTTTATGAGTCCCACATTCTTGCTTAGAATATGACATGAGGGTGATTGGCTAAAAGAAAGATTTGGTTTAGCCAATATATGGTTATGTGGTACGTGGAAGTCCCAAACTTGGTTGGATTATGCATTCATTAATAATAGTTCGTTCCCCTTAGTATTTCATGTGTAAATGTACTAGTTCATATGTGGTATTTATGGTTGTTCTATCCTTATTATTTTTTTTGATTATATGTTGGTTATGAGCATGTTTTATGACAGTGATGATGTATGGCCCTCATCATGCTTTGAATTATAAATGAATAAATAATGAATAATGACCTAATGTATGATATTGCAACTATTTCGATGAGGAATCAATTTTTATTCACGAATCTGAGATAAATGTGTGGCCCCTATGCTTAGATCTATTGTTATGACCTGTAGATTACATATTTATTCCTATCATGGCTAGTAGGGTTCCAAATAATTAATTGATCAAATGTTTGCATTAGTACCTTTGTTTTTGTGTTATTTATCATTTCTATAAGTATCATGGAGTTCTAGGCAGTGGCCTTAGTCCTAGCCCTAAAAACGTTGCACAGAATACAGGGTCGCTAGCACATAACTACCAAAAAAAGTCCACATTCGTTGTGATGGCCTTATTGTGGGAGCGACTAGAGGGTCTTAGTCACACTAATTCCTTGTCATGGTAGCAACTAGGGTGTTAGGTTAGTGAAAAACAAGTTTCTTCAGGGGTTAAGCAACTGGAAAGGTTGGTTGGCTCCTGGAGGTTCTGTAAGATGTCCGGAAGGTCATACTGGTTTTGTTTTCTCAATTCGACTTCCTTAATTGTACTGGGAGTTAAATCACATCATAGTAGCCTCTCATCATATTTTTACCTCAGTTTACCAGTTATCCTGGGTAAATGTGCGAGGAGAGTGTTATAGATCTTCCTCATCCAAATAACCTTGCATGTTGCCTGACTAGAAGCCATATACTCGGCCTTTGCTGAGTTGAGTGCTACATATATGTGTTTCTTGTTCTACTAACAAACCATTGTTGATCCAACACTGAAGACTACTCTTGATGTTCTCTTTCTATCTAAGGGAATCCCTACCCAATATGCATATATGAAGCCTTAGATTTTCACTCCATCAGTCTGCTTGTACCATAAACGAAATTTTTTTGTGCCTATGAGGTATCTTAGAACATGTTTTGCTTCTTTCCAGTGAAGCTTGGAAGGCTCCACAATAAAATAATTAATTTGGTTCACTGTAAAACAAATATCAGTCCTTGTGTTCATCAAGTACATCAAGGACCCCATCAACTATCTATAGATAATTCCATCTAGTTCATCTTCTGTAGAAGAATCCTATTTCCTCTAGTTATTACTTAGAGGAGTATCCATGGGTTTGCAATCTTTCGTATGGAATCTCTGAAGGATTTCAAAGGTGTACTTCCTCTATCCATCAAATATCTCTCCATATCCCTACCACACCTCCAAGCCAAGGAAGTAGTCCATCAAACCCATATCCTTCATCTCAAACTCTCTTGCAAGTTCCTCCTTGCAATACTGGATCAACCTATCATATCCTTTCATTATCATATCACCCACATAAAGAACTAATATGAGCAAATTGCCATTTAACATAATGTAGTAGTGATTAGCATTTGCTTCACTCTTAGTGAAGCCCAATCCACTTAGATAAGAATCTATGCAAGTGTACCAAGCACAAGCTGCCTTCTTGAGACCATAGAGCACTCTGTTGAGCCTACACACTTGTGCCTCCCAGCTAAAGGTCTCAAACCCCTAAGGCTGCTCAATGTAAATCTCTTCCTCAACCACTCCATTGAGGAAGGAAATTTTAACATCCATTTGCTGGATCCTCCACCCCAACTATGTTGCCAACAAGAGTATGGCCTTGATAGATGAGTATATTTCCACAGGGGAAAATTTCTCCTCATAATAAATCCTCTCCACCTGTGAGAAGCCTTTGGCCACAAATATGGCCTTGTACTTCTCAACACTACCATCAGTTGCATGTTTCACCTTATACAACCACCTAGAACCAACAACTAACTTGTTCTTAGGTATTGGAACCACTTCCCAAACATTTTTCTTCGTGATGGAGTTATACTCCTCTACCATGGCCTATACCAACACCTACTAGGAAAAACAATCTTCAAAAGAAGATGGCTCAAAATCTATCAAGTTTGTCATGAGTGCCATATATCCTTTATATATTTCTAGTGATCTCCTCTGTCTGCACAAGGAGCTAGGAGCTCCAACTTACTCGATCTTCCTGCACCAATATCTCAACCATCATGGTCCCCTTTGTCCTTTCTCTGGAAGTATTTGTGTGAGCGTGTGCCTCCACTTTGAATGCTCTCTACTCCTCCACATCATCCTTCGGGAATGTCCTCTTTCCTTTGAGCAAGGTTTTACTTTGTGGATCTCACTGAGGCTCCTCCTTTCAAGCTAGAAGCTCCTCCTCTTATGGTATGCTCAGCTTTCTCTCTAGAGAACTCTTCATGGATTTTTTCTCATCAAATATCACATCCCTCCTCATAATAGTCATCCTGACTGAGGGCTGTACACCCGGTAAATATGAGGTGTCTTGATATAGCATAGAAATATCCCCCTCTCTGTAATGGGCTCCAAGTTTTTTATGTTATCTTTTGAGACATGAAAATAGACTATGGATCCAAAAAAGTGAGAGTGGGAGACTTATGGCTTCCTCCCAATGAAATCCTCTTCATGTGTAATCACCCCAATAATTTTATGAGGACTCTTATTCTACAAGTAAACAATTGTATTGCAATCTTCTGCCCATAGGGATAGTGGTAACCCCTAGTCATGCAGCATTTCTCTAGCATCTCCTACAATACTTCTATTTTTCCTCTCTGCAACCCCATTTTGTTGTGGGTAGTGGGGTGCAATCAACTCCCTTCTAATACCCATCTTGGCACATAATTATTTGAAGGAATTAGACATGTACTTTCTTTCGTTATCACTTCTTAGGGATTTTATTTTTCCTGTCTCCTTTTCAGCTAAGGCTTTAAATTCAACAAACTTTGAATAAACCTCTTCTTTCTTCTTCATAAAATAGATCCAACATTTGCAGGATAAATAATCTATGAAGATCACATAATACAGGTGGTTTGTAGTTGAGGCTATGGATAATAGTCCACTCACATCTAAGAAAACTCATTCTAAGATGGCTCCAGCTCTACTATCTCGGCCCTGGAAGGAGGATTTAACATATTTTCCAATATTGCATCCCTTGTAAACATCATGTTGATCAACGGTGCATTTTGGAAGTTTAGTGGTGATCTGTTGCATTATTTTAAAAGCTCCATGGTGTAGGTGTCCCATGCGCCTATGTTAGAGCGCTCCAACATCTCGGCCTTGAATATGTTCTACCTTTCTACTCAATGCAACACATGCATCCACCTCTAGCTTGTAGATATTTTTAACTCTAAAACCAATTTGTTTTACTTGTCTAGAAGAAACATGCTTTAGATAAGCCTTCCCTTTGCTGAACACCACATCCTATTCTATGTCTTCAAGTACAGCTACATAAACTAGATTTTTCTTCAAACCATGCACATACATTACATTCTTTGGGTGAATATGGGAGCCTAACTCCCTCTTAAAGGTGGCAGTTCCAATCCTTTCAGTACTATACCTTCCATCATCTCCAAGCTCTATGTGTAATTGTAGGTTCTTCTCCTCTAAGCTGCTAAAGAACTCCTTATTTCATGTCATATGAAATGAAGCACCAGAGTCTAAGTACCATACACTACCTCATATAGTACTCTCCATGCATGCAATGAGGGTTAAATCCAAATAGAATTGTGATGTGAGAGCATCTCCTTCTACTCCTACTGCATGATCCTTACTGTATTTCTTATGTGGAAACCTGGTTGCATAGTGTCCATACTCATAGTAGTGAAAACATTTAATTTTACTGAGGTCTTTCTTCATGCCATGGTTCTGGTTGGATTTTGCCTTGCCTTGGGCCTTCTTGCTTTTGGCTTTCTTTCCATTTCCAGCTAAGGAAAAATTTTGTTCCTCATCAGTTCTAGATGTGACACAATCTGTAGTGCTTCTTTTAATCTCCTCTTGCACCAAGTTAGACCAAATTCTCTCCCAATTTGGGAGCTTGCCTCTTCCATTAATTGAATCTTGATAGTTGTGCTAGGATTTCAGAAGACCAAGGATTGCTAAGACCATAAGTTCAGATGATGACACATTCTCTCCAACTCCTCCAAGTTCATCTCTCATTTGAGTGAATTTGGATAGGTATTGAACAAAAATTTCATTTTTATTCATTCGAATGTTCCTAAGCTTATCTTTCAATGCTAGCATCATGTCATCACTACTGATTTGGAATAGTTCTATGAGATTTTTCCACATTGCAAAAGAAGTCTCCTTACCATGCAAATTCAAAACCACATGATCTTTAACTCCCTCTAGGATAATCCTCCTCACTTTTATTGTGTCTTCCTTCCACTCGGCTAGTTTTTGTGCATCCAATGCTATTGGTTTTGGAATACTAGTTTGTATGTACTCCAATACTCCATTGTCATCTAGAACAAATTTCATTCTATATTTCCAAGCACAAAAATTTAAAGTTCCCTCCAATGCATACTCAAGCCTCAATCCATTGAAAGACATTGTTCTTGCACCATAAATTTGTTATTCAAAATTTCTTTGAGAGATGATCAAGAACCTAGTTTCTATGCAGTTTTCAGTTGCTCTGATACCATGTAGAAATAATTTGAAATTTGCAGTTGCTAATAAAATCACACTGAAATCAATAGACACAAATTTCATCTACTAAATTTTGTGGAAGGAAAATTGGCAATAGAAACAAATGAAATCATTAAATTAGAATGAACATGGTTTTTAGTGGGGAACCCAATTGGGAAAAACACCTCCTATCTTTGTATTATATCAGATGAGAACAATGATCAATGACAATGACAACTTCAATGTTTGAAGCTCAATTTGCACTACAATACTAATCTCCTCCTCATGAATCTATGTTGCCTAATAATTAGGAAAAATAGGCCTCTTACTTCCTCCTATTTTGTTGCGTGATCCCTACTCCTAAAACATAAGGAAAGCTCTTATTTCCTTACAAAAATCTCAAGAGAAATTGTTCGCATGCTCAACGCAAACTTTGTACATTCACTAGTATACAATAATGATTATTATTATGTCATTTTTGCTCCACTCCACTAGGCAATTCGAATTGCATGCATGAATAGGGTTATTTTTAGTAAATTGATTATTTAACTGAGATATCAATGAGTTAACAATAGTTACAACTATCAACTGAACCCATATTGACTCTATTCTAGACTAGAGCTTAGATAACCGAGTTTCACAAAATATAACTCCACTAGATAGCTAGATCCTAGCAATCAACTCTTTCACAACTCTACTTCTTTCCCTCAAACTTGAATTGACTGACTTAACAAAGTGACTTGGCCATGTGACTCCTGCTAATTGTCTGACAACTCATCCTACTGAAGTGGAAATTCAAATTTCTCCATTTAACTAAGACACAAGTCAAATGAAATATTTTCTTGCTACAATTTAACAATATCTATCATAAAACAATTATTTATTATCTTTTATTTTAATTTTAAACTTTTTAATTTAATTATTTATTATTTAAAATTATTTAATTTATTATCCTTAACTTTCTCATCATTAATTTAATTAACTACCTTCATTATTCCCCACACCTTTCTCCTCTATATCAGGTTACTAATTCATTTATTTTAATTATCTATTATATTTTATTTTAATTATTTAATAATATTTTTAGGAAATTAAAAACTTTAAAAATATTCTAGTTTTTTAAATATCGACCTAAAACTTATCTTTATTTTACATACACAACAAAAATATTCAAAAATATATTTTATTATATATAGATATATAAAAATTTAAAAACCCTCGGAAAAAAATCTATATCACAAATTATATTTTATTAACTTTCTCTCCATCAAATCTAAATGCAAAGTTAATTATATAAAATATTATCAAAGAGAATAATGTAGGGACAAATCACATATTTTCCACGATCAAAGATCAAATTGGTACATTTAGCCCATCACTTTTTGATCTAAGTTCATAGGCTAAGAATTTATGTATTAGTTAGTGCCTTAAAAATAATATTGATTAGCTATTAATACAATAGCAACCCTATCCAAACAACAACTTGAACTTCACCATTTTTTACTATTAAATATAAAAATATAGGAATATTTTTAACCAATCTCTTAAATATATTAATATTGATGTAGATTTATATAACAAAATCTATATATTGATGTAGATTTATATAAAAAATTCTATATAGTAATTAACTTAATTACTTTTTACAAAGTAGACCTAATCAAATATGTGAGAAAAGCGGATTAAAATTCTTAGAAACTTAGATTACAACAATTAAGTGCCCAGAAATTCTTAATAATGTTTAATCTATTTACACTATAAAAAATAATTTAATCACTTTTGGAAAAATTTCTCACCAAATTCTAGCCAAAAATGGGTCATGCTAACAAAAGTGTAGCCAACGCCAATATAAACCTGCAACGGTCATCACCAGATAGCAAACCAGCTCATTCATCATGGTTAATCTTTGCAGTGAGGACTTGACAGAAATTGTATAGGAAAGTCACGTCCTTTCCAGAATGAAATCTAATCCAATGACGGCTGTCGATCACGAGTGAGAACGAAAAAGGTGGGATTTTCTTTGACAAGAATTATTAATTGGATTGCAGGACAGAGACAACTACAATTATTGATTGGATTTCAAGAAAGAGACAACTACGACTATTAAGTTATTGATTTATATTGCAACGTTACAAAAGTATTCCACAGACAAGTGAATTATTCGTAGAGAGTACGTCATTATTCGTTGTTGTTCACTGACGTGTTTGTAAAGAAAGTATACGAAAATTTTCCATGGAGTTTGTAACAAACAACTTTTCCACTATACATATCTACCACAAAACAGAATATACACAAGTATTCCAGTGAGTATGTGGCTTTACGTATTTCACATTGAAAACAAACAACATGCAATTTCAACGAACCACCAAACTTATCTCGACTAAACTCAAACAAATAAATTTAGAGTTATTTTGAGCTAACGCTAAAACTAAAACAATCATGGTTGGTATACATGTACATATCTATACCAAATCTCAACATGGTACCAAGATCCAAGAGCCTACAACTGGAACTATAACCCAACTTCCGACTCTACCTCCCAAGAAATTCTTGCCCGACCTCGAGACAATACTCGATCATGTTTGGTTTATCCTCTTTAATGTGTGAATTATTCCAACTATCACCCAACGATATTTTGCTTATTCGATCATTTAAGGGACGTGACATTTTTGAGGATGGGATTGATCGATGATCAAGGCTCCTTATTCTAATGCAGTGCCAATATTGGATTAAATATTTGCCTCATGGTTATTCTCACATTTTACATGATATAATTTGAAATCATCTAATTTTCTTAGGAGGATCACAATCCTTATAAACATAGGATAAATTTCTGAGTCTTTGAGGTGCCTATTCTTGAAAGACCTTGAACACATTTGGATGAAAACCATTGAATCACCAACTATATTCAGATGCCTTAGACCTTTGGAGATACCTATCTTCAAACCTTTGGAGAGTGATAAGGCTTCAACTTAATTGTTCGTTGCCTTCCCCAATCCCCAAGCGAACCTTATTTCTATTGTTCAATCGAGGTTATAAATCACACATCCCACTGCTGCCTACCTAAGGAATTATAAATATTATAAACCCAAGATATTATTATTATAAACCGAAAGGATTTACAAACCCAAATGATTAATATTATAAACCCAAGAGATCAATATTATAAACCCTAGGAGTTAAAAATCCTTATGATTAATATTTTAAACCCAAGGGATCAATATTATAATCCCTAAGGACTAAAAATGCAAGGGATTAATATTTTAAACCCAACGGATTAATCAATCCAAGATATCAATATTATAAACCCTAGAGATTAATATTAGAAACAAATGGAGATCTGGAAGGGACTTCTAAATCCACATTTATTAATATTATTAATAAACCTAGGGGATTAATATTATAAACTCAAGGGATTAATAAAACCAATGGATTATGAATATTATGAACCTAAGGGATAAATAAACATAAAGGATTAACATTATAAACCCAAGGAATTTATAAACCCATTGGATTATAAATTGAAGCGATTATATTGTTCATAAAGCAATCAATATTATAAACCGAATGGAAATATAAAATCAAGGGATTATAAACCCAAGCTATTAGTAAACCCTAGGAATTAAAAGCCCAAGGGATTAATAAACCCAAGATATTGATATTATAAACCCAAGGGATCAATATTATAAACCCTAAGGATTAAAAATGCAAGGAATTAATAGTTTAAACCCAATGGATTAATAAACCCAAGGCATCAATATTATAAACCATAGGGATTAAAATCCTATGAGATTAATATTAGAAACCCAAGGGATTAATATTAGAAACAGACAGAGAATTGGAAGGGTTTGATAAATCCACATTTATTAATATTATTAATAAACTCAGGAGGGTTAATATTATAAACCCAATGGATTATCAATATTATAAACCCAGGGGATTAACATTATAAACCCATGAGATAATATTATAAACCCAAGGTATTATAAACTGAAACGATTATATTGTTCGTAAATGGATCAATAATATAAACCCAATGGATATATAAACCCAAGTGATTATATTGTTCATAAATGGATGAATATTATAAACCCAAGGGATTAACAAAATCTAGGAATTATTGAATTTAAAAACCAAATGGATTAATATTAGAAACCTAAAATATTAGTAAATCTTGAGGGATTAATATAACAAACCGAAGGTATTAATAAACACAAGGAATTATTAATATTATAAAACCAAGGGATTAATATTATAAATTCTAGGGATTAAAAACATAATGGATTAATAAACCCAATGGATTAATATTGTAAATCCTGGGGATTAAAAACCCAAGGGATTAACATTATAAACCCAAGGGATTAATATTATAAATACAAGGGATTAATACTATAAACCCAAGGGACTAATAATATAAACACAAGGAATTAATAAACCCACGGGATAAATAAACACTAGATTTGTAATGTTGAAAGGCGTCACTGAATAAATTACAATGTAATGTAACATTGCGATTATCAGTATTAGATCAATTGTCATATTGCAACAATGTATGTCACAATATGACGTTGAATTGATTTTTGTACCATGGAAATGTCACAATATTATACCCAAGGCGTTAATTTTCTAAACCCAAGAGATTATTAAACCAAATGGATTATCAATATTATAAATCCAAGGGATTAATAAACCCAATGGATTATCAATATTATAAACCCAATGGGTTAACATTATAAACAAATGATACTAATATTATAAACGCAAGAGATTATAAACTAAAGTGATTATATTGTTTGTAAAGGTATTAATATTATAAACCTAATGGATATATAAACCCAAGGGATTATAAACTCAGGCAATTATATTGTTCATAAAAGGATCAATATTATAAACGTAGTCGATTGATATTATAAACCTAAAGGATCAATAAACCCAAGAGATTAATATTACAAAACTGAAGTTATTAATAAACCCAAGGAATTATTAATATTATAAATCCTAGGCATTAAAAACAAAATGGATTAATAAACCAAAGAGATTAATATTATAAACCCTACGGATAAAAAAACAAGAGATTGATATTATAAACCCAAGGGATTAAAATTATAACCCCAAGGGATTAATACTATAAATCATAGGCATTAAAAACGAAAGGGATTAATAAACCAAAGAGATTAATATTATAAACCCTAGGGATAAAAAAAACAAGGGATTAATATTATAAACCTAAGGGATTAACAAACTTAAGGGCTTAACAAACACAAGGGGTTAATATTATAAACACAAGTGATTAATGAAAATGAATTATTAATATCATAAACCCAATGGATTAGTAAACCCAAGGGATTAATATTATAAACACAACGAATTAATAACCCAAAGGAATTAATACTAACCCAACGAATTAATTATAAACCCAATGGATTAGCAAATCCAAGGGATTAATATTATAAACACAAGGAATTAATAAACCAAAGGGATTAATACTATAAACCCAAGGGATTAATAAAGCCTAGTTTTGTAATGTTGAGAGGTGGCATTGAATAAATTACAATGTAATGTATCATTACGATAATGAGTATTAGATCAATTGTCATCTTGCGACAAAGTTTGTGACAATACAAGATTGGATTGATTTTTATAGCATGCAAACATGACAATATGAAGCCCTATTGTAGTGTTGCAATGTGATGTTGAGAAAAAATTACAATGCAATGTAAGGTTCCAATAATGATTGTCATATTGCTTGTCACATTGTGACAATGTTTGTCACAATGCGACATTGGATAGATTTTTGCACCATTCAAACTTCACAACTTTAAACCCAAATGTTATACTAGATATTATAAACCCTAGAAATATAAACCAATATTATAAACCGTAATACTAAATCCATTATTAAAACCATAATATTAAACCCAATGTCATAAACCCTAATATTTAATCCAACATTTTAAGCCCTAATACTAAACCCTAATTTTCTAATGCGGAAATGCAACCCAAGGGATTTCATATTCGGTTTCATAAACCAAATATGAAACCCAATACTAAAATCCCTAATTTTGTAATGTTGAGAGGGAGCATTGAATAAATCATAATGTAATGTAATGTAATGTTGTGACAATGAGTATCAGATTGATTGTCATCTTGCGACAATGTTTCTCACAACACGATGTTGGATTGATTTTTGTACCATTCTAATGTTAAAATATGAAGTCCCATTGTAGTGTCACAACATGACATTGAAAAAAATATGATGTAAGTAACATTCCAACAAAGATTGTCACATTGTGATAATGTTTGTCATAATGCAATGTTTGATAAATTTTTGTACCACTCAAACTCTGCAACATTAAACCCTAATGCTATACCAAATATTATAAACCCTAAAATTATAAAACTAAAATTATATACCCTAACATTAAACCAAATATTATAACCCTAATATTAAACCCAGTATTATAAACCCTAATATTAAAACCAACATTATAAACCCTAATTTTATAATGATGCAATGCAACTTTGAAGAAATTGCAATGTAGTATAAATCACCAAGTTGTCAATGTGAGTCATCTTTAATAGTCATAGGTGCATTTTCATGGATACCCTGTTTCAAAAACAAGGAAGTTGTTCATTGGCTTCGATGATAGAAAATCATATTTAGGAACAAATATTGAAACCAAAGTTGGCTTCCAAATCAATGGTCAAAATACATGAGTAGATGTAAACCATACTCATACATATCGACATTAAAAATACATGGATGGAATGAATGAACATTAATATTATAAACCCAAGGGATTATATACCCAATGAATCGATGTATTAAACCCAAGGAATAATCTTAAACCCAAATATTAATATATCAAACCAAAGATTAATATTATAAAGCCTAAAATTATAAACCATAATATATTGTTATACATATTACCAGTTAATATTATAAACCAAATGGATTATTGATAGTTTAAACCTAAGGGATTATGATGGAGGAGCATTCAACTCAGCGATTTCATTGTATTCTAGTTAAATTAGGAGTCTTGTGTTTTCAAGAAAGTTGGATTCCTATGTATCAAATTAATGTAATTATTAATGTTTTGAGTTATTGGAATAGGATCTAATTAGATATTCTAAGGATATTTGTAAATGCTCTCGAACGTAGGAGAACATGAGTGATGATGAGTGATTAGTGGGGATTGAGAGATTTGGAAATCAATTGTAAGTCTTAGATTAGGAATTGGTTTTGCAATTTGGGGATTAAAGAGGATTCTTAGGGATTACTGGAGTCAAAAGTGGACTTAGAGGATATTCAGGATTTAGTCCAACAAATTAAGGATCTGAACCAGAATTGGTTAACGAAACCTCTTGTATAAATGTAAGCCTAAAAGGCATAAAGTCAGTCAGTCAGAGATTAGATAGGGTTTGATTGTAAGCCTATGGGAAGGAAAGGAAAGGCCACTGATATTGAAAATCGGGCCGAGAAGGAAATTCTTGTGTAAATTTTTGTTTATTAATACAGATAACTCGATTTCTGAGTTTGTGTGGTGTGTATTGAGTAATTGAATTATAATCTGTGTGTGGATTAGAGTAATTCTGCATAACATAAGTGTGCAGGGAATTCAAAAGGAATCTGAGAGAAAGGACAGTGCTCAGAGGAGTATTGCGATGATCGGACAGTGTTGGAGTCTGAATGAATAACCAAATCAAAGCCCAGGAGTGGTAGCGTTTAAAGAATACGCAGAACAAAGTTCAGGAAGGAATCAAGTGGAAGAGCGATCGAAGATTGAGATCAGTGAAAGGAAGAAGTAGTGAAGCAATAGTGCACAGGAACCATTGGATCAGTCAGATCAATGAACGAGAGCGAGGGAGATAGACGACCAGGATTAAGTCATGCAAAATGAAGTCGAGAGTTTAAGGTACAAAGTGATCGAATCTTCATTTAATGGGTGATCAGACACATATCGCTTCTAAAAGTATGCGCAGGTTAACGTGTTAGCAGAAGGACAGAGCGATCTTGAAAAGATGGTAAGTGGTATCTCATGCGCCCTAAAGGTGGAAAGCAATATTTCTAAATTCTACGCAATTAACCTTAGTTGCCGACACGTAGCATGAGAAAACTACTTTTCTCACATGCTCTCGACCTGATATCGATCGTGCAAGCATCTGCATGAGATTGCGCGATAGTTGTTGGATCAAGCGGGATTGATCAACGGTGGAGATCGACCAAGCTAGTTGGCGAGCGGGTGACGCGATAGCCATTAGATCAAGCGATATAGATCAATGGTGGAGATCGGCTAAGTTAGTTAGCGATCGAGTGACGTGATAACTGTCGGATTGAGGAATGAGATCGACGGCGGAGATTTAATGCGCTAAGGAGAGCATCGATATATGTGCAAAGGTTTGAAGAATGGCAGAAAGGTAAGGTTTTAAGTGTGGGTTATGAAATATTTCTATTATATGGAAATTATAATAGAAATAAGCGGGATTAATGTTTCATGGTAAAGTTTGATAGCTTCCGCTTAGACATTCAATTAAAAGACTTAAAATTTGGTTTAAGAGGGTTTCACCATTGATATTGGTGTTCATCTTGGGACATGACATTGACATAGTGTGACATGCAATTTTATTTGCATACTATGGGTATTTGTGGCTTAGGCTGCATCATTAAGTATATGTGGCTTAGGTTGGCATCATTTGGTATCAAAGCAGAACAAGAAATTATGCGTGTAAGAATTCTTTGAGAAAGATTAGAACAGAGTTATGTTTTGAAGGTGTGTATGCAAGCAAGAGGAGATCAAATTTTAAATCTGACAAACAGTAGGCACACAGAGATAAAGTGTAGCATAATTTGCAGATGTAAAGGAAATGGAGAACAATCCATTCAACGTGCAGGTGAATGGTAGAACAAGATCATGTAGAGGTCATGAAGGTAGCGGCATAAGAAGGTGAGAAGATTGCAGCAACCTAGATCCAGGAGTGCTCAATTAGTTCCAGAGGAGAGAACCAAAGAGATGCCAAAAGACTAAGCTCAGAGGAGAGAAGCTTAGTGAGGCATGTTTAGCAAGAAGGAGATTTGTTACTGCAGAGTTTTTGTTGTAGCTCACAAAAAGATCATAAAGGCAATTCCACAAAGGATGTGGGTAGATTTGCTAAGGGATGAAGAAAGCTAGTAAGAATTTCCAAGTGAAAGAAGAGGTGGCAAGAACCTAGTATTTCATTGTGATTGAAATACAAGAGGACAATTGTGTTCTTAAAAAGTGCAGATGACTTGAAGCCTGGAAGGAGCATAGAGAAGTTCGCAAAGATGTTCGAGAGAATGGAGAACCAAGCGCTTGCCAAAAGACCAACTACAAAGGAGAGCTTGGTGAGGTAAGTGGTAGTAGGGAGGACTTGCTGTTGTAGAGGCTTTAATGTAGCTCATAGTAAGTGAGTGGGGAACTCATGAAGATAGAGAAGAAGATGACTACTGATAGTCATGACAGAGGTTTTGAGGAAGACCACAACAGAAGAAAAGTGAAGAAGGAGGATGCCAAGGTAAATGGCAAGAGAATGAGTCAAGAGGAGCGCGAAAAGGAGATTGCAAAGTTAAAAGAACAACTCAATGTACTAAGGATGCTACTAGAGGAAAACCAAGGACAAGGTTGGGTCTTGAGGAAAAAGGCAGTGAAGTTGTCTAAGTTATAGAAAAGGCTACAGCGGAGGCAAGTGAAGTGGTTGGTGTAAGAACTCAGAGAAGCTAAGTTGAGAATGGAAGTTTCCATTTGTGAAGAAGAACAGGGTGAAGTTCTGGTTAAAGATGAAGATTGGAGATCTGTGGAAGATCTTATGAATTATTATGAGAAGTCAAGACAGGAAGGAAATATGATGACTGAAGCATCAAGTGAGGCCACATGGTCTTATGTTTTTAAAACTAATATTTTTTGTATGATTGTAGGTATTGCAAGAGAAAAGCAACTTTGTGAAGATGTCTTCAGAATGGATGAAGATCTTGAAGTAAAAGGTGACAAAGGAAATTTCTCAGAAGAGGAAAAATTTGACTGGTTACAATAGAAGGAGTCTATGGATGAGTTATTTAACGAGAGAAGACAGTCATTTAAAACTATCATAGAGATGGAAGATCAGGATCTTATTCTAATGAAGAACAAAGGAATATTGTCTGAGAGAGGTAATCTAATGAATTTGATTAATGCTATTGATGAAGAAAAAATGCAGGAGAATATTAATGTAGATGATGGGGCAAGGATAGCTCTTGAAGAAAGATTACAGAGAGACAACAATGCAAAGTGTGTTGAAAAAGAAGGAGAGGTAGATTTGTCTCAAGACAAAGAAAAGACAATCATAGGATTGAAGAAAGAAGAAGTCTATGCAAAATATTTAGCAAAGGGAGAAAGGACATCTGATGATCGGTCAATAACAAAGGAAGGTGTGGAAATTTTTGTGAAATTTCCAAATTCTACTCCAATTTAAATTATTTGAGTTATATAGAAAACTAGAGTTTCAAAGAAGGAAGTTGGAAAAGCATAGGATTTATACTCAAGATAAATTGCTGAAAAGGGAAAGCAAAGAAATCGTCATGAAAGACAATCATAAGGAAAAGGGGATAGTAATAAAAGTTCAGCAAATTGACATTACAAAAGGATGAGTTCATTATTGTGAACCAGAGCAGAGAGATATCATTGAAATAGATGATATGAAGGAAAGTTTCAATCAACATATTGATGTGTTGACAAAGGAATTGAAGGAAAACTCAGAGAAGCATACTGAGATGTTACCAGAAAGGGAAAAGGTAATGAGGCCTTATATTTTTAATTCTGATAATTGTTTTATGATTACAGGATTTGATGAAAATGAGACAGACATGTTTCAAGTTGAAGAGTCAGTTTTAGAACTGAAGAAGACTAGAAGTTGCCAGGTCAGACATGCTGATGAGGAAAAAGAAAAGCATGAAGATACCGTGCTTGGAGAAGTTAAATTGACTGTCAGAATTAGCAAAGGAAGTGAAGTACAATTACTGAGGGTTGCTAAGGAAAAGGAAGGAAAATACGCTGGAATTGATGAACAACATAATGATGTATTTGAGGTGAATCAAGTACAAAGGAAATTGGAGGACAATTTATTTTTTGAAAGTAAATTTCTAGATGTTGAACAGAGGTTGTTTGGAAAGTCACAAGAGAGTAAGGATGAAAGGGTGGCAGTAAGAATCCAATGACTTTAAAGAGAAGACAGTAAACAAAAGTTTGAAGATGAGTGGACAGAGTAAAACAACAAATGGCAAAGTAATTATCAGTCAAAAGATAAATTGGACATAGAGATTGAAAGAATAATAAGATTGATGATGAAGGTGCCTCAGAAGAAAGCTGCAGCAAGAAGACCAAGCAACAACAAGAGAAAGACAGCAGCAGACTGTGAAAGCATATCTGGTGGGGCAAAGCAACATAAAGTGTGGAAACCTGGAGAATAGCAACAAACAACAACAACAACCAAAGACAAATTACAGAACAAATTATGGGATCCAGAAAGACAAAGGTCAGAAGCACATGATCAGGAGATCGTGATTATTTTAACCTTGGGAGTCTGATGCAGGAGCATTCAACTCAGCAATTTAATTGTATTCTAGTTAACTTAGGAGTCTTGTGTTTTCAAGGAAGTTGGATTCCTATGTATCAAATTAATGTAATTATTAATGTTTTGAGTGATTGGAATAGGAATTAATTAGATATTGTGAGGATATTTGTAAATTATCTCGAATGTAGGAGAACATGAGTGATGATGAATGATTAGTGGGGATTGAGAGATTTGGAAATAAATTGTAACTCTTAGATTAGGAATTGGTTTCATGATTTATGGATTAAAGAGGATTCTTAGGGATTACTGCGGTCAAAAGTGGACTTAGAGGATATTTAGGATTTAGTCCAACAAATTAAGGATCTGAACCAGAATTGGTTAATGAAACCTTTTGTATAAATGTAAGCCTAAAAGGCATAAAGTCAGTCAGTCAGTCAGTCATTCAGTGAGTCACTTAAAGATTAGATAGGGTTTGATTGTAAGCCTACGGGCAGGAAAGGAAAGGCCACTGATATTGAAAATCAGGCTGAGAAAGAAATTCCTGTGTAAATGTTTGTTTATTAATACAAATAACTCGATTTCTGAGTTTGTGTGGTGTGTATTGAGTAATTGAATTATAATTTGTGTATGGATTAGAGTAATTATGCATAACATAAGTGTGTGGGGAATTCAGAAGGAATCCGAGAGAGAGGACAGTGCTCAGAGGAGTATTGTGATGATCAGATAGTTTTGGAGTCTGATTGAATAACCAAATCAAAGCCCAAGAGTGGTAGCGTTTAAAGAATACGCAGAACAAAGTTCAGGAAGGAGTCAAGCGGAAGAGCGATCAAAGATCGAGATTAGTGAAAGGAAGAAGTAGTGAAGCAATAGTGTACAGGAACTGTTGGATCAGTCAGATCAATGAACAAGAGTGAGGGAGATAGACATACAGGATTAAGTCGCACAAAATGAAGTCAAGAGTTTAAGGTACAAAGTGATCAGACCGTCCGTTTAATGGGTGATCGGACGCATATCGCTTCCAAAAGTACGTGCAGGTTAACATGTTAGCAGAAGGATGGAGCAGTCTTGAAAAGATGGTAAGTGGTATCTCGCGCGCCCTAAAGGTGGGAAGCGGTATTTCTAAATTCTACGCAATTAACCTTAGCAGCCGACACGTAGCACGAGAAAACTACTTTTCTCGTGCGCTCTCGACCTGATATCGGTTGTGCAAGTATTTGCGCAATATTGAGTGATAATCGTTGGACTAAGTAGGATTGATCAACGATGGAGATTAGCCAAGCTAGTTGGCGAGCTGGTGACTCGATAATCATTGGATCAAGCGAGATAGATCAACGGTGGAGATTGGCTAAGCTAGTTAGCGATCAGGTGATGCAATAACCGTCGAATTGAGGAATAAGATCGACGGCGGAGATTTAATGTGCTAAGGAGAGCATCAATATATGTGCAAAGTTTTGAAGAATGGCGGAAAGGTAAGGTTTTAAGTGTGGGTTATGAAATATTTCTATTATATGGAAATTATAACAGAAATAAGCGGTATTAACGTTTCATGGTAAAGTTTGATAGCTTTCTCTTAGACATTCAATTAAAAGACTTAAAATTTGGTTTAAGAGTGTTTCACCATTGATATTGATGTTCATCTTGGGACATGACATTGACATAGTGTGACATGCAATCTTATTTGCATACTGTGGGTATTTGCGGCTTAGTCTGCATCATTAAGTATATGTGGCCTAGGCTGGCATCAGATTATAAACCCAACGATAAATATTATAAACCCAAAAAATAAATAATATAAACCCCTGTGACTAATATTATAAACCGAAGGGATTAATAAACCAAATGATTATTAATATTATAAACCGAGGGGATTAAAAAACCCGATGGATTAATATAAAAAAACCTGAGGAATTAATATTAAAAACCGTAGAATAAATATTAAACGTCGGGATTAACATTATAAACCGTATGATTAACACACATAACCTAAAAATAATACTATAAACCCTATTATTATAGATCGTAACATATTATTACACATATCAAGGATTAAGAGCATAAACCTAAGGGGTTAATAAACCAAAGAATTTATATTAAAAAACAAAGGAAATGATATTATAAACCCATCGAATTAATAAACCTAAAGGATCAATATTAAAAGCCCAAGGGATTAATATTACAAATCCTAAGATTAATATACCTAACCCAAAAACAATATCATAAATGCTAAAATTATAAACCATTATATATATATATATAGATATATATATATATATATATATATATATATATATCATGGAAGGATATTATAAACCTAAGGGACTCATAAACGTAAGGGATTGTTAGTAATGTAGTTGACTATGTTTGACTATAAACTCTTGAGATTAATATTATAAATGGAAGGATTGATAAACCCAAAGTATTATCAATATTATAAGTTGAACAGGTCAATAAACCCAATGAATTAATATTATAAACCCAAGGAATTATTAATTTTGTAAACCTTGGGATTAATATTATAAACTCTTAGGATTAATATTATAAACCAAAGACATCAACAAACCGAAGATATTATCAACTTTAAAAACCCAAGGGATTAAATTACATAAATTGCAACCTAATATAACATACTAACAAAGACTGGCATACTACAACATTGCATACATTCATATACCATATCAATGTCACCATATTATTATTATTATTAATATTCAAGTTTATTAATATTGTATTGCCTTAAATAAACATTTTGAAATTGTCATTGTCATAGTGTGAAAATCATTTTTTTCATCAAATGGATATATGTCATTCCTATGATAACTTCAATGTAAAAATATGGAACTATATATTCAATACAATTATTGAATAAAATAAATGCATTTTCTCTGTCTATCAAGACATTCAAATATGGTTTCTTTCCATGTTTACATTTAAAATACAAATATAACATAACCACATATCAAATTCAAACATAAATTTAATGTAATTAAAACATAAGGTTGTAACATGGAAGAATAAGTAGAATTCAATCGATAGCATTGGAATTTAACTAAAACACAACCATATAAATATCAATGTCATTCATATATAAATTTTAACATAACCATATGAAGGGGAAACAATCAATAGTACAAAGGTTAAAAACAAAAGGAGAATTTTATTTCAAAAAATATTTTCGTCTTTACATCAAAAAATTGAATTTCAGAAATCAAGTTTAAATACTTTTTTTTTTCTAGGTTAAGACTAAACTAAGTACCCACGGGGAATTGAACCAGTGACCTATCACAAGGAGTGCCTTAACAGCGCACCCATTCACCGTCAATCCAAAACCCTGTGGGCTAAATACTTAATCACAAGCTAAATATTAAAAAACCTATTCCAAAACACAACCAAACTGATGAAAAAACAACTACAATTCAAATCTATATTGTAATGATGACCCTTTTGCCTTTCTGGCCAATCTCTTCTTGTTTTTCTTCCAAATTCTCTTTGATGCACGTGTAATAAATATTTGACATTTGACTTCATTTCATCTAGAAACCATAGGTGCTCATCAAAAAAATGAGAATGATACCCAAGTTTTCTATCAATCTTATTTCAAATGCACATAACAAAACTTATAGCTTCAATAATATCACAAATTGCTGAGACGTAAGCTCCAACGTTATTATTTTCCATATATGTATGTTAATGAGAAAATAAATAAATAAAATTATATATATATATATAACATAACATAAATTTAATATAATTGAAACATAAGAATACAAGAAACAATAATAAGTAGATTTCAATTGATAGGAAAGGAAACCAATAAAAATACAACCATATAAATACCAAGACCGTCCATATTCCCGTTGTAACATAACCATATGAAAAGGATATAATATTTATTACTAACATTAAAAGAAAAATGAAAACTTTATATAGGGAAATATTTATGTCTTTATATCATAAAATTTTATTTCGAAAATAAAGATGAAATATATAACCACATTAGAAAAAATTAAAAAAATTATTTGAAAAATGCAACGAGGTCGATGACAGATTAATCAAAATTATCGAGAAATATGATGAATAACTTATTGATATCTATAGAAATTATTGGAATTTATAGCAATAAATATTAAAAAGTATTCATATAATTTCAAAACTATGATAAACCACTAAAATATATTGAACATGGATATGTTACAATGACATGGAGTTCAATCATTGATCCTCATTCTTCCTTAGTGTAGCATATGCACTGCTTTTCATTTTTGCATATTGTTGAAAAGAGAACGGTGGCAAAATCCATAAACCATCTATGGATTTCACTCTTGATATAGTTGTAAATGTCAAACCCTGCCTCTCTTTATCTCCAATATCTACAATATCTCGTTATAAAGTCATCCCCTGTGATTTGTGTATAGTGAGGGCCCATGCCATTTTAAAAGGTATTTGTTTAAGATTTCCTCTAACAATATGTGTTATAGGCACAATGTTTGGACAACTTATGTCAAATGGAACACCTGTGTACTTTTCAAAAATAACTATAGTGAATAGTGGAAGTTGAGGGGGCTTTGAACTAGGCATATAGAAGATATCTTCAATATATCCAAGTGCACCATTGACCAACCCAGCTTCAACCCACAAATTACATGTCAACATGACATGTTGTCCACGGCATAATAGGACTTAATGTTCCAAGACATCATCATCATTGTCAACTATTTTTGTTCTTTTGGTGTGTTCTGCAACACATCTTGCAATTGGAGAATTCAATGATTTTAACATTTGTAAGTTGTGCAGACTGACCAAATTATTCATTGCAAACAAGTGAACCACAAAATCAAATAAACTATTTTCCATTAGACGCAAGAAACTATCAACACATGACATGAGAAGATCCCAATCATGTAGAAAAGGTTCTGCATTTTTTTATATTAGTTAAAAGATTACGAAAAGAGGATTGTTTCTAATCATCTCCTTGTTGCCTAATTTTTTTATCCAAAGTCACAAAAATGTTAAAGCTTTGCCACAACACTTTCCCTGCTATTTTACCTACATACAAAGGTTTATCCTTGATAGGAGGTAGCTTCCCAAGGTCACCCACAAGAATCATGGACCTACCACCAAAAGGAGAAGACTTGTAATCAGGGAATGCTTCTCACAAATGAGAATCTATATGTATGAATAACCTTGGACCTATAAAGCTCATTTCATCAATCAAGATATATTGAATGTGCCTCATTTCTTCATGAAATGTTGATAGAGCTTGGCCATTTTCAAAGAAGAGTGTATTGTTTTTCCATGTATATTAAAAACAACAATACTAGTTGGAGCAAGCAATAATAATGTACTTATACCATTTGTTGTTGAAGAGGAAAGAGCATGAGAAATAAAATGAATAAGAAAATACTTGCAAGTTCCAATTTTTCCTCGAATAATCATTTTTAGAGGATCATGGTTTCCATTACCAACAAAGTAAAACACTTCCAAACATCTCCTCTTGAGCTCAATGGTATTCACCATAGCTTAGGAAGAGTATTGCAAAAAAGAGATTATCTTGATATCATTGAAGGACCACATCCAGAAGAAGAAGATTCGAATGAGAAGACCAAAGAATCATGGGTTGCACTTGATGAAGAGTAGACATCAAAATCAAAGATTGAGAGAGCTCCCTCATGGTTACCATCAAATCCTACATGTATTCAAGAGAACAATCAGCAAAAAGAGGAAGATTTGAAGGTCATGGTAGAAGAAAACATGAAGAATGATCAAAGTTATATTGAGGTTTGGTTCTAGAAAATCAACAAGATGGAGCATCACTCTCTTCTTCAACTATGCTTGATCCTTTCAAGGTCAAATCATTTGGTCTCTGAAATCCAGGTACATGTCAAAGGATACATTTCAAGCCTACACATCATTTATTTTGTCATCTTGATGTGCACATGGATCCATTGGAAGTATTCTTATACTTGAAAGTGATTTTGTTTTTTAAGTAGGGTACGACAAAAAAAAATAAAATTAAATAAATAAATAAATTAAAAATTAAAAAATAAAATAAATATAAAATATAAAATAAATTAAAAATATATATATATATATAAATTAAAAATAAATAAATAAATAAATAATAATAATATATATATTGAAAAATAAGAGGAAAAAATAAAAATCTCAGGTGAAAACCTCCTTTGAGGCACCTCAGATTAAATCATTAATTGAAAACCTCCATAAGGCAATTAATGGGTTGAAAAAAAAAAAAGAGAAAAAATTATCCTAGGTGAAAACCACTTTTGAGGCACCTAGGCAAACCTACTAGTTGAAAACCTCCTTGAGGCGGCTAGTAGGCCTAGAAGAAAAAAGAGGAAAAAATAAAAATCCTTGCTCCATGTATCTCTGTGATGAATGTAGGTGCTCTCCAACATCTACAAGGAACAAAAACAAGTTTGCACCAAAGAAAAGAAAAAATAGGTCAAACCTAGTCAAAAGAAGTCAAATTTTGACTTTCTCCTCCTTTGATCAAATGCTCCAACAAGGCCAAGGCCATGCCAATCCATCACCCTCATATATTTTCACCATCCACCCATAATTCTCAAGCTTCTACCATTCAGTTTGATTGTTGTCCTAAAAAACTACAGGATGCTCTGTTTTACTACAGGATACAAAAATACATAGAGAAGAAATTTATTTTTGCCATAACCTGAAAAAAAATGCATCCATTTGCCAAGATGTTATAGGGGGGCATTCATATGGATGATAGTAACATGCTCAAGCAATTTTAGCAAATTCCATTGCACATTTTTCGAGAAATAAGCCTCCATAACCTACAGCCATTTTTGCATTTTTTTTATATCTATGCATCCATTTAAAATGTTGTTTCATAGGGAGATGCATATGGATGATGGTAACATGCCCAAGAAATTTCAGAAACTTCCAGTGCACGATTTCCAAGAAATCAGCCTCCATCACCTTCAACCATTTTTAGTTTTTCTCGAGATCCGTGCATCCATTGACCAAATTTTTTTTATGGGGAAGTATATAATGATGATGGAAACATGCTCATAAAGTTTTAGGTCAATTCATTTTACCATTTGGGAGATATGGACAAAACAAGTCAGTTACAAAAGGTTGTCCTCAAAACCTATAGGATCCTACAGGAGATCCTACAGGATACAAAAAAACACCTACAGGATTAGCAGTGAGAAGTTTTAAAAGGGAGAAACATAGGTTGGCTTCATCAGAAAGTGATAAGGAGGTAGGAGTTGAACTTTCCCACATTTTTCCAAGTGAAAAGAATATAGAAAAGCCTTATATTGTGTTGAAAAAGATTGCAGTCTAGGGGAATTGTATACACAGAATTTTCATCTAAAATTCCTCATCCATTAAATTTGATAAGGAGACATATAAAAACCTCCACTTCCATCAGAGAAACATGACAGGGGGATTTTACAAGAGGGAACCCACCAACACAGTGAGGTTTCATCAGCATCACCATCCAGTACATGCACATCAAGGAACAACATCTGAAAAAAGAAGAAGAGAAAAACACATGTAGCAAATACAAGCAAGGACTTCAGTCTCCAAAAAACAACATCTACAGGAAGGCCATCAGGTAGGTACATGTATGCAATATTCTTGACCTCTTCTCTTGAGCAGATTATAGTTAGAAATTTGTTGTTAATGCATGAGAGATGAGGTTTTATAAGCTAAGGATGGGTCAATGGTCTCAGCCGCCTTCAACTAGTTAATTGCAGCACACTCCTTCATTCATGCAATGTTGAAAAGTCAAATTATGAAGGATGATGATTTCAAGGAATGAGGACAGCAGTTAAAAGAAGAAATTTTTACAAAGGTCATGTCACCACAGCACTCCAAGCCCTCCATACACTTCATATTCACTATCTATTCATCATTCGTCCATCCCATTTCATTCTTGAAAAAAAAAACAGAGCATCCTCTCCATTTTCAAAAACCTACACTACTCCCTTTGAGCCCTAGCATCATCATCCAATCCCTCTTCATCATTTCTCATCACTCCCATACAGTTAGAAGACCCTAAAAGAGGAGGAATGACTACTACAGGAAGGCAGAATGTTGCTACAAGAATGAAGAAATGAAAAAATTATGTTAAACCCCAAGATGGTAGAGATTAACAGAGACCTAATCAAAACAGAGAACTCCAAGTCCATTAGGCAGTCATCTAGGCCATAAGAGCGAAGAAGAAGGAAACAAAAGGAAATGAGGCATTCGTCATCAAAAAAAAACTCAAGCTATAGTGATGAAAAGATGTTTTCCAAGGCATCTCCAATCTCTTTCTAGATTTCGCCCAAGGCCTAAAAATGGGACAAAAGCATGGGAGTCAAGTTGAGGGCCTGTCCTAGGCTCAGAATATCATTTATGCTCAAAAAGGGTTTCCTGTAGTTTTAACAGGGTTTCCTGTAGGTTTCCTGTAGTTTTGACAGGAATTACTACAAGATGTCCTAGTTCTCATCTAAATTCATTTTGAAGGTGTTAGAGGTGTCCAAATGGCGGAACAAGGTAGCAGAAGGTTGATAAAGGTGTGGGAGACCTTTCCAAATGGAAAGATATTCAAGAACCCATATTGAATAAGGGGAAGAAGGCAAGCTAATGGTCTCAAGAAAAAATGATTTTTCTTTGCACAAATATGTTTTTTGGGCTTGTCCTTGCAAAACTTACAGCCAAGATTCCTAATGCACAAGAGAGAGGCCACTGGGGCCACGAATGAGGCACAATGAGGTCACTAAGTTTCTCAGAGGATGAGCAACTGTTGGGCATGGAATCCCCCCAAGGCATGTTTTAGGGCTCAAAGCCCAAGTTTTGACTGAATCTTGTTGTAAAGCTCCGCGAATTGTGGGTGCGGGGCGCGAAAGTATGATAGAGTCCCAGGGTTGTCCACCCTAGTTTTGTAATGTAATGTCAGCTGAGCGAGGCTCTAAGTGTAAAAGAGAGAATAGAAAATAGAGGAGAAGCATGAGAGGGCTAAGTGATTGAGTCATAGTGAAAAGTGTGTTTGTGGGTCGTAGAGTAGGAGAAGGCTCTGCAGCTATGTGTGCAGAGGCCTAGTAGTCTGCAGCTGAGTGCGCGGACCCCTGCAGCTGAGTGTGCAAGGCGAGTCAAGTCTGTAACCATGGAAAGAATCAATAAAGAGAAGTTTTGTTATAATTATGTGTATCTGTTCTTGGGTTAATGCATGATTGATATAATTTGCAAATATACTGTTTATTTACTGTGCACATATGTATGAATGGTTTATGTTGTTAAGTATAACTTAAAGCACTCAAGTAGGCAAAGATAATCAACTAACATTGGAATACAAGCAAGGTCTTGGATAATAACGTAGAGCGCAGTGCTCAGCCCTGGGGGTAGGACTGCGTGAAGGAAGTATATCAGGCTGCGAGGAACGGGAAAGTGCGCGAAGCAACCTGTGCGCAAGGTCAAACGCGGACTAGTCAAACTCATCAAACATCTCTAGGGTGCGGAAGCCTAGTTCTAGCACCCTCCCATACTACTTCAGGTGAGACCTCAATCCGTGCTCCGCAGACTGTTGCCCAAAGGGCCAGTAGTACCAAGATTTGTTTCGGTAATTAACTCTGAACCTGGGTCAGGCCCCAGCAAGCCAACAAATGGTTCCGTTGTTGGGATCGGGATCTACAAATAAATGTCTGATGTCGTATCACTGGAATCCGACAAAGAAATGAATTGAAGACTAGTTGGACAGAAAAATTCACGAGTTCGCGGTGAAGGAAAACAGGAATCCGCAACTATCAAAGGAAGAGTTGTTAGATTGCTACTTATATACAGAGATCCACAAAATTTTCTTTGCATCCTTCCCCATTGAGTTGTACGAGTGGATCGCGAAGCTAGCAGATAGTCAAGGAAGGTGTAGACTTGATAAACCTATTGTGTGGACTCCAGAATTGGTGCGTATAATGGAAGCATTGGAAGATAAGATCGCATGCACTGTGGATCATTGGATCGATTGAATTATAGGAGGATTTATCACCGAGTTCGTGGTAGATACTTCAGTCAGCTATAGCGAGGCAGAACGATGCTTCCTCAAAGGACCGCGAGGTAAGTACGTTAAATCTTTGAACACTTGGATTAAAATGCTACTGTGTGAAAAATGGGTTATGCAAATAAATTGATGTTTGGGGCTATGCGGAGTGGGAGGATCTACAAAAATGAAGGTAGTGCAAAACTAGAAACTAGCCCCTTGATTTCACCTCCGCGAGAAAGCGAGGAAGAGCTCACGAAGGTTTCACCAAGAAGTGTGATCAGTTTGATAAAGCAGAAAATTCCGCACATACCGCTCCCACCTACACCACCACCAGTTTCACCATCTTCACCCCTATCTTCACCCATACCACCTCCGCCACCACCACAGTTCAATATGGCAAGCGCGATAAAGTTGCCAGTGTTCAAGGGAGTAGGGAATGAAGATCCGGACCAGTTTTGGTTCATGGTAAGGGCTGTATGGGAAGCGCAGGGAGTCACGGATGACAATATAAAGAAAGCAACACTGGTCAACGCTCTGCAAGATCGTGCACTGACTTGGTACATTAAGCATTCCAATGACAATCTGAATGCAGGGATCGCGGATATCCAAGTTGCGTTGAACAAAGAATTTAGCAGGCCAAAATCAGAGACGCAGTCGATCATTGGATTTAAGGAAATCGCGATGCTTCCAAGTGAGACCCCCTAGGAGCTAGATCAAAGACTGAAGTGTACAATTCATGAAGCTAATATGACCTTAACGGATGGGCAACAGCGCACATGGTTTGTAGCATCGATAAAACCACATCTAAGGAACGCGTTGTCACAATAGAAACTAACCACTCAGGCCGAGGCCTTGGAGATCATGATGAGACTGCACGAGACCCGATACAAAACCCTAACCTGGGAGTTCAATAGATCCATGTGCAGTTGAAAATCTTGTCCCTTGAGATGCAGAGTTTGAAACAAGATAGGACAGCTCGCCCAGAAGCGCGCGAGGAGGAATGGTGCATAAAGTGCAAAGGCCAGGGACATGACAAGGACCATTGCCCAGTGTTCACGAATTACCTGGTGAGAGGAGGACCAATGCCATTGAGACTAGAGGCGTAAGCAGAACCGAGAATGATGCCTGCATTATGGTGCGCAATTTGTCAGATAGGAGGGAAGCATGCTATAGATACCTGCCATCTACTACAGAAGTATACACACAATTCACAGCAGTTGTTTTGTAATTTTTTTAGGTCAGTGTGACATGATGAGCGTACCTATAGGAGTTATGAGCTGATGATGGATCGAACTTCTACCTACAGAGTTCAGTCCAAAACCTGGCCCCTCGATCAAAATGCAGGAATGGTGCACACTGGATTTCAGGGGCACGGACGAGGCCGAGGTGGAATGGGACCAAGAAGAGGTCGCAGACAGCTGATATGTTACAATTGCGGAGGTCCAGGGCATTATGCCCGTGATTGTACAAATCCAACGAGACCATCATGCTTATATTGTACGCAGTTTGATCATGATAGAGAGGATTGTCCCACATTGATAGCGAGGTTGCGCGATAAAGGAGCACTCCAACCTCCTCTGACTCAGAACCTGCAAATGATGATGAAGACCCTAATGTGAATATCGTGCTCCGGAGTGGGATTACGACAGGGGATGACAAAGGCAAGTAGCCTGAAGAAAGTACTCGGGTTTGCAAGGCTCCAACAAAGGAACCAGAATTTGATTTGGAGCGTGCTAAGGAGACATTCATGGAAGCTAAGAGGAGCTTTGCAGGTGCCTCCACTTTAGGAAATAAAGACAGAATGGAGCCGGAAATGGACCCATTGATGCTCACTACATTCTTGGAGACATGCATGAAGTTGCTGCGCAACAACAAGGCTGTGAAGGGGCTATAAGAACTCATAACTAGATGTGTTGGGACCGCGCTAGGAGAACCGCGCGTAGTTCGGAAGCTTGGGAAGCACACGACATGAACAGGAAGGGAGATGAGATTGACCATGGAGATTGGGGAATATGAAATGGAACAAGTGATTCTGGATCTAGGATCGGACGTAAACGTCCTACAAAAGAAGACATGGGAGCACATGGGCAGGCCTACACTGCAATGGTCACCTATCCAGCTGTGAATGGCGAACCAGCAAAAGATCCTACCTATGGGGAGATTGCAAGGAATCACAGTAGGTATCAAAGGAGTAAGAGCGCTTACAAATTTCGAAGTGATAGATATTGTTGATGACAACAATCCCTATCCCATGCTATTGGGAATAGACTGGGCCACTGACATGAATGGAGTAATAAACCTAAAGAAGCGCAAGATGATTTTTGAGAAAAAGTCATTGTGCATAGTGGTACCTTTAGACCCTGCAGAAGGATCGCGCTACACAGAGCCAATGCGAGACTACGATAGCAACGACGATCTACACTCTATCTACAAGATAACCCCATGGGAACAAGACTAGATAAATCCCACCACGGATGGAAAAATCTAGTGGGAGCGTGAAAGCTCCTGCACCTCAGATTCGGACGAGGAGATAGAACAATGGCAGAACCAGTTACATGAGGTAACCACGCTCAACTGTAACATGATGAAAAGGTTGCTACACTACGTGGCAATAGAGGTAAGATATCTGCCTACGTATGATAGGTTGAGCAAGGTGGATGACTTCCTGAACAAATTTGAAAGAGAAGTATCGAAACAACAACGTTTCGATGCTCTAAAATGGGTCCTTTGCGCTACGCCCACAAGCTGGTGAGGTACACACCAAAGAATTTTTGAGGACTGGTGCGAATGCAGAAGGATGATGCTCACGTAGTTTGGGAAGCTTCGGGTGTAATTGAAAGATAAGTATGACCGACGAGCCGGCTGGCGCACCCACCTACCGAGGCGGATACAGGGATATGGTGTGAAACCCGCACAAAGGCATACCATCCTCACAGTAGGAGACACAATCAGTAAGCAGGAATGGGTAAGGAAATGGCACGAACGGTTGGTACCATGAACTATGGAAAGGCCAAGGGTGCAAAAGCATTTAGCAAAGTTCATGACGCGCGGAACAGGGTCCACCATGTGAAGTAGACTGACTGGGACCTGCGCGTACCAATGGTTCTCTGGGCTTATAGGACCGCGTACAAGCGCATGACCGTGCAGGCACTGCCAAGGCTGGAGTATGAAGAAACCACAGTAAGCCCGATAGTACTTGAGGAACTTAGACCATGCCTGACAGCACCGATAGATATGACAGGTAGCGGAACCATGGAAGCAGAAATCCAACAGGGAAATCTTAGACGCGAAGAACTTGAGAAAGAAAGGGTACGGTTAAGGAAGAAAAGCGCTCCAGCGAACACAGAAGTCAAGAAGATGGAGGATGAAATAAAGGAAAATTTTCTCGGAAAAATGACTAGGATGGAGAGGCCAGTTATGTACAATCACAATGACAGGTTTAAGGCCTATGGCCATGAATTGATCAGTCTAATTCCTTTGCTTGAGCCACACATTGCTAAGCATAGTGACCAGGGTACCACGTTGCAAATGGTAAAGTGTGCGATGACGACCGTAACAATGAAAGGTGGGGATTCTCTCGGAGACATGATGAATGATAGGATGTAAATTTTCACGGGTGGTGCGACCACCTAACTAGTCGAGGGAAGGACAGTCTTAATGCTCCAGGCAGTTGAAAGGGAGCGCGGGACTATAAACTATTATGCCCAGGAGCTGCTCGATGTTGGAGTTGCGCGCAGAAGCAAAGAGTCAAAAGGTCCACGACTGTGCACGGGGGCCTGTGCTGCCACGTGGGTTGACCAGAAAATGACCATTGAAGTCACTATTCACGATGGGATGCTCAACTTGAGGCCAAATGGAGCGGGCAACAGGCATTTAAGACGCGATTTATGGGCAAGATTTGGGAGAATATGCCACCAAGGGAGCATTAATGGACCAAATTTGGGGGGAACGGTCCAGTTCAAATTCAAAAAGCACTATAAAATACAAAGGGTTACCCAGTAAACAACACTTGGTCATTTGTGAATTAAGCGATTTAGCAGAGCCTTGACTGTTTTGAGTCGAGAGTTGATTGAGCCCCTAAGTTTGCAAGTGCTAGATTTCCGAACGAATACGATGGTAACAGCTGAGGACATTATGGAGATAACTGAAATTACCATCGGAGAGGCCATGCAAGCCCTAGCAGTGGGAGATGCTCTGGAAGGAGTCAGGATTGTGGTAGAAATCTTGAAATCTCTACGCACGCCCAGACCCAAGAAGGACAAACAAGTCATGGTCCCCGTATGTATGTCCCCGCGAAACCCACTACACAGCAAGTTGTCAATGGAGGAGAAGGGGAAAGTCATCACCATCAAAACTGATGAAGAAGAAGAACACCTGGAGGACCTGCTCATTGTAGAGGATGAGGACGAAGGCATGGAGGCAGAACTTGAGCCTGCGCACCCCCTGAAAAAGCTGCCCGCCTATGTTCCCCTATAGAAAGGAAAATCTAGAGTGCCCAAGGACTTTGATGAGACGAAGAGCTCGCTCCAGACCCCGCTCCTTCCAGACAACATTATCTTTGAGGGCATGCACCTAGGATGGGTGCCGAGCTTGAAATTTGAAGATTGGGACCTCGCTGACCACAAGAAGTTCCCTCACCTTGCGACCTCGAACCTCATGAAGCCTAAGCAGAACACTGCGGCGGGGGTGATAGAATTAGAGCCACGGAAGTGGTTGCGCGGAGTGGAAAAGGCTGGGTTACTGAATCTAATCTGGGTGCCGCACTTCCACCGCGCACCAATAACCATTTTTGTCATCAAGCAGCTGCTCTTCCTGGTGCATGATGGATGTTTGTGGCTGGAGGAGCCCATCCCCATCACGACAAACTTCATTCACTGAGTTTCCCGGCTCCCGTGTAAAGGAGAGGACCCACAGAGATATCGAAAGGAAAGAGCAGTGACTTGGCCGTCGCGGAGGCCATGAAGCAAAAGTACAAGCTATAAAAGAAGAAAAGGGGTTGTGCCATCTCCAGCATCAAGGACAAAATAGTACGCGTGGTAGCCCAAATCCTGGTAGGAAAGGTTATGCGCAAGTGTCGTGCAAACAAGGTACCTACATCGGTGGTCACACTGGCCGAGCAGTGCACGGAGGGGGTCTAGTTTAATTGGTCTGAATTCCTCTACATGGAATTTTTAGAGAATTTATGCAAAGCCTAGGAACAGGGGAAAACGTTCCACTATGCATGGATAATGTTTTCCATAGTGCTCTTAGCAGGGGAACTGCCGGAGGATAGTCAATTCCCCATAATTGACAGAGATTTACCGGAGGCCGCAAAGTATGCTTCGCTCTAGGCCACCAAGGATGCCATTAGGATCCACGACAGCAAAATATTCTGGGTGCTCATGTAGATGAACCTCGGAATGGGGATTAACCACAAGCCACAGTTTTCGCCCACTATCTACAACAGTCTTCAGGGTTTTGTGGAATTCAAAGCGAACATGCATAACATTTACATCAGAGCACATAAGGACCCAATTAAACAATGGAGGAAACTACCCTTTGTAGCCACTGATGATGTCATCTTTAATGTCCTGGAGACATGGCCGCCAGAGTGGTGCGACCCAAACATCACGGAGATTGAGAGGTCGGCAGTGCAGAGGAAGAAAGACGAGGCCAAGCTGCGCATCGCACAGTGGGAGGAAAAGAGAAGGGAGGCAGCAGCGGCAGCAGAAGTATAGGCGGAGCGAGACGTGGGACAAAAAGTAGCTGAGCAGGAAAAGGCCGCAGCAGCAGCAGTAGCACAGGAGGTAGCCATGAAGGCGGGAAAGGGCGAAACGACACAGGGGCAGGAAGTCGAGGAAGCAGAGACCGAAGAGGCTGGCGTGGACCCACAAACCACGTCAATACAGCTTGTTGGGTTGTGTTATATTCTTTCTGCGACTAGCCCACGTAGTTAACTAGGGGGTTAGGAGGGGGGCGGAGCCCCCCCTTTGTTGCACCGATTTCATAGTGGATTGTGGTAGATCCGAGTACTAAACCAACGGGAGTGTCCGATGAAGAATGGAAGAAGTTGGATCGGAAGGCAAAGAGCACAATACGATTGTGTGTCTCAAATTCAGTATTGCTGAATGTATCAGGGGAAGCTACGGTGAAGGCTTTGCGGGACAAGTTAGGGACTTTGTACCAATCTAAGTCTCTGGTGAATAAACTGTTCCTGCGGAAAAAGATTTATAACCTAAGGATGAAAGATGGAGACTCGTGACAGAGAATCTGAATGCGTTTAATACTATGGTAAGTCAGTTATCGTCTGCTGATATCAAAATTTCAAATGAATACAAGTGAATTAGTTTGTTGTGATCTCTACCAAATTCATGGGATAGTCTGGTTATTGCAATAGGTAGCAATGCAACTGCCTTGCAGTTTGATGAAATAGTCTTATCCTTACTAACGGAGGAGATGAGATGGAAAAATATGGAGAGCCAGAATGGTGATGCCTTGTCTGTATGAGGACAGTCCTAGAATAGAAACAAAAATAAGTCATCGAGTGGGAGATCTAAATCTCTAGGAAAACCTATAAAGGTGGTGTGCTAGAAATGTGGAAAGGAAGGGCACTACAAAAGGGACTGTAAATCTAAAGCTCCTAATAAAGGAAAGGGATCTAATGATGCTCCTTCTGTAGAGGCGAAAACCATCTCAGATGAAGGTATGGATGTGTACTTGACTTCTTCAAGTACACGTGTAGATCATGAGGCATGGTTGATTGACTCAGGTGCATCCTTTCACTTCATTCCCCATAGAGAGTGGCTCTGCAAGTATGAGAAATATGATGGTGGTGATGTCATCTTAGGGGATGATAGGAAGGCTAGAATCATTGGTCACAGAAAAGTAAAGTTGAAGTTGCAAGGTGGAAGGGTTAGAACACTTCCGGGTGTTTTGCATAGTCCTGTGTTGGCCAGAAATCTGATTTCTGTAAGCAAGTTGGATGATGCAGGTGTAAAACCAGTGTTCGAGAAGGATACCTACAAGATGGTTCGAGGAGCACTGGTATTGATGTGGGGAGTTCGGATTGGAACTCTGTACAAGCTGCAAGGTAGCACTATTGTTGATGGGTGCAACAGTTCTGTTGTTCCTAAAAGTGGAGAAGAAAATCTAGTGGTCTCTGGAGAGAAGACCATGCTATGGCATCAAAGGCTTGGACATATTGGAGCGAAGGGCATTCGAATACTTCATGGTAAAGGTATGGTAGAAGGTATGAGTAATACCTCTCTGGATTTTGATTTCTGTGAAAATTGTGTATATGGGAAGCAGAATCAGGTAAGTTTCCCCTGTGGTGGTAAGAGGGTGAAACAAATATGAGAGCTTGTGCACAATGATGTGTTTGGACCTGTGAAGGTTCCATCACTGGGTAAGTCTGTGTACTATGTATCATCTATAGATGACTTCTCAAGGAATACATGGATATATTTCCTTAAGAATAAATCTGAAGTCTTTGACAGGTTTAAAGAATTCAAGGATCTGGTGGAAAACCAGACAGAGAAGAAGATAAAGGTGCTAAGGACAGATAACAGTGGAGAGTTTTGCAGTAAGGAATTTGAAGAATTCTATAAGAAGTGTGGTATAGCACGGCAGAAGACTACTCCATAAACACCTCAACAAAATGGAGTTGCAGAAAGAATGAACAAGACGTTGATGGAAAGGGCAAGAAGCATGCTCAGTGGTCTCGGGTTAGGACAAGAATTCTGGGCAGAGGCGGTGGAGACAGCATGTTACCTGGTCAACAGATCACCTTCATTATTGTTGGAGGATAAGACTCCACAAGAGGTATGGACTGGTAAGAAACCCTCTCTTTCACATCTAAGGGTATTTGGATGTGATGCATATGTACATGTTCCAAACGAGAAAAGAACCAAGTTTGATAGTAAATCTGAAAAGTGCATCTTTATTAGGTATAAGGATGGTTTAAAGGGTTATGAGCTTTGGAACCTAGTAACAAGGAAGGTTGTGTACAGCCGAGATGTGGTGTTCAGTGAGGTGAAAAATGTTATTAAACATGAAGTCCAACCAAAGGAACCTGGGAAGATAGAGTTTGAGCTAAAGGAGGAAGAATCAAACTCTACAGTAGATGAGGAATTAGAAGATGAAGAGCCACAAACTCCTGGTGTGAGAAGATCAGTTCGAAAAAGAAGGCAGCTAGGAAGGTATAGTCCATCTGCTTTCTGTTCAAATTTTGCTTTATCTATTACTGATGATGATTCCAGAACTGTGAAGGAAGCAATAGATTCAGAGGATGGAAAACTCTGGACAGAGGCCATGGTTGATGAAATGGCATCTTTGCACAAAAATGAGGCTTTGGATTTGGTGGAGTTGCTGGCTGGAAGGAAACCCATTGGCAGCAAATGGGTGTTCAAGAAGAAGACAAATGCAGAAGGAAAGGTGGAGAAATACAAAGCTCAGTTCGTAGCAAAAGGTTATTCCCAAGTGCCGGGAATTGATTTTGGTGATATTTTTTCCCCTGTTGCCAAGGTAACTTCTATTAGATTAATTTTATCTATTGCTGCTGCTTTTGATTTTGAGGTAGAATAGCTAGATGTGAAGACAACATTTCTTCATAGGGATCTAGAAGAGGAAATCTACATGAAGCAACCTTAAGGCTTTGCGGTGAAGGGTAAGAAAGAACTAGTATGCAAGTTAAATAAGTCTCTGTATGGGTTAAAACAGTCACCAAGGATGTGGTATCAGAAATTTGATACATTTATATGGGTACTTGGCTTCACCAGAAGCAAAGCAGATCACTGTGTATATTTTAAATTAATTGGTGACCGTGTTATTTATCTGGTCTTGTATGTGGATGATATGTTGTTGGTTGGAAATGACAAAGAAATTATACAGGATTTGAAGACCCAATTGTCCTCCAAATTCAACAGGAAACATGAAACTATATTTTGGGCATGGAAATTAAAAGAGATTGGGCAAAGAGGAAGATCTAATTAAACCAGAGGAAGTATGTCGATACAATATTGCAGAGGTTTAAAAGAGTCTGTTTGATCTCTAGTACAGAGTCTTCTAGTATAGGGGGCATTCCGGTTACTTCGAATGTTCCCCCTCCAAGTGCTAAGAGTGTTTCCTTTGATTGGGATAGTCTTGTTCAGCCTCGTCTTCCTTCCGCTGCACCTTTCCAAATAAAGGTCTGAGTGAATTCCATAAATGTCTATCGATGTATGGTGGATGAAGGATCCTCTGCAAGTATTATATCCTCTTTGACTTGGAAAGCTTTGGGTTCCCCAAAGTTGTTGACAGCTCAGAGTCAGTTGTTAGCCTATGATAGAAGGCCTGGTGAATCTATGGGTGTTCTTCCTCAAGTGCCTATCACTTTAGGTGGGAAGACTGTTTTAATCGATATGATGGTGGTTGATAGCCCTTTAGACTTTAATATGCTACTTGGGCGTGATTATGTCTATGCTATGAATGCTATGGTGTCTTCACTCTTTCGAGCAATGTGCTTTCCTCATAACGGGAATATTGTCACTATTGATCAGCTTGCATCTGATAATCACCACCCTAATTCGACTTTACTGCAGAATGCCCCTTGCTTTGTTCCAAGTGTTCAAGTAGACTCTACCCCGCCACGGGTGAATTATGTGGCGTTGAGTCCTCAATGTTCAATTGCTTCTGAGAAGGATCCTTTGACTTATTATTCTCCTTCTTGGGACTTGGTCCCGGCAGTTGACCGAGAGATTCATCCTATAGGGACATGGGACCCTTTAATTCCCTCTTTTGATCCTTGTAGTTCTCATGATTTCTTAGAACTTGTTTTGCCTTTACAGGAGGAACTCTTTGAAGCCATGAGTTATGACTACCAAAGGAGTCCTTGGTCCGATCCCTGCAAGGGGTTTGTCCAGAAGAACTATTATGCGTAAGCTGCAAGGCTGCGTGATTCCCTGTACCATATTGTATATATGAGGTACGCATTTTCAAGTTTTGTATTCTATAACACAAGATCTTATATGAAGTTTATATGTGGGATGTATTAACTTCGTGTCTAGTGTTCCTATTTTTACAGAACTTGGAAGATTTCTCCTCTGGAAGTTTATGGTTGGTTCGTCATGGCAGGTATCGTGTTCTCACTGGAATATAGGTTAGGGACACCATCTTTCCGTCGCATTATGCATACTAGCCTCCATTTGGCCAATACATCTGCCGTAGGGTCAACCCCATCATGTTATGGTTCATAAGCCATTTTCACTCGCCGATTCTGTAAATCGTGACATGATGGTAGAGCCATCCTTTTACATGGGCATCCTAGTTAGCACCTCACAGACATTTGTTACCCATGCTGCTTCGTTTTGAGTAGGCTCGGGAGTCCTCTGTAGTCCCGCCATGACTTATGCATTGAAGACTCATTCCTCTTTGCTTTTTCGCTTCGTTCTGGCCTTATACCCTAGAGGCTCCTATGTGTGTTGAGTTGTACTTCTGCATTGCATGTTGACCATTTGCCCCTTTTGGCCTATAGCCGGCTTCACTTGGACTCGTGTTTAAGCCAACTTTTGACCATGACGTCTGCAAAATCAACCTTGCATACCCTTGACTTCTGCATCTTGACATACATAGATCCGTGGAAGGAACTTACCTTTGAGTGTCACTGACCAGTTTTTCACCTCCCTGCATTGAGCATAGGAACGTTCCTTTCCCAGGAACTAGATCATCTGTTTCACCGACACTCGTTCTTTCCACTGTACCATAGCATTCTTTTATTCTTTTTCCGGCTTATCAGAAAAAGAAAAAAAAATTAAATATTCCAAAAAAGAGCGGGAACAGGGACATTATTTCCATTTATTGTTGGCAGCTAGAGTCAGTCGTGTCGCCCTTGAACAAAGCACTCAAAACAAAGTCTCCTCCACATGGGTGGGATTTAGTTTGACTTAAGTACGCCATAACCTTGTTATCGAGTCAGTTCTCCCTCGATTGGTTATCTCTTCCAATCATATGGAGGGTTCGTTCGTGTCTCCTGCATGACAAACTTATACAGATTCATCATATGCTGCCACATAGTCACATTGAGTCGTGCTTTTGTTCAAGGGAAGTTAGCCTAAGTCGGCCTTTCTGCGGTGTCTCTTGACTCATTTTTCAGTCGGCCATCCCTGGTTGTCAGTGTCATGTCTATCATCACATCAGTTATATTGGTCCTTTACTCGTGCCGGTTTGAGAAGGTCCCCATTGACTTCTTGCTGGCGGTTCTTGTCCTTATCGACGACGACACCTTGCTTTGAGGACAGGCCTAGAGCCGCACCCTGGCCCTATTTTCATTATTGATAGGTCACCTTGTGCTCAGCATCGATCAGTATCATGGGTCTTTGACTGAGTGGTTTCCCTTGTGTTCGACATCAGCATACATTATCACACACTGGGTTTCGTGCAGTACCTTGGTTTCCATTTGACCCTATTGGTGGATACCTCGCCTCTGTGTCAGCTTTCATTATTGGTTGGTTCAGAGGGTTTCTGCCATGCGCTAGCCACATCTTGTGTACGCCGCAAACGTACTTCGGTTGGGTTACTACATCTTTTTCGTCCGATTCCTTCCACATTATTGGCCTACGGGTTACACTCGCGCTAGATTGATGAAGGATGCCTTAATGCCTTCCTTCTAGCGGATCTTTCCCTATCGACTCCGACTCATTGCTCTGGGGCAAAGATCTAGAGTCCATTTGGCAGTACCTTGGGGTTTGCAGTCATTAGTGGCAGATTCCTCGCTATCGATAGTGGGAAACCATCATTGTCTCCTGATTGATAGATTCTTACAGGTGTTCGACTTCAGTTCATCTATTCACACTTGTTAGATTGTACTGGGTACCTTGACGCTCATTATCATTATCGGTGAGTAGTCTCGCGTTTGTTAACGGTATACATCAATGACCGGTAATCAAACGATTTCTCACATGGTCGACTTCAGATCATTTATTCCCATGATGTAGAAATGTACCACGGCGGTCGGTGAAGACCTCAGGTTGTATCAGCATTCATTGGTTCACTTGACAGTTGCTCCTGTTGCTGCTAGTCGATACCACTCCACTTTATATGTTGCAGTCAGTCATGGCGACATTCTATATGCTAGCACCTGAGTTTGCAGTGTAGTACCATCCTATTCCATCATGTTCAGTTGGTACCTTATGGGATCAGTCTTTGATTTCAGTGATCCATTGCATCTTTCAGCATCATTGACAGTCTTATATGTGATATTCAGACATGTACTTACTCATTATGATCAGATGATCCATTATGTATTTTCCAGTCATTTATACTTGTATACTTAGTGGATCCGCTTGTACTTGATAGCCGGACATGCTTTACTTTTCCTGAGCATGGGTATGCCCGCCTCAGACAGTGTTTCTTTCTGATCTCCTTTCGGTGGCTTGGCAGGCTGAATTCTAGTGAAGTCCTCCTCGGTTTTTCGGCAGAGTTCCTTTCCTTGTACTTACTTAATATATTTCGGCCATCATGTTCCCCTTCTGACCTCATACATTAGGGGGCATCTGTTATAGCTCCAAATCTCACTCTTATGGTTTGTGATGCTGCACTTATGGCCTAGGGCAACCCCTCCTTCCAGACCTGGTCCAAAAATTTAAAAAACAGTGTTTTATTCCCTATACGCGACATTGCCCTGAGTTAAACGCGTGTACACGTGGGTCTGTCATACCCAACCCGCGTGTATCTATTTAAACACTTAAAAAAATAATAAATTCCTCTTTTTCGGGCAGAGATCGCGGGTTTTACCTGCTGGATCACCTGTTAGTGCCCGTGGCCCAACTGTTCCCAACCAACTCCTAACTAAAAAACTACTTTGGAGAGGGTATAAAAAGACATCAAAGGGAAGGCCAAGGAGAGAGAGAGAAATGAGAGAAAGATTATTATGCTGAGATTTTCCCCTTAGACCAGGTCTAAAGTCCTTGGTGCTTTCTGCACTTCCCCCATTTTGCATAGGAAACCCTTGTTTCCATGTGTATTGGTGATCATTCATCCTTGATATCATCATTGAGTAAGACTTGGAAGGAGCTCTTGTTGGAGGCTTGAGGCTGGAACGAATCTGGGAGGAAGCTTTGCTTGGAGCCTGCTGAAGGTGTTCAGGTGATATCTTTCCGTTATATGTACTTTATTTGCCTTTATATATAAAGAAACACGTCTTTGTTCCCGAAACAATCTTTCTTTATGCTTATGAGATTCTTATTTTGAATTCTTATGCAAGTGGTTACTTAAAGATTTTTATAACTAACTTTATAGCATAAAGATGGTTTATGCATAAGTATCTGTACATGTACTGTTGTGTTCTTTGATTTGTTTGTCTTGCAGGTCAAAGGAAGAGGAAGGGAACTCCAAGAAGGGTTTGGACCCTAAAGGCCTTCTCGAACGTAGGACCTTAGGTACGTACCCTTAACGTTAGAATTTGCTTAAAAGTAAAAATGATGGCTGTGTGTGTGTTTCTTTGAATAAGCAATTTTTAGTCTGGTAGAGTCTTAGCCCAAAGGACCCTAGGGGTACTTTCCCCTCAACCAGAATTGGCGACTCCGCTGGGGACAACACTCTTGTTGTTCCTAGTTTGGGTAGTCTTCAAGCCAATCAAGGCTCAGCCCCTCTATTTGTTGGCTCTGACTGTCTGATCTTTTCTTGAACTGCAAGCTTTTCCAGTTTTTCAGTCTGTGTTTTTTTTATTTTTCTTGAAAGACTTCAGATACGCTCTTTTCCTGGATTACAGAAGCGTATATACGCAAATTGCACTAAGTGAACCCGCGTATACGCAGGTTTCCTTAGTTACAGTCGCGTGTACATGCATTCTGCACTTATTTGCAGGCGCGTATATTACATAAATTTCAAGATTTATAAATTTTCTTTTTGCTGAATATTTGTCTAGTGGTTTGGGTCTGTGTCAAGCAGTCACTTTTCCAGTAACAGTTCTCTGTTTGACAGGGGGCATCTTGTTCTGAACTCTCTCTAGTCATAAGGAGTATTAGTCTTGTTTTCGTTGATTGCAAGCGTCATTGATTTTTGACACACAAGATTTCTGTTTAAGAATCTTGATTGCTCTGTTTCGGCAGAGTAGGAAGATTGGGTTCAATCTTTGTGTCCATTTTTGTTTTCATGACACTTTTTGTTTGCTTAACGAAATCAGTTTTGTGACCACTTGCTCCTTCGTTTCGAGAAAGTTGTTTGTTACCATTTTCTTGAAACTTGTCTTTTGATCTTTTGGGACTTTCATTGCTGCTTTTGATTGTCAAAAGCGATTTCAAACACATTTATTTTTGTTGAGTTTTCATCATTTGAAAGGTGTCGATTCACAAAAGTGTTTGGTTGCCCATTTATCAATCATTGATGTCAGTATTTTTGAGAGGTTTCCTTTGAAAAAGACTTTTTGGTTTGATTGAAAGAAAATCTTTTGAAAGTTTTGGAGTTTCGCTTTCTTAAACTTGCTTCTCATTTGATTTCCTTTTTTGCGAAGTGAAAGTGCTTTGTTTTTATCTTAGAACTTGTTTTTATTGTTTGGACGAAATGATTGGTAACACATCATCTTCTATCTAAGCATTTTAGTGGCAAGACAAAATTTGGTAAAGCAGCAACTTTCCTTCTTTGTTTTTAGAGTAGTCTTTGAATATTGCATCCACATATAGTTCTTGCATTAGGGTAGGATTTGCATATCTTTTTAGGCATATTTAGTTTTGTTAGTTTTTGTGAGTGTGGAGTCTGAAAAGAAAAAGAAAATTTGTTTATATTAGAAGTACCTCTGAACCTTATAGAAATTGCTCTTCATCGAAAACAAAAGTGCATGTGCATGTAGCTAAGTTTTATTAATTTCTTTTGCATCCATAAAAACACCACAAGTTTCACCTCCATTACCTTGTGACTTAAAGAACAGCCTAATAAAATCAAGCGCTTAATTAAAATCCACTAGAACTTTTCGTTTTAGTTATTACACCAACAAGTCTAGGATTTTAGGGCCTTGGATTAGGCGAGTGGAGAGTTAACTCTCTAAGGCCACATAAAACGTCAAACATAAGAGTCTGATTAACGAGAGTAAATCCAATAGCGTTAGGAAGACCAGGAAAGCTCCGGATCTGGGAGTTAAGCACGAGGGTCTGTGAAGACAGGGAAGAGAGATACCCCCTCTCCTACTTGTCCGAACTTACCTCACGACTGTTCCGCCTAGCTTCTGCGACGAGTTGGTACCCATAGTTGCCTCTCCTAGGGATCTTCATAGGTGGTTGCGAAGGGGAATCCCGTGGCACCTGAGGTCGACGTTGTATCACTCTCGACAGTACTACTGGAGGGCACCCTTGCGAAGCTTGGGGGCTTGCACTGGCGCAGGCTGTTGTTAGGAGGTCAGCGTAACTTCCTCTGTTACCTTCGCTGATAGGGCTGGGTCGTCATTATCCTAGACTATCTTCGGAAGGCCCCTGACTCCACTTTCTTGTATTTTGGTGTCCGGTCCTCATCACCCAGAGCGGAAATACTCGGAATTTGTTTGACTGGCTGTATCTTTAGGGACTTTATAGTGTGTGCTCTTTGCTCCTTGTATATAGTTGGCTTTAGGTATTTTTGTCTAGTCACGTTTGGACTTTGTGTTCTGAGTGACTGGCTTACCACTCTACCGATCTTGAAAGGTTTTTGGTCGTTCTTTCAGAAGTTGTGGAGTTGCCTCCTCAAGGGCAAAGGTTTTGGTTGCTTACCCATATTCTTTGAAGAGTTATTTCTATATTCCTGCAAGGGAAAGGGTCTTTGGATCAATTTAATATGGCTAATATTCATGTGGAAACCAACCAAGGTACCTTGCCAAAAGGGGATCCTTGTGCTTTTCCTTTCTTTGCAAACGTTGGTACTCCCTTGATGGCCACTTTGACTATTCCTGGGTTGAATGTTGGACTACCCGTTTGGCTGTGGTCCACCCCGAATATTCCAAATGCTCTTGAAGCTTCTCAGTTGAATGCTTTATTTCAAGGGCATCACATGGGTGCTAATTTTTCATCTTCTTTCAAAGAGAAATCTTGGATTCCTTCTTCACCTCCTTCTTGCAACAAGAAATCTAAAAAAAGGAGAAAAAGGAAGTCAAAGAAGAAGAATAAGTCCATCCTTTCATCTTCAACCTCTGTAAGTCATGTTGGAGATAAGCCTTCAGCCACTGCTAGTCATGTTGGGGGCACAAGTCTAGTCACTGCAAGTCACACTAGCACTTCATCTTCAACCTCTGCAAGTCATGTTGGAGATGAGTCTTCAGCCGCTGCAAGTCATGCTGGGGGCACAAGTCTAGTCACTTCAAGTCATACTAGCACTTCATCTTCAACCTCTGCGATTCATGTTGGAGATGAGTCTTCAGCCGCTGCAAGTCATGCTGGGGGCACAAGTCTAGTCACTGCAAGTCATACTAGCACTTCATCTTCAACCTCTGTGAGTCATGTTGGAGATGAGTCTTCAGCCGCTGCAAGTCATGCTGGGGGCATGAGTCTAGTCACTGCGAGTCATATTAGCAAAGAGTCACCGACCTCTGCAAGTCATGTTCAGGACTCTCCGCAAACCACTGCTACTCATGTTGGCGGAATGGAGGTTGATAAGAAACCTGGACGTAGAAGTTTTAAACCTAAGTTCCCTTGTAAGATATGCAAGGGAGACCATCTTACTCATTTATGCCCCGGTATTTCAGAGGTTCAAAAGATATGGTCCGAGTCTGAAAGTACTTCTACTCCTAGATCTGATATGGTTTCTCATCAATCCCATCAACCATTGGTTGATAATGTGGTAAAGTCGGTGCAATCGATGGCCGATTACACTCCTCTTTTGGGGGTGAAGTGCCTAACAAAAGAGTCTGTTTGATCTCTAGTACAGATTCTTCTAGTATAGGGGGCATTCTGGTTACTTCGAATGTTCCCCCTCCAAGTGCTAAGAGTGTTTCCTTTGATTGGGATAGTCTTGTTCAGCCTCGTCTTCCTTCCGTTGCACCTTTCCAAATAAAGGTCAGAGTGAATTCCATAAATGTCTATCGATGTTTGGTGGATGAAGGATCCTCTGCAAGTATTATATCCTCTTTGACTTGGAAATCTTTGGGTTCCCCAAAGTTGTTGACAGCTCAGAGTCAGTTGTTAGCCTATGATAGAAGGCCTGGTGAATCTATGGGTGTTCTCCCTCAAGTGCCTATCACTTTAGGTGGGAAGACTGTTTTAATCGATATGATGGTGGTTGATAGCCCTTTAGACTTTAATATGCTACTTGGGCGTGATTATGTCTATGCTATGAATGCTGTGGTGTCTTCACTCTTTCGAGCAATGTGCTTTCCTCATAACGGGAATATTGTCACTAATGATCAGCTTGCATCTGATAATCACCACCCTAATTCGACTTTACTGCAGAATTCCCCTTGGTTTGTTCCAAGTGTTCAAGTAGACTCTACCCCGCCACGGGTGAATTATGTGGCGTTGAGTCCTCAATGTTCAATTGCTTCTGAGAAGGATCCTTTGACTTATTATTCTCCTTCTTGGGACTTGGTCCCGGCAGTTGACCGAGAGATTCATCCTATAGGGACATGGGACCCTTTAATTCCCTCTTTTGATCCTTGTAGTTCTCAGGATTTCTTAGAACTTGTTTTGCCTTCACAGGAGGAACTCTTTGAAGCCATGAGTTATGACTACCAAAGGAGTCCTTGGTCCGATCCCTGCAAGGGGTTTGTCCAGAAGAACTATTATGCGTAAGCTGCAAGGCTGCGTGATTCCCTGTACCATATTGTATATATGAGGTACGCATTTTCAAGTTTTGTATTCTATAACACAAGATCTTATATGAAGTTTATATGTGGGATGTATTAACTTCGTGTCTAGTCTTCCTATTTTTACAGAACTTGGAAGATTTCTCCTTTGTAAGTTTATGGTTGGTCCGTCATGGCAGGTATCGTGTTCTCACTGGCATATAGGTTAGGGACACCATCTTTCCGTCGCATTATGCATACTAGCCTCCATTTGGCCGATACATCTGCCGTAGGGTCGACCCCATCATGTTATGGTTCGTAAGCCATTTTCACTCGCCGATTCTGTAAATCGTGACATGATGGTAGAGCCATCCTTTTACATGGGCATCCTAGTTAGCATCTCACTGACATTTGTTGCCCATGCTGCTTCGTTTTGAGTAGGCTCGGGAGTCCTCTGTAGTCCTGCCATGACTTATGCGTTGAAGACTCATTCCTCTCTGCTTTTTCGCTTCGTTCTGGCCTTATACCCTAGAGGCTCCTATGTGTGTTGAGTTGTACTTCTGCATTGCATGTTGACCATTTGCACCTTTTGGCCTATAGCCGGCTTCACTTGGACTCGTGTTTAAGCCAACTTTTGACCATGACGTCTGCAAAATCAACCTTGCATACCCTTGACTTCTGCAGCTTGACATACACAGATCCGTGGAAGGAACTTACCTCTGAGTGTCACTGACCAGTTTTTCACCTCCCTGCATTGAGCATAGGAACGTTCCTTTCCCAGGAACTAGATCATCTGTTTCACCGACACTCGTTCTTTCCACTGTACCATAGCATTCTTTTATTCTTTTTCCGGCTTATTAGAAAAAGACAAAAAAAATAAATATTCCAAAAAAGAGCGGGAACAGGGACATTATTTCCATTTATTGTTGGCAGCTAGAGTCAGTCGTGTCGCCCTTGAACAAAGCACTCAAAACAAAGTCTCCTCCGCATGGGTGGGATTTAGTTTGACTTAAGTACGCCATAACCTTGTTATCGAGTCAGTTCTCCCCCGATTGGTTATCTCTTCCAATCATATGGAGGGTTCGTTCGTGTCTCCTGCATGACGAACTTATACAGATTCATCATATGCTGCCACATAGTCACATTGAGTCGTGCTTTTGTTCAAGGGAAGTTAGCCTGAGTCGGCCTTTCTGCGGTGTCTCTTGACTCATTTTTCAGTCGGCCATCCCTGGTTGTCAATGTCATGTCTATCATCACATCAGTTATATTGGTCCTTTACTCGTGCCGGTTTGAGAAGGTCCCCATTGACTTCTTGCTGGCGGGTCTTGTCCTTATCGACGACGACACCTTGCTCTGAGGACAGGCCTAGAGCTGCACCCTGGCCCTATATTCATTATTGATAGGTCACCTTGTGCTCAGCATCGATCAGTATCATGGGTCTTTGACTGAGTGGTTTCCCTTGTGTTCGACATCAGCATACATTATCACACACTGGGATTCGTGCAGTACCTTGGTTTCCATTTCACCCTATTGGTGGATACCTCGCCTCTGTGTCAGCTTTCATTATTGGTTGGTTCAGAGGGTTTCTGCCGTGCGCTAGCCACATCTTGTGTACGCCGGAAACGTACTTCGGTTGGGTTACTACATCTTTTTCGTCCGATTCCTTCAACATTATTGGCCTACGGGTTACACTCGCACTAGATTGATGAAGGATGCCTTAATGCCTTCCTTCTAGCGGATCTTTCCCTATCGACTCCGACTCATTGCTCTGGGGCAAAGATCTAGAGTCCATTTGGCAGTACCTTGGGGTTTGCAGTCATTAGTGGCAGATTCCTCGCTATCGACAGTGGGAAACCATCATTGTCTCCTGATTGATAGATTCTTACAGGTGTTCGACTTCAGTTCATCTATTCACACTTGTTAGATTGTACTGGGTACCTTGACGCTCATTATCATTATCGGTGAGTAGTCTCGCGTTTGTTAACGGTATACATCAATGACCGGTAATCAAACGATTTCTCACATGGTCGACTTCAGATCATTTATTCCCATGATGTAGAAATGTACCACGGCGGTCGGTGAAGACCTCAGGTTGTATCAGCATTCATTGGTTCACTTGACAGTTGCTCCTATTGCTGCTAGTCGATACCACTCCACTTTATATGTTGCAGTCAGTCATGGCGACATTCTATATGCTGGCACCTGAGTTTGCAGTGTAGTACCATCCTATTCCATCATGTTCAGTTGGTACCTTATGGGATCAGTCTTTGATTTCAGTGATCCGTTGCATCTTTCAGCATCATTGACAGTCTTATATGTGATATTCAGACATGTACTTACTCATTATGATCAGATGATCCATTATGTATTTTCCAGTCATTTATACTTGTATACTTAGTGGATCCGCTTGTACTTGATAGCCGGACATGCTTTACTTTTCCTGAGCATGGGTATGCCCGCCTCAGACAGTGTTTCTTTCTGATCTCCTTTCGGTGGCTTGGCAGGCTGAATTCTGGAGAAGTCCTCCTCGGTTTTTCGGCAGAGTTCCTTTCCTTGTACTTACTTAATATATTTCGGCCATCATGTTCCCCTTCTAACCTCATACATTAGGGGGCATCTGTTATAGTTCCAAATCTCACTCTTATGGTTTGTGATGCTGCACTTATGGCCTAGGGCAACCCCTCCTTCCAGACCTGGTCCAAAAATTTAAAAAACAGTGTTTTATTCCCTATACGTGACATTGCCCTGAGTTAAACGAGTGTACACGCGGGTCTGTCATACCCAACCCGCGTGTATCTATTAAAACACTTAAAAAAATAATAAATTCCTCTTTTTCGGGCGGAGATCGCGGGTTTTACCTGCTGGATCACCTGTTAGTGCCCGTGGCCCAACTGTTCCCAACCAACTCCTAACTAAAAAACTACTTTGGAGAGGGTATAAAAATACATCAAAGGGAAGGCCAAGGAGAGAGAGAGAAATGAGAGAAAGATTATTATGCTGAGATTTTCCCCTTAGACCAGGTCTGAAGTCCTTGGTGCTTTCTGCACTTCCCCCATTTTTCATAGGAAACCCTTGTTTCCATGTGTATTGGTGATCATTCATCCTTGATATCATCATTGAGTAAGACTTGGAAGGAGCTCTTGTTGGAGGCTTGAGGCTGGAACGAATCTGGGAGGAAGCTTTGCTTGGAGCCTGCTGAAGGTGTTCAGGTGATATCTTTCTGTTATATGTACTTTATTTGCCTTTATATATAAAGAAACACGTCTTTGTTCCCAAAACAATCTTTCTTTATGCTTATGAGATTCTTATTTTGAATTCTTATGCAAGTGGTTACTTAAAGATTTTTATAACTAACTTTATAGCATAAAGATGGTTTATGCATAAGTATCTGTACATGTACTATTGTGTTCTTTGATTTGTTTGTCTTGCAGGTCAAAGGAAGAGGAAGGGAACTCCAAGAAGGGTTTGGACCCTAAAGGCCTTCTCGAACGTAGGACCTTAGGTACGTACCCTTAACGTTAGAATTTGCTTAAAAGTAAAAATGATGGCTGTGTGTGTGTTTCTTTGAATAAGCAATTTTTAGTCTGGTAGAGTCTTAGCCCAAAGGACCCTAGGGGTACTTTCCCATCAACCAGGGAGAATGTTGGGTTGTGTTATATTCTTTCCACGACTAGCCCACGTAGTTAACTAGGGGGTAGGAAGGGGGCAGAGCCCCCCCTTTGTTGCGCTGATTGCATAGCAGGGGGAGTCATAGGGGGTTTGAGGGGTGCAAGTAACCCCACTCTATGGGGTCTGGGGCGTAGCAGAGGGAGTCATAGGGGGTTTGAGGGGTGCAGGTAACCCCACTCTATGGGGTCTGGGGCAGCACCCCGGAAAATTTTGGTTTTGGACCCTATGTTAGGTTTGGCGAACCCACCTATGGTTTTGTGCATGATTTTCGCACATGGTTTTGGACGCGATGGTTTTCGATCCATGGTTTTGGACGGGATTGTTTTCGGTCCATGGTATTGGATGCTTCGGGATGTATAAATATGTATTGTAACATTAAAAGGAACATAATGACAAATCAAGCTGGTAGTCCCGATTTTGGGATCTAGGGGAAAATTTCTGTGTATATGTGTTTTATGTGTTATGCTCTCGCACTGTTTATTTTATGTGTTTTAGAATTTGTATGCAGGTAATTTCTGGACGGGGTTAAAACCTACACAACTAAAGCACCAACACCCAGTAGAGCGAGCAGGGTCGCGGAAGAAGGTCAAGGCCTCGAAATTTTCCATTGACCTGATCACCCTAACTGAGGGAGATTTGCATGACATTGGCGAAACTGTGCGCGATGTCACCTCTGAGGCTCTCTAAGATTTCATGCAGGAGAACCAGATTTTGTTGGGGGCCCTCAGAGCGTAGCTGCAACAATTACAGGCATGCCCTCCTTAGATTGGTACCCTCTCGAGCAGCCTCGTAGTTGGCTCAACAACAGTAGAACAGATGTTGCGCGCACGAATAACAAACACCATAGTGCTGCTGGAAGGGGCACTAGTAACATCAAATGAGGCTGACAGGCCTTCGCTCGGCGTGATGAAGGGTCTCGGTATTAATCTAGCTACACTCCTGCGAGAGACCCTATATTTGCCGCAGGATAGGATAACTGCAAAGTTGCGAGCTAGGGAGAGCCATGCACTACAAGTCCTCAGTGAGCAGAAAATCAATATGGAACAACTGAGCTTGCAGCATGACAAAGTGGTGTCACAGAATCAACAGCTGGTACAGGTGATATACAATGCTTGCCAAAGCGTCCTGGAGCTAGCCATCCCAGCAGACATAACAGTAGAGGCACGCATCTGCAAGTTAGTAGCAGGGGTGCATGAGGCGCGGGAAGAAATGACAAAGGTTCATCTAGAGCTGAACCTTCAAATCACTGAACTACGGTTAAATGCGCAACCGTCCACACCTCCAGAGGTCAAAGAGTAGCACGCTAGTGCTATCACAACAGGATTGGGTGAGATTGACATCACAGTGCGAGACTGCACCAACATGTTGGAAGAATCACTTGAGATCCTCACAAATCTACAGGAGGACCCCAACATCCAGCGAGGCGCGCGAACTCCAACAGCAATATGACAGCGTCCGAGGAACTGCGCAGAAGGTTGTCCTCACTCAGAGGTTTGTGTGGATGCAGTAGGCCAAGGCGCTGAAAGAACAGGTGGATGCAGCACGACATAAGGAAGCAGTCCTGAAAGTGCGCATTCAGCCTTAGATCGAGGAGGCCTTCACTATCATGGCTGAAATCGAAGGCAAGCTCACACACATGCAGGGGATGCACACATTGATGTAGAGAAGCACTCCTAACACAGAGGTCTCGGAACAACGTATGCAGCAGATCTAGCAAGTAGAAACTCAGTGTGCTGCTGACCTCCACGCAGTTCAAGAACAGTTGGCGAGACTCCATGCAAAGATTGTTGCGCCGATAGAGTGACTTGAGGGCGAGTCATGATGTTTGTGTTGGGGGCCTATTGGGCATAGAATTCCCCCCAAGGCATGTTTTGGGGCTCAAAGCCCATGTTTTGAGCGAATTTTGTTGTAAAGCTCCGCGAATTGCGGGCACGGGGTGTGAAAGTATGATAGAGTCCCAGGGTTGTCCACCCTAGTTTTGTAATGTAATGTCGGCTGGATAGACCTACCCATGGTTCACGGACCATGGGATTGTATAAATAGAGCGAGGCTCTAAGTGTAAAAGAGAGAATAGAAAATAGAGGAGAAGCATGAGAGGGCTAAGTGACTGAGTCATAATGAAAAGTGTGTTTGTGGGTCGTAGAGTAGGAGAAGGCTCTACAGTTGTGTGCGCAGAGGCCTAGTAGTCCGCAGCTGAGTGTGCAAACCCCTGCAGCTGAGTGCACAGGGCGAGTTGAGTCTGTAACCATGGAAAGAATCAATAAAGAGAAGTTTTGTTATAATTCTATGTATCTATTCTTGGGTTAATGCATGATTGATATAATTTGCAAATATATTGTTTATTTACTGTGCGCACCTGTATGAATGGTTTATGTTGTTAAGTATAACTTAAATCACTCAAGTAGGCAAAGATAATCAACTAACATTTGAATACAAGCAAGGTCTTGGGTAATAACGCAGAGCGCTGCACTCAACCCCGGGGGTAGGACTGCGCGAAGGAAGTATATTAGGCTACGAGAAACAAGAAAGTGCGTGAAGCAACCTGCGCGTAGGGTCAAACCGCAGACCAATCAAACTCATCAGACATCTCTAGGGTGCGGAAACCTGGTTCTATCACCCTCCCATACTACTTTGGGTGAGACCTCAGTCTACACTCCACGGACTGTTGCCGAAAGGGCCAGTATTACCGGGATTTTTTTGGCTAATTAACACCAAACTTGGGTCAAACCCCAACAAACCAACAACAACACTTTCAGCAGGGGGTATGATGGGCCTCTAAATTAGACATAAATTAAGGTCCATGCCTCTAAATTAAAACATAAATTAAGGCCTATGACCATCCTTCAACGCATTAAACCTCTCTTTTTGCATTAGATACTGTATTTTTAACTTTAATATATTCATTAGGAAGGTTTATGAATAATTGGATATTTGTGCCTAATATTATTTATTTTTGTGGAATAGTATGAGAATATTGGGCAGATTATGAAGATTTGGAGGAGGAGATAATTCAAGGACTTGTTGCCTACTACAGGAGGATCAATAATAACTAATAAATCAACAAGATATTATGAAATTATGGCACAGATTGTGGAACTCCAATGATTGAGAAAATCTAGGAATGTGTTCCCTGCCATTTAATGCAGATTCCTAGTATTGGGGACTAGATCCACTAATCAAGGGATTTTGGTGGGGAAAGCTTCCTCCTTTCATGGGGAATGATTCCTAATCATTTTGTATAAGTACCAAGTCAAATTTTCCTCTAGGTAGAGATTTTCATTAGTGTTCTTATGGAGAGAACTCGTATTTCTGCAGCTCCATTATATTTTCTTGCAGGGATGTAATTGTATTGATGAAAATAATGAAGATTGGTGTCATGTTCAACTTCTAAATCTTGTTCTCCTCCATAGGTCTCTGAGTTTCCTTGGGCTTGGCCATCCCAGGAGCCTCAGAGCCCTTTTGTATCATTTTCTTTCCTTCTTTTCACTTCTTATTCACATGCATCTCTTATTTTTATTTCCTTCTACTTTTGCATTTAGTATTAATGATTTCTTGTTGTAGGATTGAGTTAAATGGTTAATGTAAGTTCTTTTGTAGGATCAAAAGCATCACTTTATCATTGGGAAATCTTTAATGTCATAGTAATCATTGAGCTACTTGGATTAGCTTTCTTATTCCCAAATCTAGATTTCTAGAACTCCTTTGTGGCAAAGAACAATAAATTTCTGCTATTTTTTAGAGCATGCTAACGAGTTGGTTCCACTTGTATTAGATCACAAAACCATTATAGTTCCTAAAAAAAATTACCCCATTTCATTTTCACTTGATTAAGCTAGGCACCTTTTAGATTTACTAGCTTACTAGTTCTCGAATTTCTAGATTTTCGACTAGTAATGTTTTTCTATTTTTTAGGATGGGTTAACAGAAGTCTTTTTGAGTGATTCCACTTAGAATGGGGACCTAAGACATCCTAGTTAATAAAAAAATTGTCCCATCCAATTTGGATTTGATTTTCTTGGTCATTCGATGAATTATAATTTCGTATAGTAAATTTGTAACATCTTGTAGTAAATCAAGGGATCCTGTAGAAAATCATTGTAGCATCCTGTAAGAAATTGTTGTATCATCCTGTAGGAAAGCCTGTTTTGAGACCGGATTGAGAAAAATCATCATTGAAGCTAGGATTAGGCCTCTACTTGACCTCTATTCCATCAAGACCATTTTAAACCTCTTGCTCCACACTTGTCTCCCCTGCCAAAGATCAAGTAAAGATTAGAATTTGCATTTATGGAGAAAAATGATTTTAAAAAATGAGTTCTTTGATATTTACACATGAACACAATAGTTAGTACTCTCTAGATCAGATTTCATGCCTAGTTATTTTAAATCATCACATGTGATAAATAGGGTTAAGCTAGGTTTCTTTTACATTTAGTTCATGATCTTTATGCAATTAGAATATGTTTCTTTCCTTGTACTTTCTTTCTTGCAATAGGTTAAGGTTCCATTTTGAACATTTCATTTTCTACAATTAGTTTAGGATTTGACTTCATTACATGCACTCCATTACATCATGACAGCAAAGGAAGGACACATTGTATGTTGCACATATAGTGTCGATACCTCTTAAGTTTGTACGAACCCTGGGTTGATAATTAAAGTCGGTAGCCTTGGGAGTTGCAACATTCTTGTTGCAATACCGAGACTCATCAATTTTCTTCATGAATGGGGGATTCAACATCTTCTTCATTAGTTTCATGTGACAAAGGAGCTCAATCAACATGCCATGTGTGATATCTTAAATTCCTCCAATTCTCAATGATAATTTCACTTGAAAGTCTTATATCTAAAGGAATGTCACGGAATTACTTGTACAAAAGTAACTTAGTCTAGCAAAATGTCTCAAACTCTTATGAACCCTCATTGGGAATAACATAAAACCATGGCCACACTCGAATAATGGCATGCACATCTCATGGTCTCCATGGCTCTTGCTTATGATTGGCATCAAATGTCCAAGATCTTGTTGTTTCTATCAAACACAAATGTTCCAAAAAATGGGGTTGGGTTTGATAAATCTGAACAAAACTATTTTGGTAAGAAATTTCATCATAATGCACTAATATTTTTTGGAATACTTTCTTCCCAACATTCAATGGAAAAAAATTGCGACTACATACAATAATAGGTAGCTTTAACAACATATGGCAGGTTTCTTGTGCTCCAATGTCACGATAAAAAAAAAGTTCTACAAGGAACCTTCTGTATGCAGACAATGCAAGAGCTTCAAATCCACTTGCATTGGAAACTCTTGTCAACATACCATGATAACTTTCATATTTTTTTCTTCTTTTGAAGCATATTCTACAATATATTTCAACGTTGCTTGTCAAGAAACAATTGGTTGACAATTAACATTTGCTTGCCACATTGTGAGAAGATCAACATTGTGAAAATTCAATTGATCATCATTACTATCGGTTCATATTTATTTTTCCCTTTTTCATCCATGAACAATATGGAATCCTCATGAACTTGCCATGGAGCATTGTAGCGACATGAAAGGACGGACCCCTTTTTTCGTAAACAGGAATCAACACTACATTTTGTATGTCTCTAAAATCGGTTCACCAAATGCTCATAAAGTTCATGAAGATTTCAAGAAAAAAAAATTGTGAAGTGTTCAAAATGCATGGATCATCATTCAAGCTTTGAGGAATAATAACATTTCGACGATGGATGTCATGTGGATTCCATGTTGTCACATATTTTCCAAAGAATCTCTTTGTTGCATGGACATTCAAAGGATTGGACTAATCTAATGTTTCCACGTTTGTAGCGCTTGGTAACCATAGGAAACCATGGATGTGGGCAGAACCTCTATGTTGCCACTCATACCTAATGAAAATTAAGATATAGCCAACATATAGCAAGAAATAAAAACAAGAAAAACTTGTTCCAAAATTTTAAATAATGGGACAAAAGGGGCAAAGGGAACCTATACAAAAATTATTTAGCTCCAACGCATTTTCGAAAAAATAATTCGTGGAATACATTGAATATTTGGTGTATATACATGGAAACCATATGTAGATACTAAATGATTTTTTTGTTTTTTCTTGGCATGAACATTTCTTTGACCAAAATTCACGTTTGAAGGCATAAAACTATGCAGGTTAGGCCACTTTGTGTCCATTGCACTTAAAGTAAAAAACAAAGTTGGGAAACCTAATTGGGTAATCATGTCAGTGAGTTTAGTACGAAAATTTGTCCAATAGGCCCTTGTGCCCCTAAGAGACAAACAAAAATGCATTAATTTCTTAGCTAACTTATTGTCAAGTAAATCACTTAGTTGTTGACGCAACTCTTCAATAGTTGTAGGTGAATTTTCATGGATACTATTTTTCAAAAAGAAGGAAGTTGTTCCTTGGCTATGATGATGCATAATCATGTTCAACAAGAAATATCAAAACCGAGGATGGCTTCCAAATCTATGGTCAAAATTTCTGAGTATATGTAAACCATATTCATGCATTTCAGCATTAAAAATACCTCAATGCAACCAATCAGCATCACTAGTGGGAAATAGAATGGGAAATTCCATGTCTAATAACCCTTCTATATTATACTCATTGATGGGAGATGAGCCAAAGTCTGGCGAATCCAACAGGTTAGAAGATCTAGAATTTGTATTTCGAATAAAACTTCTTATTTGATCCACTTCCTTTCATCCATTGGGTAGATGACTAATAAACGATGAGGGATGAGAGTGCAAACAATTAGGGTCCAAGTTTTTAACTCCTTCAACACTTATCTCTATTTCGTCGATATCACAATCAAAAAATTGTAGCTTTCTTAACACATCAACTAGTCTTTTGGGGAGAACAGCAACCCAAAATATGTGTAAGTATGGTCAATTCCTTCATATTTGTTTCAACAATTGAAGGTTCTAAATACCATTAAAAAATAAATAAAATAAAATAATCCATAATTCCTTTTTGGTAGATAAAGGATTCATGCGAGAATACCTTTTAATCATATTTTTTATAACAACCTTTCCTACTTCTTAGATAAGTCTTTCAATTCCATGTTAGTTTCAACATCCTTGTAATATTTATCCATATGAATTTTGTAAATCAATCCATCCATCACCAATTGTCTTTACAAAAACATTCATAATATTTGGACTGGACACTGTGTATCTTCACAATTAGGAATTCAAGTTGTTCAACACATCGTGGAAGATTCTTTTCAATTGATGAGCACCAATATTGCAACAAGAATGTTGCAACTCCTGGGGCTGTCATCTTTACTTTATCAACCCGGGGTTCGTACAATCTTGGAGGTGACAATGTTGTATACACAAGTAAAAGTGATAGTTCTTCCTTTTGTCACTGTTCAGCTGGCGAGAGACCACTAGGGTTTTCAAGAAGACTTTTATGGATTCAGAAGAAGCTTGATTATTGATGAGAGAAGAAGAAAACTACTCTAGGAGAAAGCTTTTCTACTGCAATAAGGAACATGATTGAAATATGATGCTAAAACACACCATTTCCTAAATAACTGCTTAGAAACTATGCTTTACAAGAATTCCAAGCTAACATGTATGAAATGCTACTACCCTAAGCATGGAAGTTCAAAACATCAAACATCACTACTATGCATGTAAAGGACTGAAATAAATCTATTTTTTCTTTTTATTCTCTTTATGGAAAAACAAGTGTGCAAGCTAATCTCTTTTGGTGATGTGGCAGGTGGATTTGGGTTGCTGGTGGATGGTTGGAAGGTTTGGGAGACCCTTATATGACCTTGTGTGGCTTCCTGGAGGTTTTCTCTCAATTCAGCCTCAAAACAGGCCACTACAGTAAAACCTATAGGATGTCCTAAAAACCTACGGGATTCCCTGTATTTCTACATGATACAGCCAAGAGAAAATAAATGGGTGCTGAAGGTGATGTAAGGCTTAGGGAAGGTGGTTGGTGGTTGGAATGGAGTGATAATATGCTTAGGGTCACTCAGAATTCAAAACCAAGGTTGGGAGATGGTTGGATTTGCTCAACATGCTTGGAGGAGTTTCTATGTAAAATGATGAAATTGGTGGAGGTCTTAGTGAAAGAAAGGAATGATTATGGATGGATGAAGTTAGAAGGTGGTTTCTTTCTATGAGATCTCTCTCTACTTCTAAAACACCTGCTCTGCATCAAACATTGATATTTTCCAAAAATCATGTAAACAAGAAGAATCCTAATGAGCTAGAAAAACAGAGTTTAATGAGCTAGATATCCACTTCACGCATGAGGAAATTGTAGAATAAAATGGAATCATTCATGAGATATATTTTAAGAATGAATATGGGTGAGATGGTAATTAAATCCTACACTTGTAAACTGATCAAATGTTGGTTCAAGTATAGTAAACTCTAAATTCTATGAGAAAATAGAAATTTGTCTTTTTGAGGCTGCATAAGGGTAATTTCCTCAACTCATGATCCCTGAAGGAAGAGGTGAGGCCAAGACACCTACTGAAAGCTTTGTGATGCTCCTTTTATCCCTTATAACCTACTACTAAAGTAAAGCACAAATGGAAGCAAACTAATAAACAAACTAATCACATCTGCACTAAATGCAATGAAATACTTCTAAGGACAATTCAACCATGAATCTATGAAACTAAGCTAAGAATACCAATACAAGAAGAGGAGCCTTTTCTTCTAGGGTTTGGCCCTAACCTAAGAGCTTCAGCCCTCTAAGATAACTTAGTGCCAGATCAAGAAAAATCTCATTCTCATTATCAAAACAGAAAATTACATAGCAATGTCTTCCACAAGTTTGGAGCTCAAAAATAACTAGAGTTTTTACCACAAAAATTGGAATCCTAATGAGGCTCTAGGCCGCTTTATTTATACAACTAAAGTCCCCAGCAACTTCCCCAAATCTAGGGAGTATTGGCTCCCAAACTCGAGATGAGCTAACTCTTTGACTATCACTTTCTCGGCTACCTTTTGATCTTCATGACTTGGTTGCTTGTACTCCGATATGGTGTGATTGATGGAGGAATATTCGAATAAGGGAGGAGTAAATGAGGAGGATTTACCTCCTATAATCTCTCTCCCTTGTCCCATTCGAGTTTCAGACCTTAATCTTGCCAAAATTCCTTGATTTTCTCTTTCAAACCTGCATTCAATGCATATTAGTCCACTAGGCAAAATATCTCACTTTAACTCACCTCATTAAACAAAATATAATCAAAGCATGTAATAAATTGTGAGAAGAGTTGATTTGACTAAGCTAGGAGGTGAATTAAGGTCCATATAGTTACCCAATGATGGTGCTCACCATCACCCCCCTACTGAAGGTGTTCCTCATCCTCTGAGCAACTTAATCAATATCCATGTCTTTCATAGATGTAGTGGCTTCCTGGACATCCCATGCTTCTGTTGTGGTTTCCTCTTCTTGTGCATAGAATCCTACCTTCCTTTCTACCTCCTCCCACTTCTTTCTTTCTTTTTCTTCCTTCCTTCCTTCTAACATCCCCAAGAGCAGTGGTGGACTGAGTCTCAAGCCAATCCAATTGACTTTGAGCCTTTGGATGGTTTGCTTGTACATGGGTGTCTTGTTCAGTGCTTCTCTCATCCTTTGAGGAGAATGGTACTCTCTGATTTTCAAACTGTATGGAAAATTATTCCATCTCCTTTGGCAAGCTTTCATGTTGTCATCCCCTAACAGTCTAAACATATCCTCAAAATGTGTAATTGCTTGCTCTTGGGTAGCAAGATACCTAGGTGCAAGTTGAGGATCATTTGCAATTAAATTATGTGTGCTAATGATAGCCATTGGATTGGACTACTCAGCTCTTATCATGAGAGGCTCAGTTTGTTCCCTTGACAATATATTCTTCATTTTTGCAGCCCTTGCTTCCTCATGGTTCATCCATGATGCCAAAGCCATCAACTGTAAATCCCCCAGCTTTTCATTAGGGTCTCATACATTCATATCTATCAAAGCCATGTTATGCATGTATAATTCTGACATCTTAGCCCTATTCTCTAATGTACTTCAATCACAGAGATCAATGAACTTTCTATAATCCTGGAATGGCATAGTGCCTCTCTGTGATAGGGTCTTGATTTGGAATTGTAGCCACTATTTGTTAAGGTATAATGCATAGGACTTAGCTGGCATCCTGCACTGATTTCTTCCAAAGATAGACTAGCCATGGATGCTAATGGATTCTCTCTTTCTTGCAGGTTTCCTTTCAACCATGCATTTTCTGCCTCCAACTGAGTTTTCATTATGGCCTCTTTGTCCCTCAGGCTACTTAGTTCTCTACCCATCTCTTTGAGCTTCTCCTCCATGTGACCAATGTCCTCCACTCCCTTGGACTTGGCAATCTGCATCCATCTATGTGTTCTGGCTCTTTCTTTCTCAAGCTCAAAGAATAATGGAATGGAAAAATTTTGTGGAATGACCCTACCCCCCTCAATAAATCTGTAGTAGGAGTCAAGGTTAGGTTGAGGACTAGGTTCCCTTAGCTCTGGGTCCTCTCTCTTTGTTTCTTGTTGCATACTTCCTTCCTTATCCAATTTTTGAGTTTCCTGTAGGTTTAGCAGAGTTTCCTATAGGACTGCCTCTGCTTCCTATAGGTCCTGTTGTGTATCCTATAGGATGTATTTTCCTTTGGATGAGGTAGATCTGGTTGCAGGTCTTCTCACATAGGTGATAGGAGACTTAGGAGAGGTTTGTGTTAAGGATCCTTCTTCTTGAGTTTTTGTAAGAGGAGCCATATTCTCATGTTGATTAGGTGAGTCCTCAATAACAATGGGAACCTTGGTTGGAATTTTGGGGTTTCCTTGCCTTATCCTTGTAATTTCTCTTGTTCTAAAGTATAAGAGGGTGTGCCTCTATCTTTTTTCTTTTTGTTTGATAGGGGTGCTAAGAACAGTGAGGGCAGTTGCTGCCTCTTTCTCAGTGGGTTCTGGAGACACCCTGGGTGACTCATCCTTGTCTTTTGCCTCCTCTTTTCCATTGACCTTTTCATCTTTGTCTTTCCCCTCTTCTTCTCCCTCTAGATCCTTATCTTGTTTATCAGTTTCCTCCTTCACATCTTCCTCTGTTTCTTCTTCACCTTCCTTCTCTTGCTCTTCCTCTTCCTCCTCATCTATCTCCTCTTCATCCCTCTTTGCTTCTTCTCCATATATTTCAGTCTCTTCTTCATCCTTTTCACTGACATTAGGGGTAATATCGTATGTGAGGACTTTGATATCCTCCTCTATCTTCATGTCTCTAAAAATTTCCCATTAGATAGGAATTCTAGGGTTTTGGAGGACATCTTCTATGATGATTCTAATTAACCCATGGTGGGCTAACTGTCAGTAGTTTCCTTCCTGCACCTTTATGTTTGTATCTATCAGTGATTGTAGAATGAAGTATGGTATGTTGAGCCATTGGTGAGGGGGTGTTTTTGCTCCAAACCTCAATTCTTCAAGAATCCTGAAGTGATATCCATAAACCACACTATACCTACCTTCACATGATATGTATTTTATAAGGTTGTAGCTTAACTCATTCCAGGGGTATGGTAGGCTTGCTCTCCTCACTCCATTCTTGTCTTCAATGGGCTCCTCTCCCTTTAGAAAGAATTTCTTCTTGGCAGTTTGGTTACTTCCCTTGTCTTCCTTTCTTCAAGGCACTCCTAAGGGAAGTGTGGTAATTGTGCTTATGAGTTCAGGGGTGAGATCTATGGAGAGGCCTCTCACCACAACAGTGGCATGGGTTCTAGTCAGTGAAATGAGGGAGAGAGAAAAATATTAGGCTACTTCATCATCATACCCCCTCAATTTCTCAAAATACCCCATCCAATTATGCCTTGTGAATATTTCTAGCACAAGAGGGTGTTGGTGAATCCTCACAGTGTTAATGGGTTCCCTTATATCAATCCCCCCTGTCATTTTATCTGGTGAATTTTGAGGAGCAGAGATGTATGATATAAACTCTTAATGAAGGAGGAAATGGGACTGAACTTCCTATGGATACAATTCTCCTACACAACTATCAATTTCAATCAAACTAGGAGATTTTCAAAAATGGAAGGAAATGCAGAGCCTACCTCCTCATAGTGCTTGATGTAGCCAACCCCTGTGTTTCCTTCTCTGAAATTTCTCGACTGCCTGATTGTATCTTGTAGGATTCCTGTGTGATCATGTTGGATTTCCTGTGTGATCCTGTAGGAAGTCCTACTAATGTAGGGGTCTCTGAGCATATAACCATACTTAGCAAACTAATACCAGGGTTACCCAGCATATACCCACAGTATGCATTTTCAACAATGCATCCACAACTGTCCCAGGGATTTAACTCTACAATGGAGTTAAATCTTCCGACCATACATGGTCAAGGCCCATTTATCAGTTCATGTACATAGGAACTCAATCACCCCGCCTGAAACCTCCCATCGGGACTATTTTCTCCCAAAATCCTGCATATGAGGCTTTGGTTAAAGCTTTCCCTCTAAATAATTCTATCGGGAATTAAAACCCTTTCAGAACCTTTAGACCACCCTTTAAGCCACATAGATATACTCAACCCACTTATATTGGACTTAACCACAAAACCCTCTTAACCACATGTATATAACCTTCCTTTCCTAACATTGGTTATATATGGTTAATACATACAAACTTGCCCATCGGTGCTATTTCTCCTCATAACCCTTTTACAAAGGAAATGACTCACAAACATACCTTTTTCTAACCTTGGTTATAGCCTTTGCACAAACCCCGAGGCTAACCTCGTCACAATCGACCATCGCATGTCCAATGGGTCATAAACATATATTGGCCCTTTTTTCCTTAAAACCCAAACCAACGTATATTTTGGAAATACATGGGAAAAAGACATTTACAAAAGAAAATCCCCGCCGAAATGCATAAGCCGGAACTCAAATCCATTATACCCGTGACTATAAATATCGTCGAGTCCAGATCCTTCAATACTTCTAACAGTGCTGCAATCCCCGATCACCCGATATCTCCGATCGTCGATATTTCTGAACTCTGATCATTGATTATCGCTATTGGCGATATCACACCTCCACCAATCACTCCTTTGCACTTCCGACTCCCGATATGCGATTTAAATCGTGACTGTTGATCTAGCCATGATCCAACGGTCCACGATTAATCGGTACTCGCTCTTCGCAATTCTCCAAGGCTCATTCCAATCACTTTTAAAGGGTCTCCCGCCGATGTGATTAAATCACAGTCGTTGATCTATGAGATCTAACAGCGGTTGAGCGTCACTTTGCACTTCTCCGTTTATTCCTTTTACTTGGAATTTCTCCGCTTTTTCAGTGGGTTTTTTGTGGTTTCTTTGTTTTATTCAGGGCTTTGGCTTCTGCCTTTCCACTCCTCAAACACTCTGAGCTTACTCCTTAGTGAATCCTCACTCTACTACCTCTCCATAGGTTCACTTTGCTACTTCAATTAGACTCGATGGTCCATTATGATTCTGTTGAATCGACCTCCTCTCTCTCTCTCTCTCTCTCTCTCTCTCTCTCTCTCTCTCTGTGTTCCGCAGAACTCTGTCTGTAACCCCCTATCACAGAGCCTACAAGCTCACATACAAATCAACACTTAAAACACGCATTCAACTCTTTTACACATTCAGGAATAACTCTGCATATATTAATATAAAAGCACAAATTACATTCGAGACTCCTCGCCTCGCACAGGCCTGATTCTCAACATTAGTGGCTTCCTCTTCTGCCCGTCAACTTACATATATTTATATGGAACTTTGGATTGGATTACTATGAAGGACCTGATCCTATCCTTTAACAAAAGCCCTAAAGCTTGCTACATGCATACATATGTGGCAGATCTCTGTTTTAAAACAGAAAAGTCCCCTGTTTTGCTCAATGGTCCACCTCTATTCTCCCTTTAATGCCTAAAATCTCTCTCTTGCTCCTAGGATCATGGAATTACTCATGATCTCATTTATTTGTTTTGAGAGCATTTACATATTCTCCCATTATCTAATTAAATCACACTTAAAGACCTAAATATTGTATTAACTTGATACTTAGGAAACTATTTCCCAAAATGCATGACCCCCTATGTCTACTATTTACAATGGTTTTCCTTGGTTTGAATGCTCCCGCATCACCTATGCAGGAAAAATATGAAATTTTTCTCTTCTGTAGGTTGCTTGGGTACGAGAGCAACTTTGCTAGAGTGAGCCTCGAGAAGATGAATGCATGAGTGCATGGGGATCAACGATTATTTCCTCTTATGGTCGAGTTGAGTGAGGTGGTGTGCTGATAGCCGAGGTACGTTTTTCTATTTTTGGACCGTTGGTCCCCAATACCACATCATCATTCCCCTCTCCTCATAATCAACTCCCACTTCAAGCATCCATAGTCTCAACTGCTTTCATCCTCATCCTCCTTTTCATTGACTTGACTGTTGCCACATGTCGGAGGACCAACGGTTTTGTCCTTGTTGACTGAACGAAGGTGGCCAAGTTAACTGGCCACCTTTCGCTTATAAACCGACTCACTCACAACCTTTACATCTTTTGATTAAATTATGCAAATGAGAGAGTGAAGCGAGTTACTTACCTGTGGTAACAATACCTTGCTGCAGTTTGTTGAAGAAATGAGGTTTTTGTTGTATGTTGGTTGCATGTGATCTCTCCTCTCTTTTTTTTATCGTCCTTTGATGATTTCCTTGATGTGTAGGTACCTGCTATTGAATATGATGGTGTCTTTGTTGCTCTGAATATTCTTCTACCCTTGGATCTCCATGTTGGACACTTGCTGCAACTTATGATTTTTATTCTATGGGATAGACTCCTACTTGATTTCCTATAGGATGTCCTATAGCTGCTTATCCCTCAAATTTTTTAATCATTTCCACTACTGGGGTTTGAGGATGATGAGCATGGACAGAGAGGAGGTCTAGGGGTGTGTGAATAATGGGAAATACATTCAGGTGTTGTGCACCTTTGCTCTCTGTTTCATTTTTTTCTGTGTTTTTCTTGAAGACTGTTATTTTTTTTTTGAAAACTGATTTTCTTAATGATGAATGCAGCGGTGATCAAGGTGGAGAGAGTTATGGTAATGAATTTGTGATGTAGAGATTTTATATTTTTTTTTCTGACATGGGCAGGCCATTTCCTTTCCCTAGGGTTACTTACTGTAGGATTCCCAAGTCACTATAATTCCTACAGGATCATCCTGTAGGTTTTCAGCAGAACCTGTAGGTTTACAAGGGATCTTGTAGACAACATAGTACCCTTGCAAACTAAGGCAAATGAGTGAAAAAAATGAAAGGAATGGTGGAATGATGAACGATAATGGAGGGAGAAATAAAAATATGCGTGGAATAGGTCCCTGTTTGACTCTCCTTTGCTTTTTTATCATCCTCCTGCTGTCCTGCAAACAATTTTTTCATAATTTTTCTTTTCTATCTCTTTTATTTTTTTGAAAACAACTAGTTTGTCTCCAAGAGGTTTTCATCCTAGTTGTTTTCCCTAGGCACCTCAAGAGAGGTTTTCACTGATAGATATATTCATTTCTCTTTCTTTTCTTTTTTTTGACACCATTGGGCCGCCTCGAGAGGCTTTCAACCCAACAGTGGCACTCAGGTGCCTCATGGAGGTTTTCACCTGAGTCTCCTTATTTTTTTCTTTTTTCTTTTCTTAGTGACTTGATGAGGAAGGTGCTGAAACTTGCACCACCACCATCATTGTTTTATCTCTTTTTGTGCACCACTGAGATCTAGATCTATTTGGGTTGCCATCCTCAATCTATTATACTCAAATTCAATGGACATCAGGGCCTTTTTTCCATAGACCATCTCATAGGGTGTGAATCCATTGGTGGTCTTCCAAGTGGTATTATAGGCTCAGGTGGCCTCAACTAGTCTATCTTCCGAATCTTTCCTACTGATGCTAACAACTTTGGTCAAGATGCCCTCTAGCACTCTATCGGTCACCTCCACTTGCCCATTATCTTGTGGTTGATAGGGAGTCAAGGTTCTATGCTTGATCTTGTGCTGGCTTAGCAAGTCTTCAATCATGTTGGAGGTAAAATGGTTGCCTTGATCAGTGACCAGTTCTCTAGGGTACCCAAATTTGTAAAATATATTCTTCCTTAATAACTCAGCCACCTTCTCCTCTGTTGTTGCCTTAATTGCCCTGGCTTCATCCCACTTAGTTAGATAGTCAGTGCACACAATGATATACTACTTTTTCTTGGAATGAGGGTCAATAGGTCCAATGAAGTCCATGCCCCACTTGTCAAATAGCTCGAAGGTCACTTGAGGTTGCAGAGGCATTTCATCTCTTGGAGTAGGTTTCCCCATCCTTTGGCACCGATCACACTGACTAGTATATCTTTTCACATCCTGATGAAGAGTGGGCCAATAATACCCAACTTGTAACACTTTAAATTTTGTCCTCTTTCCTTCAAAGTGACCTCCACAAGGCCCATCATGATAGGTCACAAGGATGTCAAAGACTTCCTCCTCCCTGACACACCTTATCAAAATTTGATCTAGGCCTAATTTGAAGAGGTTTCCCCCAATCCAGGTGAAGGGGGCGCTCTTCCTCACAATCTTGCTTTTCTCTTTGGAGGAAAAATTCGGTGGGAACTGTGAAGAGACCAAATAGTTTTCTATGTCAAAAAACCATGGAGAGAGGACTGAAATGGCGAATAAGTGCTCATCCGGTAACTAATAATCAACCATTCCCTCCTCACCTATAGGCAAAGTCAATCTAGACAAAAAGTCTGCAACAACATTTTCCTTGTCAAGCTTATCAACAATAGTTAAATCAAGCTGCTGTAATAAAAGTAACCATCTAATAATCTGGGCATTCACATCAGGTTTATTCATTAAATATTTGATTGCACCATGGTTTATCCAGGTGGATATTGGTGGCCACCTTCCAAGTCCACCTGGACCCCCACCATTGTTTCTCTTAGCATTTTTAGTTTCCTTAATTGTAGCACAACTTACTATTTTTAGCAGTTTTTCGAGTCCTAAACTTTCGGAGTCGTTTTGAGGCCCTAAAAAATGATTTTTGGGAAATATGGAGGCAACATGGGTCCATGGAACCATGTTTCCCTTCCCAAAGTGGTAGTGCTCGGATAGATCTTTCTAACGAGCTATTGTACGCGTTAAATGGAGATCGTATGCCAAAGTTACGACCCCGGGAAGTTGATGTACCAATTTACCCAAACAGGGCCCACAGTTTGGCATTTCATCTTCTAGGGTTAGGTTTTGGAACGTTAAGGGTTTTCCATTGTTTCTCAACAATAAATAGGACTTCGAGCCTCATTGTAACACAATTCAGAGGCATGTAGCCACCACATCTCTTCTCAGAGATAAGCTACCATCGCCCTAGCTGGTTTATTTCCATTACTGTTTGTAAGCATATTTCAGTATTTTATATTAATCAAATGAAGTATTATTTCCACTGCATATCTGTGTTATGTTTATCTCTGTAATTTGTTGCATTCCTGCTTAAGTCCGGATCAGTGGTATCATAGTGGTCTTCTTTTTTCTCTATTTTTATTTGCATGTCCCCAACGAGGTCGAGATATAAGGATTTAGGGCTTGAACTGGTTGAACCTTTGCAATACCAGCCTTGCAAATCCCAATGGCCCCCCATGGAAGATGAGAAGAAAGATGAGGGGGCAGGAGATCCTATCAAAATCTTGCTCGAAGAAGCCCTTGAGCGACAACGGAACGCGATGATGGACAGCTTTGCCCAAATCCTTCAGCAGCTACCCAGAGGCAACGCATCGGCTTCTAGCAGCTACTCTGGAAACGCCATGCCCTTTAAGGTATGAGTTAATTTTGAAATCCCCATATTCGAGGGTCAGATAGATGCAAATGTCGTAGATAAATGGTTAAATCTGCTAAAGGGTTATTTTCCTATTCATGAATTTTCGAGTCGGGAAAAGATTGTTTTGCTCTTCTCAAAGTATCCCCCCACATCAAGGACCGATGGGAAACCTACTACGAGCAAAAGGATGAAAGTACTGGCTCACTATTTTCAGCCGCACCCACCTGGAATTCATTCTGGGATGCCATCAAGGAGCAGTACTACCCTGTCGGATGCTATGAGGATGAATACATAAAGTGGACCACGCTGCGACAAGGAAGGGACCAAGACGTGCTAGAATTCACCAATCTTTTCCATAGCCTTTGCACAAAGTTGGGTATCAAGGATTCGGAGCAGCATTTGATACTCAAATATCGCGGCTGCCTGTACAAGTACATCTAGGAAGAAATACAATTGCTGAACATCTCCTCACTTGGCACAGCATACCGATATGCCGTCAAGGTCGAGCAGAAGTTTAAACAAAAGAAGCGTGACTTTTGATCTGCGAATCCAAAGCAAGGGAAAGGTGCCCCTAAATCACAGAAAAAAGGACAAAGCTAAGGCGGGGCAGTCGAAGACAACCCACCGAAGCTGCAAGCAAAGAATAGCACCACGAAGCCGAAAAAGGACACGGGATAATGGTGTGAGTTTCATAAGAGCTCCACTCACAACACAAGTGAGTGTCAGGCCAAGTAGTCACTCGTGGATAAGCTAAAGGTTTCAGAATAAGATGCATGTTCTGACTCTGAGTCGAAACCCGACAAGGAGAATGACAGAGGGAAGCAGATCATTGATGCGAATCCCAATGCCACTGTAGAAACCACCAAGATCCAGAAAAATGAACCTGAATATCCAGAGGAGGAGGAGCGTCTCTTCCACTCCTAGATGTAGGTAAAGGGCTCCCCGCTACAATTCATTGTTGATAGTGGGAGCCAAAAGAACCTCATTTCGGCAGAGGTCGTGAAGTGGTTGGGCTTACCAACCACAGCACCTCCACAACCATACACCATCGGGTGGCTTCACCAAGGATGGGATCTTCGCGTGAGCCAGCAGTGTCGCCTTCCATACAACATCAAGCCCTTCACGGATGAGGTATTGTGTGTCATTGCTCCCCTTGAAGTTGGTGATGTATTATTAGGACAACCATACTTGTGGAAGCGACATGTTGTGTATGAATCAAAGCCCCGTGCTGTTATTATTGAATTGGGAAATAAGTTGTACAGGATACTAGAGGTAGCACCGCCTACCGCCATCTCTTTGATTACTGCAAAACAATGCAGTAAGCTCATTCCCAAAACCGAGAAATTTGTTTTCCTGATGATACACCCTCAAGGAAAGAAGAATACGATGGCCACAGCCTCCAGACAGGGCCCCTCCGTACGACAACTACAGATGGACAAGGTCGTGGAGGAGTACGAGGACATTTTCACCTCCCCTGCAGGGGTTCCTCTCCACCGTCAGGTCAAGCACTCCATCGATCTGACCCCAAGTGTGCCGCTACCCAATGGACCAATTTATCGGCGCTCAATTCTGGAGAACGATGAAATCAAGAGGCATATTCAGGAGCTACTATAGAAAGGTCACAACCGTCCGAGTTCATCACCTTGTGGGAGACCGATCGTGTTGGTACAGAAGAAGGATGGGACTTGGAGACTCTGTATTGATTATCGGGTGCTGAACAAGATCACTGTCCATGATAGGTACCCGATCCCTAGGATTGATGACCTCCTGGACCAACTAAAGGGGGCGAAATATTTCAGCAAGATCGATCTGAAGTCAGGATATCACCAGGTACCAATCGAACCCTCTGATGTGTGGAAGACTGCCTTCAAAGCCAAGGAGGGCCTTTTCGAATGGTTGGTTATGCCTTTCCGATTAACGAATGCTCCTGCAACTTTCATGAGGCTAATGGATGACATCTTGTGGCCATTCACCAACACATTTGTAGTGGTATACTTGGATGACATTCTGATCTTCAACCAGAGTTGGGAAGAGCACCTCCACCACATCCGACAGGTTCTCCAAACATTGCGGCAACACAAGTTATGTGACAATTTGGAGAAATGCACTTTTGGCATGACCCAGGTTCAGTATCTAGGATACATTATTGATGAACAGGGGGTGCATGTGGATCCAGCCAAGATCAAAGTCATTCAGGATTGGCCATCTCCAACCACTCTGACAGAGCTCCGCAACTTTCTAGGTCTTGCCAACTTCTACCGTAGGTTCGTGTTGAGTTTTTCTCATATCACTTGGCCCTTGAGTCAAGTCACCAAGGGAGGAGCGAAAGAAAAATTATTTTGGTCTAAATCTCAACAGAAGGCATTCATAGAGTTGAAAGATCACCTCTGCATGGCACCAGTGCTCACATTACCAGATTTACAAAAACCATTTGAGGTCGAGACAGATGCCTTTAACTATACTATTGGGGCAGTCCTTACTCAACACAGGCATCCAGTGGCATATCACAGTGAAACACTTTCAGACACAGTCCGAAAGTATCCCACTTATGATAAAGAGATGTATTCCATTGTGCAGGCCTGTCGACAATGGAAGCATTACATTTTGGGGAAGGAAACGGTCATCCACACAGACCACGAACCCCTGCAGTTCATACAAACCCAAGGGAAATTATAGAATGATCACCATCAGAAGTGGTCTACATACCTACAACAGTTCCATTTGAATATCGAGTATAAGAAGGGCAGCACCAATAATGTTGCAGATTGCCTCAGTCAACCACCGATCATGCAATTAACCAATGTGCTCAACTCTTGTGGGCACGAGACTTCTGATTGGCCACTTCTCTACAAAAGCTACCCAGAATTCGGCCACACATACCAGACACTCTTGGAGGGTCGGCATGTTCCAAATTTTCACCTCCAGGATGCCCTATTATGCCACCTAGATCACCTTTGTGTTCCTTCAAGCGAGCATGCCAACATGATTTGGGAAGCACACTACAGTCAGGCTGCTGGGCATTTCGGGATCGAGAAAATGGTGGCAGTACTGCAAAAGTATTTCTATTTGCCGAATCTTCGGCAGGATGTTGGGAAGTACATTAGATCATGTATTGCCTGTGCCATTGCCAGACCGAACATCAAGAAGCAAGGCCTCTATGCCCCGGTGCCTAACCCTAGTCGACCTTGGGAATCCATCTCCATGGATTACATGTCAGGCCTTCCTTCCACTAAGCATGGAAATGACTGTGTTTGTGTGGTCGTTGACAGGTTCTCAAAGATGGCCATTATGGCAGCCTGCAAGAAGAATATCACAGCAGAAGCCACTGCTAAACTCTTCTTTGAACGAGTGTGGGTGCACTTTGGGATCCCACAGTATATCATCTCTGATTGAGACAGTCAGTTCCTCAGTACATTTTGGTCCAGTCTCTGGTCAATGCTGGACACCAAACTCACTAAGTACACAGCCTTCCATCCTCAAACAGATGGCCAGATAGAGGTTATCAATAGGATGATTGTGCATATTCTGCACATGTACAACTCAAAGCATCCACGCAAATGGGATGAGAGCCTCCCCTATGTTCAGCACAGCTACAACCGAGCTCTTCACAGCTCAACTGGCCACAGCCCTTTTCAGGTGGGCTTGGGATTCCAGCCACTATGCCCCATTGATGTGGCCATACCACTTGCAGCTACTCACAAAGAATCGGCTCATGTCTAGTCTGAAACAGATAAGGAAACCAGCTTCATTGAGCACACCCAACATATTCGCCAGTAGGTCCATGACATTCTAGAGAAATCAAATGCCAAGTACAAGCAGCGACATGATCAACATTGGGAGACACACAAGTTACATGTGGGAGACAAAGTCTAGTTGCATTTGCAAAAGGAACGCCTTACTGGAGCCTATCAGAAACTGAGACCACTCCGATATGGTCCTTACGCCATTAATAAGGTTGTGGGAGATAATGCATTTGAGCTCAGCATTCCCTCATTCCTTGGCCTGCACCCAGTGTTCAATGTGGACCGCCTTCGGCCATACTTTCCACCATTGCTAGACACATCCGAAATTGCAGAACAGCTCACACCCACAGAATTAAATCCAGATTGCATGGAACAAGTTACAACTGATCGGATCATGGAAACACAGATCAACAACACTCGCCAACATAATATCCAACTGTATCAAGTTGTCAAAGTAGGCCAACTCCTTCACCAGGGCAAGTGGCTCACCAGGGACCAAGTTCAGCAAAAGTTTCCTAATCTCATGGAGGAACTCAACGTAATGGGGACCATTGCTTCCTAAGGGGGGAGGAATGATCCAAGTGGATATTGGTGGCCCCCTGCCAAGTCCACCTAGACCCCCACCATTGTTTCTCTTAGCATTTTCAGTTTCCTTAATTTTAGCACAACTTACTATTTTTAGTAGTTTTTCAGGTCCTGAACTTCCGGAGCCGTTTTGAGGCCCTAAACGATGTTTTTTGGGAAATCTGAGGGCAACATGGGTCCATGGACCGATGTTTCCCTTTTGAAAGTGGTAGTGCTCGGATAGATCTTTCTAACGAGTTATTGTAAGCGTTAAACGGAGATCGTATGCCAAAGTTATGATCCTGGGAAGTTGATGTACCAATTTACCCAAACAGGGCCCACAGTTTCACGTTTCATCTTCTAGGGTTAGGTTTTGGAATGTTAAGGGTTTTCCATTATTTCTCAGCAATAAATAGGCCTTCGAGCCTCATTGTAACACAATTCAGAGGCATGTAGCCACCACATCTCTTCTCGGAGATAAGCTACCATCGCCCTCGCTGGTTTATTTCCATTACTGTTTGTAAGCATATTTCAGTATTTTATATTAATGAAATGAAGTATTATTTCCGCTGCATATCTGTGTTATGGTTATATATGTAATTTGTTGCGTTCCTGTTTAAGTCCGGATCAGTGGTATCAGAGCGGTCTGCTCTTTTCTCTGTTTTTCTTTTCATGTCCCCAACGAGGTCGGGATATAAGGAGTTAGGGCTTGAACTGGTCGAACCTTTGCAAGACCAGCCTCGCAAATCCCGACGGCCCCCCATGGCCGATGAGGAGAAAGACGGGGGGAAGGAGATCCTATCAAAATCTTGCTCGAAGAAGCCCTTGAGTGACAACGGAACGCGATGATCGACAGCTTTGCCCAGATCCTTCAACGACTACCCAGAGGCGACGCATCGGCTTCGAGCAGCTACTCTGGAAACGCCAAGCCGTTTAAGGTACAAGTTAATTTCGAAATCCCCATATTCGAGGGTCAGATAGATGCAGATGCCATAGATAAATGGTTAAATCTGCTAGAGGGTTATTTTTCTGTTCATGAATTTTCGAGTCGGGAAAAGATTGTTTTCGCTCTTCTCAAAGCAGCCCCCCACGTCAAGGACTGGTGGGAAACCTACTGCGAGCAAAAGGATGAAAGTACTCGCTCACTATTTTCAGCCGCACCCATATGGAATGCATTCCGGGATGCCATCAAGGAGCACTACTACCCTGTCGGAAGCTATGAGGATGAATACATAAAGTCGACCACACTGCGGTAGGGAAGGGACCAAGACGTGCCGGAGTTCACCAATATTTTCCATACCCTTCACACAAAGTCGGGTATCAAGGATTCGAAGCAGCATTTCATACTCAAATACTGCAGCTGCCTGCACAAGTACCTCTAGGAAAAAATACAATTCCTAAACATCTCCTCGCTCGGCACAGCATACCGATATGCCGTCAAGGTCGAGCAGAAGTTTAAACAAAAGAAGTGCGACTTTGGATCTGTGAATGCAAATAAAGGGAAAGGTGCCCCTAAATCAAAAAACAAAGGACAAAGCCAAAGCGGGACAATCCAAGACAACCCACCGAAGCTGTAAGCAAAGAACAGTGCCGCGAAGCCGAAAAAGGACACGAGAAAATGGTGTGAGTTCCATAAGAGCTCCACTCACAACACAAGTGAGTGTCGGGCCAAGCAGTCATTGGTGGCTGAGCTAAAGGTTTCAGAATCAAATGCATGTTCCGGCTCTGAGTCAGAACCCGACAAGGGGAATGACAGAGGGAAGCAGATCATTGATGCGGATCCCAATGCCACTGTTCCAACCACCAAGATCCAGAAAAATTAACCCGAAGATCCAAAGGAGGAGGAGCGTCTCTTCCACTCCCAGATGTGGGTAAAGGGCTCCCCGCTACAGTTCATCGTTGATAGCGGGAGCCAAAAGAACCTCATTTCGACAGAGGTCCTGAAGCGGTTCGGCTTACCAACCATAGCACATCCACAATCGTACACCATCGGGTGGCTTCACCAACAACGGGATCTTCGCGTGAGCCAGCAGTGTCGCTTTCCATACAACATCAAGCCCTTCACAGATGAGGTATTGTGTGACATTGCTCCCCTTGAAGTTGGTGATGTATTATTAGGACAACCATACTTGTGGAAGCGACATGTTGTGTATGAATCAAGGCCCTGTGTTGTTATTATTGAATTGGGAAATAAGTTGTACAGGATACCAGAGGTAGCACCGCCTACCGCCATCTCTTTGATTACTGCAAAACAATGCAGTAAGCTCATTTTCAAAACTGGGAAATTTGTTTTCCTAATGATACGCCCTCAAGGAAAGAAGAAGACGGTGGCCACAACCTCCAGACAAGGCCCCTCCGCACGACAACTATAGATGGACAAGGTCGTGGAGTACAAGGACATCTTCACCTCCCCCGTAGGGGTTCCTCTACACTGTCAGGTCAAGCACTCCATTAATTTGACCCCAGGTGCGCCCCTACCCAATGGACCAATTTATCGGCGCTCCATTCTGGAGAACGATGAAATGAAGAGGCAGATTCAGGAGCTCCTACAGAAAGGTCACATCCGTCCGAGTTCATCGCCTTGTGGGAGCCTGATCGTGTCGGTACAGAAGAAGGATGGGACTTGGAGACTCTGTATTGACTATCGGGCGCTGAACAAGATCATTGTCCGTAATAGGTACCCGATCCCGAGGATTGATGACCTCCTGGACCAACGAAAGGGGGCGAAATATTTCAGCAAGATCGATCTCAAGTTAGGATATCACCAGGTACCAATTGAACCCTTTGATGTGTGGAAGACTGCCTTCAAATCCAAGGAGGGCCTTTTCGAATGGTTGGTTATGCCTTTCGAATTGACGAATGCTCCTGCAACTTTCATGAGACTATTGGATGACATCTTGCGGCCATTCACCAACTCATTTGTAGTGGTATACTTGGATGAAATTCTGATCTTCAGCCAGGGTTGGGAAGAGAACCTCCACCACATCCGACAGGTTCTCCAAACACTGCGGCAACACAAGCTATGTGCCAATTTGGAGAAATGCACTTTTGGCATGACACAGTTTCAGTATCTAGGATACATTATTGATGAATAGGGAGTGCATGTGGATCCAACCAAGATCCAAGTCATTCGGGATTGACCATCTCCAACCACTCTGACAGAGCTCCGCAGCTTTCTAGGTCTTGCCAACTTCTACCGTAGGTTCGTGTTGGGTTTTTCTCATATCACTTGGCCCTTGAGTCAAGTCACCAAGGGAGGAGCGAAAGCAAAATTATTTTGGTCTGAATATCAACAGAAGGCATTCATAGAGTTGAAAGATCGCCTCAACATGGCACCAGTGCTTGCGTTACCAGATTTACAACAACCATTTGAGGTCGAGACAGATGCCTCTGACTATGCTATTGGGGCAGTCCTTACTCAACACGGGTATCCAGTGGCATATCACAGTGAAACACTTTCAGACACAATCCAAAAGTATCCCACTTATGATAAAGAGATGTATTCCATTGTGCAGGCCTGCCGACAATGGAAGCATTACCTTTTGGGGAAGGAAACGGTCATCCACACAGACCACTGACCCCTGCAGTTCATACAAACCCAAGGGAAATTGCAGAATGATCACCATCAGAAGTGGTCTACATACCTACAACAGTTCTATTTGAATATCAAGTATAAGAAGGGCAGCACCAATAATGTTGCAGATTGCCTCAGTCGACCACCGATCATGGCATTAACCACTGTGCTCAACTCTTGTGGGCACGAGACTTCTGATTGGCCACTTCTCTACAATAGTGACCCAGAATTCGGCCACACATACCAAACACTCTTGGAGGGTCGGCATGTTCCAGATTTTCAACTCTAGGATGCCCTATTATGCCACCTGGGTCACCTTTGTGTTCCTTCAAGCGAGCATGCCAACATGATTTGGGAAGCACACTACAGTCTAGCTGCTGGGCATTTCGAGGTCGCGAAAACGGTGGCAGTACTACAAAAGTATTTCTATCGGCCGAATCTTCGGCAGAATGTTGGGAAGTACATCATATCATGTACTGCCTATGCCATTGCCAAACTAACCATCAAGAAGCAAGGCCTCTATGCCCCGCTGCCTACCCCTAGTCGACCTTGGGAATCCATCTCCATGGATTACATGTCAGGCCTTCCTTCCACTAAGCATGGAAATGACTGTGTTTTTGTGGTCGTCGACAGGTTCTCAAAGATGGCCATTATGGCGGCCTGCAAGAAGAATATCACAGTAGAAGCCACTGCTAAACTCTTCTTTGAACGAGTGTGGGTGCACTTTGGGATCCCACAATCTATCATCTCAGATCGGGACAGTCGTTTCCTTAGTACATTTTGGTCCAGTCTCTAGTCAATGTTGGACATCAAACTCACTAAGTCCACAACGTTCCATCCTCAAACTCATGGCCAGACAGAGGTTGTCAATAGGATGATTGTGCACATTCTGCGCATGTACAACTCAAAGCATCCACGCATATGGGACGAGAGCCTCCCCTATGTTCAGCATAGCTACAACCAAGCTCTTCACAGCTCGACTGGCCACATCCCTTTTTAGGTGGGCTTGGGATTCCAGCCACTATGCCCCATTGACGTGGCCATACCACTTGCAGCTACTCACATAGATTCGGCTCATGTCCAGTCTGAAACAGATAAGGCAACTAGCTTCATTGAGCACATCCAACATATTCGCCAGCAGGTCCATGACATTCTGGAGAAATCAAATGGCAAGTACAAGCAGCGACATGATCAACATCGGGTGCCACACAAGTTTCAGGTGGGTGACAAAGTCTGGTTGCATTTGTAAAAGGAACACCTTACTGGGGCCTATCGGAAATTTAGACCACTCCGATATGGTCCTTACACCATTACTAAGGCTGTGGGAGACAATGCATTTGAGCTCAGCATTCCCCCGTTCCATGGCCTGGACCCAGTGTTCAATGTGGACCGCCTTCGGCCATACTTTCCATCATTGCTAAACACATCCGACATTGCAGAATAGCTCACACCCACATAATTAAATCCAGATTGCATGGAACAAGCTGCAACTGATCGGATCATGGACACACAGATCAACAACAATCGCCAACAGAATATCCAACTGTATCAATTTGTCAAAGTAGGCCAACTCCTTCACCAGGGCAAGTGGCTCACCAGGGACCAAGTTCAGCAAAAGTTTCCTCATCTCATGGAGGAACTCAACGCAATGGGAACCGTTGCTTCCTAAGGGGGGAGGAATGATCCAGGTGTATATTGGTGGCCACCTGCCAAGTCCACCTGGACCCCCACCATTGTTTCTCTCAGCATTTTCCGTTTCCTTAATTTTAGCACAACTTACTATTTTTAGCAGTTTTTCAGGTCCTGAACTTCTGGAGCCGTTTTGAGGCCCTAAACGACGTTTTTTGGGAAATATAGGCACAACACGGGTCCATCAACACATGTTGTCTTTCTCATAGTGGTATTGCTCGGACAGATCTTTCTAACGAGCTATTGTACGCGTTAAACGGAGATCGTATGCCAAAGTTATGACCCTAGGAAGTTGATGTACCAATTTACCCAAACAGGGCCCACAGTTTGGCATTTCATCTTCTAGGGTTAGGTTTTTGAATGTTAAGGGTTTTCCATTGTTTCTCAACAATAAATAGGCCTTCGAGCCTCATTGTAACATAGTTCAGAGGCATGTAGCCACCACATCTCTTCTTAGATATAAGCTACCATCGCCCTAGCTAGTTTATTTCCATTACTGTTTGTAAGCATATTTCAGTATTTTATATTAATGAAATGAAGTATTATTTCCGCTGCATCTCTGTGTTATGGTTATCTCTATAATTTGTTGCGTTCCTGTTTAAGTCCAGATCAGTGGTATCAAAGCGGTCTACTTTTTTCTCTGTTTTTCTTTGCATGTCCCCAATGAGGTCGGGATATAAGGAGTTAGGGCTTGAACTGGTCGAACCTTTGCAAGACCAGCCTCGCAAATCCCGACGACCCCTCATGGTGGATGAGAAGAAAGATGAGGGGGCAAGGGATCCTATCAAAATCTTACTCGAAGAAGCCCTTGAGCGACAACGGAACGCGATGATGGACAACTTTTCCCAGATCCTTCAGCGGCTACCCAGAGGCGACGCATCGGCTTCCAGCAGCTACTCTGGAAATGCCACAACCTTTAAGGTACAAGTTAATTTTGAAATCCCCATATTCGAGGGTCAGATAGATGCAGATGCTGTAGATAAATGGTTAAATCTGATAGAGGGTTATTTTTCTGTTCATGAATTTTCGAGTTGGGAAAATATTGTTTTCGCTCTTCTCAAAGTAGCCCCCCACGTCAAGGACTGGTGGGAAACCTACTGCGAGAAAAAGGATGAAAGTACCAGCTCACTATTTTTAGCTGCACCCACCTTGAATTCATTCCAGGATGCCATCAAGGAGCAGTACTACCCTGTTGGAAGCTATGAGGATGAATACATAAAGTGGACCACGCTGCGGCAGGGAAGGGACCAAGATGTGTCGGAGTTCACCAATGTTTTCCATACCCTTCACACAAAGTTGGGTATCAAGGATTCGGAGTAGCATTTGATACTCAAATGCCGCGGTTGCCTGCACATGTACATCTAGGAAGAAATACATTTCCTGAACATATCCTCGCTCGGCACAACATACTGATGTGCCGTCAAGGTCGAGCAGAAGTTTAAACAAAAGAAGCACGACTTTGGATCTGCGAATCCAAAGTAAGGGAAAGGTGCCCCTAAATCACAAAATAAAGGACAAAGCCAACGCAGCGCAGTCTAAGACAACTCGCAGAAGCTGCAAGCAAAGAACAGCGCCGCGAAGCCGAAAAAGGACATGGGAAAATGGTGTGAGTTCCATATGAGCTCCACTCACAACACAAGTGAGTGTCGGGCCAAGCAGTCACTGATGGCTGAGCTAAAGGTTTCAGAATCTCATGCATGTTCTGACTCTGAGTCAGAATCTGACAAGGGGAATGAAAGAGGGAAGGAGATCATTGATGCGGATCCCAATGCCACTGCTGCTACCGCCAAGATCCAGAAAAATGAACCTGAAGATCCAGAGGAGGAGTAGCGTCTCTTACACTCCCAGATGTGGGTAAAGGTATCCCCGCTACAATTCATTGTTGATAGTGGGAGCCAAAAGAACCTCATTTCGGCAGAGGTCGTGAAGCGGTTGGGCTTACCAACCATAGCACATCCACAACCGTACACCATCAGGTAGCTTCACCAAGGACGGGATCTTCGCGTGAGCCAGCAGTGTCACCTTCCATACAACATCAAGCCCTTCACGGATGAGGTATTGTGTGACATTGCTCCCCTTGAATTTTGTGATGTATTATTAGGACAACCATACTTGTGGAAGCGACATGTTTTTTATGAATCAAGGCCCTGTGCTGTTATTATTGAATTGGGAAATAAGTTGTACAGGATACCAGAGGTAGCACCGCCTACCGCCATCTCCTTGATTACTGTAAAACAATGCAGTAAGCTCATTTCCAAAACCGGGAAATTTGTTTTCCTAATGATACGCCGTCAAGGAAAGAAGAAGACGGTGGCCACAGCCTCCAGACAGGGACCCTCCGCGCGACAACTACAGATGGACAAGGTCATGGAGGAGTACGAGGACATCTTCACCTCCCCCGCAGGGGTTCCTCTGCACTGTCAGGTCAAGCACTCCATCGATCTAACCCCAGGTGCGCTGCTACCCAATGGACCAATTTATCAGTGCTCTATTCTGGAGAACGATGAAATCAAGAGGCAGATTTAGGAGCTCCTACAGAAAGGTCACATCTGTCCGAGTTCATCACCTTGTGGGAGCTCAATCGTGTTGGTACAGAAGAAGGATGGGACTTGGAGACTCTGTATTGACTATCGGGCGCTGAACAAGATCACTGTCCATAATATTTACCCGATCCCGAGGATTGATGACCTCCTGGACCAACTAAAGGGGGCGAAATATTTCAGCAAGATCGATCTGAAGTCAGGATATCACCAGGTACCAATCGAACTCTCTGATGTGTGGAAGACTGCCTTCAAAGCCAAGGAGAGCCTTTTCGAATGGTTGGTTATACCTTTCGGATTGACGAATGCTCCTGCAACTTTCATGAGGCTAATGGATGATATCTTGTGGCCATTCACCAACTCATTTGTAGTGGTATACTTGGATGACATTCTGATCTTCAGCCAGAGTTGGGCAGAGCACCTCCACCACATTCGACAGGTTCTCCAAACACTGCGGCAACACAAGCTATGTGCCAATTTGGAGAAATGCACTTTTGGCATGACCCAGGTTCAGTATCTAGGATACATTATTGATGAACAAGGGGTGCATGTGGATCCAGCAAAGATCCAAGTCATTTGGGATTGGTCATCTCCAACCACTCTGACAGAGCTCTGCAACTTTCTAGGTCTTGCCAACTTCTACCGTAGGTTCGTGTTGGGTTTTTCTCATATCACTTGGCCCTTGAGTCAAGTCACCAAGGGAGGAGCGAAAGCAAAATTCTTTTGCTATGAATCTCAACATAAGGCATTCATAGAGTTGAAAGATCACCTCTGCACTGCACCAGTGCTCGCGTTACCAGATTTACAACAACCATTTGAGGTCGAGACAGATGCCTCTGACTATGCTATTGGCACAGTGCTTACTCAACATGGGCATCCAGTGGCATATCACAGTGAAACACTTTCAGACACAGTTTGGAAGTATCCCACTTATGATAAAGAGATATATTCCATTGTGCAGGCCTGCCGACAATGGAAGCATTACATTTTGTGGAAGGAAACGGTCATCCACACAGACCACCGACCCCTGCAATTCATAGAGACCCAAGGTAAATTGCAGAATGATCGCCATCAGAAGTGGTCTACATACCTAAAACAGTTCCATTTGAATAACAAGTATAAGAAGGGCAGCACCAATAATGTTGCAGATTGCCTCAGTGGACCACCGATCATGGCATTAACCACCGTGCTCAACTCTTGTGGGCACGAGACTTCTGATTGGCCACTTCTCTACAAAAGTGACCCAGAATTCGGCCACACATACCAGACACTCTTGGAGGGTCGGCATGTTCCAAATTTTCACCTCCAGGATGGCTTGTTATGCCACCTGGGTCACCTTTATGTTCCTTCATGCAAGCATGCCAAGATGATTTAGGAAGCACACTAAAATTGGGCTACTGGGCATTTCGGGGTCAAGAAAACGGTGGCAGTACTGCAAAAGTATTTCTATTGGCTGAATCTTCGGCAGGATGTTGGGAAGTACATCAGATCATGTACTGCCTATGCCATTGCCAAACCGACCATCAAGAAGCAAGGCCTCTATGCCCCGCTGCCTACCCCTAGTCGACCTTGGGAATCCATCTCCATGGATTACATGTCAAGCCTTCCTTCCACTAAGCATGGAAATGACTGTGTTTTTGTGGTCGTCGAGAGGATCTCGAAGATGCCCATTATGGCGACCTGCAAGAAGAATATCATAGCAGAAGCCACTGCTAGACTATTCTTTGAACGAGTGTGGGTGCACTTTGGGATCCCATAGTCTATCATCTTAGATCGGGACAGTTGGTTCCTCAGTACATTTTGGTCCAGTCTCTGGTCAATGCTGGACACCAAACTGACTAAGTCCATAGCCTTCCATCCTCAAACTGATGGCCAGACAGAGGTTGTCAATAGGATGATTGTGCACATTCTGCGCATGTACAACTCAAAGCATCCACGCACATGGGATGAGAGCCTCCCCTATGTTCAGCACAACTACAACTGAGCTCTTCACAGCTCGACTGGCCACAGCCCTCTTCAGGTGGGCTTGGGATTCCACCCACTATGCCCCATTGATGTGGCCATACCACTTGCAGCTACTCACATAGATTCGGCTCATGTCCAGTCTGAAACAGATAAGGCAACCAACTTCATTGAGCACATCCAACATATTCGCCAGCAGGTCCATGACATTCTGGAGAAATCAAATGCCAAGTACAAGCAGCGACATGATCAACATCGGGTGCCACACAAGTTTCAGGTGGGCACCAAAGTTTGGTTGCATTTGCAAAGGAATGCCTTACTGGAGCCTATCGGAAACTGAGACCACTCCGATATGGTCCTTACACCATTACTAAGGCTGTGGGAGACAATGCATTTCAGGTCAGCATTCCCCCATTCCTTGGCCTGCACCCAGTGTTCAATGTGGACCACCTTCGGCCATACTTTCCACCATTTCTAGACACATCTGACATTGCAGAAAAACTCATACCCACATAATTAAATCGAGATTGCATGGAACAAGCTGCAACTTATTGGATCATGGACACCCAGATCAAGAACATTCGCCAACAGAATATCCAACTGTATTGAGTTGTCAAAGTAGGCCAACTCCTTCACCAGGGCAAGTGGCTCACGAGGGACCAAGTTCAGCAAAAGTTTCCTCATCTCATGGAGGAACTCAACGTAATGGGGACCATTGCTTCCTAAGGGGGGAGGAATGATCCAGGTGGATATTGGTGGCCACCTGCCAACTCCACCTAGACCCCCACCATTGTTTCTCTCAGCATTTTCAGTTTCCTTAATTTTAGCACAACTTACTATTTTTAGTAGTTTTTCAGGTCCTGAACTTCTAGAGCTGTTTTGAGGCCCTAAACGACGTTATTTGGGAAATCTGGAGGCAACATGGGTCCATGTTTCCTTTCTCAAAGTGGTAGTGCTCGGATAGATCTTTCTAACGAGCTATTGTACGCATTAAACAGAGATCGTATGCCAAAGTTACGACCCTGGGAAGTTTATGTACCAATTTACCCAAATAGGGCCCATAGTTTGGCGTTTCATCTTCTAAGGTTAGGTTTTGGAATGTTAAGGGTTTTCCATTGTTTCTCAACAATAAATAGGCCTTCGAGCCTCATTTTAACACAGTTCAGAGGCATGTAGCCACCACATCTCTTCTCAGAGATAAGCTACCATCGCCCTAGCTAGTTTATTTCCATTACTGTTTGCAAGCATATTTCAGTATTTTATATTAATGAAATGAAGTATTATTTCCACTGCATATTTGTGTTATGGCTATCTCTGTAATTTGTTGCATTCCTGTTTAAGACTGGATCAGTGGTATCAGAGCGGTTTGCTTTTTTCTCTATTTTTCTTTGCATGTCCCCAATGAGGTCGGGATATAAGGAGTTGGGGCTTGAACTGGTCGAACCTTTGCAAGACCAGCCTCACAAATCCTGACGGCCCCCCATGGCAGATGAGAAGAAAGACGAGGGGGCAAGAGATCCTATCAAAATCTTTCTTGAAGAAGCCCTTGAGCGACAACGGAATGTGACGATGGACAGCTTTGCCCAGATCCTTCAGCGGCTACCCAGAGGCGACGCATCGGCTTCTAGCAGCTACCCTGGAAACGCCACGCCCTTTAAGGTACAAGTTAATTTTGAAATCCCCATATTAGAGGGTCAGATAGATGCAGACGCCGTAGATAAATGGTTAAATTTGCTAGAGGGTTATTTTTTTGTTCATGAATTTTTGAGTTGGGAAAAGATTGTTTTCACTCTTCTCAAAGCAGCTCCCCACGTCAAGGACTGGTGGGAAACCTACTTCGAGCAAAAGGATGAAAGTACCGGCTCTCTATTTTCAGCCACACCCACCTGGAATTCATTCCGGGATGCCATCAAGGAGCAGTACTACCCTGTCGGAAGCTATGAGGATGAATACTTAAAGTGGACCACGCTGCGGCATGGAAGGGACCAAGACGTGCCGGAGTTCGCCAATCTTTTCCATACCCTTCGCACAAAGTTGGGTATCCAGGATTCGAAGCAGCATTTGATACTCAAATACAGCGGCTGCCTGCACAAGTACATCTAGGAAGAAATACATTTCCTGAACATCTCCTCGCTTGGAACAGCACATCGATATGCCGTCAAGGTCGAACAGCACATCGATATGCACGACTTTGGATCTGCGAATCCAAAGCAAGGGAAAGGTGCCCTTAAATCACAAAACAAAGGACAAAGCCAAGGCGGGGCAGTCCAAGACAACCCACCGAAGTTGCAAGCAAAGAACAGCACCGCGAAGCCGAAAAAGGACACAGGAAAATGGCGTGAGTTCCATAAGAGCTCCACTCACAACACAAGTGAGTGTCGGGCCAAGCAGTCACTGCTGGTTGAGCTAAAGGTTTCAAAATCAGATGCATGTTCTGACTCTGAGTCAGAACCCGACAAGGGGAATGATAGAGGGAAGCAGATCATTGATGTGGATCCCAATGCCACTGTTGCTACCGCCAAGATCCAAAAATGTTATCCCGAAATCTAGTGTCCACTCGGAGCTGCTAGTCCCACTAAGACTGGTAGCTATCCTAGAAACAAACAAACTAAAACTACTTCCGTTTTCCTTTATGATGAATAGATAAGAGTGGAATGAAGGACACCAACCTCAGTCTTGCGCTTGGTTCCTAGATCGGTTCCTCTCCCTTCTTCTGACAGATCCTTGCCGCTCCCCTCTTGTCAACACAGCTTCAAAGATCACCTGTGGAATCAAAGCAACATAATACTATCGAAGAACAAGGATCTATAATAATAAACAATATAGGACCAGATGTATATTGACCACACAAATGCATATATCATCAAACATACAAGAATGTGGAGGAAAACTTGAATAGCTTTACTAATATCAAGAATAGCAAAGAGGATTACAACCAATTGTTCTGACCCAGCGTCATCCTCCAGCATGAAAGCCCTTCTTTCACCTCATGAAAAGCTTAGATCACCCTACACTATGATGCTCCAATAAGAAACCAATAGCACTTCCTTACAAGATACAAAATTCCAGCCTCTGGATCTTTGGGATGAGGGATCCATATATAGATGTTTGCAGGGGGGTGAGTCAGCTGTTGGGTTTGTGATTAGTGCCCTCTCTGTGATAGTTCTTGATTCCACTTGGAGATTGATGATCTCTTACTCATCCCTGAGCAAATTCAGAGAGGCAAGTGTCATAGGAGAAGTTTCTAGAAGATTCCATGTCGATCCACTTTGCAAACTGTCTCTGCCATTTGTCCACTCTCTCTCATCGCACCCTACAGAAGGGCTACTCAGTATGCATTGCACCTTTTACTCTAGGCAGGTGGGATGCATCGCACCTTCTGCACTGGGCAGTCTGTATGGTCCAGTCTTGACTAGTTTTGAGCAGTTTTCTGTGGAGAACTTTTGGGAGATGATGTAATCAGCTTACCTTGTTCCTTTAGGGTATTAAACAACACTTTTAGAGACTTAGGAGCCCTTGTTTTATGGACATGTATGATTGGGGTTGCAGTGCCCAAAAATGTCTATAACAGTTGCCCCCTAAAGCATGAGGTCGTTAATCTTTTGATGTCGGGTGAAATGCTTTATCATGAGGATCCGAAGTTTTTTCGAGCTGGAAGGCGACCTATAATAAGATACAATATAATACATTATCTTCATAATATTTTCATGATCTAGCTGAGGCGGGCATTCCCATGCTCAACTTTATAAATTCATTTTCATGTACATAAGATAGACGACCGTCTATTTGTAGACTGGTGATTCTGGTAGAGCCATCATCCCTTGATTCGGATGATCATTTGTTTGGTAATGATGTACATTTGATGTCTTTATTTTCCTTAATATATTGTAGCCCGGATGGATGAAACTAGATCCGGGGTCTTCAAACTCGTCCAATCCTTACTTAGAGTACAAGTCGATCCATGTGAAAAATGTTCTGGAGTCGAACATGGAAAGACATCACCTGATTACCAGCCAATGATGTAAGCTGTTAACAAATGCGAGAGGAATCACCGATAATGATGATGACCCTCAAGGTACGACAGTACAATTCACGTGGTGTGAAAAAGGGACTTAGCGTCGAACACCATGTAAAATCTTTTGGTCGAAGGCCATTGATGTAAACCTGTCGCCGGAAGTGAGAAACTTGCCATTGAGGCATGCAAGCTTCAAAGTACTGAAAGGGTTGTTCCTAGGTCAACTTCTTGGATAATGAGCTGATGTCAACAAGAAGTGACCCATTGTAGGAGGGCCTTAATGAATCCCACATCTACGACATGGAACGGAGCAAATGATTTGGTGGAGGTGAAAACGATCTGATGATACAAAGTTCAGGGTGGTGGTCATGAAAAATGGAGCGTGAATGTACTGTAGTGGATGAGACACAGGTGAATTCTCTGAGCGACTTCTCTTGAACATACCGGCGACACTGACATGGATTGGTATCGTTAACCCCAAATATGGATGGTGTGACGGACCAATGGTGATATGACTGGTGAACGGAACAACCCACCCGACTCGGATGCGGAGTGTCATGTTCAAGAGTGACCTTGCTACCAACAAAGTTTCTTCAAGTTTTCTTCCCAATTTTTCCCCAGTCATTGCTAACCAGTACCTCTTTATTTTTGTCAAGCTTGAGGAGGATAACATATGCTTGTTCTATAATTTTCCCTTCGGGGAAACCCGTCGCTATATTTTAACGAGCCTACCAACAGTGAAACACGGTCCTTTTCATTTTTAGAGAGTCTGAAAAGGGACGTAAAGGAAACTCCAATAATCCTTTTTCGTCATATAATCCTTAAGTCCGAAAAAGTATAAAATAATACGAAAGGGATGAAGTTTCGGTAATTTTAACGAGCCGAACAAAACAAGCACTCGATCTTTTTGTGTAATAATCCCTCAGGTCCAAAAAGATTAAAATCTAGAGGAGGGATAGCACTTCCGGTCGCTTTAACGAGCTGGAGAGGCCAATCGCTCGGCAATATTTTCATATTTTACGAGTCAAGTGAAAAGATCTTAAAGGAGACTCGTTTTTGAGCAACGAGTGATAATTTCGAGTAGCAGCTGATTCCAGGTACGGTTTGGAATTTTCCAATCACGGCAGTGTCACAAGGATGGCTAACTGTATCACTTTTCGCAGCGTTTCCTCAAAAGGGGTAAACAATCAAATGGAGGTGAATGATCGGCCAAACCAGAGTGGAGGTGATGATGAGAACACGACCAAGGCTCAAAAGCTGATGATAAAGCATTCACAATGGTTATTTACCGGAAATTGGTTCATTTTTTAATGAGCTTAAACTCTGGGGGAACGTTTGCTCATTGCTTATGTTTATTTTTTAACGAGCTTGAATTCTGCGTTAAAACTGCTCGTAGCGGGTTTATTTTTTAACGAGCTTGAACCCTGCGGTAACACTACTCGTGGCGGGTTTATTTTTAACGAGCTTGAACCCTGCGGTAACACTACTTGGGATAAGTTTGCATGCCCCCAGCATAATAACGCAAATCGAGGTGCATGCCCCCCATGCCCCCCAAGATTCATTACATTCAACACGGTGGTTGGAATGAAGGTTTACCTCCGAGATCTTTAAAAGTCTTGACTTGGACTTTACGAGATCGTTATCAAAGACTCGATTTGGAAAGGGATTTGTTTCATTTTTTAATGAGGTTGACACAGAAAAAGAACTATCCTCATGATTCCTTGTTTCATTTTTTAACGAGGTCGACACGAGATAAGAACCGTCCTCGGAATCCACCATATTTAAGTATTTGATAGAAAATCAAAAACTGAAGGATGATTAAGGTTGCTGGAATAATCTTCGTGGTAATCCGGAAGATGGGAACAATGGTGGTAATCTTCCCATGGTGCCTCTCCTATCATCTTTGACTGAATGATTCCTTTATCTGTAGAATGTAAATGCGACCAAGGATTTGAAGAGGTTCCATATTCCTTAGACCTATCTATCCAAACATTCGATGAGCGTTGATTTGGGTTTGCCCCCTAGGCCAAGAAAATTGATTGCTACAATATTTCTATTAGGGCAATGATCCATGTTGTCAAAATGTTCAGGAAACTTCTGAATCTAGAAGATATCATGTTGCAAGTTCCCACCATGGCCACTTCCGCCAGATTGTTTGGAGGCGATGAGGAAAAGTCCCTATCAATGTAGGGTCTTTTAGTAGGCCTACTCCGATATTTTGAAGCGAATGAGGGTTTCCGTGGATCATCGGAATGCTTCCCGTAACTTGTGAACTGTTGGGGAGAAATGTTTGTTGGTCGACGATTGTAATTCCTCCTTGGAAGGGAAATGCAATCTTCCTGAAGTAGGTCGACACAACGGCAGCCATGGTGTATATCCAGGGCCTTCCCAGTATGATGTTGTAATCGAGGTTTCCGTCAATTACTTCAACATCTATTTCTACTGTTTTGTCCCCCAGTTCGACTTGCAAGTTACTTAAAATCTCATATGGTGTGTATGTTCGTCCATCAAATGATTTTAATGTTGTTGAAGATCGCGACAAGGTTGGAGATCCTAAAGTTTTCCAGCAACTCATCGACATAATACATGTAGATGCCCCCTCATCAATAATTGTTCGATGAACAGTCTTGTTGAGGGCTTTCACTTGAATGAGGAAAGCTAGTTGAGCTGGTAACTAAGGGTCATATCCTTTGTGATTAAAGGACACAAGATTGGAATCTGTTGGGTCAATCCCACCTATTTCCAATAATAAAGCCTGCTTTTGGGAGGGGAAATTTTGCAGTACCTCAAGTGTCGACATAGTGGATGGTGATTGGGCCAGATCTTCCACTATATTATAATGTTGTGCTGCTCTGGCACGAGGATTAAATGTCGATTTGTGTACTACTCCCTTTGGCGGCTTTATCGTTAGCTCACGGATGATGGGTGGCACAACTTCTGTCGAAGTTGTTGTCGAACTACTAGGTTGATCATTATCCTTATTGTTCGACATCTGTTGATTCCCGTAATATTTATTGCTTGTTGATATCAAAGCATCGTTTTGCTGCTTCGAAACAGACAACATTAGCACTTAGGACGAGGAAGAATTATTACTAGCAACCATATTTGTTCCTGGATTCGGAAACGGATCTGTCAATACCGCCGAATTTTTTGAACTCTTGAAGAATTTCTTAAGCTTGGCTTTATGTGGACAATTGCTCGTCCAATGATCCTCATCACATATAAAGCATGGATGACTTGGTTTCCTATTTCCAAAGGGGTTTACAGAAGATTTTTCAGGAGATGACTCCTCCTGTTTCTTGTTCTTCCCTTTCTTTTTCTTCTTGCCTCCTGGTTGCTTCGGTTCTTTGCCTTTGTCGGTCGACACGGCATTTACCTCTGAGGCGAGAATTTCTTCATTTGCATTTTGACTTGAAACCGTACGGGCCTTCTTTGACTTAGCCTTTACGGTTTTCGTGCTGGTCATTCCTATCATGCCATCCCCGGCATGAGAGTCTTTGTTTGACTTAGGAGAGGTAGGAACGGAAAATTCTGGTCTAAGAGCATCAAGGATTTTATCGTATAGTGTGCCAGACTGAGTATAGATCAAGTCTAAATATTGCGCACGAGAAATCACTTATTCTTTAGTGACGACTCCTCCCTTTGCCACATCTTCTGTAATAGAAGGTAACAGTGACTTAATAAACCATTCAGCCAACAGCTGATCAGGAACATATGTTTTTACCATTCTACAACGACGTTGCCACTCATGAACATGATCGGATATGTGAGTGGCCGTCGTTTGCTTGAAATTGGTAGGAAGTTCTGTTCCTGTTTCGTACCTTATGGATAACTGAAAATGGGTTAAAAAGGTTGTGGCTAGGGTACTGAAGTTATCAAATGAAGCTCTAGGCAATTAGATATACCATTTTGCTGCCGGACCAGTTAACATTCGCTGAAAAAGGCGAAGCCTAATCGAATCATCGTTTAGGGTGTTGGATGAACACCACAGATGAAAAGTCATCACATGATTCGACGGGTCTTCGCCCGTATTTCCATTAAATTTAGGGATATCTGATGGAAGTTTATGAGGAATCACTGGCCACCATGGGGCGTAAGCGATTAGATGGTTTGTTAGCCTATTTAGATCTGGTAACTCCAAAGTTTCCACAAAGGGCAACTGTTGATTCAGGTTCGGCGAAGCATACCCCGAATAAGATGGGATTGCCTGAGCAGTGGGTCTTTGCATACCAGCATAATGCATTTGATGCTGATAACTTTGGTAAGGTTGATGGGCATAACCATTATGGTAAGGTTGTTGACCGTTTTGAATATACGGCTGCCCATTACTTGCAAAGATTTGGTGCTCAGATCCTTGGTAAACTTGTTGGAATTGTGGTTGTTGATATTGCACCAGCCATGGTTGTGAAACCATTTGCTGTTGTCCAATACTGGCTGTTTGACCAAGATGAGGGGTAATGATACCCGTTTGAGCCTGGGTCGCTCCAGTTAGGGAGCCACTAATCGATGATTGTGGTGGCATCGTAGAGACAAGGGGCTGTTGAATTGCAACCTGAGGAGGTTGGCATACAACAGGCAATGCTTGTACTTGCGACACTGTCACAATAGCCGGTGTAGTGGGGATATTCGACATAGGCAGACTTTGTTGCATTGAGTATACAACTCTTGGTTGTTGAGGCAGTATTGGCATCCAACCACTGGATGTAATTCCAACATAACCTGAATTCTGTTGTGAACTCTCGTATGTTTGTTCTCCCGGAGGAGACAATGAAAGGGTATATTGCCCCCCATACGGTGGTAATCCGGTACTTAAAGGAATGACTTGCCCTTGAGGACCGGATTGCCCAAATTGACACCGCGAAGGATCAATTTGATGAGACTCAACATAAGAGATTCCAGATATTATTCTGGATGAACAAATGGGAACAGACCATACTGTCGAAACGACCCCTGGATGGGATCCATCCAGGGATTGAGAGCTAGTTGGGACAGATGGTACGCCGGCGAACATTGTTGGAGTGACGGCAGGAAGTTCTGCCGCTGCTGTGTCAGATGACACAGTCCTAGATGTCGACGGTTGTCCAGACATATCTAGTCTATCCAAAATATTTCCTAGTGATTCTACAGGAGCTTCCGATAGCGGTAGACTAATTTCTGTTGAAGAAGGATATAGGGCGATCCCAACTCCAAAATGCGATGGAGTACTAGACGGGGGATCCTCCACAATCTCTTCTATAGCAATCAATCCAGGTGGAAGAGGTAGACCGTCAGGTCCGTAAAATACTTCTAGTGCCGAAGAAGGTATAGATTCTGCAGCGACAGATGTTTGGGGAATAACACCTTCCGAATCAGCTGTAGATGGAGCCATTTCAGGAATAGAAGTGTTGACCTTCACACTAGGATCAGTTCTACTATCCTTTGGTGGCTGCGGAACTTCTTCTATAAAGGGAAGGGTACCAGAAATGTTTGGAGTAACCGAGTCTCCGAGGGTGTTGGAACACTTGTTCTAATTTTACCAGGGGACTTTGAACCGGTTAAACGAGTTCGCTTTGTCCGAAATAGTTTCGATTCAGGAGACAAAGACGGTTGACTCGTAAGCCTCCACAAACGACGGGGTTTCAATTGACTTTCTTCCACGATTGTGGATTACTCGATCAACTAAAAATAAAGGGGAAAACCGAATTAAATGACTTTTAGACGCTTTGACACAACTTGTTTTTTCAATTTTTAAGAGTCGAGAAAAAACAAAAGATGACTCTAGTCGCCTTCGATTTTTAATGAGCCTGAAGTGACAAGTGCTCAGATGGACCTTTTCCTTTAAGGAGTCTAAAAAGGAACGAAAGAGAGTGCTTTGGAAATCTAGATAAAGGGATTACCAAACCAATCGCAAAACTATAGAATGCTTTTTACGGTACGGCAGTCAATCTTCCTGAATGCTGTGTTCAGTGCATTGCGATCGATAGGGCGGCACACACGGCTTCCTATGGATAAAGGATATAGCCTATTGTGGTCTCCCAATATATACTCGACGGTACGTGGGAGCACAAGTCCGTACTGGCACTTGTCATCTCAAAGAGGAGGAATCACCCAACCAACAGTGAGAGCGATAGTTACCAGGCTTTACGACGCTAGAATACGTCTCTAGCGTAGACTTCTAGATGTTGTGCGTTAGGTTCCAAAGCGTTTTTAGGTTCATTAAATTTATTTTACAGTTGATATTTCTTAAGAAATTTTCCTTTCAGGTTCACCGCGTGATGTAGATATACAATTCCTAAAATGCAATCTAAGATGATAAACAATCGTTTGATCTTCTTTTTGCAATGAAAATCCTAGCTACTAAAGAAAGAGAGACGACATTCTTTCAACATAGAGCATAGAGCACACACTAGATGCAATGTCCTAAATCAAACCAACAAGCAGTCTAAATGCAAATGCACATGCATGTATTTGTTTTCAGCCTTCTTAATGTGTGAATGACAAGAAGAAAGCTAAGTACAAATCTGAATTATCTTTTCAAAGCGACAGTACTAACAAGTTTTTCTTCAAAAACGAAAGGACGATAATGACGACACTTTGCTATTTTGAATTGAAAACTGCTTTCGACACTTGAAAAACTACTAATTCAAATCAAATACAAGAGTAACTATATAATCGACCATCAAGAACAATAGAATTCTTTTCTTTGACTAAAAATGACACTTGCGACACTTCCAAATCAAGAAACGACAGTTCGGTTATGCTACTACTTTGTAAAAGAGAACTGAAAATGGCGGAAAATACACAAAAACATTCACAGTTCTTTGCACAATAGAGGCGGAATAATGGACAGGAAGGGGGTTTACACAGAGGTATACTGACTACAGACAGCAAAACTCCTGAATAGAGCTGAAAAGAGTGAAGAAAAACCAAAGTCTGGAGGCAAAATTAGCCTTTTCTGATCAGCGCACCTGTAACACAGGGAATTCAGTATGCATCCCACCTACTGCACACAGGAAGTGTGATGCATACTGATATCCTTGAAGAGAGGGTGCGATGGTACAGTGCGAGACTTTTGATCCAATTCTTGATCACAGTTTGCAGCACAGTTCAGGGATTTAGGCCGAGCAAGTGATAATCAGTAAATACAAATCATAGGGGCTGATCTAAAGAGGTTACTAGAGCCACCACTAGGGCAATTAGAAAGTTTGCAAATCGATTTTTTAGTTTATAAACAAAACCCAGAGATGGACTGAAGCAGCATTGATCTACTTTGCACTTGCAGAGAAAATGCAGTTCGAAGGCTAGCTGGCTTAACTTCAGGCTCCGTCTGTAAGTTTATAAGACAAACAAATATAGACAAGCAAACAATCTATTCGCTCCCCAGCGGAGTCAACATTTTGTTATCGAGAAATCTAGTGTCCACTCGGAGCTGCTAGTCCCACTAAGACTGGTAGCTGTCCTAGAAACAAAAAAACTAAAACTACTTTCGTTTTCCTTTATGATGAATAGATAGGAGTGGAATGAAGGACACCAACCTCTGTCTTGCGCTTGGTTCCTAGCTCGGTTCCTCTCCCTTCTTCTAACAGATCCTTATTGCTCCCCTCTCGTCAACACAGCTTCAAAGATCACCTGTGGAATCAAAGCAGCATAATACTATCGAAGAACAGAGATCTATAATCATAAACAATATAGGACCAGATGTATATTGACCACACAAATGCATATATCATCAAACATACAAGAATGTGGAGGAAAACTTGAATAGCTTTATTAATATCAAGAATAGCAAATAGGATTACAACCAATTGTTCTGACCCAGTGTCATCCTCTAGCATGAAAGCCCTTCTTTCACCTCATGAAAAGCTTAGATCACCCTACACTATGATGCTCCAACAAGAAACCAACAGCGCTTCCTTACAAGATACAAAATTCCAGCCTCTGGATCTCTAGGATGAGGGATCCATATATAGATGTTTGCAGGGGGGTGAGTCAGCTATTGGGTTTGTGATTAGTGTCCTCTCTCTTATATTTCTTGATTCCACTTGGAGATTGATGATCTCTTACTCATCCCTAGGTGAATTCAGAGAGGCAAGTGTCATAGGAGAAGTTTCTAGAAGATTCCATGTCGATCCACTTTGCAAACTGTCTCTACCATTTGTCCACTCTCGCTCATCGCACCCTACAGAAGGGCTACTCAGTATGCATCGCACCTTTTACTCTGGGCAGGTGGGATGCATCACACCTTCTGCACTGGGCAGTCTGTATGGTCCAGTTTTGACCAGTTCTGAGCAGTTTTCTGTGGAGAACTTCTAGGAGATGATGTAATCAGCTAACCTTGTTCCTTTAGGGTATTAAACAACACTTTTAGGGACTTAGGAGCCCTTGGTTTATGGACATGTATGATTGGGATTGCAGTGCCCAAAAATGTCTATAACAAGAAAAATGAACCAGAAGATCCAGAGGAGGAGGAGCGTCTCTTCCACTCCCAAATGTGGGTAAAGGGCTCCCCACTACAGTTCATTGTTGATAGCGGGAGCCAAAAGAACCTCATTTTGGCAGAGGTCGTGAAGTGGTTGGGCTTACCAACCATAACACATCCACAATCTTACACCATCGGGTGGCTTCACCAAGGACGGGACCTTCGCGTGAGCCAGCAGTGTCGCCTTCCATACAATATCTAGCCCTTCACGGATGAGGTATTGTGTGACATTGATCCCCTTGAAGTTTGTGATGTATTATTAGGACAACCATACTTGTGGAAGCGACATGCTGTAAATGAATCAAGGCCCCGTGCTGTTATTATTGAATTGGGAAATAAGTTGTACAGGATACCAGAGGTAGCACCGCCTACCGCCATGTCTTTGTTTACTGCAAAACAATGTAGTAAGCTCATTTGCAAAACTGGGAGATTTGTTTTCCTGATGATACGCCCTCAAGGAAAGAAGAAGACGGTGGCTGCAGCCTCCAGACAGGGCCCCTCCGCACGACAACTACAGATGGACAAGGTCGTGGAGGAGTACGAGGACATCTTCACCTCCCCCGCAGGGGTTCCTCTGCACTGTCAAGTCAAGCACTCCATCGATCTGACCCCAGGTGTGCCACTACCCAATGGACCAATTTATCGGTGCTCCATTCTGGAGAACGATGAAATCAAGAGGCAGATTCAGGAGCTCCTACAGAAAGGTCACATCCGTCCAAGTTCATCGCCTTGTGGGAGCCTGATCGTGTTGGTACAGAAGAAGGATGGGACTTGGAGACTCTGTATTGACTATTGGGCGCTGAACAAGATCATTGTCCGTAATTGGTACCTGATCCCAAGGATTGATGACCTCCTGGACCAACTAAAGGGGGCGAAATATTTCAGCGAGATCGATCTGAAGTCAAGATATCACCAGGTACCAATCAAAACCTCTGATGTGTGGAAGACTACCTTCAAAGCCAAGGAGGGCCTTTTCGAATGGTTGGTTATGCCTTTCGGATTGACGAATGCTCCTGCAACTTTCATGAGGCTAATGGATGACATATTGCGGCCATTCACCAACTCATTTGTAGTGGTGTACTTGGATGACATTCTGATCTTCAGCCAGAGTTGAGAAGAGCACCTCCACCACATCCGACAGGTTCTCCAAACACTACGACAACACAAGCTATGTGCCAATTTGGAGAAATGCACTTTTGGCATGACCCAGGTTCAGTATCTAGGATACATTATTGATGAACGGGGGGTGCATGTGGATCTAGAAAAGATCCAAGTCATTCGAGATTGGCCATCTCTGACCACTCCAACAGAGCTCCGCAGCTTTCTAGGTCTTGCCAACTTCTACCATAGGTTCGTGTTGGGTTTTTCTCATATCACGTGGCCCTTGAGTCAAGTCACCAATGGAGGAGCGAAAGAAAAATTCTTTTGGTATGAAACTCAACAGACGACATTCATAGAGTTGAAAGATCACCTCACGACACCAGTGCTCGCGTTACCAGATTTACAACAACCATTTGAGGTTGAGACAGATGCCTCTAACTATGCTATTGGGGCAGTCCTTAGTCAACACGGGCATCTAGTGGCATATCACAGTGAAACACTTTCAGACACAGTCCGGAAGTATCCCACTTATGATAAAGAGATGTATTCCATTGTGCAGGCCTACCGACAATGGATGCATTACATTTTGGGGAAGGAAACGGTCATCCACACAGACCACCAACCCCTGCAGTTCATACAGACCCAAGGGAAATTGCAAAATGATCGCCATCATAAGTGGTCTACATACCTACAACAGTTCCATTTGAATATCAAGTATAAGAAGGGCAGCACCAATAATGTTGCAGATTTCCTCAATAGACCATCGATCACGGCATTAACCACTGTGCTCAACTCTTGTGGGCACGAGACTTCTGATTGGCCACTTCTCTACAAAAGTGACCCAGAATTCGGCCACACATACCAGACACTCTTGGAGGGTCAGCATGACACTCTTGGAGGGTCAGCATGTTCCAAATTTTCACCTCCAGGATGCCCTGTTATGCCACCTGGGTCACCTTTGTGTTCCTTCAAGCGAGCATGCCAAGATGATTTGGGAAGCACACTACAGTCGGGCTACTGGGCATTTCGGGGTCAAGAAAACGGTGGCAGTACTGTAAAAGTATTTCTATTGGCTGAACCTTCGGCAGGATGTTGGGAAGTACATCAGATCATGTACTGCTTGTGCCATTGCCAAACCGACCATCAAGAAGCAAGGCCTCTATGCCCCACTACCTGCCCCTAGTCGACCTTGGGAATCCATCTCCATGGATTACATGTCAGGCCTTCCTTCCACTAAGCATGGAAATGACTGTGTTTTTGTGGTCATCGACAGGTTCTCGAAGATGGCCATTATGGTAGCCTGCAAGAAGAATATCACAGCAGAAGTCACTGCTAAACTCTTCTTTGAACGAGTGTGGGTGCACTTTTGGATCCCACAGTCTATCATCTCAGATCGGGACAGTCAGTTCCTCAGTACATTTTGGTCCAATCTCTGATCAATGCTAGACACCAAACTCACTAAGTCCACAGCCTTCCATCCTCAAATTGATGGCTAGATAGAGGTTGTCAATAGGATGATTGTGCACATTCTGTGCATGTACAACTCAAAGAATCCACGCACATGGGACGAGAGCCTCCCCTATGTTCAGCACAGCTACAAACGAGCTCTTCACAGCTCGACTAGCCACAGCCCTTTTCAGGTGGGCTTGGGATTCCACCCACGATGCCCCATTGATGTGGCCATACCACTTGCAGCTACTCACATAGATTTGGCTCATGTCCAATCCGAAACAGATAAGGCAACCAGCTTCATTGAGCACATCCAACATATTCGCCAGCAGGTCCATGACATTCTAGAGAAATCAAATGCCAAGTACAAGCAGCGACATGATCAACATCGGGTGCCACACAATTTTCAGGTGGGCGACAAAGTCTGGTTGCATTTGCAAAAGGAACGCTTTACTGGAGCCTATCAGAAACTGAGACCACTTCGATATGGTCCTCACACCATTTCAAAGGCTGTGGGAGACAATGCATTTGAGCTCAGCATTCCCCCGTTCCTTGGCCTGTACCCAGTGTTCAATGTGGACCGCCTTCGGCCATACTTTCCACCATTGCTAGACACATCTGACATTGAAGAACACCTCACACCCACATAATTAAATCCAGATTGCATGGAACAAGATGCAACTGATTGGATCATGGACGCACAGATCAAGAACACTCGCCAATAGAATATCCAACTGTCTCGAGTTGTCAAAGTAGGCTAACTCCTTCACCAGGGCAAGTGGCTCAGTAGGGACCAAGTTCAGCAAAAGTTTCCTCATCTCATGGAGGAACTCAACGCAATGGGGACCATTGCTTCCTAAGGGGGGAGGAATGATCCAGGTGGATATTGGTGGCCATCTGCCAAGTCCACCTGGACCCCCACCATTGTTTCTTTCAGCATTTTCAGTTTCCTTAATTTTAGCACAACTTACTATTTTTAGCAGTTTTTCAGGTCCTGAACTTCTGGAGTCGTTTTAAGGCCCTAAACGACATTTTCTGGGAAATCTAGGGCAACATGTGTACATGGACCCATGTTGCCCTTCCCAAAGTGGTAGTGCTCGAATAGATCATTCTAACGATCTATTGTATGCATTAAACGGAGTTCGTATGCCAAAGTTACGACCCCGAGAAGTTGATGTACCAATTTACCCAAACAGGGCCCATAGTTTGGCATTTCATCTTCTAGGGTTAGGTTTTGGAATGTTAAGGGTTTTCCATTGTTTCTCAACAATAAATAGGCCTTCGAGCCTCGTTGTAACACAGTTCAGAGGCATGTAGCCACCACATCTCTTCTCAGAGATAAGCTACCATTGCCTTAGCTGGTATATTTCCATTACTGTTTATAAGCATATTTCAGTATTTTATATTAATGAAATGAAGTATTATTTCCACTGCATATCTGTGTTATGGTTATCTCTATAATTTGTTGCGTTCATGTTTAAGTCCGGATCAATGGTCATTATGTACAAATGTTTGATAGCCTATAATATAATGCCTAAATTTGTTCAATGAATGCACAACAACCAGGAGATCCTTTTCAATCACTGTGTAGTTCGGTTCGGCCTTTGACAGATTCTTACTAATAAAGTAAATGGAATAAGGAAATTTTTCATCTATCTGGTCTAAGGTTGCTCCTATGGCTTTGTGTTTTGCATCAGCATGTATATGAAAATGAAGGGCCCAATTTGGGGCTCGGAGAATCAGTGCAGTGGTTAACTTGTCCTTCAGGGTATCCAGGGTCTCTTGATAGCTTTTTGACCATACAAACTTAGAGTCTTTGGCCAACAACCCAAATAAAGGAGAAGCCAACTTGATGAAGTCTTTTATAAACCTTCGGTATTATCCAGCTAACCCGAGGAAGCTTCTAACATCTCTTTGCTTTTGTGGAGGTGGGACCCTTTGGATGATAGCTATTTTGTTTGGGTCCACCAGAAATCCCTTTTGAGATATTGAATGACCTCGCACGGTCCTTGCAATCATCAAGAATTCACATTTTTTGGGACTGAGAGACAGGTTCATTTCAATGCATTTGTGCAGCACCTTACCTAAGTTGGACAGAGCCTCCTGGAAATCACCTCCATAAGGTGTAAAATCATCCATATAAATTTCTACCGCATCATGGACTAACTCGATAAAGATACTCAAGACTGCTCTCCGGAAAGTGGCAGGAGCATTGCATAGGCCAAAATGAAGGACCCTATAGGTGAAGTACCCCAAGGACAAGTGAAGGTGGTTTTATCCTGGTCTTCCGAACTGATCTGGATTTGATTGTACCCGTTGAATCCATCTAGGAAAGAGAAAAACTTTTTCCCCGCCAGGCCATCTAGCACTTGTTCAATGAAAGGTAGAGGGAAATGGTCCTTCTTTGTGGTTTTATTTAACTCCCTGTAATCAACACAAATCCTCCACTTACCATTTTTCATTGGAACCGACACCAGAGGAGAGACCCACTCACTGTCTGAGATAGGGAAAATGAGTCTTGCATCTAGCAGCTTTTACAGTTCTTCTTTGACTATATCTTTAAGAGCTAAATTCATCCTCCTTTGGGGTTGTCATACTGGCTTGAAACCTTCTTTGATATAAATGTGATGAGTACACACCAATGGGTGCAATCCCTTCCTTCCTTTGTAACTCCAAGCAAAGGCATCTAGATGTCCCTTTAGCATGTTGCACGACTTTTCTTCTTGGAGAGAAGAAAGAGATGGATTGATTTTCAAAGCTCTCTCGGGGCCGAATTTTATGGTTTTGACATAGAGAGGGTTGGAATCGGCTAAGAATAGATCAATTGGATGGTTTTTCTGGGTCTCCTTTACTATTTCTTCTAAGGACAATGTACTGGGAGTTGGACTTTGGAGTATGTGTTCAATCAAATCATCTTCATCCTGTTGTCCCCCTCCCATGGTTCTTTCTAAGGTATAGAGTTGGGTGGAATAAACTTCATCTTCTTCCTCCTCTTCCAACCACAAAGGTAAGTTGTGTTCTAGAGGTGGTTGAGCATGAGGGTATAGCACTAACTTCTTGGACATATGCCCGTTCTTCATGGTCATATTTCGAGCCCTATAGCTAATGTAAGCATCGACAGTGGCTAACTAGGGCCTCCCAAGAATGAGAGGGTAACCAGTAAGCTTAGCCTTAGGCTGGAGAACTAGGACATTTGCAGGGTATTCCAAAGAGTCAATGGAGACCATCACATCCTCCACAATCCCCTCAGGGGTCACTATGGAGCGGTGTGCAAGTTGCAGAACTATTGTGGTCTTTCTCAATGAACCTTGGAGGTTGAGCTTAAGCATGGTATCCTTGGTCATCACATTAATGGCAGCCCCAATATCAATCAACGTGTGTGGGACAATGGTTCCATTGATGTGCACATCTACTACAAAGCTTCCAGGGTCAAAATACTTTGGACAGATTACATGCCCCAGCATTAAATCAGACAGTTGTCCGATGACATTAATGGTAGGGGCATCCCTTCTTCACCTCCCTGGATGCTTGAAGCACTTCTCCTTAATCAACTTGTTGTAAATAGGTACATCTTTAATAGCTTGGAGAAGTGGAATTTTGACACAGGTTTTTCAATTCTCCCAGAAGTTCAGTCTCTTCTAGGGTAGGCTGGAGTGGTTGGGTTAATCTCTTAGGAAAGGGTGGTGGATTTACTTTAAGCATGCTTTCCTCTCTTTCTTCCTCAACCTCCCTAAGTGGAGGTAGAGGTTGGTTGTCTGGGAGTACTCTCCCAAATCTCAAGTTGATTTCCTAAATCTCCACAGCATAACCTAGATAGGATGTCTTGCCACTGTATACTTGTTGTGCCTGTCTGTTGTTTAGGTTCGGATTTGGCTGAGCAGGCATCTGGGGTTGTTTAGGTGGAGCAGAGTGTAAAATTTGTGGTTGAGCAGGTGTTGAAGGCAATAAAACTGGAACATTGTTGTATGGGGGCCTCCACCCCTGGGGCGGTGCATTCCACTGAGGTTGTGGCAAAGCATATGGTTGAAATGACTGGCTGGCTGGCTGGGAATGATACTAAGGTGCAAAGGACCAAGGAGGAGGTGTAGACCAGGAAGGATGAGCAGGGGGGCCCCAAGAAGGTATGGATGTGGTCTGGTTTGGGTTGTAATATGCATGGGATGACCCTTGCATGCCCTGCTGGTATGGCCTAGGCCCATGAGGTCTCCTTTGGTTTATGTAGCAGAGTTTCTCAGTTACCCCTTCAGCTCCTTGATATACAACTTTTAGTCTAGGTAAAGAAGGGAACTTGTCTGTGGAGTGGTTTTCTTCACAGACTGAGCAGATTTCAATAGAATTCAATGGACATTCATTCCTAGGGTGCCTCCTGGTGCATCTAGGGTAGAAAATGGCTAAGGCTCTCTCTACTTCCTCCTGTTTTCTCTTAATGTGCATAGTGTCCATCTGTGGGGCAAGGATTTGCAACATTTTACTCTTGAAATCCTCTAGCATGTTTCCAATTTCACCCTTGATGGATGAATTAGAAGAGGATGGACTAACCATAGATTGACTACCCCTACCTTTTTTCCTAGCTGCCCTAGAATGGTTTCTAAAGATAGTCTTGATATCCTCATAGGGAAACTAGTAGATATCCCCTCCTGCTAGCAAGTGTAGGGTGTCCAGAAGATCTTCCCTTACTCCTCTAAGTAGTACCAGCTTCAGTGACTCAGGGTCAAGTGTGCACCTGGCCCTTTTGTAGCTAAGCTGGAATATTTCTTCATAATCTTCTAAGGATTCATCATTGCCTAAGGTCATCCTAAAAATTTCCCCTTTAGTGTCTTTAGACCTGTAGTAGTCTCGATACTAGCTATTGAAGGCTTGTTGCATCTGAGCCCAACTTGTGATGCTATCTCTAGGTAAACCCATCAACCAACACAAAGCTGCATCCTTCAGAGTTGATGGAAATAATTTCTAACTTCTACTCATCATTTGTATATTCATAGGTTCGGTATATGACAACAAACTCAAATAAGAAAGTGTATGGATCTTCTATGGTTATTCCATGGAAATGAGGAAGGGCAGAGGGGCTTATATTTTTCATCTTAGTATCCCCATTGGTTTCCCTGAGGGGGATGGCACCCTCAACTATTTCTCTATTTCCTTTGTCATTTCTATTTTCAGCCATTGGTTCAGTAGGAATGGGTTATTCTTCTTATTCTTCCCCGGTAGGTTCTTAAAATATTCCAAGTTGCTCACCTAAGGGTTCCTCCAGTTCACAGCCACTGAAGAAGAGGGAAGGTTGGCTGTTTGAAGCTATGGGGGTATTTCACAAAAAATTCCCTATGTTATCCCTATTCTTACGAGGCATGAAAACAATGTTTTTGTTTTGTTTTGTGTTTTTTTCAAACTTGGAACGTACTTGCAGAATTGAAATTCTAGACTGAATGAAAACTATTGACTGAATGAAAAATTAATTTCTTGATTGAAATCTTACTGGTAGAAAGGAAAGGAAAGCAAAGAAAGCAGAATGAAAAAGGAGGAAAACTAAATTACTTTTGTAGAAATGAAACTAATAGCAGAATATTAGAAACAACAAATGGAAGAAAGAAAGAAGTAATCACATATTACTCAGACACCTCCCCAACAACGGCACCAAAAAGTGATGAGCACTAGTATTGCAGCAAGAATGCTGCAACTCCTAGGGCTATCAATTTTACTTTATCAACTCGGGGTTCGTACAAACTTGGAGGTGATAGTGTTGTATACACAAGTAAAAGTGATGGTTCTTCCTTTTGTCATTGTTCATCTGACAAGATACCACTAGGGTTTTCAAGCCATACTTCTATAGATTCAGAAGAAGCTCGATTACTGATGAGAGAAGGAGAAATCTACTCTAGGAGAAAGCTTGTCTACTGCAATAAGGAAAATGACTGAAATCTGATGTTAAAACACACCATTTCCTAAATAAATGCTAAGAAACTATTCTTTACAAGAATGCCAAGCTAACATGTATGAAATGCTACTTCCCTAAGCATGGAAGTTCAAAACATCAAACATCACTACTATGCATGTAAAGCACTGAAATAAATCTATTTTTTCTTTTTATTCTCTTTATGGAAAAACAAGTGTGCAAGCTAATCCATTTTGGTGATGTGGCATGTGGCTTAGGTATGATGGTGGATGGTTGGAATGTTTGGGAGACGCTTAGATGACCTTGTGTGGCTTCCTGGAGGTTTTCTCTCAATTCGGCCTCAAAACAGGCCACTACAGGAAAACCTACATGATGTCCTAAAAACCTACATGATTCCCTGTATTTCTACAAGATACATCCGAGAGCAAAATGATGGGTGCTGAAGGTGATGGAAGGCTTAGGGAAGGTGGTTTTTTGGTGGAATGGAGTGATAAAATGCCTAGTGTCACTCAGAACTCAAAACCAAGGTTGGGAGATGGTTGGATTTGCTCAACATGCTTGGAGGAGTTTCTATGTAAAATGATGAAATTGGTGGAGGTCTTAGTGAAAGCAAGGAATGATTATGGATGGATGAAGTTGGAAGGTGGTTTCTTGCTATTATATATCTCTCTACTTGTGAAGCACCTGCTCTGCATCAAACATTGATATTTGCCAAATATCATGTAAACAAGAAGAATTCTAACGAGCTAGAAAAACAAAGTTTAATGAGCTAGCTATCCACTTCATGCATGAGGAAAATTGCAGAATAAAATGGAATCATTGATGAGATCTACTGTAAAACTAAAGATGGGAGATATTGTAATTAAATCCTACACTTGCAAACCGATCAAATGTTGGTTCAAGTATAGCAAACTCTAAATTCTATTAGAAAATAGAAATCTGTCTTTTTGGGGCTGCAGAAGGGTCCTTTCCTCAACTCATGATCCCTGAAGGAAGAGGTGAGGCCAAGACACCTACTGACAGCTTTATGATGCTCCTTTTATCCCTTCTAACCTACTGCTGAAGTAAAACACAAATGGAAGCAAACTAATAAACAAACTAATCACATCTACACTAAATGCAATGAAATACTTCTAAGGACAATTCAACCATGAATCTATGAAACTAAGCTAAGCATACATATACAAGAAGAGGAGCCTTTGCTGCCAGGTTTGGGCCCTACCCCAAGAGCTTCAACCCTCTGAGTTAACTCAGTGTTGGATCAAGAAAAAACTCATTCTCATTATCAAAACAGAAAATTGCATAGCAATGTCTTCCACAAGTCTGGAGCTCGAAAATAACTAGAGGTTTTACCACGAAAATTAGAATCCTAATTAGGCTCTAGACCTCTCTATTTATACAACTAAAGTCCCCAACGACTTCCTTAAATCTAGAGAGGCTCGACTCCCAAAATCGAGATGAACTAACTCTTTCACTGTCACTTTCTCAGCTGTCTTTTGATCTTCGTGACTTGGTTGCTTGTCCTTTGAGCTAGTGCGATTGATGGAGGAATATTCAAATGAGGGAGGAGTAAATGAGGAGGATTTATCTCCTATAATCTCTCTCCCTTGTCCCATTTGAGTTTCAGACCTTAATCTTGCCAAAATTCCTTGATTTTCTCTTTCAAACCTACATTCAATGCATATTAGTCCACTAGGTATAATATCTCACTTTAACTCATCTCATTAAACAAAATATAATCAAAACATGTAATAAACTGTGAGAAGAGTTTATCTGACTAAGTTAGGAGGTGACTTAAGGTCCATATAGTTACCCAATGATGGGGCTCATCAGCAATCAGAGAAATATCTTATGAAAAACTTATTATGTGGCTATTGTATTTATATTTCCTGCAATGACCATGTGTCACTTGTAGTATTGGATTAACCCATGTTATTATCATATCTTGAAATTGGGTAAGAATTCTTAGAACATTAGGTTATTTACCAGGATACATGTTGTTGAAACGAGAGAAACGGTGGGATCGTTTCTCACAATTGCATCTTCTACAAATAATTCATTCATGCCATCTAACAGCTTGCATACCAAGATAACATTCATTACACACTTGGCACATTTGTGCAATAGACAATTATCAATCCTAGACCGCAATTCTTTATGAACTTCAATCATCTCTATGCTAAAATGAACAAAAGTACTTTCATTTTCTCTATGAAGGAGGACTCTGGGTTGACCATGATGTGAAGCACCTTGTCCAATGGGATGAGTACTTTGAACATTTGTTTCCATAAAATCATGGGATTGCATTCTTGTAAATGGGGTGCATTTGATTATGTTATGCTGAAAGGAAAATATAAATTCTAATGTTATAATGACGTGTCCAGAAAATGAGAACTTTAATTGTTTAAATGAACAATACATTAAAAACATACAACATTTACATTTTCTTGCTAGGTAGATGACCTTGGTTCAACTTGAGGAAGGGGTAGATAGTGTATTGTCTATGAATTTATGTCTCGAGAAATATTCATTTGAATATTATTTTACAAAAAAGGGAGAAAATAAAAGATTGATGGAACAATAAATACAATACATCAAAATGTAGAAACCCTATGAAAATAAATTTATTAGAACCTGTGTTGTTCTAAGAGAGTAAGTATGCACATATTTTGTAGCGCCAACAATATTCTCTATAGAGTGTTGTTGAGGAATGCTATATTCCACATTGGCAACAGAATGTTGTAAATTGTCAACCATTTGGCTAAGCACATTACTATCAGCGAAAAAAATTGATGTTGATAATTTTTCAACACTAGCATTGTTCATGCCCCCCATACTTGCTTCTCTTCCATCATTTGTACAAGATTAATTCTTATCCTTTCTATGCAGGGTCTCTTTGTAAACACAATGTTCCCAAACAAGACTATTTTTAGGAAATTTTGGCACACTAAAAAATAATGGAGATGCACAATATCAAGGGAAAGGAACATTCATAGGAAATGTTCTTCACATTATATCAGCCAAGATTCGATATTTACGATTAAAAACTCCATGATTATGAACATCTATTGAACCTCTCCTTCTTCTCTCATATGAAGCTCTTATTTTATCATTTATTGCTTCTCTATTCCATTGAAACCATTTCCTCTGATATTCATTTGTTCTCCCCCGCAAAGCAGGAGAACAAGTCCTTTTAAAATTATGATTTCTTGTTTCTTCAGTTGACATATCTACAAAAGATTTAAACACTATTAAAACTTTAAATTTTAATTCTTAAAAAACTTGAATGCTTTATGTAGATCATTAAATTTGATATTTAATGCAGCTCGTCGCTTCATCTAATATATATATAACTGTAACATACCATTTAGTTACTTTAGTAATTTACAATGGAACAAAATTTCAACACGTGATAATACATAATCAAACATGAAGTGTGTTATTCCATTGCAAAATAACAGAAGAATGCAAGAATATCCAACAAACATATCAGAATCGATATGACTATATTTTTTTAGTGTACATTCCAAATTGGTATAACAAAAATCTTTAGTATATCTAGAAAGAGATGAAAAAAATAACATGTTTGAGAATACATCAGAGTATTTGTTGTGAAACCTTAAAGACCAAGCCATGATATCCATAGGCAATGGTGGTATGCGAATGGTTGGACACCTAATATGATAAGGGTTAAAGTATAGAAGTTGAACATTCAAAGGGAATCCAAGAGACCTTGGATGTATTATAAATGTATATCTTTATTAATACAAATTCAATTCATGTTTTATCTTTCATATATTTTATCTTTTCCATGTGTGTTTAACATGGTATCAGAGCAGACCTACTCTGGCCTGCGCAAATATAAGCCATTGTTTCTATTTATGCCATTTCTTCTCACTCCCCATAACACTCCGTTAATTCACTGTCTGTCGATTCTTCCATTCAGATCTGCAATCAGAGCCTGAATTTTTTGTGTTGAACTGCTAGCGTTTTCTTTATTGTCAGCGTTATTGCCTCTGCAACATTCATTGTCTGACTGTCATAGTGCGTTACTCCTCCATAACGCTCCTATCCAAAAAAAATAGGGACCATTCCAATAGTTATCCATATTGGCGTGCCTAGGAAACCCTAACTACAGTCTAATTGGATTAGGAGTTGCAGGCATTTTTCTATTCTTGACAGAAGTTTCAATTATGAATACCTTGCATCCACCACTCGAGCCATCGGCATGGCCATCAATGACATATGGTTTCCTCAGAACATCACATCCCTCAAAATTATCTTTTACATCTGCTATTATCAACGCCAGCTCTCCCAGAATTTTGGAAAGGATTGAATTGGAGTGCTGCTGGAAAATTGTTGTCCGGAGATATCTCGGCATTCATGACACTGCATTTTTTGAAACAATCTTTCCTTTGGAAAGCGGAGTGCGCCAGCTTCGAGAATTGGTTCTGTGGCCAATACACATGTTTTTAATGTGCCTGTGATGGAGCCTTATCAAAGCAAAACTGGTGTTATAAATGAAGACTTACCTGGCAAAATCTTCTGAAATTTCAGATTTGATTCATCTTTCATTCTGCAACTGCTCAACGGTACATTCATTTCCGGTGGTACATAATATTCTCTGTGTTGTATCTTTGGTCTTTTATTTTTCAATCATTTCTTAGTATGGGAAAATCGCTCTTATCTTCCAATCCACTTGAATTTGACTGACGATGTCTTATTTCAGTTAAAATTTGGAGCGTTGGTGGAGTCAGTTAAGAAGGTTGTAATCGTGTGTTAAATCAAGTGGGATTTCTTCACAAAAACCTAGGTTCTCTTTATATGCATAAAATTCTCAATCGTTTTCATGGACTCAATTGGCTAGTAGAACTGTTTCGACAGGTGAAGCTTCAAATGGTTATAGGTTCTTTGTTTCCAAAGGGAGACAAGGCATTCTGTTTTCTCCAAAATAGCAGAGGAAACACCCTCTTCTCTCAGGCAGGCCACTATGGAAAGCCCGGAGGGGCTTTCCCCTACAATTATAGGGTCGTTTACCCAAACATAGTTCTATTTCTCTAACATGGGCCTTCTTGCCCCACCATTCTGAAAAATAACAGGAATCCATTCTTTTCATGGTCACCGTCAAGTCTATATATATGTCTTTTCTTCATCTTCTTATACTAAAGATTCAAACATTTTAAAGAAAAATCTTCAAACATCCATCCATAGTACATATGTTTCCCAATATGGAAAGCATGTTCGAATTTCTGTGAACTGTGCATTGACACATATTCCTATGCGCTTGTGTTTCATTCATATAGTTGAACAATCATTCATATTCATATGCTAGTGTTGTCATATGCTTTGAATAGGAGATTGTGTTCATCAATATTGTCATATGCCTAAGTTAGTTCATATTTGCGGACTGCATTGGTATATATATTATTCGATTGCATTGGTTGATGAGTTGAATTTCAGAGCATATTCATGTTGTTTTTTATCAATATTCATTGAAGAGTGTGTAGAGAAGAATTTAAACAAAAAGGTTGTAAGTTGCAGTTATAGTAAAAAAATAAACGTTTTGTGCAATTTCTAGTTTAAGATATTATTTGTAAGGTTGGAGAAAAGGGCTACACTTGATGAGGCATTAGAGTTGATAAATACTCTAATTCATTCCACTATTTATGAGATGTTCATATTCAATAAGGAAACTCTCTCCGATATTCAAACCTTTTTACAAAATGCAAAAGAAAACATTGAATTTTTGCAGCGTGAATCAGAGCTACAAGAAGATGAGTTACAAAAAAGGAAACATTTTGAGCCATTTTTTTTGTTTAGAACATTGAGAAAAACACCCATCAATAACTGTCAAGTCATAAAATAAATAATGTTGAGGTTGATTTAGGTCAAGTGCTCATTTCATAAGAAGATTTGAATACAGGTGTGGAAATTCAATTTTCACTTCCCGAGCCAATCATTAGACCTTGGGAAGAGCTTGTCAACAACAAGCACAAAATAGGTATTGGATATGATAAGGAGGTGTCCTTTCATATTCCATATTACTCAAATTCCATCTAGTTCCATGGTTATGGGTTTCTTCATGATAATTCATCTTCAGTTGTTCCAAATTTTGCTCCTCTTCCACAGCAACAACAAAAAAATGTTAAATGCCAACATTGTGACCGAGTTGGCCATATGAAATATCAATGTTTTTATTTTCATCCATGTGAGAATTATCATAAAACCAATCATTATTCACACATATGATTCAAAAACAAGCCTCCTGCAGGAACAAAGATTCAACAATGGCAATGGGCTTCAAAAACCAAGAAGATATTTCAGTCGTATGTCAAAATTTGTTCTAAAGTATTGAAAAGTATTGTAGTTTATTTTTGTCCATCATCTTACCTTGTATCTGACGGGAGGGGAAGTGATGGTCATCTACAAGCTTCAAAGCCACATCAAGTGAGCGTGAGCCACAACTTGCCATACCAAATTCAGAGTTGTAGCCAGAGACAGAGATGCCCTTGAGCATGCCTTTGGTTGGTGGTCATCCTTAAACCATCTATTCGGGGTTGAGACCTCCCTTTTCAGGTTGAGCTTCTCCCTCTTCAAAGAATTAGGGACACTTCCTCTAGCAGAAGACTTCAGCTTCTTTCCAGTTCTGGAAGATTTCTAGAAATTACATTAAGAATTCCAGATTTCGTGGTCATCCTTAAACTACCATAGGTTGTAGACCTCCCTTTTCCAAGTTGAAGGTCTCCTTATCCAAAGTATTAGGGACACTTCCTATAGCAAAAGATTTCAGCTTCTTACTAGATTTGGAAGAGTTTCGGAAACTGCGCTAAGCATGCTAATGTTGGTGGTCATTCTTAAACCACCACCTTATACCAACATTTCAAAGAGCACATTCAGCCTAGTGCTACCATGCATTTTTGAACATTTTTGTATTATAGATCTCTTCTTGGATTCACACGTACCCCTTTGGATTAAGAGGGGGAATGTTGGACACCTAAACCGCTAAGGGTTAAGGTGTAGAATTTGAACAATCAAAGGGAGTCCAAGAGACCTTGGAAGATGAATCCAAGAGTCACAAGAGTGTGTTATAAATGTATATCTCTGTCAATAGAAATGAAATTCATGTTTTACCTTTCATATCTTCTATCTTGTCCATGTGTGATTAACACCAACAATAGAATTTTTATTTGGAATAAGTGTCAAAAAATTTTCCTTAAAGGTCAAGGCATGTTATCCATAGGTAGTGGTGGTATGTGAGTAATAGAATCTGTATTTGGAATAAGTGTGAAAAAATTTGCACTTTTAATGAGATAATTGCAATGTTCAAGCGATGACACATGGAACCCTAATTTATCTAATGTGGGTATGTTATTATCAACTAGTGGTGCCCAAAATCCAGTCAACAAATCATATATCTTGAATGGCACTTCGACATAGTTGAACATAAGCACTTTTCCTTAAATTGTACAAAGAGAAAGCTGGCTAAGGAACTTTTTATTAATATCTATAGACATAGAAACCAACAACCTCCATTTTAAGCCCCAATCATCTTCAAAACACTCCATGCTATATTCATTGCAAGGTTGATAAGATTAAAAATTGTCAACCTCCTCAATTGACCAAATAGAGGTAGAACCATTATTAATAAACCTAAATCTAATATATATCTAAACCTAAACCTAAACGAGTCAAAAAATCATATATCATGAATGGAACTTTGACATAGTTAAACATAAGCATTTTTCCTTAAATTGTTCAAAGGGAAAACTCGCTAGGTCATTTTTCATTAATATTTGTAGAAATATAATCCAACAACCTCCATTTGAAGCCCCAATCATCTTCCAAACACTCCATGCTACATTCATTGCAAGGTTGATCAAATTAAAAAAATTCAACCTCCTCAACTGACCAAATAGAGGTAAACCATTATTGATGACACAAACTAGTTGGTTCTTGTAAAATATGAATGAAATGCATCATATGTGAATGATAGGAATAAATGAAAAACCCCACATATTCCTTGTAAGATCCAACCAATAGATTGTGTACCCATATGTAGGATAATAATCACAATTCTCGTTTAAATACAACCAATAAACTTTTCCGTTGTAGAAAATCTCCTCCTTGGGGGGTGTTATGCCAGCATAATGAAGTTTTGTCCCCTTCCACACCATATCAATGCTACTGCATATCAAAAAATATGATTACGTGTTTTTGTATATTTGTGTTACCACAATCCAATCATATTTTCATGACCCATCTTTTTCTAAGAGAGAAAAGAATCCGCACTCTCCAAGAGAAAGAGATCCAATATTTGTAAAGGTCTTTGTAAAAGGGTCCACTATAAAATAATTCTTTGCATGGGAAAAAACTGTAGGCGCAAAGAACACAATCATTGATCCAACTGTACATTGAATTGTGTATCCAAAATGAATAAAAGGAAAAATCAAGGAACATAGTTTCCTTTTATCATTAATATATATAATTGCATTAGTCCATTTAACTACTTTAGTAGTTTGCAATGGAATGAAATTTCAATATATGATAATAGATAATCAAACATGAAGTGCATTATTCCATTGAAAAAAGACAGAAGAATGCAAGAAATGTTCATTAGACATATCACAAATCGATATCACTATTTTTTTAGTGTACATTCCAAATTCGTATAACAATGATATTTAGTATATTTAGAAAAAAGATGAAAAAAATAACAAGTTTGAGAATTTCTAAGAGAAAATGTTTTGAAGCCTTAAATGTCAAGCCATGTTATCCATGGGGAGTGATGTTATGCCAGTGATAGAATCTATATTTTGAATAAGTGTGAAAACATTTTCCTTAAAGGTCAAAGCATGATATCCAAAAGTAGTGGTGGTATGTCAAAAATAGAATCTATATTTGGAATAACTGTGAAAACATTTCCACTTACAATGAGAGCATTGCAATATTCAAGCTGGAAGATGGACACGTGATTTATCTAAGATAGATATGTTATCAACCACTGTCAGTGCACAAAATCTAGTCAACAAATCATATATCTTAAATGGAACTTCGACATAGTTGAACATAAGCACTTTTCCTTGAATTGTACGAAGAGGAAGGTATCCAAGGCATTTATTATTAACATTTGTAGGAATACAATGCAACAACCTCCATCTGAAGCCCCAATCATCTTCAAAACACTCCAGACTACATTGATTACAAGGTTGACCAAATTGAAAATTGTTAATCTCTTCAATTGACCAAGCAAAGGTAGAGCCATTATTGATGACACAAACCATTTAGTTCTTATATAATGCCAAAGACATGCATCGTATGTTAGCGATATGAACAAATGAAAAACCCCACAGATTCCTTGTAATATCCAACCAATGGACAATGTAGCCATATGTAGGGTAATCATCATAATCCTAGTCTAAATAAAATCAATAAACTTTTTTGTTGTAGAATATCCCCTCCTTAGGGGGTGTTATGCCAACATAAGGAAGTTTTGTCCTCTTCCACACCACATCAATGCTACTACATATCAAAAAATATGAATGCATGTTTCATATATTTGCCTTAGAACAACCCAATCATATTTTCATGAACCAACTTTTTCTAAGAGAGAAAAGAATTTGCACTCTCCAAGAGAAAGAGATCCAACATTTTTTAAGGTTTTTGTAAAAGGGTTCACTACAAAATAATTCATTGCATGGGAAAACACTACAGGTGTAGAGAACACAATCATTGATCCAATTGTACATTGAATTGTGTATCCAGAATGAATAAAACGAAAAAGAAAGTAACATATCCACCCTTTATCATTAAGGAACGATCCAAAAACATAACTATGGCTACTGTGAAGTTGTGGAGCAATAAATCCAAATTCGTCAGTGATGCATTGATTACAAGTAGACAGGAAAACAGGGTTTTTCAAGACAACATTCCAATGTTTACATATTATTCGAAATCTCCCCAACACTAATAATGGAATCTAATGAAACATCAACTCAATAATCTCAAATGGTAAAAAATTCCAAATACCTTGATCCATGAGAAAATCAAAGGTTTTCTTGAAACCAAAATACAACCAACAAAATTTTCCATTGTAGAAAATCTCCTCCTTGGGGGGTGTTATGCCAACATAACGAAGTTGTCCTCTTCCATACCATATCAATGTTATTGCATATCAAAAAATATGATTACATGTTTTTGTATATTTCTATTACCACAATCCAATCATATTTTCATGAACCAACTTTTTCTAAGAGAGAAAAGAATCTGCACTCTCCAAGAGAAAGAGATCCAATATTTTTAAAGGTCTTTGTAAAAGGGTTCACTACAAAATAATTATTTGCATGGGAAAAAACTGCAGGCGCAAAGAACACAATCATTGATCCAACTGTACATTGAATTGTGTATCCAAAATGAATAAAAGGAAAAATCAAGGAACATATGCGCCCTTTATCATTAATATATATAATTGCATCAATTCATTTAATTACTTTAGTATATTGAAATGGAATGAAATTTCAATATATGATAATAGATAATCAAACATGAAGTGCATTATTCCATTGAAAAATAGTAGAAGAATGGAAGAATTGTTCATCAAACATATAACAAATCGATATCACTATTTTTTTAGTGTGCATTCCAAATTGGTATAACAATGATATTTAGTATATTTAGAAAAAAGATGAAAAAAATAACAAGTTTGAGAATTTCTAGAGAAAGTGTTTTGAAGCCTTAAAGGTCAAGCCATGTTATCCACATGGAGTGATGTTATGCCAGCAATAGAATCTTTATTTGGAATAAGTGTGAAAACATTTTCCTTAAAGGTCAAGGCATGATATCCACGAGAAGTGGTGGTATGTTAAAAATATAATCTATATTTTGAATAACTATGAAAACATTTCCACTTACAATGAGAGCATTGCAACCTTCAAGCAATGGCACATGGAAACTTGATTTATCTAAGATGGATATGTTATCGACAACTGTCAATGCACAAAATCTAGTCAACAAATCATATATCTTAAATGGAACTTCGACATAGTTGAACATAAGAACTTTTCCTTGAATTGTACAAAGAGGAAGGTATCCAGGGCATTTATTATTAACATTCATAGGAATAGAATGCAACAACCTCCATCTAAAGCCCCAATCATCTTCAAAACACTCCAGGCTACATTGATTGCAACGTTGACCAAATTGAAAATTGTCAACCTCTTCAATTGGCAAAACAGAGGTAGAGCCATTATTGATGACACAAACTAGCTAGTTCTTATATAATGCCAAAGACATGCATCATATGTCAGTGATATGAACAAATGAAAAACCCCACATATTCCTTGTAATATCCAACCAATGGACAATGTAGCCATATGCAGGGTAATCACATAATCCTAATCTAAATAAAATCAATAAACTTTTTTATTGTAGAATATCCACTCCTTAGGGGGCGTTATGCCAGCATAAGGAAGTTTTTTCCTCTTCCACACCATATCAATGCTACTGCATATCAAAAAATATGAATGCATGTTTCATATATTTGTCTTAGTGAACCCAATCATACTTTCATGAACCAGCTTTTTCAAAGAGAGAAAATAATTTGCACTCTCCAAGAGAAAGAGATCCAACATTTTTTAAGGTTTTTGTAAAAGGGTTCACTACAAAATAATTCATTGCATGGGAAAACACTACAGGTGCAGAGAACACAATCATTGATCCAATTGTACATTGAATTGTGTATCCATAATGAATAAAACGAAAAAGAAAGTAACATATCCACCCTTTATCATTAAGGTAGGATCCAACAATAGAACTATGGCTAGTGTGAAGTTGTAGAGCAATAAATCCAAATTCGTAAGTGATGCATCGATTACAAGTAGACAGGAAAACAGGGTTTTGAAAAACAACATTCCAATGTTTACATATTATTCGAAATCCCCCCAACACTGATAATGGAAGCCAATCAAACATCGGCTCAATAATCTCAAATGGTAAAAAATTCCAAATGCCTTGATCCATGAGAAAATCAAAGGTTTTCCTGAAACCAAAATAAATGTTCTCCATTATATAATGAAGAAAAATGTTTTAAACATTATCTATCATATTGAAAATACTAATCACCATAATAAACATGCTCCATAAATATTAATATGTCTAATAAATACTAACATTAAATAAATTTAACAAAAATCGAAGTTGCAAAGAATCAAAATAATATCCATCATCCAATTTAGTAATAAAACTTATTCCAAATTTTGAACATTGAGGTTTTTTTTTAAATATTGTTGTCAACGATGAAATGTTATACAATGATTAATCAATGGGTGGCTTCCTTTGCACACACATTGAAAATGTGGGTGTAGTCAAACACCCAATGTCATTGGACAACTGTGGATTCAGGAATGTGAAGCCATCAACCTACAGGAAATGAGTCTTTATAAAAGTATTTTTTTGTTCATAGGAACAATAGCAACTCTATACCTCATTCCTCTATGTTACTGCCGAACAAATATAGTAAAGGCAGGACCATTTACGCTTATCATTTCTATGAAAGTTCTTCCATTCGAATGATTATTAACTAATGATTGATTATTGAGCAAAGAAGATTGCAGGAGAAGTTCCAATCTAACATTATACAAAAGTATGGTGGGCAGCTTGATGTATTTGACAGCAACTAGGCCTGATATAATGCATGTAGTAAGCCTGGTATCAAAGTTCATGGAGACACCCAAGGAGACGCATTGGCAAGTAGCCAAAAGGATTTTACAAGTTAATGGGACAAAGGAGTATGGTATATTGTATACCGCTACAAATGATTTTAGGCTAGTTGGTTACACTAACAGTAACTGGGCAGGAAGTGTTGATGATAGAAAGAGCATGTCAGGGTATGTTTTTCATTTGAGTTCGAGAGTCATTTCATGGGCCTCCAAGAAGCAATCGATAGTGTCCTTGTCAATAGCAAAAGCTAAATATGTCATTGCAACAGTAGCAATGTGTCCAGCGGTTTGGATGAGAAGAATATTGAGGGATTTATGCCATGAACAAGAGGGAACAACAACTATTTTCTGTGAAAACAATTCCACAATTTCACTATCAAAGAATTGTCTTTTTCACATGAGGACCAAGCACATTGATGTTAAATATTATTTTATTAGAGAATTGAGTAACAATGGTGAAATCCTATTGCAGCACTACAGGTCGCATGAGAAGTTTGTTGACATCTTCACAAAGCGATTGACACGTGAAAATTGTGTTTATCTCAGAGATTGTTTGGGAATTGTTAATGGTTGCCATTGTGATTAAGGGGGAGTGTTCGAAAATTAATCTCAACCACCGCGTTAAACAAACTAAAAGAATCCATACTTGTTGTACACGTGTAAATCAACCAAGTAGATTTTTTGCAGGTTGCAGATTTGTTTGCACGCTGAAGGACATGGCTTAAATGAAGTTCTAAGCAGGAATACAACTACAAATTCCCCATTCCACAACACATCAGATAATTAAGAATCAAATGTGAATTTAATGTAAGGTTGGTAAATACATATGGTCAAACATTTATTTCGCAACTAAAATATGTACTATGAGAAAATCAATTTTTGTACAATTGCCCAACCTATGTCTTAATATTTTGACTCTACCATGAATTAATACAATAAAAATGTGTGTTTCGATAAAACATGTATGTAGAAGTCTTTTGGATAGTTGTGGATGTAAGTCAGAAGTTTTAGAGAGAAAATCGTGGAGAAATTTGTGGTGGGCGCGTAAAAATAATTTGTTACAGGGTTTTATAGAGAGTTACTCCACAACTCCTAGTGAAGTGTAAATCATAGTAAGAACTCTTGTTTTACTTGGTGAAAGAGCTGCAGCCACCATTTATCATGTTAATGTATTTTCATGTGTTTTGAAATTATAATCTAAAGTATAATTTGTTGCTATATGTCTCTAGAAATTTGACATCTAATTTTTACCACGTAACCACTCCGTTTTACGTTTTTTTGTGCGTTAATTTTTTTAGTTTTTAGCTCCGTTTTAGTTCCGTAAGTCAAATGTGATTTAAACTCCACAAATGAAGTCTTGAGGAAGACTCGTCTGCCTAAATCTTTCATAAATGAATTCTCATATTATTTTTAGATTCTATATAAATGAAAACCTTTAGATCCTTTTAACACACAAATTGATCGAAGCGTCAATTGATGAGCCGAAGTACTACATTGTATTAAGGATTGATTGATTGAGCCAAACGATGCAGGTGGATTCCAGTGACAAGAAATGAAAAGAGCTTCCAACAATGCAGACCACATGGGAAATTCTCACAAAAATGTCCACCACTTCCTATGACATCAAATGCTTCAAGGAATTTAAGGAATTTGTAGCAAATCTAAAATGTCCACCACTTCCTATGACATCAAATGCTTCAAGGAATTTAAGGAATTTGTAGCAAATCTAGAAAACAAAAATTATAAACACATCAATAAAACCATTTTACACAAGGTAACCATTGATCCTACTGACAACTCATCATGCCTTTTCAATCCATTTGCTCTACCACTTTTGAGGCATTCAGAGTCCCGAAACGTAGTTTACACCCATTGATAAAACCACTACACCCATTGTGACAATGGATCAGAGCAAAAACTCAACATGGCATGCCATATTCATTATCAGGATATGTATCCCACCATTAACCTAGTAGCCAAATGTCCTTTTCAATTTACTAAGTTAAAGCTATTTTATTGAACGGTGAAATGCATAAGAATTCATTTCTTTAGTAAATTTGGGTGCTCCATAACCTTATAGGATGAATAATATTTGGCCCACATTTTATCTTCTCCATCCACTTCAAAAAAAAATTAAAAAAATATTCAAACCCACATCCAGAACTTGAAATAGGTATGCCTACTACTTTGTGATTAGTAGTAAGACCTTCGACAACTTCAAATTAGATCTTTATTGATCTGATTCGGAACTTATAGAAAACCTAGGTTAGGATGAGTCTCAATCTCAAATATGATTTTTGTTTATTAAATCTCCAAATCATCAAACACAACTTAAGCATAATCATCACATAATACATTCTGGGAATTTAAATTTTATATCACATCATGGAAGTTAAAATTTTATAAATATTATGAAGAGAGAACCTCAAGTTGTATGTATTTATAATTTGAATTAATGGTAGTAAAGATGAAAATTTAAAATAATTATGAAGAGGGATTTTTGAGTCATATTAATAATTTGAAGTAATTGTAGTAAAGGCTAGCCTAAGCCCATTTTAACTTTGGATCTACCAAGTGCCAAGAGGGATCATATCTTTTGAGATGCAAACCTCATTTAGAGTGAAAAGAGATTTGATCCCTCTGGGCACATGCTAGATCCAGAGTTAAGATGGATCTAGCATGGTTACTAGTAGATCACCCTCCACCTTAAGTGTTTTTGTAGGCTTTCCCACAAAGTTAAACATTGGCCTCTAAATTCATTCTTTCAAATGATATCTTTTGTTCTTCATCTATATGGTGATTGTTGAAATAAACTTCTAGTTGTTGCAATCAATAATTCAATTTTAATCCATTTATTTACACTTAATATGGTTTTGTGTCCACTTTCGCTTCCATCTTGAACAAGCTTTATGAAGGGTTAATGACACACGAAATGGGATGCTTTCTCTCGATCTCTTTCTATGACTCATTTTATGGGTCTTATTGATCTCTTAGTTTCCTCATCAATTTGATCTCTGTTATGAACCATATACCATAAATATGGTAAGAAATCAGTAATTACAATACATTTCGAACGGGAAACATCATTTTACAATGAATAAGACAAGATTTGATCATAATAAGGCTAGGTCTCCTTGGTATACATATAGAAGACAAAGGGTACAACTATAATGAAATGGTACAATGAAAGGTTTTGGCCAACATTAACAGTATAACAATATAAATGTAATAACTCAATGTCTAGGGCTTAATAAGGGATTTTAGGGTCAACATGGGGCTTGTACAGGGATTAGCATGCCCCTCTTCTTTAAACAAGTGTTATCCACAACAATCTACTAATTGTGGGTGTTTCTACATGAGAAACTCATCTTCCCATGTTGACTCTTCCATTGGTAGGTTATTCCATTTGATGAGGCACTTAGTAATTGCTTGATTTCTCAATTAATTAATCCTTATTTCTAGGATTGTTTCTAGTTTTATTATGATTTTCCCTTCTTCATTAATCTATGATAAAATAGTTTAGACTAGTTTGCCATCAATTACTTTCTTTAAGTAAGAAACATAGTAGACTGAATGCACACATGAAGATGGAGGTAATTCCAATTTGGAATTCAAGCTTCCAATCCTCTACAACACCTTATATCGGACATAATACCTCGATGCTAATTTATTTTCCTTACTTTTTTTCTTGGGGGACATTTGTTTATATGGTTTGAAGTCTCACAAATACCCAATTCCCCCACTTCAAATTCCCTTTCACTGTGATTTTTACTTGTTTATTGTTTCATCCTATTTTATGTTATAACTAGGTTATCCTTCAATAGTTTGAGAACCCCTTATTAGTGCCCTATGTGGTCCTCCACTACTTTGGCCTTTACAATACCTTTCAAGGGTGATGTGTTGGATGGAGGATTATATCCATAAAGTGCCATAAATGTGAACATTTTTTATAAAGTATGGAACAATGTGTGGTACCACTATTTTGTGAAGGACAACCACTTAACTCATTGTGTTTTTTTATTGGATGCAAACAACGTAGACATCCTTCTATAAATTTATTCACAATCTCAGTTTCCCATATAATTAAGGATGGTAAGATGAGTTGTGAACCAATTGAATACCAAAACAAGAAGTCAATTCAGTACAAAAAAAATTATAGTGAAAATTGGTTCTTTGTCACTTATAAAAATCTTGGATATTATATGTAGCTTTTGGATTGTTTCCATGAATTCTTATGCCATTGTACTTGCTTTAAAAGGGTGAGAAAGAGAGCGAAAATGTTCATACTTTGTCATTCAATCTACCAATTCTATTCTTTCCTTTAGATTTGGGAAAACCTGCAATAAAATCCATTGAAACATCTTCCCAATGCTGATTTGGAATGGTTAATGGTTGTAGGATCCCTGGGTCTTGATTGTCTCTCCCTTATTCTATTGGTATGCCACACATTCAATGACAAACTTTTGCACCTTTTATTTAAGACCTTCCCCTAAAAAATATTTATTAATACTATGGTGTGTTTTTTGGAGGCCTAATGTCCTTATCTAGGAGAAGTATGTAATTCCAACAAGACCTTTTGTTTTAGTTGAGAAATCTTACATTAGTATAAGTAATCTTGATACCACAAAAAACCAATATTTCACATAAATTTCTCTATTACATTGGGGTCCTCTTATATTTGTTGAATCATATTTCATATCTTCTCATCTTGCTTCAATTATATCATTGCTTCTTACACCCAATCAGATTCCACATAATACCACATAATAAACCCTTTGTATCTTCCTCTTTCCTTGAGAGTGCATATGCCACAATATTTTGTTTTTTCGTTTTGAAGATAATTTCAACATCATAACCTAGCATCATTGTAAACCATTATTTTTTCTCCTGAAAGAGACTTTGTTCCAAGAAGTACTTCAAACGATCATGACCTAATTTTACTTTGAACTATTTTCCTATTAGGTATGGACACCATTTCTTAACTGCATGTAGTATGGCCAACATTTCATTTTCATATGTGGGTCTAAGTCCTTTCCTTTAAGTTATCTACTTTCATAGGCAAGGGGAATTCCTTCTTGCATCAAAACTACAACAATGCCATGGCCTAAGGCATCACACTCCACAATGAAGATTTTTCTAAAGTCATATGTGTCTAGGATGGCAGTTATACACAGTCTATATAAGTTTTTCAAAACATTTGGTTGCTTCTTTATTCTAAGAAAATGATTCCTTCTTTAATAATTTTGTTGAGGTGTTGCTATTTGACTATAATTCTTAACAAATTTGTAGTAATATCTTATCAATCTTAAAAATCCTTTGATTTTCTTCATGGTATTGAGGATTGGCATCCCCTAAAAGATTGATTTCATTAGGTTCCACTTTGACACCTTCATGAGATACAGTATGAGCCAAATGTTCCCCTTCTTGAACCAAAATACATACTTGGAAAGATTTGGATATTGTTGTTTCTATTCCACTAGTGTTAAGACCCTGTCAACATGTTGTACATGCTCTTCCCAAGATTTGTTGTAGATTAGTATGTCATCAGAAAATACTAACACAAATTTTCTAAGGAAGGGTTTTAAAATATAATTCATCAGGACTTGAAATGTTTAGGGTGAATTAGTAAGTCAAAATAGCATAGCCATAAACTCATAATGACCTTCATGTTTTCTTAAGCATATTTTGGGAATTTCTTGCCTCATTCTGATTTGATGATAATCCAAAATGAAGATCCAACTTAGTAAATAAAATTGGTCCACACAATTTGTATAATAATTCATCAATGACAAGAATAGGGAACTTATCTTCATTGTAATTTTGTTAATATATTTATAATCTGGACATATATGCCTTGAGACATCCTTTTTTATAACCATCACCATCGGTGAAGAGAAAACACTCTAGCTAGGTTGAATGATGCTAGTCTTTAACATTTCTTGAACCATATGCTTAATATCATTGTTTTGTGCATATGGATACCTATAAGGCTTGATGTTAGGTGGTAAACATCCACGATGTAAATGAATAACATGGTCATGGTCTTAAATAGGTGGAAGACCCTTAGGAATATCTCCAAATATCTTTGAATGATTGTTGTTAACTTTTTGGAGATCCACTGTCGTAGAGGATATATATGTTTGAACATCTAATGAAAACAATTGTGAAATTACACCATGGTGTTCCTTTTTTAGAAATTTTGTCATGATATTAGAGCTTATCACTATATATGGCTTCCCTTGGACACCTCTAAGCTCAATTTCCTTTCATTCTAAGGAAAATCTCATAAAAATATCTTGAAAATTTAGGGCCACTTTTTCCAATGAGTGTAATTGTTGGACCTATGATACAATATCAACACCACCCATTTGTATTGCAATCATGCAACTATCCAATAAATACTCCCCTATATTTAACTTAATATTATGGCACTTCATTGAACAATTTATGTTACCTCCATTTGCAATCATTACTTGAAATTTTGGTGTTGGATGCACAAATGAATTGAGAAATTTTGCCAAATTGTGATTAATGAATTTATGGGTGCTACCTGAATTAATATACATTGTTACCTTTATATATATATATGGAAAATTATTGTTGGAGTACACTCTTCTAGCTCTAGATCTTGTGGCAGTTAAATCATGATATTCTTCCTCTTCAAAATATATATATAGAATAATTTCCTCTCACAACATTTATGCCCCTTAATGTACTTTATATCACAATTGAAACATAATTCCTTTTCTCTTCTTTCCTTCATTTTCTAAGGTGTGAACCTTGTTGGTTGATTAAGGTTAGGAGAGGGAGTATGATGTTTTCTAAATTTGTTAGTCACCACTCTTCTGGTATCCATATTTTTACTTTACCTTTTCTTGCCAAATTAAAATCACGCTCTAGGGATCTAGGATCAAATATATGTAGCTCATGTTGGGTGCTTTCCTTTAAAGTTCCCAATTATCCTCTTAAATTTTCATTAGATTGAGACTCAACTTTCAGAATTGTTGAATGTGCTCTATAAATGGAACTTTTTGTAGAATATTTACCAATTGACTAATGTTTTTTTTTTTTTTAACAAGAGTGAGTATGATTTTCATTAAATTTGTGCTCGGTCACAACATATACATAGGAAAAATCTACCAAGTGACTAAAGAATGTTTTTTTAACAAGAATGAGTAGGATTTGTATTAAATTTGTACCCAGTCACAACATATACATGAGAAAGTTTACAATAAGAGTATCATCCTTTTAATCCAAAGAGCTAAAGAGTGTTGATGACATGCTTACAAAACTACAAGTTGTGTCAAATTCTAAACTTTTCTTGAAGCTATATATACAAAAAAACCTACCTATCAAGAAGAAAACTTTACATGGAAACACACTTTAATGACATTTGTGGTCCTCCCCAATGATTGGCATGTTAAGGTCTAGGCACTGCTCGTCTTGAGTCTATTTTTCATTGTCTTTGTCACTAATCTAGGTCTTCAGTAGATTAATTCATTCTTGGAGATCCACTAAATGGATACATAAGGCCTCCAATTCGTTATCTTGTCTGACTCGTTTTTCTTTGAGTGATTGTTTTTCATCCAACACTTGTATTATAGAAAAATAGTTATCCTTTAATTTCAAGTTGTGTAGAAGAAAATACACTTGCAGAGCATCTATTTTCTGCTTCAATTGAGTAATTTGATCCATATGATTACAACTCATTCTTACAACACCCTTGCTGCTACTTGTCATTCTTGTGGGGTCCCTCCACATTCTATCTCTAACATGTTTCCTAACACCCAGCGGCTATAGTCTTTCCCCAGAGTCAACAGATGCACTTCCCTACTACAACATGTATAGGTCCATGCAAAGAGGATCCAAAGGCCACCAGACTGAGAAGATTACCTTTTTTTCTAACTAGACAAATGGGGTGCAAGGCATTACTAGCCCATGAGAGCTAAGGGTAGCTAATGAGAACCAACGTGACAACCAGAACAAACACACACGGAGGTAGTGAAGGCTTGACCATCTACCACCTTGTCAAATTTTCCTGCTACATCAAGTGTCGAATGATGAGCTCATGCCCATTAGGCGATAGCTTCACCCGCTAGACTGGAGGGGCGGATTGATAGACCAACACGAACACAATTATTCAAATATCAAATCCATTTCCAATCCTTTATTTTGAGCATGGCATAGAGTTAGCTATGATGTTCATAGGCGTAGACAGAGATCCTTCTTTCTGGTAGTTCCATGGAAGCCACAGTATCTACTAGAGTCTACAACCAATTCTCTTTGTGAGTAAACTAGGAACGTATGAACCTCGTTATTTTTAGGAGTCAAAATGTATTATCTTAAGCCTTATCCATGTTAATCCATGTGTAAGTAGTTATGGTCATAGAGCCATTCATGATTTCCTTGCTACAAAGCGCAATTGTACTTATAAGCAGGTGATCTATGGTGTGCTCACATTGTGGCCACCGAATGAGGATTGAACATGGTAAGGAGATTTTGTTTACATCAATTGCATGTATGAGATTTTAATGGAATACCATAGTGTAACTCAGGCTCCCATCTGTATGTTGAATTTTTTTTCCCATTGTATGCTATTTCTTTTAGGGTGAGATATGAGACTGGCCATTGATCATATAATTTTGTATTACCATGTTCATTATTGTGACTTTATGGTAGGTTGCATGTTTCACCATTAATTTTGATCTTCCCATCCTATATCTGGCATGCATGGTTACCACTCTTATTGGCTTCAATGTTTTGATTCCTTAAAATGTGAAATAATTATTTATGAGGGAGTTCATCCAACAACACTATGATTCTCTTCGATAGGTTTTCTAATTGATTGTCTTTTGGTCAAGTTCCAAAATGAAGATGTTGAATAATAAGAATTTAGTCCCCAAGGATAATAATCTTAGCCACTTGAATAGCTTTAGCCAAAAGCATACCTTGCAACAGGTCATGCATTTCAGCCTGATTTCTAGTCATATTTCCTAATCCCCATGCATACCTTATAAACAATTTTCCTTTAGGGCTCTACAAAACCCCTCACCCTCCTTCCATTGTCACAAAGGATTATCCAGCTTGCTTTTTCCTTCTTCCAACTTGCTAAATCTTGGTCTGTTAATTTGTGTAACCAGTTGTGGTCTCCTTGATTTTCTCTACAAAGAGGTGCAAGGCCTCTCTTCATAGAATCCTATAATTTAATTAGCCACTTGTGTTCCCCTATATCTAGATTTTTCTTTTCTTTTCTTGAGTTTAGAAATTTATATTCAACACACATGCATGTCACCTTCATAGCAGTCAATTTGGGGACATGATGTTGATTTTTAAAAGTGGCATAATTCCTTGCTAGCCATATTTTCCAACATAAGAACTTAGGGAGGGATTCCCAATACCATTTAAATCTATATTTACCTATGAAAGATCCACTATATAATTTGGGCTAGGAGGAGAAGAGCACCAAGAGATCAGAGGGCCAACGAATTATGTTGTACAAGAGAGAGAAAGACTCCATCTAGACTAGCTTGGTAAATAGGAAGAAAATAAATAGATGAGCAAGAATTTCTTCATACTGTTTGCATAAGGGGCATATTGAAGACCCTTGTATTCATCTTTTCTTGAAGTTCTAAGAAACAAGAGGCTTTTTATGGGCCAATGTCCAACATAAAGCATTGATCTTTGGATTTGCATTATTGCACCATAATTTTTCCATACATAGAATTTTGGGGGTAGGTGGCCAACATATAACAACAATTCATAGCCCCTTTTAATAGAGCAAGAGGATTTTTTCCAACCCAGTCTATCTTAAACTTGTTGGCTCCAGGGAGTGCATCCAACCAAGCATCCTTACGGGATTGTCACACGCAGAGTTAAATAACTAGGGATCCCATGAAAGTCCTAATTGACCCAATGTCCAATTGTGTTCCAAAAGGAGATTTTTTGTAATAGGGATCTCCCTTATGCCTCAAGGGCTTCCTTGACTCAAAAGAGATCCCATGTTTCATCCAAAGGTGGTTTTCCCATGATTTAGGCCAATTATATATTGATGTGAGAACCATTTCCTAGAATCCAATAGTGATTTTTATGTATTAATGAGGCCAATGAAGAGATGAGTTTCCAAATTGTCTGTTGTGTTGTGTTATATTCTTTTCATGACTAACTGACGTAGTTAACCAGCGGGTTAGAGGGGGGGCGGAGCCCCCCCTTTGTTGTGCTGATTGTGCAGCGGGGGGGTTAGAGGGGGGGTAGAGCCCCCCCTTTGTTGTGCCAATTGCGCAGCGGGGGGGTCACAGTGGGGGAAGTAGCCCCCCTTTCTCGGAGGGTTTGAGGGGGGCAGCTAGCCCCCCTCTACGGGGAAAAAAAATTTTGGACCCTATATTAGGTTGGGAAAACCTACCTATGGTTTTCAGTCCATGGTTTTGGACGCGATGGTTTTCGATCCATGGTATTGGATGCTTCGGAATGTATAAATATGTATTGTAACATTGAAAGGAATATAATGAAAAATCAAGCTGGTAGTCCCGGTTTTGGGATCCAGGGGAAAATCTCTGTGTATAAGTGTTTTATGTGTTATGCTCTCGCATTGTTTATTTTCTGTGTTTTAGAATTCGTATGCAGGTAAGTTCTGTACGGGTTAAAACCTACATTTGGTATCAGAGCTATTTTTGGCTTGAAGGGAACGCCTTTGTTGCTAAGGGGTTTTTCTCAGGCTTGTGGTAGACCCTGTTCAGTGGGAGATCTACGAGATTGATTCTGGTGGTGAAAGAAGATGGCGAGTAGTGGAAAGATAGAGATCGAGAAGTTTAATGGTCAAAGTTTTGAGTTGTGGAAACTCATGATGGAGGATCTGTTGGTGGATAAAGATCAGGGGATCGTGGTAGATCTGGGTACTAAACCAATGGGAGTATCTGATGAAGAATGGAAGAAGTTGGATCAGAAGGCAAAGAGCACAATACGATTGTGTGTCTCAGATTCAATATTGTTGAATGTATCAAGGGAAGCTACGATGAAGGCTTTGTGGGACAAGTTAGGGACTTTGTACCAATCTAAGTCTCTAGTGAATAAACTGTTCCTACAAAAAAAGTTGTATAACCTGAGGATGAAAGATGGAGACTCGGTGACAGAGCATCTAAACGCATTTAATACTGTGGTAAGCCAGTTATTATCTATTGATATTAAAATTTTAGATGAAGATAAGTGCATCAGTTTGTTGTGTTCTCTACCAGATTCGTGGGATAGTCTGGTTATTGCAATAGGTAGCAATGCAACTACCTTGCAGTTTGATGAAATAGTCTCATCCTTTCTGACAGAAGAGATGAGACAGAAAAATATGGAGAGCCAGAATGGTGATGCCTTGTCTGTATGAGGATAGTCCCATAACAAAAGCAAAAATAAGTCATCGAGTGGAAGATCTAAATCTAGAGGGAGATCTAAATCTCCAGGAAAACCTGTAAAGGTGGTGTGCTGGAAATACGGAAAGGAATGGCACTACAAAAGGGACTGTAAATCTAAAGCTCCTGACAAAGGAAAGGGATCTGATGATGCTTCTTCTGCAGAGGCGAAAACCACCTCAGATGAAGGTGGGGATGTGTACTTGGCTTCTTCAAGTACACATGTAGATCATGAGGCATGGTTGATTGACTCAGGTCCATCCTTTCACTTCACTCCCCATAGAGAGTGGTTTTGTGAGTATGATAAATACGATGGTGGTGATGTCTTCTTAGGGGATTATAGGAAGGCTAGAATCATTGGTCATGGAAAAGTAAAGTTGAAGTTGCAAGGTGGAAGGGTTAGAACACTTCCGGGTGTTCTGCATATTCCTGCATTAGCCAAAAATTTGATTTCTGTAAGCAAGTTGGATGATGCATGTGTAAAAACAATGTTCGAGAAGGATACCTACAAGATGGTTTGAGGAGCATTGGTATTGATGCAGGGAGTTTGGACTGGAACTATGTACAAGCTACAAGGTAGCACTGTTGTTGATGGGTGCAATAGTTCTATGGTTCCTGAAAGTGGAGCAGAAAATCTAGTGGTCTCTGGAGAGAAGACCATGCTGTGGCATCAAAGGCTTGGACATATTGGAGAGAAGAGCCTTCGAATACTTCATGGTAGAAGGTATGAGTAAGAGCTCTTTGGATTTTGATTTCTATGAAAATTCTGTGTATGGGAAGCAGAATCTGGTGAGTTTCCCGTCTAGTGGTAAGAGGGCGAAACAAATATTAGAGCTTGTGCACAGTGATGTGTTTGGACCTGTGAAGGTTCCATTGGTGAGCACCAGTATTGCAGCAATAATGCTGCAACTCCTGGGGCTTCCTATTTTACTTTTATCAACCCGATAGTTCATAACAAACTTGGAAGCGATGGTGCTGTATGCACAAGTAATAGTTCTTACTGCAGGTTGTCACTTGGTCAGCTGGCGCAAGATCACTAGGAGCTCAAGACAACTTCTATGAATTCCAGAAGAAGATTTATATGTGATGAAAGAAAGAAAAGGTTACTCTACAGAGGCTATTCTACTTGCAGAAAGAGAAGGAAGACTGAAATGTGAAGTAACCCTAGCAAACCCTAATTAACCAACTAACCCTACTTTTGCAGAAAGAGAGATGAAAAACCATAAAATGAATGCCATTACCTATTTAGGAAGTAAAAAACATCTATTCAAGCTATTTCTAGAAGGAAATGAGAAAAAAACATCTTTTTGGGTTTTTATGTATTTTATGTGAAATTGTCATGCATGTAATTTATTTGTTTGTGGATGTGGCAGCGATTAGGTGGCGATGGAGGGAGACTTTTGGATTTTCAGAGGTGTAGGAAGGTGTGGAGGGGTCCTAGGAGGCCTCTGGCAACCTTCCAGAGGCTTTCTCTGCAATCAGACTTCAAAAATTCACCTACAAGAAATTCTGCAGGAGGCTGCAGGGGATCTACAGGAGGATCTAGAGGAGAATGTCGAGGGTTTTTTTAGAAGTTTTAAAGGTGGGAAAATGGTTGGAAAGGGTAGCTGAAGGCTAGATGGATGTGTTAAGGTGTCTGAGGTTCATCAAGGAGGATTAGGGAAGGGAATTATGGTTGGACTTGTTCAAGGGACGAGAGGAAAGTTTATGAGAAAAGTGCAAAAAATTAGGGCAGATTTATGAGGGACTGTGAATGACCTGTGGAACATGTAGCAAAGAGAGTTCATGATGGATGATTTAATGACCTATTATGAGCAGAGATGTACTACAAGAGAGCTACAAATCAAACTCTGAAACTGAGCAAGCAAAGAAACTAGTTGCACCAAAAATCAACACTGTATCTCATGTTAACCTAAATTCTGATCTAGGAAAATAAAATGCTGAACAATTCTATATGGAAAGGAAAGCATGGAAAGAGATTTATTGCGGAAATAGAACTGAGTATGGAAAAATGGATCTGAAGCAAAGCATTAACCTCTAAATCAAACTATAACACCAGAAATTGCATGGAGAAGGCAAAACTGTGTTTTTGTGGCAGCAAGAGGGTCTTGACCTCAGCTCATGGTCCCAAAGGGAGGAAAGGAGGTCAAGGATTTGTTGATGGCCTTTTTGTATCTTTCTCCTAACACTATTTAACCTACTTCAGCAAACTGAAATGGAAACAGCTATGTAAATCACCAAAAGCAACCTATTCTAACCAAGGAAGAAATCTATCTAACAGCAACTAATTCATAAACTAAAACAAAACATATAAATACAAAACAAGAGGTGCTGGGCAGCTTGGGTTGGGACCTAACCCAAGAGCTTCAGCCCTCTGAGGTAACTCAGTGCTGGCTCAGAAAAGATTTCATCTTCATTATCAAAATAATAGTCACATTACATGAAACTGTCCACAAAAGTAAGCTCGAAATGAGCTGAGCAAAAGCTGCAACAAAAGTGCGAAAATTTGACTAACATCCAACAACCTAATGAGGCCCTAGGCCTCTCTACTTATACAACTGGAGCTCCCAACAGCTCCCCTAAAATCAAGGAGGCTTGGCTCCCAAGACTTGAGATAGACAGCAGTTATTCTTCACTTGCTCGGCTGCCTCTTTGATGCATTGATGTGGCTGCTTGTGCTCTGAGCTTTCTGAAGGGGATTCGAAGGAGGGAGTCATAAATGAGGGGGACACCCTCCTACAAATCCTCATGGTCCCAAAGGGAGGAGAGGAGGTCAAGGATTTGTTGATGGCCTTTTTGTATCTTTCTCCTAACACTATTTAACCTACTTCAGCAAACTGAAATGGAAACAGCTATGTAAATCACCAAAAGCAACCTATTCTAACCAAGGAAGAAATCTATCTAACAGCAACTAATTCATAAACTAAAAAAAAACATATAAATACAAAACAAGAGGTGCTGGGCAGTTTGGGTTGGGCCCTAACCCAAGAGCTTCAGCCCTCTGAGGTAACTCAGTGCTGGCTCAGAAAAGATTTCATCTTCATTATCAAAATAATAGTCACATTACATGAAACTGTCCACAAAAGTAAGCTCGAAATGAGCTGAGCAAAGGCTGCAACAAAAGTGCGAAAATTTGACTAACATCCAACAACCTAATGAGGCCCTAGGCCTCTCTACTTATACAACTGGAGCTCCCAACAGCTCCCCTAAAATCAAGGAGGCTTGGCTCCCAAGACTTGAGATAGATAGCAGTTATTCTTCACTTGCTCGGCTGCCTCTTTGATGCATTGATGTGGCTGCTTGTGCTCTGAGCTTTCTGAAGGGGATTCGAAGGAGGGAGTCATAAATGAGGGGGACACCCTCCTACAAATCCTCATGGTCCCAAAGGGAGGAGAGGAGGTCAAGGATTTGTTGATGGCCTTTTTGTATCTTTCTCCTAACACTATTTAACCTACTTCAGCAAACTGAAATGGAAACAGCTATGTAAATCACCAAAAGCAACCTATTCTAACCAAGGAAGAAATCTATCTAACAGCAACTAATTCATAAACTAAAAAAAAACATATAAATACAAAACAAGAGGTGCTGGGCAGCTTGGGTTGGGCCCTAACCCAAGAGCTTCAGCCCTCTGAGGTAACTCAGTGCTGGCTCAGAAAAGATTTCATCTTCATTATCAAAATAATAGTCACATTACATGAAACTGTCCACAAAAGTAAGCTCGAAATGAGCTGAGCAAAAGCTGCAACAAAAGTGCGAAAATTTGACTAACATCCAACAACCTAATGAGGCCCTAGGCCTCTCTACTTATACAACTGGAGCTCCCAACAGCTCCCCTAAAATCAAGGAGGCTTGGCTCCCAAGACTTGAGATAGATAGCAGTTATTCTTCACTTGCTCGGCTGCCTCTTTGATGCATTGATGTGGCTGCTTGTGCTCTGAGCTTTCTGAAGGAGGATTCGAAGGAGGGAGTCATAAATGAGGGGGACACCCTCCTACAAATCCTCTCCCTTGTCTTCTTCGAATATTTGTTGCCAAATGCTCATTAAACCTTTGACTTTGTCTCCAAAATTGACCAAAAATATGCATTAAGCACACATTAGACTTCATGGCATAATGACTAACCCAACTCACTCTATTAGCATAAATATAATAAAAAACATGCAATAAACTAATGAGAATGGTGGATTAAGCTAAGTTAGGAGGCAAAATGAGCCCATATAATTACCCATTTCTGGGGCTTATCATCACCCCCCTACTGAATGTGTTACTCATTCTCTGACCAACTAGTCCATCTCTTCATCTTTGATGGCCCTGATGGCCTCCCTGACATCCCATGCTTCTGATACGAGATCCTCTTCTTTATCATGGAATCCTACCTTTCTATCCACTTCTTCCCACTGTTTTTTTTCTTCTTCCTCTTTTTTTAGCCCTCTAGCAGTCCTAGCAGCAATGGGGGACTTAGTTTGAGGCCAATCCAATTGATCCAGGTGGATATTGGTGGCCACCTGCTAGGTCCACCTGGACCCCCACCATTGTCTTTCTCATCATTTTCAGTTTCCTTAATTGTAGCACAGTTTACTATTTTTAGTAGTTTTTCGGGTCCTGAACTTCCGGAGCCGTTTTGAGGCCCTAAACAACGTTTTTTTGGAATTCTGGGGCAACCAAGCCCTATGTTGCCTCCCAAAGTGGTAGTACTCGGATAGATCTTTCTAACGAGCTATCGTACGCGTCAAACGGAGATCGTATGCCAAAGTTACGACCCCGGGAAATTGATGTACCAATTTACCCAAACGGGGCCCACAATTTGGCGTTTCATCTTCTAGGGTTAGGTTTCGGTATGTGAAGGGTTTTCCATTGTTTCTCAACAATAAATAGGCCTTCGAGCCTCATTGTAATACATTTCAGAACAGTTCAGAGGCATGTAGCCATCACATCTCTTCTCAGAGATAAGCTACCATCGCCCTAGCTAGTTTATTGCCATTTCTGTTTGTAAGCATATGTCAGTATTTTCCATTAATGAAATGAAGTATTATTTCCGCTGCATCTTTGTGTATATGGTTATCTCTGTAATTTGTTGCGTTCCTGCTTAAATCTGGATCACCAATTGACCTTTAAACTCTGCATAGAGTGCTTGTACAGTGGCACTCTCCTTAATGCTTATTTCATCCTGGTTGGGGAGTGATACTCCCTGATCTGCAAGCTATGTGGCAGTGTATTCCACCTCCTCATACAAGCATGAATATAGTCATCTCCAAGCAATATTTCCATGTCCTCAAAATGTGCAATGGCCTGAGCTTGAACATTAACATATTTAAGGGAAAATTGAGGATTATTTGCAAGCAGCTGGGGAGTGCTAATGAGAGCCATAGGATCTGATGGCTCTACTCTAATCATGAGGGGTTCATTTTGTTCTTTTGCCATCAACTTCTTGATTTCTATTGCCCTTTTCTCCTCATGACTCATCCATGATGCCATGGCCATCAACTGCAAGTCCCCTAACCTAGCATTGGGGTCCCATAGGTTCATATCAGTTAGGGCCATGTTATGCAAATAGAACTCTGCTATCTTTACCTTGTCTTCTGCTGAACTGTGGTCACATAGGTCCATGAACTGTCTATAATCCTGAAAAGGCATGGTGCCTCTCTGTGCCAAAGTCTTGATCTGAAATTGTAGCCACTGGTCTTTGAGGTATACTCCATATGATTTTGCTGGTGTCCTGCATTGTAGTGCCTCCATAGACCAGTTGGCCATGCATGCCAATTGTGTTTCCCTTTCTTGCAATTGTTTTCTTAACATTTCATTTTCTGCTTCCAAGTGAGATCTTCTGATTGCTTCTGTATGTCTTACAATGCTTAACTCCTTACCCATTTCTCTAAGCTTGCTTTCCATGTGGCCAATATCTTCCACCCCTTTGGACTTGGTGATCTGCATCCATCTATGGCTCCTTATCCTTTCTTTTTCCAGTTCAAAGAAAAGTGGGACTGCAAATTTCTGTGGAATAATTTTTCCCCCTTCAAGAAGGTTGTAATAAGAGCCCAAACTAGGCTGGGGGTCAGGTTCTTGTGTCTCTGTTGTTTCATCCTTCCCCTTGGTCTGCTCTTCTGCCCTTTTCTCAAGTTTTTCGGTCTCCTGTAGCTTTGTTAGGGTCTCTTGTAAAGCAGTCGATGCCTCCTGTAGGACTTCTTTTGAGTCCTGTAGTTTTATTCTCTCCTTCCAAGTGGAAGATCTAGGGCTTCTTCTTTAATAAGTGATGGGGGTTTTGGAGGGAGATTCTTCCCTTTTGACAATAGGGGAATCTTCAATTATGATAGGCTCTTTTGAGGATGGCGGTGGCTTCCCTGTTTTTATCCTTGTGCTTTTTCGAGCCCTGAAATACATTGATGGTTGTCTTTTCCTCTTTTGTTTGGGTTTAACTGGGGTGCTGAGGGCAGCAAGAATAGCTGCTGCCTCCCTTTCTAGTGTCTCAGGAGACACTTCTGTCTTCTTTGCCCCTTTTTCCTCTCCTTTTGTCTTTTCTGCCTCTACTAGCTTTGTTTCCTCTAGCTCTGTTTTGGTTTCCTTCTCATCTTGTTTAGTTTCTTCCTTCTCTGCTTTAGTCTTTTTCTTCTCTGTTTTAGTCTTTTTCTTCTCTGTTTTAGGTTCTTCCTTCCCTGTTTTGGTGTCCTCTTCCTCTGTTTTGGTTTTCTCCTCATCTTCCCCTTTTTGTTCTTCCCCCTCACTTTTAGAAGGACTGAGGTCATATGTGAGGGCTTTTATGTCGTCCTCTCCTGTCATATTTCTGAAGATTTCTCAGGCTATGGGGTGTATAATTTTGTAAATTTTTTGTACAAATCAGCTAGCTCTGATACCATGTAGAACGTTTTTCTACAAATCAGCTAGCTCCGATATCATGTAGAAATTTCCCACCTATAGATCAACCTGGTAATGCAATGTACTAAAGCAAAACACTTGATCTACTTCTACAAACAATTTAGCGGAAGCTTAATCAACCATGAGCAACATCAAGCATGAACACATATAACTGATAAGAAGGAATCAATCACACATAACACAAAATATATCACTGGGGAAAGCACCAGCATAAAACCCCACTCTCTGTATTATCATACATAGGATTTATACAAAGCCTTAGCTCTCACATAGCTAGCCAGCTCTCAGTACAATCCTCACAGATGAAGGTGGAAATACATCAGGATTACACAAAGCCTTAGCTCTCACAGCTAGCCAGCTCTTAGTACAATCCTCCTGGATGCTCACAGGCAATCAAGACTTCTGCTAAGCCTTCTCCTCTGCCCTCCAAGCCTCCTATTTCCTTGCACAGTTTCTCCTGGGTGATCCTCCTGTTACCAAGTGTAACATTGATCTCTCACACTGATCTCACACCCTATAAAACTGCACAATCCTCAAGGAACCTTAAATCCTCATCATGGATGAGCTTCCTTTATAGGAAAAATATTCATCCAACTGATAGTACACTATCCCTTCTCTGATCTCAACTGGGTCTCTGACAGAACTGACATGCATCAATTATTTAACCTATAATATTCAGTTATCCGAAAATACCAGTTGTTTCATGCATGCAAGCATTAACAAACTGAATCTCATTAATTTAACAACTTGTTAAATTAATCTAACTGGACTTGACTCAGTTAACTGAGCCAACTAATTACAACTCATCCTTATCTCTTTAACTGATGGATAAATTCACCAATTAATAGATAAACTGTTGCATGTCCTCACATAGACTTCAAGTTTGTTTTTCCTTAACTAATTAACTCATGGACATTAATTAATTAATATTTTAAACTAGTATTAAGACTAAATTCGTTTTTACTTCCTATTGATAGACCAGGGACTGCTATAAATAGGAAGGGACCCAGAAATGATATTTTTAGAACTTTCTATTTTTAGCAGTTTCACCTCTCACCCAATGTGGCCAATGACCTCATTGGCCAAACTGGTATTTTTAGCAGGTCTATTTTTAGCACATTCTAAATTTAACATTTCTTGTTGCACATTTTTCAACACTCCCTCTCAACAACAAAGGGTTCCTCTCGAATCCAATCCTGTAACTCTAGAATGTTCTGCATGCGACACATCTACCGGGTCCACTTGCTTGAACAACACTTGGAACAAAAACACTCCCAACTGACCACTCTGTTGGGCTAGGAACATACTCTGATGTTGAAGCTCTACCTATTGTTGACAAGTGCTCCCTCTCTGACATCTATGCTACTGCAACATCTCCATGCATCTCGCACCATTGCACACCTCTCTGTGCCACCTAACACTGTGCAAAACACTTGTGCCTCTTGTATTGCTACAGCCTGCTAGCTATGCGTTGTCCTAGGATTCCTTGCACTGTCGCTCTCTCTGCTGCTCTATCCGCATCTGTCTCTACCCAATCATTCAATTCCTACTACTCTACATCGGGGCTCCTGTAGCAACGTTTCATCTAGGAGGTTAGGTACCTCAAAGATCCTGCTCCTCCTCCTCGGGACGATCAATCTATATCGCCCCACCTCCTACTTAGAAGTATGGCTGCATGTGATCCCTCAGCTCACCTGGCTCGAAGTTTCCCCCTACTGGAGGTATCTGCATGAGTATATGTCTCTACTCCATCTCCTCTCAGCTTTTGTAGTTGTGGCTTCTCCACAACCTCCTGAAGCTGCTGCACCAATCATGGCTCCTCCATAATTGTCTGAGACTTCTTCTGGCACTGCGTGTTCAGAGGTAACTTACTCTCCCTCTCAACCACCAAGTATCTAACCTTTTCCTTGCTCCTCAAGGCTTTGCATGCATCTTGTACCTCAAGTGCATACATGTTCTTAGCTAGCACACCAATCTATTTCATATTTCCCGTCGTCACAAAATTTCCTAGAAAAAGAGTTGATTTTAAATCAGCGATATCTCCCTCATCCGAACTCTGATTCAACAGATATTTTTTTTTATTTTGGGTATTTTTCCGCAAGGAATCTAAATATGCTATTTATTTCTGAAAATTTTGTACAAAAATTTTCAGATCTACTCTGCAAAATCTCGTCCCAAAACTCAAAACTTTGAAATCTCCTCTCAGTATACTGTTCTCACCTGTGCTCTGATACCATGTAGAATTTTGTAGAATTTTTCTACAAATCAGCTAGCTCTGATGCCATGTAGAACTTTTTTCTACAAATCAGCTAGCTTCGATATCATGTAGAAATTTCCCACCTGTAGATCAACCTGGTAATGCAATGTACTAAAGCAAAACACTTGATCTACTTCTACAAACAATTTAGGGGAAGCTTAATCAACCATGAGCAACATCAATCATGAACACATATAACTGATAAGAAGGAATCAATCACACATAACACAAAATATATCACTGGGGAAAGCACCAACATAAAACCCCACTCTCTGTATTATCATACATAGGATTTATACAAAGCCTTAGCTCTCACACAACTAGCCAGCTCTCAGTAGAATCCTCACAGATGAAGGTGGAAATACATCAAGATTACACAAAGCCTTAGCTCTCACAGCTAACCAGCTCTCAGTACAATCCTCCTGGATGCTCACAGGTAATCAAGAGTTCTGCTTAACCTTCTCGTTTGCCCTCCAAGCCTCCTATTTCCTTGCACAGTTTCTCCTGGGTGATCCTCCTGTTACCAAGTGTAACAGTGATCTCTCACACTGATCTCATACCCTGTAAAACTGCACAATCCTCAAGGAACTTTAAATCCTCATCATGGATGAGCTTTATTTATAGGAAAAATATTCATCCAATTGATAGTACGCTATCCCTTCTTTGATCTCAACTGGGTCTCTGACAGAATTGACATGCATCAGTTATTTAAGCTATAATATTCAGTTATCTAAAAATACCAGTTGTTACATGCATGCAAGCATTAACAAACTGAATCTAATTAATTTACCAACTTGTTAAATTAATCTAACTGGACTTGACTCAGTTAACTGAGCCAACTAATTACAACTCATCCTTATCTCTTTAACTAGTGGATAAATTCACCAATTAATAGATAAATTGTTGCATGTCCTCACATAGACTTCAAGTTTGTTTTTCCTTAACTAATTAACTCATGGAGATTAATTAATTAATATTTTAAACTATTGTTAAGACCAAATTCGTTTTTACTTCCTATTGATAGACCAGGGACTACTATAAATAGGAAGGAACCATGAAATGCTATTTTTAGAACTTTCTATTTTTACCAGTTTCACCTCTCACCCAATGTGGCCAATGACCTCACTAGCCAAACTTATATTTTTAGACATGATATTTTTAGCACGTCTATTTTTAGCACATTCTAAATTTAACATTTCTTGTTGCACATTTTTCAACACTCCCTCTCAACAACAAAGGCTTCCTCTCACCCACGGGGCTTTGGATTGACAGTGAATGGGTGCGTTGTTAAGGCACTCCTTGTGATAGGTCACCGGTTCAAATCCCCCGTGGGTACTTAGGTTAGTCTTAACTAGAAAAAAAAAAAAAAAAAACAAAGGCTTCCTCTCAAACCCAATCCTGTAACTCTGGAATGTTCTGCATGCAACACATCTACTCGGTCCACTTGCTCCAACAACACTTGGAATAAAAACACTCCCAACTGACCACTTTGTTGGGCTAAGAACATACTCTGATGTTGAAGCTCTACCTGCTGCTGACAAGTGCTCCCTCTCTGACATCTGCGCTACTGCAACATCTCCATGCATCTCGCACCATTGCACACCTCTCTGTGCCACCTAGCACTGTGCAAAACACTTGTGCCTCTCGCATTGCAGCAGCCTGCTAGCTATGTGTTGTCCTAGGATTCCCTGCACTGTCGCTCTCTCTGCCACTCCATCCACATCTATCTCTATCCAATCAGTCAGTTCCTGCTACTCCACATCGGGGCTTTTGTAGCAAGGTTTCATCCAAGAGGTTGGGTACCTCAAAGATCCTCCCTCTCCTCCTTGGGAAGATCACTCTATATCACCCCACTTCCTACATGGAGGTATGGCTTCATGTGATCCCTTAGCCCACCTGGCTCGAAGTTTCCCCCTACTGGAGGTCTCTGCATGAGTAGATGTCTCTACTCGATTTCCTCTCAACTTCTCTAGTTGTGGCTTCTCCACAACCTCCTGAAGCTGCTGCACCAATCGTGGCTCCTCCACAATTGTCTGAGACTTCTTCTGGCACTACATGTTGAGAGGTAATTTACTCTCCCTCTCAACCACCAAGTATCTAACCTTTGCCTTGCTCCTTAAGGCTTTGCATGCATCTTGTACCTCAAGTGCATACAGGTTCTTGGCTAGCACACCAATCTATTTCATATTTCCCGTCGTCATGAAATTTTCTAGAAAAAGAGTTGATTTTAAATCAGCGATATCTCCCTCATCCGAACTTTGATTCAGCCGATTTTTTTTTTTTATTTTGGGTATTTTTCCGCAAGGAATCCAAATATGCTATTTATTTCTGAAAATTTTGTACAGAAATTTTTATATTTTCTCTGCAAACGCTCGGCCCAAAACTCAAAACTTTGAAATCTCCTCTCAGTATATTGTTCTCACCTTGATCACCTATGCTTTGATACCATGTATAATTTTGTAGAATTTTTCTACAAATCAGCTAGCTCTGATACCATGTAGAACCCTTCTTTACAAATCAGCTAGCTCTGATATCATGTAGAAATTTCCCACCAGTAGATCAACCTGGTAATGCAATGTAATAAAGCAAAACACTTGATCTACTTCTACAAACAATTTAGCAGAAGCTTAATCAACCATGAGCAATATCAAGCATGAACACATACAACTGATAAGAAGGAATTAATCACACATAACATAGAATATATCTCTAGGGAAAGCACCAGCATAAAGCCCCACTCTTTGTATTATCATACATAGTATTTATACAAAGCCTTAGCTCTCACACAGCTAGCCAGCTCTAAGTACAATCCTCACAGATGAAGGTGGAAATACATCAGGATTACACAAAGCCTTAGCTCTCACAGCTAGCCAGCTCTCAGTACAATCCTCTTGGATGCTCACAGGTAATCAAGACTTCTGCTAAACCTTCTCCTTTGCCCTCCAAGCCTCCTATTTCCTTGCACAGTTTCTCCTGGGTGATCCTCCTGTTACCAAGTGTAACATTGATCTCACACCCTATAAAACTACACGATCCTCGAGGAACCTTAAATCCTCATTGTTATAGACATTTTTGGGCACTGCAACCCCAAGCATAAATGTCCATAAACTAAGGGCTCCTAAGTCCCTAAAAGTTTTGTTCTAACCCCTAAAAGAACAAGGTCAACTGATTACAGCTTCTCCCAGAAGTTCTCCATGAAAAACTGCTCAGAACTAGTCAAAACTGGACCATTTCACCTGCTACATAGGCAAAGTGCATTGCATCTCACCTAAATACACACAGTAGGTGCGTTGCATTTCAAAAAGCCCTTCTATGGGGTGCGATGGGTGAGAAGGGACAAATGGCGGTGTCAATCCACGAGGTGGAGAAGCATGGAATCTTCCAGAAACTTCTCCTATGACACTTGCCTCTCTGAAATCGACCAAGGATGAGTAAGAGATCATCAATCTCCAAGTGGAATCAAGAACTATCAGAGGGAAGACACTAATCAAATCACAAGCTGACTCATCTCCCTTGCAGACATCTATAGATCCCTCATCCCAGAGATCCAAGGGGCTGGAATCTTGCATCTTGTAAGGAATTGTTGTTGGTTTCTTGAGGCAACATCATAGTGTTGGGTGATCTAAGCTTTTCATGAGGTGAAGAAGGGCTTCTTGTTGATAGGATGATGCTGGGTCAGAACAATTGGTTGTAACTCTCTTGGCTCTTTCTTGATTATCAATAAAGCTATTCAAGTTTTCCTCCATACTCTTGTGTGATTTATGTTCTATGCATTTGTATGGTCAATTTACATCTGATCCTAGATTGTTTATGATAATAGATCTATGTTCTCGTATAGTGTTATGCTGCTTTGATTCTACAAGTACTCTGTGAAGCTGGGTATACAAGAAAGCAAGTAGCAAAGGACTATCGGAAGAGAGAGGAATCGGGCAAGGAACCAAGCGCAAGACAGAGGTTGGTCTCCTTTATTCTTCTCTCATCTATCTCTCATAAAGGAAAACGAAAGTAGTTTTTACTTTGTTTGTTTCTAAGGTAGCTACCAGCCTTAGTGGGATTAGCAGTTCTACATAGACACTTTTCCCTGTAACAAAATGGCGACTCCGCTGGGGAGCGAATAGATTGATTGTTTATCTACATTTGTTTACTTTATAAACTTACAGACGGAGCCTGAAGTCAAGCCAGCTAGCCTTCGAACTGCATTTGCTATGCAAGTGCAAAGTAGATCAACACTGCTTCAGTCAATCTCTGGGTTTTGTTTATGAATTAAACAATTGATCTACAAGATCTCTAATTTCGCTTGTGGTGGCTCTAGTAACCTCCTTAGATCTACCCCTGTGATTGATTTACTGATTACCACTTGCTCGGCCAAAATCCCTAAACTGAACTGCAAACTGTGACCCGGAACCCAACCAAAGTCTCGTCCCTGGTCCAGCGAACTGTCTGTTCTGTGAATCTCAAATTCAGCGCACTTCCCGAGTGTAGCAGGTGCGTTGCATTTCAGTTTCACTGTGTTACAGGTGTGCTGATCAGACTAGGCATTGTTCCTAAATTTTGGTTTCTGTGTTCACTCTTTTCAGATCTATTCAAGAGTTTTGCTGTCTGTAGTCAGTACACCTCTGTTTGGAACCCCTTTCCTTGCTGTTATTCTGCCTCCATTGTGCAAAGAACTGTAAATTTTTTTATGTATTTTTTGAGTCATTTTCAGTTCTCCTTTACAAAGAAGTAACGTAATTGTACTGTTGTTTCTTGATTTGAAAGTGTCGCAAGTGTCGTTTTCAGTCATAGAAGAGAATCTGATTGTTCTTGATAGTCGATTACCCTATTACTATTGTATTTGATTTGAATTAGTAGTTTTTCTAGTGTCGAAAGCAAGTTTTCATTTCCAAATCGCAAAGTGTTGTCATTATCTTCATTTTGATTTTGAAAAGAAACTTGTTAGTAATTGTCGCTTTGAAAAATAATTCAGATTTTCACATTAGCTTTCTTTTTATCATTCACATATTAAGAAGGCTGAAAACAAATACATGCATGTGCATTTTCATTTAGACTGTTTGATTGGTTTGATTTAGGACAGTGCATATAGTGTGTGCTCTATGCTCTTTGCTGAAAGAATATTGTCTCTCTTTCCTTAGTAGCTAGGATTTTCATTGCACAAAGAAGATAAAACGACTGTTTATCATCTTAGATTACATTTTAGGAATTGTACATCTACATCACACGGTGAACCTGAAAGGTAAATTTCTTAAGCAAGATCAACTATAAAATAAATTTAATGAATCTAACAACGCTTTGGAACCTAACGCACAACATCTAGAAGTCTAGGCTAGAGACGTATTCCGGCGTCATAAAGCCTGGTAACTGTTGTTTTCACTGTTGGTTGGGTGATTCCTCCACTTTGAGACAATAAGTGACAGTACGGACTTGTGCTCCCACGTACCGTCGAGTATATTTTGAGAGACCACAATAGGCTTAATCCTTTATCCATAGGAAGTCGTGTCTGCCGCCCTATCGATCGCAATGCACTGAACACAGCATTCGAGAAGATTGACTGCCATACTGTAAAAAGTATTCTGCAGTTTTGCGATTGGTTTGGTAATCCCTCTGCCTAGATTTCCAGAGCAGTCCCTTTCGTTCCTTTTCAGACTCCTTAACGAAAAAGGTCCATCTGATCACTTGTCACTTCAGGCTCATTAAAAATCGAAGGCGACTAGAGTCATCTTTTGTTTTTTCTCGACTCTTAAAAATTGAAAAAACAAGTTGTGTCAAAGCGTCTAAAATTTATTTTAAAAGGAATAATCATCACCTTTCCTACGTTGGTCTTAGGTTGAGGAAAATGGAGTCCACCAACCAAGGAGTTCCCCTTGAAGAAAATCCTAGTCCTTTCTCCTCTTGGGGAGATGTTGGTGCACCCCATATGGCCACATTGTCACTTCCAGGATTGACAATCGGTTTGCCCGTATGGCTTTTCTCAACCTTTGTCGTTCAGAACACCGCGGTTCCTGAACAATCGAGTTAGCAACTAGACGATTCCAGAGTTACCCCCAACCCTCTACTTCGTCCAATTCTTCCTCTCCTCCTTCCTCTTCGCTTGATGGGGCTGGTAAAGCCAAAAATCAAGTACCTGAGAAGAAGAAGGAAAAGAAGAAGAAAGAGAAGATGAAGAAGGAGCCAAAGGCGGGTAACCAAGCGTCGTCTAGCGAAAATCCACACACTGCACCGACCAGGCCTAAATTGCCATGTGTCATTTGCAAGGGAGACCACTTTCATAGAGATTGTCCTTGCATCCCTCGGATATTAAGGGACTGGTCTCCTCGTTTGCACAACCCGATGTCGTCAACCTCTGATGATCATGTTGAAAATACACCGTCGACTAGTGAAAGTGAAGCCCCTGGACAAAAAGGAAAAAGCAAATTTCCTTGTAAACTGTGTGAAGGCGATCACACCGTACACCATTGTCCCTTCTTAGATGAGGCTAAAAGAGTTTTGGACGATCGTCTGGTTTCACCGTTACGACTTCCTCCTGGATATAAGAAACTCTTGCCGAGTCCGTCACTAGTTGAAAATCCGGCTGACCCGCCCAGGTGGTTGTTGGGCCATTAATATGCCATTATTATTATAACTTTTGAACACTTATTCCACCCATTTCTACTATTCTTCATCATGTCATTTATTATAATTTATTATATAAATCCATTTTATGATGATTTATGCTTCTATGGATGAATATTATTTATTCTCCTTTATTTCTAATTAATTGATGATTATGCATGATTTTATCAATGATAGTTTTAATAATTTGGTTGTAACATTATTCACCATTTTTAGCCTCCAAGATAATTTCCAGATTAAAGATTTGATCATTAAAAGTGCCAACTCAAAAATTCGCTGGAATAAGAAGTGACAGTTTTGCGGTTGAGATTCTGAGCAAATGAAGCAGAATATGGAAAATCCGGAACATGGGTTTTGTCTAGAACGGACCCAGTTAACTTTATTGAAGAACGGTTTGCCAAAATTCGACTTGTACTGAGAGAAACGCAGGGTTCTTTGAGCACAATTTTCTCAGATTTGTTGTTGCGGTCGTCCTCCAAATCTCAGCTGCAAAGCCAAATTCGTCTTGCTCTTGTTGAAAGCTGGATAGAAATATATCTTCTTGTTGATCAATTGGTTGGAAACAATCTGATTTTGTAATAGAAATTATGATGTACTTATCTTTATTGTAACTTCTCTCTGATCTCTCTCTATTTAAATGAAAACAGAGATCAGAGGTGGGGATGATTTGAAGATGATTTGGGGATGATTTGGGGGATTCGAATGATGGAATTGAGGATGAATTAGAGATTAAGAATTGAGGATGGCAGAAAGAATGGATAATGGCTGAGAGATTGAGAGATTTCTTGTTGTAATCCACTGTAACTTTGCTTTGATATTTTAATCTAAATCTAGTTGCCATTCCATCTTTGATCCTGAAGTAACCCAGCAGCATCCACTAGCGGCTAAGGGCCCAGCCTCTGGTGGAGTACGCTGCTGTTGTATTATATCTTTATGCTTCATGTGTGGTTTTATCTCTTTCTTTTACTCTGTTCAGTAATCTGATGCACTTTACTGTTTTACATATCAACGCTATTAGATATACTTAATTGGATACTATCGTTATCTGCAACAGGAATGCTATGTTATCATTTTAACTTTGTATCGCATTGTTGTTCCTTTTGATAATTGATATAACATTGCTATTCCTTACAGATTGTCATTCGATTACAGATTAACCGCGCTGTATGTTCCTAAATCGGTACAACTGTATGATGTATTCTTAAATTGTGACTATTGTTTATTCGGGATTGTTGTTCCGTTACAATTGTTGTTACTTTATAACTGTGATTCATGCATATTGTATCGAAGCTCGGATTACTGTCCCTTTTAATGATAAGTGTGTTGCGTGCTTGATTTGGATTGTTGTACATTCATATTTAGTTGTTGTTCCATTTCTGAATTGCTGTTCCATTTCAATTGCTGGTCTATTTCAAGATTGTTGATTTGTTGTTTCATTTACTTGTCATTTCTTAAGGATAGACTCAGGCTATAGTGAGTGTCAGCTACTGCTATTTGGCTCCCAGACCTCTGATCTGCTCCCATCAGTTATGAAAGGGATAGGTTATTGCCACCAAACCCTTGGCTGATGTGTTGTTCTATTTCATCGTTATTTCCTTTACTTGTCGTTTCATTTATATTCATCAAAGACGATCTCAGGCTGTAGTGAGCCCCAGCATCTGCTACCTAGATCCCAGACCTCGGATTTGTTCTCATCAGTTATGAAAAGGATGGGTTATTGCTACCGAACCTTCGACTAATGCAATGCTTGGTGTGATTTAGCCTTTTGAAGTAGTTAAGTTATAGACATGCAGCCATTTACTTTTGTAGCTTTTAAGCACTATACTACAAAACATTACTATTGAGTAAATAGCCGCCTCAGACTGAGTACACTCTTGAAATAAAAAGTCGTCCCTGGGTTGATAATTAATGTGAAGGTAATTAGGAGTTAAAAAGACACCTTTTTATCGCTCCACATTTTGGCGCCGTTGCGGGGGAGAGTGTAGCCATTTCTAAAGAGTAGTGTGAATCTGATGAGTGCCTGCTAGGGAAGAGTTGGATCTTAAAAACAAAAGGTAAGAGCCTGCGTGCGGAGCATGTAAAAGCCCTGCTCCACTGTCCGCTTTCCTAACAGATTTGCTGTTGCTTTGTTGGGTAGAAATAGATGTTTGAATTTTTGTGTGAATGACTAGGAAAAATAGAAATTTTGAAAAATGAATCACAAGGTTTCACTCAAGTGGTGATGTAAGCACCACCCATTTCACTAACCGATTGACAGGAACATTGGAAGAAGGAGCTTCGAAGGAACACGTGAAGGACATCTTCTGTTACGGTAAGAAACTGCCCAACATTTCTACTTTTGAATGTCCTGCTCAACTAATTCCACACCCTCACCATAATAAACCAGTACAACATGCTTACAATGTTGAACTGCCAAATTTACCCACCCTTCCCACCCATTCTATCTCACATGTGTCATTAGAGAAAACTTACAATGAGATTCAGAATGTTTCAAATTCAAAAATTGTAGAAGTTATGGAAGAAAATGAGCTTACTTCTAGTTTGCATCAACAAACCATTTTAAAAGCTCAAGAACTTCATGATATGATGGATATGGGAAATCAAGAAAATAAAGGATATATTGAAGATTGGTTTCACTCCATCACTTGTTTGCAACATTGCTCCACACTTCAACAATTTTTGACTCCATCTTTTCAAGGGAAGTTGGCTTCTCATACCCTAATTTTTATCAACATGTATTTTTCAAATTTGGGTATGTGCATACTAGAGGCCTTATTTCTAAAATGGTTCCACTGGAAATACTCTTATACATAAACATATTCGATTCTCAAAGAAGAGTAGGATAGTGGAGAAAATAAAATAAAATAAAATAAGGACATAAATAAATGCATTTTGTTTTGTTTTTATGTAAAACTAGTTGTTTTTTGTTGCAACATGCTATGCAAATCAACATTGGTGATAATTTTTTAATTCATTTGTGTATGTAGATGATTTATAATAGAAATAAAAATTATACAAACACTTATATTCATTTTTATCATCAATATAAAAAAAAATGCTTGAATATCATTTTTTTGGCTTGCGGGCTTGATGAACTTTCTGGAAAAACAATCAGGACAGTCATGTTTTGAGGGACCAAAAATGAATATTTTTAAAACCTGTTTCTACCCTAGGTATCCCTTGATGTCTACTTTCTAACTCAATTTGAATCAGTCAATTTGGATTTGAAACGAAAAAGTTAGAACCAAAACATTGACCGGATGTCTAGCGGGCAGCTCAGGAACAGAGTTGGGACAGTCAGTTTTTGGAGGCCTAAATGAATGAATTTTTAGAACCTATTTCTATGGTAGATTCCCCTATTAATCTAGTTTACAATGCAATTAGAATCACTCATTTTCGATATCGTATGGGGAATTTATGATCAAAACACTGACTGTCTATCCTAAATCAGCGCCCTTAAAACTATGTCTTTCCGGTTGTTCCTTACAGTATTTGACCTAACAATTCTTCTTGTCTTCAAAACATGTTTTTCTTGGAAATAAATAAATGAATCTATTTTCATTTCCAATTTGAATCATTCGAATCCGACATCAAATGAAAAACCTATGCTTAAAACATTAACTGTTGATTTGAGCTGGGTAATTGAAAATGACTATGTTATGCAGGTTGTTCTAACTAAAATTGACATATCATATCATTGAATTTTTAAAACCTGTTGCTACTGGAGATAACCCTCTGAATTAGCTCTCATTTTGTTTTGGAATCACTCAATTGCGACGAAAAACAAAGAAGTTGTGATTAAAACACTGCAGGTTAGCATGATTGGCCACTGTTCTCCCGCAAGTGATAGATAAATTTTACTTTGTTATTTTCTCAATGGATTTGTTATACAGGGTAACTACTTGTTGTTTTTTTCATAATTCTTGGATTAGGGGAGCCCAATCACCTCTCTTTCTCCATGATTTAATGTTTTATTGCAGGTAGACACTCGTTTTTTGCAGGTCCTGGGAAAATAAAGAAGGTCAATTTATGGACGAGTAATTTTTCAAAGAAATTTTTATAAAACAAAGGAATTTTATCCAACTCATTACCCAACAGATTCATAATAGAACAAATGAAGAATTGATTTCGATTTGAAGATTCATGTCTTGTCACTGCTTCCAAAACATATTTCAAAAAGATCATTTTTTTTACATAATATCATAGCTGTTGTAACTTAATTTACATATTTTTTTTAAATAAAATGTTGTTTCTTTTCTAATTTCTCTTATATTTTGTGTTTCAGGTGTTGCTTCATTCAAAGTGTAACTCATCCTCAGCATCAATGCCGTGAACAGCTAATTTGTTTTTTTGCATGTTTGCATTTTATGATTGTCCATTTTGCTGTTCCTTTCTGAATGGAACAACACTTCTGCACTTTCATGTTTTGCTGTTCCTTTTCGAATGGAACAACACTTCTGCACTTTCACGTTTTGCTGTTCCTTTTCGAATGGAACATCACTTCTGCACTTTCACGTTTTGTTGTTCCTTTTCGAATGGAACAACACTTCTGCACTTTCACGTTTTTCTTTTCCTTTTCGAATGGAACAACACTTCTGCACTTTGACGTTTTGCTGTTCCTTTTCGAATGGAACAACACTTTTGCACTTTCACGTTTTGTTGTTCCTTTCTGAATGGAACAGCACTTCTGCACTTTCACATTTTGTTGTTCCTTTCCGAATGGAACAACACTTCTGCACTTTTACGTTTTGTTGTTCCTTTTCTAATGGAACAGCACTTCTGCACATTTCATTTTTACTGTTTCTTTTCCAAAGGAACGGCACTTGTGTTTCTGCTGTTCCTTTCCCAAAGGAACGACACTTTTCATTTTTGTTGTTCATTTTCCAAAGGAATGACACTTTTCATTTTTGTTGTTCCTTTTTCAAAGGAACGACACTTGCATTTTTGCTGTTCCTTTTCTAAAGGAACGACACTTTTAGTTTTTGCTGTTCCTTTCTCCAAAAGAATGGCATTTGCATTTTCACACTTTTTTGTGTGTATTTTTGCTTTTTGGTGTGCATTTCTTTTGTTGTTCCTTGACACTTTTTTTAGTGTTTTTGCTGTTCATTTTTCCAAAGGAACGGCATTTGCATTTTCACACTTTTTTGTGTGTATTTTTGCTTTTTTTGTGTGCATTTTCTTCGCTGTTCCCTACACGGAACACCACTTTTTGAGTGTTTTTGCTGTTCATTCAAAAGAGCAATACTTTGGGATTATTTTCGAGAGCAACCCTTCCTTCCTCTTGTGGGATTATTCCTAATTCATCTCAACCACATTTTACTGATTCCATTTTATGGCATGAAGTACACTACTTTTATGAGGACAACAATTATGGATTCTTTTGAAGCGAGTTAATATCATTCACGTTATGATCTTTAACAGGACAGCTCCTTGATTATAGATTCTTTTCAAAAGGGACACAATTATTTATATATTACTTTACTACATTGTTTTCTGCTGTACATGATACTGATTGATCATCTTAATACCATGTTGGTTCCATCCTCCCTGGTTATAATCTTCTCTGTCTGTAATAAATGAGATTATGGATATATTTTTTCTATTGACATCTTCCACTTCTTCCGCCATCCCTGCTCTTAAGGAGTATTGAGCCTCCCTCTTTTTATCATAAAAATGTGTAATAATAACAACACTTTGTTCACAGATGGAGGATAGGGGGTCTCATTACGAGCCAGCCTACCATGTTCATAAGGCTGTAACAAAGTGACATTCCCATTATGGCCACCACACCAGGGTTATGATCCATTGGATAGCCAAATTATCCTTGGAACAGGAGGTCTCATCACGAGCCGGCCTGATCACTTTTGCTACATCCTAGTGAATGGCAGTGTGGTTATCTGGTTACCACACCAGCACACTGATCTCTTCTGTAGAACAGCATTTTAACTCTCCATTTATAAATTGAGGATCCTGGCTCATATGGGTTAAAAAGCAACCCTGTCGAGACTATGGACGCCTGCTGGTAGCAGAGGCTCTGCTTATGGTATTGAAGTTATATCTTATCGTCAAATATTACTATAATATCATTTTCTTATTTTCTTTTTTTATCGGAGAAGTTATTTCCTTAATTTTTTTTCCCTGTTTTGAACCTTTATGCATGAGAAATTGTTTTATGATCAATCACATCATTTTCAGCTAAAATACCGTCAATAAAGCATCTTTTTTGCATATTGTTGTTCTTTTTCTCTTCTTCATAACTTATCATCAATCCAAAGTGTCCTATCTCTGATTCATAACTATCTTTATATACTCTGCTCTCATTATAACCATAACTCTTGCTGTCCTATCATTGATTTGTGTACTCTACTTCATTTACTGTTGTATTGTTCATTCCCTTGCCTTGCCATAAGCACAACACCTCTCATATGCTTTATGGTCATGGAATTCCTTTTCCAATTGGAGGGGGGAATGTATGCATTATAGGATTGCATGTGATATGATTACTGCACTCTGCCATCACTTGTTGATTTGCCAAAATATTAGCATTGCATGTATACATAAGTTTTTCTGATTGAAATTTTTGCATGCATCTTATCTATTGCTTACACTATGGATTCAAGAACATTGTATGCAAAATAGTGATTTGTTTACAGGAGAACAACAAGTATGGGGGGAAACTCTATTCACAGCATGACCACACTATTGCAACCAACAGAAGAGGCTCGAGCAACTCGCAAATATGAACAATTCTTCAGACATGATGTGCTTGCCTGGATTCCACCTTTTGTATCACTTTCAGCACCAACTCTACCTACATCAGCTTCAACAACTGCCAGTACATATATGTCATTCCACATTTTTGGAGGTAAAACTTGAGGTAAAATGACATAATTTTCTGATTTATTACAAATTTAGGAGAATTTCATAAAAATCCATTTTGAGCATTATTTATCATCCTTCACTCCACATCTGTACCACTTCCCATTTTTCATCGACATATCATCTTTCAGTTTGGGGGAGTGTCGCTTTCATTCATTTCTTTCTTATGACCATGTCATTCATATTCTTTATCATTCCTTGCTATTCTTATTCATTCTCAACACCTCCCTTATTCCATGTTGTTTTACACCAAGCGTAGAATTCAATAGCTGGTAGCAACCACCTCTATTTGTTTTCTAGCATCGCATGAGGGCATGCTAATTTTTCAAAGCGGGGGAGGAATTGCTACATATGATGGATGTGTTCTATTTTCTTTCTCATTTAAGGCATACAATTTCAGTGTAGAAATTGATTTCCATAATATTTTTAAAGCTATGAACTCAATTCTTGTAATTTTTGGAAAACATAGACGTATCATTAATACAAACCTAGACAATTTCAAGATAAATTGGATCATAAAATTTCGGAAATCATGCGCTCTCACCTACAGCGATTTTGTTTATATCTCATGATCCGTGCATTAAAATAGTCCGATTTTTGGATCATAAAGGCATTCATATATTATAAATTTACTTGCCAAATTTCAACAAAAGCTGGTTTGTAGTTTTTGAGAAAATGGTTAATGAAGTTTGCTGTTACTTATATCATATTTTGTTGCAACCTTATATATGCATATAGTTGAATGTCAATGTAAAAATTTGTTATGCCTTCATCAAGATTACTAAAAGTGAATATTCATTAATTAAGGAAGAATTCATTTGTTCTATCCATCTCATGAGCTGAGATGAGCATATTTTTTATTGCTTGGTTAACACATGGGTTTTTGTCTTTGGGTTTCATGAGAACATGCAATATATTCAGTTTTCGTTGCATGAGGACATGCAACATATTGAGTGTGGGGGTATGTTGGGCCGTTAATATGCCATTATTATTATCACTTTTGAACACTTATTCCACCCATTTCTACTATTCTTCATCATGTCATTTATTATAATTTATTATATAAATCCATTTTATGATGATTTATGCTTCTATGGATGAATATTATTTATTCTCCTTTATTTCTAATAAATTGATGATTATGCATGATTTTATCAATGATAGTTTTAGTAATTTGGTTGTAACATTATTCACCATTTTTAGCCTCCAAGATAATTTCCAGATTAAAGATTTGATCATTAAAAGTGCCAACTCAGAAATTCGCTGGAATAAGAAGTGACAGTTTTGCGGTTGAGATTCTGAGAAAATGAAGCAGAATATGGAAAATCCGGAACATGGGTTTTGTCCAGAACGGACCCAGTTAACTTTATCGAAGAACGGTTTGCCCAAATTCGACTTGTACTAAGAGAAACGCAGGGTTCTTTGAGCACGATTTTCTCAGATTTGTTGTTGCGGTCGTCCTCCAAATCTCAGCTGCAAAGCCAAATTCGTCTTGCTCTTGTTGAAAGCTGGATGGAAATATATCTTCTTGTTGATCAATTGGTTGGAAACAATCTAATTTTGTAATAGAAATTATGATTTGCTTATCTTTATTGTAACTTCTCTCTGATCTCTCTCTATTTAAATGAAAACAGAGATCAGAGATGGGGATGATTTGAAGATGATTTGGGGATGATTTGGGGGATTCGAATGATGGAATTGAGGATGAATTAGAGATTAAGAATTGAGGATGGCAGAAAGAATGGATAATGACTGAGGGATTGAGAGATTTCTCGTTGTAATCCACTGTAACTTTGCTTTGATATTTTAATCTAAATCTAGTTGCCATTCCATCTTTGATCCTGAAGTAACCCAGAAGCATCCGCTGGTGGCTAAGGGCCCAGCCTCTGGTGGAGTACGCTGCTGCTGTATTATATCTTTATGCTTCATTTGTGGTTTGATCTCTTTCTTTTACTCTGTTCAGTAATCTGATGCACTTTGCTGTTTTACATATTAGCGCTATTAGATATACTGGATTGGATACTATCGTTATCTGCAACAGGAATGCTATGTTATCATTTTAACTTTGTATCGCATTGCTGTTCCTTTTGATAATTGATATAACATTGTTGTTCCTTACAGATTGTCATTCGATTACAGATTAACCGCGCTGTATGTTCCTAAATCGGTACAACTGTATGATGTATTCTTAAATTGTGACTGTTGTTTATTCGGGATTGTTGTTCCGTTACAATTGCTGTTACTTTATAACTGTGATTCATGCATATTGTATCGAAGCTCGGATTACTGTCCCTTTTAATGATAAGTGTGTTGCGTGCTTGATTTGGATTGTTGTACATTCATATTTAGTTGTTGTTCCATTTCAATTGTTGGTCTATTTCAAGATTGCTGATTTGTTGTTTCATTTACTTGCCATTTCTTAAGGACAAACTCAGGCTGTAGTGAGTATCAGCTACTGCTATTTGGCTCCCAGACCTCTCATCTGCTCCCATCAGTTATGAAAGGGATAGGTTATTGCCACCAAACCCTTGGCTGATGTGCTGTTCTATTTCATCGTTATTTCCTTTACTTGCCATTTCATTTATATTCATCAAGGATGATCTCACGCTGTAGCGAGCCCCAGCATATGCTACCTAGCTCCCAGACCTCGGATTTGTTCTCATCAGTTATGAAAAGGATGGGTTATTGCTACCGAACCTTCGACTGATGCAATTCTTGGTGTGATTTAGTCTTTTGAAGTAGTTAAGTTATAGACATGCAGCCATTTACTTTTGTAGCTTTTAAGCACTATACTACAAAACATTACTCTTGAGTAAATAGCAGCCTCAGACTGAGTACACTCTTGAAATAAAAAGTCGTCCTTGGGTTGATAATTAATGTGAAGGTAATTAGGAGTTAAAAAGACACCTTTTTATTGCTCCACAGTTGTCGACTGAAGTATCTATCACTGAAGAAAAACCATCTGAATCCATACCAGAAGAAAGTCAAAAGGTCGAGGTGGCAGTTGACCTGATCTTGCCTTCAGAGGTTCCATCTTCAGATGAGACAGTCACTGAAGAGAACATGGATGACACCGTCCAAATTCTTTTCGTAAGCACAGACTCCGATGAACATGGGGGAAATTCACCCATTCCTTTACCACAGGAAGGAAGTTTTTCAAAGTCGTACCCGGCCATCTATTCGGTCCCACATCCAAGCAACCTAGTTGTTTCCTTTGACTGGAATCTACTAGGCAGACCCCGTTTACCGGCTAGTATACCATTCCGAATCATTGCTCAAATATATAGAATGGTTATGGCCGGTACCATCATAGATGAAGGGGCTTCTGTGAGTATCCTTTCCTCGACTGCTTAGAAAGCGTTTGGTTCGCCATCGCTTTTGCCTGAGATGAGAAATCTAACAGGCTTTGACAAGGGAACTAGTCGATCGTTAGGGATCCTTCCCAATGTGCCCATAACATTGAGAGGAAAAACTGTTCACATGAACGTAATGGTAGTCCAAGGACCCCTGGATTATAATCTACTCCTTCGGTGAGACTATATTTATTGCATGGGAGCCATTGTCTCATCACTCTTTAGAGTAATGTGTTTTCCGCATGAAGGAAGAGTGGTCAACCTCGTAGACTAGCTTTCATTCCCCGGTTCAGGCATAGCAAATAGTCATATACCATCCCTGAATGGTCTTTTCACGCAAGGAATGTCTCATCAATCCCCATTCCATCCACCTGATGAGCGCGAGTGATTCAGGGGACATGACTGAAACCTAGGGGGCATGCACCTTGGTTTACTTCGGCAGGAAAACTTCAGGTATAACATAGGTTTCCGCGAAGGATATATGACTAGTCTGACACTCCCGTCTAGAATTTGAAAAGGGGGTTGGACTGGAACAAGATTCCCTCATCAAAGTTATGTGAGTGGAGGCGTCTGCGCCATTCACCTTTGTCTATTTCGGTAGACATCGCCAAAGAAGTGTTTTATTTGCATGTGAATAGAACAATCTTTGGTAACCTGAAAGAGGTAGGCCTTTTGGAAAAACAAATGTTTTTTCTGTGAAATTGCGGGGTAACCTTGAAACTCTATGTCTCTATACCTGGGGGCATGCAAACCTGGGGGCATGCAAACCTTTTGGCATGCAAGCAAAGAGCGACCATTTATTTTTTTAAATTTGTAGGTCCTCTAACCCTCTAAACTCGTAGGATTAGTCGTTTCCTAACTTGCATAAAGAAAGGATGTGGGGAAAAGCTTTGAAATAATGTCGTTTTTATATATGAGACATTCTTATTATACGACTAGATTAATCGAGCAGTTTTAACGCGGACTCCATGCTAGTTAAAAAATAAACATAAGCAATGAGAAAATGTTTCCCCCAACGTTTAAGCTCATTAAAAAATGAACCAATTTCTGGTAAATAACCATCGTGAATGTAGTACTTCAACCTTCGAAGCCTTGGTCGTGTTCCCATCATCACCTCCACTTTGTATTGGCCGATCATTCACCCCCACTTGATTGTTTACCCCTTTTGAGAAACAGCTGCGAAGAGTGATTCTATTAGCCATCCTTGTAACACTGCCATGATTGGGAAATTCCAAACCTTACCTGGAATCAACTGCTACCCGAATTTATCACTCGTTCCTCAAAAAACGAGTCTCCTTTAAGCTCTTTTCAGCTGACTCGTAAAATATGAAAAGATTGCCGAGCCATTCGCCTCTCCAGCTCGTTAAAGTGACCGGAAGTGCTATCCCTCCTCTAGATTTTAATCTTTCTGGACCTGAGGGATTATTACACAAAAATATCGAGCGCTTGTTTTGTTCGGCTCGTTAAAAGTACCGAAAATTCATCCCTTCTGTATTGTTTTATACTTTTTCGGACCTAAGGGATTAGATGATGAAAAAGGATTTTTGGAGTTTCCTTTACGTCCCTTTTCAGACTCTCTAAAATTGAAAAGGATCGAGTTATCTTTGTCATTAAACTCGTTAAAACCTAATAGCGACAAACTTGTCCATAACAGACAAGAACGAGTTTCACTATCGCTAGGCTCGTTAAAACATAGCGATGGGTTTGCCTGAAGGGAAAATTATAGAACAAGCATATGTTATCCTCCTCAAGCTTGACAAAAATAAAGAGGTACTTGTCAGCAATGACTGGGGAAAAATTGAGAAGAAAACTTGAAGAAACTTTGTTGGTAGCAAGTCGCTCTTGAACATGACACTTTCACTCTGCATCCAAGTCGGGTTGGGTTGTTTCATTCACCGGTCACATCACCATGGTCACATCATACCATCCATATTTGGGGTTAATGCTACCAATCCATCATGTCAGTGTCACCGATATGTTCAAGAGAAGTCACTCAGAGAATTCACCTGTGTCTCACCCGCTGCAATACATTTACGTTCCATTCTTTCATGACCGCCACCTTGAACCTTATATCACCAGATCGTTTTCACCTCCATTAAAATCATTTGCTCCGTTCTGTGTCATTGATGTGGGATTCATTAAGGCCCTCCTATGATGGATCGCTTCTTGTCAACATCAGCTCATTATCCAAGAAGTCGATCTAGGAACACCCATTTCAGTACTTTGAAGCTTGCATGCCTCAATGGCAAGTTTCTCACTTTCGGCGACAAGTTCACATCAATGGCCTTCGACCGAAAGATTTTGCATGGTGTTCGATGCCAAGTCCCTTATTCACACAACGTGAATTGTACTGCAGTACCTTGAGGATCATTATCATTATCGGTGATTCCTCTCGTGCCTGTTAACAGATTACATCATTGGCTGGTAATCAGGCGATGTCTTTCCATGTTCGACTCCAGAACATCTCTCACATGCATCGACTTGTACTTTGAGTGAAGATAGAACGAGATTGAAGACCCCGGATCTAGTTTCATCCATCCGGGCTGTGATATATATTTAGGAAAATAAAGACATCAAATGTACATCATTGCTGCACAGATAATCATCCAATCTAAGGGATGATGGCTCTACCAGAATCATCAGTCTAAACTCAGACGCTTGTCTGTCCTATGTACATGAAAATGAATTTATAAAGCTGAGCATGGGAATGCCCGCCTCAGCTAGATCATGAAAATATTATGAAGATAATGTATTGTATTGCATCTTATTACAGGTCTCCTTCCAGCTTGAAAGAACTTTGGATCCTCATGATAAAGCATTTCACCCGACATCAAAAAGATTAACGACCTCATGCTTTAGGGGGCAACTGTTATAGACATTTTTGGGCACTGCAACCCCAAGCATAAATGTCCATAAACTAAGGGCTCCTAAGTTCCTAAAAGTGTTGTTCTAACCCCTAAAAGAACAAGGTCAACTGATTACAGCTTCTCCCAGAAGTTCTCCATGAAAAACTGCTCAGAACTGGTCAAAATTGGACCATTTCACCTGCTCCATAGGCAAAGTGCGTTGCATCTCACCTAAATACACACAGTAGGTGTGTTTCATTTCAAAAAGCCCTTCTATGGGGTGCGATGGGTGAGAAGGGACAAATGGCAGTGTCAATCCACGAGGTGGAGAAGCATGGAATCTTCCAGAAACTTCTCCTATGACACTTGCCTCTCTGAATTCGACCAAGGATGAGTAAGACATCATCAATCTCCAAGTGGAATCAAGAACTATCATAGGGAATACACTAATAAAATCACAAGCTGACTCATCTCCCTTGCAGACATCTATATATGGATCCCTCATCCCAGAGATCCAAGGGGCTGGAATCTTGCATCTTGTAAGGAATTGTTGTTGGTTTCTTGAGGCAACATCATAGTGTTGGGTGATCTAAGCTTTTCATGAGGTGGAGAAGGGCTTCTTGCTGAGAGGATGATGCTGGGTCAGAAAAATTGGTTGTAACTCTCTTGGCTCTTTCTTGATTATCAATAAAGCTATTCAAGTTTTCCTCCATACTCTTGTGTGATTTATGTTCTATGCATTTGTATGGTCAATTTACATCTGATCCTAGATTTTTTATGATAATAGATCTATGTTCTCGTATAGTGTTATGCTGCTTTGATTCTATAGGTACTCTTTGAAGCTGGGTATACAAGAAAGCAAGTAGCAAAGGACTATCGGAAGAGAGAGGAATCAGGCAAGGAACCAAGCGCAAGATAGAGGTTAGTCTCCTTTATTCTTCTCTCATCTATCTCTCATAAAGGAAAACGAAAGTAGTTTTTACTTTGTTTGTTTCTAAGGTAGCTACCAGCCTTAGTGGGATTAGCAGTTCTACATAGACACTTTTCCCTGTAACACTCATCATGGATGAGCTTCATTTATAGGAAAAATATTCATCCAACTGATAGTACACTATCCCTTATTTCATCTCAACTGGGTCTCTGACTGAACTCACATGCATCAGTTATTTAAGCTATAATATTCAGTTATCTGAAAATACCAATTGTTACATGCATGCAAGCATTAACAAACTGAATCTCATTAATTTAACAACTTGTTAAATTAATCTAACTGGACTTGACTCAGTTAACTGAGCCAACTAATTACAACTCATTCTTATCTCTTTAACTGGTGGATAAATTCACCAAGTAATAGATAAACTATTGCATGTCTTCACATAGACTTCAAGTTTGTTTTTCCTTAACTAATTAACTCATGGAGATTAATTAATTAATATTTTAAATTGTTGTTAAGACCAAATTCGTTTTTACTTCCTATTGATAGACCAAGGACTGCTATAAATAGGAAGGGACCCAGAAATGCTATTTTTAAAACTTTCTATTTTTAGCAGTTTCACCTCTCACCCAATGTGGCCAATGACCTCACTAGCCAAACTACTATTTTTAGACATGTTATTTTTAGCATGTCTATTTTTAGCACATTCTAAATTTAACATTTCTTGTTGCACATTTTTCAACACTCCCTCTCAACAACAAAGGATTCCTCTTGAATCTGATCTTGTAACTCTGGAATGTTCTGCATGCAACACATCTACCCAATCCACTTGCTCCAACAACACTTGGAACAAAAACACTCCCAACTGACCACTCTATTGGGCTAGGAACATACTCTAATTTTGAAGCTCTACTTGCTGCTGACAAGTGCTCCCTCTCTGACATCTGTGCTACTGCAACATCTTCATGCATTTTGCACCATTGCACACCTCTCTGTGCCACCTAACACTATGCAAAACACTTCTGCCTCTCGCATTGCTGCAGCCTGCTAGCTATGCACTGTCCTGGGATTCCCCACACTATCGCTCCATCCGCATCTGTATCTACCGAATCAGTCAATTCCTGCTACTCCACATCGGGGCTCCTGTAGCAAGGTTTCATCCAAGAGGTTGGGTACCTCAAAGATCCTGCCCCTCCTCCTTGGGACGATCACTCTATATCACCCCACTTCCTACTTGGAGGTATGGCTGCATGTGATCCCTCAGCCCACCTGGCTCAAAGTTTCCCCCTACTGGAGGTCTCTGCATGAGTAGATGTCTCTACTCAATCTCCTCTCAGCTTCTCTAGTTGTGGCTTCTCCACAACCTCCTGAAGCTGCTACACCAATCGTGGCTCCTCCACAATTGTCTAAGACTTCTTCTGGCGCTGCATGTTGAGAGGTAATTTACTCTCCCTCTCAACCACCAAGTATCTAACCTTTTCCTTGCTCCTCAAGGCTTTGCATGCATCTTGTACCTCAAGTGCATACAGGTTCTTGGCTAGCACACCAATCTATTTCATATTTCCCATCGTCACGAAATTTTCTAGAAAAAGAGCTGATTTTAAGTCAGCGATATCTCTCTCATCCGAACTCTGATTCAGCCAATTTTTTTTTTATTTTGGGTATTTTTCCACAAGGAATCCAAATATGTTATTTATTTCTAAAAATTTTGTACAAAAATTTTCATATCTGCTCCACAAACTCTCAGCCCAAAACTTAGAACTTTGAAATCTCCTCTCAGTATATTGTTCTCACCTTGATCACCTGTGCTCTGATACCATGTAGAATTTTGTAGAACTTTTCTACAAATCAGCTAGCTCTGATACCATGTAGAACTTTTTTCTACAAATCAGCTAGCTTTGATATCATGTAGAAATTTCCCGCCTATAGATCAACCTGGTAATGCAATGTACTAAAGCAAAACACTTGATCTACTTCTACAAACAATTTAGTAGAAGCTTAATCAACCATGAGCAACATCAAGCATGAACAAATATAACTGATAAGAATGAATCAATCACACATAACACAGAATATATCACTAGGGAAAGCACCAGCATAAAACCCCACTCTCTGTATTATCATAAATAGAGTTTATACAAAGCCTTAGCTCTCACACAGCTAGCCAGCGCTCAGTACAATCCTCACATATGAAGGTGGAAATACATCAAGATTACACAAAGCCTTAGCTCTCATAGCTAGCCAGCTCTTAGTACAATCCTCCTGGATGCTCATAGGCAATCAAAACTTCTGCTAAGCCTTCTCCTCTGCCCTCCAAACCTCCTATTTCCTTGCACAGTTTCTCCTAGGTGATCCTCCTGTTACCAAGTGTAACACTGATCTCACACCCTGTAAAACTGCACAATCCTCAAGGAACCTTAAATCCTCATCATGGATGAGCTTCCTTTATAGGAAAAATATTCATCCAACTAATAGTACATTATCCCTTCTCTGATCTCAGTTGGGTCTTTGACCAAACTGACATGCATCTGTTATTTAAGCTATAATATTCAGTTATCTGAAAATACCAATTGTTACATGCATGCAAGCATTAACAAACTGAATCTCATTAATTTAACAACTTGTTAAATTAATCTAACTGGACTTGACTCAGTTAACTGAGCCAACTAATTACAACTCATCCTTATCTCTTTAACTGATGGATAAATTCACCAATTAATAGATAAACTATTGCATGTCCTCACATAGACTTCAAGTTTGTTTTTCCTTAACTAATTAACTCATGGAGATTAATTAATTAATATTTTAAACTGCTGTTAAGACCAAATTCGTTTTTACTTCCTATTGATAGACCAGGGACTGCTATAAATAGGAAGGGACCCAAAAATGCTATTTTTAGAACTTTCTATTTTTAGCAGTTTCACCTCTCACCTAATGTGGCTAATGACCTCATTGGCCAAACTACTATTTTTAGACATGCTATTTTTAGAAAGTCTATTTTTAGCACATTCTAAATTTAACATTTCTTGTTGCACATTTTTCAACATGGGGATTGTGAAGGTGTGAAGGGCTCCTTGCACTAATAGTTTAATCAACCCATGGTGAGCCAACTAATATGGACCCCCTGCCTTCAACTTAATGTTGGAGTCTATAAGGGACTGTAGGAGAAAATAGGGAATGCTGAGTTTTTGGGGTGTGGGAGTGTCCATGCCATATCTGAGCTCATGGAGAAGTCTAAAATGGTAGCCATAAACTATGTTATACCTCCCTTCACATGAAATGTACTTGATGATTTGGTAACATACCTCGTCCCAAGGGTAAGGTATGCTTGTTCTTCTAATGCCATTTTTGTCTTCTATAGGGTGTTCATTTCGTTGGAAGAAGGTTTTCTTGGCAATTTGATCCAGTGGCTTTTCGTCTTTGCTCTAGGGTAATCGAAGTGGAAGACTGGTAACCCTGTTGATAAATTCTGGGGTGATTTCCATGGTGAGACCTCTGAAAGTAACAATGGCATGGGTCTTTGAGTGGGGTACCAAGGAAAGGGCAAACTCCTAAGCCACTTCTTCATCAAAAGCTCGAAATTTTTCGAGAAATGGAATCCAGTTGGCTCTAGTGAAAATATCTACTACCTCGGGATGTTCATGGAGCCTGACTGAATTTGTGGGTTCCTTCCTCATGAATCCCCCTATCATTTTGCTTGCACCCTTTTGGAACACCCCAGGTGGAGAAGGAGACAAGAATTTTTGCAGAAACAGGAAACAGAGAAAAACTGTGTTTTTTTTTAAGAAACAGGCAGAACTTTTTTATGAAATTCCCCTTCTTTTTCAGGCTTAATTCTTCCTTAAAATTGCATCATTCCTTGCACATATTAATATCCAAGGTGGGTTTGTACAGAGCCTACCTCTTCAAGTCTGAATTTGAGTGAAAACCCCGTGTTTTCTCCTGAAAAACTGCTTACTGCCCCTCCTGTAGAACTGGTTGTAGGTTCTCCTGTAGAACCTGTTACTGCTCCTGTATAACCCGATAATGCTCCTGTAGAATGCTAATAGGAGGAGGACTGAAAACGATAGAGAATGATGGTTTCAAGGCTATGGAGGTGGTATGGAGCTTGTTGCAACTACGAGGACGATGATGAAATGGAAACAAAGGTGGTGGAGGAGTTCGAGGGGGAGTACTTATGTCTATTTTGAGATATTTCCGGCAATGATGTGAGTTGGAAAAAAGGGTACGTTGCCATTATTCGGACCGTTGGTCCCCACTACTGTGTCATCATGACTCCTCATGACTTCTGCCCGCAATCACTTCCCATCATTTTCATTAGAGTTTATACACCCGCCACTACCTGTCTTTTGGATTTTCTATGAGTTGACTAGGCACATGTGTGGTGGGATCTCCGAATGAGCGTAGTTGAACCGGATGAGGGTGGCCAATTAACTGACCACCTTTCTGGTTTAACCCTAACCATCTCATTCGTTCATGTAATTTTTGAATTATACATATGCAATAGAGGATAGGGTTAGACTCTTACCTGTAGGTCGAATGTTCGTGTTGTGGTGCTGCTTGGTTTTGTTGCTGCTGCATGCTCGGATTTCAGTGTTGCATGCCTGTATCCCTTCTACTATATGCTTTTTGCTCCTTGATATGTGGCTTGTTTGTTTTTTACAGGTACCCTTTAACTGAATCTTGCTTCAGACATCCTCTGCATTCCTGTGGCTGCACCTATTTTGCTGTTAGAGCTTGATTTTAAGGGGATCAGCTGCTACAGGAAATCCTACAAGAGCTCCTGTAGCTGCTTCTCCCTCTAAAATTTTTAGCTGATTCTTGTGTTGGGAGCTGTGAGGATGCTACTAGAGATACTGATGGTGTTGGAGAGGGATTTGGTAAGTTGCAGGTGAGTTTTGGAGGTGTTGTTCTTTTTATTTCCTTATTTTTTTTAAAACTGGTTTCTGTGTTTTTTCTGCAGGAAGGAAAGAAATCAATGGAAATGAGGTGGTGCAGGTGTGGGATGGAGGGTTAGGATGGTGGATAGCCGTAGGATGGCCTACATGCTCTTTATGAAAATTCCCAGCTCCTCAAACTATTTTTAAATTCCATTTCGAGCTCTCTGTGATTTCTACAGGAGCCTCCTGTAGAACACACAGGGCCTCCTGTAGGATACACAGTGTTTGGAAAAAACACACAGTGAGGTGGAAGAAAGGTCAAGAGTGATGGAGAAGAGTGTAGAGGATGTGTAATAGGCTTTGTGGCATCTCCTTTTTGCTTCTTGTGGTCCACCTGTAACCTGCAATGCATTTTAAAAGTCAACTTCCTCTTCCTATTTCTCTGTTTTTTTTTTTTGAAAAGACAACTAGGGCGCCTCCAGGAGGTTTTCACCCTACTTGCCTGCCCTGGGCGCCTCCAAGGGAGGTTTTCACCTAGGGATCTTATTTTCTCTCTTGTTTTTGTTTTCGTCATCACTGGGCCACCTCAAAAGAGGTTTTCAACCCAATGGTGGGACTCAAGCACCTCATAGAGGTTTTCACTTGAGTCCTTATTATTTTTTCTTGTTCTTTAGTTAGTGGGTGGAGTGGAGGCTGAGACCTGCTCCACTACCAACACTGTCTTATTCAGATCTTCAATGAACTCCCATTTGGAGAGGGACTTCTTGTAAATTTTCAACCTATGTCCATTAACAAGCATGGGGATGGCTTCCTCATCAATGGTTCTAATCAGAACTGAACCATTGTCATTGCATTTTTCTACAGTGTAGGTTCCTAGCCATCTTGTCCTTAGCTTGCCTTTGAAATCTTTATACCTTGAGTCATCGAGAAGTGCCCAATTTCCTTCTTGGAATTGCTTCGCCTTGATATTTTTGTCATGCCATATCTTCCTCTGAAGATGGATTACCTCTGTGTGGAGAAGGGCTTGCAATCTCTGTTCATCTAATCCATTGAGCTGGAGTAGTCTTTCCTCCTGTGCATGGCTGAGGTCTAGGTCCAGCTAAGCTACCATACTTAGTGTATTGTATTCAAACTCTATTGAGAGCAAAGCCTTCTTCCCATAGACCAGCTCATAGGGTGTGAACCCTGTGGTGGTCTTCCATGTTGTGTTGTAGGCCCAGGTGGCCTCAACTAGTCTATCTACCCAATCTTTTCTGCTGCTGCTCACTACCTTGGTCAAAATTCCTTCCAAAGCTCTGTTAGTGACTTCCACCTACCCATTGGCTTGTGGATGGTAAGGGGTGAAAGTCCTAAGCTTGATTTTATGATGTGTGAGCAGTCTTCAATCAAATTGGAAGTGAACTGACTACCTTGATCTGTAACCAGTTCTCTTGGATACCCGAACTTGTAGAATATGTTTTCTCTCAGAAACTCAGCTACTCTTTCTTTTGTTGGTGCCTTGATTGCTTTTATCTCTGCCCATTTTGTTAGATAATCGATGAACACAATGATGTATTGTTTCTGTTTCGAAGGAGGGTTGATAGGACCCACAAAGTCCATGCCCCACTTCTCAAATGGCTCAAAAGTCACTTGAGGCTACATGGGAATCTCATCCTTTGGAGTAGGTTTCCCCATCCTTTGGCACCGATCACATTGGCTGGTGTATCTCTTCACATCTTGATGAAGAGTGGGCCAATAGTAACCTGCTTGCAAAATTTTGAAGGCAGTCCTCTTTGCTGCAAAATGGCCATAAGGCCCATCATGATAGGTCAGGAGAATGTCAAAAACTTCCTCCTCCCTGACACATCTTCTTAAGATCTGATATGGGCCAAGTTTGAAGAGATTTCCCCCAATCCAAGTCAAAGGGGCACTTTTCCTCACAATCTTTCTCTTCTCCTTTGAGGACAGGTGTGGTGGGAGCTGTGCTGAAACCAAATAATTTTCTATAGCAGCAAACCATGGAGAGAGTACTAAGATCGCAAATAAGTGTTCATCGGGCATTTGATCATCCACCATTCCTTCCTCACTTGTAGGCAAATTTACTCTAGACAAGAAGTCAGCAACAACATTTTCTTTACCAGGGTTATTAACAATGGTTAGATCAAACTGTTGCAATAAAAGCAACAACCTAATAATGCGAGCATTTACATCTGGTTTGTTCATTAAATACCTAATTGTAGCATGATCAGTGTGTACAAAGGTTTGATAGCCTGTGATGTAATGTCTGAATTTATTTAAGGAATGTACTACAGCTAGGAGTTCCTTCTTGGTTACCATGTAGTTTAACTCTGCCTTGGACAAATTTTTACTTATAAAGTATATGGCATAAGGTAACTTTTCATCAACTTGCCCTAAGGCTGCTCCCATTGCTTTGTTCGAGGCATCTGTGTGAATGTGGAAAGGTAGGGCCCAGTTTGGGCCTCTCAAATTGGGGTAGTCACAAGTTTGATTTTCAAGGTATCTAGGGCTTCTTGACAGTTTTCAGTCCATATGAACTTGGCATCTTTTCCCAAAAGACAAAACAACGAAGAGGCTAACTTACTGAAATCTTTAATGAATCTTCTGTAATATCCTGCTAATCCTAGGAAACTTCGGACATCTCTCACCTTTTGAGGAGGTGGGACCCTTTGGATGATGGAAATTTTGTTGGGGTCCACCTGCAATCCTTGTTGAGATATTGCATGACCTAGCACGGTCCTTTCAGTCATCAAAAATTTGCATTTTTCCGAACTGAGGGACATGTTCATCTCAATACACTTGTCCAAAACTTTTCCTAGGTTCGATAAAGCTTCCTGGAAGTTAGAACCATAAGGAGTAAAATCATCCATATATATTTCCACTACATCATGAACCAGTTCAGAAAATATACTCAATACTTCTCTCTGGAAAGTGGTTGGAGCATTACACAAACCAAAAGGAAGAACCCGATATGCAAAGGTACCCCAAGAACAAGTGAAAGTGGTCTTATGTTGGTCTTTCGGGCTGATTTGAATCTGGTTGTACCCGCTAAACCCATCTAGGAAAGAGAAGAACGTTTTCCCTGCTAGACCATCTAACACTTGATCTATGAAAGGCAAAGGAAAATGGTCCTTTTTAGTGGCCTTGTTCAGATCTCGATAATCGACACAGGTTCTCCACTTACCATTTTTCTTTGGCACTAGCACCAAAGGAGAGACCCATTCACTGTCAGAGATGGGGTAGATGAATCCTGCATCAAGTAGTTTTTGCAATTCTTCCTCAGCAATGTATTTAAGGGTTGGATTCATCCTCCTTTGAGGCTACCTGATTGGTTTGCAATCTTCTTTAATGTATATGTGATGAGTACAAACTGAAGGGTGCACTCCCTTCATCTCCTTATAGCTCCAGTCGAAGGCATATAAATGTTTTATCAATAAGCTACATAGTTCCTTCTCCTGGGAGGTGGATAGGGATGAGTTGATTTTCAGGGTTCTTTCAAGTCTGAACTCCACATTCTTAACACGGAGAGAGGTCGGGTCGGCCACACAGAGATCAGCTAAGGGATTGTCTTTGGTTTCTTTCACTAGATCTTCTAATGGCAAAATACTGGGGGGTGGATTCTAAATTAAATTTTCAATGATATCATCCTCATTTTGAGGTTTCCCCCCCATAACAGTTTCTACTGTACATAGTGGTGTTGTTGGGTGTGGAAACTGATTATCTTCTATAGTACCGGCATATTGGACCCCAGTTCAAAATGGGGCGGCAACGCCGCCCGTAAAATGATCGCTGTCGTGGGGGGTCCAGGGGGGGGCGGCAACGAATTTATGGAGCCCCCCCTTGGTGGGGGGTTTCGGGGGCAGCGCCCCTGAAGCTAAAAACAGCTGTAAAATTGCCTTGTAAAAGTATAGTAATTTCTAGTCAATCTGGGCTGTTCATTAGGCGGATGATCTGACGGTAGAACTTATGTTTAGTTTAGGGTTTTTTGCCCTAGAAGGCAACCCCTCTCTTTATATGAGGGTATTGTATTTGAGGCTGGGATAGATGTGTATTCGGTGAGCGAGAAACATAGAGGTGAGACTGTGAGAGAAAACAGAGGATATTACAGCGGTTTTGTTGTAGGTTGTATCTCTTCATTTTGTTGGATAATAGAAAGGAAGGACTGGCTGTTCGGGGTGGACGTAGCCCAAACTGGGTCAACCACGTATATCTGTGTCTCTCTTGTTTTGTGCGTTTTCTGAGTTTATATTTCTGCAATATTTTATGTGTTGCATTGCTCCGTAATATATAATTTTCTAACAGGTGCAAAATAGACTTCATCCTCATCCTCCTCCTCCAACCAGAGAGGTAGATCATGTTCTAATATGGGTTGGCTAGGAGGGTAGAGCTTAGACATATGCTCGCTCTTGATTTTCATGTTCCTAGCTCGACAGTTGATGTAGGCATCTGCAGTAGCCAACCAGGGCCTTCCCAGGATGAGAGGATACCCAGTGAGCTTTAGCTTCGGCTTGAGAACTAGGAAATCAGCAAGGTACTCCCAAGAATCAATGGAGACCATCACGTTCTCCACAATCCCTTCAGGGGTCACGGTGGAGCGGTCTGCTCGCTGCAGTACTATCGTGGTCTTCCTCAAGGAGCCCTGGAGGTTGAGTTTGAGCATGGTTTCCTTTTTCATTACATTAATGGCAGCACCCATATTAATCAAGGTGTGTGGATCATGGTGCCATTGATGTGGGCATCAACTACTGGGCTTCTAGGGACTAGATATTTCAGACAGATTACCTGCCCCAACATCAGGTCAGACAGTTGTCCTATGACATTGATGGTTGGGGCATCTCTCTTGCGCCTGCCTAGATGCCTGAAGCACTTCTCTTTGATCATCTTATTGTATATAAGCACATCCTTTATGGCTTGGAGAAGTGGTATCTTTACACATAATTGTTTCAATTCTCCCAGAAGTTCAGTTTCTTCTGGGGTAGGCTGTGTTGTCCCGGATAATCTCTCAAGAAAGGGTGGAATTGCTTTCGGTTCACTTTCTTCTTTATCTTCCTTATCCTCCTTAGGGGGAGGCTGGCTATCTGGGAGAACCTTCCCAGATTACAGGTTAATCTCCTGAATCTCCACAGCATAGGTTGGGCATGACGGTTCCCCACTATATACTTGCTAAGCCTGTCTGTTGTTCGGGTTCGAGTTCGGTTGAGCAGGCATTTAGGGTTGCCTCAGTGGAGCATGAGGCAATGGTTGTGGTTGAGCAAGTGGTGGAGGCAAAAAAGTGGGAGGAGAGTTGTATTGGGGCCTCCACCCCTGATGAGATGCATTCCACTGAGGTTGTGGCTTAGCATAGGAGTGAAATGAATAAGCATCTAGTTGGGCATGATATTGAGATGGATATGACCAAGGAGGAGGGGTGGACCAGGAAGGATGACCAAGGCGACCCCAAGAAGGTATGGAAGTGGCTTGATTGGGGTTGTAGTATGCCTGAGAATTCCTTTGCATTCCCTGTTGGTATGGTCTAGGTCCATGCGGTCTCCTTTGGTTCATGAAGTAGAGTGGTTCAGTGGCTCCTTCGGCCCCTTGGTATACAACTTTAAGTCCAGGCAAGGAAGGGCACTTATCTGTAGAATGATCTTCTTCACAGACTGAACAAACCTCTATAGAGTTCAATGGACATTCATTCCTAGGATGCCTTCTGGTGCACTTAGGACAAAAAATGGCCAAAGCCCTCTCTGCTTCCTCTTGTTTCCTTTTGATATGCAAGGTATCCATTTGTGTGGAAATAGTCTACAACATCTCCCTCTTGAAGTCTTCCAGCATGTTTCCAAGTTCACCTTTGAGGGATGAACTGGATGAGGAGGTACTAGCTATGGGTTGACTCCCCCTACCTCTCTTTCTGGCTGCCCTAGAATGGTTTCTAAAAACAGTCTTTATGTCTTCATAAGGTAGTTGGTAGATGTCTCCCCCAGCCAGCAAATGGAGGGTGTCTAGAAGGTCTTCCGGAATTCCCCTGAGTAGGACCAACTTCAGAGATTCAGGGTCAAGTGTGCACCTGGCCCTTTTATAACTGATCTGTAACCTCTCTTCATAATCTTCCATAGATTCATCACTTCCCATGGTCATTCAGAAGATTTATTCCTTGGTATATTTTGACCTACAATAGTCCCGATATTTGTTATTAAAAGCTTGCTGCATCTGAGCCCAAGTTGTGATGTTATTGCTAGGTAACCCCATGAACTAGCGCAATGTTGCATCCTTGAGAGTAGAATGAAATAGTTTCAACTTTTGCTCATCTTCTGCATAGTCATAGGTTCGACAAATAACAGCAAACTGAAACAGAAAGGTGTTAGGATCTTCTATAGTCAATCCATGGAAGTGAGGTAGGGCTGAAGGGCTTATGTTCTTCATTTTAGTGTCCCCATTGGTCTCTCAGATGGGAAAGGTACCCTCTACTCTCTCTCCATTCCCCCTAGCATTTATGTTTTCAGCCATTGTCTCAGGAGGGATGTTTTCTTCCTCTTCTTCTCCTATAGGTTCTTCAAATATCTCTGGTTGTTCACCTAAAGGTTCTTTTGGATCACTGCCACCGAAGAAGAGAGAAGGGTGGCTTTGTGATGTGGTGGGGGTGTTGGGTAGGAATTTTCCTGAATTATCTCTGTTCCTACGAGGCATGAAAGGAAATCTCTTTTTGGGTGATTTGTGCTTTTCTGCTTGTACCTACAAAACTGAAATTGATTGAACAAACAAATTGCAACTACTGAAATGAACTTGTTGAAAGGAAATTGCAGAATTGAAATGAAAGCAAGGAAATGACTAATCTACTTTTGCTGGAATGGAAATTTGCAGAATTGAAAGGACTAATCTACTTTTGCTGAAATTGAAATTGCATAATTGAAATGACTAATCTACTTTTGCTGAAATGGAAATTGCAGAATTGAAAGGACTAATCTACTTTTGCTGAAATAAACTACTTAGCAGAATGTTGTAGTAGAAAATAGAAGAAAAGCGGTAATCAAAAATACTTTGACGGTTCCCTGACAACGGCGCCAAAAAGTGGTGAGCACTAGTATTGTAGCAATAATGCTGCAACTCCTGGGGCTTCCTACTTTAATTTTATCAACCGGTAGTTCATAACAAACTTGGAAGCGACGGTGTTGTATGCACAAGTACTAGTTCTTACTGTAGGCTATCACTTGGTCAGCTGGCACAAGATCACTAGGAGCTCAATCCAACTTCTATGAATTCCAGAAGAAGCTTTATATGTGATGAAAGAAAGAAAAGCTTACTCTACAGAGGTTATTCTACTTGCAGAAAGAGAAGGAACACTGAAATGTGAAGTAACCCTAGCAAACCCTAATTAACCAACTAACCCTACTTTTGCAGAAAGAGAGATGAAAAACCATAAAATGAATGCCATTACCTACTTAGGAAGTAAACAACATCTATTCAAGCTATTTCTAGAAGGAAATGAGAAAAAAACATATTTTTGGGTTTTTATGTATTTTATGTGAAATTGTCATGCATGTAATTTATTTGTTTGTGGATGTGGTAGCGATTAGGTGGCGATGGAGGGCGACTTTGGGATTTGTAGAGGTGTAGGAAGGTGTGGAGGGGTCCTAGGAGGCCTCTGGCAACCTTCTCAAGGCTTTCCCTACAATCAGACTTCAAAAATTCACCTACAGGAAATTCTACAGGAAGCTGCAGGGGATCTGCAAGAGGATCTATAGGAGGATGCTGAGGACTGTTTTAGAGGTTTTAAAGGTGGGAAAATGGTTGGAAAGGGTAGCTGAAGGCTAGAAGGATGTGTTAAGGTGTCTGAGGTTCATCAAGGAGGATTAGGGAAGGGAATGATGGTTGGACTTGTTCAAGGGACGAGAGGAAAGTTTATGAGAAAAGTGCAGAAAATTAGGGCAGATTTATGAGGGGTTGTGAATGACCTATGGAACATGTAGCAAAGAGAGTTGGTGATGGATGATTTATTGACTTATTATGAGCAGAGATGTACTACAAGAGAGCTGCAAATCAAACTCTGAAACTGAGCAAGCAAAGAAACTAGCTGCACCAAAAAACAGAATTGTATCTCATGTTAACCTAAATTCTGATCTAGGAAAATAAAATGCTGAACAATGTTATATGGAAAGGAAAGCATGGAAAGAGATTTATTGCAGAAATAGAAATGAGCATGGAAAAATGGATCTAAAGCAAAGCATTAACCTCTAAATCAAACTATAACACCAGAAATTGCATGGAGAAGGAAAAACTGTGTTTTTGTGGCAACAAGAGGGTCTTGACCTCAGCTCATGGTCCCAAAGGGAGGAAAGGAGGTCAAGGCTCTATTGATGGCCTTTTTGTATCTTTCTCCTAACACTATTTAACCTACTTTAGCAAACTAAAATGGAAACAACTATGTAAATCACCAAAAGAAACCTATTCTAACCAAGGAAGAAATCTATCTAACAACAACTAATTCATAAACTGAAACAAAACATATAAATACAAAACAAGAGGTGTTGGGTAGCTTGGGTTGGGCCCTAACCCAAGAGCTTCAGCCCTCTGAGGTAACTCAGTGCTGGCTCAGAAAAGATTTCATCTTCATTATCAAAATAATAGTCACATTACATGAAACTGTCCACAAAAGTAAGCTCGAAATGAGCTGAGCAAAGGCTGCAAAAAAAGTGCGAAAATTTGACTAACATCCAACAACCTAATGAGGCCCTAGGCCTCTCTACTTATACAATTGGAGCTCCCAACAACTCCCCTAAAATCAAGGAGGCTTGGCTCCCAAGACTTGAGATAGACAACAGTTATTCTTCACTTGCTCGACTGCCTCTTTGATGCATTGATGTGGCTGCTTGTGCTCCGAGCTTTCTGAAGGAGGATTCAAAGGAGGGAGTCATAAATGAGGGGGACACCCTCCTACAAATCCTCTCCCTTGTCTTCTTCGAATATTTGCTGCCAAATTCTCATTAAACCTTTGACTTTGTCTCCAAAATTGACTAAAAATCTGCATTAAGCACACATTAGACTGCATGGCATAATGATTAACCCAACTCACTCTATTAGCATAAATATAATAAAAAACATGCAATAAACGAATGAGAATGGTGGATTAAGCTAAGTTAGGAGGCAAAATGAGCCCATATAATTACCCATTTTTGGGGCTCATACTGGGTAAGTCTGTGTACTATGTATCATTTATAGATGACTTCTCAAGGAATACATGGATATATTTCCTTAAGAAGAAATCTGAAGTCTTTGATAGGTTTAAAGAATTTAAGGCTCTGGTGGAAAACCAGATAGAGAAGAAGCTAAAGGTGCTGAGGACAGATAATGGTGAAGAGTTTTGTAGTAAGGAATTTGAAGAATTATGTAAGAAGTGTGTTATAGAACGGTAGAAGACTACTCCATATACACCTCAGAAAAATGGAGTTGCAGAAAGAACGAACAAGATGTTGATGGAAAGGGCAAGAAGCATGCTCAGTGGTGTTGGGTTAGGACAGGAATTTTGGGCAGAGGCGGTGGTGACATGTTACCTAGTCAACAGATCACCTTCATTAGCGTTGGAGGATAAGACTCCACAAGAGGTATGGACTAGTAAGAAACCCTCTCTTTCACATCTGAGGGTATTTGGATGTGATGCATATGTACATGTTCCAAAGGAGCAATGAACCAAGTTGGATAGTAAATCTGAAAAGTGCATCTTTATTGGGTATAAGGATGGCTTAAAGGGTTATAAGCTTTGGAACCCAACAACAAGGAAGGTTGTGTACAGCCGAGATGCGGTGTTCAAAGAGGTGAAAGATGTTATTAAACATGAAGTCCAACCAAAGGAACCTAAGAAGATATAGTTTGAGCTAAAGGAGGAACAATCAGACTCTACAGTAGAGGAGGAATCAGAAGATGAAGAGCCACAAACTCCGGGTGTAAGAAGATCAGTTCGAGAAAGAAGGCAGCCATAAAGGTATAGTCCATCTGCTTTATATTCAAATTTTGCTTTATCTATTATTGATGATGATCCCAAAACTGTGAAGGAAGTAGTAGATTCAAAAGGTGGAAAACTCTAGAAAGAGGCCATGGTTGATGAAATGGCATCTTTGCACAAAAATGAGGCTTGGGATCTGGTGGAGTTGCCGGCTGGAAGGAAACCCATTGGCAGGAAATGGGTGTTTAAGAAGAAGACAATTGCAGAAGGAAAGGTGGAGAAATACAAAGCTCAGTTAGTAGCAAAAGGTTATTCCCAGGTGTCGGGAATTGATTTTGGTGATATTTTTTCTCCTGTTGCCAAGGTAACTTCTATTAGATTACTTTTATCTGTTGCTGCTGCTTTTGATTTTGAGGTAGAACAGATGGATGTGAAGACAAAATTTCTTCATGGGGATCTGGAAGAGCAGATCTACATGAAGAAACCTGAAGGCTTTATGATGAAGGGTAAGAAAGATCTGGTATGCAAGCTAAAGAAGTCTCTGTATGGTTTAAAACAGTCACCAAGGATGTGGTATCAGAATTTTGATACATTTATACAGGGACTTGGTTTCACCATAAGCAAAGCAGATCACTGTGTATTTTAAATTAATTGGTGACCTTGTTATTTATCTGGTCTTAGATGTGGATGATATGTTGTTGGTTGGAAATGACAAAGAAATTATCCAGGATTTGAAGACCCAATTGTCCTCCAAATTCGACATGAAAGATCTTGGTGCTGCAAACTATATTTTGGGCATGGAAATTAAAAGAGATTGAGAAAAGAGGAAGCTCTGGTTAAACCAGAGGAAGTATGTCGAGACAATACTGCAAAGGTTTAATATGCAGGATAGTAAACCGGTGAAGGTTTCTATTCCTGTAGGTGTAAGGTTATGTGCTCAACAGTGTCCCAAGACACAAGAAGAGGAAGAGGATATGTCCCATGTTTCATATGCAAATGTATTCGGTAGCCTGATGTATGCAATGGTTTGTACTAGACCAGACATTGCACATGCAGCAGGAGTATTGAGAAGTTTTATGTCAAAACCAGGAAAGGAGCATTGGACAACAGTGAAGCAGGTTTTCAGGTATTTGCGTGGCACTAGTGATTATGGTTTGTGCTACCAAGGAAGACCAGGATTGGATAGAGTTTTGGATATCCATGGCTTTGTTGATGTAGAATGGGCTAGAGATTTAGATCAGAGAATATCTACAAGTGGGTATGTGTTTAACCTATTTGGAGGTGCAGTTAATTGGATGAGTAAGAAACAATTTGTAGTGGCACTATCAACTACAGAGGCAGAATACATGGCAGCCACTCATGCGAGAAAGGAAGCAGTTTGGTTGCAGATATTGTGTTCAAGTATGGGGTTAGTACAGGGAGCCATAAGGATAGACTGTGACAGCCAAAGTGCAATTTTATTGGCAAGAACCCTGCTTATCAATCAAAGACAAAGCACATTGATGTTCAATATCACTTTGTGAGGGATATGGTAGAAGACAAAAAGGTGTTGCTGGTAAAGGTGGACACTTTGAAGAATACTGCAAATGCATTGACAAAATATATGAGCTCTGATAAGTTCTCTTGGTGTAGAGAAACAATGGGCATTTCAGGGCTGAAAAAATGACTAAGCTCTCTTGTGGCCCCCTGTGGAAAGAAAACAACAAGTGGGAGAATGTTGGGTTGTGTTATATTCTTTCCATGACTAGCCGACATAGTTAACTAGGGGGTTAGAGGGGGGGCGAAGCCCCCCCTTCTTTGTGCCAATTGCGCAGTGTGGGGGTCACAAGGGGGGCGGTAGCCCCCCCTGTCCGGGGGGTTTGAGGGGGGCAGATATCCCCCCTGGAAAAAAAATTTGGACCCTATATTAGGTTGGGCGGACCTACCTATGGTTTTTGATCCATAGTTTTGGACGCAATGGTTTTCGGTCCATGGTATTGGATGCTTTAGCATGTATAAATATGTATTGTAAAATTGAAAGGAATATAATGAAAAATCAAGCTAGTAGTCCCGGTTTTGTGATCCAGGGGAAAATCTCTGTGTATAAGTGTTTTATGTGTTATGCTCTCACATTGTTTATTTTTTGTGTTTTAGAATTCGTATGCAGGTAAGTTCTGTACGAGGTTAAAACCTACATTGTCATCTAGTCTAGGTGGGTTGTAAATGTATGAGGCTCCATTCACTTCCTGGTTACCAAAATTTGGCTTGAAATAACTTAGAACACTAGTCTTCAGGAGGAGTAATGAAACCCTAAGCCAACTTTACACCTATCGCTTAGTTTGCAAGAATGGGATTAAAAATTCCTATACCCCCATGAAGTTTAGGAGCACAAATTTTGGCCCAATTTATCAATGGAAATTTTGTTTTGTTGTTTTTCCCCTCCTCTCAGGGGAAATTTCAAATTTCTTTAGCCAATTGGTGTATAACAGTCTAGGGCCATAGGACAGCAGAGAATTGGCAAATGGGGACGGAAAATAAAAATACTTTTATTCACGCAATGTGGCTATCCAAATTAAGCCATCGTGTTCCCCAAGCCTTGATTGTCCCTTTGACTTTGGGAAGAAATCCCATCCACGATTGTGATGTGTGTGGTTTAAGGAAATTAGGGATTCCAAAATATTTGAATTCTTTCCAATTTTCCATAGGTTAAAAGCCAAAGATATCACTAATTTGATGATGTTTAAATGTTGAGATATTCCAGGAAAAAGTTTGAGATTTTTTTGAATTCATTTTTCCACCAGAAGCTAGGAGAAAGTGGTCCATGACCTTCTTGAATCTTTTGGCAATAATTACAGATGAACCTCTAAGAAGAAGGGTGCCATGTGCAAATTGTTTTTTTTTCCTCTGGAAAAATCCGTAATTTTCATTAATATAGAGAAAATTATATATTGTAAATGTTTTTACATATGCTGTACTCTGAGTCATCCATGTACTAACATGAGGGATTCTGAGCTGTCCAGATACACCACGCAGGGTGATCTGCCTATATAACAAAATAGTTGTTTATAAAATTGTTTATGTGTCTGTATAAGCCTGTACATAGGCCACGCAGGGCCCCTTCCAGTATAATATCTCAAAAATATATGTCAAAGTATCATCAAAAAGATTTCAAAAATTTGAGTTTTTACAGTTCTTTACAAAAAAACATTTGTAGTTCAAGGACCAAGGTCCCCCTGATAGTGCTGATCTATATAAGGCCGATGATAATAGCAGAATTCATCAATCCCCCTCTGCTCTTGTATCACCCATTCTCCTCTGGGTAATGACGCGGCCTCCTTGGATAGTTGGTCAGCGCTGCAGTTATGCTCCCTGTAAATGTGATTGCAAGAGATATTGTTAAATTCTGCCTTGAAAATATTCACTTCGTTTAATATGTTGCTGAGTGTGTGTATGTGACAAACAGATATGCTATTGAACCAGTTAATAATAATCTTTGAGTCCCCAAAAATATTTAGATTGAAGCACTGATGTCCCAAGGAGAAATGCAATAAGTGACGGAGGGTAATGAGTTCCGCGAAATTATTGGTGCCAGCTCCTAATCCCATCTTTACTTTGTAGAAATGTTGTTCATTTATGTAAAGAATGAAACCACCTCCACAGCCCTGTTGATTTGCAGCCCCATCAAAGAACGCCCAGGGGGTAGTTTTGTCAATGCTGGGAGGTGGGTGAGTGCGACGCTCTCTAGGAGGTATAGGTTCTGGCAATTCATTATATGCAGAGATTATGCCAGCCTCTATGTGCAGCCAACACACAGCTTTGTTATCAAATATGTATCGATTTCGAGCCTGCCAGATGTACCAGCTGACAAGCAAGGGGAGGCTCTGAAGTTTAGATCCCTTGTGTCTGCCAAACCAGTCATCCCATGCGCTGCTTAGATCATTGCCAGTCCATAACCCAGTGGAACGGATAGATGAGGATATACTCCGCCAAAGAGATTGTAATGCGGTGCAGAGTAAGAAAAGATGTTCCGTGGATTCCGATTCACATTTGCACAGAATACACCAGGTAGGCCCGTAAATAGCTCTATGAGCTAGATGCTCCCCCGTGGGCACTATGTCTCTAAGAATGCACCAGAAGAATAGTCTGGTGCACGAAGGTGCAGTAAGCTTCCAAATGTATCTCCACCAATTCAATGTCTGTTCTGGTCTTTTGTGCTGTATCAGGGAACTGTAACCTGACTTTGGGGAATATATACCATTTTCTGCCAGACACCAAACTAATTCATCAGGTCCCTCTTTTATCCTTATGTGAGATTCAAATAATGTTGTGATATATTCATGCCATTCCTGGTGCCATCGGGGAGGAAGGTCAAGTTGATGTGCAGATTTCCATGCTTGTGAAAAAATATCCGAATTTTGTTGGTCTACAATGTGCGAGAAAACCCTGATCTCATGTGCATGAAGATACATGATGAGGTCTCTAGAAAGTAAGTGTCTACCTCCACTACCAATCCACGGATCCAACCCGATCCTACCCAGGGAGCCATCATTGACCATGTGCAAATTGTTAGTGGTTTAGACTTTTTATTCCTATGATATATTTAGTTCCCGGAAGACGCTACATCTGTTGACCATAATCCATTTTGTGGTTGGGAGTATCGACCATAATTATATGTAGGAATGGAGAAAGGGGACATCCTTGTCGAATTCCTCAGGTTTCTTTGAAAAAAATTACTAGTCTTCCATTCACAAGTGGAATAATCTAGGGAGATATGATGCATAGCCTAATCCACTATATAAATTCCCCATCAAAGTTGAATTGCTTCATTACTTTAAATAAAAATTGGTGCCTGACTCGATCAAAAGAATTTTCCATATCCAATTTAATAACCACACCCTTGTCGCCCCGTTTCTAGATAGAGTCGATTACTTCATGGAACAAGACTATATTATGTAAAATATGTCTTTGAGGGATGAAACCTCCTTGATTTTTGGAGATAACCTTTGGAAGAATTTTATTAAGACAATTAGCAAGGTTTTTGGATGTCACTTTATAAGAAACATTACAAAGGGAGATTGGGAAAAAATGAGAGAAATAATAAGGATTGGATTCTTTCATAATTAAATCCACAAATGATGAACTAATACCTCCACTAATGCAATTCTATTTTAGCAATTAACCCACCATTATGCAAATATCAAATTTGATAGCATCCTAGTGGAATTGGAAGAAATGTGCGAGCAAATCGGGGCCTTATCCGAGCTAAAGGAGAATATGACCTGCTTGACTTCAACCTCTGATGGGAGTTGTGTGAGCATGTGATTCAAATCAGCTGAGATTAACTCTGGAACCTGTTGCAACATGAAATTCTTAGCTTCTTCAGGGGGGAATATTAGCTTAAATATATAGAGTTCGAAATTTTGGACAACCCCATATTTAATTTGTTGGAAGTCCTCTATTTTCCTCCCATACACCATTTTTTCTTAAATATTGTTCTTCCATTCTATACTTATGGTGTACTTATGGAAGAATTTAGAGTTTCTATCCCAAGGTTTTAGCCAAATACTTCTTGATTTTAATCTCCACACTTCTTCTTCCTCTTTCAGTAAAGTATGGTATGTTATAAATGATTCTTTTTCCTAATGAAGAATCTCAGATGTAACTTGCCTTGACTCCATTTTGTTTTGAGTTTCCTCCAATTTTTTCTCGTATTTTTGGAAATTTGTTTACCTTTTTCCTTGCATTTATTTGGCCACTCTTTTATTTTCTCCTCCAATTTCTTAACTTTATTCTCCCAAATGCTAATTGGGCTACTTGTGACCCCTTCCCTCCAAGTTTTTTCAACCAACTCATTGAACCCTTATTGTGCGATCCATATAGGGAAGAATCTAAAAGGGAATGGTCTGTAAATGATATGAAATAACAAATCTAGTGTGATTGGTATAAGTTTGATCTGCACTAGTGGAGAATTTGTGACTAGACGATGAAGTGTCAGGAAAATAAGGAGTCCAAAACCAGGAACCTATCCAGATGAGAAACGATATGACCAAATTTTGATCTTCTATTATTCCAATTTTATTTGTTGACAAAAGGTTTAATATCTATTAGCCTAAGCTTCTAGATGAGATCTTCCATATTTTCTTGGAATTGATCTCTTACAAGAGAACCACCTCTTTTCTCCCATTTATAAATATTGGTATTAGAGTCACCCCCTAGAATGAAATTTAAATGATAAATTGTTTCATCCAAGGATAATAAGGGTCCAACAATATTGCTTCCCCAAAAAGTTAACTAGCATATAAATGTTAACTATGGAACATACCTTATTAGTAAGAGGGTGCTTGAGTTGAACATCTAACCAGTAGATTATAGAATATTGATTCAACAACTTTAAATGATGAGGATTCCACATCATGCATAGACCACTTGAGGCTCCTCTTGAACTGAATAATAATATCTCACGTCCACTCCATATCTTATGGTGCCTTTGGAGGACTTATTTTTCCTCCATTTTTGTCTCCTAGAACAGGGCTATTAGGAGTTTTTCCTTTTTTAGAATGGATTTGACTTTTATCATTCTTTTTCTGACCCTAAACCCTTGCAATTCTAGGAGAGGATCCTCATAATTTACTATGAGTTTGAGGGGTCCCATGAGATGGGGCAGAACTCTTTCCTTTTCTAGTGCTTTTGGCTTCTATCATTTTGGGATCCATAGTGTATTGGTAACCCAAATCCTTCTCTTGTTTTGTATTCTCTGTGTGGAATTGCCTGTTTGTTTTCCTACCTACCTTTCAATTATGTTTTTTATTCTCTTTTCCTTTCTCATCTTCAGCTTTCTCTTCTGCTAAGGTAGCAAGAGTAGATATTTCTTTAGTTTTATGTGAGGAGAGGAACTCATCCTCTATCTCTAAGAACTGGTTATGGTATTTATATTGGTCTTGGCTTGAGGCCAATATGTCTTCCTCTAGTTGTAGATCTTCCTCTGCATTATGTTGTGCCTGCTTTAGAGAATGGGGGAGAGTGGATGGGATTTCCCCTTCTTCTTCCTCCATATTTATAGGTTCAAATATGTTTGTTTTTCCACCCTAATTTCATTTTTTCTACTTCCTTCTCCAATGCGTTGTCTGAATTTCCTTGGGGAAAGAGTACATTTTCCTTTGGTCCCTGCATTTTATTATTGTGTAGCTAAAGTGGGTTGTTTTCTAAATGGTCCTTTCTGCTTTTCAATTGTTTCCATTTTTCCTCAGGTTCCCCTTGTTTGGTTAGTTCCTCTTTCTTTTTAGTGAAACTTATGGAAAAATAACCATATTCATGGCAGTACTTGCACTTAAATGGAAGTTGGTCATAATCAACCTCCTAAATGTGAGTCCAACCAACCAAGTTTAAATTTATGACTGTTGTTAATCCTATATCCAGATCCACCTTGACACAGATCTAAGCACAAGAGAAAAATCCTCATGAGGTTCAGCTCAGTCTATGTATTTCCCAAAAGTGTTGCCAATACTTCTTAATGTTGCATCATTCTATCAATGAATGAGAAACAAGGGAATATTGACCCAAATAGGAATAACAGATGGGATATCACTATTTGGGTTGAAATCAGGGCTCCAACAATCCAAATATAGCATGTTTTGAAAGATCAAATCTCAATATTTCAGCCAGTTGTAGAGCCCTCGATCTAGATCGAGGTGCAAGAAATTATACCTATGATATCTCATCCAACTTTTTAACAAAACATGAAGGCTTATCATTTTGATATCTAGGTCCATTCTACACCAGCTGATTGAAGGCTTTGATATCAGAAGGAGGGGAAGAAGAGGCAAGATTGTCCATAATGACCACCCGACCTGACTACGCACAATAAGGTTGTAGGATCCCCAAGTCATATTATCCACTGAGTATGCTACTCTAGTTGCAGGTGAATGATCAAAATGGTTTTTGCAATGCTGTAATTGAAGCTACTTCCAGGTCATTCATGGAGTTTGATTTATCAAAACTAATAACTAATAGTATAAATAATAAATAAAATGGTTTTTTCCCATAATCTAACTATACAACGAATTTATTTATTTTAATCTTGTCATAATGTGATATTAATTCCTCTGTAATGGACTAAAATATAATATAATCTTTTTTCGTTTCACAAAGCCATTGATATCAATTAAGTAGATATTGTTATAAAAACATGGAGGAAATATTTAATTTTTGCAAGATTGTCACTTGCTGTATATCAAAGTATTTCTCCATCTAGAATAGCCATATTATAGGATCATTACCATCAAAATTTATCATATTAACATTTGCAGTGAGTAGTTCCTTAGTGTTGACTTGAATCCCTAGAGATGTGGATCTTGTAGTGAAAAATAACTATTATGGTTCTGTAATTTAATATTTGTGCTCCCCAATTGTGATAAAATACTCTCCTTATGTGATAAAGTTCCAAAAAAAAAATTGTACTTATTTTCATGATGTATTGATCTCAATCTCCATTTTAGAAATCCTTTTTGAGAGAATATTTTCCAAGAAGTTCATGGATTCGTATTTCTTCCTTATTTTTCTACATGGATTTTTTTTGTTTCATCCTTATTTTTATTCATCTTATTTTTTACTTTCTCCATCATTTCCTTATTTTTCTGAATATTTTAATTTTTGTTCCATATTTCCAACTGATCCTTTCACTTGTGACAATCCCACCCTCATAATATCACTTATTTACTTAAGTTGGCTTTCAAATGTCAATAATTGGTACTCGAAGTCTTCAGTTTTTCCATAAATCCTAGGTGATATTTAGGAGGTTTTGATTCATTTAATAGATTTTGGATATTTCTTTGGATTCATGTGAGAAAATAATAAGCGTACTCCTCTTTATCACAACTTTTAGTCACCCAAAAAATTTGATCTTCTCATCAAGAATTATGCCACTTGTAAGTTATGTACCTTTAAAAAGCTTAATTTAGAAACTATTTGGATGGTTGACCTTTGCCTTGATATATATTTGATATTTGAGACCTTATGAATTGGAAATTTGGGCTTGTAATACTTTGATGTCTTCTCTATAGTTCTATGGGTTTAAATTTGATGTGCCGAGTGAAAGTTATGGTAACTTTCTTAGTGACTCACTAATTTTTGTCCTTTTCCCAAAAGTGAAATTCTAAAGTGTGTCATATGTCCAATTCTTCAAATATGATTATGAAAATTTTACTTGAGATTCTTTAATATGTCTTCTTAAATCTCTAGAAATTTCATAGTATAAAGTGTCCAAAAATATTTATAGTAAAAAAATTAAAGATCACTTGTTTGACATTGATCTCAAGACAACTTAAAAACCCTAACTTCCATAGGGTATATCTCCAAAATTATAGTAAACCAAAATATAAAAGTTCTACTAAACATAACTTTATATTTTTCTCAATCTACTAAAAGTTTTACAATTTGAAGCTTCCCAAAAAAAAGGCAAGATTCCTTGTTTGAAGTAGAAAAACCCTAGGATTATAGCTCTGATATGAAATATTATGCACCAGGTGCCTTAAAAATGATAAGAAACTAGCAATTATAGTCTACTTCGATGGGAAAACATCCTTTTATTATTCATAGAATGAATAAGACACAATTTGATATTCTTAGACTACATCTCCTTGGTATGTTTGTATATATATATATATATATATATATATGTATATGTATATATATAGGAGATAAAGTGTACAATTATAATAAAATAATACAATGAAAGGTTATGGCCAACTTAATATTATAACAATAGAAATGTTATAAATCAATATCTAGAGACCAATAAGGGGTTTTAGGGTTAACATGGGGCTTATATAGGGCTTAATAATCTCTAAATTATATCCCCCATCCTCTTCGAACAATCTAAGCTTGCTTTCCAGAGCTTCCATGAGAAGGTTCATATTATGATTGATGTTGAGAACTTGCACTTCCAACCTTGCAAAAATATATTTTGGTATATTTTGGGGGTTATTTTAAATAAACTAGTCAACCATAGATAGGGTTTTATATCTTACTTCGTAAACCAATGCTTAGATCCCTACAACTTCTCACAAATGCCCCACAAAACACCTACTCTTATACTAATATGATCTGTTTGTCATAATAGATCCAATAAATACTTAAATATTTACTATGAAGGTTAATTATGTTTAGATCTTTGACTCTTTAATTACTAGTTTTTTGCTTAAATATATGATTATATAAAATACAAAAAATAGAGAACAAAAAGATACTCCCACACCATCCACAAATAAAGACAAGATTTACCTTGGAAAACCCATTAGATGAGAAAATCCAATTAGAAGGAAAGATTGGTCTATTCTCTCTTCTCCTCTACTACGGAAATATGCAAATACAAAGAAAGAGGTACTCTCTATCGATTTATTTGAGACATTGTGGACTATAAGGCTGCTAAAAAATCTTATCTACCTCCATTCTACTATGAAAATACCACTCTTTAATGTTTTTCTCGACTATGGAACAAGTACAATGTAAAATAATGGAATCCCTTCTCCTCCTAACAGCCTAATATTTAACATTTCTTGACAGTGATTAGGGGTAGGTTTTTTATTCCTTCAACCTTCAACTATGATAAGATTTTGGACTATCTACTAGAATATTCTTGAAATCCATGTGGCTATTCCTACTTGTGTGAGTAATGGGGACTAACATAACATCCACTCATACCATGGTGGTTAATGGGTAAGTCAACTTATGGGAGGTGTATAAACTTTCAGATATGAGTTATGATTAAGGCAATTTTCACATTATAGGAATGGTATTCATGTGTAGATCAATAATATGGATGTGCATATATATTCTTGATCTTGGAACCCCCAAAAATACTATTTGATGCCTCAAAATGACATTTGAAGGTTCGAGAACCCAATTTTCCAAAATGGGACTTATTGCTAAAATGGCCTTACAAGTTGATTGCTCCAACTTTTTTCACTAAAAAGGTATCAAGATAGATGAAAAACAATATGATGCTTCAATCTAGATCAGTTGTAAGTTAGAGGAAGAACATGAACACCATTTGAGATTGGCACTATAAGTACTAGTGGAGCATTAGTTGTATTCCAAGCAAACCAAGTGTTTTTTTAATCAAAAAAAGATCCACTATTTGGGGCACATATTTTAGAGGAAGTCATAGTAGCAGATCTAGGGAAGATTGAAGCCATTAAAGGATGGCCAACACCAAGGGATTCTTTAGAATCCAAATATTTATATGATTAGATAGATACTACCAGAGGTTTGCGGTAGCTTTCTCAAGAATTACTCGATTCATCACTTCCTTACAAAGAAGGGAATTAATTTTGAATGGACGAAAAAGTGTGAAGAAAAAATTTAGTCATTGAAAGAGATGCTTATGAGTGGACCTATTTTGAATATTTCAGAGGAAAATGAATTTTTTTTAGTATGCACAGATGCATGCAAATACAGACTTAGTGGAGTTCTTACTTACAATATACATAATATCATTAATTATGAACCTAGGAAGCTTAATGAACATGAGAGGAATTATTCCACACATGACTTGGAGCTTTCTACCATAATACATGCATTGAAATGTATAGGTATTACTTTATTGGGAAGAATTATGAATTAATAACATATTATAACGGTTTGAAATATTTGTGTGTACAACCAAATTTGAAAGCTAGGTAAACAACTTGGACAGAATTTTCAACTGAGTATGACTTTGACAAAAATCATATTAAAGGAAAATAGAATAAATTTGTTGATGCACTCAGCAGAAGGGTACATGTCGTGAATGCTACAACTAATAGCATGCATATATCACACTTAAAAGGAATAATCTTAGAGGTTGTTGTTATAGAGAAACATTATCTACAAGTAAAAGAAGGTTTATAGTAAGAGGATGTACTATATAAATTTAAATAGAATAAGCCAAGAGAATATTGAATACTTATGCATAAAAATAGAGTCTACATTCCTAATTTCCAAGGATTAAGGAATTTGGTGTTAAAGGAAACTCACAATGTTCCATACACAAGACATCTTAGTTGCCATAAAATAATTGCAACATTAATAATTTAGGTTTTAATGCCGTACAGAAATAACCTGCATACGAATTCTAAAACACATAAAATAAACAACGCGAGATCATAACAAATAAAACACATATACACAGAGATTTTCCCGTGGATCCCAAAACCGGGACTACCAGCTTGATTTTTCATTATGTTCCTTTTAATGTTACAATACATATTTATACATGCCGAAGCATCCAATACCATGGACCGAAAACCATCGCATCCAAAACCATGTGTGAAAATCATGCACAAAACCATAGGTAGCTCCGCCCAACCTAACATAGGGTCCAAAACCAAAATTTTTTGGGGCGCCGGACCCCATAGAGTGGGGTTAACTGCAACCCTCAAACCCCCTTTGACTCACCCCACTACGCAATCAGTGCAATGAAGGGGGGGCTTCACCCCCCTTCCAACCCCCTGGTTAACTACATGGGCTAGTCGTGGAAAGAATATAACACAACCCAACATTCTCCCACTTGTTGTTTTCTTTCCACAGGGGGCCACAAGAGAGCTTAGTCATTTATCCAGCCCTGCAATGCCCATTGTTTCTCTACACTAAGAGAACTTCTCAGAGCTCACAGGTTTTTTCAATGCATCTGCAGTATTCTTCAAAGTGTCCACCTTTACCAGCAACACCTTTTTGTCTTCTATCATATCCCTCACAAAGTGATACTGAACATCAATGTGAATTGTCTTTGAATGATATGCAGGGTTCTTTGGCTGTCACAGTCTATCCTTATAGCTCCCTGTACTAACCCCATATTTGAACACAATCTTTGCAACCAAACTGCTTCCTTGCTTGCATGAGTGGCTGCATGTATTCTGGCTTTGTAGTTGATAGTGCCACTACAGATTGTTTCTTACTCATCCAACTGACTGCACCTCCAAATAGGTTAAACACATACCCACTTGTAGATCTTCTCTGATCCAGATCTCCAGCCCAGTCTACATCAACAAAGCCATGAATATCCAACACTCTGTCCAATCCTGGTCTTCCTTGGTAGCACAAACCATAATCACTAGTGCCACGCAAATACCTGAAAACCCGCTTCACTGCAATCCAGTGCTCCTTCCCTGATTTTGACATAAACCTGCTCAATACTCCCACTGCATGTGCAATGTCTAGTCTAGTATAGACCATCGCATACATCAGGCTACCAACTGCACTTGCATATGGAACACAGGACATGTCCTCTTCCTCTTCTTGTGTCTTGGGACACTGTTCAGCAGATAACTTTACACCTACAGGAATAGGAACCTTCACTGGTTTACTATCCTGCATATTAAACCTCTGCAATATTGTTTCGACATACTTCATCTGGTTTAACCAGAGCTTCCTTTTTGTCTGATCTCTTTTAATTTCCATGCCCAAAATATATCTTGGAGCACCAAGATCTTTCATGTCGAATTTGGAGGACAAATGGGTCTTTAAATCCTAGATAATTTCTTTTTCATTTCCAACCAGCAACATATCACCCACATACAAGACCAGATAAATAACACAGTCACCAATTAATTTAAAATACACACAGTGATCTGCTTTGCTTCTACTGAAGCCAAGTCTCCGTATAAATGTATCAAATTTCCGGTACCACATCCTTGGTGACTATTTTAACCAATACATAGACTTCTTTAACTTGCATACCAGTTCTTTCTTACCCTTCACTGCAAAGCCTTCAGGTTGCTTGATGTAGATCTCCTCTTCCAGATCCCTGTGAAGAAATGTTGTCTTCACATCCATCTGTTCTACCTCAAAATCAAAAGCAGCAGCAACAGATAAAAGTAATCTAATAGAAGTTATCTTTGCAACAGGAGAAAAAATATCACCAAAATCAATTCCCGGCACTTGGGAATAACCTTTTGCTACCAACCAAGCTTTGTATTTCTCCACCTTTCCTTATGCATTTTTCTTCTTCTTGAACACCCATTTTCTGCCAAATGGTTTCCTTCTAGCCAGTAAATCCACCATATCCCAAGCCTCATTTTTGTGCAAAGATGCCATTTCATCAACCATGGCTTCTTTCTAGAGTTTTCCATCCTCTGAATCTACTGCTTCCTTCATAGTTCTGGGATCATCATCAGTGATAGATAAAGAAAAATTTGAATAGAAAGAAGATGGACTATACCTTTTTGGCTGCCTTCTTTCTCGAATTGATCTTCTCACAGCCAGAGTTTGTGGCTCTTCATCTTCTGGTTCCTCCTCTGCTGTAGAGTATGATTCTTCCTCCTTTAGATCAAACTCTATCTTCTCAAGTTCCTTTGGTTGGACTTCATGTTTAATAACATCTTTCACCTCTCTGAACACCACATCTCGGTTGTACACAACCTTCCTTGTTACTGGGTTCCAAAGCTTATAACCCTTTAAACCATCCTTATACCCAATAAAGATGCACTTTTCAGATTTACTATCCAACTTGGCTCATTTCTCTTTGGAACATGTACATATGCATCACATCCAAATATACTCAGATGTGAAAGAGAGGGTTTCTTACCAGTCCATACCTCTTGTGGAGTCTTATCCTCCAATGCTGATGAAGGTGATTTGTTGACTAGGTAACATGCTGTCTCCACCGCCTCTACCCAGAATTCTTGTCCTAACCTGGCACCACTGAGCATGCTTCTTGCCCTTTCCATCAATGTTTTTTTCATTCTTTCTGCAACTCCATTTTGCTGAGGTGTATATGGAGTAGTATTCTACCACGCTATACCGCAGTTCTTACAAAATTCTTCAAATTCCTTACTGTAAAACTCTCCACCGTTATCTGTTCTCATCACCTTTATCTTCTTCTCTGTCTGGTTTTCCACCAGAGCCTTAAATTCTTTAAACCTGTCAAAGGCTTCAGATTTCTTCTTAAAGAAATATATCCATGTATTCCTTGAGAAGCCATCTATAAATGATACATAGTACACAGACTTACCTAGTGATGGAATCTTCACAGGTCCAAATACATCACTGTGCACAAGCTCTAATATATGTTTCACCCTCTTACCACCAAAGGGGAAACTCACCCGATTTTGCTTCCCCTATACACAATTTTCATAGAAATCAAAATCCAGAGAGATACTACTCATACCTTTTACCATGCCTTTACCATGAAGTATTTGAAGGTCCTTCTCTCCAATATGTCCAAGCCTTTTATGCCACAACATAGTCTTCTCTCCAAAGACCACTAGATTTTCTGCTCCACTTTCAGCAACCACAGGACTGTTGCACCCATCAATAGCAGTGCTACCTTGCAGCTTGTATAGTGTTCCAATCTGAACTCCCCGCATCAATACCAGTGCTCCCTGAACCATCTTGAAGGTATCCTTCTCGAACACTGTTTTTACACCTGCATCATCCAACTTACTTATAGAAATCATATTTCTGGCCAATGCAGGAATATGCAGAACACCCGAAAGTGTTCTAACCCTTCCACTTTGCAACTTCAACTTTACTTTTCCGCGACCAACAATTTTAGCCTTCCTATCATCCCCTAAGAAGACATCACCACCATTGTATTTCTCATACTCGCAGAACCACTCTCTATGGCGAGTGAAGTGAAAGGATGCACCTGAGTTAATCAAGCATGCCTCATGATCTACATGTGTACTTGAAGAAGCCAAGTACACATCCCCACCTTCATCTGAGGTGGTTTTCGCCTCTGTAGAAGGAGCATCATCATATCCCTTTCCTTTATCAGGAGCTTTAGATTTACAGTCCCTTTTGTAGTGCCCTTCCTTTCCGCATTTCCAGCACACCACCTTTACAAGTTTACTTGGAGATTTAGATCTTCCTCTAGATTTAGATCTCCCACTCGATGACTTATTTTTGTTTCTATTTTGGGACTGTCCTTGTACAGACAAGGCATCACCATTCTGGCTCTCCATATTTTTCCATCCCATTTCCTCCGTCAGCAAGGATGAGACTATTTCATCAAATTGCAAGGCAGTTGCATTGCTACCTATTACAATAACTAGACTATCCCACGAATCTAGTAGAGAACAAACTAATGCACTTATCTTCATCTGAAATTTTAATATCAACAGATGCTAACTGAATTACCACAGTGTTAAATGCGTTCAGATGCTCTGTCATTGAGTCTCCATCTTTCATCCTTGGGTTATACAACTTTTTCCGTATGAACAATTTATTCACAAGAGACTTAGATTGGTACAAAGTCCCTAACTTCTCCCACAAAGCCTTCGCCATAGCTTCCCCTGATACATTCAGCAATACTGAATCCGAGACACACGATCGTATTGTGCTCTTTGCCTTCTGATCCAACTTCTTCCATTCTTCATCGGATACTCCTGTTGGTTTAGTACCCAGATCTACCGCGATCCACTGATCTTTATCCACCAACAAATCTTCCATCTTGAGTTTCCACAACTCAAAACTCTAACCATTAAATTTCTCGATCTCTATCTTTCCACTGCTCGTCATCTTCTTTCACCACCAGAATCGATCTCACAGATCTACCACTGAACAGGGTCTACCACAGGCCCGAGCGAAACCCCTCAGCAAAAAAGGCGTCCCCTTGAAGCCAAAACATCTCTGATACCAAATGTAGGTTTTAACCCCATACAGAAATTCCTTGCATACGAATTCTAAAACACATAAAATAAAAAATTCGAGAGCATAACAAATAAAACACATATACACAGAGATTTTCCCCTGGATCCCAAAACCGGGAATACCAGCTTGATTTTTCATTATGTTCCTTTTAATGTTACAATACATATTTATACATGTTGAAGAATCCAATACCATGGACCGAAAACCATCGCATCCAAAACCATGTGCAAAAATCATGCACAAAACCATAGGTAGGTCCGCCGAGCCTAACATAGGGTCCAAAACCAAAATTTTCTAGGGCACTGCCCTGGACCCCATAGAGTGGGGTTACCTACAACCCTCAAACCCCCTGTGACTCCCCCTGCTACGCAATCAACGCAACCTAGGGGGGGCTTCGCCCCCCTTCTAACCCCCCAGTTAACTACGTGGGCTAGTTGTGGAAAGAACATAACACAACCCAACAAATAAGCCAATATTATTGGCCAGGAATGAAAAAGGACATGGTCGATTACATAGCTAGTATGAAATGTCAAAGAGTGAAAGCTAAGCACAAACACCCAATAGGTTTGATACAACTATTTCCAATTCGAGAGTGGAAATTCAGAAGTGGTAACCATTGATTGTATAGCTAATTTTCTTAAGATAACAAGGTAACATGATTTATTGGTGGTATTGGATAAGTTGACAAAGGATACCATTTTATTTCAATGAAAGTAATCCAAAATGTGTCCAATAAATGAGAAAAAATACACATGATGGAAATTGATAGATTGCATGGAGTACCCAAGTGTATTTCCTCCCTTACTTTGATTATGAGATAGACAATTTCAGTCTTACTTTGACATTCAAGCATTATGTACAGAATAAAAATAATTAATAAATAATAAGTTAAATAGTTTATGTAAAGGGGCATGATTAAAATATCGTTACCCTTCATAAAAGGGCATCGAGGCTATAATTAAGTCAAGTCCCCTTCATTGTAGTGTATATATATATAGATATAGATATATATATATATATATATATATATATATATATATATATATATATATATATATATATATATATATATATATATATAAAACAAGGATGTGTATGCAATATTTAGATGTTAACTAAATCAAACATAAGTGACACATAGAAGGATATTTATTAAGGAAAAGTCAAAGCAAGTCAAATTTGCAAGGATGACACTTAAATGATATTCTATAAGTCAAAGCATCTCAAAGTTGCAAAGGGAAACAGTGGTCACCTTTGTTTTCTTTTGTTTTTTGTTAACGTCGATATATTGTTGGTAATGTAATCGAAATTGATCAATCCAATTCTCTTCAATATGTGAATGATTAAACCATCATTTGATATGTTATACATGCATGGAACCATTTTATTACAAACCACACATTTTAAATTTTTATTTTTCTTAATATTTAATTTTTTGTTTTTAAAATATTTAATTTTTAGTAGTTCACAAATTTTCAAGCAAGCTTACTCTTACCTTCAATTTTGATCTTACACAAAAAAATAGCTATAAAAAACATGTAGTTTAAGAGGCCTTAACAATTCGAAGCGAATGTTCACATTTGTGTTTAAAACCAAATCGAAATTCAAATCAAATCCATTAAGTGATCATTTTAAATGGAATTTAAACCTAACATTTACAAACATGTTTTTCTGACTGTATATATGAAGTGGGATAAGCTTAGGTTAGGGCCAACCCCAATGTTGGATGGGAAAATGATCTACCCACCTATATAAGTTGTATTATGTGAGGTTTTGTCTCACCTAAATGCCCAATGGGACAAATTTTACCCCTCATAGGTGGCTCCCACCCTCAACCCCTCCCCATGAGATTTGGACCAATGACCTGATGGAGTCTAAACCTCACACAAACCAACTGACCTACACCTCATGGGTAAATTATAGACAAACATACATACATATATCTTAATCATTCTATTTTATCTCTTTTATTTTCCTTCATCTTACCTATCGTTTCTTTGAAATGTATTACACTACAATCTAAGTGATCATGACAATTTTTATTGGTAATCTAAGTGTAACAGCCTTGGTGAAAATTTCATGTAATAAAAGTTAATAAAAGAAAAATAAGGCCATGGTTAAGGGACACTTATTCCAAGCTAAATCTTGGGCAAAGATACCCTAGTGGGCATCACTAGATGTGTGTTTTGGCTAAGGAAAAATTACAAAGGCTAAGGCAAAGAAATTAAAAGGAAAAAAAGAATTTTTGGCACGTTTGTTAATGAAAATAAAGGAAAATAGGAGAAAAGGAAGGTAAAAGGTCACAGGTTGCATGTGAGGAGGAAATTGAAGGAAAATAATGGAAAATGAGGAAAATAGAGGCCTCATTAATAAAAAGGCTTCTGAGGATCAGCGAGCAAGCTTTTGCTAACCTTTTTTCAGTTCAAGTTTGGAGCTCTCTCATTATTCTCTCTCTCTCTCTCACTCTTGGTCACTTAGAGTTTTCTTGGAGCACTCTAGATTTGGAGCAATGATGGAAAAGCAAGAAAATGGAAATGAAGGAAAGAAAGGATCAAGGAAAGGAAATCAGGATCAAGTAGCTTCAGTGGGAATATGTGCAGGTAACCTTTTTCATGTGTGAATTTCTAACTAGTTTGGACATGCATGGCTTTGCATGTTGGTGTATGGTTCTCTTGCTATTAGTGGCATGTTTTTGCCAGGTTATGATAGTGGTTTTCAGCCTAGACTTTCCCTTTTCTAGATGCCATGGCGTTGGGATGTTTATTTTGTTTTTTGAGCTTTTGTTTGCCGAATGGATTTCGAATCTGGGGTGGAGGTGGTCTCAAGGTTCATTCCCAAAGGCCTAGGAATCCCTTGACCAATTTTGTCGGGATACACAGTTAAGCCTGAGGGAGAAGTCTCAGTTTAGGGCCTAGTGATATGGGTTTGGATTGCAGTAAATCCTGAGAGACTGGTCTTAGTTTAGGGCCTATTGATCTGGGATTGGATTGTGGTAAAGCATGAGAGACAAGGAGATAGAAAATTCCTCAAGGATAGTGATGGATTTCGGATGGCATTCCAAGTTCAGTTCGGTTGTGATTGGAGCATCGATTTTGGTGTGGTCACGCTTTGGTGAGGGTGGAGGTTGTTTAATCTCTGGATTCCCTTAGTTTTTATTGTATTGGTTGTTTGATGATATACCACATTCATGCTCGGAATATGGCACATGGGTGACTGGCTGAAAGAGAGATTTGGTTCAGCCATGTATATGGTTGAGTGGTACGTGGAAGTCGCGAACCTGGTCGGATTTTCCTATAATTAATAGAAGTTAAGTTCTCTTACCTTTGTACTTATTTGTAAGTTGATTTAATGGCTAACATTTCTATGATATTTATATGGTTTAATGTTGGTTATAAGCATGGTTATGTGACTAGTTCATGTCATGGTTATTTCATGTATTTACTTGTAATTGTTAAATGGATGGATGAAAGACCTAATTGATGATATAATAGTCCAATGGAGAAGGAGGTGATCCTTCTAGCTATGTTCCATAAGTTCTTTCAGTCATTTATGCTTTGTCTTGTATCCTAGACCTGTAGGTTGCATTGATGCCAAGTGTTTAACAAAATGTCAGTCCTGGTTGGGGATTCTCAGACCTAGTCCTGAGGTTGATTTTTTATTTATCAACATTTTTATCATGTCTTTGATGGATTCTGAAGGTTGTAGCAAGTTCTGGGCAGAGGCCGGGATTCTGGGCTAGAAAAGTGGCTCAAATCTCAGGGTCGCTGGCACAAGTCTGCTGAGAAAATTCCATAGTCACTGGCACAGAGGCCTATGAGAGCGACTTTGAGTTGTTGGTCGTTGTCTTGCCTATAACATGAGAGCGACTTTGGGTTAAGAGGCTTAAAACATCAGTGGGACCCAGGGACAAGATGTCTGAGTGGATGACATGTCTCCTGGGGGTGTAATTGCTGATGTGGATGGGTTTGTTTGATGAGTTCCATTGATTCCATTTCCTTAAGGTCACCAAGGAGATTGAATCCCTTATAGTAACCTCTCTCATCACATGTTTTCCTGGTTAGTTGGCTGCTTGGGTGGACCTGGGAGGAGGGGGTGTTACAGATTGGTATCAAAGCATGGTTGCACTCTCCTTGGGGGAAGGCGCATGGTCATGCATAAATGTTAGTTGCATGTGCGTCTCTTACACTTGCATTCCATGTAATTATTGCATCGCATCATGTTGATCATGATTGTAGTAAGGTTGTCATGAGGAGCTTGATGTGATTTTATGGGATGCATCGTCGGAAGTTTATGACTGGTTGCATATGGTTATATGTTGCTTACATGTTGATTATATGTCATTTGACTACATCCTTGTAGGTGAGGTGCATTCTTGAATATTTTTATTACATGTATCAGTCTTGTAGGTTGGTTACAAGAATTGATAACTTATGCTCGACTACATGCATTCATACGTATGTTTAGTTGGTTAGGCATGTTGATAGTTGCATGTGGCAATTTGTGCAATGGATTAATGGTTGTTGTCAGGAATGAGGTCACAACATTCATCGTTGATATGGCCTTGCGTTGATGACTAGACCCTAGCTAGAATGGTGTTTATGTGTTGATACACTTATGTTATACATGTATCATGTTGATTTGATGATCTTACAAAAAAGGCATCCTCCCTGAATTATGCTAAGGTACGTTGGTTTATTGTGATTTGTTTTAGCTGACATAGTATGCCTTACAGGAAAGAGATCAGATGGCTAGCAAGTTGGTGGACTACATAGAATCTCCCTATGCATCAAATGGGCAGCTTAATGTGGGGCACTCTTCTGACCTGGCAAACACATTGAGAAGCCTGAAGGAAGAAATAAGTAGTTTTAAAGCAGACAATCACAAAATCATGCAGACACAAGAGAAACAAGTAGAGGTGAATGTGATACTACTTTAGAGATTGTCAGATTTGCAGTGACTGTTGACACCTAATCTTCATGATTGGGAATTTTATGTAAATAAATAAATTGGGAAGGTGAACAGTCATCGGGAGATGAACTAAACAATCACTCCCTATTGTATATAACAATGGGTTACCTATGGAATAATATACCAATCAGTTTTTCTGCCTTTGGAGAGTTACTGCCTGGCCTAACATGCTATCAGAGCCAGTCCTAAAAATAGATGTAACTCCCTTCATCTCTGCCATTGCCTCTGTCCTGAGCACTGCCTCTGTCCTGACATAGCGCTGCCACTGCCTCTATCCTGACATAGCAGCGAGTGTGTTGAATAGTTCGAGCAATGAATACACTGAAGCATCTCTATGCATCGATTCATAGTCTCCGTGTGATGAATAGACTGTGGTGAAGGTCGTATTGAAAGCGTAGGTTGAACTCCGTTGAATACAACATTGAATGCAACGCTGTAGTGTGGGAATGGAGCGTTGAATACAATGGTGTGCATTGAATCTCTGGTATGAAGCAGTAAATTATGTGGGGCTTCGTGGTTTATATTTTGTGTTGAATAATCTCTAAGTCTCTGTGCATATTCTTTGTGCATTGGTTAAAACTCCTGGTATGTGCGGTCAAGTTTATATGTGCGTTGGTCTGATATTCATATCCTGGTTTAATACTCTGTAATGTGCAAGATTGAATTGGGTTGTATATAACCGTGGACCGAGTTATAACCTGGACTGTATATTATATATAAACCGTGGCCTGACATATAACTGTGGACTGTATAACCCGTGGCCTGAGATATAACCGTGGCCTGAGATATAACCGTGGACTGAGTTGTATTGTGCTTAAACCGTGGACCGAGTTATAACCTCGACTGTATATTATATATAAACCGTGGCCTGACATATAACTGTGGACTGTATAACCCGTGGCCTAAGAAATAACCGTGGTCTGAGATAATGGTGCGGACATGGCTACCGTGCGGTGCTCCTCTTTGCTGAGATAATGGTGCTGATAATGGTATGCGGTGTTTTTTTTTATTTGAGATAGAGTGTTGAATTAATGCGTGTTGCTGTGGCTATATTAAAGCGGTGATTTATATGTGCGCTAAAGCTGTGTGCTATATGTGCGTTGTGGTTACATTGATCAGTATATATATATATATATATATATATATATATATATATATATATATATATATATGTGTGTGTGTGTGTGTGTGTGTGTGTGCGTTGTCGTTATATTAACCAGTATATATATATTATGGTTTTCATTTGAATGAGTTATGAACTGAGTTTGTAGATATGGAATATGGTGGATATATTATATGAGGAGCCTTGGAGGGATTTGAAGAAACAGTACATAAAAGTGTTTGAAATTTTTTTTTGCCATTTTGAGTACAATTTCACTGTATATCAGCAGAAGTTTTTTATTAGCAGAAATTTCTTATCAGCGGAAGTTTTTTATCAGCAGAAATTTCTTATCAGCAGAAGTATTTTTTCTATCAGCAAAAGTTTTTTGTTACAGTATGCATTCAAGAGAAAGAGGAAGATACTTCAGAGGCAGGGGGGGCAGACATTCTCAAGGAGAAAAGGAAGATCTGCATTGCATCCGCTGCAAACGAAATGGATCACATGATGCTTCTACATGCAAGCTACCATGGGACAAAATTGAGCAGAAAAGAAACCAACAGAAAGGTAAAACTGATAATACAGACAAAGGTAAAGCACCTGAATCCTCTCACTATATTGAGGCACAATGTAACATTGGAGTAAATGAAGATTTGTTTAATGCTTCGCTTGCTTCTTCGAAAAATGATTGGTTTCTTGATTCAGGAGCAATTTGTCATATGACTCATAGAAAATATTTTTTTGAAGATTTCACTGACAATGTTGATGGAGTAGTATACTTTGCAGATCAGTCAAAATCAAGCCATCAGGGCTTGGCACAATCAGGCTTAAACTGCCTGGTCTTCCAGACTTTCTTCTGGATCATGTTCTATATCTCCCACAGCTCAAGAGAAACTTGTTGTCCTTGGTCCACATCCGCCAGCAAGGTCACTCCATTCATATGTTTGATGGCAAGCTTGAGGTAAGAAAAGCTTCTGACCACTCACTTGTCATGAGGGGAATAGAAGAAGAAAGGCTTCTCAAACTGCAAGGAACCTCTCCTCATGCACAACATTTCTCATATATTTCTCATCATGAAGAAGGTACACTTCCATCAAGTTTATTATGGCATGCTAGATTTGGAAATTTAAACTATGACAGTCTCCGCTTATTGAAGAAAAATGGTGTTGCTGGTTTGCCTACAATTCCTAGGAAACATAAGCAATGTGATGCTTGCATTCTAGGAAAGCATAGCAAACAGTCTTTTCATGATTCACATTCAAGAGCACATAGGAAGCTTGAACTCATTCATTCAGATTTATGTGGTCCAATGCTTGTTCCTTCTGCAAATGGAAATAAATATATCATGACATTTATTGATGATTACACCAGAATGTGTTGGGTTTATTTATTGAAGAACAAATCTGATGCTTTTCAAACATTCAAGAATTTTCATAAATGGACTAAAAATGATGCACAATCTCATATTGGGTCTATTCGCACTAATAATGGAAAAGAATATACATCAAATGAATTTGAAAACTATCTTCGCCAACATGGGATCAAACATCAAACAACTGTGCCTTATAATCCCCAACAGAATGGTGTAGCAGAAAGAATGAATAGAACAATCTTGAATATGGTACGATCCATGCTTTTCTTCAAAAATGTAAAGATAATGTTTTGGGTTGATGCTATTCTATGTGCTGCATATATAAAGAATAGATGTCCATCTAATGCTATAAGAAACAAGACTCCTTATGAATTGTGGTATGGACATGTTCCTTCGGTGAAACATCTCAGGATCTTTGGTTCCACCTGTTATGCTTTGATACCAAAGCTACATAGAAACAAACTTGGTGCTAGAAGTCGTAAGTGTATCTTCCTGGGGTATTCAAACACCTCCAAAGCATATCGACTCTATGATGAAGTAAATAAAAAGTTTGTTGTATCTAGAGATGTCATTTTTCTTGAATCATCCAAATCTGACAATGTTGTTGAGCGGCAACTTAATCGCTTGGATACATTCGCAAAAACGAAATCAATTCAAGAATTTGATAATCAGATTCCACATCTTAAAGGGGGGATTCCTATTCTAGATCAACATGTGGAATCTTCTTCTGAAGAACATTCTCCCCTGAATGAAACTCCAACAACGGATGATGCTTTAAGTGATGTAATTGATAGAATTGGGAGACTCAATCTTGATTCAGTCCCAACTCAATCAACAAATCAGCCTGGACCATCTCATAAAGGTCCCCCAAAGTGGCTGACAAAGACACTTGAAAGTGTTCATCTTGATGAAATTGGAAAAACAGGAACCAGAAATTCAAACCGACAAAATGGAGGTGATGTAGATGACTCTAATTCACCTGTTGATATGGATGTTACTTATGATTGTGAATTGAACTTGTCTACAGATTTTGAACCAACTTCCTTCAAAGAAGTTGCTTCTCATGATGAATGTAAAGAAGCGATGCAAAAGGAGTATGATTCTCTCATAAAGAATGGCACTTGGAAGCTGGTTGATCCTCCATTTGGAACCAAACCAATTGGCTACAAGTGGGTCTACAAGAACAAGTACAAAGCTGATGGCTCACTTGACAAGCACAAAGCTAGGCTTGTGGAAAAAGGTTTTGCACAGAAGGAAGGGGTCGATTATGAGGAAACTTTTTCCCCATAGCAAAATGGGCCACCATCCGGACACTCTTTGCACTAGCAGCTCATAACGGTTGGAAAATCCATCAAATGGATGTAAAAACTGCATTCTTGAATGGAGATCTAAAAGAAAATGTTTTTATGTCTCAGCCTGAAGGATTTGTTGTGAAAGGACATGAACATAAAGTATGCAAACTTGTGAAGTCTTTGTATGGCCTCAAACAAGCACCGCGAGCCTGGTATGAAAAACTAACTGAGCATCTTCTGAAACTCAACTTCAATCATTTTGATCTTGATGATGCAACTTTATTTGTCAAGAAAGTTGGCAAAACAGTTGTGTATCTTGTGGTATATGTAGATGATCTTTTAATGACAGGGAACAATGAAAGCTACATTGCATCCATAAAGAAGGAATTGGGGAAAAGTTTTGAAATGACTGATTTGGGCTATGTTCATTACTATCTTGGCATTGAAGTAACCCAACATCCAAAATCCATATTTCTTTCTCAAAAGAAATACATTGGGGATTTGTTAAACAAATTTGGCATGACAGAGTGCAATCCTCTTTCTACTCCAATGGAACAAAACTTAAAGCTCACATCTATTGAAGGAAAGGAATTTGAGGATGCAACAAAGTATAGACAGCTTGTAGGGAGTCTCATCTACCTCACTACTACCAGACCAGACATTTCATTTACTGTTGGAATCCTCTCCAGGTTCATGCAAAAGCCTTGTGAGGGACATTGGTCTGCTGCAAAAAGAGTTCTAAGGTACTTGAAGGGAACTCAAGAGCTTGGAATCAAGTATACACAGGTGGACGACTTCAGCTTGATTGGATACTCTGATTCAGACTTCGATGGAGACAAACAAACTAGGGTATCTACTTCGGGATATGCTATGAGTCTTGGATCGGGAGCTGTCTCCTGGAGATCACACAAACAATTAGTTCCAGCAGATTCCACAACAGAAGCAGAATACGTGGCAGCAGCTGAAGCAACGAAATAAATTGTGTGGCTCAGGAAAATTCTTGAAGATTTGCAGGTAAAACAAGTACAATCAACTCCACTCATGATTGATAACACCTCTACAATAAAGTTGGCCAAGAACCCAAAGTTCCATGATCGAACAAAGCATATCAATACTAAATATCATCTGATTCGACATCATGTTGAGGCCAAAACAATCCATCTCCATCATTGTTCCACAAATGAGCAAATTGCAGACATCTTCACCAAAGCACTTGGAAGGGAAAAGCTTGAACGATTCAGAATGATGCTTGGACTCACCAACATCCCTTCAGATTAAGGGGGGGAATGTTGACACCTAATCTTCATGATTGGGAATTTTATGTAAATAAATAAATTGGGAAGGTGAACGGTCATCAGGAGATGAACTGAACAATCACTCCCTATTGTATATAATAATGGGTTACCTATGGAATAATATACCAATCAGTTTTTCTACTTTTGGAGAGTTACTGCCTGGCTTGACAGTGACAAGGACCACTTTGAATCAGCAATGGACATGAGGACAGAACTAATGGGGCATATGGCAGTAGGTCTACTAGTAGACACCAGTTGGATAGATATGACATGATAAGAGATGGTAGGTTTTTGTAAACTCTAGATAGGAGAGGTGATCGACACAGTTACTATTCTAGTTCTGGTTCTGATAGACATCATGATCGTCATCGTCATCATCCTTATAAGAGGAGTGATAGGGGATACTTGTCGGATGAGTTTAAGAAATAAAATCCACCTACCTTTGATGGAGAGATGAAGCATGGTTGCTTGGTATGAAGAAATTCTTCTAATTGCATGATTATTCAGAAAACATGAAAGCAAAGATAGCCACTTTCAGTCTCAAACGTAAAGCGGATATTTGGTGGGAAGACATGAAGAATTTCAAAGGTTACATGAGGAGGATTTGCTTGGCATGCATTTGAAAGGCTCTTCAAGAAGAATTGCTTGTAAAGGAGGTACTATGATGACAAAGGTAAGGAGTGTTATGAGTTGCGAATGGGTTCTATGACAGATGATGAGTATACTAGAAAATTTCTGGAGTTGTTGGGATATCTGCCTTACCTCAGGGAGAAGAAGGCCAAGGTTCAGAGATTCATCAATGGATTTCCAGTTGCATACAAATACCGTATTGATTTCCATGAGCCTAGACCGTTGGAGGAGGTCATCCAAAAGTTGAAGCATTGTTATAAGCAGTCGAAGCGTAAAGTTGAGCCCAAGCAAGACCTGAAAAGAAATAAGCAAGCTAAAGTAAAATGGCCACCAAAGAGAAAAAGACCTCAAGATGAAAGTGAGAAATAAAATGCAATTCCTTATAAGACATTCAATACAACTGAGAAAGGACGTGGAGAGAAGCAAACTACAGATGATGGTAGGGAACCATTGCAGTTTTGGATTTGTGATAAGGATCATCATAAGAGAGATTGTCCGTAGTATGAGAGTGGTGGTAGACCCCATATCTATGTTGATTAGGAGGCACATATAGTTGGTGATGTTCATCATAACATTCCTCTGATCTATGCAGTTGTGGAAAATAGGCAAGCGGATCATTGGGCATCGATCATTGAGATGGATGGTAAGCTTTATGATCAAGTTATTTCTATTTTGATTAATCATGGATCTAACTATAGTTATATTAATCCTCACCTGGTGGATAAGTGTGGTTTGAGAAAAGAAGTGCATGCAGAATCTTGGTTGTTACAGTTAGCTACAAGTATGAAGAATCGAGTTCGCCATTAGGTAAGAGCTTGTACATTTGAGTTAAATGGTATGCCTACTGTTAGTGTCGGTCTTGAGCCCTCCATCAGTGATCAATAGCTCTTTGCATATGCATAGGTAGGTGTCTCATTAGTGTCAGTTTTGCATCCCGCTAGGCATGCCATAAAACTGAATGGAGGGCTGGTCTTTGTTCCCTTCTTGGCTTTGCTGGATCAGGTCATACCACAATGAAATTCAGTCATGTTTGTTTTTATTTTTGTCTTGAGGTCCCAGGTCTTAGGTCTAGGGTTTTGAGTCAAAATCACTGCAAGGTCATGAGTTCAAGTTCAGTGAGTGCCCAACAAGCCAGAAGGAGGTATGTACATATGTTTCATTGTTATTTTCATCAGCTACAGGTCATTTAATGCCTTGGATTTAAAAACCCTGTTTTTAAGTCCAAGGTCATGAGAAATTTGTAAAAATAAAGAAATTTTCAAAAGTTTTCAAAAGTGCCGGCAACAACCCTGGTTCATTCGCCACAGTCCACCAGATGGTCAACCTGCAAAAAGAACGGAGTCAAACGCCTCAAAAAGCTAATTTCAGGACAAAATCAACTCAAAAACAGTGTTAAAAAGAATGCAAAAGTGAAAACATTATAAAGTGGGTTTTTCAAGTTAATTTTTTCAAATGTGAGCATATAAAGGCCAATTCCCTCTCAAAAGAGACTCATTGTGCATTTGAAGGCAAGAAAACACAAGGAGAGAGGCAAGAGGGCGAATTTGATAAGTTTTAGCAGTTTTCAGGCTTTTTGAGGGTGCGCGACCACTCCACCAGGGTGCGCGACCACCTGGGAGGTGCGCGACCACTCCAGCAACATTTCCCTATGTTAATTTGGTCGGGCGTGACCACTCGAGGGGGGCGCGACCACTCGAGGCTGGTGCGCGACCACTCGGCCAGCTTGCTCCGGAACGCATCAAAACTTCAAAAAATTTTGTGATTGCTCATGAACTCTCTGAGGTAGGCCTCCCTTGCATTGTTAATGATTGTGCCATGGATTCAATGGATGATTATGGTCATTTTTATCATGAGAAATTAATGAAGAAATAGGTTAAATGATTTTTTGCCTTTGCAAGCATTATGCTAGGTTATTGTTTGTTCTTCAAGGTTTATTATCCCTTTGTTATTTCCCTCCATGTTTTCCCATCATTATGCACAAATGTCAGAGTGTTAATTTATTCAATCACATTTGCAACTTAATGCTAAACCCTATCCCAATTTCATGAAACCCTAATCCCTCCCTAAAACCCTATATAAACCCTAAATTCTCCCATGCCTTTTACCCAAACCCTAGTACTATGTCACACAGCAAATATATATGTAAAAAACACAGCAAAAAATGAAAAGAAACATTGTGAAAAGAAAGAATATGATGACAAGAGGCATGCACATGAATATCATAAACAACAGAGTAATGTAATTATGCATAGCCTAGTAAAAGGCATGAGCAAAAAAAAAAAAAAAAACAAAAAAAAAGACATGTTGTTGTATAAATTTCAGAGGTTAGATAGCTGTGGGAGTGTCCATGACAAAGTTTATCATTGTGCAGCTGTGCTAGTTATTAAAATAGGCAGTTTGTTGTGCCAGGGTTTGCACAAGGGCATGATTCATCTCCCTAATCCCAAAACTCTGTTTTCCTACCCTTCCCTTCACTAAAACCCTAATTCAATTGCTTATCCATTCCCTAAAATCCTTGTGTAATTGATATATCCCTTCCTTTTAGTCAAGCATGTAACAAAGCCTCATTTCTCCTATGACAAAAACATTCATGAAGCTGCAAGTATTGTCTAAGGACCTGCTGTCATAAAGTATAGTTGTCAGAGATTGTTAATGTGTTCCCTAGTCACAAAACCCTAATTTCCTTTCTCCCTCCATCTCCCTAATTCTCTTGATACAAAGTATCCCATTTCCCTTTCAAAACTGTCATAAAAACCCTTCCCTTCCCCTATGATCAAATAAGTAAAAATCCCTATTTCCCATTAGCATCAAATGTTGAAAAACAGAGTATACTCATGAAAGACATTCAAATACAAAATAAAAAGGAGCAGCCTGTTAATTGTTCATAATTGATGCTACCCTATTCCCCTATGCTCATGCCCTCATTCTCTCCATGATGAAAATTTATATTGTCCTTTCCCTTGGTGATCATAACACCTATTTTCCCTAATAAAGTATTTATTTGCAAACGATGAGAGATAAAATGGCATATTTGACATTATGTGATTATTTCCTTCAAAGTTCCCTGTTGTTTATATATATTTTCCCTTTCCTTATGTAAATTCCCTCCCCTAACATTTCCCTCATGATTTTTCCCCTTGAAAACAGCATACTTCTCAGCATTTTTGCAGGCAGGGCAACAGTCATCTTGGCTTATTTGTTCCACCTTGCTCAATAACATCATGTCAACCACTGAGACTAATGAGCAAGGTGATGACCGATCTTCATCCACGGAGGTTGAGACACAGCGGAGGCCTCGTAAGGGTGGCAAGGGTGGTCACCACAAGAGAGAAGAGCCCACATCCTTGGCAGAGTTGCAGGCTTGCCCATTGGCAGTGACTTGCTTTCAGTACATGTCATGCTATCAGTTTTGCGAGAGGCTTGCACAGATTCAGCATCATAGGGAGCTGGCCCGGTTATTTGTTCTACACCTTCATGACGGGCAGGTCACCCTTGCAGGGGTGAATTTTGTGTTTTCTCCAGAGGCTATTTCACAGGCTACCGGGATACCCAATGTGGGTGAGGTGTGGCCAAAGCGCAAGTGGCTGGATTTTGTTTACTTTGAGCCATATGTCAGGCCAACATACATACACAACTTGTCAGGGAACTTTCCTATCAGGTTCCTCCGAGGGGAATATGCATCTATCATGAGGCTTATTATGCGCTATTTCACATGCGAGGGGAGGTTCTCACGAGTATTTGCTTGCCACATTCGCATGCTGATGCACTTTACCAGGGTGAGGATGATGAACATCCCGATTTACCTTTTTCATGACATTCAGAGGATGGTTTCTATATTCCAGAAGCAGACCCCGGCTCAGGAGCTTGTGTCATCATGGTCTCATCCAGCTGGTTGTTTCCCATCAGCTGAGCCAGTAGGGCATTTCTTGGGCAGATTTTATCTCCCGTGAGTTCTTCACACAGCCACAACCAGAGCCAGAGGCAGTTCACGAGGAGGGAGGGCCGTCACATCAACCCGAGGCTAGTATTCCGAGACATATGGCTTCTTCTCCTCAGATCACTTATCAGAGAGGTCATAGGACCTTATTTGCAGCAGCTCGACGAGTACTTTCTCCACAGCAGGTGGAAGGGGTCTCGTCATCCTCTTCAGATCAACGAGTGTTATCTCCACACCAGGTGGAAGGGGCCTTGCATCCTTCAGTAACAGAGGCAGTACGAGAGGGCAAGCAGCCCATGGTTGAGGATGAGGCAGTTGGCGAGGCACATCCTGATTTCATTGATCTTGATGCTCATTCTCCTTCCTCTTCAAATTTCTATGAGCTCATTAGGCAGAGAGAGGAGGAGAACCTTGTGTTGCAGTGGAAGCTTGAAATGGCTCAGTGGACCATCACTTATTTAGGGCAGCGGAACAAACAGCTAGAGACGGAGAAAGAGCTGGATGAACTATGGAGAATCCGCGGTAACAGAGGCTTGAACCGCAGGAGGCCCGGGGACCCATTGCCCGCTGATAGGGAGTCATTGCTCATCCAAGCAAATCTTCGCTTGGAGAGATTGTTGGAGAAGGAAAATCATGACAAAGAGCTGCTACGCAACATGAAAACACACTATTGGGCAAGATTGCATGTTTGCAAGGCTAAAATGAAAATTCTCCGAAGGAAGCTGTCAGAGGCCCAGAAGAAGAAGAAAAGGACAAACCCACTCCGTATCTTGGCTGAGGCATCCCTCACTCACCATGGTACTCATTAGCCTTCATCCGGCAGCAAAATCAAAAAAAATTGAGAGTTTTGGAGCATTTTGGAAATTTTTTGGAAATTTACAGGTTTTTGCCTGTGGAGTGGTCTCACCCCCCGCGCGACCACTCGGGAGGACTGCTCAGAATCACAAAAAGTTGACATTTTTGGAAAGGGCATGCAAAAACTAGAATTACCTATACTTGGGGTCAACTTGATTTTGAGATTTGGGCCTCCAAAAGCTCAAAATACATCAAAATTTTGACTTTCTGCCCACTTTTTGAGTTGCAGAAAGTGACCTTGGGAGAATTGACTTTGGAGGGGTCAAATCAACTCCAAATCCAGAAATTCCACTTGGGATGGAAAGTAGACACACAGAGCTTTCCAATGCGCCATCTTGTACTTGATTTGGACAACTGGAACCCACTCAAAAAGTGCTGCAAAGGGGCGCGACCACTCGAGCAGGGGGCGCGACCACTCGAGCTAAAATTGCCAGTTTTGACTTTTTCAGGCCTGCAAACTCTGTTTTTTACCTTGGTTGATCATTTGTACTTGTAAATGATGGATGTATGGATAATTTTCATGGCACATTGATAGATTTAATCTCTCTTAACCCTTCTAGAAGCTTCCTTGATGTAAATAGTGAATATTTAATGCATGGATGAGTTAGCTAAGTTTTAGAGGCAAGTTGTTTTGACTGCCTATTATCTAGTGCTAAGTTTAGAATTAGTTCAAACTACTCCTAGGAAGCTGAGCTCGACCCCTAGAGGTGGGGAAAGGAGTTAGATAGTCTATATTATGCCTTCTCTTGCTCATTTTCATGGTTGGACTCTTGTGGGAGAAGCATTATTGTATATTGTACATCTATTACTGCAATTTAAGGAAAAGGAAGGCCAGGGCTTTGCAGACATCATTGTGGATTCTTGTGGATTGTTGTGTTGATGGTGTGTTCTCTACATGTTATTGTAAGTGTGTTTATGTGTTCCATCTCTTTCTTTGCTGCTAATTGAACAGATGAAGTGATAAAGTTTGAATTCATGCATGCCATGCTCAGCTTTTAATTTTGTTCAATATCTATGTTTTCCACTGTCTAAAGAGGATTCAAAGTTGTTGTTTGCCCTCTTTAGCTCCTCCTCTATCATTCCTGATCATCCATCTCAGATTAAGGCATCAGCACTCACTCCTACCTTTCCCCAAAGATCCCCCTGCAAAAACTGAGCCCAATCCCCGCACCCTGAATTGCGCTCCCTCCAATTGCCACCAAAAACCCCAAAAATCTTTAAATCAACCTCCCTTATCAATTTACTAGCCTAAAATATTTATTCCTAATTGGTCAGCTTATCATATTGAAAGATCTACCGAATCTGACCTGAGAGAGCCTTCTCATACCTCGTAGGGCTAGCTACGAGGTGAAATGGTTTGATGTAGCCTTGAGAGTTTGTCTATCTCAGCCTAGGTGAATTCCAAACGCTAACATAGATTTTCCGTAGTATGAGAGTGGTGGTAGACCCCATATATATGGTGATTAGGAGGCACATATAGTTGGTGATGTTCATCATAACATTCCTCTGATCTATGCAGTTGTGGACAATAGGCAAGCGGATCATTGGGCATCGATCATTGAGATGGATGGTAAGCTTTATGATCAAGTTATTTCTATTTTGATTAATCATGGATCTAACTATAGTTATATTAATCCTCACTTGGTGGATAAGTGTGGTTTGAGAAAAGAAGTGCATGCAGAATCTTGGTTGGTACAGTTAGCTACAAGTATGAAGAATCGAGTTCGCCATTAGGTAAGAGCTTGTACATTTGAGTTAAATGGTATGCCTACAACAGCAAATTTGAATGTATTTCCATTGGGATCATATAATATGCTTTTGGGTACGGATTGGCTATACCTTCATAGAACCAAAGTGAATTTCTTCGACAAGGCCGTTGAGTGTGTGGATGATAGTGGGGAAAAGAGGAATTTGCAAGGGAAGAAGAAGCCTACATCAGTGAGGATGGTTACCCCTATGCAGGCTAAGTGTAGTTAAAAAAAGGTTTTGTGATGTTTGCAATACACATTTCTAGTGACAAGGATAAGGAGGTTGAGGATGCAGATGTGTTAAGAAAATACCCAGTTTTGTAGCAGTTTCAAGATGTATTTCATGAGGACATTATAGATTTTCCACCTCACAGGGAGGTAGACTTTTCGATTGATTTAGTGCTAGGGGCAGCTATAGTATCAAAAGTACCTTACAGGATGAGCACACCTAAGTTGGTCGTGTTAAAATTGCAGTTGAAGGAAATGTTGGACAAGGGGTACATTAGGCCGAGTTTATCGCCTTGGGGTGCACCAGTGTTGTTCGTGAAGAATAAAGATGGTACTCTTAGATTGTGCATTGACTACAGGCAGCTGAACAAAGTAACGATCAAGAACATGTACCCTTTGCCGAGGATTGATTATTTGTTTGATTAGTTGAAGGGAGAAGTAGTGTTCTCTAAAACCGACTTAAGATCAGGATACCATCAAGTATGCATCAAGGAAGAGGATATCTTCAAGAAAGTATTCAGGACTGAGTATGGGCATTATGACTTTTTTTTTGTTCCATTCGGTTTGAATAATTCTCCATCTACATTTTTTTATTTGATGAATAGTGTGTTGTGTCCTTATCTGGACAAGTTTGTTATTGTATTCATTGATGACATACTGGTATATTCTAAGAATGAGGAAGAACATGCCAAGCATTTAGTAGCAGTGTTGAAGTTGCTAAGAGAGCATCAGTTGTATGCTAAACTTAGAAAGTGCAGCTTCTTTCAGACTGAGGTACATTACTTGGGGCATGTTGTCTCCAAGGATGGCATAACAGTGGATCCAGAAAAGATAAGGGCTATTATGGAGTGGGAAGCTCCTAAGAATGTGGATGAGGTGAGATCATTTATGGGATTGGCAGGTTACTACAGGAGGTTCATCAAGAACTTCTCACACATTTCATATCCTATCACATCATTACAACATAAAGGTAATAAGTTCGAATGGACAGAAGAATGTGAGGTTATTTTTTAGCAGCTTAAGTAGTTGTTGACACATGCACCAATGCTAAAGTTGTGGATTCGAAAAAGGAGTTTGTAGTGTGTATAGATGCTTGCAAGAGAAGACTTGGTGGATTTCTCGTGCAAGAAGTGTATAAAACCTTGTAGATTCACAAGCTCACACAATTTACTAAAGCACATGACAAGAATATACTTCTACTTTCAACCAGCGGAAACCAATAGATCGATGACAAAAATAAGAAAAAAAAGAAGATAAATCAATGGCACATAACACAAGATGTATTTGGGGAAAGCCGCAGCTCAAAACCCCTACTATCTATATTGCATTAATCATAAATCTAAGATGAAAATACAATGCTTGTTCTCACTAGAACAATTGCGCACAAGTATGTTCAACTCTCGCAGCTCACAAGCAAGCTCTTGGCCAACACTTAGCCAATTCTATAGCTCTCCAAACCCCTACGTGTGCAATTCCTATGGTTGAATAGCCCATATTAATGGGAATCCAGTGCATCCAAAACTGCGCAATCCAAACTAGGTGTAGTTCCTGATTGCATGCATGATCTATACAACTCAGTAAATCATACAACTGATAGTACACTGTCCCTGCACTCTAGTCTCAATTGGGTCTTTCTCTGAACTTAAATGCATGAGTTTCTCATGAGGAAATATTTAGTTAACTGGAGTAGCACTAGTGGATGCATTAGTGCACCAACGGACTGTTAGTCCTTTATTAGTTCTAAAAACAATTTAGAATTAATTTAACTGAACTTAACTCAGTAAACCAAGTGATATAATTTCCAACTCAATTTAAACTCATACTAGACCCCTACAACTTAGGGATAACATATACATGACTACAAAAAGACTTCTAACTCAAAATTCCTAAGATAATTAAGTTAATTAAACTTAATTAACTATTTACAAGTTGATATGAGAATATAATTTGATTTTAATTCTGAGTTTAATTCAAGGACAAATTAAACTAGAATTTCTTGTTTCCATTTCTAAACACTCCCTCTCAACAAGAAAGGGATTACCATCTACCCCAATCCTGTCTCTGTGAAACTCGAATTTACATCTTAACAATGCCTTTTTCAAAATGTCAGCATCTTTCTCCTCCATAAGAATTTACTCTAACAATGTAATCCACCTCAATACACAATCTTTGAGATGATGATATCAGATATCAATATGCTTGGACCAATCATGAAAAACTGGATTTTCATAAAACTTGATACAACTCTCATTATCGTAGTAAATCACAGTTGGATCCATTTGTTGACCAAACAAACCAACCAGGATCTTCCTCATCTAGATCGCCTCACATTCTGCCTGACTCGTAGCCATGTACTTTGCCTCTGTCGAACTGAGTGCAACCGATATCTATTTCCTTTTGTACCAAGGAATTCTTGCTGAACCAATACTGAAGATCCCTCCTGATGTGCTCTTCCAGTCGGATGGACTCCCTACCCAGTCTGCATCGTTGAAGCCTTGAAGCTTCACTCCCTCTATCTGTCTGTACCATAATCCATACTGAGAAGTTCCCCTAAGGTATCTAAACACATGCTTTTTCGCCTTCCAACACAGCGTGGTATGCCTAACCATCGCTTGACTAAGATGGTTAACTTCATAGCACATATCTGGTCGTGTGTTCACCAAGTACATGAGTGAACCCACAAGCTTCCTGTAAATAGTAGCTTCCACTACTTCCTTGAAGTAGCATCCTCCTTCCTCTAGTTACCTACTAGAGGAGTCTCCATGGGTTTGTCTGCTCTCCATGTGGAACCTCCTGAGTATCTCGTTGGCATACTTGCCCTAAGACACAAACAACTCCCCATACCTCCATGCCAAGAAATTAATGCATGAGCCCCATGTCCTTCATCTCAAACTCTCTTGCAAGGTCCTCCTTGCAAGATTTGATTAGTTGATCATCACCTGTCAGTATGAGATCATCAACATAAAGTAAAATGATCAACAACTTACCTTCCACCACTATGTGGTATAGGTTCGCATCTGCTTCACTCTTCGTGAAGCCCAACCTGGTGAAGTAGCTATCTATCCTGGTGTACCAAGCACAGGGTGCTTGCTTCATCCCATACAACACTCTCTTGAGCCAACACACATGCGACTCACGGTCAAAGGTTTCAAAACCTTCAGGCTACTCTATGTACACCTCTTCCTTAATCATGCCATTAAGGAAGGTTGTCTTCACATCCATCTGATGTATCTTCCAACCCATCTATGCTGATAGTGCCAATATAGATCTGATTGACGAGTACCTTGCAACAGGAGAAAAGGTTTCATCATAGTCAATCCCCTCTACCTGTGAAAATCCATGGGCCACAAATATAGCCTTATTCTTCTCCACACTACCATCTGCAGCTTTCTTTACCTTGTAAATCCAACAGGAGATCACCACGGACTTGTTCTCCAATCTCAGGACCACATCCCAAACACTGTTACGAACTATCGAGTCATACTCCTCCACCATGGCATCAACCCAAATCGGCTGCTGCACTGATTCCTTAAAGAAATATGGCTCTGTCGCAACACATTCGCCCATAAGGGCCATGTATCTAGTGTACCTCTCTAGTGACCTCCTTTGCCTACACTGAGAAAATATATATAAACAACAGGGAACTTTGAAGGAAATAATCACATAATGTCAAATATGCCATTCTATCTCTCATCGTTTGCAAATAAATACTTTATTAGGGAAAATAGGTGTTATGATCACCAAGGGAAAGGACAATATAAATTTTCATCATGGAGAGAATGAGGGCATGAGCATAGGGGAATAGGGTAGCATCAATTATGAACAATTAACAGGCTGCTCCTTTTTATTTTGTATTTGAATGTCTTTCATGAGTATACTCTGTTTTTCAACATTTGATGCTAATGGGAAACAGGGATTTTTACTTATTTGATCATAGGGGAAGGGAAGGGTTTTTATGACAGTTTTGAAAGGGAAATCAGATACTTTATATCAAGAGAATTAGGGAGATGGAGGGAGAAAGGAAATTAGGGTTTTGGGACTAGGGAACACATTAACAATCTCTGACAACTATACTTTATGACAGCAGGTCCTTAGACAATACTTGCAGCTTCATGAATGTTTTTGTCATAGGAGAAATGAGGCTTTGTTACATGCTTGACTAAAAGGAAGGGATATATCAATTACACAAGGATTTTAGGGAATGGATAAGCAATTGAATTAGGGTTTTAGTGAAGGGAAGGGTAGGAAAACAGAGTTTTGGGATTAGGGAGATGAATCATGCCCTTGTGCAAACCCTGGCACAGCAAACTGCCTATTTTAATAACTAGCACAGCTGCACAATGATAAACTTTGTCATGGACACTCCCACAGTTATCTAACCTCTGAAATTTATACAACAACATGTCTTTTTTTTTGTTTTTTTTTTTTTTTTGCTCATGCCTTTTACTAGGCTATGCATAATTACATTACTCTGTTGTTTATGATATTCATGTGCATGCCTCTTGTCATCATATTCTTTCTTTTCACAATGTTTCTTTTCATTTTTTGCTGTGTTTTTTACATATATATTTGCTGTGTGACATAGTACTAGGGTTTGGGTAAAAGGCATGGGAGAATTTAGGGTTTATATAGGGTTTTAGGGAGGGATTAGGGTTTCATGAAATTGGGATAGGGTTTAGCATTAAGTTGCAAATGTGATTGAATAAATTAACACTCTGACATTTGTGCATAATGATGGGAAAACATGGAGGGAAATAACAAAGGGATAATAAACCTTGAAGAACAAACAATAACCTAGCATAATGCTTGCAAAGGCAAAAAATCATTTAACCTATTTCTTCATTAATTTCTCATGATAAAAATGACCATAATCATCCATTGAATCCATGGCACAATCATTAACAATGCAAGGGAGGCCTACCTCAGAGAGTTCATGAGCAATCACAAAATTTTTTGAAGTTTTGATGCGTTCCGGAGCAAGCTGGCCGAGTGGTCGCGCACCAGCCTCGAGTGGTCGCGCCCCCCTCGAGTGGTCGCGCCCGACCAAATTAACACAGGGAAATGTTGCTGGAGTGGTCGCGCACCTCCCAGGTGGTCGCGCACCCTGGTGGAGTGGTCGCGCACCCTCAAAAAGCCTGAAAACTGCTAAAACTTATCAAATTCGCCCTCTTGCCTCTCTCCTTGTGTTTTCTTGCCTTCAAATGCACAATGAGTCTCTTTTGAGAGGGAATTGGCCTTTATATGCTCACATTTGAAAAAATTAACTTGAAAAACCCACTTTATAATGTTTTCACTTTTGCATTCTTTTTAACACTGTTTTTGAGTTGATTTTGTCTTGAAATTAGCTTTTTGAGGCGTTTGACTCCGTTCTTTTTGCAGGTTGACCATCTGGTGGACTGTGGCGAATGAACCAGGGTTGTTGCCGGCACTTTTGAAAACTTTTGAAAATTTCTTTATTTTTACAAATTTCTCATGACCTTGGACTTAAAAACAGGGTTTTTAAATCCAAGATATTAAATGACCTGTAGCTGATGAAAATAACAATGAAACATATGTACATACCTCCTTCTGGCTTGCTGGGCACTCACTGAACTTGAACTCATGACCTTGCAGTGATTTTGACTCAAAACCCTAGACCTAAGACCTGGGACCTCAAGACAAAAATAAAAACAAACATGACTGAATTTCATTGTGGTATGACCTGATCCAGCAAAGCCAAGAAGGGAACAAAGACCAGCCCTCCATTCAGTTTTATGGCATGCCTAACGGGATGCAAAACTGACACTAATGAGACACCTACCTATGCATATGCAAAGAGCTATTGATCACTGATGGAGGGCTCAAGACCGACACTAACAGTAGGCATACCATTTAACTCAAATGTACAAGCTCTTACCTAATGGCGAACTCGATTCTTCATACTTGTAGCTAACTGTAACAACCAAGATTCTGCATGCACTTCTTTTCTCAAACCACACTTATCCACCAGGTGAGGATTAATATAACTATAGTTAGATCCATGATTAATCAAAATAGAAATAACTTGATCATAAAGCTTACCATCCATCTCAATGATCGATGCCCAATGATCCGCTTGCCTATTTTCCACAACTGCATAGATCAGAGGAATGTTATGATGAACATCACCAACTATATGTGCCTCCTAATCACCATAGATATGGGGTCTACCACCACTCTCATACTACGGACAATCTCTCTTATGATGATCCTTATCACAAATCCAAAATTGCAATGGTTCCCTACCATCATCTGTAGTTTGCTTCTCTCCACGTCCTTTCTCAGTTGTATTGAATGTCTTATAAGGAATTGCATTTTATTTCTCACTTTCATCTTGAGGTCTTTTTCTCTTTGGTGGCCATTTTACTTTAGCTTGCTTATTTCTTTTCAAGTCTTGCTTGGGCTCAACTTTACGCTTCGACTGCTTATAACAATGCTTCAACTTTTGGATGACCTCCTCCAATGGTCTAGGCTCATGGAAATCAATACGGTATTTGTATGCAACTGGAAATCCATTGATGAATCTCTGAACCTTGGCCTTCTTCTCCCTGAGGTAAGGCAGATATCCCAACAACTCCAGAAATTTTCTAGTATACTCATCATCTGTCATAGAACCCATTCGCAACTCATAACACTCCTTACCTTTGTCATCATAGTACCTCCTTGACAAGCAATTCTTCTTGAAGAGCCTTTCAAATGCATGCCAAGCAAATCCTCCTCATGTAACCTTTGAAATTCTTCATGTCTTCCCACCAAATATCCGCTTTACGTTTGAGACTGAAAGTGGCTATCTTTGCTTTCATGTTTTCTGAATAATCATGCAATTAGAAGAATTTCTTCATACCAAGCAACCATGCTTCATCTCTCCATCAAAGGTAGGTGGATTTTATTTCTTAAACTCATCCGACAAGTATCCCCTATCACTCCTCTTATAAGGATGATGACGATGACGATCATGATGTCTATCAGAACCAGAACTAGAATAGTAACTGTGTCGATCACCTCTCCTATCTAGAGTTTACAAAAACCTACCATCTCTTATCATGTCATATCTATCCAACTGGTGTCTACTAGTAGACCTACTGCCATATGCCCCATTAGTTCTGTCCTCATGTCCATTGCTGATTCAAAGTGGTCCTTGTCACTGTCAGGCCAGGCAGTAACTCTCCAAAAGTAGAAAAACTGATTGGTATATTATTCCATAGGTAACCCATTATTATATACAATAGGGAGTGATTGTTCAGTTCATCTCCTGATGACCGTTCACCTTCCCAATTTATTTATTTACATAAAATTCCCAATCATGAAGATTAGGTGTCAACATTCCCCCCCTTAATCTGAAGGGATGTTGGTGAGTCCAAGCATCATTCTGAATCGTTCAAGCTTTTCCCTTCCAAGTGCTTTGGTGAAGATGTCTGCAATTTGCTCATTTGTGGAACAATGATGGAGATGGATTGTTTTGGCCTCAACATGATGTCGAATCAGATGATATTTAGTATTGATATGCTTTGTTCGATCATGGAACTTTGGGTTCTTGGCCAACTTTATTGTAGAGGTGTTATCAATCATGAGTGGAGTTGATTGTACTTGTTTTACCTGCAAATCTTCAAGAATTTTCCTGAGCCACACAATTTATTTCGTTGCTTCAGCTGCTGCCACGTATTCTACTTCTGTTGTGGAATCTGCTGGAACTAATTGTTTGTGTGATCTCCAGGAGACAGCTCCCGATCCAAGACTCATAGCATATCCCGAAGTAGATACCCTAGTTTGTTTGTCTCCATCGAAGTCTGAATCAGAGTATCCAATCAAGCTGAAGTCGTCCACCTGTGTATACTTGATTCCAAGGTCTTGAGTTCCCTTCAAGTACCTTAGAACTCTTTTTGCAGCAGACCAATGTCCCTCACAAGGCTTTTGCATGAACCTGGAGAGGATTCCAACAGTAAATGAAATGTCTGGTCTGGTAGTAGTGAGGTAGATGAGACTCCCTACAAGCTGTCTATACTTTGTTGCATCCTCAAATTCCTTTCCTTCAATAGATGTGAGCTTTAAGTTTTGTTCCATTGGAGTAGAAAGAGGATTGCACTCTGTCATGCCAAATTTGTTTAACAAATCCCCAATGTATTTCTTTTGAGAAAGAAATATGGATTTTGGATGTTGGGTTACTTCAATGCCAAGATAGTAATGAACATAGCCCAAATCAGTCATTTCAAAACTTTTCCCCAATTCCTTCTTTATGGATGCAATGTAGCTTTCATTGTTCCCCGTCATTAAAAGATCATCTACATATACCACAAGATACACAACTGTTTTGCCAACTTTCTTGACAAATAAAGTTGCATCATCAAGATCAAAATGATTGAAGTTGAGTTTCAGAAGATGCTCAGTTAGTTTTTCATACCAGGCTCGCGGTGCTTGTTTGAGGCCATACAAAGACTTCACAAGTTTGCATACTTTATGTTCATGTCCTTTCACAACAAATCCTTCAGGCTGAGACATAAAAACATTTTCTTTTAGATCTCCATTCAAGAATGCAGTTTTTACATCCATTTGATGGATTTTCCAACCGTTATGAGCTGCTAGTGCAAAGAGTGTCCGGATGGTGGCCCATTTTGCTGTGGGGGAAAAAGTTTCCTCATAATCGACCCCTTCCTTCTGTGCAAAACCTTTTGCCACAAGCCTAGCTTTGTGCTTGTCAAGTGAGCCATCAGCTTTGTACTTGTTCTTGTAGACCCACTTGTAGCCAATTGGTTTGGTTCCAAATGGAGGATCAACCAGCTTCCAAGTGCCATTCTTTATGAGAGCATCATACTCCTTTTGCATCGCTTCTTTACATTCATCATGAGAAGCAACTTCTTTGAAGGAAGTTGGTTCAAAATCTGTAGACAAGTTCAATTCACAATCATAAGTAACATCCATATCAACAGGTGAATTAGAGTCATCTACATCACCTCCATTTTGTCGGTTTGAATTTCTGGTTCCTGTTTTTCCAATTTCATCAAGATGAACACTTTCAAGTGTCTTTGTCAGCCACTTTGGGGGACCTTTATGAGATGGTCCAGGCTGATTTGTTGATTGAGTTGGGACTGAATCAAGATTGAGTCTCCCAATTCTATCAATTACATCACTTAAAGCATCATCCGTTGTTGGAGTTTCATTCAGGGGAGAATGTTCTTCAGAAGAAGATTCCACATGTTGATCTAGAATAGGAATCCCCCCTTTAAGATGTGGAATCTGATTATCAAATTCTTGAATTGATTTCGTTTTTGCGAATGTATCCAAGCGATTAAGTTGCCACTCAACAACATTGTCAGATTTGGATGATTCAAGAAAAATGACATCTCTAGATACAACAAACTTTTTATTTACTTCATCATAGAGTCGATATGCTTTGGAGGTGTTTGAATACCCCAGGAAGATACACTTACGACTTCTAGCACCAAGTTTGTTTCTATGTAGCTTTGGTATCAAAGCATAACAGGTGGAACCAAAGATCCTCATGATCCCATGATTCTTTCCACTCAAATTCGAATTTGGCCTTAGAGTGCCACATAAGGGTCTTCTAGAAGTCTCCTTTTGACCTACACATGTCAACAATCTCAACCCACTTGTTAGGTATGGACATTATTTTCTAATTTTTAACCACAAATTCACTTAAAAAGGCTAAGAATTAATAAAGTTTGGAAAAACATAAATGTGGCCCAATGATAATGAAAGTGGGATGAATGTAGTGACATAGTAGTGAAATGGAGGTGAAATGGAGGTGATGTAATGGACATAATAGTGAAAGTGTAATGGAAATGAATGACATTTTCAAGACCCAACAATAACTTTTTGTTTCCAGTTATGTGGAATGAAGCTCCATTGTCTAAGTACCATACACTTCCCATAATTGATGACATCATGCATGCAATGAGGGAAAAGTCCAATTCGAATTGAGAGGCCAAAGCCTCACCCACTGCTCCTCTTAAGGACTTCTTCTTGGACTTCTTGAGTGGACAATTTGTAGAAAAATGGCCCAGCTCATGACAATGAAAGCACTTAACTTTCATCATGTCTTTCTTCTTACCTCCATGATAAGAATCCGATTTGGAATGGGAAGCTTTCCCTTTCCCCTTCTTCACCTTAATCACTAAGGCACAATTCTCTTCATCATCAGTCTTTGATGAAGAGCCATCCCTGGTGTTCCTCTTGATCTCCTCTTGCATCAAATACGACCACAGTCGTTCCCAATCTAGCAGCTTCTCCCAACCATTGATAGAGTCCTGATAACTATGCCAACTCTTTGGGAGTCCTAGAAGAGCAAGACTCACCATATCATCCTTAGAAACCATGATTCCAACACTTCCAAGTTCATCACGACATTGAGTGAACTTGGTCAAGTATTTTGGAATAGTCTCGCCTTTCTCCATTTTGATTTTTCGAAGTTTGTCCTTCAGTACCAATTTCCTTTGGTCGTTGTTGTTCTAATGCAATTCCTTCAATGTTTTCCACATAGCATACGGAGTTTCCTTGCCATAGAGACTCGAGACAATGTGGTCTCAAACTCCCTCAAGGATTATCCGCCTTGCCTTTGCCACACACTTCTTCCATTCGACCAAATTTTTTGCATCTAATGTTGTTGGCTTAGGAATTTCTTAATCAACGAATTCATTCAAGCCATTATCCTCTAGCATAGCCTCCATTCTGTCCCTCAAGGCTATAAGATTTGAGTTGTCTTCCAAGGCATACAAGAGCCGCAAATCGTAGAACACCATCTGCTGATCCTAAACTATGTATTGCAAATTTGAATTTCACCTGTAACCCAAGACTAAAAACTTCGAAATATCCTCTAGTATATTGTTCTTAGCTTCGATACCATGTAAAAAATCTTGTAGATTCACAAGCTCATGCAATTTACTAAAGCACAGGACAAGAATCTACTTCTACTTTCAACCAGCAGAAGCCAATAGATCGATGAAAACAATAAGAAAAAGAATAAGATAAATAAATGGCACATAACACAAGATTTATCTGGGGAAAGCCACAACTCAAAACCCCTACTATCTATATTGCATTAATCAGAAATCCAAGATGAAAATACAATGCTTGTTCTCACTAGAACAATTCTGCACAAGTATGTTCAACTCTCTCAGCTCACGAGCAAGCTCTTGGCCAACACTTATCCAATTTTGTAGCTCTCCAAGCCCCTATTTCCTTGCGCAATTCCTATTGTTGAATAACCAATATTAATGGGAATCGAGTGCATCCAAGGCTTTGCAATCCAAACAAGGTCTAGTTCCTGATTGCATGCATGATCTATACAACTCAGTAAATCATACAACTAATAGTACATTGTCCCTGCACTATAGTCTCAACTGGATCTTTCTCTGAAATGACATGCATGAGTTTCTCATGAGGAAATCTTCAGTTCACTAGAGTAGCACTAGTGGATGCATTAATGCACCCACTGATTGTTAGTCCTTTATTAGTCCCAAAAACAAATTAGAACTAATTCAACTGAACTTAACTAAGTAAACTGAGTGATCTAATTTCCAACTCAATTTAAACTCATATTGGAGGCCTTAAACTTAGGGAGAACATATACATGACTACAAAAAGACTTCCAACTTGAAATTCGTAAGCTAATTAAGTTCATTAAAATTAATTAACTATTTACAAGTTGATATGAGAATAGAATTCGATTTTAATTCTGAGCTTAATTCAAGGACAAATTAAACTGGAATTTCTTGTTGCCATTTCTCAACAAGAAGGACAGGTAGTGTGCTATGAGTTGCGGAAAATGAATGAGCATGAGCAAAACTATCCAATGCACGATCTTGAGCTAGCAGTGATTATACATTCATTGAAGATGTGGACGCACTATCTTCCTGGTAGGAGGATTACATTGATGAGCGAACATAGTGGGTTGAGGTATTTGTTTGATCAGCGGAATCTGAATGTCAGGCAAGCTAGATGGTTGGCTACCCTTAGTGAGTTTGACTTCAAGATCAAATACATCAAAGGGAAGGAGAACCAGGTTGCAGATGCTCTTAGCAGGAAGGTATAGGTAAATCATATAGCAGCTATGAGCTCTTATGGGATAGAGTTATAGGATAGGATCTTGTAGGCAAGACAGCGGGATGAAAAATACATGGAGATTATGCACAGGTTACAACAGAGTACAGGTATAGGTATAGGTACATGTGCAAGTATAGGTGAAGGTACAGGTATAGGTGATCAGGATGCTAACTATCTTCTCACGTCAAATGGTTTGGTGAGGTTTAAAGACAGGATCTATGTGCCTAATTACAGTGAGCTCAAGAAGCTTACCTTGAGGGAATTTCACACCAATCCATAGTCAAGTCATCAAGGATATCAGAATACGTTGACGGCGGTGAAGAAGTTCTACTATTGGTCAAATCTAAAGAAGGAAGTGGCAGAGTTCATGGCTAGATGTTTATATTTTCAGCAAGTCAAGGTGGAATGTAAGCATCCAGTTGGTTTACTACAGCCTATAGCTATTTTGGAATGGAAATGGGAGGTCATTTCCATGGATTTCATTAAAGGTCTTCCGAGGACAGTGAAGCAGCATGATTCTATTATGGTTGTGGTCCACCGGTTATGCAAGGTAGCTCACTTTGTTCCAATAAAGACTACATATTCAGCCAGTGAGGTAGCGCAGGTGTTCATTAGAAAGATAGTGAGACTGCATGGTGTTCCAAAGAAGATTGTGTCAGATAGAGATGAAAAGTTCACTTCCAAATTTTGGAAGGAGTTATTTGTAGGCTTGGGCACAAATTTGGCCTTTAGCACTACTTATCATCTGCAAACAGATGGACAGACGAAGATGGTCAACATGATCTTAGAGGATATGTTGAGGATGTACGTAATGCACCAACATAAGAAATGGGAGGAGTATCTTCCATTGGTTGAGTTCACATACAACAATGGTTATTAGGACTCATTGAGGATGAGTCCTTTTGAGGCATTGTATGGATGGAGTTTTAACACTCCCATCTGTTGGCGTTATGATACAGGTGTTGTCCTTTATGGCAACTCACATAGATGACAGTTCACAGTGCAACAGGTTAACAACAAAGGATTACAGATCAGACTCCAGAGGTTGAAGAAAAAGAGGTATATGTTGGTTCATTTTGTCTAAGTAGCATGTACACATAGGTCCACAGAACAAAAAGAGTGTATACGTATACACACACTCTCATAAGAGGAAAAGTGCGTACATGTTGGAAAATCAAGGAAATTCAAGAGGAGACAATACCAGGGGTCAATACCATGGTATTAGCCCACAATATTGAGCGGAGTAACGATTGTTTGATCCCGCCCAAGAATACCACGGGTCCTAAGTGGTTTTGGTCCGAGGTATTGAGAAAGGCCCAAAACTATATAAGGAGGAGGAGATCATTAGGGCATAGTGTGCAAGTGAATGGGTTTCTGAGGAATACTTCTATCTGAAGTATATGTTATGTTGCAGGGGTTATGCTTATGAGATGATATGAAACACTTTTGTGCACCTTGGATACAATGTTAGATCAGGATCATAAGAACTTAAATGACTTATCGTTGTATGATCTAATGTTGACTGGGCTAGATCTGATTGCTTATGCATGTTTTATTCTGTAAATGGCATGATTTGGGTATGACTGAAGTCTAGAATAGTATAGAAGTTTTAAGTTAGTATTTTCGTATCTGTACGCTGGTTCGCATTGGTAAAAGTGCATATACACGTTGGTTCAGCACATCGAAGTAGCATATATATTATGAAATATGATGTTTCATGTTGCAGTTGGTTCTAGTTTTTAATGCATAGTTATGGGCTCTGCTTGTTGCGTGTGGAGCATGCTTATTTAGAAGTCTTTGTTTCAGTCGGATGTATACCCCAGGAAGTTTGTACACCCCTCCACGAGGGGGCGTGCGAGGGGGACTTGTCCCCCCCGCGGGGGTTCGGGGGGGGGCGATCCCCCCCAGCTGGGGGGTCCGGGGGCCAGCGGTCCCCCAGTGGGGGTTTCGGGGGCAACGCCCCCAAAGCTAAAAACAGATGTAAAATTTCCTTGTAAAAGTATAGTAATTTCTAGTCAATATAGGCCGTTCATTAGGTGGATGATCTAACGGTAGAACTTATGTTTAGTTTAGGGTTTTTTTCCCTAGAAGGCAACCCCTCTCTTTGTATGAGGGCATTGTATTGAGGTTGTATAATAGATGTGTATTCTCCAAGTGAGAAACAGAGAGGCAAGACTGTGAGAGAAAATAGAGGATATTACTGCGGATCTGTTGTAGGTTGTGTCTCTTCATTTTGCTGGATAATAAAAAGGAAGGACTGGCTGTTTTGGGTGGACGTAGCCCAAACTGGGTGAACCACGTATATCTGTATCTCTCTGGTTTTATGTTTTTTTTGTTTATATTTTTGCTATATTCTATGTGTTCCATTGCTCTGTAATATATATAATTTTCTAACAACTAGTACCAAAGCCGAGGGTCTATTTGGCTGACAAACTCATAGGAGAGAAGGGTTCCTGGTTTGAGTGGGAGCAATGGCGGATGATGGTAAGTTTAGGGTTGAGAAATTTAATGGTCAAAACTTCTTGCTGTGGAAGATGCAGATGGAAGATTATCTATATTAGAAAGATCTGTACCTACCATTGGGTGGAAAAACAAAGATGCCGACGGGTATGACAGATGAAGAATGGAACCTTCTCGATAGAAAGGCACTCGAAACAGTGCAGTTGTGCCTCACAGCATCTGTCACCTTGAACATTTCGAAGGAAACAATGACAGAGGGTTTGATTAAGGTGTTGGTGAAACTATATGAAAAACTCTGGGCCTCAAACAAGGTATTTCTTATGAAACGATTATTTAATATGAAGATGTCGGAAGGTGGATCTGTTGCAGATCATTTAAATTATTTTAATACTGTTACAAGTCGGTTAAGTTTTGTAGGGGTAAACTTTGATGATGAAGTTAGACCTCTGTTATTCTTGTGCTCATTGTCAGAAATTTGGAATGGTTTAGTAATGGCCATTAGTAAATCTGTTTCTGGATCTAGTACTTTAAAGTTTGATGATGTTGTCGGTGCTATCCTTAGAGAGGAAATGCGATGGAAAAGCTCCGGTGAGACATTGGGTAATGCTTTAAGCGCAGAGTCTAAGGGAAGAAAAATGGAAAGAGGAAAGAGCTTAGGATATCGCAGTAAATCAAGGAAAGGCATATCCAAGTCTAGATTGGGGATAGTGTGTTGGAAATGCAGAAAGAAAGGACACCTAAAGAAAGACTGTAGATCTCGGAAGGGAAAATAAGGAGATGCATAGCAAGAAAACAATCATGAAGAAAATGTGACAGGTGAGGTGTTACAAGATGCTTTGATTCTTTCTTTCAAAAATATTATTGATTCCTGGGTGGTAGATTCAGGGGCCTCATTCCATGCCACACCTGATAAGAAATATTTTCATGACTATGTTCAAGGAGATTTTGGACAAGTCCATTTGGGTGATGATAAACCCTGTAAAATTGTTGGAATGGGTAAGGTTCTTGTAAAACAACAGAATGGAAACCAATGGCTACTAAAGGAGGTAAGGCATGTTCCAGATCTGAAGAAAAATATGATTTCAACAGGGCAGTTAGGCGGTGAAGGTTGTGTGATAACTTTCACAGATAAAGCTTGGAAGGTCACCAAAGGAGCCCTAGTAATAGCGAAAGGCAAAAAGGTTGGTACATTGTATTTATGCAATGGTATTTCTAACTCTATTAATGCTTTAACTTCCAAAGGAGAAGATGTAGCATTATGGCATCATAGGCTCGGACACATGAGTGAAAAGAGGATGAAGATTCTTCACTCAAGGAATTTGTTGCCAGGTTTGAAGAATGTTGATTTGGACTTCTGTGAGAATTGCATTTATGGAAAACATAAGAGAGTCAGATTTCTCAGAGTTGGGAAAGAAAAGAAGAGTGAAAAATTAGAGCTTGTGCATACAGATGTATGGGGACTTGCTCAGGTATCATCTCTTGGTGGCTCTCGTTATTATGTTACTTTTATTGATGATGCAACTAGAAAAACTTGGATTTATTATATTAAGAATAAATCTGATGTATTTGATACTTTCAAGAAATGGAAAGCTTTGGTTGAGATTAAGACAGGAAAGAAATTGAAGTGTCTCAAATCAGACAATGAAGGTGAATATTGCAGCAAAGAGTTTGATAGGTATTGTTCAGAGCATGGAATTCGCAGAGAGAAGACAGTTCCAAGAACACCACAAGAAAATGGTGTGTCAGAAAGGATGAACAGAACAATCATGGAGAATGCAAGGTGCATGAGATTGCATGCAGGATTGCCTTTACAGTTTTGGGCAAATGCTATAGATACTGCTATTTATCTAATAAACAGAGGGCCTTCAAGCTCCTTGGATGGTGGTGTTCCAGAGGAAGCATGGACAGGTAAAAAGGTAAACTACTCTTTTTTAAAGCCTTTTGGCTGTGAGGCCTTTGTCCATATTAATAAAGAAAATAGAACAAAGCTTGAGGCAAAATCAAAGAAATGTACCTTTTTGGATATGGTGTTAATGATTTTGGTTATCGCTTATATGACTATGAAAATCACAAAATCATTAGGAGTAGAGATGTAATATTCAATGAAAAGGTCTTCTATAAGAATCAATTGCAGGAAAAAGAAAACAAGGAATACATAGTTCTTGATGAGATCACGGAAAAAGTAAAGGTCCCTGAAAATCTAATAATCAACAACCACAACAACAACAACCACCACAACAGCAACAGGCACCCCAAACACCTGAAAGTGGTGTTAGAAGATCTACCAGGATAAGTATACCCCCTTAACGATACTCTCCTTCATTATATTATTTATTGTTGACTAATTCTGGTGAACCTGAATGTTATGAAGAAGCAATGCAGGTTGAAAGCAAGAAGAAGTGGGAGCTAGCCATGGAAGAAGAGATGGACTCCTTAATGCATAACTGAACTTGGGACTTAGTCAAGTTGCCTGCAGGTAAAACTACATTGCAAAATAAATGGGTTTACAGGCTGAAGGAAGAAGATGGAGGAAAACAAAGGTACAAAGCTAGACTTGTGGTGAAGGGGTTTGCATAGAAGAAAGGTATTGATTTTGATGAAATATTTTCTCATATTGTTAAAATGACTTCAATCAGAACTATTTTAATTCTAGTAGCAGTTAGATGTAAAGACAGCCTTTCTCCATATGGATTTGGAGGAAGAGATATATATGCAATAGCCACAAGGATATGAGGTGAAAGGGAAGGAGAAACTAGTGTGCAGGTTGCAGAAGAGATTGCATGGCTTAAAACAAGATCCAAGGCAGTGGTATCTAAAATTTGACAAGTTCATGTCTGAACAAGGTTATACTAGATGTCACTCTGATCATTGTGTTTATCTGAAAAAGAAAAATGATGGCAGCTATATTATATTGTTATTGTATGTGGATGACATGCTTGTTTCAGGGTCTAACATGCAGGAAATAAATGTGCTCAAAATAAAATTGGAAAATTAATTCGCAATGAAGGATTTGGGAGCTGCAAAACAAATCCTTGGTATGAGAATAACTAGAGACAAGAAAAATAAAAAATTAACATTGTCTCAGAATGAGTACATACAAAAGGTGTTGAAAAGATTTAATATGCACAATGCAAAACTAGTTAGTACACCTTTTGCTAGCCATTTCAAACTTAGTAAGGAAATGTGCCCAAAGACCCAAGAAGACATGGATTATATGTCTAAAGTTCCATATGCATCAACAGTTGGAAGCTTAATGTATGCAATGGTTTACACAAGGCCTAATATTGCACATGTAGTGGGAGTTGTAAGCAGGTACATGAACAATCCAGGAAAGGAACATTGGATGGAAGTGAAATGGATTCTCAGGTATTTGAAAGGTACCACAAATCAAGCATTATGCTTTGGTGGTTCAAACATTTCTCTACAGAGATATGTTGATACACATATGGCAGGTGACAGAGATAACAGGAGGAGCACTACAGGATATGTATTTACTGTAGGTGGAACATCTTCCAGTTGGGTTTCAAAAATCCAAAGTGTTGTTGCACTTTCAACAACAGAAGCAGAGTATGTTGTTGCTACAGAGGCTAGTAAAGAAATGATTTGGTTACAAAGGTTTATGGGTGAATTGGGTAAGAAGCATGATATGGGCACATTATACACTGATAGCCAAAGTGCCATTCATCTTGCAAAGAACTCAGCATTTCATTCCAGGACTAAACACATACATTCAAGTACCATTTCATACGATCAGTGTTGGAAGATGGAGAGTTGAAGCTGGAAAAGATACACACTAGCTGAAATCCTGCAGATATGCTAACAAAAGTTGTAACGAGGGAGAAACTGAGAATATGCTCAGTTTCAATTGGTCTTCAAGGATGACGATGAAGATAAGAAATAGCCAGGTCCAAAGAGGAATCATTGTCCAACAAATGAAGCAGTGTGAAGTTGCTACAATCATTGTCCAAGTGGGAGATTGTTGGGTGTGGAGCATGATTATTTAGAAGTCTTTGTTTCAGCCAGATGCATACCCCAGGAAGTTTGTACACCCCTCCACGCGGGGGGTTGCGAGGGAGGACTTGTCCCCCCCGCGGGGGTTCGGTGGGGCCGATCCCCCCAGGCTGGGAGGTCCGGGGGCCAGCGCTCCCCCAGTGGGGGTTTCGGGGGCAGCACCCCGAAGCTAAAAACAGATGTAAAATTGTCTTGTAAAAGCATAGTAATTTCTAGTCAATCTGGGCCATTCATTAGGCAGTTGATCTGACGGTAGAACTTATGTTTAGTTTAGGGTTTTTTTCCCTAGAAGGAAGCCCCTCTCTTTGTATGAGGGCATTGTATTGAGGCTATATAATAGATGTGTATTCTTCGAGCGAGAAACAGAGAGGCAAGACTGTGAGAGAAAACAAAGGATATGATAGCGGATCTGTTGTAGGTTGTGTCTCTTCATTTTGCTGGATAATAAAAAGGAAGGACTAGTTGTTCGGGGTGGAAGTAGCCCAAACTGGGTGAACCAAGTATATCTGTGTCTCTATGGTTTTATGTTTTTTGTGTTTATATTTTTGCTATATTCTATGTGTTCCATTGCTCTATAATATATATAATTTTCTAACCCTGCTATGTGTTCTAGTGACAGTGTTTTGAATGTTCAGATTGATTGATCGTGATTTGCTTCAATGATGACGGGTTTCCAGTGATTGGTTGTATTTCAGTGGTGATTGACTTTTAGCTTCAATGTTGCTGATGGGTCTAGTATGAAAATTTGATGAAACATGGCCTTCAGATAGTGGTGTTGTGTTCTAGGAGTATCCAGTCTGAAAATTAATGAAACGTGGTCCCTGGAGGAAGAGAGAAGGTCATAGCCTTCTGTAGGCTGGTGCCTACGTACTGGTAAACATATCAACCAGTACAAGAGCCAAGGGGTTGGAGCTCCCTTCCAGTAGCATCTGGAAAATGAGTGAAGGTTGGAGCCTTTTGTAGCCCGACGCCTATGTACTAGTAAACGGATCAGCTAGTACAAGAGCTAGGGGGTTGTATCTCCCTTCTAGTAGAAGATGGAGAACGAGAGAAGATTGTAGCCTTCTATAGCTGGGTGCCTGCATACTGGTATGAGTCCTCACCAATACAAGATTGTAAACAGGTTTTTCTTATATTAAAAGAAGACAGCAGCAGGTGGTTTTTATCCCGCATTGGGTTTCCACCTTAAATCTTGGTGTTCATGTGTGTTGCTTATGTGTTATGGTTTATTCTATTATTACTGTTTATATGGTTAATGAAGTATTGATGCACTAATTAAAGATCAAGATATGATGAACTAACTGAATTATAAGTTTGTTGGATATACGCTAGTTGTTTTACAGACAGTTCCGAGTACACGCGAGTTACCTTCATTAAAGTAGCGTATATAAATTTGAGTATAAAAAGAAAAAGTTATTGTTTTGATAAATATTGATTCACACCCCCCCCCAGTATTATTTCCAACAATTGGTATCGGAGCAGGTCCTTCAAAAGAAGTTTGATCGCTTGAAGGGAGATCTTTCTAAATGAACAATCACGAAGGCATGGGATCTATCAGACCACCAATCTTCAATGGGAACAACTTGGTATATTGGAAAACACGAGCTAGAGCTTATCTTTAGTCACTTGAAGTTGATGTTTGGGCAATTGTGGAAAAAGGATATCAATATCCAACAGAAAGGAAAGCATATGAAATCAATGCCAAAGCTGTCAAAGCCTTATTGGGAAGTCTATCAGAATCAGAATTCATAAAAGTCATGCAGCTCAACACAACCAAGGAAATATGGGATAGAATCATTCAGAGCTACGAAGGAGACTCCCAAGTAAAATGTGTTAAACTACAAACTCTGAGAATCTAGTATGAAACTCTCAAGATGCATAGTGATGAAAGTATTTCTAGTTATTTATTGCGAGTAGATGGGATTGTAAATCATATGAGGAATCTGGGTGAAGAGATAAAGGAAGATACTTTAGTTGAGAAAATTTTGATATCTTTGTCTTCTAAATTTGAGTCAAAAGTGTCTTCCATAGAAGAAAAGCAAGATCTTCAAACTATTACTGTAATGGAATCCTAACTACCTTTGAAATGAGAAAAGGAGGTCCATCAGATATGAGAGAAGCCGTTTTTAAAGCATCAACAAAGGGAAAAGAAAAGGAAGAGCACAATGAATCAGGACACATTTCAGAAGAAGAAGATGAGGTAAATTTTGTCAAGAAGCTTAAACGAGGTTCCAGAAGATTCAGAGGTAAGCTACCGTTCAAATGCTTTACTTGTGGTAGAGTTGGTCATTACGCTGCTAAATGCCCTCATGTCAAAGGAAAGATGTCTGAAGAAGGTAATAGAAGTTATTATACTCATAATGATAGTGATGGATTGTCCAATAGTGATGAAGATAATCAAGAAATTAATCTTCACATGGCATATGAAAATGATGCCTTAGAAAAGGAAGATTTCCTTAAAGAAATCAGTCAACTCAAAATCAGTCTGGCAGAAAAGGATATAGTCATAAACACAGTGACACATCAACTCACTGAAAAGGACAAACACAATGAAGTGTTAGAATATGAAGTAGTAGGTCTAAGAAAATAGCTTGAGAAGACAAAGACTCTGAATCTTAGATTTTCTAAAGGATCGGAAATGTTAGATGAAATCATCAAAGTTTAGCGTTCGGCTATTATAAAGACTCGTCTCGATTTTCATGAAGGTGAATCTAGCTCACAAGATGAGTTAAGGAACTCCAATGCAAAATATGAAATGCTCAACAAGGAGATAAGAGGTCAACCCCATTAACAACCAAGGAAAGAAAGACTTCAAAGAAAAACATTTCCACCTAACTATGGAAGGGATAATTGTTTCTTTTCTCCGACAAATAATGTTGAATGCTTTATATGTCATAATTTTGGACATGTTGTAGCCAGATGCAGAGGTAGAATGGTTCAAGACCGTCACACAGAAAGATCATCGGTTTCCAAGTACTTTAAGGGATATTGTTTTGCTTGCAATATGTTTGGTCACAAAGCTATTGATTACGATAGAAGGAATATGAAACATGTAAAATGCTATGCGTGTAACAAGTTTGGACATAGAGAAAAGGAATGCAGGAGAAAATTACGGCCACCATACCAAAAGGAGAAAACATCATCACAATCCAAGATATTGAAGAGGAAGGAATTGTTCTCAGAAAGATGTGGCATAGCTCAGTTTACAGACATAACAGACCCAGGAGGAGCTGAAAGTGTAAAACTTCAATATTCTGATTCTCATACACAGTTATTATGAAGATAAGTCAGGTATATATGTGAGTTAGAAGCTACACAGTTGCGTATATAGTGTTTTGAAGAAAAAGCAGTGGGACAGACTCAAGAAAAGGGGTCTGATATGGTTCAGTCAATTATCAATTATCTGTTTTGTTATTATTGATGATGTTACAATCTGCTAATGATATGTGGAAGTGTTTTTGGCCTCATAAGTTGTTAATAAGTTAATGAATAACTGGTTGATGATGATGCCTTGATGATTCTTACTAACAAATGCAATGATCAGATCTGATAGTGAACGGTTGGCACAAGTTCAGGGGGAGCATATGCTTCTAATAATGCATTGTTGGCATTATGTTAGAAGATCTTGGTACATGAAGATGCTTATATTTCTTGATCCACATAGTAGTTTTGATTTAGGTGACTCTTTTGATGATGGATATATACAGGTTGTTGATTTTGATGCTACTGGCAAATGCTGATGGTGCAGATCATATATGGTGTGTGATAGTTGTTGATGACTATCATTGTCTTATTTATATTGCTATTCCTTGTTATAAATTTCATATATATCATTTGATGTAAAGGTCATGAAAATACCTCATTTTTAACCCCACTATGCATGGGAAGGATGATGTAATAATTTCTCTTTCAGTCATGTATAAACATTTGGTATATCCCCACTTGGTTGGGTGGATGAGTCAAATTTGGTGTATCCCCACTTGGTGGGGTGATTGATGTATGTATGATTCATTGGTCTTAGGGAAGTCATACTCACTTAGTTGAGTTATAGAGTCATGTTATTCTTTTGAAAAATATATTTTCAGACTCTGCATGTACTCAAGGGGAGCATGGACAACATAATGTATATCAAAGGGGGAGAATATCTTGGTCCGCCCTTTTCCCTTAATGTCAAAGGGGGAGAGTATCTTGGTGTTGTGGTTGCCATCAAGTCCAAAGGGGAGATTGTTGGCATTATGATACAAGTGTTTTCCTTGATGGCAACTCACATAGATGACAGTTCACAGTGCAACAGGTTAACAGAAAAGGATTATAGATTAGACTCCACAGATTGAAGAAAGAGAGGTAAACGCTGGTTCATTTTTTCTAAGTAGCGTGTACACGTAGATCCACAGAAAAAAAAAGAGCGTATACGTATACACGCACTTTCACAAGAGGAAAAGCGCGTACATGTTGGAAAATCAAGGAATTTCAAGAGGAGACAATACCAGGGGTCAATACCATGGTATTAGCCCACAATATTGATCAGAGTAACAACTATTTGATCTCGCCCAAGAATACCATGGGTCCTAAGTGGTTTTGGTCCAAGGTATTGAGAAAGGCCTAAAACTATATAAGGAGGAGAAGATCATTAGATCATAGTGTGCAAGTGAATGGGTTTCTGAGGAATACTTCTATCTGAAATATATGTTATGTTGCAGGGGCTATGATTATGAGATGATCTGAAACACTTTTGTGCACCTTGGATACAATGTTAGATCAGGATCATAAGAACTACAATGACTTATCATTGTATGATCTGATGTTGACTGAGCTAGATCTGATTGCTTATTGCATGTTTTATTCTGTAAATGTCATGATCTGGGTATGACTGAAGTTTGGAATAGTTGAAAAATTTTAAGTTATTATTTGCAGATCTGTACGCTGGTTCGCTTTGGTAAAAATGCGTATACAAGCTAGTTCGGCACATCGAAGTAGCGTATAGATTATGAAATATGATGTTTGAAGTTGCAGTTGGTTTTGGTTGTTAATGTAGAGTTTTGGGCTCTGCTCTTTGTTCTGGTGACATTGTTTTGAATGTTCAGATTGATTGATTGTGATTTGCTTCAATGATGATGGGTTTTCAGTGATTGGTTGTATTTTAGTGGTGATTAATTTTGAGCTTCAATGTTGCTGATGGGTCCAGTATGAAAATTTGATGAAATGTGGCCTTCAGATAGTGGTGTTGTGTTCTAGGAGTATCCAGTCTGAAAATTAATGAAATTTGGTCCCCGGAGGAAGAGAGAAGGTTGTAGACTTCTGTAGGTCTGCGCCTACATACTGGTAAACATATCAGCCAGTACAAGAGCCAAGGGGGTTGGATCTCCTGTCTAGTAGTAGGTGGAAAATGAGTGAAGGTTGGAGCCTTCTGTAGGTCAGCGCCTACGTACTAGTAAACGGATCGGCTAGTACAAGAGCTAGGGGGTTGTAACTCCCTTCCAGTAGAAGTTGGAGAATGAGAGAAGGTTGTATCCTTCTGCAGGTGGGTGCCTGCATACTAGTATGAGTCTGCACTAGTACAAGATTGTAAACAGGTTTTTCTTATATTAAAATAAGACAACAACAGGTGGTTTTTGTCCCGCATTGGGTTTCCACCTTAAATCTTGGTGTTCATGTGTGTTTCTTATGTGTGATGGTTTATTCTATTATTACTGCACATGGTTACTGTTTATATGGTTAATGAAGTACTAATGCACTGATTAAAGATCAACATATGATGAACTAAATGAATCATAAGTTTGTTGGATATACGATGGTTTCTTTACAGACAGTTGCATGTACATGCAAGTTACCTTCATTGAAGTAGTGTATATAAATTTGAGTATGAAAAGAAAAATTTATTGTTTTGATAAATACTGATTCACTCCCCCCCTCTCAGTGTTATTTCCAACACCGTCAGCTAGAGTGATCCAGTGAATAGGGTACTTATTGGACCAGACATGTTAACAGACATGGAGTAGGAAATGCAGGTTATAAAGAAGAATCTAAAGGCAACACAAGATAGACATAAGAGTTATGCATATCAGCACAGGGTGTTCAAGGAGTTTCAGGTTGGGGAGCATGTGTATTTGTGCATCAAGCCGAAGAAAAGATCTTTGAGGATTGGTTCATGTGCCAAGTTGGCACCACAGTATTATAGGCCTTTCGAGATCCTTGAGAGGATTGGACCAGTGGAATATCGACTTGCACTGCCTCCAACAGTGAAATTCCATGATGTTTTCCATATTTCATTTCTTAAGAAGTATATAAAGGATGTTGATCATGTTATTGATTGGTCTGTATTGTAGGTGGAGCAAGAAGGAGAGTTCCAATTGGAGCCTCAGTGCATATTGCAGCGGAAACATCTCATGCTCAGGAACAGAGCCATATAGCAAGTTAAAGTGCAGTGGAAGTACATTGGGCCTGAAGAAGCTATATGGGATATGGCAGATCAGATGTGGGCCCTATATCCTTCATTGTTTTCTAGTTGAGGCAAAGCAGTTTTGGTTTGATGTTGGTATATGTTTGGCATATGTTTTGCTAATGTTTTGGTATATGTATGTATATGTATATGGATGTAAATACCACCATGAGCTAAGTTATAAATATCTAATAAGCAGTATGGGTGTCATATTATTATGGTTGTTATATTGTCACTTTTTCATGATATTTTGCTTTTGAGCGGGTCTTTCATTGTAAATATTTTAACGAGATAAGTTATAAAGCTCCATGGGTAGTATGTTTGATTTTCAGTGGTTTTACTGAGGTCATGGTGTGGTTTAACACCAAGGATGGTGTTCCCATGGGGTAGGGTTCTGTAACAGCCTTGGGGAAAATTTCATGTAATAAAAGTTAATAAAGGCAAAATAAGGCCACGGTTAAGGGACACTTATTCCAAGTTGAATCTTGGGCAAAGATACCATAGTGGGCATCACTGGATGTGTGTTTTGGCTAAGGAAAATTGGCAAAGGCTAAAGCTAATGCATTAAAAGGAAAAAAGGCATTTTTGGCACATTTGTTAATGAAAATAAAGGAAAATAGGAGAAAAGGAAGGTAAAAGGCCACAGGTTGCATGTGAGGAGGAGATTGAAGGAAAATAATGGAACATGAACAAAATAGAGGCCTCATTAATAAAAAGGCTTCTGAGGATCAGTGGGCAAGATTTTGCTAACCTTTTGTCAGTTCAAGTTTGGAGATCTCTCGTTATTCTCTCTCTCTATCTCTCTCTCTCTCTCTCTCTCTCTCTCTTGGTCACTTAGAGTTTTCTTGGAGCACTCTAGCTTTGGAGCAAGGAAGGAAAGCAAGATCGGGTAGCTTCAGTAGGAATACGTGTAGGTAACCTTTTGCATGTGTGATTTTCTAGCTGGTTTGGACATGCATGGCTTTGCATGTTGGTCTATGGTTCTCTTGTTGTCAGAGGCATGGTTTTGTCGAGTTATGAAAGTGGTTTTCAGCCTAGCCTTACATTTTTCTGGATGCCATGGTGTTGGGATGTTTATTTTGGTTTTTGAGCTTTGCTTTGCCACATAGATTTCGAAATCTGGGGTGGAGGTGGTCTCAAGGTTCATTCCCAAAGGCCTAGGAATCCCTTGATTGATTTTGGTGGGATACATGGTAAAGCCTGAGGGAGAAGTCTTGATTTAGGGCTTAGTTATCTGGGATTGGATTGCGGTAAAGCTTGAGAGACAAGGAGACAGAAAATTCTTCAAGGATAGTGATGGATTGCGGATGGCATTTCAATTTCGGTTCGGTTGTGATTGGAGCACCATTTTTGGTGTGATCACGGTTTGGTGAGGGTGGATGTGGTTTAACCTTTGGATTCCCTTGGTTGTTATTGGATTGGTTGTTCTATGAGATCCCACATTCATGCTTGGAATATGGCATGTGGGTGACTGGCTGAAAGAGAGATTTGATTCAGCCATGTCTATGGTCGGGTGGTACGTGGAAGTCCTGAACTTGGTCGGATTTGACTATGATTAATAAAAGCTAAGTCCTCTTACTTTTGTACTTATTTATATGTGGATTTAATGGCTATAACATCTTTGATATTTATATGGTTTAATGTTGGTTATAAGCATGGTTATGTGACTGGTTCATGTCATGGTTATTTCATGTATTTACTTGTAATTGTTAAATGAATGGATGCAAGACCCAATTGATGATATAATAGTCCAATGGAGAAGGAGGTGATCCCTCTGGTTATGTTTAATAATTTCTTTCAGTCATTTATGCTCTGCCTTGTATCCTAGACCTGTAGGTTGCATCGATGCCAAGTGTTTGACATAATGTCAATCCCGATTGGGGATGCGCAGGCCTAGTCCTGAGGTTGATTTTTTATTGATCAGCATTGTTATCATGTCCTTGATGGATTCTGAAGGTTGTAGCAAGTTTGCGACAGAGGTCAAGATTCTGGACTAGAAAAGTGGCTCAAATCTCAAGATCGCTGGCACAGATCTGCTGATAAAATTCCACAATTGTTGGCACAGAGGCCTATGAGAGCGAATTTGAATTGTTGGTCGATATCTTGCTTATAACATGAGAGCGACTTTGGGTTAAGAGGCTTAAAACATCAGTGGGACCCAGGGACAAGATGTCTGCTCACATGTCTCCTCAGGGTGTAATTGCTGATGTGGATGGGTTTGTTTGATGAGTTTCATTGATTCCATTTTCTTAAGTTCACCAAGGAGATTGAATCCCTTATAGTAACCTCTCTCATCACATGTTTGCCCATCTGGTTGGCTGCTTGGGTGGACCTGGGAGGAGGGGGTGTTGCACTGAGCATGAAATTGTATTAACTAAGTTGAAAGAGTCAATCATGTGGCTATTAGCCAATCGCTAATGAAACCCAAAAGATAGCACAGGAACATATCTTTTGTCCAAATAAATAGCCTTACTATAATGACCGAATATTGTAAAATCAAGAATTTAATTCTATTAGGAAAATTGTTGACAATCCTATCACTATAGTGGATAATAATATCATGCTCACAAATTATATTGTGGATGAGTCCATTTGAATCGCCTCAAAATCTGATTCCTCTTCATCATTGTCAAGGAATTTCATATTTGATTTTCTTTGCCAAAGTGGACACCTTGTCTTATAGTTCCTTTAATCACAACCACAAGCATCAGTGTCGAGGAAAATTTCATATTGTTCCTCACTCCTTTCCACCAAAACCTTTCCCATGATAGTCTTCGCCTACTAGTTAAAATCAATGTTATGCATGTATTATGTATTTTTTGAGTGAGTGTTTCCTTAATTTCTATGTGTTAAATAAACCTCCTTTCGACCAATGATTCATTCTCTATCACATTAATCTCCTCTCACACAAAATTTGGTATATTCTCCTACTAATGAGTTGTCATCAATGCCTCAACATTGAATCAAGATTCATTTGAGGGTGCCCCCTTCTCTTTCTTTAACCAAGATGACCATGGGAGGAGCTAGGATGCTCCATGGTGAGGGATAGAGTATGGCTCAGAGGGATTAAGAGAAGGTGAATATGGAAAAGGGGACTAAAAGGCATCAATTTTAGTGGCAATCACAGAAGGGAAGGATAAAGAGAGAGATGGAGTAGCCACCAGCACACCAATGATTCATTCTCTATCACATTAATCTCCTCTCACACAAAATTTGGTATATTCTCCTACTAATGAGTTGTCATCAATGCCTCAACATTGAATCATGATTCATTTGAGGGTGCCCCCTTCTCTTTCTTTAACCAAGATGACCATGGGAGGAGCTAGGATGATCCATGGTGAGGGATAGAGTATGGTTCAGAGGGATTAAGAGAAGGTGAATATGGAAAAGGGGACTAAAAGGCATCAATTTTAGTGGCAATCACAGAAGGGAAGGATAAAGAGAGAGATGGAGTAGCCACCAGCACTAGAAATCACAACAATATGTTTTAAGATATTAATTTGAAATTGATAAACGTGAAATATATATCTATATATATATATATATATATATATATATATATATATATACGTAGTTTGAATAAACGCTATGAATTTAGTTTGGATATGTCATATACCCATTATTGCACGTGGTGACATGCATAGTAGATGGATCAATGACTCATCAGAGTTGGAGTACCCACCAGCACTAGAAATCACAACAATATGTTTTAAGATATTAATTTGAAATTGATAAACGTGATATATATATATATATATATATATATATATATATATATATATATATATATATCATCTTGTTTCTTAACATCACATTTTAACTGTTTATATATTTATTTCATAATCCTTTATTTGTGTAAAAATGAAGGTTGTGTTATTTGTGTTAGAAAATAAAACAATAATGTGAGGGAAATAAACAAATACATCATAAACACATAAACATTAACAACATGGACACAATGTTTTTTCCTTGTAAACCCTTATGAGAAAACCAAATGAATGATCATTCATAGACCAAAGATATTTAAAATGGAGGCTTTATGCCATTAAATATGTTATATTAAAAGAATACCATGGGAAAAACCATGGGATATCCAAACCTAGAGCTTAAAAATCACCAACAGTTAATTAAATTTGATCGTTTCAAGCTTGCTTGAACTACCCTAACAATCAACCCCTTAAACTTGACTTAAGGAGATTAAGCCAGTTCCATTCACTTCATTGAAGTCCATATAAAAAATTTACTATCCACCAGAATACATGGGTAACCAACCGTTATATCCACTAGTTTTCTATGACACTTTTTGGTACACGGTTGATCAACCATCTCATATCTCAAGATTGAACATTCCCCCCCTCAAGCTAAAATATGAGTACACCTACCACCCTTGGACCTACTCAAGTGGTCCATTCCACAACTTGATCATCCATAGCTTCATGCACCACTGCACTCTAATATGTATGCCTAAATAACAAGTCTTACAGAAAACTAACCTCAATATAGTATATGAGCATGCCTTCCACCCTCATCCTTATTCAAGTGGATCATTCCACAACTTGAGATATCATGTGCTACCATGCTACATGTATGCTATGCAAAAAAGTATTATAACAACCTTGGGGAATGAAACTTGCATATATCTATGATTTATGGCTTGGAACAAAAAACCTTTAGGGTCTTCACACACCACTTAACTCTCCATCACATGCTATCTCCTTTAAAAAACACAAGACCATTGACTCCATCTCTATTTTCTCATCCATGCAACTACGCAACCTCTCTTGCTATATTTCCAACCTATGTCGATCCATACCCTGACCTAGCCTTCCAACACCATTTGCACTCACCATATCCACACAATCTCTCATCAACGTAGCTCGTATCCATTTAGTAGGCATAATTCTACTTTGTCATGACCATCATAGCTTTTCATTTCATACACATTCTTTTTCTCAATAACTTCTCCATGGATTCAAAAACCTGTTTAGCGCATTATTCTACCACTCCAGCATGTATGCCTCGAATAAGTTGAAATCATTTGTTATTCTCATCTCTACCATTCCACACGATTCGATTACAATGGAGGGATTCATTTATCTCCTCCCATAACCCTAATGTCCTACGTGAATGCAACACTAACTTCATCGCTTGCAGTCCTTCATCTCTTGTAGTCCTTTATAGTTGTTGTTGCACAACCTTGAACTCCACATATTAATCACAAATCTTCAGTAAATGCTAGCTCCTCATATATTGAGGATCTGCAACTCCACATTATTGTCTATTTGTCATCAATGTTGTGGGAGTTCACCTCTATGGCTTTGACGCCATACCCTCATGTCATGCTCTGCTTCTTGACTATCATCCATGGCCACAAACTGAAAACAACCTCGTCTAAATCCACCTCTGCTCACACTATGACATGGAGAAATTATTCCAACAATTCATACTCAAGTGCCTCAACAAAACTCTCGGGGTTTTTCCTTAATATATTTCTCTCTTCAGAATACACCACATACATGAATGTGGCTACACCTTGTCTAATAATTTCTCCTCTACCTTAGCATGCATGGGAGAAGCTATGGTAGGTCAAATCAATCATGATCTCTATCTCTAGTAGAACTCCCAACAACAGTATGGAAACTTCTCCTAGCAGGTGGCTCCTCCACCCTCACACACGATAATGAGTTCAAACTATATTGAGATCTAGTCGCAAAAAAAAATTTGTTGAATGTCCACTTGCACCTCATCATTAGGGTTTTCTTTCTAGTGGGGATTACTGTGATAATCCTTATAGAAACAACCTTCATCTCAAATATCAAGAATAACTTGATGTCCTCTTTAGAAAACTCAATGAATTCATCATTTCTGTTGGAGGAGTGGCACAAAGTAGTAACACGACTGAGATCTTAGTTTCTTGGCCCATATTTACCACAAATATGCATGGTGAATCCTCAGCTTCAATTCCACCATCACTCAAGAATCAAGCATATCACAACCTATCTTTTATAGCTCGTCACAAGATATTTCCTCATGTTTTTTCTTCCTCTTGCATTACTCTCCAAATTGAACAATGATTATAACACCATGCACCCACAATCTGGACTATATAACGACTACAAATCACAAGTCTACAACTCTTCTATGTCTTGGCTTTGTTCGTCTAACAACTTTCTATGGTTCTTAGCTTGGACTTGAGATCAACCTTCTGCACACATACTTTACTAGGTGATCTAGGCTCAACTCTAACTCTGATACCAATTATTAGAAAATAAAACAATAATGTAAGACAAATAAACAAATACATCATAAACACATAAATATTAATAGCATGGACATAATATTATTACCCTGGAAAATGATCCTTCATGGCCCGAAGACATTTACAATAGTCTTTACACAAACAAGTCCCATTAAAAAAATACAAATATTGTGGGAAAAATTATAGGTTATCAAAATTAACTTTCACTAATCAAATTTATGCAAACTACCTTCAAAATTTGTGTAATAGAATTTCGTTAAAATTGCTTGTGTAATAGGAAAACGACATCCCTATTCCTAGATTCCTTGCACCCTAAAGGACTAAAAATAGTCATTTTTATCTTAATACTAATAAATAGTGACCTCAAAAATCTCCTTTTATTTGGTACAACTTAATCAGCGGGTGCTCCCGCTCTTGAACAACCTAATATCGATCACGATCATGAGTGTCATACCGGGTGTGCTTTGTTGGTTTATAGGCGGTGATGTCAAAGTTACCTAAATTTTACTTTCAAGTTTAGTTTTTGGATGAACATGGTCCCAAAATAAGTTAAAATTTTAAAATAGTGAGTACTTTGTTTTGTTTTTATTATAAATAGAAAACATCAATTTTAAAAATTTACATGCAAGGTTCATCCTCACAGCGTGTTGCCGACAAAAATGTTAGATTCAATTTTGAGGTGTGAGAATCGTAATAATTAGAAGAATAAATTTATGTTGGGTTTTTAGTAAATTTGATTAATACATAGGCTGGATTTGGATTAAAATTAATGAATTGTGATTAAAATGGATGAAAAAGATAATGAATATGTTAAATTTCGAATAAAATATTGATTTTTTTTTAGATTTCCAGATAAATTTGATGGAAAAGGATGTTGGATTTCAAGTAAAAAAGGATATAAGAAAAAAAATATGGATAGTCTAAGCTTAACACCTTTATTTATGAGGTTACTGGTAAATGTAGATATTTAGATTTTTTTTTCATTGGAGTGGTTGGGTGCATAGTGGCTATGTGAATGTAGATGTTCTTGCATAAAATTGGGAATATTCTCCTAGTAAAGAGTTGTCATTGATGCCTCTACATTGAGTTGGGATTCATATGAGGATGCCCCCTTCTCTTTCTTCAACCAAGATAACCATGGGAGGAGCTGGGATGCACCATGGTGAGGGATAGAGTAAGGTTCAGAGGGATGAAAGGAAGGTGAATAGGGAAAAGGATATGTGAATGTAAATGTTCTTGCATAAAATTGGGGATATTCTCCTAGTAATGAGTTGTCATTGATGCCTCTACATTGAGTTGGGATTCATATGAGGATGCCCCTTCTCTTTCTTCAACCAAGATAACCATGGGAGGAGATAGGATGCACCATGGTGAGGGATAGAGTAAGGTTCAGAGGGATGAAAGGAAGGTGAATAGGGAAAAGGCGATGTGAATGTATATGTTCTTGCATAAAATTGGGGATATTCTCCTAGTAATGAGTTGTCATTGATGCCTCTACATTGAGTGGGATTCATATGAGGATGCCCCCTTCTCTTTCTTCGACCAAGATAACCATGGGAGGAGCTAGGATGCACCATGGTGAGGGATAGAGTAAGGTTCAGAGGTATGAAAGGAAGGTGAATAGGGAAAAGGGACTAAAAAGCACCAAATTTAGTGGTGACCATAGAATGTGTGTGTGTGTGAGAGAGAGAGAGAGAGCAAAACAAGCCTTGAATAGAACAACAAGGCAAAAAAACATGAAGAAGTGAGTATGGAGAAAATGAACAAAGATAGAAACTTACCCAAACAACACAAATAGTAGGGTGTACTTCCAAAATCTTTAACCTTTTAAAGCCAACTAGTGTTGAAACTAGGGTCATTGCCACAAAGGTTGGTCAAAGCACTAAAGCTGAGCTACAACAATGACAATGTACCTATGCCAATCCCTTCAAAGACTATGCAATTAGTTTGAATAAAGGTTATGAAGTTAATTTGAACTAACCAAGTGTCATATAGCCATTATTGCATGTGGTGACATGCATATTGGAAGGATCAATGGCTTATGAGTGTTGGAGTACCCATCAATAGTGGAAATCACTACTTTTATTTTAAATATTGATTTGAGATTCATAAAAATAAAAAACCAATATATATCTGATACTTTATTGCTTAACATCACATTTTATCCATTTATCTATTAATCTCATAATCATTTGTTTGTGTAAAAGGTAAGGTCGTGTTGTTTATGTTAGAAAATAAAACAATAATGTGAGATAAATAAACAAATAGATCATAAACACATAAACATTAATAGCATGGACATAGTGTTTTAACCTGGAAAACCTTATGGGAAAACCAATTGAATGATCATTCATGGCCCAAAAGCATTTACAATGGCAAATTTATGCCTTTAAATAGGATACATTAAAAGAATACCATGAGAAAAAACAAGGGTTATCAAAACCTAGAGCTTGAAAATCGCTAAAAATAAATTGACTCTAATTGATTAAACTTTTCTCGAACTACCCTAACAATCTCCCCCTTAAAATTGACTTGGTAAGATTAACCTGGTCCCAATCACTCTATTGAAGTCCATATAAAAAAATTACTCTCCAATGAAATACGTGGGTAACCAACCGTTGTATCTGCTAGTTTTCTAGGACACTTTTTTGGTGCATGTTCATCAACCATCTCACATATTGAGATTTCACATACCCCACCTCAAGCTAGCATATGAGTACACATGCCACCCTCATACCTACTTATTGCACCACTGCACTCCAACATGTCTGCCTAAATAATAGATCTTATAATAAACTAAACTCAAGCTATCATACTAGTATGCCTGGCCCCCTCATCCCTATTCGAGTAGTTCATTCCACAACTTGAGAAATCACGTGCTACCACGCTACATGTATGCTTAAATAACAAGTTTTACAACAATCTTGGGGAATACAACTTGTGCATAGCTAGTATTTACAACATGGACCAAAAAAAATTTAGAGTGTTCACACACCACTGCACCTCTCCATCACATGTTCACTCCTTCATCAAACCACAACACCATTTACTGCATGTCATTTTCTCGTCCATGTAGCTATGCAACCTCTTACTATATTTCCAGCCAGTGTTGATCCATAACTTTTCCTGGTCTTCCAACACCATTTGTGCTTGCTAGATCTACATAGTGTCTAATCAACATAGCTCGTATCTATTTAGTGGGAATCATCCTCTTGTATCATGACCAACATATCTTTTGACTGCATATGCACACGTGATGCAAACTTTATTCTCGATAGCTTCTCCATGGCCTTAAAAAATGGTGTAGTCTAACTTATAGACAAAATAACCTTTTTCACTAGAATTCACCAAAATTCAACAAAACAATTTCAAGATTTTTTGTTGTTTAAAATGAATTTTTGAATGCATAAATGGATTCAACACCCTGAAAAACCCTAGGGCACTCGAATTATGCAAATTAAGCAATTTAAACTCAGGTTTTCAAAAGTCTCTATTGGATTTTGATTGAAATTAACCAGAAAAATGGTCGTGAAAAAAGGCCATTTCTTCTATAAGTTAGACTACGCCTTAAAAAAATGTTTAGCAAGTTGTTCTACCACTCCAACATGTATGCCTCCATCATTGATTGTGCTCATCTCTTCCCTTCCATGTGATTCTATCATGGTGGAGGGATTCAATGATTTCCTCCCACAACTCCAATGTCCAAAGTTAATGTGGCACTAACTTCATCCCTTGCAATCCTTCATCTCCTACGGTTCTCTATAGTTTTTTTGCACAACCTTAATCTCCACACAATAATCACTACTCTTTAGCAAATGCTAGCTCCTAATTTATTGAAGATATACATCTCCACATTATTGTCTATATGTCATCACCATTGTGAGAGTTTACCTCTATGGCTTTGATGCCATATCCTTGTTCCATGCTCTATTGTGTGATTATCATCCATAGCCACAAACTAATTACAACTCATCTAAATCTGCCCCTGCTCATTCTGTGACATAGAGCACTTAGTCTACCAAGTCATACTAGAGTGCCTCAATGCAACCCTTGGGGTTTCTCCTTATTAGCTTTCTCTATTCACTATATACCATAGATATGAATGTGGCTACACCATGTCGAACAACTTCTCCTCTATCTTGGCATGCACGAGAGAAGTTATGGTAGGTCATATCAATCTTGATTTCTATCTCTAGCAGAACTCCTAAGAAATTGATATAAAAATATGGAAACTCCTCTTGAAAGGTGGCTCCTCCACCCTCACACACCATAATGAGTTTAAACTATATTGAGATCTTGCTAGCAAACGCACTTGGTTGTTGTCCACTTGTGTGTCATCCCTAAGGTTTTCTTTCTAGTGGAGATTACTACGACAATCCTTATGGAAACAAACTTCATCTTCATGCTCAAAAGCACCTCAACGTAAAACTCGATGAATTTATTATTTCTATTGGAGGATTCACAAAGAGTAGTAACATGACTAAGATCATTAGTTTCTTGCCCCATATTTACCATGAATATGCAAAGTGAATCCTCATATTCAAGTCCACCATCACTCACATTGAGTAGATCATGATCTACCTTTTATCGCTTGTCATAGGATATTTCCTCGTTTTTTTTCTTCTTCTTACATTACTCACCAAATTCAACAACGATTAAAACACCATGCACCCATAGTGTAGAATGTATGACGATTGCAGATCACAAGTGTGCAACTTTTGTTTGTCTTGGCTTTTCTCTTTTTACAACCTTCTTCAGTTGTTAGCTTGGACTTAAGACCAACCTTCTGCACACAGACTCTACTAGGCCATCCACACTCAACTCTCGCTGTGATTCCAATTGGTAAAAAAATAAAACAATAATGTGAAAGAAATAAACAAATAGACTTTAATAGCATGGACACAATTTTTTTACCTTGGAAACCCTTATAGGAAACCAGCTAAGATCATTCATGGCCCAATGATATTTACAATGGAGTCTTTACACTTTTAAATAGGTTACATTAAAAAAATATGAATATTATGGATAAAATCACGGGTTATCAAAACCTCAAGCCAAAATAATGCAAGCAATATATTGACCTTGACCTAATGAAAGTTAAGAGAACCGCGTATTTGTGTGAAAAAGATTTCATTAAAATTGTTTTTTTAATAGGAAAATGGCATGCCTATTCGAGAATAGTCTGTTTTTATGTTAATAGATGAAATAACATTTTTCAGTGGAATTCAACTATGCAATTTCAAGCAAGATTGTGATTTTTTGTTGTTTAAAATACATTTTTGAATGCATAAATAGATTCAACGCCCTGAAAAACAACTATGCAATTTCAAGCAAGATTGTGATTTTTTGTTGTTTAAAATACATTTTTGAATGCATAAATAGATTCAACACCTTGAAAAACCCAGGAAATTGAATTATGTAGATGAAACAGCGTAAACTCATGTTTTTAAAAATCTCTACCGAATTTTAGTTAAAACGAATTTTGGTTAAAACTAATCAGAAAAAATACCATAAAAAGGACCATTTTGTCTATTAGTTAAGATATGCCTTCAAAAATAATGAGTCAAAATTCTCCATTTATTGGGTACAACTTAATCAATAGGTGCTTGCGCTCTTCAACAACTTAATATCGATCACAATCATGAGTGTCATAGCCAGTGTGCTATGTTGGTTGATGGTTGGTGATGTCAACCTTAACTTAAATTTTATGAAATCTTAAATTAGATTTTGGATCAATTTGGTTCAAACAAATGTTAAAATATTAAAATAGTTTGAGTATTTTATTTTGCTTTTTAACATAGAAGTGCTAATTCAGTATGGTAGAGATGTGGTAATGTATTATTTTAACATTTTAATTCTATCAAAATAAAATAAAATAAAAAACATACAATTAATAAGTATAATTGTAATTAATTATAATTAATAATTCTAGGAGGATATCTGGTTGGAATCAATGTCATTGGACCAAATTCCAATTCTGAGCGACTTGCGCGACAGCTAGTGTGGGGACTCCAGTAAGTTTGTATATCTGCACCCAAGAAGGCAAGAAAGAATGGAGACTATTAGCCCCCTAGGGTTAGGAGTTGCCGCAGCAGAAGTTCGTATATCTGCACCCGAGAAGGCAAGAAAGAATGGAGACTGTTAGCCCCCAGGGTTAGGAGTTCTCGGCAAGAAAGAATGGAGACTGTTAGCCCCCAGGGTTAGGAGTTGCTGCAGTAGACACATTTAATAGGAAATTACAACGAGCTTAATTTTTTTTTAATTTTGGATTTGGTAATTTTAAAGAAAGATGAAATATTTTGAGAAATTTATTTTAGAGGAAGATGAAATATTTTGAGAAATCTCTTTTAGAGAGAAAAGAAATTTGATTCCTCCTGAAACTTGGCAAATTGAGAGTAAAAATAAATTGATACTAGTTTATTATTAATAATAAAAAAAATTACTCGTAAAAAATTTATGAGTAGTGTGTTGTGACAATGATATTAGATTCAATTTTCTCATAATAGTGTGAGGATAAGAAATAGTAGTGGGAGTATAGGAAATAATTAAAGAGGTGTCAACATAGTGAATAATTTATGACAATGATATTTGTGAGTATAAGAAATAATTAAAGAGGTGTCAACATAGTGAATAATTAAAAAAACAAATTTATATTGAATTTTGAGTAAAATGTTGGATTTGAATTAAAATTGATTGGGAAAAAATTGTGAATATGTTTTTATATTGAATTTTGAGTAAAATATTGGATTTGAATTAAAATTGATTGGGAAAAAAATTGTGAATATGTTAATTTTTGAATAAAATATTGAAAAAATAAATAAATTCCCAATAAATTTGATGGAAAAGGATGTTGGACTAAAAATGAGAAGAAAAAGATAAGGTTAGACTAAGGCTAACAGAAAAAGTTTATTTATGAGGTTAGTTGCGAATGTGGATGTTCGGAAATTTTCTCATTTGGATTCGTTGCGGTCCACCCTGGCCGTGGACATTTATTTCATTTGAGTGGTTCGGGGTGCACGAGAAAAAGGAATATGCATTTCCATTGGATATCAATATCTGAATATTGAAATCAAATATGGAAAGGAAGTTTCCTCAAATATGGAAAGGAAGTTTCCTCAAGTTTCCTTTCCTTTGTGTTTTAGGTACGTCTTTGAAAAATTCTGCATCCGGTCACTGTCTTTATAACTTTCTACAGGCTGCCACTGTCTTCACATATTCGTTAGATACATCTCATGTTAGTTTGTCTGAAAATTGCTCTTCTTTTCCTTTGTCTTTTACGTACAGTCTGCGAAAAATTCTGCATCCGGTCACTGTCTTCATAACTTTCTGCAGCTGGCCACTGTCTTCACAGATTCGTTAGTTTGTCTGAAAATTGCTCTTTTGACTATAAATACATCTCATGCCCAAAGCTGCTTCAGAGAGAGTGATCAAATACATCCTCGCGCTCAAGCTGCTTGGAGAGAGTGATCAAATACATCCTCGCGCTCAAGCTGCTTGGAGAGAGTGATCAAATACATCCTCGCGCTCAAGCTGCTTGGAAAGAGTGATCAAATACATCCTCGCGCCCAAGCTACTTGGAGAGAGTGATCAAATACATCCTCGCGCCCAAGCTGCTTCAGAGTGTAGAGTCCGGTTCAGAATTCGTCATTTTGTTGGTATTGTTGAGCTCGTCATAAAGGTTTTTAATTTACAGATAATGTTGATTCCAGTTTCTGTAGCTCATTATGTTCATGATTTTCCGTCCACAACACCTTGCTTTAATTGATAGTTGAGTTGGAATTAGATAAATGCATTTTTCGGGTAATAAATTGTGTCAACTGTTGTTATGGCAGATCAATTCAACATGTCATCAATTGTTGATGGCGAATCAACCCAATTAGGGAGCCAGCGCCGTACCGCGGCCACGGCTACGCCTACGGCTCCGGTGACTTTAATGGTGTTGCTGCTGTTTCCCTGCAAAATCAAACTCAAACTCAAACTCCAACTCCGACCACGGTAGTACTCGATGTCCCGGGGAATGAAACAGTGGCCGATGTTATTTCAGTTGTGGAGTATTGGAATCGACAGATTTCCGAGGTACAAGCCGACTATAACAACCGTGGCGATGCTATATACAAGACATTCACTATTTCTGTGGGTTTCCAGGGAGCGATTGTGAGTGCCATGTTTTCTTGTGCAAGGCAAATAAAGGAGTCACTTGGTTGTGATGGGTGGTGGAATAGGCTTATTCTGTCGGCCCTTCTTCTGTCAACCCTTGTTTCCTCGACAACGATTGTCGTTGTCGTTTTCGAGTTCGTGCAGCAATTCAAGCTGCTCGAACTTGAACGGCAGTATCAACAAGAACGCAATTCGGTACTAGACAACTGTCTTCAAGATGGAAGACAGACGAGGAGTGGGCGATTCGTGCTGTCCAACTATAGAAGAGGGTTCGCGGTATCTGGACATCGTACGGACTCGTCGTATTGGTGGCTACTACGATGTGCATTTATGCTCATCTTCTTCGTTTTCTCAGCATGCATCTTCGTCACCTGGACCCTTCTCCGATGCCCATCACACTTCCAGTTTTACTAGTTTTGTGGAGAATCACATTTCCAGTTTGTCTAGTTTTAAGGAGTCAACGTATACGTCTTGTCATTTATTGTTCGAGTCAGTATTAGGGTTTTTACTTATATGTGAAGTATGTGTCGGTATTAGAGTTTTACTACTTTGTAAATAAAAGTGGAGTTTTTACTTATATGTGAAGTATGTGTCGGTATTAGAGTTTTACTACTTTGTAAATAAAAGTGGGCTCCTGGATAGCTGAAATGGAAGTGGGCTCCTTGCTCGTTCGAGTCGGTATTAGGGTTTTTACTTCCAAATATATGTATAAATGTGAAGTAAAACCCTAAAATGATGGCCCCTCTTTGAAGACAAAGAGCCCTTCTTTTAAACTACGTCTAAAATAAATTCTATTTTGGATTTGATATGTACATACCTTTTCTGTTTTGTTTGAATTATAACGAAAATTGTATTCCATATGTATCTAAGTTTACTGGGATTTATTGCTTTAATAAATATTAAAATTTTATTTAATTTTCTATATATTTATATAATAATTAAAATTATAAAATTGAGAATTATAAAATAAAAATATATTTGTGTTTGTATAATAATTAAAATTATAAAATATAAATATAAAGCCGTAATTATGCGAGAACATTTTTTAATAAAATGTAGTTCAAGAAAACATAGTATTTATAAATAAGAAAATAAATTAATAAATAAAATAGTGTTTATAAATTTCAATTTTTTAAAACGTGTTTTTAAATATGTAAATAAATTTAATTCTTTTAAAAACTCTGCATTAATTAAATTTACAACTCCAAAAATGCAATCTCTACGAACAAAATTAAGTAGAAAAAACGTAAACAAGAAAACGATCGCTTGTCTGCCTCGCTCTGATCATTCCGCCGACAAAGTACACCCCCGCTGCTCTGGCCGTGAACGGTCTTTATCCGGCGGACGACCCCTGTTGTCCAAGATGCTGATGAAAATATAAGGAGTTGTTTTTTGAGATTCTTTAAAAGATTTTTTTTGGTTTTTTGGGTCTAATTTCTCTAAAATCTGACAGGAAATCACAAATTTGATAGATGAGTAACCCCTTCAAATAAAAATGTACTAGCGTTTTTCACAAGACTGAATTGACATATACAGTTTAAATAACACATAAAAATTTCACCTCAAATTTTTCAAAAAAATCCAAAAAATCTCACTAAATACAACTACATGGCAAAATAACAGTAACTTTGCGATTAGGTTGAATTCACGTAGTAGAATGAACACAAAACCCTAGAGATCTGCTGAAAGTGAAGCCGAGTGCAAGGTAGAAGAAGAGATTACTGAACCCGGATATGCCGTAAAGGAAATCGATGTCAACGGCAACGAAACGAACGGTTTCAGTGGAAGTCTTTTGAGCCACGAGGATGTGGAGGGAACGGAGTTAAGCGAAATGGTTTGGTGTGGCCGCTTCTTACATGGCATCCATAACTTGTCTCAGAAAGTTTCAAATTGTACGGCCTCTACAAAGTAGCCACCGAGGTTCCCTGCAACATTCCTCAACCCCTGCAACCCTCGCCTCTCAGGATCACCGCTTGTGCCCGATGGTTTTTAGTATTTACCCTAACCTCCTGTTTCTGAAGTTCTTTCTCTCTCTTTTTTCGATTTTGTAAGAGTTTCTTGTATCTACTCTTTTTTTCTCTTCGATATTGGGGATTTTGTATTTCTTTATGTTAAATTTATGCGAGAGAGGACTGGCTGTGGTCTGTTATTATTTGTTTGTAATATAGAGCCCGTGGGTATACATTTGGGATCAACTATTTGTTTCTGGCACAAAAGCAGGCGACAACAACAAAATCTGTATTAATAATTTAATTAGTTGTATTTTAAAATTAAATTTAAAAATTATTTTATAAAAATATATATATTAATGTGAATGAAAATATTTTTAATAAATTATATATTACTTATAAAAAAATAAAAAAATTTATAAATTTATTAAAAAAATTTAAAAACATTTGTAATAAATAAAAAATATCTTAATTTCAAAATAGAAAAAAATAGTTTTACTTTCAAAAAATTTAAAGATATCTATAATAAATAAATAAATAAAATCTTAACTTTATGAAAAAAAATAAAATATAGATAATTGCATTAAATATATTAATACTTAGAAATTTAAAAGAAACCATGTTATATAGATAATTACATTAAATATATTAATATTTAGAAGTTTAAAAGAAACCATGTTATAAATTAACTATGCGCCATAAAGATAGTTTCCTCTCAAGCCACTTGCTAACATTCAATGCCCTAAAAGTGCATTAAGGATAGTGGCCTCTTAGGGCAGGTGCATTCTTGGGTGATTGGGTCAATTCATATTTAATATACCAACATCTAGAACTATAAGTATTGAGTCATAGGGATTATGACTTCAAGTATCAATGACTAGGTTCAAAACAATAATTAAGAAATTAGTATGGAGGGGTTGTTGCTAGCAAGTTGAAATTACCAACTATGCAAAATAACAAGACAAATGATTTCATATTCCTCAACAAAGATGTATGGAATAAAATCACAAGAAAATTTATTTTTTTAAGTAGATTGATGGTTACTTACTTTTTTGAAGAACTTGTTATTTTTTGTGAAGATATGTCAAAAACAATATATGGTACTTCCTCTTTTGAAAAGGAACTTGTTAGTTTTTGTGCAGACATGTCCAAAAAAAGTAATCTATGTTTTCAAAATTAAAGACCCATTAATCTACCTATTATGTAAATTGAATGATAAATAATTCAAATGACAATCTTATTTCTAATTGTTGAAATCTTTCCAATGATATATTCATTGAAGTTATAAATGATAACGTTATATTTTCACTTACTAAATTTCAGTCAAATACATTTTTATATTCATATGTAATTATTGTGAAGATAGCTTTATGTTTTCAATGATGAAGAACAAGTTTTCAAGGAACATATGAAATGCACCATAATTAATTAAAATTTCAAAAGAAAATAAAGGTGTAATGTAATGGTCCACTCCATTAAGAATTAATGACAAATTCTATTAAAACCTGGCATTTTTTATTTAAAATTAGAAAGGAAAAGATGAAACATACTATTTAAATTAATGTGAAATAAAAGATGTAATATTAGATTATGTTCTAATATATATTATAAAGTGTACATCAATGAAATTGAATTTAACATATCAATCATTTCTAATATCTAAATAATTTAGCACAAATCAATATAACAATTACATCACATATTATTCATTCATAATAGAGTCTAATCTTTGTTGTTAATTTTTTTACAAATATTTATTTATTTGCAATAATTTCACCATCCTAATGCACCATTTTAAACAAATTAAAAGATAACCTCTCAATAAAATCTCTATATAAACTATACTTTCCCTTTCTTAAAGGTATAATACTACATAAATTCAACATATACCTAAACATTATTATCACTTAAGTCATTTAATTTTTTTAATGGAAATCATTTAATTAACCATAAAAATTAATATTATTAAAAATTTTAGACACTCCTCGATCAAGGTGTTGGAAGTAGTGTCAATCGAGGAGGAGGGGATGGGTGAGCCCACCACCTCACTTCCTTCCATCACATTTAAGAGGGGTGGATGGTGTGGCTATCCCACCCCATGTAGCTACACATGTTAACCAGTTTTCATTCCTTTCACATTAATATGGAAACTTGTATTTTGTTTGCAAGCTCTTGCTTGGGTAGCCTCAACTCTGTGCCCTTTTGTGGCCCCTGCGACATTCCCTTGCCACAGGTGGGATATTTCCTCCACAACATTCGCTTTATGGAGTCAAAATTTGTTTGTCACGACCCTATGTTCTACGGTAATATGTGTGCCTTGTCTCTGATACAAGGAGAAGATATCCCCCATGGCGCCAGTTCTGTGAGAAATTTATGACATGATGTTCTTGGCTCATGGGAAACTGGTCTTTAGTTCATGCACCTAGTGCCAACCATTCACGTGAGGAGCAAGGCAACAACGACCAAGGAGGTGATCCCTTAGACATTGGCAAAGACGATAACAGAGGAGAGAACAAGGGTGAGAGGTAGCTAACAAAGATTTATCCTTTGCTTAAAGCATTTTCAACCCTGGTAGGTCGGTCGTTACAGGGTAATTTGTTTTGTGTCCAAATTATATAGCCCTTTCTGTAGAAAATTGGATGTAGGTTAACATGATAATGCAATATAAATCAAAGCAGAATACTATAACCTACTTCTACTATCAATTTTGTGGAAGCTTAAAGATCGAGCTGAACAATATAACCAGAAGAAGAAGAATCAATGGCACAATACACATGAAAATACTTTGGGGAAAGCCTCAGCTAAAAACCCCACTATCTGTATTATCATACAAGGTGGAAATACATAGGAATTATACAAAGCCTTAGCTCTCACAACTAGTGTCATACATTGTGCTTATGTTTACATCTTGGGGATTGGTTCTTAGGATCCTTGGAGGATATGGGTTGGTATAGGATCCCTTGAGTTGTGTAACAAATTAGGTTCCCTGGAGACTGTGGGTTGGATCCCTATAGCATCTTGGGTTCCTTGGAATCTATGGGTGAGATGGTAGTCTGGGGAGCCCTGGACGACTTTTGAAGAGACCAATCTTGAGTCGTTTATATTGAGGGTAGAGGCACTTTAGTCTCTAGACACCCTTGTTGCTGATAGTGTGGATAGAGGTGGTTTACTCTATAGAAACCCTTATTGTTGATATTGAGGGTGGAGTTTGTTTGGTCTTTGGATGCCCTTGTTGTTGATATTGAGGGAGGAGGAGGTATAATATATGGATTCGCTTGTTGCTTTGGATGAGAAGAGAAGAGAAGGGACTGAGTGTTTTCCATGTTTGGGAATCGATCTAGTGTGTATGTGGAAAGGACAAAGGACAAAGGAAAAAGGTAGAAGAAAAGAATGATTTGAAAGATAAGTATCAATATTTTATTTCAATTTTAATTATGCACATAATCTAGGATTTTGATTTATGATGTTTGAGTTTTGAGCTAACTGGATATGATATGCGTATATATGATGATTTGATTAAGGATCTAATTTGACTTGTTGTGACAAGACGTAAACAAAATTGCAAGTGTACCTTGTTGAAGAGCTATCAATGAGGTGTGCTTTGAATTTATTTCAATTCCTTTTGAATCTAATGGAAATTATGTGCTTCACACAAGAAATCATAGAAAATGCCTAGTTTGGGTGGTTGGAACTAACTACAAAAGAGTTATAAACAACAACAAAAGGAATTGGAGCATGCAATAGTATGCTAGTAAATCACTTCAGGAACAGGGCCATTGTGGGACACTAGTACCCAATAGTGTCCATTGATTACCATAAGCATGTTATGACTGATATGATGGTTTTCAAGTAGGGGTATGCTTGGGTTTTGGACCTTCCAATGTGAGGAAACCTTGCAAAGGGATGGATTTTCCAAGGAACTAGAAAGCAAAGAAGGGGGTGTTGGGGAACTTTGAAGGTGAGTGACTGCACAGAAGGGGGTGACCAAATATCCCGAGAAACTAGAAGGCACAGAAGGGAAGGTTGAGGAATAAATTTTTTTTGGTCATTAGCATTGTCAGATGGAATCAAAAGCACATTGGGAATGTGCCCGTGAACAATGAGTCAATAACTGTTCACTGAGAGAAAATGTAGTGCAAGGATTTTAGTGCTAGACATTGTTGGAAGGCTTTGATTTTAGTAGTGCATTTTGGAATTCCTGGGAAGGAGGTGAATCCTAGTATTAATTTGGAGGCAGGAGGCATGAGCCTTTGGATTCCCTTGTTGATGATGCGGGCATTGTATCCTTTTATTTTTTGGTTAGAGAAAATGTGTATATGTATATATGTGTGTATATTATTGTAAATATTATATCAAGCTATGTTTATAAAGCTCCATAAGAAATATGTTTATTTGATGGTTGAAGCAAATGTGCATAAGTAGATATGTGTTTGTCATTGTAAATATTGCATCGAGTTGTGTTTATAAAGCTCCATAAGAAGTATGGTGATCATGTTTTCAACAACTTGGTACATTGTAAATATTGCATCAATTTGTGTTTATAAATCTCCATAAGTAGTATGTTTGTTTGGTCAGACATTAAGGACGATCTTCCCCCAAGGGGTAGGGGTTTCTAATAGCCTCAGGTTGATTTTCCATGTAAGTAAAATAAGACCAAGGTTATGGGACATGTATTCTAAGTTGAATGGTGGGAAACACTATAGTGGGCATCACTTGTGGTTTATTAATGGCTATGAAAATTGGCAAAGGAAGAGAGGTAATAATAGGCTTTTAATTATGAGAAATAAAGGAAAATAGGAGAAAAGGAAGGTGAAGAGACACAAATATGATGCAAGGGAAATTAGAGGAAAATTAAGAAAAATGAAGAAAAAGGAAACATCAATGATAAAAAGGCATTAGAGAAATAGATCACAATTTGGCTCTCATACACTCTAGCACACTTAGAGCATTATTGGAGACCTCTAGCATTCACTTGGATTTGGATAAAGGAAAGCAAGCAAGAAAAGGAATAGCAAAGGAAGGAAAAGGACAAGCAAAGGAAAGTAGGGGACCAAAAGGAGAAAGTCGGAGAAATGGCTTCAGCAATAACATTTTGTAGGTAACAAGTTTCACGTGTGATTTCCTTGTTGGGATGTGAATTCATGGTAAATGCATTTGATTTCTTGGTATATTTGTTGTCATTGGCATGGGTTTTGTCTGGTTTGATAGTGGTTTCAACCTTGCCTTTCAATTTTCTGGATAGCCAGGGTGTGATGGGATTCATTCTTGGTTGAGTTTTGTATTTTCAAAAGGTTTTGGATCAAGTTGAGGTGGTCTCAGGAAAATACCAAGAGTTGGGGAAGGATATGGTTTTCTCTAAGAATCCCTCAAAAAAGTGGGTGGAGACAAGAAAATTCCTCTAAGTATGGTGAAGAAATTTTGAGGCATCCAAGCTTGTTTTAGTTTTGTGATCTTGGTACTAGTTTAGGTGAGACCACGGTAGCTTGAGCTACGAGGTGGTTTAACTTTTGGAGTCCATGTTTGGTTATGTCTTGGTTTATGCCATGAGATCCTACATTCATTCTTGGAATATGGCACGGGGGTGATTGGTTGAAAGAGAGATTTGGTTCAGCCCAATCTAGGGTATGCTAGTACGTGGAAGTCCCTAACTTGGTTGGCTTTTTCATGTGTTAAAATATTTTATTTACCCTATTGTGATTTATGAGCACATGTAATGGTTACTATGTGATCTTATGGATGCTTTTTCATGGTTTCTATTCTAGTTATATACTGGTCATATGCATGGTTTTGTGATGTGCTCTAATTATGGCTCTTGTTTATGATGTGATAAGTTATTGAATGGTTGATGAATGCATATGATAATAAGTGTTGTTGTAGCTAGATTGAGAGGTAATATAGCCTTCTTGGTGGTTCTCTGATGAAGTTCAACAATTTATGATAATATATGCATTCATGACCTGTAGCTTCTATCTTTATCATATGTTTGATGAAATGAGTATCATGTATTAGGCATGTCTAGCTCAATATCTTGCTCAAGTTCTAAATGGTCAATATTTTTATCATCTTATTTATGTTTTTGGAAAGTTATATGTAGTTCTAGGTAGTGGTCTGGAGGCTAGCCAGAAAAAATGGCGCAAATCTCGTAACTGTTGGCATAAAATAAAGGAATTTGGGTCATAACCACTAGTAGGAATTCTTATGGGTATGGTTGGAGTCCCATAACCACATGCACGATGTTTCAAGGGTGTGTTTTGGGTGTTATGCTTGTGAAAAATTATTTCCAACTCAAGATCTGATCATTAGAGGTTGTGGACTGACTTTTGGGTGATCTAGTGCTATTGAGAGGTATCAATAAGTTTTCAGATTGTAGGTCCCACTTCCATAACTATAACTTGGAGGTTGGGTCATTTCATAGTAGCATTCAACTCATTTTTACCTTGAAGAGCTTGTGAAATAAGGTAAATGTGGGAAGGGTGTTCATAATCTCCCAGCAGCTAGGGCAGAGTATAAGGAAAAACATAAAAACCTCTACTCAAAACTTGTGCCACCTGAATGGTCACCTTCTCTAGCTCTTGTACATTCCTCCAAACCTCTACTATGCTCACTAACATCTCTAAAAATGGATCAAACACATATCCCAAGTGCTACTACCAAGTTGACCTAGAGGACAACAAACAAGAGTTGACATGACTGCCAACAAATCCTATACTCTCCTCTTACACCTGCAGAAGTTGCAACAAATATGAACAACACTAAAGCACCTCTACAACATCATCATCAAGCCAACACATTGCTGCAACAAGTCATCCTCTATTTCTTGCACTAGGTCATGAACAAGAACATAACCATCACTAGCACATGATAAACCATCAATCACATCAGTAGGTTGACATCATAAAGTTGACATTAATGCTAACATAACCATCTTAATTCCAACACAACCAGTTGCAACCATACTACAAGGTAATAATCAACATATCGACTAGATTGCCATAGAGTTGACATCTATGCCAACACAAGCTAGATGTCATGATACCAATGCCATCATGATCTAGTTGAACCATCAATACCATAATTCCAACAATATCCCCCTTTGGCATTGATGGAAACCACACACAATCTCCAAACCATCATCTCTTCTAACACTCCCCCTTTGAAAATAGTGACAAAGGGTCAACTCCATATAATAAGACAGCAAGAAATGAAGCATAAACACTAGAACATCTGATCTCTACATCCAACATCCATATGGCTGAAAACCTTATGCATATCAATGATCATCCATGCCTCTCAAATTAGTACAACAAGCATCAAATAAACCAATCATCAAGCAGTCTCCTATGAGAAGCACATCAAGACATCATCCCTAGCAGCAACAACAATAAGCTCATGAGTCAACCATAATCAGCATCAATGAAGAAAATTATAATAGCAACTATGAGTAGCATCAAGTATATGCAACAATATGCACATGAGGAATCAACCAACACTATCCATAGCAACCGCATAACAACAATACCAATAGGCACACATCCTCTCTACTCATATCATGAGGTCAAAGCACAACAATTAAGGCATAGCATGAGGAACATCATGAACTCATCCAAGCAGACCATAATTCCAACAATCAATGGTTCAAGTACATAGGAAAAGATAATGCTTCCCCTAAACATATGCCATCTCCAAATTCAGCTCCAGCCTGCAATGAACCACTTCCGCTGCAAACATTGCTTCCTTTCTAAGAAAGAAGCACCATATGGACAAAGAATCCAAATGACCATGAATCAAATGACATATATGTTGATAAATACATCGTTGTAGAAGCGACATAAGACCGCATACATGGATCACATATGACCATAATATGACCTCATGACTCATGACTAGATGATCCAAAGATACATATAATAAATCTACATGGGTTCATGAGCATTTTAGTTGGATATATCAATAAATGCATAGCTGCTATGAGCATCTCCTATGGACGAATGACTTAAATGCATTACAGATCATGACTGTTACATCAACATTAGCCCATACATTTTTCTGCAAAATAACTCGTAAAACTCCTCCAAAATAAGCCTATCACGATAATGACTCAATATACTAATGACTAGACCTTATACCAACATTGAAAGATGAATCAATAACAATACATGGATGTAATAATAACCATATAACAACCCATACATGGCTAGTCCATGTCTCAAGTCATCTCTATACATCTTGTATCGAGATCTCATTCTATTCATGATTGTACAACTTTTCAACCAAATGTTAGTGAAGACCAAAAGCATATATATGGTTGAACAATGTTCCCTTTTAACTCAATAAAAAAACATGTAAATATGCTACAAATAACTGAGTGAAAAACAATGATAAAAATATTTGAATGGAGGCTTCTGTGAGTAGAAACATTTAGATGATGGTTCAAAATGTGTTGGGAATTTTTTCAATTATGCAATGGATCCAGAATAAAATTATCTAAATGAAGGACATGTCAAATAACTCACGAAAACCTCATACCATGTATAGCTCCCCCTAAGCTCAATATACCTCCAATATGGGGGTTGATCCTCTAGACCTAAATGTGTATGATGCTCAAATTAACTCATCATAACTACTATACTTTTGTCATGCAATCCCCCTAAGGTTATGAACCTCTCATGAACTTTGAAATGTTCTAAAAATATGGGTGATGTAACCATGACCTACAGAGATGGCTTCTCTCCACTATTTAAAGAATTAATGCTCCTTCTTTCTCCACGTGGTCTTTGGTTGCTTATTTTCTTCCTTCATTGGTTTTCTACTACCTCCACTCTATTTTTCCCACTCTTACTGAATTTTCTTTGAATAAATAGGAAGCATGTAATCTCTCACCATATGGCCAAAATTGTGGCATGTATAACACTCCACATCGCTAAGATATGAGGCAAGATTATTAGTTCTCTTACTACTCATGCTAGATCTATACCTTGCCTACAATATACCTCTCCTCCATGGGTTAGATATATAATCAAATGCCTTGTGGCCAAATAGGTTACATGAGAAACAATAACCATAAAAGCCAAAATATACATGTTTTCCAATCTCCTTATCTGTTGATACTGCTGCAAACTTTTATGATTGAAGCTATACATTCGTCTCTTGTAGTTGGCTACAACATGTCCTAACGTATCAAAGTTGTAACATTCTACCGTATGCATGAAAGGAAAAAAGGTACTTTGATTCCTTTAAAATTTTACAAATCTACCACGATCCTCTCTTGGAACAAAGGATTTCTAAAAGCGAGTGCTCCTTGAGGTTTTCTTCTCGATTGTTGCTGGTTTTTTTATTTGATCTACTATTGATTTCTTTGATTTTTACTCTTGTAGATGGAAATTTTCACTACAAGATTCATTGGTTTTACTTTGCTAATTTTTCTTGCATGTGAACTGGACTCACCATTTTGAAATCCAAGGCCAGATCTATCGAATGGTGATATTTGGATATCAAGAAAATTTTCCAAGGCTATGATGCTCTTCACTTGATTTAGTTGTTTGTCCTCTTCTTCAAGTTTCTTTCTCAACTTAGCATTTACAGCCTCTAGTGCTTCAACATAATCCTTTTTCTCATTTTTCTTGTTGCACATAAATTCTTCATTCCTCTTCGAATCTATCAATTATGTCCTTAAGCTATTTATCTCCCCCTTGAGCTTAGCCTCCTTATCATCGCATATATGCAATAGTTTTTCTTAATCCTTGCATGTAGTTATTAGTCTACTAATCTCAGCTCTTAGAACCTTAATATCCTTCTCATCTTCACTAGGCACTTTAGCATGATCAAAATTTGAATCATCAAAATTGTAACTCAAAATAAAGTCATTAATATATATAGCTTTAGTTTCAAGATTTTCTGATTTCTTCTCATTATCAGCTGAGCTATTTTCATTAGGAAGATGGGACCCTTGTGGTTGGGCTTATCAATTTTGAAGGCCCTTCTTCTTGTTGCTCTTTTTCTCATTTTCTTTATTGTTGTTGGTACCATATCCAAATATCGAGTCTATCATCTCCCACATTTCCTTAGTGAAACTAGTTTGTTCAAATCATCATCATGGAGATTTCGGTAGATTATGCATCTGGCTTGTGCATCCTGCTGCAAAATTTTAGGTGCAAGTGGATCCTTATCACAACCTTCACATACCAATTTCCAAATGTAAGATCAACTACATAATCATTGAGATTTAACATTTTTGTTCCATTTCTTGAAATTTGCAGTAGTGAGGATAGACACTCCTTGAGAAGCCAAAAAAAAAAGGTCAAATTTTTCCTAACATACCCCAAATATACTCTCGAATGATCAAGATGCAGTCAAGAGCCCCACTCTGATACCAATTGGTGGAAACCTTGAGCACTACTTAGAGGGGTGTTGGGTTGTGTTATATTTTTTCCACGACTAGCCCACGTAGTTAACACGAGGTTAGAAGGGGGGCAGAGCCCCCCCTTTGTTGCGCCGATTACGTAGCGGGGGGCATCACAGGGGGTTTGAGGGGTGCAGGTAACCCCACTCCGCTGCCCCAGAAAATTTTGGTTTTGGACCCTATATTAGGTTGGGTAGACCTACCCATAGTTTTGTGCATGATTTTCGCACATGGTTTTGGATGTGATGGTTTTCGGTCCATGGTTTTAGATGCGATGGTTTTCGGTCCATGGTATTGGATGCTTTGGCATGTATAAATATGTATTGTAATATTGAAAGGAACATAATGAAAAATCAAGCTGGTAATCCCTGTTTTTGGGATCTAGGGGAAAATCTATGTGTATATGTGTTTTAGGTGTTTTGCTCTCGCATATTTTTTTTCTGTGTTTTAGAATTCGTATGCGGGTAATTTATGTATGGGGTTAAAACCTACATTTGGTATCGGAGCTATTTTGGCTTCAAGTGGATGCCTTTGCTGCTGAGGGGTTTCGCTTGGGCCTGTGGGAGGTCTGCGGGATCGATTTTGGTGGTGAAAGAAGATGGAAAGCAGTGGAAAGATAGACATCAAGAAATTTAATGGTCAGAGTTTTGAGTTATGGAAACTCAAGATGGAGGATCTGTTGGTGGATAAAGATCAGTGGATCGTGGTAGATCTAGGTACTAAACCAACGGGAGTGTCCGATGAAGAATGGAAGAAGTTGGATCGGAAGGCAAAGAGCATAATACGATTGTGTGTCTCAGATTCAATATTGTTGAATGTATCAGGGGAAGCTACGACGAAGGCTTTGTGGGACAAGTTAGGGACTTTATACCAATCTAAGTCTCTGGTGAATGAACTGTTCCTATGGAAAAAGCTGTATAACCTAAGGATGAAAGATGGAGACTCAGTGACAGAGCATCTGAACACATTTAATACTGTGGTAAGTCAGTTATCATCTGTTGCTATTAAAATTTCAGATGAAGATAAGTGCATCAGTTTGTTGTGTTCTCTACCAGATTCATGGGATAGTCTAGTTATTGCAATAGGTAGCAATGCAACTGCCTTGCAGTTTGATGAAATAGTCTCATCCTTGATGACGGAGTAAATGAGATGGAAAAATATGGAGAGCCAGAATGTTGATTCCTTCTTTGTACGAGGACGGTCCCAGAACAGAAACAAAAATAAGTCATTGAGTGGAAGGTCTAAATTGAGAGGGAGATCTAAATCTCTAGGAAAACCTGTAAAGGTGGTGTGCTAGAAATGCGAAAAAGAAGGGCACTACAAAAGGTACTATAAATCTAAAGCTCCTGATAAAGGAAAGGGATCTGATGATGCTCCTTCTGCAGAAGCAAAAACCACCTCAGATGAAGGTAGGGGTGTGTACTTGGCTTCTTCAAGTACACATGTAGATCACGAGGCATGGTTGATTGACTCGGGTGCATCCTTTCACTTCACTCCCCATAGAGAGTGGTTCTACGAGTATGAGAAATATGATGGTGGTGATGTATTCTTGGGGGATGACAGGAAGGCTAGAATCATTGGTCGCCGAAAAGTAAAGTTGAAGTTGCAAGGTGGAAGGGTTAGAACACTTCCAGGTGTTCTGCATATTCCTTCATTAGCCAGAAATCTGATTTCTGTAAGCAAGCTGGATGATGCAGGTGTAAAAACAGTGTTCGAGAAGGATACCCGCAAGATGGTTTGGGGAGCACTGGTGTTAAGTCCCTATAATACTACTGATTACCCCATTACTATTGTAGTTGTATCCCTTATTAATATAGTTGTGCCCCTATTGTCCCCATATTGTTATTACTGTACCCCATAAAATCCCTCTATTGTTATTTTTGTGCCTTTATATTATTATTGTTAGGTCGGCTTGGTTATATTGTGACCCCTTAGACTCCTATATATAGAAAGGAGGTTTTGTCATTTGTATCATCCAAGAATTGTTCATTTGTGTAATGTAAAGGAGGTTTCCCCCTCGAAGAGGCTGAATTGTAAGATGTTCATCTATCATTTCTATCTTTTTGTGAGCTAGTTTCATAACATTTGGTATCAGAGCTTTGGGTTCTAGGGTTTCGTTGCTCCAAACAGGTCATCGTGGCATTTGCGCTATAACTTTTTTTCTGCGACGTTTCAAACGCTGAAACAAAAAACCCACTTGGGCCAAAATCGTTCTGAACCTTGGGTCTAAATTTCAAAGCTTTTCATGCTATGTTTGCAGAGATATGATCTGAGGAAGTTGGCCTTTTTGCAGACTCCCGAATTACACTCCAAACAGGTGACCTAGGGAAAATGCTCATAACTTTTGTTTTGAGCATCATATTAAAATTTCGTAAGAAGTTACAGAAAGAGGACGAACTGTATTTTCCTGTATATATTTTTTAGATCCGAATGTCAAAACAGTGACACATGGCACTTCATACAAGTTCGCTCTTTTGAAAAGGTATATAATCAGGTCATCTTGGGAGATTGTGCATAACTCTTCCTTGGAGAATCTAAATTTGATTAGACTAGTGGCATTGGAAAGAGGATGCAAAGGGCTACTGCAGGTCACAATTTCAGAATTGGATGATCCCAAATTACAAAGATACATCATATTCAATATCGAGCTCCTACAAAGTGAAAAAAGGTGTGTAATTTTTTTTAAATTTTTGCATAAGCTTGGTTTGAAAAATTAGTTTGAAGGAATTCAAAGGGCATAGTAAAGCATTATTATCGGTAACTAATGCCCTGAGGAAAGAAAATGCAAACACCTAGTAAGAAACCTAAAAGCTCTAACATGACACATGAAGAAGAGGAAGAAATGCAACATGATATATCAAAATTACGAGACCAAGTGCAACAAATGTCACTCGCACAAAAAGTAACAGAATCTAAGATGGATGGTTTAAAGAAAGATGTAGAAGCTAAAATGTATGGCATGGAAGCTAAGATGAATGATGTGGAAGCTAACATGGACGATTTGAAGATAGATTTGAAGACAAGCATGGAAGATTTGAAGACAGATTTGACAAAGTTTCTACAAGAAATGCTTACTAATGGTGAAAGGGTAGTAAACGAAACTCACGATGAGAACAGAATAAATGTTAATCATGATTTCATAGACTCTAACATTGGATCGAAGAACCACCATATTCCAAAAATCGATATGAGGAAGTTTGATGCCAAGGATCCTGTAACATGGATACTACAGATGGAGCAATTTTTCTATCTCCATAATGTGCAAAACACACAAAAGGTACGTATTGCAACTTTATATTTGGAACCAAATTAGTTTGTATGGTATCGATGGCTTTTCTCTCGTAAGAAAATTATCACTTGAGCAATTTTTACGGAAGAAATGACAGCACATTATGAGGATACAAAAAGCAACACCTATTTTAGCCAATTGATAAGTCTCAAACAAAAGGGTTCAATGATGGATCACATTGAGGACCAAGGATAATTTTAGGGGCGAATGTTCGCCCTTTGGCGAAATTAAGGGGTTTTAAATTTTTAGTGGGCGAATATTTTGTATCATAGTACATTTTTACAAATCACCTCAAATAGCCCACCTTATTTTAAGGCAGAGGGTAAAAAAAGTAAATTTAGCCCTTGAAATTAGGACTTACAACCTTCCATTCGCCCATTTTCAAGAATAGGTTTTATTTAAGTGAATCCTATGGGCCAAATACCATATTTATAAAGAGGTATGGTAAATTAATAAAAATATAAATAAATGAGAGGTATGGTAAATAAATAAAACATTTTTTATATTTACTCCATAAGTCACCTTATATACATGTAAGGGTGTAAACAAATAAAAATATAAGTAAAATGGAGGTATGGTAAATAAATAAAACATCTTTTTATACTTACTCAAAAGGTATGGTAAATAAATAAAAATATAAATAAACTAGACGTATCGTAAATAAATAAAACCTCTTTTTATATTTAGTCCATAACCGTCGTTCTATTTATGAAGGCTCAAGAAAGAGGTTTTATTTAAGTGAATCCTATGGGCCAAATACCATATTTGTAAAATAGGTATGGTAAATTAATAAAAATATAAATAAACGAGACGTATGGTAAACAAATAAAATATTTTTTTATATTTACTCCATAAGTCACCTTATATTTACGAACACTCAAAAAATGGGTTATATTTAGGTGAAACCTATGGCCAAAATACTATGGACAAATACCATGGACTAGATTGTTATTAATACCATGCAAAAAACCATTATTAACCCTAATATTAGAATTAATAAAAATAAAAATGGCACATGGTATTGACCCATGGTATTCACCAAAATGGCACATGGTATTGACCCATGGTATTCACCTTGATTGTAGCCTATTTAAATGGGGGAATTAAACCAGCATGTAGCCTATGCTAAGATTCACTAGGACTTTACAAAGTTTTATTATTTAGTGAAGACTCGCCAAGATCTTACAAGATTTTATAATTGAGTAAAATATTCGCCATGCCTGGTGAGAGATTCGCCAAAAAATTATATATACATATTATATTATTGATAAAATCGCCTTCCATTTTTCCTATATACCATGGAGATTCGCCCATTTATTATATTTATAAATTTAGGGGGGGTTCTTAAAATTTTCCCTGTTGAGGACTTCCAAAAATTGAACATAAGGGTAAAAAATATTCCAGAGGAGCATAGGATTGATAGGGAATTTAAAGGATAATATCCAACATGAGGTTCGCCTTTGGGATCCTGATTCATTGGAGAAGGCATTCAGGTTAGCAAGAAAAATGGAAAGAAAAATTATGGCAACCAGGAAGCCTACCACTCACAACTATAAAGATGGAAGTGTTGTTGCCCTAGCCTTCCACAACCTATAAGGTTGACACCACAACAATTGGAAGAAAAAAGAGAAAAAGGGCTTTGTTACAGTTGTGATAGCAAATACACTAAAGGTCATAAGTGTGTTGAGAAGAAATTATTCTACATAGATTGTGAAGAGGAGGAAGAGAAGGAACAAGAAATGTCAAAAGAAGAGGATATACTCCAGGAACAAACCGTAGATAAAGAAGTAATGAATCCGACCATATCTTGTAATGCATTGGCTAGAATTACCACTCCTCAAACTATCAAGCTAGAAGGACATATCAAGAAGAAAAAGGTAATAGTGTTGATTGATTCAAGAAGTACCCACAATTTTATTCATTGTAAGATAGCAAAAGAATTGAATTGCTTCCTATATCCAGCACCAGAGTGTCAAGTGATGGTTGCAAGTGGAGGAACCATAAATTGCTCTGGAAAGTGCCATAATATCAAGCTATCCATGGGACAATATGTATTGAATAGCCCAATGCTTTCCATTCCAATGGGAGGTGCTAATGTTGTACTAGGAGTCCAATGGCCACAATCCTTGGGTACAATAGCTTTTAATTTTCAAGAACTTTTCATGAAATTTTCTGCGGAAGGAAAGGAAGTTGAATTAAGGGGTATTGCAGGGAAACTAGGAAAGATAATCAGCTCTAACGGTATGACAAAGCTTCTAAAAAAGGAACAATGAGGTGTAATTGCACAATTATGTTCGCTAGATGTTTCCACATCAAAATCATCTATTTCTCCAGATCTCCAAAAAGTCTTGAACAATCATTCCAAGGTATTTGAGACTCCCAAAGGTCTCCCACCTATTCGTGATCATTATCATGCTATTCATTTGATTCTAGGAAGTGTTCCTCCAAACATCAGGCCGTACAAATATCCCTATGCCCAAAAGAGTGAAATTGAACGTATGGTTGCAGAAATGCTAAAGGCTGGTATAATTCAACCTAGTCAAAGTTCTTTCTCTGCTCTAGTAGTATTGGTGCACAAGAAGGATGGATCATGGCACATGTGTCCGGATTATAGGGAGCTCAACGAGCTCACTATTAAAGATAAGTTTCCCATTCCCGTCATTGATGAATTATTGGATGAATTGCATGGATCAATTTACTTCACCAAGTTGGATCTTCGTTCAGGATATCATCAAATCAGAATGAATACTGAAGACATTCCGAAAACAGCATTGAGAACTCATGAGGGTCATTATGAATTTTTGGTCATGCCTTTTGGCCTTACCAATGCACCTTCTACATTTCAAGGTTTGATGAATTCCATTTTCAAACCCTTCCTTAGAAAATTTGTGTTAGTATTTTTTGATGATATATTAATCTACAGCAAGTCTTGGAAGGATCATGTTGAACATGTTGACAGGGTGCTACAACTATTGGAGGAGAAACAATTATATGCAAAAAGATCCAAATGTTTCTTTGGAGTACAAGAGGTGGAATATCTGGGTCATATTGTATCTCATGAAGGAGTTAAGGTAGACCCTAGAAAAATTAAAGCCATTAAGGAATGGAAAATCCCCACATCCATAAAGCATCTGCAAGGATTTCTTGGGTTGACAGGGTATTTTCGCAAGTTTGTTAAGAATTATGGGAGAATAACAACACCTCTAACAACATTATTGAAGAAAGATGCATTTTCATGGACTCCAGAAGCAACAAAGGCCTTCAAACATCTTAAAGAGGCAATGTGCCAAGCACCAGTCTTAGCTACACCAGACTTCACAAAAACTTTTATTGTGGAATCTGATACTTCAGGAAATGGTATTGGTGGTGTTTTAATGCAAGATGAAAGACCCATTGCTTTCGAAAGTCATCCAATCAAGGGAAAGTTTTTACACAAAGCTATTTATGAGAAGGAAATGTTGGCAATACTACATGCACTTAAGAAATGGCGACCCTACCTAATGGGAAGACACTTCAAGGTAAAAACGGATCATGATAGCCTTAAATACTTTTTAGAACAAATATTATCCTTTGAAGAGCAACAAAAACGGGTCACAAAGATGTTGGGTTATGACTTTGAAATCATCTATGAAAAAAGGAAGCAAAATGTTGTGGCACATGCACTCTCAAGAAAGGATGAGGATGTGGAAGCATTGTTGTGCACCATTTCTATTATCCAGCCAGATTGGATAAATGAAGCAAGGAAGGAATGGAAGAATGACGAAGAAGTGTGGGCACTTATTCGAAATTTACAGCAAGATTCTAGTACATCTGATACATTTAGCTGGAAAAATGATTCGTTATGGTACAAAGATCACTTATACCTATGTAAGAATTCCAAACTCAAACAAAATATTCTTATGGAATTGCACACTTCTCCCTTAGGAGGGCACTTGGGATTTTTAAAAACTTACCACAGGGTTAAGAAGGAATTTTTTTGGGATGGCCTTAAATCGAATATTCAAAAGTTTGTGGTGGAATGTTTGGTTTTCCAACAAAATAAAGTTGAAACAATTAAGACCCCAGGTCTATTACAGCCTTTATCCATTCCAAGCCAACGTTGGGAGGAGGTTTCAATGGATTTTATCACAGGTTTACACAAGTCTAAGGGAAAGAGTGTCATCATGGTGGTAGTTGACAGACTTACCAAGTATGCACACTTTTGTGCATTATCACATCCATTTAGAGCCAGTACAGTTTCTACTACATATATGGAAACAATTCAAAAGCTACATGGAAACCCAAAGATTATTGTAAGTGACAGAGATCCCATATTCACTGGAAATTTTTGGACAGAATTATTTTCTTGTCTTGGTACTCAGTTAGCTCATTGCTCATCTTATCATCCTCAATCTGATGGGCAAACTAAGATAGTAAACGAATGTTTGGAAGGATATCTTTGTTGCTTTGTATCTGATAAACAGACACAATGGGTCAAATGGTTGCCTCTGGCCGAATGGTGGTATAACACTTCCTTTCATACTGCAACAAAAATGACCCCATTTATGGCACTTTATGGATATCATCCACCATCCATCACATCATATTTAAGAGAAAATTCTAAGGCTCAGGCAGTGGAACATCACATCGAGCATCAACAACAAGTTCTCCAACTCTTAAAGGATAACCTCGTGTTGGCGCATAATAGAATGAAACAACAGGCAGATCAACATCGCAGCGAAAGAAGTTTTGATGTAGGTGACTGGGTATTCCTACGGCTACAATCATATAAAAAAATGTCCCTCAAGAAAGCTAAGAAGGATAATAAACTATCACCAAAGTATTATGGTCCGTACAAGGTGTTGCAAAAGATTGGTACTATGGCATACAAATTGGAGCTTCCTGCAGCTTCTCAAGTGCACCCAGATTTCCATGTTTCATGTTTAAAGAAGGTTATAGGCGACAAGCTCCCAGTTCAAACAATATTGATAAAACTTGATGAGGAAGGAAAAATTATATTGAAACTGGAAGCAGTCATAGAAACAAGAACTCGACAGATACGAAATCGATCAATTTCAGAGTATCTAATCAAGTGGAAGAACTTATACGCTGAAGATTCCACATGGGAGGATGAGAATTTTATATAGAAGCATCCAGAACTACTCAAGCATTGAGGACAACACTTTTTTTGAAGGAGAGGGGCATGTTAGGTCCCTATAATACTAGTGATTACCCCACTACTATTGTAATTGTATACCTTATTAATATTGTTGTGCCCCTATTGTCCCCATATTGTTATTACTGTGCCCCATAGAATCCCTCTATTGTTATTTTTGTGCCTTTATATTATTATTGTTAGGTCATCTTGGTTATATTATGATCCCTTAGACTCCTATATATAGAAAGGAAGTTTTGTCATTTTTATCATCCAAGAATTGTTCATTTGTGTAATGTAAAGGAGGTTTCCCCCTTGAAGAGGCTAAATCGTAAGGCTTTCATCTATCTTTTCTATCTTTTTGTGAGCTGGTTTCATAACAATTGGTATTGATGCGAGGATTTCGGATTGGAACTCTGTACAAGCTTCAAGGTAGCATTGTTGTTGATGGGTGCAACAAATCTGTGGTTCCTAAAAGTAGAAAAGAAAATCTAGTGGTTTCTAGAGAGAAGACCATGCTGTGGCATCAAAGGCTTGGACATATTGGAGAGAAGGGCCATCGAATACTTCATGGTGAAGGTATGGTAGAAGGTATGAGTAATAGCTCTCTCGATTTTTATTTCTGTGAAAATTATGTATATGGGAAGCGGAATCAGGTGAGTTTCCCCTTTGGTGGTAAGAGGGTGAAACAGATATTAGAACTTGTGCACAGTGATGTGTTTGGACCTGTGAAGGTTCCATCACTGGGTAAGTCTGTGTAATATGTATCATTTATAGATGACTTCTCAAGGAATACATTGATATATTTCCTTAAGAAGAAATCTGAAGTCTTTGACATGTTTAAAGAATTTAAGGCTCTGGTGGAAAACCAGACAGAGAAGAAGATAAAGGTGTTGAGGACAGATAACGATGGAGAGCTTTGCAACAAGGAATTTGAAGAATTCTGTGAGAATTTTGGTATAGCACAGCAAAAGACTACTCCATACACACCTGAGAAAAATGAAGTTGCAGAAATAATGAACAAGACGTTGATGGAAAGGGCAAGAAGCATGCTCAGTAGTGCCGGGTTAGGACAAGAATTCTGGGCAGAGGCGGTGGAGACAGCATGTTACCTAGTTAATAGATCACCTTCATCAATGTTGGAGGATAAGACTCCACAAGAGGTGTGGACTGGTAAGAAACCCTCTCTTTCACATCTGAGGGTATTTGGATGTGATGCATATGTACATGTTCCAAAGGAGAAATGAACCAAGTTGGATAGTAAATCTGAAAGTGCATCTTTATTGGGTATAAGGATGGTCTAAAGGGTTATAAGCTTTGGAACCCAGTAACAAGGAAGGTTGTGTACAACCGAGATGTGGTGTTCAGAGAGGTAAAATATGTTATTAAACATGAAGTCCAACCAAAGGAACCTGAGAAGATAGAGTTTGAGCTTAAGGAGAAAGAATCAGACTCTACAACAAAGGAGGAATTAGAAGATGAAGAGCCACAAACTCCGGGTTTGTGAAGATCAATTTGAGAAAGAAGGCAGCCGAAAAGGTATGGTCCATCTACTTTTTGTTCAAATTTTGCTTTATCTATTACTGATGATGATCCCAGAACTGTGAAGGAAGCAGTAGATTCAGAGGATGGAAAACTCTAGAAAGAGGCCATGGTTGATGAAATGGCATCTTTGCACAAAAATGAGGCTTGGGATTTGGTGGAGTTGTCGGCTGGAAGGAAACCCATTGGCAGAAAATGGGTGTTCAAGAAGAAGACAAATGCATAAGGAAAGGTGGAGAAATACAAAGCTCGGTTTGTAGCAAAAGGTTATTCCCAGGTGTCAGGAATTGATTTTGGCGATATTTTTTCTCCTGTTGCCAAGGTAACTTCTATTAGATTACTTTTATCTGTTGCTACTACTTTTTATTTTGAGGTAGAATAGATGGATGTGAAGACAACATTTCTTCACGGGGATCTGGAAGAGGAAATCTACATGAAACAACCTGAAGGCTTTGCGGTGAAGGGCAATAAAGAACTGGTATGCAAGTTAAAGAAGTCTTTGTATGGGTTAAAACAGTCACCAAGGATGTGGTATCAGAAATTTGATACATTTATACATTGACTTGGCTTCACTAGAAGCAAAGCAGATCACTATGTGTATTTTAAATTAATTGGTGACCGTGTTATTTATTTGGTCTTGTATCTGGATGATATGTTGCTAGTTGGAAATGACAAAGAAATTATCTAGGAATTGAAGACCCAATTGTCCTCCAAATTCAACATGAAAGATCTTGGTGCTACAAACTATATTTTGGGTATGGAAATTAAAATAGATCGGGCAAATAGGAAGCTCTGGTTAAACTAGAGGAAGTATGTCGAGAAAATACTGCTGAGGTTTAATATGCATGATAGTAAACCAGTGAAGGTTCCTATTCCTGTAGGTGTGAAATTATCTGTTTAACAGTGTCCCAACACACAAGAAGAGGAAGAAGACATGTCCTGTGTTTCATATGCAAGTGCAGTCGGTAGCCTGATGTATGCAATGGTCTATACTAGACCAGACATTGCACATGCAGTGGGAGTATTGAGCAGGTTTATGTCAAAACCAGGGAAGGAGCATTAGATAGCAGTGAAGCGAGTTTTCAAGTATTTGCATGGCACTAGTGATTATGGTTTGTGCTACCAAGGAAGACTAGGATTGGATGGAGTGTTGGATATTCGTGGCTTTGTTGATGCAGACTGGGCTAGAGATCTAGATCAGAGAATATCTACAAGTGGGTATGTGTTTAACCTATTTGGAGGTGCAATCAGTTGGATGAGTAAGAAAAAATATATAGTGGCACTATCAACTACAAAGGAAGAATACATGGCATCCACTCATGCAAGCAAGGAATCAGTTTGGTTGCAGAGATTGTGTTCAAGTATGGGGTTAGTACAGGGAGCTATAAGGATAGACTGTGACAACCAAAGTGTAATTTTCTTGGCAAAGAACCCTGCATATCATTCAAAGACAAAGCACACTGATGTTTAGTATCACTTTGTGAGGGATATGATAGAAGACAAAAAGGTGTTGCTAGTAAAGGTGGACACTTTGAAGAACACTACAGATGCATTGACAAAATCTGTGAGCTCTGAGAAGTTCTCTTGGTGTAGAGAAACAATGGGCATTGAAGGGCTGGATAACTGACTAATCTCTCTTGTGGCCCCCTGTGGAAAGAAAACAACAACTGGGAGAATGTTGGGTTGTGTTATATTCTTTCCATGACTAGCCCACATAGTTAACCGGAGGGTTAGAGGGGGGGCGGAGCGCCCCCTTCATTGCATCGATTGTGTAGCAAGGGGGGGGGGGTCACAGAGGATTTGAGGGGTGTAGGTAACCCCACTCTATGGGGTCCAGGGCAGCGCCCCGGAAAATTTTGGTTTTGGACCCTATATTAGGTTAGGCGGACCTACCTATGGTTTTGTGCATGATTTTCACACATGGTTTTAGATGCGATGGTTTTCGGTCCATGGTTTTGGACGCAATGGTTTTCAGTCCATGGTATTAGACACTTCGGCATGTATAAATATGTATTATACATTGAAAGGAACATAATGAAAAATCAAGTTGGTAGTACCAGTTTTGGGATCCAAGGGAAAATCTCTGTGTATATGTGTTTTAGGTGTTATGCTCTCGCATTTTTTATTTTCTGTGTTTTAGAATTCGTATGCAGGTAATTTCTATACGGGGTTAAAGCCTACAAGGGGGGGGGGTTGAATCAATAGTGTGCCTTATTATCAATTTTCACCAATTTAAAATTCTCTATTGAATCATGCATTTATTAACCAGCAACAAATTAATAAACCTTCACATAAACATAAACCATGTTGCTAAACAAAAAATGATGAGAGCAACAATAAACTACATAAAAAGGCACAATCACATCATCACACATGAGACACAAGATATATGGTAGAAACCTTTACAGGAGAAAAACAACCCTTTTTATTGTTGCACTACTCTGAATCTCTATTATGTCAAGATATGGTCTTTTACATAGATTTTCTAACTCCCATCAGCTAGGAGACTAGATCTGATACACTACTGGCTAGCATCCATCATACAGGAGACTCGATTCCACTAATGAATGATCCTCGCCCAACTCTGTTCAGACTATCCAAGACTGATTGGATGGAGAAACTATTCATTTCGCCAATGCTACGAAATTACTGCTCCACTCTCATGAAGTCACTACTCCTCTACTCTATGTGGACCTCATTTCATATATTTTCACACTGGATCCCAAGAATCTATACTCAACTCGATTCAGCTCTACAATACAAACTCAACAACAAGATTTTGTGCTACAAATAATCAAAAACACCACCAAAAACATGCTCTCTACTCAATAAAATAGTGGCCACAATACAACCATCAAATTTGAACAATATAATCACTAGCAACAAAACTCTCAACCATCAACAATGCTCTCAACAAAATATCTACTCCAACAACTATAAATTTGATTTATTCTGCAACATGCTTAAAATTTACTCATTTTGCAGCCATTTGCACTCATACATTGATGTATCTATGCACTCTAGTATGTCTGAAGCATTCTCCTCTTCTATAGCTCTCTCAACCACACTCTCACTCACTACTACATTGAACCAACCATCACCCAATTCCAAAATAAAGTATATAAAACATACAAGGAAAAATTCACTTTTGGATTGGGATCAAGGGTGCACAAAGTTGATGAAATCCAACCATTATCACCAATACTTGTGCACTTAAGGTGTTCACACTCACTAGAGAACTTTCTCAACCAATTTCGACCTTAACACATTAATTTAGAAGATTCCATGAACATACAAGTCGAAATTATTTGGAAGTGCATGAGGAATACGAAGAAAAATTTATTCTAAGCCTCAGAAGCACCCATAGAACTAGCAAATTTTGATCATAGTAGCATGCATAGGATATGATCCCTACATCTAAGGGCTTTCAACTACATGAAAAGGCTTATCTCCTAGCAGCTAGGGAAGAGTATAAGGAAAAACAAAAAAATCTATGTTGAAAACCTCTGCCACATGAACGGTAACCTTCTCCATCCCCTGTACATGCCTCCAAACCTCTACTAAGATCACTAACACCTATTCAAATGGATCAAATGTGTCTCCCGAGTGCTATTACCAAGTTTACCTAGAATCTAACAAATAAGAGTTGATATGAATGCCAACAAGTCCTATACTCTCCTTTCACACCTGCATAAGTTGCAACACCTATGAACAACACTAAAGCACCTCTACAACATCATCATCAATAAAACATACTGTTGCAACAATTCATCCTCTAATTCCTGCACTAGGTAGGCATCCTACACTAGGTCATGAACAGGAACATAACCATCACTAGCACATGAGAAACCATCAATCACATCACTAGGTTGACATCATAAAGTTGACATCAATGCCAACACAACCAGTTGTAACCATACAGCAAGGAAATCATTAGCACATTAGCTATATAACCATAGGGTTGAAATCAATGTCAACAAACGCTAGCTTTCATCATGATATCAATGCCATCATCAACTATCTGGTTCGTGAACACGATAATGACAACACAGAGGATATAGATGTTCGAACATCTAAGCAACACAATTATGCAACTACATGTTTTTGTCCCTTTTTAGTAATTTTTTCATGCTATTAGAGATTATCACCTTGTTTTTCTTCCCTTGGATACTTCTAAGCTCAATTTCCTTTCCTTCTAAGAGAAACATTATGAAAATCTCTTGGAAATTAAGGTCTATTTTTCCCAATGGTTGTCACCATTAGACCCCTAATACAACATTAGCACCACCTATTTTGATTACAATCATGGGACTAACCAGTAAATACTCCCTCATATTCATCTTAATATTATTACACTTCCCTAACCAATTTATGGTACCTCCATCTATAATCATCACTTGAAATTCAGGTGTTGTATATACAAAGAAATTAAGAAGTTTTTCCCATTTGTAATTGATGAATTTATGGGTACTACCTAACTCAATAAATACTATTACCCATTTCCTTTTGATATATCCTTCAATCTTGAGGGTTTGTGGAGTATTGATGTCATCAATGCATGACAAGAGATTGTTGGAGTAGTTTCTTCTAGGTCTAGATCTGGTGACGTTTCCACTTCTTGATCTTCAAAATATATGTAGAATAATTTCTTCTCATTGAATTTATGCATTTTACTATACTTGTTGTCACAGATGAAACATAATCCCTTTTCTCTTATTTCATTTGCTCAGGAGTCAACCTTGTCGGGTTAGGAAAGGGAGCATGATTTTCTCTATAGTTATTAGTGACAATTTTTCTAGTGGCCATATTTTTACTTTCAATTTTCCTAGCCAGATTGAAAGCATGCTCTAGAGATTTAGTCTCAATGAGACACACCTAATTTTGGATGATTTCTTTAAATTACCCATAAATAGGTCTAACAAGTTATCCTTTGAAATATTTTTTATTATGAGACTCAATTTTTAGAAGTCTTGAATGTTCTCTGTAAGGGGACCTTTCTATCAAAGATTTACCAATTGACTAAAGAATGTGTTTCTCTTGATATACCCATGATGTTCTATCAATTACTATGTCAAAATGGACCAAGGTATGATAGAATCCATTTTTCTTTCACAAATCCATTCATACCATACATGTTGGTCTTGTTCTAAAAACATGAATGTAATATTTACCTTTCATAATGATGCCACTTGGTGTAGATCAAATTATTGCTCCATTTGAAATATCCATGTTAGAAGATCATTACCATCAAGTTTCCTCACATTAATCTTCGGATTGTAGTATTTCCTTGGTCCTAACTTGAAGCCATACCGTTGTGGATCTTGGGTTGAAAATTCATGATTATTGTTCTACTATTCAAAAAAATTTCTCTCTAGTCGTGATAACATACTTCCCATATGAGATATTAAAAACAAGATGCTTCTTGTTATGTTCACAATCTCGTTGGATCTCCACATCCCTTTTAGGAAGCCTCTTCAAGAGAAGATTTTCCATGGAAATCATAAATTTTTGTATTTCTTCCTTATTTTCATTCCTCTTCATTTATATTCCTTCCTTATTTTCATTCATCATTTGCCACCCGCTGAAATAGCCGCACCTAATCTCATGGCACTCCTACCACGCGTCGTCGCATCTCCTATGGTAGCTCCTCTATAACCACCATAGATACTTGGTGAGTTAACCTCACCAGGTTTCTCTAGACTGCATGGAGGGTCCTCTCAGTCTCTGTTGTGGCTCCTTCTGCATCTTTTCCATGACGCTTGTGTCGAGGAAGTCCATCAGGTCTCATTGATCCAACATGTGTGTCATGATCAATACTTTTGTAAGTATTTTGTCTCATCAAAAACATTTTTAGTTTATTTATACTTAAAATAAATAAATAAAAAAATCTTAAAATTAAAAAGCATTTGTACCTATGGTGCCCCATGCTGCATCTGGTGGCAACACCAGATCTGGATCTCCTCTGAAGTCCATTCCAACATAAGGGTAGTCTTTGACCGCAATGACCTATTGTTCTCACCAAAGGAAAAATCATCATCAAATGTATTCCTAGGGACCTCACCGCCCCCTAGTCGTTTCATTAAGTCAGCCCACCTGCCCATCCGTGGATCTCTTGGGATGCTAATGGTGGATATTACCTTTGGATGAAGCCCAGGTACTCTCTCAAAGAAGAAGGAACACAAGATGGTTCCATATCCAAATTTTTTTGTATGAACCTTCTGGATAGAAGTAAGTTGTTTTTTCATATTGGCTAGTAGGGGTGTGCACCAATCGAATATTGTAGTGAGACAATCCACTACAAGACTCATTGAAACACGAGAGGCCTGATGTAGAGAAGCAAAACCATTTACCCTAGAAATGGTAAAAAGAAGGATTCTCAGTGATATACTCTCTACATATTTGATTGGAATCTGGGTTCCAATCTTCTCGGTGTTTCTTGGGCAATAGATGCGTACGTAGTCTTCCACACTAAGACTACCTCTTGTTCTTCCTGTTGAGTGGACCCTCTCTCCCCTCTGGGAAAGACTTGTGATGAAATAGATATCCTCTATTTCAATCCTCAGGGGCATTTGATCAATAACAAAAGCATCTTCTTCTGGACTCCAGTAGTGGATTAACATCTCAAGCAACCTGGTATTTGCCTTCATATTCAGCATTTTGAAAAATTTTAACAATCTGCATCCTCGTAAGGCATCTAATGCATTTTGATCTTCCATTAATTCATTTTCAATCGAACTATGCTCTCTTTCACACTAAGTAATCGATATTATGCAAAAAAAATTATGTTTTGAATCATTAAAACCATGTTTAAAATTTGAATTCACTCACACTCGGGTTAGGTATTAACACAATCGCATATAGGGCTTTCCTGCACATGGTTCACATGTGTCCAACCCACGTGTATGCAGAGTGAAAATTTTAAAATAATTCCCACAGTCAAATTTGTGACAAAACATTTAAAAAGCATTAAAACTTGTTAAAAGCTCAGTTAGAAGGTTACCTAGAAGATTGGAGGTTGTTTGAATGAATGAATTTGATGGAGGAAGCTTGCTTGGTTTTTCTCCACAGCTCCTTCACCCAATTGCTAAAAACACAAATGAGAAATTGTGAGTCAAAAAGTCCTTATATAAGTTGACATATGAAAATTACTTTTTCTAAAGTTTATTTTTCTTTTTTGTGGCCTTTTTGACCTTTTTGCTTGGAGTGTTGGGATGGGTTGTTTTTACAGGATACTTTGGAGATGTTTTGAGAGATTGTTTTGGTTCCATGACTGCAGACTTGTCATGGTAGGTATCGTTTTTTCACTAGCATATAGGTTAGGGATATCATTTTCCGCTGCATTTTGCTTACTAGCCTCCATACTGCGGTATTTTTTCCATATGGTCGACCCCATCATGTCTTGGTTCTAAAACCATTTTCACTCACCGACTTATAAAATCATGATATGATGGTAGAGCCAACCTTTACATGGGAATCTTAGTTAGATCCTTGCTAGCATATGTTTCCCATGTTGCTATATTGCGTAGGCTCGGGAGTCCTCTTTAGTCCTGCCATGACTTGTGCGTTGAAGACTCATTCTCTTACTTCTTCACTATTTTTCTGGATTTATACCCTAGAGGCTCCTTTGTGTTGAGTTGTACTATTGCATTGCATGTTGACCATTTGTACCTTTTGGCCTTAAGCCAACTTCACTTGGACTCATGTTTAAGCCACCTTTTGACCATGTCTTTTGTGAAATCAACCTTGCAATCACTTAGCCTCTACAACTTGACACCCTCTTACCCGTGGAAAGAACATTCCTTTGAGTGTCATTGACCAGTTTTGTCACCTTGCATTGAGCATAGGAATGTTCCCCTCCCAAGAACTAACGCATCTGTATTTGGACACTCATTCTTTCCACTGTACTATGGCATTCTTTTATTTTTTTCAGGCTTTATAAATATGAAAAATACAAAAAAACATATATATATGTTCCAAAAAGAGCTAGAACGGGACATTATTTCCATAATTGATGGCAGCTAGAGTCAGTTGTGTCGCCCTTGAACAAATCACTCAAAAATAAGTCTTTCCTCCCTTGGGATGGGCTTTAGTTTGACTTAGGAAAACCTTAACCTTGTGATTGAGTTAGTACTCCTCCGATTGGTTATCTCTTCCAATCATATGGAGAGTTTTCTTCTGCCTCCTACATGACAAGCTTATACAAAGTTATCATATGCTACCATGTAGTCACATTTGAGTCGTGCTCTTGTTAAAGGGAAGTAAACCTAAGTCAGCCTTTCTGCGGTGTCTCTTGACCTATTTTTCAGTCAACCATCCCTGGTTGTCAGAGTCATGTTCATTATCGCATAAGATATTTGGTCCTTTGCTCGTGATGGTTTGAGAAGGTCTCCATTGACTTCTTATTGGTGGGTCTTGCTCTTATCGACTAAAACAAATTGCTCTGAGAGTGGATCTAGAGCCGCACCCTGGCCCTATTTTCATTATTGATAGGTCACCTTGTACTCAACATCGATCAATATCATGGATCTTTGACTGAGTGGTTTCCCCTATGTTCGACATCAACTTTCATTTTCACACATTGGGAATCGTGCAGTACCTTGGTTTCCATTTGACCCTATTGGTGGATTCCTCGCCTCTGTGACAAATTTCATTATTGGTTGGCTAAGAGGGTTTCTATCGTGCACTAGCCACATCTTTAGTACGTCGGAAACTTACTTCGGTTGGGTTACTACATCTTTATTCCTCTGATTCCTTTATTAGCCTATGGGTTACACTCGCACTGGATTGATGAAGGATTCCTTAATGCCTTCCTTCCAACGGATCTTTTCCCATCGACTTCAACTCATTGCTCTGGGAACAAGGTCTACAGTTCATTTGGCAATACCTTATGGGTTGCAGTCATCAGTGGCAGACTCCTTCACTATCGTAGTGGGAAAACATCATTGTCTCTTGATTGATAGATTATTCCAAGTGTTCGATTTCAGCTCATTTATTCGCACTTGTTAGATTGTACTAGGTACCTTGGCTCTCATCATCATTATCGGTGAGTAGTCTCGCATTTGTTAACGATATACATCAACGACCGGTAATCAAACGATTTCTCACATGGTCAACTTCAAGTCATTTATTCCCATTGTGTAGAAATGTACCATGACGATCGGTGAAGACCTCGGGTTTGCATTAGCATTGGTTGGTTCAATTTTCAGTCCCTCCTATTTCTGTCAGTGACACCATCCACCTTATATGTTGTAGTTCGTTACAACGATATATATATATATATATATATATATATATATATATATATATATATATATATATATATATATATATATATATATATGTTGGCACCCAAGTTGCGTGTAGTACCATTTATTCCACCATTTGACTTGGTACTTTTTGGATCAACTTTATGACTTTAGTGATCAGATTTCTACTTCAACATCATTGATCAGTTCTTTATATGTGATATTGAGACATGTACTTCTATGGATATGATCGGATGATCCACTATGTATTTTCAGTCTTTTTATACTTGTATACATATTGGATCCGCTTTTGTACTTGACATGCGGACATGCTTTATTATCTCTGAGCATGGGTATGCCCACCTCAGACAACAGGTTTCTTTCTGATCTCTTTCACTAGCTTGGCAGGCTGAATTCTGGTGAACTCCTCTCAGGTCTCGGCAGGATTCCTTCTATACACTTAATACATTTCGGCCATCATGTACCCCTTCTAACCTCATATATTAGGGGGCATCTGTTATAGCACCATTTACCACTCTTGGTAGATTTGATGCTCTGGTTATGGCCTAGGGAAACCCTTCCTTTCCAGACTTGGTCCAAATTCTAAAAAATAATGTTTTACTTCCCATACATTATTTTTCCCTATATAAAAAGCGTGTACACGCGGATCAATATATACCCAACCTGTGTATATGTGTTAAAACACTAAAAAATAAATAATCTCTTTAAATTCGGGCAGAGTTTATGGGTTTTATCTATTACTTTCCTACTATAGCCCATGGCCCAATTGTTTCCCAACTAAACAAACTAATTTGGAGAACTATAAATAAACCTCCATGGGAATGCCTAAAGGGAGGAGAGATGATATATTGATATTATAGTTGATTACATCCCTGATCAAGTCTGAAGAAATCCCTGTGCCTCATGGACTCTCAAGTTATAGGAAACCTTTGTTTCCTTCTTTGAGATGTCCTTCATCCCTTTTATGACATCTTTGTGTATATCGATGGAGGAATATTGTTGAGGCCTAAGCAGGATAGATCTAGAGGACAGTTCTGCTTGGAGCTGGAGGAAGACTCAGGTTGTAGTTTTCCACATTTCATTTAGCTTACATCAATAAAGAAATGTTGTTTTGTTCCCGATATTTATTGTGTTTATGCATTAATCTATGTTATGCTTTTCTTATGAATCTTATGTTAATGCTCGTTTTCTCACCTAGTTATATGATTTAACACCTATATCATGAACATGATTTCTTTTACTTTTGTTGTATATGCTTTGCTTGGATAAGTTATAGGTTCTAAAGGCATTGGAAGGCGCAAAGGGTTTGGACCCTGCGAGATCGACCTCGAACGTAGGACCTCCTGCTAATACCACTTCTTCCTACTTCAGTATTTTAACCATTTAGACTGTTTTTCTACATTTTTATTTATGTTGTATTCCCTCCTCTCTGTTGACGTTTTCAACCCAAGACCCTAGGGTGTTTCCACCCGCCACAATTCCTTCCTTATTTTTCATTCATCTTCTTTTCCATTTCTCTTTTAAGTTCTTCTTGAGAACCTAAGAAATCCACCTTTTTCAACATACTACCATCCATTTCATTAATTTTATTTTCTAATTGAGATAACCTAAATTTTAAGTCTTCACTTTTTTCATGACTTGAGGATGGACATTTAGTAGTCTTAAATTGTATGTTACCTTTCTTTAGAGGCCTGTTGGAAAATAATAATAGCACTCCTCTTTATTACAACAAAAATAAAAGACATGATCTTCTAATGAATAGTTAGTTCACTAGTAAGTTACGTACCCTAATTTGGATAAAACCATAATGTTTGAAGCTTTATTGATATATCTCTAAGATTTGAGTCCTTTTGGACCTAAAAATTTGTTCTGCAATACTCTAATATGTATTTTCTTCAATTTCGCAAGTGTGAACTAAATATGATGTCCCAACTGAAAGTTATAGTAACTTTCCCAAAACATAGTGATTATTTTGGCCTCTTCCCACAAGCAAACTTGTATAGCAAAAATTCCACAATGACTTGTTTAAAGCAACAAAACCCTGAGATCAAGAGCTCTTATACCAAATGTTATGATCCTTGCACCTCAAAAATGATAAGAAACTAATAATTACAATGCACTTGAGGGGGAAACCTTATTTTATAATAAATATAATGAATAAGACAATATTTGATGATCATAAGACTAGGTCTCCTTAGTATACATATAGGAGACAAAGAAATACAATTATAATAAAATGGGACCATGAGGGGTTCTAGCCTACATAAAATATAGAAATAGAAATCTAATCACTCAATATCTAGGTCTTAAGAAGGGTTTTTTGGGTTAACATGGGGCTTATATAAGGCTTAATATAATGGGAACTTTGCTTTCTAGTAGTGTCTTTATATGAAGATGATACAGTTGACATCAACCCAACCATTGGGATAGAGAACCAAGATTCATTATTGTTTTAGTAAAATGAAACAAAGAAAATGTTCTCATACCTTTTAGTTATATTCTCTATGCCATTTCCCATTTTATTTTATTTCAGTGAATGACAATAGGAGATAGCTCCAATCACTATACATGTAACATCCCCAAACTACCCAATCGAGATGATGCCACTCACAATGCTATTGATCTCATAATTAGAAAAACACAAATATAACATAACTAGAAAATAATAAAAACATTCATAATAACTATAAATAACATAAATACATTTGCAGCACTCATCTGATAAAATTTTTCGATTAGTTTCAAACTTCATATGCACAACCCAATCGTAGACCACACTACTCAAATTCTCTCAACAGTCGGTCACCCCTGAGCTGAGGCCATGACTCCATAATTCCAAATGCTACCCAATCCAAGTGCATGTTGAGTACCAAATATGAATGGGGCCAAGGTACCAAACCCTAGAATCCTCCAACCAACAGGCTCACGACCCCCATTAGCCCCACACCTAAGTAGTACACCCCCTTCTCTTTCCTCACAATTCCTCGGGCTACGCCACTACCTCCAAGGTGTCCAACTTGATCATTCAAGGATGCCTCAGAGCACTATGGCTTCTAAGAGTTCCATCTACCCTCAGTGGTCTCCAGGTACCCTCAAAGGCCATATAGGGACACCTGTCCCTACACTTCTCTCTCTAAGGATCTATCCTTCCATGAGCTATCCTAAGGAGAGGCATGCTCGTATCTAGACACACCTAGGTCCTTGGTGAACAGTAGCCAGGATCATCTGGTTCTCCCCAAAACTGGTTCCACAATGATCTGCAGGCAAACTCTAATTGAAAGGGAAGTTGAACGTGTCATATTCACTTCCTTTTTTATTTTATTTACAGTTTAATATTATAATATTTTAATCTTATTCCTTAAGTTAATTTTAGGAGAATTATACAATTTGGCTTAGGAACCATGTCTGGGTTCTACCACCTCACTTTTCTCTCTTTGTGGAGTCCTAATCATCATGTCCTTTATTAATACACATGCATTTAAATGTTATATTTGAAAATCTTTCTAGCCTTTTGTTACATAGGCTCTCTGGTTGACCACACAAGCATCTTTACCTTAAAACATATTAGTACACTAGCCCACTAACCGAACGCATTTATACACATAGAGGTATGCACACCTCAATAAAACCCAACTCACGAGCCTAGGTATTATATATACATATTAATTGCAATTAATGGACTAATATGGGGGGTATTATAATATAGGTCTTGTGAATTTCCTACGTCTTGGGGGCTCTCTTCACAATCATATTCACTTTCTTTTACTGCACACCAAAATTGATTTTTAACACTCGAGTGGGAAAAATTAGTTCTAATAGAACCAAATAAGGAGATCATTTTTGATGATATTGTTGAGAATGTTGTAGCCCAATTTGACCCTCTTTAAAAACTGGGCTACCTCTATTAATTCTACCTCACATGAGCCTTTATCTAGTTACTACTAGCCTTGTTCTACCTCTCAAATTCATTTTCGTCATTTTAACCTACCCCTTACATTTAAATTATACCTTAATCTTTTAAACTTTAATCAAAATCATTCTCCCCTCACAAAGTGTACTTAGTTATAATATCATCTACCTTTAACTTATTATACACCATATATAAGCTTATGTATCTAAATATACTTATATATCTTAATACTTATACATAATCCTAAATTAATACAAATGGTATTCTAAGTTAAAGAAATAAAATAACATGATCCATAAACACATAATAAGGTGATAGGGATAAAAAGTAAATACATGATGATAAATTCTTAAAATATTACCTAAAAATGAATTCTATTTTAAAGCATAATTCTTTTATATAATGATAATAATCAACCACTTAGAGATATAACTATTTATGTGTTTATATAACTATTTATGTGTTTTAAGGCATTCACATGTGTAAAATACTATCAATATTCAAAACAAGAATTAAAACACATGCACATCTTTCTACCCAACGTGTTTTACTATCATTAATCTCATTAATTTTCAATCCTCATATATATCGGGCTCCAAAATCACATTTCCACATCCCCATATCTTTTTATTCGATATTAAAATTAAGCATCCATCTTTATCCTCCTAATTTTTCTCCCTCTTTTTAATTGGTTTAATAAATTGGAAAACAACTTATATTAAAGTTAAACACCAAACTTGTTCCTATTTTTCTAGGGTTTTCCACTTTTCCAAGACTTTAACATATATGAATTAGTTTAATATAAAACTTTAACGGACCCTTTATCCAATTAAAGGTAAGGAAATAAATTTGTTTTATTTTACATTGAAATCACTATGAAAATATTATGAAACTAATCCTGATTTTTTAGATATGATCTAGGTAGTTTTATTGAGGATGTATTAATTTATTTAAGCGAATAATGGAGAAGCATAACAAGAAGGAAATTAAAAAGCAACCAGAAACCAAGGAAGATGTAAAAAGAAAAGCATTGTAATTTTAAAATATTTGTTATATAAGGGGAAAGTTAGAAAACTAACTTTCTAGGAAATAGAAGGAGATGAAGTTATGAAATTAGTCTTATCATTAGATCATCAGAGGGTAGCGTTGGGAGGTGAAACCTTATTGTTTTGAAGGAATAGTGTATATGTTATGTTGGTCTGCATCATTATGATGGTGAGATTTTAATATATGTTATTACGATTCATATTGTTTTTTTTCAGTGTTCTTGTTTTTTTTTTATTTACTTATAAATGTGAATTATTTCTGATTTGACATAAACATACAGTGAATATTTCATATATGGCTGATTTAATGCTTCTTAAATATTATTTAGAGGGTTTAAATCAGATTTGAGTGACATGTTGCATATAGGAATTATGTTGATACACCATATCCTTTCCTTGCACATTTCATTTTAATATTAATACATACCAGTTATATTTTAGTTTTCTTATTTATTTTGTTGTAATGTTCTTTTACTAGCATACAAGAACAATTAATGATGATATGGCATCATCACATTGTTAACCCTTCATACATTATTTTATTTAATATTTCTTAAAAATATACTATTTAGAAAGGTTTAAGTCAACATTCTCATTTATTTGTTGCAGATTGAATTGATATAGATACATGATATCGTATGATTTTACTGCACATTTCAATTGGATATATACACGCCAACATGTTTTAATTTTTCTTATTTCCCCTTTATTGTTATTTTAATTTTAATTTCATTTCTAACCATCATGTTAGGTATGGATCATGATGCATATTTGGAATTTTCATTTTTAGTCATTAATGATTTATTTATTTAATAAGTTTCACATATTGTAAGCCTCACCACCTATATTTTCCTAAAACATTAATTCATTTCTAATCTGGTCTATCTTTAATTAAAGGATATTATAGTCACAATATTTCTATTCTTTCATAGATAACATGAAACATAGGCAATACCCCTTATGATTGGAGAGGGCCAGTCTCCAACCTAAGGTAGGAAGCTAAATCCTCATTGATGCCTTTCAGATTGTTTCTTGTCTCTAGGAACAATTCAAGAGACAACATCATTTTTGGCATCATTAGTGGGGAATGAAGTCTGAAGATTACGTTTCACTCGTAAATGATAAATGGTTAAACAAGAGCACAACAAAATGTGCATATGAAGCTTCAAGAAAATATTTCTTTGTTTCATTTTTCACTGACTGACTTCATTTATTTGTATCATTTATATTGTTTAAATGGATTTTTCTTGGGCTTCTTTGGTAGCTACATGATTTTCCCATCTAGATTTTTCTAACATACCTAGTTTTCCTAATGAGATTCTTAACACAGATGTATGGTATAAATACCTTCTCCACTTTCGACAAGATTACGATGACGACCATGTTCAACATATACTGGAATTCTACAGTTGCATTTTTAAGATCTGGTTTTATCACAAGGATATTCTTGTGAATTATTTGTGATGTATTTAGAAGGAGGTGTTAGACGATGGTATAGAGCACTTCCTCCTTATATCATTTATTCTCTAAAATATTTTCATGTAATATTTCATGAGCATTATAAAAGTAGGTATCCCTTAGAATCACTTAATAATTATTGTTGCGATTTAGAAATTTTTTATAATGAAAATACTCTAGAAAATCAATATGATGCAAGTGGTGGAGAACCTAAATTCGAATTTCCTCATAATGAATCTAAAGTTGAAAGTTATTTTGATGAATCTAACCTTGAATATGTTAAAAATACTGGGGGGGTGAATCAATATTTCATGCCCAATCAAATTTTACTTAGTTTATACTTTCTTTTTCAAATTTATCTTATCCATTATTTCATTAGCAGCATAATGTGTTAGGCATATTCAATCAACCATGTGAAGCATTAAATATAAGAGCATATAAACCATAAGAACACAACATATCATCAACACACCAACACATAAGGACACCAGACTTTTAGTTGGAAACCAAATTGGGAGAAAACCACCATTGTTGTTGTCTTATTATTCTTAATATTATTAAGAAATTCTTCTATTACATCTTGAACTAGTGTAGACTCTTATCAATGCACAGGCTCCTGACTATTGGAAGGCCACCACCTTGTCCTATTTCTCTAGCTCCGACTGGAAGGAAGCTACTACTCCATAATAAAGATTAAGAGCTACTATCGTAAGGAAGCTCTTACTCCCTCACTGAAGGCTCCAACCCTTAGTTCCTCTGTGGACCATGTTTCAGAATCTTTCACACTTGATCCACCTGAATCAAAACCAACACAAAACCTATAGGTCACATTTTATCCAATTTTCAAACTAGACCCACATCAACCATTATGCTCAATCACTGAATAATTGAATACCAAGATACCAATAACATCTCTAAAATAAATCACTGATCAAACAATTATATTTAATAGACCATCGAACCCAAGTTCATCAATTCTATCAAATACCAAGTCAAAACCTTTCAAATACCAAGTCAAACTCTTTTCTCAAAACCAAGCCAAAAAAATATCATGTTCATCAAAGCATTCCTTATCAATCAAAAACTATCGTCAATGCCAAAACCCTCTATCAAAACATAAAAGGTCTCCTCCAAGCAACACCATCACGAACTCAACAATAGACTCATATTTATCAATGACAATCAACAACATAGATCTAAAATAACATTAGCCATATAAGCAATAAACTCAAAATAGAATCATCAATAGGAAGCCATGAAGACAATCGAAAAGACAAATAGCAACATATAATTTATAATCCTTTGTCATCTACCCACATACAACCTTTATCACTCAAGACTTTACCAAAGTCATTGATTACTACACATACTGTCGACCCTCTATCACATATCTCTATATACAAATTAAGTCACTTTTTCAAGGTAATCTCATCATATCAATATACATTCACTTACTGCATACATATGATAAAAACTAGTTGGTGTACCACAACACATTATGCAACATAAACAATCTCTAAATGCAAATTGTCATACTAACAATGATCATAAATCTTTGTCACAATACTCTGTTAACTAGGAAAAACATTGATCTTAATTCACCAAACATCATTCAATTCACTGGCATCAATCAAGCAAGTATAGGCCTTGTTTGAAACTAGATCACTACTGGGGGGGGTGAATTAGTAGTGTGGCACTTTTAAAAAAAAAATGCAATTACTTAATATTTTACACCATGCACAAACTGAAACACAAAACCATAGATCAAAGCACTAAATAAAAACATGAAAACATAAAAACAATCAACACAATAGACAAAATTATGTTTGGTGGAAAACCCTCTCTAGGGAAAAAAACCACATGTTGCTGCTACGCTGCTCAAATTCTATTATGTCAACAAAATTCTTTACATAGAGTTATACATATGGCTACTATCAAATGGAGATTGTTTCTCAAGTGGATTTATGAACTACCATTCGTTGAAGGCCACCATGATCAACGATCCTCGCCTGGATACCCATGAAATATCAATGACTCTACATACTCTGATATGTTGGAAGTTACTATGACCAATGCGTCTCGCTCAATTTCTATCGAACTATCTAGACACCATTGGATTTGAGAAATCCGCTCTCTTATATCAAATTCTCTTGAGTCCTCCAACTCTTCTCCTCTATGTGGTTCTTGTTTCATATATTTTCAGACTGGAACTAAGAACTACTCAACATGAGCTCTGCAACAACATATCGTCAAATCACAAACAAAAATTTGAATCTCCAAACTCCAAATACTAGAAATGCAGCAATACCATCTCTCCAAACACTACTCCAATCAGTAGTTCAACATTTCACACACTGCATAATCATAAGGCTAAAACAAGATTCATCTCACTACCACTACAACTACAATCTGCTTCATAATTTCTACACTAGAGAACACATGCATCTTGCAGGCTTCTTCTCCACACACACACTCTCACAACTCAAATAGACAATCAACCAACTCATAATGAGCTTCCTCCAATATGTATATGAACTCAAGTGCTCAACTAAATAATTACTCAGAACTACCGAGCATCACAACTTTGTTCACATGTTAGATTTGATTTGGATTCATCTCTTTGAATCTATCAACCACTAACTCCATTAGCATTTTTTATATTTTCAGCATTAATTAACTTCTATAGGTCCCACGAACTTTTATGACCATAAATAGAAACGTTCTGATTAAGGATGTTGCCAAAACACAAAAATTAGCTCAACAACGCGAGGAATGCAGAGTAATTTTAGTGAAAATACTATAGTGGATCCCTTAGCACTGTCATGCATGCGACTAGAGCCATAATGACTCCCTTGGGCCTATCATATGAGTGACTGGAGCCTAAAACCGCTCCTTTGACCCATGCTCCATGCGACTGGGGCTACAACTTAGGGAAAGCATTAGTTCTTCAATCCAAAACCCCTTCCACCTATTAGAACATCTTCTTCAACTCTTGAACACACCTCAAAACCTCTATAATAGGTCTGCAAATGATGAAACAATCTAATAACAAGTCAGTGACATGCTAGACCTATTTTTCTAAACTTAGCACCAAGGCAAACACCTCCATCTCCTCAAGCATCAACCTTAACCTATCTAACACCTCTGACATCTGTAACAACATATCTGACACCTGGAGCAGCAAAATCAAGTCATCCAAATTCCTCCATCACTGATAGATGCATCTTCAACACTAGTAGTCATGACTCAACACATAACAGCATATCCAACATCTAGAGCAACACTTCAACTACCTACAACAACAATATCTATCATAAACACAACTTTCCCAACAACATCTCCAACATCACTCCACTAAGTCTGCCACAACCAAGCTGGCATTAATGCCAAATATAAAATACCATCAAACCAAGCATCCATCACACATACACATGAAAAACAACACCTCTAACTCATTGACATTAATGCCAACACTACAATGCTAACAAACTCCCCCTTCAACATTGATGTCAATCTCCATCCAATAAGTGAGGTTGATCTCTAACCACCAAACCTCTCCCCCTTTTACATCAATGGAAAAGTACCATATCAACATTGAAGAACAATGCTAATAATGTATGATGAGAGTAGGACTCCCCCTATAATGCACAACACCATGCTGATGCAACCCATGAAGTATCTCCTGAAAGATAAGCATGAAAACAAGGAAACCAACTACCAAACAAATATTTTCCAATGACATGCCATCTATATTCTCAGGAAATTATATATGTGAGTCCTCCTATTTAGTAATTTGATCTTTGTATAATTATGTTCTTTAGGAGGTCACCCTTTTCACTCTACACACAACTCTGCTTAGTTCCCTTAACATGCAATAGTCGATCTGCTCCTTCTTTTAAACAAATTTTTCCACTACTCCACTACCTACTCCATTAAATAATTCACACTTCAATCTTCATTATAACATATTTATTTAGTGAATTAGAACCTTTAATAAATATTCTCAAATAAGATACATCATAAAAAACAATTAAATCATCTGAGTGTGAGTAAACTGGAGAAACTTCACCTACAATCATAGTAGCTCACACAGGCCTGAAGAAAGTCGAATGGAATTCCTCGTCATTCGCATAGGCTGTCCTCCAAGCGACTAGAATGCTCCAGTTGCTCTGATGACCCACCATCAGTGCGACCGGGCAGAAGATGATCAAAGTCAACTTTCTTCAACTCAGAACATGCCCAAACTTGTTTCGCTGCTTCTAAACCTTCTGTAAGACCTCAAGGACTCATTGTAGCCATTGTAACATTTCAACAAACCACTGATCCATCTCCATCATCAACACAAGTCAAACTAGGTTGAATTGAATGTCATCAATCAACTACACTAGTACATAAAACATCAAACTTCTCCACAACTTCTCCAACACCTGCATAACTATCAAACCATCAATGATAGGACTGAACATGCTAGCCAAGAACCATCTACACATATACCAAGTAGCATAAACATGACTTTACAATCTCCATCACTGTCAACTAGGTGAAGTAACTCCTCATCCTTCCAAAGCATCCACACACAAGCTAAATACCTGAACTAACATCATCTGCAGCTAATGCACAAGACAAGTGTCTTTGTCTCACCTGATATTAGCAACTCATGCTGCTAGGTTGACATCAATGCCAACCAACATCCACTGCAACACAACAACATCAATGCCTCATCACAACATCAATGTAGCCTCCAACACCATGCTACTAGGTTGACATCAATGCCAACCAAACAACTCATCACAACATCAATGCCAACAATCTCCCCCTTTGGCATTGATGTCAACCCCAACTGGGTCAACCAAGCAACCTCATTCACTCCCCCTGAGACCATGCAAGTCTCATGCATATTGTTGCAGTAAAATAGATATAACATGTAAGAATGGAATACAGTAGGGACTTATCTAATCTAATTTGAATCTGATGAGGAAGAGTACTCTCTTGGTATCTTCTTACTCTTCTCGATTCCCTTCAACACATGCACATTATTTTGGGTCTTGATTCCTCTAGCAATCATACTCTTTGATCCTTTCTTCTCGATGGTGCAACCTTTGGAATTGAAGATCACTTCTTTTCCTCCATCAATGATTTGGCTCGCACTCAAGATATTATGCTTTAGAACTTTAATGAGCCAAACATCTTCTTCATTTGTTCTCTTCTCACCAAGATTCGCTTTACCACTTCCCAACACGATAATAGTTTCACTACCTTCAAATGCAACATGACCATCCTTGTCTTTATTGAGAAAATGAAATTTTCTCCTATCCCCTGACATATGGTGTGAGCATCTACTATCTATATACCACATGTCATCCTCATCATGAGAACAAAGTGCAATGCCACATCTTCCTAGTTGCTTCTCTTTCTTCCATGTGCTCCTAGGATGCACATTCTCCCTTGACTATTGCTTTTGAACAAATGGCCTCAATGGTTTAGGAATTTTACAATCCTTGGCCATGTGCCCAAAATTATGGCACACATAACACTCTATGTGACCAAGATATGTAGCCAAAGGATCTAATCTTTTGCTGCTCATATTAGACCTCCATATTTTCATGCTAGATCTGCAATCAATGGCTTTATGCCCAAAAATGTTAAGGGCAAAAAAATGACCATCAAAATAATTTATATACCTCAATGTAGGTCCTCCTTTTAACTGATCAAACTAATGCACGGATGAGTGCATTGTCCTCCTACAATTAGCTTTCACACCACCAAAATCGTGACAGTTGAAGCACTCAATCTCATCCATCAAGGGGGAAAAGGAGTTTTGACTTCTCCTTTGAAAACTACTACCTTCAACCATAGAAGCAAATGATCTTTTAGATGTGAAATCACCTTTTGCTTGTCTATCTTTCTATTTCTTGTGAATCACATTATTTTTTGTAGGTTTCTTTAGTTCTTCTTTGTCATTCTTTCTTGCATGAAAACTTGTCTCACCCTTTTGAAGATTACTGCCATTTTTTCTCAGTGGTATGGTGCTCTTTACTTTCTCCAATTGTCGGTTTTTTTCCACAAGGTCCTTTCTCAATTTTTCAATCACACGTTCAAGCACTTCACCATAATATTTTCTATCTTTTTTCTTGTTGCAATTGACTTCTTTTAATCATTTTTATTATGCGAGCTGTTTTCTCAAGATATTAATTTCTTCCTTGAGATTTTTCTCCATTTGATCACAATCCTGCAATTTCTTCTTATGATCCTTGCATACATTTGTTAGTCTACCAATTTCACTAGAAAATTCTTCAATAATAGCCATGGAAGATTCATATTGAGCCTTAAGAAGCATACAGTTGTGATCATCATCTTTATCACTAAAAAATCATGAATCATTGTCATTACTGCTATCCAAAATATAACTCAAAAGAATATCATCACGACTTATGCCTTCATATTTGTTGTTCTTCTTCACAGCTGGTTCATGTGGAGCTTCCTTCTTCTTTTTTTCTCTTCTCAATTTCTCCATCACTATTATTTCTGCTAGCTCCATATAGGATATGCAATCTGTCCCAAATTTCCTTTGCAAATTTTAAATCTCCAATTTTCTCTAAATTTGCACTATGGATATTTTTGAAAATAATTTTCCTTGCTTGAGCATTTTTCTTCCGTATTTTAGATGCAGGAAAATATCCATCATTTCCTTAACAAACCAAATTACAAACATTAGAACCACAAAGCAATAATTTATTTTTCATACTTTATTTCCATCCTTTGAAATTTGCAGCAGTAAGAACCAATTTCTTTGGAAAAATCATTAGAGGAATTTTGAGGTATAAAATGGGCCTTCTAAGAAAATTATAAAATAATAGTGAAAATAATAAAATAAGATTAGATTACATCATCCAATTTTAGAGGGAAAAAAGAAAAAAATATTTTTTCAACTCGTATTTTCGACTTATCTCCCTATGGGTTTACTCAGATGCATTATTTGATTCCTCATCCAAGGAGTACCCATGTTGCATACTTTTGATGGACCCTGCTACACGAAAAATGAGAAATACATGAAAAACGTGATTGCAGTCACGTTTTTTCATGTATTTGTCATTTTTCGTGTAGCAGGGTCCATCGAAAATATGCAACATGGGTACTCTTTGGATGAGGAATTAAATCTTTCATCCAATGAGTACTCCCACTCGAAATGTGAGTAAAACCCTAGCGAGATAAGTTGAAAATACGAGTGGAAAAAGTAGTTTTATTAATTTATTATTTTTTTATCTTTTTACTTTTTTACTCCATAAATGGTGAATCATCCCCCATGGTTGACATCATCATCTTGAATCCTATTGGTTCTTATAAAGTTTATTTTGGTTGTACACTTTTCTTAGGAGGCCCATTTTAGACCTAAAAATTCCCCTAATGCATTCTGAAAAAAAATATGCAAATTTTTGTGCAAAACTCAAAGGCCCACTCTCCAACGATTAACTTGCACTTGAGAGCCCCACTCTGATACCAATTTTTGGAAACTAGATCACTACTAGGGGGGGAGGGAGGGGTGAATCAGTAGTGTGGCACTTTTTATTTTTTTTTGCAATTACTTAATCTTTTACACCATGCACTAACTGAAACACAAAACCATAGATCAGAGCACCAAATACAAACATGCAACCATAAAAACAATCAGCACAATAAACACAAGTATGCCTGGTGGAAAACCCTCTCCAGGGAAAAAAAACCAACCGATGTTGTTGCACAGCTCAAATTCTATTATGTCAAGAAAATTGTTTACATATAGTTATACATATGGCTATTATCAAATGGAGATTGTTTCTTAAGCGTATCTAAAGACTACCATACATTGAAGGCCACCACGGTCAATGATACTCACCCAGATACTCTTGAACTATCAACGACTCTACATACTCTGATATGCTGGGAGCTACCACGACCAACGAGCCTCACCCAGTTTCTACAGAACTATCCAACCACCATTGGATTTGAGAAATCTACTCTCTTATATAAAATCCTCCTGAGTCCTCTAACTATTCTCATCTATGTGATTCTCATTTCATATATTTTCAGACTGGAATTGATAAATGCTCATCATGAGCTCTGCATCAACATATCGTCAAAGCACAAACAAAAATTTGAATCTCCAAACTCCAAATACTACACATGCAGCAATACCATCTCTCCAAACACTACTCCAATCAACACCTCAACATCTCACACACTCCATAATCATAAGGTTGAAACAAGCTTCAGCTCACTTCCACTATAACTAGAATATGCTTCATAATTTTTGCACTAGAGAACACATGCAACTTGTAGGCTTCTTCTCCACACACATTCTCTCACAACTCAACTAAACAAACAACCAAATCACAATGAGCTTCCTCCAATATGTATATGAACTCAAGTGCTCAACTCAATAATTACTCAGAACTACTGAGCATCACAAATTTGGTCATATGCTAGATTTTATCCGGATTCATCTCTTTGACTCTATCAACCTCTAAATCCATTAGCCTTTTCTATATTTTCAACTTTAATCAGCTTTTGGAGGTCCCACGAACTTTTCCAACCATAAACCAAAAAGTTTCGATCAAGGATGTCACCAAAACACAAAAATTAGCTCAACAACGCGAGGAATGCATAGTAATTTTAGTGGAAATCCCATAGTCGCTCCCTTAGCACTGTCCTGCATGCGCCTAGAGCTATAAATTCTCCCTTGGGTCTACCCTTCATGTGACTGGAGCCTAAAACGGCTCCCTTGACCCATGCTCCATTCGACTGGGACTAAAACTGAGGGAAAGCATTAGTTCTTCAGTCCAGAAGCTCTGACACCCATTGGAACATCGTCCTCATCTGTTGAACTCACCTCTAAACCTATGCAATAGGTATGAAACTGATAAAATAAGCTAAGAACAAGTCAGTGAGATGATATACCTATTCTGCAACCTTTAGCACCAAGACCAACACCTCCAACTCCTCAAGTAGCAACCTTAGCATCTCTAACGCCTGTGACATCTATAGCAACATCTATAACACCTGCAACAGTAGCATCAAGTCATCCAACTTCCTCCATCAGTGATAGAGGCATCTCCAACACTAGTAGTCATGACTCAACACATATAAACATATCCAACATCTAGAGCAACACTCCAACTACCTACAACAACAACATCTATGTTATAGACAATTTTGTGCCTTGCAGCATCAGGCATGAATTGTCAATAATCCAAAGGATCCAAAGTCCCTAAACATGATGTTCCTACCCCTAGAGGAACAAGGTCAGCAAACCAACAGCTCTCAGATCAGTTCTCCACCTGAAAACACTCAAAAACAAGCAATCCTGAAATCAAAGCAGGTGCTCCACTAGGCTTCTGCGCTGAAACTCAACTCCTCCATGGTGTACCTGCGTTGTAAAGCAGGTAGAACAAAGGCCACCTGCGCTGAGCGAGATGGGACAAGTGGCACACTGAGTCATTGCTCTGGAATCTTCCAAAAATGACACTTGGATCAGGGATTTCGCCTTGTGATGAGTCAGAGGCTCTGTTTCTCCAAGTGGAAGCAAAGTTCTCCAAGTGGACTCAAGAACTGAAGATCAACTGAAGAGAGAGAGGACACAAGGCAGCTACACATCAGTTGCAAGCTGACTCATCCTTTCTCAATTCATCTATATATTGAGCTCTCTCCTATGAGCTCAGGAGGCTGGAATTTTGTGCAAAGTAACGATATGTTGTTGGTTTCACTAGAGAACTATTGGGTGATTGCTTGAAGGAGGTGAAGAGGAGAAATTCTTTCTGCTGGGAGGTGTTGCTGGATTGGGGCCTTCAATGGTTGTAACACTCTCAGAACTTTACTTCTTCTATTAATAAAAGCTATTGAGGTTCTTCTATATACATTTGTTTCAATGATGTGTTGTGATAATTGTATATTTGATTTATGCTAATCCTTGAATCAGTTATGATTGCATGCTTCTTGTAGTTTCCTTCTTTGTTATTTTACAGGATCTCATTGTAGTTGGGCCAGTAAAAGAGCAAGGAGCTGGGAGCAAGCAAGCAAAGAGAAGAGTTTGGATTTGACATTAAGCGCAAGGCAACGGTTAGTGCATTTCTTCATTCTCTCTTGCTTTCATAAAGAAGTAAACCTTAAGTAGTTTTCTTTACAGTTGTTGCTGAGGTACTATCACCCTTAGAGTGGGATAGGGTCATCCGAATCGGATACTTTTCCCTACAACAAACTGGCGACTCCGCTGGGGACCGTATCTGTTTGATTGTTTGTAGTATTTTTCTATTCATTTCCTAAACAAAGGGAGTACCGAATCGAAAAGCATTTGAATCTATCAAATGCGAAGTAGAGGGCAGCTACTCTAGCTCAGTTCTGGGCATGTTTATGATTTGAAGAGCTGGTCTACAAGGACTCTTGTAAGCTCTTAGTGATAGCTTTTCATCCTCCTTGTCATCCCTTAGTGTGTACTTGACTGATAGCTTCTGATTTGAGCAAAAACTGTGAATTTTTTAGAAATCTGTGACCCGGAAACTGAGAAAACGTAAGTCTCATTTTCCAAAGCAGGCTGTACACAGGCTACCTGCTTTGCAACGCAGGTAGCCCCTTCGGGACCTACGCTGAATGTCAAACAGGCAGTGTACTACCTGCTTTGATCCAGTTTTGCCTAGTGCTACTGGGGTTTCCTCCTGTTTCTTGCCCTGTTTTCACCATTGTTTTGCAGCCAGTTACCAGTCCATGTACCTATCTGAAACCAACTTTACTTGCCATTATTCCGCCTCAGTTATATAAAGAAACTGTACTTGTTCTTTTGTATTTCTTACATCATTTACAGTTTCCCATAACGAAAAGTGAACTAGTCTTGCTGTGGCCTCTTAGATCCAAACCTGTGTTAGGCATTTTTGCTAATCTTAAGAGTTAGTTTGTTTGCTGTCCATAGCTGATTGGTCTTTTGCTTTCGTCATATGGTTTGATTTCATATATTTCTAGTGTCGAAACAAGTGAATCTTAAGGTGTCTTTTGATTTTGGACAAGCTTGTTTGTTTTCACTTGAAATTGATCTCAAAGTTATATAACAGCTTTCTTTTTGTAATGCATCAACATTAAGAAAGAGAAAAGAAATACTTGCATTGTGCATTTTGCATCTAAAAAGTTTGCATGTGATTTAGGAGAAAGTGCATTAGTTTGTGCTGTATGATCTGTGTGAAAAGATATGTCTTTCTTTTCCCTCAGTAGTTAAGATTTTCATCAGTCAAAAAGATTTGAAAAGTTTGCTTCTCATCTTAGACTGCATTCAGGAATTTGTTACATACATCTCGTGGTGATCCTTAAAGGCAAACTGCTAAACAAGATCAACATTAAAATAAATTCAATTTACATAACAACGCTTTGTAACATAACGCAAACACATAGAGGTCTAGGTAGAGACGTGTTCCGGCGTCGTTAAACGTAGTGACTGTCGATCTCTACGAAGGTGGGTGATTCCTCCTGAGAGTCGGTGGCACTAATACGGACTTGTGCTCCCACGTATCGTCGCGTATATATTGGGAGACCCCTATAGGAACAAAGCCTTTATCCATAGGAAGCCGTGTCGGCCGCCCTACTGATCGCGATGCAGTGAACACAGCATTCACGAAGATCGACCACCCGTACCGTAAAACGTATTCTGTGGTTTCGCGAAAAGTTTGGCACACCCTCTGCCTAGATCTCCAGAGCAGTTTCTTTTGGCCTTTTTCAAACTCTATAACTGAAAAAGTCCAATCGAGCATTTGTCACTTCGGGCTCGTTAATACATCGAAGGAGACTAGAGTCATCTTTAGCTTTTTCTCGACTCTTAAAACATGAAAAAGCAAAGTTGTGTCTAAAGCGTCGTTATAAAATTTATTGTAAACGGAATAATCATCACCTTTCCCTCGTTGATCTTCGAAGTTAGTCCACCACAAGTGGAAGTTCCTGTAGAATCACTAAGAAATCTTTTGGATAGACTAGATATGTCTGAACAACCGTCGACATCTAGGACTGTGTCGTCTGACACGGCAGCAGCAGAGCCTCCTACTGCTACTCCAACGATGTTCGCTGGTATACCATCTGTCCCGGCAAATTGTCAACAACAAGCCGGAGTCCCATCAGGGACGACGACATGGTTAGTTCCTATTTCTTCATCCGGATTATCATCTGGTATTTCTTATGTTGAAACTCAACAAATTGATCCAATGTGTCTTCAAAGGCCAATTTACCCTTTAAGTACTGGATTTCCACCATATGGAGGGCAGTATGCTCTTTCATTGTTCCCTCCCAGAGAACAACCATATAGGAGTTTACAACAAAGTTCAGGTCAAACTGGAATTACATCCAGCGGTTGGGTACCAATACTGCCTCAGCAACCAGGGGTTGTATATTCAATGCAACCAGTACACCCTGTGTCGAATATTCCCACCATACCTGCTATAATGAATGTGTCGCAAGTCTCAACGACTCAATCACAATCTCAGGGTAGTGCCTCCTTATCTGGAGCGACTCAGGATCAAACAAGTACTGTGACTCCTCATCCTGGTCAATCATCCAGTATTGGTCAACAGCAAATGGTCCAACAACCAGAGCTGGTTCAATCTCAACAACCGCCATTCCAGCAATCATATCAAGGACCTGAGCAACAAGTCTTTGTAAGTAATGGGCAACCATGCTATAATGGTTATGCCCATCAACCTTGTCAAAGTTGTCAACATTATGCTGGTCTGCAAAGACCCATTGCTCAGGCGATACCATCTTATCCTGGATATGCTTCGCCTAACCTAAACCAACAGTTGCCCTTTGTAGCAACTCTAGAACTACCAGATCTAAACCGGCTGACGAATGATCCAATTGCTTATGCCCCTTGGTGGCCAGCGATTCCGCATAAACTTCCGTCAGACATTCCTAAATTTAATGGAAATCCGGGTGAAGATCCATCGAATCATGTGATGACATTCCATCTATGGTGTTCATCAAACACCCTGAATGATGATTCGATACGTCTTCGCCTCTTTCAGAGGACGTTAACGGGTCCAGCGGCAAAATGGTACATTGAATTGCCTAGAGCTTCGTTCGACAACTTCAGTACCTTAGCCACAACCTTTTTAACCCATTTTCAATTACCGATAAGGTATGAAACGGGAACAGAACTCCTTACCAACTTCAAACAGACGACTGCCACCCATATATCTGATCATATACATGAGTGGCGACGTCGTCGTAGGATGGTAAAAACATACGTTCCCGATCAGCTATTAGCTGAATGGTTTATCAAGTCATTACTTCCTGCCATCACGGAAGATGTGGCAAAGGGGGGAGTCGTAACGGAAGAGCAAGTTATCGCTCGTGCGCAATATCTGGACTTAGTTTATACTCAGTCCGGCACGCTCTACGACAAAATACCTGACGCCCCTAGACCGGAATTCTCAATTCCTCCTCCTCCTAAATCAAACAATGACTCTCGTGCCGGCGATGGCGTGTTTGGCAAACACAAAATTTCTAGTCAAAATGCAAATGAAGAACTTCTTGCCTCGGAAGTAAATGCCATGTCGACCGACAAGGGAAAACAACTGAAGCAACCAGGGGGCAAGAAGAAAAAGACGGGGAGAAAAAGGAAACCCCCGGCAGGGTGTCATATATGCGATGAGGATCATTGGACAAAAGATTGTCCACATATAGCTGAAGTTAAGAAACTCTTCAAGAGTTCAAAAACCCCAGCAGTATTGACTGATCCGTTTCCTAATCCAGGTCAAAATCTGGTTGCTAATCAAAATGTTTCCCGATCCCAAGTGCTTATGTTGTCTACCTCAAAGCAGCAGAATAATGCTTTGACAAGGAATAAAGATTACGGGAATCCACGGCTGTCGAATAACAAGGCTAATGAACAACCTAATAGTTCGACGACAACTTTGACCAAAGTTGTGCCACCCATCATTCCTGAACCAATGATAAAGTCGCCAAAGGGAGTAGTACACAAATCGACATTTAATCCTCGTGCAAAAATAGCACAGAATTATAATATAATAGAGGACCTGGCCCAATCGTCGTCCGCTATGTCGACACTTGAGGTACCGCAAAATTTCCCCTCCCAAGAGCAAGCTTTACTATCAGCGATAAGTGGGATTGGCCCAATGGATTCCAATCTTGTGGCCTTTGATCATAAAGGATATGACCCTCAGTTACCAGCTCAACTAGCTTTCCTTATTCAAGTGAAAGCCCTCAACAAAACTGTTCATCGAACAATTATTGATGAGGGGGCATCTACATGTCTTATGTCGATGAGTTGCTGGAAAAATTTAGGCTCACCACCCTTGTCAAAATCGTCAACGACATTAAAAGCATTTGATGGACGATCATACACTCCATACGGGATTTTAAGTAACTTGCAAGTTGAACTGGGGGGCAAAACAGTAGAAGTTGATGTTGAAGTAATCGATGGAAATCTCGATTACAACATCCTACTGGGAAGGCCCTGGATATATGCCATGGCCGCAGTTGTGTCGACCTACTTCAGGAAGATTGCATTTCCCTTTCAAGGAGGGATTACAGTCGTCGACCAACAAACTTTCCTCCCCGACAGTTCACAAGTTACGGGAAGCATTCCAATGATCCATGGAAGCGATCATTCGCTTCGAAATGTTGGAGTAGGTCTCCTAAAAGACCCTGCCTTAATGGGTACTTTTGCCCTACCGCCGGCGAGTAATCTGGCGGAAGTAGCCACAGTGGAAACCTACAATGTGAAATCTTCTATATCTAACGGATTCAGAAGATTCCTAAACATTTTGTCAGCATGGATCATCGCCCTAATGGAAATACTGTAAATACAGTGGGCTCCGAGGATTGTTCTTATCTCGTGTCAACCTCGTTAAAAAATGAAACAAGGAGTCAAAGGACGGTTCTTATCTTGTGTCAACCTCTTTAAAAAATGAAACAAATCCCCTTTCTCAAAGGTAAACCTTCATTCCAACCACCGAGTTGAATGCAATGAAGCTTGGGGGGCATGCACCTCGATTTGCGTTATTATGTTGGGGGCATGTGAACTTATCTTCGAGCAGTTTTAGCACACAGTTCATGCTCGTTAAAAAATAAACGCAAGATCCGAGCAGTTTTAGCACATAGTTCATGCTCGTTAAAAAATAAACATAAGTTTGAGCAGTGTTCAAGCTCGTTAAAAAACGAACCCATCCCGGTAAATAACCTTGGTAAATGTAACCTTTGACAGCCATATTAAAGCCCTTGGTCGTGTTCTTGCAGTCTCACCTCCATCCGTTCATTTGGCCAATCATTCATCTCCATATGATTGTTTACCTTCTTTTGAGGAACAGCTGCGAAGAGTGATTTCACTAAGCCATCCTTGTGACACTGCCGTGATTGGAATATTCCAACCTGTACCTGGAATCTGCTGCTGCCCTGTTCATCACTCGTTCCTCGAAAGACGATTCGTCTTTAAGCTCTTTTCACTGACTCGTAAAATATGAAAAGATTGCCGAGTTTTGGCCTTCCAGCTCGTTAAAGCGACCGGAAAGCTATCCCTCCTCTAGATTTTAATCTTTTTGGGCCTGAGGGATTATTGCACAAAAAGATCGAGCGCTTGTTTTGTTCGGCTCGTTAAAGCAATCGAAAATTCATCCCTTCTGTATTGTTTTATACTTTTTCGGACTTAAAGGATTAGATGACGAAAAAGGAATTTTGGAGTTGACTTTATGTACCTTTTCAGACTCTCTAAAAATGAAAAGGACCGAGTTATCCTTGTCGTTAGACTCGTTAAATTCATTAAATAGCGACAAACTTGTCTTTAGACGAGAACGAGTTTCCCTATCGCTAGGCTCGTTAAAACATAGCGATGGGCTTGCCCGAAGGGCAAGTTATAGAACAAGCATATGTTATCCTCCTCAAGCTTGACAAAAATAAAGAGGTACTGGTCAGCAATGACTGGGGAAAAATTGGGAGAACCTCACAGCTTTAATGGTAGCAAGTCACTCTTGAACATGACACTTTGTCCTCCGTATCACATCGGGTTGGGTTGTTTCATTCACCGGTCTCATCGCCATGGTCCTCGCCACACCATCCACATTTGGGGTAATGCTACCGATCCATCACATCAGTGTCGTTATATGTTCAAGAGATGTTGTTCGGCAAAGAGTCAACCATGTCCCATCCGCTGCCATACATTGTCCTTCATCCATTTCATGACCGCCACCCTGAATCATACATCACAGTTTGTTTTCACCTCATCACAATCACTAGCTTCGTTCCGTGTTAATGATGTGGGATTCATTAAGGCCCTCCTTTGACGGATCGCTCCTTGTCGACATCAGCTCATTATCCAAGGAGTTGATCTAGGAACAACCCCTTCAGTACTTTGAAGCTTGCATGCCTCAATGGCAAGTTTCTCACTTCCGGCGACAGGTATACATCAATGACCTTCGACCAGAGGATTTTGCATGGTGGTCGACGCCAAGTCCTTTATTCCCACCATGTGAATTGTACTGCTGTACCTTGAGGGTCATCATCCTTATCGGTGATTCCTCTCGCGCTTGTTAACGGTTTACATCATTGACCGGTAATCAAGCGATGTCTTTCCATGTTCGACTTCAAGAAATTCTCACATGGATCGACTTGTACATCGAGTGAAGATCGGAAGAGATTGAAGACCCTGGATCTAGTTTCATCCATCCGGGCTGCGATATATATTCAGTATATAAAGACATTTGATGTGTACATCATTGCAGCAGATGATCATCCTTCTCAAAGGATGATAATTTCAGCAGAGAATTATCAGTCTACCATCAGACAATCGTCTGTTCTATGTACCAAAATGAATTTATAAAGCTGAGCATGGGAATGCCCGCCTCAGCTAGATCATGAAAAAGTATGAAAAATAATGTATTGTATTGTATCTTATTACAGGACACTTCTCAGCAGATTGAATGAACTTCGGATCCTCCTAATAAAGCATTTCACCCGATAAACGACCTCATACTTTAGGGGGCATCTGTTATAGACAATTTTGTGCCTTGCAGCATCAGGCATGAATTGTCAATAATCCAAAGGATCCAAAGTCCCTAAACATGATGTTCCTACCCCTAGAGGAACAAGGTCAGCAAACCAACAGCTCTCAGATCAGTTCTCCACCTGAAAACACTCAAAAACAAGCAATCCTGAAATCAAAGCAGGTGCTCCACTAGGCTTCTGCGCTGAAACTCAACTCCTCCATGGTGTACCTGCGTTGCAAAGCAGGTAGAACAAAGGCCACCTGTGCTGAGCGAGATGGGACAAGTGGCACACTGAGTCATTTCTCTGGAATCTTCCAAAAATGACACTTGGATCAGGGATTTCGCCTTGTGATGAGTCAGAGGCTCTGTTTCTCCAAGTGGAAGCAAAGTTCTCCAAGTGGACTCAAGAACTGAAGATCAACTGAAGAGAGAGAGGACACAAGGCAGCTACACATCAGTTGCAAGCTGACTCATCCTTTCTCAATTCATCTATATATTGAGCTCTCTCCTATGAGCTCAGGAGGCTGGAATTTTGTGCAAAGTAACGATATGCTGTTGGTTTCACTAGAGAACTATTGGGTGATTGCTTGAAGGAGGTGAAGAGGAGAAATTCTTTCTGCTGGGAGGTGTTGCTGGATTGGGGCCTTCAATGGTTGTAACACTCTCAGAACTTTACTTCTTCTATTAATAAAAGCTATTGAGGTTCTTCTATATACATTTGTTTCAATGATGTGTTGTGATAATTGTATATTTGATTTATGCTAATCCTTGAATCAGTTATGATTGCATGCTTCTTGTAGTTTCCTTCTTTGTTATTTTACAGGATCTCATTGTAGCTGGGCCAGTAAAAGAGCAAGGAGCTGGGAGCAAGCAAGCAAAGAGAAGAGTTTGGATTCGACATTAAGCGCAAGGCAACGGTTAGTGCATTTCTTCATTCTCTCTTGCTTTCATAAAGAAGTAAACCTTAAGTAGTTTTCTTTACAGTTGTTGCTGAGGTACTATCACCCTTAGAGTGGGATAGGGTCATCCGAATCGGATACTTTTCCCTACAACAATCTACCATCAACATCTCCAACATCACTCCACTAGGTCTGCCACACCTAAGTTGACATCAATGGAAACTATACAATGCCATCAAACTAAGCATCCATCACACATACACATGACAAGAAGCACCTCCAACTTGTTGACATCAATGCCAACGCTACAATGCCAAGATATCCAACATGTATGTCACTATCACTGCAACAAAAGAATTCATTACATTCTTTGCATACACTATCAAGACAACATAGTGATCTTTTCATACACACTTCTATGCAACAAAATGAGTGTAAGCCTACTCCAAAGTGTGCACTGGTTTAATCTCATAATTATATGTAACATATGAAAGCAATATGAGATATCATTAATCAGATTTCAGAGACCTACAACACATGGGTTAGTCTTTGCAAATGACAAATCAAACTATGCCTCACACTGTCTCCTTGATATGTATCAGATCAACTATATGATCTCGACAAATAACAATTAATCTCTAACTCATTATTCAAATCAATCAGATCCTTAGTAAGTCTTAATGAACCTTCTTCAAAAAAATCAAAATACTAGAAGAAACTCCATTGTACTATCAAATCAACCTCAGACAATTAATGGATCAAATATGTAGATTACACAATAATTTACTATTTATAACCCTTGAAAACAAGTAACCACACATATTAAATGAAAAACCAAGAAAAGAAGCATCCTCATCAATTCTCCATCAGATCTCTCATTGAATAATCATATTTGGCCTCATCCTTGTGCCTTAGTGCACACTTATTCCAAAAACAATCACAACAAATAACTCTTCAAAATGCACACTCTCGTTGATCAAACCCCTTGTATTTTTATAGCCTCTTTTCCTTTCCAATAACACAGGAAAATCCAATGGTTTTATTGATGTTAACCTTTGACAGAATCAAATAGATGTTACTCAAATTTCTACACACAAATACCTTTGGAAAATACATGGTCTAGCCAAAGGTTTTTCAATTTTTCTAAGCTTACAAGTAGTAACGCACCTCTCCCCTTCGGGAAGTGAGTTAGTAACACTAGTATTGAACTACGAACCTATGTTACCCTAGGCAGTAACGCTCATCCTACACAGATAACATGTGTTACCCTATATCCAAGCCCTAAAAGCAATCAAATCTCAGTCAAACTTCACTCAAAGTTCTTCCAACTTCTAACTTGCCTTCTTCAACACCTGTGGGTCTTGTCAAGCATTGAAAAGGATTCAACAACCTCAGCAAACCTTATTCAATCAATAACCTATGTCTCCTCAATTTCCTTCTCTTCCAAGCATTGTCCATCCTCTTGTAATTGTTCCAGACCTTATGCAACCTTTTACAACTCCTATGTAGTCATCAAAACACTTGCAAATATTCTGCGATCATTAAGAATCATCATCCATCCATGAAAAATCAACGTGCATCAATTTTGCATGCTTACCAACATTGTCCTAGTGTGACAAGGTCACAATGCCAATGTGACAAGAGTGTCATAGTGTGACAAAACCATAATGACATGATGTGACAATTTGAAATCTAGGTTGACATCAAGGACAACACATTAGCCATAATTCCAACAAAATATTTTCAAAGATTATATTTATCATGTTTAGGCTCATATACTGATGAACAAGATATGCTCCCATTGAAACAAGGATGTGATGAAGAACACACTTCTCCTATAAAGAATGATCATGAAATGTGTTCATGTTTTAAAATTTATCATGATTCTATAACTTCTATTGATTTTCACTTATATTTTGTTTCATTTTTGGAAGATAGTAATAATGACATCTATGAAGGAGGAGTTTCATCTGAGGTGTTTGATCTTTATGAAGAAAAATTAAATCATGATTTAGTTCTAAATTTTTATTTATGATCTTAATGTGATTCAAATCCTTTTGGACACACTCTTGGTACATATAACACTTGCGAAAATGATGATTATTACAACATAACTAAAACAACATCTTTACATTATCATTTTGAATGGCCTAATTATGATACCTATGAAAGAGATGAATATGGAAATGAAAATGAAACTAATAGTAATAGTTTTTACCTTTCATCTTTTTCTAGTTATGGCAATTATAATCAATGTAAGGGTTCATAATATAATCATGGTTTTAACCATAAATTGGAACTTTTAGGTCACAAATATAATAAAGAAGAAAATACAGTTTCCTTTATATCTAACAATGAGCCTTTTACTAAATATTTTGAAATTGTCATATCATGTAACGATGGAAATGCTTTTCGTCTTCTTGAGCATAATTTATAATGTTTTTCGTATTCTGAGCATAATTTACAATGGTTTTCGTAACACATTGAATTAACTAAAGATGTTTGTAAGTGTCCTAAATATAAATTTATATCCCATATGCATAAGAATGATATTTCATTTTCTCATGGAAGTCTTGAAAATTTGAATTACATATTGAAAACCTTGAATATGAATCTAAGGGATGTTCCTCTAGTTGACCTAGGATATTATACATGGAACATATCTTTCTAAGACTATTACTTTTGCACATTCTTATCTTAGTGGCATACCAAAAAATTATTTTACATAAAGATATTTCCGACAACTATCTAGGTCCACTAAATTCTAAATTTGATAACAAGTCAATGACTAAAAATTCTATAATAATTTCTCTTGATGAAAGGACTAAGATCAATACACAATGTCTACACGGTTTTCAAAATGACAACGCATTTAATAGTATATGACTCAATAATATGGTACCTTTTACTTCTCTAATGCAAAAAGTTCCTTTCATCTTTGATTTTAATTATCAACGTAATGATAACTATATTATAGAGAGGACATATTACGTGTTGAACCTTATGGCTATTAATATGTTCGACCTTATTTCTATTAACATTTTCAAACTGTAATGTGACTAACCCAAAAACAGTACATGATAGCCATGAGATAGAAACATACGAAAATTGTTCTCATAAATAGGTTATTGGTATTAAAAGGGTTTTTCTATCATAGGTTCACACAAAAGAGTATGATTTCGTCGAGAAATGGATGAGCAAATATTTTTTAAATTTTTCTTCATATTGCATGTTAAATATTTTTTGGTTTATATATATATATATCATATCAATGAGTTTGGAAAATATCATTAAATATATTTTTCATACCAAAGGTTGAAGGGTAATTAGTTTCGTTGAAAAGGCTAACACATCATCCCTCTCATAGTTCCAAATTTCATACCAAAGGTTGAAGGGTAATTAGTTTTGTTGAAAAGGCTAACACATCATCCCTCTCATAGTTCCAAATTTCATGTTGAGTATTTTTTGACCACAGCATTTTTTTATTTGTACTTCTTACACATGAATATCATGATAGATTATATTATTTATGAGTACTAAATTTATAAACACGAGATTTGATATTTTCACAATATAATGATGCTAAGGCTATTTGTCGTACTAGTTATTTATAATTACACTCCATGCATGTGACGTTCCTTGATAAGAAATATTATTCTTAATTAATAGAAACTTATTTTTTTCCAACATGGGGGACACAAATAACTCAATCGGGGCTATGAATTCTCGTTGGAAGTGGAGCAATATGTATTCTATTTGGTTATCCGAGTGCATAATCATTCCATAATCATTCAAGTTGCTGCAAATGGGGAATGTTGATATCTCTAATGGGGCTATGAACACTCGGTAGCAACAGAGCAAGGTCAATGGTATTAGGTTAAAATCCCAGTGCATAATCATCCCATAATTATTTACAATGAAAAAATCGAATCTCTTGCAACATACGCTTATATGTGAATGAAAAAGTGATGAAATTTCTTTAGTCAGGATAGTGAATGACTCTATCTGGGCTATGGATGTTTGCTAGTAGTGGAGCAATGTCCAATTTTGGAAACTCATGTAGCAAACACAAATGGGAAACAAAAATCCCTAATAACTAGTCTCAATAGTGTTAGTTGAACTTTACTCTGAGATGAATGTCATACTTGTGCTTCTAAAACTAGTACCATAATTTTTACAATCTCTTAATCAGTAATTGTAAGAATGAAATCATTTATATATGGTTTTGAACTGCCTAAATGAAGAATGAGACACATATCAAGCTATGATCATTGTAACCTAATTCATTACCTTAATGACCCTAGTAGCCTTAAAGGGTATGAAATACAGTCATATATATTAATAACAATTGGGATCATCAACCTTTGTACTGGGAACTTATATGATTAATCATGATGTCATTCTTGTTTTTAGCTAGATAGGACATTAATATGCAAAGGATTTTCACTCTTTTTCTAGGATGGATTAGAGTTTGTTCCTTTTTTGCATTAAAAGTATCATCTTTTCTTCTTCCTTGCTAAACAAATAAATAGTTTTGAATAGTAAGAATGGTTTATTTATTTTATAACAATGAAAAAATGCAATCATCCTATAGAGATAAAAAACAGATAATACTAATATTTTTTGCTTTTTGAATTTTCAATATATTTTTAATTTTCATCAAAAGTCAATTGAGTATGCGTGAAGTTTTGCAAACGCCGTGTGAAATTGCTTTAAATTCTAGGCAGTTTTATGGGTAGATCAGAATTATCCATCTGATATGATCAAACAAATAAATTTTTTCCAATCCAACAATGTGTGTCCAAAATCAGATCCGGAGAAGTGCAAAATCTAGCAAACATCATGCAATCCATTGTGATTGGATGGTTGAATTTTGTTTAATCGAATTGTCAATAAGCCCCATCATATGATGACTTATGGGAAGTCTAAATGCATATTTGTGATTCGATGAGATCCAGCGATTAACAACTGTTTGATCTAACTACCATTATTACGTATTAGATGACAACATATAGGCATGTTAATGAGCATCATATGATCTTATGCGATCTAACAGTTGAGACACAATTAGATCAATGGTATTTGTATAATTTCAAAAATAAATCAGCAAGATAGTTAAGGCAAGAGATCATCCTGATGCATATGATGGCGAAGTTGATCATTATAGTGAAAATGTTGCTCGCATCTCACAAATTTCTAGGACAAGGGTAAAGATAAATTGAGTGATGAAATGGGTAAGTCTCCAAGATTTAATAGACTTTAACAGTGTTGCGAAAATTTCGAAGTAGAACAATCTCTCTCGCATGAATATGAATATTTTGTGAACACGGTAGATTTTCCACCCATTCACTTGGTTGTTGGTAGATATTTGTTGAAGTTTCATCATTTATAACTATCTACTAATACGCTACAAAATATTAATGCATTTCAAAAAGATATTTTGTTCTTGATATATACAAACTCCATGCCAAATGTTTGAAGGCACATGACCTATAGTTCATGCTACCTCACAGGGAAGCACTATCCCTAGTAAGAGCCGAATGTTGTAGCCCAATCTGACCCTCTTTAAAATTTAGGCTACCTTTATAAATATACCTCACACAAGTCTTTATTTGGTTATTGCTAAGCCTTGTTCTACTTCTCAAATTCTTTTTTTTCATTTTAACATACCCCTTACATTTAAATTCTACCATAATATTTTGAAGTTTAATCAAAATCATTCTCCCCTCACAAATTATGCTTAGTCATAATATCATCTTCCTTTAACTTATTATACACCATATATAAGCCTATGTATCTAAACATAGTTATATATATCTTAATACTTATACATAATCCTAAATTAACACAAATGATATTAAAAAGTAAATACATGAGGGTAAATTCTTAAAAGATTACCTAAAAATGAATGCTATTTTAAATCATAATTGTTTTATATAATGATAATAATTAATCACTTAGGGATATGTTTATTACATTTTTTTAAGACATTCACATGTCTGAAATACTATCATGGTTCAAAAAAAGAATTAACACGCATACAGCGTTCTACCGATGTGTTTTACCATCCAATCTCATTAATTTTCAACTCTCGGATATATCGGATCCAAAATCACATTTATCTCTCCATCTGATACTAAAATTAATCATCCACCTTTATCCTCCTAATTTTTCTCTCTCTTTTTAAATGGTTTAATAAATTAGAAAACAACATATATTAAAGTTAAACCGTGAATCTATTCCTATTTTTTCTAGGGTTTTCCATTTTTTCTAAGATTTTAACATTTATGAATTAGTTTATGATACAAATTTAGCATAAGCACAAACTCAATATAATTTTATTTGTGTTAAAATAAATTTTTAATTTCCAAATAAAACATAATGTAATTATCATAAAGAGAGGTGTGTAAGGCATAATATTTGCCTGGAAATGTTTCTTCCAAATGTATTTCAAGAAAATGGCCATGAAGCTAGATAAAAATATAAAGTGAGGAAACAATTTTGTTTTATTTTAGGTTGAAATCATTTTGTAGATATTGTGAAATTAATTCTAATTTGTTATATAGGATCCAGGGATGATGATTGAGAATGGATTAAGCTATCTAAACGAATAAGGGAGAAGCATAACAGAGAGGAAATTAAAAAAGTGACCAAAAACTAAGAATTAAAAGTAAAAACAACGTAATATTAAAAGATTATTTATATAATGAGAAAGTTAGAAAACTGACTTTCTGGGAAATAAAAGGAGTCGAAGTTATGAAATTAGACTTATCATTAGATCATTGGAGGGTAGACTTGGGAGGTGAAACCTTAATTTTTTGAAGGCATAGTGTACATGTTGTGTTGGCCTGCTTCATTATGACACTGAGGTTTTTGATATATGCTATTATGATTCATATTGTTTTCTTTTATGTGTTCTTGTTTATTTTTATTTACAAGTAAATGTGAATGATTTTTTGTTTGACAATATCATACTGTGAATCTTCCATATATGGTTGATTTAATTCTTCTTAAATATATACTATTTATAAGGTTTAAATCAGATTTGAGTGACATCTTGCAGATAGAAATTATGTTGATACATGATATCCTTTTCTTGCGCATTTCATTTGAATATTAACACATACCAATTATATTTTATTTTTCTTATTTATTTTAATGTGTTGTTCTTTTATTGACATACATGAGTGATTAATGATCATATGACATGATCACATTGTTAACCTTGATATGTTATTTGGTTTAATGTTTCTTAAATATATATTATTTAGAATGTTTTAAGTCTACATTCTGATTTATTTTTTGCACATTGAAATGATATAGATACATGATAACATATGATTTTACTGCACATTTCAATTGGATATTGATCTGTAAACTGTCATGGATATTCCACTGGACAATTTTTCATAAAATATTTGAAAATAATATATTAAAATACTCAAATTTTATATTATTACAGTTTTATTTAATTTCTAGATATGTAGATTTTACTATAATTAGTGCATGCATGCGAATGGATATTATGCAGAAAAGTAGAGAACGAAAAAATAATCTCACACACACATAAGACACAAGATATGCTCTCTGGGAAACCCTTTTAGGAGAAAACCCAGCTGGAAGGTAAGACCACTTCTCTCTCTTTCTCTATCTGAAAATATGGTTGCAGGTACAAAGAAGTAATGTATGTGGCCCATGGGCTGCTACAATGCACAGATCCTCTCTGTGTGATCTACCTCCTATCTCTCAAGGCTATCTTTGCTCAGCTATGGAATAAAATTCTCTCGAAAGAATGGAATGTCTCTTCCTCCTAGTGGACCAGTTATAACATAGCCCGATAGCCTACTAGTGGTTAAGTTTGACTACATCAACTCTTAACTAGAGTTACAAAATATACTCTTCTAGAGTATTTTACATCACAAAAATGTGGCTAGATCCTTTTCCATGAATAATGGGGGTTGACGTGGCATCCTTCCGAACTATAGGTGTGAAAACAGGAAGGTCAACGTCTGAGTGCCATAACTTTTGCATACAAAATCTTATTGACACACTTCTTGCACCGTTGGAAAGGTCTCTATGTGTAGAATAATACAAAAGGATGTCAATTTAAAGAAGAAAATTTTTACCCCAAAAAATGTTGTTTGATGCCTCAAAATGCTCCTAGAAGGTTTCAGACCTTGTTTCACCAAATTGGGTCTTGCTAGCAAAAGCGGTCCCATGAGCTGATTCCTCCACTTTTTCCACTCCAAATGCATCGAGATGGATGAAAAACAATATAATGGTCCAATTCGGATCAGATGTCTCTCTCTCTATATATGTATATGTATATGTATATGTATATGTATATAGATATATGCCACCATGTTTTAACTTTTCACATATTGTAAGCCTCACCACCTATATTTTCCTAAAACATTCTTTCATCTATAATCTGGCCTATTATTAATAAAAAGATATTATAATTCTAATAGTTTTATTCCTTCATAGATAACATCAAACACAAGGAATAACCCCTATGGTTGGAGAGGTCCAACCTCCAACCTAAAGTGAGAGGATCATTAGATCCTCATTGGATGCCTTACAAATTGTTTCTTGTCGCCAAGAAAAATCTAAGAGACAACAAAGCCCTATGTCAAGGTGATCAATGACCTAATGGGGAAGATAAAGCACATAATGTTTGTATACTATGATCTAGATCATATTAATGTTTTACCAAAGTTACACTCAGATGCCTATAATAACGAACACATCCTTAATAATGGTAAATTATAAAGCATGCTTAACCATAGAGTGAAAGAACCAACACTCAAGAGTTGAAGGGTCAAAGACTTTCATTAACCAACAATGAACTCCCTTCACTAGTTTGTGTTCCTTCATTCGACATCATTTTTATAATGTGCATTGAATAATATATAAATAATAATAAAAAGCCTGAGTTGACCTAAAATAAGCCTTGCATGTTATTTTCCTCTCCTCTTATAGATGATGAAAAATACTAGTTGCACTGAATTTCACCAACATGAAGTTAGTAGGAGAAACTAAAGCCCGGACTAGAATAAGCACTTGGATTTAACATCCAAATGATCACCAAATAGAAATGACATAGAAGGATATTTTATAACGAGAACCCAAAGCATCTTAAAATTGCAAAAGGGAACAATAGTCACCTATGTTCTCTTGTTTGTCAACATTGATTTGTTATTCATAATGCACTTTGGATTTGATAAAATTCCCACTTTCTTCAACATGTAAATGATAAATGATCCAAGATCTTTTACTTACAGATGCATCAGAATTACATATAACGTAATTAATTAACAATGGAACTTAAAAGCACGTAAACAATGCGAAAATAATCTGAATAAAACAAAAACCATGACACAATGATTTGATTACGAAGTTCGTCCAATTTGGACTATGTCCCTGGGCCCTGCTCAATAGTGGGGAGGTCTTCATTCATTAGGTGGCATAAAAAGAGATAAAAGTACAAACAACATTCTTTACAATCCTTACAACTCCAAGCTAGAAGATGGACTAAAAACAGAGAACCCAACTTCAGAAACAGACAGAACCACTACACTAAACCCTTGGCGAAAAATCGTGCAAAAATGCCTATCCAAACACCCAATTTGGATAATCTTGCCTTCTGCAACTTCTCATAACCTCCCTACTACTCAAGGCGAGGTCCCAGCCTACTGCCAGGGTCAGGGTCTGTTGTACAATACTTCTAAACTATTTTGTTGATCCTCCCTCCTTCTTCCGACTCAAAAATGGCCTTTTATAAGCATCGCAGTAATCTCTCAATACTTTGGCAGTTCAAACAATCGACCAAGTTAAGAAAGCGGGCGTATTCCATAGAGGTTCTCAGACCCCTAAATAGTATGTGGTAACAACCCTTACAAACATGGAAAAATTCTTTTAACTGTGCGTTTAAACTTGCAACAAGACTATCATCGTTTCCAACCATTGGTGGACAATCCCAGGCCCAAACAACATGCACTGTGCGATACGGCAGACCCACCGGGAATATAAAACATGATATATAACATATCACATCTGAGGAACCCAATCAAAATCGAAATCTGCAGAAGACCCATGCTTTGTGATGATTGCGGACCCGCCGGGATAATAGAATGCAATTTATAAAATATCGCATCCATATCCTCCCCGCAAATCACAATCGGTGAAAGACCCACGCTTTGTGATGATCGCAGACCCACCGAGATAATAGAATTCGGTTTATAAAATATCGCATCCAAATCCTCCCTGCAAATCACAATCGGCGGAAGACCCACGCTTTGTGATGATCGTGGACCCACTGAGATAATATAATGAAATTTATAAAATATCGCCTCTGGATCCTCCCCTCAAATCGCAATCGGTGGAGTCCATCGGTAACATGTATATCAGCATGGTACTTATGCGATGTGCGATCACGACTATATCGCATCTCAACCTAGCTTCGCCAGGGGCTGATTCTTAAGTACTCGCTCCTCCTTCAACCTGTGATATGTGATATCGCAATCGTAGCTGGGATCCTGTCAGGGCCAATTCTCCTTAAGCGCGACCTCTTTTTCTACGATAAGCAAAATTTGGGACCAATGGAAGCATGCCACTTGGCACTTCCCTATTTTTTGAGAGTGTCTGCCACGTCACTCCTCCTACCACCTGGACAAGTCAAACATCAACTTTGACTTGCTCTAACTTCTTCATATGAACTCAGATTTGAGTGTTGTTTGCACTGTTGGAATCAAGATGACGAGCACTTCGATCTGAGGGTAATTTTATCTAGATTCTTCCAGTTTGAGTTTTGATCCTTTTACCATGCCACTTGTACTTTTTGAAGATCCACCTGGATCAATCCTTCCCACTAAGAGCTTTTTGACCACCAAAAGACTTTTTAGTCAATTGGGAAGTGAGGAAATTTCTCCCTCACTTTTTCCTTCTCCATCCATCAAGCTTCTCTTGGATCCATTCCTTTGAAGCCAACACAGATATACTCCACATCTCCCCATTGCGAATTTCTGGTTTTCCGGTCGAGTATGATATCTTCGGGCAAATTATCTAGATACTCTGTGCAAAATCATCCATTGTAGGAATTTGTGCAACCTCCTCAGTATCCATAGTCTATGGAGGTTCATAAAGCTTCAATTTTTCAACATTTACCACTAAGTACATCTACATATAAACAGGAAAGTCAAGATGAAAAGCATTGTCTCCAATCTTTTCCAATATGGTGAAGGGACCATATCGGATGGGTATCGACTTCTTCCCTTCTCCCTTCATTATATCCTTGCTGATATGGAGACATACCTTGTCCCCAACTTAAAACTGAAGGTCATCTCGGTGCTTATCATGTCGAGCTTTATATCTAGCTTGACTCTTCTCCAACTACTCTTGCACTGCTTGATGAATCACCTGTATCCATTGAATGAAATTTTGTTCTTTGTCCCTATCATCTCGTCCATTGCTATCCTCCTCTTTCCCAAAGACCATGTCCAAGGGACCTCTAGGTAGAGAGCCAAAACATGTCTCAAACAGTGAGCTCTGTGTAGATGAATGTGTTGCTTGATTGTATGCATGTTGCACATAAGGAAGATGTTCATCCCACAACTTGGGATGCTTCCCACAATAGCCTCATAACAAGTGTACCACGGTGTGGTTGAAAACCTCTGTCTATCCATCGATTTGTGGATGAAATGTCGTACTTATTTTTAGCTTAGTGTCCATCATTCTCCACAAGCTTGCCTAAAACTCCCCAAGAAAGTGAGAGTCTTGATCTGACACAATAGATGTAGGCAACCCAAAATGGACCCAATCATGCTGAAAGAAAAGAAAAGCAGTCTGCTCAATAGTGACTTTCTTTTTACAAGGCATTAAAATGCACATTTTATTAAATCGATCCATGATGACATACAAATAGTTATGACATTTCCAAGACATAGGGAAACCTACTACAAAGTCCATGGACACACTTTCCCATGGTCGAATTGGAATAGGGAGTGGTGTGTAGAGCCCAATTTTTCTATTAGAGGGCTTTGAAACAAAACACAACACACAACCCTTTACAAAGCAAGTCACAATGTTTTTCATGTGAGGCCAAAAACAAAACCTCTGCAAATGACATAAAGTTTTCTCAATTACAGAATGACCAGAAACCAGAGAGGTATGAGCCTCTCTGATTACATGAACCCTTTCATCACTATGTATGCACAGTTTGCGAAGGTGGTATTTCCATGCAAGTAATAATTGTCCACCTGCGATCCACGAGTCAATTTTGCATAGATTTCTTTGAAATCACTATCATTAGCATACTATTCAACCTAACTTCTAACGATAAAGAAACATTTTTCAAAACTACATTTGCATAAATAGGAGGCCGAGAAAGCATCTCTGCTACTTTTTTTTTAGCGCCCTTCTTGTATCTTATCACCAAATGAAATTATTGGAGGAATCCCATCCATCTGAAGTGACGGGCTTGCTGAAGCTTGTTCTGTGACTGAAGATACTGCAAGAGCTGATGATCCGTATGGATGGCGGTCTCCTTTCTGATAAGATAGTGTTTCTACTTCTTTACACTCTTGACCAAGGCATACAACTCCTTATCATACGTGTGATAATTCACAACATTCTGGGAGAAAGTCTCTGAATGGTAACATACAGGCTTGCTTTGTTGCATCAATACAGTGCCCATGGCATATTTGTTGGCATCTGTTTCAATTTCAAAAGGCTATTGAAGGTCTGGTAAGGCTAGCTTTGGTGTTGTGCAGATCTTCTCTTTCAGTGTGTCGTTGGATTTCTGATGTTTTCCTCCCCACTGAAAGGCATGCATCACAGCAGTCAAGGCGTGCAAGGGGGTTGTGATAACGGAGAAGTTCGCAATGAACCTTCTCTAATATTGTACCGCACCTAGAAAATTTCGTACCTCTGTAACATTCGTGGGCTCGGGCTAATTCATAATCACCTCCAATTTATAGGGATCTATCTTCAATTGTCCATTGCCGACAATGTGGCCTAAATAAATCAGAGAAGTCTTCCCAAACTCACACTTTGACAATTTCAAATACAAATTTTCACTTTTCAGAACATCAAGCACTTTCTTTAGATGACACACATGTTCATCCCATGTCCTACTGTACACAAGAATAACGTCTAGATATATAAGAACAAAATGACCAAGAAAAGGCCTTAACAAATAATTCATTGCCCTCATAAACGTGGCTAGAGCGTTTCACAGTCCAAATGGCATCACCATCCATTCGAACAACCCCTGTTTGGTTTTGAACGCAGTCTTCCAAACGTCCTACTCTACAATTCTAACCTGGTGATAACCACTACGCAAATCCAGCTTTGTAAAATAAACAACATTTTTCAACTGATCTAACAATTCATCAATGTGAGGGAGAGGGTATCGATTCTTCACCATGATCTTGTTCAACGCCTTGTAATCTATGCACATTCTCCATGTGTCGTCTTTCTTGGTCTCCAACATGATCTGTGAGACACAAGGAGAAGAACTCGATTTGATGACTGCCTGATTTAACAGTTCTTGAACCTGTTTCTTGATCTCCTCCATCTCAATAGAAGCCATCATGTACATGCCAACATTCAGTAAAGGAGAATCCTGTTGTAAATGGATCTCATGTTGGATTTCCTGTTTAGGGGGAAATCCTCTCGGTTCCTGAAACAATCCATCATAATCAGAAACAATTTCAAATAATTCTTTCTTATGATCAGGATTACAACCTTTGAAAGTGTTAGCCATCTCGGCCTCTTTCGCTCTCACTATCATGAGCATGCACCCTTTGCTGGAATTAACTAGTTGTTTAATATGTCTTGTGCTTACAAGGCTAGCATTAAATTTTGTATGATGAGCTCTGACTATATACTCTACCCCATCCTTTGTGAGGTGGTATTTGTTTTCATGCCGAAAGAAAACGACCTTTCTATCATATAGATATGGGCTTCCCAAGATGATTCCACAGATGTCCAAAGGCACTACATCTAATTCTACCTCATCAACTAATTTAGAAGAAATAACAAATCTGGCCCTACACTGGTTAATGACCTACAATTTGGCTTTATCGCTTACCCAACCAAGTGGGTATGGACTCAGATGAGGCTTAGTTTTAAGGTCTAACTTTTTCACTAAGGACTCTGAGATTAAGTTTGTTTGGGAACCTAAATCAAACAGAGTTTCCACCTTTGTATGTTTTATGACAACTATAATGTGGAATAACTCAATTCTCTTCCACTCATTACTTACAAGCTCATTCAAATAACTATTACTTGCAACCGAATTGGAACTATCATTAATAGAAAGAGTATCTCTTGCACCCACATCTGTGATCATTGTCTCATCGTCGAAATCTGATCCAAGGTCCTGCATTGTTGCCACTATCTTCTGCTTCCCCTTTCCACTGAATCTCTTCGATCTCAACTCCGGATGCAACTTATAGCTGTGGTCCTCGTCATGACCATATTTCTTACAATGAGTGCAAGACGATGTTGCTTTGTCCCCTTTCTTGGTTGCAACAATCTTCTTATCCTTCCCTTTTCCTTTCTTCTGGAATTTTCCATGCTAAGGTTTGAATGGTGCCTTTTTGGCTTGATCATCTCGATCATTCTTTCCTCGGATTTCAAGATGAAAAGCCTTTACGCTAGCTGCATCAATTGCAGTATGCTCAAACAATAATAATGAGTGTCTAACTATGTAGCGCACCTATATACTTAGTTACAGTCTCAGGCGCATCTAATGAGATGCCCAGATTCAGTGCTTGTTTCTGAAATTCTTCAGTGAAGCTTTGCACATTCTGGCCCTTACCTTGCCTTAGATATTTCCAGTCCATAAGTGCCCTTTTCTTATAACCCAGAGGGTATAATTGGTCTTTCAATGCAAAAATAAAACTAGACCAAGAGGACAAAAGGTTACCTGACTTTGTGTTTCCCTTCTACAACTTGCTCTCCCACCAAACGAGAGCAGTGCCGCTCAGCCGAAGAGATGCTAACTAGACTTTCGCCTCATCTTCTTTGATCTACTGGATCCGGAAATAAACATTTATCTATCTTATCCAGTTATTAAGTTTTTCTACACTACACTCTCCATTGTACATGGGCAACTCAAAATTTACATCTAACTTGAAGAACGGTTTCTTAAATGTCTACTTCGAATTTTGATGAGAGTGATGAGAACCATCACTTGAAGAAGGAGAGGGAGGAGGCTCTTCTCCACAATATTCATGATTTTCTGACCCATGGTCATCGGCATCCTTCTTCTCATGTCCAAGTGCCTACTCATACTTTGCGAACAACGTGTCTACTTTCCCTGCCATATTGTAGAACACCTTGCAGAAATTATGTTCCTCTTCCCAACGCGCTTCTTCGTTGTGCATGTCCTGCTTCAGGATCAAAGGACTCGAGTGTTCCTTCTCCTTTTTGCAACTTGTTTCGGATTAGAATAAACTCATGCAATTCGCATCTACAAAGACTTGCTCTGATACCAAACTTGATCCAAGATATTTTACTTACAGATGCATCAGAATTACATATAACAGAGTTAATTAACCATGGAACTTAAAAGCACATAAACAATGCGGAAATAATCAGAAGGACACAAAAACCATGACACAACGATTTGATTATGGAGTTCGTCCAATTTGGACTATGTCTCTAGGCCCTGATCAATAGTGGGGAGGCCTTAATTCATTAAGTGGCATAAAAAGAGATAAAAGTACAAGAAACATTCTTTACAATCCTTATAACTCCAAGCTGGAAGATGGAAAAGGAACGGAGAGCCTAGCTTCAGAAACAGACAGGACCACTGAACTCCTGGCAAAAAATCATGCAAAAACACCTATCCAAACACCCAATCTGGATAATCGCACCTTCTGCAACTTCTAGAAACCTCCCTACTGTTCAAGGTGAGGTCCCGGCCTGCTGCCAATGTCAAGGTCTGCAATACAATACTTCTGAACTATTTTGCTGATCCTCCCTCCTTCTTCCAACACAAAAGTGGCCTTTTATAAGCATGGCGGAAATCCATCAATACCCGGGCAATTCAAACAATATACCAAGTTAAGCGAGTGGGCATATTCCACAGAGGTTCTCAGGCCCCTAAATAGTATGTGGCAAAAACCCTTACAAACATGGTAAAATTCTTTTAACTATGTGTTTAAACCAGCGGCAAGACTATCAATGTTTCCAACCATCGGCAGACAATCCCAAGCCCAAACAACAGGCACTCTACGATACAGCGGACTCGCTGGGAATATAAAACATGATATATAATATATCACATCCAGGGAACCCCATGCAATCACAATCGACAAGAGACCCATGCTCTGTGATGATCGCAGACCCACCGAGATAATAAAATGTAGTTTATAAAATATCGCATCTGGATCCTCCCTGCAAATCACAATCGGTAGAAGACCCACACTCTATGATGATTGTGGAACTAATAGGATAATAAAATGCAATTTATAAAATATCACATCTGGATCCTCCCCGCAAATCGCAATCGGTGAAAGACCCACTCTCTGTGATGATCGCGGACCTGCCGGGATAATAGAATGCAATTTATAAAATATCGCATCCGGATCCTCCCCACAAATCGCAATCGGCGGAGTCCATCAGTAACATGTATATCGTTGTGGTAGTTGTGCGATATGAGATTGAATTATATCACATCGCAACCTTGCTTCGTCGAGGGCCGATTCTTAAGTGCTCATTCCTCCTTCGACCTACGATATGCGATATCGCAATCGCAACCGGGATCCTGCTGGGACCAATTCTCCTTAAGCCGCGACCTCTTTTTCTGTGATAAGCAAAATGTGGGACCAATGGCAACCTGCCACTTGACACTTCCCCATTCCCTGAGAATGTCTGCCACGTCACTCCTCCTGCCACCTGGACAAGTCAAACATCAACTTTGACTTACTCTAACTTCTTCATATGAACTTGAATTTGAATGTCGTTCGCACCGTTAGAATCAGGATGACGAGCACTTCGGTCTGATGCTAAGTTTATCCAAATTTTGCCACCTTGATTTTTGAGCCTTTTACCATGCCACTGGTACTTTTTGAAGATCCACCTAGATCAATCCTCCAGGATCCTCCTAGATCAATAATCCTATCAATGCATAAAACTATTTTATTTATTTTGTGGAGAGAAATCTATTAACTTAAAAAATAGGAGTTTACATTAGATATTATCATATGTCATATTGGTCTCTCATAGGGGAGACTGGATCGTAACCAAAATTATATCCTATGAAGAGACACAAGAGACAACTAGAGACTAGCACGCCTAACATCAAGCCTGCCTATAGCAAGATATCTGTCTATTTGGCCGTATACATAATAAACTACAAAAAGGAATCCAAATACTCAATCCATCACATAGTCAAGAAAGTGGTTCAGAATCAGATCCTCCTACTAGGATAGGGGTTGTTGAGCTTACCAAGTGTCTAGAAAGTTTTGGTAGAATGCTCAGATGTTGTTCAATCCCTACCATCCCATGGCCTACCTTTTCCAGCCTGAAATCATAATGATTCAAGTGCCCATGAATGAGATCTAGGGATTATAACAGGTCCACTCGAGACTCATGGTAGTGAAACAATGTGCATACTAAGAGGCAATTCATCTCCCAACACAAATATATTGTCTACATACACTGATTGAATCTACCTCATGTATGACCCACATTTGAGATCCATTCTATCCATTCTGCCAGCACTTCAAAATTTGAGAGGGAGGTTCTTTGGGAGGAGGCTTCCCCTTCAGACCGGATCAATTCTTCTTGCACATGCTAAAGGATCTGCTCCCTATATCTAGCGGCAAATCCTGCTACTTTGTTATGTATATGAGAGTTTTCTCTTTGAGCAGACTCCTCATAGTAGGAAGCCCTTCCCCTCAGTTGGTCTTTCAATCTCGATATGTCGAAGACCATAATTGTGACCTAGACTATAAGATATGTGCTTCTCTAAACAGATAGAGATGCTCCCTCCCTAATCCTCTTCACCTTTGAGTGGCCAAGAGCTGCTCGATACGTGGCTCATAGATACATTAGTGGGGCACCTATTCTAGCTAGGTGTCCACTAGCTGAGTTTTTTTTACAAATTCCACTATTTGGTATCTCCCAAATTCTAAACCACAAATGCACATAGCCGCCAACTACATGGGCCAAGACCTAGACCCTGACCCTAAGAGAGGTGAAAAAACAACCACTCAACCCACAAATAGACAAGAGGATACTAACACAACCTCCTCCCATCGTACACTAGAGGATGAAAGCCAAAATACCAGCCAAAGATAAAGGAGTCCCACAATAGTACACAATACCTACCACCCCGCCATCTCACAAACCATGTCAGAATCCCCTTGATTCTTAGAAAGGATACTAGTACCAAGCAGAAAACACTAGCTTCTAGGAACCCAAAAAACCAAAGAAATTATAGGACTAGAAAACTAGAGGCTGAACCCACTCTAATTACTTCCCACCAAATGATCAGTGGGCCACCTTGTTGTCAATCGCCACCCCCAACTCCAATTCTAGCTCAAAAAAAGATAACCAAAGGAATGAAAACTACCAACTATCCCCAAAAACTAGGTGAGAGGGAAGAAGGTCCCTAGAATTGATTTGAGAAGGGGAAAATAACTCACAGATACAAAAGAAAGATGTCATACATGATAATAGCAGTGACATGGATGAGAAGATAGGAAACTCCAAATGAATTGCCTGAGGCACACTGTAAAATGTCTTTTGCATCCTAGCTCCCTTGTCTAAGAGTAAGGTAATTTCCTTTCTAGGCATATCCTGAGGTGACCCTGAAAGCAGCTCACCCTCTAGAAGTTGATCTTTCAAAACTTAACCCCCCTCCACTGTCCGCATACACCATTCTTTTTGGGCACAACAAATTTAGGTGATGAGCGTCGTTGCACTCTGCATTTCCTCCCAATCTTCCTCGCCCCTTATCGTTTATACGTTCATAGTCGACCTTAGTCTGGATTGTAAACCATTTTATCTTCAATTCACTCTAGATACCAAAATTGCACAATTGAGTTAACCTAGGCATATTGAATGTTCTTGTTTCCCTCATCACACACACAATGTCGCACTCCTCATAATTTTGACATCCTTTCATTTGGCTAAAACTATAGAAGTTATTAGAATTTACAATTTTTATTACACTTGTAGGGGGTGTATTGTCACGTCCCCTTACCTATTAGTCAAGGAATGTAGGTGGTAACAGGTTAAATTTCCCCTCCTTGCTCCACTAGTCACCCTATCATAGGCCATAAAACCATTTTATTAGTAACAATACATTTTTAAAATATTTTATTTTTTATTTTTAAAATATTAAAGATTTCATGGAATCCTAGTGCTCTTACCTTCCATTTCAATTATTATACAAACATAATGCTTAAAACACATGCACTTGAGAGGTCTTAACACTTCTATGTCAATGGTCACATTGATGTTTAAAACCAAATCGATATACACATTGGTGTTTAAGAACTACAATTACCGTTGTTCTTTTTTTAAACATAAGAAATTAGATACATCTCTGATTTGGAGGAGCTTGAGTCTTTAGTCCTTCACATATGTCCCCAACTTTTCAAAACGTCTAGCATAACGCATGAAAACATAAAAGGAAAAAGCGGAACTTTGAGGCCTACGAGAATAATGGAAAAGTCAAAGTGTAGGCCCCAAAACCGAAACTTTTGGGTACAGGAAACCTTCCACCCATCCTAAAATACATAAGTCTGACTTATTCATAGCCCAGAACGAATAACACCAATTATATTCCCTTTATCCGTGTTTTAGTTATTTTTTTTATTATATATGTAACTCGTGAATATTGTTATTAATGTACAAATTTACCATCACATGTCTTTATTATCAATTAAATTTACCATCACATGTCTTTATTATCAATTACGAGGTTAGTACGTGGATTCTAAATTTCTTTTGTTCATAACATAATTTACTTTAATTTAGATGTTTAATGTAATTATAATTAATTAATCATTAAGAAATAGTTGTAATTCTAAGAATTATATGTTAATATTTGAGTTTTTAGGTTGATTACTCATATAATTTAAGTTTGCGTTTGTATATTTTTTGTGTTTGTTAAGTTGTTTGATTTTGATTTCAAGTTTGATCTGTGGCTTGAGAAACCATGATCCAGGGGTATCGAATTCATCAAAATCATTCGAGGATCATACTGGGCCACACTAGCCCTTAACATGACTGGATTTTTGCCCACGAAGTTTCAAACTAGAGACCTTCACATCAAGGAGTGAGTGACTTAAAATTACATCCCATCACACTCTATTCTACTGTCGTGGGCTAACTTGTGTTTATATACTTATTCATGAATGTATTGTCAATTAAATATATGTTGTTGTATTTGTTGTTTTTTTAAATCAGAAGATTTTTTCATTAATTAGAAAAAATTAAATGTAGCTAGGCTTTTCAATGTCAATTTTGGCCTATCAGCCAAAGATACTAGTAAATCTACTAATCAGTCGTGAACTATTAGAGACTGACAATAACAATAAATATAACTAAGAACATATTATTCTCTCAAGATTCAAGCTGAAAAAATTAAGGTCATAACTAAGAACATACTATTCTCTCAAGATTAGAGGTGAAAATGTTAAGGTTTCCTCAGTTGAGAATGAGGAAATTCCTCCCATATGAGCATGAATTTCCCTTAGTTGACTAAATTTTCTCCATATTCTTAGAGTAAGGACTTTATGCTCTTGCACCTCTTTTTTCTGTCCTTCTTGACTATCTTAGGAGGATCTTTGAAAGATTGCCTATGAACTCCTAAATGGGAATTTGACGGATTTCAATCATAATGAGCATTAACTGTTTGATGATATAGCATGGATTGTGAATCTTTATTAAGGCATGCCATTTCCATAGCAATCATATGTGGAACATCCAAATCCATGTCGTTTAGGAGATCTTCAGTCTTATCCTCTTTCATTACTAAGCTAATTTGCTCTTTTGGCATAAAACTTTGTATGACACCCCTTCTAGTTTCTTTTTCTTGAGCTCTATTGAGGATAGCAAAGAGTTGGGAATACTTCAGTTCATTTTGTTAGCTATTGTCCCCTTAGCGACGATTATCTTTGCTTCGCGAATTCTTCAAGCAATACAAGCAACTTTGACAAGAATGCAATTTTGGTACTAAATTGCCAAGGAGGAGCCAATATCTGTTGTAGAACTACAAAAGGATCATTGTCAGGTGTGGAATTTCAAATTTATTTTATGTGTATATTGAAAGTTTGATGAAGGTTACTTATTTTTCTTACCTATTATTTTAAGACATTTACATATGTTAGTGAATGTTAAACTCTTTTATTTTAAAGTTAACATTATCCTCTGCTTTTATTTTAAAGTTACAAATTTACAGCATATACAAGTAAGGAAAAAAAATTGAACAACTGAAATAGAAAAATGAATTTGTTAGCGAAATTGGAATAAACATCTTCATCTCTTAAACTTAAGAAAAGGACACATGATAAGAAGAAAATAAATTATAATTATAGATCAAAATCTTAAAATCAAAATACTCATATTTAAAACCAGAATTTATTTAAACTAGAATTAGTTATATTAAAACAAGTGCTACATAGTAGCTAGTACCTGCGGCTTAGTTTAAATATAGCTAAACTAAAGTAAAAAAGCAATAAATAACTAAAATTCCATTTTGCGGAAATAAAGTGTGGGAGACATCATTTTGTATAAATATTTGTAATAATCTTATTAATAATATATTTATTTTTAAAATAATAAAAATAATTAAAAATAATTTTTCATTCTCTATAATTTAGTATAACTCAAATTTAATTAAATAATTTTTATATAATTATGTTTTTAAATTATTAAATCTTTTATATATGAATAAAACATATTTTGAATGTTAAGATAAAATGTTTATTGAGTGATCTAAAAAGTAATATTCTTTGATAACTATTTCAAAAATATCAAAAATATATTTTTGCTTTTGGAAAAAAAATATTTCTAATTAGAAAATAAATTCAAATTAGAAATAAAATTTAGCACTTAATAACTCGTCATTATAATCCATATATAAAATAAAATAATCTTTTAAAATATATTATTAATATCTTTATTGTTAAAATAATAAAAAATTATAAAAATAATTTTTCAATTTCTATAATAAATTTAATTAAATAATTTTTTTATATAATTATATTTTTAAATTAATAAATCTTTTATGTATGACTAAAGCACAAACATGCATTGGTAAGTGTGTAAATGGGAGGGTACAAATGAACATATGCATTTGAGAGCTCAGACCCAGATAATGAAAAGGAGGCTCGAGGAAGGTCTAAAAGAAGAAAAGAAAGGGTAACTAAGTATTTTTATTTGGTCCCAATGGTGGTTTTCTTCATTGTTCTAGGTTGTTGATTTATGTCACTGATTTTTTTGCTGCACTAACTTCAACTTGTATAATTGAACACTCTAGAGCATATACAACATGTAATTTTAATTTTTAATAAAATTACCATTTTTCCTTGGGAAAAAAATGTGTAAAAACTAAATGTTACAATTCTAAAAAAATTATGAAAATATGTTTAAAAGTGTGTAAGCTATTAGATTTAAAAGACAAAATGCGTCTTTTCACTTACATATTTTGTAAAAGATATTTGAAAAACACTTTCCATTGTAAGATTTGAAATCCAAACATTTTGTAAAAAAAATTCAAAATATACTCTAGGAAATTATAAACCTCGTTGTTTTGAGAAAACTTAACCAAAAATAAGTTAAACAATAATACTAATGAAAAACACATTTATAAAATATATGTTGTATATTAATTTTCCATTATTCTAATTTTTATCTCTTTAGAATTTTATTTTAAAAATTAAAATAATATCAACTTTGAAGCTACTATGGTTTAGTATTATTATGGTAAAACACTAATCAAGGGTCATGCAAACAAGGTAGTGCACAATCATACATTTTCAAATATGTAAAAAATTATGGTAGAAAGCTAATCAACAATCATGCACAAAAACTAATCCACTTATGTGTTGGACATTGCACAAACATGCATTTTCAAATATGTAAGACTCTCAATACAAAATAAAAAATTAAGATAATACCAAGTTCAAGTTTGTGTTGTTTTAGTATTATTATGGTAAAAATCTAATATATAAAGAAAGTAATATGAATTTGAAGTTTGTGTTGTTTCAATATTAACATGGTAAAAGGCTAACATCTAAAAGATTAGATATTTTACAACTCTAAATTTTTTAAAAAACATGTTTAAATTTTTTGTATATTACTAGACTTACAATAAGAAATAAAAAAATGAGGATGATACCAAATTCGAAGCAAAACTTCTATATATGGTTAAACTTACTCTGCAAAATTAAAAAAAAAAAAATCATTGTAATACCAATATTGAAATTTATATCTCTTTCAATATTATTATTGTAAAAATCTATTCAATGTTCATGAATGAAAACTAACAACATGTTTAAAACTTTTGTATGGTTAAACTTAAATACAAAATTCTCCTCTTAGCTCTTTCACATTTTGAAAAAAATATTTTAAAATAACTTTAGATTTTAAAATTTAAAAGACAAAACTTAACACTTTACTTATAAAAATAAATTAAAAAACACTTTCTAGGAAATCATAAATTTCACTATTTTGAAAAAATGTAGCAAACCAATAATCTATCAATTTGTTGAAATTTAGTTGAAAAAACCAACTAAAATCTCATCTACATTTTGGCTGCTCTTTTATAAAAAATGTGTTGAAAACTATAATTTAAATAAAACCTTGTTATCTACCTCAAAAGAAATTAAAAATATATATAGTTAGCTAAAAAACAACTTTGTTTCTCTCTTTTTTTCCACTGGAAAAATCGTAATTTTATTCAAAATTGAGTAAAATTACATGTTGTAGATGCTGTAATAGCATATGCTGTAACAAAACTTGTTCTGCCAAGAACAGGATCTAAAAAAAATATGTAGCTATCTATCTATGCTTTCCTACCTTTCTTTTTTTCCACTTTCCGCCAACCTTCATTGTTGGGCGTGGCTGTTACAATAGTCATTTGTACTTCGTTTGTGGCAGCCATGATTTCTTTTTCAGAATCTGAGCTTGTTGTAGAGTATGCTCGCTTGCTGCCCCCAATTTCCTGGCCTGGGTTCTCATATTGCTGCTGAGGATTACTTGCATTTGGATCTGTTGCACATTCAATCAGATTTTCATTATTCTGCGGGTGGAGTGGACTGCTTTCTTTGTTGATTTCTGGGTTATTTCCTCCATCTTCAGCTCCTTGAGGTATACTGGTGGTTTCTGCATTTTGTTCCTCTTCTATATCCTCTGCCCATGTGGCCGTAAACTGCCATCCTTTCGGCTTTGGAGGCTGTCTTCTTTTCCTATCTTTTTTATTTTGTGGGCATGCACTCTGAAGATGACCAGTTTGTCGGCATATGCGGCAACGAAAGGCAGTGTTTTCGTAATCTAGTGGTTGTGCCCATTGCTTTCCTTTATGGAGTAAGAGGATGTGATCTGGTAGGCCTTGGCTGAGATCAACCTCCACACAGATCCTGGCGAAAGTGTAGATATCCTTTGATAGGCGCTCATTGTCCACTTTTAAGAATGTCCCCAAGGCATTGCCGATTTCTTCCAGTACTTTGTAATGCCAAAAGTGTATAGGTAAGTTGAACAATTTTACCCATACTGGCATTTTGGAGACTACCATGCTGTTGGGATCGAAATCCGGGAACCAAGATTTCACAAAAAGGCCTGCATTGCCCCAGAACCATGGTCCTTCGTTCAATGCATATTCCTTGTCCTTTATGGTGTCAAATTTGACAATAAAGAATCCCTTTGAACAGAGATGGATATCACAGTTTTCTGTCCATATGGAATAAATCCATTGACGAAGGGCTTCCGGTTTGGGCCAAAAACCATTGAACCTGCATATCACTGCTTTGGTTAAATAATCAGCTTGTATTTCATTTACCTCTGGTATGGCAATTGTTATTGCAGGGTTCTGTGTTGTCTGCTCAACAATGTAGGCCCCTGGTGTTGTAGCTTGCTGTTCTGTTTTTGTTTGTGGTTCCATCTTCCCTTTTACTGCATCTTTGAAGGACGCAGGTCCTTTTGAGCTTGTGCCGGAACAGCCTCCGCGGAGTCTTGTGCTAAGGCAAATTGTTGAGTCGTTTCCTATACCATATTCTATTAGCGTGCGTTCCTCCTGCAATACTTTCCCTGTGTAAATAAGGAGTTGTTTGCATGGAGGGATTCCAGTTCTTTCTTGTATCCTCTGTTTGAGTGTTTTTGTTGCCTCCCATTTCCCTATCCTGATGCACATTGTATTCCCTTCCATGACTCTGATAAAGAGAGTACTTTTTATTCCTTCGCGCGTATCCAAAACAGGTGCTGTTTGGATCATTTGTTGTTCCGTCATAATCATCCCATCTCTCTGTTCTCTGCTTCGATCTATGATCTGGTTCTGTGGTCCAGATCTGTGAGGAGCCTTTTTGTTGTCACGCATCCAGATCTGAGTTTGTTGTAGAGTGATTTGTAGATTAGGTAATAAACCCATTTGGTCAGTGATGGATCTGTGGTTTTTACTTACATGCTGTTTGCCAATCTGGTCTTTTGCAGCGCATTTGTCCTGAAGCTCAGACCAAAGGGGTATTTTGGCAGTTTCATTGCCCCAGATCTGTGCTGCATTCTGCGTTCCGTGGTCAAACAGAGGCCGTTTGTGGGCCGGCAACCCATCCCGTGTCCAATCGCGCTCGTCCCCTTCCAGCACTATAGCCAATCTCTTGCCTTTGCGCTTGTGTTCGGCTGATTTGTAAGTTCCAGGTTCCGGCCTTGCATCAGCTCTAAGTGCCGCAACTTTTAAATCATCTCGTTTCGGTTGTAGTGCTATGGCAGCACCCTTCTCTGTTCCAGAAACCCATATACAGAGAATGAAACCTGTAATCAGCACAGGGTGTTTTTCTACAAAGTTCTGTAGCGGCTTCTCTAACCCCAAAAGGTCGGCGTTTCCTTTTCCGTCGTTTTCTGCCACAGAGCATATTGTCCGGTGCCCGATCCGCGGGTGTTTCAATGGCATATCCAACCCATTTGAACCGATCGAGGGTTTACCAGCTTTATGTGCCGCCTGTGAAGCCACCGTATGCAGTAGATCTGGCCGGATTCGCCCCTCCGATCTGCTTCTAACCCCTAACTGCCGCAAACAACAAGAAACCCTTATTCTCGGCAGCGCATGGATGATCAGTTCTAGTCAAGCAGATTCAGGCTCATGGGGGTGATTCTTTCGCCAGGCCTTTCGCTCCTCAGCAAGACGACTGCGAGCTATGCCTCCAGACATGCTGTGCCGAGGGTTTGTGGGATTTTTCCTGTTCCGGAAGCGAAGGTCCTACTCTCCAGTGTAATACCCACTTTGTTTCTCTCATATACAGACGGTAACAGCGATCAAATATTATGTTTTCACGGTTTCTAAATACATGCTTTGATTAAATTATTCCATGCTTACTGTGAAATTAAAAATAAAACGTGTGGCCATATAAAATGAATAATTACTATTGACTAAAAACAATGACAAGCAAAAAGAGACATTCTCATCTAAATCATCTCAAAACCCCTTAGATACTTCATTTATTCCATCCAAAACTCTTTTTAAAACAAATTTATTCCCCATTCATTATTAAATAACAACTTTTATATAAATAATAACGACTTAATTTCTACAATAATTTTACAAAAATTCCACCTATTAATAACATTTGTGCAACACAACAGTGATTGGGCACAAGTGCCTTTGTCACTGGATAGGGATATTACAGGATGCGGAGATAGTCATCAATGTGAAAAGATTTAGCGGTTGTTAGAGTTCAGAGAGTGACCTACAAATAGTAAAAAAAAAATGATTAATTGAAATAAGAATGGTCTTTAATACGACTTGATAACATGTAACTTAAATTATTGAAAGTCAAATTTATAACTCCGATACGACAAGTCCACTTTTTCCAGATTTTAGGAAGCAATGTGTACCTCTCGTCATTTGGTGTTCTAATCGGTTGTTAATAATAAAAAAATAATGATTAATTGAAATAAGAATTGTCTTTAATACGACTTTATAACATGTAGCTTAAATTATTGAAAGTCAAATTTATAACTCCGATATGACAAGTCCACTTTTTCCAGATTTTTGGAATCAATGTGTACCTCTCGTCATTTGGTGTTCTAATCGGTTGTTTTAGGGTTCACTTATTCCATAAATGTGTGCTTTCTGCATGTCTTGTGCTTTGGTTTCTAAATAAATGTGAAGTATGTACTGCTTTCCTAATATACTTATGTGTTAAATATGTACTTTGCATACTTCTGAAACGATGTGAAATATGTACCTTTAGTGTTTTTTTAATTAGAAATAAACTTATGTTCTGCGCTACGTATATACCTTTCATGCTTTTGTTTAAGATTTATTTCTTGAATCAATGTTAAATATGTTGTTTGCATGTATTTTTAAAATTGTGTTCTACTCTGTTTGAGTTTATGTAACTTTTATATGTTTTTTAATTATAAAGGAAATTGTGTTCTAGTATGCTTTGGGTTTTAAATAGATGTTAAAAATATATTTAAAGTTTTTAATATGATAATTAAAAAATATTTTTTTAGTTATAAAGAAAATTGTGTTGTGATATGTGTAAGATTTATTTCTTAAATAAATGTTAATTTTATGTTTTGTTTGTATAATTGGGGTGAATATGAGCAGCAATTAAGGGAGCCATTATGAGCAGCAATTAAGGGAGCCATTTTCATCTATTTGGCAGAAGGTATAAATATGTGTCTCAAGCATGCTTCTTGTTGCGAGCATGTGACGATCTTTCTAGAGGAGGAAGGGGTTTTATATGGCAGAACTGGCTATATAGGAACACATTGGATGAGTTTGGATATGGGAGGTAAGGTCGTGAGAGAAGTTGGAGGTTTGGGCTCGTGGGGTGGAATTTTGGTTGTGCCAACCCCTGCTCAAGCTGCGGAAAAATGGGAAGAAGTTCAAGCCAGTTCCGATGGCATTGTCAAATTCCTTTTTGTGGTTCATAACAAGTGAATTTGGAACTCAGGCACAAGGTGCTTTCCCTAGTCCATCTTCTCCATCTTTGTGGTATTGTCGAGGAGGGAGAGGCGGGGCTCGGGAAAAGGGGCAGAATCGCTATAGAACTCTTTGGCTTTCAGTCATCTGGTAAAGTTTGTAGTCCTAGTTTTAAGGCTAGTTTACACTTTCCTTCACTGTTGGTTTTCTTGCATTTCATTTGGTTATGTGGGTCTATTCTTGGAAATTATAGTCGACTCTGTTGATAGAATTTGGAGGTTCTTTGTGGGTCATTGGACAAAGATTAACAGGCACTAGGTGGCACTGTTTCTTACAACGTCTTGATTGTACAGGGTGATAGAGAGCGCCATGACAACCAAGAGGATTTAGAGGGTTTGGAGCATATAGTTGACAAATTTTGTGTAGATATTATGGTGTATATTTGCAGTTTCTCATGAAATTTTAATCAAAATCATAAGACACAAACCTACTCTACTTCTCTGTGAAATTCAATTCACAATTTAGAACAATAATCTTGCAAACATACATCAATCACATACAAGAGAACACAAATGTATCTAAGGGGAAATAAACTGCTAAAAATGATATGAAAACAATGATCTTAGATTAATTTTAAGGTATTACAGACTTGTGTGCATAGATTTGCCTACATTACTTAGTGCAATGGATCGATAAGGTTGCGAATAATGCAGACAATGAGCAGTAAAGAAGCATAATAGACAACACACATAACACAACAAATTTTATATGGAGTTCACCCAAAACTCTTGGGCTATGTCTCCTGGTCCAGCCTTTAGTGGTGGCCTTTCTACTATGTCTTCAATGATCAGAGTTTTACATGTGAGCTCAAATTGAGTTTCAACACATAGATACGAAACAACAAGAGTTTTTACAAAAGTGTGAGCTCGAATTGAGTCTCAACACACAGATGCATAACAGCAGGAGTTTGCTCGAACCCCTCAAGCCTCTCTGAGTACACAGACTCTTCCCTTTTACTCTCTATCTCTGGTTTCTCTCTGTCTCAGTACTGCCTCCCTTCTGTCTCTGTCATTCTGTGGCTTTAAAGCCAATTGTCGCTGTCTGTTCGTTTCCTCTGCTCGGACTCTTTGGCTCCCGACCTCTATCTGCTCGAATCCCCTTCTAAGCGTCAGCAATCATGGCATAATGTATTCAGGGAATGTGGCCACTTATTTTGCAATGGAAGGGACCATCGTGCCTTTGAAATCCCCAAAAAAATAGTGTTCTCTGTTTACAGAGAGACAGACATTCAAACACGAGAAAAACCCGCTAGAATAGTGTCCATCGGACTTCAAACATCCAGAAATCCATCCTATACTCCTATCGGGTTCGCTTGTAATCACTATCGCAAGTCACAATGCCCTTGTGTCATGGTTTCCCTTTGTATTTAGAAAATACATTAATACATTGAAATTATCGCAAAAATGGGTTTATGCGGACTTGAAATATTATACATATGCATTCATAAACCCTTTCATGTCTGATTTCTTCGCATCGACGCATTCCCTTCACTTTTCGTTTATTTAACGAAAACGTGAAAGTACATAGAAAATGCCACTTTTCGGAAATCAAAATATATGAAATATTATCTATGGCTCCGTCGGGTTCGGCATATGTTGCTACACATTCCCCTTAACCCCTGATCGCCGATTGCCCCGATCAGCCTCATCGGCGATCGGCATATCGACGGTCGCATGGTCGCTGGCCTTTTGGCTTCCCCCTTTACACAACGCCGACGCGATATTGCGATGCAACTTGGGCCGTCGATATGTGCACTTGATCAACGGTCCTCATTGACCTCGCTGATCATCGTCACATATTTCATATGGTCTCCATCGATGGCCTTTGTTTGTCACCACTGACTGCGATTTGCCGATCGGATCTGGACCATTGATCGGCCGGATCCGACGGCTCCTGTGCAGAGTTAATTTGACCTTCGATAAGCATGTTTTTGGTCATTTCTTTGTGTTTTTACCTCCCGATAGTGTTTTTTTGTCATTTCAAAGGTTCTTCTCATACAATATTTTTTTGATTTTGAAGACTTAGGGAGTGTTTTGGATCCATTTTGGATCACGCCTTCCCACTAAAATAACTTTGGACCACCAAAAATTGGTTTTCAAGCATCGATTAAGTGAGGATGAAACTTCCTCACTTGCCCAATTTACATCCATCGTGCACTATATTGAAAAGAGAAATTAACTCATAGAAATATATAAATCACACATAAAAACCAGAGACACAATATTGGCAGAAAAAGGCTGAAGCTTCAAGCTTCCTCATGTATTATCTCTCATTCATACATTACAAAAAATAATTGAATATAGTGTTACAAATAAATAGATGAGAGACAGTGTTCTCAAGATAGTGCGTGCTATCTTAGACACCTTTGGTTGAGATAATTTCTCCTTTGGTTGAGATAATTTCTCACCAGACACACCAATATAGGAGTTACCTAAACTAACTCCTATCTTAGAGGAACAACCCAAGAGTTAGGCACAAATTCCTAACTTGGAATTTTTAATTAATTAATTTATTTTTGGATTTATTATTGTTTTATGAGAGAGGCTAACATTCCCCCCTTCAATGATAAATCCAAAATAAGAACGAGGAACCATCTTCCAAGTTCTCATGTTGATCCTCAAAAACATTGCCTGAAAAAACCGCCAAAACTGGATGCTGGAAAAAACTCAAATCTGAAGAGAACATGAATCAGCTGCATGCTTGATTCATCTCTGAATGTTGCTTGACAACTCCATCACTTGCCAAGCCGCAAAAGGATCCAACTGTCCTTTGTTTGAAAACAGCATCCGGTGTCCACTGACACAATTTGATGAATGCCCACTGGCGTGTTTGATGATGATGATTGCCCATTGGCTGAAGATGTCGAAAAACAACTCAATGTTGCTTTTGCTATGATGAAAGCTGCTCACTGCTGCTTTGGCTGTCGATCGCCCACTGGCGAATTTGCTGATGCTCACTGCTGATGACAAATGCCCACTGGCTGATGAAGATGCCCACTAGCTGATGAAGATGCCCACTGGCTGCTTCGCTGATGTTGTCGAGACTTTCAGTCTGACAACCACTTGTCAATTTCATTGACATTTTCCCCCCTTTGTCAGCTGAAAGGAGAGACAATCTTCTCCAAAATATATCTGAACTCCCCCCCTTCAGGTGTAGGAGAGTTTCACTGTTGTACTCCCTCATTCAATTGCATGAGAGTACCATCATCGGTTCACTGCTGGCTGCACTATGTGTGATTGTAGTCGGTTGTAGAACTGAGATAACCGTTTGACTGTGGATGACCATTCCCAAGGATCGATCCATTCATAATGTATCTTCAATCTGCCTGATTTTTGTTGGTTGCGACATTTTTCTGAGGAATGATTGTGCTTGCCACAATGGCAACACGGATGGAGATCAAAACATTGATCTTCCATATGACCGGCTCTTTGACAATGAGAGCATTTCGGTTGAACATGAACTTCAGGTTGCGTGCAATTCGGTTTGACTACTACTTTCTCAGAACCTGCTGAGGTGAGTTGTTCAAGAAATCCTGCACTCACAAACTTAATTGGCTTGGAATAATCTGGGATATGTAAGTTGGTGTCATCAGTGACATATCCTAAGCCTCGTCTATTCTTGTTATTTTTAATTTCTTCCCAGGGTTTGATGAGGGGTTTGGAAGAAATTGGAATTTGATCATGAACAACTTTGACACTTGAAGTTGTTGGGATGAATGACTTATCATTTGGATGGTTCAAAGACTTGAAAGTATCACTCTTTTCTTGCAATTCATTCCTTTGAAGTTGGGACTCAAGTTGAAGAAACTCAATGGTTTCATGTGTTTGTTGTAGATGCCGTGAAATATCAGCAAGAGTTTCTTTGCTGATGTGCACCATGTCTTCATCACTGGAGATGATCAAATTTTGAAGAATGTTTAACAACTGAATATGTTGCGCCATTTGAACTTGCTCACTTGAAATCAGGCTCTCTTGTCGTAGATGTCGTGCTTTGAACTGTTGCACTTGATTTTGTTACTTGGATGACAGGCTCGCTTGCTATGGGACTTGAATGGCACGCTCGCTTGATTTGTTGCTTATTGTACCTGCTGAGAACACTTGCTAGAACTTTCTGGAATTCACGCTCGCTTGCAGGAGATGTGAACTTGTTTCTTATTTGCTTTAGAATGAAAATTCGTGCATTCAATAGAGTCTGCTTAAAGGAAGGGTGTCGAACACTGTCGAAAATGCACCCAAAAAAGCTTACAATGGTTTTAATGACTCACATAAAACAAGGAATTCACTTGTCTTAATTTGACTAAGTTGAAGAGAATTGACGTGCTTGACTTCTGATCAAATCAAAACATGGGTGTCGGTTTCAACCGGGAATGCACCCTTAGAATTCAATGTAATTGGAATTTGATTTACAAGTTCTTAAATTTGGTTGCAAGAATGTTGATGTAGAATGTGCTCTGAAACATTGAAGTTTACAGATTCATTAACTTGATTGTAGTGATGTAGACATTGCTTTGAAATGCTAGAGTTTGCAGATTCATGAACTTGATTGTATTTGAGTGAATTTGTTTGTTGAGGTAGAATGCCGATGTTGAAAACTTTGATTATTTGTTGTAGTGTTGTTCTTGCAGCTATGTGTTGTGCTTGCTTTATGTATGCGATGAAATTATTGATGTGTCACAACTAGACACAGATCGAAAAGCAAAAATGTGAATCCATAAAACACATGCGCCATCAAGCACACATAGTGTACCTTAGATCCCCTTATTCAATTTCGGGCGGATCTAGGACACATCAACACTAAAAAATGATATCTTTATTAATCACTGAGTACATCTGAAGCAATGATAATGCCAAGCTGACAACCCTTTGAAACAACTCGCCTTCAAAATCTGAATGGATAGTGACACGATCCCTCTCAAAGTAAAACAATACTTTGAATTACAACAACTTTCCCTTATTACTCCAAATACAAAATCACTTCTTACTTCAAAAATACAAAATATACTCCTTATCTCTCCAAAATTACAAAACACTTATCACTCCAACATATTACAAAACAAAATTCACCTTATCGCTCCATAAAATCACTCCAAAAAACAACAAATTTAAAGTTACACCTTATCACTCCATTACGAAAACATCCCTTAAAAGAATTTCATGAGTTCCCTTTTAAAGAAAATCAATGGGTAAACTGCGGGTACAAGAGGTTGCTTTTGTACACTTTCAACTTGCTTGCTACCACAGGGACTGCTGTTTTAAGGCGTTGAATCTTGAAGGGAAAGTACTTAAAAAAGGACAAAATGCTAATTTTCAGGAAGCAAAGCGCTATGCATCTCTAGCTGAGCGATATTGGCAGAAGGCTATGGAAGTTTACTGTACAGAATGACTTTGAAATCTGATGGAATATTAAATTTTAAATCTGGTAAACCAAGCCTGATGCGCTCCACTGATGAGTTAGACACCATCACTATGAAGCTTTCCAGCGAAATATCTCAGCTATCACCGGTCCCGCATTGCAGTCCTCGGGGATTTGTTATCAGGGAAACATTTACAAAATGTACCTTGCATGATTCTTGTCTCCAATAATTTGCTTAGAAAATTGTGCTTTGTACAATTTCACTTACAACATTGCTGGGAAATGTAAAAGGTATTGCCACGGTTATAATGCATAACTAGCTTGTCTGCCTTTGGTATGCCACCCAAGTTTGGCAAGATTAGTGGAAGCGCTATTGTTGGCTCGATAATAACCACAGTAAAAGTAAGGGATTCTTAAATCAACTATCAATACCCCACGCATGTTGCACCAATTTTTTGAACCTATTAAACTGCCAAATGTAACTTCAGGAGCATAAAAAGCAGAGTTTTGTTCAACATTGCACTTACTTTTTGGACTGGCCTGGAGCAGCAGTATAACCCGGCTTGTCTTGTTGTTGGCATAAAAAAAATATTCTAGAAAGTGTTATGCATGTGAAGACAACCACATACCTTTCATAAAAATCCACATGACTCAGTTTAAGAAGTTACTTTTTCACTTTCTTGAAATTATCCACATCGGGGCACCGGAACTTGCGCGCATCGCCGAGAATCAAATCTAGCATCGGGGGAAAACCTGGAAGAGTGAGTGGACATACTGTAATATTCTATACTTTATTTTAGAGAGTCTTCAGCCAAATGGTTTTAAAAGAAGAATCAGTCTTTATCTCCAATTACTCGAACCAAATATCAAGGCAGAATTTTTCACTGACACAATTAATATTAAAATCCACGGCTGAGACCCCTGACATCGAAAGGCAGTGATCCTTTTGTATGTCTTCTGATGCTTTGACATACAAATTTCTGGTTATTGTCTTGCAAGTCGTGCACACCACAGCAGGCTCTACCTTCTGGCTGTTATTTCACGAGGATCATACAACACTACTTCCTCTGAAACTCCACAGTTGACCTTGGAAAGATTAATCAACAATAAACCCTGTTTCACAAAACCTTAATTCAGTCAGTAAATCCACGACTAGCTAGAGCTTCCTCGAAACGCCTGCATGAATCAGTACGCATCTTAGTGCTTGTATCATCTTCATGGGCTGGATAATAATCCTCCCGCAACTGCACAACACTGTCATACGATCAATTCAACTTACAAGCTCAAATTTGGCACCGAAAACCTTTTCAAAAGCTTCCAACTCACAGAATTATAAAAATCTGCAGTGATGCGAGAGCTTCCCGACTGAAATCAATAATTTGATAAACCCTCCTAAAAAAACTTCCGATGCACGCCTTCCAGGTAGAAACACAGGCAATTAATCGTTTCAAACAAACCCAAACTATGAAGTCAAAATTAGCAGACCTGGGTTGCACTAGCAATAAAGAGAAAGGATGACAGTGTTGTCCACGGATGCAGTCACCAAAATGTTCTTGGCAACATCGTTCACCAGATCAGTATTTTGATGCCATCGTAGATCATTCTCGACATGAACGAGAGCATTCTCCTCTGCAACAAATCTCAACATAGCACAACGTTTAAACATAGTCTCTTCAACATAGATCTCTGTGACAGGCACAACCTCCTCACAACACAGATTCAGATCTAGCTCCGATACCACATATTGAAAAGAGAAATTAACTCATAGAAATATATAAATCACACATAAAAACCAGAGACACAATATTGGCAGAAAAAGGCCGAAGCTTCAAGCTTCCTCGTGTATTATCTCTCATTCATATATTACAAAAAATAATTGAATATAGTGTTACAAATAAATAGATGAGAGACAGTGTTCTCAAGATAGTGCGTGCTATCTTAGACACCTTTGGTTGAGATAATTTCTCCTTTGGTTGAGATAATTTCTCACCAGACACACCAATATAGGAGTTACCTAAACTAACTCCTATCTTAGAGGAACAACCCAAGAGTTAGGAACAAATTCCTAACTTGGAATTTTTAATTAATTAATTTATTTTTGGATTTATTATTGTTTTATGAGAGAGGCTAACACACTACTTGGTTTGGAGCCTTTGAGTCCAATTCCAAGGTACTTAATATCCCCTCTGCGCATAGTCCTCACCTTCCTATCCAAAATTGTATCTTCCTGCAACTCATTGAGATATTTAGGCAACAGATCATCAATAGAAGGAAATTAATTTTCTCTTCGGGGTCTTCAATTAATGAAGGCTTAAACAGTCTCAAATTTTCTGCATTAACCACTAAATAGATGTGCATGTAAGCTGGCAAATCAAGGCGAAAAGCGTTCTCACCAATTTTCTCAAGTATCTTGGAAGGCCCATACCTTATTGGCTTCAACTTCTTTCCTTCACCTTGCATCCTGTCTTTGCTGATGTACAGCCATACTTGATCACCAACTTGGAAGCTATGTTCAATTTGATGCTTATCATGCCTTGCCTTGTACTTGGCCTAGCTCTTTTCCAGCTGTTCCTGCACTGTCTGGTGAATTTCTTGGATCTATTCAATAAACTTGGTTGCTTTGTCCACATCATTGTGTCCATCAACCGCTGTGTCTTTTCCAAAGAAAAAATCCAAGGGAGACTTTGGTGTAAAACCAAAACAATTCTCAAAAGGAGATCTTTGTGTAGAAGAATGCTTAGCATGGTTGTAAGCATGTTGCACATAACACAAATGTTCATCCTAAAGATTGGGATGCTTGCTGCAATAGCCCCTGAGCAACTGGATCACTATACTGTTGACCACCTCTGTTTGGCCATCTGTTTGTGGGTGAAAGGCTGTGCTCTTCTTCAGTCGGGTGTCCATCAATTCCCACAGACTTGACCAAAACTTCCTAACAAATCAGGAATCTCGATCAAATACAATGGAAGTGGGTAACCCAAAATGAACCCAGACATGCTGAAAGAACAACTTCTCTGTTTGTTCAGCTGTAATCTGCTTGTTACAGGGTATTAAAATACACATTTTGTTGAACTTGTCCACAATAACATATAAATAGTCATGACCTTTTCTAGATTTTGGAAATCCCCCAACAAAATCCATGGAAACACTTTCCCAAGGATGAGAAGGATCTGGAAGTGGAGTGTACAAGCCTAATTTTCTATTGCTGGGCTTGCTTTTTGCACACAGGGTACACCCTTTTATATATTTAGAAACTGTTTCATGCATTTTTGGCCAATAGCAGAATCTTTGCAACTGTGCAATTATTTTACTTACACCAAAATGACTTGATATTAGAGAAGTATGTGCTTCCCGAATCATGTTAACTCTTTCAGTTTTTGGAATGCATAACTTTCCCAAATGATACAAGAGTTGGTCCTTAACATAATAATCCAATTCTTCTACTTGTTTGCCATGACTTAAAGTTGCATATATATCTTTAAAATCTATATCTTGAGCATATTGTTCAATGTAGCTTTCATGCATTACTGAGTTATGCTTAAGTATAGTAGATGCATTTATGATTGGTTTGGACAACATATCTGCAACTTTATTGTGTATGGCCTTCTTATATCTGTTAACTAGATGAAACTGCTGTAGAAAACCCATCCACTTATAGTGTCTTGATTGCTACAATTTAGTTTGTGAGTGAAAATATTGAAGTGGTTTATGATCAGTATGTATAATTGTTTCTTTGCCCAATAGATAATGTTTGCACTTTTTCACACTCTGTACTAATGCATACAATTCTTTAACATATGTGGGATAATTAACTACTGCAGAGTTAAATGTCTCAAAATGATAGCATATGGGTTTACCATGTTGCATCAACACCGCTCCCATGGCATAGCCACTGGCATCTGTTTCAATCTCAAATGGTTGTTGAAGATTTGGCAGTGCTAGTACTGGTGCTGTACAAATCTTTTCTTTCAAGGTGTTGAAGGATTTCTGCTATTTGCCTCCCCACTGAAACACCTTGTTCAATATTGTTAAAGCATGTAAGGGAGCTGCAATCAAGGAAAAGTTAGCAATAAGCTTTCTCTAATATTGTGCTTCTCCTAGGAAGCTTCTAACTTCTATAGTATACTTGGGTTTATGCCAATTCACAATGATTTAAACCTTAGAGGGATCTATCTTCAATTCACCACCCCCTACAATATGAGCCAAATAATTTAAAGATGTTTTGCCAAATTCACATTTTGATAACTTAACATAGAGATTTTCTCTTTTCAAAACATCTAGAGTCTACTTTACATGATTCAAATGTTCTTCCCATGTTTTACTAAAAACAAGAATGTCATCTAAATATACAATTACAAAATCATCAATAAAAGGCCTGAGTACACCATTCATGACTCCCATAAAAGTGGCAGGAGCATTGGTTAAGCCAAAAGGCATAACCAGCCATTCATACATCTCTTGCTTAGTTTTGAAAGCAGTCTTCCATGCATCTTCTTCTGCTACTCTGACTTGATGATATCCACTACGCAAGTCCAACTTGGAAAAGTAAACTACCTCTTTCAGCTAATCCAATAGATCATAAATGCGAGGAAGAGGATAACGACTCTTGATCATTATTTTATTTAGTGCTCTGTAATCAATGCAGATCCTCCACGAGCCATCTTTCTTTCTCACCAACACAATTGGAGATCCGTATGGTGATTTGCTTGGTCTTATGAACCCTTTTTCAAGCAGCTCCTGTACATGCTTCTTGATCTCTGCATTCTCTAAAGCGGATAACCTGTACATTCCGATGTTAGGTAATGGAGCATCTTGCTACAAATGAATATCATGTACTATTTCCCTTTTGGGTGGCAGACCTTTAGGTTCTTGACATAGGATATCATATTCTGAAACAACTTTTTCTAAATCAACTTTCTATTTAGCATCACAACCTTCAAATACATTGGTTTTATCAGGGTTCTTTTCCTTTACAACCATTAGTAAAAATTGCTTGCATGAATTTACAATTCTTTTCATCTACCGTGAGTTTATGAGAGAGTAGTTATTTTTGAGTTTATGAGCCCTTATAATATATTCTATTCCATCCTTAGTGAGTTGATAGTTATTTTCAGCTCTATAGAAAATTGCTTTTCTATCATACAAGTAAGGACTTTCTAAAACAATACCACATATATCCAAGGGAACTATATGTAACTCAACCTCATCTACAAATGTTGACCCAATAGCAAACCTAAGTTTACATTATCTTGTCACTTGTAGCTTTGCTTTATCACATACCCAACCTAATGGATATGGCTTCTTGTGAGGCATGGTTAGTAGTTCCAATTTCCTTACAATTGCTTCAGAAATCAAGTTTACTTGTGATCCACTATCAAATAAAGTATCAATCTTTTGATGCTTGGAAATAACTCTAATATGAAATAGCTGATGTCTTTTTCTCTCATTTTCTTCATTATCAATAGATTGTGCAGAATTACTAGTAAATGCTTAAGGATTTTTACCTTTTATACCTGAGGCTGTGACAATTGTTTCATCACCTGAGTCTGATCCCAAATCTTTCTGAACAACAGCAAAAATCTTCTTCTTCTTACTATCAAACTTCTTGGGTTTCAGCTCTAGATGCAAAGACCAGCAATGTGCATCATCATGTCCATCCTTCTTGCAGTGAGTGCATGAAGGTTTTTCCTTTTGTACAATGTTTGCCTTCTTCTCTTTCCATTTATGCTTCTTCTTTTCCTTGTTCTTGCTTGCAGTGGGTTTTGATGATCCCCCAATCTCGAGGTTCACATTCTTGCCTCTAGCCTCTAGATGTGTAGCCTGAACTGATACCTCATCTATGCTAGTAGGGTTAAACATGAGAATCGTGTGCCTCAAATAGCTATGCAGACCACCTATATACTTCAACAAAGTTTCAGGTGAGTCTAGAGAAATGCCTAGAATTAAAGCTCTTTTTCTAAATTCCTGGGTATAGCTTTGTACACTTTGCTCCTTTAATTGGCGAAGAGTTTACCAACTCATCATCACTTGCTGCATATAAGCTAGTGGATAGAACTGTTTTTTAATGGCAGAAACAAATTCACTCCAGGTAGAAAGAATCTTACCATGCTTCTTGAAGTCAGCCTGTGTCCTGCCTTCCCACCACACTAGGGCAGTTCCTCCAAGGCGAAGGCTGGCCAACTGAATCTTTTTTTTTTGCTAGAATCAATGTTCTGCACCCTGCAATATACATCAATCTGTCTAATCCAGTTATCTAGATTTTTTGCATTTAATGCCCCATCATCTATTGGTAAATCAAATTTTACATCTAATTTAATCACAGAAGTCTTGTTCTTTTTCTTCTCAGGGCTAGGAGATGAGGATGATGGAGGAGATGGTGGAGGAGATGATGGAGGAGGCTTTTCCCCTTTCCGTTTCCCCTCTGGGGCATCTAGAGAAGGTTCTTATGCTCCTTTATCTTGTTTGGGGATTGAAGTGCTTTCACCTTGACCTTTCTTGATTTCTCGATACATCTCTTCTACCATGGCCCTCATGGCCATAAAAATGTCCATAAACTGAGATTCTGATTCCATATGAGTTTCTTTTGCCACTCCCCTCCTAGAATGGATTCTTCCAATTTCTGGGTTGGCCTCAACAAGTTCGCATTTTCCCAGATTGAGCTTTGACCTAGTTAGCATTCAAAAAAAGTCCAGCACAAGCTTGTCTAACCTTAACAATCAAAAACCAATAAATCTGATACCACTTGATCTGAAAATAATGATCTTAGATTAATTTTAAGGTATTACAGACTCGTGTGCATAGATTTGCCTACATTGCTTAGTGCAATGGATTGATAAGGTTGCGAATAATGCAGACAGTGAGCAATAAAGAAGCATAATAGAAAACACACATAACACAACAAATTTTATATGGAGTTCAACCGAAACTCTTGGGCTACATCTGCTGGTCTAGCCTTTAGTGGTGGCCTTTCTACTATGTCTTCAATGAGCAAAGTTTTACAATGTGTGAGCTCAAATTGAGTCTCAACACACAGATACGAAATAGCAGGAGTTTTTACAAAAGTGTGAGCTCGAATTGAGTCTCAACACACAGATGTATAACATCAAGAGTTTTCTTGAACCCCTCAAGCCTCTCTGAGTACACAGACTCTTCCCTTTTACTCTCTGTCTCTGGTCTCTCTCTGTCTCAGTACTGCCTCCCTTCTGTCTCTGTCATTCTGTGGCTTTAAAGCGAATCATCGTTGTTTATTCGTTTCCACTGCTCGGGCTCTCTGGCTCCTGACCTTTGTCCGCTTGAATCCCATTTTGAGTGTCAGCAATCATGGCATAACGTCTTCAGGGAAGGTGGCCACCTGTTCCGCAATGGAAGGGACCATCGGGCCTTTGAAATCCCCAAAAAAATAGAATTCTCTATTTACATAGAGACATACATTCAAACACAGGAAAAACCCTCCATAACACTATTCATCGGACTTCAAACATCCATAAATCCATCCTATACTCCTATCGGGTCCGCTTGTAATTGCTATCGCAAGTCACAATGTCCCTGTGTCATGGTTTCCCTTTGTCTTTAGAAAATACATTAAAACATTGAAATTATCGTGAAAATGGGTTTATGTGGACTGGAAATATTATACATATGCATTCATAAACCCTTTCGGGTCCGGTTTCTTCCCATTGGTGCATTCCCTTTGCTTTTAGTTTATTTAATGAAAACGCGAAAATGCATAGAAAATGCCACTTTTCGGAACTCAAAATATATGAAATATTATCTATGGCTCCATCGGGTCCAGCATATGTCACTTCACATTCCCCTTGACCCCCGATCGTCGATTGCCTAATTGACCTCATCAGCGATCGGTGTATCGACGGTCGCATGGTCACTGGCCTTTTGGCTTCCCCCTTTACACAACGCCGACACGATATTGCGATGCAACTTGGGTCATCGATCTGCGCGCTTGATCGATGGTCCTAGTTGACCCCACTAATCGTCATCACATATTTCATATGGTCTCCGCCGATAGCCTCTGTTTGTCACCATCGACTGCGATTTTCCGATCAGATTTGGACTGTTGATCGGCCAGATCCGACGGCTCCTGTGCAGAGTTAATTTGACCTCCGATAAGCCTGTTTTGGTCATTTCTTTGTGTTTTTGCCTCCCGATAGTGTTTTTCCATCATTTCAAAGGTTCTTATCATGTGTTATATATATATATATATATATATATATATATATATATATATATATATATATATATTATTATTTTTTTTTTTTTTTGAAGACTTAGGGAGTGTTTTGGATCCATTTTGGATCAAAAAATCCCTTCAACATTGTTTGCATTATTCAGATGAACAATAGAAGCTATTACAATTGTCAGCTCGATCCCAGAGCTTAACGTACAAAAGCAAAATGTTTCTCTATTGGTTCTGTGTTAATGAATGATCGATTCTGGATAGTACTTAATCAAGTCAAAACACCACACTAGTACACCACACCCCTATTTCTTGCGTAATTCCCGAGTAATTGGGCCGGACCTATTATTTAGGGAATTCCTCCAGTTGATTGCGCAAATCCTGAGGATGGTCCACCTGAACTCATGCAACACCTGTACACTCATCTAGTTTACAATTGTTGATTAACTGCCTTGGAAACTCTACCACAACTATGAAACTCATATCTTTGCATGCATGAGATAATTATTCGTTGATTGATTAGTTAACTAAATGATCTCTAAGTTAGACTAATGTGTCACCACTTAACTGACCACCAACTAGTTTTATTAACAATTAGAACTAGTTTCACTGATTACAACTGAAATTAACTCAACCTAGGCTCCTAAAATTTAGGAATCACTAAATACAACTAAAATTCATGCCCCTAACTTGAATTATCTAAGCTAACTAAGTGAATACAACCACGTCACCTCAGTTAACTCATCCAAGTTGTTTGTTCATGTGGAATTTTGAATTTCCTCAATTTGACTAAGGCAAAATCAAATTGAGAATTTCTTGCTGCATTTTTTACCACTCCCTCTAAGCAAGAAAGGGATTATCAACCACATCTATCCTGCACCTATGGAATGTACTACATGCAACACCTCTCATTGTTTTTGCTGCTACTGCAACATTTGCAACTGAGAAGCATAAAAGAAAACACTAAATCAACTATATCTGCTACTGTCTACTGGGAAAACTATGCTCCTGTTGACTCTAAAATTGAGCCTCCTAATCTGTTGTCAACATTGCGCTGCACTCCTCAATATTTGATTGCTACTGAATACTCTGGGCCCCCATAGCAAGGTAATGATCCATGAAGAGAACACGTCAATAAACCCTGCCCAAATTTCGGCAACTCTTGGGACTAGGGCTCTACATCGCCCCACCTCACACCTTACTGGAGGTCCCTGACTGGGCCTCTTCATCATCATCATCCTCCTGGTCATCCCAACTGGTTGAGTCTCCATCTTGAGAGCTAAATCATGCTCCCTCTCAGCCACCACATCTCTAATCCCTGCCTTTCTCCTCAAGGAAGTGCATGAATCTTCCTCTAATGTGTAGAGGCTCTCGATATTGAAACCAAATTGCTTAATTTGACATGAATTAAGATGTTTGAGGTAGGCCTTCCCATCTCTAACTCGTATCCTTTGTATTCAATCCTCAATTTGTTCATCAGATCAAGTTTCTTGGCTTCATTTCTATTTCTGAATAGCTCACTCAGCATCTTACACATAGCAAAGGGAGACTCTTTCCATGTGATTTCGAGACTATGTCGTCTCTCACACCCTCCAGGATGATCCTCTTGGCTCTAGCTACACCTTTCTTCCACTAAGCTAGGTTCTCGAGATCATATGCTTGTGGTTTTACAACATTTGTCTTGATGTATTCTAGCAATCTGTTGTCATCTAACAATGCCTCCATGTGATCCTTCCATGCAATGAAATTAGAGTTTCCTTCTAAGGCATACTCTAGTTTCAATCCGATGAACCTCATTTTACCAACTCTGAAGAGATCTGGTTACACTAATCTGCAAAATCGAAACTCCTGAGAAAAAATTTCGAAATTCTTGTTCTACTGTGAATATTTCTCGGATACCATGTAGATATTATGTTGTATATTTTCTCCTTATCATGAAATTTTAATCAAAATCATAAGACTCAATCCTACTCTATTTCTCTATTGAATTCAATTCACAATTTAGAACAATAATCTTGCAAACATACATCAATCACATACATGAGAAGGCAAATGTATCTAAGGGGAAAGCAGCTGCTAAAAACCCCTTCAGCCTTGTTTGCATTATTCAAGTGAAGAAGAGAAGCTATTACAATTGTCAGTTCAATCCCAAATCTCAACCTACGAAATAAAAACTTTTCTCTATCTATTATGTGTTAATGAATGATTGATTCTGGCTAGAACTTAACCAAGTCAACACACCACACCCCTATTTCCTTGTGCAATTCTTGAGTAATTGGGCCCCTATTATTTAGGGAATTCCTCTAATTGATTATGCAATTCCCAAGGATGGTCCACTTGACCTAATACAACACCTATACACTCGACTAGTTTACAACCGCTGGTTAACTGCTTTGGAAACTCCACCACAACTAGGAAACTCGTATTATTTGCATGCATGAGCTAATTATTAGATGATTGATTAGTTAACTAGATGATCTCTGAGTTAGACTGGTGTCTGACTACTTAACTGACCAACAACTAGTTCTATTAACAATTAGAACTAGTTTAATTGATTACAAATTAAATTAACTCAACCTAGGCTCCTAAAATTTAGGAATCACTACATACAACTGAACTTCATGCCCCAAACCCAAATTAACTAAACTCACTGAGTGAATACAACCATGTCACCTTAGTTAACTCATCCAACTTGTTTGTCTATGTGGAATTTCAAATTTCCTCAATTTGACTAAGGCAAAATCAAATTGAGAATTTATTGTTGCATTTTTCAACACTCCCTCTAAGCAAGAAAGGATTATCAACCACCCCTATCCTGCACCTATGGAATGTACTGCATTCAACACCTCTCGCTGTTGTTACTGCTACTGCAACATCTATAACTAAGAAGCATAAAAAAAAAACGTTGAATCAATTGTGTCTGCAACTGTCTACTGGGAAAATTGTGTTGTTGTTGAATTTGAAACTGAGCCTCCTACTCTATTTTCAACACTTTTCTACACTCCTCAATATCTTATCGACACTCATCTTCCTGCTATTGAATATTGTGGGCCCCATAGCAATTTAATGAATTACGAGGAGAACACCTCAATAAACCCTACCCAAATTTCTACAAATCTTGGGACTAGAGCTCTACATCGCCCCACCTCACACTCGGACATATGGATGCATGTGCTACCTCTGCCCACTTAGCTCAAACTCTCCTCTTATAGGAGGTCTCTGACTGGTCCTCTTCATCATCATCCTCCTCCTGGTCAACCCAACTAACAACTAGTTGAGGCTCCCTCTTGAGAGCTAAATCATGCCCCCTCTCAACCACCACATCTCTAATACATGCCTTGCTCCTCAAGGCAGTGCATGCATATTCCTCTAATGTGTAGAGGTTCTCGATATTGACACTAAATTTCACTATTTGACATGAGGAAACACGGTTGAGGTATGCCTTCCCATCTCTGAAGACTACCTCATATCCTTTGTCTTCAATCATCAATTTTTTCATCAGATCAAGATTCTTGGCTTCATTTCTATTTCCGAATAGTTCATTGAGGGTCTTCCATATAGAAAAGGGAGTCTCTTTTCCATGTAATTTCGAGACTATGTGGTCTCTCACACCCTCTAAGATGATCCTCCTAGCTCTAGCTACATATTTCTTCCAATGAGCTAGGTTCTAGACATCAAATGCTTGTGGTTTTACAACATGTGTCTTGATGTATTCTAGCAATCCATTGTCATCCAACATTTCCTCCATGCAATCTATGCAATGAAATTAGAGATTCCTTCTAAGGCATACAAGTTAGTCCTAATTTGGTGAAGCTTGTCTTCTCAACTCTGAAGAGATTCAACTACACTGACCTAAAAATTTTAACCTTCTGAGAAACAACTTCAAATTTCTTGTTCTATTGTGAATCTTACTTTGATACCATGTAGATATTATGGTGTATATTTTCAACTTCTCATGAAATTTTAATAAAAATCACAAGATACAAACCTCCTTTATTTATTTGCAATTTAAAACAATAATCTTGAAAACATACATCAATCACATACATGATAACATAGATGTATCTAAGAGGAAAGAAACAACTAAAAACCCCTTCATCCTCAAGTGAACAAGAGAAGCTATTACAATTGTCATCTCAATCCCAGAGCTCAACCTACAAAAGAAAAAAATTTCTCTATATGTTCTATGTTAACGAATGACTCTAGCTAGTACTTAACCAATTCAGCACACCACACCCCTATTTCCTTGCACAAATCCTGAGTAATTTTGCCCCTATTATTTAGGGAATTCCTCTAATTGATTGTGTAATTCCCAAGGATGGTCCACTTGACCTCATGTGACGCATGTACACTCGACTAGTTTACAACTAATGGTTAACTGCCTTGGAAACTTCACCACTACTAGGCAACTTGTATTCTTTGCATGCATGATCTAATTACTAGTTTATTGATCCATTCACTAAATGATCTCTGAGTTAGATTGATGTCCCACTACTTAACTGACCACCAACTAGTTCTATTAACAATTAAAGCTAGTTTAACTGAATACAACTAAAATTAACTCAACCTAGGCTCTTAAAATGTAGGAATCACTATATGCAACTGAAATTCATGCCCCTAACTTGAATTAACTAAGCTAACTGAGTGACTACAACCATGTCACCTCCGTTAACTCATCCAAGTTGTCTGTTGATGTGGAATTTCGAATTCCTCAATTTCATTAAGGCAAAATCAAATTGAGACTTTCTTGCTGCATTTTTCAACACTCCCTCTGAGCAAGAAAGGGATTATCAACCACCCCTATCCTGCACCTATGGAATATAATGCATACACAATACCTCTCATTATTTTTGTTGCTACTGCAGCATCTACAACTGAGAATCATAAAAGAAAACATTGAATCAACTGTGCCTGCTACTGTCCACTAGGAAAATTGTGTTGTTGTTGACTTAGAAATTGAGCCTCCTATTATGTTTTCAACACTACTCTGCACTCCTCAATAATTGATTGACATTGATCTTCCTGCTATTGAATACTGTGGCCCCCCATAGCAAGGTAATGATCAATGAGGAGAAAACCTCAATGGACCCTACCTAAACTTCTGCAACTCTTGGAACTAGGGCTCTACATCATCCCACCTCACACCTGGAGGTATAGATGCATGTGCTTCCTCTACCCACTTAGCTCAATTCTCTTATTACTAGATGTCTCTAATTGATCATCTTGATCATCGTCATCCTCCTGGTCATCCCAACTACCAACTAATTGAGGCTTCCTCTTGATTGCTAAATCATGCTCACTCTAAACCACCATATCTCTAATTGATGCATTGCTCCTCAAGGTAGTGCATGAATCTTCCTCTAATGTGTAGAGGCTCTCAATCCTGACACCAAATTTCTTGATTTGACATGAAGAAATATGTTTGAGGTAGGTCTTCCCATCTCTAAGACTACCTCATACCCTTTGTCTTCAATCCTCAATTTGTTCATCAGATCAAGTTTCTTGGCTTCATTGCTATTTCTGAATAACTCATTGAGAGTCATCCAAATAGCAAAGGGAGTCTCTTTTCCATTAAATTTTGAGACTATGTGGTCTCTCACACCCTCCAAGATGATCCTTCTAGCTCTAGCTACATATTTCTTTCACTGAGCTAGGTTTTGGACATCAATTGCTTATGGTTTTACAAAATTTGTCTTGATGTATTCTAGAAATCCGATGTCATCCAACAGTGCCTCCATGTGATCCTACAATGAAATGAAATTAGAGATGCCTTCTAAGGCATACTCCAGTCTCAATCTGGTGAAGCTCATCTTCCCAACCCTGAAGAGATCTGGCTACACTGACATGAAAATTTGAACCTCCTGAGAAACAACTTCAAAATTCTTGATCTACTGTGAATATTGCTCTAATATGATGTAGATATTATAGTGTATATTTGGAACTGCTCATGAAATTTTAATCAAAATCACAAGACACAAACCTACTCTACTGCTCTGCGGAATTCAATTCACAAGTTCGAATAATAATCTTGCAAACATACATCAATGGCATACATGGAAACACAAATTTATCTAAGGGGAAAACAATTGCTAAAAACACCTTCAGCCTTGTTTGGATTATTCAAGTGAACAAGAGAGGCTATTACAATTGTAATCTCAGTCCGAGAGCTCAACCTACAAAAGCAAAACTTCTCTATCTTTTCCATGTTAATGAATGATGAATTTTGACTAGTACTTCACTAAGTCAGCACACCACTTCCCTACTTACTTACACAATTATTGAGTAATTGGGCCCGTATTATTTATGGAAATCCTCTAATTGATTGCACAATTCCCAAGGATTGTCCACCTGACTTCATGCAACACTTGTGCACTCAACTAGTTTACAATTTTTGGTTAACTGCCTTGGAAACACCACCACAACTAGGTAACTCATATTCTTTGCATGTATGAGCTAATTATTAGCTAATTGATTAGTTAACTAGATGATCTCTGAGTTATATTGATGTCCCACTACTTAGCTAACCACCAACTAGTTCTATTAATAATTAGAACTAGATTAACTTATTACAATTGAAATTAACTCAACCTAGTCTCCTAAAATTTAGTAATCACTACATACAACTAAAATTCATGCCCCTAACTCGAATTAACTAAGCTAACTGAGTGACAACAACCATGTCACCTTATTTAATTCATCCACACTATTTGTTGATGTGGAATTTCGAATTTCCTTTATTTGACTAAGGCAAAATCAAATTGATAATTTCTTACTTCATTTTTCAACATTTTGAATATTGGTGCAAGTTTGCTAATATTGTTTCCATGTAGTGTCAATTTGGCAGGGTCTTTCAAGGAATAGAGCCTCGTGTCCAAAGGGATGAACACCACTTGGAAAATCGAGACTTAGGGGGAGAGTTAGACCCGAATCTAGCACAATCCCCTCGTAGAATTGAATTTCCTCCTCCTTTCAATTCTCTGGAAAACCATCTCCAACAAATCCCCTTACTCTTGGGTTAATTTAGACATGAGCGACATGGTGATAGAAACGTGGTCATTGGTTTCATGAATGACCTTCAGGGAAACTAATGACATATGTGGGATCGATTAACTACTCTTCAGTGAGGCCATAGAAGGATCAACGAAAATTTGGCATTAGAGAAATTTTGAGGTCTAAAATGGGCCTCCTAAGGAAATTATAAAATAATAGTGGAAATAATAAAATAATATTAGATTACATCATCAAATTTTAGAGGGAAAAAAGAAAAAAACTATTTTTTCAACTTATCTCCCTATGTTTTTACTCAAATTTCAAGTGAGAGCACTTGTTGGATGAATAATTTCATTCCTCCTATAAGGAGTACCCATGTTGCATACTTTACATGGAATCCTTGGATGAATAATTAAATTATGCATCCAATGAGTGCTCCCACTCAAAATTTGAGTAAAAATGTAATGAGATAAGTTGAAAATACGAGTTGAAAAAATAGTTTTTTTTTTTATACTTTTTATACTTTTTTTATTTCAAAATTGGTGAATCATCCCCCATGGTTGAGATCATCATATTGAATCCTATTTTTTATTATAAATTTGATTTTGGTTGTACATTTTTGTTTTGAGGCCCATTTTAGACCTCAAAATTTCTCTAATGAGCGCCTGGAAGATAGATTAGAACACATGGAAGGACACGTATATTGTGCATTTAGTTCTCCTTCATCATCAGGCATTGGTCCAGACAACCTAGCTCTGGTTAATTCTTCAAACCAGGGATGATCATCGAATGTATCTAGATTCGAGGAGTTTTTTGGTCACACTGGGCTATATGTATGTGGTTTTCTAGTTTTCCTTGTCTTTTAGTAATGTAATTTTGTTTATCTTTTGGCCAACAAATCTTATAGGAGTGAGGCAGGAAGTATTTTTCCTATCAGTTCTGCACGATGTATATCTTATTTGAATTAATATAAACTTTGGATTCACCAATTTATATATGTGTATCTGTGTGTGTGCGTTTTGCATGTATGTTTATAAATATCATCTGCTCTATTTTAGGGTTTATGACTACCCTAGATAAATTACAACTTAAGACTCTGGTTGGCACAAATACTTCCACATTGTTTTCATAGCATCGCATGATTTTGTTTGGATTGATAATTTCGTAGTCAAAGCCCACCATTTCTTCCATGGCTGTGAATGGTCCTGATTTGGTGGATGACCTTAGGACCTACATAATTTTATGAACACATGTGAGAACATAAAAGAAAAAAGATGAAAAAGGTACCAGAGGATCTCATCGTCATCGAGAGTTGTTTCCAACTTGCCAACAATGTCAAGATTAACACGTGACAACATAAAGTAAAAAAATGAGAAAGAAAAATCTAGGCCCCAAGCAAAGTGTGGCCCCCAAAACCATAAATTTTGTTTATAGAAAGACCTTCCATGGCCCACTTGAAACATGTAAGTCGAAGTCATTGATATCCTATCTGTGTTCTCGAATCTATGAGAATGATTTGGAATGAAGAATTTTTAGAGATTGAATTTTTGATGTTTCGACTCATGTTTCTACTATGATATCATATTTGCTACCCTAGTGTGGAAAACTAGTTGCCTGTGTAGATTCAAATTTATACAGATTTTCCAATACACATGGTAACTTGATAATAGTTATTGTCAGTCAAAATTAACAAAATGAACAAAAAAGAAACATGGGGAGAAGCGAAGTGAGGAGCACATGCATATGGCATATTCCAAGCTCATGTGGGTTTTCTTCCCCATTTTTAATATTTTATATAAAGAATATGGTTTTTTTAAATAAAATTTTTATTCAAATAGAATATAAAAAATAGAAAAAGGATACTATGAGGATAGAAAGCCTTAATTTTTGTTCAAAAAAGCCTTTTTACCCATCTTAAAACATACAAGTCTAAATTTTAACTTTTTCATAACCTATCTGAATTCCCTATTTTGTGAAAGTGATTTGGAGCAAAATATTTTTGGAGATTTGAAATTTTGATGTTTTTGGCCTAAATATTTTTGTGTCATTAGATTCATCACCATAGTGAGGTGACTATGTTTCGGTTTAGAAATGTTGGAGGGATCTTCCTGCCCCTATTAGAGTTGTGGCTTTCAACATACAAGTGACCATTATACATGTGTCACACAAGATTCCAATAATATATGTCTATTCTTTACAATCAAAAACATTGGCAATTTTCTAGGAAGAGATGAAACATATATGTTATGTTCTTATTGATGAGATTAGCTTCATAGTGCTTTCAAAAAAGATCTCGTGGTTGAGGGGCTCTGCAATTTGAACTAGGGTTTGGGTTAGGGTTTTGCTGCTGGTAACCATGGCGGGTCGTGGAGGAGGGAGTTCTACTCCCTCCTACAGTCAAATAGCCACGAACAAAAGCAATGGAACTGGTCTGCATCACTTCAAGAAACCACCGAAGGTGATAACTGAGGATATTAACACAGGAAATATCAAACCTCATGGACAGAAAGAAAATCATGAGGAAGATAGGAGGAAGAAAAGGAAAGAGGGTAGCAGTCAGAAAGCTACACCTATGAGTGCGACATAGGTCTGTAAACCCAAGTTGACCATTATTCCTCAGGTCATTTTAAGTGACCAACGCTACAGGTGTATAGAGAACACATGGCAGAACACACGGTTATAGAAAATTTATGGGAATTTGGCCGATGGAAAAGGCCTTACATGGATGGATAAGGAACCACCGGAAACCAAAGGGGGAAATAAACCTTCACCTTGGATCCAAGGGCTTCTTTACGGTGGTGTTCACGAGCTTAGAAGATAAAGACAGAGTGTTCGAGGGAGGACCTTATTTTTACGCTGCTACAGGCCTTTACATGTGACCATGGGTGATGAATTTTGTCCCAGAACGAGAAACATTCACTTCAGTACTGGTATGGATAAGACTATACTCCCTTCCTTTAGATTATTGGCTGTCGGAGTATTTAAAGGCTATTGGTAATAAACTAGGGCATTTTATAAAAATATTGGATGTGACTCTAAGAGGTAAATACACTTCTTTCGCCCGAATCTGTGTGGAAATGGACTTATCTGGGGCACTTCCGGACGAGATCATTTTAGAAGTGTATGATGAAGAATGGGTGCAGGTGGTGGACTATGAACATATCCCATTTAGATGCCGCAAGTTCCATGAACATGGGCACCTATACAGGGACTACCCATCAAACAAAATGGAGAGCAACACAAAAACCACCACAAGCAAAGATCCTGAGGGTTTCACTAAGGTGGGGGGTAAAGGGAAAGGAGGAAAATGGTACCAAAATAAAATCAATGAGGAAGGGCAACCGAGCCACAATAGTTTCAAAATCTTAGAAGAAGAAGATGGAAACAACGAGGCAAACCAGGAAGTGGAGACTAATACCAATGAGAAGGATAGGGATGCTAGCATGGAGGATATACCAGAGAACAACCAGCAAAAGGATGATCTACCAAGCATTTTGGAGCTCAGTAGGGACCATGAGATGACCCCAAGTGAGGCGGGAATGGAGGACCATGAACTACAGGAGATTCTTGAGAGGGAGAGCTTAGATCTAGAAAAATTTCTGGAGCAGGGTATTTCCAAAGGGGTTGACTTCCTACCCAAGGAGGAGTTTGACAGGGTTCAACAACTCTTCCTCTGGAGATCCCAATCGAAGTGCTTTGGAGTTAAGAGAAACCATGACATCTAGGAGAATAAAGGGATGAAAGCAATGGAGGAAACACCCGGGCACTCTTCCAAGAATCCAGGTAGGAAAAGAGGAAGAAAAACACAGAATGAGCTACTGACTAAATGTGGAAAACTCATGATTAACTCAGGTAAGATGAGAGATCTCACCAGCTACTCCTTTACAAATCTTTTTTAATGAAGCTCACAACCTGGAACATTAGGGGCCTAGGAAGTAAAAGGAAACAAAGAAATCTTAGTAGTAGAATAAAAGAAGAAAAACCAGATATGGTTTTTATTCAGGAAACTAAATGTTCGATGGACAAGATCAGAGAAATACAAAGCAAATGGTTAAGCAAGTATGAGTATCTAGAGGTTAAGGTAGATAACTCAGCAAGAGGGATTCTTACGCTTTGGGATCCCCAGAAACTTGGAATCTTGGATGCGGAAGCATCCAGGAACTATCTATCGCTGGTGATTCAGCCTTTGGGTGATAGGGAGACTTACATGATTACAAATGTCTATGGTCCTAAAAAACTAGAAGACAAACTCAAGCTTCTCACCTCCCTTGAGGAGTTGAGAGAGAGATATCCTGATATGCCATGGATTCTGGCAGGGGATTTCAACATGATCAAATCTCTTACAGAGAAAAAAGGTGGCACTAGAACACTAGGCAGAGACTCCATTGCCTTCCAGAACTTCATAAACAAAATGAGACTAGTGGATGCTGAAACAATAAATGGAACTTTCACCTGGAACAACAAGAGAGGAGGGGCTTCTCAAGTTGCCTCTAAACTAGATAGATTCTTAATCTCAGAGGACCTCCTTCTCATAGGACTTGACATGACAGCTCTAATCCTTCCCTTTGGAGGCTCGGACCACTGGCCTATCCAGCTTGAAGCCACGTTTATAGGTACACCAAAGAACAGACTTTTTAGGTTCGAAAATGCCTGTCTCTCTCACCCTGACTTCACTAGAAATATTGACATATGGTGGATGGAAGATTTGCCCATTCAAGGCACTAAAATGTTCATGCTGCAACAAAGGCTTAAGCACATCAAATCCAAACTCAAAAACTAGAAAAAAAAAGTGTTTGGTAATATTTTTAAAGCCAAAAGAGAAGTTGAATAGAAAATCCAGGGGAATAATCAGATCATAATCACAGATGGTTTTACTGAGGAAAGGAAAACTCAAGATGACTCTATTCAGAAGGAACGGGAAGATAGGTGCATCCAAGAGGAGATATTCTGGAGGCAGAAATCTAGAGTGCAGTGGATTAGAGAAGGGCAAAAACACAAAGTTTTTTCATAAATCGACTTTGGATCACAGGTCAAATAACAAAATTTCAAAACATAGAGATTTTCAAGGGAAAGAGCTTGTATCCCACAAAGAAATGGAATCTATCCTAGTACAACACTTCCTTAGCATTGCAAAGGAGCCTTTCTTAGATAGGTCACGATTCATTAACAACTTCACAAAGTACATTCCCAAGCTTGTAACAAGGGAAGACAATCACAATATTAACAGGCCAATGTCTGAAGATGAGGTCAGTGAAATTATCAATGAGATGCAAAATGGGAAAGCTCCTGGCCCAGATGGATTCAATGTGGACTTCTTAAAGGCATGCTGGAAAATAGTCAAACAATACATCCTTGATGTAGAGGAAGACTCCAAAAGATCTAGAATGGTTTTGAAGGCTCTCAATGCCTCTTTCATAGCTTTGATTCCAAAGAAAGAAAAAGCTATGACACCAGACAAATTCTGACCCATAGCTTTATGTAATGTGGTGTACAAGATTATTTCCAAAGTGATCACCAACAGACTCAAGCCCCTTCTTCCAGCTCTTGTCTCAGAGGAACAAACTGGTTATGTGGAAGGAAGATAGATTCTCAATAACATCATACAAGCACAAGAGATGGTACACTCTCTTAAGAGCAATAAGCAAGCTAGTATGATTATACAACTTGACCTAGCGAAAGCTTATGACAAGCTAAGCTAGTCTTACATGAGGGCAATGCTGAGAGCTTATGGTTTTGACCACAACTGGATTAGATGGGTTTTGGCCCTGGTATCCACGGCTAGCTTTTCAATACTACTTAATGGCTCGCCCTCAAGAACCCTTTTGCCTTCTAGAGGTCTCAGACAAGGAGATCTACTTTCCCCCTTCCTCTTTGTGCTCATGATGGAAGGGCTAGGCAGAGCGATAAAAAGTGCAAGTGCTGAAGGAAGAATCCAGGGACTAAAACTGACCATAGATGGAGTTGCTTCAACTCACCAACAATTTGTGGATGACACTATGTTGCAAGGAATTCCCATGGTCAAGGAAGCCAAAGCTTTTAAACAAATCTTGAACGACTTTCCTATGGTTGCTGGTATAGAGGTAAGCCTTGACAAATCAAAAGTTTTCTTTTTTAACACTGACATTGCTATTCAAAGAAACCTCACCAGAATTCTAGGTTTTCAAAGGTATCAGTTACCTTCTAAGTACCTTGGAATCCCTATTACGGACAAACCTCTAAGTAGGGGAGTGTGGGAGCCGATAATTAACAAACCTCGAGATAGGATCAGGAAATGGACATGTAGATCTTTGAATTTTGAAGGGTGCCTTGTGCTTACAAACGTTGTCTTGCAAGCCATACCCATTTTTATGATGTCATCTCTTCCTGCTCCTAAAGGAGTTATGCAACAGATCAGGAACATTCAAAGAGATTTTCTTTGGGGAAAAGGGGAAGAGAAAAAGAAATGGGCTTTGGTAGCTTGGGACATGATCTGCAAACCTAAGGCCTCTAGTGGTTTGGGGTTTCATGACTTTGAAACCCTCAGCAGAGTTTTGGGCACAAAAATTTGGTGGAGGTGGCTTAAGGAATCAGAAACCCCTTGGGCCAGGATTTGGAAACATAAATATGCAAATAATTGGCAGGAGAGGGATCATATTCGAATGTCTGGGCTTGTCAAGGGCTCCCACATTTAGAATATTTCTTGGGAAAATAGAGCCATTATCCAGCAGCACAGCTTTTGGGAGATCTGATCTGGGAACCTGGCAAGATTCTGGGAGGACAACTGGCAGTAGGAACCAAATTTGTTTAGGGCAGAACTAACCGCTCTCAAGAATGACATTGACAACAAAGGCTTATGCATGGTAAATGACTTCTAGGATCAAGCAAGGAACAATGGTAAATGGAGAATATGGAAGGATCTGGGCTATAGTGAAGAGAGCCCTTTGAAAGCTCAGGCATGCTCTCTTGCTCTAGACTTGGAACAGAGGAAGATCTTGGTTTCATCATTTTCTGACCAACTGAGATGGGGAAGAAACATAGAAGGTAAATTTAACCTCAAAGAAGCTAAAAGAATAGCCCTATGGTTTGATTATCAAAACCCTGATAAGGTATGGAAGGACCTTTGGCAGCACCAGCATTGGATGAAAATAAAGTTGTTTATGTGGTTGGTTCAACAAAAGAAAATTCTAACTAGGGAAAATCTTCTTAAAAGGGGTTTTGTTGGCCCATCCAAATGCCATCTATGTGGTTCACAAGAGGAGACAATGGAACACTTACTGAACCTATGCCCTTTCACCCCTTCCTTATGGGATTGGGTGGCCTCAATCTTTAGGCAGACTGACAAGGACAAACTCAGTATTACCAACACCTTGAAGAATTGGAGAAAAGACTTCTCAGGCAATGAAATCATTAACAAAGCTTGGACTTTGGTTCCAGGCTTCTTAATATGGGATGTCTGGAAAGAACGAAATGGAAGGATTTTCAAGAATAAAACTGGCTCAACCCAGAACATTATTGCACAAATATTAAGATAGCTCAAAGACACTATTGGTGCCCTTTCAAGAAGACCTCCTGAGGACCCTACTCTTCCCCAGGACGCTCGTATATTGCTGTAGTTGGGTCTCCATTCACTATTTCCCTAGATATAAACAAGGGTGTGAGCCAGATAAATGATAGCAATGACATCTGGCAACGTCCTCCTCATGGTTTCTTGAAATTCAATATAGATGGAGCCTCTAAAGGTAACCCAGGGATGGCTGGTTTTGGAGGGGTCATCAGAGATGAGCAGGGGTGCATTAAGGTTATCTTTCACAGTCATTTGGGGACTGCCACTAATAACATGACGGAGTTCATGGCCTTAGAGCAATGCCTGGAAATACTGATCGAGGAAAATTTACATAATGCCATCATTGAAGCAGACTCTGAATTGATTATTAATGTAGCCAAGAAGATTTGTAATGGAAAAGCACTGGGAAAAGTTTCAAAACATTGGCAGCTTTTGTAGGTCTTTCACCACATTCATACCCACCTACAAACCTTGAGAACAATTAGCTTTGTTCATGTCCAAAGGAAAGCCAATATGCTAGCTGATCGTCTGACGTATGGAGTGTTATGCAAAGATAGTTACAACATGTATGGTTGGGATTTGACACCCTCTAGGAAATTGCGTGAGGATTGTCAAACACAGGTGGCCAAAGACACGGAGAACTTCCAAACTATTAGGAATGAGCAAGAAAGAAAACTAGTGGAAGTAGGAGTGAGCGGAAGTGAAAGTCTTTCTTAACTGTTGATCCCTCAAAAATGCGTAAAAAAGAGCTTTCTATAGGGGAGGAGCACTTGGTAAACAACAGGCTTCTTAGCAGGTTGCCAAACATAGATCTCGACAGCCTTCACCATCGAATGGGTATCGGGTGGGAAAGTGACCAAAGATAAACTAATCAAGCGGACCCAAAGATTTTTAGATCAGCGGTTCATAATATTCATCGGGTCTGTAAAGAGGGTAAAGACCATGCAAGTTTACAATCTGATATCTCAGAGGACTATTAGATCAACCGGGACCCAATCGTATGGATTTCAGGTTCTAAAAGCAATCAAAGGTTAATTCTCAGACCAAACCCAAACATTTATAAACCAATAGCTCATAATCCTTATCGGATCCGTGAACCGGGTAAAAGGGTGGCTTATTTCCGAGGCAATAGTATCCATGACTGTCGGATCTTACAGGATCTGGATCGAAGGGACATCGGGTTTCAACATGGGAGGAGGTTAAGGCCAAGAACGGACCTGAAGTTTTACACATTGACAGATTATTTAACCTGTCAGCTCTGTAAAGCTGGTAAAGGTCACACATATCTCCGAAGCGATTTCTTTACCGATCGTTGGATCGCGGAAGGTCTTATCGAATGGCCATCGGGTTGGATAATGGGCAGAGGTTTAGATGTAAGACTAAGGCATAAGGTTTCGGGTTTGTTTTGGGTTCGTTTTGGGTTGTTTCAGGTTAATCTTCATCGGATTAACCCTTTTTGATCTTTACACTTGTAAATACATGTAATATATGTAATATTTCTTGTGGTTAATAGAAGGCTCCACGCTTACTTGACCAAAAAAGAGATTAGCTTCATAGTGCATAAAATATTTGTGCAAATTGAAAGTCGTCTACATGAAGCATTTCTAGAAAACAAAAATCTCCCATTTGGTCATTTCTATATAATTTTTTTTGGTGTTATGGCACTACTTATTATCATGGACACACAAGTATATGTGGTGGAAATGCCAAGTAGGTCATTTTGGAATTCCTTTACCACTATTATAGCCTTACAAACAACCTTCTACCAATAATGGCAGGATGAAAAATAAATTCATTTTTGTTCCTCTTAACAAATATCAGGAACACAACTCCGATATGAAAAGATTGGGATATCCTTTTAGTCCTGAAAAAATACAGATTCATTGGCTAAATTAGAATGCAAAGCCTTTAATGCGGGCATACACTTGTTTGCAATAAATATTTGGTTTACCAACATAATAGAGAAATGTTAAATTTATTGAGAAAGCCAATAGCATGTATCATTGCAACATGTCTTACTTCTAGCGTCTCTGAGGAAGATGGCACCGACCAATTAGAAAAAAAAATATTGTTACATATTACTCAATGTGTTATGTTAACATGCAATTTATGGATCCAAATAAGATTGATTAATGGAGCGCTAGGAATGGTAATACAAATTTCCTACATATAGGAAGCTAACCCTCCAAACATTCCTTCATATGTTGATGTGGAATTTGATACATATATTAGTCCACCATGGGACCATATCAACCAAAAATAAGTATCAATCCCACCCATAAAATGCGGCAACAAAAAAGTGTTAATTTTGTGGCCCCAAATGGTCTTCTACATTGGTTTGGTGTCTTAGCATGTAGAATATATTTGATTGCCTCTTTAGGTGCTTCCATGATGGAGTAAGTGATTTTATGATGTATTTCCTAGGGTTAACTTAGGAAAAGTACAATTATTAATCTAGTTAATTATTGTGGCCTATTAGTTAAAGTTATAAGAATAAATAATAAAATTATTTAACTGATTTAGACATAATATCAACCTTTGATCTCAAGTGAGGCTTAGGACTTAGTCCTAGCGATTTATCACTTAAGATTAGGGTTATGGATTTTGGCTTAATGAGAGGTGAAGTCAGAATTGTGGAGGAAGCAAATTTCTCTAGAGTGAGAGGCTTGACTAGACTGAAGAGAAGTGAGGAGTTGTAGCAGGGAATTTTGTGAGAAATTCAAGGAGGCCAAGTTCTAGAAGGAGGGAGGCTAAATTGCTTAAGAGGAGGGATAAATTATGGAGGAGACAAAAATATCTAGAGAGCTTGTCTCTTCAAATGCATAGGGGATATATGAAGTGAGGAGAGTGGGGGGATGATGGTATAATTCTACAGGGTCGAGTTTCTTTAGAAGGGTCAATTTCTAGGGACTGATTTCCTTGAGGCTAGTTTTCCTAGTGGGACTGAGTTCTAGGTTCCTAGTAGTTGCATTTTTCTATGTATTTTTTGTGGGTCTAACCATAATTTTCCAGAGTTTAATAATATGAAGGAAGTTTGTGTCAAGTACAAATTTATTTTCATAGTATGATTGATTTTCCCATTTTATTTTTGCTAAATTTTATTTTCTGAGTTAATACACTAGTGCATTTTTTTATCAACAATTTCAGAAATATTTGAGATAAATATCCTCTGGTATTTTAATAAGTTGTTGAAGTAAATCAGTTCTGGTGTAAAATAATTTAACATGCTATCATAGCTATAAAAACTTTGTGGGAGAGATCAAATATCACAAGGGTTTTACCAAAACAATTTATTTCTTACGATGCTAGAATTTTTATTTTGTTGTGAGGGTTTTGTCACTAAATTCAATGTGAAAATATGGCATCATAAGTCTGAGGTATGAAGATAGGTTGGAGGGGGCTATAAAATCCATTCCATGGAAGGAGAAAATCACCCTTGTTTTAATGGCGAACGACATGTGGGAAAATACAAGCCAAGAGATTTGAGTTCCTCAAGATGCTACCCAATTAGTTGAACATAAGACATAATATATAAGAGTCAGGGGCATCCATCTCGGATGGTGTGAAGGATCATATAATCATCACATAAAAAAGAAATATTCAACCTATCAAATGTGGGTGGCCTTAAAAAAGTTTTACCAGAATGAAAACCATATCATAAATATGGCACTAAGGGAGTGTTGTTTTTCCATGATATTGGAGTCTAGGACATAATATTAAATCACTGATGCTACCAATCCAAGTATCAAAATAAGACAGAGACAATGGCCCTCATACATCCACTAATACAAAGTTATACAACTAGGGTTTGGTGAATGTCACTTCGACAAAAAAACTACCCTAAACACGATACATTGATTATCTAGTTGATGTAGTTGACTTCACAACTGCCTTAGTTGTACCCTGAACACATATGCCCAGTCCTTCAGCCCTGATTTGCAGCAACTCCAATCAACCTCTGTCAATGAACTAACTCCATTAGGTCACTAAACTCAACTTCACCTTCTCTCTAGATAATCGTTCTTCCTTCAACGCATCGACACATTGAGACTCCTATACAGTTGTTCACACATTCTTTTGTGAATAACTCTCAACTTCCCACTACTTCTCCTCAGATCCTTTGGGTCTTCTTGTCCAACTAGCTTCTTCTTAGTCCTTCAAGGACACAACTTCTTAGGGAATTTATTCCCACTAGTGTCTTCATGTGCTTCCCAATGAAGACACACTCAGGGCACATAGGGATGCCGCCTATCACTGTTAAATGTCCTTCAATGGTGAACTTGGGCTAGTTTGATTGGATCCCTTGACCTCCTTTCCTCATCCTTCAAGAATCAGTCCTGAGCTCACCTTAATTCTTCCTCTTCTAGCAAACCTCTTGTCCTTTAATGACGTGCAATTAGGGATTGGAGTATATAACTACAACCCTCCCAAACAACTGTTCTTTTGGCTGCTACACCAGCTATCTAAACTAGGACTCTACATCCACTAGGAAGTCATCAACTCAAGAATATTACCAATCTGCCTTACAACCTCCTTCTACTCTCCTTGCCATTGACACAACTACAACTGTTGTTGATGAACTTGCTTCCAGGATGACCAACCAAACAATCCAATATGGAACACATCCACTGGGACCAAACCAACATGAAACACATAACATACATACCTTGGAATTTGTGCATATTGTTGTAGCTTTCATCCATTGGTTAGGGCATCAACACAACCTTCGTTAGCCATCCTTAACAGCTCCAGATCCTCCAAAAGGTCATGACCTTCTTCCCTTAACCACTTACCCCATACGATGTTGTTGTAGTAGTGTTTTAGTTCATGTCTAGACATTAACCCCCCCTCTTACCTTAAGTATTAGGGATCAGACCCTACATGATTCTCTTACACAGGTCTGCAGCTCTTGTGGGCTGCCCCAAACAAAATTTTCAAACCTTTGCTCCTCAACATAACTTGAAACCTACAAGATAGAGGAAGAACCCTCCATAACCATGCAGAAACATTCCCAAACAACTCTTCTCCTACTCGATATGTTGTTAGATTCTTGCGACCCTCAAACAATCCTTAAACAAACCCAAAAAAACCTTCTAAATCTTCGCTTGAGTAGCTCCTCTCCTCTGACCAAGTTCAGATGTCTCTCCACTTGATTGGATGCACCTTGGATGTGAGTTTATGCCTTCAACTCTCCTTCTATTTATACATTTCTCACGTGGAACAAAAAAAATATTTTTGGTGCCCTAATACTCTAAGCCATCTTGACTTATGTGTCACAAAACCTAGCAGCTACACATAAAAAATAATATCTCATGTTCTAGATCTGTGATCTTGATTATTTTTGTTGCCCCTAGTGTCTTTAGAGGTCCTCTATCATCTCCATCAGCCAAACAATTAAAAGTCAACTTAGTTTTCACCCAACTCCTTTAGGTGAAAACCCCAATGCTTGGGTTCTTAGGCCAAAAATCACTTTTGTGGTGCTCCAACATCCAAAACCAAAACCATTAGAGAAATTTTCAGTTCTAAAATGGGAATTCTAAGGAATATTATAAAATAATAAAATAAGATTAGATTACATCATCAAATTTTAGAGGGAAAAGGGAAAAAAATTATTTTTTCAACTCGTATTTTCAACTTATCTCCCTATATTTTTACTCAAATTTCAAGTGGGAGTACTCATTCGATTAAAGATTTAATTCCTCATCCAAAAAGTACCCATGTTGTATACTTTTGATGGACCTTACTACACGAAAAATGAGAAATACATCAAAAATGTGATAACAATCATGTTCTTTTTTAATGTAGTTCTCATGTTTCGTGTAGCAGGTTCCATCTAAAGTATGCAACATGGGTACTCCTTAAATGAGGAATTAAAAATCTACATCCAACAAGTGCTCTTGCTTGAAGTTGGAGTAAAATCTCAGGGAGATAAGTTAAAAATACAAATTAATATATATATCTCTATATATATATATATGTATGTATATATATATATATATATATATATATATATATATATATATATATATAGCTTTTAACTCCAAAAATGGTGAATCATCCCCCATGGTTGACATTAATATCTCGAATTCTATTGGTTCTATTAAATTTGATTTTGTTTGTATATTTTTGTTTTGAGTGTTGAGAAATCTAGGCCATAAGGAGTTAAAAGATTTCTTTGCTTGATAATTTCTTGTGATATACTCTTTACTTCTTCACTTATATTCTTCTCTTCGTTATATTTTATTGTATTATTTTTATCAAGACAATTAGTAATGTGCACAATATAATACAAGTGACACAGTATGTAGGCTAGTCAACCATGGTCGAAACCTCTAACTTCTTGACAGGAAAACCTAATCAAAATTCTTCTTATAGATCTTCAATTGATGAATACCAAGACGATGACAAAGACCCTTAACTCTAGTATCCTCCCAAGAACCTTGTCACTAACCTTGATGTTATACTTCTTCCCTTTCTCAACTTCCTTCTTGATCTCAAATTGTTCTCCTCAACTTCCTCTAAAGAAGCTCGGTCTCTATCCTTCACACTGCTTCTTCTCAACTTCTTCTAGAGAATCTTGGTCTCTAGGATTTCACTAGTCTCCTCTAGATAATCTCGATCTCTATTATTTCGATCACCCAGAGAATCTCAGTCTCTAATGTTTACACTAGATTAGAAACACTAGTCTCCTTAAGAGAGACTTATATTGCTTCCTTTCGGCCTCCTTCTATGAGATTCTATACCCAATCTTAAAGCACTAATAAGTTCTTCCTTCGATCTTCACTTGATTCTTTCAGTCCTTCTTCTCTTGCACTCAAAACAAATAGCCCAAAAGAATCCTTCCTTCACTAACCCCATAAGAAACCTTCCTTCGTTGATCCCAGAAGAAACCTAATTTCGCTATACCCAAAAGAATCCCTCCTTCACTATACCCAGAAGAATCATTTCTATCTCTTCTTTGCAATTCTGATTTGTAGGCCTCTTCTTCTCACTTCTCTTGACTGAATTTCTTGTTGAGTTTATTTCTTCTAAGTGAGGTTTAGTGTGGCTATTTATACACCTCATCTCATGTCCCTTCGACCAACATGATCTCAAATAGGTAGGCCAACTTCTTCTAGCATGTTCTTCCATCATTGTAGGCCGACTTGAAGAGGATAAGTGACAAGGTCTTGGAGGATACTTTAAATAAACAAGTTTAACCTTTTACAAAGTGTAACATGACTTCATTACATGACAATGACTCTATCATTTTATGACTAGATGAAAAATACTTCGTAAATACTCTCAATGGGAGTCTTGACTCAAAAATAAAATCTCTTTCTCATGAAACCCATGAACAAGTAATACAATAATTTTATTTTTCTTCTTTACATATTATTACACAAAATCGTAATTACATTTCATTATGAAGACCGAACCTAGTTACACTTTTTCAACACTCTCTCTTAACTAGGGAGGTATTCATAATGCCACTTGGTTATTCTCAATTTGAAGAATTTCTCATAAGAACAATTCAGATTGGTAACTCATTTGTATAACATCATATCAACCAACACTGTCACATAGCAAGGCCTTGACTAACAACTCTATCTCTCCACAAGATCTGAGCTCAATGCTAGCAAGACCAATGATTTATAGACATAATCATCACTATCTCTCCCAGAACACACCCTACCCGAGTACTCGGGGTGTGTTTCATCGGGACTATTCTTATCTTGGATTCCAATTCCTCAAAGAGCATAGACCCTCTATGACCACTATTCTCTTGGATGCCCTATCTCATCCTCAAATAGTATCAGATGCCAAATAATTACCCAATCCTCCATTTTTTCTTCCCAGGTGAAGACCATAATGATGTGTCTATCTCTCCCTCTCAAATAGGGAGGATATATTCCAATAAAGGAATGCACTCATTTAGACAAAAGGAATGTACCTAAGCTCCCTCTTGGCTTTAGGAATTTCCAAGATTCTTCCAAGTAAGAAACTTCTTTCTAGGCTCCCTCTTAACTAGGGACCTACAACATCTCCTTAGGTGGAGATGATGTGACAACCAATTACTTGAAGAACCCCTTTTACTTCGATGTCATGAATTTATTTTGTTATGGAGTCTTCATCTTTTTGGACTTCTTTGTAGGGAACATAACATCCATCACTTTCATTCACAAGTCAGCCATGTGCTCATTCCTTTTATTAGAAAGTGATCCATCAGGTGTCCATCTGGCTTTGCTTCATGTCATGTTGCTTTCTTCATGCCATATTTTCCAAAAGGATCTTACATCAATTTATATGGTGTTCCTGGAAGTTATCCATAGATATTCCCTTTGCCAGTCCTACATAAGCCCATCCAGATATTAGCTCAAAAATAAGAAATGAACACTTAAACCAAAAATTACCTTTGTGATGATCTTTCATCATGACATCTTCCTATAGGTATCAACATCTTGCATACATGTTGACACATCTCCAAAAGATATTCATTGTCAAGGGTCTCTATCTTTTTTTGACTTTCGTCATAGTCTTTATATATTTCCAGGAGATATCTCTATCTTTTTTCGACTCTCATTAGAGTCTTTATATATTTCCAGGAGATATCCTTGTCAAATATTCTTGGTCTCGGATGTTGAATGCCTTCTACCATTTTTTCATATCTCATGATCTCTTCCCCCTTTTTCCTCACACTTCTCATTCCCAGGAGCTTCCAATTAGAGTTCCTTAATTGTAGTTAGCTACCTTATGCTTCATATGAGAAAGTATTATGTTGATTTCATCTAGTGTGACCTATGCCTTTCTGCAACTTTGAGAGGAGGAGATCCCCATTTTCTTTGATCATGTTTTCCAAATAGTGATCCATATTATCTGCAACCATATGACATGACTTTCATAATAACCTATATAAGCATACATACCTCATATTTCTTTTGGGTCATCCAGACTTCCTGTAGCAACTTCATTTGGACAAAAGAGCTTTATCTTTTAGAATTGCTTCATTTTTATTTCATCATACCATCAACCTTGGAGTCCCACGAGTTGGAATTCTTGATGAAACATTTGCTTCCTTTCTAGACCGATGAATCCTTTGATAAGTATTCAATAAGAGAAAATTGAATATCTTTCATATTCTCACCTAGTAGATGTTTCCTTATTGACTATTGTATGATGATCCCAGTCGATGATGACCTCTACTTCTTTCTATAAGTATCACTTGAGATTTCAATGAGGTTTCCAAGAGCTCTTATTCTTTGTAATCAATAGAATTTATTCCAAACATTCTTTTTTCTTCCCATATCAAGAGATCTTGCTTCTAATGCTTCTTTCACGATGCTATTTTCTAATTAGATGCATCCTTTCTTATTTACATTGCTTCCTGTCTATAAATTACAACTGAAAAGTACCTTCTAGTGAAGAAGATCATCTTAGTCATAGTAGATATCTTTTACTTCTTCCTTCTTAAGTTTCTTTGTCTCAGGTACTTTCACTTCCTCAGTAATATGGGCTTCTTGCCTATCCCTCTTGTCCTTATTATGTTTAGGACAATATCTTCCGTAGTGCCCAAGTTCTTGACATCGATAGCATCTTACCTTAGCCATGCTTTTCTTTTTCTTTTGAGGACCAAACTTTCCAAATTTGCCTTTTCTTCTTGCCATAGCAACATGTGCTTGATTCTTCTCATTTGGTCCTACATCAACCTTTGCCTTTAGTCTGGTTTCTTTGATCTTACATAGTGACCATAGATATTGAAATGGAGTAGTCTCTTTCTTCCCATATAGACTTGAAGTGAAGGTACCCCATTCTTCTGGTAGTGCATTTAGTACCATTGTGGTCATCTCTCTATCAAACACGACTTCTCCTAACTCTTGTAGTTGATCTCAAATTTATGATATCCTGATGAACTATGAGGCTATTCCATATTAATTTTACATCCTTAGTTTGCAAAGTTCTTTCCTTAATGAGATTACTTCTCCTACAGTACTTACAGAGAAAAAATTAAAAAAATTAAAAAAATGATAATAATAAAAATAAAATAAATAAGTAAATATTCTACCAATTTTTCATATATGGCTTTTTTCGTTTTGAACTTTGATACATATGGGATTAGAGAGTCTGTATAGATTCTATAAGAATCCTCGAGGCTCTCACTTCTCCCTTCATGGATCTAACATGTGTTTGAGTATCTTCCTTTGGAGGCTGGGTTCTCTTCCTCTTGATGTGATCCATGACCTCATGCTCAATAAGATTTAGGCCTATCCTTTTCTTCCATGCAAGGAAATTTGCAAACCCAACCAATTTATTGCTTTCCTTTCAAAAAGACATTTTTTTATTATCAAGTATAGACATAGACTTACTTGAGAAATTGATGCTTGCTTCCTCCTTAATATTGATGTTGATAGAGGATTTTCTTCTTGAGAGATTGATGAGAGAGAGCTTGATTCACGATCCTTCTTGAATGTTTTAGTTTTACTTCCTTCTTGAAGATGGTTTCAAGACTCTTTCTAGTGTATATTTATTCAATATAGGGTTTTAAAGATCCTGACCTTGGTAACCCTTGAATCAGATACAATCCTTATTCAAGGTTTGATGTCTTCTTCATTGAATTCCCTTTCTTGAATTCAACACCTAACCTATGATACCATGTTGAGAACTCTAGGGTATAATAAGTTAAAATATTTCTCTGCTTGATAATTGCTTGTGATATACTTTTTACTTCTTCGTGTCAGACCAGGCAGTACCTCCTCAAAATCAATTCGTTATATTCATTGAAGTTGGCCTTTATTATATACATTAGGCAGAGACTGTTCATTTCATCTCTCGATGACTCTTCATATTTTCCATTATTTATTTACATCAGTTAAACTTATTCACCCAATCCTAATGATTAGGTATCAACATTCTCCCCCTTAATCTGAAGGGATGTTGGTGATTCCAAGCATCGTTCTGAATCATTCAAGCTTTTCTCTTCCAAGCGCTTTGGTGAAGATGTCTGCAATTTTCTGATTAGTGGAACAATGGCGGAGATGGATTGTTTTGGCCTCAACATGATGTCAAATCAGATGATATTTAGTATTGATGTGCTTCTTTCGATCATGGAACTTTGGGTTCTTGGCAAAATTTATTGTCGAGGTATTGTCAATCATGAGTGGAGTCAATTGTACTTGTTTTGCCTGCAAATCTTCAAGAATTTTCCTGAGCCACACAATTTCTTTTGTTGCCTCAACTGCTGCCACATATTCTGATTCTGTTGTGGAATATGTTGGAACTGATTGTTTGCGTGATCTCCCAGAGACAACTCCTGATCCAAGACTCATAGCATATCCTGAAGTAGATACCCTAGTTTCTTTGTCTCCATCGAAGTTTGAATCAGAGTATCCAATCAAGCTGAAGTCATCCACCTGTGTATACTTGATTCCAAAGTCTTGAGTTCCCTTCAAGTACCCTAGAACTCTTTTTGCAGCAGACCAATGTCCCTCACAAGGCTTTTGCATAAACCTGGAGAGGATTCCAACAACAAACGAAATGTCTGGTTTGGTAGTAGTTAGGTAGTTGAGACTTCCTACAAGCTGTCTACACTTTGTTGCATCCTCAAATTCATTTCCTTCAATGGATGTGAGCTTTAAGTTTTGTTCCATTGGAGTAGTAAGAGGATTTCATTCTATCATGCCAAACCTGTTCAACAGATCTGCAATGTACTTCTTTTGAGAAAGGAATATGGACTTTGAATGTTGAGTTAAGTCAATACCAAGATAGTAATGAACATATCCCAAATTAGTCATTTCAAAACCTTTCTTCAATTCCTTCTTTATGGATGCAATGTAGCTTTCATTGTTCCCTGTCTTCAAAAGATCATCTACATATACCACAAGATATACAACTGTTTTTCCAACTTTCTTGACAAATAAAGTTGCATCATCAAGATCATTATGTTTAAAATTGAGTTTCAGAAGATGCTCAATTAGTTTTTCATACCAGGCTTGCGGTGCTTGTTTGAGGCCATACAAGGATTTCACAAGTTTGCATACTTTATGTTCATGTCCTTTCACAACAAATCCTTCAAGCTGGGTCATAAAAACATTCTCTTTTAGATCTCCATTCAAGAAAGCAGTTTTTACATCCATTTGATGGAATTTCCAACCGTTCTGAGCTGCTAGGGCAAAGAGTGTCCAGATGGTAGCTCATTTTGCTCTGGGGACAAAAGTCTTCTCATAATTGACCCCTTCCTTTTGTGCAAAACCTTTTGCCACAAGCCCAGCTTTGTGCTTGTTAAATGAGCCATCAGCTTTATACTTATTCTTGTAGACCCACTTGCAGCCAATTGGTTTGATTCCTAATGGAGGATCAACCAGCTTCCAAGTGCCATTCTTTATCAGGGCAACATACTCCTTTTCATTGCTTCTTTCCATTCATTATGAGAAGTAGCTTCTTTGAAGGAATTTGGTTCGAAATCTGTAGACAAATTCAATTCACAATCATAAGAAACATCCATATCAACAGGTGAATTAGAGTTATCTACATCACCTCCATTTTGCTGGTTTGAATTTCTAGTTCCTGTCTTTCCAACCTCATCAGGATGAACACTTTCAAGTGTCTTTGTCAGGCACTTTGGGGACCTTTCTCAGATGGTCCAGGCTGCTCCGTTGATTGAGTTGGGACTGAATCAATATTGAGTCTTCCAATTCTATCAATCACATCACTTAAAGTATCATCTGTTGTTGGAGTTTCATGCGAGGGGAGAGTGCTTCAGAAGAAGATTCGACAGGTTGATTTAGTATAGGAATCCCCCCTTCAAGATGTGGAATCTGATTATCAAATTCTTGAAATGATTTTGCATTTGTGAATCTATCCAAGCGATCAAGTTGTTGCTCAACAACATTGTCAATTTTGGATGTTTCAAGAAATATTACATCTCTAGATACAACAAAATTTTTATTGACTTCATCATAGAGATGGTATGCTTTGGAGGTGTTTGAATACCCCAGGAAGATACACTTAAGACTTCTTGCACCAAGTTTGTTTCTATGTACCTTTGGTATCAAGGCATAATAGGTGGAACCAAAGACCTTGAGATGCTTTATCGAAGGAATGTGCCCATGCCACATTTCATATGGAGTCTTGTTTCTAATAGCATTAGATGGACATCTATTCTTTATATATACAGCACATAGAATTGCATTAGCCCAAAACATCAATTTTACATTTTTGAAAAACATCATGGAGTGCACCATATTTAAGATTGTCCTATTCATTCTTTCAGCTACACATTTCTGTTGGGGATTATAAGGCACAGTTGTTTGATGTTTAATCCCATGTTGGCAAAGATAGTTTTCAAATTCATTTGAAGTGTATTATTTTCCATTATCAGTGCGAATAGAGCCAATATGAGATTGTGCATCATTTTCAATGCATTTATGAAAGTTCTTGAATGTATGAAAAGCATCAGAATTGTTCTTCAATAAATAAACCCAACACATTCTGGTGTAGTCATCAATAAATGTCATCATATATGTGTTTCCATTTGCAGAAGGAACATGCATTGGACCACATAAATTTGAATGAATGAGTTCAAGTTTTCTATGTGCTCTTGAATGTGAATCATGAAAATAATGTTTGCTATTCTTTCCTAGAATGCAAGCATCACATTGCTTAAGTTTCATAGGAAGTGTAGGCAAACCAGCAACACCATTTTTCTTCAACAAGCAGAGGCTGTCATAGTTCAAATGTCCAAATCTAGCATGCCATAATAAACTTGATGGAAGTGTACCTTCTTCATAATGAGAGTTGTATGAGAAATGTTGTGCACGAGTAGAGGTACCCTGCAGCTTGAGAAGCCTTGCTTCTTCTATCCCCCTCATGAAAAGTGAGTGGTCAAATGCTTTTCTCACCTCAAGCTTGCCATCAAACATATGAATGGAGTGACCTTGCTGGCGGATGTGGACCAAGGACAGCAAGTTTCTCTTTATCTATGGGAGATATAGAACATGATGCAGAAGAAAGTCTGGAAGACCAGGCAATTTGAGCTTGATTGTGCCAAGCCCTGATGGCTTGAGTTTTGATTGGTCTGCAAAGTATACTGCTCCATCAACATTGTCAGTAAATTCTTGAAAAAAATCTTTTCTATGAGTCATGTGGCAAGTTTCTCCCGAATCAAGCAACCAATCATTTTTCTAAGAAGCAAGTGAAGCATTAAATAAATCTTCATTTACTCTGATATTACATTGTGCCACGACATAATGAGCGGATTCAGGTGCTTTACCTTTGTCTGTGTCATTAGTTTTACCTTTGGGTTGGTTTCTTTGCTGCTCAATTTTGTCCCAAGGTAACTTGCATGTGGAGGCATCATATGATCCATTTATTTTGCAGTGTATGCAGTGCAAATCTGAATTTTCTCCTTGAGAGTGTCTGCCCCGAATCTGCATAGGATTCATAATACCATAGGCAGAATAGGGAGTTACAAAGCAGAGGGAAGCCAAAAATAACCTGGCTCTGATACCATGTCAGACCAGGTAGTAACTCCTCAAAATCAATTCGTTATATTCATTCAGGTTGGTTGATCCAGGTGGATGTTGGTGGCCACCCACCTATCCCATTTGGACCCCCACGACTGTCTCTTTCAGTTTTTCAATTTCCATAATTGTAGCACAGTTTACTATTTTTAGTAGTTTTTCGGGGCCTGAACTTCTGGAGCCGTTTTGAGGCCCTAAACGACGATTTTTGGGAAATATGGGGGAAACATGGGTCCATGGACCGATGTTTCCCTTCAAAAAGTTATAGTTCTTGGATAGATCTTTCTAACAAGCTATTGTACGCGTCAAACAGAGATCATATGCCAAAGTTACGACCCCAGGAAATTGATGTACCAATTTACCCAAACAAGGCCCACAATTTGGCGTTTCATCTTCTAGGGTTACGTTTTGGGATGTTAAGGGTTTTCCATTGTTTATCAACAATAAATAGGCCTTCGAGCCTCATTGTAACACAGTTTAGAGGCATGTAGCCGCCACATCTCTTCTCAGAGATAAGCTACCATCGCTCTAGCTAGTTTATGTCCATTTCTGTTTGTAAGCATATTTCAATATTTTACATTAATGAAATGAAGTATTATTTCCATTGCATCTTTGTGTATATGGTTATCTCTGTATTTTGTTGCGTTCCTGTTTAAATCAGGATCAGTGGTATCAGAGCGGTCTGCTTTTTTCTCGGTTTTTCTTTTCATGTCCCCAATGAGGTCAGGATATAAGGAGTTAGGGCTTGAATTGGTCGAACCTTTGCAATACCAGCCTCACAAAACCCGATGTCCTCCCATGGCAGATGAAAAGAAAGACGAGGGAGCAGGAGATCCTATCAAAATCTTGCTTGAAGAGGCCCTCGAGCGACAAAGGAACGCGATGATGGATAGCTTTGCGCAGATCCTTTAGCGGCTACCCAGAGGTGACGCATCGGCTTCCAACAGCTCCTCTGGAAACACTGTACGGTTTAGGGTACAAGTTAATTTTGAAATCCCCATCTTCGAGGGTCAAATAAACGCAAATGCTATAGATAAATGGTTAAATCTGCTAGATGGGTATTTTTCTTTTCATGAATTTTCGAGTCAGGAGAAGATTATTTTCGCTCTTCTCAAAGAAACCCACCACATCAAGGACTGGTGGGAAACCTACTGTGAGAAGAAGAATGAAAGTACGGGCTCACTATTTTTAGTCGCACCCACTTGGGATTCATTTCGGGATGCCATCAAGGAGCAGGACTATCCTGTCAAAATCTATGAGGACAAATACATCAAATGGACCACACTGCAACAGTGAAGGGACCAAGATGTGCCAGAGTTCACAAACATTTTTCATACCCTTCGCACACAATTGGGTATCAAGGACTCTGAGCTGCATTTGGTAATCAAATACCGCATCTGCCTACATAGATACATCTAGGAAGAAATGGAGTTCCTAAACATCTCCTCGCTACACACGGCTTACCGATACACTGTCAAAATTGAGCAAAAGTTCAAACAAAAGAAGCGAGACTTTGGATCTGCAAATCGGAGGACCAAAGGACAAAGCCAAGGCGGGGTGACCCAAGACAACCCGTCAAAGCCGCAAGAAAAGAACAACACCACAAAGTCGAAGAAGGGCACAAGAAAGTGGTGTGAGTTCCACAAGAGACCCACTCACAACACAAGTGAGTGTCAGACCAAGTAGTCGCTAGTGGCCGAGTTGAAGGCTTCCGAATCAGATACATGTTCTGACCCTGAGCCAGAACCCGACAAGGGGAATGACAAAGGGAAGCGGATCATTGATGCGGATCTGTTAGGTCCCTATAATAATATTGATTACCCCATTACTATTGTAGTTGTATCTCTTATTAATATTGTTGTGCCCCTATTGTTCCCATATTGTTATTACTGTGCCCCATAGAATCCCTCTATTGTTACTTTTGTGCATGTATATTATTATAGTTAGGTCAGCTGGATTATATTGTGACTCCTTAGACTCCTATATATAGAAAGGAGGTTTTTTCATTTGAATCATCAAAGAATCATTCATTTGTGTAATGTAAAGGAGGTTGTCCCCTCGAAGAGGCTAAATTCTAAGGCGTTGGTCTATCTTTTCTATCTTTTTGTGAGCTGGTTTCATAACATTTGGTATCAGAGCTTTGGATTCTAGGGTTTTGCTGCTCCAAATAGGTCATCGTGGAATTTTCGCTATAACCTTTTTCCTGCGATGTTTCAAAAGAAAAAAAAAACCATTTGAGATGAAATTGTACTGAACCTCAGGTCCGAATTTGGTATGAAATTGTAATGAAATTGCGGAGATATGGTCTGAGGAAGTTGGTATTTTTGTAGACTCCTGAATTACATTCCAAACAGGTGACCTGGGGAAAATCGTCATAACTTTCTCTCTGAGCATCGGATTGAAATTTTGTAAGAAGGTATAGAAAGAGGACAGAATGTAGTTTTTTATATATATTTTTTAGAGCCAAAGGTCGAAACAGGGACACATGGCACATCGTACAAGTTAGCTCTACTGAACTAGTCTATAATCAAGTCACTGTGGGAGATTTGGCATAACTCTTCCTTGGAGAATCCAATTTGGATCAGACTCATGGCACTGGAAAGAGGACACAAAGGGCTACTACAAGTCACAATTTTAGAACTGGATGATCTGAAATTACAAAGATACATCAAAGGCAATATCGAGCTCCTACAAAGTGAAAAAAGGTGTGTAGATTTTTTTAAATTTTTGCTTAAGCTTGGTTTGAAAAATTATTTTGAAGGAATTCAAAGGGCATAGTAGAGCATTATTATTGGTGACTGATGCTCCGAGGAAATAAAATGAAAACACCTAGTAAGCAACCTGAAAGCTATAGCATGACTCATGAAGAAGAGGAAGAAATGCTACATGATATATCAAAATTACAAGACTAAATGCAACAAATGTCACTCTAACAAAAGATAACAGAACCTAAGATAAATGACGTGGAATCTAAGATAAAGGGCATGGAAGCCAAGATGAATGGCATGGAAGCTAAGATGGACTATTTGAAGATATATTTGAAGACAGGCATGGAAAATTTGAAGACAGATTTGAAAAATTTTCTAGAAGAAATACTTACTAATGGTGAAAGGGTAGTAAAGGAAACTCATGATGCGAACGAAAGAAATGTTAATCATGATTTCATAGACTCTAATGTTGGATCGAAGACCCACCATATTCCAAAAATCGATATGAAGAAGTTTGATGGCAAGGATCCTGCAACATGGATATTACAGATGGAGCAATTTTTCGATCTCAATAATGTGAAAAACACACAAAAGGTACGTATTGCAACTTTATATTTGGAACCAAATCAGTTTGTATGGTATCAATGGATTTGCTCTCGTAAACAAATTATCACTTTGGAAATTTTTACGGAAGAATTGACAGCACATTATGAGGATACAAAAAGCAACACTTTTTTTAGCCAATTGATAAGTCTCAAACAAAAGGGTTCAATAATGGAGCACATTGAGGAGTTCCAAAAATTGAACATAAGGGTAAAAAATATTCTAGAAGAGCATAGGATTGATGTGTTCATAGGGACTTTAAGGGATAATATCCAACATGATGTTCACCTTTGGGAACCTGATTCATTAGAGAAGGCATTCAGGTTAGCAAGAAAAATGGAAAGCAAAATTATGGCAACCAGGAAGCATACCACTCACAACTATAAAGATGGAAGTGTTGTTGCCCCTAGTCTTCCACAACCTATAAGGTTGACACCACAACAATTGGAAGAAAAAAAAGCAAAAGGGCTTTGTTACAGTTGTGATAGAAAATACACTAAAGGTCATAAGTGTGCTGAGAAGAAATTATTCTACATAGATTGTGAAGAGGAAGAAGAAAAGGAGCAAGAAAGGTCAAACGAAGAGAATATACTCCAAGAACAAAGCCTCGATAAAGAAGAAATGAATCTGACCATATCTTGTAATGCATTGGCTGGTAATAGTGTTGATTGATTCAGGAAGTACCCATAATTTTATTCATTGTAAGATAGCAAAAGAATTGAATTGCTTCATATATCCAGCACCAGAGTGTCAAGTGATGGTTGCAAATGGAGGAACGATAAATTGTTCTGGAAAGTGCCATAATATCAAGCTATCCATGGGATAATATGTATTGACTAGCCCAATGATTTCCATTCCAATTGGAGGTGCTGATGTTGTACTAGGAGTCCAATGGCTACAATCCTTGGGTACAATAGCTTTTAATTGTCAAGAACTTTTCATGAAATTTTCTGTGGAAGGAAAAGAAGTTGAATTAAGGGGTATTGCTGGGAAATCGAGAAAGATAATCAGCTCTAATGGTATGACAAAGCGGCCTTCTAAAAAAGGAACAAAGAGGTGTAATTGCACAATTATGTTCGCTAGATGTTTCCATATCGAAATCATCTATTTCTATAGATCTCCAAAAAGTCTTCGACAATCATTCCAAGGTATTTGAGACTCCCAAAGGTCTCCCACCTATTCGTGGTCATGATCATGCTATTCATCTGATTCCAGGAAGTGTTCCTCCAAACATCGGGCCATACAAATATCCCTATGCCCAAAAGAGTGAAATTGAACATATGGTTGCAGAAATGCTAGAGGCTGGTATAATTCAACCTAGTCAAAGTTCTTTCTCTGCTCCAGTAGTATTGGTGCACAAGAAGGATGGACCATGGCACATGCGTTCGGATTATAGGGAGCTCAACAAGCTCACTATTAAAGATAAGTTTCCCATTCCTGTCATTGATGAATTACTGGATGAATTGCATGGATCAATTTACTTCACCAAGTTGGATCTTCATTCAGGATATCATCAAATCAGAATGAAGACTGAAGACATTCCGAAAACAACATTTAGAACTCATGAGGGTCATTATGAATTTTTGGTCATGCCTTTTGGCGTTACCAATGCACCTTCTACATTTAAAGGTTTGATGAATTCCATTTTCAAACCCTTCCTTAAAAAATTTCTATTAGTATTTTTTTAATGATATACTAATCTACATCAAGTCTTGGAAGGATCATGTTGAACGTGTTTACAGGGTGCTACAACTATTGGAGGAGAAATAATTATATGCAAAAAGATCCAAATGTTTCTTTGGAGTACAAGAGGTGGAATATCTAGGTCATATTGTATCTCATGAAATAGTTAAGGTAGACCCTAGCAAAATTGAAGCCATTAAGGAATGGAAAATCCCCACATCCATAAAGCATTTGCAAGGATTTCTTGGGTTGACAGGGTATTATCACAAGTTTGTTAAGAATTATGGGAGAATAGCAGCACCTCTAACAACATTATTGAAGAAAGATGCATTTTCATGGACTCCAGAAGCAACAAAGGCCTTCAAACATCTTAAAGAGGCAATGTGCCAAGCACCAGTCTTAGCTACACTGGACTTCACAAAAACCTTTATTGTGCAATGTGATGCTTCAGGAAATGGAATTGGTGCTATTTTAATGCAAGATGAAATACCCATTGCTTTTGAAAGTCGTCCAATCAAGGGAAAGTTTTTACACAAAGCTATTTATGAGAAGTAAATGTTGGCAATACTACATGCACTTAAGAAATGGTGACCCTACCTAATGGGAAGACACTTCAAGGTAAAAGTGGATCATGATAGCCTTAAATACTTTTTAGAACAAAGATTATCCTCTGAAGAGCAACAAAAGTGGGTCACAAAGATGTTGGGTTATGACTTTGAAATCATCTACAAAAAAGGGAAGCAAAATGTGGTGGCAGATGCACTCCCAAGAAAGGATAAGGATGTGGAAGCATTGTTGTGCGCTATTTCTATTATCCAACCAGATTGGATAGATGAAGCAAGGGAGGAATGAAAGAATGATGAAGAAGTGTGGGCACTTATTCGAAAGTTACAACAAGATTCCAGTACATCTGATACATTTAGCTTGCAAAATGATTCATTATCGTACAAAGATCGCTTATACCTCTATAAGAAACAAAAGATTCTTATGGAATTGCACACTTCTCCCTTAGGAGGGCACTCAGGATTTTTTAAAAATTACCACAGGGTTAAGAAGGAATTTTTTTGGGATGGCCTTAAATCAGATATTTAAAAGTTTATGGCGGAATGTTTGGTTTGCCAACAAAATAAAGTTGAAACAATTAAGACCCCAGGTCTATTACAACCTTTATCCATTCCAAGCCAACGTTGGGAGGAGGTTTCAATGGATTTTATCATAGGTTTACCCAAGTTTGAGGGAAAGAGTGTCATCATGGTGGTATTTGACAGACTCACCAAGTATGCACACTTTTGTGCATTATCATATCCATTTAAAGCCAGTGCAGTTTCTACTGCATTTATGGAAACAATTCAAAAGCTACATGGAAACCCAAAGATTATTGTAAGTGACAGAGATCCCATTTTCACTGGAAAATTTTGGACAAAATTATTTTCTTGTCTCAGTACTCAGTTAGCTCATAGCTCATCTTATCATCCTCAATCTGATGGGAAAACTGAGATAGTAAACAAATATTTGGAAGGATATCTTCATTGCTTTGTATCTGATAAACAAACACAATGGGTCAAATGGTTGCCTCTGGCTGAATGGTGGTATAACACTTCCTTCCATACAACAACAAAAATGACCCCTTTTATGGCACTTTATGGATATCAGCCACCATCCATCACATCATATTTAAGAGAAAATTCTAAGGTTCAAGCAGTGGAACATCACATTGAGCATCAACAACAAGTCCTCCAACTCTTAAAGGATAACCTTGTGTTGGCGTAGAATAGAATGAAACAACAGGCATATCAACATCGCAGTGAAAGAAGTTTTGATGTAGGTGATTAGGTATTCCTATGGATACAACCATATAAACAAATATCCCTCAAGCAAGATAAGAAGGATAATAAATTATCACCAAAGTATTATGGTCCGTACAAGGTGTTGCAAAAGATTGGTACTATGGCATACAAATTGGAGCTTCTTGCAGCTTCTCGAGTGCACCTAGTTTTCCATGTTTCATGTTTAAAGAAGGTTATAGGTGACAAGCTCCCAGTTCAAACAATATTGCCAGAACTTGACGAGGAAGGAAAAATTATATTGGAACTAGAAGCAGTCAGGGAAACAAGAACTTGACAGCTACGAAATCGATCAATTTCAGAGTATCTCATCAAGTGGAAGAACTTATCTGCTGAAGATTCCACATGGGAGGATGAGAATTTTATACAGAAGCATCTAGAACTACTCAAGCGTTGAGGACAACACTTTTTTGAAGGAGAGGGGCATGTTAGGTCCCTATAATACTAGTGATTACCGCATTACTATTGTAGTTGTATCTCTTATTAATATTGTTGTGCCCCTATTGTCCCCATATTGTTATTATTGTGCCCCATAGAATCCCTCTATTGTTATTTTTGTGCTTGTATATTATTATTGTTAGGTCGGCTGGGTTATATTGTGACTCCTTAGATTCCTGTCTATAGAAAGGAGGTTTTGTCATTTGAATCATCAAAGAATCATTAATTTGTGTAATGTAAAGGAGGTTGCCCCCTCGAAGAGGCTGAATTCTAAGGCGTCGATCTATCTTTTCTATCTTTTTTTGAGCTGGTTTAATACCCTTTGCACACAGTTGGTACTCAAATACCATGGTTTCCTACACAGATACATCCAGGAAGAGATGGAGTTCCTAAACATCTCCTTTCTCGGCATGACGTACCGATACGCTATCAAAATTGAGAAAAAGTTCAAACAGAAGAAGTGAGACTTTGGATTTGCAAATCCGAGGACCAAAGGACAAAGCCAAGGCGGGGTGACCCAAGATAGCTCGTCAAAGCCGCAAGGAAAGAACAACACTACAAAGTCAAAGAAGGACACATGAATGTGGTGTGAGTTCCACAAGAGACCCACTCACAACACAAGTGAGTGTCAGACCAAGCAGTCATTGGTGGCCGAGTTGAAGGCTTTCGAATCAGATGCATGATCTGACCCTGAGCTAGAACTCGACAGGGGGAATGGCAAAGGGAAACAGATCATTGATGCGGATCCTAACGCCACTTTTGCCACCTCCAAGATCCAGAAAAATGAGCCCGAAGATCCAGAGGAGGGGGAACATCTTTTCCACTCACAGATGTGGGTGAAGGGTTCACCGCTACAATTCATTGTCGACAGTGGCAGCCAAAAGAACCTCATTTCAGCAGAGGTTGTGAAGCGGTTGGGCCTACCAACTACACCACACCTGCAGTCGTACAGTATCGAGTGGCTTCATGAAGGACGGGATCTCAAAATTCGCCAGTAGTGCTGCCTTCCCTACAGCATCAAGCCCTTCACAGACAAGGTATTGTGTGATGTTACACCTCTGGATGTTTGTGATGTATTATTAGGCCAACCATACTTGTGGAGGTGACATGATGTGTATGAGTCAAGGCCTCGCGTTGTCATTATTTCTTTGGGTAATTCATTATATAGGATACTGGAGGTAGCCCCACCTACCACCACCTCTTTGATCGCTGCTAAGAAAGGTAGCAAGCTCATCTCACAAACTAGGGAATTTATTTTCTGTTTGGTTCGCTCCCAAAGTAAGGGGAAGATCGTCGCCACATCCATGACCCCCACAAAGGGTTCCTCCATGCAACAGCAATTCCAGAGGGATACGGTCATGAAAGAACACAGAAACAACTTCTCCTCACCCACAGGGGTACCACACAAGTTTCAAGTGGGAAACAAAGTCTGGTTGCATTTGCAGAAAGAACGCCTTACAAGAGCCCATCAGAAACTCCGACCACTCCGACATGGTCCTTACAGCATTACCAAGGCTATGGGAAAGAATGCTTTGGAGCACAACATTCCTCCATTCCTTTGCGTGCACCGAGTGTTCAATGTGTACCGTTGTCAACCATGCTTCCCACCATTACTAGACATATCCGAGATTACAAAATAGCTCACCAGGGACCAAATTCAACACATGGAGGAACTCAACGCATTGGGGACCCGTTGTGCTAATCAACAACCCCCCATTTCTTAAAAAATCTTTACATAAAATTTAAATAAGAAATGGGTCCCTTAATAAGATTTGTGTGTTCATAAATAAAATTAGTATTAACCCATCATAAGAAAAACCTTTATTAAAAGGCTTAAGGTAAATGGATCATTTGAAAGCCTTTTTGAATGGAAATAAAAGTGTGACTTTAGTAATATTATAAAACTCTTTCGTTATTGCGATAAGCTGATCGGAAGATCACATATTGCAATAATAAAGGAAACATACATAAAGCCCACATTAAAACCTTATCCATTCTTTCTGATCCGAAAAGGCAATCGCAATCAGATATCGGAGAAGCCAAATGCCAAGCACAATGTAACGAAGCCCCTTAATTCCTCCGATGCGATAAAGCATATCACAATCGGGAAATCGGCAATGACAACAACAAGCCAACACATGATTGAAGGCAGGCTTGAATCCTCCAATCGGATATAGTATATCGTAATTGGCAATCGGCAAAATCACATTGACAGAACAATAATGCCTGAGTCCATTCCCGATTGCAATGTATTAATGAGGCACACATCTCGAGAATATATTCAAATGGTTTGCATGCATTGTATCACCTTTCGGTAATCGCGGATATTTAAAACAAGCATTAAAGCCTTTCCCTTGACATTACCGATCGCCGATTTGCGAGTTATCTCTGATCATCCATCAAAGAAGTCTAAGGCACACTTGAATGAATTATTCGGCATATAAGTGACATGATGGGCATTTAAAACCTTCTTTACCATGATTGACGGGTTAAATGGTTATTCAATGAAGTAGTTAAGGATAGATCTTTTCGTTTTATCCGCGACAATCGTTAACTACATTCTATTATTACCTGCTGATCGACATAACTCTTTTCATTAGCATATTGGTCTGTTGCAGCATTTCTTTGTATCACAGTTTTGCAATCACTTGTGCAGAATTCCGCTAAAAACAGAAATCTGAAGCAAAATGGGAAGGAAATCAAAGAAATTCGTGGCAACAACTCCTGTAGCAGCAGCTCAGCCAGCCAAAGATCCCAAACCAAGTAAAAAGGGATTAATATCAGACACGACATGTCTCGGACTAGGAAATACTAGCTGGGAAGGTATCTATAATCTAATTGAAATTGAAGAGCCTGAAGAACTATCAGAAGACGCCATGGCTGATTCAACTGATAAGTCTGAAGGAACTCTTAAAGAGTTGGCATGCTCCTTTCTTCACAGAATAGCTTCCCGAGCTAAAGTCCTCCCATATACTCATGTCGTGAGATGGGTAGTGGAAAAAATTCTAATTACAAACAGAACCTTTTGCACAGCTGACGGGAGGATATTCAGCTCATTTCAGCTAAACGATCTAAGGAAAATGTATCACTTACCTGAGCCTGAAAAGCGGTACAAAAAAGCCTTTATTGAAGCATTTGCAAAAGAAAATAAGTCAGAATAAGCCCCGATTAAGCAGTGGAGACATTTTCCCAGAAGCACAAGCACGAATCATCGGGTAAGTACTTTGTGGACTCATTGGCTTCTCCTTACTGTTATGCTGGAGCTATGATGTGTAGAATGTGGGGAATACATGACTCTGCTAAGTTCACTATAGAAATGGTCCCTCTAATGGAGGTGGCAATCAATGGCTATGTAATGGATTGGGCCAATATTCTATCTGACAAATTAGCCACAGCAATCCTAGAGTATAAAGCAAATGCATGTCAAACTACTAGGACCATTCCCCCATTCTATTACAGTGCATAAATTATGGGCACTGTTTGTTTTAATTCTGAATTTCCATTACTCGGGTGGAGATGGACCCCACAGACCCTAAACCAATCCATATCTATCATGATCAGTTATGGAAGGCTAATTACAAAAACCATTTGTACAAAATCTGCAATGGTTTTATTGTGCCTATTTATTACTCTATTTTTGATAAGCCTGCTCCAAAGATATCCCTAGAAGCAGAAACAAATTTGACAGCAGTAGGCAGTTGGTTTGGGGAAGAAAAATTCACTTATATAAGGCTTTTTGGTAGCCTTACAAAACCTCATGTCCTTCCACTGTATGTGCCCGATAAACTGTTAGCTCGGGAATTGGCTTATCAAATAACAGTATAAGGGACATCCAAAACCCTTAGAAATTCCAAGAAACAGGCATGGCCTACATTCCCTTTAAGATGCGGTGTTTTCACTCTTCATGATTACAAACATGCAGAAAAGGAGGCAGAAAAAATACAAATGTTGAATCTTGCAACAATCCCCAACAGGCAATATGATCCAAGAAAAGTTGCCTATAATGTTCTTGAACAAGCCAAACTTGCAAAGTTTGATCATGAAAAGGATGACTTCGATGATCTATTTTCCTCAGCCCAATCTTTATTTCAAGTTAAATCATTAGCTAGAATCAAATATCAAGATGAAGGATTAGAAGTGTTTAATAGGCTTAGAGAGTAGAGGTTGCAAACTCTGCCTTTAGACCTCTTAGTCACAGCTCCTAAAGCCCAGTCATCCGGTCAGGTTGAACAAATAGTTACTGGAAAGATTTCCGATGTGGAAAAGACCTTCGAACAGGAACAGGAAAAAGATAGCCAACTCATGGATATAGATACTCAGATTGATCCCAAGCTTCTTCAAGAATGGCAACAGTTTGATTCCATTATAAGCAATACTGAGACCTTACAGGGATTCAGCATGCCTGAAGTGACAAATGGTCACAAAACATCAACTAGTACGGTTCCAACTAAAGGAACCAGCGGCCCACCTATCACTCAGAAAGATATGGAGATAATCCCAGAAAATCCATCTGATGAAATCATCCTACATGTAGAAGAAATACCACCTTTAGATGTCTTCTATAGCCCCAAGCATAAGGTTGTAGTAAAAAGACAAAGGAAAAAGAGAAAGTTTGATCAATCTTCTCTTTCACCTGTACAAACAGAAATGGCTAATGTGGTATGGAGAGAAGAAATTAATCCTTCCGAAGACCTTAAAAAACTCTCTCAATATGTCGGGGCATACTCGGTAGCTACTATGGATAAAGCATCAAAGGTTAGAAATTTACTCAAAGAAAAATATCAGACAATTGTTTCACTGGAAGCACAGGTATCCGAAAAGCAATAGAGAATATAGCAATTAGAACAGCAGTTAGCAACACAACAACAATCAAATAACCAGCTAAATGAGCAATTACTCAAAGAGAAGCATAGGATAAACCAAAGTGCGGTGCAGAAACAAAAAGAATTATCCTTAGCATTGGCCAAGCTGAAGTCAATGAACGAGCAATTGAGCAAAACTAAAGATGAGAAAATCACTCAACTATCTCAACAAATAGAAAAGTTCAAAAGTTTTCCTCAACCAGCAGAGTTCAGATCCAAAGATCTCTAGATCAATAAGGCATTGATTAAAAAATTAAATTTGCTATGTCATAATATTTCTCTTGTTGAGCCCCTCTGTGAGATTTCTTCATCAATGATTGAAAAATCAGTTGACGCAAGGCAGAATTTGGAACAGGCTGATGATACATTAACAAACTTTCTTGCTTAGCAAGAAACCAATGAAGGGCAAGCTGCAAATTTGCCTCGAATTCTAGAATCACACAAGGAGGTTATCTTCCTAGAATGGCAGTCACAATTGATGAAAGCAGAAAGGGAAACTTCAAGATGTAGATCAGAACTGGTGATTTGATTGAATTAATTAATGATACTCTTTATTTGTCTAATTTGATTTCAGAGTGCACTCTAGGTAAATTTCCATTAGCTAAAGCATTGGAGCAGTCATGCAAACAGGATTTAGAAAAGAAGGAGAGATTAATCGCAGGCATCCAAAGTTTAACTTGGGACACATTTTGGTTCTTCCTAGTTAAACCATACAGTCAAAAGGCAACATTGAAATGTTTAACCGATGCAATCGGTTACATGATTCCCGAAAGTCATGATGCTACGTATTCAGCCCAACTGCATTCACGTTTGAGTCACCCTCCAGAATTGCAACCAATGCTTGCTATATGCCAGCTCAATCCAAAGGATGATCCACTGAAACAATGAATCATTCTACCAACTGCAAGCATACCTATTTCAAGGAGATTTTCATGATTTGGTTATACCACCTCATAGCATTTTTATTTCATAATCAGTTAGCTTAGATAGTATTTATAGACCCTTTCATGTCTTTAGAAAGGGTCCTCAATTTTTGTATAAAACTTGGATCGGGAGTCACACTATTGTGCTTCCGATATATATATATATATATATATATATATATATATATATATATATATATATATATATTATGAAGACTAGGCCTATATTCTAAATTTTAATGAAGAATACTTTGATGAGATATGCACTATTGCTTTTTGTGAGAGTATTTCTAAGTTGGAAGACGAGATTTGAATGTGATTGATATCAGAAGGGATTCAAATTACATATGGTACTATTATCTATGTCTTTGCTCCATTCTTTTATATGAATCAACATTTATTCAATCTTGCTATCATTTGATATATGTATGTGTTTTAACAGCAGTCCTTATACTTATCACTATTGAATGTTTAAGGAATGTTATTCTTTCAATCGTATTTATGTCAATGATATATGAAGAATAGTGTAATAATGTTTTAATTATTACTTTGTTCAACTACTTGAACAAAGTAATTATCATATGAATGAATGTCTTTATTTATCAATGGAGTCATCTATATGCCTATTTGTAGATAAAGATCATCAAAAGTTGCACTAAAGTGGAAATTTCCCGGGATAGATTAGTTGTTTATAATTTTGCATTTTAGAATAAATCATCCATCATTATCATTAGATAATAGAAAATCAACCACTTATCCATCCTATTTACAAATCATTGGGAAATTGGTCCCATTATATCCAGTCAGAGCCACCACACCAAATGGAAAAGGAGTTGCCTTTAAGGTTCAGACCGGGCGGTTTTCCCTGATGTTGATGCAAAGATTTTCGAGGCATCAACAGGACCATTGCTTCCTAAGGGGGGAGGAATGATCCAGGTGGATGTTGGTGGCCACTCACCTATTCCATTTGGACCCCCATGACTGTCTCTTTTATTTTTTCAGTTTCCGTAATCGTAACACAGTTTACTATTTTTAGCAGTTTTTCGAGTCCTAAACTTCCAGAGCCGTTTTGAGGCCCTAAACAACGTTTTTTGGGCAATATGTGGGAAACATGGGTTCATGGACTGATTTTTCTCTTCCCAAAGTTATAGTTCTCGGATAGATCTTTCTAACGAGCTATTGTATGCGTCAAACAGAGATCGTATGCCAAAGTTACGACCCCGGGAAATTGATGTACCAATTTACCCAAACGGGACCCACAATTTGGCGTTTCATCTTCTAGGGTTAGGTTTTGGGATGTTAAGGGTTTTCCATTGTTTCTCAACAATAAATAGGCCTTGGAGCTTCATTGTAACAGAGTTCAGAGGCATGTAGCCGCCACATCTCTTCTCAGAGATAAGCTACCATCACCCTAGCTGGTTTACGTCCATTTCTGTTTGTAAGCATATTTCAGTATTTTACATTAATGAAATGAAGTATTATTTCCATTGCATATTTGTGTATATGGTTACCTCTGTATTTTGTTGTGCTCCTATTTAAATATGGATCATTGGTCTTTATTATATACATGAGGGAGAGATTGTTCATTTCATCTCCCAGTGACTGTATATTTTCAATTATTTATTTACATCAGTTACACTTATTCACCCAATTCTGATGATTACGTGTCAACACTTTGCTAATATTATTATCTTTGTTATATTACTATTGTGTTCTTTTCACAATACAATTACCAATATGAACAATAGAAGACAAGTGACATAATATGTAGGTAGTCAGCCAGGGTCAAAACCTGTCACTTCTTGAGAGGAAAACCCGATCAAAATTCTTCTTATAGATCTTCAATTGACGAATACAAAGACCATGACAAAGACCCTTGATTCTAGTATCCTCCCAAGAACCTTGTTACTAACCTTGATGTTCTGCCTCTTCCCTTTCTTGAATTTCTTCTTGATCTCGAACTACTCTCCTCGGCTTCCTGTAGAGAAACTCGGTCTCTATCCTTCACATTTCTTCTTCTTGGTCTCTTCTAGAGAATCTCAGTCTCTAGGCTTTCACTGGCATCCTCTAGAGAATCTCGGTCTCTGTTATCTCGATCACCCAGAGAATCTCAGTCTCTAAGGTTTACCCTAGATCAGAAACACTAGTCTCCTTAAGAGAGACCTATACTGCTTCCTTTTGGCCTCCTTATACGAGATTCTATACCTAATATTAAAGCAACAATAATTTCTTCCTTCTATCTTCACTTGATGCTTTAGTCCTTCTTCTCTTGCACCCAAAACAAATACCCTAGAAGAATCCTTCCTTCACTGACCCCAAAAGAAACCTTCCTTCGTTGACCCCAGAAGAAACCTTCTTTCGCTATACCCAGAAGAATCCCTCCTTCGTTATACCCATAAGAATCCTTTCTGTCTCTTCTTTGCACTTCTGCTTTGTAGGCCTCTTCTTCGCACTTTTTTTCATCGAATTTCTTGTCACGTTTCTTGCCTCTAAGTGAGGCCGAGTGTGGCTATTTATACACCTCATCTCATGTCCCTTAGGCTGACATGATCTCAAGTAGGTAGGCCGACTTATTATACCACGTTCTTCCATCGTTGTAGGCCGACTTGAAGAGGATAAGTGAAAAGGTCTTGGAGGATGCTTTACATAGACAAGTTTGACCTTTTACAAAGTGTAACATGACTTCATTACATGAAAATGACTCTATCATTTTATGACAAGATGACATACTTCCTAAAGACTCTCAATGGGAGTCTTGACTCAAAAATAAAATCTATAAAATCTCTTGCTCATGAAACCCATGAAGCAAGCAATACAACAATTTTATTTTTCTTCTTTACATCTTATTACATAAAATCATAATTACTTGTCATTATGAATACCAAACCTAGTTACACTTTTTCAACATTGAGACCCATTTTAGACCTCAAATTTCTCTAGTTCCTATGCCTTGGAGTACCTCCCAAGATACCAAATGTCAACAGAGATAAGTTAAATAGCATCAAGATTAACATATATGAGATTGTGGACTCATACCTTGAAAGGAATTAGTATGTTTGTGATGAAATTTTAGTTGTTGGGGAAGAGGTAGTTGAGATGGATCTTCTCGACACTAAAATTGTGTACCAAGTAGTGGGCTACATTTGTGATAGGTATCCAAGACAAAGATAAAATTCATGATTGGGCCAGATTGTGGGATGATTTCACCCAAAAGGAAATTTGGGAGGAATCCATAACTGGTGGACAACACAAAGGTGGAGATGGGGAGAACCTTTCTCTTGTTGAGAAAGAAAACAAGGGAAAGGGTAAAGCTAAGAAAAACCTAAGTGGAACAACATCTTCATAAGTGAAGAAAGGCACAAGAAAATTCAAGTGCTTTACATGTCACAAATTCAGTCGTTATGCTGACAAGTGTCCAAACAAGAAATAAGGGTAAGGGGAAAACAACAATAGTTGTATCTGCATAAATGGATGAGTTGGATGACAAATTAAAGAAGGAATTTTCTCTAGTATCTTGTCTTTTCTGCACCAATACATGAGGGTGTTTATTATGGATAGTGTCCAACATCTTGCCATATAATGGGATCTCATGATATCTTCACTAGTATGCCTAAGTAGCATATAGATATACATGTGGAGCTTGGTGACAACACCAGATATGAAATAAAGGGAATTGGAAGCATACAATTCCAACTAGACTCAAGGATTCTAATGGAAGTGAAGGAGGTGATGTATGTATGTGGGTTGGAGAAAATTACTCTCAGTTTTTGGCCATGGAGAACATAGGACTTAAGTTCAATTTCACAGGAGTTGAGTGTTATAGCCTAGATTGACCTCAGGCTGAATTGAAGCAATTCTAGGGTAACCACAAACCACGCTTAACCTGGTAGCTAGCCCTACCAGGTCAGGAGAGGGCTCTCTCCTTTATGGATCTCAGTCAAAATTACTGGATCAGATGGGATTTTAGGCTAGGTATAGTAGCTCAGAATATTTTGATTGAATTTGTTGGTGTTTGTGGATCAGATGGAGCTAGGCAGTTTTAGGTCTGGGAAATTAGGTCAGAATGTAGGGTGTTCTATGGGGCAAGGTAGGTATAGGATTTAGCACTTGAAATTTAGTGAGGTGAGATGTCTAAGACTAGTGAGGAGCTGAGGAGGGCATGTGAAAATCATGGATCCTACTCAAACAGTAGAAAACATAGAGTACTGAATGATTTCCCAAGGTAGAGCACTGCAAACAATGGATTCTACCTATCTATCTTGATATCATTCAATTAGAAGTAGTGAAATAGATGATGGCATACATAAAACACATAAAAAACTAATAAAAAAGAAGAAACTATGCTAAAACACCATACCACAGGAATCCCATAAAAATAGCTGCAAGTCCTATTAATTTCCTTGCCAAACTGCTTACAATGATGTACAATCTAGCTCAGAGCATCCAAGTGAGTCCAACCTTTGCTAATGACAAAAAAAATAAATAATATAGACATCAAAACCGCTCATCCTATCGATCAGGGGTCGAAACCATGAGAAGAGGAGCTATTACAACCATGTTGGCATTATGATTCAGGTGTTGTCCTTGATGGCAAACCCATTCAGGTGATAAATCAAGAAGGACGCAGGAAATATGTTTAGCAAGTGCGTCCCCGCAGGTATACCATACAGAACCCGCGTCCAGGGACGCAGGCCAGCCGTTCAGGAGGTGCGTCCGCCCAGTGCACACATTTCAAGGCAGAGAAAAGCACGTGGGGGTTTCTTGTGTGGTATCTAGCCGACGGTTTTGTGTTTCTATGGTGTCGGCTCGTGGTTTTGTTCCATGTTTTGGGGAGAAGCTTGCCTATATAAAGCAAAGGAGTTCATTTGGATTAAGCATCATCTTGGTTGAATATCTTTTGGTATGAAGGCGAATCTTCTAATGGACTGTGATCTCTATGGCGCATGATCAGATCTGTGGATCTGAGTGTTTGGGTTGGTTCTGAAGTCCTCATATCTTTTATATCTGAAGGGACGCAGGTTCAGTGAAGGGAAAGTGCACCGGGACGCAGTACAGTAAAGGCTCAGGTGCGTCTCTGAGGCAAAGGACGCGGTGCGACTGTGTTATTGGGTGCGTCTCTGAAGCAAAAGACGCGGTGCGATAGTGTTTTTGGGTGCGCCGGTTGCAGCAAAGCATAGAGGAACAGTGCGTCGGCACGCAGAACAGTGGAAGGTAGACTGCGTCCAGTCGCAGGTCACAGAAAGAAAATATGCGTCCCTGTCTTAAGATGATCTGTTGACTGTATATTTCTGTTCATAAGGTGTTCTGGGTTATTTCTGTAATTACTGATCTGATATCTGTAGTGGACTGTATCTGTTGTATACTTGCTGATCTTTTGATTCTTCATGAAAAGAAGTAGGGGGTTGTAGCTCCCTTCCAGGAGAGACTGGAAAACGAGAGAGAGTTGTAGCTCTCTGCAGGTTGCAGCCTGCGTGCTGGTAAAGGACTGCACCAGTACAAAATCATTGTAAAAAGAATTTCTTGAAAGAAGATAGAGACATATTGCAGCAGGTGGTTTTCTCCCGCATTGGGTTTCCACCTTACATCTTGTGTTCTTTGGTGTGACTGTCTATTTTCTTTATTCATGCTCATTATTTTATGGTACTGATATGCAAGAATAATTCAAAAGATCAAATAAGGAAGATTTGGTAAATTGCTTGATAATACTGATTCACCCCCCCTCTCAGTATTATTTCCAACAATTGGTATCGGAGCAGGTCCTTCAGAAAAGCTTGATCGCTTGAAGGTAGATTGTTCATCATGAGCAACTACGAGAGAGAAGCATCAATCAGGCCACCAGTTTTTGATGGGACAAACTTCAATTATTGGAAGGTAAGAGTTACTGCATATCTTCAATCTCTTGGTACTGAAGTTTGGGACATTGTAGAAACAGGCTATGCTTTTCCTTCAGCTACTCCTACAGATCCAGCTGAGAAAAAGAAGTATGAAACAAATGCAAAAGCAGTCAGTACTCTATTAGGAAGTATATCCCAAACAGAATTCATGAAGGTAATGCACTTCAAATCAGCAAAAGAAATATGGGACAAAATGATCACAAGCTATGAAGGAGATGAACAGGTAAAACAAGCCAAACTTCAAACTCTCAGAATTCAATATGAGACTCTCAAGATGTATAATGATGAAAGTGTGGCTAATTATTTTCTTCGGGTAGATGAGATTGTAAATTGTATGAAAAATTTGGGTGAAGAAGTAAAGGAGTCTCTAGTAGTTCAAAAGATTCTAAGATCATTATCCCCCAAGTTTGAATCCAAAGTATCTGCAATAGAAGAAAAAGAAAATCTCCGTGTTCTTACTATGTCTCAGCTACATGGAATTCTAACTGCTTATGAAATGAGAAAGGGAGGACCATCAGACAGAAGGGAGGCTGCTTTTAAAGCATCAGGCAAAGAAGATTACTATGAAGCAAGCCATGATCCAGAAGAAGAGGAAGAAGAATCAAATTTTGTCAGAAATCTTCAAAGAGGTTCTGGAAGGTTCAGAGGTAAGCTACCTTTCAAATGCTTTGCTTGTGGAAGAGTAGGTCATTATGCTGCAAAATGCTCTTATAAGGATAAAGGAAAGGAACCAGTTAGATGGAACAAGAAACAAAGCGCAAATAAGAAAAGCTACTACACCCATGAAGATAGTGATGGCTTATCAAACAGTGATGAAGATGAACAAGGTAATAAATATAGGTTGTTAATGGCATTTGAAGATGATGATTATGAGGATGCTGTAGATGTGGATAACCTTTATGATGAAATTACTAGACTCAAGAGATGCATAGAAGAAAAGAACATGATTATTGATACTCTACAATTCCAAATTGATGAAAAGGAAAAACATCTTGAAAAATTAGAAGGTGAAATTGTTGGTCTTAGAAAAGAAATTGAGAAAACAAAAACTATTAATCTCAAGTTTGTCAAAGGATCTGAAACTTTGGATGAGATTATCAGTGTGCAGCGGTCTCCACTAAATAAGACAGGTTTGGGCTATAATGGAGAAACTTCTCAAGCATCCACTTCAAAAATTATCTTGATGCAGCAAGAAGAAATGAGCAAGAGCACAAGGAAGATCATCAGGTAAAGCAGGGACAAATGTCAAGCAGAAACTATCAGGGGCAATCCAGCTTAAGGGTGAACAAAAGCCACAACCAGCCACAGGTAAAATCTTCTCAATTTGGTTCAAGAATAGATGAAAATAGAAATTACAATCAGTTGGCTGGTAGATCCAATAATCGCAGAAGCTTCTTCAATGGACAATGCTTTTCTTGCCATAACTTTGGTCACAAAGCAGCTCAATGTGTTGCGTATAAAACAATCATGACTAGAGAAGCTCAAAAACAAAGAAGTATGACAGGGATTACAAAAAGGACCTATAACAACTTTTCAGCTCTTGAAAATGAAGTTGAATGTTCTATTTGCAATAATTTTGGACATAAAGACTTTGAATGCAGAAGCAGGTTTCCGGAAAGAAAGGTACAAGAGCAGAAAAAGGAACAAGCCTCAGGCGCCAAAACATGGAGAATAAAGGAACCTCAAACAGAAAGATGTGGGATAGCATTTTATGCAGAAGGACAAGAAAATCTATGGTACATTGACAGTGGATGTTCGAAGCATATGACAGGTGATAAAGAAAAACTTGAGTCTTATTCTAATTTAGAAAAGGGAAAGAAAGTCTCTTTTGGAAATGATACTCCTGCAACTATAAAAGGAAAAGGTATTGCTCCTTTAAAAGAAGATGTTAAGGCTGGAAATGTTTTGTTTGTTGATGGATTGAAGCATAATCTACTAAGTGTCAGCCAGATGTGTGATCAAAGAACCGAGGTTATATTCAGATCAAATGGATGCCTTGTTCGTGATCTTGATACAGGTAAAACAGTTCTCAAAGGAAAGAGAACTCCAAATAATCTATACATATTTGATGAAGGACAACAACAATGCTATCTAAGCAAGAATGAAGAGCACTGGTTATGGCATCGAAGGTTGGGACATCTAAGCTTCTCACAAATAAGGAAAGCTTGCAAATATCAGGCAGTTCGCGATCTTCCAGATATCAAAATTCCTGACAACACCATATGCAGATCATGTCAGTTTGGAAAACAAACCAGAACTAACTTTCCAGAGAAAGAAGGATCAGCCAGCATGCCTCTTGAGCTAGTACATACAGATGTATGTGGACCATTCAGAAAAAGAACACCTAGAGGAGAGGAATACTTGATATTATTTATTGACGATTTCTCCAGGTTTGTTTGGTTAGGACTTATGAAGCACAAAGATGAAGCATTCGAAAAATTCAAAACCTTCAAAGCCTTGGCTGAAAATGAATCAGGTCACAAAATTAAGTGCCTCAGATCTGACAGAGGTGGGGAATTTACTTCAAATGAATTTTTCGATTTCTGTGATGAACATGGGATAAGGAGAGAATTCTCTACAGCTAGAACGCCTCAGCAAAATGGAGTTGTTGAAAGAATGAACAGAACAATCCAACAAATGGCTCGTGCTATGCTTGATGAATCAGGAACCCCCGCAACCTTCTGGGGTGAGGCTGCACATACTGCGGTTATTATTCTCAACAAGACAAATGTCCGGGTGAACAGCACTCAAACCCCTCATGAGCTCTGGAGTGCTAAACTCCTTCGGTAAAGCACTTCAAAATATTTGGGAGCAAATGCTATATCAAGAATACTGAGGAGCAGCTTGGCAAACTTGATCCTAGAGCAGATGAAGGCATTCTTCTTGGCTATTCTCCACATAGCAAAGCATACAAATGCTACAATAAAAGACTTGGCAGAATTGTTGACAGCATTGATGTAGTGGTTGATGAAAAGGGATATATTCCTAGGCAAATACATCGTGAAGACATCGAAGAAGATGAGAGCTACCCTCAAAGACAGAATGATGAAGAAGAAGAACCTCAAGAAGAATATCAAGAAGAACCTCACGAAGAAGCAGAAGAACGGACAAGAATAGAAGAAAAGACTCCATCCAGATATGTTCAGAAGAACCATCCAGAATCTCAGATCATGGGACAAAAAGAAGCAGGTATACAAACTAGAAGAACAGTTGCAGAAGCTTCAAGCATTTGGCATTACTTTCCTCCACCGAACCACAAAATGTGAAAGAGGCATGCAAAGATGAATGTTGGGTGAAAGCAATGGATGAAGAACTTGAGCAAATCGAAAAGAACAACACTTGGGAGCTGGTTCCTAGACCAAAAGATAAGAATGTTATTGGAACAAAATGGGTCTTCAAAAATAAATTGAATGAAAATGGAGAAGTAATTAGAAACAAAGCCAGACTCGTTTGTAAAGGGTATGCGCAGCAAGAAGGAATAGACTTTGAAGAAACTTTTGCTCCTGTTGCAAGACTTGAGGCCATCCGAATGTTCCTTGCTCTCTCAAGTTTTCAGAACTTCAAAGTATTTCAAATGGATGTGAAATCAGCCTTTTTGAATGGAGACTTGGAAGAAGAAGTGTACATTGAACAGCCAGATGGGTTCATTCTTGGAAATGATCCAAATCTTGTATGCCGATTGAAAAAGGCTCTCTATGGTCTCAAACAAGCTCCAAGGGCTTGGTACTACCGGTTGGACAAATATCTTCGTCAACAAGGTTTCTTAAAAGGTTCAGTATTCTTGTTGTGTATGTAGATGACATTATTTTTGGCAGCAATGAAGAAGCTATGAGTCAAAGCTTTGCCTCAGTCATGCAGAAAGAATTTGAAATGTCCTTGCTAGGAGAACTGACATATTTCCTTGGTTTGCAAATCCAACAGAAGGAAGGAGGAATCTTTTTATCTCAAACCAAGTATCTCAAGCAGATTTTGAAGAAATATGGCATGGAAGATGCAAAACCAGTATGTACACCCATGGTCACAGGATGTAGTCTCAGTGCAAATGATGAATCTGCAGCAGTACATCAACCAACCTACAGATCTATGATTGGAAGCTTACTATATTTGACAGGTACCCGACCAGACATCATGCATGCAGTTGGAATAGTTGGAAGATTTCAGGCAAATCCGAAGGAGACTCATCTTCAAGCAGTGAAGAGAATTTTCAAATATCTTCAAGGGACTCAAAATTATGGCTTATGGTATCCTAGAAATACAGATCTTACTCTTCATGCCTATACAGATGCAGATCGGGCCGGAAGCGTGGATGACAGGAAAAGCACAAGTGGTGGTGCGTTCTTTATGGGTCCCAGACTGGTCTCTTGGTTCAGCAAGAAACAGAGTTCAATTGCCTTGTCTACAGCTGAAGCAGAATATGTTGCTGCTGCATCTTGTTGCACCCAACTCCTTTGGATGATGCAGAATTTGCAGGATTATCAAATCACTTGTACTCCTCCAATCCCTATCTTATGTGACAACACAAGTGCAATCAGCATCTCAAAGAATCCGGTTATGCATTCAAAAACCAAGCACATACCAATCAAGTACCATTTTCTCCGGGAACAAGTACTTGAACAGAAGGTCAAGTTGGAGTATGTTCCTTCTAAGGAACAAGTTGCTGATATTTTCACCAAACCGTTGCCCAGGGACACTTTTGAATACCTCAGGCAAAAGCTGGGGGTTGTTGATGCATCATCTTACTGTTGATCATCTTCCTATTGGTGGTATAGGCTCAGGGGGAGCACATAATGCATTGTTGGCATTATGGAGAAGGAGATCTTGGACATAGCTGCAATATGTCTCTATCTCCTTCATGATGGATTTCTGGTTACAGATCTGGAGATGCATGAGCATAGGGGGAGCATACCCTTTGCCCTTGATGTCAAAGGGGGAGAATGAAGCTGAAGATTATGTGGTTGCCATCAAGTCCAAAGGGGGAGATTGTTGGCATTATGATTCAGGTGTTGTCCTTGATGGCAAACCCATTCAGGTGATAAATCAAGAAGGACGCAGGAAATATGTTCAGCAAGTGCGTCCCCGCAGGTATACCATACAGAACCCGCGTCCAGGGACGCAGGCCAGCCGTTCAGGAGGTGCGTCCGCCCAGTGCACACATTTCAAGGCAGAGAAAAGCACGTGGGGGTTTCTTGTGTGGTATCTAGCCGACGGTTTTGTGTTTCTATGGTGTCGGCTCGTGGTTTTGTTCCATGTTTTGGGGAGAAGCTTGCCTATATAAAGCAAAGGAGTTCATTTGGATTAAGCATCATCTTGGTTGAATATCTTTTGGTATGAAGGCGAATCTTCTAATGGACTGTGATCTCTATGGCGCATGATCAGATCTGTGGATCTGAGTGTTTGGGTTGGTTCTGAAGTCCTCATATCTTTTATATCTGAAGGGACGCAGGTTCAGTGAAGGGAAAGTGCGCCGGGACGCAGTACAGTAAAGGCTCAGGTGCGTCTCTGAGGCAAAGGACGCGGCGCGACTGTGTTATTGGGTGCGTCTCTGAAGCAAAAGACGCGGTGCGATAGTGTTTTTGGGTGCGCCGGTCGCAGCAAAGCATAGAGGAACAGTGCGTCGGCACGCAGAACAGTGGAAGGTAGACTGCGTCCAGTCGCAGGTCACAGAAAGAAAATATGCGTCCCTGTCTTAAGATGATCTGTTGACTGTATATTTCTGTTCATAAGGTGTTCTGGGCTATTTTTGTAATTACTGATCTGATATCTGTAGTGGACTGTATTTGTTGTATACTTGCTGATCTTTTGATTCTTCATGAAAAGAAGTAGGGGGTTGTAGCTCCCTTCCAGGAGAGACTGGAAAACGAGAGAGAGTTGTAGCTCTCTGCAGGTTGCAGCCTGCGTGCTGGTAAAGGACTGCACCAGTACAAAATCATTGTAAAAAGAATTTCTTGAAAGAAGATAGAGACATATTGCAGCAGGTGGTTTTCTCCCGCATTGGGTTTCCACCTTACATCTTGTGTTCTTTGGTGTGACTGTCTATTTTCTTTATTCATGCTCATTATTTTATGGTACTGATATGCAAGAATAATTCAAAAGATCAAATAAGGAAGATTTGGTAAATTGCTTGATAATACTGATTCACCCCCCCTCTCAGTATTATTTCCAACAAACCATTTCCAAACATGGACCAAGAACATAGGTAGTCAAACAACATGCCTCTATAAGTAGGGAAACCGATTCATTAGCCTCAAAACCACCTCTAACTAATGAATCTACCTTCTAACACTATTTTACCATTACATTTACATGCCATGTCATCAATTACATTAGTGAAATCATCCATGAGGAGAGAGAAAACAAATTTACAGTCAAAACAGGCGAAATTTTGATTTTTTGGGCAAACTGGTCAAAAGCACAGTACCACTTTCCACCTACTTTTGGAGGCCTTCCCCTTAGCCAAATTGAGCCCATGATAGCTCATTGGAAATGTCTTCAAGTATAGTTTCTGGAACAATTGGAATTTTTGAATTTAGAGGTCATTTTCCCACTCAAAACTTGAATCTCCCAAGACTACTTCTACGTATCCAAAAAGAGGCAGAGAGGTCCATTTTTAGTAGTTTTTGGACCTTTTGGTGGACCAGATCTGCTCCAAAACTTCTGAAACTTTCCAGGGTGTATGTCCTCATCATGTTGAATCCAAAAATTCCAACCTTTTCTCCATCTGATGCCCCAATAAAAAGCGCAACACCACCTCTAGGTAAATTTCCTGTGTTAAAAATTTCAAAATTGCAAAAATGCAAAAAACTCTTCAAAATTTGCCCAAATTTTACATGGGACACCACCATCAACTACTTTGATGGGCTAGGAAGGCTTCAGCGAATATTTTCAACTTATCTTGCTCCTTTTTTCTCTCTAAATCTCTCCTCAACCTGGCTTTTAGCTTCCTAATCCTCATATTACAAATTTTGTTGTGGGTCATGTAGTGATATGCCATGTGCTGGAGCATTTTCTTGACCCTGTTGGCCTTGTCAATTAATCCTTCAAGATGCATGTTGACCCTCTCAAGCCAAGTTTCCCGATCTTGTTCAATTTCAGCTCAATGGGAGTCAAAGTGACATTAGCCTCTTTGTCACTTTGCCTATTCAATTTCAGAATTTCAAGCTCCATGAGGCCCTGTTTATCATTCAATTGTTTGTTCTCATGTTCTAAATATGTGATGATATATTTAGCCCTTGCTAAATTTTCCATCGAAATTCAAATGTGTGCATCCTTTTCCATCATAAACATGTTTTGAGTTGTAGTTTCATCTCGGTTTTCTAAATCAATGATCTCAACTCCATGATGGGTATGGTGATGTGGCTCATCATCATGCTTTTCTAACTGAAATTCCCTTTCTTGGTCATCATCCAAGTCATCCTCCAGTATCTTCTCCTTGCCTTTGCTCAGCTGCTCAACCTGTACCTGTTTTGCTGACGAAGAAGGCAAAGCCCCTTCCACACCTTGTGGAGATAACATTTGCCTGTGGACTGATGAAGAAGGCAAGTGTTGAGTTCCAAAACTGCCTCTCTCTTAAGTAACTTTCTCATCCTTCTTCCTTTGCTTTTCCATGAAAAATGCATCCTTAATCATCAAAAGCCATTACACATTGCCTCAAAGAGTATATTTCAGTGATTTACAAGTTATATTGTTATGTTTGTTATTTGAATAGGTTTTTGTCTTTCAGCCACATTCCGCAGCTAACCGGCTGTTCCGCAGCCATATCCACGCATTTGTAGGTTACATGTGTCAAGAGAAGAAAAGGACCACATGGGTAGCTTGGAAAACGTCGGAACATGGATTGTATCCTATCGATTTAGCCAAGATCGATGTGGAGGACTTCGGTCAAAGGGAAGTCAACTGAAGAAACCCATGGCAAGTAGGACTCTGTTTTTACACGATTCTCAGTAATGGATCCGAGTCAATCTCATGAAGCCAAGGACCTCATCTGCCACTTGCACAAACAGAATCCAACAGCCACTATTAGAAGATTTACGTTTCAAGGAAACCAAAGACAAGAATTCTGCACACATTACCTGTCTACGTGTTTTGCTACAGTTGATTTCTCTCTTCAAAAAGTTGTATATTTTTCCTATAAATACCAGCGTGTAGAACGCAGAACAAGTTCAAGTTTTTGCTTATGTAATAGCGCATATTTTCGCTTTGTAGTGTGAGAAACTCAGTGCTCTATTTTATTATAACAACTCTGTTTTCAATGGATACCTAAAGCGCTTGTGAAGTGTTGATTTCGTGTTGATAATCCGAGACCTTGCAGAGGGCCCCTGCATGGTCAAGGGTACATTTTATTTCTGTTTGTCTTTTCCTAGTTCAATTGTAAATTCACTGTGTTTTTCATCATGTTCATAATTGTTTTCTAACTCTGTGTATATTGCAGCTTGTGTCATTTATTTTTACTAACTCAGAATAGTTGTATTCCAACCAAGAATAGTCCTTTTGTTTTTCATTGCTTTCTAGTCTCTTACCTGTAGTTTTAAGTTGATGTCAGTAGTATAAATAGGTTTATTTCATTTGTTGTTCCTTAGTTTCTAGATTTTAAATTAAGCTGTTCAATGCCATTTTCTTATTAGTGTAGTCACTCACGATATAAATGAATGTTTCCAAAAGCCTTTCATTGATGGTTAATCCTCAAACTAAATGGTGAAATGTTGTATTTATGAATGATTCTTTCATTACAATTGTTGTTCATTAGTTTTTGAGTTAAGTTGTTCAATGCCTTCTTCTTACTAGTGTAGTCACTCATGATATAAATGAACGTTTCCAAAAGCCTTTAGTTGATGGTTAATCCTCAAACTAAATGGTAAAATGTTGTATTTGAATGAGTCTTTCATTACAATTGTTGTTCATTAGTTTTTGAGTTAAGAAATTCAATGTCATTTTCTTATCAGTTTAGTAACTCATGATATAAATGGATATTTCCAAGAACCCTTTCAGTTGAAGGTTAATCCTAAAACTAAGTGGTGAAATGTTTTATTTATGAATGAGTTTTTCTTTGCATTTTCATGTTTACTTTTCTTAGAATGATGAAGAATGAAATCTCTCAAATTGCTATCATAAGGAGGTAGTTCTCCCTGAATTATGTAGCTGAGTGATAACAATACTTCATTTAGCCTTGCTTTCATAATAGAATAGTTGCAATTTCATTTCTAGTTTTTCACTTAGTTTAGCTGCAGTTTCATCTTCAGTTGTTCATTAAGCTTTAATTCTGCAAATAGATTATATAGTAGATAGCTGCCATCTCATTTTCTCATTTAAGCTTTGGTTTTGTAAATAAGTAGATAGTAGTTTTAAAATTCCTTTCAGTTCATATTTTGGAAATAATTATAATAGCAAGAAGAGAAGCTTTGTTTTTATTTTCTTGTTTAAAAACTTTGCTTCCAAATTTGGCCTAAAAGCACTTTTAGCTCTCATTTCATTTCTTTAGACTCTTAGTAGTAGTAGATTAAGATTTTGTAGATTACATTGCAGAACATTAGGAATCAAAAGAATAAAACCCCAAAACAAACATAAACTCAAAAATAGTGAGGTAAGAAAGGGTCATCTAGCACATATAGTGCACTACACTTCATCAGTTTACGATACCTAGATTGATAATTTATGTAGAAATTTAGGACATTAAATTGACTGAACAGCAAGGTCCCTTCCACTTCCGATGGAGCAAACACTTGCCTAGCAGATGTAAAAAGTTGTATTGTGCCTCTCTGATATGTCAAAAACACTGGCACCTCAGCAGTTTTGGTTTCCTTGACCTCTTTCATTGTTTCTCCATGGCTAGCAGGCCCACCTTTCTCTTGATGCACTGGTAAAGGGATCTGTGGACCCTTAAACATCTCATGAGCAATGAAAGTCTCCCATGGAATGTTAAGAAGACTAAGATGGTGAAGAACAATTATTTTAATCAAAGAGTAATGATATATGTTGTTCAACTGTTTTGGATATGGATTCCTCTGCACAATGTATGTTATTTTCTCAATGTTTCTAAACATGAAATATGGGAGATTCATCATCTGTACTTTGGTGAAGTGCATGAGGAGTCTGATATGATAAGCATACAACCGGGAGAACCTGCCTTCACAAGTGAAATATTTGATAATAATTCTCATCAGAGAAGCATACCTATTCTCCAAAAATTTGAAAGGGAAAAGCCTCTTTACCCTGTTTCTATACTGGGACTTGATATAGGGCTCATAGTAATGTTCATCAAGGTCCTGACCTTTGTACCATTTCTCACCAATATTTGGAATTCTAGTGGCCTCTGAGATGACAGCTGGTGATATAGTGAAGGTTATTCTGGCAAGTGTCACCTCATTGTTATGCAGATGAGCTACAAATAGCCTGGCCAACTCATGGTGAAACTGAACTCTTTCTACTAGTTCACAAAATTCAAAACATGCTTGGTGTCTGAAACAAGAAACTGCAAGTGGGCAAGCCTGTAATTCTCTTAGACTAGTGGGCTCTTCTCTGATGATTTTTCCTCCTTTATGAGGCTTCCTCTGTTGCCTGTGCCTCTCCACAGAACTGTCACTGAATGTCTCCTCCTCATATTCAAGGTCACTGTCTCTGTCCATGTTTCCTTTAGCTTGCACAGTGTGATGATGTATGAATGGTTCTATGGGTAATGGCTTGGAGGAATGGGTGCAAATGAAAGTTTGGGCAAAATGTATGAGGGAAGGGGTTTGGGGAGTGATAAGTGAGTGATAAAGTGTGATAACAGTAGTGGGAATGAGGGTCTTAGTTTAGGAGGTGAGTGGTAGGGAGAATAAAGCACTAGGGTTTTAGTGGAGAATAGCGTTTACATGTAAGAGTTTCAAAACCATGAAATTTTACACATATGAAAACTAAGAGAGAAGAGGAATAGCAATACTTACTTGGCGAGTGATAAACAAGATGAAATTTTGGAGAAAAATAAAGCTAGGATTGATTTTGGGCTTGGCTGGTCAAAGCGCAACGCCACCCTATAGAAGCGTAGTGCTAGTCCAGGAGCGCAGTGCTCGTGTTATTTTACACTATGAAATTTTTCCAGGAGTGCAGCGTCAGGCTAGGAGCGCAACGCCACTTTCCAGAAGCACAATGACTTTTGCATGCAACTTTTGGAGGCCTTGTTGGTGTCCAAATTGGGCATGGGATAGCTCGTTGGAAAGCTTTCTGAGTCTACTTTCTAGAACATCTTGAATGTTTCAATTTGGAGTTCAATTTCCCTGTCAAAAGCTCAATCTCTCAAGACTTGTCAAAATGTGCAGAATGAGGCTGCCAAAATTCATAGTGCTATTGCAGTCAACTTTTGAAGGTCTTCCTCAACTCCAAATTGAGCTCATGATAGGTCATTGGAAAGATATTTGTGTCTACTTATCATTGGACTCATCAAGAAAGTTATTTGGTCATTCCATCGAGGAGAAAATTTGATTTTACCAAGGTCACTCCAGAGGTGCGTTAACCCTCCTGAGGCAAATGATGTTTTCAACATTTCTCCCAAACCATGAAACCCGTGTAAAAAATGAAAGATTTTTTCCTTCTTGGGTCAATGATGGACAAAAACCTCTCTCACTTTTGTCAAATTCATCTTTTCTTGCTCAGAAACACAGTTTGAAGAAAAACCATCCCTTATGTGTGGTGAATGGCTTGTTCCTTGGAATGACTTCTCGACAAATGATGGAGACCTGATGTTTGATGATATGAAATGGCCTCATACCTTCTGATATCCTTTATGCCTCCTCTACTCAGATATCTCTGATCCCATAGCCAACCCTAGCTCAGTGGGAGAGGAATTTTGGGTTTTAATGCTTGTTTCTCTTTTGCTTTTACAAGTGGACTAATGCTCAAAATAACTTGAGTTTTTGCAGTGGCAGGTACTTGGCAGCATCACCAGATGTTTAGGAGCAGCTGGGAACCAATATTACATATGGAAAAATAAAATTACATAAGAAATGAAGATAAAAACAAAATACTCTGTTTTCACCTCAAAACAAGTTTTGAGGTGAGAACTACATTAGGCTTTCAAAATGATAAATTATGGCTTTGCTAATCATTATTGGCTTCCTCATGTCCTTGTTGATCATAACTAGCATGTAATTATTAGATTTGACCATGGTGGGACCCTAAAACCTAACGAGACCAAACCTTAAGACCTAATGAAATGAATTGCAAAGGGAACATGAGCCATGACTGAAATATATGGAAGAGGATCAACAAGTACAAATCATGAGGGAAAATTGAAGTAAACCCTACCATCAGTGAATCCATGACCTAATGGAATGCAAACTCATCAGTATGGGACTCCTACTATGAAATGCAAAAGAGCTTATTTTGATCACTGATGGCAGTGTGAAACACTGACATAACACTGAGGAAGCTGTCAAGCCAAATGGGGCTTATTCTAGCATGAGGAGAGTTATAGGCAGCAGGGAGAATTTTGAGAGGAAAACTAGTGAAAATCCCTGATACATAGCAATGACATCCAAAGTGATATTTGGAATAATAAGATGGGAAATCTACACAACAAGGCACTACCATTGTTACATAGGATGGTCACTGGTTTTCCTGATTTCATTAGAGAGCTTGATGGTTTGTGTAAAGGATATACACTTGGAAAAAGGGCAAGGTAGAATTTCCAAGTAGTGAGACAAGGTCCAAGGGTGGATTAGACTTGGTGCATTCCAAGATCTATGGTCAGATGTCAGTGGAGTCTATATTGGGGTGCATCTAGTTTGTGACATTCATATATGAACATTCTAGGAGGACACAGATTTACTTCTTGAAGGCCAAGAATGAGATTTATTGACACCTAATCTTTGATATTAGGAAAATTATGTAAATATTGTAAATACAAAAATAGGGAAGGTGAAGAGACACTAGAATTTGAATTCCAAGAGTATCCCTTCCATGTATTTATCAATGATCTCTTAATGTAAATAAAAATTCATTTGCAGAGTTACTCCTTGTCTGACATGGTATCAGAGCTAACCCCATTTTTAGTTTTCCTCTCTCCTATAACTCCTATTTACCCGTCATTATTCCCTGTCATTGAGAGAGCTTTTTCTGCTTTCTACATTGAACAATTTGGTGTGTGTGTGTACACTACTCTGGACGCTGAAATGATGCGACGACCGTGACCGTGTCCTCTACTAGAATTATTTGTGTATTGGTACCAGATGACATGTGAATCATTTCATACATGTTGTAATTCATTGAATCGAGGTTGGTTTTTGAACATCATGCACAGTTGTGTGATATGTTGTGGTATGTACAATGGTATGCAATGAATTGTTGAGTATTGTGTTTTATTTAATCCATCTCTGCATTGAATTTTTTTATGAGGGCTACGTTAGATTGAGCCACTATATACAGTGAAGTGATGAGCATTGAATTGTATACTATCCAAGTTTATTTGTTAAAGAATTAACTTGGTATGTTGCAAGTTATTTTCTTAAAGACTGTGTGCATTGGTGTGATTTCCATAGGGTTCTAAATGTCGAATTCCTTTTATCATACATTGAAGCCATATGCATTAAAGGAGCCACCATACAATTTATTATATGTTAAAAAGATATACATTAAAGGGAGCACATATGATTTATTATATGTCGAAGCCATTATTTAAACATTGTGATGGGAATATGTATGTTGAATTCTTTTAGGAAGTGTGTATGTATGGATGATATATGATGGAATTACCATAATATAAATTATATGATATATATTATAGATGATGAGTGGTGGTTTATATTTTCATATGTATTGGAATAGTATATTTGTTGGGGCCTTCATTTAAATTTTGAAAAGGTTTTGACCAATTTTGACTAACCAAGGGATGAGAAGGAAACGGGTGGCAACAATGGTTGGCTAGCGGAACAAGCAATTGCGCAAGAGTTGTGGCAAGGTGGCAGCGAGAGGCAAAGGAAACTGAGGGGGTGAGAAGGTGCAGAAGAAGCCGAGGGGAAGAACTAGAAGTACAAGTAACAAAGAATGGATATAAATGGAGAAGACCAGGAAAGGAGCGGGGTTAGATTTGCCAAGGTTGAGGGAAGGTGAAAAGGATCCTTGTTGCGGCTGACGGAGGAAAGGTCACAGGAGCTAAGAAGACATGGTCCTTGAAGCTGCACAACACCCGCGGAATTGACTCGTGTATTTCATTTAGTTGTTTATGGCGAAAGCCGAGTGATGTTGTAATGGTTAACTGTTATTATTAATATAAAGGTCTGCTAAGATCAGTTGCGGTTTATTATGTATCTGGGCCCTATGTATAAGGGATCTTTAAATTTTTTGAATGACTTTATAATTGCATGCAATCGGTAGTTCGTGTGATATCATGAGTATGCTAATACCTCTGTGTTTTATATAATGTATTCATGTATTTGATCGAATGCAACTCGATTAAGACTTTCACGACTCCATGTTGAACCCTTCTCCCTTTTGGTCGTGGCACATCTCGGGTGAGACTCCTTGCCCTTTGGGGTAAGGTGAAAATGTCAGCACTGTCCTAGACTACAATAGACCATTGTTGGCCTCCTGTGCCTGAACCCAGGGTCTTCCCCCTGATGACTCTCACGAGCCAACAAATGGTTCCGTTGTCGGGACCTGAAGGTACGAGAACTGGTTCAGACTATGGTGTCGAGGATATTTAAAAGAGAGATCAGGGATTGGTGGAACCATAGAGTAGATCAGTTTGTAGCGGAGCAGGCTACCTGTAGAAGTCAACCAATTAGCAAGGTAAGCGAGGAAATTTTATATGCTGACGACACTAATGATCAGTATGAAATTTTTTGGTGTAAGTTCCCGGAGGATCTGTACAATTGGTTAAGAAGGCTGAAGGGACAGACTCAACTAGGTGGATTGGTGACAGCTTGCTGAAGCTGGACTCCGTCGGATGTCACCTTATTGCAACGGTTGGATAATGATCTGACCAGAGCTGTCAACTTTTGGGTAAGGACTATGGTGGAGGGATACGTAGTTGAGTTTTCCGCAGAGAGTTATTAGTCTTTTTCAAAAGTGGAAGTTGTGTTCGACTTAGGACTAAGAGGTGATTTGATGAGGGAAGTCTTGACATGGATGAGACGTTCATGGTGGAAGAAGGACTGTTGTCTTCACCCGCTGCGGGGATGGAATCGTAAATCCCCGGTACCGGGGGAAGACCTAAAGGGGGGAACGCTATCGATTGAGGGATAGAGATGTTGCTGAAGGGATGGATGTTGAAGAACTGAAGAAAGCAAGAGATGTTAGGGTGCAGAGAAGGGCACTGCTAGCGGATAAGTGGCAGGCGAGAGTGATTCAAACTCTAGGGAAGAAAAGGATGGGGCCCCACCAAGTAGGAGTGGTGAGGGGAAAACCCCGAGTCGAAGAGGAAGGAGAAGATGGTAATGGGAAAAGCGAGAGCAGTGAAGGAAGATGGAAGAGTCAGGGAAATGGGGATGGACCTTCCCTACAAGTTGTGGAAGCCGTATCACAAGTATAGGTTGCGACAGACGGATCGCAAGAGAAGAGGCCACATGGGCATGAAGAAGGAAGCAAGGAGGATACAGGTGAGGTGATGAGGAGGTTATTCAGTGAAGAGGAAGCATCCATTAAGAGTCAGCAGCAATACCCCCGAGACGTAGGTAGCATTTCCCCTGATCTTCCCCTGGTACTTTATCACAATCCGAAGGAATTTATTATTAGCTTAGCTAAGGAAGTGTGGGTATATAGAGCACGGGAGAAATACCGAGTCTAGTTCAACATTGGGAGTGGAATAGGAACCAATAATATCAGTAATTTAGGATTACATGGATCCCAACAGCCGAGGAGCAAAGGATTCATGCTGATAGCGCCTACCCAGATAAATATGGGGGGATCTTTAACCAGATACCCGAATTTGTGGGAAGAGGAAACGAGGATGTAGAGCAACACTGATATCTCTGTGAAGCTATTTGAAGGGCCCGCCAGACTCCAAACAATGTAAGGGCAGTCAAATTCCAAACCACACTAATGGAAATGGTTCTGCACTGGTTTATAAAGTGGGTGGAGCATAATCAGAACCCCACAATAGATGACATCAAGAGAGGATTTGTGCAGGAGTTCAAGGTACCGCAGATGGATCAACAAGGGCTATCGGAACTTTGGGAGACTAAGTAGAAGGAAGGAGAGATAGCTTGGGAGCTTATGTAAATGTTTAAGGATGCCATTTCGAAGTTGAGTTACCCTCTAGACCCAAACCACCAGCGAGACTGGTTCATTAAGGCACTATTGCCTTTGACCAGAACGCCACTAACACAATAGAAGATAGGAAGCCTCAAGGATGCGTTGGAATAAGCATCACACATAGAAGTTATGGTAGGATACCCGCATGAGTATAGGGGAGGGGTGAGCCTGCAAGACCCATTGATTTTAGGCTTGTAGAACTAGATCACGACCTTGATGGAGAAATTGAAAGATCTTCAGCTAGTGCATCTAGCCAGACCCAACGTTTGTTTCACCCACTGCATGGTGGAGGGGCATGTCATGACAGAATGCTCGAGGTTGCGAGGGATTAATCATACAGGTGGGGTTGTGGGGTCGTCAGGAGCCCAACCAACTGAAGGAGTTGCGGCGATGGGAGCGCAAGGAGCCTTCCCAAGGAGGAATATTTAGGACTTTTGTGAAGTCTGCAGGGCATACATACACCTGCCACGGATGTGCCCCATTTTGAAAAAATACTCTAACATCCCTAACAATACCTACTATGAGTTTTTCACATCAACGACGCATCACATTGATCAGTGTCGAGCGCTCGATGCCCTAGCAAAAAGGCTGGATAGATCCACATTCAGGGTCATTGAAGCAAACCAGGGGGGATGAGGAGGAAATGGGCAACGGGGGAGAACAGAAGGAAGAGGGCTTGTGAGGTGTTACAACTATGATCAGGAAGGGCATGTTACCAGATATTGTCCGCTGCCGAGGAGACCCTGGTGCTCGCAATGTCGAATTAATACCCACGCAATGGAGGATTGTCCGGAACTCATTGTAAAGTGAGAAAAAAGGACCGGACTGAGAGGGGCCAACTTGGTGAATGTTGAACCTATTAGGTCCCTATAATACTAGTGTAACCCCTTATTGTTATTAGTACCACCCCCTTATTATATTTTTGTGGCCATGTAGTCCCCATATTGTTATTATTGTGCAACATAGAAGCCCACTATTGTTATTATTTTTCCCTTACATTATTATTGTTATGTTGGCTTTGATTATATTATGACCCCTTAGACTCCTATATATAGAAAGGAGGTCTTGTCATTTGTATCATCCAAAAATTATTCATTTGTGTAATGTAAAGGAGGTTGCCCCCTCGAAGAGGCTTATTTCTAAGGTGTTGATCGATCTTTTCTATCTTTTTGTGAGGTGGTTTCATAACAGAACCATGGGCTAATGACAGCCTCCCTGCAACTAATATTAATATATTCACCAGGGAAGGGAAGAAGACAGGGGAGGACTGCTACACAGAGGACCCCAGCTTAATCCTTAAAGCGAGATCTCCACAGAAGGAGTATCAACTTGAACACCAAAAGTACGAATATCAGGAGGCAGCTAAGTTGTTCGAAGGGATGATTGTGGAGAAGGATACTAAAATACCGCGGAACCACATGCCTGACCACACCCAGCCGATTGGAGAATGGTTTAAACTATTCTTGAAAGTTGTTGAGGATGAACACATGCTGAAGGAATTGAGAAAAATTCTAAAGGATGGGGTATCCATGGAGGAAGAGGAAGTGGATCGAACATGTGCAGGGTTTCTAGAGAAGGATTCCAGAAGAGTGAAATGGAACAAGAGAAGAAGAGACAAGGAGTTCTGAATCAATGCGCAAATGGTAGGATTCCAGATAACGGACACCATGTTAGACTTGGGGTCGGATGTAAACATCCTACCTAGGAAAACTTCGGAGGCAATGGGGAAGCCTTAATTAAAATACTCACCAATTCAACTAAGAATGGAAAATCAGTACTGCATACTTCCAACTGGGAGATTGGAAAATATAGAGGTTGATGTGGCGGGGGTGATGATGCACACAAAATTTGAGGTGATTGACATCATGGGGGATAAGAACCCATACCCGGCACTCCTAGGGATTGATTGGGCATACGATAACTACACAGTCATAGACCTGAAGAAAGAACTGATGATTTTCAAAGCAGATGGATTAAGGGTGATCCAACCATTAAACCCCTACCAAGGGCCTAGGTTCAAAAAACTAGTAGATGACAGGGATGAGCCAGGAGGGTTAGACTAACTATATGCGCTCACAGCAGGGAAGAGGGAGGACTACATCAACCCCACGACCGGAGGATCAGTGAGCTGGAAAAGTATCCAAAGCTTAGAATTCAGCTCATAAGCTGCATGGGATGCATGGCAGCAGGGGGGATACGAATTGACCACTAGACGTTGTGTGATGATAAGCTGAGTAAACTGGGGAGAAATGGAGATAGCTGACTACCTGAGGTACCATGGCCTTGAGCTAGTGGACACCTTCTTAGATAGAGTAGACTGGGAAGTAACAGAAGATCAAAGGATCTCCTATCTAAGTATTAGCCTCATGGAAACTCCGACAAGATGGTGGAGAACGCATTGCAATACACTAAAAGACTAGCCGAGCATTAAACAAACCATGAAGGAAAGGTTTGCCCGGGATGAAGATCAGCCACAAGATAAGGAAAAATACAAGGGGGGTTCAAGTCTCGAGGAGTAAATCAAGGATTGCATGGTCAATTGAAAAAGCAAAGGAATGTTGAGGGATCGGTGGGTACACACATTTATACATACCCTCGGACCTATTCCACAAGTGTGGTATGTCCAAGAGGAGCTCCATCAAAAAACAACAGATTGGGATACCGTGGAGGTACAGTTTGTCAGCAACTTCTCATTCAAATGGGACGAGGCACAAATGACAGGGCCACTCTAAGAAATAAAGGGAGTTCTGTTCACACTAGAGTCGTTGGTTGAAGGAGGGAACGACGAAAGTTTTCTATAGTATTTATATGAGATAGAGTCGCCAGGATATGCAACATGCAATAGGGTAGACGCAGGACTAGATGACGATGACCGGATGGAGGGGCTAAGACATCTAGCCTTTGGGGAAACAGAATGGAAGAGGGATATTCAGGAGAGCCAATTAATAGAAGGTGCTCACCTTCTACCAATGAAGCCGATGAAGTAGAACATTGGGTCAGAGGATAAGCTTAAGATAGCATCGGTAGGAGACTACTAGGACGAACAAGCCACCAAGGAAATTTTTGACCTATTACACGGATATCAAGACCTATTCCCAGCATCAGTGGTAGAACTAAAGGGAATAAAAGGAAACCTTGGAGAGATGAAAATTTTATTGAGACCGAATGCCCAACCGTAAAACATAGACCATACAGATTAAACCCAAGGGTGAAAGAGAAAGTTAAGAAGGAAATTGACAAAATTTTGGAGGCACGAATCATCGTCCCAGTGGATGAAGCTAAATGGATAAGTCTGATAGTTATTCAGAACAAGAAGGACACAACTAAAATCAGAGTATGCATCGACTACAGGAACCTGAATAACACATGCGTGCATGACACGTTTCCCATGCCCTTTAGTGATGAGGTTCTAGACAATGTTGTGGGGAATGAAGCATATTCATTCACAGATGGTTTCTCGGGTTACCACCAAGTCAGAATAGCTAAAGAAGATAAGAGGAAAACAACATTCATTACGGAGTGGGGGTCATATGCGTACAATGTCATGCCATTCAAACTGAAGAATGCACCAACAGTCTTCTCAAGAATCGTCATAACTACATGTTACACAGTAATTTGTCACCGTTTGTCACCGTCCCTGTTACCCCTCTCCCGCACACTGGAGGACTCATTCCGGGATCTGTGAGAGGTGACATAACCTGAAACCACTTGCATTATATTCCTCTAAGTGTGAGCTTCATATGCCCTGAAGATATCTCCTGCAGAATACCCATAAAAAGACCTCTTTTTGCATTGGCGCGGTTCCACAGTGCAATGCTCGCGCCAATGGGGGAAATCCTCTAAATAGGGCGCGCCAGTTGGCGCTCTGTCTCAGAGTCGCACTCGCGCCAACCCAGTTGGGTAAAGTTTTTAACAAACAAACTTCCGAAGGTTCTCCCTAACCCATTCATCAACTGAATCCGTGTTGAGTTAGGATGGTTTGGCTTCGAATCTCCATAGAAGGGAAGTGGTTTGCCACCTTTCATGGAAGCTTCTAAGTGATAGAGCCAATCCCATGGAAATTGTGATTGATCTCATCTCCTTCCCCTCTATCTATAAAAGCTCATCTCTATGCCTTGAGCAAGCTAGTTCCAGCATAGTGCTAGTGATAGTCTGAATTCCAGGAGTTCAAGAGGTTGAAGTTGCAAGAGCCTTCTTTGCATCCATAAGGCCAAATCTAAGTGAGGAGATTCTTGTCACCAAAGAGAGAGAGGCTTATTTCCCATCCCAACAAGCTTTGCAAGACTTATGTAGCTGATCACCCAGCCAAAGGAGGATTTGATGTCAGAACTATGGTTGTATTCTTCTTTGTTATTTATCAATAATATATGACTATCATTATGGTTCCACTCTCATTGTCCTTTGTGATGATTGATGTTGAGTTATATCTTTTCTGACTGATATATAATTGCATCTATTGGATTTTATGCTTGTATTTGTGTTGTTCTTTGCATGTGCAGGTGTCCAATCACGGAGATCGTGGGGATCGTGACCGGCCGAGGCAAAGGAACGAGAGCGACGTCTCTTCTACGAATATTAGCGTTGGAATCCAAGTAGGTTCTCATCATCCACCTTTAATTTTCAATTAGGAACTTGCGTGATAGCATTGTTTGATTGTTTCTAGACCCGGTCTGGGCTAGTAGGGATCGTCTCTGTCCACAGAGGGGATTTACCTCCACAACACTACATTCAAAGATTATATTCATCAGTTCCTAGAAGTTTACATGAATTACTAGATAGTATACAGTCTGTTGAAAAAACACACCATCCTATTGAGAATAATGTTCGAAAGATGCAAAAAATTGCAGATCTCCTTAAACCTTAAGAAATGTATCTTCGCAATCCCCTTTGGAAATCTGTCGGGCCATATCATCTACAAGGATGGAGTATGTGTAGACCCTACAAAGGTTGCGGAAATTATCCACATGGAACCACCGCACAATGTCAAACAACTAAGAGAAACTCTGGGGCATACGGTGTACGACAGGCGATTTATAAAAAATTATGCATCCATCACGGCTCTAATGGAAAAATTACTGAATAAAATGGAAGAGTTTGTTTGGACTGTGGAATGCCAGATAACCCTGAATAACTTAAAAGAGAGACTAGTAAGTGCCCCTATATTGGTGTATCCTGATTGGAACAAAATATTCCATGTGCACATCGATGTGACAGGAATAGTGTTGGGAGCAGTCTTAGCATAGACAGGGGAGAAAATCATGGACCAACCAGTGTACTATGCTAGCAAGAAGCTATCTACTACGGAAAGAAACTACACAAAAACCGAAAGAAAAGCCCTAGCAATGGTTTACTCTCTCCAAAAGTTCAGACACTACTTAATGGGCGCGCCATTCAAATTTTTCACAGGCCATTTTGCACTCAAGTATTTAGTAAACAAGCAAGTGCTAGAAGGGAGAATATGCCTATGGTTGTTGATGTTCCAGGAATTCATGTTTAAAGTAGTGGTAAAGCTAGACAGACTCATGGTGGGGCTAGGCCACTTGTCGCAACTGGAAACAGGGGAAAATGAAGGAGCAGTAGATCTCGGTTGCCCAATGCCGATTTATTCAGAGTAGAGGCAATTTTGGATCACCTGGAACAAATCACCTCATTCTTGACAACTGGTCACTGCCCAGCAGAATACACAACAATGCAGAGACGACACTTAGTAGTTAGGGCAGCAGATTACTAATTGATTGTGGGACACCTTTATAAGATGGGCTTAGATCAAATACTGAGGTGTTGTGTCCTTCAACATGAAAGGAATGATGTCTTATGGGAGTGCCATGTAGGGGTCGCAGGGGGTCATGTAGGAGGGAAGGCCACCGCAAGAAAGATACTCCACGCAGGACTGTGGTGGCCAACTATCCATAAGGATTCTAAAGAATTTTCCAGGACATGTGACATCTGTCAAAGGGTTGGAAAGCCATCGAGACGTGATGAGTTGCCTCTACATCTAGTCCACACAATGAAAATCTCTGATAAATGGGAGGTAGGCTTAATTGGACCAATTTCTCCACCAACGAGGCATTCGCAAGAAAGGTACATCATAACAGCAATAGAATACCTCACAAGGTGGGCAAAGGCGACACCCACAAAGGACTACACAACAAAAAAAGCGACAAGGTTCATATTAGAGAAAATCATTTCACGGTTCGGATCCCCGAGGAGCCTCACAAGCGACCAAGGCACACATTTCCTGAACGAGACCATTGAGTCTCTGCTAAAGATATTCATGGTTCAACACCACAAGAGTTTCATGGTTCAACACCACAAGAGCAACCCGTACCACCCACAAGCCAACGGTGTAGTAGAAGTGTTTATCAAGATATTGGAGAAAGGACTCGCAAAAGTCGTATCTGCCAATAGGGATGTCTAGGATGAAAAAATACCCGCGACCCTATGGGCATATAGGACGATAGTAAAAAGACTCCATAAGAAAACTGCATCTCAACTTGAATATGGAAGGGAAGCGTAGTACCAGCAAAATTTATACTACCCAGCATGTTCATCTCAGAGGCAACGGGAATGACAGACAATAGTGACTTAAGAGAGCGACTAAACCAGTTGATGGAACTTGAAAAAACTCGATTTTTAGCAGAATTCCATCAATCAATCGAGCAGTGAAGGCAGAAAGCTTGGCACGATAGGCATATCAAGATGAATTCATTAGGAGTAGGGGAACAAGTACTCTTGTATGATAGCAACTTCCAGAAGTTCCCAGGGAAATTGCAGATGCACTAGCTGGGTCCATTCATAGTAACATAAATCCGAGATTCGGGTGTAGTTAGGCTTGCGCAACTGGATGGAGTCTTACTGCATGTATGGGTCAATGGCGCATGCCTGAAGCCCTTCTGTAACTAAGAATAAGGTTCCAGCAGAGTTTTCTCTTACCGAAACCCGTTTGTGGTTGGGGGAGAAGTAGCGTCAGTGGGCACACATGTAGTCCCCGTTAGCAAAGTCAATGAGGGGGGTAGCATTAGTGGATACACATGAAATCCCAGTCAGTAGAGTCACTGGCCACATACGTAATCCTAATCAACAGAATACACATATGGATGTAGTTTTTCCAACATTTATGACCACACAGATACCCATCCCGTCTGCCATACCAATAGTCATTTCCTGATTAAGTAACTAAATAAGAAGCTATTAGAGTAGGAGCTACAATATCTTCTCCCATTAAGCATAAAGTTAGTAAATAAATGAACACGTCACGGCAAAATAAATACGCCATGCATCCCACTCTGTACCTTCGAGTCCGCATCAGGGTTTTCATGTCCAAATCGGCCGAAGGCGGCAAGGTCTAGCCAAAATGCATGGGAAGATCGACAAAGTAATTAGTTATTAAGGCCTCGTTAGTCAGGGAACGTCGTGTCAGGACCAACTACTTAAGTCGCAGAAGAATGAAGGGAATTCCAGAATTCCAATTGCAGACAACATAAGAGTTACAGGTTCACTCAGAAGAACAGGAGCAGAGGCATAAAAGCAAGAAGCCTCCAGTGCAGATAATTTATCGCAGGAGAAAAGATATGTCCAAAGGACTTGTATCAGTTCCACAGGATGCACGAGTTGAAGCAGTTGACAATTTATATGGTAGGTATGACAAATCTAATAGACAATGACTTCACAGACTGTTTCCAGTTCTCGGCAATGAAGAGAGAAGTTTACATGAAGGATTTCTCGAAGGAGGACGACACTAAGTCTTCCAGGGTCAGGGAAGAATTCAAGGGATTACAAAGATCAACAATCCTCCATTTGAGGAGCCTACCTGTGTTCAACACTCAATTTGCCGCAATGCAGTGTACCAAGCTACTAGTGAGTAGGATGCATGGAGGTTCGCTGTGGCTGGATAAGGAGTACCCTATCCACGTGGAAGATATCAATTATCTCACAGGACTGGCCGTGGGTAGAAATGAAGCTAGAACTACATTCTAGGCAGGGACGAAGCAGGGCAAGAAGCAGAGTGAAGACAACATTTATGCCAGATATGAGACCGAGCAGGGTGGGAGGGGAGCGAAGTTAGATAAGATCAACAAGGATGACATTAGATTTTCTTGTTGCCTCATTGCAGGCAAAACAATGTGACACTTCAAAAATAATGAATGCACCTTGGATGTCATCTCAGTTGCAGAACATTGCTGCCGAGGGGAGGTGCTCAACTGGTCAGCCTATGTTCTCAACGAGTTATTTGAGGCATGTGAGGATGTATATAGAAGGGGTACTAGGTTCGTGTTTGGATATTTACTGATGTCCCTAGAAATATGGAAATGGAGGCCACCGAAGGAGAGGCAAATGGCACCCATCCTCGAGGGACAATGAATTGTGCTCTGGTATGACCCCTAGAAGGCATCAGGATAAAGGAGATTAATGAGATAGCCTTCAAGGACTGGTATGAGCAAATGTTGGCCATTGTCAGGTCGACAAAAAGGATATCGAAGCCTCTGTTAGACGAGTTCTCAGAATACTATGGTTTGGCACCTCCCACGCGCATACGTACCTGCGGCCAAGGTGCGCCCATCCTCAAACGTTTAAGATGAGACCTCTAAGGTTTGTCCTAACGGAGGAAGCACTACATAGAGAAGTGGGCTCATGGCTGAGAGTGGCCTACGAGATAACAGAACGCAAGCACAAGTACCTCTTTGGAGTGCTGACTCCGTAGGGGCAAGGCGAAGATGGGGCCGAGAGCAGTAGGAAGTGACCAACCGAGGACAAAATCAAGCCAATGGTGCTCCAGATGGAAGAAAAGATGTTCGAGCTCTGATGAACAATCGATAGCTTCGGGTCAAGTGAGAGCAACTACCCCACCATATTTCAGGGCTCCACCATGTTTACACTGATTTTCATGACAACGTTGGCCATGAAGCTCCCAACAGGAGTAGCACAAACCCCCCTCTTAGCCCACAGTCCCCAAGCCTGATAAAAAATGAGTCGCCCGAACTCCAAATATCAAGAAACCAGAAGTTAATCGACTAGATATGATTGTCGACCTCACTGTGGAGGTCAATCAATCAATCCCCGCAACCACCATCATTGAAGAGATTCCCACCACCACTTCCACTACATTACACCAGTCATGGGAGTCATCCCCGCACACAACATCAACCTTCGCGACTTTATGCGAAACCCTTCATCTTGGATGATGAGGGACGACTACGGAACCATAAGTTTAGTCCACTGGGAAGACAGAGAGCACTGCTCATACCACTGGGACGCAACCTACAAAACTCACCACATTCTCAATGATTGGGTTGGAGTCACCAAAGGGGGGTATCTTGGATTCTACTCTACAGGGAGGAGGGGTTGATCCGTACCTGCCACGCTTCCCTATAAGTCACTCAGTCTGTCCAATTCCCAGAATCATTCCACCCACTCCATAGTTCACCCTACCATCACAGCAAGCCCATTCACCTGCCTCCCATTCCGACCAATCCATCGCTAGTGGCCTACCCCTACAGCGGTAGTTCCCAGACCTTAGCATAATGCAGGTTGAGATGCTACAACACTGGTCATCGGCCCAATTGTTTTCATTTATTTAGCAGGCAGCATACAGAGCTGAAAGGCTCCATGAGGACCTAGCCCAGGAGCATGAACGACAAGCAAAGCGGTTACAGATGGTGACTGACGAGAGTGATCACTTGCGGTAAGCAAACACTAGATTGCAGGCCCAGGTCAACTAGGTCACGCAGCAATTCAAATCACTATGGCCGACCATCACTGAGGCGGATGCCAAAGTACTAACAGACATGGATAATTACACACTGGTCAGTTGCTACAACCACATCCAGGCGACATACTCACGCTTGGCAGCCAACAATGCTGAGATGAAGAGGAAATTGGAGACGGTGAGATCTGCATTACCGAATCCAGTAGCAATTTACACAAGGACGGTCGAGGGGAAGGTCAAGGAGCTGGAAGCCAAGAAGCAAGCCTTAGCTGATGCCCTCGCCGATGGATATGCCCTGATGAACAAGGTCCATGACTAGTCTAGCAGTCTGGCACTGAAGAACCACTTGGTCTACCCCCTCCGAGAGAAAATGCAAACTCTATTTTCCAGCATGAAATACTGCACAAACCCTGCCCAGCTGCAGCAAATCAATGATCAAATGGACACCCTCCAGGCTTAGGTTGATAGTATAGAGGAGTCCGCGCAGACGAAGAAGATCATAAGGGATCTACAGCCATCGGTCCAAATGCAGGTGATACTTTTGAAGGAGGTGTGCGACTCCAGCCGGTAGCAATGGATTAACATCGAAATCCAGCGGCCAACTGAACTAATGTCACACTCGATCGAAGTGTTTACTCAGGTTGCTGATGCAATTCTTGCCCAATGGGACAACACCGTTTAAAATTGCACAGTGTTAAGGCAGTAGACAATGGCCTCCGTCTCAGAGTTGGAGCCTTCATTTGGAACGGGGGAACCGCAGAAGAGAGAAGGCACAACAAAAGAATATGCCACCCGACAAGAAATGATCGAAGAAGAAGAAGCACCTACATAGCACACAACAGAACCAACGCAGCCACCACCAGTAGGATTAGAAGGACTGACAGAGGATGAAATGACTTGACTCGGGGACGAGTCAAGAAATTGTGGTCGGGGCCTGTTGGGACCTTCGTTTAAATTTTGAAAAGGTTTTGACGAATTTTGATTGACCAAGGGACGAGAAGGAAACGGGTGGAGCAACGGTTGGCTAGCGGAACAAGCAGTTGCACAAGAGTTGTGGCAACGTGGCAGCAGGAGGCAAAGGCAGCCGAGGGGGCGAGAAGGTGAAGAAGCAGTCGAGGGGAAGAACTGGCTATCCAAGTAATAGAGAAGGGATATAAAAGGAGAATACCAAGAATGGAGCAGGGTTAGATTCTACAAGGTTAAGGGAAGGTGAAAAAAATCCTTGTTGTGGCAGGAGCTGATAAGACATGGTGTGTGAAGTTGCACAGCACCGTGGAACTTACCTGGGTATTTCATGTAGTTGTTTACGACGGAAGCTGAGTGATGTTGTAATGGTTAGTTGTTATGATTAATATAAAGGTATGCTAAGATCAGTTGCGGTTTATTATGCATCCAGGCCCTGTGTATAAGGGATCTTTAAATTTTTTGAATGACTTAACAATTGCATGTAATCGGTAGTTCATGTGATATCATGAGTATGTTGTTACCTCTGTGTTTTATATAATGTATTCATGTATTTGATTGAATGCAAATCGGTTAATACTTTCATGACTCCATGCTGAACCCTTCTCCCTTTTGGTCATGGCAAGCCTCGGGTGAGACTCCTTGCCCTTTGGGGTAAGGTGAAAATGTCGGCGTTGTCCTAGACTACAGCGGACCATTGTTGGCCTCCTGTGCCTGAACCTAGGTTCTTCCCCCTGATGACTCTCACGAGCCAACAATATTGAAGGGTGAAGTTGGTATTGGAATTTTTTTAAATTAGTTTCTTACATAACCAAGAAGGCAGAAAGTAAGGTTGAAATTATTTTAGAAATCAAAAGAAGATCGTGTTTTTTTTAATGATGCATTCACTAATCTCCATTGTGGGAGTAGTTATCTCTGGCAAAGAGAAATATCATGAGTGGTCTAGGAATATAAAACACACTTTGATTTTCAATGAATTATGGAAAGGACTTTGTGAAGGAGAAGGAGAAAATGCACTTGAAAATCCTACCTCAGACAAGGAGCTTTCCGTTTGGGAAAATAAGAACAACAAGGCCTATGCCTTGATTGCACCATCAATAAATGAATAGGTGAGTCATCATATTTCACCATTTTCAAATGCTTTTGAAGCTTTAAAGATGTTGAAGGAATTATATGACTCGCACTCTGAGCTTGAAGTTTTTCAATTGATGTTCAAGTTGTTCAATCTTGTGTTGAAAAATGATGACCATATTTCTTTAACATCAGAAATAAGATCCATTATGCATGACATGAAATCCACTAGTGTTGAAATAAATGTTCCTCTCATAGCTTATGTCAAGGCATTATATCCCACTTATTCATATTATCTTGAGTCATTGCAAGCAAGTGGGAAACTTAAGGAGATTTCCTTTGAACTCCTTGAGAAGAAGTTTGTCAAAAGAGAGAAGGCTTCTGGGAAGAAGAAAACACATTATTCTTCTGAAGAACTTGAATGCCTTGCATAGAAAGGGAATAATCATGCATAAGATTTTTCTAGAGGAAGAGGTGGTTGAAGAAGAAGAGGAAGGAAAAATTTTAGAGACAGGAGGCAAACATTTCCAAGGAGAAAGGTTTCATCTTCATTGCATACGATGTAACAAAAATGGGCGTGATGCTTCCACATGTAAGCTTCTTTGGGATAGAATCAAGAAGGAAATAAATGAAGAATAAGGTAAAACACGTCGTAAAGGGGAAGGAAAATAATGAGATTTTTCTCATTATGTTGTGTCACATTGCAACATTGGAGTAATTGAAGACTTATTCAATGCTTCACTTGCTTCATGGAAAGATGCTTGATTTCTTGATTCAGAAGCAACTTGCCACATGACATTCAGAAGGAATTTATTTGAATAATTCATTGACAATGTTGATGGAGAAGTCTAATTTGTAGACAAGTCAAAATTCAATCCATCAGGGCTTTGCACCATTAGGCTCAAACTACCTAGTCTTCTAGACTTTCTTCTACATGATGTTTTATACCTCCTGGAGATGAGTAGAAACTTGTTGTCTTTGTTCCACATCTACTAGAAATGACACTCCACTCACATTTTCTATGGCAAGGTTGGGGTCAAAAAAGCATCAAATCACTCACTTGTCCTAACTGGGGTAGAAGAAGAAAGACTTCTGAATATGCAAGGAACCTCTACTCGTGCACAAAACTTTTCATATAGTTCTCACTATAATGAAGTTACACTTCCATCAAGTCTTTTATAGCATGAAAGATTTGGGCACTTGAACGATGACAACCTTCGTTTGTTGAATAAAAATGGTGTTATCGAATTTCCAACTATTCCTAGGAAACTTAAGCAATGTGATGCTTGTATCTTCGGAAAGCACATCAAACAAACTTTTCATGATTCTCATTCCATAACACATAGAAAACTTGAACTCATTCATTCTGATTTATGTGGCCCAATTCCTATTCCTTCTGCAAATGGTAATAAATATATGATGACATTTATTGATGACTACACCAGAATGTGTTGGGTTTATTTAATGGAAGAACAAATATGAAGCTTTTGAAACATTCAAGTACTTTAATGCTTGGATTGAAATTGATGTACAATCTCATATTGGCTCTATTCGTACTAATAATGGAAAAGAATATACTTCAAATGAATTTGAAAACTATCTTCGCTAGCATGGGATCAAACATCAAACAACCATGCCTTATAATCCCCAAATAGGAAAGGTGTAAAAACATGGTTTAAGTTTCTATGAAATAGGAATCTTATTGTGATCTATATGACCAAAATACATTAAAAAATTATTTATTTATATATATATATATATATATATATATATATATGTAGATATATATGTAGATATATATATTATCTGTTTTTTTTGTCCATTGTAATGTATTAATAATATGAAGGAAAGTCATGTACATTAAAAAACAATTTTGATATATATATAGAGGTAAATCATCGTGGATTAAAAAAGTTTTAAGTTGGTCAGTATGAAATGAATATGTGATTAAGGTGAGTAAATTCATCTTATATATATAATTGATTTGATATTTTTTATATTAATATAAATTAAAATAATTAGTTATTATTAAATATAGAAAAATGAATATCTATTTTAATATTTGAATTTGAATTTTTTTAATTTTAATTTTTTAATAATATGTAATTATTTATTTTGTATAATTATTTTTACTAAAAATATTACTATTTATAAAAAAGTTATAATCTAATAAATTATAAATTATAAAAAATATTTGGATTTTAAAAAAATTTGTTATAACTATTGGCTTATTTAAAAAAAAAAAAAAAATGAAAATTTGTTTTAAAAAATTATAAATACTACGTAATTATTTCTAGTTTTAATTTTTTGAAAATTTTGGATTTAAAAATTCCTTAAATTTGTTGTAAATTAATAATAACTATTATTAAATTAATAATCTAGAGATAAATTAAAATAATATGAAATTTTCAAAAATAATAGATTAATTATACCGGTTTTGAATTATTATATATAAAAATACAAATAAAAATGTATGGTATTATTATAATACTATTAAGATGAGTGAAATGATCATTCAGATGTATGATGATGACACCTATGATGATTAATGTTAACTAAGGCTTATATGGTCTATCAGACCTTAAGAAGGTAATAGATTAAATAGGATTCCTTAACATTTTATTTATATGCTCAAAAAGAAGTGAGAGAAAGGTTCCCAAATCACCATAGTTTTGATGAGTTAAAATGTTAAGAAGGTTGTCAAAGGACAATAGCTCTAGTGGTAGCTAACGTGTTTAATTCACCCTCCACCTGGGTTCTATTCTTTGAAGACATGTTAGACTGTGTCTAATGTTTGACTAGTAATTCCTATAAGTTTGAAGGGGATTGAATGTGAGTATAAGGTGGACAAACTAATAGAAAGTGTTTTAATATGATTATAAGATGGACAATCTAAGAGAAAGTGAAATTGAGTATAAGATGGACAAATTAAGAGAAAGTGGTTTAATGTGAGTACAAGATTCAATCCTCCCAAGTTTGGTGGCAAACTCTTTCATGTGAGTATAAGATGGACAATCTAAGAGAAAGTGGTTTTTATTTTCAACCCTTCTAGGATTGGTGACAAACTCCTTTCATGTGAGTATAAGATGGATAATCTAAGAGAAAGTGGCTTTTATTTTCAACCCTTTTAGGATTGGTGACAAACTCTTTCATCCCAAGGTGTTTTTTCAACCCTCCCACCGTGTTTTGAGAATTCACCAATGCCTAGTTTCACTATGAAGCTCATGAGAATTAGTTCTAATCTTGGAAATGTTCATTTTCATCTTAACACTAGTCAAGACGGAGAGATAATTTGGTTTTCCAGATTGGGGTTGATCACCTCCTTATAATATTGCACTTTCCTTTTTCCCTCCAACTCTTTATTTTCCCACAATTTATATTTAAATTTGGAAGAATGCTATTTTTTAATATTATCTGAATTCTGCAAGATGATCTCCTATTTATTCCCCAGAGCTCTAGCCAAGACCGGGCATCCTTATGGCGCCCTCACTTCAATCAAAGGTGGAGGTTTTGGATAAATTTACAAGCAATTTCAGGAAACCTCTTTTACATCCATATTGTATAACGTCCTATTTACATCCATACATCCATATTGTATAACATATTTTTATGCATATCAAGAGGGATCAAATCTCTTTTCACTCTAAAAGAGGTTTACATATTAAGAGATTTGATCATTCTCTATGGGCCATTTTTATTTTTATTATTTTATTTTATTGTATTTTGACCGAGTTAAAATGTTTACATTACATTATCCTTTTTATTTAATTTAATTTTTTTTATGTGATTTGACTTAGTCAAAATGTTAAATAGGACATTATGTTAAAACATCTCTAAGGATGTTTACATTACATTAATCTTTTAATTTAATTTAATTTATTTTTTATGTGATTTGACTTAGTCAAAATGTTAAATAGTACATTACGTTAAAACATCTCTACCATAGTGGGTTGAGAGCGCCTCTCGGTGCAATAAAATTAAAATAAAATATTTTAATTTTGAAATGAATTATGGTTTTTGGGCAAGTGGTATTGATAAGCGATGGTATTGTAACAAAGCCGATTTACAAGTAAATAATATCAATGGTTAAGAATCTGGCTATATCATTTGTTTGTTATAAGTATTAAGTTATAATTTAAAATTTAGAATTTGGTATAAAATTAAATTAAAATAAAACATTTATATTTTTTTGGTTTTTTTTAATTGAGTTATGGTTTTTGGGTATGTGGTATTGATAACCATGGTATCGGCCAATGATATTGTAAAAAAAAAAAACTATTTTGAAGATATTAATATACATGGGAAATGGGTGTGAATATTCATGGTTAAGAATCTTGTTATATTGTAAATATTAAATTTTTTGAGTTTAATAATTAAATTTAAATATAGTTAAATTTATAAATATTAAATTTATAAGTACTACTTATGTGTGTTATATATTTTAATGTGATTTTATTTATAAGTATATGGTAGATGTGTAGGTAATGAAAAACATATAATTTAAATGTTGGCTCAATTAATAATAAAAATTTAAAGTGGACTAAGAAATAGATATGGGATGGCGCTCTAGCAATCCGGCGACCTGCACACCTGACCTGATCTCCCCTGCGCGCCTGCGCCTGGCAGCGCTGCTGCTAGGCTGCGCCCTCCCTCTGCTGACTCCCTTCCCGTCTGGGGCCTCCTGCCCGTCCCTTCCTTTGGGCCCCCTGCCCTTCCCCGACCTCGGGGCTTCCGCTGGAGCTCCGATTGAGCCATAGATCATGCCTGAAATGGATCCTCCCACTCAAGAACAGGAAGATCTGGAAAAATTGTTTGCTTCGCTCATCCCGGAGAATGCTACTGGGAAAATCCGCCCTACAGCTTCAAAGTTCATCAAAAAGCTAGATGAAATCCCGGAAGTCTCGCTCCCTCCTACCCTCCCGAGGAGAGCTGCAGTTGCCTTAGCAGAACGTGGCCTGGTAGGTCAGTTCACGGGATTATGGCCCTCTCCTCGCACAGTCCAACGTTGGGTCGAGAGAAACTGGAACTCGATGGTGCAAGGAAAGATAGCAATCAGGTTTTGTGGGAGAGGGTTTTTCACCTTCCTTTTCGAATCAATAGAGGACCGTAATCTCATTTTCAGGAACGGCCCCTATTTTATGGACACCAGGGGCCTTTACCTTAACAGATGGACCCCTGATTTTGATCCTGAGATGGATGTCCCCAACGCTGTCCCTGTATGGGTTCGCCTGCCTCATTTGCCGCTTCATTGCTGGGGAGATGAATCAGTGAAAGCCATAGGGAATGCCGTAGGGAAATATATTGACAGATCGGAACCTAAGGAGAACATGCATGCCTGTGCACGGATATGTGTAGAAGTAGATCTGGGAAAGGGACTACCGGAGGCAATCAAACTCAAAGTAGATCAGTGGACGCACATACAACAAGTGGACTACGAGCAGCTGCCATTCAAGTGCAAGGTATGTCATGAATATGGGCATTTTGCCAATAGATGTAGTAAATCTAAATCAAATGTTTCCGAAAGCAATGTTGAAGCTCCCGAAGAAGCCTAGGAAATAGTCAAGAAGAAAAAATCAAACCCCCCTCTAGGAACATCCTCAAAGCCCTCCACTGAAACCCCCCCCCCCTCCCAACCCTCTGGATCTGGCCCTTCCTTCCCTTCTTCCTCCAACCCCTTCGAAACTCTGTCTGCAGAGGAACCCCCTTCCCCCCCCCCCCCCTTCCCCGAGAGGCCCCATGGTAACCCCTATCTCTCCCCCCCAGACCTCCCCTCCCCCAACAGTGGAAAGAATCCTAACTAGGAACAAATCGAAGGAAAACAACCTCTCCACCGACCCTCCCAGAAAAGTTGGAAGGAAATCTAACAAAGAGATAAGGGATGAGAACGCTGCAAAAGAAATGGCCACCGGGACCCAACAACCAATGGACACATATCTGGATAAGACCAAAGGAAGCGGAGAAAAGATGAAAGAGAAAAGCGGGGCTCACAATAAACAAGGTAAATGATGATTTTGGTCTCCTGGAATTGTAGGGGGATGGGCTCCTCCCTAAAAGCAAACGCAGTCCGAGACCTTCTCAAATCTGAACATCCAGACTTTCTCCTTCTCCAGGAGACCAAAATCACTGAACAGGAATTTCAAAATAGCATGAAAAGAAGCAGAAGTTATGAAGGAATAGCATCGAGCGCAGCTGGTGCCTCAGGAGGCATAGGGACAATTTGGGACAAAAATAAATGGAAACTTAAAGATCACAGGCAGAACAGATGGTGGATAAGATCAGATATGCAAAATATAGCCACGACAGAAGAATACTCAATATACAACGTCTACGCACCCCCCCACTTCAGAGAAAAAGCCTCATGCTGGGAGTCAATCACCTCAGATCTAATGACTGCTCAGGGAAGGAACATCTTCCTGGGAGGCGACCTGAATCTAATAAGGAACGCTGAAGAGAAGCTGGGAGGAAACTTCTTTGCTGACTCCTCAAGAGACTCATTAGAAGAAATCATACAAGTCCACAATCTAGTGGACATCCCTCCGCAAAATGGGCGTTTCACTTGGTCGAATAAAAGAACAGGCAGAAATAACATAAAGGAGAGGCTAGACCGTATCTTGGCTCAAGAGAGAATAGTGGCCAATTATCCAAGTATTCAAAGCACAATTATTCAAGGTTATATTTCAGACCACAAACCAGTGGCTTTGAAACTGGACAAAGGGAAAAATATGGGACCGCTTCCTTTTAAATATAATAAGGCCTGGGACAGCAGCGATGAATTCAGAACCTTGATAAAGGAACAATGGGCAAAAGAAATTTCGGGCTCCCCTCATTTCATCTGGGAAACTAAGCTCAAATTTCTCCGGATCGCCATCAAACAATGGGCAAGAAATCATGCAACAGAGGAAGGCAAAAAAAGAATCGACCTCCAAGCGAAGTTAGAACAATGGAACCAAGAAAAAGAAAGAGGCCAGGATACAGAAGAAGATCAAGCCAAAGAAAATGAAATGTATAAAGAGCTGTACAAACAGAACAGAAGGGAGGAGGAAGAGCAAAGGCAAAAGTCCCGATGTCTTTGGCTCAAATCAGGAGACAAAAATACCTCTTTTTTTCACAACAGCCTTAAACTAAGGCGAGCAGGGAACCACATAGAAAGAATAATAATGGAAGGAAGAGATCTAAGAGAGCAAGAGGAAATAAAGGATGCAGCGTCCCGACATTTCCAAGCTCTCCTAACAGCTGATCCTCAATACATGGAAAACCCGGATTTCCTCAACATAATTGAGAATAAAATCTCAGAAGCCCAAAATGCAGAGTTGGATAAGGAGATCACGACGGAGGAAATAGAGTGGTCAATCTTCAGCATGCCTTTGGACAAGGCTCCGGGCCCTGATGGGTTCACAGTGGCCTTTTACAGAAACCATTGGGAAATTATCAAGAAGGACTACATCAGAATGGCAAAAAACTTCTTTACGAAATGCAAAATGGGCAACAGCATCAAATCTTCCCACCTAGCCCTTATTCCTAAAGACCCCAATCCTCAAACCTTTGATAGATTCCGCCCTATATCCTTGTGCAACGTTTCCTATAAAATCATCACTAAGATTTTAGCTAACAGGTTAAAAAATCTCCTCCCTTCCCTCATCTCTGAGAACCAAGGAGGCTTCGTCCCTAGGAGACAAATAACGGACAATGTCATTCTTATTCAGGAGGCAATCCACAGCAGCATATCTAGAAAGGAAAGGGGCATGATCATCAAGCTAGATATGGCGAATGCCTTCGACCGGGTTAATCATAAATTTCTCCAGGCAGTTCTAAAGAAATTTGGCATCTCTGAGCTCTTCATCAGCAGGGTCATGGAATGCATTTCATCCAACTGGACAGCCCCCCTCATTAATGGCAGGCCCAGCAATTCTTTTAAAAGTTCAAGAGGTTTGAGGCAAGGATGCCCGCTATCCCCCTTCCTCTACATCATCATGGCTGAAACTCTAAGCTTGCACCTGGAGAATCTGCGCAAGCTAAAAGAAATAACAGGGGTAGACATAGTCCGGGGAACCAAGGGGATAAATCACTCCCTCTTCGCTGATGACACTCTATTAATTGGAGGTGCTTCCAGTCTCATGGCTCGGAGGTTCAAGAAAACATTGGATCTCTTTCTTCAAGCCTCGGGAGGTAGGCTAAACAACAACAAGTGCATGATTTATACATGGAACGTCCCCAGACACATCATCCAGAGAATCTCTATAATCATGGACATACCTGCACAAAGGAACTGGACTCATTTCATGTACTTGGGGTTACCCTTAGCCAAGGAAACGATCAAAACTGAAATCTGGGTCAAGCTAATTGAGAAATTGAGAGGGAAGCTTCAGAGCTGGGGAGTGTCTTGGCTCAACTTGGCGGGCAGAACAATTCTTATCAAGGCCATCCTTTCAGCTCTTCCAATCTATCAATTTGCAACTACTCTCGCCCCGGCCAGCATTCATAAACACATGGAACTAATTATTAGAAGCTTCTTGTGGCAGGGAGGAAGGCAAGACTCAAAAAAGTTCAGCCTGGTAAAGTGGGACAAGGTCATCCTTCCCTTCGAGAAAGGAGGGCTTGGAATAAGAATTCCAAGATTAGCAAACATGGCCATGGGCTTTAAATTGATCTGGAGAATTCTCAATGAGAGAGGAGCTTGGTGGACAGAGGTCATCAAAAAGAAATACCTGAACGGGGCCAACAACAATATTCTTTCAGAAACCATTATTGACAGGCAGTGCACACCAGTATGGAAGCTTATTAAAAAAACTCTTCCCCAATTCAAAGCCTGTATCTCAAGAGTTCCGGGCAATGGCAGAGACATCAGCATTTGGGTGGACAGAATAATGGGCTCAGAAGCAAGGGAAGATCTTCCTAATTTCAGGCCCTTGCAACGGTGGATGACAGAGGAAAATCTCAAGACACTTTATGACATCTCCTTCTGGGAACATAACAGTTGGATAGGCTGGAAGTCTATCCCTCTCCCTAATGACCTCAAGAATCTCTGGGCTGATCTCAAGACATCACTCATAGGCTCAGCACCCATTAACAGAATGTCAGAAGATAAATATGTATGGGACCCCAACGGTGGCAGCTACACGGTCAAAGAGGGCTATAAAACTCTCCAAAATGCCTCAGCAATAAACAACTGGCCTCTTTACAAAGCAGCTTGGAAAACTGAATGCCTTCCAAAGGTAAAATTCTTCAATTGGACCCTCCTCCACAGCAAAATTCTCACTGCGGAAAATCTCAGGAAGAAGGGCATACATGGCCCTTCAATCTGCTGCATGTGTAGGGCAGCGGAGGAAAGTAGTAACCACCTATTTATAGAGTGCTCCTTCACAAGATCTTGCTGGAAACTCATCACCAGCCCGCTAAACATAGGCGATCTTCCCAACCAGATTACACTCCTTCAGAAAAATTGGGAAAAAAGCTACCCTCAACCCAAAAAAGGCAAGATCCTGGCTAAAAGGTTGTGGAACAGTATACCCCCAAACCTATGCTGGCAGATATGGATCGCCAGAAACAAGTGCATTTTCAATAATAGGAATCCCAGCATCTCCAGCACCTTGGCTAAAGCGATTGCGCTCATCTCAGAGACCATTGGAGCGAATGGAATAACCCATGTAGACTCGGAACCGGGAGATCCAAGAGAAAAAGAGTGGATGAGCAAATTCAGCTATGAAGCAAGAATTCAAAAAACTGTAAGCACAGGAAAAGGAAACTCTGATTGGAAGTTGAGAGGGACCAAGGAGGAAGTCAGAGATTGGATACAAAAACAAAGGAGGCCCTCCCTTCAATTTGATGGGGCCTCAAAAAATAACCCGGGCCAAGCCGGAGCTGGAGGAATCATCAGAGATCCTCAAGGAAAAACCATCGTGACCTATGAATGGGGATTAGGATCTATGTCCAATAATAAGGCAGAGGCTTATAGTCTCCTCCTGGGGACCTCTATAGCAAGAAAACTCGGCCTCCAAAACCTGTTAATTATGGGAGATTCTGCTATTATCATAGCAGCCATGACATCTGGGAAGGATTTCAAGCAAATGGCCTTGAACAACATCAAAAGCAGGATATTGGAAAACACCAGGAGAATAAGCGGGGTCATCTTCAAGCATGTTCTAAGAGGAAACAATACGGAGGCAGATGAACAAGCTAACAAAGCAACAAGCAGACAGACAGGCCAGGTCAGAGAAAATGATGAAGTTTATGACAAAGCCATACCTTAAGCAACCCCTTCCCACCCCCTCATCTCAGAAAACTAGTCACCTCAGGCATCATTTCCCTCGAAACAGGCTCTTCATCAAATCTCCCTTCCCTCCCCTAAATCTCCTCGACTGCACAAAATTGTACCAAAAAAGCCAAATCCGCCCCCCTGACTTGGTCCACATCATTACGCTCTGCCTCATCATGGACTATCATATGTTTAGCGCAGTCATTCTCTGGCTTCGCGTTCGAGCCCATCCCCTTCGCACGCTCTCTGATCGCAGCAAAATCTTCTCAGGGGATCCCAATCCTTTCAAGAGCCGATCCTCTCAGCATTGGTTCAAGCACCTGAGGAACTTCACTTCCCCTATATATAGCAGCTTGGGCCTCAGTGATCCCTCAGTATGCAGCGTCGCAAGGCTTCTCCTCTGCGCTCACATCAAGCATTGGCTTCCTTCTGAAGCTCCTAGCTTTCATTTGGATCCTGATCCTCGTTCCTCGTCCCTGGTGATTGCTGGTATATCTACTACTGTTTTAAATTTTGCTAACAAGTGGTTTCTTGGTTGCTGCAGAGCCCCCCGTATCCCCTTGCTCCCTAGCCCTCTCATTCCCCTCCGCTCACTGCCCCTCCCTTCTCTGAACTACCTGCCCCGATATACCGCCTCCCCTCCTGGTATCTCCCTTCTCCCCGGTTTCTGTCTGTCTCCCCATATTACAGACTTTCCCAACCAGTCCATCAAGATGGCGGATCAGCAAGACCAGCCGAATGTTCAGGAGCCCGCAAACAATCCAATAGACAGGATCTTCAACAACGAGTGCACTATGTGCAAAACGCATACAATCATGATCAATAGATTTGTCAAGCATTTCAATGAGCTAAAGGAAGATTATCAGGCAGATAGCAGATCGAAGCGGAAGAAGCTGGAGAAGCAAAAAGAAGAAATCGAAACTCTGAAGGAGAGGTGCAGCCATCTGGAGGAAGCCATAGAGCAGATCAGAACTCTCTCTTAGAGCTTTCAAGCTGAGGCCTCAACTAAAGCCAGTGCCAGGAAAGATCCCCTCCCCGATGACTCGGTCACTCAGAAACTTCCCTAGAAGCTATGGATTGTAAATTTTGCTGGTTAGGTGGCGCTTTTGTTCGGCAATATAGCCGTTTCCTCTTTACTTTCAGTTATCACAGAGGTAGCAACGAGGAAAATGGGTCTGCGCACCCGGTTTTGATCCTCATCGCCCAAATCTATTATGTCTATGTACTAGAACTTTGTATCTGATGTTTTTATAATACAAAAGTAGCCGATTCTGTTAAAAAAAAAAAAAAAAAAAATTAAAGTCATAAAAATAATAAAATTCAATTTGTTATATTTTTATTTTTTTATTAACATGTGAATAGACTTTGTTACAATACCATGGATTATTATAGCCACATGCTCAAAAACTATAAATTATTTCACAATCAGACATTTTATAACAATATGACAAGATTTTTTAACCATGGATATTCACCCGACTTTTCCATTAATATTATGAACATGTGAATAGGATTTGTTACAATACCATTGGCCAATACCACGGCTTATCAATACTACATTTGGAAAAATCATAACTTATTTCAAAATCGAAATATTTTATAACAATATGACAAGATTTTTACCATGGATATTCACCCCACTTTACCATAGATATTCTTAACTTGTAAATAGGCTTTGTTACAATACCATGGCTTATTGATACCACATGCCCAAAAAGCATAACTTATTTCACAATCAAAATATTTTATCAATATTTTATTTTTATTTTGTTTTATAACTTTTTTTAATTAAATCTAAAAGGGAAAATGTTATAATTAGTTTTGAAATATATCTAAACCCTCTATCCTCACTAATACTAAATATATGTCCATAGAAATTAAATCAAGGTTTCAATAAAATTAAAAATGAGAATACTTTTATATATAAAGATGTGAAACTTATATAATATAAATAATATTATTAAGAACAAGCATAGATCCATCTTAACTAAGGATCCAAGAAATGAGAGCAAGCAAAGTGACTAACAATAATAGAGGAAAGATAATGCATGATTCTTACGTTTTCATTATTGTATTTTCTTTGACATGATTGATCCAAAATATATGTTTAATATTTAACAACCAACTGAGTATTTTTAATTTAGATACTTTCTTAAACACAATACAATGGGATAAAATTTAAGAGAGAGAGGGGAGTAGAGAGTGACAAAGTTGGAGGGTGGAGAGAGAGAGAGAGAGAGAGAGTGGTTGGGGAGGAGGAGAGAGGGAGGTGAGAGAGAGGGAAAGATAGGAAGGAAGAGAGAGGAGAGATGGAGGTGAGAGAGAGAGACAGGTGGGAGAGAGAAGGAGACATGGAGAGAGAGACATGGAGTTGGAGGGGGAGAGAGTGGGAGGAAAGAACAAATACATAGAGAGATAGAGGTGGATAGAGAGTGAGGAGAGAGGAGAGGAGGGAAGAGATAGAAGAGGAGAGGAGAGAGATAGGGAGTGAAGGAGAAGAGAGAGAGAGAGGGAGACACGTAGATGGAGGGGAGAGAGAGAAGGAGAGAGGGAGGGCGATAATGAAAAGGTTGGAGGGATGAGAGAGGGAAAGAGTGATGGGGGGGAGAGATAGAGGGAGGTGGGAGATAAAGGGAGAGAGATAGGACTCAAGAGAGATGGGAGAGGGAGAGAGAGGGAGAGAAAGTGAGTTGGAAGGGGAGAGAAAGGGAGGAAAGAAGAAAGGCACAGAGGAAGAAAGGTGGAGAGAGAGGGAGTGACAAAGGAGAGATGGAGAGAGACTAGGGAAGAGAGGGAGGGGAGAGAGAGATGGAGTGAAGGGGAAGAGAAAGAGAGGGAAAGGGAGTGAGAGAGATAGATAGATATTAAGAGAAAGTGTGTATATTTTGGGGGTGAGATAGAAAAAGGAATAAGAAAGAGAACATAGATACAAATATAGATATTATATAATGAGCCTAGATCCATCTTAACCTTGGATCTATCAAGCTCCAAGAGGGATAAACTATCCTTGGATCAATCAAGCGCCAAGAGGGATCAAATATCTCGATCCATCTTAACCTTTCCTCAAGTTTTGCACTCAAAAAAGAGGTTTGCACCTTAGGAGATTTGGTCCCATCTTAACCTTTCCTCAAGTTTTTCACTCAAAAAAGAGGTTTGCACCTCAAGAGATTTGATCCCTCTCGGTGCTTGATAGATCCGGGATAGGATGGTTTATCTAAAAAAATGTCCATAATTTTATTAATAAAAACAAACTTACTATATAAAAAATTTGAATTTAGAAAATATTTATGTCTAACATCTAACATCTAACGCCTACATATCTAGTGATTAAATAAAATATTGAAACAAAATTAAAAGAGGAAAAAATAATTACCTATAAGGTGAATTGGTACTTTTTTATTGATCTCTTGTGATACTTTTTCACTTGGTAATGTTCTTTTAAGATTTTCCATTATTGATTTATATGTTTTCATGATACATTTGGTAAGCTATAATTGATAATTTTTTTGTTTTTGTTTTTTATTTTCCTTTAACTAATAATATTTTTGTATGAGATTTATTTTATTTCTATTTTTGTTTAATTGGTAATATATTTATATGAGATTTGCTAAGATGTAAGTTAGTGTAATGGTTTAAAAACAAGATTTTAAAGTTAAAGAATTGCACATTCCACAATTTGGAAGAATGATTAAAATGAATTCAAATATTCTATAAGTTCCAAAAAGTAAGACATGTAACAAGTTAATATGTAATAAGTTAATGTTTTCATATCAAATTTTTGGAAAACACTTTTACATTTATCTTTATTGTGATTTATATTTTTGTATAAATAGTAATTTTACTATTGTGGACTAATTTATGATGAAGATAATTTGGTTATTGATAAATGTGTATAACCTTTAAAAAAACAAAAGTAAATTGAAATTATATGACTTCATGAATATGAGTAACTTTATACGAATATAAAGGTTTATTATTACACTTTAAATATAATGAGGTTTATATGGTTAATTAAGGGAGGATAAAGAAATTTGGAACCTTATTTATTGCTACAAGGGTAAGGGAATATAGATATAACAAATAAATAGTTGTAATATGTGGGCAAATAAATTTTAGTAATTATTTTATGTATTGTTTGTCTTTTATACTTGTCCTCATAATAAAATATTTTGATACACAACTTAGCCATCATGGCATGGTTTGAAAATGCAATTCCAGTTGATATGAATGAGGGGTTCAAATATAAAATGGATTCAAGATGATTGTTGAGCCTAACTCCTAATTAATGGTTATTGGATTTACTTGCTTTGAGGATGTTGCATTTTGAAGATGGGAAGAATGGCGATAAAATCCCAACCATGGACATTAAGAAAATAACATCAAAGATCAAGTAACATACAATCACATAATATGTTAAAGGCGTAACAAGTGGTAGTAAAGAAGGCACTAGTCGTTCAGGAAAGATGTGGAGATGATCAATAATTGCCATGAATATTCCATTGGAACAATTTATCATAATAGATCTAACAAAATATCGAAGCTTTTACTGTGAATGTTAATTCTTTTTAGATCTCGGATTCTTTATTTATTGTTTGTATGCTTTAATAAATACAAATTAGCTAAAATGAAAGCAATATAGATTGAAAAGACATACACACACTAACCAAAATAGGAACAATTTTTTCCTTGGGAAAGCCTTACTGGAGAAACCTAGCTAGAAGGTGAGGTTTTTTTGATCTCTATTCTCTAGTATGGAAAAATGTGTAGATGCAAAGAAAGAGGTACTCTCTCTATAGATTTACCTAAGACCTATGTCTTGTAAATTTGCTACAAAATCTTAAGCCCTTTTTTTTTCTCTCTAACATCCCACTCCCAATTGCTTTACTCAGATATGGAAGAAAATATAATAGCATGAAATGGAATCCCTACTCCTCCTAGTGGCCTAGTATTTAACATAACCCAATAGCTAACAATATGAAAGGTTTGACTCCCTCAACCCTTAATTAGAGTTACAATTTGGACCTTCTAGAGTCTTTTTTAAATTCCACACATGGCTAGCCCTATATGCATGAGTAAGAGAGATTAACGTGACATCGACTTGTACCATGGTGGTCAGTATGGTAGATCAAATTGCAAGAGGTATAAATTTTGCATATAAACTACGAGCTACCAAAAGGTCTTGCATAAGCAATAATTTTTTTACCCCAAAAAAAATAAAATTAATGCCTCATACCCAAATTTTCCAAATTGGGACCCACTGATAAAAATACCCTACAAGTTGATTCATGTAATTCTTCCACTCTGAAATCATTAAGATAGATGATGAACAATATAATAATTCAATCTGAATCAAGAGAAATTATAGATGAGAAATAGTATCGTAATTCCCTAAATTACTTACGAATGAAGTCAAAATTGGAAGAAACTTACCCCTCAAGGAATACAAAACCTATAAGAAGATATAAAAATAAGTATAAAGAAAAGGGGTTTTAAGAAATTAATTATGATAACCTATTGTAGCACTCATAACCATGAGCAATCTATAATGATGAGATGAACCTAAAAGAGTAATATCTAGATACATAAAGTTAAATATGTGAAATTTTCTCAAACAAGTGTAAGAAATCAACCAGGACATGATGGAGGCTTTTGTAATTAGGGAATAGTCATGATGAAATAACTTAGCACTCTAGTGGTATATTCTAAATAACCATGTGGCAAGTGTTTGTGGAATCACATATGTGTGGCAATGACTTCATATGTGGCAAAATAAATAAACTATGTAGACTAATGAGAAAAAAACCTAGCATGAAGTGTATTAAGGAATGTTGTGAGAAATTCTATAATGAGACCTTGAGAAGGATTATGCATAATTGAAAAAACTAGTGAGAATAAACTAAGGTCACTTGCACAAGAATGATGACCCCAAAAGTGGAAATGGGGCTATGATGAGGAACACATGGCCACAAGAACGTGTGCTTCTTCTTAGGAATACACACGTGTTCCTAGTTGTCTAGGATTCATAAGGCCCAAGATAGGATGCTTGCTTAGCATGGCTCAAAAGTGTATGTGCATTATTAGGAAATATCATTATGAAATTTGAAAACCTTACTTTAATGCACTATGAAAACCCTAGCTTTGTGGAATTTGAAAACCCTATCAATGTGGAATGTGGAAACTCCAATATAGTGAGTTCAAATTTGAGTGGATAATTAGACAATGTAAGTAAGCACGCCATATTGACCTTGCATCACAAGTCGGCAATGTTTGTCAATGTATATTGAAGTGAACTTTGAAGACCTTAGTTTTGTGTAATTTGAAAACCCTACGTTTATGGAATTTGAAAACCCTAGTATTGTGGAATTTGATGGAATGGAATTGTATAGATGCAATTGTTGTTTATACCATTATGAATAATTTATTCCCAACACTCTCTATCTCTCTATTTCCATTTACAGATTTTCTAGTGTCTCTTTCTCTATTTATATTTCCCTCCCTCTCATTTCCCAACAAGCACTTCATTGACTCTCATTGATGATATTTTATGAGCTTTCTTATCGTTGGAATCTCTAACCAATAGAAAATAAAACCCACAAGAAATATGACCATAGTAACTATGTCATACAAGAACTATGAACTTGAGAACATTAACCCTTAGGAACTATGACACAGAGTAACTATGGCCTCGAGAAATTTGACCCTCATGAACTATGACCTTAGGAATCATTCCTTTGTTGCTCATAGTTCCCTTGTCAATTAGGAATTTTTACTTTATTTTACAAGAATCATGACCACAAGAATTATGATGTGAGAGCTTTGACTATGAAATTAAACTACGACCTTTGTTTTTCAGTCATAGTTCTAGGGAATAATTCCTTTGTTAGTTAGGAACCTTGAATCACAAGAACTATAATCAATGTTTATTAGTCATAGTTATAGGGAATTTCTTGATCAGAGAACTATTATGACAAACAACCTATAATCATCTTATTCATTCATTGATCAAATTTCTTGTTAGCTAGAGTAACTGTGGTAATAGTTCTCATTGGTTATAGTTACTATGGGTTACAATTCCTATTGGCTAGAGTTATTAAGGTCATAGTTTTTCTTGAATTGATTCCAAAATCTATCTTTTCAATGTATCGATTATTTAACGATGAGTAGTGGGAAGATGATGAGCATTATCCACCAAGATGAAGAGTCATGTAAGACTATGTTATCCATATGTACGCATGTGTGGTATTGATATTCTTGTCACTTTTCCAGCCTTCTCCTCCTCCCATATTTTGGTCATCCATTTTCTTGTCAACCCCTTATTTTGAAGTAATCTTCGTTAGGATCACTGCTACAGTTTCGAAATGGTTGAGTAAGTGATATGGTGAGTTGGCAAGGTATTTTAAATATTAAATGTGATGGGGCAGTTTGTTTGGGTTTCAAATTTAAATTCAAAATATTAAAATTGCAATATACCACCTCTCATTTGTCTCGGAGACTAATTCAAAAACATTTTTTTAGTTCAAATCAATGCAGGGAGATGGAAGAATGTAGAGTCAAGACATAATCAAGAGGCTCCATAATCGACATTTCATTGTAGTATATGTTTTTTGTCTTTTTCTCACTGTTGGAAGTAGTCTTAAAATAATATCTTGAACATTCTATGGTCTCTGTGTTTTCTATTCATGATCTTCTCTAACAACAATTTTACATGGGGTATTTCAGACAATGAGTCTTTCATTGGCAGTTTGGACTAATCTTTGAGTAGTCTCCAGTTATCAATATCAGATATCAAGTGACCTCAAGTTTGGATAACTAATTATGGCATCTAATTACCTATTTTCTCATTCTTTTCCAAGTTCCAACAAATAAGTGTATTCAAATGTTCCACATTGAAATTAGTAGGTTGATTCTTAAGTTACTACTTCCAGAAAGCATCCATGTGAAGTAAATTTAGCCAACTTGCAGAACTATAATGATGAGATTTTCTAACAAAGAAAGCCAAATGTTTGCAATGTAATTGCACATGAAGCAAATGAAATCTGTGTACACAACTAGATTCTCCATTGTCACGGCACCACTAGTGATACAGACATATGCTTCGTCAATTCTTTTAAGACACCATCCTCTGATTTCGTCAATTCCTTTAAGACACCATCCTCTGATAAGGGAAAGGATGTGCTTACCAAAGAGACCCTCAATGAGGAATCAACATGGCAATCAAGAGTAAATGAAATCTACATCCTATCATATGGGTCATTAGTATAATATAATCTATGAAATACATCTCCATGATTAGGGCCCCACAGATAGAGAAATATAGAATAGTAGGTAAAAAAGAAAAAGAAAATTTTATATCATTATTGAATACTTAATTGATAAGTTATCTTTATTTTGTAAGACATTTATTAAATTATTTAAATATATATGTTTTTTTTCTTAATTATTTTACCTCTAATCCTATGTTTTCAACAAGAAAGTGCGTTGGTATCTATGTTTTATACTAATTTGAATTACTATAAAATTCTTACAAATTTTAAACCCATTAATTAAAGCAATTATAGTTCACAATTTATTTTTTTAAACAATATGATAAACATGATTTAAGTACTTCACTATTTTAAATACCAATCAAAGTTAAGAGTTTGTAATTACAAGACAAAAGATTTGCATTCCATCACCACATAGAACCTTGTCATATAACAATGTATTAACCATTTTTTTTTTATGTTTCCTTGAATTTATGCCTTCTTTCTTTAGTCAAACTAACAAAATTAAATTGAGTATTATAGAATGACTTATTACAATTAAAAATCCATAAATATTTTACTTTTCTTTAATAATTGAACTATTTTTCCATTGTCTTATTTATTTAAAATTTTTGTCTAATATATTTTTATGACTAAATATACTGTGAAGCTAAACAAATTTAGCTTAAAATGTAATGTGATCCTAAAAAGAACTTAAAAATAAAATGCTTAATTTCAAAATAATATATTTGATAGCATATTTTTTATTCAAATAAACACTGAGTGCAAACAAGCAAAATGACAATTTCAAAATAATATATTTGATAGCATATTTTTTATTCAAATTAACAGTGAGTTCAAATAAGCAATAAATTAATTATTTGATATAAGCAATAAATTAATTATTTGATGTAAGGAATACTCTCTGAGTTTTGTCCTTTTCATCATATATAAAATCTCCTGTTTTATTTAGGCACCCAAAGGTCTTACCATTTTCAAGTGAGAACTTTTACAAAGCAATAAATTATTTGATATAAGAAATTCTCCCTAGTTTTTATACATTTCATCATAAATAAAATATCTTGTTTTTGTCCATTTCATAGTAAATAAAATCTCGTTTTATTTAAGCACTCAAAGGTTTTACCATTTTCAAGTGAGAACTTTTGCATTGAGAAATGGTAATTTCTTATTTTTGTCCATTCCATAGTAAATAAAATCTATTGTTTTATTTACGTACCCAAAGGTCATACCATTTTCAAGTAAGAACTTTTGCATTGAGGTATCTCTTAACTTTGAGCCTTTACTACTCTCCTAAGTCACCTGACATGGGGATTCGGGACACGTATTCGTGGTGTCGGATTCGGACACGCTGACCCGGAACACGACACATTATATATTATTTTATTTTATATATATATATATATATATATATATATTAAAAATTAGATATTATCATATTTCTTACACAAATTTTAATTAATGATACAAATTTTTTGATTTCAAACATAGATCTTCATCTATAACTATTAGCATGCATAGTACATACAAAATTCAAATACATGTCAATCTATTATCTATTTCTTATGCTTGGCCCTCTTGCCACCACTAGAAATGTCTAATTTTTTTAGTCTTGTTGGAAAATCAGGATCTTTGTCATTAATATCACCCTCTAAGCGTTAATATCCAGAGGTATCTTTGTCATTACCTCTATATCTGTATAGGGATCTTTGTCATTAATATCACCCTTTAAGCATTAACATAAGATAGAACAAGCATAACATGTCAAGTCAAGATTTTGTTTGAGTGATGGGTACATTTTTAGGAGGGTCATGATACAGGAATTCGACAACCAATGTCACTAACATCAAGGTACATAGAGGGATTGGTGCTCTTGATTAAATAGGAATTCCATACCGTAATACATGACAAAATTCAATGGAAACATTGCAATTCCCCAATCCTAAAATCCTGAAAAACTAATAAGTCTGTTGAATGAAATCTAAAATTCTACTTTCTCCATATGAAATCCAATGAAGTCGTTAAGTAAAAGGATGAAAATGAAGATTAAGGAGAATGTCGCTTTTACTTTAAGAATTTAACATTACCATAAACAGGACACGTTTTTCAAAATCGCGACACGCTTTTGAAAATCGTGACACGACCTCGGATTCGACGTGTCGGAAAAGGACACGACGTGTCATATGATTTGGACACAAATCCGGACCGAATCGTGTCGGATTTGCGATTCGTAGGGGGTTTAAGACGAATCCAATGACTTGGCGACTCTCATTACAAGTTAAGTTAGTTTTGGTAGTAAATAAAGAATTTTTGTATTGCTCATTTGAAGTTTTCAAATCAACCAGGCTATAACATAACGTCCATCATATTAAAGTAGTCATTCTCTATGAAAAGAATTAACACAGGATTTGAACCAACAATTTCAAAAGAATATTGCTAACTAATTTATATTTAAGAATTTGTAGAAAATTAAAATATAATCAAAACAATTTTTATATTTTTGAGTAAGTAAATGTTTTTATTATTAAAAATTTACTTTCAAAAATAGGATAGAGAAAACCCTACAACCAACACAAAAATATAATGTAAATCTCTACATTCATCATAGAATTAAATCTTGTAGTGTCCAACTGATTTTGAGGGTGGTTTAGTAAATTTACAATTTACATATTTATTTGTATTGTTTTTAAATTATAGTAGTCAATAAAAAACATGGATTAATTTTTATGAAAATTAAGACTAATTTTATGAATTAAGTATAATATGATTCTACATAAAGTAGTTTATCTCAAACAACAACTTCAAACTCAAATTGAACAACACTTCTTTCATTAATAGTTAATAAAATGATAGAATGATGCTAATGATATGTAAATGCATCCAGAGTACATCTCTTCCTACCCAGAGCGTTTGCCGGACTTGCACATCACAAAAGCTTTATATTTGAAATTGAATCTAGCAGCCTTAATTTAGTACTCGATTGGAATTAATTAAATCGACCCAGAGAATATTTTCTCTATTCGGCTATATTGGCCTCACCAAAAAGATATTAAGGATATAGTAACCCGTTACAGGATCCGATATCGAAAACCTCTTTTAATAACCCACGGCTTGTTTTGGTTCTGATAGAATTAATCTTCTACGGCTTGTTTTGGTTCTGCTCGAATTAATCTTCTACTTTCTGCCTGGAAATCTTCTACTGCATTCAAAATTATTTGTTGTAATTTTTTGTTTTGAAAGTTATGAAAATTTTGGTTATATTTTAAAAAAAATTAAGAAAGAGTGTTGTGTAAATCCACAAATTCATAATTTTAAGTATCATGAATATTTTTAAAAGTGCTAATCCATTTGCACCGTACTTAAAATAATTTTTTTACCCCAATTGAATTCTGCCACTCTTTCCTCAGCCTTCATAGACGACTGCCACCATTAATGTCGATTTTGATTTCTGTAGCTTACTATATTCGTTCATGTATACTTTTGCGTCCCCATTGCGCCGTCCTTTGATATTAATACCTTCTGTTGTTATGCCAGGCAGATAAATTCGATATGGCATCAATTGCTAACTCTGACGATGGCGGATCAGGGCAGGTTGTAGTCGATGTACACGAGAATACAACACCTGCAGACTATGTTTCCCTTTTTCAGCATTTCACTGGACAGATTTCCGAGCTGAAAAAGGACTATAACAATCGTGGTGATGACACAGTTAAGGCAACCACTATTTGGTTGGCTTTCCAGGGCGCGCTTATTAGTGCTCTATTTTCTTCTGCGGGGCGAATCAAGGAGTCAATTAAATGTGATGATTTCTGGAACACTCTCATTCTGTTGGCCCTCTTTTTGTCAAGTCTTGCTTCCTTAGCAACGATGGTCGTTGTCCTTTACAACTTCTTGGAGCAATTGAAGCTGCTCAAACTCGAAATCCGATATCAACGACAGCGCGGTTCGGCAGCAGACTATTGTCTTCAAAATGCAAGATTCACGAGTCGGCTGTTTTCGACTTACAGACGAGAGTTTGCAGTATATGAAAATCGTATGGACGCTTTTTGGTGGATACCGCGATTTGCATTCATTGTCAGTTTAATGCTTTTCTCTGCAACCGTCGTCATCTTCGGCAGCCATCTGTTATGCGCCCCATGAGATTTCCAATTTGTTCAAACTTCAGTCTTGTGGAGTCAATGTATCATTGTTGTTCTACTTGGTTTTAGTGTTTACTTCCTGAATGACTTTGTCAGCGTGTTTCCCTCCATTCGTATTTTCAAATGAGAAAGAAAATTATGTTCTCGTTTCCCAATAAATGTGAAGGGAGCCCAACATTTGTAGTCAGAGGTCTTGGGTTGCGAATTCCCAGAACCTCTGTCATGTTCGAATCCGCAAGGACCTCTGTCATTTAATAGTAAGACCTCTGTCATTTAAAAAAAATAGTAATGTAGGTTTCCTTTGGTATTTAATAGTAAGAAAAAATATATGTATATATATATTTTTTTGTCATTTAATAGTAAGAGGTTTTGGGTTCGAATCCGGGAGACCTCTGTCATTAAAAAATAGTGTCATTAAAAAATAGTGATGTATGTTTTCTTTTGGCATTTTTCCTTGTTTAATTTGTTGAAATAGGATATTTGTTTAATTAACAGAAGAGCGGCCGTACATGTTTTGTGTATAAATTTAAATTTATGCTTTGTTTTCTGGGCTTTTCCACCAAATTGTTCCCAGTCCCGAGAGAGGACAAATTAGCCGTGTGAAAAGAAAGACACACAAGTGTCATTGGCGTTACCGGACCGCTGAGCTTATCTCGATTGCAGATTGTTAAAGTTTGTTGACGGCCCCATCCATCTCCGTTGACTTTCCGTTAATACTTTCAATATTCCTACAACTTCACAACTCTCCTGATTTCCGGCACCCTGCCCCACTCCGGCTCCCAAAAGCGGATGCAAGTGGTGGATAAGACATGAACTTAAATGCATTCAATGCTACCTTGCCACTAAAAGATTTCAAAATTCAAATATCTTCTACCGTCACTCGCTGCAACAACATCCAAGGCAACTCCATAATGGACATAAGCAAGAGGTTCCTCATGGCGAGATCTCTTTCCCATCTGCAGCTGCGGCTGCTCTTTCTCGAGTTGGGGGCATGGAACGCACGGATGGGATCAAATCTAGGCATTCAGAAATGTAAGCTCCTTTCACAACGCCATTAAAATCTTCTCCGACAACATATTATTGTTAGAAATCTGCAGTTTCTAAATCTTAATGTGACCCCATTAAAGCATTAAAGCGTTAAAAGCGTTAAAAGCATTAAAGCATTAAAGCAGTTTCTAATCTAAAGCATTAGATCTTAAGTGTTGAATTGGTATATGATGGACGTACCAGATTAGAGTTAAATAATATATAAAGGATTGGGTCCTCTCTCTCCCACACACGAGAGTTACATTCTTCTCCATCAAGAAGCACATAAAGGAAGTGAGGGCAAGAGGAGAGAAACCGAATTCTGAAGAAGAGGAACAGTCAGGAGTCAGATCAAAGTAGATGGCAGCCATTACATCTTCCGCTGTTAGTCAAGGTATGTCATCTTAAACAACATATTAAGTTCTGAATGTGAAATATTTGGTATTGATAATCTTGGGCTATTAATTAGAATGTTTTACATTTGGTATCAGAGCCACAATCAATAACTGAATATTTCCTATGATTGCAATTGATCTGTTCTGTGCTTTACTCATGTGACTGAGCCTTCGGGAAACTGTGGGGGTTTCATGAAATGATCACGCATTCATGAGTCCTTTGACTATGCACCTATTGATCCCTGTTTGCATCCTTTCGTTGTTAACCAAGTCCTGTGCATGCTTCACAAAAGGGGCTTCACAAAAGGGGAGCTTACCTCTAGGTTTTCGAATGAACCCATTTCACTTCTCGAAGATATTAGGCCGCTATTTAGTGGCTGTAACGTGTTGAATTTTTGCTTTGATCAAAGAAAATTTACACAAGCTTGAAAAGAAACTCGTCATGTCGAGTTCAGACTTTTATCCTTACTAGAATCATGAATGCCAAACGAAGCTGTTCCTCTATTTGATCGTGAATTTTGGATAATCGCCAGCCTGTCATTTGAGCGGTTCAAATATTCGGATAAAATTCCTTAGTTTACGACAATTGACAGCCGGACAAGTTCATGATTCTCTTTGACTAGAACCTCCAACAATTTGTTTAAGATAAGAATGAACGATTCATATTGTCGGACCTCAGTGAGAGTCTGTGGACTGGACTAGGCATGGGGTATAATGTTCCTTTGTCGGGTAAGAATTTAAGAGTTTCGTTTTTCAAGAAACTGCCATAGTCAGCAGTCAAACTAACTTGGACGCCAAGCCTTTTTTATTTTTTATTTTTATGATGATAACAGAACGAATTCTCCATTCAATCGAATTGTTTGAATGAGTCCGAACATTGTTTAAATAAATGGCAAGCATGTACCGATTTCGAAACCTTTAATCTTAAACACCGACAAGAGGAATTTGAAACGTCCACGCATTCCACCAGGCCGTAAAATAAAGACTTGAACAGTTCGTATTGAATTAAATTGATGAAACCGAAATAAAGAATGCCTTTTCGGAAATGCATGTCCAATCTGTTGTTTGAATGAACCGTTCATGTGATTCCGGCATAAAGAATCCCGATCCGGTAATGAAAGTCCAATCTGTTGTTTGAATGACGCATTCGTATGCCTTTCCAGTAATGGAAATCCAAAATAATTGTTTGAAATTTTAGGCATAAAAGTAATTGCTCTATGACTGATTGTTTTGCATAAGGTATGTGTTATAAATTATTTATGCACATAAGATTTATGATTTTTTTAATCACCAAAGTGGTCAAAATCAGAATGTTGTTTTGCATAAGGTATGTGTTATAAATTATTTATGCACATGAGATTTATGATTTTGTTAATCACCGAAGTGGTCAAAATCAGAATAATCATTTAGTGCATAAGTGACATAATGATTATTGATAGAAATTGCCAGTTATAATAATACCAATTAAGAACTGGCGTCACTAATGATAGAACCTGAGAACTTACCCAAAGGAAAGTCTTGTTCTACAACTAGTTGACATGATGAGGTTTGATAGATATTTTGATTAAATAAATATTGATCATCCAAAGATGTCAGTTCTATTTAATTGAATATATTTATTACCTACTTATGTTTTGGTATTTAATTATGTTAAGTATAAGATAGTATCTACCCAAAGGAGTGCTATATTATACTATTATGTCTACATCTGAATCGCGTTAGTTATGAGCTTATAGTTATTTCATTTTGATTTGCAGGTTATCTATCTTTCGTATGTTTTGAATCAAATTTAGTTGAAGTTCCTATTAATACATGGTGGCTTGACACTGGTGCTACAACTCATGTTTCCAACAATATGCAGGGATTTCTTACGATCCGAACCATAAATCCAAATGAAGATCGTTTTCTCTTTATGGGAAACGGAATGAAATCTTCAATTGAAGGCATTGGGACTTATCGTCTAATTCTAGAAAGTGGATATGTATTAGACTTATACAGTACCCTTTATGTACCTTCATTATCTAGAAACCTTATTTCCGTAAGTAAGTTGGATAATTCTGGTTTTAGATGTATGTTTGGATCTGGCTGTTTTGATTTATATAAGAATACTGATAATGTTGGTTCTGGTATTCTAATTGATGGTTTATATAAATTGAAACTGAATGACACTTATGCGAATTCCTTGTTGAATGTAGTAAATAATGTTGGATGTAAACGTAGCAGGTTGAATGAAAATTCTGCTTTCTTGTGGCATAAACGACTAGGTCATATATCCAAAAAAAGAATGATGAGATTAGTAAGTAATGAAATTTTGTCAAATTTGGACTTTAGTGATCTAGAATTATGTGTGGATTGTATTAAAGGTAAACAAACCAAACATAATAAGAAAGGAGCCACTAGAAGCAGCCAGCTTCTTGAAATAATACACACTGATATTTGCGGACCTATGGACACTCCAGCCTTTAATGGAGAAAAGTATTTCATCACTTTCATTGACGTTTTTTCCCGTTATGGTTATGTCTATTTGCTTCATGAAAAATCTCAATCTGTGAATGTCCTTAAGACGTTTGTAAAGGAAGTTGAGAGGCAATTAGATAAAAAGGTGAAAATCATAAGGTCTGATAGAGGTGGTGAATATTATGGTAAATATAATGAGTCAGGCCAGTGTCCAGGTCCATTTGCAAAATTCCTCGAAAGTCATGGCATATGTGCGCAATACACAATGCCAGGTACACCACAGCAAAATGGTGTAGCAGAAAGGCGCAATAGGACGTTAATGGATATGATTAGGAGTATGATGTTAGATTCTACACTACCTAAGAATTTGTGGTCGTATGCTCTCAAAACCGCTAATTATTTGTTGAATAGGGTTCCTAGTAAAGCTGTTCAAAAGACTCCTTTTGAGTTATGGACTAACAGGAAACCTAGCTTAAGACACCTGCATGTTTGGGGTTGTCCAGCGGAAGCGAGAATTTATAATCCACATGAAAAGAAATTAGATTCTCGAACAATCAGTGGGTATTTTTTAGGATACCCTGAGAAATCTAAAGGGTACGTGTTTTACTATCCTAATCATAGTCCAAGAATTATAGAAACTGGTAATGCAAGATTCATTGAGAATGGTGAAGTCAGTGGGAGTACTAGAAGAGAAATAGTAGAAATAAAGGAAACAAGGGTAAATGTTACATTGCCTAGAATAGTTCCTCCATCTACTATTACTCCAAATGTTGTTCCAACTGTTGTAGAACAGCATGATGATAATGAACAACATATAAATGAAGAAGTACTTCCTGAAGGAAATGACTTACATAACACTGATATGCATGAACCACAACATGTAGCATTAAGAAGACCTCAAAGAAATCGAAGGTCAGCTATTCATGATGATTATGTGGTTTATATGCAAGAATCAGATTATGATATTGGAATCAATAAGGATCCAGTTTCGTTTTCACATGCTGTAGAAAGTAAAGAGTCAAAGGAATGGATTAATGCCATGAAAGAAGAAATGAAATCCATGCAACATAATGAAGTTTGGGATCTCGTTGAGTTACCACATGGCTGTAAAAGAGTCGGATGCAAATGGGTTTTTAAAACCAAACACGACTCTAGTGGTAATATCGAACGGTATAAAGCTAGACTTGTTGCTAAGGGTTACACTCAGAAAGATGGTGTTGATTACAAGGAGACATTTTCTCCTGTTTCGAAAAAGGACTCACTAAGAATAATAATGGCATTAGTAGCTCATTATGATTTGGAGTTACATCAAATGGATGTGAAAACAGCCTTTCTGAATGGAGATCTTGATGAGGATGTTTATATGGATCAACCTAAGGGTTTTTCTGTAGAAGGTAAAGAACAATTGGTGTGTAAACTTAAGAAGTCAATATATGGGCTTAAACAAGCATCCCGACAATGGTATATTAAGTTCAATACCATTATTACATCTTTTGGTTTTAAGGAAAATACGGTTGATCACTGTATATACCAAAAGATCAGTGGGAGCAAGTTTATTTTTCTGGTCCTTTATGTTGATGACATCTTGCTTGCTGCAAATAATTTAAGTATATTGCATGAGACTAAGGAATTTCTCTCAACGAACTTTGAAATGAAAGATATGGGAGAGGCATCCTATGTGATTGGAATAGAAATATTCCTTGATCGATCACAAGGAATATTGGGATTGTCTCAGAAAGGATATGTCGAAAGGATTCTAGAGAGATTTGGAATGAGTAAGTGTTCACCTGGAATAGTTCCTGTACAGAAAGGTGATAAATTCAATCTCATGCAATGTCCTAAGAATGATGTTGAACGAAAGGAAATGGAATCAATTCCATATGCATCTGTTGTTGGTAGCCTAATGTATGCTCAAACCTGTACTAGACCGGATATCAGCTTTGCGGTCGGTATGTTAGGGAGGTATCAAAGTAATCCAGGAAGGGAACATTGGCAAGTTGCAAAGAAAGTTTTGAGGTACTTACAAGGCACGAAAGATTACATGCTCATGTATAGAAGATCCAATGAATCAGAGGTGATTGGATATAGCGATTCAGATTTTGCTGGATGCATCGATACTAGAAAATCGACTTTTGGTTACCTGTTTATGTTTGCTCAAGGTGCCATATCATGGAAAAGTGCGAAACAGACTATCATTGCTTCATCCACTATGGAGGCAGAATTTGTGGCATGTTTTGAAGCCACAATTCATGCATTATGGTTGCAGAACTTTATTTCAGGACTTGCGGTTGTCGACACCATTAGCAAGCCGCTGAAAATCTATTGTGATAACTCTGCAGCAGTATTTTTCTCAAAGAACGACAAGTACTCTAAAGGTGCCAAACACATAGATCTGAAGTATCTTGTTGTGAAAGATGAGGTTCAGAAACAAAGAGTGTCAATCATGCACATCAGGACAGAACTTATGATTGCAGACCCTTTGACGAAAGGGTTACAACCAAGACAATTTAAGGAACATGTTCAAAGAATGGGTCTTGGTTGTATTAATAATAATTGATGTGTGACATTCTGAGCTCTTTTATGTGTTTCTGATATACAATTATGTGTCTCTTGTTTTAATGAAGTAGTACGTATTTTATGTAATTTTAAACAAGAAAGAGTCTTATAAAGATATTATGTTTAATCATTATGATATAAGACATTATGTGGACCATTATGCTGTTTTATATAAATTATGAGTATGAATTGATGGATTGCTGGTATTGTAGTATATGGAAGGGAATGCATTGAATTAATAGTGCACAACCGCCATAACTCTCAGCAATTTATCATAGTATGATGTTCAACACTTAATATTATGAATAATCGGGTCAAGTGGGAGAATGTTAGAAATCTGCAGTTTCTAAATCTTAATGTGACCCGATTAAAGCATTAAAGCGTTAAAAGCGTTAAAAGCATTAAAGCATTAAAGCACTAAAGCAGTTTCTAATCTAAAGCATTAGATCTTAAGCGTTGAATTGGTATATGATGGACGTACCAGATTAGAGTTAAATAATATATAAAGGATTGGGTCCTCTCTCTCCCACACACGAGAGTTGCATTCTTCTCCATCAAGAAGCACATAAAGGAAGTGAGGGCAAGAGGAGAGAAACCGAATTCTGAAGAAGAGGAACAGTCAGGAGTCAGATCAAAGTAGATGGCAGCCATTACATCTTCCGCTGTTAGTCAAGGTATGTCATCTTAAACAACATATTAAGTTCTGAATGTGAAATATTTGGTATTGATAATCTTGGGCTGTTAATTAGAATGTTTTACAATTATGAACTCCACACTTTTAAAATCAAAGTTTATATTAAAAATAAAAACTAATTTATTTGATTCCGTTTCCGTTCCCTTTTAATTGATGTTCCTGTGCAGACTAGGATACAATGCCGTAGAGGATTCCCAGGTAGAAAGTGAAGATTGATTCCGTTCCCTTTTAATTGATGTTCCTGTGCAGGCTAGGATACAATGTAGTAGAAGATTTCCAGGCAGAAAGTAGAAGATTAATTTGAGCAGAACCAAAACAAGCCGTAGAAGATTAATTCGAGCAGAACCAAAACAAGCCGTAGGTTATTAAAAGAGGTTTTGGATATCGGATCCTGTAACGGGTTACTATATCCCTTAACATTTTTTGGGAGAGGCCAATATAGCTGAATAGAGAGAATATTTTCGGGGTCGATTTAATTAATTCCAATCGAGTACTAAATTAACGCTGCTAGATTCAATTTCAAATATAAAGCTTTTGTGATGTGCAAGTCCGGCAAACGCTCTTGGTAGGAAGAGATGTGCTCTGGATGCATTTACATATCTTTAGTATCATTAGGTCATTTTATTAACTATTAATGAAAGAAGTGTTGTCCAATTTGAGTTTGAAGTTGTTGTTTGAGATAAACTACTCTCTGTAGAATCATATTATACTTAATTCATAAAATTAGTCTTAATTTTCATAAAAATCAGTCCATGTTTCTTATTGACTACTATAATTTAAAAACAATACAAATAAATGTGTAAATTGTAAATTTACTAAACCACCCTTAAAATCAGATGGACACTACAAGATTTAATTCTATGATGAATGTAGAGATTTACATTATATTCTTGTGTTGGTTGTAGGGCTTTTTCTATCTTATTTTTTGAAAGTAAATTTTTAATAATAAAAACATTTACTTACTCAAAAATATAAAAACTGTTTTGATTATATTTTAAATTTCTACAAATTCTTAAATATAAATTAGTTAGCAATATTCTTTTGAAATTGTTGGTTCAAATACTGTGTTAATTATTTTCATAGAGAATGACCACTTTAATATGATGGACGTTATGTTATACCCTGGTTGATTAGAAAACTTCAAATAAGCAATACAAAAATTCTTTATTTACTACCAAAACTAACTTAACTTGTAATAAGAGTAGAGTAGTAAAGGCTCAAAGTTAGGAGATACCTCAATGCAAAAGTTCTTACTTGAAAATGATAAGACCTTTGGGTATGTAAATAAAACAATAGATTTTATTTACTATGAAATGGACAAAAATAAGAAATTAGCGGATTCCTCAATGCAAAAGTTCTCACTTGAAAATGGTAAAACCATTGGTTGCTTAAATAAAACAAGAGATTTTATTTACTATGAAATGGACAAAAACAAGAGATTTTATTTATGATGAAATGTATGAAAACCAGGGAGAATTTCTTATATCAAATAATTTATTACTTTGTAAAAGTTCTCACTTGAAAATGGTAAGACCTTTGGGTGCGTAAATAAAATAGGGGATTTTATTTATGATGAAATGGACAAAAGTCAGAGAGAATATTTCTTACATCAAATAATTAATTTATTGCTTATTTGAACTCACTGTTAATTTGAATAAAAAATATGATATCAAATATATTATTTTGAAATTGTCATTTTGCTTGTTTGCACTCGGTGTTTATTTGAATAAAAAATATGCTATCAAATATATTATTTTGAAATTGTCATTTGAAATTAAGCATTTTATTATTAAGTTCTTTTTAGGATCATATTACATTTTAAGCTAAATTTGTTTAGCTTCACAGTATGTTTAGTCATAAAAATATATTAGACAAGATTTTTAAATAAATAAGATAATGGAAAAGTAGTTCAACTATTAAAGAAAAGTAAAATATTTATGGATTTTTAATTGTAATATGCCAAGTCATTTTATAATACTCAATTTAATTTTGTCAGTTTGACTAAAGAAAGAAGGCATAAATTCAAGGAAACATAAAAAAAAATGGTTAATACATTGTTATATGACAAGGTTCTATTTGGTGATGGAATGCAAATCTTTTGTCTTGTAATTACAAACTCTTAACTTTGATTGGTATTTAAAATAATGAAGTACTTAAATCATGTTTATCATATTGTTTAAAAAAATAAATTGTGAACTATAATTGCTTTAATTGATGGGATTAAAATTTGTAAAAATTTTATAGTAATTCAAATTAATATAAAACATAGATACCAACACACTTTCTTGTTGAAAACATAGGATTAGAGGTAAAATAATTAAGAAAAAAAACATATATATTTAAATAATTTAATAAATGTTTTAGAAAATAAAGATAACTTATCAATTAAGTATTCAATAATGATATAAAATTTTCTTTTTGTTTTTTACCTACTATTCTATATTTCTCTATCTGTGGGGCCCTAATCATGGAGATGTATTTCATAGATTATATTATACCAATGACCCATATGATAGGATGTAGATTTCATTTACTCTTGATTGCCATGTTGGTTCCTCATTGAGGGTCTCTTTGGTAAGCACATCCTTTCCCTTATCAGAGGATGGTGTCTTAAAGGAATTGACGAAATCAGAGGATGATGTCTTAAAAGAATTGACGAAGCATATGTCTGTATCACTACTGTTGTCGTGACAATGGAGAATCTAGTTGTGTACACAAAGATTTCATTCGCTTCATGTGCAATTACACTGCAAACATTTGGCTTTCTTTGTTAGAAAATCTCATCATTATAGTTCTGCAAGTTGGCTAAATTTACTTCACATGGATGCTTTCTGGAAGTAGTAACTTAAGAATCGACCTACTAATTTCAATGTGGAACATTTGAATACACTTATTTGTTGGAACTTGGAAAAGAAAGAGAAAATAGGTAATTAGATGCCATAATCAGTTATCCAAACTTGAGGTCACTTGATATTTGATATTGATAACTAGAGACTACTCAAAGATTTGTCCAAACTGCCAATGAAAGACTCATTGTCTGAAATACACCATGTAAAATTGTTGTTAGAGAAGATCATGAATAGAAAACACAGAGACCATAGAATGTTCAAGATATTATTTTAAGACTACTTCCAACAGCGAGAAAAAGACAAAATACATATACTACAATGAAATGTCGATTATGGAGCCTCTTGATTATGCCTTGACTCTACATTCTTCCATCTCCATGCATTGATTCGAACTAAAAAAGTGTTTTTGAAATAGTCTCTGAGACAAATGAGAGGTGTTATATTGCAATTTTAATATTTTGAATTTAAATTTGAAACCCAAACAAACTGCCCCATCACATTTAATATTTAAAATACCTTGCCAACTCACCATATCACTTACTGAACCATTTAGAAACTGTAGCGATGATCCTAATGAAGATTACTTCAAAATAAGGGGTTGACAAGAAAATGGATGACCAAAATATGGGAGGAGGAGAAGGCTGGAAAAGTGACAAGAATATCAATACCATACATGCATACATATGGATAACATAGTCTTACATGACTCTTCATCTTGATGGCCAATGCTCATCGTTTTCCCACTACTCATCGTTAAATAATTGATACATTGAAAAGATAGATTTTAGAATCAATTCAAGAAAAACTATGACCTTAATAACTCTAGCCAATAGGAATTGTAACCCATAATAACTATAACCAATGAGAACTATTACCATAGTTACTCTAGTTGACAAGAAATTTAATCAATCAATGAATAAGATGATTAGAGGTTGTTTGTCATAATAGTTCTCTGATCAAGAAATTCTCTATAACTATGACTAATAAACATTGATTATATTTCTTTTGATTCAAGGTTCCTAACTAACAAAGGAATTATTCCCTAGAACTATGATTGAAAAGCAAAGGTCGTAGTTTAATTTCACAGTCAAAGCTCTCACATCATTATTCTTGTGGTCGTGATTCTTGTAAAATAAAGTAAAGTTTCCTAATTGACAAGGGAACTATGAGCAACAAAGGAATGATTCCTAAGGTCATAGTTCATGAGGGTCAAATTTCTCGAGGTCATAGTTACTATGTGTCATAGTTCCTAAGGGTTAAAGTTCTCAAGTTCATAGTTCTTGTATGACATAGTTACTATGGTCATATTTCTTGTGGGTTGTATTTTCTATTGGTTAGAGATTCCAACGATAAGAAAGCTCATAAAATTTCTTCAATGAGAGTCAATGAAGTGCTTGTTGGAAAATGAGAGAGGGAGGGAAATATAAATAGAGAGAGAGAGACTAGAAAATCTGTAAATGGAAATAGAGAGATAGAGAGTGTTGGGAATAAATTATTCATAATGTTATAAACAACAATTACATCTATACAATTCCATTCCATCAAATTCCACAATACTGGGGTTTTCAAATTCCATAAACGTAGGGTTTTCAAATTACACAAAACTAAGGTCTTCAAAGTTCACTTCAATATACATTGACAGACATTGCCGACTTGTGATGCAAGGTCAATATGGTGTGCTTACTTACATTGTCTAATTATCCACTCAAATTTGAACTCACTATATTGGAGTTTCCACATTCCACATTGATAGGGTTTTCAAATTCCACAAAGCTAGGGTTTTCATAGTGCATTAAACTAAGGTTTTCAAATTTCATAATGATATTTCCTAATAATGCACATACACTTTTGAGCCATGCTAAGAAAGTATCCTATCTTGGGCCTTACAAAGCCTAGAAAACTAGGAACACGTGTATATTCCTAAGAACAAGCACACGTTCTTGTGGGCATGTGTTCCTCATGATAGCCCCATTTCCACTTTTGGGGTCATCATTCTTGTGCAAGTGACCTTAGTTTATTCTCACTAGTTTTTTCAATTATGCATAATCCTTCTCAAGGTCTCATTATAGAATTTCTCACAACATTCCTTCATACACTTCATGCTAGGTGTTTTCTCATTAGTCTACATAGTTTATTTATTTTGCCACATATGAAGTCATTGCCACACATATGTGATTCCACAACCACTTGCCACATGGTTATTTACAATATACTAGTAGAGTGCTAAGTTATTTCATCATGACTATTCCCTAATTACAAAAGCCTCCATCATGTCCTGGTTGATTTCTTACACTTGTTTGAGAAAATTTCACATATTTAACTTTATGTATCTATTTATTACTCTTTTAGGTTCATCTCATCATTATAGATTGGTCATGGTTACGAGTGTTGCAATAGGTTATCATCATTAATTTCTTAAAACCCCCTTTTCTTTATACTTATTTTTCTATCTTCTCATAGGTTTTGTATTCCTTGAGGGGTAAGTTTCTTCCAATTTTGACTTCATTCGTATGTAATTTAGGGAATTACAATACTATTTCTCATCTATAATTTCTCTTGATTTAGATTGAATTATTATATTGTTCATCATCTATCTTAATGATTTTAGAGTGGAAGAATTACATGAATCAACTTGTAGGGTATTTTTATCAATGGGTCCCAATTTGGAAAATTTGGGTATGAGGCATTAAACAAATTTTTTTGGGGTAAAAAAATTATCGCTTGTGCAAGACCTTTTGGTAGCTCGAAGTTTGTATGCAAAATTTATACCTCTTGCAATTTGATCTACCATACTGACCACCATGGTACAAGTCGACGTCACGTTAATCTCTGTTACTCATGCATATAGGGCTAGCCATGTGTGGAATTTCAAAAAGACTCTAGAAGGTCCAAAATCGTAACTCTAATTAAGGGTTGAGGGAGTCAAACCTTTCATATTGTTAGCTATTGGGTTATGTTAAATACTAGGCCACTAGGAGGAGTAGGGATTCCATTTCATGCTATTATATTTTCTTCCATATTTGAGCAAAGCAATTGGGAGTGGGATGTTAGAGAGAAAAAAAGGGGCTTAAGATTTTGTAGCAACTTTACAAGACATAGGTCTTAGGTAACTCTATAGAGAGTACCTCTTTCTTTGCATCTACACATTTTTCCATACTAGAGAATAGAGATCAAAGCAACCTCACCTTCTAGCTAGGTTTCTCTAGTAAGGCTTTCCCAAAGAAAAAATTGTTCCTATTTTGGTTAGTGTGTGTATGTCTTTTCAATCTATATTGCTTGCATTTTAGCTAATTTGTATTTAAGCATACAAACAATAAATAAAGAATCCGAGATCTAAAAAGAATTAACATTCACAGTAAAAATTTCAATATTTTATCAGATTTATTATGATAAATTGTTCCAATGGAATATTCACGGCAATTTATTGATCATCCCCACATCTTGCCTGAACGACTAGTGCCTTCTTTACTACCACTTGTTACGCCTTTAACATATTATGTGATTGTCTGTTACTTGATCTTTGATGTTATTTTCTTAACGTCCATGGTTAGGATTTTATCGCCATTCTTCCCATCTTCAAAATGCAACATCCTCAAAGCAAGTAAATCCAATAACCATTAATTAGGAGTTAGGCTCAACAATCATCTTGAATCCATTTTATATTTGAACCCATCATTCATATCAACTAAAATTGCATTTTCAAACCATGCCATGATGGCTAGGTTGTTACTTTCATCAATAGTATCAAAATATTTTATTATGAGGACAAGTATAAAAGACAAACAATACATAAAATAATTACTAAAATTTATTTTCCCACATATTACAACTATTTATTTGTTATATCTATATTCCCTTACCCTTGTAGCAGTAAATAAGGTTCCAAATTTCTTTATCCTCCCTTAATTAACTATATAAACCTCATTATATCTAAAGTGTAATAATAAACCTTTATATTTGTATAAAGTTACTCATATTCATGAAGTCATATAATTTCAATTTACTTTTGTTTTTTTAGAGGTTATACACATTTATCAATAACCAAATTATCTTCATTATAAATCGGAGTAGTCTACCTGGGTGGAGGAATGGCCCGTTTTCCGGCACCGGCCGGAAAATCGTCCGGCTCCGGCCGCTGGCAATCCCTCCGCCCTCCGCCACCCTCCCCTCGCTCCGCCACCCTCCTTCGCAACCACCCTCCCTAGCTCCGCCACCCTCCTTCGCCGCCACCCTTCCCTGGCAATTCTGACAGAGCCTGACAATGGATTCGGCGCAGCTATAAATCCTGACATCCCCTGACAGATCGGGGATGAGCTCGAATGTCGGGAATAGAGAGTCTCGCTCACTCCAATTCGAATTGAGGAGGTGCGAAATCCCGCGGTTTCTCCCTCACTCACCTTCCTCCCCGGAGCTCTGCAATTTCCTTTCCGCTCTGTAATTGCCCTGACCTCTGCAATTCCGCTCTGCAATTCCCCGGAGCTCTGCAATTTCTTTTCCGCTCTGTAATTGCCCTGACCTCTGCAATTCCAAACCTAGGTACAATCCGCTCTGCAGTCCTTCCCTACTTTACGGTGTTTCAAATTGATCAGTCTTCAAAACACAGTTTAATTGTAATGAGGAACCAATTTTCCAGATTTTTCATGATACAGCGCTTTGTAACGGAGTGCCATCTCTTCGAACCAGAAGGGATTAAAACTATTTTCAATTGATTTTCCTCGCAGGACGATTTCATTAAACAATATATCACACATATTTTCTCATATTCTTCTGTTATATGTCAATTTTTGCCTCGGGGGCTTTTGCAGGGCTCGATCGGGGGCTATAATTATTGCAATGTTTTAATTGTACATACCTTCGTTCAAACTACACCAAGGCACAGTTTAATTGTAATGAGGAACCAGTTTTCATGATATAATGCTCTGTAACAGAGTGCCATCTCTTCGAACCAGAAGGGATTAAAACTATTTTCAATCAATTTTCCTCGCAGGACGATTGTATTAAACAATATATTAGACAGATTTTCTCATATTCTTCTGTTATGTGTCAATTTTTGCCTTGAGGGCTTTTGCAGGGATCGATCTGGGCTATAATTACTGCAATGTTTGTGCTATGCCCAAAGAAAACAACATTTTTTGGCCATATCCTGGTAGCCCAAAGCGAGTGGTAACGTCTTTGAGGGTAATGCTCCCAGCAGATTCGGTTTCGGCATTGGTTGATAACTGCTCAACACATTGGTCAAGTTCAGGCAGCCTTTGGATTTATGTCACAAGATTCATTGAATTTCAACCTTAAGCTTTGAAATTCAGCAAACCTAAAAAAATTGTGGTTCAGCCAACCTCATGGCCACTGACCAAGTCCACACCTCAATCTCATGACGTCATGCCACAGCTCAAACTTGTAATCGATCCTCACAGTTTCCATGTCCATGACTCCATACCTCAATCTCTTACTATTTTATGGTAATTAAAGTTTATATATATATATAGAAAATGTATATTGACAAACCTAATAGCAAACCTCATCCAAACTTCATCAAAAAATTCAAACATTGTCGAACAGAAGCTCAAACATGAACCGTGTGACTTAGCTTAGGAGTGTGATATTATCTCTTGCCTCAACTTTTTCAAGTCCGTAGGTTTCTTACTTTCCACAATATTTGGTCAGCTTGGAGGGATGCCTCGAGTTTGGTCTATTGGCATTCCAAGGGCAGATGAGAAGGGTGGGATCTAGCCAGTCAGTCCATTTGGAGCTGGCATATCCACGGGTCTTGTGTTACTGAGATGCCTCATTTTCAGGCTCATAGGTCAAGCATAAAAGGCTTCTTCCTTTGTAGAGGTTTATGGAGATCTTTCCTCAAAGCTATAAGGGTCGGAATTTTCTTGCTCAATAATAATTTGGGTTGCTTGCCCTAGACTATATCTCTAATAAGGAGCTAAGGAGTCTTATTCAAGACATTGAGCTTTAAAGATGAAAATTGAGATACCTGAGGCCTTTTTGGAGAGACTGGGCTTGGAGTTTTTGTCCCCTACTTCTGTAGTATGATTCCAGGCAATCGTATTCAATTCTTCATTAGAGACACCTACTATCTATGGTTCTCAATGCAAGATGGGTATCCACTGATGCAGAGGAGAGATAGGTGCATCAAATTCACAGTTTGTGGTATATTTGGCTCTCTAATAAGCTAAAGTGATTTTGCCTGGTTTTTGATTTATCTAAGGATCCCATCCAAGGCAAGTGGGCTCTGAAATGGATTATATCCAGTTTATCAACATCTGAAGATGATGAAGAATATCTTTTGGGAGTGCTTGTTTGCCAAGAGTTGTTGGATATATGCGGTGGATCAGTATTCAATTCCTTTCCAGGACAGTATGCAGTGGCATGTTGCAGTTCTTGGAGATGACCATTTTCATCTTCATTTTGCTTTTCTAGGATTTGGAAAATATCTCAAATTTCAGCATTCTTCATCCTTGGAAGCAAATTCAAGGGGGAGAAGAAAAGTTACCAACTCTTGGAAGCAAGAAAGGAAATGTGTTCTCCCTCTACATTGGAAAGGTGATGTATTTGGAAACAAATGGATGATTGATCATGCAAGACAACCTATCTCGGATCTAATCCATCTAACAGGCATAAATGACATTGTTAATCAATTTTTCATGAGCTACGCACTTCATTCACTTTTGAAGAAGTTGTTCTATTTAGATCAGACTCAGATATCCAACTTTCCACTGGGATTGCCATGTTTAAAGAAGATGTAAACAATCTTCAAATCATGGACACAACAAATATGGTAGCACTCTTTGGTTATGTAGGCACAACGGACTCGTTTGGCTGCTCTTTGGCCCTTGGATGTAATGATCTCGATGTAGATGTATCTAACTTTTAGTATACTACTATATGCAGCATTTTCAAGAAAGAAAAATAGATAAATAGAGAAAAAGTAACAAGTTAGAGTTCAAGTTGAAATTGTTCTCAAGGTGAAGAAGTGGCCCTGTTTATTACAAAACATTTTTAACTTCTATACTCCATGCAATAAAAGAGAGCATTCGGGGGGATATTCCCACCCACAATAAAAGAGAACCAATTCCCACCCACAATAAAATTGGCTTATGACATAGAACCCCCATATTAATTATTAGAACTGTTAAAAGGGTGGCTGACTTGGGAGTTCCCTCTTCTACTTGGAAATTACAAAAGTGTTTTCCAGAGGGATCACAAACAAGATTTCAAGTTCTATGTGAATATCTATATGACCTCATTTTCCAGTACAGGTCATAGCCATCTGAGATGGATAACAAGCAACAAGATACTACCAAGTGCATGTTTGAAGTTCAACCAAAATCTACTTATCAACTAGCATAACAAGGGTTTTAAATTTTAGACTTCCCAAATCAATCGATATTTAGTTTGTGCTCCAAACTTTAAGTATATCATCATACAAGTAGCAGTAAAATTTCGATAGCTATCAAGAATGAAATATGCTATTCATCAATAGAAAACTTTCCAGGCACTACCTATTTCAGTAGAACTATAGATATAATAAAAATGTTAAAACTAAACTTGCATTGTTAATAGTAACAACTAGGGCAAACTCGTATTGATATCACAGCTAGCTGGATGTGAAGTTCAGGACAATGAATTTGAACCGTCTGTGGCTCAGCAAATAAGGGCTGGTTGGCACCACAATGCTTAAACAACATCCTATAGCAGAGAAGATCACAGGGTACAAGGGAAGGGCTTTTTCTCTATGTTTGCATGAGAAGTAGGGAAGTTCGAGGAAATACTTGCAAAAGATAAATGTTAATTTTCCCCAAGCATGGCAGGAAAACTGTTCTTCAGAAGGTGAATTAAAGAACTTCAAGGTTTGGAGGTTGCAAGGAGGTTCTATAGATTTAACACCTTGACCAAAGAGTTACTTTATGGAAACCCTCATTGAATGGACGCATCTCAAGCAGGCATAGTGCATGGGAAAAGTAAGCCTGAACATATAAATGGACTGTGAAATTTAATCCTATGTAAGATACACCCAGCATTCCAACCTTACAGTGGAGTGGTGAGTGCAGTGTATGGGAAAAGTAAGTCTTAACATATCAATGGACTGGGATTTGATACTATGTAAGATGCAACCAGAATGGTTGGAGAGTGGGTTTAGCATTCCAACCCTTTTGGTGGAGTTCTTAGACCAGACAAACTTGTGATCCATCAGAAAAACTCAGAAAAACTATGGAAAAACTATTAATAGTGCCCGAGCAACAAGCAAATGGAAGATCATAAAACGTGCAACAATGTTAGTTCTGATCTGGATTTAGAGAATGGTTTGCCAGGCTCTCTAAGTTTGAATCTGTTGGAATATTCATGAACACATAACCAGCAGTTCTGAAAGGCAAAGGACGACACAAAAACTTGTTGGGTAAAGGAAAATATAGAAGACAACCCAGACCAAGGAAACTGATAAGTAGAAAGAGAGGAATGAGAACCCAAGAGAACAAACTAATGAAAGAGAAACCATCCACGGATCTAGAAATATTGACAAGAATTAATTTCAAACTGTGGCAAGGTGGTTCTGCAAAAGCCAGCACGAGAAAACCAGGTAGAAGCCTCCTTGTCCTCAAATAACCAAGGAGCAATACAGAAGCAATGGTTCAGTCAGAGGCACCAATCATTTTGAACCAACAGAGACAATTCCCCGACCAAAGGGCAATAGAACCAGTTGAATGAGGGAAAACATTCAGTCAATTTTTTCAGGAAAATAATAAAAAATGGTAGATTTTGGGTATAGTTTTTATGAAAGATAGCCGTGTTAGCAGATAAGATAATGTTGAATCAGAACAATAAATGAATCAATGTTAGGGCCCATTGGAAGATGGACATATGGGTTTGTCCAAGGCTAACCTAATGCATGCTGACTGAATATTTTCATCCTGGAAAAGATTCAGTAAAGATATTAAAAAAATTAATAATGTTATAAAAGCGAGGAAACGCTGCTTGACATGGGATTCAGCTACGCAGAAATTTACGTAGACACAAATTCAAATTTGTTCAGCGAGTCTTGCTTATGGATAAGGTGTCTAAACTCTAAAAAAAGAACACGGTTGTCATTTTTCAACATTTTTATTTTTTATCTCATTTTCCAGATTTGAAATAAAAAACACATAATCAATAACACTGCATTGCGACCAGCACTGCATTTGAAATGCAAAGAGATTACACCTGCAATTCAATATATGAATGCCATAAAAATCATTTGCAACAATGAATTTATCCGCATAAAACAAGCACAGCATTGCATGGTATGGGCAAACTGCAAAATATAATTTTTTTCTCAAAAATGAGGTGCTGGGACATAATCAAATAAAATAGTTTTAATCCCTTCTGGTTCGAAGAGATGGCACTCCGTTACAAAGCGTTGTATAATGAAAACTGGTTCCTCATTACAATTAAACTGTGTCTTGATGTAATTTGAACGAAGGTATGTACAACTAAAACATTGTAGTAATTATAGCCCAGATCGAGCCCTGCAAAAGCCCTCGAGGCAAAAATTGACATATAACAGAAGAATATGAGAAAATTTGTGTAATATATTGTTTAATACAATCGTCCTGCGAGGAAAATCGATTGAAAATAGTTTTAATCCCTTCTGGTTCGAAGAGATGGCACTCTGTTACAAAGCGCTGTATCATGAAAACTGGTTCCTCATTACAATTAAACTGTGCCTTGGTGTAGTTTGAACGAAGGTATGTACAATTAAAACATTGCAGTAATTATAGCCCCCGATCGAGCCCTGCAAAAGCCCCCGAGGCAAAAATTGACATATAACAGAAGAATATGAGAAAATCTGTGTGATATATTGTTTAATGAAATCGTCCTGCGAGGAAAATCAATTGAAAATAGTTTTAATCCCTTCTGGTTCGAAGAGATGGCACTCCGTTACAAAGCGTTGTATCATGAAAAATCTGGAAAATTGGTTCCTCATTACAATTAAATTGTGTTTTGAAGACTGATCAATTTGAAACACCGTAAAGTAGGGAAGGACTGCAGAGCGGATCATACCTGGGTTTGGAATTGCAGAGGTCGAGGCAATTACAGAGTGGAAAAGAAATTGCAAAGCTCCGAGGAATTGCAGAGTGGAATTGCAGAGGTCAGGGCAATTACAGAGCGGAAAGGAAATTGCAGAGCTCCGGGGAGGAAGGTGAGTGAGGGAGCAACCGCGGGATTTCGCACCTCCTCAATTCGAATTGGAGCGAGTGAGACTCTCTGTTCCCGACATTCGAGCTCGTCCCCGATCTGTCAGGGGATGTCAGGATTTACAGTTGCGCCGAATCCATTGTCAGGCTCTGTCAGAATTGCTAGGGAAGGGTGGCGGCGAAGGAGGGTGTCGGAGCTAGGGAGGGTGGTTGCGAAGGAGGGTGGCGGAGTGAGGGGAGGGTGGCGGAGGGCGGAGGGATTGCCGGCGGCCGGAGCCGGACGATTTTCTGGCCGGTGCCAGAAAACGGGCCATTCCTCCGCCCAGGTAGACTACTCCATTATAAATTAGTCCACAATAGTAAAGTTACTATTTATACAAAAATAGAAATCACAATAAACATAAATGTAAAAGTGTTTCCCAAAAATTTCGTATGAAAACATTAACTTATTACATATTAACTTGTTACGTGTCTTACTTTTTTGAACTTGTTATAGAATATTTGAATTCATTTTAAGCATTCTTCCCAATTGTGGAATGTGCAATTCTCTAACTTTAAAATGTTGTTTTTAAACCATTACACTAACTTACATCTTAGCAAATCTCATATAAAGATATTACCAATTAAACAAAAATAGAAATAAAATAAATCTCATACAAAAATATTATTAGTTAAATGAAAATAAAAATAAAAAACAAAAAAATTATCAATTATACCTTACCAAATGTATCATGAAAACATATAAATCAATAATGGAAAATCTTAAAAGAACATTACCAAGTGAAAAAGTATCACAAGAGATCAATAAAAAAGTACCAATTCACCTTATAGGTAAAAATTTTTCCTCTTTTAATTTTGTTTCAATATTTTATTTAATCACTAGATATGTAGGCGTTAGATGTTAGATGTTAGACATAAATATTTTCTAAATTCAAATTTTTTATATAGTAAGTTTGTTTTTATTAATAAAATTACGGACATTTTTTTAGATAAACCATCCTATCCTGGATCTATCAAGCACCTAGAGGGATCAAATCTCTTGAGGTGAAAACCTCTTTTTTGAGTGAAAAACTTAAGGAAAGGTTAAGATGGGACCAAATCTCCTAAGGTGAAAACCTCTTTTTTGAGTGCAAAACCTGAGGAAAGGTTAAGATGGATCGAGATATTTGATCCCTCTTGGCGCTTGATTGATCCAAGGATAGTTTATCCCTCTTGGAGCTTGATAGATCCAAGGTTAAGATGGATCTAGGTTCGTTATATAATATCTATATTTGTATCTATGTGTCTCTTTCTTATTCCTCTTTCTATCTCACCCCCCAAATATACACACTTTCTCTCAATATCTATCTATCTATCTCTCTCACTCCCTTTTCCTCTCCCTCTCTTTCTCTTCCCCTTCACTCCATCTCTCTCTCCCCTCCCTCTCTTCCTCAGTCTCTCTCCATCTCTCCTTTGTCACTCCCTCTCTCTCTCCACCTTTCTTCCTCTATGCCTTTCTTCTTTCCTCCCTCTCTCCCCCTCCAACTCACCTTCTGTCCCTCTCTCCCCCCTCTCTCTTGAGTCCTATCTCTCTCCCTTTATCTCCCACCTTCCTCTATCTCTCCCCCCCATCACTCTCTCCCTCTCTCATCCCTCCAACTTTTTCATTATCACCCTCCCTCTCTCCTTCTCTCTCTCCTCTCCATCTACATGTCTCCCTCTCTCTCTCTCTTCTCCTTCACTCCCTATCTCTCTCCTCTCCTTTTCTCTCTCTTCCCTCCTCTCCTCTCTCCTCACTCTCTCTCCACCTCTATCTCTCTATGTCTTTGTTCCTTCCTCCCACTCTCTCCCCCTCCAACTCCATGTCTCTCTCTCTCCCACCTGTCTCTCTCTCCTTCTCTCCCTCACCTCCATCTCTCCTCTCTCTTCCTTCCTCTCTTTCCCTCTCTCTCACCTCCCTCTCTCCCCCTCCCCAACCACTCTCTCTCTCTCTCTCTCCACCCTCCAACTTTGTCACTCTCTACTCCCCTCTCTCTCTTTTAAATTTGATCCCATTGTATTGTGTTTAAGAAAGTATCTAAATTAAAAAAACTCAATTGGTTGTTAAATATTAAACATATATTTTGGATCAATAATGTCAAAGAAAACACAATAATGAAAAACTTAAGAGTCATGCATTATCTTTCCTCTATTATTGTTAGTCACTTTGCTTAAGATGGATCTATGCTTGTTCTTAATAATATTATTTATATTATATAAATTTCACATCTTTATATATAAAAGTATTCTCATTTTTAATTTTATTGAAACCTTGATTTAATTTCTATGGAAATATTTTTAGTATTAGTGAGGATAGAGGGTTTAGATATATCTCAAAAGTAATTATAACATTTTCCCTTTTAGATTTAATTAAAAAAAGTTATAAAATAAAATAAAAATAAAATATTTCTAAAATATTTTGATTGTGAAATAAGTTATGCTTTTTGGGCATGTGGTATCAATAAGCCATGGTATTGTAACAAAGCCTATTTACAAGTTAAGAATATCTATGGTAAAGTGGGGTGAATATCCATGGTAAAAATCTTGTCATATTGTTATAAAATATTTTGATTTCGAAATAAGTTATGATTTTTCCAAATGTAATATTGATAAGCCGTGGTATTGGCCAATGGTATTGTAACAAATCCTATTCACATGTTCATAATATTAATGGAAAAGTCAGGGGAATATCCATGGTTAAAAAATCATGTCATATTGTTATAAAATATGTGATTGTGAAATAATTTATAGTTTTTGAGCATGTGGTTATAATAATCCATGGTATTGTAACAAAGCCTATTCACAGGTTAATAACAAAATAAAAATATAACAAATTGAATTTTATTATTTTTATTACTTTAAATTTTTATTATTAATTGAGCCAACATTTAAATTTTATGTTTTTCATTACACCTACACATCTACCATATACTTATAAATAAAATCACATTAAAATATATAACACATAAGTAGTACTTATAAATTTCATATTTATAAATTTAACTATATTTAAATTTAATTATTAAACTCAAAAAATTTAATATTTACAATATAACAAGATTCTTAACCATGAATATTCACACCCATTTTCCCATGGATATCAATAACTTCAAAATAGTTTTTTTTACAATATCATTGGCCGATACCATGGTTATCAATACCACATACCCAAAAACCATAACTCAATTAAAAAAAAGAAACCAAAAACATATAAATGTTTTATTTTAATTTAATTTTATACCAAATTCTTAATTTTAAATTATAACTTAATACTTACAACAAACATCAATACCATATACCCAAAAACCATAACTCAATTAAAAAAAAGAAACCAAAAAAATATAAATGTTTTATTTTAATTTAATTTTATACCAAATTCTAAATTTTAAATTATAACTTAATACTTACAACAAACATACGATATAACCAGATTCTTAACCATTGATATTATTAACTTGTAAATAGGCTTTGTTGCAATACCATGGCTTATCAATACCACTTGCCCAAAAACCATAATTCATTTCAAAATTAAAATATTTTATTTTAATTTTATTTAACTCGGTCAAAATATAGTAAAATAAAATAATAAAAATAAAAATGGCCCACGGTATTGATCCGTGGTATTGAGAATCCATAATATTCATGTAGAATATAGCCTATTTAAAGGGGAAAATTAAACCAGCCTAGATTCATCTTAACTGTGGATCTACCAAGAGAATGATCAAATCTCTTAATATGTAAACCTTTTTTAGAGTGAAAAGAGATTTGATCCCTCTTGATATGCATAAAAATATGTTATACAATATGGATGTATGGATGTAAATAGGACGTTATACAATATGGATGTAAAGAGGTTTCTTGAAATTGCTTGTAAATTTATCCAAAACCTCCACCTTTGATTGAAGTGAGGGCGCCATAAGGATGCCCTATCTTGGCTAGAGATATGGGGAATAAACAGGAGATCATCTTGGCTAGAGCTCTCGGGAATAAACAGGAGATCATCTTGCAGAATTCAGATAATATTAAAAATATCCTTTCTTCCAAATTTAAATATAAATTGTGGGAAAATAAAGAGTTGGAGGGAAAAAGGAAAGTGCAATATTATAAGGAGGTGATCAAACCCAATTTGGAAAACCAAATTATATCTCCGTCTTGACTAGTGTTAAGATGAAAATGAACATTTCCAAGATTAGAACTATTTCTCATGAGCTTCATAGTGAAAGTAGGCATTGGTGAATTCTCATGAGCTTCATAGTGGAACTAGGCATTGGTGAATTCTCAAAACACGGTGGGAGGGTTGAAAAAACACCTTGGGATGAAAGAGCTTGTCACCAATCCTAAAAGGGTTGAAAAGAAAAGCCACTCTCTTAGATTATCCATCTTATACTCACATGAAAGGAGTTTGTCACCAATCCTAGAAGGGTTGAAAATAAAAACCACTTGAACTCTTAGATTGTCCATCTTATACTCACATGAAAGAGTTTGCCACCAAACTTGGGAGGATTGAATCTTGTACTCACATTAAACCACTTTCTCTTAATTTGTCCATCTTATACTTAATTTCACTTTCTCTTAGATTGTCCATCTTATAATCATATTAAAACACTTTCTATTAGTTTGTCCACCTTATACTCACATTCAATCCCCCTTCAAACTTATAGGAATTACTAGTCAAACATTAGACATAGTCTAACATGTCTTCAAATAATAGAACCCAGGTGGAGGGTGAATTAAACACATTAGCTACCACTAGAGCTATTGTCCTTTGACAACCTTCTAAACATTTTAACTCATCAAAACTAGGGTGATTTGGGAATCTTTCTCTCACTTCTTTTTGAGCAGATAAATAAAATGTTAAGGAATCTTGTTTAATCTATTTAACTCATCAAAACTAGGGTGATTTGGGAATCTTTCTCTCACTTCTTTTTGAGCAGATAAATAAAATGTTAAGGAATCCTGTTTAATCTATTACCTTCATAAGGTCTGATAGACCATATAAGCCTTAGTTGACATTAATCATCATAGTCGTCATCATTATACATTTGAATGATCATTTCACTCATCTTAATATTATTATAATAATACCATACATTTTTATTTTTATATATAATAATTCAAAACTGGTATAATTAATCTATTATTTTTTAAAATTTCATATTATCTTAATTTATCTCTAGATTATTAATTTAATAATAGTTATTATTAATTTACAAGAAATTTAAGGAATTTTTAAATCCAAAATTTTCAAAAAATTAAAACTAGAAATAATTACGTAGTATTTATAATTTTTTTAAACAAATTTTCAATTTTTTTTTTCAAATAAGCCAATAGTTATAACAATTTTTTTTTAAATCCAAAATAATTTTTATAATTTAAAATTTATTAAATTATATTTTTTTTTAAATAGTAATATTTTTAGTAAAAATAATTATATAAAATAAATAATTACATATTATTAAAAAATTAAAATTAAAAAAATTCAAATTCAAATATTAAAATAGATATTCATTTTTCTATATTTAATAATAACTAATTATTTTAATTTATATTAATATAAAAAATATCAAATCAATTATATATATAAGATGAATTTTACTCACCTTAATCACATATTCATTTCATACTGACCAGCTTAAAAATTTTTTAATCCACGATGATTTACCTCTATATATATATATCAAAATTGTTTTTTTAATTTACATGACTTTCTTTCATACTATTAATACATTAAGATGGACAAAAAAAACAAATTTTAAATATGTCACATACCCTTGCTGTACATATGAAGTAAATTTTTTTTTTATGGTATTTAACTACCATGCATTGACTCTATATGCGTTCCACATTAATATTCCTTGTAAATACATTTCTATAACATTTACAAATGTCACAACCTATCGGGCAGCACAATCTAAGTTTTGCCTTTATACATACGTGTGGCTACACATATCCTTGACACATATCCTTAACACATATCCTTCCGTTTACATAATGGTTATAATGGATTATATTTACCTCCCCTCATGCATACACCCATTCCAAAGGTTCGCTGATAAATAATCATTGACAAGTTGAATTAACGGCATAAAAGTATTCTGTGGTTGTAAAACGAGACATATGCAACGCACAGTATGAGTTGTCAACCTTAAATGGTGTATTTATGGCAATTGTTGTTGTGCTCTGGTTTTCATATCCCGAGATATCTGAAACTATGATACTATGTCCGGCCTTGGCATCGAAAACCAGCTGGCGACATTAGCATCGTCCATTTGGATGGATAGACGGTCAGATGGCAAGTTGCCATGTGCGCCCGGTGCTCCAAGCGCCTACGGCCTGACACCTCGGGCTTGCCATTTCGCGCCTGAAGTTTTACCGAGCCCAACCGGCTATCGAACGGCGATAAGAAGTCACTGCGGATCGAGGGCTAAGATTGCGCCACGAAACGGTAAGGTGGATGAGGTATTTAATAAGTGTGTTCTCCTTTCGGCTAATTCTGGTTTTCATTTCAGTGTGACTGTGTGCCGCTACAGCACTGTGGCGATGATCCAGGTGGATATTGGTGGCCACCTGCCAAGTCCACCTGGACCCCCACCATTGTCTTTCTCAACATTTTCAGTTTCCTTAATTGTAGCACAACTTACTATTTTTAGCAGCTTTTCGGGTCCTGAACTTCCGGAGCCGTTTTGAGGCCCTAAACGACGTTTTTTGGGGAATCGAGGGGCAACACGAGTCCATGGAATGGACTGGTGTTTCCCGTTCCAACAATGATAGTGCTCGGATAGATCTTTCTAATGAGCTATTGTACGCGTCAAACGGAGATCATATGCCAAAGTTACGACCCCGGGAAGTTGATGTACCAACTTACCCCCAAACGGGGCCCACAGTTTGGTGTTTCGTCTCCTAGGGTTAGGTTTTGGAATGTTAAGGGTTTTTCCATTGTTTCTCAACAATAAATAGGCCTTCGAGCCTCATTGTAACACAGTTCAGAGGCATGTAGCCATCACATCTCTTCTTAGAGATAAGCTACCATCGCCCTAGCTAGTTTATTTCCATTTCTGTTTGTAAGCATATTTCAGTATTTTCCATTAATGAAATGAAGTATTATTTCCGCTGCATCTTGGTGTATATGGTTATCTCTGTAATTTGTTGCGTTCTTGTTTAAATCCGGATCAGTGGTATCAGAGCGGTCTGCTTTTTCTCTGTTTTTCTTTGCATGTCCCCAACAAGGTCGGGATATAAGGAGTTAGGGCTTGAACTGGTTGAACCTTTGCAAGACCAGCCTCGCAAATCCCGATGGCCTCCCATGGCGGACGAGAAGAAAGACGAGGGGGCAGGAGATCCCATCAAAATCTTGCTCGAAGAAGCGCTCGAGCGACAACGGAACGCGATGATGGACAGCTTTGCGCAGATCCTTCAGCGGCTACCCAGAAGCGGCGCATCGGCTTCCAGCAGCTCCTCTGGAAACGCCACACCCTTTAAGGTACAAGTTAATTTTGAAATCCCCATATTCGAGGGTCAAATAGACGCCGATGCCGTAAATAAATGGTTAAATCTGCTAGAGGGTTATTTTTCTGTTCATGAATTTTCGAGTCGGGAAAAGATTGTTTTTGCTCTTCTCAAAGCAGCCCCCCACGTCAAGGACTGGTGGGAAACCTACTGCGAGCAGAAGGATGAAAGTACTGGCTCACTATTTTCAGCCGCACCCACCTGGGATTCGTTCCGGGATGCCATCAAGGAGCAGTACTACCCTGTCGGAAGCTATGAGGATGAATACATAAAGTGGACCACGCTGCAGCAGGGAAGGGACCAAGACGTGCCGGAGTTCACCAATCTTTTCCATACCCTTCACACAAAGTTGGGTATCAAGGATTCAGAGCAACATTTGATACTCAAATACCGTGGCTGCCTGCACAAGTACATCCAGGAAGAAATACAGTTCCTAAATATCCCCTCGCTCAGCGCAGCATACCAGTATGCCGTCAAGGTCGAGCAGAAGTTTAAACAAAAGAAGCGAGACTTTGGATCTGCGAATCCAAAGCAGGGGAAAGGTGCCCCTAAACCACAGAACAAAGGACAAAGCCAAGGCAGGACAGCCCAAGACAACCAGCCGAAGCTGCAAGCAAAGAGCAACGCCGCGAAGCCGAGAAAGGACACTGGAAAATGGTGCGAGTTCCATAAGAGCTCCACTCACAACACAAGTGAGTGTCGGGCCAAGCAGTCACTGGTGGCTGAGCTAAAGGTTTCAGAATCAGATGCATGTTCCGACTCTGAGTCAGAACCCGATAAGGGGTATGAAAAAGGGAAGCAGATCATTGATGCGGATCCCAGCACCACTGTTGCTACCGCAAAGATCCAGAAAAATGAACCTGAAGATCCAGAGGAGGAGGAGCGTCTCTTCCACTCCCAGATGTGGGTAAAGGGCTCCCCGATACAGTTCATTGTTGATAGCGGGAGTCAAAAGAACCTCATTTCGGCAAAGGTCGTGAAGCGGTTGGGCTTACCGACCACAGCACATCCACAACCATACACCATTGGGTGGCTTCACCAAGGGCGAGATCTTCGCGTGAGCCAGCAGTGTCGCCTTCCATACAACATCAAGCCCTTCACGGATGAGGTATTGTGTGACATTGCTCCCCTTGAAGTTTGTGATGTATTACTAGGACAACCATACTTGTGGAAGCGACATGCTGTATATGAATCAAGGCCCCGTGCTGTTATTATTACATTGGGAAATAAGTTGTTCAGGATACCAGAGGTAGCACCACCTGCCGCCATCTCTTTGATTACTGCAAAACAATGCAGTAAGATCATTTCCAAAACCAGGAAATTTGTTTTCCTGATGATACGCCCTCAAGGGAAGAAGAAGACAGTGGCCGCGGCCTCCAAACGGGGTCCCTCTGCACGGCAGCTACAGATGGACAAGATTGTGGAGGAGTACGAAGGCATCTTCACCTCCCCAGCAGGGGTTCCTCTGCACTGTCAAGTCAAGCACTCCATCGATCTGACCCCAGGTGCGCCGCTACCCAATGGACCAATTTATCGGCGCTCTGTTCTGGAGAACAATGAGATCAAGAGGCAGATTCAGGAGCTCCTGCAGAAAGGTCACATCCGTCCGAGTTCTTCGCCCTGTGGGAGCCCGATAGTGTTGGTACAGAAGAAGGATGGGACGTGGAGACTCTGTATTGACTATCGGGCGCTGAACAAGATCACTGTCCGTAATAGGTACCCGATCCCGCGGATTGATGACCTCCTAGACCAACTAAAGGGGGCGAAATATTTCAGCAAGATCGATCTGAAGTCAGGATATCACCAGGTACCAATTGAACCCTCAGATGTGTGGAAGACTGCCTTCAAATCCAAGGAGGGCCTCTTCGAATGGTTGGTCATGCCTTTCGGATTGACGAATGCTCCTGCAACCTTTATGAGGCTAATGGATGACATCTTGCGGCCATTCACCAACTCCTTTGTAGTAGTATACTTGGATGACATTCTGATCTTCAGCCAGAGTTGGGAAGAGCACCTCCACCACATCCGACAGGTTCTCCAAACACTGCGGCAACACAAGCTATGTGCCAATTTGGAGAAATGCACTTTTGGCATGACCGAGGTTCAGTATCTGGGATACATCATTGATGAACAGGGGGTGCATGTCGATCCAGCCAAGGTCCAAGTCATTCGGGATTGGCCCTCTCCAACCACTCTAACAGAGCTCCGCAGCTTTCTAGGTCTTGCCAACTTCTACCGCAGGTTTGTGTTGGGATTTTCTCATATTTCTTGGCCCTTGAGTCAAGTCACCAAGGGCAGGGCGAAAGCAAAATTCTTTTGGTCTGAATCTCAACAGAAGGCATTCAGGGAGTTGAAGGATCGCCTCTGCACGGCACCAGTGCTCGCGTTACCAGATTTACAACAACCATTTGAGGTCGAGACAGATGCCTCTGACTATGCTATTGGGGCAGTCCTTACTCAACATGGACATCCAGTGGCATATCACAGTGAAACACTTTCAGACACAGTCCGGAAGTACCCCACTTATGATAAAGAGATGTATTCCATTGTACAGGCCTGCCGACAATGGAAGCATTACATTTTGGGGAAGGAAACGGTCATCCACACAGACCACCGACCTCTGCAGTTCATACAGACCCAAGGGAAATTGCAGAATGATCGCCATCAGAAGTGGTCTACATACCTGCAACAGTTTCACTTGAATATCAAGTATAAAAAGGGCAGCACCAATAATGTTGCAAATTGCCTCAGTCGACCACCGATCATGGCGCTAACCACCGTGCTCAACTCTTGTGGGCACGAGACTTCTGATTGGCCACTTCTCTACAAAAGCGACCCAGAATTCGGCCACACATACCAGACACTCTTGGAGGGTCGGCAGGTTGCAGATTTTCACCTCCAGGATGCCCTATTATGCCACCTCGGTCACCTTTGTGTTCCTTCAAGCGAGCGTGCCAAGATGATTTGGGAAGCACACTACAGTCGGGCTGCTGGGCATTTCGGGGTCGAGAAAACAGTGGCAGTACTGCAAAACTATTTCTATTGGCCGAATCTTCGACAGGATGTTGGGAAGTACATCTGATCATGTACTGCCTGTGCCATTGCCAAACCGACCATTAAGAAGCAAGGCCTCTATACCCCGTTGCCTACCCCTAGTCGACCTTGGGAATCCATCTCCATCGATTACATGTCAGGCCTTCCTTCCACTAAGCATGGAAATGACTGTGTTTTTGTGGTCGTCGACAGGTTCTCAAAGATGGCCATTATGATGGCCTACAAGAAGAATATCACAGCAGAAGCCACTGCTAAACTCTTCTTTGAACGAGTGTGGGTGCACTTTGGGATCCCACAGTCTATCATCTCAGATCGGGACAGTCGGTTTCTCAGCACCTTTTGGTCCAGTCTCTGGTCAATGCTGGACACCAAACTCACGAAGTCCACAGCCTTCCATCCTCAAACTGATGGCCAGACAGAGGTTGTCAATAGGATGATTGTGCACATTCTGCGCATGTATAACTCAAAGCATCCACGCACATGGGATGAGAGCCTCCCCTACATTCAGCACAGCTACAACCGAGCTCTTCACAGCTCCACTGGCCATAGCCCTTTTCAGGTGGGTTTGGGATTCCAGCCACTATGCCCCATTGATGTGGCCATGCCACTTGCAGCTACTCACATGAATTCAGCTCATGTCCAGTCCGAAACAGATAAGGCCACCAGCTTCATTGAGCGCATCCAACATATTCGCCAGCAGGTCCATGACATTCTTGAGAAATCAAATGCCAAGTACAAGCAGCGACATGATCAACATCGGGTGCCACACAAGTTTCAGGTGGGCGACAAAGTCTGGTTGCATTTGCAAAAGGAACGCCTTACTGGAGCCTATCGGAAATTGAGACCACTCCGATATGGTCCTTACACCATTACTAAGGTTATGGGAGACAATGCATTTGAGCTCAGCATTCCCCCATTCCTTGGCCTGCACCCAGTATTCAATGTGGACCGCCTTCGGCCATACTTTCCACCATTGCTAGACACATCCGACATTGCAGAACAGCTCAAACCCACAGAATTAAATCCAGATTGCATGGAACAAACTGCAACTGATCGGATCATGGACACACAGATCAAGAACACTCGCCAACAGAATATCCAACTGTATCGAGTTGTCAAAGCGGGCCAACTCCTTCAGCAGGGCAAGTGGCTCACCAAGGAACAAGTTCAGCAGAAGTTTCCTCTTCTCATGGAGGAGCTCAACGCAATGGGGACCATTGCTTCCTAAGGGGGGAGGAATGATCCAGGTGGATATTGGTGGCCACCTACCAAGTCCACCTGGACCCCCACCATTGTCTTTCTCAACATTTTCAGTTTCCTTAATTGTAGCACAACTTACTATTTTTAGCAGCTTTTCGGGTCCTGAACTTCCGGAGCCGTTTTGAGGCCCTAAACGACGTTTTTTGGGGAATCGAGGGGCAACACGAGTCCATGGCATGGACTGGTGTTGCCCGTTCCAACAATGATAGTGCTCGGATAGATCTTTCTAATGAGCTATTGTACGCGTCAAACGGAGATCATATGCCAAAGTTACGACCCCGGGAAGTTGATGTACCAACTTACCCCCAAACGGGGCCCACAGTTTGGCGTTTCGTCTCCTAGGGTTAGGTTTTGGAATGTTAAGATTTTTTCCATTGTTTCTCAACAATAAATAGGCCTTTGAGCCTCATTGTAACACAGTTCAGAGGCATGTAGCCATCACATCTCTTCTTAGAGATAAGCTACCATCGCCCTAGCTAGTTTATTTCCATTTCTGTTTGTAAGCATATTTCAGTATTTTCCATTAATGAAATGAAGTATTATTTCCGCTGCATCTTGGTGTATATGGTTATCTCTGTAATTTGTTGCGTTCTTGTTTAAATCCGGATCAGGCGGTTAGCTTGTTCCGACATTCCTTCGGCTTCAGCAAACACCACGCTTCGGTTTCAGGTATGCAGCCATTGCTATTCGGGTTCGTCTTTTCTTAACGCTTGAAGTTATCGGGTATATTGGTTATGCGACACCAGTCTTGGTTATCGCCTGTACTAGTTTTCTTTTCTCGTTACAGTCTTTCATCGATTCACACCAGGTTCTCAGTTTATGAATCGGCTATCGTGCTCAGGTGGATGGCTCATCATTTATCCATCGATGACGAGGAACTTCTCCACTCTGCCTGCTAGCCCGATACCAGGTAAGACTCAAATGCTGCCAGAACTTCCTATGTTCGACTTATCCAGGGTAATGGCTGAACTTTTGTTCACTTGGGCAGGGATGCCGGGTATCACATTCTCGAGTTTGGGTCCCTGTACAAGCTCAGGGTTCTCCCTGTTGACAGTCTTCCTGGTTCTACTTTTACTTGTCGGGTTCCTTGCCCCTGCTTAGGCGGAATTCCTCTGTTAGGAGGCGCTGCATGCTGAGCATTGTCTGCTTAGCTGTGACTCATTTAACATGTATAACTGTCTTTTAGCTATATAACTTGTTTTGTTTTGTACGCAGACAGTGTTTTTGTTAAACTATGGTACTGAGCTGAAAGGGTTTGTTTCCTGGTTAAACTTGTTGAGATAATATATATATGAGACACGAGAAACTCCGTAAGCTTCAGCTCTATTTATAATGTTTCTTTTCGGTTATCCGCCTTCTCTGTACTGGACTATGTTTACAGACTTAATGTTTAATTTATAATATCTCCTTCTTCAGGGTAAAGCTATTGTTTTTCTTTCCTTTCAAATGATGGGTTCATGTATTCATATGACTCGACTTTAATAGCCTCTGCTGGCTAAGCGCATGATTAAGTTCGGCTAAGGTGGCTCATCCAGAGCGGGGTTGTAGGTTAATCTTGGCTGTGCATGCATATGGTTACAGTTATTGTGTTCGTTCCATGGCATCAATGCACTTTTGTTTATTTATTGTTTAACCGTGAATGTATATATATTTCAAGCCATGCGACACTGTTACGCGGCTGTAACGAAAATGCTGTTGAGTTGAACTTGTTTTGATACCAGCATCCGGTTCATTCCGCGGTCCCATTGACCGAGGGTTAAGGTATCTCGTCGCCATTCTTTGAACAAGGTTATAGTTTAATATATGAACTCATTTGTTCTAAAAGTCACACCAGATTTACTTTCCGTGTACATTCTCTTATGAATATATGTAAACTACAGTCTCTATTCAACAGAGGGTGCTTATAAATTTCTTTCCAGTTTCTGAATACAGAGATTGCTAGACTTTTGTTTCAATTCCTGTATATAAAGAAGGGTTTACTGTATTCTTTTCTTGTCTTAAAATTCTTGCTTCCGCCATGGTTGCAGAGATTTGTTTGTTATATCTACGCTTTTTATTTCAAATAAAGAATACAAGTTCTGACTCTGTTGGTCACATAAAAACTAGTATTCCTTTTTAAAAGAAGAATAAACGAATTACTTTCCACTGTTTCTATTCTTTTATCACAGAACCACGCAAGTAATTTCTCAGTTGATATGCTTAGTAAGCCTTACCTGCTTACGGCAAACCTGTTTGTATTGCTTGTCAAACCACCCGACCGTAGGAAGACCCTTCTCGATCTTCCACCCCCAAGCACTTTTGCAGATCCTTTTGACTGCAATTTCACTGGCTACGCCAGACCTCGCTATCTGATCCTAACCAGACATAGCGAATACAGGAAAATCTCTTCCCTTTCCTATGCCATCTGATCACTACCAGACATAGCATTCTTTTCTTCTTTCTGCCATCTGATCACTACCAGACTTGGCAATCTTTTTCCCTTTTTCCAACTGGGGACTCCACTACCTCCTGAAGGTAGTTAGGTTTTTTTTTATATTGTAACTGTCTCCACAGTTATTGACCATAATTAATTATATGCTCAAATCAAATAATGATAACACAATTTAATTATCATAATACTAGCATCAGAGTTTTTATATTTTTCAAATAAAGTTTTAACTCATGGTTAACTTTACTATTTACCAACATTAACTTTTCACGAGGAGTATTACAATATATATATATATATATATATATATATATATATATATATATATATATATATAGATATATATATATATAATTTTTTTTTAATGTATTTTGGTTATTTTTAATGAGTGGACAGTTTTATATAGCTCACAATAAGATTCCTATTTCATAGAAACTCAAACCATGTTTTTACACCTTGAAAGGTTTCCACTCTCTTAAACTATTGGTGCAACACTCCATAAATAAATTGCTCCAACTTGGATTTGCGTGTCCCCACAAGACCCGCAGATTGTCGAAATTCCATGTCTCTGACTCTGCATTAAATGGAGCCAGCACAGCGCAGGATAAATGACAAATATTAAACCTTCCATTCTACAATTATAATTATAAAAGTTTTCCGGCAATAAATAATTATGGTAACAATGCCAACATCCGTCTATTCAAACGGTGACGGAAACAGTGGGCCCGAGTAGCCACGTATGCAGGATCAGAGAACCTGCGAAGGACATAAGGGTTGTCGTCTTACACGCACACCTGTCGTCAAGGTGATGCCGGATTTAGAACTTGGGACTTTAGGCAGTCTGGAGTAGTTGTGATTTATACGTAGTTCCAAGGTTGGGTAGTTGTGAAGTATACGTAGTTGCAGGATTGGATTATGAGATTAGTGGAATTAAATTTTTTCATCTAACCATTGGATGATGATATCTTGTGATTAATTTTTTTGGTTTTAGTGAATGTTAACCATCGTCATAAAAAATTTATCCGAATTTTTTTTTGAATTTCATGGGAAAATTGAAGACAAAACTTTAGAAAAAGAAACCGAGGGCAAAGTAGAGAGAGAGGATACCGAACCTTGATATGCTGTCAAGGAAATCGATGTAAGAGGCAAGGAAACAGACGGTTTCAGTGGAAGTCTTTTGAGCGATGCGGATGAGTTAGAAGGAGTCGAGAGAATGGAGTTAGGCGAAATGTTTGGTGTCGCTGCTTCTATCGTGGCATCCATGGACGACAACTTGTCTCGGAAGTAGCCACTGAGGGTCTCTACAAATTTCCTCAATCCTCACCTCTCAGGATTACCGCTTGTGCCAAATGGTTTTTACCCTAACCTCTTGTTTCTGAGGTGCTCTTTCTCTCTCTATTTTCGATTTTGCAATACAGTTTCTTGCTTGTCTTTAGGGGTTTGATACTAGAGATGTTATATTTTTTATGTTAATTTTATGCGATAGAAAATTTGTTGGGGTCCGTTATTATTACTAGTATAGATCCTGTGGGTATACATTTGGGATCAATTGACTTTCTAGGAAATAAAAGGAGTCAAAGTTATAAAATTAGACTTATCATTAGATCATTGGAGGGTAGTCTTGGGAGGTGAAGCCTTAATTTTTTGAAAGCATAACATACATGTTGTGTTAGCCTGCTTCATTATGATAGTGAGATTTTTGATATATGCTATTATGATTCATATTGTTTTCTTTTATGTGTTCTCGTTTATTTTTATTTACTAGTAAATGTGAATGATTTTTTATTTGACAATATGATACAATGAATCTTTCATATATAGTTGATTTAATTATTCTTAAATATATACTATTTAAAAGGTTTAAATTTGATTTGAGTGACATGTTACAGATAGAAATTATGTTGATGCATGATATCCTTTCTTTGCGCATTTCATTTTAATATTAACATATACTAGTTATATTTTATTTTTCATATTTATTTTAATGTGTTGTTACTTTATTGGCATACATGAGCAATTAATGATCATATGACATGATCACATTGTTAACCCTTGATATGTTATTTCATTTAATATTTCTTAAATATATATTATTTAGAATGTTTTAAGTCTACATTTTGATTTATTTTTTGCACATTGAAATGATATAGATACATGATAACGTATGAATTTACTACACATTTCAATTGGATATTGATCTGTAAACTGTCGTGGATATTCCACTTGAAAATTCATCACAAAAGATCTGAAAATAATATTAAAATACTCAAATTTTACACTATTATCGTTTTATTTAATTTCTAGATCTGTATATTTTAATGCAATTACTGCATGCATGTGAATGGATACTATGCAGAAAAGTAGAGAAAGAAAAAATAAGCTCACACACACATACCACACAAGATATGCTCACTAGGAAACCCTTTCAGGAGAAAACACAACTAGAAGGTGAGGCCACTTCGCTCTCTTTCTCTGTCTAGAAATATGGTTGTAGGTACAAAGAAGTAATGTTCGTGGCTCATGGGTTGCTCTAGTGCACGTATCCTCTATGTTTTCTCTACCTCCTATCTCTCCTCGCTATCTTTGCTCAGCTATGGAATAAAATGCTCTCAAAATAATGGATGGTCTCTTCCTCCTAGTGGATCGGTTATAGCATAACCCGATAACCTAATAGTGGTTAAGTTTGGCTACATCAACTCTTAATTAGAGTTAAAAAATAAACTCTTCTAGAGTATTTTACATCACAAACACATGGCTAGACCATTTTCTATGAATAATGGGGGTTGACGCAACATCCTCCTGAACTATAGGTGTGAAAACAGGAAGGTCAACTTCTAAGCGGCATAACTTTTTCATACAGACTCTGATTGACACACTTCTTGTGTCGTTGTAAAGGTCTCTGTGTGTAGAATAACATGAAAGAGTGTTGGTTAGTGGTGGGCTCCAGTATTGTAGCAATAATGCTACAATTCCTGGAGCTTCCTTCTCTAATTTTATCAATCCGGTAGTTCGTAACAAACTTGGAAGCGAAGGTGTTGTATGCACAAGTACTAGCTCTTGCCGCAGCTGTCACTTGGTCAGCTGGCACAAGTCCGCTAGGGGCTCAAGCCAACTTATATGAGCTCTTAGAAGAAGCTTTTTAACTGATGGACGAAAGCTAACTCAAAGGAATCTAATCTACTTGCAGAAAGAAACTGAAAGCCAAAAAGAAACACAAACCCTAGCAAACCCTAATTCTACCAGCTAGTCCTACCGATGCAAAGGAGAGCATGCAAACTACCAAAAGAGATGCCATTACTTCTAAGAAGGTAAAATGCATGTGTCTAAGTTATCACTATCTGAAGAAAACATCTTTTTGTATTTTTGATTAAGTTATTAGAATTATCATGCATGTGCTTTTAACTGGCTTTTCACTGTGCAGGGGTGGATCAAGGAGGAGAAATGCTTGGAAAAGGTTGGGAAGACTCGGAGAGGGTCTAAGGGATCCCTATCATCCTTTCCAGAGAGTCTCACAAAGTCAGGATGCCATGCAACCGTGTTTATGAACTTCTACAGGAAGTCTGCAGGGGTTTCTACAGGATGTTCTGTAATTCTTCTACAGGATGTTTCGAAATGGGATTTTTGAGGATGGGTGATTGATGGAAGATGCATGGATGGTTATGGAGGTAGGATGGGGGTCTGAAGTGACCCAGGAACTGATGGATGGAGTGGTGAGATGATATGTGGAAGGCTAATTTGGCTTTAAGGTAGTTGAGACAACAATGGAGAAGAAGGTAGGGCTACGTGGGCAAGAGGATGGGTGTGAAGCGAGAAACCTAGATATGGGATGAATCAGATGGCTCTGATGAAGCTTGACCATGTGAGTGAGTGATAGAGATGCCCTGCACAATGCACATTCAACCGAATCAATGAATTCTTGCAAACAAACTAAGTCCTAGCTAACTTAATCTAACTGTCAATGAAATGAATAAACAACAGCCTCGTTTGGAAAGAGAACCATGTACATCACGTGAGCAAGAACATTCCGAAAGATCTAAATGCATGACAAACTCCTACCAATCGATTCCCAAACATAAAAAGCTACTTTAACCAACAAAAACAACCAAAATAACAAAGCAAGATCTAAAGAGCAGATTTTATTTTAAGAACGCAGCAAACACACATAAAGATAAACAGGGGAGGTACTGGGCGCTTGAGATGGGCCCAACCCCAAGAGCTACAGCCTCCCAAGAGAGATTTAGAGCTGGTGCAAAGCTGAATTCATCTTTATTAATCAAGAATGAAGAGTTACATCAAAATTGTCCACAAGGAGAGCTTGAGAATGAGCTGAAAGCAAAGCTAATCTATTGCATACAAATCGAATTACAAAATGACTACAACAAGGCTATGAAATGACTAACTACTAGCTACTATCTACTGGCTAACTAGCTAACATCCACTAGCTAACCTGGCTAACCCAAATGAGGCCCTAAGCCTTCTTATTTATACAATTTGAGGACCCAACAGTCCTCCTAAAATTTAGGGACTCGGCTGCCCAAAACTTGGAGTTAACAGCAGTCCTACTTGACTTGCTTGGCTGCCCTTGTGTTGATTGATTCGGTGGCCCTTGAACTCCGAGATAATGGTGGAGAATTTGAGGCAAGGGCCCATAAATGAAGGGGACACCTTCCTACAAATCCTCTAGCTTGTCTTCCCACGAATTTGGCTGCCAAGTGCTCATTAAGACCTTCAATTTTGTCTCCAAATTGACCAAAAAGGCTACACAAAGCACCCATTATACTTGTTGGCATAATGACTAACCAAATTCACTCTATTAGCATAAAAATAATCAAAAACATGCAATAAACCAATGAGAATGGTGGATTAAGTCAAATTAGGAGGTTGAATGAGCCCAAATAATTGTACATTTTTGGGGCTCATCATCACCCCCCTACTGAAAGTGTTGCTCATCCTCTGAGAAACCAATCTCTCTCCTCGTCTTTGATGGCCCTGGTGGCTTCTTTGGCTAACATCTCGGCTGATTTCTCCTTTGGCTTCTCTCTTTTCAAACTTCCTGTAGAAACAGTTCTCCGTCTTCCTGTAGAAACAGTCTGCTAACAGTTCTCTGTCTTCCTGTAGAAACAGTCGGCACTGTCTTAGCCTGCTTGGCTGAGGGTGCTTTTCCTTTCAGCTTGGCTGTGGCAGCCTTCGTCTTCTCGCCCTTTTGCTCTTCTTCCTCACTGTCTGTTGCTTTTCTTAGTGAATCCTCAGCCTTGTTATGAGTGCACAAGTATATGCAATCATATGGAAGAAATGGTGCCCTTGGTATTCCCTAAAACCTGCAACATGAGGGCACTCGTATGTCTTGTAACAAGAAAGTTGGTTAAATCCACAAGATAAGCCATGGTCATGTTTCCAAGCAACAGGAATATGATAAAGGTGTTTCCTTTCCTTATGCTTTGGCTTTGATACAAACAATTGGCACTGGCTTCTTTAACTGTGCACAACTAATCAATTTTCCCCTATTTGCCTCATGTTGACTAGATTCTGCATAATCAGTTGTAGGTCTCCACCACACCTCTTCCATATCTGATGGATTCTGTTTCATATGTTTCTTTTCATCCAGATCACTAAGCATATGAATGCCCGACAAGGGATCCTTCAATGCTGAAAAAATCAGAGATCCTTCCTCTCTTCTCTCATGTTCATTAGAAACCAGCTTCTTTAAATTCATATTGAGCTGCACTCTGGCCATCTGGCATACCTGATATATAATCTTCAACCCGTTTCATGCCCTCTGTATTATCAAGTTCTGCATAAATGTTTGACATATGTTCCTTGAGTTGTGAAAGAGAAATTTGTTTCTCCTTACCTTTATCTTGTTTAAGAGGAAACCTTATGTCCAAGAGCTGGTACGTTTCCTTCTGGACCTCAGTCAAGTGTGTAGGAATGATTTCCTCATGTGTCACTTTAGGGAAACTTATCTCCATATGCTGCTGACTTTTCTTCTGAATAATAGTTGGATGTGAAGGGCTAGTTTCTTTACATACCACTTTTGGAATGGCGGAATTAAAATGCTGTTTCGGAAGCTACATTTCTGATCCAGTATGGCTGACATTGTGAATTTCATTTTGATGAGCATGAATGCTCTCTTTATGCACTTTTTCGGTGTGTGCAAATTTTGTGTCCCTTTCAAAAGCACAACTTTAATGGGCTCCTTTGCATCTTTCTCCTCTTGAGTATTTACAGTGGCATTTTCCTTTAAACACCCATCATCATTTCCAGGCCCACTCTGATCGGCACCAACATTGTTTGCCTTCCCTACATAATCTTCCAAAAGGCAGTAGCATAAATTCTTTTCCTTTGAGGTGCAGAAACAAGCTTCATTGGGTCACCAGGATGTCCGAGTCCTCTGCAACAGTTATTGATGGGAGAGTTCCATGAGTAGTGAGCATTAATGCTCCGTGAATCAGAATCCCTGACCCTGTCGAGTTTATGCTTACTATGGCTCCTTTGTTGGACAAGACACTTTCTCTTATTTTCTCTGAACAACTAGGCTCTGCACACAGGTACCCACAAAAGCAGGATGCATTGCTCAAGAAACTCATAAGGGAAGCCTTTGACTGCTTGCTCCCAGTGTCCAGTGATTACCAAAAGAGCCGGAGATTTTCTGATTAGTTTCTGATTTTAAACCCTTTTATCTCTGCTCCATAAATATATATATTTACTGCACACAAGAAGACAACAATAACTGAACAGAATTCATCTGCGTGTGATGGAATTGACACACAAGGATTCCATTGCATTCATGGTCACTACCAGTAAGGGATGACATGAATATTACTCAGTTTTGACACTTTCATGAAAGAAAATGCAGGGCTTCATTCTCTTCTGGATAATGGGAATGATCAAATAACAATTTTCACGAGTACACCAGCAAGGAGATTTTGATCAGAAGCTGGAAAGGTAAAACTTGCATGCGCAGTATCAGGTTCCTCCTGCTCCAAATCATAAAGCTTTGGAATAGCATTTGCAGCACACCTTCTCACATAAGGAGAAGGATCTATAGCACATTTCTTAAGAGCCATTGAAACCAGAGGTGCCACACCATGAACACGGATTCCAGACATTGCACGAAGAGTCCATGCACGCAACAACACGGATTCCAGACATTGCTATGGAGCTTGTTACAGCTGCAAGGACGATGATAAACTAGAAACAATAGCTGTGAGAGTTCGATTGGATGTTTATGAAGATTTTCGTTGATGAAGGGTGAGCTGGCCAACTACACGTTGGCCCCATGCAAACTGTTGTGCTATCATGAACTGCAGTGGTTACTATTTGTTCTCTGCTTGAAATCTCATCCATCAGTTGCACTGGAGTTAGACTACCCACACTGTCCGTGTTTTTTTAAATTTCACGTGCATGACTGACCCATGCATGCTGCGTGACTTTCTCGTGAGTGCTAGAGAACTGGGTGTCTTGCTACATTCATGGCTTAATTTCACCATTCCATTCGTTCATGCAATGCTTAGACTAGATTCATGCAATAGATGAACAAGGTTTAGTCACGTACCTGAAGTCAAACGGCTGCTTGTGAAGCTTTTTGCTGCTGCATGCTTGGATCCTTTGATTGCATGAGGGCTTGGCTGATGATTTTTGATTGCTTTTCCTTGTGCAGGTGTCCTCTGGCCGGATCTGAGCTGCATGCAATTGTTTCCACGTTCAGATCTACACCTTCAAGCTGCTGCTGCTGCATGGTCACAAAACTAGAACTTGTTTTCACCATTGCTCTCAAACGGTAAACTGGATTGATCTAAAACTTGGTGAGCATGTTCCTATCATCATTATCCATCTCCCATAGCAAAATCGTGATCAATGGATGCACGGATTTCGAGAAAAATGGAAAATGGCTGAAGATTTCAGAGCTCGATTTCTCGGAAACCGTGCATCGGAATCGGCTGAAACTGCTTGGGTAGGTTACCATCACTCACATGCATATCCCCATGAAACAAGTTTTGAAACGGATGCACGGTTATGGAGAAAATGCAAAAATGGCTGATGGTGATGGAGGCTGATTTCTTGGAAACCGTGCACCGGAATCGGCTGAAACTGCTCAAGCATGTTGCCATCACCCTTGTACAATTCCCCATAAAACGGTTTGTCAAATGGATGCATGGTTTTCAAGTTATGGCAAAAACAAATTCTGTTCTATGTGTTTGTGTTTTTGCTTTTTGCAAGTGGTTGCATGGAAGGAAAAAATGAATTTTGGCTGTGATGCAGGTATGGAGATGATGGAGGAGGAGTTGGAAGATTGCATGAGGACTTCTGAACCCTTGAGGAAGCTACCATGTTCGCCAGACCACTTTTTGAAATCCATGTCTAGTTTCCCACAATTTCTACAGGAAGTTCCTGTAAAAGCACAATGAGAAGCACAATGAGGTGGAAAAAATGATGGCGAAAGGCAAGGGATGGACACACAAGTGCTTGTAGGCCTAATCAACAGATTCCCACCATCAGATTCCATTTTAAACTTGAATTTGGTTCGTCCAAAGGTTCTACAGGATGTTTCCTGTAGAAATACAGAGCTTCCTGTAGAAGGTACAAGAAAATTCCTTTGACCTTGATTTGAGTGCTCCTCCTGTCATGAAACATCCTTCTTGCAACCTGCAATTAGCCAATGGAGATTAGTTTTATTTTTCTTTTATTTTTCTCTTTTTTTTTTGAAAAACAACTAGGGCGCCTCATGGAGGTTTTCACCCTAATTGCCTGCCCTGGGCGCCTCCAAAGAAGGTTTTCACCCAGGGATCTTATTCCATTTTTATTTTCTCTTTTTTCCAACCCATTGACCGCCTCATGGAGGTTTTCAATCAATGAGCCAATCTAAGGCGCCTCCAAGGAGGTTTTCACCTTAGATTTTTATTTTCTTCTTATTTTCATTTTTTTTTTTTTACCCTACCCTACTTGAAAAACAAAATCATTTTCAAGTATAAGAATACTTCCAATGGAGCCATGTGCACATCGAGATTAGAGACAAAATGATGTGAAGGCTCAAAATGCATGCTTTGACAAGTATCCAGATCTCAGAGACCAAACGATCTGACTTTGAAGGGATCACGCATAACTGAGGAAGAAAGTACCGCTGCAACTTAGTGACCTTCTGAAACCATATCTCAATATAGCTTTGATATCCTTGGTCGTCTTGCTGATTTGGATCATTCTTCATGTCACCTTCTATCATGACCTTCTGATCTTCCTCTTTTTGTTGATCTTTCTCTTGAGTACATGGAGGATTTGATGATAACCATGAGGGAACTCTCTCGATCTCTGATTTAGATCTCTTCTCTTCATCAAGTGCAGCCCATGGTTCTTTGATCTCCTCTTTGGAACCTTCTTTTTCCTTTGGTCCTTCAATGTTGTCAATAGATTCTCTCTTTTGCAACACTCTTCCTGAGCTTTGGTGAACATCATTGAGCTCAAAAGGAGTCATTTGCACATTTTGTGCCTCAGCTTTGCAATTGGGTTGAGCTACTCCATTGTATGGCTTTGGAAATGGTACGGGTAGTTGAGTGGAGGTGTGAAATTGAGATGGAGATGGATGGCATTGTGGTTGGGTAGGCATTTGGGGTTGCCTTGGTGGAGGAGGAGGCGATGGTTGTGGATGAGCAGGTGGTGGAGGAAAATAAGCAAGAGGAGTGTTGTATTGGGGCCTCCACTCCTGATGAGGTGCATTCCACTGAGGCTGTGGCTGAGCATAAGAGTGAAATGAATGAGCAACTGGTTGGGCATAATATGGATCTGTGAAGGAACAAGGAGGAGGTGTGAACCAGGAAGGATGAGCAGGGGGACCCCAAGAAGGCATGAAAGTGGCTTGATAGGGGTCATAATAGGTCTCGGGTGTCCCTTGCACTTCCTGCTGATAAGATCTAGGTTCATGTGGCCTCCTTTGGTTCATATAATGGAGTGATTTAGTGGCTCCTTTAACTCTTTGATATGCAACTTTAAGTCCAAGCAAGGAAGGGCACTGATTCGTAGGATGGTATTCTTCACAGACAAAACACACTTCTAGGGAGTGCATTGGACATTCGTTCCTAGGATGCTTTCTAGTGCACCTAGGACAAAAGATGACCAAAGCCCTCTTGGCTTCCTCTTGCTTCTTTTGGATCCACAGGGTATCCAATTGCATGGCAAGAAACTGCCTCATATCACTCTTGAAATCTTCTATCTGATCTTCAAATTCGTCTTTGGATAAGGGACTGCTCCCAACATTTCTGCTTGTAGCCATTTGCTCCAGAGGAATGGTTTTTTTCTTCTTCTCCCCTAGAGGTTCTTTAAATATGCCTTGATGTCCACCCAGGGGTTCTTCTTAGTCACAACCATCGAAGAAGAGAGAGAAGGTTGGCTGTGTGAAGCAGTGGGGGTGTTGTGCAATCATTTTTCTAACTTATCTCTACTCCTACAAGGCATGAAATGGAAAGACTTTTTTTGATTGCTTTTGTTTTTTTTCCTTGAGTACCTGCAAAACTGAAACAGATTGATCTACAACTAACTATCTTGCTGAAATAAAATGCAGAATGGAATTGAAAGCAGGAAAGAACTAATCTACTTTGCTCAAATGAAATTGCAGGAACGAAAATGCTAGTTTACGCTTGCAGAATTGAAAGGCTAATCTATGCTTGCAAAATTGAAATTGCGGAAGTGAAATGCTAATCTATGAAAGCAGGAAATGTGTATGATACTTTTGCAGAATGGAAATGAAATAAACTACTTGGTAGAAGGCGAGAGTAAGAAAACAGAAGAAAAGCAACAATTACTAATACTCTGACGCTTCCCCGGCAACGGCGCGAAAAAGATGGTGGGCTCCAGTATTGTAGCAATAATGCTACAACTCCTGGAGCTTCCTTCTCTAATTTTATCAATCCGGTAGTTTGTAACAAACTTGGAAGCGACAGTGCTGTATGCACAAGTACTAGCTCTTGCCGCAGTTGTCACTTGGCCAGCTGGCACAAGTCCGCTAGGGGCTCAAGCCAACTTATATGAGCTCTTAGAAGAAGCTTTTTAACTGATGGATGAAAGCTAACTCAAAGGAAGCTAATCTACTTGCGGAAAGAAACTGAAAGCCAAAAAGAAACACAAACCCTAGCAAACCCTAATTCTACCAGCTAGTCCTACCGATGCAAAGGAGAGCATGCAAACTACCGAAAGAGATGCCATTACTTCTAAGAAGGTAAAATGCATGTGTCTAAGTTATCACTATCTGAAGAAAACATCTTTTTGTATTTTTGATTAAGTTATTAGAATTATCATGCATGTGCTTTTAACTGGCTTTTCACTTTGCAGGGGTGGATCAAGGAGGAGAAATGCTTGGAAAAGGTTGGGAAGACTCGGAGAGGGTGTAAGGGATCCCTATCATCCTTTCCAGAGAGTCTCACAAAGTCAGGATGCCATGCAACCGTGTTTATGAACTTCTACAGGAAGTCTGCAGGGGTTTCTACAGGATGTTCTGTAATTCTTCTACAGGATGTTTCGAAATGGGATTTTTGAGGATGGGTGATTGATGGAAGATGCATGGATGGTTATGGAGGTAGGATGGGGGTCTGAAGTGACCCAGGAACTGATGGATGGAGTGGTGAGATGATATGTGGAAGGCTGATTTGGCTTTAAGGTAGTTGAGACAACAATGGAGAAGAAGGTAGGGCTACGTGGGCAAGAGGATGGGTGTGAAGCGAGAAGCCTAGATATGGGATGAATCAGATGGCTCTGATGAAGCTTGACCATGTGAGTGAGTGATAGAGATGCCCTGCACAATGCACATTCAACCGAATCAATGAATTCTTGCAAACAAACTAAGTCCTAGCTAACTTAATCTAATTGTCAATGAAATGAATAAACAACAGCCTCGTTTGGAAAGAGAACCATGTACATCACGTGAGCAAGAACATTCCGAAAGATCTAAATGCATGACAAACTCCTACCAATCGATTCCCAAACATAAAAAGCTACTTTAACCAACAAAAACAACCAAAATAACAAAGCAAGATCTAAAGAGCAGATTTTATTTTAAGAACGCAGCAAACACACATAAAGATAAACAGGGGAGGTACTGGGCGCTTGAGATGGGCCCAACCCCAAGAGCTACAGCCTCCCAAGAGAGATTTAGAGCTGTTGCAAAGCTGAATTCATCTTTATTAATCAAGAATGAAGAGTTACATCAAAACTGTCCACAAGGAGAGCTTGAGAATGAGCTGAAAGCAAAGCTAATCTATTGCATACAAATCGAATTACAAAATGACTACAACAAGGCTATGAAATGACTAACTACTAGCTACTATCTACTGGCTAACTAGCTAACATCCACTAGCTAACCTGGCTAACCCAAATGAGGCCCTAAGCCTTCTTATTTATACAATTTGAGGACCCAACAGTCCTCCTAAAATTTAGGGACTCGGCTGCCCAAAACTTGGAGTTAACAGCAGTCCTACTTGACTTGCTTGGCTGCCCTTGTGTTGATTGATTTGGTGGCCCTTGAACTCCGAGCTAATGGTGGAGAATTCGAGGCAAGGGCCCATAAATGAAGGGGACACCTTCCTACAAATCCTCTAGCTTGTCTTCCCACGAATTTGGCTGCCAAGTGCTCATTAAGACCTTCAATTTTGTCTCCAAATTGACCAAAAAGGCTACACAAAGCACCCATTAGACTTGTTGGCATAATGACTAACCAAATTCACTCTATTAGCATAAAAATAATCAAAAACATGCAATAAACCAATGGGAATGGTGGATTAAGTCAAATTAGGAGGTTGAATGAGCCCAAATAATTGTACATTTTTGGGGTTCATCAGTTAGCAGCAATTTTTTACCCCTAAAACCGTCGTTTGATGCCTCAAAACGCTCTCGAAAGGTTTTAGACTCCAAAAACTAGATGAGTCAAGGCCTAGACCCTCGTCGTGAGAGGTGAAAAAACTACCACTCAACCCACAAATAGAGAAGAGGATACTGACACAACCTCCTCCCAAACCACACTAGAGGATGAAAGCCAAAATACCAGCCAAAGACAAAGGAGTCCGATAATAGTACACACTACTTACAACCCCATCATCTCACAAACCATGTCAGACTCCCCTCGATTCTTAGAAAGGATACTAGTACCAAGTAGAACACACTAACTTCTAAGATCCCCAAAAAACAAAGAAATTATATGGCTAGAAAACTAGGGGCTGAACCCACTCTGTTTACTTCCCACCAAATGATCAGTGGGCCACCTCGCTGTCAATCACCACCCCCAGCGCAAATTCTAGCTCAAAAAAATATAACCAAAGGAAAGAAAACTACCAACTATCCCCAAAACTAGGAGAGGGGGAAGAAGGTCCCTAGAATTTATTTGAGAATGGGAAAATAACTCATAAATACAAAAGAAATATGCCATACATGATAATAGGAATTGCATGGATGAGAAGAGAGGAAACTCCAAATGGATTGCCTGAGGCACACTGTAAAATGTCTTTTGCATCCTAGCTCCCTTGTTTGAGAGCAAGGTAATTTCCTTTCTAGACGTATCCTGAGGTGACCCCAAAAGCAGCTCACCCTCTGGAAGTTGATCTTGCAAAAATTAACCCCCCTCCACTAACTGCATACACCATTCTTTCTGGGCACACCAAACTTAATTGATGAGTGTCGTTGGACTCTGCATTTTCTCCCAAGCTTACCCGCCCCTATCATTTATATCTTCATAGTCGACCTTAGTCCGGATTTTAAACCATTTTATCTTCAATTCACTCTAGATAGCAAAATTGCACCATTGAGTTAACATAGGCGTGTTGAATGTTCTTGTTTCCCTCATCAGACACGCAATGTCGCCCTCCTCATAATTTTGACATCCTTTCATCTAGCTAAAATTACATAAGTTATTGAGATTTACCATTTTTATTACACTTGCAGGGGGTGTATTGCCTCGTCCCCTTACCTATTGGTCAAGGAGGGTGGTGGCAGGTTGACTTTCCCTCTCCCTTGCTCCACTAGTCACCCTATCATGGGCCATAAAATCATTTTATTTTGAACAATACATTTTTTAATTTTTTTATATTTTATTTCTCTATCAATACCTATTTTTCTCTCTATCACACTTAACATTCATAAAATATGAAATTTAAAAAAAAACAATACATAAGAAAAACAATACATTATATTAATTTTGAAAATTTTTAATTTTAATTTTATTATTTTTTTTCATTATATGCCCCCATTTTATTTCTGTTTCTAAAATTAAAGAAAACCATTGAAAACAATATCTATCCAATTTCATTTGGCGTCTATCTAATTTCATTTCATGTTATTGACATTATATCCATTTATCCATAAATGACCCCACAACGCTTCTCCAACCCAATCGACGTTGTATGTTGCTTCTCGGCTGCCCTCTCCTTCATCCACGTGGCATTAACGATCTGACAGTGGTGGCCAACGACATCCGCTCTAGAAATAAACGCACGTTACCACTGTTAATTTCTCACTCCACTCGTTTATCGGTTCCGTGGCGGTGACCCCACAACACCTTCTCCAACCCAAGCGACGTTCTATAGCTTCTTTTGTCCATAACGCCTTTCTCGGATGCTTCCTTTCTCGACACTCGTTCCACAACACTCGTTTCACCACACGTGTCATTTATAGGTTGCGCGGCAATGACTGTTGTCTTCCCTATAAATAAGTCCCCCAAAAGATAACCCAATGTGTGTGCCTTGGTGTATTCGAGTATCTCCATAGTGTGAAGTCGAGTATCTCTCTCGAGAATATAGAATTCACAACATTTTGTGGTATGATTGGGTTTTCGTAAGAGTTTTTAATTTACAGTTAATGTCCATTCCAATTTCCATAGTTTGATGTGATGGACTGATATTTTAGTTTCAGAAAGATATGCACTTTTTTGGTAGTAATTTATGCCATCTGTTGCACTGTAATGGAAAATCAATTCAATATGTCATCGATTGCTATCAATATGCCATCCATTCTTAACTTTGATAATGGTGAATCACCCCAGTTATGGAGGCTTTGATAATGGCGATTTTTTCCAGTTTTATGAATATACAATCAATTTTTCTTTCTCAATTACATCTTCATTGATTTAATTTGTAGGATTCATTAATCATCTACATGGATTTTGGTTGCATATTGATCAGTTTATGATATATAATTGGTTAATTAGTTCATTTATCTTTTTGATTATATGTTGTATGCTTTGATCTTTTGTTTGTTTCCGTCTTTGCAAATCTCTTTCAAGATAGTATGGAGAAGTTGTCAGGAGGAACGGGAGGACATCTAGAGCATCAAGGAGCAAATGGTCGAAATATTTGAGGGACTTCATCAATCATTTTGTTAAATCGGTAAGAGGCCTCTATCATTTTATTTTCTTTCAGTCGATCAAAGTCTAGAGAAAGGTAGCAGTTCCTATTTGTTTGTTACTAGGGTTCTTTGAAGTCTAGGGAGATCACTCTTGTCAGCGAGAGGGGTTTGTCCACATAACACACATAAGACACAAGATATGCTCTCTAGGAAACCCTTTCGGGGTAAAACCCAACTGGAAGGTGAGGTCACTTCGCTCTCTTTCTCTGTCTAAAAATATGATTACGGGTACAAAGAAGTAATATTTGTGGTCTGTGGGTTGCTACAATGCACATATCTTCTTTGTGTGCTCTACCTCCTATCTCTCCTCGCTATCTTCGCTCAGCTATGTAATAAAATTCTCTTTAAAGAATGGAGTGCCTCTTCCTCTTAGTGGTTGGTTATAACACAGTCTGATATCCTACTAGTGGTTAAGTTTGACTACATCAACTCTTAACTAGAGTTACAAAATAGACTCTTCTAGTGTATTTTACATCAAAAACATGAATGTCAACTTCTGAGTGGCATAACTTTTGTATACAGACTCTGATTGACACACTTTTTGCATTGTTGGAAATGTCTTTGTCTGTAGAATAAGACAAAAAAAATGTTTCTTAAAAGTAGCAAAGTTTTACCGCCAAAAAACATTGTTTGATACCTCAAAATGCTCTTGGAAGGTTTCAGACCCTGTTTCGCCAAATTGGGTCCCACCGACAAAAGTGGTCTCGTGAACTGATTCCTCCACTTTTTCCACTTCATATGCATCAAGATGGATGAAAAACGATATAATAATCCAATTCAGATTACACACACACACACACACACGCCATGTTTTAACTTTTCTTATTTCCCCTTTATTGTTATTTTAATTTTAATTTCATTTCTAACTATCGTGTTAGGTATGGATCATGATGCATATATGGAATTTTCATTTTTAGCCATTAATAAATTTTTTATTTAATAAGTTTCACATATTGTAAGCCTCACTACCTATATTTTCCTAAAACATTCTTTCATCTATAATCTAGCATATTATTAATAAAAGGATATTATAATTCTAATAGCTTTATTCCTTCATAGATAGCATCAAACGTAGGGAATAGCCCATATGGTTGGAGAGGGTCACCTTGTTGTCAATTGCCACCCCCTGCTTCAATTCTAGCTCAAAAAAAGATAACGAGAAGAATGAAAATTAACAACTATCCCCAAAAACTAGGTGAGGGGGAAAAAGGTTCTTGGAATTGATTTGAGAAGGTGAAAATAACTCACAGATGCAAAAGAAAGATGCCATGCATGATAATAGCAGTTAGATGCCATGCATGATAATAGCAGTTACATCGATGAGAAGAGAGGAAACTCCAAATGAATTGCCTGAAGCACACTGTAAAATGTCTTTTGCATCCTAGCTCCCTTGTTTGAGAGCAAGATAATTTCCTTTTCAAGCATATCCTGAGGTGACCCCAAAAACAACTCATCCTTTCGAAGTTGATTTTGCAAAACTTAACCCCTCCACTGACCGCATACACTATTCTTTTTTAGCATAACATTATTAGGTGATGAGTGTAGCTTACTCACCCTTATCTTTTATACCTTCATAGTCAACCTTAATCTAGATTGTAAACCATTTTATCTTCAATTCACTCTAAATACCATTTCATTAAAAACCATACGTAAGTTTAAAATATTTTATCTTTTATTTTTTAAATATTACAGGCTTCTAGAAATCCTATTCTTAGGTTCCATTTCAATTATTATACCAACATAATACTTAAAACACATGAGGTCCTAACAATTCCAAGTCAGCCACTGTAAGAAACAAATTCAGTGACTATTCAACCGCTGACCTCTCACACCGCCAGTAACGACTGACCTCTCACACCGCGAAACGATTAAAATTCGGTGACCGTTCAACGACTGACCTCTCACACCGCCATTAACGATCCACAAAGCCATTAACTATCCACAAAATGATTAAGACAGTTGGAGGAATGAAATTTTTTGTTATTTAAATTATATTTTAAAATAAACATAAAATAAATATTTAAAATTTTGAAATAATAAAAGTAAAAAACGTTATAAACTAAAATTTTATATTAAATTTAAACAAATAAAAAAATAATAATCTATTCTGAAAATGGCGTCCTACGCCGTCCGAATCGATTCCAAAAATCCTCTCACTGAGCGGGAATAAAGTGAGCAGGGCACAAGTAAAAAAGTCATCGTTCTGATACTCCGCGGTGGGAATCATCTGATTGGGGCACAGGGAAAAAAGTCATCGTTACGATACGAGGGAATCATCTGACTGGGGCACAAGAAAAAAGGTCATCGTTCCGATAGTCCACTCCTCTTCCGGCACTCCACCACTTCCGTTCCTATAAATAAACCAGAACTCCATAATTACTTAGTTCGGAAAAAGAAGGATGGCTTGCTATACCTCTTGTCATTTGTCGTTCTAGTCGGTTTTAGGGTTTACTTGAAATCGATGTGTGGTTAGGAAGAAGTATCATGTCTTGCATCTGTATTTTTAAATGAGTGAAAATTATGTGATTTATGTTTCATGTTTTGTATAATTAAAGAAAAAAATGGCCTCCGAATTGTTGAAATGTTATTGTTTGTTTGTTTATTTTTTTTCCCTAAAAGAAAAGATCATTATTTTTAGACAACTTCTAAAATAAATTCAATTTTGGATCAAATATGTATTTTTTAGGTTGTGTTTGAATAATAAAAGATATTATATTATGGTTTGTTTTAGGATTTAAATATTTACATTACATGTATTTTAAAATCATAACTAATTTTTTTTTATAAACAATATAGATTCATCTTAAATACCAATCTAAGTTCAGAAGATTTAATTTTGAGAAGAATTTTTGGCAAAATCACATCATGATATATTTGTGGGAACTAACAAATGTGGTTCAATTTTTTCAAGTGTAATTTTCTTTATGAACAAATATTATTTAAATGTTTTGTATAATTTTTTTTTTTTTTTTTAATTTTTATTTGATCAGACATCACACTAAACTATACAATAAACCTCTAAACTCATAATAAAACAAAACACTGTAAAATATAAATATAAAATCTAATTTATGATCATTTTTGTTGTTAAATAAAGTTTATTTAATTAATATATTTTGTTGGATAAAGAGATAAAACTCAGACTTGAATTAAAAGGAGTTGCAGCTCACAGGTGAGTACTACACCTGAGACTGCACTCAAACAAAGAAGAGACTCTCTCTCCGTTCACTCTACATTACATCAAATGAATATTACAATATTAAATACATCACTGAAAATCAGGTAGTTGTAAACAACCTCCTAAACTCTAGGAACAAATCCTAAACTAAGGAGATGCGTTACAACTATGTAACCATTTCTCCATTAATAAAATAATATTGATTATTTTTAACTCCCCCCCTTAATGGAGAAAGGGTTATTCTGCACTCCTAACATCCCTCTAAATAATTCAAACTTTACTCGCCCTAGAGGCTTAGTAAAAATATCAGCTAAATTATCACAAGTGTTACAATACTCTACACATATTTCTTTGGACTGTATCTTTTCTCGAACAAAATGAAACTGAGTGTCAATATGTTTAGTATTTTTATGGAAAACTGGATTGTATGCAAGCTTTATTGTGCTCTGGTTGTCAGTTTTGATGCTAGTTGCTTCTTTCTGTCCTTCACCTGCATCGCTGAGCAATCTCCTCAACCAGATAGCTTCACATGCGGCTGCACACAATGCTTGGTACTCAACTTCACATGATGATAGTGCTACAGTACTTTGCTTTCTGCTACTCCACGAAATAACCTCGGATCCAATACTAAATGCGTAACCTGTGATGGATCTTCGATCATCCAGGTTACCTGCCCAATCAGAATCTGAATAACCTGCTAAAGTAACATCAGAAATGTCAGTGTATAAAATACCATAATTACAAGTACCACTAAGGTACCTCAACACACATTTTGCTGCAATCCAGTGACTTTCAAGTGGTTTGGACATGAACTGGCTCAGCACACTAACAGAATATGCTAGATCAGGTCTAGTTGTCGTGAGATATATCAAACTTCCCACTAGCTGTCTGTACAAAGTGGCATCCACCTGTTTTGTGCCATCGTCACTGCTTAACTTTAAATTCTGTTGCAATGGTGTTGCTGCTGTTTTGCACTGCTCCATTCTGAATCTTTCCAACAGGGTTCTGGCATACTTCCCTTGAGTAAGAAAAGTTTGACCAGATTCTTTCCATACCTCCAAACCTAGGCAATAATGAAGATCTCCAAGGTCTTTCATTTCAAATACTTGTGACATTTGCTGCTTGATTTCTTTGATCAAATTATTTGCATTTCCTGTTATGATCATGTCATCCACATACAAAGAAATCAAAATAATCTGCCTCTGTTTATTTAACTTGGTATACAGGTTTGGATCGTTGAGGCTCCTATGAAAGCCATGCTGTATAAAAAATGAATCAATTTTCTCATACCATGACCTGGGTGCTTGTTTCAAACCATAAAGTGCCTTATGCAATTTACACACTAAATGCTCCTGCCCCTTTTTCACAAAACCAGGAGGCTGTACTAAATAGATTTCTTCCTTTAATTCACCATTCAGAAATGCAGACTTAACATCTAGCTGGTGTAGCTTCCATTTATGTTTTGTTGCTAAAGAAATTAGCATTCTAATTGTATTTAATTTAGCTATAGGGGCAAAGGTGTCATCGAAATCTATTCCTTCTTGCTGTGAGTAACCCTTTGCTACCAGTCTAGCTTTGAATTTTTCTACACTCCCATCTGCATTTATCTTTGGTTTATACAACCACTTACATCCTATAGGGGTTTTTCCTTCAGGCAACTCAACTAAATCCCAAGTATGGTTTCTATATATTGATTCAATTTCCTCATGCATTGCAGCCCTCCATGCATCTGATTTACTTGCTTCTTCATAGTTTGCAGGTTCTACAATGTTTAAAATTTTGGACATTAAAGCATAGTCTTTCAATCTAGCGGGTAGTCTAGTCTTCCTACCTGATCTCCTAGGTAGAGGACTTACCTCAACTCTATCTGTTTCAGCGCTTTCCGGGCTTGCATCATCACTTATTATACTATCTGCTGCTTCTTCTTCCTGTTTCTGCTGCTGCTCCTGCTCTTCATCTTCTTCACTGTTTACTTCTATTAACAGTGGAATGTGGCTATCACTGTTAGAATCTTCCTTTCCATCTTCAGCCTGTTCATGAAAAATAACATCTCTGCTTGCAAAAACTTTATGAGTCACATGATTATATAACTTGTATGCCTTATACTCAGTGCCATATCCAACAAATATACATTTCAGGGCTTTGGGATCTAACTTTTTCCTATCTGCCTTAGGTATATGAGCATAAGCTTTTGACCCAAATATTCTTAAATGAATAACTGCTGGCTTGAGTCCAAACAATGCTTCAAAAGGGGTTTTGAAGCCTAGACATTTAGTAGGACTCCTATTCTTTAAATATACAGCAGTGTTAATAGCTTCTGCCCAAAGACCATTTGATAGACCCTTACCTTGAAGCATACTCCTCGCGCACTCCACAAGAGTTCTGTTCTTCCGTTCTACTACTCCATTCTGCTGTGGAGTGTGTGGCACTGTGAATTGCTGCATAATCCCATGCTGCTTGCAGAAGTTCATGAACTCTCCTAACCTGTATTTTCTCCCCCTTGGTCCAAGCGGAGAATCTTTATCCTTTTTCCTGTTTAGTTCTCTATCATAGATTTAAACTCTTTAAAGTACTGAAAGGCTTGACTCTTATTACTTAGAAAGTACACCCATGAAAATCTAGTGCAATCATCTGTAAATAACATAAAGTAATATGCTCCTCCTAAAGACCTAGTTTGCATAGGTCCACAAATATCTGTATGCACCAGTTCTAAGATGTCTCTTTCCTTTTTGTTGACATGCAAAGGGAACTCTTCTCTATGCATTTTCCCTAATGCACATCCATCACATTCCAGCTTAACATTATGAAAAATAGGGAGTCCATTGACCATACCTTTCCTCTGAAGTAAGATGAGGTCTTGCAAATTGAGATGGCCGAATCTCTGATGCCAGAGATTTTCGACTGTTGATCCAGCTGCAACCATTGCTTGTCGTGGCATACTCTTTGCATCTAATCTGTACAAGCTCCCCACGCGCACTCCTGTTGCAACTGTTTCCATCTGGCTATCCTTAATGACACAATTATTCTTAAAGAATTGAACTTGCATGTCCTGGTCAGTAATCATTGAGACAGAGACCAAATTTTTCTTAATTCCTGGAACATATAATACATTTTTAAGATGTCTAATGTCACCACTAGGTAGCTTCACAGGAATGTCTCCATATCCTTTGATCTCATACCCACTATCATCTCCTAGATAAATTTTCGATCCACATGCAGTTTCTTCAAGAAATTCAAAACAGTCCCTCTTACCAGTCATATGTGAGGATGCGCCAGAGTCGACATACCATATGTCGTCCTCATCTCCCTTTGAAGCTGAAAGAGCACAATCGACTGTAAATAGTCGAAGTTCGTGGCTGTGGTCCTCCTCTTCCCCAGCAAAACAACCCTGATGTTTTCTCTGTTTGCTTCTTCGTTCATCTGCCTGCCTCTTATAGCATTCTTTAATCTGATGACCAGGTTTTCCATAGTAAAAACATTTCTTAACATAATTATCAGTCATACCTTTAAATGATCTCTTTTGAAATGTGTTGGCTCCTTTCTGCTGCTGCTGCTGCGGTTGCTGGTGTTGGTGTTGGTGCTGCTTCCCTCTGTACTGTCTCCTTTTTTCCATCAGAGCAAGGTCATTGCTCTGAGTTTTTAAATTCTGTCGTCGCTCCTCTTCCTGGAGCAGAATTGCTGTCAGCGCATCAAATGAAGGGGATTTTTCTCTTGCTGACAGCCCTGTGATGAACGTCTGGTATTCATCAGTCATTCTGTTTAATGTGAGCGTGACCAGATCTGAGTCGGATACCTTCTCTCCGATAGCTCCCAATTTTTCACTCAGGTCCTTAACTCTGGCCATGAATCCAGCAACGGACTCATTCTCCTCCATCTTCAATGCAAACAGCTTGCCTTTGAGTGCCAGAACATGATTTGTATTCTGTGTCTCGTACAAGTTCTTGATCGTTGTCCATATATCAGCGGCCGACTTGGAATCTCTGATATGTGGGATAATATTGTCCTTAACGGACATCTTCAGTATAACTTTTGCTTTCGTTTCTCTTTTATCCCAGTCTTGTTCTTGGGTCGCTGTTCCAGATCTCTGCTCATCTCCCATGACGATCGACCATGCATTTACACTTTCCAGCAAAGTTTGCATTTTGAACTTCCAGTTGGAGAAATTCGTTCCATCGAGTTTGCCAGACTCGTGGAGATATGATTCTATATTGTTATTCATTTTTACCCAACTGAACACTCCAATCGGCCACCACCGGGCAAGTCCGATCTGCTACCACCGAACAGATCAGGGACTTTACTGTGCCACCACCGGGCAAGTCCGATCTACTGCCACTGAACAGATCAGGGACTTCAAACAACTCCAACACGCCACCACCGGGCAAAGACGATCTGCTTCCATCGAACAGATCGAGGAGCTGCACTGCGCCACCATAGGGTAAAGACGATTTGTTGTCACCGAGCAGATCTTAGAGCTCTAATTCGCCACCACCGGGCAGGTCTGATCTGCTACCACCGAGTGGATCACGGAACCCCAATTCGCCACCGCCAGGCAGGTCCGATCTGCTACCACCGAGCGGATCACGGAACCTCAATTCGCCACCACCGGGCAAATCAAATCTGCTGCCACCGAGCAGAAATCTCCACGTGCCACCACCGGGCAAGACTGATCTGCAAAAAATTGCAGATTTCTCAAAGAGAAAGAGGTTGGCGCTTCTTTCCAGTCAAAGGCGCTACTCAGCAGCTAAAAATCCGCGCCAGGAAGAAATCCACGCGAGTCAAGTTTTCTGGCGCGATTATCAGCAAAAAATCCGCGCCAATGTACCTTTCTGGCGCGATGGCGCGATTATCCCTGTCGAATCCGCGCCAATGGCACGACTGCTCCTTAAAAAACCGCGCCCGCTCGTGCTTCTGCTCTTCTATGGCGCGACTGTGCGCGAAAAATCCGCGCCAACTCCTGCTTCTGCTAAAAAAAATGGGCGCCAACCCTTTCTTCGGCTCAGAGATGATCAGTCATCTGAGACCCTTCGCTCCAGGTGTTACTGCAGTCCACCTGATCTTACAGATACTCCTAGCATGCTCTACTGCCACTACAACTATGTAATTAATGATGCATCCCTAAAAAAAAAAAAATTGAGGCTATCTCTACCCTAAGCTCTGATACCAAGATAAAAATCAGACTTGAATTAAAAGAAGGAGTTGCAGCTCACAGGTGAGTACTGCACCTGGAGACTGCACTCAAACAAAGAAGAGACTCTCTCTCCGTTCACTCTATATTACATCAAATGAATATTACAATATTAAATACATCACTGAAAATCAGGTAGTTGTAAACAACCTCCTAAACTCTAGGAACAAATCCTAATGCGTTACAACTATGTAACCATTTCTCCATTAATAAAATAATATTGATTATTTTTAACTTAAAGAATAGTATTTGGCAGTCCACTCAAAATTTAAAATTACGAAAGGAAGCACTACCAATTTTGTACAAAATTAAATGAAAATTTTGAAAAACAAATACGAAAGGACCAAAAACTTGTCCCAATACACTGGTCCACACGTAGACTTTGACGTTTCTTCCCAGAATCGCACGGTTTGGCTCGGTCTGGTTCGCATCGCAGACAAAGCATGGTCTGGATCGGTCTGCTTCCATCGTCGTCTCATCCACTAGTCTTGTTACATGCACACCTGCCGTGGACGTGATGCCGGGATTAGAACTTGGGACTTTAGGTAGTCTGGAGCAGTGGTCAATTCCAACATTAAATTATGAGAGCAGTGCCACTAAATCTCTCGACTTAACTATTGGATCATATTTTGGGACCAACCTTTTTGCTTTGTTGTCCAATATGCTAATAAAAATTTCCCCGACATGCTAAGAGCTTTCTGGGGGTTCATCAAAAAACAAACAAATTCACGATCAGATTGAATTCACTGAGAAAATTGAAGACAAAACCCTAGAAAAAGAAACCGAGGGCAAAGTAGAAAGAGAGGATACCGAACCCTGATATGCCGTCAAGGAAATCGATGTAAGAGGCAAGGAAATAGACGGTTTCAGTGGAAGTATTTTGAGCGATGCGGATGAGTTGGAAGGAGTCGAGAGGATGGAGTTGGGCGAAATGTTTGGTGTGGCCACTTTTATCGTGGCATCCATGGAGGACAACTTGTCTCGGAAGTAGCCACCGAGGGTCTCTGCAAATTTCCTCAATCCTCGCCTCTCAGGATTACCGCTTGTGCCAAATGGTTTTTACCCTAACCTCCTATTTCTGATGTGCTCCTTCTCTCTATTTTCGATTTTGCAATATAGTTTCTTGTTTGTCTTTGGGGGTTTGATACTAGAGATGTTAGATTTTTTTATGTTAATTTTATATGATAGAAAATTTGTTGGGGTCCGTTATTGTTACTAGTATAGATCCCGTGGGTATACATTTGGGATCAATTATTTGTTTATAGATCCCGTGGGTATACATTTGGGATCAACTATTTGTTTTTAGCGCAAAAGCAGGCAACGACCCTCCAATCCATAAAGTTTATGGCAATGCTGTATTCTATGCAATGCGTCATGTCAAAATCCAGGGGAAACCAATCTGAAATCAAAAGCCAGATGAGACATTGGGATTTCACTCCTGCGATTGTCAAAATCCAGGTGAAACCAATCTGAAATCAAAATCCAGATGGGACATTGGGATTTCACTCCTGCAATTGATTCTTGCAAAAAACCATGGCGAAGGTTCCTATCACTGATGATGTTTAACAACTCCAGTTAATGTTGTTTTTTATTTTTAAACTGAAGAAACTGGCGCAACTCTCAGTTATACATCGTCTTGTTCAAGATTGGACAGTTAGATTTTTGGGGATCAAATCTTCACATATAACTATCAGACCATAGCCTAAGAACTAAATACACAGCTGTTTTATGAAACATTTTCGTGGTTATCAGATTTGCCAATGAATGATCTAGATCTGTACTTTTGTGAAAGATCCACTTCTGATGACCAACATTTGGAAAATCCAGTATCTAGATCTGTACTTCTGTGAAGGATCCAGGATCTGTGCTTTCGCTGACCAACATTGGGAGAATCCAGTATTTACATCTGTACTTCTGTTAAGGATCCAGGATCTGTGCTTCCGATGACCAACATTTGGAGTATCTAGATACACTCAGGATACATCTCTGATTTGGAGTGGAGGTGCTGGAGTCTCCATTCCTTATATTCGATGTCTGACCATCTGCTTCAAATGTGGCCCCAACTTTTCAGAAACGTGTAAGCATAACGCGTGAAAACATAAAAGGAAAAAGGGGAACTTTGAGCCCCACGAGAAAAATGGAAAGGGCAAAGTGTAGGCCCCAAAACCAAAACTTTTGGGCACTGGAAACCTTCCACCCATCCTAAAATACGTAAGTCCGACTTATTCATAGCCCAGAATTATAACACCAATTATATTCCCTTTATCCGTGTTTTCGTTATTTTTTTATATATATATAACTTGTGAATATTGTTATTAAGGTACAAATTTACCATCACATGCTCTTATTATCAATTACGAGGTTAGTAACATTTTAAATTTAGCGTGGATTCTATATTTCTTTTGTTCATAGCACAATTTACTTTAACTTAGACGTTTAATGTAATTGTAATTAATTAACTATTAAGAAATAGTTTGGTGGTAATATATAATTTTAAGAATTACATGTTAGCATTTGAGTTTTTAGGTTGATGAGTTGTATAATTTAAATTTAAGTTTGTGTTTATATACTTTTTTTTGTGTTTGTTAAGTTTTCTTAGTTTGACTTCAAGCTTGACCTGTGGCTTAAGAAACTGTGATTAAGGGCATTTAATCCATCAAAATCACCACAAGATCACACTGAGCCACACTAACCTTTAACATGACTGGATTTTTGCCCACAAAGTTTCCAACCAAAGACCTTCACATCAGGGAGTGAGTTAACATTACATCCTATCACACTCTATTCTACGACGGGTGAGCTAATTTGTGTTTATATACTTATTCATGAATATATTGTCAATTAAATATATGTTGTTGCCTTTGTTGTTTTTTAAAATCAAAATACTTTTTCACTAATTAAAAAAAAAATTACATGTAACTAAGCTTTACAATGTCAATTTTGGCATATCAACCTACAATAACAATAAATATAACTAAGAACATACTATTCTCTCAAGATTCAAGATGAGAATGAAGAAATTGCTCCCATAACGGCATGATTTCCCTTAAATGACTAACTTTTCTCCATCTTTTAAGAATAAGGACTCTATGCTCCTGCACCTCTTTTTTCTGTCTTCCTTGACTATCTCAATGGTTGACCAATTGATTAACTTTAGAAATATAGCATTCAATGTTATCCCTTTTTTGGTGCTTTAATTTTAGAAATATACTATTCAATGTTATAGTATAAGTGTGTTACGGTTTATTGTTTTTATTATTTTTTCAAAATGATGGTATAGATTTCAAGTCGTTATTCATCTCTTCCATCATTAACGCATTCGATAGCGCCTATGGTCGATTCTATTCATGCAATGTAACGAGGTTAATAGTGGTATTAGAACAGTCCACTTTTCGAGCGATAGTCACTTAAGTCTCATCATGTAATTATCCCCATTGTTGATCTACTCATCATGTAATTATCCCCATTGTTTCTTCATTATTCAAAATTTATTTTTGGTTTGGCTTTAAGTATATCATGTCATGATGCAATACTGTACGTTGTGGAGATCACCTCTAAGATTCTCACTGCGTCGTTTGGTTAACTCATACAAAATTTATTTTTGGTTTGGCTTAAGTATATCATACCATGATGCAACACTGTATGTTGTGGAGATCACCTTTGAAATTCTCACTGGCTCGTTTGCTTAACTCATACATCTTTTTTTTTTAACAGCATGGTATTATGATTCGTGAACTAATGAAACTCCTGAGCTCTATAATTATATATGATTGGTGAAATAACAAAACTCATTAATGTTGGAAACGCAGAGAAAACAAAACACAATTCACACATAAAACATGAGCTACTGCTCTTCTATTGATCACACAAAACATAATGATTACAATGAACCTGAGGAAGGGTATTTAAACCTTTTCCAACTAGCTGACCCTGGTGAAGGGTATTTAAACCTTTTTCAACTAGTTAACTGCCTAAAATATCTTGACATGCAACTACATGCAATCTCACACTCAAAGTAGTCTATCACTTAACTCACTTAACTCAACACTCAAACACTCAGTTAAACCTAACTCACTTGACTCAACACTCAAACACTCAGTTAACTGACTCTATTTTTATCTAACCCTTTATGCGGGAGTAATTATCTTATTTTAACAATTAACCTGTAATTATATACCATTGGTGACGTAGCACAACTAATGAACTCTATAATTATAATTTTTCATGATAATTTATTAGATGCAAGTATTATAACATGATCCATCTTTCTCTTTGTTTGCAGTATCGGTTTTGTGTTCCGTGGGAGACTACGATGCAGTTGAGACTAACACGTTCGACATTAGGTTGAATCCAGACACATTCCCCGGTACGAATGGAAGTACAGGTTCCCTAACCCAAAGATTTCAGCATGTGTTGGGCAATCGTTTAAAAATTTCAGAATATCAACTGAATTGGGTAACGAGTAGCGCTCTTAACATTTGAGTATATTTATAAATGGATTTTATGAAGTTTTTTTTTTTTCAAACTGATATTTATGAGATTTGAATTAATCTTATTATAAGTCCCCATGAACTTGCATTCACAACCCCCTTAATTAATACGTTCAATCGAAATTTATTGATATACTAATTTATGTCATTTGACTTTTAGGCAGAATCGCTAGAGAACTCTTTGACTCTTAGTCGTTTGGTAAAGTTTGTAGGCCCAATTTTAAGGCTAGTTTACATTTTTCTTCACTGTTGGTTTTGGTTTTCTTGCATTTCATTCGGTTATGTGGGTCTATTCTTGGAAATTTTAGTAGAGTTTAGTGATAGAATTTGGAGGGTCTTGGTGGCTATGGAAGAGAAACCTTTCTGCGCACTAGTGTTCTAGGTTTTGGAGTCAAGAACAGGGCTAGCTGGTGGGCCTCTTAGGTATACTTCTAAATTAACATCTTGCTTCTTTTTTCAAAGGGTAATTCTAGAAAGTCACAGGCCTTATCATATTTTTGGCGCACTCTTCCTATTGTTTGGAGATTTGTCGATTTATGATGCTGGCCACTTGTATTTGAATTCTAGAGCATTATACAACTGGCTCCCGAGCTTCTTCTCCCGCACAAGCTGCTTCAATTGCAGCTCCCTCGCTTCTAGAGGAAACGCATTATGTGGTGGGCAGTGGACGTCGGAATGGTGAACATTGTTTTTGATGTGAGGGGAGGACATTTGGGGATATATCGATGGAGGTGGGTCACTGGATGAAGATTAACGGGCACTAGGTGGCACTGCTGCTTACAACGTCTTGATTGTACAGGGTGATCAAGAGGGCCATGATAGCCAAGGGGATTTAGAGGGTTTGGAACTTATAGTTGACGGATTTTGTGTAGATATTATGGTGTATATTTGCAATTTCTCATGAAATTTTAATCAAAATCACAAGACACAAACCTACTATACTGCTCTATGAAATTCAACTCACAATTTAGAAAAATAATCTTGCAAACATACATCAATCACATACATGAGAACAAAAATGTATCTAAGCAGAAAGAAACTGCTAAAAACCCCTTCAGCATTGTTTGCATTATTCAAGTGAACAAGAGAAGCTATTACAATTATCAACTCAATCCTAGAGCTCAACCTACAAAATGAAAACTTTTCTCTATCTATTCTGTGCTAATGAATGACTGATTTTGGCTAGTACTTAACCAAGTCAACACACCACACTAGTACACCAGACCCCTATTTCCTTGCGTAATTCCTGAGTAATTGGACTAGGCCTATTATTTAGGGAATTCCTCTGATTGATTACGCAATTCCCAAAGATGGTCCACCTGACCTCATGTAACAGTTGTACATTTAACTAGTTTACAATTGTTGGTTAACTGCCTTGGAAACTCCACCATAACTAGGCAACTAGTACTATTTGCATGCATGGGCTAATTATTAGTTGATTGATCAGTTAAATAAATGATCTCTAAGTTAGACTGATGTCCCACTACTTAACTAACCACAAACTAGTTCTATTAACAATTAGAACTAGTTTAACTGATTACAACTGAAATTAACTCAACCTAGGCTCCTAAAATTTAGGAATCACTACAACTTGCTAAAATTCATGCCCCTAACTCGAATTAACTAAGCTAACTGAGTGACTACAACCATGTCACCTCAGTTAACTCATCCAAGCTGTCTGTTCATGTGGAATTTCGAATTTCCTCAATTTGACTAAGGCAAAATCAAATTGAGAATTTCTTGTTGCATTTTTCAAAACTCTCTCTAATCAAGAAAGGGATTATCAACCACCCCTATCTTGCACCTGTGGAATTTACTACATGCAACACCTCTCATTGTTGTTGCTGCTACTGCAACATCTACAACTGAGAAGAATAAAAAAAAAACACTAAATCAACTATATCTACAACTTTCTACTAGGAAAACTATGCTCTTGTTGACTCTAACATTGAGCCTCCTACTCTATAGTCAACACTGCTCTGCACTCCTCAATATTTGATTGACAACAATCTTCGTGCTACTGAATACTATGGGCCCGCATAACAAGGTAATGATCCATGAGGAGAACACCTCAATAAACCCTGCCCAAATTTTTGCAACACTAGGGCTCCACATCGCCCCACCTCTCCCCCAGAGGTATGGGTTCATGTTCTCCCTCTTCCCACTTAACTCGAACACTCCTCTTACTAGAGGTCTCTGACTGGTCATCTTCATCATTCTCATCCTCCTGGTCAACCCAATTGCCAACTGGTTGAGGCTCCCTCTCAACCATGACATCTCTAATCCCTGCCTTGCTCCTCAAGGAAGTGCGTGCATCTTCCTCTAATGTGTAGAGGCTCTCGATCCTCACACCAAATTACTTAACTTGACATGATGTAAGATGCTTGAGGTAGGCCTTCCCATCTCTAAAGACTAGCTCATATCCTTTGTCTAAAATCCTCAATTTGTTCATCAAATCAAGTTTCTTGGTTTCATTGTTATTTCCAAATAGCTCATTGAGCATATTCCACATAGAAAAGGGAGACTCATTTCCATGTATTTTTGAGACTATGTGGTCTCTCACAGCCTCCAGGATGATCCTCTTAGTACTAGCTACATCTTTCTTCCATTGAGCTAGGTTTTAGACATCATATGCTTGTGGTTTTGCAACATTTGTGTTGTTGTATTCTAGAAATCTGTTTTCATCCAAACTGCCTCCATGAGATCCTTCCACGCAATGAAATTAGAGTTTCCTTCTAAGCCATACTTTAGTCTCAATTCGGTGAAGCTCATTTTCCCAACTTTAAAGAGATCCGGATACACTGACTTGCAAATTTGAACCTCTTGAGAAACAACTTCAAAATTATTGTTCTATTGTGAATCTTGCTCTGATACCATGTAGATATTGTGGTGTATATTTGATACTGCTCATGAAATTTTAATCAAAATCACAAGACACAAACCTACTCTACTGCTCCGCAGAATTCAATTCACAATTTAGAACGATAATCTTACAAACATACATCAATCACATATATGAGAACACAAATTTATCTAAGGGGAAAGAAACTGCTAAAAATCCCCTTTAACCTTGTTTGCATTATTCAAGTGAACAAGAGAAGCTATTACAATTGTCAGCTCAATCCAAAAGCTCAACCTAGAAAGCAAAAATTTTATCTATCTATTATCTGTTAATGAATGATTGATTCTGGCTAGTACTTAACCAAGTCAACGCACCACACTAGCACACCACACACCTATTTCCTTATGAAATTCCTGAGTAATTGGGCCCCCATTATTTAGGGAATTCCTCTAATTGATTGCGCAATTCCCAAGGATGGTCCACCTAACCTCATACAACACCTGTACACTCTACTACTTTATAATTGTTGGTTAACTGCCTTGGAAATTCCACCACAACTAGGCAAGTCGTACTCTTTGCATGCATGAGCTAATTATTAGATGATTGATAAGTTAACTAGATGATCTCTGAGTTAGACTGATGTCCCATTACTTAACTGACCACCAACTAGTTCTATTAACAATTAGAACTAGTTTAACTGATAACAATTGAAATGAACTCAACCTAGGCTCCTCAAATTTAGGAATCACTACATACAACTGAACTTCATGCTCCTAAATCAAATTAACTAAGTTAACTGAATGAGTATAGCCATGTCACCTCATTTAACTCATCCAAGTTGTCTATTGATGTGGAATTTCGAATTTCCTCAATTTGACTAAGGCAAAATCAAATTGAGAATTTCTTGCTACATTTTTCAACACTTCCTCTAAGTAAGAAAGGGATTATCAACCACCCCTATCCTACACCAATGTACTACATGAAACACTTCTCACTGCTATTGTTTCTACTACAACATCTGCAACTGAGAAGCATAAAAAAAAAACCTGAAGCCACTGTATCTACAATTGTCTACTGGGAAAACTATGTTGTTGTTGACTTTGAAACTGAGCCTCCTACTCTGCTGTCAACACGGCTATGCACTCCTAAATATCTTATTGACATTGATCTTCTTGATACTAAATAGTGTGGTTCCCCATAGCAAGGTAATGGATCCATGAGGAGAACACCTCAATAAACACTACCGAAATTTTTGCGACTCTTGGGACTAGGGTTGTACATCACCCCACCTCACACCTGGAGGTATGGATGTATGTGCTCCCTCTTCCCACTTAGCTCGAAATCTTGTTATGAAACCAGCTCAAGAAAAGATAGAAAAGATAGATCAACGCCTTAGAATTCAGCCTCTTCGAGGGGGCAACCTCCTTTACATTACATAAATGAACAATTCTTGGATGATACAAATGACAAAACCTCCTTTCTATATATAGGAGTCTAAGGAGTCACAATATAATCCAGTTGACCTAACAATAATAATATAAAGCCACAAAAATAACAATAGAGGGATTCTATGGGGCACAGAAATAACAACATGGGGGTAATAGGGGCACAACAATATAAATAAGGGGTATAACTACAATAGTAATGGGGTAATCACTAGTATTATAGGGACCCAACATGCCCCTCTCCTTCAAAAAAGTGTTGTCCTCAACGCTTGAGTAGTTCTGGATACTTCTGCATAAAATTCTCATCCTCCCATGTGGAATCTTCAGCGGATAAGTTCTTCCACTTGATAAGATACTCTGAAATTGATCGATTTCGTAGCTGTCGAGTTCTTGTTTCTGTGACTGCTTCCGGTTCCAATATAATTTTTCCTTCCTCATCAAGTTCTGGCAATATTGTTTGAACTGGGAGCTTGTCGCCTATAACCTTCTTTAAACATGAAACATGGAAAACTGGGTGCAATCGAGAAGCTGCAGGAAGCTCCAATTTGTATGCCATAGTACCAATCTTTTGCAACACCTTGTACGGACCATAATACTTTGGTGATAATTTATTATCCTTCTTAGCTTGCTTTAGGGACATTTGCTTATATGGTTGTAGCCGTAGGAATACCCAATCACCTACATCAAAACTTCTTTCACTGCGATGTTGATCTGCCTGTTGTTTCATTCTATTTTGTGCCAACACGAGGTTATCCTTTAAGAGTTGGAGGACTTGTTGTTGATGTTCGATGTGATGTTCCACTGCCTGAACCTTAGAATTTTCTCTTAAATATGATGTGATGGATGGTGGTTGATACCCATAAAGTGCCATAAATGGGGTCATTTTTGTTGCTGTATGGAAGGAAGTGTTATACCACCATTCAGCCAGAGGCAACCATTTGACCCATTGTGTCTGTTTATCAGATACAAAGCAACGAAGATATCCTTCCAAACATTTGTTTACTATCTCAGTTTTCCCATCAGATTGAGGATGATAAGATGAGCTATGAGCTAACTGAGTACCAAGACAAGAAAATAATTCTGTCCAAAAATTTCCAGTGAAAATGGGATCTCTGTCACTTACAATAATCTTTGGGTTTCCATGTAGCTTTTGAATTGTTTCCATAAATGCAGTAGAAACTGTACTGGCTTTAAATGGATGTGATAATGCACAAAAGTGTGCATACTTGGTAAGTCTGTCAACTACCACCATGATGACACTCTTTCCCTCAGACTTGGGTAAACCTGTGATAAAATCCATTGAAACCTCCTCCCAACGTTGGCTTGGAATGGATAAAGGTTGTAATAGACCTGGTGTCTTAATTGTTTCAACTTTATTTTGTTGGCAAACCAAACATTCCGCCACAAACTTTTGAATATCTGATTTAAGGCCATCCCAAAAAAATTCCTTCTTAACCCTGTGGTAAGTTTTTAAAAATCCTGAGTGCCCTCCTAAGGGAGAAGTGTGCAATTCCATAAGAATCTTTTGTTTTAGCTGGGAATTCTTACAGAGGTATAAGCGATCTTTGTACCATAACGAATCATTTTGCCAGCTAAATGTATCAGACGTACTGGAATCTTGTTGTAGCTTTCGAATAAGTGCCCACACTTCTTCATCATTCTTCCATTCCTCCCTTGCTTCGTTTATCCAATCTGGTTGGATAATAGAAATGGCGCACAACAATGCTTCCACATCCTCATCCTTTCTTGAGAGTGCATCTGCCACCACATTTTGCTTCCCTTTTTTGTAGATGATTTCAAAGTCATAACCCAACATCTTTGTGACCCACTTTTGTTGCTCTTCAGAGGATAATCTTTGTTCTAAAAAGTATTTAAGGCTATCATGATCCGTTTTTACCTTGAAGTGTCTTCCCATTAGGTAGGGTCGCCATTTCTTAAGTGCATGGAGTATTGCCAACATTTCCTTCTCATAAATAGCTTTGCTTAAAAACTTTCCCTTGATTGGACGACTTTCAAAAGCAATGGGTCTTTCATCTTGCATTAGAACAGCACCAATTCCATTTCCTGAAGCATCACATTCCACAATAAAGGTTTTTGTGAAGTCCGGTGTAGCTAAGACCGGTGCTTGGCACATTGCCTCTTTAAGATGTTCAAAGGCCTTTGTTGCTTCCGGAGTCCATGAAAATGCATCTTTCTTCAATAATGTTGTTAGAGGTGCTGCTATTCTCCCATAATTCTTAACAAACTTGCGATAATACCCTGTCAACCCAAGAAATCCTCGCAGATGCTTTATGGATGTGGGGATTTTCCATTCCTTAATGGCTTTAATTTTGCTAGGGTCTACCTTAACTCCTTCATGAGATACAATATGACCCAAATATTCCACCTCCTGGACTCCAAAGAAACATTTGGATCTTTTTGCATATAATTGTTTCTCCTCCAATAGTTGTAGCACCCTGTCAACATGTTCAACATGATCCTTCCAAGACTTGCTGTAGATTAGTATATCATCAAAAAATACTAACACAAATTTTCTAAGGAATGGTTTGAAAATTGAATTCATCAAACCTTGAAATGTTGAAGGTGCATTGGTAAGGCCAAAAGGCATGACCAAAAATTCATAATGACCCTCATGAGTTCTAAATGCCGTTTTCGGAATGTCTTCAATCTTCATTCTGATTTGATGATATCCCGAACGAAGATCCAACTTGGTGAAGTAAATTGATCCATGCAATTCATCCAGTAATTCATCAATGACAGGAATGGGGAACTTATCTTTAATAGTGAGCTTGTTGAGCTCCCTATAATCCGGACACATGCGCCATGATCCATCCTTCTTGTGCACCAATACTACTGGAGCAGAGAAAGAACTTTGACTTGGTTGAATTATACCAGCCTCTAGCATTTCTGCAACCATACGTTCAATTTCACTTTTTTGGACATAGGGATATCTGTACGGCCTGATGTTTGGAGGAACACTTCCTGGAATCAGATGAATAGCATGATCATGATCACGCATAGGTGGGAGACCTTTGGGAGTCTCAAATACCTTGGAATGATTGTCCAGGACTTTTTGGAGATCTGGAGAAATAGATGATTCCAATGTGGAAACATCTAGCGAACATAATTGTGCAATTACACCTCTTTGCTCCTTTTTTAGAAGCTTTGTCATACCATTAGAGCTGATTATCTTTCCTGGTTTCCCTGCAATACCCCTTAATTCAACTTCCTTTCCTTCCGTAGAAAATTTGATGAAAAGTTCTTGAAAATTAAAAGCTATTGTACCCAAGGATTGTAGCCATTGGACTCCTAGTACAACATCAGCACCTCCCATTGGAATGGAAAGCATTGGGCTAGTCAATACATATTCTCCCATGGATAGCTTGATATTATGGCACTTTCCAGAGCAATTTATTGTTCCTCCATTTGCAATCATCACTTGACACTCTGGTGCTGGATATAGGAAGCAATTCAATTCTTTTGCTACCCTACAATGAATAAAATTGTGGGTGCTTCCTGAATCAATCAACACTATTACCTTTTTCTTCTTGATTTGTCCTTCTATCTTGATGGTTTGAGGAGTGGTAATTCCCGCCAATGCATTACAAGATATGGTCGGATTTATTTGTTCTTCATCTAGGCTTTGTTCCTGGAGTATATCTTCTTCTTTTGACCTTTCTTGCTCCTTTTCTTCTTCCTCTTCACAATCTATGTAGAATAATTTCTTCTCAGCACACTTATGACCTTTAGTGTATTTGCTATCACAACTGTAACAAAGCCCTTTTGCTCTTTTTTCTTCCAATTGTTGTGGTGTCAACCTTATAGGTTGTGGAAGACTAGGGCAACAACACTTCCGTCTTTATAGTTGTGAGTGGTATGCTTCCTGGTTGCCATAATTTTGCTTTCCATTTTTCTTGCTAACCTGAATGCCTTCTCTAATGAATCAGGTTCCCAAAGGCGAACATCATGTTGGATATTATCCTTTAAAGACCCTATGAACACATCAATCCTATGCTCCTCTGGAATATCTTTTACCCTTATGTTCAATTTTTGGAACTCCTCAATGTGCTCCATTACTGAACCCTTTTGTTTGAGACTTATCAATTGGCTAAAAAAAGTGTTGCTTTTTGTATCTTCATAATGTGCTATCAATTCTTCCGTAAAAATTGCCCAAGTGATAAATTGTTTACGAGAGCAAAGCCATTGATACCATACAAACTGATTTGGTTCCAAATATACAGTTGCCATACGTACCTTTTGTGTGTTTTGCACATTATTGAGATCGAAGAACTGCTCCATCTGTAATATCCATGTGGCGGGATCCTTGCCATCAAACTTCCTCATATCGATTTTTGGAATATGGTGGGTCTTCGATCCAACATTAGAGTCTATGGAATCATGATTAACATTTCTTTTGTTCACATCATGAGTTTCCTTTACAACCTTTTCACCATTAGTAAGTATTTCTTGTAGAAAATTTGTCAAATCTGTCTTCAAATCTGCCATGTCTGTCTTCAAATTTGCCATGTCTCTCTTCAAATCTGTCTTCAAATCTATCTTCAAATCGTTTATCTTAGCTTCCACGCCATTTATCTTAGATTCCACGCCATTTATCTTAGCTTCTGTTAGCTTTTGTGAGCGTGACATTTGTTGCACTTGTTCTTGTAATTTTGATATATCATGTAGCATTTCTTCCTCTTCTTCATGAGTCATGCTAGAGCTTTCAGGTTCCTTACTAGGTGTTTGCATTTTCTTTCCTCGGGGCATCAGTTACCGATAATAATGCTTTACTATGCCCTTTGAATTCCGTTAAACCAAGCTTACACAAAAATTTAAAAAAAAACTACACACCTTTTTTCACTTTATAGAAGCCTGATATTGAATCTGATGTATCTCTGTAATTTCAGATCATCCAGTTCTAAAATTGTGACCTGTAGTAGCCTTCTGCGTCCTCTTTCCAATGCCACAAGTCTGACCCAAATTGGATTCTCCAAGGAAGAGTTATGTGAAATCTCCCACAGTGACTTGCTTTTAGACTAGTTCAGTAGAGCGAACTTGTACGACGTGCCACGAGTCACTGTTTCAACCTTTGGATCTGAAACACACATACAAGAAACTACAGTCCGTCCTCTTTCTGTACCTTCTTATGAAATTTCAATCCAATCCCCAGAGAGAAAGTTATGACGATTTTCCCCAGGTCACCTGTTTTGAATGTAATTCAGGAGTCTGCAAAAAGACCAACTTCCTCAGATCATATCTCCGCAAATATCGTGCGAAAAGCTCTGAAATTCGGACCCAAGGTTCAGCATGATTTCTTCTCAAATGGGTTTTTTTTCGACTTTTGAAACGTCACAGAAAAAAAGTTATAGCGAAAATGCCACGATGACCTGTTTGGAGCAGCGAAACCCTAGAATCCAAAGCTCTGATACCAAATGTTATGAAACCAGCTCAAGAAAAGATAGAAAAGATAGATCAACGCCTTAGAATTCAGCCTCTTCGAGGGGGCAACCTCCTTTACATTACATAAATGAACAATTCTTTGATGATACAAATGACAAAACCTCCTTTCTATATATAGGAGTCTAAGGAGTCACAATATAATCCAGCCGACCTAACAATAATAATATAAAGCCACAAAAATAACAATAGAGGGATTCTATGGGGCACAGAAATAACAACATGGGGGTAATAGGGGCACAACAATATAAATAAGGGGTATAACTACAATAGTAATGGGGTAATCACTAGTATTATAGGGACCCAACAAATCTCCTCTTATTGGAGGTCTCTGACTGGTCCTATTCATCATCATCATCCTCTTGGCCAACCCAATTACCAACTGGTTGAGGCTCCCTCTTCAGAGCTAAATCATGCTCCCTCTCAACCACCACATCTCTAATAACTGCCTTTCTCCTCAAGGTAGTGCATGAATCCTCCTCTAATGTGTAGATACTTTTGATCTTGACACCAAATTTCTTAATTTGACATGAAGTAAGATGCTTGAGGTAGGCCTTCCCATCTCTCAAGACTACCTCATACCCTTTGCCTTCAATCCTCAAATTGTTCATCTGATCAAGTTTCTTGGCTTCATTGCTATTTCCGAATAACTCATTGAGGGTCTTCCACATAGCAAAGGGAGAATCTTTGCCATGTAATTTTGAGACTATGTGGTCTCTGACACCCTCCGGGATGATTCTCTTGTCTCTAGCTACATCTTTCTTCCACTGAGCTAGGTTATGGACATCAGATGCTTGTAGTTTTTTAACATTTGTCTTGATGTATTCTAGCAATCTGTTGTCGTCCAACACCGCCTCCATGTGGTTCTTCCATTCAATGAAATTAGAATTTCCTTCTAAGGCATACTCTAGTGTCAATCTGGTGAAGCTCATTTTCCCAACTCTAAATAGATCCAGCTACACTGACCTACAAATTCGAACCTCGTGAGAAACAACTTCGAAATTATTTCTCTACTGTGAATCTTGCTCTGATACCGTGTAGATATTATGGTGTAGATTTGCAAATGCTCATGAAATTTTAATCAAAATCACAAGACACAAACCTACTCTACTGCTCTTCAGAATTCAATTCAAAATTTAAAACAACAATCTTGCAAACATACATCAATGGCATACATGAGAACATAGATATATCTATGGGGAAAGCAACTGCTAAAAACCCCTTCGGCCTTGTTTTAATTATTCAAGTGAACAAGAGAAGTCATTACAATTGTGAGCTCAATCCCAGAGCTCAACTTACAAAAGCGAAACTTTTCTCTATCTATTATGTGTTAATGAATGGTTGATTCTGGCTAGTACTTAACCAAGTCAACACACCACAGTAGCACACCACACCCCTATTTCCTTGTGCAATTCCTGAGTAATTGGGTTCCTACTATTTAGGGAATTCCTCTAATTAATTGTGCAATTCCCAAGGATTGTCCACCTGACCTCATGTAACACTTCTACACTCAACTATTTTACAACTACTGGTTCACTGCCTTGGAAACTCTACCACAACTAGGCAACTTGTATTCTTTGCCTGCATGAGCTAATTATTAGATGATTGATTAGTTAACTAGATGATCTCTGAGTTAGACTGATGTCCCACTACTTAACTGACCACCAACTAGTTTTATTAACAATTAGAACTAGTTTAGCTTTTTACAAATGAAATTAACTCAACCTAGGCTCCTAAAATTTAGGAATCACTACATACAACTAAAATTCATTCCCCTAACTCGAATTAATTAAGCTAAATGAGTGACTACAACCATGTCACCTTAGTTAGCTCATCCAAGCTATCTTTTGATTTGGAATTTTGAATTTCCTCAACTTGACTAAGGCAAAATCAATTGAGAATTTCTTGCTGCATTTTTCAGCACTTCCTCTAAGCAAGAAAGGGATTATCAACCACCCCTATCATGCACATGTGGAACGTATTGAATGAAACACCTCTCAGTGTTGTTGCTTCCACTGCAACATCTATAACTAAGAAGCATAAAAAAAGGAAACACTAAATCAACCGTGTCTGCAACTATCTACTAGGAAAATTGTGTTGTTGCCGACTCTGAAACTGAGCCTCCTACTCTCTTGTTAACACTGATTTGCACTCCTCAATATTTGATTGACACAAATATTCTTGCTATTGAATACTGTGGGACCCCATAGCAAGGTAATGATCCATGAGGAGAACACCTCAATGGACCCTGCCCAAATTTCTGCAACTCTTGGGACTAGGGCTCTACATCGCCCCACCTCACACTTGGAGGTATGGATGCATGTGCTCCCTCTACCCACTTAGCTCGAACTCTCCTCTTACTGGAGGTCTCTGATTGGTCCTCTTCATCATTATCATCCTTCTGGTTAGGCCAACTTGCAACTGGCTGAGGCTCCCTCTTTAGAGCTAAATCATGCTCCCTCCCAACCACCACATCTCTAGTCCCTACCTTTCTCCTCAAGGCAGTGCATGCATATTCCTCTAATGTGTAGAGGCTCTCGATCCTAACAACAAATTTCTTGATTTGAGATGAAGCAAGATGCTTGAGGTAGGCCTTCCCATCTCTGAAGACTACCTCATACCCTTTGTCTTCAATCCTCAATTTGTTCATTAGATCAAGTTTCTTGGCTTCATTTCTATTTTCAAATAGCTCATTGAGGGTCTTCCACATAGCAAGGGGAGTCTCTTTTCCATGTAATTTCGAGACTATGTCGTCTCTCACACCCTCCTTTTAGATGGTTCATCATTCCCCTTGTTACTTGAATCTTGTGGTCTTACCCGCTTCTTGTCCCATTTTCCTTTGTTCCTAACATTGCCTTTCTAGACTGGCTTCATCTCATACCTAAGCTTCGATTTCTCATAGCAATGATTCAGCTTTGGGATGGCCTCCTCCAATGATCTATGCTCATCGAACTCAATCCTATCTTTCAATGCAAACGGTAATCGACTAACGAATTTTTGAATCTTAGCCTTCTCCTCCTCGAGGTAAGGCACATACCTCAACAACTCCAAGAACCTACTATTGTATTCATCATCTATCATGGATCCCATCTTTAGCTCATAGGATTCCTTTGCTATGTCATTAAAGTATCTCTCTAATAGGTATTTCTTCTTGAATAGGCACTCGAATTCACTCAAAGCCAAATCTTCCTCATTTATACCTCTAACATTCCTCATGTCTTCCCACCAAATCTCTGCTTTTCCTCTGAGACTGTATGTAGCCACTCTAGTTTTCATGTTCTCTGAATAGTCATGCAACTTGAAGAACTTCTTCCTTCCTAGAAACCATGCCTCTGCATCTCGTGATTTCTTTACCTATCCATCAAAAGTAGGTGGCTTTTCTATCTAAAACTCATCTGTAAAGCACCCCTTATCACTCCTCTTGTAAGGGTGATATCGATGACGATCATAGTGCTTATCTGGATTAGAACTAGAATCATGTCTGTATCTATCCCCTCTCCTATCCGTAGTGTGAAAAAATCTTCCATCTCCGATTGTTTCATCTCTATCTGATCTGTGACCACCTTGCAATCTACTACCATATGCTACATTAGTTCTATCCTCCTACTCATGGCTAATCTGAGGTGGTCCCTATCGCTGCAAATCTGACAAGCTCTGAAGTATCACATCATTTACCTTTGCTAACTTTTCTTGTGCCTGTATGATTCTCTCATTATCTGCCTTACAACCCCTTATTTCTTCCTTTAAGCTTCTCAGTGTAACTGCCAAATCAGAAGAGTTCCCAACACCATATTGCTCTTCAGATTCATAGGGAGAGTCTTTTTAGTCAACCATCCTGCTAGCCATTTGATATTTCTTCCTGCAAGGTGTATCATGTCAGCTAAACCGAATCACAATAAACCAACATACCTTAGTATAGCTCAGAGAGTGTTATGAAACCAACTCACAAAAAGATAGAAAATATAGATCAATGCCTTAGAAATAAGCCTCTTTGAGGGGGCAACTTAGATGATACAAATGACAAGACCTCCTTTCTATATATAAGAGTCTAAGGGGTCATAATATAATCAGAGCTGACATAACAATAATAATGTAAGGGAACAATAATAACAATAGTGGGCTTCTATGGGGCACAATAATAACAATATGGGGACTACAAGGGTACAACAATATAATAAGGGGGTTGTACTAATAATAATAAGGGGTTACACTGGTAGTATAGGGGCCTAACATGCCCCTCTCCTTCAAAAAGTGTTGTCCTCAATGCTTGAGTAGTTCTTGATGCTTTTGTATAAAATTTTTGTCCCACCATGTGGAATCTTCAGCAGGTAAGTTCTTCCACTTGATGAGATACTCTGAAATTGATCGATTTCGTAGCTGTTGAGTTCTTTTTTTGATCCTTCTACTGATAAAGAAGCTCACATCCTGAAATATCCCATATATGTGGGCGGTAATAGAGGAAGAGGACAAATTTATCTCGATGGGAGTAAGAGCAACAATACGATCGACTGCTCCATGTTCCAATATGATTTTCCTTCCTCTTCAAGTTCTGGCAATATTGTGTGAATTGGGATATTTTGCAACTTTTGAATGAGTGGCCACACTTCTTTGTCCTTCTTCCATTCATTCCTTGCTTCGTTTATCCAATCTCGTTGGATAATAGAAATAGCACAAAACAATGCTACCACATCCTCATCCTTTCTTGAGAGTGCATATGCAACAAAAATTTTCTTCCCTTTTCTGTAGATGATGTCAAAGTCATAACGCAACATATTTGTGACCCATTTTTTATGTTCTTCTAAAGATAATATTTGTTCTAAAAAGTATTTAAGACCATCATGATCCATTTTTACCTTGAAGTGTCTTCTCATTGGGTAAGATCGCCATTTCTTAAGTGCATGTAGTATTGCCAACATTTCCTTCTCATAAATAGCTTGCTTGAGATGTAGCTGTAAAATTACCCAATCACCTACATCAAAAAAAAATTCACTGCGATGTTGATCTACTTGTTGTTTCATTCGATTCTGCACCAAAGTGGCGTTATCCTTTAAAAATTGGAGAACTTGTTGTTGATGCTCGATGTGATCTTTCACTGCTTGAACCTTTTTCTTCTTGATATGTCCTTCTATCTTGAGAGTTTGAGGAGTGGTAATTTCTTCCAATGCTTTACAAGATATGGTCGGATTCATTTCTTGATGCTCGATGTGATCTTTCACTTCTTGAACATTTTTTTTCTTGATATCTCCTTCTATCTTCATAGTTTGAGGAGTGGTAATTCCAGCCAATGCATTACAAGATATGGTTGGATTCATTTCTTCTTTCTCGATGTGATCTTTCACTTCTTGAACCTTTTTCTTCTTGATATGTCCTTCTATCTTGAGAGTTTGAGGAGTGGTAATTCTTGCTAATGCTTTACAAGATATGGTCGGATTCATTTCTTCTTTCTCTAGGGTTGGGTCCTAGTGTATATCCTCTTCTTTTGATGTTACTTGATCCTTTTCTTCCTCCTCTTCATACTCTATGTAAAATAATTTCTTCTTAGCACACTTATGACCTTTAGTGCATTTGCTATCACAATTGTAACAAAGCCCCTTTTCTCTTTTTTCTTCCAATTGTTGTGGTATAAACCTTGTAGGTTATGGAAAGCTAGGAGAAGAAACACTTCCATAATTATAGTTGTGAGTGGTGGGATTCCTTGTTTCCATAATTTTGCTTTGAATTTTTCTTGCCCACCTGAATGTGTTCTCCAATGAATCAGGTTCCCAAAGACGAACCTCATGTTGAATGTTATCCTTTAAAGTAACTATGAAGACATCAATCCTTTGCTTCTTTGGGATATCATTTACCCTTATATTCAATTTTTGAAAGTCCTCAATGTGCTCTACCATTGAACAGTTTTGTTTGAGATTTATCAATTGGCTAAAGAAGGTGTTTCTCTTTGTATCCTCATAATGTGCTATCATTTCCTCTGTGAAAATTGACCACGTAACAAGTGGTTTACGAGAACAAAGCCCTTTATACCATAAAAATTGATCTGGTTCTAAATATGAAGATGCACCACATACCTTTTGTAACAGTTTCACCTCATGTAGATCAAAATATTGCTCCATCTGTAGTATTCAATTTACCAGATCCTTGCCATCAAACTTCCTCATATCGCCTTTTCTTGATTTTAGGAGCTCGATCTTGAAACGACTATAACTCTGTAATTTCGGCTCTTATAGTCCTGAAATTGTGAATTGCAGTAGCCCTCTGTGTCTTCTTTCCAATGCCACCAATCTGATCAAAATTGGATTCTACAAGGAAGAGTTATGCACAATCTCCCAAGATGACCTGATTATATACCTTTTCAGAAGAGCGAACTTGTATGAAGTGCCACGTGTGACTGTTTTTCCCTTTGGTTCTGAACATATATACAGGAAACTATAATATGTCCTATTTCTATCACTGCCTACAAAATTTCAATCTAATGCTCAGAGAGACAACTATGACGATTTTCCCAACGTGACCTGTTTGGAATGTAATTCAGGGCTCTGCAAAAATCCTAACTTCCTCAGACTATATCTCCAAAAATATAGTGAGATAGGATCTGAAATTCGGAGCCAAGGTTTATAACGATTTCTTCTCAAATGGGTTTTTGTTTTAGCTTCTGAAACTTTGTATCGAAAGCGTTATAGCGAAAATCCCACGATGACCTGTTTTAGTTGAAATTTTGGAGCTTGCAAAAAACCCTAAATTCCTCATATCATATCTCCTAAAATACGGCGAGATAAGATCTAAAATTTGGACCCTGGGTTCAATGCGATTTAGTCTCAATTGGTTTTTTTTAGCTTTAGAAACTTCATAGCAAAAACATTATAGAGAAAATTCCACGATGGCCTGTTTGGAGCAGTGAAACCCTAGAATCCAAAGCTCTGATACCAAATGTTATGAAACCAGCTCACAAAAGGATAGAAAAGATAGATCAATGCCTTAGAAATAAGCCTCTTCAAGGGGGGCAACCTCCTTCACATTTACACAAATGAATAATTCTTAGATGATACAAATGACAAGACCTCCTTTCTATATATAGGAGTCTATGGGGTCATAATATAATTAGAGCCAACATAACAATAATAATGTAAGGGAACAAGAATAACAATAGTGGGCTTCTATGGGGCACAATAATAAGAATATGGGGACTACATGGGTACAAAAATATAATAAGGGGGTTGTACTAATAACAATAAGGGGTTACACTGGTAGTATAAGGGCCTAACAGAGAGGATGCCTTGTCTGTAAGATCAACAAATCAATGTGATACATGTATAACATAATCATGACAACATATAGAAACATAAAACATAAGCATATGACCATGCAACTGTTATTCTAGCTAGGGTCCAATCATCAATGCATGACCTCAATAACAACACACACCACGACCTCATGCATGAAAACCACCATCATTGCATCACTATACACTTTACCATAGGCATACATGAACATGAATAAGCGATGCATAACCATTCACACATATGCTTAAACATGTATGATCAAGTATGGATGCACGATACTTGAAATCAAACCTACAATAATGATACATGCAATTGAGCATACAAGAATGTAATCAAACATACAAGAATGTAACCAAGCATACAAGAATGTAACCAGGCATACTACAACAATAAATGTAAGTGACATAAATCGACATGTAACCTGTCATACTCTCATGATGATCCATTTCACAACAAAACATCAAGTTTCACATAACGACATCACTTCAACCATGAACAACATCATGCAAGTGCGACAAGCACATGGAACACAAGTGTTAGAGACAAACATACAACTGACATCCATGCATGAACAACACATAGCCCATCCAGTCCAAGGGGTGAACCATGCTCTGATACCACTCTGTAACACCCTCCTCCCACATCTACCCATGTAACCGGCCAGTCGGGGTAATCATGCAATGAGAGACCACTATGATATGATTTGACCTCCTAAGTCACGTTAAGGAAGTGTAATTGACAAAAACACACCATACATACATTCAACATTAGCTACAAGACCCTTAGGAACCAATCCAATACTTTAGACAGCTTGCCCTTGGGTCCCACTGAACTTTTGGACAACTTAACCCTCAGTCGCTCTCATGGGCTTGCTTGCTAGTGACTAGAGCTTAAATTTGTCAGTGCTATGCCAATGACTCCAAGATTTGAGCCACTTTTTTAGGCCCAGAGCCCAAGTCACTGCCCAAAATTGAACCATCTCTTATGATCAATAAAATAACATGGAAATGACAATACTAAATAAAATACTTGTTCAAAACCTTGACTGGAACCCTACTAGCCATGACATGCATTTCATCAAACATATTGCAAATATGTAATCTATAAGTGTAAATAACATTTCTGAGCATATGGGTCTCATACTTAGCTGAGAATCGCTAAGAACCATTGATGCCTCAACACATCAACTTCCATTCCATCTAGTAGGTCATAGATACATTGATCATTCAATTACAAATAAAAGCATGATGAGAGCCACACCTAGCTGTTGTCATAAAACACATACATAACCAGCATAATAGTAGCAAAAATATTCATGAAAGTACAACCATATAGACCACATATAATCCATCAAAATTCTCATAGAAATACAAGGAGAAATAACCTTAAAGGAAGCATCAATTCTTTGGATTATCAACACCAATTGAAATGAAGGACCAACTCCTTGGTTTATCATCACCACCTAAAAGAAAGCACCCATTTCTTGATTCATCAACACCAAACCTTGTACATGATTAAATATTAGTGAAAGAAAATCTACCCTCCTAACAACTGCTCCTTTGTCCTATACAGAAGCACTCAATTTCCCAACATGAACTTCTTAGAAAAAAAACTTCCCTCATCAAATGATCCTTGAACTTGGCATGCTTATCAACAAAACGTGGCCTCAACGGGCCCCAAAACATGACGTAAGCTTCAATGCACTTAAAATCAATGCTCAAGCAATCATAACTCAACTTCTAGAACTCTACCTCCTCCACAAGGTTTTACCTCCTTAAGAGAGAATAACATTAGGTATTCAAAATAGATGTAATACTTGCCTTCAAACACACTAAAATTTGGCCCTCAAAACAAGCTTGAGTTCTTCCTTATTTGTACCATAACTTTGGTCCTGAAATTTATCCTCAATAGGGATTGGTCACTACTCTCAAGACATGCTTGAAATTCAGTATTCCATAATAGAATTCTTCCCTCTACACAAATCTAAAATTCAACCTTTATGTTATCACCAAAAAAAACAAAGGTTTACATTTTGTCTTACATAAGTGTCAAGTCACCCTATGTTTCGATGGGTAGTTGGTAGGTTAGGAGTCTCAAAGGCTTAATTTTTCATGTCCAAATAAAGTCTAGCATGCTTTTTCTATGTTTCATGAGTTCTATAGTCTTGTTATAAACTCATAGCTTAAGGCCAATTTGAAAATTTTTGGAATTAGCCCCGAAACCACGTTTTCATAGCGCAGACAGTGTAAATTGTCTGTTTTGCGCTACGAAAATGCTGCTCTTTTTGTAGCACTTTTCCTTGCATGCAACGAAAGCGCGGATTCGTAAAAATAGTTTTGTCAAACATCAATCTGTTAAATTTCCGTTAAAATTTTCATTATTAGGTGTTAGCTAGGAGTCAGTCCTTAAGCATGCCACCGCTCCAAACTCATCATTTCAAATTTAGGGTTCATTATGAAAGATAATTTCAAAATTCGAAAGGGCTGGCTAGTCTTATCGTTTTAGTGTGCATGCAAACCCTTGAAACATAATTGTTTTCGAACAATAAACTTTGGTAATTGTTCACCAAGGTTTTCCTCATTCATCATTCAGGCGAGGCTGACCACCATTGGCAAGCGAGGCTGATCAATTGAGTTTCAAAAGAGGCTGGTTTTGTCATAGGAATTCAGAAGAAAAGATGACAGAGGAGAAGAAACGACACAGGTCTGGTCATTGCTTGAGAACAGAGCCTGAAAGCACTGAGGTCCTAAACAGATACAAAGCAGTTGTAGAATCCTTCAAGAAAGCTGGGTGCTGGAAGTTTTGTAAGAAATTGCAGGGAGGGCATACCCAGGTGACAAAGGAATTTGCACTCAACTTTAGTGGCTTAAGTACAAAGGTTGGAATGCTCAATTTGAAGATTTCTCCAGAGGTCATAGCGTTGGTGATAGAAATTTCTAGGGGGCAAGAGACATGGTTCAAAAACTTCAGATTTGACATGGAACGATGTAAGGTGTTCTTGAAGCCACAGTTTTCAGAAACCGACTTAACCAAGGCAATTCCCAAAGACTACATCAAGGAAAGCTATACCAACCTGCTCTTCAATATTCAACATTATTTCGCCTGTGAAGGCAGATATCAGAAGGTTTATTCATATCATTTTAAACTCCTTTTACATTTTACTGGTATGATTTCTCTGGATTTACCTTACTTCTTATTTCGAAGTATAGCTAAGATGGCAGATAAAGTACAGTTAAAATCCCAAGGATGTGAGACCCCCTTGTTTCATCATGGTTTAATTAAATTGATAGTTCTACATGAGCTCAAAAGGGTCAACAAAGATTGGTCTTCATTTTTGTTTGTATGTGAATTTGGAACAGAAAAACAAGGTGAAGACACTAGCCCTAGGGTTAAAGGAACTCCATCAGCAGAAACTAGAAAGTCTGCAATGTCCAGGGCAAAAAGATATGTTAAGTTAAAGCCTAGGAAGTAGGTGAAAGAACAAGCAAGAAAAACCCTAGTAGTCATTCTTGAAACTCCTAAATCTGCCAAGGAAAAGATATCAGAGGTTAAAAGAAAGACACAAGAGTAGTCAACCAACAAACCAGTTCAAAAGAGGTTGACTAGGAGCCAAATTGCAATGGAGAAAGGAAAAACAGTGATCTCAGGAGAAGGTTCAAGCTTGAAGGGTGATTTAAATGATATATTAAAGGCCATTGCCATTACAGAATCCTCTTTGGTGCAGGCAGATGTGACAAACTTTGATCAAAGGAAGTCGAAAAAAGTGAAACCCTCCAAGAAATTGGAATTTGAGGACGATGTTACAGCTTTTGTTTTTAAACCTAGAAAGCCCTTAACCAGGAAATCCAAGAAGATGCAGGAGTCCAATGTTGGATTGGAGAGGACAGAAGAAACCTTTGCTGTTCAAGAGGAATTGATAGACTTACCATCTCCAAGACCTGAAGGAGACAAAAACACAGTTCCTGTTACTCAAACAGAAAAGGCCAGTTATGAAGTTATGGAAGAAAGGTTAAAGGTTGCCAACAATGAAATTGATAAACCAAGAGTGAGAGCAAGATAACATGTTGCTGAAAGGACAAATTTCAAAAGGATGAAGGCTCACTGGGAGGCTGAAAATGTGTCCAAACCAGAAATAGTTAGCAGTGAAAATCAATACTTCACCTAGACTGTTCCGACAATCAAAGAATCCATATTTTTAAGGAAAATCAATGCTCAACTCAGAGCTACAAACAAGGGGTTGAAGAGGAAAATTGAAGATCTGGAAATACAACTAACCAAATGTGGTCAAGAGCCTACAACAATTATAAAACATGGTGTTGAAAAAAGGCAGTGAAGAAGATATATTATAATAGTTTTGGCACACAAAAAGAGTTTAGAAGAACATCTATAAGGATAAAGGATTTTGATTTTTTGTGATTGATCATATTAGTTCTCTTGGAATTAAAAAAAAAAGCTCACTAAATTACAGAGTTTTGAAGGTCGTATTGAAAAAAGCACATACACAACAGTTTTGTAGCGCGCTACGAAACTGCTGAAGATGATTATTTAACACTTATGGATGCTTTCTGGAGGTAAGGTTGGATTAGCTCCAAATTTTGAGGTTGCTGGTAGATAGGTGATCATGCATGAACTCTTAGATGGCAGAGGTGTAGATAGCAGAACTTCAAGGAGTATTTCATAGGTAATATGAAGGTTGTGCTACGAAAACAAAGTATTTTTGTAGCACAGTCATGTTTCATCCTTTACACCATATGCTCAAATTTCCTTTTGCACAAATGGAAAATGCTACTTTAACAGATTATTAATGTATGCCACATATACACTAGCAAAAAACTTTGTGAAGATAAGCACCAAGGGTTAAGGGCCTTAAAAAGAGGAAATCTATCTCCTATTTTTCAGGACAGTTAGGGCATAACTCAACAGGTTTTGCAACAGCACTATGGACATCATCAAACTCGAAGACATGGTTGGAAGCTGATTCAAGAATGTATTGAAGACCCAGATAAGGTTGTTGAAAGCATGTTCTAGGAGTTTTACTCCTATTTGTATTAGGACTCTTAAAGACAGCTAGCTGTCAAGTTGTAATTAAATAGTTTGTTTTTGAATAGATAGGTGTCTAAGTTAGGAATTCTAATTCCTCTAAAGGTGGATGATAGTATCCAAGGATGTAAATTTCTATATTAAGCTTGAAAATTGAATTCACTAGGGTTGGAAATTTCATTAGTAAAGGAAAGATTGTGTTATTGTAAAGACGGTGGTTTTCATACTTAATACAAAGATCAGTTTGACTACTCAAGATTCACAAAGAGTTTATGTGTTTGATGTTCTTATGGCTTTGTTCAATTACTTATTTGCAGTGGTATGAGCTTGTGATACTTAGAATTCATTGGAAAATGCTCTAACTTCCTTCACATGCTTGTAAACTGTGTTGTTTCACTGTGTTACTGTTTTATTCATAAACCTAAACTTTAAGTGCCTTGACTTCGATGTTTTGCTGATCATGTTGTTTTGTGGAAGACTATTTTGACTCCATAGCCCAATGAATATTTGCTAATCATAGTTTCAACCAGTCAACCAGTTATACTTTTGTCTTTTTTGTCCCTAGAGTTAGCCATCTAATCGTTAATCAAAAACCCTAAACCTAGTGAGAGAGCCCTCTCAGGTTGAGGAGGCTAAGCCTCAACCAAAAGATTGGTTTGAAAGAGTTACTCAGAGTCTACTTGATCAGCAACCTATCAAGGTCATATTTTGTGATAACATTTTGGTGCGTCTACTGGGAGACTGAAGATTACTCATCCCCGAAATCAAGAAGCTGAACTTCTGAAGGTAGCAGGAGCTCAGAAAAGTTTCTCGAGGCTATAATCTACCTTGGTGACTCCATATATTTTCAAAGTTTTAAAGGTGGCTTCGAGAAGGAGATACACACGGAGCAATCCTGATCCCAATCCACCTACCATTGGAGACAACCCTCACACTGCTTCAAGAGTCAGTGAAAGATTTTCAGAAATATCAGGTACTCCATCTTATTCAAAATCTTTGCTCTCTGAATTCTCAAGAAGTCCTGAAGACAAAAAATTTGATGATAAAATTCATGAAGTGTTTTTTAGATCAAAAAATGAAGAGGAACTCAATGGTATTATCTTAGACTTGCAAAAGAGAGGAATTGACACGTTGGCCCTAGTATCATAAGAAGACAAGGAATAATTTTGGGAAATTGTTACCTTTGAGCTATTGTTAGAAAAGGAAGCTTTAGATAAACTGAAAGAACTTGACCCTTTTGAGGTTCTGCTGAAATCTAAAGCTGGTTTACCTCTTCCAAATTGAACTTCATTTATTAGTGGTTTGCAGAAGCCAAGTAGTCCTCATATCAGTTCTTCATCTTTTGTTTCTGCTATTCTTAGTGGCTTTCAGAAACCAAGCAACCCTCCTCATATCAGTTCTTCATCCTTTGTCCCTGTAATTCCTGTAACTATTGTTCCTCCTTTAATCATGGCTGCACTTGCTAGGTATGCTCCACTTGTGCTCCCTGCTGTTTTGCATGACCTGCCGAGTAAATATGTTGCTAGGATCCCTACTTGGGGAGTGATGAAGAAATTACAGCAAAGGAACATGTAGACAGATTCAATGATTTTGTTGACAAAGAAGAAGTTGATGATGAGGATGTGAAATTAAGAATTTTTGCACAAAGCTTCATTGGTGAAGTTAGAAAATGGTTTAAAGCGCTTATGCCAGGAATCATTCGACATTGGGTAGAGTTTGAAGATAGCTTTCTAAGGAAATGGGGAAATAGAACTAATCTAGTTCAAGCACTTACTGAATATAACAACATTAGAAGAGCATCAGATGAAATTGTCCAAAACTTTTCAAAAAGATTAAATAAAGCGTTTAACTCAATTCCAGCTCGTTTGAAACCTCCAGAAGCCCTAACACAAATGAGATATGCTAAAGCATTTGATTATGACTTTTCTCTCTTGCTAAGAGAAAGAGAGTCTCCACACTTGTTGATATGCAAAATGATGTAGTAAAGGTAGAGGTAAACATGATAGTTTCCAAAAAGTCAAAACTGGGAAAAGCTAAATTGAAAGAAGAAGAGAAACCTTCCTCTTCAACTCCTAAAGATAAATTAGACTCAATGATGAAAATCATGGAGAAGTTGATGGATAAGTTAGCTCTTGGAAACACCTTTGCTCCTCCTATGCAACATGAACCTCAATTTAGAAACCCTCAATTCAGGAGACCTCAAAACCAACAAAGGCCATGAGAAAATAGAAATCAGCAACTTAACCCTCCAGTGAGACCTCCTTTTCAACAGAATTTGGTTGATGAAGAAGATGATCCCGAAACTCCTAAAGAATCTATCCATTGTCTTGACGAAGAGATGTCAAGAATTTTCTTGACTAAAGAAGAACATGATGAGTCAAATTTGACCAATCAAGGGGAAGAGCCTTCAGATTATTTTAAAGGGTATCAACATGCTATCTTTGAAATGCAAAAACAATACAATCTTAGAAACAAAAATGTGCCAATTATTGCAAACAAAGCGCAGCCTAAGAAATATGCTTCAAAGGTTGTTGAAGCCAAAAATGATACCCCAAAGGTTGTTGAAGGTAAGGAAGACTCTCCACTTGGTAAAAAAGATACTCAACTCCCTCCTCCTATCAAAGAAGCTAAAAATTCTATTTCTGTTTTTAGCCTTGAGAATGAAATTTCAAAGATTAAAATATCAGTCCCTTTTAGTGAGATTCTCAAGGTAAATAAATATAGAAGCAAGATTGTTGAGGTGTTGAATTCACAACCAAGAGTTGCTGATATTTTAAATGTCCAAGAAGATAATCCTACTATATAGTCTGGTCCAAGGTTAGAAGATGATCAAAATGAGGAGTTTCCTCCTTTCTATGTAAGCATTAGTATTCATGATATGACTTTACATAATGCTATGTTGGATTCGGGTGCTTCTCATAATCTCATGCCGAAAGTAATTATGGAGAGGTTAGGGTTATAGGTAACAAGACCGTATAAGGATTTATTCTCCTTTGATTCAAAAAGAGTTCAATGTATTGGTTTAATCAAAGATGTTGTTGTTGGTCTAACACAAATCCCAGCAAAGACAATTGTTATGGACATTGTTGTAGTTGATATTCCACCAAAGTTTGGGATGATGCTATCAAGATCATGGGCAACAAAAATCAAAGGCACAATGCAGATGGACCTCACTTATGCCACCATTCCTGTTTTTGGTGAACAAAGGAGATTGTATTGGGAGAATAGAATGGCTTATATGGTAAGAAACAAAGATAAACCTTAGAACTTTCCTATTTATCCATTTGATACTGAACTTGGATCTGTCATTCTTTTTAATGAGTCAGTTGATAGTGGATCGGAAGAAATGAAAGCAGGAAATAAACACCAAAAAATCAACAAGAAAATGACAAGGAGATGAAGGGATGGTGGTCTTTGTACTTTGATGGATCAGCAGGAAAAGAAGGGGCAAGAGCAGGAATTTGGATCACAAGTCTGAGTGATGAGAGTAAGTTTTACTCTTACAAACTGAATTTTGATTGCACAAATAACGTGGCTGAATATGAATCTTTGATTTTGGGTCTAGATGTTTTGATAAGAATGAAGGCTTAGAATATTTCTGTTTTTGGAGATTCTGAATTGGTTATTAGACAAGTTGAGGGTGTCTATCAAACAAAGGATGTAAGAATGAGAGCATACAGAAATCTAGTTTTAGACATGTTGGAAAATTTTCAAGCATATTCTTTCACTATCAAAACTAGAGACCAAAATTCCATTGCTGATTCTCTTGCTGTTTCGACAAGTCTTTTTGTCATCCCTATTCATTCTTCTGAGAAATATGAGATTGAAGTTTGTCATAGACCAAATATACCAGATAATATCACCAATTGGCAAGTTTTTGAAGATGATCAACAGGTAAAGAATTTTATTGAGCTGAAAGAAGAATTTGAAAGAACTCAAGTAGATCAACAAAACATGCTTGTTGAGTCTAACGAAAATTCTGAAGTCTTGCAATTAAAGAATAATTCAATACCCAAGGGTCTTATTCCTCTTGAAAAGATTTTTGACTAGAATGATGTATTCAAATCGCCAAAGATACAAGATGATGAAGAGGAAATAGAAAGTTGTAATCTGGGTACGTCAGCTTTGCCTAAGATGATCAAAATTTCAAAGTTTCTTTCAATTGATATGAAATTCAAGTATATTGAGATGATGAAGAGGTTTGTTGATGTTTTTGCTTGGACTTATGCTGACTTAAAACAATATGATCCTTCCATTATTCAACATACTATTCCTATTAAAGAAATGGAGAAACCATTCAAACAGAAGTTGAGGAGAATTAATCCCCTTCTCATGCCATTGATTGAAAAGGAGATTAAGAAGCTTTTTGATGCTAAAATCATTGTCCCAATTAGATTCTCAAATTGGCTTGAAAATTTGGTTCCGGTTAGAAAGAAGAGTGGAGAAATCAGAATTTGTATTGAATTCAGAGATTTGAATAAGGCTTCATTAAAAGACAACTATCCTCTTCCCAAGATGGATTCAATTCTGCAAAATATTTGTTGGTTCACAAAGAATGTCTATGCTTGATGGTTTCTCAGGGTACAATTAGATTCTTGTACATCCAAATGATCAAGAGAAAACAACCTTCACAACACCATGGGGCACATTCATGTACGCCAAGATGCCTTTTGGTCTCATGAATGCGGGAGCTACTTTTCAAAGAGCAATGGACATTGTTTTTTCTGAAGAAAAGGACAAGACGGTGGTTGTATATCTTGATGACATCGCAATCTTTTCAAAGAAAGAAGAAGATCACCTGAAGCACCTAGAAAAATTTTCGCTGAAATGTAGAAGGTTTGGTATCTCTCTCAATCCTACTAAAATCATCTTTACTTTAACTATAGGGAAATTGCTTGGTCATATAATTTCTGAAGATGGAATTAGGATTGATCCTAATAGAGTTAATGCCATTCAAAAGGTAGATTTTCCAAGAAGTAGAAAAGAAATTCAATCATTTCTTGGAAAAGTGAATTTTGTTAGGCGTTACATTCCTAACTTTGCTGAGATTGTCAAAGATATAACGAGGATGTTAAAGAAAGGAGTTGATATTAAATGGACAGCAGAGGCCAAGAATTCTTTTGAGCAAATTAAGAGGGCACTCACACAAGAATCGGTACTCATCAGTCCAGATTTCTCAAAGGAATTTCTGGTTTTTACATTTGCTTCCGAAAACACCATCGCTGGAGTTTTACTTCAAAAGGGAAAACAAGGTACTGAACAACCTATCTCTTTCTTTAGTAGAACATTGGCTAATGCTAAGATGAAATATAATATTCTAGAAAAACAAGCTTATGCTTTGGTAAAGGCTATTAAAGACTTCAGAATTTACATTTTGCATTCTCACATTGTGGCATATGTTCCAAGTACTGTGGTGAAAGATATTCTAACTCAGGCAGATCCTGATGGAAAAAGGGGAAAATGGATTGCAAAATTGCTGGAATATGATATAGATATCAAACCAACCAAATTGGTGAAGGGACAAGGATTGGAAAAGTTAATGACTCAGTCAAACTTGGATTGTCTTGACATAAATATGAATGCAGAAATATCAGAAATTTCTGATGATGAGGAAGAATTGGTTCCAATTTATGAGAAATATCTTGTTTCAGATTGGTACAAAGATGTGGTATTTGTTTTACAACATCACAAAGCTCCCGCTGATCTAACAAAATCCAAAGCAAGGTTTGTCAAGCTGAAATATCTGAGATATTCTATATTTTACAGAAATCTGTTTTGGAAAGATACAGGAGGAATTTTGCTGAATTGTTTACTTGAAGAAGAGACCGAAAGGGTCATTGAAGAATTCCATAAAGGTGATTGTGGAGGACATAATTATTGGAAGGCTACAAAAAATAAGATCCTAAGAGCGAGATATTTTTGGCCAACAATGTTTAAAGACATTTACAAAAGAGTTGCTGCATGTCATGAATGCCAAATTTTTGAAGGAAGAAGAAAACTTGTGCCTCTACCTTTGGTTCCTATCTATGTGGAAGCACCTTTCCAACAGTGGGGGTTAGATTTTATTAGAGAAATACATCCATCATCATCAAGACAACATCACTGGATTCTCACAGCAACAGACTACTTCACCAAATGGATAAAGGCGATTCCAAGAAGGCAAGATAATGATTCTGTAATTATTTCTTTTCTAGAGAATAATATATTGTCTCGATTTGGCTTCCCCATGAAGATTATAATAGATAATTCTCAAGCTTTCAAGTCTAAGAAAATGATTAATTTTTTTCATCAATATCACATCACTCTTGGACACTCTACAACATACTATCCATAAGGAAATGGTCTTGCTGAATCATCAAATAAGAGTATTGTGAGAATCATCAAAAAGTTATTGCAGGAGAACAAGAAAGTTTGGCACTTAAAGCTGAAGTACGCCTTATGGGCTGATAGGATATGTACAAAGAGGTCAATTGGGACTTCACCGTATGAATTAGTTTATGGTGCTGAAGTTGTTTTTCTGATATCACTAGGGGTACCAGTCATGAAATTAATTCAAGGACTTGATGAAGAACCAAATGCCATTTAGAGGAGGATAAACCAATTGATAGCTTTGCTGGAGAAGAGGAATGAAGTCTATGATAACCATCAGCATGCTCAAAACAGAACTAAAGGTACATTTGACACGAAGATTAAAGAAGACAGTTTCCAAATACAAGACAGAGTGCTGAAATGGGAGGCCAAAATTGAGGAAAAGGGAAAGAATGGTAAGTTTGAGAATTTATGGAAGGGTCCTTTTAAGATTTGCTAGTTTTCAAGGGAACAACACTTATATATTGCAGGAAATTGATGGAGGATCATATGCTGGAGGGCCTGTCAATGGCAAGTTCCTAAAGCATTATATTTGCTAAGGTTTCTGTTGGCATTATGATACATATGTTGTACTTGATGGCAACCCACTCATCTCAGATGATAAATTATAGTGCAGAAAAGTTCATGCACTTTTATGCAGAGAAAAGTTTATTTCATGTAGAGAAAAGTTCACGCACTTTTATGCAGAGAAAAGTTTATTTCATGTAGAGAAAAGTTCACGCACTTTTATGCAGAGAAAAGTTTATTTCATGTAGAGAAAAGTTCACGCACTTTTATGCAGAGAAAAGTTTATTTTATGTAGAGAAAAGTTCACGCACTTTTATGCAGAGAAAAGTTTACTTCATGTAGAGAAAAGTTCACGCACTTTTATGCAGAGAAAAGTTTATTTCATGTAGAGAAAAAGTTCACGCACTTTCATGCAGAAAAAAGTTCCTTTCATGAAGAGAAAATTTCACGCACTTTCATGGTTGGCTCATGGTATTAGTCCGACAGTTTTTGATCCTATGGTTTTGGTCCGTGGTATTGCATCCAAAAGTGTTGATCTCACGCACTTTCATGGTTGGTTCATGGTATTAGTCCTATAGTTTTTGATCCTATGGTTTTGGCTCGTGGTATTGCATCCAAAAGTGTTGATCTCACGCACTTTCATGGTTGGTTCATGGTATTAGTCCAACAATTTTTTGATCCTATGGTTTTGGACCGTGGTATTGTGGAAGGCCTAAGACTATAAAAGAGGAAGGAGATCATTTGGAAAAGAATCATTGAATGAATTGAATATCTAATAAGTGCTAGATCTGAAATATTTGTGATTGGGTTATGGTGCAGATCTGGATCTGAATGAAGGAGGAACCTTAGCGCATAAAGAAGGATAAGTTCTTTTGATGGGTCATAATCTTTATGCTTGAATAATAGTATCTTTGCATGATTTTGATCTGTTATATGAGGCGCATGCTTGATCTATAAATCTGACAATCTGGGTTAATTAGTGTCTGAATATTTGAAAGAAGGAATTATCCTTTATAGATCTGCACGCAGGTTTCAGGTTGTTGAAGTAGCGTATATCTTTAAATTATGATGTAGCTTCCTCTGTCTATTGTTGCAGTATTCTGGGTTCAGAATTTGGTGTGTGGTTACTGTTACTGTGTTCTGGGTACAGCTGTCAGAGAAGTGTTTACTTGATTCAGTGCTAATTGGGAAAAGGAGATTGTTTGATGCAGATATACTTGATGATTGATTGATGTTCATGGATCCAGTCTGAAAATTTATGAAACATGGTCCCTGGAAGAAAGAGAAGGTTGTAGCCTTCAGTAGGCCAGCACCTACGTACTAGTATCTTGGCTAGTACAAGAGCTAAGGGGGTTGTAGCTCCCTTCCAGGAGAAGCTGGAGAACGAGAGAAGGTTGTAGCTCTCTGCAGGTTGTAGCCTGTGTACTGGTAAAGGACTGCACCAGTACAAAATCATTGTAAAAGGAGTTTCTAATTGAAAGAAGATAGAGACATATTGCAGCAGGTGGTTTTCACCCACATTGGGTTTCCACCTTATATCTGGTGTTCTTTTGTGTGACTATTTGCTTTTCTTGTTCCTGCTCATTATTTTATGATACTGACATACAAAGTAATGATCAATATTTGAAGAATTATTCAAAGTATAAATAAGGAAGATAGATTGATAAGAATTTGATAATATTGATTCACCCCCGCCCCTCTCAGTATTATTTCCAACAATTGGTATCAGAGCAGGTCCTTTTGAAGAAGCTTGATCGCTTGAAGGAAGATCTAACATCATGAGCAACTACGAGAGGGAAGCATCAATCAGGCCACCGATTTTTGATGGAACAAACTTCATATATTGGAAGGTAAGAGTTACTGCCTATCTTCAATCTTTGGGTACAGAAGTATGGGACATTATAGAAACAGGGTATACTTTTCCATCAGCTACTCCTACAGATTCAGCTGAGAAGAAGAAATATGAAACAAATGCAAAGGCGGTTAATACTCTTCTAGGATGTCTATCTCAATCTGAATTTGTGAAGGTTATGCAATATAAATCCGCAAAATAAATATGGGACAAGATTGTTTTGAGCTACGAAGGAGATGAACAGGTAAAACGTGAAAAACTTCAAACCCTCAGGATTCAGTATGAGAATCTCAGAATGTATAATGATGAAAGTGTGGCTAACTATTTCCTTCGGGTAGATGAGATTGTTAATTGTATGAAAAACTTGGGTGAAGAAATAAAAGAGGCTGTTGTGGTTGAAAAAGTCCTAAGATCATTGTCCCCCAAGTTTGAATATAAAGTGTCTGCAATAGAAGAAAAGGAAAATCTACGAACTCTTACTATGTCTCAGCTACACGGAATTCTAACTGCTTATGAAATGAGAAAAGGAGGTCCATTAGACAGGAGAGAAGCTGCTTTTAGGGCTTGAGGCAAAGGAGACTACTATGAATCAAGTCACGTGCCAGAAGAAGAAGAAGAATCAAATTTTGTCAGAAATCTTCAACGGGGTACTAGAAGGTTCAGAGGTAAGCTACCTTTTAAATGTTTTGCTTGTGGAAGAGTAGGTCATTATGCTGCCAAATGTCCTCATAAGGATAAGATTGACAAAGGAAAGGAACCTGCCAGATGGAACAAGAAACAAAATGCAAATAAGAAAAGCTACTACACTCATGAAGACAGTGATGGTCTATCAAATAGTGATGAAGATGAACGAGGTAATGACTATAAACTTTTAATGGCATTTGAAGATGATGATTACATGGATGCTATAGATGTGGATAGTTTTTATGAAGAGATTTCTAGACTTAAGACATGTATAGAAGAAAAGAATATGATCATTGATACTCTACAATTTCAAATTGATGAAAAAGAAAAATATCTTGAAAAGTTTGAAGGTGAAATTGTTGGCCTTAGAAAAGAAATTGAGAAAACAAAGGCTATTAATCTTAAGTTTGTCAAAGGATCTGAAACTCTGGATGAGATCATCAATGTACAACGTTCTCCGCTAAACAAGACAGGTCTGGGGTATAATGGAGAAACATCTCAAGCATCCACCTCAAAGAGTTATCTTGATGCAGCAAGAGGAATGAGCAAAAGCACAATGGAGATCACTAGGTAAAGCAGGGACGAATTACATCAAGAACGAACAAAGACTATCAGGTAAACCAGGGGCAATCTGTCTTAAGGATGAACAAAAGCTACAACCAGCCACAGGTAAAATCTTCTCAATTTGCTTCAAGAATGGATGACAATAGAAATTACAATCATTTGGCCGGTAGATTTGATAATCGCAGAAGTTTCTTCAATGGGCAATGTTTCTCTTGCCATAACTTTGGTCACAAAGCAGCTCAATGTGTTGCATATAAAACAATCATGACTAGAGAAGCTCAAAAACAAAGAAGTATGATCGGGATTACAAAAAGGACCTATAACAACTTTTCGGCTCTTGAAAATGAAGTTGAATGTTCTATTTGCAATAACTTTGGTCATGAAGATTCTGAATGCAGGAGCAGGTTTCAGCAGAAAAGGAACAAGCCTCAAGCACCAGAACATGGAGAATAAAGGAACCACAAACAGAAAGATGTGGGATAGCCTTTTATGCAGAGGGACAGGAAAATCTATGGTACATCTACAGTGGATGTTCGAAGCATATGATAGGTGATAAAGAAAAACTTGAATCATATTCTGCTTTAGAAAAGGGAAAAAAAGTTTCTTTTGGAAATGATACTCCAGCAGCTATAAAAGGAAAAGGCACAACTCAGTTAAAAGAAAAGGTCAAAGATGGAAATGTTTTGTATGTTGATGGCTTGAAGCATAACCTTCTGAGTGTCAGTCAGATGTGCGATCAAGGAACCGAAGTAATATTTCGATCAAATGGATGTAGCGTTCGTGATCTTGATACAGGGAAAACAGTGATCAAAGGTAGAAGAACTCCAAATAATCTATACATATTTGAAGAAGGACAACAACAATGCTATTTGAGCAAGGATGATGAACATTGGTTATGGCACCGGAGGTTGGGGCATCTAAGATTTTCACAAATAAGGAAGGCATGCAAATATCAGGCAGTTCGTGGTCTTCCAGATATCAAAATTCCAGACAACACTATATGCAAATCATGTCAGTTTGGTAAGCAAACCAGAACCAACTTCCCGGAGAAGGAAGGATCAGCCAACAGGCCTCTTGAACTAGTCCATACAGATGTATGTGGTCCTTTCAGGATGAGGTCACCTCGAGGAGAAGAATACTTGATATTATTCATTGACGATTTCTCTAGGTTTGTTTGGTTAGGACTTTTGAAGCACAAAGACGAAGCATTCAAAAAATTCAAATCCTTCACAGCCTTGGTTGAAAATGAATCAGGTTACAAAATTAAGTGCCTCAGGTCCGAAAGAGGTGGGGAGTTTACCTCAAATGAATTTTTCGATTTCTTTGAAGAACATGGGATAAGAAGGGAATTCTCTATAGCTAGAACTCCTCAGCAAAATGGAGTGGTGGAAAGGATGAACAGAACAGTCCAACAAATGGCCTGTGCTATGCTTGATGAGTCCGGAACTCCCGCAAATTTCTGGGGTGAAGCTGCATATGTTGCGGTTGTTATTCTCAATAAAACAAATGTCTGAGTGAACAGCACTCAAAATCCTCATGAACTCTGGTATGGTGAGACTCCTTCGGTAAAACACTTCAAAATCTTTGGGAGCAAATGTTATATTAAGAATACTGATGAGCAACTTGGCAAACTTGAACCTAGAGCGGATGAAGGCATTCTTCTTGGTTATTCTCCACATAGCAAAGCATATAAGTGCTACAATAAAAGACTTGGAAGAATTGTTGACAACATTGATGTAGTGGTTGATGAAAAAGGATACATTCCTAGGCAAGTAAATCATGAAAATATCGAAGAAGATGAAGACTACCCTCAAAGACATAATGATGAAGAAGAAGAACCTCAAGAAGCACCAGAGGAACAGATAAGGGTAGAAGAGAAGACTCCATCCAGGTACGTTCAGAAGAATCATCCAGAATCTCAGATTTTGGGGCAAAAAGAAGCAGGTGTACAAACAAGAAGAACAATTGCAGAAGCTTCAAGCTATTTGGCATTACTCTCATCCACTGAACCAAAAAATGTAAAAGAGGCATGCAAAGATGAATGTTGGGTCAAAGCAATCGATGAAGAACTTGAGCAGATCGAAAAGAACAACACTTGGGAGTTGGTTCCTAGACCAAAGGATAAGAATGTTATAGGGACAAAATGGGTCTTCAAAAATAAGTTGAATGAAAATGGGGAAGTAATTAGAAACAAGGCCAGACTTGTTTGTAAAGGGTATGCACAGCAAGAAGGAATAGATTTTGAAGAAACTTTTGCTCCTGTTGCAAGACTTGAGGCCATCCGAATGTTCCTTACTCTCTCAAGATTTCAAAAGTTCAAAGTATTTCAAATGGATGTGAAATCAGCCTTTCTGAATGGAGACTTAGAAGAAGAAGTATACATTGAGCAGCCAGATGGTTTCATTCTTGGAAATGATCCAAATCTTTTATGCAGATTGAAAAAGGCTCTCTATGGTCTTAAACAAGCTCCAAGGGCTTGGTACTATCGTTTGGACAAATATCTTCATCAACAAGGTTTTTCAAAAGGATCAGCAGATAGCAATCTTTATATAAAAATTGAAAATGAAAAATTGCTAATACTTTTTGTGTATGTATATGACATTATCTTTGGCAGCAATGAAGAATCTATGAGTCAAAGCTTTGCCTTGGCGATGCAGAAAGAATTCGAAATGTCCTTGCTTGGAGAATTGACATATTTTCTTTGCCTGCAAATCCAACAAAAGGAGGGATCTTCTTGTCTCAAACCAAGTATCTCAAACAGATTTTGAAGAAATATGGCATGGAAGATGCAAAACCAGTATGTACACCCACGGTCACAGGATGTAGCCTCAGTGCAAATGATGAATCAGCAGCAGTACATCAACCAACCTACAGATCTATGATTGGAAGTCTACTTTATTTGACAGGTACCCGACCAGACATCATGCATGCAGTGGGAATAGTTGGAAGATTTCAGGCAAATCCAAAGGAAACTCATCTTCAGGCAGTAAAGAGAATCTTCAAATATCTTCAAGGGACTCAAAATTATGGCTTATGGTATCCTAGAGATACAGATCTTACACTTCATGCTTATACTGATGCAGATTGGGCCGGAAGCGTGGATGACAGGAAGAGCACAAGTGGTGGTGCATTCTTTATGGGTTCCAGATTAGTATCTTGGTTCAGCAAGAAACAGAGTTCGATTGCCTTGTCTACAGCTGAAGCAGAATATGTTGCTGCTGCATCTTGCTGCACTCAACTCATTTGGATGATGCAGACCTTGTAGGATTTTCAAATCACTTGTACACCACCCATCTCCATCTTATGTGATAATACAAGTGCAATCAGCATTTCAAAGAACCCAGTCATGCATTCAAAAACCAAGCACATACCAATCAAGTATCACTTTCTCCGGGAACAAGTGCTTGAACAAAAGGTCAAGTTGGAGTATGTTCCTTCTAAGGAACAGGTTGCTGATATACTCACCAAACCATTGCCTAGGGAGACCTTTGAATACCTCAAGCAAAAGCTGGGGGTTGTTGATGCATCATCTTGTTGTTGAATCTCTTCTGATTGTTGGTTGTACACAAGGTTCATCTGAAGTATATGCGTACATGTGCTGGGTTGCGGATTGGTCAAAGATCGAATGGCACAGGTTCAGGGGGAGCATATCATGCATTGTTGGCATTATGGAGGAAGTACAGAAGGAGATCATGGATGCTGGTCTGAATATTGCTGCAATACGTCTCTATCTCTTTCATGGTCATTTATGGTGTATGATGGATTATGGTTCTTCTTTGATCTGGTTTATAGTCAGGGGGAGCATGTTCTTAGGGGGAGCATAACCCTTTGCCCTTGATGTCAAAGGGGGAGAGTGATTGGTTGTTGTTGCCATCAAGTCCAAAGGGGGAGATTGTTGGCATTATGATACATATGTTGTACTTGATGGCAACCCACTCATCTCAGATGATAAATTATAGTGCAGAAAAGTTCACGCACTTTTATGCAGAGAAAAGTTTATTTCATGTAGAGAAAAGTTCACGCACTTTTATGGAGAGAAAAGTTTATTTCATGTAGAGAAAAGTTCACGCACTTTTATGTAGAGAAAAGTTTATTTCATGTAGAGAAAAGTTCACGCACTTTTATACAGAGAAAATTTTATTTCATGTAGAGAAAAGTTCATGCACTTTTATGTAGAGAAAAGTTTATTTCATGTAGAGAAAAGTTCACGCACTTTTATACAGAGAAAAGTTTATTTCATGTAGAGAAAAAGTTCACGCACTTTCATGCAGAGAAAAGTTCCTTTCATGAAGAGAAAATTTCACGCATTTTCATGGTTGGCTCATGGTATTAGTCCGACAGTTTTTGATCCTATGGTTTTGGTCTGTGGTATTGCATCCAAAAGTGTTGATCTCACGCACTTTCATGGTTGGTTCATGGTATTAGTCCTATAGTTTTTGATCCTATGGTTTTGGCTCGTGGTATTGCATCCAAAAGTGTTGATCTCACACACTTTCATGGTTGGTTCATGGTATTAGTCCAACAGTTTTTTGATCCTATGGTTTTGGACCATGGTATTGTGGAAGGCCTAAGACTATAAAAGAGGAAGGAGATCATTTGGCAAAGAATCAACGAATGAATTGAATATCTAATAAGTGCTAGATCTGAAATATTTGTGATTAGGTTATGGTGCAGATCTGGATCTGAATGAAGGAGGAACCTTAGCGCATAAAGAAGGATAAGTTCTTTTGATGGGTCATAATCTTTATGCTTGAATAATAGTATCTTTGCATGATTTTGATCTGTTATATGAGGCACATGCTTGATCTATAAATCTGACAATCTGGGTTAATTAGTGTCTGAATATTTGAAAGAAGGAATTATCCTTTATAGATCTGCACGCAGGTTTCAGGTTGTTGAAGTAGCGTATATCTTTAAATTATGATGTAGCTACCTCTGTCTATTGCTGCAGTATTCTGGGTTCAAAATTTGGTGTGTGGTTACTGTTACTGTGTTCTGGGTACAACTGTCAGAGAAGTGTTTACTTGATTCGGTGCTAATTGGGAAAAGGAGATTGTTTGATGCAGATATACTTGATGATTGATTGATGTTCATGGATCCAGTCTGAAAATTTATGAAATGTGGTCCCTGGAAGAAAGAGAAGGTTGTAGCCTTCAGTAGGCCAGCACCTACGTACTAGTATCTTGGCTAGTACAAGAGCTAAGGGGGTTGTAGCTCCCTTCCAGGAGAAGCTGGAGAACGAGAGAAGGTTGTAGCTCTCTGCAGGTTGTAGCCTGCGTACTGGTAAAGGACTACACCAGTACAAAATCATTGTAAAAGGAGTTTCTAATTGAAAGAAGATAGAGACATATTGTAGCAGGTGGTTTTCACCCACATTGGGTTTCCACCTTATATCTGGTGTTCTTTTGTGTGACTATTTGCTTTTCTTGTTCCTGCTCATTATTTTATGATACTGACATACAAAGTAATGATCAATATTTGAAGAATTATTCAAAGTATAAATAAGGAAGATAGATTGATAAGAATTTGATAATACTGATTCACCCCCCCCCCTCTCAGTATTATTTCCAACAGTTTCATCAGCCACTCATGACATTGTATATATTCCATTTTGTCAGTTTTTATTGCTAATAATGACAAGCTGAAACAAAGAGCTCAAGCCCAATTTGAAGGCCCAAAAGTTTGAAGAAGATGCTTGTCAAGTCAAATAAAAGTATTTCTATTTTACCAAAAATTAATAGCACTGGATCTACGAGTTCTTAGTGTGCCACAAGGGTACACTATCCCAAGTGGAGCCATTGTTATTACCAAAAAAAACAAAGGTTTACATTTTGTTAGTCATGGTCTTGGATAAGTGTCAAGTCACCCTATTTTTCAATGGATAGTTGGTAGGTTAGGAGTCTCAAAGGCTTAATTTTTCATGTCCAAATAAATTCTAGCATGCTTTTTCTATGTTTCATGAGTCCTACAGTCTTGTTAGAAACTCATAGCTTAAGGCCAATTTGAAAATGTTTGGAATTAGCCTCGAAACCATGTTTTCGTAGCACAGATAGTGTAAATTGTCTGTTTTGCGCTAAGAAAACTCTGCTCTTTTCATAGGGCTTTTCCCTGTGTGCTACGAATGCACGGATTCGTAAAAAATAGTTCTGTCAAACATCAATCCGTTAAATTTCCATTAAAATTTTCATTATTAGGTGTTAGCTAGGAGTCAGTCCTTAAGCATGCCACTGCTCCAAACTCATCATTTCGAATTTAGGGTTCATTAGGAAAGATAATTTCAAAATTCGAAAGGGCTGGCTAGTATTATCGTTTTAGTGTGCATGCAAACCCTTGAAACAAAATTGTTTTCGAACAATAAAGTTTCGTAATTTTTCATCAAGGCTTTCCTCATTCATCATTTAGGCGAGGCTGACGACCATCGACAAGCGAGGCTGATCAATTGAGTTTCAAAAGAGGCCAGTTTTGTCATAAGAATTTAGAAGAAAAGATGACGGAGGAGAAGAAATGACACAGGGCTGGTCATTGCTTGAGAACAAAGCTTGAAAGCACTGAGGTCCTAAACAGAGACAAAGAAGTTGTAGAAGCCTCCAAGAAAGATGGGTGCTGGAAGTTTTGTAAGAAATTGCAAGGAGGGCATACCCAGGTGACAAAGGAGTTTGCACTCAACTTTAGTGGCTTAATAACAAAGGTTGGAATGCTTAATTTGCAGATTTATCTAGAGGTCATAGCATTGGTGATAGAAATTCCTAGGGGGCAAGAGACATGGTTCAAAAACTTTAGATTCGACATGGAACCATGTAAGGTGTTCCTAAAGCCACAATTTTCAGAAACCGACTTAACCAAGGCAGTTCCCAAAGACTACATCAAGGACATCTATACCAACCTGCTCTTCAACTTTTAGCGTTATTTCACTTGTGAAGGCAGATATCAAAAGGTTTGTTCATATCATTTTAAACTCCTTTTACATTTTACTGGTATGATTTCTCTAGATTTGACTTCTTATTTCGAAGTATAGCTAATATGGCAGATAAAGTATAGTTAAAATCCAAAGAACGTGAGACCTCCCTGATTCATCATGGTTTAATTAAATTGATAGTTCTACATGAGCTCAAAAGGGTCAACAAAGATTGGTATTCGTTTTTGTTTGTATGTGACTTTGGAATAGAAAAACAAGGTGAAGACACTAGCCCTAGGGTTAAAGGAACTCCATCAGCAGAAACTAGCATCTGCAATGTCCAGGGCAAAAAGGTAGGTTAAGTTAAAGCCTAGGAAGCAGATGAAAGAGCAAGCAAGAAAAACCCCAGCAGTCATTCTTGAAACTCATAAATCTACCAAGGAAAAGATATCAGAGGTTAAAGGAAAGACACAAGAGGAGTCAACCAGCAAACCAGTGCAAAAGAGGTTGACTAGGAGCTAAATTGCAAAGGAGAAAGGAAAAACAATGATCTCGGGAGAAGGTTCAAGCTTGAAGGGTGATTTAAATGATATCTAAAAGGCCATTGACATTACAGAATCCCCTTTGGTGCAGGCAGATGTCACAAAATTTGATTAAAGGAAGTCAAAAAAAGTGAAACCCTCCAAGAAACTGGAATTTGAGGACGATGTTACAACTTTTGTTTTTAAACCTAGAAAGCCCTTAACTAGGAAATCCAAGAATATGCAGGAGTCCAATGTTGGATTGGAGAAGACAGAAGAAATCTTTGTTGTTCAAGAGGAATTGATAGACTTACCATCTCCAAGACCTTAAGGAGACAAAAACACAGTTCTTGCCACTCAAACAGAAAAGGCTAGTTATGAAGTTATGGAAGAAAGGTTAAAGGTTGCCAACAATGAAATTGCTAAACTAAGAGTGAGAGCAAGAGAGAATGCTTCTGAAAGGACAAATTTCAAAAGGATGAAGGCTCTTTGGGAGGCTGAAAAGGTGTCCAAACCATAAATAGTTAGCAGTGAAAATCAATACTTCACCTGGACTGTTCCTGCAATCAAAGAAGCCAGATTTGTAAGGAAAATCAATGCTCAGCTCAGAGCTACAAACAAGGGGTTGAAGAGGAAAATTGAAGATCTGGAAATAGAACTAACCAAATCTGGTCAAGGGCCTACAACAATTATAAAACAGGGTGTTGGAAAAAGGCAGTGAAGGAGATATATTATAACAGTTTTGGCACACAAAAAGAGTTTTGGCATATAAAGGAAAGATAACTATGAAGAAGAACATCTATAAGGATAAATGATTTTGATTTTTTGTGGTTAATCATATCAGTCCTTTTGGAATTAAAAAAAAAAAATTACCAAATTACAAAGTTTTGAAGGCTGTGTTGAAAAAAGCACATACATAGCAGTTTCGTAGCATGCTATGAAACTGCTGAAGATGATTATTTAGCACTTATGGATGCTTTCCGGAGGTTAGGTTGGATTAGTTCCAAATTTTGAGGTTGCTAGTAGACAGGTGATCATGTGTGAACTCTCAAATGGCAGAGGTGTAGATAACAAAACTTCAAGGAGTATTTCATAGGTAATATGAAGGCTGTGCTGCGAAAACAGAGTATTTTCGTAGCACAGTCATGTTTCATCCTTTACACCATATGCTCGAATTTCCTTTTGCATAGGTGGAAAATGATACTTTAACAGATTATTAATGTATGCCACATATACACCAGCAAAAAACTATTTGAAGATAAGCACCAAGGGTTAAGGGCCTTAAAAAGAGGAAATCTGTCTCCTATTTTTCAGGACAGTTAGGGCATAACTCAACAGGTTTTGCAACAACATTGTGGACATCATCAAACTTGAAGACATGGTTGGAAGCTGATTCAAGAATGTATTGAAGACCCAGATAAGGTTGTTGAAAGCATGTTCTAGGAGTTTTACTCCTATTTGTATTAGGACTCTTAAAGACAACTAGTTGTCAAGTTGTAATAAAATAGTTTGTTTTTGAATATATAGGTGTCTATGTTAGGAATTCGAATTCCTCCAAAGGTGGATGATAGTATCCAAGGATGTAAAGTTCTATATTAAGCCTGAAAATTGAATTCACGAGGGTTGGAAATTTCATTAGTAAAGGAAAGATTGTGTTATTGTAAAGATTGTGGTTTTCATACTTAATACGAGATCAGCTTGACTACTCAAGATTCACAAAGAGTTTATGTGTTTGTTGTTCTTATGGCTTTGTTCAATTACTTATTTGCAGTGGTATGAACTTGTGATACTTAAAATTAATTGGAAAATGCTCTAACTTCTTTCACATGCTTGTAAACTGTGTTGTTTCACTGTGTCACTATTTTATTCATAAACCTAAACTTTAAGTGCCTTGACTTCCATGTTTTGCTGATCATGTTGTTTTGTGGAAGACTATTTTGACTCCATAGCCCAATGGCTATTTTCTAATCATAGTTTCAACCAGTCAACCAGTTATACTTTTGTTCCTTTTGTCCCTAGAGTTAGCCATCTAATCATTAATAAAAACCCTAAACCTAGTGAGAGAGCCCTCTTAGGTTGAGGAGGCTAAGCCTCAACAGAAACATTGGTTTGAAAGAGTTACTTAGATTCTACTTGATCAACAGCCTATCAAGGTCAGATTTTGTGATAACACTTTAAAGGGGACATAATTTGGACCTTATGAATAGGTTTGTACGAAACCTTCTAATGAGCACTAGAATCTTTCAAAATGTGTGCCAAAAATCCTTCCAAAATGAGGCAAAAAAACTTTCCAAACTAAGCCAAAAACCCTTAAAAAATGTGCAAAACGTCCTTCTCGAGAAAGTATCTCCAAATCAATTCCTCTTCACTTTTAGTTCATGAGGTATGAACCTCAAAATTCCTTTTCTTTGCTTGTTTGAATAGATCCAAACTTTCTTGAGTAAGAGAATTGAAATTCTCCTTCTCGTACTTATTTATAGTGCATTCAAGGTCTAGACTAGGCCGACTTATCCACAAGATGAACTGGTTTGTGCAATCGGTAGAATGTATTGTGAATGTTCGAAAAATCATTTCTCGTCAACAATGAAAAGTTAGAAGGATTTCTATATACCATTGGAAAGGTATTAGAATAAGATTTCCAACCAGATATGTTATACTTACATTTGAGCTATGTAAATGGAGTAAAAATGCATTGAAAAAGAGGGTATTCAAATGGGGCATCAAAAATCCAAAAACAATATTTCCAAATGCATTGAAAGAAGTTTTCATTGATACCAAAGGATGTCCAAGAGAAAGAGAACTTAAATCCCTTCTATGAATGCATTTTTACTCCATTTACCTAGCTCAAATGGAAGCATAACATAGATGGTTGGAAATATTATTTTGAGACCTTTTCAACAATATGTGGCACTCCCTATGACTCCTCACAATTGAGGAGATATGATTTTTTGAAGTTTCTTAATTATGTTACCTTTTACAAGTTAGACCCACAATGATAGTTTGGACCTCAAAAGGCACTATATATATAGGCATGAGGAGGATGCATTTTAATAATTCGATCAAGGAAAATTTGGATCTGTTTAAACAAGCGAAGAAAAGAAATGCTTATGGGTTCATATCTCATGAACTATAAGTGAGGAGAGGTCAGATTGGAGAGGTTATATATGGAAGGGTTTTTGGAACAATTTTAGAGGGTTTTGGCACAATTTTTCAAGTGCTTTTTGACACATTTTAAAAAAGGGTTTTGGTACACGTTTTGAAATTTTTTAGTTTTGGTTAGAAGGTTGTCATAGCCTTGTATCTTGGACATCAAGTATTGTTGTGGATTCTTCTCTTGTGCAATGTATGTGAGAGGGTCAATATCCCTGGTATGAGAGTCCTTACTTCTCTTTATTAAAAAAAGGGTGGTAGGGTGGAGCAAGACAAGGGAGTTGCAACTTCCTTCATGTTGAAGCCCTCAAATTAGGGGGTTGGTGCCTCCTTCCAGTAGGTGTTGGTAAACTAGGGGTTCACTGTCTCCTTTAAGTTTTTATTTGTAAACATTGAAACTATTTAAGATACGTTTTGTGAATAAATTAATGTGTTGTTGATAAGTGTTATTTGCATGTTTTCTTTGAAGCTTGAAACAATTTTTAGAAGTGTCCAATGTTGATTTACCCACTCTCTTAGTATTGGTAATATTTCCAACAAAATGTGTTATTTGAATATGTAACATTCTCTTTCATTTGGATAGCCTTGGAAATCAATGAAACATTATTTCAATGATCTCCCTCTTTATCATTTATGGCATCCATCATACTCGCCATGCTTTCGTGCTTCTTGATATTTATCTTCACCTTTGACATCAATGGAAAAGGGTAACTCTCTTTGACACTGTCTCTTCCCTTGTCTATCATTGCTGAAGATTGTGCAAATCAATTTGGAGCAAAAATTACTCCCAGTTTCCGCCTGAGATACTCAAATGTCTCTCTGGGAAGTGGTTTGGTGAAGATGTCTACCATTTATTCCTTTGTATGAACATACTATAGCTTGATATTATTTTACGTGACTTTCTACCTTAGAAAATGAAACTTCGTTGGAATATGCTTGGTCTCAGAATGAATGACTTGATTCTTGTATTTGTTTATTGCAATGGTGTTGTCACAATGTATAGAAATATGCTCATCATATTTTACTTGTATGCCTTGCAAGTTATTCTTCATCCAAAGAACCTTTAGTATAACATGTTGCAGCTCCAAGATATTTTTCTTCTGTTTTAAACAAGGATAGTGAAGATTGCTTCTTTCTTGACCAAGATACTAAACAATCTCCCAAGTATAATGATGCTCCTTTTGTACTTATTTTGTCATGTATGCTTCTTACCTAATCTACATATATGTAAGCTACCAGTGTCAATTCCTTTCCTTTTGGATACTGCATTCCAAATTTTGTTGTTCCTTTGAGATATTTGAAGATCCTTTTCATTGCTAGAACATGCTTCTTGAAATATTGCAACCTGTCCAACTCTTTGTATCACATTTGGTCATGAAGTTGTCACACAAAGTAAGCTTCCAATCATTGATCTATAGAGTCTTTCATACACTTTCTTGGATTCATATTCTCTACTCAACTTGTATCCGGTGACCATAGGAGTACTCATAGGTTTTCAATCTTCCATTTTGAACTTCTTCAACTTTTATTTGATGTAATTGGTTTGAGAGATGAAAATTTCTACGCATAGTTGAGATATATGAGTCCCAAAAATAAAGTCAATTCTCAAAGCAAATACATTTCAAATTCATTCTGCATATCTTTTGCAAAGTTATAATTTAATCTATGTGGGACATTTGATGGTGTATGGGTGGTTTGTTGGCATTATGATTCTGGTATGGCTCTATGTTACAGATATTGTACTTGATAGCAACACCCTCAAGTGGCAATGCTCTCAAAATATTGGAAATTAAGAGGTACGCAGGTGAATGGTTCAAAAGGTGCGTACCCCCAGTTCACTCACTTCAAGGCAAAGAAGCGCGCTCACGTGGGGTTTCTAATGTTTGGCCCGTGGTATTTAGCCCGCCGTTCTTGATTCTATGGTTTTGGCCCGTGGTATTGTTTTATATTATTATTATTATTGAGCCCCATGTTTTTGGGCCCTTCGTATTAGTTATCTATGGTATTGATCCATGATTTTAGGAAGAGCTTGCCTATATAAAGCAAAGGAGATCACTTGGCCATTGTATCTTTTTGCAAATTGAATATCTTAAGATCTGAAATATTGGGTTATCGGTTTAAAAGCTTGATCTATATAAAAGTGAAGTTGAAGGTGAATCTATGAAGGGTGATCTCTCGGGCGCATGATCAGATCTGGGCATCTGACTATCTGTGGCACACTGGTGGACTGCCAATTCAGCCCTAATTAGAGGTACGCAGGTGATTAACGGTGCAAGTGCGTGGGTACGTAGAGTAGAAGAAGGAGCAGTACGTGGGTATGCAGAGCAGAAGGAGGCTCAGTGCGTGGGTACGCAGCGCGACAGAGGTTCAGGTGCGTAGGCATAGTGAAAGTACGCGGCCCTTCAGAAGCCGCAGGTGCGTAGGTACGCAGCGTGATAGTATCTGTGGGTGCGTGGCTACAGTAGCAGTACGCGGCGCGATAGCATCTGTGGGTGCGTGGCTACAGTAGCAGTACGCGGCGTGATTGAAGAAACAGTGCGTGGGTACGTGGTGCAGCAGAAGGCTCTCTGCGGGTATACGCAGGGGAGCAGAAGGTGAAGTGCGGATCCACGCAGGCCAGAGAAAGAAAAACTGCGTATCTGTATTAAGGCATTTATTTGACTGACTTTTCTCTGTTGATAAGGTGTTCTGGGTTTAGTTTACTATTACTATTGATCTGGTTACTGCAGTTGACTGGGTGATTTACTTGTACTTGATGATCATTTGATGTTTATGGATCCAGTTTGAAAATTTATGAAAAGTGGTCCTTGAAAGAAAAGAAGTAGGGGGTTGTAGCTCCCTTCTAGGAGAGACTGGAAAAAGAGAGAGAGTTGTAGCTCTCTGCAGGTTGCAGCCTGCGTACTGGTAAAGGACTGCACCAGTACAAAATCATTATAAAAAGAGTTTCTAAATTGAAAGAAGATAGAGACATATTGCAGCAGGTGGTTTTCACCCACATTGGGTTTCCACCTTACATCTTGTGTTCTTTGGTGTGTCTATCTATTTTTCTTGTTTATGCTCATTATCTTATGGTACTGACATGCAAAAATAATTCAAAGTATAAATAAGGAAGATTTATTAAAAGAACTTGATAATACTGATTCACCCCCCCTCTCAGTATTATTTCCAACATGGTTGTGTAAGTGTTGTTATTGATGTCAAACAAGGGTCAACATGATGATTGGGCATTTGGGAGGAATACCTTTGTTGTTGGAGTGCTTTATAGAAAATCATCGTTGTAGAAGGCTTATTGTAGAACCCAGAAAATGATGATTACAGTGATGGACCAAGTGGAATTCCATGGTAGTTGCAAGCTTCATGTAGAGAATCATCAAGTAGTAGGCACCATAATGCAGAAACATGAATGAAATGGACAAGAAAGGGGGATGCAAAGACTCACACGAGCTCACGGAGTGAACCCCAGTGTGTGCGGTCATCAAGTGAAACGCTCAAGGGAGGCTCTGAAATTGGTGTAGGCCAAAATTTTGGAGGGTGGTTGTAGCTGCTACAACAATAGGGAAAATTTTGTTCCTCCTTTTCTAAATAGGAACAGGAAACCATGGCTCACCATGAGATGTGCCAAGATAGAGAAGCAACAATAAATGAGAAGGCACTGATTCTAATAAGAACTACTAGTGGTAAGGAAAGAGAGGTAGAGCTGGGAGGTGTAGAAAAGTGGTAGTCTACATGCAATCTTCAGAAAGAGCTCGAAAAGGTAAATATTCTTGTTCCTATAATTGAACTGCTAACACAACCCACTTATAAAGCCCAAATCTCTCAGTTCATGCTTTCATCCACTCCAGTACAGACCCATGATTGTTTAAACCTTCAAGAAGAAAGACCAATGGTTGTTTTTGGGCCTCATTTTGAATAACTTGATTCTTCCACTGCACCCTTCTATGTGACCCTGATAATCCATGACCTCTTATTGCATAATTGCATGTTGGGATCTAGAGCCTCACATAACCTCATGCCCTTGGTCATGATGGAACAACTCGGCTTGCAGATCACTAGACCCTACAAGGACCTATACTCCTTTGACTCTAAGAGGGTCAAATGTGTGGGAATGATAAAAGATCTGGTGGTAAACCTAGCTCAGATCCATATAAAGAGCGTAGTGATGGACATAGTAATGGAAGATTTTCCCCCTCGATTCAGCATGCTCCTATCTAGGTCTTGGGGTTCCAAGGTGGGGGGCTCTATAAAATTACATCTAACTTATGACACTATTCCCACTTTTGGAGGCAAAGAAAGGAGGTTGTATAGAGATTCCAGATTTGTAAAAACTATGACCCCACTTGAAGGTTCTAAAAATTCTCCAGCATATGGAAAAGAAAGTGACCTCTCCTTCCTATTGTTAGCAGAAGATGAAACCATCATAGAAGAAACACAAGTACTTCTAACGATGCAGTTAGACCACGAGCACACAGATGAAAACCAAGTGTGTAAATTATACTTTGACAGAGAAAATTCCAAAGATGGAAATGAAGCAGGAGTGTTGGTACATCCCGAGGGAAGCTTGATACCAATCTCATCCAAGCTAGAGTTTGAGGCAACCAACAACGTGGAAGATCTTGAAGCATTGCTCCTTTGGCTACAAACAACAAGGAATGTGAATGTTGAATGCTTAGTTGTGTGTTTAAACTCTGAACCAATTATAAAGTGGTTCAGAAAATTTATAGAAGTAGGTAAGGAGTTCAGTAACTCAATTAGAAGATTCATGGAGGAGATTAAAAGAGTTGAGCAACAATTACCAAGTTGGGAACACATATTAATTTTTTTTCCAAAAATTTTATGAGGTGCACGTTGGTTTTAATTGCTGAATTTCTGGAAAACAATGGAATAAGGTCTAGTACCCTAATGTTGAGATGGTGTCATTGGAAGGTTAATTTTCAGAATCAGTTGAATTTTGAGTTGCCACTCCCTTTCTTCTTCTGCCTGCTCATAAGAGGTATTAGTGTTATAGACATTTTTGTGCCTTACAGCATTGAGCATGAAATGTCCATAATCTAGGGGATCCAAAGTCCCTAAACATGTTGTTCCTACCCCTAGAGGAACAAGGCTAACAAACCACAACAATTCACAGAAGTTCTCCACCTGAAACTGCTCAAAAACAAGTCAATTCAGGATCATGTCAACTGCTCCACTGACCATCTGCGCTGAATGTCAATGGCTCCACTGGCTACCTACGATGAATGTCAACTCCAACACTGGCTACCTGCGCTGAGCGAGATTGGACATGTGGCAGGCTCATTCCTCAAGGTGTCAATGCCCCAGGAAGCTTCCAAAATGACACTTGCCTCAGGGAATTCGACTGGTGATGAGTAAGAGGTTCCAAATCTCCAAGTGGAAGCAAGAACCTCCAAGTGGACTCAAGAACTGACAGAGGGAGAGGACACTAGTCAGATCTCAAGCTGACTCATCCTCTCTCCAAAACATCTATATATGGATCTCTCCTCCATGGGATCTAGAAGGCGGGAATTTTGTTATTGCAAAGAATTGCTGTTGGTTTGAGACTGGAATCATTGGGTGCTTAATGCTTTGAAGGGAGGTGAAGATAGGAATTCCATTCTGCTGGGAAGGAGATGCTGGATTGGAGCCCTCTGGGTTGTATCTCTTCCTGAACCTTGTTATTTATCAATAAAGCTATCTTGGTTTTCTCCTATATACTGATGTATCTTTGATGTATGATTGCATTAGTGTATTTGATTTATTTCTAATCCTGAATCATTTATGAATATGAATATCTGCCTTTGTGTTGTGTTCTTCTCTTGTCGCAAGTAGCTGTTCTCTTGTCGCAAGTAGCTGTTCTCTTGTGATCTCGCAGGAATCAAGTAATTGTTCTCTTGGGCGAGCGAGGAGGCAAGTAGCTGTGAACACCCAAAGAGAAGAGGATCTGGATCGAGGGACAAACGGAAGACACCGGTAAGTCTATTGATCTCTCCTCTTTCACATTTCATAAAAGAAGAAACCAGAATAGCTGTATCTGTTTGTTGCTAAGGCACTGTCACACCTTAGGTGGATAGGATCGTCCTGCATAGGCATTTTTCCCCACAACAAATTGGCGACTCCACTGGGGACATTTGTTTTAGTCATTTTATTTGTGTTTCTATCATTGTTTGTTTCATAGACTCAACAGCAACAATCGAACTGCTTCTGCAAAGTAGACAGTTGCTGCCTTGATCCTTCACTGGATTTTGTCTATGATCTGAACAATGGACTCACAAATGATTTGATGATCCTTTGTGATAGATCTTAGTACCCTCTCAAAGCATCCCTTTGATTATACCTTGCTTGTGTTTCTGATTTGGCCTGAAACTGTTGATTTTTGAGCAATTTGTGACCCAGAACCCAGGAGAAACGAGAGTTTCTCCTTCAGCGCAACTGCTGTGAAGGCAGTCTGCATTTCAACGCAGGTCCCGTGAAGGCTACCTGCGCTGAATGTCAAAACCAGAGTGTTAAGGTTGCGCTGAACCAGTTTGTCCTTGTGCAGCTGGGGTTCTCTGCTCTCTGTTGCCCTGTTTTGATCTCTGTTTTTTGCAGCCTTTAACCAGCATAGGTACCAGTCTGATAACTCCTTTTCTTTGCTTGAATTCCGCCTCCTTTTGTACAAAAAGACTGTAAGTGTTTTTATGTGTTTTTGGCGTCATTTATAGTTTTCCTTTGCATGAGTGAAATAATCATCCTGTAGCCCTTGATTCAGATCTGATTGACTGTGATCTTAGGAGAGAGTTCATTGGCTGTTCGTAGTTGATTATACATTTGCTTTTTCTTATTGGTTTGAGTTTGTCTCTTTTAAGTGTCGAAACAAGTATTCATTTCGAAAGTCGCAAAGTGTCGTAATCTCTTCTACCCTTGTTGATTTCGAAAAAGTAAACTTGTTTGTATTTGTCATTTAAAAGCAAATTCAAAGTTGTACAAAAAGCTTTCTTTGTAGGCATCAATACTAAGGAAGCAGAAAACAAACACCTGCATTGTGCATTTGCATTTTGATAAGTTTGCATGCTTGATTTAGGAAGAGTGCATTAGAGTGTGCTGATTGCTCTTTGAGAAAAGATGGTGTCTTTGTTTTCCCTTAGTAGCTAGGATTTTCAAAGTTGAAAAGATTATAAAGCTTGCTTATCATCTTAGACTGCATTTAGGAATTGTACCATACATCTCGTGGTGATCCTGAAAGGCAAACTTCTAAAAAGATCAACTTAAAATAAACTGAATGAACCTAACAACGCTTTGCAACATAACGCACAACATAGAGGTCTAGGCTAGAGACGTGTTCCGGCGTCGTTAAGCCTAGTGACTGTCGATCTCGTGGAAGGTGGGTGATTCCTCCTGAGGGACGATAGTGCTAGTACAGATTGTGCTCCCACGTATCATCGTGTATATATTGGGAGACCCCTATAGGCATATATCCTTTATCCTTAGGAAGCCGTGTCGGCCGCCCTACTGATCGCAATGCACTGAACACAGCATTCAGGAAGATCGACCGCCCGTACCTTAAAAAGTATTCTGCGGTTTTGCGAAAAGTTTGGCACACCCTCTGCCTTGAACTCCAGAGCAGTTTCTTTTGGCCTTTTTCAGACTCTATAACAGAAAAAGTCCATCCGAGCATTTGTCACTTCGGGCTCGTTAAAACATCGAAGGAGACTAGAGTCATCTTTAGCTTTTTCTCGACTCTTTAAAAGTGAAAAAGCAAGTTGTGTCTAAAGCGTCGTTAACAATTTATTTTAAACGGAACAATCACCCTTTATTCCCGCGTTGATCTTTAGGTTGAAAAGATGGAGCACACCAACCAAGGAATTCCCCTTGGTGGAAATCCTAGTCCCTTCTCCTCTTGGGGAGATGTTGGTGCGCCCCACATGGCCACATTGTCGCTTCCAGGACTGACAATTGGCCTACCAGTCTGGCTCTTTTCAACCAATGTCGTTCAGAACACCACGGTTCCTGAACAGTCGAGTCAACAGTTAGATCAGACAAGAATTGCCCACCAGCCTTCCACTTCATCTTCCTCTCCTCCTTCCTCTTCGCTTGATGGAACTGGTAGAACAAAAAACCGAGTTCCTAAGGAGAAGAAGGAGAAGAAGAAGAAGGAGCCTAAGGCGACTGGGGGCAAACAAGTGTCATCTGACAAAAATCCACACACAGCACTCGCAAGGCCTAAATCGCCATGCGTCATATGCAAGGGAGACCACTTCCATAGAGATTGTCCCTGTATCCCCCGGATACTAAGGGACTGGTCCCCCCATTTGCACAATTCGGTAGCATCGGCCTCTGATAGCCATGTCGACTGCTCACCGTCAACTAGTGGGAGTGAAGCCCCAGGACAGAGCGGGAAAGCTAAATTTCCCTGCAGACTGTGTGAAGGCGATCACGCCATCCATCGTTGTCCCTTCTTAGACGAGGCAAAAAGAGTTCTGGAAGATCGCCCGATTTTACGAGCGCAACTTCCTCCTGGATATCAAAGACTCCTGCCAAGTCCTTCACTAGTTGAGAACCCGACTGACCTGCCCGGGTGGTCAGCTGAAGCACCTGTCATTGAAGATGAACCGTCTGAATCCATACCTGATGAAAGTCTAAAGGTTGAAACGACAGTTGACCCGGTTTTGCCTTCAGAGGCTCTATCTTCGAATGATACCATCACAGAGGAGAGTAAAGACGACACCGTCCAAATTCTCTTCATCAACACTGACTCTGATGAACAAGGGGGCAATGCCACCATTCCTTTATCGCAGGAAGGAAGTTCGTCAGAGAGATATCCGGCCGTCTATTCGGTCCCACCACCAAGCAACCTAGTTGTCTCGTTCGATTGGAACCAACTAGGCAAACCCCGCTTGCCAGCTAGCATACCATTCAGAATTATTGTCCAAATATACAGAATGGTAATGGCTGGCACAGTTATTGATGAAGGGGCATCTGTGAGTATCCTTTCCTCTATTGCTTGGAAAGCGCTTGGTTCGCCAGCGCTTTTTCCTGAAACGAGAAATCTATCGGGCTTTGATAAGGGAACCAGTCGACCTTTAGGGATCCTCCCCAATGTGCCCATAACATTGAAAGGGAAGACTGTTCAAATGAACGTGATGGTCGTTAAAGGACCCTTGGATTATAACCTACTCCTTGGACGAGACTATATATATTGCATGGGAGCCGTCGTCTCCTCACTCTTTAGAGTAATGTGTTTTCCGCATGAAGGAAGAGTGGTCAAGCTCGTGGACCAACTTTCGTTTCCCGGATCACGCATCGCAAATAGTCATGAACCATCCCTAAATGGTCTATTCACACAAGAAGTTTCTCAACCCATGGTCCGTCCTCCTGATGAGCGCGAGTAATCCAGGAGGATATGACTAGAACCCAGGGGGCATGCATCCTGGTCTGCTTCGGCAGGAAAACTTTGGGTATAGGGTAGGTTTCCGCGGGATAATATGACTAGTCCGTACCCCATCCGTCTAGGAAGAGGGTTGTTCTAGAATAAGATTCTTTTGTCAAAGTTATGTGAGTTGGCGGGCGTCGTCGCTCACCGTTGGTAGACATCGCCGAAGAAGTGTTTTATTCGTGCCCGCAAATGAGACAATCTTTGGGTAACCTGAAAGAGGTAGGCCTCTCTCGGCAAGACAAATGTTTTGGCGGAGGTGAAGTAGAGGTAACCTTGAAATCGTACTTTATGCCTGGGGGCATGCAAACCTTTTGGAGTGCTAGCAAGGGACGGCTATTTATTTTTTAAATTTTTAGGTCCTCCCTTTAAACCTGTAGGTCTAACCCTTTAAACTCGTAGGATTAGCCGTTTCCGAACTTGCATAACGAAAGGATCTGGGGCAAAGCTTACGTGAGATGAAGCTCCATAAAAAATAGCATCTCCAATGAGACACTCTTATCATATGACTGGTATAAACGAGCAGTTTTAGCATAAAGTTCATGCTCGTTAAAAAATAAACGCAAGGTTCGAGCAGTTTTAGCACATAGTTCATGCTCGTTAAAAAATAAACATAAGTTTGAGCAGTGTTTTTCCGCGTTCAAGCTCGTTAAAAAATGAACCTATCTCGGTAAATAACCATTGTGTATGTAACTTTATCAGCCATTAAAAGCCTTGGTCGTGTTTGCACCGTCACCTCCACTTTTCATTTGGCCGATCGTTCACCTCCATATGATTGTTTACCCATTTTGAGGAACAACTGCGAAGAGTGATTTCACCTAGCCATCCTTGTGACACTGCCGTGATTGGAAAATTCCAACCTGTACCTGGAATCAGCTGCTAACCCTGTTCATCACTCGTTCCTCAAAAGATGAGTCTTCTTTAATCTCTTTTCAACTGACTCGTAAAATATGAAAAGATTGCCGAGTTTTGGCCTTCCAGCTCGTTAAAGCGACCGGAAGTGCTATCCCTCCTCTAGATTTCAATCTTTTTGGACCTGAGGGATTATTGCACAAAAAGATCGAGCGCTTGTTTTGTTCGACTCGTTAAAACTATCGAAAACTCATCCCTTCTGTATTGTTTTATACTTTTTCGGACTTAAGGGATTAGATGACGAAAAAGGACTTTCGGAGTTAACTTTATGTACCTTTTCAGACTCTCTAAAAATGAAAAGGACCGAGTTATCTTTGTCGTTAGACTCGTTAAAATCACTAAATAGCGACAAACTTGTCTTTAGACGAGAACGAGTTTCACTATCGCTAGGCTCGTTAAAACATAGCGATGGGCTTGCCCGAAGGACAGGTTATAGAACAAGCATATGTTATCCTCCTCAAGCTTGAAAAAAATAAAGAGGTACTGGTCAGCAATGACTGGGGAAAAATTGGGAGAAAATCAGGAAAACTTTGATGGTAGCAGGTCGCTCTTGAACATGACACTTTTCCTCCGTACCACAATCGGGTTGGGTTGTTTCATTCACCGGTCACATCACCATGGTCTCGCCATACCATCCATATTTAGGGTAATGCTACCGATCCATCGCATCAGTGTCGCCATATGTTCAAGAGAAGTCATTCAGAAAGAGTCAATCAGGCCCCATCCACTACCATACATTATCCTTCATCCATTCATGACCGCCACCCTGAATCATATGTCACAGATCGTTTTCACCTCCATTAAAATCATTAGCTCCGTTCCGTGTCACTGATGTGGGATTCATTAAGGCCCTCCTTTGACGGATCGCTTCTTGTCGACATCAGCTCATTATCCAAGAAGTTGATCTAGGAACAACCCCTTCAGTACTTTGAAGCTTGCATGCCTCAATGGCAAGTTTCTCACTTCCGACGACAGGTATACATCAATGACCTTCGACCAGAAGATTTTGCGTGGTGTTCGACGCCAAGTCCTTTATTCACACCACGTGAATTGTACTACAGTACCTTGAGGGTCATTATCATTATCGGTGATTCCTCTCGCGCTTGTTAACGGTTTACCTCATTGACCGGTAATCAAGTGATGTCTTTCCATGTTCGACTTCAACACAATTCTCACATGGATCGACTTGTACTTAGAGTGAAGATCGAACGAGTTTGAAGACCCCGGATCTAGTTTCATCCATCCGGGCTGCGATATATATTCAGGAAAGATAAAGACATTTGACATGTACATCATTGCAGCAGATGATCATCCTACCCAAGGGATGATAATTTCACCAAAATTATCAGTCTACCATCAGACGATCGTCTGTTCTATGTACAAAAATGAATTTATAAAGCTGAGCATGGGAATGCCCGCCTCAGATAGATCATGAAAGTAGTATGAATCATAATGTATTGTATTGTATCTTATTACAGGTCTCCTCCCAGCAAATGGATGAACTTCGGACCCTCCTGGATAAAGCATTTCACCCGATAAACGGCCTCATACTTTAGGGGGAAACTGTTATAGACATTTTTGTGCCTTACAACATTGAGCATGAAATGTCCATAATCTAGGGGATCCAAAGTCCCTAAACATGTTGTTCCTACCCCTAGAGGAACAAGGCTAACAAACCACAGCAATTCACAGAAGTTCTCCACCTGAAACTGCTCAAAAACAAGTCAATTCAGGATCATGTCAACTGCTCCACTGACCATCTGCGCTGAATGTCAATGGCTCCACTGGCTACCTGCGCTGAGCGAGATTGGACATGTGGCAGGCTCATTCCTCAAGGTGTCAATGCCCCAGGAAGCTTCCAAAATGACACTTGCCTCAGGGAATTCGACTGGTGATGAGTAAGAGGTTCCAAATCTCCAAGTGGAAGCAAGAACCTCCAAGTGGACTCAAGAACTGACAGAGGGAGAGGACACTAGTCAGATCTCAAGCTAACTCATCCTCTCTCCAAAACATCTATATATGGATCTCTCCTCCATGAGATCTAGAAGGCGGGAATTTTGTTATTGCAAAGAATTGCTGTTGGTTTGAGACTGGAATCATTGGGTGCTTAATGCTTTGAAGGGAGGTGAAGATAGGAATTCCATTTTGCTGGGAAGGAGATGCTGGATTGGAGCCCTCTGGGTTGTATCTCTTCCTGAACCTTGTTATTTATCAATAAAGCTATCTTGGTTTTCTCCTATATACTGATGTATCTTTGATGTATGATTGCATTAGTGTATTTGATTTATTTCTAATCCTGAATCATTTATGAATATGAATATCTGCCTTTGTGTTGTGTTCTTCTCTTGTCGCAAGTAGCTGTTCTCTTGTCGCAAGTAGCTGTTCTCTTGTGATCTCGCAGGAATCAAGTAGCTGTTCTCTTGGGCGAGCGAGGAGGCAAGTAGCTGTGAACACCCAAAGAGAAGAGGATCTGGATCGAGGGACAAACGGAAGACACCGGTAAGTCTATTGATCTCTCCTCTTTCACATTTCATAAAGGAAGAAACCAGAATAGCTGTATCTGTTTGTTGCTAAGGCACTGTCACACCTTAGGTGGATAGGATCATCCTGCATAGGCATTTTTCCCCACAACAATTAGCAAAACTCAATCAAGTAGCCATTTTCTTAACTAGCTGCGTTGGAGAGAAGAGACCACCTATTATATATATTTTTAGTAGGTATGGACAACTATCATTCAAGTTTCAAGCCCGAGGAGAAGGCCCTAAGAATTTGGTGATGTGCTGTCAAATTTTTTTTTTTGTTAAATTTTTTTAGCTATGTAAGTCAGTCAGTTAGTAAATCTTACAATCATTTAGTCAATTTGCAGTCAGTCGGTCAATTTTTCAGTTTTTATGAGGACTCCATGCCCAATGGAAAGAAGGCTACTAGTCTGCAGATTCTCAGCATCTTGCTAGCAAGGCATTGTCCCTAGTTAGAGACAATGTTGTCACTCACTGCATTATGAGTTTTCAGTTGTCTCAAGTGCCAAATAGCAGTGAATTTTGAAGCCATTTTTCAAGCCACAGAAGCTCTCAAAGATAAATCAAGCCCTCTCCACTCGATAGTGCTCGGAATAAGATTTCCAATGGTAGATATAGAAGATTGAACATACCCTTTGAAAGCCATAAAACAAAGAGGAAAATACCAAGGGGAGGCTAATCGCAATCGAAGTTTCCTAAGAGCAGCGGCGGGGAAGGACAGAGCCACTTGCGATCAACGATCGTCGATATCGGTGACTGCAAACTTCAGAGGCCGATGGTCATCACAATTGTAAATTGGCGTTTTTTTCTGAAGTAGCAACAGGGAAGAGTAGAGAGATCAACGATTAGCGATCGTCGATATTGTAAATCACAATTGGAGGTTCCTGTGATCTAGGCATATTGGCGATCGACAGGTCCAGGGCATCGCAAATCAGTGATCGGCGTGATGACAGGGTTACAACTCCAAAACACTGTGATATCGGGATGTTGTGATATGATAGTGGAAAGAATTGAGAGGGCCGAAAAACATTCAATAAAGGGTTGCTGTGAAACAACAAAGGAAAGAGGGCTCTTTCTCTCTCCTCTAGTAGGGTGACATGGCAGCACAGGATTGATCTCGAGAAAGACACATGGCAGTTGATGTCAACATGATGTGGTGGTATGGAGGACACGTGGCATGCTGATTTGGCATTTTAAGGGGTCAAATGGGGCAAAAATAGGATGACACGTGTCACCACTCACAAGGTGACACGTGGAAAGATATGATTTTATCTTGCAAATTGGCGATCGGTGGTCCTTGCTCATCGTAATCGCAAAGGAGAGGAGGGTGCAACTAGAGACACGATTTAGGAAAGTTGTGATCATCAATCTCCAATATTCGGCTAAGAACCAAGTCAGTGCCCTCGGTCATATGAGAAGGAATGAAAATAGGGGCTAAAGCATATGGGGCCAAAAGGGGATCGGAACGCCCCTATTTTATGATGTTTTTAAGTGTAAAAGGGCTGATGGCAAGAACCCCCATTTCAACAATAAAATAGTATCACGGGGCATAATAGGGCTCCGATAGTGTTTCAGAGGGAGACTACAAGGTTGGATGAGTCAGCAATTGTGATCTGAATCTATTATAACCATCACATGTGTCACTCCCGGTTCCTGCAAAAGAAGAATTAAAATGGTTCAGGCCGAAAGAGACAAGGAACCTGCCGAGAGATTACGAGGTGAATTTAGTGGAGACATGTTTACAACCAGAGGCTAGCGAAGAGGAGTGGCGAGGATATATTTACATGAACACCAGTTTAGTTCATTAGGAATTATGTTTTATGTTTTTGATTGAGATCGTAATGTTATTTTGATTCCAAGCAAGGCATCGTTCTGTTGTAATAATGGGAGGCAACAGAGCCAGTGTGCCAGGATAGCTAGCCATGTTGGTAGCTGGAGGTTCTCCCGAGACATTTTGTAATTCTTCGTTTCTCCCTCTCCTTATAAAAGGGAGTAAGAAACACTTAACGAGGGTTCTGAATTCTGTGGAAAAACTGATGTAATTTCTGAAACTGTATTAATTCCAGATTTGCATCTTTCAGATTATAAATGAAATAGTGTTGATTCCAACCTTTGAGTATTGCAGTATGTTTTTCTCTATTAAACTTCCATTATGTTCACATTTTCCTCTCTGATTTCATGCAATTGTAGCTGCCAGAAATATCTCATATGTTCTTATGGATTCATTTGTGTTGACTAGTTAATGCACATGCTTGTCTGTAATTCCGAGATTATATCTTTAAATTTACGCTCCATGAATCGTAACATCCAATCCTCTTACATCCATATGTCTATCTTTAACTGAAATAAGTATAGAACTCTTTAGGTTTCAAGCTCTATGTGATGATTTGTCTTCTCCCTGTCTTCTTTCATTACTCTGCAAAAGCTAATTAAACTGTAAGTCCTCGAATTACTTGGCCTCCACTAGTTTTTACCTATATTCTTGTGAGTTGTATATGTGAAAGGATACCAGAAATACATGGCTTATATCCTTGGATGAAGGAACCAATCCATGTTGTTATTTGTATATTTGTAATTACTATGTGCATAAGATGTATTTGAATGTCCACTTGTACTAGGCAAATCCACATGAAAAGGGGGAGGATGTAAGATATAAAAGTCCTTCTGTCCTTATTTTCCTCTCATGAAGAGAGGATAGGTACTAATCCACAAGGGCATGTGTGTGTGTGTTTGGGTTGGGAACTGGGGATGAAATTATAGATCTTAACAATGTAAACTTTGAAACGGGAACTGTTATCACCCTAAGAAACTCACCTAGGTTGTATATTAGTGATGCTCGGGAACATTACAAACTCAACAAAAAGTTGGATAAATGGTGGATGAATGAAACAAATGTTGCATATTCAAGCCATATAACCACTCCTACTATGTTGAACCTGTTGTGGTCACCAACAACCCCCCTCTTTGTTTAGTATTAGCAATAATACCAAACAAAGGGGGACCCTTAACAAAAAATCTCAAAAATATTTTTATCAAAATTTTTGTATTTAACTCCCTAAAAGCTATATCGCATCGCAAAGAGAGAGTGAAGCGTTTTCCTATGCGCATAAGTAAGCTGCAATGAAGCGATGCGACATTCATTGCATCACATATTTTTGAAAGCGCCCTTAAAAGAAAACCTAAGGAGTCGCCGATGGCCGATATGCGACATCGCATATCGCAACGTCGCATAAGCAGCGCACAATGAGCAAATGAAAATTGCGATATTGCGACGATCTTACAAACTGCGATTTTGCGATTTGCGATCTGCGACGAATGAGACTATTAATTGCTGCAATACGAATCGCAGAAATCACTCATCGCAAAGTTTCTTCGGCATGATCTGTAAACCCAAAATCGAGCGCTCACCTTAAGAGAAATTAATGATCGCACGCCTGAGTATCCAAAGATGATCGTGTTGCATTTTTCGAAGAGTCAAGTCATTATGAGTGTCATGATTATGCATTCATTAGAACTTAAAGCTTTCATGTCAATCTTTTCGTCATTTCTCTTCTCCTTTGCGTAAACTGTAAGGCAGCAACTAATATAAATCTATATGCAGGAAACATCTAAGGAGAAGGGGAAAGCGCCAATACTTGAAGAACAGAGAGGAGATGCCTTCGCAAATGGTTGTCACATGCAGCAGAGCCGCGGATTCCAGAGTATCACTCCACAGACACTGATGAAAATAGACTATCCAAGACTCAGAGTCAAAGGCGCACAAAAGCAGCATGTTTGCAAAAGATCCTGAAGCTCAGATTGGATAAAGCAAAAAGAAAAATGCTAAAAAGGGATGATGCTTCAGAAAAGCCTGGAACAAAGAACGGAAGCAATTTTCAATACGTAAGATTGTTCAGGCAACGAAATCCCTAACTCATTGAGTCATTCGCACGGCCGGAAACCGAAATAGCAACAGCACAATCAGTTTGAAAGAAATCTGGGTTATACTAAGTATACACACAGCAAATACACCCAGCCAGAGGAAGATTTTCAAAAATATCTTCTAGTTTGTCAGAAAGAGGTGCCAGCTTTTGTTATTTCTACTTTTATCGCCCGAGCAAAAGGAAAAAAAAACCAGCCGACTCTTTCCAGGCGAACCTCACATTGCTTACAGCACTAAGGAGCAGATACAGAAACGGTTAGAAATTAGATTCAATTTTTAGAAATAAATTTGCTTTAGTAAAAGGGCGGTCATTTGAAGCCATTCCCTAAATTTGTGTAATTAAGATTAGTTAGTTAGTAGTATTTAACCCTTCTCATGGCATTTGGAGAAGGGTCCGGAAATTTGTCAAAAAACTTGTCCTCAGAACATGCACTTTTGTACCCTCGGAGGTGGTTTTTGATGAATGGATGGATCGAGATTTATTTATGTTTGCATTTTAATGTCTGATACTGATGTTGCACTTCTGTACTCTTAGTAGATGTTAGAAGTAAGTAGAGATAAATCGTTATTGCTTGGAGTTTGTGAGTAAAATCAGTCATAAATGGTACTTTTATCTCTTGATTAATTTCTGCTCATATTCTCAGAGTGATATACAATTGAGTTGTTTATATGTTGATGTATGAATGTCTGGGTTACCATTTGGCACTTTTGTACGGTGGAATCATTTGTTTGTGCTTAACATATGAATAACTTATCATGCGATATGCTGTTCACAACTGTTTTGCCTAACTTCTTATGCAAAATGGTTTATCTTAATTGATTTATATTCTTATGATAGCTGAATGATCTTTATTACCAGTTATTGTATGAAATCTTTTTAGATCGCATGATGAAAGAATATTACCCCAGGTTAGTATAGATTAGATGTGTTGTTTTTGTTAGATTACAGTAGCATAGAGTCAGTTTAGAGTTTAGAACTAGATTAGCTTGAAATTACCTCTAGATTAGCATCATCAAAATCTACACACACACACACATCCTTTAAATTGGGAAGCTGGTCCCATCATCCCCAGTCGGACCCGCTACACCAAACGGGCAAGGAGCCGCCAACCAGGTTCCGGACCGGGTGGGTATCCCCCTTGTTGTTGACCCGACTTTGGGGCCCTCAACAGAACCCCAGACATGGGTGAACACCCCCAGACTACAAGGCTTTTAACCACCAATTACTCACAGATTTAGGGAAAATGTGAAGATGGAGAAGACTGATTACACCAGCAGATACGTAGGACCCTGTGATGGCCAGCTGCAACCAGTAAGGAGGTCTGTAAATCTATTATCTAATACACAGACAGGATGACAGCTCTTTGGTATTAGAACAACAAAAACCTGCATACAAATTCAATGATACAACTAAATTCTAACACAGAGGTGGGATGACAACCCCTCTGATGCTAAACATTCACAGCACATGAACAAATGCAAAACAGGCACAACCTGGAACATAGAAGAAGTGAAAAATGAGCAATTGACAGCAAAAGAAGCTTGTATTAGTTGGAAATGAAGACCAGAAGCTGCAGGTCTCACAGTAGTTATAGTCTCCAGAAGTTGAAGCTTACAACAGAATTACATTCATCTAACACTCATCAACCTGATTACATCGTTTTTCTGAGTATATATAGAGTTTGTTTACAAAATATCTCTGTTAGGCTATGCGTGGAGGTGTCTTAATGGATCACCAACCACATTTACAGTTAGATATGGTTCTTCTGCTACAATCTGAATGTTTTAATGAACAAAATGGCTCTTTTTGTACTCTGGTGTACTTCTCGAACAGGTGAAGTATTATCTGCACTTTTAATAACTGCTGCAGTCATTTATCTGCTCAAGGAGGTCCTTTTTGTCTTTCGGAGGTACACTGCGTTGAATGCAGTAGCTGTGGGCTTTATTGCACAGGTCACTGGATCATGGCTTCCCTCCTTTTCTGCGTAACTCAGGCCAAAAACAATTAAAAATACCTTGGAAACGAACAGGAGCCAAGATGAAACACTGGCCATTGGATGAATTACACGGACGATCGAGATCTACTAGCGAAAGGCAAAGACACCACCGGGACAGTATCAGCCATCAGATCACTAAAATCAATGGCAAAGATCGATTGACAGAGAATATCGAAAGATAGGCGGATGAAGAAATGAGGGCCGTCGGGTCAGGACGCGGCAGATCTGACGTGATCGGGAGCGAAAGGAGCACGCGCTTTAACTGACGAGAGTCGTACAGGAAGGCGGAAAGTGGTTTTATCGCACCGCTTATGGCGCTACGATGGTAATTGTACCACGAGCAGTGATGCAAGGGGATAAAGACGCATGGCAGAAGCAATGGCGGGGAAACCACTTTCCCCGGGGATTATATTACATGCAGGTTCGCGGAGCGGGGGAAAATGTCAGTCATTGGATCAAAAGGCAGGCGTGATCGGACGGTCGAGGTATTAAACATGCGCTCCGGGATTGATGTGACAGCTATGGGCCCGCCAGGTTATAATAATTTTAATATATGCGCGCGGTTATATGGATTGAGACTTTAGCGCACGAGAATAAATGCAGAATGGGTTATATAGGTTTTAATGGGTATGGGGGTTTATAAAGGTTAAAAAGTGTTAAAACAAAAGTATGACCCAAGAGTTGGTTAAACAGGGTTTAGGCAGAGTTTATAAAAGCAAACAAAAATAATGATGATAGAGAGAGTAAAGAGAAAGGAAGGGAAGGAGGAAATGAAGGTGGCGGGAGACATAAGGGTAAAGCAAATGGAAGGGGAAAAATTGAATGGACTATTGCTAGCCCCTCTTTTTCAGAAAACACCATGGCCAAGCTGTCCTTGACCCTAAAAAATTCTCAAACATGTAGCAGTGCTAACATTTGGCTCCTTCTGGGGATGAGATCCTCCCTGTGATGTCTCAAGAACCTGCAGACCACTGCCTTTCCAGCTGAAAACACATTAACCAAGATTCCTAGTGTTCCATTTGGCATGGAGTCTACTTTGCCTACACAAAACTAATAAACACAAAATATTTACAGCCTTTTAGGCCAAAAACCTTAAACAACATAAACTTTCAAAAACTGCCCATTAACTGGGCTATCAAAAACTGCTTCTCCTCCCATACTTTTCAATATGAAGGTATTGTTGCCTTGAACCTGTGAAATGATGAAAGGCCCTATCCAAAAAGCATCAAATTTCCCATGATTTCCATTCCTTTCCTTCAATGCATCCCACTTCAAGACTAAGTCACCAACCTGAAAATTATCTATTTTTGCCTTTTTGTCAAAGGCTTCCTTGACCTTTCTTTGATTTGCTGCAATTTTTTCAACCAGTTGCTCTCTAATTTGATGCAACTCTGCTAAATCAGTGATTCTTCTTGCCATGAATTCTTCCTCATTCTGCTCTTGTTGAAGGAATTTTGCCACAAGAAGAGTTAACTGAATTGGGAATACAGCCTGAAGTGAGCCATCAAAAATTGCTTCTCCTCCCATACTTTTCAGTATGAAGGTGTTGTTCCCTTGAACCTGTGAAATGATGAAAGTCCCTATCCAAAAAGCATCAAATTTCCCATGATTGTCATTCTTTTCCTTCAATGCATCCCACTTCAAGACCAAGTCACCAACCTGAAAATTATCTGTTTTTACCTTTTTGTCAAAAGCTTCCTCGACCTTTCTCTGATTTGCTGCAGTTTTTTCAACCAGCTGCTCTCTAATTTGATGCAACTCTACTAAATCAGTGATTCTTCTTGCCATGACTTCTTCCTCATTCTGCTCTTGTTGAAGGAATTTTTCCATAGGGAGAGTTAACTGAATGGAGAACTCCCTGTGGATTTCTTGATGGTCACTCTATCAGCCCATAGTGCATACTTCAGCTTTGAATCCTAATTCTTTTTATTGTCCTCTAACAGCTTTTTAATTACCCTGATTAGACTTTTATTAGAGGATTCTGCCAGAACATTTCCCTGTGGATAATATGAGGTGGAATGAATCAATTTGATGCTCATTGAATCACACATTTCCACCAACTCTTTGGCCCTGAAGGCTACTGCATTATCTGTTATTAATTTATGTGGACAACCAAATCTGCTGAAAATATTTTCTGTCAAAAACTTCATGACCACATTATGATCAGCCTTCCTTGTAGGGACTGCTTCAATCCACTTAGTAAAGCAATCAGTGGCTACTAATATCCACTTGTGATGGCCACTAGAATGTGGATTGATTTCTCCAATAAAATCCAAGCCCCACTGCTGAAAAGGTCCTTTTGCAATTATTGGTTTTAGCGGCAGGGATTTCAGCTGTTGTTTTCCTTCAAATCTTTGGCACATGTCAAAAGATTTAACAAAAGCAAATACATCAGAAAATAAAGTGGGTCAATGGTACCCAGCTTTGAGAATTTTATGGGCTGTAGTTTTCCAATAATGATGCCCTCCACACATGCTAGAATGAAACTACTGCATAACTTCCTTTGACTGTTCTTTGTCCAGACACCTTAGAAATATTCCGGATGGATCCCTCCAGTAGAGAAGATTTTCCATAATGCAATATTTTGCTGCTTTATGTTTCAAAGTTCTAGCCTGACTTTGAGTAAATCATGAAGGGATCTCTAGCTTCAGCAAGAAATTAAATATTTCAGCATACCAGTTACATGATGCTAGATTCTCGACCACTGACTTTTCTTTCACTGTTTCAGCTGTTTCCTCTTTTTCTGCCTCACCATTTTCTGCCATCAATCATAGGAAATCAATGTCTAAAGACTTGCAATTTTCTTCAGCCAATAGCTTGGCAAGACCCTGACCTCTGACCAGTTTTGTGGGCTTTAGCTCAATATTAAATTCTATCATTTTTGCAATCCACTTTGCCGTTCTTCCATCAGCATCAGGTTGTGTTAAAACATCTTTAATTGCAGCAGAAGGCACATATGCAATTATTTTTGAATGCAAAATGTAAACTCTGAAAGCCTTCAAGGATTTAATAAGAACATATGCATGCTTTTCTATAATATCATACCTCAGTTCAGCATCCCTCAAATTCTTGCTGAAGAATGCCACTGGATACTCTGAACCTTCTTCATCTTGCTGCAATAAAACTACTGCAATAGTGTCTTCAGAGGCAAAAGAAAATATATAGAACTCCTTACTGTAATCTGGGCTTATTAATGTGGGAGCCTCCATAATATCTTTTTTAATTGACTCAAATGATTTCCTTGCTGTATCAGTCCATTTTACCTCTGATCCTTTCTTCAACATGGAGGTCACATGCTTAACCAACTCTGCAAAATTTGGAATAAACCTCCTGACAAAATTAATTTTGCCCAGAAAGGATTGAACATCCTTCTTTGATCTTGGGACAGACAAAGACTGTATTGCTTTGACTCTTTCTGGGTCAATCTGAACACCTGCAACAGACACAACATGTCCTAACAACTTGCCTTCATTTAAAGAAAATTGTGATTTTTTGGGATTGACTGATATTCCAAACCTTCTGCACTTTAAAAACACTTTTTTCAAATGCTGTAAATGATTATGATGGCTTCTGGAGTAAACTGATATATCATCAAAGTAGATAAGCACAAATTTGTCCTTCTCTCCCACAAATGCTATATCCATATCTCTCTGAAAGGTGGCTCCAACATTCATCAATCTGAAAGGCATTTTGGCATACATAAAAGTGCCCCAAGAAGCGGTAAATGCAGTCTTTTCTTGATCATCTGGGTGCACAACAATCTGATTAAAGCTTGAAAAACCATCCAAAAAAGACATTACTTTAGCTCCTGAGACCTTTTGCAGCAAATGCTCCATTTTGGGCAGAGGATAGTTATCTTTCTTGGAGCATTTGTTTAGATTTCTGAAATCAACACACTGTCTGATTTCTCCACTCTTCTTCCTTACCACCACTAGATTAGCTACCCATTTCGAATACTTGAGAGGGATAATGATCTTGGCAGCCAGCAACTTTTTAATTTCTTTTTCAATCAGTGGGAGAAGCATAGTATTTATTGGTCTTAGCTTCTGTTTGAAAGGTACTGTGTCTTTTTCCAGAGGGATTTTGTGCTGAATTATATTCTTATCATAAGTTTTCAGGTCACTATACTCCCAGGCAAACACATCAGCAAATTGCCTGATTAAATTGCAGTATTCAGCCCTTTGATCAACAGACAAATGAGTGGACAAATTCACATACCTAGGCCGACTTGGACTTCCTATATCATGCCTACAGACTGCAGATTGGTCTTCTTTTTTGGCAGCTTTGTAAGGCACATCATTTTGGTCAAATAGTATTTCAAGAGGAATTAGGGCCTTAGGAATATGGTTACTAGGAAGCTGGACAATGCCGTCTTTACCAATTTTATTTCAAAGCTGGGGCTAGGGGTTTTCTAACAAGGCTTCATTTTCTTGGTCAATTTGCATCTCAAAAAATTCATCAATGACTTGCAAGAACCTATTCAACTCATTATCATCTTCACAAACTTTCCAATGGTGGACATTGTCAGGCAAGGATGGTCTGTACTTCATTTGCACTTCATACACTAGTCTGGGAGGCATGGGAGGAATAAATAGACTAGCAGACACAGCAAGGGAATCAGTAAGCTGATTTTGGGCTCTAAGAATGTATGAAATACAGAAAAAATCAAAGGAATCTCTGATTCTCCATACCTCATCTCTTTATACTTTCAACCTTGGGTGCTTTGTTTGAAATGTTTTATTCACTTGCTGAATGATTAAATCAACATCTCCAAACACCTTTAAATTCTTGATTCCTTTATCTTTGGCTGCATTAAGGCCTAATAGCAAAGCCTCATATTTTGCTATGTTGTTAATCACTTGAAAAACCAGCTTAAAAGACAGCTGAATGCTTTTTTTCTCTGGAGACACTAGCACCACCCCTGCTCTTGCAGTCTCCCTGGAACATGCTCCATCAAAGAACAACTCCCAAATTTGATTTCCTTGCTCTTTCTTGGCCTGAACTGTTGGTTTCCTGATCTGCATTTCGGCCTTCTGAGATTCTTCTATTTGGAGAATACATGCTCCAAAATCAGTGTCCACTGCATATATGGGATGATTTGTAGGATTCTTCTCATCAATGATGATGTATGCCAATTGTGCTTCTCTATACAATCTCCTGATTTCTCCTCCAAAAACTGGGACAGTGGCATAAGATGGATCATTTTGCAAGTGCCACCTAGTCTCTTAATCCACCCTCTAGACAGCAACATGCCAAACTTAGGAGGGACATATGCTACCACAATATCCATCATCATACTTTTCATGGGCAGCTGAGTTAAGGTAATGGCCAGGGCTTTAATCAATCCAAGACATTTCACCTTCCTTGAATCAAAAGAAAATAGATCATGATAAGGTCTAGTGATATCAAGGCCTAACTCTTCCATGACAGCTTTAGGCATCATATTGTGGCTGGCCCTTGTGTCTAGCAGGCAATTGTGGAGGATTTTGTCATGTATGGTTAATGAGACATAAAAATATGGAGAATTATTATCAGCAGGTTCAATCATGCGGTTGAGCACAATGGCAGGCTTGTCATATTGCAAATTAACAGAGTCAGTAGAGGTTTGTTTGGTTTCTAGCTCAAGGGCTTCAAGGATAGGCTTCCTAAATACTTCATTTTTCACCAACTGAACCAGAGGCACAGATATTTTAAATTTCTAAACTTCTGACTCAAAGCTGAAAGTAGAAGATGATTTATCAGAACTTTTTACCTCTTCAACTGGAGCTTTGAGGATGACTGGATCAGTTGTTGGCTTTCTCTGCTTGATATTCTGTGGTTCTGTTTGGACAGCAGCTCTTTGGGTAGGATTTTCTTTGACCTTCTTTGCATTCGACCTGAGGTTATATCTCTCCTGCTGTTCAGCTTGTAGGACAGCTTCCCTATCCCATTATTGACTGTTTTGTTCTTGCAATAAAGATTGTTCATACTCAGCCATTGTAAAAAATGTAGCGTTGCCTTTATCTTCATACAATGAATTTCATCCTCATCTTCTTCAAATTGTTCCTCCTCCATGACTACATTTTGGAAAGGAGCTTTAACTTTCTGATCTTCTTTTGATTCTTCACCTCTCTGCATTATTTGTAACTGCTCATTTGCTCTTCTGAATGGATTCTGATCTCTTGGAGCAAATGTGTTTTGCTGCCTTGTTTTCCTTGAGTTCTGTTCAACCTTTAGCTTAGAAATTTTAGCTGCCAATGACTCTATCATCTTAGTCATTTTGTCCAATTTAGGCTCTGAAGATGATACATAAGAAGTAGATGCTTGATTTCTCTATCTCCTTTTATCAGCTTGGCTTTTAAGCTTCTCTGCAGCCATTATGTTAAATTCCACTTCTAAGTCTGCATCCTGCATGTCTGCCAGCGTAGCACATCTCCTTTCTCTCAATAACAGGCAGAAATCAGAGTCAAAAGCATTGGCATAAGTGAGTTTGGCAGAGGTGGGGGTAGGCTTTACCTCAGCTGGTATCTTACTATACATACGATTGAATCTTTTATTAAAATCAGGTATTGATTCCCCATTTTCCCTCTTCAGATTACCAAACTCAGTATGGTAATACAACAAGTCTTTTTTATCTCCCCATTGCTTCAAAAATAGATCATCTAATGCTTCAATATCTGTTATTAATCTCTGGGGTAATTCTCTAAACCACTTCCTAGCCTCTCCATCAAGGGTCTGGACAAAAACTCTCATCCACACATCATTTTCACTTATATCTAAATTATCAGCATAATTGTAAAAAGCTTCAAGGTGTTCTTCTGTTGTTATTCCCTCTGTGCCAGTGAATTTAGGCATATATTTTTGATATTCTCCCACAGGCATAGGATTTAAAGGCACCGACAACACCAATGGTCCATATTTGGCAGCTACAATTCTTTCATTCTCGTAGGTGCTTGTTGTCTTGCCATTATTGGAATATTTGGAAGAATACTAGCAGATTGAATCATAGGGAGTAATGTGATGGATGGCAGAGATAAAGGGATGTTTTGGACTGAATGGGATGCTTTCTTTGGTCTAAGATTCAAAGGGGAACTAATTGAGCAAGGGGCTGAACTAATCTCTGAAGGTTTTTCCTTATTAACAGTGCTGAGTTCTAAATCTTCAGACTGCACATTTTCAGCTACAACTTTATATTTCAGAGATGAACTAGATTTCTTAGGCTTACCTAATCCTGATGCCCCTTTCTATGAAGCTTTCTTCGATTTAGCAGTCCTCTCAGGTTTAGGCACTGGTTCAGTTGAGGATTTCTTCAAGTATGTCTCACAAACTAAGCCATAACTTCGATTTGGAGTCGCAAAATGATGGTCTTCCTCCAATGGAGTCGCCAGACAGATGATTACAACCAGAAACTGTGTTCAAACCTTGTTTGTCATCAAAGCTTGAAGCTGTGTCGTTCTCCCGAGGAAGCTGAGCTTCGATTCTCCTCTCCCCGGTAATGGTGCTAATTAATGTTATCACCCCAAGAAACTCTCCCTGGCAACGGCGCCAATTAATGTTATCACCCCAAGAAACTCACCTAGGTTGTATATCAGTGATGCTCGGGAACATTACAAACTCAACAAAAAGTTGGATAAATGGTGGATGAATGAAACAAATGCTGCATATTCAAGCCAGATAACCACTCCTACTATGTTGAACCCCAGACATGGGTGAACACCCCCAGACTACAAGGCTTTTAACCACCAATTACTCATAGATTTAGGGAAAATGTGAAGATGGAGAAGACTAATTACACCAGCAAATACACAGGACCCTGTGATGGCCAGCTACAACCAGTAAGGAGGTATGTAAATCTATTATCTAACACACAGACAGGATGATAGCTCTCTAGTATTAGAACAACAGAAACCTGCATACAAGTTCAATGATACAGCTAAATTCTAACACAGAGGTGGGATGACAGCCCCTCTGATGTTAAACATTCACATCACTTGAACAAATACAAAACAGACACAGCTTGGAACATAGAAGAAGTGAAAAATGAGCAATTGACAGCAAAAGAAGCTTGTATTAGTTGGAAATGAATACCAGAAGCTGCATGTCTCACAGTAGTTACAGTCTCTAGAAGTTGAAGCTTACACCAGAATTACATTCATTTAACACTCATCAACCTGATTACATCTTTTTCCTGAGTATATATTTAGTTTGTTTACAAAATATCTCTATTAGGCTATGCGTAGAGGTGTCTTAATGGATCACCAACCACATTTACAGTTAGATATGGGTCTTCTTCTACGATCTGAATGTTTTAATGAACAAAATGGCTCTTTCTGTACTCTGGTGTACTTCTCGAACAGGTGAAGTATTATCTGCATGACTTTCAATAACTGCTGCAGTCATTTATCTGCTCAAGGAGGTCCTTTTTGTCCTTCGGAGGTACATCGCATTGAATGTAGTCGCTGTGGGCTTTACTGCGCAGGTCGCTGGATCACGGCTTCCCTCCTTTTCCACGTAACTCAGTCTGAAAACAATTAAAAATACCTTGGAAACAAACAGAAGCCAAGATGAAACACTGGCCATTGGATGGATTATGCGGACGGTTGAGATCTGCTAGCAGGAGGCAAAGACACCACCGGGACAGTATCAGCCATCAGATCACTAAAATCAATGGCAGAGATTGATTGACAAAGGATATCGGAAGATAGGCGGATGAAGAAATGAGGGCCGTCGGATTAGGATGCGGCAGATCCAATGGTGATTGGGAGCGAAAGGAGCACGTGCTTTAACTGCCAAGAGTCGTACAGGAAGGCGGAAAGCGGTTTTATCGCACCGATTATGGTGCTGCAGTGGTAATCGTACCGCGAGCAGCGATGCAATGGGATAGAGACGCGTGGCAGAAGTGATGGTGGGGAAACCACTTTCTCCGGGGGTTATATTACATGCAATGTCGCGGAGTGGGGGAAAGCGTCAGTCGTTGGACCCAAAGGCGGGTGTGATCGGGCGGTCGAGGTATTAAACATGCATTCCGGGATTGATGTGACAGCTATGAGCCCACCAGGTTATAATAATTTTAATATATGCGCGCGGTTATATGAATTGAGACTTTAGCGCACGGGAATAAATACAGGATGGGTTATATAGGTTTTAATGGGTATGGGGGTTTATAAAGGTTAAAAAGTGTTAAAACAAAAGTATGACCTGGGAGTTGGTTAAACAGGGTTTAGGCGGGGTTTATAAAAGCAAACAAAAATAATGATGATAGGGAGAGTAAAGAGAAAAGAAGGGAAGGAGGAAATGAAGGTGGCGGGAGACATAAGGGTAAAGCAAACGGAAGGGGAAAAATTGAATGGACTACTGCTAGCCCCTTTTTTTCAGAAAACACCACGGCCAAGCTGTCCTTGACCCTAAAAAATGCTTAAACATGTAGCAGTGCTAACAGAAACTAATATTGTTACCTGTTTCGTAGAGATAGCAAAAGAGTGATCCGATTTTGAAAAGGGGGGATGCAAAACACACATATTTTTTTAGAGCATAGTTTTTGGCACTTCAAATTTTTTTATGTACATTACATTTTAGAATGTTAGTAATATGCATGCTGATTTAAAAAAGTAGTGATTCTACATCAGGCCCTTTTTTTAAAAAACCTATTTTTTGACTTTAAATTTGTAATGTATGAAATGTAAATAATTATTTTCTAAATTTAACAAATTTTGACACTTTAAATTTTTTATGTCAAATTTTATATATAAAAAAAACAAATATAAAAATATAAAAAAAAAAGACAAAAAAAAACATCATATATATGTGTGTGTGTGTGTGTGTAAACCATAAAAAAAGTTGGCAAAAAAAATAAAAATAATAATAATAAACTATAAAATTAAGTAACTAAAATCACAATTTTTTTAAAAAGCCTTAACAAAAAACTACAAAATATAAAAAATAAAAAACTAATTAGATTTAAAATAAAAAGGGAAAAAGAGCCAATAAAAATCTAAAAAACTATTAAAATCAAGATTAAAAACATTAAAAAAAAAAAAACGTAAAAAACCAAAATATACTCAAATTAAAAAACAAAAAAAAATTAAAAATTAATATATATATATATATATAAACCTAAAAACATTTTAAATTTAAAATATATATGATTTAAAAAAAAAAACCATTTAAAAATTAAAAAAAAAATTATATTTTCAATTTTTAAAAAATAAAAATCATTTAAAAATTTAAAAAACATATATCTATGATTAAAACTTTAAAAAATATATATGCACGTAGCTCCGCCACCCAGTGCCACGCCCCCAGGGTGGCTGGGCGGTGGCTATCCGATTCCGAGAATTGGATAGCAACTGCCATGGGCGGTCAGGCGGTAGCTATCCGATTCTCAGAATTGGATAACCACCGCTCGACTGCCCGTGGGGGTGGCTATCCGATTCTATCCGATTCTCAGAATCGGATAGCCAATGCCCAACCACCTCCATGGGTGGTTGGGCTGTGGCTATCCTATTCCAAGAATCGAATAGCCACCGCCCGACCACCCACGGGGGTGGTCGGGCGGTGGCTATCCGATTCCGAGAATCGGATAGCCACCCCCATGGGCAACCAGACAATGACTATTCGATTCTGAGAATTGGATAGCCACCCCCAAAGGCATCCCGATGATGGCTATTTGATTCGAGAATCGGATAGCCATTCCCATGGGCGGTCGGGTGATTGCTATTCGATTCCGAGAATCAGATAACCACCCCCACCGGCAGTCAAGTGGTGGCTATCCGATTCTCGGAATTGGATAACCACCCCCTAACCGCCCATGAGGTGGATATATGATTCTCAAAATTGGATAGCCATGGGCGGCGGAGCGGTGGCTATCCGATTCTAAGAATTAGATAACACCACCCGACTACCTCCACAAGCGGTTGACTGGTGGCTATCCGATTTTTCGAGAATCGGATAGCCACCGCCCAACCACCAGTGGGGGTGGCCGAGAAGTGGCTATTCGATTCCAAGAATCGAATAGCCACCGCCCGGCCACTAGTGGGGGCGGTGGCCGATAAAATTGGTTTTTTTAAATAAAATATATATATATATATATATATATATTAAATACAATAAACATATTTAACAAAATTTATTTTTTATTTAAAAAAAACAATTTTATCGGCCATAGCCCCCACGAGTGGCTGGGTGGTGGCTATTTGATTTCGAAAATCGAATAGCCATTCCCTGGCCACTCTTACGGGCGGTTGGGCGGTGGCTATCCGATTTTCTCGGAATCGGATAACCACCATTCAGCTGCTTGTGGGGATGGCCGGGTGGTGGTTATCTGATTCTGAGAATCAGATAACCACCACCTGGCCACCCCCACAAGCGGCTAAGTGGTGGCTATCTGATTCCGAGAATCGGATAGCCACCGCCCAATCACCCATGGGGTGGCCAAGAAGTGGCTATTAATGACCGATAAAATTGTTTTTTAAATAAAAAATAAATTTGTTTTTTTTTAAATACAATAAACATATTTAACAAAATTTATTTTTTATTTAAAAAAAACAATTTTATCGGCCACCGCCCCCATGAGCGGCCGGGCGGTGGCTATTTGATTCCGAGAATCGAATAGCCACTTCCCAGCCACCCCCATGGGCGGTTGGGCGGTGGCTATCCAATTCTTGGAATCGGATAGCCACCACTCAGCCGCCTGTGGGGGTGGCCGGGTGGTGGTTATCTGATTCTCAGAATCGGATAGCCACCGCTCAGCTGCCTATGCGGGCAGACAAGCGCTGGCTATTCGATTATGAGAATCAGATAACCACCACGCGGCCACACCCACAGGCCGCTGGGTGGTGACAGATAAAATAGCCACCGCCCGACCGCTCATGGGGGCGGTGGCAGATAAAATTGTTTTTTTAAATAAAAAATAATTTTTGTTAAATATGTTTATTGTGTGTGTGTATATATATATTTTAAATGTTATTTTAAAAAATATCAAAAATATATTTAGCTTTTTTTAATTTTTATGTTTTTTTTTTTTTTTTTTAAATCTAAATTTTAAATCATTGTCAAATCCAAATTTTAAATTTTAAATTTTAAATTTTTTAATATATATATATATTTTTAATCAAAATATTGTTTTTTTTTTTAAATTTTAATTGTTTTTCGGGTTTTATTTTATTTTTAATTTCAACATATTTTTGTTTTTTAGGGTTTTTTTAAAATGTTTTTAATCTTAATTTTTGTAGTTTTTTAAAATTTTGTAGTTTTTTTTGTTATTTTTCTATTTTTTTAAATTTTGTTTGTTTTTAATTTTATTTTATTTTTTTTACTTTTTCTTAATGCTTTTTTTAAATTTCCTAGTTTTACCTAATTTTATAGTATTTCTTTTTTCAAAATTTTTTATGGTTTACCACATTAAAAAAAATGTTATTTTTTTGAAAATACGTTTTTCTTATTATTTATTTCTTTAAATTCTTTTAATTTTTTAAATTCTTATATTTTATAGGTTTGTTTGTTTGTTTGTTTTTTTTTTTTTTTTTAATGATTGATTCTTTTTTTTTAATTTTATGTTTTGTTTTTAATATATATTTTTATTTACGTTTTGGTATTTTTTTTAACCTTTTTTTTTTTTTTTTTTCATTGTTTTTATTTTTAATTTTATGTTTTCATTATTTTTTTGAAATTTTAATGTTTTTCGGAGTCATAACAAAATATTTTACACCATTATTTCAAAATGTTGAAAATTTACCAAAAAAAAAAAAGAAAGTGTTATTCCAGCATCAACACTTTTCGTTTTGAGGGTGTTTTTTGCACAATTTTTGGACATAAAGATTCGGTTTTACTGGCATTTTTTTAAAATTTTGGAAATTGACCATAGAAAAAAAAAAGAAAAAAGAAAAAAAAAATCCATCGTTCCATTATTAGCACTTTTCATTTTCAGGTTGTTTTTTGCACAATTTTTGCACAAAAAATTCGTTCTCACTGCCAGTTTTAAACCATGTTCAAAATTGACCCTAAAAAAAACCATCATTCTAGTATACACATTTTTCGTTTTTAGCACTGTTTTTCATGTTTTTTCGGGGTTTTTTGGGCAGAGTTCTCGTTTTGAGTTTATAGTTCCCGTTTCAAAGTTTATATTGTTTCTTCTGAAAAATGATGCTAGAGTCATTATGCTCAGTCAGTTGTTCTCTCAAAAATTTTATGCCCACGTGGGCCAAAACCTATTTTTTTGTAGCAAATGAGTCTACAGAACATGATGGTGTTTGTGTAATTTTGATGGCTTGAACTATTTAGTCTTGAAAATATCCAATTTAGATGGATTAATTGCATAGTGGTTTGAACATTTTCTATATTCATCTAGCCACATCTTTGTTTGACATGCATATATCAATAATGAAAACATTTAATCTAAATTAGGTATTCATCGCTCGACACTGATTGATATTGATCGATTGACACTAGTTAGTAGTGTAATTAAGTATAGCTTGTCAACTAGTGATGTAGGAGCATCGTGCTAATTTTCATGGACATCATTATTTGAGGAAGTTGGGTTCCTCATGTCAATTATTTTGGATTCTAGAACATTAGGCTAGCTAAATTAGTCAAGTAGTTTTGGTTCTCAAAACTAGTTTGCTAAAATAATGGATCTAATCCACTATTTGTGGATCTTGATCCTATCATGGATTTGGGATGATTTTTATAGATTAGAAAGAGTGTGAATAAGTGAAGAAAGGGCTAGGGATGTGTGCCATATTATTTAATCAGGTGTCTTAGTTAACAACATACATAAGGTTTAGGTACAAACCCTCGAGACTGGAAAAGCACCAATCCAAAGAGAGAGACGGTAATGGTGACAAGGTTAGTTGTTTAGATTTATTTTCTAATTCAATTGGTGCATATTCATGTGATAAGACACAGCTACATTTATAAGTCTCCAACTTGTTGATCTAACCTAGTATCCTCATCCAATTTTTGAGAAATATATGCTTGACTTTCCGATCACATAGCCTCTGGACCTCTAATACCCAGATTCCATGTTGATCAAATAGATTGCAAGAAAGAAACCATGCAGTATGTATTGTATATTTTATTAAATAAGAAAACTTTTAATACATGACTTCAAACATAACAACAATAACTCCCAAAACTAAGGGAGTATGTTTGAATGACTTTATTAATTCAGTTAGTACCTAGGCTGACTTTATTAATTAATCTAGACACTAAGTATTTATACAAACTTAAGTTAACGATGGTCATTAATCTCTATTAGAGTTGAGGATCTCCCAAGGAGAAATACCCTTCATCTTGACTATAAAGATGAGAGAGGAAGCCCACTCCTTTTAGCAAGAACAAAAAACAGTATTCAAGACGTATATCGGGTTGTACTTTCACTCCTTTTGGCTCTTTCCTTTATACTCGGGAATTTAGAGAAATAATCAAACTAAGAAGGTACTTTCAGGATGACTTTAAATCCTCCATTAGACCTGATAAACTTGTGACTAGCGACCAAAAGCTTCTTCAGAGGCAGAGCAAGCAAGTAAATAGGTTGAAGCTTAATCGTGTTTTCAAGTCTAAAGGACTTGAAACAATACAAGGGGTTATAATTTGGGATGAACAAAGGGTTATCTAATGCGTTCTCCTCTGCCTGATCTAGTGGTAAGTATAAACATGCACTTCAGGAATCCAAGGATCTAAATGTTTCATAGATATAGTAGTTTGGCCAAATTGGCAGTCCTAATTTTTGGAAGATGCCATAAAATTTTATATCATTTCTTCATCTTATGATGGCAATCAAATAGGTAGTCTCAGGTTTTGGTTTGCATACAATGAAGGCATGAATTAAATAATTTGAATTTTAATAGAATTTTATTTTCCCTTTAAAATGTTCTTTCATGTTGAGATTATCTAAAAGACAAGTCTTGTCATGAAATAATATTATCCCATATAAATGACTTCATTGAAAACTCTACTATTCAATATCACATTATAATAAATTTGGTCTTTATTAAATGTTTCAAAATAATGACTAAGTATGTTCATTCATGATAAGATAAGATAGGTTTATTCAATTTCAATGAATGAGCTAAAGTAGGTCAACGAGACTGCTCAAAAGTGGCAACACATAGTGGGAGTGCAAAGGTTAGTATCTAAGCATAACTAACACAACACCAAAAAGAAGAAATATAATTCTCTAAACACAAGTACAAGGGAAAGAGCCAAAATTCTCTAAATTCCCACTATCAAATGAAGGAGAGGGTGTTCTCCTTTGAAATTGAAAGGGAATCTCTCTTACCATTTGAGACCAAAAGGAAAGAAACATTGTATAGATGACTAGCCAAAGGAGATGGATATGGTCTGGGGATGTGTCTCTCTTTGGAAGAGGTGGCCCTCTTCCATGTGGTGGTAGGAGGGGGTTTCCTACCAATATGGCATGAACAACAACTCCACGTGGGTCTCACTGCAGGGGGTTAAGTTGTCTCTCGAACTAGAATGGTTCTGCAATTTTCCTGCCTCTTGTTGCCCCTATCTAGGAGCATTGGGAAGAAAATTGTGATCCTCCTAGTAGTGTCCTATCAAGGGGGGCGGGGGGAGGGCAGGAGAATGTGAGTTGTGGACCTAATAACCTCTCCCAAGTATAAGGTTTGGCATCTCTAGGCTAGGTACCAACAAAAGGTGGAGAGGGAGTTATGCCACTCCCTGAATATAATAGAAGTGACCATGTATCTCATTGGAACAGTGACACCTAAACATGGAGTCATCCCCTGTCCCTATCTCTTATATATGGCATATCCAACATAACGTTTCCTCTTGTGACATTTGGTTCTTAGCTTCCACCTGAAGCTTACCAGTGCACACTCAAAACTAACCTAAGGGGATCCTAATTCCATGCATAAAGTGTCAAAGATTGTATTATGTTGACACCTGTTGTATGCATGATTTATTGATGTTATTATGTTGTTTTATTAACAAAGTTGTGATGAACAAAAACTTTCTTGGAGCATTCAATTATTTCAGTGAAGAAAGATATCCATCATAAAATGGAAATCAATCACAGGTTAGAACAAAATCCTAAAATGCAAGTCCTCATATTTGGGATAGCCACCCTGAAACCTGAAACTCTGCTCAAATAACTGAAATTCCTTTTACAATTTGATTATTATTTTTAGATATTGTCCTTGTGGAAACAACTATGGATTACCTTTGGCAATATCATTAGGTACCCTGTCACCTCTGCCTTTAAATCTGTAAACTAGCCATTGAAAATTATGACAAGGAATTTAAATTATTCGACATCAAATTTTTGGGTTCATTTTCTTCTTTGGAGCTCCAACTTGCTCCCGTGCCTTGTGAAATTTGTGGGTATGTCATGCATGCTCTGTGTTTGCGTTGGAAATTTTTTGATCTGAATATGATTTCCCTCAAATCTATGGAGAAGAATTTGGAACAATAAGCAACAAACAGATCTAGACAAACTCAATCCACATTGCATCACCCAAATTATTGGGTTCCTGCTGCATGATGGATCATGCATCCTTTGTATCATTCATCCCAATCCGATGGATGCTGAATGGTGAATCATGCATCTTTTGTATCATTCATCCAAGTTTCAACAAGACTTAGAACTTCAAATTTAGTTTATTTATAAGTGAAAATTTAATGACAATTATTTTGGTAGTTAATAGGTGTCAAAATTGAATTTTTCTTATTTCTTTTAGTAAAATTATGTGCCATTTTGGTGCAAGGGGTTATTTGTTGGGTTATTCATGGACCATCAAATAAAAATCACTAATTTAAAATAATAGTTTTTTCATTCTTTGTGTCCCATAAAACTTCCTTGAATATCTTCTTATTTGGTAATGAGTTTCAGTGAGAGGGAAAAGGGTTATCACTTTGAATTGGACTGAATCCAAAACTTTACTTATTAATTTTTACAAAAAGATATTAGTTTTCTAATGTCTTAAATCATATTGACACAATTGATTTGTTTAAAATTATGCAATTTCCTATGTAAAAGAGAATATAGTGAAAATTGCTTCATAAAAATTGATTAATATATTAGTTTTCTAATGTCTTAAATCATATTGACACAATTGATTTTGTTTAAAATTATGCAAATTCCTATGTAAAAGAGAAGATGGTGCAAACTGCTTCATAAAAACTGATTTATTAATGGTATTCTGTTGTTTTGTTAATGGAATTGTGATGAACAACATCTTTCTTGTTTCATGTTCCCAACATTCAATTATTAAGGTGAAGAAAGATATCCATCATAAAATGGAAATCAATAACAAATTAGGAAAAAATCCTAAAATGCAAGTCTTCATATTTGGGATAGTCACTATGAAACTCTGCTCAAATAATATCTCTCTCTCTCTCTCTCTCTCTCTCTCTCTCTATATATATATATATATATAGATATATATATAGTGTTACCATTTTCAGATATTGTCCTTGTGCAAATAACTATGGATTACCTTTAGCAATATCATTAGGTACCCAGTCTCCTATGCCTTTAAATCTATAAACTGGGCATTGAAAATTATGACAAGGAATTTAACTTATTTGACATCAAATTTATGGGTTCATTTTCTTCTTTGGAGCTCCAACTTGTGCGTGTGTTGTTGGCTACTTGGGGCCTGACCCAGGTTCAACAATGAGTTTAGCCAAGCAAATCTCGAAACTACCGGCCCTTTCGGCAACAGTCCGCAGAGCGCGGACTGAGGTCTCACCCGAGGTAGTATGGGAGGGTGTTGGAACCAGGTTTCCACACCCTAGGGATGTCTTGATGAAGTTTCTGCGTGCTCGCGCTACAACTATCTATCCCTTGCAACCCGTGCTACTGCCTTCGCGCAACTCTTAACCGCGGCATAACCCATGTTAATTACCGAAGTCTTTCTTAATTAGGATCTGTTTGCTAATTACTTAGAAGGTTTTCAGACATAAACATTCATACCAATATATATCGAGTATGTGCATATAAATAAACAGATACAATTAACAAATAACATCAAAATATAGACCCACGAAATAGATGCACAATTTGTTGAATCAATCTTATCTTTATTAATAATTCTTCATCAAGTTCAGTTCAATACAGACCCTACTTTGCCCTGCACACTCAGCTGTAGGGGTCTGCCACTCAGCTGCGAACTCTACTAGGCCTCTGCGCACTCAGCTACAGAGCCTCTTCCTACTACTATGACCCATTACACTTTAGATCCAACTCCAATGCTCTAATCATGCCTTCACATCCATCTCTTACTTTCTTTCCATTTAATACCTTTTACACTTAGAGCCTCGCTCTATTTATACAATCCCATGGTCCGCAGACCATGGGTAGGTCGACCTAACTTTACATTAAATTACATTATTTTAGGGTGGACAACCCTATGACTCCTCCTAGACTTTCGCACTCTGCGCCCGTATTTCATGGGGTCTTTACATTACATTGACAAAAACTTGGGCTTTAAGCCCCAAAACATGTTGTGGTGGGGGGGATCCGCTGCCCAACATGTGTCTTGTGCAATGTGCGGGTGTGCCATTCATGCTCTATGTTTGCATTGGAACTTCGCTGATCTAAATCTGATTTTGCTCAAATCTGTGGAGAAGAATTTGGAACAACCACTGTCTCTCCCTCCTCAACCTTCCCAAGATGCCCCTAAGACTTGGAGGACCAAGCCTTCTCATTGAATTTCATGTTTCGACTCACTATTGTATTGTTTTTCTAACCAAATGTAGATATTGTAACTTTTGAAGGACTCATTATAGCCAACAACCCTTTTACCATGAGGTAATTATTCAAGAGAGGTAATGGTCCATAATGATGATTGGTTCTCCTGTGCCAAAGCTAGCAAATTATTGCCTATGAAAATATTGTTCAAAATGGCTTTAGAGAAGACATTGAACTACCTTCCCATAGAGGCTAAAGAAATGTTAAATTTATGGCATCAGAGGTAGAGTTCAGGGGTAATGTCCCTAAGTTAGGTGGTTGGGGGTTGTTATAGACATCCAGTGATGCACCCTAAGTGATGGTGTTAAAACTTAAACCTAACCCTAGGTGATGGTGTTGAGTGCACCCTCATGCATGGATAATGCTTCCAGAAATAGTGTGCTCAACTAGAGAAGACTAGGTCATTGCATGCATGAAAAGAGCCTTTGAACTGAAAGACAAACTAATGCATGACCTTCTTGGGATCTTTTCTCTGCAACATGCAGTTTCTCATAGATAATTGTGCCTTCTCTAAATCTAAAATAGGAAATTAGTTAATGATGGTGCATGCATGCTTCCGCCCCCTACAAACTTATCTACATAACAATAACACTCCTCCCAAAGCAAAGTATTGCTATGCCTAGTTTCATTTGTTATCAATGTTGCAAACATATATTGAGGCATGGATATGTTGTTACAGCTACGCTATGAGGAAGGAGAATCAACTACTGAGAAAACAAGGTCAAAATATAACACCTAGGATTTGAGATTATAATAGTAACTGGACAAGTGTTTTCTTGCCATCAACTTGGAATTGACAAGAATTTAACTCACTGCAGCAAACCAAAAATTTGAAATTTTGGACAATTTTAGTTATCGATTACATGCTTATTTCCACACCTTATCGAGTTTTGATTGTCAAGTCTGTAACTATTTCCCTAATACCTTTTTAGCATTTTCCCCTTTACTATAAAGTGGTCCTTTACAAAGCAAGTTTCAAGTAAGTATTATTTCAAGAATTGAAAAGCTTCAATTACCTTATGAATTCCTTAAGTTTCATGGTTGTATCTTGCATTCCATTGTCTTGATATTTATTTAGATACTTGCCTTAAGTTCAAGCATTATTATGATCCACAAAATACAAGATTTTTCCTTACTATGGTTTATAGGAATTTGACTATACCTACTATTTATAATGGGTCCATGGGCTATGCACATACACTCCAACTTATTATATTTACATCAAAACATTTATTGAAGGTATGTAACTTAATTGACGAGTGAGAGCTAGCTCTTGGCCTCATTGAACATGTCCGTAAGTTAAAAGGAAAAATAAAATTATGAATTCACAAGGCATTAAGTGCCTTGTTTCTCCCCATCATGTGTTTCATGTGGTTGAACCTTCTGATCTGTTGTGAAGGTATTGATTTTGTTAGTTGGTTGAACCCCTGTTAATAATAATATTTACCATTTAAAAATTTGTTAATTTAGGGATACTGACATTTTTCTGGATATGTGTCTGCTTTGCTATGTTCTTGTTCTATCATATTTTGAATACTCTGAGATGTGTATCCTGCACTTGTTCATCTTTTCTTGACCATGTTGGTGCTCAGAACACTGGTAAGAACTAAGAACACACTTTTTTGTGTTAAGGAGAAGGAATTAGAAGATGGATATTTCTATGATCTAGTCTTTCTTGTGTTCAAAGGGGTAGCCAAGTAATAGTGAGGCATATTTGTGTATCAAATACTTCAAAGGCCCTAAACTTCTTTTTGACCTTCAAGATTATGATTATTCTCTGGATATATGGAGCCTTGGTTGTAGGTTTGCTAGAATGGTAAGCAACAAAATTAACATTGTTAATAGAACACACTAATTATTCATCAAATTCCTTACATGAGTAACTTTCCTTATGTTAAGCTTTATATATGGTTTTTCTTATGAATTTTTACTGCTTTATTTATTTTTCTAGTTATTTTGGAAGGAGCCATTTTTGTGGGCACGATTACCATGATCAATTATTTAAGATAGCAAGGTAAGCCTTATATACCGAATCATTGTGTGTGTCTTTTGAAGGGATTTCATTCTCCTTCTTTCATTAGTCTTACATGTTCTCCAGACATGTTGTGGAGAATCTTAGGGATAATTTCTAGGTCAATAATATGAATTGCATATATCTATATTTTAAGTGTCCATTGGTATAACTAGTACAAAATGGCTAATTAGTTACTAAAACAACGACTAAAATTTGCATATAAATAACCATTTTTCAATCAGTGACCAAGAGTAGCTAATTTACAATATCTTATAACGCGGCTAACGTTTAGTCGTTTTTAGTTTAGTCATTAATTCGCTGTCTCAATTTTATCGTGTAGTAGTATATTTAGTCATAAATTTGGTCATTAATTTAGTCATTGATTTAGTCATTAATTGCCATAATTAATGACCAAACATACAACAAAATATATTACTATATGATCATCCGAGAAAACCAATTAATGACCAAAGAAATATGACCAAAATGTTGGTCGTGTTATAAGACACTGTAAATTAGCTACTAATAATCATATATATGCAAATTCTAGTCGCCATTTGAAACCAATTAATGACTAAAGAAATATGACTAAATTTTTGTCGTGTTATAAGATACTGTATATTAGCTACTAATAGTCGTATATATCCAAAATTTAGTTTTCATTTGTAATGAAAAATTAATCATTTGCAGTATTCATTTATATTTTTTTGGGTAGTTTCATATTCATTATTTAAACGACTAATTTAGTAGTTTATATTCATTTCATTTATTTTTATTAACAATCATTATAAACAACTAATTTAGTCATATATTCATTTTATTTATGTTCATCATTCATCAATATAAACTACTAATTTAGTAGTTTTAGATTGATTTTATGTGTTCATTATTAATCAACATAAATTATTTAGTATGATTTTGCAACTAAATTAAAAAAAAAAAGTCATACAATGTGCACTAATTCATCTAATATGAAAATTCAAAATTACATATGTTAATTAAAATACTAAAATTTATCAAATGCAGCTATAAATAATTTCAACTACATAAATTATATTATATGAAATGTCAAGTATTACAATATGAGTTTCTAACTTAACATTGGTTGGACTACAATTTACATACGAAATGTTGTTTCATCACTACAAAACATTAGCATTGTGTGTGTCTTATTCAAGATATTGGCTTTAATGGTATCACTAGAATGGTTATCTTCTTTCTATTTTTGCATTTGTCGCTCGAGTGTTAGTGTTCACTATTCTCCTCTTTCTTCAAATCCTACTGCTTAGCATCAATACTAAGTTCCTTTTCTGAAAACAAAAGAAGATACAATCTAGAGTTTAAAACATGAAAGACGATGAACACTAGAATATAAACGGAAGAAGACTATAAAGGATTATATTGCATATATCTCAAAATCAACAATGTTAAAGCCATTCTTCCCCATAAAACTAAGAAACTCGAATAATTTTTCTTCAGTTGAGCGATAGTGGCCAGTATGGGGTGACATGACCTGTACAAACAAATAAACGTCACCATAGAAAAGAACACCTTAGTAACTTAGTATTCAACCTTCAGGGAAAGCTTAGGCACAATCATGCTAACTAAGTTACATCCTAAAAAACTCAAGTTGTAAATAACTTGTTAAAACAAATAATCTGAGGTGTGATGTCTAATCCTTGTCATTGTATTTGCAACACCAGTTTGTTCTCTAATGCATGAACTTGGTCAAGTATATAAACAACATGTGCTCAAATAATAAGATGAAAGTAAAATTTTCTAATAGTCATGAAAATCTTTAAACACAAAACAATTAAAAGGATTTCAATCAATATCATGTAATATAAATTACATCTTCAACCTTGGTTGTTGTTTAAATGAACATAATACCATTTATTTTCAATTTCATATTTAAAATACAAAGAAAAATCAAAATAAACGTTCAAAATACAATCAAACAATAAAGAGAGGATTTTAGTGAATGGACATTGCAATTATAAATTTTTTTTTTACCTATCCATTGATACCTTATCAGTTATTCCTAAAATATTTGCTTGCCCAAAATAACCATGTGGTGAAAGAATCACAAGATTAAAAACCATAGGAATACTTACTAGAAACACTTCCAAATTCGATGGATGAAGTGCCTTAAGGATCCCCAACAACAAATGAATCATATTCATGACGCGATCTCTATATTGTCTCCCCATCATTTTTCCATTCAAATTTCATGTAAAATTCACACACTAGAGTCAAGTAACAATCAAATGAAGGCATTGACATTTGTTTTTATATTTTATATGTATAAATGTTGAATATAATTTGTTTTGGGAACATATTAATTCGTATTTAAAGCCTTTATGTCATGAGAGTGTATCAATCAAGTAGGACATCAGAAAAATTGACCTCAATGAGGTCCTCTAACAATTTCTACAATATCAATATTTGTCTCGCTATGATATCTTGGATAGAAAAAAGAACATATCTGCAAAAGAAAAATCCATATATTACTTATGTTCAAACTAAGTATATGGTATCTTCTTAGGTAACTTTTTAAGATGTCCCTCTTCCTTTACCAAAGTAGATTGTAGCTTGGTTAAACTCTATATCCTTTCATTCAACATCAATTTCTGCAAGATAAATGTCACACATTATTCTTTCCTATGTCTCAACATGCTAGATATGATAAATGGAAAGTCACATAAAAGAAAAAGAAAACCATTTTCTAACCAAAACAAACAAACAAACAATGCCTCTAATAAAACTTCACACCTTAGAAATTACTCTGCCATGTGCTCAGACTAAAGGTGATAATCTTTGAATCATGTTTAGGTCATATTTAATGAGATATTCATATGCTTACTATGATGTCAATTTGGTGCTAAAAAAAGTACATAAATCTAGGTTATTATTAGTGAAATTCAAGTATAATTAAAAATAATAATGTCATTACAAGGTATGGAGAGAGAAACATATTCATAATTAGAATTCTCTATTTTAGTTGGTTTGAGTTGAGTTGGTATTTGAATATATAGTTTTCTCTAAAGAAGTGAAATAGAAAGATGAGAGTTGAAATAACCCTGTGAATTTCTAATTAATTCATATTATATATCTCTAAAATAGCTAGATCATCATTCTCTGCTATTTGATAAATATTTATTGGCATAGAATAATAATGAATTAACTATTAAATAGAATGAGGCAATATACTAACCAAGGAATGAAAAATGACATGGCTTTGGTATCTGTGTGCTCGAAGGAAATCCAACAATGGTTTCATGCTTTCTTTATCATGAAATAATATCGAAGACAAATGTTGGTTCAGAAATTGAAATCCATTACCAATAGGAGATGGTCCTATTGGGTAAGGAAAGGATGAATTGAAGGGCTCAATGTCTGTCTCCAATACATAGTTATCCTTGTCACTACAAAATACAAAGTTGTCATCATTTTCTTATCTAGGTAAAAAGAAAAGTGAGTTTGTATTTGTACACTTGTGATAGTATATGAAAAAGAGAGAACTAGTGGAAATCAAATTGCGTCATCCATCATCCAACCTAACAAAAAACATATATATTTAGTTGTTGACTATAGTGGAAATCAAATGTAAAACCCACTCAAGTTGATCTTTACATGACATAGGCATAATGAAATAGTGCAACAGAAGCATGCTAACTCATAAACAAGAGATGATAAAAGGGAATAACGGAACATTTTTTCCTGCCACATAATTGGCATGAATAAAATTTGCACAAAATCCATCTAAAAAATGATAAGAACTTATGGCAAAAGAATATATCATTAGTGTTTTGTACCCTCTTTAACACATGTAGCCTAGGGAAGTAGAGGAGGCCAAATGAGCAAGATTCCAATTGTGTGAGATATAAAAGCAGAAATCTAGGAAAACTCGTCTGCCAACTCACAAAATCTCACTCTAAATAATAGAACATGTTGAGGATAGTAATGATTAAAACAAAGCATGTATGAAGATCAAGCGCCTTATTGGTCATCAATTAGCAAGGCGGCTGGTAATTTTTACTTGTAAAAAAAAAATCATAATTAGTGTAATGACTGTGTGGATCATTTTGTGAATTTTTTCACATTTATATTATGGCGTCCTTGTAGGAGAGAGTGATGAAAGTTCTCCAAGTTTGGTCAGATTGGTTTCTCTTTTCAGATGCTTATGTGAATGGACTGAGAGCTACCTTTCTTCAGTTTGGAAATTTAGGTGTCCCTCCTTTTCATTCAATATGTGGATATGCCCCACCATTGAAGGACCTTGATAGTTTTGAAGCAAATCTTACAGACATAAGAGACGGATCTGGTCCAAATCAATATGTTGCTTTAGGGATTGGAGAAGGAGCAACAACTGGAGAATTGTTTAGGATTCCTCTTGTGGCGATTGAAAGATAGTGTAGGAAAAATGGTTTATCTATTTTTGTTGGTATGGAGGTAATGGTTTTCCGATTGCTTAGCTTAGAAGAAGGAGAGAAGCATAAGAACCAAGATCAAGACGAGAATGTTAGGTATGTGTATAACTTTGCAATCGGATGGAAGCATGCAAGATAAACTGATGCTTATTGAAAATTGGGAGGGGGGAGGTGGAGCATGGGTGAAGAAAGAAAATCAAGTCTTGATGATGATAAGGACTATATATCCTTATCATCATCTAGGAAAAATGTTCAGGAAGAATCATCTTTATGGTCATGGGTTGAGGAACGTGAATCAATGGATGTATCTTCTAGTGGAACTTTACCAAAAAATTATGGTGTGGTGATGGTAGTGCCAGTGATGGGCCCCCAAAAGTTCAAAATATTCTAGGGAATGTAAAGGAAAATTTCTTTCTCTACTCCTTAACTCATATTTCAACCCATCAGCGTTTTGATAGACCAATTATCAAGATCATAGAATGATCTTCTCTTTAGTGAGGGAGTCCAAGGGCTAACAGTTTAAGGATATCATCATTTTTTTTAAAAGGACAGTCTTGTCTGAATTGCAAGGACTTGGGTGTCAAACTTGCTGCCGATCCAATGTTATTCACATGTCAAAATTTTGAGTATGACTTGGGGTTGAGCTTGACTGTGAGGAGTTTGCTTAATATTGTTTAGTCAAGGAAAAGAATCAAATTCAGAGTCCATTTGAATTATGATTCATGAAGCATAGTAACAGAGTTGGTGAGATTAATAGGGCTCATCCTTTTTGTGATGTGTTACACTCAAATGGCATGAATGCATGAATTTCAAAAGGCTGAGATATGATATAAATATTGGGAATTTTTGACCAAATAAATAACCCAAAACTGACACTTGAGATATGATATAAATCCTAGGAAATTTTAACCAAATACATAACCCAAACCTTAAACCTGGTAGTGTGAAATCCATTGTTTGAAGTGTGGCTACAGAAGAAAAATTTCTTAAATAATTTTAAAAATTAACATACAAATAATTTATAAAAGCAGGGCATTTTGTTGTCAGTCAAATGTCGAACTGGATAACAATTCAAGTGATAACCCACAGTGGCAATCCAAAATCGATAAGGCATATTGGAAAAATGTTCAAAACTCATTTGGAACATCCTAATCCTACAGGTTTCTTGTCTAAATCAAACAAAAATATTACCTTACATGGGAAACATGGAATATTAATTATATAAATGACAAAAGGATAAATAATTAAAATTGGTTGTCGAAACCAGCACAAGCAATGAATGATAAACAAAATGAAAATGGGGCAAAATGTCGCATACCCACTCCATGAGACTGCCATCCGCTTCCATACTCGATGTTGCCCAAGGCTAAGAAGGTCATTCAACTCGTGTCCACGTCCTCGTATCCACATACAACCTGCATTGGCCATACCCTTTCGTAAAGAAAAAATAAAAGAAAATGAAGCCCGAAAGCCTTTTTATTGGTGAACAATTTTAAAATTTTGAAGCTTGTATTTAAAAAGAAGATTCTCATACCAATATACTTGCTTGCTTTGAAACTCTATTCAAATACATCACTTCTTCCCAAAAATTTACATATTGTGGATTGTCACAATTCAAGTCATCGGTTAAACAGAGTTCCATCATCTCTATAGCAGGGGTTCTCTGAAGAAAGCAAGCAAATACATTGATTTCCCTATCATGAAATTCAGTTATGTCTACATAAACCTGTATTGTACGTAGATGAGAGAGTGGGGATCTGAGACGTCCACGTATGGGATATTTTTCAAGTTCCTACGTTGCATTTCAAAACTAGAATAATCCAACTCTACACTTGTTTACGAGGTAAAAGACATAAATATTCATTATTAACATCATGGAGAAAAACCATGGAAGAATTTTATGGTCTTTTCAAATCTTAAAGTAGGTTTAATTTTTTAATTTAGGTAGTGTAGATTTGCATTAAAGAATAGATATGAAACAAATTCATTACTTGGTTTTGCTTCATATCTATTAGATATACTGAATCTGCAAACACGACATAATAATGAAAAAAAGAATAATAGTCAACCTAAGCTACATCAATATATGATTTGTATAACTTTTTTCTTTATGCTATACCCTGACAACTAGGTAGCAAATGCAAACATTCTTAAACATTGAAACATGTTGTTCGTTGCACATGTAAAAGAAAATTAGAAATTCTGTTCTTACCAAGATAAAGTTGTTACTCATTAACAAACACTAGAGATTAGGAAGCCTATCGAACATCAAATTGAGAAGACACATATGTCTTTAAGCAAAAGCGCAACACATATGACCAGATCCTTTAATGATTTAGATCTCCCCATTATCTCAATCAATATGTCCACAGAGAAATTGTACGCATTATCAGGATAGGAGTCCGTTTCCAGTACAGTCAAATTACTTCCAGGCTACATATTGAGTCTCAAGATAGAGCATGAAAGATCTTGAAACAATATCCCATTCACTCTCAAATATTTTATCATGTATGCCCCTGCATACGCATACAAGACAACTTGCATTTATAGTGGTTTATCTTTTATCCACATACAACCAGAATTTACATTGGTTTCATTGTAAAGTGTTGAAGGTAATAGTAAAATACATACTTACATGGTCATAGTTTGAAGTAATGCGATTGAAGAGGTTCTGTTTGTATCGAGCAACTGTTTGACGCAAATTCAGTGATTCCTCTACTAAGGACCCCAAACACAGGGAGTGCATAGAAGGTCAAATACTGACGATCAGATATTCTTTATGGTTTGGCTAGTCGAGTGGGGCATCTGATCAAATTGGATGAGCATACAACTAAGCTTCAAAAGGCGTCCTACGCAAGTGCTTTTAAATGATATCCCTTGGAAGCTTAAACATAGTACTCAATATCATCATACAATGGACCACCCAAATACAGACCATCTGATCATATCAAAGTTTGAAGAACCAAGTCACCATTTTTCAGAAGGCCATTGATACTTCGATTTTGAGCAATTATTTTAATGTCAACACCTAGGATTGATGGAAGCACTGACCTTGAATCTACTTTCCTAGGCGCCCCACATAACTAGGAAGAGAATGTTGGCACCCATCAATTTTAATAGCAACATGGTGACTTGGATAAAATAAAACCTTTTCAAAATTGTTTTTCTCACTAGCATTCATTTTATCTCTTGGAACAAAAACCAGTTCATCTTCAAGATTGGCCCAGTGAGTGTACTGATATACAACAATGTTTCTTGGTCCATTATATCTTTAAACAAGTTTGACATCATTGATCATATCTATAACTACACCCTCCTTTTGCCAGATGTCTACAATAATGATTCTAGACAACTCATTTGCTTTAGGATAAGAACTTGAATCAACACGTATTTCACCACTCAATAGATATTTTTCACGATTCAAATATATATGCTTATGGTTCAATACATTGAATTCTAATGAAGACATTCCAAAGAAAATTCACGAGTTCAAGAAATGAAGCATATGCACACGAGGAGCTTCTAAGCAGATTTTTTGCCATCCTTTCTCAATCAACAAATTCATGGGTTCTTTGTTTGGATGTATGATGTAAGAATCTATAGGATGAGTAGCCATAATATGCAACCAATAGCCTTTTTGGATAAACATTATCTCAAAATGATCAGAAACACCAACATTGACATCAATCACCTTTGTCTCCCAACACCAGTCACCATCCCAGTCTAACAAATCAGATGAAGGTACATGTTTTACCTCAATATGCCATGCACCAGGTAATACTTTCCCAAATACGAAGTCGCGGCTCTCATTTTTTAAACTTAAAGAGTTCAACTTCTCTAAGCCTAGAGTTCAACAACCAGAGAAGTAAGTGATATAGAAACCGAGGAGTCACATCCTTCCTTGCATATTACCGATCCATGAATATCAAGAAGGGCCTTTATAAATTCAATGCCAAGCATTGGTCTAGTTACTGTCACACAATATGTGATGGTGAAAATTGAAGACCAGAATCTTGTTATGTTGTTGTGGTCTGTGGGGATATTCGATATTCACCTGGTTGAACCTCAAAGCAAAAGTTTCTCATATCATCAATCCTCTTTACTTGAGGCTTAACATTCTCTGGCCCGTGTGTCAAGCCAACTTGCCGCTTTCTAGAATGGCCATATGTAGAAATTCCTACCTGTAGATCACCTAATAATGCAATATACTAAAGCAAAATACTTGATCTACTTCTACAAACAATTATGCGAAAGCTTAATCGAATTAAGCAAGATCAATTGAACACATATAACTGATAAGAAGAAATCAATCACACATAACACATAAGATATAACCAGGGGAAAACCTAAGCATAAAACCCCAACACTGTATTATCATACAAGTGGAAATCTTGTCCAAGTTGCAAAAAGAATCAGCTCAAAAGCTATCCTCCTCTCTCTGTAATCAAACAATGAATCTCATAGACTAAATAGACAAGTATATATCCTCATCAAGTCCTCCAAGCCCCTATTTCTTTGCACAATTTTTCTTGGGGTCCAGTGAAGCCACATGTGTGAATTGGCCTCATCACACTCACTGTACAAGAAGAAATAACAACGCAATTCTCTTGGAAAGAAATCCTTCTGCATGCAAGGAATATTCACCAAGGAATATCCTAGCAACTGATAGTACACTGTCCCTCCATCTGATCTCAATTGGGTCTCTGTCTAAATTGATATGCATGAGTTATGTATGAGAGAATATTCAGTTATTTGAAGAGCAACAGTTATATGCAAGCATGCATTAACTAACTGAACTTACATTAATTTAAACAAACTGTTTAAATCAATCTAACTGGACTTGACTCAGTTAACTGAGCCAACTAATTACTACTCAAATTAGAACTCATCCTTATCTCTTTAACTGATGGATAAATTCCTCAATTAATAGAGAAACTGTTGCATGTCCTCACATAGACTTCATGTTTGATTTTTCACAACTAATTAACTCATGGTGAATTAATTAATTTATTTTCAAACAACTGTTAAGTTCAACTTCGAATTTTACTTCCTATTATAGTCTAGGGATTGACTAAAATAGGAAGGGATCCCGAAATGCTCTTTATAGAAAATCTATTCTTAGCACTTTCACTTTTCATCCATTGTAGCTAAGTTCAACACTGGATGAAACTGCTATTTATAGTAGTGTTATTTTTAGCATTTTCTATTTTAAGAATTTCTTGTTGCTATCTTCAACACTCCTTCTCAACAAGAAAGGGATTATCAATAACCCCAATCCTGTCTCTGTGGAACTCAAACTTTCTTTTTGACAATGCCTTTGTCAAAATATCTGCATCCTGTTCCTCGGTCGAAACATATAGCAACAACATGATCCTGTTGACCACACAGTCTTGAAGATGGTGATACTGGATATATATGTGCTTGGAGCTGTCATGAAAAACTGGATTCTTAGAGAGTTTGATGTAACTCTTATTATCACAGTAGATCACTGTAGGATCCATCCTCTGACCAAACAATCCCACTAGAATCTCCCACATCCAAATGGCCTCACATGCAGCCTGACTAGTAGCCATGTATTTAGCCTCTGCTAAGCTAAGTGCAACTGATCTCTGTTTCCTGCTGTACCAGGAAACTATAGCTGAACCAAGGTTGAAGATTCGTCCAGAAGTGCTCTTCCTGTCTGATGGACTTCCTACCCAATCCGCATCTGTGAAGCCTTGAAGCTTCACTCCCTCTGTCCGTCTATACCACAATCCAAACTGAGATGTGCCTCTGAGGTATCTGAACACATGCTTCACTGCCTTCCAAAATAGCTTGGTAGGCTGAACCATAGCTTGACTCAGCTGGTTCACCGCAAAGCATAAGTCGGGTCGTGTGTTCACTAGATACATAAGTGAACCCACCAGTTGCCGATAAATAGTAGCAGCTACTGTTGTGGGGCAAAATGCCTATGCAGGACGATCCTATCCACCTAAGGTGTGACATTGCCTTAGCAACAAACAGAGACAGCTATTCTGGTTTCTTCCTTTATGAAATGAGAAAGAAGAGAGATCAATAGACTTACCGGTGTCTTCCGTTTGTCCCTCGATCCAGATCCTCTTCTCTTTGGATGTTCACAGCTACTTGCCTCCTCGCTCGCACAGCTTTAACAGATTCCTGCGAGATCACAAGAGAACAGCTACTTGCGACAAGAGAAGAACACAACACAAAGGCAGATATTCATATTCATAAATGATTCAGGATTAGAAGTAAATCAAATACACTAATGCAATCATACATCAAAGATACATCAGTATATAGGAGAAAACCAAGGTAGCTTTATTGATAAATAACAAGGTTCAGGAAAAGATACAACCCAGAGGGCTCCAATCCAGCATCTCCTTCCCAGCAGAATGGAATTCCTATCTTCACCTCCCTTCAAAGCATTAAGCACCCAATGATTCCAGTCTCAAACCAACAGCAATTCTTTGCAATAACAAAATTCCAGCCTCTAGATCTCATGGAGGAGAGATCCATATATAGATGTTTTGGAGAGAGGATGAGTCAGCTTGAGATCTGACTAGTGTCCTCTCCCTCTGTTAGTTCTTGATTCCACTTGGAGGTTCTTGCTTCCACTTGGAGATTTGGAACCTCTTACTCATCACCAGTCGAATTCCCTGAGGCAAGTGTCATTTTGGAAGCTTCCTGGGTTCTGACACCTTGAGGAATGAGCCTGCCACATGTCTAATCTCGCTTAGCGCAGGTAGCCATTGTTGGAGTTGACATTCAGCGCAGGTAGCCAGTGGAGCCATTGACATTCAGCGCAGATGGTCAGTGGAGCAGTTGACATGATCCTAAATTGACTTGTTTTTGAGCAGTTTCAGGTGGAGAACTTCTGTGAATTGCTGTGGTTTGTTAGCCTTGTTCCTCTAGGGGTAGGAACAACATGTTTAGGGACTTTGGATCCCTTAGATTATGGACATTTCATGCTCCATGCTGTAAGGCACAAAAATGTCTATAACAGTTGCCCCTTAAAGTATGAGGCCGTTTATCGGGTGAAATTCTTTATCCAGGAGGGTCCGAAGTTCATCCATTTACTGGGAGGAGACCTATAATAAGATACAATACGATACATTATTTTTCATACTGCTTTCATGATCTAGCTGAGGCGGGCATTCCCATGCTCAACTTTATAAATTCATTTTTTGTACATAGAACAGACAATCGTCTGATGGTAGACTGATAATTTTGGTGAAATTATCATCCTTTGAGTAGGATGATCATCTGCTGCAAGGATGTACATGTCAAATGTCTTTATCTTTCCTGAATATATATCGCAGCCTGGATGGATGAAACTAGATCCGGGGTCTTCAAACTCGTTCGATCTTCACTCTAAGTACAAGTCGATCCATGTGAGAATTGTTCTGAAGTCGAACATGGAAAGACATCGCTTGATTACCGGTCAATGAGGTAAACCGTTAACAAGCGCGAGAGGAATCACCGATAATGATAATGACCCTCAAGGTACTGTAGTACAATTCACGTGGTGTGAATAAAGGACTTGGCGTCGAACACCACGCAAAATCTTTTGGTCGAAGGTCATTGATGTATACCTGTCGCCGGAAGTGAGAAACTTGCCATTGAGGCATGCAAGCTTCAAAGTACTGAAGGGGTTGTCCCTAGATCCACTTCTTGGATAATGAGCTGATGTCGACAAGAAGCGATCCGTCAAAGGAGGGCCTTAATGAATCCCACATCAGTGACACGGAACGGAGCTAATGATTTTGATGGAGGTGAAAACGATCTGTGACATATGATTCAGGGTGGCGGTCATGAATGGATGAAGGATAATGTATGGCAATGGATGGGACCTGGTTGACTTTTTTTGAACGACTTCTCTTGAACATATGGTGACACTGATGCGATGGATCGGTAGCATTACCCCAAATATGGATGGTATGGCGAGACCATGGTGATGTGACCGGTGAATGAGACAACCCAACCCGATTGTGGTACGGAGGAAAAGTGTCATGTTCAAGAGCGACTTGCTACCATCAAAGTTTTCTTTAGTTTTCTCCCAATTTTTCCCCAGTCATTGCTGACCAGTACCTCTTTATTTTTGTCAAGCTTGAGGAGGATAACATATACTTGTTCTATAACCTGCCCTTCGGGCAAGCCCATCGCTATGTTTTAACGAGCCTAGCGATAGTGAAACTCGTTCTCGTCTAAAGACAAGTTTGTCGCTACTTAGTGATTTTAACGAGTCTAACGACAAGGATAACTCGGTCCTTTTCATTTTTAGAGAGTCTAAAAAGGTACATAAAGTTAACTCCAAAAGTCCTTTTTCGTCATCTAATCCCTTTAGTCCGAAAAAGTATAAAACAATACAGAAGGGATGAGTTTTCGATAGTTTTAACGAGCCGAACAAAACAAGCACTCGATCTTTTTGTGCAATAATCCCTCAGGTCCAAAAATATTAAAATCCAGAGGAGTGATAGCACTTCCGGTCGCTTTAACGAGCTGGAAAGCCAAAACTCGGCAATCTTTTCATATTTTACGAGTCAGTTGAAAAGAGCTTAAAGAAGACTCGTCTTTTGAGGAACGAGTGATAAACAGGGTTAGCAGCTGATTCCAGGTACAGGTTGGAATTTTCCAATCACGGCAGTGTCACAAGGATGGCTAGGTGAAATCACTCTTCGCAGTTGTTCCTCAAAATGGGTAAACAATCATATGGAGGTGAACGATCGGCCAAATGAAAAGTGGAGGTGACGGTGCAAACACGACCAAGGCTTTAATGGCTGATAAAGTTACATTCACAGTGGTTATTTACCGGGTAGTGCTTATGTTTATTTTTTAATGAGCATGAAGTCCGCGTTAAAACTGCTCGGATCTTGCATTTATTTTTTAACGAGCATGAACTTTGTGCTAAAACTGCTCGATATATATGGTCAAATTTTGATTTTTTACCATAACTAGTTTTGCTCTTTTCAAAGATAGTACTGCATTCTCAATTGCTGCATCAAACTTAGTTAGAAATGAATAACATTTGTTTGAAAATGAGATTAAAACCCTAATATTTCGCTTTGAACTACGTAAAAAGCAATTAAAAAGTGTTTTTACCTCTCATTTTACCATTTCATTTGAACTTGGTTTGTTGGAGCTTTGGAGGTGCCTCTTCCCCCTTGATTTTCACCAGCTGATTTCGGGAGATTCTGTGGACGATTCTCGGCGCCGTCTGGACCAGGTAGGAGCTAAACCCTAGCTCTTTCTTTTCATGGTTTCATTTTTCCATTCTGTGCCTGTTTCCTTGTCTTCCTGAGCACCTGGGGTTTTGTCAGGGCGCCCTGCCATCAACGCAGGTGGTTCACTCGAAACCTGCGTTGAATGTCAAGCTGCCTTAAGGCAGTTTGACCTTCAACGCAGGTGGAACACTGGTTACCTGCGTTGGGCACAAAAACTGGTCTTCTTGCACAGTTTTTTGATGAAATTTTGCCAGTTTCTCATCAAATCCAGGATCTTACTCTTTCTCTTGTTTGTTTTGCAGGGATCTTTGAGCAAAATGTCCCTTACATGGCGAGAACGAGAACATGAAGAAGAGGACATGATTGCCCTCCATGATCCTGTCACGGTGAACGCGCTGCGGAACTGTGGCCTGCTGAAGTTTTTCCGTATCTCTAGCATGAGAGCACAGATCTCCTTACTGCAGTATATGCTTGATGCTTGGGATCCCATCAACCAAGTATTCCAGATTAGGGGCAAATCCATCCCCTTGACCATCGTAGACATTTACTTCTTGACTGGGTTTTCAAGGCGGGGCGCCCCCATTTCTCTGTCAGGTTCGGCCCGAGGGAATGACTCCGTGAGAGATTATGTCCGCTAGTATTGCAGGGAAGGTTCCCAGCCGAGCAGAGACGGCAAGGTCGTTATCCGTGAGATTACTGACAGGTCTCTCAGGTCCATTCTGTATACTATTGGTAGGATGGCCGGTAGTGCATCACTTCATGTTGCCAGCAGATCTTATGTACAACACGCCTTGGAGTGTCTCCAATCGAAAGTATTCAACTGGTGTGATGCAGTACTTCTTCAGATGAAAAGTTAGTTGACCAAGGTAAAGGATAGGAAGCTAAAGAACTTTGGATTTGGTTCTATTTTGACTGCCTTTGCCTTGGAGAAAATACCACTGATGCAACCTCAGTATATTGCACTCGACTTGCCTTCTCCCACCGAGCCACACATGCAGAGATGGGTTGATCACATGTCTAGGCATGCTGGTTAATCTCAGATTACTTTCACTGATACCTTCTTCAGGTGGTTTGAGCGCCAGGAGATGGTCTATTCCGAGTATCCATATGTTGGCATGGATTTCCGAGGTGATCCGGATTTGGTGCTACCGGATGGCGAACAGTGGGGCGCTATTGGTAAAAATCTTCGACCATATCACTGTTTACTGTTTTATTCATAATGTTTCTGTGCTTTACTCTATCAAGACTTTAATCAAACTCTTTGTGTGCATTGTAGATGTTGGTCCTGTTCGTCCAGCAGTTCGCCCGAGAGCGCCAGTCGCTGCCTCAGCAGGGGAGTCTGCTGGGAGGGTTATTCTTCACGACCTTGACGTGGCCGAGACCCTTACAGCTGTGCAGGAGCAGGTTGAGAGCCTTACTCTTGGTATTCCGGATGTACGGATCGACGAGTTACCTTTACAGTTGCAGCGGCATACTACTGGTGTGCCTAGACGATGGACTCGTCTCTTGCGCATGATTGCACAGGCCGTGACGTGCTATCATGAGCATCACTAGGCTAGGGTGCCCCCTAGCATTTTTAGTTTTTTGGGTCATGCGACCAATTTTGTCTTGGTTACAGAACATTATGTGTAAACGATAAACAACTTTTATATATATATTTTGATTTTCGGGGTTTATTCTGGTTGAGTTATATGATCCACTTGTACAACATTGATGATGCATTTCTTTTTATAAATGTCGCAAATGTCTATCTAACACATAGTTTGCTAATGAGTCGGTTAATGTGTTTAAGTTTCTGGAAATATGTTGGTATTGAATTAAATCAAACTGTCTTTCCAAAATCTTAACCCTTAGAAACATACGATAAATAGCTGGATTGCGGACGGAATATATACCATTGAGTTGTAGTATCGCGAGTTTTGAGTCTAGCCTGACGGTTAGTCGGCGTATACCATGGGTGATGGCATCAGAGAGTAGTTCTATCAACGTGCTATACTCAGCGATATTATTCGTTGATTGCCCAATACACACTCCTCTGAAACTTACTAACTTGCCGCTTGGATCAAAAATGGCCCAGGCCGCGGAGGACAGGTTCCGCGAACTACGACTCGCTCCGTCAGCATATCCCACACATGTATCAGAAAGGTTCGACATCTGCAATAAATGTCAAAAGGTGGATTACTCGACCAAAACAAACACTTTAGCGAAAACAAAATACAACAAAAGCACATAGGTTACTATTTAAGCATAGTAACGCTTAAGGTACAACCCGTTGGGGGGTTGCGCCAGTGGAATTCCGTCATAATCCATTAACTCGTAAGCTCCTTTTGCTAACACTCGTTTAACAATATAGGGGCCCATCCATAAAGAATTAAATTTACATGCTCCCAACTTATTGGATTCTTGGTCGTAAAGCAAGACCAAGTCACCTTCTGAGAAGACACGGGGTTTGACATTTTTGTCGAACTGCACCTTGACTCGTTTCTTATGGGCTTCGTTAGCCAAAGCGGCATCACGACGGGTTTCATCCAATTGGATTAATTCCAAGAAACGTGCCTCTTCTTCTGAAGTTCCGGGGAGGAGATCAATTGCGAGTTTAAGAGACGAAATTTCACACTGGACTGGTAAGACTGCCTCCAGGCCATACACCAATTGGAAAGGTGTGAACCCAATCGCATTCTTTACCGATGTTCGGTAAGCCCAAAAGGCTGAGTACAGGATTAGGTGCCACCTTCTTTTGTGAACCCCGATCATCCTTTGCAACATACGCTTCAGGACCTTGTTGATTGCTTCAACTTGTCCGTTAGCTTGCGGATAATACGGGGTAGAGCTGTCGTGAGATAGCCCTAGCTTGGTAGCTAATTCAACCATCATGTGATTGCGAAAATGCGATCCATTATCTGTAACTATAGCCTGTGGTACGCCGAACCTGGCGACTACATGATTGAAAAAGAAAAGGGCAGCTGTTTCACCAGTGTTATCCAATGTAGGCATCGCCTCGGCCCATTTGGTAAAATAGTCTACGGCGACTATAATATACCCATGCCCCCCAGTCGAGGTGGGGTTACATTGCATGAAATCGATGCCCCATTTGGCGAAAGGCCCAACAACAACTATTGGCTGTAAAGGTGTGGGTGGTATTCTGGTTTTGCTATCAAAAATTTGACAAGCATGGCAACTTCTGACTGCGATTATGCAATCTTTGAACATGGTTGGCCAGAAGTATCCTGCTCGCAATATTTTTTGTGCTGTTGCATATCCAGATTGATGCCCCCCACACGCGCCTGAATGACACTCATTCAGGGCTTTTTCGGCCTCCTCATGGGTAAGGCACCTCCTCAGAACTGTATCGATGCCACCACGGTAAAGCGTATCACCGACGATCATGTAGTCTTTAGCTTGGTATCGTATACGTTTCTGTTCAGAGTGAGAGGTATTAGGCTTGAACTTTTGGGTTTGGAGATAAATTATGATATCTCCATACCACTCATTGCTTGTAGATATCAGAAACAAATTTTCGTCCACGATTGATTCTTCGGAGGTTTCATCGTTGGACGACGATGGGAGATCGCACAATAATTCTGCGAAAACTAGAGCTTTCTTTGATTTGGATTTTACAAATTCCAGATCAAACTCTTGAAGGATCGCTATCCATTTTGAATATTTGCCCCCCAGCAACTGTCGCGACAGTATATAAGTCATGGGGTTGCAATCTGATAAAATGGTAGTTTTCCGAAAGAGGACATAATGTCGAAATCTTTGAATCGCTTGAACAGCTGCAAGCGCTAGTTTTTCAACATAAGAATATTTGCTCTCTGTATCATTTAAGTTTTTACTTAAATAATATATAGGATGTTCAATTCCATCGACTTCTTGAACTAAAACCATCGCAATGGTCGTATCCGCTGCAGCCAGATACAGGTTAAAATCTCTTTGATAGTCTGGGGAATACATTAATGATGCTTTTACTAGATAATCTTTCAGAGCATCAAAGGAAGCTTGTGCCACCTGATTCCAGACAAAAGGTACATCCTTTTTCAAAAGACGAGTATAACCTTTAGCAAGTTCTGCGTAATTTGGAATGAACCTCCTCAGAAAGTTTGCTTTCCCTTGGAGTTTCTGAATCTGAAGCAAATTTGAAGGTGGAGGCAAATTAATGATTGCCTGAACCTTGCAAGGGTCGAGACGAATCCCATCCTTAGAGACTACAAAGCCAAGTAGACGACCAGAACCGACGCAAAAGACACATTTGTGCGGATTGAGTCTTATCTTGTAGTGTCGGCAACGTAGAAATATCGCTCTTAAATGCTGCAGATGATTAGTCCGCTTTCGCGAATGAGCCGGAAGGTCGTCGAGATATGGTTGAACGATGTTCTTGATGTCATGGAAGGCATAATTCATTGCCCTCTGAAACGTCGCCCCTGTGTTCTTTAAACCAAAGGGTAATTTTCGATAAGCGAATGTGCCCCACGAACAAATAAACGCAGTCTTTGACTGGTCCTCTGGGTGGATATTTATTTGATTATACCCGGAAAATCCATCCATAAATGAAAAGATTTCACATCCGGCGCATTCATCAATTATCTGGTCGATGAAGGGTGTAGGGTAGTTGTCCTTCGGACAAGCTTGGTTTACATCCCTATAGTCGACACACACTCTAATTGTCCCTTGTTTCTTCATAACAGGGACAATATTCGATACCCAATCAGTTAGAGGAACCGGGTAGATGAAACCAGCATGGAGAAGCTTTTCAACTTCTGCTTTAATGGCAGCGGCTTTCTTGGGGTGCACCTGCCGAAGCCGTTGTCTTACTGGTTTGACATCAGGATACATCTTAATTTCATGTTCAACAATACTCGAGTCAATGCCTGGCATCTCATCATATGACCAAGCAAAGACATCTCTGAACTCGCGAAAAAGAGCGTTATATATTTCCAGTTCTGAAGGAGAACAACCTTTGCCGACATAAATATTCTCTACAACATTTGTCTTAGTCGAGATATTTATGGCTATAGTCTCTTAAATATTGGATAAGTTTCGCTTGGAATCCACCGTATTTACAGTATTTGATAGGAATTCAAAGACTGAAGGGTGATAGAGGTCATGTTGAGTATCTTCTTCATAATCTGGAAGAAGGGAACGATGGTGGGAATCACTCCATGGTGTCCCCTCAATCAACATTGATTGTAGGATTCCTTCGTCAGTCCCATGCACTTTCGACCAAGGATCTAACGAGGTACCATATTCTCTAGACCTATCTACCCAAACGCTTGAGGAGCGTTGATTTGGGTTCGCCTCCCATGCCCGAAACATTGATTGCTACAATATTTCTATTGGGCTAGGGGGCAAAACCATTTCATGATCCATGTCGATATCGTCTTCTGCGACCTTCGTGGAAGATATCATGTTGCAGGTCGCTACTAACGCTATATCTCCTATATAGATGGGAGGTGGAAGCGCGAAAGTTCCCATCAATGTGGGGTCTTTCAGTAGGCCTACTCCGATATCTTGGATCGAATGGTTGCATCCATGGATCATGGGAATGCTTCCTGTAACTTGTGAACCATTAGGGAGGAAGTTTTGTTGGTCGACGACCGTAATCCCTCCTTGAAAAGGGAATGCGATCTTCCTAAAATAAGTCGACACTACAGCTGCCATGGCATATATCCATGGTCTTCCCAGTAGGATGTTATAGTCAAGATTCCCATCGATGACTTCAACATCTATTTCCACTGTTTTTCCCCCTAGTTCAACTTTCAAGTTATTTAGGATTCCGTACGGGGTGTACGTCCTTCCGTCGAATGCTTTTAATGTTGTCGATGATCGCGACAAGGTTGGAGACCCTAGAGTTTTCCAGCAACTCATCGACATGATACATGTAGATGCCCCCTCATCAATAATTGTTCGGTGAACAGTTTTGTTGAGGGCTTTCACTTGAATAAGGAAAGCTAGTTGAGCTAGAAACTGAGGATCGTATCCTTTGTGATCGAAGGATACAAGATTGGAATCCTTAGGATCAACCCCACCAATAGCTGATAACAACGCCTGCCTTTGGGATGGGCAATTTTGTAATACCTCAAGAGTCGACATAGCGGATGGCGATTGGGCCAAATCTTCCACTATGTTATAATGTTGCGCTGCTCTAGCGCGAGGATTAAATGTCGACTTGTGTACTACTCCCTTCGGCGGTTTTATTGTTAATTCAAGAATGATGGGTGGTACAACTTCTATCGAAGTTGTTGTCGAACTACTTGGTTGATCTTTACCTTTGTCGTTCGACAGCTGTGGATTCCCGTAATCTTTATTCCTTGTCGAAATCAAAGCATCATTTTGTTGCTTGGAGATCGATAACATTAGCACTTGCGACGGGGAAGCATTTCCACTATCAACCAGATTTTGACCTGGATTGGGGAACGGATCACTTAACACAGCTGAGGTTTGCGAACTTTTGAAGAACCTTTTAAGCTCAGCTTTGTATGGACAATCGGATGTCCAATGATCTTCGTCACATATCATATGTTAGCTACCTATACCAATAGGTTTCATTTTTCATGATTGGCTTGGGAAATGCCAATATGATCTACTTTGGCAAGGCAAAGATCTCATATTCTGATGAAAGGCACACATGTGCATCTTATTAGTGATGTTATACTTCTCAATGGGTGATCCAACAGCCTAAGCTGGGTCATGCCATGTCTCAATTTTTGTTGTAGAATAGAGAAAGAAGTCTGTCCAAACTGTTTAACCTTGGCAGACAAGTAGCTCAGGTAGAGAAGTAAGGTTCCCAACTGTTTAATCTGGGGCCTTGGAAGAAATAAGGGTAGTGCTAGATAGGCAATCAAAAGAAAAAGCCAAGGAAAAGAAAAGGCACATAAGGGTCTACAAGTCCAAGTGCACCCTCCAATAAGAAACAAAAAATGCTAGGCAAGCAGATGGGTAGGTAGATGGGGTTGCAGAAGTGGTATTCCTTTCAATTAAGTGTTTGATAACCTGTTCACAAAGGCAAACCAGCCATACAGAGGCTCCTCTTCTACATCATGTGCAGCAAAGCAAAGGAGCATGTCTAACTTCCCATTTCCCCCTTTCACACTCATTACTAACATCCCTTCAGCAGTTAAGATTCATGGAAGAATTTGAGGTGTTATGGTGGTTCTTATTCCTTTAACAAGCCACATTTCTTGTCTAAAATTCTTTTCATTTTGATCTACTCCCTAAACTAAGTAGTTTTCAAACAAACTTAGTGATATCTCCCCTCATCCACCCTTTCTCATCCATATTAACCCCTAACTCTATTGTATAATTCCCCTATGTTACCCTTTCCCTATTATTATAACACCATGGTGTATAAACCCCAAACATTGTATAAATATCCCTCCCCTTGGCATTATAGCCAAATAAGTTGTTTAGGGAGACTCCAGTCCACCAGGGGCTGTGGTCAACCCTGTCTTGGGGCTGCTCTAACCTCTGGTTATGAGCAACAACCTTTCCCCTAAGCCCTCACCTTCCCTCTGCTCAAAAAACACAGAAAACCCCTTTCCCCCTACTAAACCCACTCCTAGAAACCTCTTTTCCCTTATAAAACCCTTGAAAAACCCAAAAATCCCCAAAACACATGCAAAAACCCCTAACCCTAAGGTTCTCCACCCGAAAATATTTAATTTAATATTTTAAAAGGCTGGCGGGACCCCCCAACCTGCACGATCCGTCGGAGGACCCGCCAGCCGTCAGATCTCCGCCGCCCAGATCTAACGGTGGGCGGTAATTTTCACTCCCCGACCTGCCGACCTTTAGCGTCCGGGGAAAGTGGTTTTCCGCCCCGTACAAAGGACGCGTGGCAGGCGGTGGGGTTGTTCGGAGCCCCCCTCCCCGATACCGCCTTTGCCCAAAGGTGGTGCGGGGAACCTACTTACCACCGTTCCTTTACCGCCTTCCCTTACGTCATCACTACGTCAGCATGACGTAGCGCCCTCCTCCGCCCCCGCGCCATATGATCCTCCACGTAGCCTTGCCACCGCATCTACCCACCACCGTGTCCTGCCACCCTGGCCTACACCTCAGCAGCCACGTCACCTCCGTACCCGGGCCCCACCATGACGTCATGCTGACGTCATCGGCGGAAAAGCGCTAATGGCATGTTTTGTCCAAATTTGTCGTTATAAACGACTAAATTAGCCGTTTGTGGTCATTTTCACGCACAAACGACGTAGCCGTTGTCAACCACCTGCCGCGAAAATTCGTTTCCAGCCATCAAATTCAAGATTCAGACCGCTACAAGTCAAGGATTCAGCTACATTGAGCCTGCACAGTTCGGCCCGCAGGCCTGTCAAACGTTTTTCCAGGTATTTCACCAGATTTCCCCATTTTGCCCATGCATTCCATTTCTCTGTAAATTCACCATTGAAGACTGGTCAAAATCCATAGTCTAGCTCTGTCTGCTAACCAAGAGTCAGATAAAGTAACCTGCATTTCCCCCAGAACTAAAATTGACATTAAAACAGTCGTTCCGCGGGCCAGAACCATAAAATTTTCCTCGAGGTGCTCGGCATTGTTCCCTTTTGCCGAGTACAGGCCAGCTGCAATTGCTACCAAAGGAAACCTCATACCCTCTGCAACTTACCCTTAGCAATTCACATCCCTGTGAATTTGCAACAAACTACAGAAACCAGCTTGCATCTTCCACTGAGAAAAACACTTCAGACTTGGTCTACATTTGGCCTATTACTTAAGCTCTTAAAGAACTTTGCAAACCATTGCCATCAGCTTATTTCAAAATCAAGTTTTACAATGGCTGCTTCTGCATCCTCATCCCTCAGTGTAGCTCCATTAAATCCACCAAATAAAGAGCTGGAGACCTTGCCATTTGCTGACAAGGACTATCTTATTGAAGACTTTGAGGGTAACAGGGACTTCTTGCAGACCTTCTGTCAATTAAGAGAGGACTATAAGGATGGTCATGGTACACATGGGATATGGGAGTCAAACCTACCATACTATTGTCTCCCAGCTGTAAATGTCTTCCGTGAAATCATTCACCTATGTGCTGAAAACTATGATGTGCAGCACAGAGCTATTAGCACTCCATCTGGGAGGATCCTTTTCTACATTAATGCTGAGTCCATCAACAAAATGTTACATTTTGATCAGACAGAGTTGCTAATCCCATTTTCCATGAACTATTTGCTGGACACTGGTGCCAAGATGACCAGTGAGGAGATTCAAAAGGTCACCAGGACATTCATGAGACCTGAGTGCCAGCCTACAAGGCCACCTCCCTACCTGCATGTCCATTTCAATGATGTAGGCAGGATTTTACTGGACATGATTGCCTATGTGTTGGGATACAAAAACAGTGAGCATGTGGATAAAACAATGCTGGTATTTCTATCTGCTTACAGCCCATGCCAACCCCCTGCCTGCAAATATAACTTTGCTAAGTTCATAGCTAACAAGATTCATGATCAGTTGAGCAGAGTGGACAGACAGGGGGTCTTCAAGTACTCGGCCTATATTTACCACCTGTTCATGTACTATCATTCTAAAGCCTTCCCATGCTACATCAAAAGGCTGGATCACAGAGGGGAAAGAAGATCTGTCATCTTCTGGACCTCTGTCTATCACAAAGTCACAAATTCACCCTATACCTACTGTGAATTTGTTGACCAATTTGAATACCCAGTCTCTTGCCTGCTGATGAGGTCCCCTCCTCCCAGAATATCAAATGAGATAAAGAAAGCTCTGCAGCTTTCCAAAAAATATAAAATAGGTGACTGGTACCTATATGAGAACCACACTGTCATTAGGATCTATGGCTGTGAGCTCTGTCCATACAGGCTCCCAAAATATGTACCTATGAGGTTATTTGCCTTGGAGTATTACAGGCAGTTGATTCAGTCCGACCTCACCCATTTCCACAGCGCCAAAAAGAAGGCCCACCTCAAGTTCAAACACCAGTTGGGCCCCTTCATCATGAACAAGAAAGAAGGGTGGGAAGACGCAGACCTAATCCTTAAGGATAAATACAAGCTATCCTATAGTTTTCGGTGGGTCCATTATGACCCTGAAGGTTTCATCACTGCTAGGAGAAACAAGTATAGGCTTATAGGCATTAAGCATTGCCAGTACCCACACATTGAAAAATATGCCAACCTGCAAGAATGGCAGATGGATACTCTAGTTGAAAATCTAACTGAGGAAGAGACAATGCTAAAGAATGTGAAGGAGCTTGAAAAAACTATTGACCTAGACTATGTGCAGCAGGTACCTTTCAGACTGCCTTATTCAGTGGGAGAAGGGACCTCAGCCTCAAGGACTGCACCAGTAATAAAGGCATCTTCCACAGCAGCACCAGTGTTAGATAAAGGCAAAGGGATAATGGGTGCAGAAGAACAAACAATGAAAGAAAAGTCTGCCCCTTCAAGTGAGCAGCAGCAAGAGCAGCAACAAGAACAGCAGCAAGGGCAAACTGAGCTACCAGCAGCTCCAACACTACAAATTCCACCCCCACAAATTGAGCCAGTAACTGCCCCAATTTTACAGACCCCAGCACATGAGGAAAGGGGGACAAAAAGAGATAGAGAAGAGTCCACTCCTCTCAGTGGATCCTCCCACCAGCCAGAAACCAAAAGGCAAAGAGCAGACTCCCCAGAGGTAGAAGACATTACTGAAGATGTCTTGGACAGTGGAAGAAAAGTCAGGGAGGGCAGTCAGCATACAGGTACAAGCTCCTTTCAGCAGGAGCAAACCTTACAGCTCGGTTTGGAGGTGTCCTCTTCTTCCCAACAAAGCAAGAAGCCCAAGAGCACCAAGGCTTCTTTCAAACAAATAAAAGCTCAGAATGAGCTGCTAAGGGCTGAGGTCTACAAACAATTCATAGATGCAACACCAGCCCAGCAAGAAAGGCTAATGTCGGTATATGACATTCTGCAGGAAAAATTGCTCCTCAGCCACTTTAAGCCCAAAGGGCCGCAGCCTAAGACAGCTGTAGATTTTGTAAAGACAAGGGTGGAGGTCCTAGCCAGAGATATACATCCCATGGACCAGATTGAACTCCATAAGCAAGCTGGGGAGATGGTCTAACCAACCTTGGTAGAAAAGGCCACCATGGCCCATGAGCTGAAAGAGTCCCTAAAAAACACCAACACCCAGTTGGATTTTGAGAGAATGTCCTCTCAGGCCAAAGACAATAGAATAAAGTCGCTTGAGGAGATCATCATTGATCTAGGACATGATCCTAGTGATCCAACGGGTGTGAAGGCCCTCATGAAGAAGAAAGATGATGACCTCAATGCATTGAAGAAAAGATTGAAGCTGCAGCCCACAGAGCACCCTCAAACAGCAGAACTTCAAAAGAAAAAACAGGCAGAGGACCAACTAGACCTCCTAATGCAGCAAGACCAGAGGATCAGGGAATTGGAGAAAGAGCTGGAAGGAGCACTACAAGATAAACAGGGAGAATCCACTTCCCAAGCTCCTCCAACTACTTCCACAACAGCAGCAACTTCAGGGGCAGCAGTGGCCCCCACAACAGAAGCAGCAGGAACAACAGCAGCTCCATATGCCAGCCCAAGTGTAGAGGAATTGACCAAGGCCGTCAAAGCAATGGAGCTCCAGGCAGATGAAATAAAGAAGGCCAAGGAGAAGTTGGCAGAACTGGATGCCAAGTATGACAAGTCCAAAGTGACTGTAGCAGAACAGGGCAGAGAAATAAAGGCCCAAAAAGAAAAGATAAAGGCCTTAGAGAAAGAGCTGAATCTGGAGACTGCTATGGCCAACATAAAGAGAATCCTATGGGCCAAAATTGCCCAATCCATCAAACAGCAATGGAGGTCAATAAAAATAATGCATGAGCAGATGGATTTAATGGGCCAAGCTCAAGCAGAAATTCAGAAGGCCAAGACAGTGCTAGGGAACAGAGCAGAGTAGGCAAACAGAATGATAGACTTCCTGAACAGGCAAGAAAGGGAGGAATTGGCAGCTATAGGCATTCCCAACAGAACAGAGGCTGTCCTTTCTGCCAAGAAGGTACTAACTCTTAGGAACTATATACAAACAGTGGAGAGGAAGTACTATGAGATGTAAGCAGATGTGGAGGAATACAAAGTTAAAATGGGTGTGCTGCAAGCGAAAGGCCTGCCCAGCTTACTAAACGGTGATGGAAAACTGATCTCTCCAGATCAAATGGCCAACAGAATGGCAACCACTATTGAAAATCAGATTATTGCATCTGGCAGTTCATCTGAACAAGCAGGGCCTCCCACAGGGCAGAGCTTATATGACAAACTTGAAGGCCTGTTCTTCATTGAGAATGAAGTAAATCACCTGTTTGAAACCCCTCCCAATCTTTATAGACATAAAGAGGCCGAGGAAACATTGATAAAGATGCGCAGACATCAAATGCCTAAGGAGGATTGGTGGCAATTTATGCTTCAGATTTTGCCACGGTAGCTTCAGCCATTCGGCCACTGCCAGCTCCAGGTCACTACAAGACAAATAACATGACAAATGTCAGCAGTTAAAGCAACTAAAAAAAGTGACTCATCACATAGACAATGACAGCTATCCAAGTTTCAAACAGCACATCTCCAGCCGACTCTAACAGCCATAAAGTCCGAATATCTTCTGACTATTTTGACAGCTGAGGCATTAAGGAAATACTGCAGCATTCACTCCTTCAGCTATTGCATTCCAGAGATTAGCATATCATAAATGAGATATTAACTCATTCGCTGATATTTTTGATGTAAATTTTGTATATATACTCCCCTGAGTAACTCATAAGGGGTTGGTAATTTTCTCTATGAGACAAATGTATTGTACACTTTCAGAATTATCTAATACAAAAGTCTGGATGAGCTCAGTGATTTCCTGAAATATTTGATGTCTGGATGATGCTACATGTGCTGATGCAGAATTCCTGTGCTGTTTGATGAAATAACAAGTTTTCCTCAAATCTCTGTTTATTGTGTTTATTGTTTCCTTATTGTTTATCAAACCATACTCATATTGTATTAAGCTAGCAGTGAAGAAAAAGACTAGTACAGGATTTGTTTCATTACACCTTGTGCTCAATTTTTACTGCTGAAAATGTTTGTCTTCAGGATTACTATGCACATGAATTCTTAATTGCTCATGTCTATATTGATTCTATAAGTATGAATACTACCTAGAAATTCTTAATTGCTTCTAGGACAATATTCCCCTTGTGTTTCTTTAGCAGTTCATTGCAAGATTCTTCACTGCCTTGCATTAACTGGATACACTCCACTTAATCACTATTATAAACGTTGTTCTCAGACACTAATCTGGCTCTGCAGCATCACTACAGCAAATCACTCAGCACCTCAAAATAACTAAAGGACCACTGACTCCATAGCCCAATGGACTAGAACACTTTGGAGAATGCATAAGCACCTTGACTGAAATTATCATCCAACCAAAACCTTAAACAAACCTGAACGTATAGCTAGCCTAATATCAGTACAAAACAGAGATAAATATTAAAGAGAGAGCCCTCTCTGATCACAGTTTGGCTAGAAGCTGTAATCCAAAGATTGGTTAGTGGTAACCCCGGCCGTATTCCCTTAGAGTCAAAGGGAACAACCTGGGTGATAACATAATTGGCGACTCCGCTGGGGACTTCTTAGGATTTTCCAATTTCTATACATCTCTCAAAGCTACAAATCAAGCTTGAAATCAGTCAGGAGGCCTTCAAAACTGTTTCTGTGTCACATTGACAGCTTTAGGGAAGAGCTTTTTCAGTGAATCTTCATCTCAGCTTTGAAATATATATAGCCATTCCAAAATCTTTATCCAGTCCTTGCAGATATAAAAACTTCCTATAAAATCCTAAAAACAGTTAGAAGCTGGCTCCCAAGAAAAATCCACGGCATACTAGGGCAAATCCTGACCCTAATCCACCCATCATTGTTGATAATCCAAATACTATCCCTAGAAACATTAGGAGGCAGCAAAGGCAGGAGCAGCCTGCTGATTTAACCTCAGATTCATATCATCCCAGCCTCATCTCTACTCCATGCAAGGTCCTTTTCCGGTCTACCCCTAGTTCCCCTAGTTCACCATCCACATCTCAAAGTCCTCCTCTCACATCTTCATCCACTGCACATATCCCCTTAACCAACATCCTAGTTTCTACCCCTCCCATTAACCCTGTTATACCAGTCACCCCGGTCCCATTCATCCCTGTGAACCCCTTAAACCCTGTGAATATGGCCAACAGATATGCACCCTTGCAAATACCAGCTAATGCTGCAGCTCTACCCCAAGATTACCAAACCAAAATCTCATATTTTGACTCCAATGGCCCTTTGACAGCTGTCCAGCATGCCAAAAGGATGCAAGACCATTTTGAGACCTATGAAATAGATGATGACAGTGTGAGGATGAGAATTTTTGTCCAAAGCCTGACAGGTGATGTTAGAACCTGGTTCAGGTCACTTGCTGCAAACACTATCACAACCCCTGATGAGCTTTATCAAGCATTTACTAATAGATGGGAGAAGAAGAAAGATCCCCTGCACATACTTGGTGAATATGATACAATCAAGAGGGGTCCTCAAGAGACCGTTCTAGAGTATTGTGCTAGATTCAACAATGTATACAATGCGATACCACAAAACTTAAGACCTCCCCCTGATTTGGCCCTGTACAAATTCCCTGATGGATTTGATCCTGACATGGCATATCAGTTGAAGGAAAGAGCACCTGAAACTCTCCAAGAAGCCCAAAAGGTTGCTGTCACAGTGGAAGCAAACCTGATTGCCAAAAGAAACAGGACAAGGTTAGAAAAGAGAAACATATACAAAGAAGAACCTTCAGCCTTTGATCAAAAACTTGATGCGATACTTAATGGTATGAAGAGGTTGGGTGATAAGGTGGAATCAGTTGAGAGAAAAGCATCATGGGAAGAACCACAAAACAACCCTATCAGGAATCCCAATTTTAGGAGAAATCCAAACCCAAACATTGGCAAGGCCAATGCTGATCCAGAAATCAGACCTCCATTTCAAGAAAACTATGCTGAAACATCTACTTCAAATGAGCAAGAAGATGATACCCACATCAACCTGATGGGCTTGAATGATGGGCAGCAAGTTTTTCTTAGTCAAGAGGATCAAAATGATGATGAAATTGAGCAGTTCCAAACCAAATCAGGTGAGTCATTTGACTTCAAACAAGGCTATGACACAGCTGTTTATGAAGTTCATAAACAATACAAATTAAGGAGCAGAACTGTAAATATAACACAGCCTGAGAAACCAAAGGACAGGCTGCAGCCTAAAAGGGCCATAGTCACTGAACCAACCAACATAACTGATTCACCTGCAACAGAGGAAATTGTGGAAGAGATTACTGAAAAAATGTCCTCAACTCAACAGCCACTGGCTGTACCTTCTTTGCAGCCTAAACCAACTGATAATCCTCAAAAAATGAATGACAAACATAGGCCCCAAGATCAAGACAAAGATCAAGAAGAAAACGCAGTGAACAAAGAAAAGGTTGCTGCCCACCACACTAAGGTTCAAACTGAAAAACCTTTTGACTTGGAGGCTGAAATTGGCAAACTGAAAGTGGCCATTCCTCTCTCAGAATTAGCCAAACATGACATCTACAAACAGCAGATCAAGAAATCCCTTCAACTCACTCATAGTAAAGATAATTTCAATGTGTTGGATGACACCCCAGAATTGCTGTTCGGTCCAGAGGTTGATGGAAAAATAGCTGTCACAGGGATATTACCTTTCTATGTTAGTTTACATGTGCATGACAAGATACTACACAATGCAATGTTTGATTCAGGTGCTTCTCATAACCTTATGCCTAAATCAGTGATGGAGAGGCTCAACCTAGACATTACAAGACCATATAAGGACCTATTCTCATTTGACTCCAGCCAAGTCAAATGTTTAGGCTTGATAAAAGACTTGTGTGTATCCCTTGTCCAATACCCAAACAAAACAATCCTAATGGATGTTGTAGTTGCTGATATCCCACCCAAGTATGGGATGCTGTTATCAAGATCATGGGGGGCTAAACTCCAAGGTTCCTTACAGTTAGACATGTCATATGCCACAATCACAGTCTTTGGTCAACCCAAGAGACTATATAGAGAATCCCTCATGAAATATATGGTCAGCAGTGAAGAGAAACCTCAAAACTTTCCCATATATGTTGTCCATTCTGATATAGATTCATACATTCTCTTCAATGACAGTTCAGGTCTAACAAATAATGATGAAACCAAGACATCAAAACAAGAGCAGGGCTGTAGTGAACAAGATACTGCTGTCCTAGAAGTAAAGCTGATCCAAACAAGTGATGAGACTGTTCTAAAGGATGAACAAAATACAAAACCAGAACTTCAGCTCACAGTCCCTGACCACGGAGAAGTTGTTAAGTCTCCCCTAGACCAACAGATCCTATGGTTCATGGAGTTTGATGGGTCAGTCAACAAGTTAGGGGCAGGAGCTGGAGTCTGGATACATAATAAACAAAACAGTCATGCAGAGGGCAGAGCTTATAGATTGAACTTCAGATGCACTAACAACATGGCTGAATATGAGGCTCTTTTACTAGGTCTCAAGCTAGTAAAGTCCCTACAAGCTATAAAAGTTTCAATCCTAGGAGATTCAGACCTAGTTATCCAACAAGTCAAGGGTAATTTTGTCACCAATGACAAAAGACTGAGGTCCTATAGGTCTGCTGCTGCTGAATTATTAAATTCGTTTACTGAATTTCAGATTACCAAAATTCCTAGGACTCAGAACCTTCATGCTCATAGCTTGGCCACATTTGCAAGTACCTGTAAGCTACCTTTTGAGCCCCACCACTGTTTTACAGCAGAGATAAAACATAGACCGTCTATCCCAAACAATGTTAAGGATTGGCAAGTGTTTGATGATGACATGCAAATAAACAACTTCTTGACTTTGCAGCAAGAATTTTCAGGACTAAGTATTGACAATGATAGAGCAAGTCAATCACAAATACAGGATCAACAGAATAACAAAGCAATATCACCTAAAACAGCTAACCAAATGCTACATCCTACAATTTTTAACAAAGACAACATACTAGAAATTCAACAAATTGATTGTGAAGAGACAGCTGATGATGAAGCTGAAGTTATACAATTGAAGGACAATTTTCTTCCCACTGGCTTAGCCCCTCTAGAAGACATTTTTGATTCCAATGATGTTCCCAGCAAACCAAAAATGCAGCCCCTCAACACTGCCATAGAAGAGTGCAACATTGGGACTGCTGAACAACCCAAAATCATAAAGTTGTCTGCTGCTTTACCCCCTGATCAAAAGCCTAAATACATTGACCTTTTTAAGGAGTTCCAGGATGTCTTTGCCTGGAGTTATGAGGATTTAAAATCCTATGACACCTCTGTAATTCAACACACCATCCCTCTCAAACCAGATCAAAAACCCTTTAAACAAAAACTTAGGAGAATAAATCCTATGCTTCTCCCAGCAATGGAACAAGAAGTACAGAAAATGTTTAAGGCAGGCATCATAGCACCAATCAGATTTTCTGATTGGATTTCAAACTTAGTCCCTACAAGAAAGAAAACCGGTGAGATAAGGCTTTGTGTTGACCTAAGGAACTTGAATCAGGTTTCCTTAAAAGATAATTACCCCTTACCTAAGATGGATCACATCTTGCAGAGAGTAGTGGGGGCCTCAAGAATTTCTCTACTTGATGGATTCTCAGGTTTCAACCAGATCTTAGTACATCCTGATGATCAGGACAAAACAACATTTACAACCCCATGGGGAACCTTCAAATATGTTAAAATGCCTTTTGGGTTGAAAAATGCAGGGGCCACATTCCAAAGGGCAATGGATATTGCTTTTGCCAAAGAGATTCATGACTTCCTTGTCATTTATCTAGATGACCTCACACCTTTTTCCAAATCTGACCAAGAACATTTGAAACATTTGAGACAGATATTCATAACTTGTAGGAAATATGGGATTTCCTTAAATCCTAAAAAATCCCTGTTTGGTTTGGAGGAAGGTAAACTGTTAGGTCACATCATCTCTAAAGATGGAATTAGGATTGATCCAGACCGAATCCAGGCCATCTTACAAATGCCTCATCCAAGAAATGTGAAGGAATTACAAGCCTTCTTGGGGAAAATCAACTTTCTAAGGAGATTTATCCCAAATCTGGCCGAATTAAGTAGGTTACTCAATAATATGCTTAAAAAGGATTCAAAGGTAAAATGGTCAGTAGAAGCAAGTCAAGCATTTGAAGGAATAAAGGTGGCCCTCACCCAAACCCCAGTTCTAACAAATCCGCAATTTGATAGGGAATTTATCATATTTTCCTTTGCCTCCCAACACACAATTGCCGCTGTTTTATTACAGAAAGATGACCAAGGAAATGAGAAACCCATTGCTTTCTTTAGTAAAGCTCTTAGAGATGCACCCCTGAAATACCAGATCATGGAAAAGCAAGCATATGCCTTGGTCAAAGCTATTAAAGACTTTAGGATCTACATCCTGTACTCCCATGTTATAGCCTATGTACCAAGCCCAATTGTGAAAGACATACTTACTCAAGAGAACTTGGAAGGTAGAAGAGGAAAATGGATTGCCAACATTTTGGAATTTGATATTGAAATAAAACCTACAAAACTGATAAAAGGGCAGGGCTTGGCCAAATTAATGTCTGAAACAAATTTCCAAGCCTTGGACATCAATCAACTGGACAGTGAACCGGAGCTGGCGACTCCAAAGATCAATATAGCCTTTGAACAATCCCCTTGGTATTCTGATATCTGTTATGTTTTACAAAACCTGTGTGCTCCCCCAGGACTGTCCAGAACTAAGTGTAGGTTTGTGAAAATGAAAGCCTCAAGATTCTGTGTTATGAATGGCAATTTGCTTTGGAAAAACCATGAGGGTATCTTATTGAACTGCTTGACTGAAAATGAGACTAACAAGATCAAGGAAGAATTTCATGCAGGTGACTGTGGTGGACACTTGTATTGGAAGTCCACTATGGATAAAATACTCAGGGCTGGTTACTATTGGCCCACTTTGTTCTCTGATGTTAAGAATTTTACTACCTCATGCCATAAATGTCAAATATTTGAGGGAAAAAGAAAGTTGCTACCACTTCCCTTGAGGCCTATTGCAACAGAAAGACCTTTTCAGCAATGGGGCTTGGATTTCATTGGAGAAATTCATCCCTCATCTTCAGGCCAACATAGATGGATCCTCACAGCCACAGACTACTTTACCAAATGGGTTGAGGCCATTCCATGTAGACAGGCAAATGATTCAACAATTATTCAGTTCTTGGAGAATAACATACTGTCTAGATTTGGCTGCCCCAACAAGATAATAACAGACAATGCTGCTGCTTTCAGATCCAAGAAGATGGTCAACTTCTGCCACAAATTTCAGATTACTTTGGGCCACTCCACTGCTTACTACCCTCAAGGGAATGGCCTAGCTGAATCATCAAATAAAAGCCTAGTGAACATCATAAAGAAAGTGTTGGAAGAAAACAAGAAGAATTGGCATAAGAAACTAGTGAATGCCTTATGGGCAGATAGGCTAACAACCAAGAGGTCCATTGGGGTCAGCCCATATGAGTTAGTCTATGGACTAGAAGCCAAATTTCCTTCTTCACTAGGGGTTCCTGTCATGAAACTACTGCAAGAGAGTCAAGCTGAGCCCAATGATATGCAAAGGAGGGTGAATCAAATATATGTCTGCAACAAACTAGAGATCAAGTGTATAACAGAGTCCAAATCCTTCAAGAGAAGCTGAAGAAAGCCTTTGACAGAAGGACTAAGGCTGAAGATTTCAACCTAGGTGACAAAGTTCTTAAGTGGGATTCAAGAAGGGAAGATAAAGGAAAACATGGCAAATTTGATTCCCTTTGGAAAGGACCTTTTGTCATTCAAGCATTACAGGGAAATAACACTTATTTTTTGGAGAATTTGGATGGCACTGACTTAGGTGAAGGTCCTGTAAATGGCAGGATGTTGAAGCACTATTTTGATCACTTTCCATCCACATAACGGGGTCTTTCCTTCTATACATAAACAGTTGTATATATTTTTCTTTCAGCATATAAGTAGCTCAGTTTGAGAATGCTGCTGTAAATAAGCAGAAAGGGGCTTAGTGTTTCAGAAATTCCACAGAGGTTGTGGCCTCCAAATTTTGAAACTACAAGAAGAGAACTTACAAGTTTTGGTAAAAACAGATCAATGACCAAGGCATTCTGACCTGCTGTTCTTGGTCTTTCAAGAAGAAAAACCATCCCCAAGTGGAGCCACTGTTAGCTACCTATACCAATAGGTTTCATTTTTCATGATTGGCTTGGGAAATGCCAATATGATCTACTTTGACAAGGCAAAGATCTCATATTATGATGAAAGGCACACATGTGCATCTTATTAGTGATGTTATACTTCTCAATGGGTGATCCAACAGCCTAAGCTGGGTCATGCCATGTCTCAATTTTTGTTGTAGAATAGAGAAAGAAGTCTGTCCAAACTGTTTAACCTTGGCAGACAAGTAGCTCAGGTAGAGAAGTAAGGTTCCCAACTATTTAATCTGGGGCCTTGGAAGAAATAAGGGTAGTGCTAGATAGGCAATCAAAAGAAAAAGCCAAGGAAAAGAAAAGGCACATAAGGGTCTGCAAGTCCAAGTGCACCCTCCAAGAAGAAACAAAAAATGCTAGGCAAGCAGATGGGTAGGTAGATGGGGTTGCAGAAGTGGTATTCCTTTCAATTAAGTGTTTGATAACCTGTTCACAAAGGCAAACCAGTGGATACAGAGGCTCCTCTTCTACATCATGTGCAGCAAAGCAAAGGAGCATGTCTAACTTCCCATTTCCCCCTTTCACATTCATTACTAACATCCCTTCAGCAGTTGAGATTCATGGAAGAATTTGAGGTGTTATGGTGGTTCTTATTCCTTTAACAAGCCACATTTCTTGTCTAAAATTCTTTTCATTTTGATCTACTCCCTAAACTAAGTAGTTTTCAAACAAACTTAGTGATATCTCCCCTCATCCACCCTTTCTCATCCATATTAACCCCTAACTCTATTGTATAATTCCCCTATGTTACCCTTTCCCTATTATTATAACACCATGGTGCATAAACCCCAAACATTGTATAAATATCCCTCCCCTTGGCATTATAGCCAAATAAGTTGTTTAGGGAGACTCCAGTCCACCAGGGGCTGTGGTCAACCCTGTCTTGGGGCTGCTCTAACCTCTGGTTATGAGCAACAACCTTTCCCCGAAGCCCTCACCTTCCCTCTACTCAAAAAACATAGAAAACCCCTTTCCCCCTGCTAAACCCACTCCTAGAAACCTCTTTTCCCTTATAAAACCCTTGAAAAACCCAAAAATCCCCAAAACACATGCAAAAACCCCTAACCCTAAGGTTCTCCGCCCGAAAATATTTAATTTAATATTTTAAAAGGCTGGCGGGACCCCCCAACCTGCACGATCAGTCGGAGGACCCGCCAGCCGTCAGATCTCCGCCGCCCAGATCTAACGGTGGGCGGTAATTTTCACTCCCCGACCTGCCGACCTTTAGCATCCGGGGAAAGTGGTTTTCTGCCCCGTACAAGGGACGCGTGGCAGGCGGTGGGGTTGTTCGGAGCCCCCCTCCCCGATATCGCCTTTGCCCAAAGGTGGTGCGGGGAACCTGCTTACCACCGTTCCTTTACCGCCTTCCCTTACGTCATCACTACGTCAGCATGACGTAGCACCCTCCTTCGCCCCCGCGCCATATGATCCTCCACGTAGCCCTGCCACCGCATCTACCCGCCACCGTGTCCTGCCACCCTGGCCTACACCTCAGCAGCCACGTCACCTCCGTACCCGGGCCCCACCATGACGTCATACTGACGTCATCGGGGGAAAAGCGCCAATGGCATGTTTTGTCCAAATTTGTCGTTATAAACGACTAAATTAGCCGTTTGTGGTCATTTTCACGCACAAACGACATAACCGTTGTCAACCAGCTGCCGCAAAAATTCGTTTCCAGCCATCAAATTCAATATTCAGACCGCTACAAGTCAAGGATTCAGCTACATTGAGCCTGCACAATTCGGCCCGCAGGCCTGTCAAATGTTTTTCCAGGTATTTCACCAGATTTCCCCATTTTGCCCATGCATTCCATTTCTCTGTAAATTCACCATTGAAGACTGGTCAAAATCCACAGTCTAGCTCTGTCTGCTAACCAAGAGTCAGATAAAGTAACCTGCATTTCCCCCAGAACTAAAATTGACATTAAAACAGTCGTTCCGCGGGCCAGAACCATAAAATTTTCCTCGAGGTGCTCGGCATTGTTCCCTTTTGCCGAGTACAGGCCAGCTGCAATTGCTACCAAAGGAACCCTCATACCCTCTGCAACTTACCCTTAGCAATTCACATCCCTGTGAATTTGCAACAAACTACAGAAACCAGCTTGCATCTTCCACTGAGAAAAACACTTCAGACTTGGTCTACATTTGGCCTATTACTTAAGCTCTTAAAGAACTTTGCAAACCATTGCCATCAGCTTATTTCAAAATCAAGTTTTACAATGGCTGCTTCTGCATCCTCATCCCTCAATGTAGCTCCATTAAATCCACCAAATAAAGAGCTGGAGACCTTGCCATTTGCTGACAAGGACTATCTTATTGAAGACTTTGAGGGTAACAGGGACTTCTTGCAGACCTTCTGTCAATTAAGAGAGGACTATAAGGATGGTCATGGTACACATGGGATATGGGAGTCAAACCTACCATACTATTGTCTCCCAGCTGTAAATGTCTTCCCTGAAATCATTCACCTATGTGCTGAAAACTATGATGTGCAGCACAGAGCTATTAGCACTCCATCTGGGAGGATCCTTTTCTACATTAATGCTGAGTCCATCAACAAAATGTTACATTTTGATCAGACAGAGTTGCTAATCCCATTTTCCATGAACTATTTGCTGGACACTGGTGCCAAGATGACCAGTGAGGAGATTCAAAAGGTCACCAGGACATTCATGAGACCTGAGTGCCAGCCTACAGGGCCACCTCCCTACCTGCATGTCCATTTCAATGATGTAGGCAGGCTTTTACTGGACATGATTGCCTATGTGTTGGGATACAAAAACAGTGAGCATGTGGATAAAACAATGCTGGTATTGCTATCTGCTTACAGCCCACGCCAACCCCCTGCCCGCAAATATAACTTTGCTAAGTTCATAGCTAACAAGATTCATGATCAGTTGAGTAGAGTGGACAGACAGGGGGTCTTCAAGTACTCGGCCTATATTTACCACCTGTTCATGTACTATCATTCTGAAGCCTTCTCATGCTACATCAAAAGGCTGGATCACAGAGGGGAAAGAAGATCTGTCATCTTCTGGACCTCTGTCTATCACAAAGTCACAAATTCACCCTATACCTACTGTGAATTTGTTGACCAATTTGTATACCCAGTCTCTTGCCTGCTGATGAGGTCCCCTCCTCCCAGAATATCAAATGAGATAAAGAAAGCTCTGCAGCTTTCCAAAAAATATAAAATAGGTGACTGGTACCTATATGAGAACCATACTGTCATTAGGATCTATGGCTGTGAGCTCTGTCCATACAGGCTCCCAAAATATGTACCTATGAGGTTATTTGCCTTGGAGTATTATAGGCAGTTGATTCAGTCCGACCTCACCCATTTCCACAGCGCCAAAAAGAAGGCCCACCTCAAGTTCAAACACCAATTGGGCCCCTTCATCATGAACAAGAAAGAAGGGTGGGAAGACGCAGACCTAATCCTTAAGGATAAATACAAGTTGTCCTATAGTTTTCGGTGGGTCCATTATTACCCTGAAGGTTTCATCACTGCTAGGAGAAACAAGTATAGGCTTATAGGCATTAAGCATTGCCAGTACCCACACATTGAAAAATATGCCAACCTGCAAGAATGGCAGATGGATACTCTAGTTGAAAATCTAACTGAGGAAGAGACAATGCTAAAGAATGTGAAGGAGCTTGAAAAAACTATTGACCTAGACTATGTGCAGCAGGTACCTTTCAGACCGCCTTATTCAGTGGGAGAAGGGACCTCAGCCTCAAGGACTGCACTAGTAATAAAGGCATCTTCCACAGCAGCACCAGTGTTAGATAAAGGCAAAGGGATAATGGGTGCAGAAGAACAAACAATGAAAGAAAAGTCTGCCCCTTCAGGGGAGCAGCAGCAAGAGCAGCAACAAGAACAGTAGCAAGGGCAAACTGTCCTTCCACAAACTGAGCTACCAGCAGCTCCAACACTACAAATTCCACCCCCACAAACTGAGCCAGTAACTGCCCCAATTTTACAGACCCCAGCACATGAGGAAAGGGGGACAAAAAGAGATAGAGAAGAGTCCACTCCTCTCAGTGGATCCTCCCACCAGCCAGAAACCAAAAGGCAAAGAGCAGACTCCCCAGAGGTAGAAGACATTACTAAAGATGTCTTGGACAGTGGAAGAAAAGATAGGGAGGCCAGTCAGCATACAGGTACAAGCTCCTTTCAGCAGGAGCAAACTTTACAGCTCGGTTTGGAGGTGTCCTCTTCTTCCCAACAAAGCAAGAAGCCCAAGAGCACCAAGGCTTCTTTCAAACAAATAAAAGCTCAGAATGAGCTGCTAAGGGCTAAGGTCTACAAACAATTCATAGATGCAACACCAGCCCAGCAGGAAAGGCTAATGTCGCTATATGACATTCTGCAGGAAAAATTGCTCCTCAGCCACTTTAAGCCCAAAGGGCCGCAGCCTAAGACAGCTGCAAATTTTGTAAAGACAAGGGTGGAGGTCCTAGCCAGAGATATACATCCCATGGACCAGATTGAACTCCATAAGCAAGCTGGGGAGATGGTCTATGCAACCTTGGTAGAAAAGGCCACCATGGCCCATGAGCTGAAAGAGTCCCTAAAAAACACCAACACCCAGTTGGATTTTGAGAGAATGTCCTCTCAAGCCAAAGACAATAGAATAAAGTCGCTTGAGGAGATCATCATTGATCTAGGACATGATCCTAGTGATCCAATGGGTGTGAAGGCCCTCATGAAGAAGAAAGATGATGACCTCAATGCATTGAAGAAAAGATTGAAGCTGCAGCCCACAGAGCACCCTCAAACAGCAGAACTTCAAAAGCAAAAACAGGCAGAGGACCAACTAGACCTCCTAATGCAGCAAGACCAGAGGATCAGGGAATTGGAGAAAGAGCTGGAAGGAGCACTACAAGATAAACAGGGAGAATCCACTTCCCAAGCTCCTCCAACTACTTCCACAACAGCAGCAACTTCAGGGGCAGCAGTGGCCCCCACAACAGAAGCAGCAGGAACAGCAGCAGCTCCAGATGCCAGCCCAAGTGTAGAGGAATTGACCAAGGCCGTCAAAGCAATGGAGCTCCAGGCAGATGAAATAAAAAGGCCAAGGAGAAGTTGGTAGAACTGGATGCCAAGTATGACAAGTCCAAAGTGACTGTAGCAGAACAGGGCAGAGAAATAAAGGCCCAAAAAGAAAAGATAAAGGCCTTAGAGAAAGAGCTGAATCTGGAGACTGCTATGGCTGACATAAAGAGAATCCTATGGGCCGAAATTGGCCAATCCATCAAACAGCAATGGAGGTCAATAAAAATAATGCATGAGCAGATGGATTTAATGGGCCAAGCTCAAGCAGAAATTCAGAAGGCCAAGACAGGCAGAGCAGGCAAACAGAATGATAGACTTCCTGAACAGGCAAGAAAGGGAGGAATTGGAAGCTATAGGCATTCCCAATAGAACAGAGGTTGTCCTCTCTGCCAAGAAGGTACTAACTCTCAGGAACTATATACAAACAGTGGAGAGGAAGTACTATGAGATGCAAGCAGATGTGGAGGAATACAAAGTTAAAATGGGAGTGCTGCAAGCGAAAGGCCTGCCCAGCTTACTAAATGGTGCAGGAAAACTGATCTCTCCAGATCAAATGGCCAACATAATGGCAACCACTATTGAAAATCAGATTATTGCATCTGGCAGTTCATCTGAACAAGCAGGGCCTCCCACAGGGCAGAGCTTATATGACAAACTTGAAGGCCTGTTCTTCATTGAGAATGAAGTAAATCACCTGTTTGAAACCCCTCCCAATCTTTATAGACATACAGAGGCCGAGGAAACATTGATAAAGATGCGCAGACATCAAATGCCTAAGGAGGATTGGTGGCAATTTATGCTTCAGATTTTGCCACGGTAGCTTCAGTCATTCGGCCACTGCCAGCTCCAGGTCACTACAAGACAAATAACATGACAAATGTCAGCAGTTAAAGCAGCTAAAAAAAGTGACTCATCACATAGACAATGACAGCTATCCAAGTTTCAAACAGCACATCTCCAGCCGACTCTAACAGCCATAAAGTCCGAATATCTTCTGACTATTTTGACAGCTGAGGCATTAAGGAAATACTACAGCATTCACTCCTTCAGCTACTGCATTCCAGAGATTAGCATATCATAAATGAGATATTAACTCATTCGCTGATATTTTTGATGTAAATTTTGTATATATACTCCCCTGAGTAACTCATAAGGGGTTGGTAATTTTCTCTATGAGACAAATGTATTGTACACTTTCAGAATTATCTAATACAAAGGGCTGGATGAGCTCAGTGATTTCCTGAAATATTTGATGTCTGGATGATGCTACATGTGCTGATGCAGAATTCCTATGCTGTTTGATGAAATAACAAGTTTTCCTCAAATATCTGTTTGTTGTGTTTATTGTTTCCTTATTGTTTATCAAACCATACTCATATTGTATTAAGCTAGCAGTGAAGAAAAAGACTAGTACAGGATTTGTTTCATTACACCTTGTGCTCAATTTTTACTGCTGAAAATGTTTGTCTTCAGGATTACTATGCACATGAATTCTTAATTGCTCATGTCTATATTGATTCTATAAGTATGAATACTACCTAGAAATTCTTAATTGCTTCTAGGACAATATTCCCCTTGTGTTTCTTTAGCAGTTCACTGCAAGATTCTTCACTGCCTTGTATTAACTGGATACACTCCACTTAATCACTATTATAAACGTTGTTCTCAGACACTAATCTGGCTCTGCAGCATGACTACAGCAAATCACTCAGCACCTCAAAATAACTAAAGGACCACTGACTCCATAGCCCAATGGACTAGAACACTTTGGAGAATGCATAAGCACCTTGACTGAAATTATCATCCAACCAAAACCTTAAACAAACCTGAACTTATAGCTAGCCTAAAATCAGTACAAAACAGAGATAAATATTAAAGAGAGAGCCCTCTCTGATCATAGTTTGGCTAGAAGCTGTAATCCAAAGATTGGTTAGTGGTTACCCCGGCCGTATTCCCTTAGAGTCAAAGGGAACAACCTGGGTGATAAAATCATACATGGCGTTTTTGGTTTCCCTTTCCTAGGAGGATTTGAAGAAGTTTTTTCAGGGGATGACTCACCCTGTTTCTTCTTCTTCCCTTTGTTTTGCTTCTTCTTGCTTCCTGGTTGATTGGTTTCTTTGCCTTTATCTCCTGATACGGCATTTACTTCCGAAGCAAGAATTTCCTCTTTTGCATTTTGATCCGAATTCTTACGGGCTTTCTTAGACGAAGCCTTTGTCGATTTCGCGTTTGCCGTGCCAATCACACCATTGCCAGCATGAGAGTCACTATTTGATTTAGGAGGAGGAGGAATTGAAAATTCCGGTCTAGGGGCGTCAGGTATTTTGTCATAGAGCGTCCCAGACTGAGTATATACTAAGTCTAGATATTGTGCATGAGCAATAACTTGCTCCTCCGTTACGACTCCCCCCTTGGCCACATCTTCCGTTATGGCAGGAAGTAAGGACTTTATAAACCATTCAGCTAATAGCTGATCTGGAACGTAAGTCTTTACCATCCTGCGACGACGACGCCACTCATGTATATGATCGGATATATGAGTAGCCGTTGTCTGCTTGAAGTTGGTTAAGATTTCCGTTCCCGTTTCATACCTTATCGGTAATTGAAAATGGGTTAAGAAAGTCGTGGCTAGGGAACTGAAATTGTCGAAAGAGGCTCTAGGTAATTCAATATACCATTTAGCCGCTAGACCCGTCAATGTCCTCTGAAAAAGGCGAAGCCTTATCGAATCATCGTTCAGGGTGTTCGACGAACACCACAGATGAAAAGTCATCACGTGATTCGATGGGTCTTCACCTGGATTTCCATTGAATTTAGGAATGTCCGATGGAAGCTTGTGAGGAATCGCTGGCCACCAAGGGGCGTAAGCAATTGGATCGTTCGTTAATCGGTGTAAATCCAGTAATTCTAAAGTTGCCACGAATGGTAACTATTGATTCAGGTTAGGTGAGGCGTACCCAGGATACGATGGAATCACCTGAGCAGTAGGCCTTTGCATACCAGCATAATGTAATTGATGTTGGTATGACTGATACGGTTGGTGGACTTGACCACTGTAAAGCGGTTTGTTTTGATCGTTTTGAATATACGGTTGTCCACTGTTCGCAAAGATCTGCTGCTCAGAACCTTGGTACACTTGCTGGAATTGTGGTTGTTGGTATTGCACCAGCCATGGTTGTGAAGCCATGTTCTGCTGCGCTATACTAACCGGCGGACCAAGATGTGGGGTAATTGTACCCGTTTGGACCTGTGTCGCCCCACCAGTTGGCGATTGTGGTTGTGTCACAGGGTCAAGGGGCTGTTGCATTACAACCTGAGAAATCTGAGGTTGACATACAACAGGCATCGTTTGAACTTGTGACACTGTTACAATAGCTGGTGTTGTCGGGATGTTCGACATAGGTACACATTGTTGCATAGAATACACAACTCTTGGTTGTTGGGGTAGCATAGGTACCCAACCACTTGTCGTAACTCCAGTATAACCTGAATACTGTTGAGAACTGCCGTATGGATATCCTCCCGGAGGGGGTAATGAAAGGGCATACTGCCCCCCATACGGTAGCAATCCGGAACTCAAGGGGATTGTTTGCCCTTGGGGACTGGATGGCCCAAATTGACCTCCATAGGGATCAATCTGTCGAGTCTCAACATAAGAGTTACCGGATATTATTCCGGAGGAACAAACTGGAACAGACCACACTGTCGAAATAGTCCCTGGGTGGACTCCTTCTAGTGGTTGTGAGCTAGTTGGGACAGATGGTGTGCCGGCAAACATCGTCGGAGTGACGGCAGGGAGTTCTGCTGTCGCTGTGTCGTTCGACACAGTCCTAGATGTCGACGGTTGCTCAGACATTTTGAGTCTATCCAATAGATTGCCTAACGATTCTACAGGAACTTCCACTGGTGATAGACTAACTTCTGATGTAGAAGGAAAAAGAGTGACCCCTACTCCAAAATGGGTTGGAGTACTTGCTTGCGGATCCTCTACAATTTCCTCTATCGCAATTAAACCAGGTGGAAGAGGAAGACCGTCAGGTCCGTAAAATATTTCTGGTGCCGAAGAAGGGGTTGATTCGACAGCAACAGTTGTTTGAGGAACAAAACTCTCTGGACTAGTTACAGATGGAACTGGTTCAGTAACGCAAGTATTTGTTCTCAGACTAGGATCAGTGTTACTGTCCCTCTGTGGCTGTTGAACTTCTTCAATAGAAGCAGGGTTTCCAGAAATGTTTGGAGTAACCGGAATCTCAGATGTTGTCGGAACACTTGTTCTAACTTTGATAGGAGATTTCGAACCGGTTAAACGAGTTCGCTTTGTCCGTGTTGTTTTCGATTCCGGAGATAAAGACGGTTGACTCGTAAGCCTCCGCGAACGACGGGGTTTCAATTGACTTTCTTCCACGATTGCGGATTACTCGATCAACTAAAATACAAAAGGGGAAAAAGTGTTTCCGAATTGAATGAATTTATTAGACGCTTTAGACACAACTTGCTTTTTCACTTTTAAAGAGTCGAGAAAAAGCTAAAGATGACTCTAGTCTCCTTCGATGTTTTAACGAGCCCGAAGTGACAAATGCTCGGATGGACTTTTTCTGTTATAGAGTCTGAAAAAGGCCAAAAGGAACTGCTCTGGAGTTCTAGGCAGAGGGTGTGCCAAACTTTTCGCAAAACCGCAGAATACTTTTTAAGGTACGGGCGGTCGATCTTCCTGAATGCTGTGTTCAGTGCATTGCGATCAGTAGGGCGGCCGACACGGTTTCCTAAGGATAAAGGATATATGCCTATAGGGGTCTCCCAATATATACGCGACGGTACGTGGGAGCACAATCCTTACTAGCGCTATCGTCCCTAAGGAGGAATCACCCACCTTCCACGAGATCGACAGTCACCAGGCTTAACGACGCCGGAACACGTCTCTAGCCTAGACCTCTATGTTGTGCGTTATGTTGCAAAGTGTTGTTAGGTTCATTCAGTTTATTTTAAGTTGATCTTTTTAGAAGTTTGCCTTTCTGGATCACCACGAGATGTATGGTACAATTCCTAAATGCAGTCTAAGATGATAAGCAAGCTTTATTATCTTTTCAACTTTGAAAATCCTAGCTACTAAGGGAAAAGAAAGACACCATCTTTTCTCAAAGAGCAATCAGCACACTCTAATGCACTCTTTTCCTAAATTAAGCATGCAAACTTATCAAAATGCAAATGCATAATGCAGGTGTTTGTTTTCCGCTTTCTTAGTATTGATGCCTACAAAGAAAGCTTTTTGTACAACTTTGAATTTGCTTTCAAATGACAAATACAAACAAGTTTACTTTTTCGAAATCAACAAGGGTAGAAGAGATTACAACACTTTGCGACTTTCGAAATGAATACTTGTTTCGACACTTAAAAGAGACAAACTCAAACCAATAAGCAAAAGCAAATGTATAATCAACTGTAAACAGCGAATGAACTCTCTCCTAAGATCACAGTCAACAGATCTGAATTAAGGGCTACAGGATGATTATTTCACTCATGCAAAGGAAAACTGTAAATGATGCCACAAACACATAAAAACACTCACAGTATTTTTGTACAAAAGGAGGCGGAATTTAAGCAGAGAAAAGGATTTATCAGACTGGTACCTATGCTGGTTAAACGCTGCAAAAACAGAGATCAAAACAGGGCAACAGAGAGCAGAGAAACCCAGCTGCACAAGGCCAAACTGGTTCAGCGCAACCTCAACACTGTGGTTCTAACATTCAGCACAGGTAGCCTTCACGGGACCTGCGTTGAAATGCAAAATGCCTTCACAGCAGTTGCGCTGAAGGAGAAACTCTCATTTCTCACTGGGTTCTGGGTCACAGATTGCTCAAAAATCAACAGTTTCAGGCCAAATCAGAAACACAAGCAAGGTATAATCAAAGGGATGCTTTGAGAGGGTACTAAGATATATCACAAAGGATCATCAAATCATTTGTGAGTCCATTGTTGAGATCATAGACAAAATCCAGTGAAGGATCAAGGCTGCAACTGTCTACTTTGCAACTGAGAATAGCAGAAGCAGTTCGATTGTTGCTGTTGAGTCTATGAAACAAACAATGATAGAGACACAAATAAAATGACTAAAACAAATATCCCCAGTGGAGTCGCCAATTTGTTGTGGGGAAAAATGCCTATGCAGGACGATCCTATCCACCTAAGGTGTGACAGTGCCTTAGCAACAAACAGAGACAGCTATTCTGGTTTCTTCCTTTATGAAATGAGAAAGAAGAGAGACCAATAGACTTACCGGTGTCTTCCGTTTGTCCCTCAATCCAGATCCTCTTCTCTTTGGGTGTTCACAGCTACTTGCCTCCTCGCTCGCACAGCTTTAACAGATTCCTGCGAGATCACAAGAGAACAGCTACTTGCGACAAGAGAACAGCTACTTGCGACAAGAGAAGAACACAACACAAAGGCAGATATTCATATTCATAAATGATTCAGGATTAGAAGTAAATCAAATACACTAATGCAATCATACATCAAAGATACATCAGTATATAGGAGAAAACCAAGATAGCTTTATTGATAAATAACAAGGTTCAGGAAGAGATACAACCCAGAGGGCTCCAATCCAGCATCTCCTTCCGAGCAGAATGGAATTCCTATCTTCACCTCCCTTCAAAGCATTAAGCACCCAATGATTCCAGTCTCAAACCAACAACAATTCTTTGCAATAACAAAATTCCAGCCTCTAGATCTCATGGAGGAGAGATCCATATATAGATGTTTTGGAGAGAGGATGAGTCAGCTTGAGATCTGACTAGTGTCCTCTCCCTCTGTTAGTTCTTGATTCCACTTGGAGGTTCTTGCTTCCACTTGGAGATTTGGAACCTCTTACTCATCACCAGTCGAATTCCCTGAGGCAAGTGTCATTTTGGAAGCTTCCTGGGTTCTGACACTTTGAGGAATGAGCCTGCCACATGTCCAATCTCGCTCAGCGCAGGTAGCCATTGTTGGAGTTGACATTCAGCGCAGGTAGCCAGTGGAGCCATTGACATTCAGCGCAGATGGTCAGTGGAGCAGTTGACATGATCCTAAATTGACTTGTTTTTGAGCAGTTTCAGGTGGAGAACTTCTGTGAATTACTGTGGTTTGTTAGCCTTGTTCCTCTAGGGGTAGGAACAACATGTTTAGGGACTTTGGATCCCTTAGATTATGGACATTTCATGCTCCATGCTGTAAGGCACAAAAATGTCTATAACAGTTGCCCCCTAAAGTATGAGGCCGTTTATTGGGTGAAATTCTTTATCCAGGAGGGTCCGAAGTTCATCCATTTGTTGGGAGGAGACCTGTAATAAGATACAATACGATACATTATTTTTCATACTGCTTTCATGATCTAGCTGAGGCGGGCATTCCCATGCTCAGCTTTATAAATTCATTTTTTGTACATAGAACAGACAATCGTCTGATGGTAGACTGATAATTTTGGTGAAATTATCATCCTTTGAGTAGGATGATCATCTGCTGCAAGGATGTACATGTCAAATGTCTTTATCTTTCCTGAATATATATCGCAGCCCGGATGGATGAAACTAGATCCGGGGTCTTCAAACTCGTTCGATCTTCACTCTAAGTACAAGTCGAAGAGGCTGAATTCTAAGGCGTTGATCTATCTTTTCTATCTTTTTGTGAGCCGGTTTCATAACATTTGGTATCAGAGCTTTGGAATCTAGGGTTTCGTTGGTCCAAATAGGTCATCGTGGCATTTTGGCTATAATTTTTTTTCTGCGACGTTTCAGAAGTGAAAAAAAACTGATTTGAGAAGAAATTGCTCTGAACCTCAGGTCCGAATTTCAGGGCTTTTTGCGCAATATTTGCGGAGATATGATTTGAGGAAGTTGGTCTTTTTGCAGACTCTTGAATTAAATTCCAAACAGGTGACCTAGGGAAAATAGTCATAACTTTTGTTTTGAGCATCAGTTTGAAATTTCGTAAGAAGTTACATAAAGAGGACAGACTGTAGTTTCCTGTGTATATTTTTCAGATCCTAAGATCATAACAGTGACACGTGGCACTTCATACAAGTTTTCTCTTTTGAAAAGGTATATAATCAGGTCATTTTAGGAGATTGTGCATAACTCTGTCTTGGAGAATCTAAATTTGATCAGATTGGTGGCATTGGAAAGAGGACGCAAAGGGGTACTGCAGGTCGCAATTTTAGAACTGGATGATCCAAAATTGCAGAGATACATCAGATTCAATATCAAGCTCCTACAAAGTGAAAAAAGGTGTGTATTCGTTTTAAATATTTGCATAAGCTTGGTTTGAAAAATTAGTTTGAAGGAATTCAAAGGGCATAGTGAAGCATTATTATCGATAATTAATGCCTCGAAGAAAGAAAATGGAAACACCTAGCAAACAACCTGAAAGCTTTAGCATGACTCATGAAGAAGAGGAAGAAATGCTACATGATATATCAAAATTATGAGACCAAGTGCAACAAATGTCACTCTCACAAAAGCTAACAGAAGCTAAGATAAATGGCATGGAATTTAAAATAAATGGCATGGAATCTAGGATAAAAGGATATGGAAGCATTGTTGTGTGCCATTTCTATTATCCAACCAGATTGGATAAACGAAGTAAGGGAGGAATGGAAGAATGAAGAAGAAGTGGGGGCACTTATTCGAAAGTTACAAAAAGATTCCAATACATCTGATACATTTAGCTGGAAAAATCATTTGTTATGGTACAAAGATCGCTTATACCTCTGTAAGAATTCCCAACTCAAACAAAAAATTCTTATGGAATTGCACACTTCTCCCTTAGGAGGGCACTTAGGATTTTTAAAAACATACCACAGGGTTAAGAAGGAATTTTTTTGGGTTGGCCTTAAATCGGATATTCAAAAGTTTGTCGCAGAATGTTTGGTTTGCCAACAAAATAAAGTTGAAACAATTAAGACCCCAGGTCTATTACAACCTTTATCCATTCCAAGCCAACGTTGGGAGGAGGTTTCAATGGATTTTATCACAGGTTTACCAAAGTGTGAAGGAAAGAGTGTCATCATGGTGGTAGTTGACAGAATTACCAAGTATGCACATTTTTGTTCATTATCACATCCATTTAAAGCTAGTACAGTTGGTACTGCATTTATGGAAATAATTCAAAAGCTACATGGAAACCCAAAGATTATTGTAAGTGACAGAGATCCCATTTTCACTGGAAATTTTTGGACAGAATTATTTTCTTGTCTTGGTACTCAGTTAGCTCATAGCTCATCTTATAATCCTCCATTTGATGGGCAAACTGATATAGTAAACAAATGTTTGGAAGGATATCTTCATTGCTTTGTATCTGATAAACATACACAATGGGTCAAATGGTAGCCTCTGGCTGAATGGTGGTATAACACTTCCTTCCATACGATAGCAAAAATGACCCCATTTATGGCGCTTTATGGATATCTGCCACCATCCATCACATCATATTTAGGAGAAAATTCTTAGGTTCAAGTAGTGGAACATCACATCGAGCATCAACAACAAGTTCTCCAACTCTTAAAGGATAACCTCGTGTTGGCGTAGAATAGAATGAAACAACAGGCAGATCAATATTGCAGTGAAAGAAGTTTTGATGTAGGTGACTGGGTATTCCTACGGCTACAACCATATAAACAAATGTCCCTCAAGCAAGCTAAGAAGGATGATAAATTATCACCAAAGTATTATGGTCTGTACAAGGTGTTGCAAAATATTGGTACTATGGCAAACAAATTGGATCTTCTTGTAGCTTCTCGAGTACACCCAGTTTTCCATGTTTCATGCTTAAAGAAGGTTATAGGCGACAAGCTCCCAGTTCAAACAATATTGCCAGAACTTGACGAGGAAGGAAAAATTATATTGGAACCAGAAGCAGTTATAGAAACAAGAACTCGACAGCTACGAAACCGATCAATTTCGGAGTATCTCATCAAGTTAAGAACTTATCCGCTGAAGATTCCACATGCGAGGATGAGAATTTTATACAAAAGCATCCAGAACTACTCAAGCGTTGAGGACAACACTTTTTTGAAGGAGAGGGGCATGTTGGGTCCCTATAATACTAGTGATTCCCCCATTACTATTGTATTTGTATCCCTTATTAATATTGTTGTGCCCCTATTATCCCCATATTGTTATTACTGTGCCCCATAGAATCCCTCTATTGTTATTTTTGTGCCTTTATATTATTATTAGGTCGTCTTGGTTATATTGTGAACCCTTAGAATCCTATATATAGAAAGGAGGTTTTGTCATTTGAATCATTGAATAATTGTTCATTTGTGTAATGTAAAGGAGGTTGCCCCCTCGAAGAGGCTGAATTCTAATGCATTGATCTATCTTTTCTATCTTTTTGTGAGCTGGTTTCATAACATTAACATTTTATATTTTTATCATTTCTTGTTGCTATCTTCAACACCATCTATCACTAATTTTAGGGAACCACAAATATTATAATTTATTGCTTCTATCTCTGGGATTGAAGACATGTTTGGCAGAACCATGAAATTCTCCAAAATTCTAAACTCGAGGTGATCCTTCTTAGCCTTGATTGTGTAGCGTGTTGATGTTACTCGATCAATTTTGTAATATCCTTGGACATATGTTATAGCTCTTTCTCGTCCATGAACTAATATCTTAACACCTTCAACATCGACACCTTCAAAAGTCATGACATGTCCTCCAACTGAGAAACTTGTGACCTGAAATGGTTGAGATATATTAACAAGACTGTGCTCAACCAGAACTTCCATAGATGGGGTGAAACATCAAATATTGTATTTTCACCCTTGTCGAATCATAATAACCTGTATCTTCCACATGGAATAATATTAAAAGAAAATTTTCCATTTGCATAAGATATTTGCATGACAAAGCGCTTGATTTGGCTGAGCTGCTCCACTAGGGCACTTCACCTCATGGACATCATTTGAATAAAGGTATACATGAACACCTAAAACAGGGTTACCTTGAGAAACAACCAAGTCATCCATATCATAACCAGGGACAGAAAAGATGTCATCTACTACCAGATTTCCAAAGCCTAACTCTATCTTTGGAGAGCCTCTTTGCACAATTGCTAAGAGAACATGACAATCATATATTTGAAAGAGAATATTATATAAAATATACTATATAAACCTCAATCGTTGTACCTCATGAGTAGCACCATCCTGCCTAGGATCGACATTAGGTATGATGTTGTATCTTCTTCCTCTTTTTAAAAATTGGCTCACAGAGCCCGCTCTTTCAACTTATTCATGTTTACTTTCATGGAGGGCTAATGTGTCTTCTAGACACTCATCCTTAAGGAATAAATCTGAAATATTTACATGGGAAGAGTTAATGTTGGGAATATTTAGTGGCGAGGACTTTAGTTTGGGTGGTTTCTCCAAGCCCTTTCATGACGCACAAACAAACAGAAGCGCATGTCAACACATTCTACATTTTATTTCCTAATGTCTTCACAATGTAATATTTTAGGTTGAAAACATTATGCTGATATACCCGCCTGAAATTATCACGTGCGTGCTTGACAGATATTTGGTCACTGAAATTTATGCAAAGGATGTTTTTTCCAAACTTATTCTGCATATCAAATGAAGGCAAAGAGTGAGGAAAATATCACTGCCTTTCCTTTTTGAAAAAAAAATGTAGTGGGATTTGATATGACCTGATATTTGTATACTGCAGGATTAACTAAATTTATGTATTCATGATGGGAAGCAACCAAACTATATTTCCCTAGAGTAATATTTGTAAACACAACATTAATGAGGTCGTTGCTGGTGGAAATGAGTTCAACCTTCACATTGGCAGGACCTCCATTTATCTTTGGACAAATTTCTACTTCAACAACCCCCAACACTCTCCCAAAAATAGTGAACCCAGTGAAGTGAAAATTGATGCCTTCATTTCCATTGCAACCATTGTGATCCACTGATACATGAACCTGATCGAGTTCCCATGACCATCCATCCGGACCTTTGAGTCAGATTATAAAATATCCCTTGTCATATATAGTGATGAAATAATATCCATTTGGAGCACAGTCAGAGAAACCGAACTAAGGCAGGGCACGAAAATGACAGATGCCAGTTAGAGAGAGTCATTAGAAGGAGTTAGAAAGAGAATCAAGGAGGTATCTAGTTAGTTCATCGCTCGAGAGCTTAAGAAGGCTAACATGGCAAGAAAGGAGGTGTAATTTCCCCCTGAATGTAGGTTTCCTCGATGCCCAACTATCAAGTTCCTTAGTTAGCTGATTGATCTAAACATATCGTTCTCATTTCAAATTGTTTTAATTATCAACTCGATCTCTAGATATGGTACTACTTATTTCCCATTGATGTGGTTATCGTCGCCAGTGCCAGCCTACACATGGATCAGGATTTTCGAGGTAGGTATATGTACATTCCACACCAACCTCTCTCTATTTATACTTCCTGCAACCGTTAGGTTGGGCAGGCGCTCTCCTTGGCTAACCGAATGGCTTTGCATGGCTCTGTGTTATTACCAACAGCTTTGGCAATGACACCACAGTGGATTGACAGCATCGACTAGCGCGAGAACGTAGTTCCTCTCCCCCTAGTCCATCTATGTCTAATCTAACCCACTACATCTACCTATCTACCTACCTTTTGATTGACTCACTTTGCTTCTTTCCGAAAGGAAGGTCTCTTGTTTACTTAAGAGATAAAGAACTAGGGATGGGAAAAACAATAGTTCCATGTCACACCTACCTGCCTTCTCTATTGATGCCTATTTGAGCCCAGAGCTTACTGTACAACAAGCCCTCACCAATCGTTGATCTCTAAACCCAATAAAATCTCCCTCCTCCACCCACCTCACTCACATGCTTCTATTATTGTTCTATTGAGTAGAGAGAGAAACTCACCCTAACTATATTAGACCCTTTTTATGATGGATTTGATAACCTTCTTCTCTTACCGGAGAAAGACAAATAAGTTATGCTGGATTCAACAAGCTTCTTCTCTTACCGAAGAAATACAAATAAGAAGGCATGGCGAAGGAAATGAAATGAACTTGGGACATGATAGTATAAACATATGGGAAACACTGTACCTAATAAAGATATAAACTGAATTAAAACATTACTCACATCTCTATGTTTACTTTTTCCATTTCAAGAGGTAGATAGTGATCTCCCTTTTAACACCCCCTAAATAAACAACCATTTGTTGAATCCATGTTTGCTTGATTGGTTGGGACAAATTTAAATGAAGGGCCCTACCCTATATGTATGAAAGTAACGAAGTCAAAGTGAAAGCCTTTGCTAGGCTGAAAAGAATCACTTCAGTAGTTGGAAAGAATCACTCAAGCCTTCTATCACACTAAGAGAGAGTACCTGGGAGTAATCCTTGTAGTTGAGCAGTAGACAAATTAGATATATGTAATTATGTTGCTTACCTTTTATTACTTGAAACGAAGTCTTCACAGCTCCCACTCAGCTATACTGCACTCAACTATATTGCATGCCACAGCTCCACACATTCGCAGCTCCCCACCTTTAGAGAGAGTTGTCATGTTGACTACTATTATTATTTTGGCGAACTCATTACTTTGCTAGGCCAAAAAGACTCACTTCAGTAGTTGGAAAGAATCACTCAAGCCTTTTGTCATGCCAAGAGAGTATACCTGGGAGTAATCCTTGTAGTTGAACGGTAGACAAATTAGATATATGTAATTATGTTTCTTACCTTTTATTACTTGAAACAAATTCTTCACGGCTCCCACTCGGCTATAATGCACTCAGTATATTGCATGCCACAGCTCCCCACATTCACAACTCCCCACCTTTAGAGAGAGTTGTCATGTTGACTACTATTATTATTTTGGCGAATCCGTTATTATTATTATTATTGAGTGGTGAAAGAATCAAAATAGGTATGGTTTGAAATAATATCCATTTGGGGCACACTTTATACTGTCCTTCACCAAACCATCAGCAGTATGAAGTTTCAGATCCGAAGGTTTCCTCAACTTTGTCAAATATGGACTTGCCTCAATGAAACCTATGCATCCCCATTGATCCCATGGGTAGGAGTTCGAACTTCTAGGCATGTAACCAACAACTGAAGCACCCACCACCTCTCCATTACAAGGACCTTCGAATCTAAAACCCTACTAGGTTTCCTCCACATTTCAACAACTCACTGCATCTCTCTTCCTCTAGTTCCCAACTTGGTGTCGCTAGTTGAATCCTGATAGAATCTGAAATCACTCGATGGTTGAGATGCAGGGATTTCTGGGGCACCAAACACGCAGATCCACTGAAAATCCAGCCCCACCACAGAGATTTGGATCAATTTTACCCACAAATCCACTGAAAATCTAGCGCCAGCACAGAGATTTGGATCAGTTTTACCCTCACGGAGATCTGGATATGTGCTATCCTATCAGAAACAAGGTTGTAAAAAAATTCCTATACATTGAGAATTATAAAAAAATATTGACTTATAGCCCCTACAAAATCACCTAAAACGCCAAATTTACCCCTCTACAGTTTAAATTATTAAATTATTAAGTTATTTGTAATTCAAGTTTAAATGAAATAATTACAAATCTCTATACTCTCTTTGAAAGCAGAAAGTAACTTTTCATTCAAATAATATTATTTTAACTTTCAATTAATTGAAATTTATTTTATTTTAATTAATACAAAATTGTTTTTGGTTATTTATATGTATTTTTCAAAGTTATTTGTAATTTCAGATTAAAGATAAAATAATTATTTTATTTTAAAATTGAGAAAATTACAAATATTTTTGAAAGTAACTTTTCATTCAAATAATAATTCTTTACTTTCAATTACATAAATTGATATAAAACTAGCTTGGATCTATCTTAATTTTGGATTTACCAATGGTAGAGGGGATCAAATCTCTTTTCACTTTAAAAAAGGTTTGTATATGAAGAGATTTTATCCCTGTAACTTGGTAAATTAGGAGTAAGATGATCTAATTATTAATTATAATTATAATTATTAATTTTATATTTCACTTTACTTATTTTCCTTTTTACAAATTACCCCAACTTTATTTTTCTTAACATTTTTCAAATTAAATTTTATTTTAAGGAGTTTCCTCAAATTAGATATTAAAATTGGTTTTCAAATAAAATAAATTGGCTATATTTGTTAATATTAAAATTTAGTCCTAATTTGCCCCATGGTGTAGATTAGTTGATGATAGAATGGGTTGTTAAGGAGATTCTTATGATGTTATTGGTTTAAACTTTGATTAGCTCAATGTGTCATGTGTGAGGCAATGCGGGTACACTTGGAGGTGATTGTGGTATTGGATAGAATCAATCCTTAAGTAAAAACTCGTTGTAGTTGTATATTCTCTTGTAGACAAAAAAAAATAACAATAATAATAATAATCTTAATTTTTTTATTTTATTTTATTGAATTAATTATTTATCAAAATTAAATGTTATTAAAAGCACATGATTTAATTGGAATTAATTTAGGAGATGGAAATAAAGGAAACTAATTTTCTTGCAAGCATTTTCTAAATTGTATCTCCACTCAAACACTCTCGGAGAAAAAAAATAAAATTGACCCCACCAGAATTCCTAAAAGGCAACTCTCAAGCAAGCCACCCAATGTCACCTTGGTGGCCTTCTCTCACTCTTTAGACTACACGAAGGATATCATTTTCTAGGGGGGAATCCTTAAAGATCGAGCTAAGCTAGGTCATTGAGTAATGAAGGGAAGTTCCTTAACGAAGACTAGTGATTTGACACTACTCACTCTCAATGTAAAAGGTAAAGGATAAGTGTGCGAATAGTAAAACAAACCATGAATTATTAACAAATTTTGAATTATTTTAATTAGACAACTATTCTTATTCATGCAATGAAATTATACTTGAAAAATGAAAGATAAAGCTTTCTCAATTAATCATATAACATGAGATGCTAGTGAAACATATATAGAATGCATGACACAATAAAAATAGAAAATGAATCATAAATTGTCCATACAAGTAAGGCATTAGATCATTCATTTATCATATTCATGGGCATTGGATATTGAGAGTCTGTTATCATCATCAAGAGACCATTCCACAATTAAGAGATCATACACCAATAGTATTAACTATGTTTTGGACAACAAATAGTTATGTATTTGCGATGATAAATAAAGGAAATATTCAAACTTGTCATTGTTACTAAGGTTAATGAAGACAAAAAAGTTGAGTTTGGACTACTTACACATTTGTAACATTCAAATGTCATCCATTTTTCATCAATTTATCACCATTTATAGTTGGGTAGTTTGTAACCATAGAATTGTGAATCCAAACGATGTATTTGTAACATTCCAAAGTATGTAATTACAACTAATGAACCATGAGAAATACCATTAGCGTGTGAGCACAATAAACACTATGTATTTAGAATAAATTACCATTAAGACTAGAGATCAATGTAAGTTTTAAACCACCCCTAAAAAATAAAAAATTCCATATTTCAACGTCAAATATTTAAGAATTGTGTGCAGAGTGCAACAATAGTGACACTATTGTGCTTCGATCACTATCTCGTTATGTGTGTTAGGATGTGCCATTTCAAATTAGAAAGTGATCATACATATACAAAAAGGCAGGCAAGCAAACCATCAAGAATATCTTAAAATATGAATTGTTAGCCTTATGAACAAAGTCATTTCACGTACCCATGCATTGATTTGCATAAGGTGTGGTTAAAATGTCAAATTTGTTAAAAAAATGTAAGAAATAAATTTATCAAGAACAAAATTTGACCATGATGAAAATTTGTAAACCCCTTTCATAATTATTTATAAAGAGCTTAAAAATCAAGGTGTTTCATGCATTCATGTACTCATGTGAAGCTTAAGAGTGTTCATTATGCCATAGATATGTTACTTAGATTTGACAAATCCAACATGAACAAGTAAAAATATGATATTGTGTCCTTACAAGTAAAGCGCTAATCATTTTTAATTTACGTTAATTAGTTTTAATTTTGTCACTTATTATCTAGTCATATATTTCAGTCCTAGACTAAATTAGTCCCTTTTAGTTGAGTCACTTAATATCTAGTCATATATTTTATCCCTAGACTAAATTAGTCATTTAATTTAGTCGTTTTTAGTTCGGTCACTTAAAATTGCTCAAACTTAGTAGTAATTCACTTGAAATAATTGTGGTGACTAACGTTTTTAGTCACGTAGTCACTAATATCTCATTTTGTACTAGTGTATGATTCCCTAGCTTTTAGTTAATCCTTATTTACTTTTATATCATGTAATTCTATTGAAATTAGTTTGGTTGAAAAGTAACTAACGGAAAGAGACAATGTAGTAGGTTGCACTTGTAATTGATTGCTTGATATGATCAAAAGTCATAGATTGTATTTTTTTTAGGACTCGAACACTTAATATTCAGCACACAATAGAGAGGGTTGTAGAAAAGACAAACAATGTTCCATTGTTATTTTGTTTGGAACATATATATATATATATATATGAAAAAAATAGTGTTTCTTTGGAAAATCCCTTTACAAATATTTTCAAAGGAATGAGTCTTATGAAAACATCACAACCATGCTTTTAAATGCATAATGCAAACAGGTTGTAACATTGCATTCTATTGGTTGCAAGTCAGAATCCCGAGGATGAGAACTAGACTCTGTAATGCATTCAAAATATACAAGAACTCTTAGATAGATTTTAGTTGTACTACAGATGAATACAAGCTGAGAAATGCTCCATATTGTGACATTAAGCCATAGATGGAGGGAATTGTACATTTCATCCTCTCCCCATAAAGAGCCACTTGGGACTATGCTAGTGATAACTCACCAAAGCTTTGGATTTGTACTAGTTGTATTATAGAAAAACAGGACAAGCAAAAATAAACATAATCTGTACTTTGATATTCCCAAATGTAATAGTAGGTTCCAAGCATGTGCAACATTTCCTCTAGGTTCTCCAATAGAAGCCTAATTAAGATAACAATAGAGTGTTATTTCCTCCTTGCTTTTCTTGATAAAACTCTTCTTTAAGTATTTTTTTTCCTAAGTAAGTCTAAATTCTATTAATGTAACATAATAATACACTGAGGCTTTGGCCTCTCCAAGTCAGTGCCAAGGTTCAAGGAATAAAGCATCAAAACAAGATTGAGACTGCCCAGAAATGGGAAACCAGTCCAGTCCAAAAAATGAATTTGCAAAAATGAACTTGCTGCCCGTGCAGGGGAAACCAGCAAATGAAAAACGTAGCTAGCATAAGTTTCAAAAATGCACAAAATAATCCTATTGATGTGATTTCCAAAAACCTGAAACCCGAAGATGCATGCTGAGTCATGTGTCATGCTTTGCTGGCGAGTCATGTGTCATGCGGTGCTGACGGGTGTTCTTCAATGATGAAACACCTATATGCATCCATTTCGTCCTCTTCCTGCTGCAACGCACCCGTGTCGCCCGTCGCCTGAGGATCATGATTCTTCTCCTCCACAAGAGTCTTGTCCTGAGGATTATCCCTCTTCTCCTTTGCACGATGTGGGCATCCATCGTCGTTGGCTGGCTCCTCACAGGTTGGGCGTCCATCTTCGTTGGCTTGCTCCTCGTGGAAGGTAATTGATATGGTGGATTTTATGAGTGGTTGGTTCAGGGAGCAGCGATAGATGAATTGGGCCAAGTGAAGGGGTTGTTGTGAGCTACAGGGGATGTCAGTGGCTGGAGAAGCGATTTGCGAAGTTTGGGAGCGGAGAGCTCGTGAGCGGTCTCTGCCACTGCAAGCATCTGAATAGTGGTCTGAAACATAATGAGCCGAGGAGGAGGAGGAATCTGAGGTTAGTGATGGCGGAGAGCGAGGCAGTCTACCTCTACTACTCCCTCTTCTGCTCCGCATTCTATGGCGAAGCTGGGGCATGATGACGTGAGGACGAAGAGAAGTTCTACGAGAAGTTGGCACTGAGAATTGAGAGGGCTCAGCAGGTTCAGAGGTAGAAAGTTCAGTAGGCTCAGAATGGATAATAACATTGCAGATAAAACTCTGCGAATAATGATTACCCAGACCAAATTCAATGTAGCATAGAATGCTACAGCACCTGCCCGTAGTAGTGTGTGAACTTGGTTCCACTACAGCTAGGGGACAATGGCAGTTCAGAGGCATAGGATTAGAGACAGAGGAGGTGGAATGTAAATTACTTGAGGGTGCCATTATGAAGAGCTGAGGCTGGTAGACACGAGCGAGTTGATTAGAGTGCCAACGTAAATGCCATTTACTACTGTTGTAAATTAGTTTTATGGATTTGTGTGCGGGTTTAAAGATGGCCATGTGGCAAAGCCACTTGCCGTCTCATTCCCCTGCCAGCAATTCAATTCCGAAGTACACCTGCATCCGAGAGTTGTGCTTCTTTGTGAACTAGGTCAGTACATTCCTGTAATTGAGTTCTGTCATTTAGATGTTGAGGGATCCTGATTGGAGTACCGATCATGGTCTACTCCTGTATTTGCCAAAAGATCAGCAACCTTGTTGCCCTCTCTCTTGACATGAATGAAAGTGATAGCTCTCCTAATTTTTATCCATTGCTCAATTAGTTCAAGTCAAGCCGCCAGTCTCCAACTAGTAGCTACTTTCAAAGCCGGGGTCCCCATTTATATTTGGGTAGCTATGTTGATAAGGATTTGGGAGTCCCCTTCTATTATAATAGGGTGAAAATTATGTTGATGAGCCAGACACATTCCTTGCCATAATCCTTCCAGTTCTGCTGAATTATTCGTATCCCAGCCAATTGATCCAAAGTATAGTAATAGAGGTTTTCCTTCATGATTTCTGAATATGCCTCCATGTCCTACTTTTCCTGGGTTGCCTTTTGAGGCCCCATCAAAGTTTAGTTTGATCACATTTGTTGGAGGGGGATTCCATTGAGTGGGCGGCCTAGTAGTGGTTGTGGATATGTTGTGATCATCCTGAACCTGTGGAATCCATATATTCCAATTTTCCCAAATATTCTGTTCCTGTGCCAGAGTGGGGAGGTCCTCTGCTCGCCATTTCTAGAGAGCCAATTTTTCTTGAATTTTCTGGCAGAGGTTTCTCCAAATGATTTCCAGTGGAGTGCTTTAGTTTTTAAGAATTCTCTTGTTTCTTTCCTTCCAAAGTTTCCATAGAAGTAGACCTGGTAGGATTGTCCATAGAGAATTTAGAAGCTTGCTATTATAGGGAGCAGGGGCCCAATTGCGAATGGTACTTGTAATATCCCCTAAAATTCTGCAAGCTCTTTGACACCTGAAGGTGAGTTTTTCCCATAATTGGTTGGCCAGGTGGCAAGAATCCATGAGGTGCTGAATTGTTTCACTTTGCTGCTTGCAATTAGGACAGTATGAGGGTCCCTAGAACCCTCTTTTTATGAGATTGTCCCACGTAAGAATTCTTTTATGATATAGCAACCAAGTGAAGGTAGATACTTTGGGCCATATTCCAGTGGTCCATAAGCGAGTCCAGACGGGGTCTACTGGTACCTGTGTTTGTAGCATCAACCCATATGCTTCCTTTGTTGTGAATATCCCCCTCGGGGTGTAGCCCCATCTTAAAATGTCTTTCTTATTTGTATATCTAATTTTCCTATTGATGAGCTCCTTGTGCATTTCTTTATAGTAGTCTTCCATTTCTTGATGGATTATCTGTTCAGCTTTTTCCATTGCCTGAATCTTTGATTGATGTGTTGAGTCTAGTGCTGAGAGACTTTGTCATTTTGGTTGATATTATTTCCTTCAAGACTTTGAGGAGGGATGACGTCTAAAATTTTGGGTCGTTGTTGCCATGAGTCAACCCAAAATCTGGCAATTCCACCATCTCTTATCTCCCAGAAATTGTATTGTTGTATTAGCACTTTATGTTGTTTTACCGCATTCCAAATTAGAGAACCTACATCCGTATTGGTGATTCTGATTAACTCTTTTGGCGGTCGATTATTCGCATATTTTGCAGTCCATAGTTTGGCCCATGGCATGTGTGGGCTTGATACCCATTGCCACCATAATCTTGCTCCCATCAATGCATTACTGTGTTGAGGATCATGCAGTCCAAGACCTCCCTACTTTTTTGGTGTGCAAACTATCGACCAATTTACTAGTGCCCATTTGCGATTTTTCCCTGAGGATCCCCAGAGAAAGTTGCGTTGCATGTCTTTGATCTTTTTGAGCACCCATTTCAGCACTGCGAGAACTAAGAAAAGGTAGAGAGGCATAGATTGTAGTACAGCTTTGATCAGAACAAGCCTGCTTGCCATATTGAGGGCTCTGTAAGTCCATAGAGATAGGTGGCCTTCAATTTTCTCTAGGAGAAGCTGCCAGGATGCATGCTTTATTGCCGAGTCTATCAATGGTGCACCCAAGTATTTGGAGGGAATTTTGGCCATGGAAAAGCCTATGATTTGGGCAATGACTCTTTGGGTTGCAGGGGGAGTGTGAAAGAAGAAAATTTGAGATTTAACAGTGTTTATTGTGGTTCTTGAAGCCAGAGAGAATGTGTCTAGCAAGGCTTTGATTGAATGAGCTTCGTGGACTGAGGGGTGCCCAAACAGCATATTATCATCCATGAATTGTTGATGAGTGATGGCAGGGGTTCCATGAACAAAAATGCCTCTGAGGTCTTGGGAGTGAAGAGCATGCTTTATAAGGTGACCTAAGCCTTTTACCATTAGGACAAAAAGAAAGGGAGAGAGGGGATCACCTTGACGAATTCCTCTAGAAGGGGAGAAGGGGTGTGAGGGGACACCATTAACTAAAATGGAGAAGAAAGTGGAGGATATTAAATTCATAACCCATCTGACCCAAGTCGGGCTGAAACCAAAGGCAGTAAGCATTTGTTTTATGTAAGTCCAGCTCAATTTATCAAATGCTTTAGATAAATCAATTTTGAGAAGCATACCTGCCTATTTGTTGTTCTTTAAGGAGTGAATGATCTCATGAGTCAGGATTATGCCATCAAGGATTTGACGGCCCTCCACGTATCCTGATTGTTCCTGCGAGATGAGTAATGGGAGTAGCAGTTTGAGGCAGTTGGTGATGACCTTTGAAATGATTTTATATATAATATTATAGAGAGTGATGGGTCTGAACTTCTCTAGAGTGATTGGCTGTTCTTCTTTGGGGATGAGAGCTATGAATGTAGCATTTAGAGAAGGAAGAAGCTAGTGCATAGTTCTAGATTCATCTACAACCTTCCAGACCTCCATTTTGATGAGATCCCAGAAGTGATGGAAGAAGTTGGAGGTGAAGCCATTAGGTCTAGGGTCTTTCCCATCTTTTAGTTGCGCTGATGTTGATTCTACTTCCATCAGAGTGACCGGTCGAAGTAATAGCTGGTTGTACTCGTCCGTGATGATTTTTGGTATATGTCGGAGAATTTCGTTGATAGCAGGTTGTCTATCTATTGGCGGCTCTTGATGTGCCATTTTAAAATGGGTAAGGAGCTCTCTCTCAATGTCTTCATGTTTCTCCAGTCATTCTCCCTATTGATTCTAAAGATGTCCAATGGTGTTATGCATTCTTCTCTAGATAGTTGTTCTATGAAAGAATTTGGTATTTTTTCCCCTCTTTTAACCATATGATTCTTGATTTTTGTTTCCAAAGTATCTCCTCTTGCTTCCTTCTTTCTTCTAGCTACATGAGGAGATCTTGTTCTTGATTTACAAGTGTTTCGGTTCTGCTGCCTTCAACAATTTTCTACTGGAGTTCAATCATACTTTGCTCGAGCATTTTTTGACCTTGAAAGATGTTGCCGAAGGTGGAGTGATTCCATTGCTTGATTTGCTTTTTAAGATTCTTTAGCCAGTGTTGGAATTGAAACATAATTGACCCTTCAGGAGGAGTGAAGTTTTCCCAAGCTGAGTTGACTATATTTTTGAAATCTGGATGTGAGAGCCAGAAAGTTTCAAATCGGAAAGGTTTCCTGATTGAGTCTCTGGGTCTTGTCCATTGAAGTGAAATGGGCCAGTGATCTGAGCTTGATAGGGGTAGGATTGAGGTTGTGATGTTGCCTCCGAGATGTATGGAATTGTCTGAAATTAGAAATCTGTCCAACCGAGAAGCAATTTGTTGAGATCCTAATATTTTGTTATTCCAAGTGTAGATACCATTATTGAATGGCAAGTCTATCAACTAGTTATTTTGTATGTAATCTCTGAAGCATCTGCTTTCATTGTCCAACTTTACTCTACTGCCTTTTTTCTCCTCCAGTTTAGTAATCATATTGAAGTCCCCACCTGTGATCCATAGTAGGTGTGTTCTTGTGGAATTGAGAGCTTCCAACGTGTTTAGTAGTGCACTCTTTTTCATGGAGTCCTGAGGCAAGTATACATTCGTCAGATGACCGTGTATATTTGTTCCTATGATGTGAAAAGTAGCCTATATAAGATGGTGGGAGGCATGAAAGTCTGTGAGTGAAATAGTTTGTGTATTCCAAGCGATAGCAAGCCCTCCCGATGCACCATACGCATCTACCGTAACGGTTTGACATCTCGACCAAGCTTTGGATAGAATAGAGCCGAATGTGCTATTTTTGCATTTTGTTTCCTGCATGAAGAATATGTGGGGTAACAATTTGTAATACTTGGTTAGCTTGGAGCATCTGCCTGACTCCACTAGCATTTCCCCAATGAGGATGGTGTGTTGTAGATCTGTCTTTTTTCCCCTTTTCTTTCCATATTTGTTTGTGTGTTTCCCATCCCAGCTACTTCCTGGTTGTATGCCCAAGGTCCTTTGCTGGTGTACTCTTGAAAGAACTACTTCCAAATTTTCCAGCTACCTATCCAGTATTTTTTCGAACTCCTTCTTTCTGCAAGCTTGTTCAAGACTAAAAATGTCTAGCTATCCTAGATCAAAGCTCTCTGGTTCTTCTTCCATGTGACTTTGTTGACTACTCTCAGGCATTGTGTGAGTTGTTTTGATTGGATTTGACAAAAAGCTGTCAATATCCATTCCTTTCGCTGACCATAGGGTCATATCTTCCTCTTGGAAGGGGGTGGGTTGAGAAGCTGCTTGCTTTTGTTCTATTTTTTTAGCCTGTGAAGGCGGAATGGATTCATTGGGTTTAGTTGAGGTGGATGGCTCAACCATTTTGGACATATCTGATTCTGGCATGTCTTGGTGTGATAGAAGATCAAAGCTTTTACTGGTGGAGGGTATAGAGAAGGTGGGTAGGGGGTTTTTTGGTGTGCTTCTTTTGATTTGCGACTTTGGTGAACCCTTTAGAGTCAAATTTTTCTAAATGGTCAGTGGTTTTGGGGGTTGCATTTAAGGGACAGTCACAGAATAAATGGCCATGCACATGGCATTTTCTACATCTAAAGGGCACATGCTCATAGTCTATGGGTTGTATCCATTAAAAGTCATCATGAAGAAGGATTATCGATTCCGTGAGGGCTTTGTCGAGTCGCATGTATACACATATGCGAGCGTATGAGGTGTACCTTGGGAGCTTTGTTTCCTCTGCGATCTTTATCAGTTCTCCTAGCCCATTGCCTATGGCTTTGAGTGATTCTTCATCCCAATATTCCAGAGGCAAGGAGTACATTCGTATCCATGTTGGTGCCCAACTGAAGTCTTCCTTGTTTGGGTTAAATCTTTCTATCCAATCTCTATGATACAGACCCGCAACATTGAAGAAATAGGGGCCTCCATCGAGGATTCGATTCCTGTCTTCGATGCAGTTGAAGATAGCCGTAAAAAATCCTTTTGGACCTAGCTATAGGGTAACATGTCCTTTTGGCTTCCATTTTGAGGCAATCCATCCTTGCAGGGCTTTCTCAGTTGGCCAGTAACCAATGAATTTGCCGATAAGCACATGATCCTTCATAAATTATATTTGGGCATTGATTCTATGGCTTGGTAGATCGATCTTGGGGTGGTCTGCTGTGATAGGCTTGCATGTGGATGACGTTGCCTTCTTTGGTTCTTCGGGTCCTGTGGAGGTCTTCTCCTTCCCTTTGTTCAGATCTTCCGCTTCCTGCTACTAAGTAGGTTGGTTTTGCGGCTGTTCCATGTTCCCGGATAAGGACTTATCAGTTTCATCATTATTCCTATTTGGGTCGCGACCGTCGTTGCTACCTGTGGGGGGAGGCCTTGTGGGTAGATTAAGGCGAGTCATGGAATTTAATGTCATGTTTAAGTCAGATATCTCAGGTTCCACATCCCACATCCTACTTGGAACTTTCTTATACTTTGGACTAGAATGTGATAGAATGTGAAGGTTGGAATGAACTTATACACGACCCTCAGCCTTCACTCCTCCCAGTCTATTTTGCTTCACTGAATGAATGAAGCCATATGTACTCTAGTTCCTCTCAGTTGATGAGGAGATGGAAACTTGTGATAACAACCTCGTAGATACAGATGAGCGATAAGTGTTTTCCCCACCATGGAAGTCCTACCAAGTAATAATATCTATATGCCCCCAATCATCCATGGCTAGTGGATACAAAAGTATCTGAGTGGATTGTAAAAATGGACCAAATTCCTCATGTACTTCCTTTACAATTCCCACTTCCCTATAGATTTTCCTCAAATTTGTCTTATATCCATGTACCACTTCAGAATCTCTATTTAGAGCTGCTCTACTAGGTAAAGACAATATTTTGGAATAATAATATTTGGGGTGCAATGCATACACAAAAAGGTGTAATGATGTGGTCATTTTGTTCCACCTTTTTGTAGTGATGTCTTTCACTTAATTCTAAGATACTTCAAAGGGGTCATGTTCAATTTCCTTGATAGTTTCATTTATCCTATCCAACATACTATGCATGTTTTCATAGACTTCACCCAATCAAGGCATATCTATGTCAAATGCCCCGATCGTGGTTAGGATTGGTTCTGTGAACTGAAAATGGTATTGGACCTTGTCCAACCATGCATCATCAAGAATGATAGACTTTATTCTATGTCCTCTATCAAAATTTGAAGTCCTCCATGATTCCCAAAGAGGGTCAATGACCATTTCATGTAATGCTTGTCTCACCTCCACAAGCCTCTTTATGACTAAATCACTAGAACTGCTATCAAACGCCTCCAATCAAATCATGTTACCATTCGAATCATTGCACTAGTGGATTGTATCTGTATTCATTTTAGCTTTGGAGATCTATGGTTCCATCACTTTCCCCTCACGGATCCAGTAACGTTTCTTATGACAAATATTCTTTTGACTTGACAAACCCTAGAAGCATGAAGAACATGATTGACCTAGAAGACAAATCAACTTGAGCATGAAACCCATGTTTAAAATAATAATTATTTTTTATTATTTTTACAAAAATATACAGTCATAAGTACAAAGGTAATTATGAAGACTGAATCTGGTTACATTCTCCAACGCTCTTCCATTCTCTCTCTTTGTTTCTTGGCATAGGAATACCTTGAAGGAGGAACAAAATTCTAAGATAATATTTCTGTTTTTTGGGACAAAGGTTTTCTGGTTAGGCAACAAAATTCCAGGGTTTTGGTTTTGAACAAGTTCCCATCTGGAGTAGCGAGGTATTTTTTGTGGTATGTGAGGTGTTCTTGTGGGACAAAGTCTAGAAATAAGCATCGATATTTTTTGTGCTCCTGTACTCTAAGGAAGAGTGAGGTTCTGTCTGGGTGTAGACATCTCCTGAAGGTCTGCAAAAATTGGCTAGAGCTTTTCTGGAATAAGAAGGATATTTTAAAATTTGTCAAAACTTGTGAATTTTCTCTTGTTATGGCACAAGAAATATCTCTAGAAGGAAGTGAATTTACTTGACTAGTTCTTGTCCTAGCAAGCAGGGTCCTTGCATGTCCCTTTGGTGTTGTCTGTCATAGAATGAGCCTTGGTATTATCTCAGCAAGTTGGACCCAAAGTGGATGGTTAGTTGGAGGTTTAAAAGGTAGTGGAGTAGTGACTCGACACTCATTAGAGGGTTCCAAAGCCTAAATATAGTCTAAATCAGAGTTTCTTGAAGTGGGACCTATTTAGGTTGAGCATCAAGGAGGGTTTCCAAGTTGCAGGGATTTGATTCTTGTCTTTGGATCCAAAGGAAACCACTAAGTTTGTCTTCCATTCAATATGTGGAGAAGAAGTCTTGTATAGGCCAACAAAGACACTTCCTGCAATTCGTGACTGCCAACAATTCAGATCCTCCAATAGAAGGATGTAGTCTGGTAGAAGGAGGCATATTGTGGTGAATCCAACTTTGTAACAGGTTCAAAATTGACTTCTTAGACAGTGTAAATCCCAGGAAGTGTAGGAAACATAACTCATTTAAGTTGTGACTCTTGGTTAGAGTAACTGATATTGTGGAATTTGGATTTAACTTGTGGTTCATAGTTCTCATTAGTGAGGAACTGAAGTTGTTTGAATTGAATTTCATGTTGTGACTCTAGGTTTATATGATATTGAGTAGTGTATTGCCAAAAAATATTGTATTGTTGTTTATTATTCCAGATACCTTTGTTCATTGTAATCACTGAAGACAGAGTAGCAATTCTGAATTAAAATTTAACCACTGTAATAGAAAAAAATAGGTTAATTATCAAGAAATTCTAGGGTGAATTATCATAACACTGTATAGTAGTATTAGTGGTAGGGGTGCACTATTGGATTTATTGTGTTAAACTATTGTACAAGAAGGAGAAATTTTGTTGAAAACTAGGGAAAAATTACCCTAGCACATTACATAGAGGTCAAAAATTCAAATTAAAAATATGCAACCTGGAGGCCTGCAATAGAAACTAGCTTAGATTGTTTTGTGCTAGTATTAATATAGATGGGGTTTCTTTGTATTAGCTTAATGTAAATATATAGATCTGTCTCATTAAAATGAGGATTGTGGTTGGATTTCTATTTGGTTGTTTCTTTCTTGATGCTCCATAAGTTTCCTAAAGTCTTTATAGTTGTTTAGTTTCCTTTTAACACTTATAAATGCTTTTATGCAATGGAATTCATGTTTTTCAAACATATATACTAATATGAAGATCTTGTAATTTATTCAGGATATGAGAAGATGGCCTCTTCTTTAGGAAACATGACAACAATTTCCATGTCTACCTCATTGGGCAACATTTGAAAGGAGAGGAAGTTGGGTGTAGTGTTTAATAATTATGGCAGACAATTGTCTTCTCTTTCAGTTTTTTCACCCATTTCTTTTAATCTCTTAAGCAAAAGATGGACTCTGAGATTACACACCAGAGAGTAGGTAGTTAATACAAGATCCATGGAAAAGGAGTTGTACTTCAACTAGGATGGCTCAGTGATAAGAAAACTGTAGTTCAGAGAAAAATGTGTGTTTAAAGGAAGGCCACCTACACATAAAACTTCACTGTGGATGATCTTTCCTTGTCCACTTATATTTGATGTTAATGTGTGGTTTCAATTTTTTGTGGAGGGTTGTTTTGGCATATAATCTTGCATTCAATTGCACTCTTATTGAAATCCCATTCTAATTGTCTTGCAAGTAGGTGTGAACAAACTTGTTGATCTTGTTGGAGTCACCCTTGGACCGAAGGGCATAAATGTTGTTTTGGAGAGCAAGTATGGTTCTCTGAAAATAGTAAACAATGGCATGAAAGTAGCTAAGTAGGTAATTTGTAGATGTGTGTTTTAGTTTTCTTTTTAATGTTGTATTAGTTTCCCTTTCCTAAATGTCTTATATCTATTAGAAAAAATTTTCAAATTGAAAGGTCGAAGACAATATATTTGTTATTCAATAGTCTACTTGGCTTGTGGACTAGTCACATGAGAGTAATGAATAAAGCTTTTCACAACTAAAAACAAAGAGTTGTGGCTGAGTCAAGTTCTATTGTAATGGACAATCTAATGAAATGTATTTCAATGCCATGGTTTCATCTTTTTGATAGGTTGAGTTAGAGGACCCAGTTGAAAATATTGGGGCCAAGTTGGTAAGACAAGCTACAAAAAATACAAATAATTTAGTTGGAGATGGAACTACCACATCTGTTGTGCTTGCACAGGGTTTAATAAGTGAAGGTGTAAAGGTAATTTTTTGCCACTAGTATTGGTTTAAGATCTATTCATTTTTGTAGGGTTTTATGGTGTTTGTTTTTTTAGTTTTGGTTTGGGATTTAATGAGTTTAAGATGGTATTTGAATGAAAAAATTATCATCGGGTATTTGAAAATTTTGATCCTTATGATCTTGTTGGGAAGGACCCAACATACATATTGTATCCTAAATTTCTAAATCAGAATTTGAAATGAAACCTTTTTGTTTAAGTTGTTGCAGCAGGTGAAAATCCCATTCAAATTACTAGGGGCATTGGCATGACAACAAAGGCCTTTCTTTCGGAACTCAAAATTTTGTCAAAGGAGGTAAATCCTCATATTTTGAGTAGGTTGGTTTTCTATTTTTTTGATGGTTTGGTGTTGCATCTAATTGAATGAATTAGTTTCCTAAGGTATTTTTGGTTGCAAAATCTTTTTCATTTTTCATACAGTATTTGTCTTGAGGAATACATTTGGTTGTGTGGTATTTAATAGTTGTAGACTTGTAGTTGTTTAGTCTTATGGTTGAGGTGCACTTTTATTATGGAAATAGTTGATGCAACATTATCATTTAATCCTTACTCCAGGGTAGCATGTTGAGGAGTTTCTTGTGAAACATTTGTATTTTTGGAAATTTTGTTATGTGTGAATGGTTACACATGTTAACACTTTGTAATCTGTATTATTTTCTAGGTTGAAGACAATGAATTAGTAGATGTTGCTTCAGTGAGTGTTGTGAATAACTATGAAATAGGAAAAATGATAGCAGAGGCTATGAGCAAAGTTGGAAGGAAAGGTGTTGTGACACTTGAAGAGGGAAAAAGTGCATAAAATAATATGTTTATTGTAGAGGGAATGCAATTTGATCATGGTTATATTTCTCCATGTTATGAAACTACCTCACAAAAAGATAGAAAAGATAGATCAATGACTTAGAAATCAGCCTCTTCGAGGGGGAAACCTCATTTACATTACACAAATGAACAATTCTTGGATGATACAAATGACAATACCTCCTTTCTATATATAGGATCCTAAGGGGTCCCAATACAATCTGATCCTACATAATAATAAAATTGTAAGGGCACAACAATAACTATAGTGGGCTTCTATGGTGCATAATAATAACAACATGGGGACTATATGGGCACAATAATACAATAAGGGGGTTGCACTAATAACAATAAGGGGTTACACTAGTAGTATAGGGACCTAACATGCCCCTCTCCTTCAAAAAGTGTTGTCCTCAATGCTTGAGTAGTTGTGGATGCTTTTGTATAAAATTTTCATCCTCCCATGTGGAATCTTTAGCGGTTAAGTTCTTCCACTTGATGAGATACTCTAAAATTGATTGATTTTGTAGCTGTCGATTTCTTGTTTTTGTGACTGCTTCCGGTTCCAATATGATTTTTCCTTCCTCATCAAGTTCGAGCAATATTGTTTGAATTGGGATTTTCTCACCTATAACCTTCTTTAAGCATGAAACATTGAAAAATGGGTGCACTCAGGAAGATTCGGGAAGCTCCAATTTGTATGCCATAGTAACAATCTTTTGTAACACCCTATATGAACCATAAAACTTTGGTGATAATTTATTATCCTTCTTAGCTTGCTTGAGGGACATTTGTTTGTATGGTTGTCGTCGTAGAAATACCCACTCAACTACATCAAAACTTCTTTCGTTGCGATGTTGATCTGCCTATTGTTTCATTATATTCTGCACCAAATTGAGGTTATCCTTTAAGAGTTTGAGAACTTGTTGTTGATGCTTGATGTGATCTTCCACTGCTTGAATCTTAGAATTTTTGTTTAAAGATGATGTGATGGACGGTGGATGATATCGATAAAGTGCCATAAATGGGGCATTTTTGCTGCAATATGGAAGGAACTATTATACCACCATTCAGCCAGAGGCAACCACTTAACCCATTGTGTCTGTTTATCATATACAAAGAAATGAAGATATCCTTCCAAACATTTATTCCCCATCTCATTTTTCCCATCAGATTGAGGATGATAAGATGAGCTATGAGCTAACTGATTACCCAAATATTCCACCTCTTGTACTCCAAAGAAAAATTTAGGGCTTTTTGCATATAATTGTTTCTCCTCCAGTAGTTTGAGCACCATGTCAACATGTTGAACATGATCATTCCAAGACTCACTATAGATTAGTATATCATCAAAAAATACTAACACAAATTTTCTAAGGAAGGGTTTGAAAATGGAATTCATCAAACCTTGAAATGTAGAAGGTGCATTAGCAAGGCCAAAATGCATGAAAAAAAATTCATAATGACCCTCATGAGTTATAAATGTTGTTTTTGGAATGTCTTCAGTCTTCATTTTGATTTGATCAAATATTGAATGAACATCTAACTTGGTGAAGTAAATTTCTCCATGTAATTCATCCAATAGTTCATCAATGACAAGAATGGGAAATTTGTCTTTAATAGTAAGCTTGTTGAGCTCCCTATAATCTAGACACATGCTCCATGATCCATCTTTCTTGTGTACCAATACCACTGGAGAAGAGAAAGAACTTTGACTAGGTTGAATTATACCAACGTCTAGCATTTATGCAACCATATGTTCAATTTCATTCTTTTGGGCATATGGATATCTGTAAGGCCGGTGTTTGGGGGAACACTTCCTCTAATCAAATGAATAGCAGTATAATTATCATGAATAGGTGGGATGCCTTTGGGAGTCTCAAATACCTTGGAATGATTGTCCAAAACGTTTTGTAGATCTAGAGAAATAGATGATTTCGATGTGGGAACCTCTAGCGAACATAGTTGTTGAATTACACCCCGTTGTTATTTCTTTAGAAGATTTGTCATGTTGTTAGGGTTGATTAACTTTCCTGGTTTCCCTACGATACCCTTTAATTCAACTTCCTTTCCCTCCCAAAAAAATTTCAAGAAAATTTCTTGAAAATTAAAAGCTATCGTACCCAAAGATTGTATCCATTGGACTCCTAGTACAACTTCTCCACCACCCATTGGAATGGAAAGCATTGGACTATTGAAGACATATCTCCCATGAATAGCTTGATATTATGGCACTTTCCAAAGAAATTTATGGTTCCTCCATTTGCAACCATTACTTGACACTCTGGTGCTATATATAGGAAGCAATTCAATTCCTTGGCTATCTTACAATGAACAAAATTATGGGTGCTACCCAAATCAATCAACATTATTACCTTTTTCTTCTTGATATGCCCTTCTATCTTGAGAGTTTGAGGAATGGTAATTCATGTTAATGCATTACAAGATATGGTTAGATTCATTTCTTCTTTCTCTGGGATTGGTTCCTGGTGTATATCCTCTTCTTTTGACGTCTCTTGTTCATTTTCTTGCTCCTCTTCCCTATCTGTGTAAATTAATTTCTTCTTAGCACACTTATGACCTTTAGTGTATTTTCTATCACAATTGTAACAAAGCCCTTTTTCTCTTTTTTCTTCAAATTTTTATGGTGTCAACCTTGTAGGTGGTGAAAGGCTAGGAACAACAACACTTCCATCCCTATAGTTGTGAGTGGTAGGCTTCCTTGTTGCCATAATTTTGTTGTCCATTTTTCTTCCCAACCTGAATGTCTTATCTAATGAATCAAGTTCCCAAAGACAAACCTTATGTTGAATGTTTTCTTTTAAATTCCTTATGAAGACATCAATCCTCTGCTTCTCTGGAATATCATTTACCGATATATTCAATTTTTGGACGTCCTCAATGTACTCTGCCATTGAACCCTTTTGTTTGAGATTTATCAATTGGCTAAAGAAGGTGTTGCTCTTTGTATCCTCATAATTTGCTATCATTTCCTCCATGAAAATTAACCAGGTGAAAAGTGGTTTACGAGAACAAAGCCCTTTATACCATAAAAATTGATTTGGTTCTAAATATAAAAATGTAATACGTACCTTTTGTAACAGTTACACATCATGTAGATCAAACTATTTCTATATCTGTAGTATCCATGTTATGGGATCCTTGCCATCAAACTTCCTCATATTGATATTTGGAATATGGTGGGTCTTCAATCCAATGTTAGATTCTATGAAATCATGATTAACATTTATTTTTTTTCTCATCTTGAGTTTCCTCTACTACCTTTTCGTCATTAGGTCTTTCTTGTAGCAGCTTTGTCCCACCTTCCTTCAAACCTTCAATGTCTTTCTTCAAATATTCCATGCCTTTCTTCAAATCTTCTTCCATACCATCGATATTAGCTTCCATGGCACATATAAAACTATTTATCTTAGCTTCGATCGCATTCTTCAAATCATCCATCCAATTTTTCTTACTAGGTGTTTCTATTTTCTTGATTCGAGTCATTATTTTTCTTGCTTTTAGGAGCTCAATATTTAAATGAATTTAAATCCGTAATTTCAGATCTTCAGGTTTTGAAATTTCTACATTTGGTAGCCCTCTGAGTCTGCTTTCTAACCAAACCAATCTCATCAATATTGGATTCTTTAATAAAGAGTTACCAAATCTCCTACGATGACGTGATTATAGACTAGTTTAGTAGAGTGAACTTGTACAACCTTCCATGTGTCATCGTTTCGACCTTTAGATCTGAAATCGATATACAGAAAATTACAGTCCGCCCTCTTTCTGCAACATCTTACAAAATTTCAATCTGATGCTCAAAGAGAAAGTTATGATAATTTTCCCAAGGTCACATGTTTGGGATGTAATTCAGGAGCTTGCAAAAACCCTAACTTCCTTGGATCATATCTCTGAAACTGTAGCATAACAAGATCTAAAATTTGGGCCCATGCTTCATCAAGAGTTCCACTCAAATGGGTTTTAATTTCAGAGTTTGAACCTCGTAGAAAGATAATTATGGCAAAAATTCCACAATGCCCTATTTGTGATGGAATTCTGGAGCTTGCAAAAACCCTAACTTCCTTAGATGATATCTCCAAACATTAAGTGAGACAAGATCTGAAATTAGGACCCGAGATTCAGAATGATTTCAGCCCAAACGGTTTTTTCTTTTATCTTCGGTAACTTTGTAGAGAAAAGTTTATAGGGAAAATTCCATGATAACCTATTTGTCGCAGTGAAACCCTAGAATCCAAAGCTCTGATACGAAATGTTATGAAAACAACTCACAAAATATAGAAAAGATAAATCAACGACTTAGAAATCAGACTCTTTGAAGGGGAAACCTCCTTTACATTACACAAATGAACAATTCTTGGATGATACAAATGACAATACCTCATTTCGATATATAGGAGTCTAAGGGGTCCCAATACAATCCAAGCCTACATAACTGATCCAAATGGATCCTAGAAAACCCTCTAAGTATTCAAATATTCAAAACTATCGCATGAGAAGAATTTTTGAAAAAGTTGGATAACACTATCGGGTGGCAAAAACATAGAGAAAACATTGAGAAACATATTATCGGTGGTTTAAAACTATTTTGTATGAGAACTGTCAGATCTGGCCAATCAACGGTCCAGATCCGATCGGCATATCGCAATCAGCAAAGGCAGGCAGAGCTTATCGGAGGTTACTACATGGAAATGCGATAGCGATCAGCAGGATCAACGAGGATCGTCGATCAAGCGCCCAAATCGACGGCCCACGTTGCATTGCAATATCGCATTGGTAAACCACCGTGGAGCGCTTTCCAAACAGCCTGTGGGTATGTGCGATATGCGATTGCGATCAATCGCCTCGCAATATCGCATCGGAGCTACACAGAGGAGCGGGGATATATATATATATATATATATATATATATATATATATATATATATATATATATATATATCTATATCTATATATATATATATATATATATATATATATATATATATATATATATATATATATATATATATATATATATGTGATGCGATAGCTGGACCTGATGGAGTTATAAACGGTATTCGATATATTTTGAAATCTGTAAAAAGTTGTTTTTCTATGAAGGGAAGCACCGATGCGATGAAAACCAGACCCGAAAGGGTTTGTGAATGAAAACATATAATATTTTAAGTCCGATATGAGCGGGAATTTCATGTTTTAATGTATTTTTAAATACAAAGGGAAATCATGATACAAGTGGGATTTTGGGCGGGCCGAAGGTGGTAAGTGGTTTTGGCCGGGCTCCGCCCGAGCCCATACACTAGCTGCCACGTGTCTAGGCCCTGGAGAGAGAAAATCACCCTTTTCGGGTGGTTAATCCCTATACGAATGAGCCGCTCGAAATGAACCTCAACCGTTGGATCCAGATCTCCCCAATGAACGATGGGGATGTGATAAGCGACATAAAGGGGACCCGATAGGACTTATAAGGTGAAATCTATAATTATTTAAATCTAATAAGCATCATTTTGGCAGATTTTCATAGTTTTTAGTGTATTTCTCTGTGTAGATAGAGAACGCTATTGCTGGGGATTTCAAAGGCCCGATGACCCATTCCGTTATAGGACAAGTGGCCACCATCCCTGAAAGCATTTAGCAATGATTGCTAATGCTCAGAGGGGGATCCGAGTGGACAGAGGTTAGGAAGCTAGAGAGCCTGAGAAGGAGAAACAAATAGACAACGTTGATTGGCTTTAAAGCCTCAAACTGACAAATACAAAGATAAGCAGTGCTGAGACAGAGAGCAAACAGAGACAAAGAGTCAATGAGGAGAGTCTGTGTACTCAGAAAGACTTGGGGGATCCAAGTAAAGCCTTGTTGTTTTGTATCTGTTGTGTGAGACTCAAATTGAGCTCACTTTTGTAAAAACTATGCTTCTGAAGACATAATAGAGAGGTCACCACTGAAGGCCAGACTAGGAGATGTAGCCCAAGAGTGTTTGATGAACTCCTTATTAAACTTGTTGTGTTTATGTGTGTTTGTCTATTATGCTTCTTTACTGCTTCATTGTCTATGTATTTCGCAATCTTATCGATCCATTGCATAAAGTAACATAGGAAAATCCATGCACATGAGTCTATACTACCTTAATAATTTTCTAAGATCTCATTTTTAGATCAAGTGGTATCAGAGCTTTAGGTTTGCTAAGGTTAGACAAGCTTGTGTAGGACTGTTTGTGAATGCTAACTAGGTCAAAGCTCAAATTGGGAAAAGGAGAACTGGTTGAGGCTAACCTAGAAATTGGAAGAGTCTATCCTAGGAGGAAAATGGTAGAAGAGATTCCATTGGAATCAGACTCTCAGTTCATGGACAGTTTCATGACAATGAGAGCCATGGTAGAAGAGATGTATCGAGAATTCAAGAAAGTTTGAGGTGAAAGTACTTCAACCTCCAAAAAAGATAAAGGAGAAGAAGAACCTTCTCTATCAACACCTCCTTCTAGCCCTGAAAATAAAAAGAATAAAACTTCTTTGATTAAATTAGATGTAAAATTTGATTTTCAATATATAATGGAGAATTAAATGCAGAAAAGCTAGATAACTAGATTAGATGGATTGATGTGTATTGCGGAGTGCAGAACATTGATTCATAAAGGAGAAAGATTCAACTGGCCAGCCTTCGCCTTGGAGGAATTGCCCTAGTGTGGTGGGAAGGCAGGACACAAGCTGATTTGAAGAAGCATGGTAAAATTCTTTCTACATGGAGTGAATTTGTTTCTTACATTAAAAAACAATTCTATCCACTAGCTTATATGTAGCAAGCTATGTTGAGTTGGCAAACTCTTCGCCAATTAAAAGGGTAAAGTGTACAAAGCTATACCCAGGAATTTAGAAAAAGAGCTTTAATTCTAGGCATTTCTTTAGACTCACCTGAAACTTTGCTGAAGTATATAGGTGGTTTGTATAGCTATCTGAGGCACACTATTCTCATGTTTAACCCCACTAGCATAGATGAGGTATCCATTCAGGCTACACATCTAGAGGCTAGAGGCAAGAATGCGAAACCAGAGGTTGGGGATCATCAAAACCCACTGCAAGGAAACAAGGAAAAGAAGAAGCAGAAATGGAAAGAGAGGAAGGCAAACGATGTATAGAAAAACAAACCTTCATGCACCCACTGCAAGAAGGATGAACATGATGATGAACATTGTTGGTCTTTGCATTCGGAGTTGAAACCCAAGAAGTTCGATGGCAAAAATAAGAAGACTATTGCTTTTGTTCAGAAGGATTTGGGGTTAGACTCAGGTGATGAAACAACAGTCACAGCCACATGCATAAAAGGTAAAATTTTTGAAGCATCTACTAGTAATTCTGCACAAACTATTGATAGTGAAGAAAATGAGAGGAAAATACATGAGCTTTTTCATATTAGAGTTATTTTCCAAGCATCAAAAGATTGATACTTTATTTGATACTGGCTCACAAGTAAACTTGATTTCTGAAGCAATTGTAAAGAAGTTGAGATTACTAACCACACCTCACAAGAAGCCATAACCATTAGGTTGGGTATGTGATAAAGCAAAGCTACAAGTGACTAGACAATGTAAACTTAGGTTTGCTATTGGGTCAACATTTGTAGATGAGGTTGAGTTCTTGGATATATGTGGTATTGTTTTAGGAAGTCCTTACTTGTATGATAGAAAGGCCATTTTCTATAGAGCTGAAAATAAGTATCAACTCATCAAAGATGGAATAGAATATATTGTAAGAGCTCATAAACTCAAAAATAATTATACTCTCATAAACTCAGGGCAGATGAAAAGAATTGTAAATTCATGCAATCAATTTTTACTGATAGTTGTAAAGGAAAAGAAACCTGATAAAACCAATGTATTTGAGGGTTGTGATGCTAAACAGAAATTTGATTTAGAAAAATTTGTTTCAGAATATGATATCCTATTTCAAGAACCTAAAGGTCTGCCACCCAAAAGGGAAATTGTACATGATATTCATTTGTAGCAAGATGCTCCACTGCCTAACATCGGAATGTACAGGTTATTTGCTTTAGAGAATGCAAAGATCAAGAAGCAGGTATAAGAGCTGCTCGAGAAAGGGTTCATAAGACCAAGCACATCACCATGTGGATCTCCAATTGTGTTGGGGATAAAGAAATATGGTTCGTGGAGGATGTGCATTGATTACAGAGCACTGAATAAAATAATGATAAAGAATTGTTATCCCCTTCCTTGCATTGATGATCTATTGGATTAGTTGAAAGAAGTTGTTTACTTTTCCAAGCGGGACTTGCATAGTGGCTACCATCAGGTCAGAGTTGCAGAAAAAGATTCGTGGAAGGCTGCTTTCAAAACAAAGCAAGGGATATATGAATGGCTAGTTATGCCTTTTGGTTTAACTAATGCTCCTGCCACTTTCATGAGAGTTATGAATGATGTACTCAGACCTTTTATTGATGATTTTGTAATTGTATATTTAGATGACATTCTTGTTTTTAGCAAAGCATGGGAAGAAGATTTGAAGCATGTAAAACAGACTCTAGATGTTTTGAAAAAAGAAAATCTCTATGATAAGTTATCAAAATGTGAATTTGGCAAAACATCTTTAAATTATTTGGGTCATATTGTAGGGGGTGGTGAATTGAAGATAGATCCCTCTAAGGTTGAAGTAAACGTAAACTGGCCTAAAGCCAAATCTGCTACAGAAGTTAGGAGCTTCCTAGGAGCAGCACAATATTGGAGAAAGTTTATTGCTAACTTTTCCTTGATTGCAGCTCCCTTACATGATTTAACAAGATTTAACAAGGTGTTTCAGTGGGGAGGCAAACAACAAAAAGCCTTCGACAGCTTGAAAGAAAAAATTAGTACAACACCAGTACTAGCATTGCCAGATCTTCAAAGACCATTTGAGATTGAAACATATGCCAGTGACTATGCCATGGGAGCAGTGTTGATGCAACATGGTAAACCCATATGCTACCATTCTGAGGCATTTAATTATGCAGTAGTTAATTATCCCACATATGATAAAGAATTGTATGCATTAGTACATAGTGTAAAGAAGTGGAAACATTACTTAATGGGTAAAGAAACAATTATACATACTGATCATCAACCACTTCAGTATTTGCACTCACAAACTAAATTGTAGCAATCAAGACACTATAGGTGGATGGGTTTTCTACAGCAGTTTCATCTAGTCATCACATATAAAAAGGGCATACTAAATAAAGCTGCAGATATGTTGTCACGACCAATCATAAATGCATCTACTATACTTAAGCATAACTCAGTAATGCATGAAAGCTACATTGAACAATATGCTCAAGATATAGATTTTAAATATGTATATGCAACTTTATGTCATGGCAAAAAAAGTAGAAGAATTGGATTATTATGTTAAGGACCAACTCTTGTATCATTTGGGAAAGTTATGCATTCCACAAACTGAAAGAGTTAACATAATTCGGGAAGCACATACTTCTCTAATATCAGGACATTTTGGTGTAAGTAAAACAGATGCACAATTGCAAAGATTCTGCTATTGGCCAAGAATGCATGAACCAATTCTAGATATATTAAAGGGTGTACCCTGTGTGCTAAAATCAAGCCCAACAATAGAAAATTATGCTTCTACACTCCACTACCAGTTCCTTCTCGTCCTTGGGAAAGTGTTTCCATGGACTTTGTTGGGGGATTGCCAAAATCTAGAAAAGGTCATGACTATTTATATGTTATTATGGACAAGTTCAACAAAATGTGTATTTTAATACCTTGTAATAAGCAGATTACAGCTGAACAAACAAATTTTTTTTTCTTTCAGCATGTATGGGTTCATTTTGGGTTACCCACTTCCATTGTATCTGATCAATATTCCCAATTTGTTGGGAAGTTTTGGTCAAGTCTGTGGGAATTCATGGACACCAGATTGAAGAAGAGCACAGCCTTTTATCCACAAATAGATGGCCAAACAGAGGTGGTCAACAGGATAGTGATCTAGTTGCTCAAGGCTTATTGCAGCAAGCATCCCAAGCTTTGGGATGAACATTTAAGTTATGTGCAACATGCTTACAACTGTGCCAAGCACTCTTCTACACAAAGATATCCTTTTGAGACTTGTTTTAGTTTTATACCAAGGTCTCCCTTGGATTTTGTCTTTGAAAAAGACATAGTAGTTGATGGACACGGTGACGTGGACAAAGCAACCAAGTTCATTGAACAGATCCACGAAATTCACCAGGTAGTGCAGGAACAACGGGAAAAGATCCAGGCCAAGTACAAGGCAAGGCATGATTAGCATCAAATGGAGCATAGCTTCCAAGTTGGTGATCAAGTCTGGCTGTATATCAGCAAGGACAGAATGCAAGGTGAAGGAAAGAAGCTGAAGCCAATAAGGTATGGACCTTTCAAGATACTTGAGAAAATTGGTGGGAACGCTTTTCGCCTTAATTTGCCAGCTTACATGCACATTTATCCAGTAGTTAATGTAGAGAACTTGAGACTGTTTGAACCTTCATTGATTGAATATCCCGAAGAGCAAAGTCAGTTGCCTTCTGTTGATGATCTGTTACCTGAATATCTCAATGAGTTGCAGGAAGATACAGTTTTGGACAGGAAGGTGAGAACTACGTGCAGAGGGGATGTTGAGTACCTCAGAATCGGACTCAAAGGTTCAAAACCAAGCAGTGCAAGATGGATAGAGATTTTGCAAGTGAGGAAGTTGTATCTTCACTTGATTGATGCTTAAAAACAAACTTTCGGTGGTCCAAAAGCCTTTTCAGTGTGAAGGCATGATCCAAATGGATCATAGAAAACCCCCTAAGTCTTCAAATATTCAAAACTATCGCATGAGAAGAATTTTTGGAAAAGTCGGATAACACTATCAGGAGGCAAAAACATAGAGAAAAGATTGAAAAACAGAGTATCGGTGGTTTAAAACTATTTTGCATGAGAGCCATCGGATTTGGCCGATCAACAGTCCAGATTCGATTGGCATATCGCAATTGGCGAAGGCAGATAGATCTTATCGGAGTTTACTACACGGAAATGTGATAGCGATCAGCAGGATCAACAAGGACCGTCGATCGAGTGCACAGATCACCGACCCACGTTGCATCGCAATATCACGTCGGCAAACAACCACGGAGCGCTTACCAAACGGCCCAGGGGTATGTGCGATATGCAATTATGATTAATTGCATTAGAGCTACACAGAGGAGCGGGGATATATATATATATATATATATATATATATATATATATATATATATATATATATATATATATATATATGTATGTATGTATATATGTATGTATATATGTATGTATATATGTATGTATATATGTATGTATAGATATACATATATATATACATACATATATACATACATATATATATATATATATATATATATATATACATACATACATATATGTTTCTATATATATATATACATATACATATACATATACATATATATATACATATATATATGCGATGCGATAGCCGGACCCGATGGAGTTATAAATGGTATTCGATATATTTTGAGATCCATAAAAAGGTGTTTTGCTATGTATTTTGTGTATTTTGTTAATTAAACGAAATACGAAGGGAAGTGTCAATGCAATGAAAATCGGAACCGAAAGGGTTTGTGAATGAAAACATATAATATTTCAAGTCCAATACAAGCAGGATTTTCATGTTTTAATGTATTTTTAAATACAAAGGGAAATCTGCAAAGTGGGGAAATCTGAACTCTCGGAGGAGAAAGGCACCCGAGTCGAGTGCGGATTGCGAACGTCTAGGGTTTTTGCGAGTTGCAGGCAGCGCTACTCATGGAGGGAGAGCATCTCCCTCCTTCAAGGAAGTTGTGGCTAGCAGAGGTAAGAAGCCTTTAGAAAGCACTAAAGGAACTTCAAGAGAAGGAAAAAAAAACATGGAAGAGGAGATAGCAGGAGGCAACATCGAGGGAATCAACGGCACAAATGACAAGGAGGGAGAAGACAAAAAACAGGACACTAAAGACAAGAAACAACAGGGACCCTGCAAACCCAAAGCTGAGATCACTCCAAGAGTTGTTTTAAATGATCCGGCCCTGCAGGCATACAAGGATCACATGCAGACATATGCTATTATATGTAAGTTCATGGGACTATGGCCCACTGAAAAAGCTTTACAGACTTGGATCAAATATCATTGGAAACCTAAAGGGAGCATAGACCTTCATCTTGGGTCCAAGGGTTTCTTTACGGTGGTGTTCACGAACATTGAAGATAAGGACAAAGTCTTCGAAGGTGGACCCTACTTCTTTGCGGCAGCTGGACTCTACATGAGACCATGGATTATGAATTTTGTCCCGGAACGGGAAACTTTTACCTCTGTACCGGTCTGGGTAAGACTTTATTCCTTACCACTTGATTACTGGCAAAATGAATCGTTAATGGCCATAGGCAATAAATTAGGTCGCTTTGTTAAAATTTCTAAAGCCACAAGAAGAGGGAAATACACATCATTTGCTAGAATATGCGTGGAAATGGATCTATCAGGAGCCTTACCAGATGAAGTGATCCTGGAAGTCTTTGATGAAGATTGGGTGCAAACAGTAGACTACGAGCATATTCCCTTCAGATGCCGTAGATGTCATGAGCACGGGCATCTATTTAGAGACTGTCCACAAGGGAAAGCAGGAAACAATACCAAAACAAATACAATGAAGGAAACAGACAGCTTTCAGAAAGTGGTCTATCGAGGAAAAGGAAGCAAGAAAGGAACAAAGAAACATCAAGATGAAGGACTTAAAGGTAGCCAAAACAAGTTCCAAGTTCTAGAGGAAGATGAAGAAACCTCAAAGGAAGATCAAGCAACAGAAGGAAAGGCTGGAGAAAAGAGAACAGAAGATGAATGTGACCAAAATCAGAAAACGGGGTACCAGACAGAAACCATTATGAGTGAAACAGAACTTGAGATGGATCAGGATATGACCCCGAGTGAGATGGACCTGGAAGACCATGAGTTACAGGAGATACTGGACAAAGAAAACCTAGATCTGGAAGGGTTCTTGTTCCAAAGTACCACGGGAGGAGTGGATTCGGTACCCCAAGAAGAACTTAATAAAATACAACAGTTGTTTTTATGGAAAACACAATCCAATGCGTTGGGAAAAGGAAAAAATACAGATAAACAGGAAAACAGAGGAGTGAAGGCGCTAAAAGTAACCCCGGGACTAGCGACAAGAAACCCAGGTAAGAAAAGAGGCAGGAAGAAGCAGAATGAACTCTTGATGGAGTGTGGCAAGCTGATGATAGATTCAGGTAAGATGAAAGATCTTGCCAGCTACTCCTTCACAAATATTTAATTATGAAGTTTATTTCTTGGAATATTAGAGGTCTAGGGAGTAAAAGAAAGCAAAGAATTCTCAGTAATAGAATGAAACAAGAAATGCCAGACATTATCTTTATCCAAGAAACAAAAAGTTCCATTCAAAAAATCAGACAAATCCACAGTAAATGGCTCAGTAGATATGAGTTTCTAGAAGTCAAAGCAGAGGATACTGCGGGAGGAATCCTCACTCTTTGGAACCCTCACAAATTAAGTGTTATAGATGCCGAGGCTACCAGGAATTATCTATCAGTTATCATTCAACCGGAAGGAGACAGGCACTACTATCTAGTAACCAATGTTTATGGTCCTCAAAGAATAGATGATAAACTCAAGTTCCTAAACTCACTGGAGGATCTCAGGGGCAGACATATAGGAATACCTTGGATCATGGGAGGGGACTTCAATATGATCAAATCTCTTTCTGAGAAAAAAGGAGGAATGAGAATCCTCAGTAAAGACTCATTGGAATTTCAAACCTTTATAGACAAGATGAACCTAGTAGAAGCTGAAATGAATACTGGCCTCTTTACTTGGAATAATAAAAGAGGTGGCGAAGCCCAAGTAGCCTCTAAGTTAGACAGATTCCTGATCTCAGAGAATCTGATGCTGGCAAATAAGGAAATAATAGCTGAAGTTCTCCCCTTTGGAGGTTCAGACCACTGGTCGGTCCAAATGGAGATCAAAGGTATGGACATGCTTAGAAACAGACCATTCAAGATTGAAAATATCTAGCTCTTCCACCTAGATTTCTTCAAAAATATCAAAAATTGGTGGACAGAAGACTTACAGATTCAAGGAACAAGAATGTTTCTTCTGCATAAGAGATTAAAGCATATCAAACTCAAACTAAAAGATTGGAACAGAAATGAATTTGGTAATATTTTTGTAGAGAAAAAATCAATTGAAAATAAAATGAAGGAACTCAATCAAGCTCTAATCAGGGAAGGATTTGATAAAGACAAAAGCAATCAAGTGGATAAATACCAGCACAAGTGGGACAATCTATGCAAGCAGGAAGAAGTCTTCTGGAAACAAAAATCTAGAGTCCAATGGCTGAAGGAAGGGGAGCGGAATACGAAGTTTTTCCACAGGTCAACAATGGCAAATAGAATGCATAACAGAATATCTTCTATCAAAAACAAAGAAGGGGATATTCTCACATCCCATGAGAATATTGAAGCGGAGTTAGTTCAGCACTTCAGAAGCATTACTCAGGAAAATAATTTGTACAGAGAACAGTTTATTCGGGAGATAACTAGAAACATACCAAAGTTGGTATCCAGAGAGGATAATTTTAATCTAAATAGACCAGTTTCTGAAAAAGAGGTAGACGATATCCTCAAAGAAATGCAGAATGGAAAAGCACCAGGCCCAGATGGGTTCAATGTGGATTTTTTCAAGGCATGCTGGAATATTGTTAAACAGGATATCTTGAAGGTGGTGGAGGACTCCAGAGTGAACAGTACCATCTTGAAAGTGTTGAATACCTCCTTTATCTCCCTTATCCCTAAGCAGGAGGATGCTCAAACTCCGGATAAGTTCAGACCCATTGCTCTGTGCAATGTGGTCTACAAAATCATATCCAAAGTAGTGGCAAATAGACTTAAGCCTCTGCTTCCTACCCTAGTGTTAGGGGAACAATTAGGATATGTGGAAGGCAGGCAAATATTAGACAACATCATACAAGCTCATGAGGTAGTTCACTCGCTAAAAAGCAAAAAGAAGGCCGGTATGATCATGCAATTAGATATAGCCAAAGCTTATGACAAAGTTAACTGGATATATATGAGAAGGGTGCTTGGTGCTTTTGGTTTTGATCATAAATGGGTCAGATGGGTAATGGCCCTAGTAACCTCCTCGAGCTTCTCTATTTTGGTAAATGGCTCTCCCTCTGAGATTTTCAGTCCTTCCAGAGGCCTCAGGTAGGGAGACCCACTCTCTCCTTTTCTTTTCATTCTTATGATGGAAGGACTTGGCAGGGCCATCAAGCAAGCTAAAGTTGCAGGCAGGATTAAAGGCCTTCTACTTTCTGAGAATGGTCAAGCTCTTACTCATCAACAATTTGTAGATGACACAATGCTTCAAGGAATCCCTACTGTCAAAGAAGCAACAACTTATAAACAAATTCTGAATGCTTTTGCCATGGCCACAGGTATGGAAGTAAACCTTTCTAAATCAAAAATCTTTTTCTTTAACACCAATTTGGCAATCCAAAGGAATATTTCCAGAATTCTGGGTTTTCAAAGGGATTCCCTTCCCTCAAAATATTTGGGGATCCCTCTAACAGATAAACCATTGCTCAAAAGCATTTGGGAACCCTTGATGAATAAGTTGCAGGACAAAGTCAGCAAATGGACCTTCAGATCTCTAAATCTTGCAAGCAGGTTGGTTCTCACTAAAGCTGTTCTGCAAGCCATCCCTATTTTTATGCTATCTGCCCTCCCAGCTCCGAAAGGTGTCCTTCAGCAACTGAGAAATATACAAAGAAACTTCATTTGGGGAAAGGAGGAGAATAAGAAGAAATGGGCTTTAGTGTCTTGGGAGAAACTTTGTAGGCCCAAAGACCATGGAGGGCTTGGTTTGGACGATCAGGAAATACTCAACAAGGCTTTAGGGGCCAAACTTTGGTGGCGCTGGGTTCATAATCCAGAGACTTTATGGGCTAACATCTGGAAAGAAAAATATGCAATATCCTGGCAAACTAATGATCTCATAAGAATGTCAGGGAACATTAAGGGATCACACATCTGGAACAAAGCCTGGGAAAACAGAAAATTAGTTCAAGAAAACAGTTTCTGGGAAATCAGAGAGGGGAATCAAGCCCTCTTTTGGGAAGATAAATGGCAACAGGAACCAATATTGTTAAAAGAGAACTTCCTCGAGCTTAAACAGGAGACAGATTCACAAGGCTTAATTAAAGTCATGGACTTCTGGGATAACACTCAGCCAATAGGGAAATGGAGAATCTGGAAGAATATTGAATGCAGAAATAATATCCTCTTGAAAAGTAAAGCAGAGGAACTAAAAAAAATGGTGGAACAAAGGAAGATCTTAGTTTCTGAAGGGAAAGACCAACTAAGATGGGGCAAGAATCAAGAGGGCACCTTTAATCTCAAAGAAGCCAAAGGCATTCTCCTGGGGCTGAATCCCCAGGTTCTGGATAAAATCTGGCAGAAACTTTGGAGGCACCAGGGATGGATGAAAATCAAACTCTTCATGTGGTTGGTTTACCATAGGAAAATTCTGACTTGGGACAACATTAGGAAGAGAGGTGTTTTAGGGCCTTCCAGATGCCCTCTCTGTGGAGAGCAAGAAGAAATGATGGAACATCTTCTTAACAACTGCCATTTCACCTCCTGGCTATGGGACATTTTTGCTAAAATTTTTCAACAAACTGACAGGGACAGAGGAAGCATCTTCAAGACCCTCATTAGTTGGAGGGGTAATTTCTCAGAGCATGAAATTCTCAATGCAGCATGGACCCTTACACCAAGCTTTATTATATGGAACGTATGGAAGGAGAGGAATAAAAGAATATTCAAGGAGGAGAAAAATCCCCCACAGCTACTGTTTGAGACGATTTTGAAACAACTTAAGGAGACTGTAGGCTCCACAGTTTGCAGCCACCATAGTAATCCTCCCTTGGATCTGGAAAGTAATATTCTCAAACTTTTAGGGATGCAGGATCTTTCTCCTCAAGGTCTCAACAGAAAGGTTACAGTAAGGGACAGGGAGCAGGAGTTCTGGCATCCTCCCCCAGTTGGATATTTAAAATTCAACATTGATGGGGTGGCTAAAGGAAATCCAGGAATGGCTGGGTATGGGGGAGTACTGAGGGATGCCAAAGGAAGTATTATCTTCATTTTCCATTGTCATCTTGGTACAGCTACCAATAACATGGCTGAACTCATGGCTTTGGAGCAATGCCTAGATTTTCTAAGTCAGGAGAATTGTTGCAATGTGATAGTGGAAGCAGATTCAGAGATAGTTATTAACTCAGTGAAAAGAATTAATAATGGATCAGCGCCGGAGAAAGTCTCCAAACACTGGAAGTTAATCAGGGTTTTCCAGAGAATTCAGAATCATCTACAGAACTTGCACACGGTCAGCTTCCAACATGTTCGCAGAAAGGCCAACAAGCTGGCTGACCTGTTAGCCAATCAGGGGGTCAACAATACAGAGGTCAATGTTTTGATAGGATGGCAGGAGTTGAGACAAAGCAGATTAAAAACTCTTTGTAGTGAACAAGAGGAGGAAGACATTAGAGTCTTCAGACAGAGAGCCCTGGAAGCAAGCCCTTAATTTTGAGGCCTTCGCATGTGTTTTCAGCATCAAGCTTATAGGTCCTTGAAGAAGGGTCGATCACTGAAGAGTGATAGATACCTGAGTAGGAGTAAGAGTGTTAGCACTGATCTATAGGGAATGCATGAGCAGGCCAAAAAGACAAACAACCTTGGTAGGAATGCCATCGATAGCCGGAATCAGCGTTTTTTAGGGTCTTGGAGAGAAAAACCGCTTCCTGAGCGTTTTTTTGATGATCGCACAACTTGGAAAGGGAAAGTGGTTTTAGAGAAGGTGCAGCGATCCCATACAGCTTCCCATAAGTGGTAGAGGGAGGATAGGAAAACCACCCTTTTTGCGCATTACAGTATGGTTAACTCGGGCGAGGTGATTTTCTGGACAACCGTTGGATTTCGCGGTGGGGGAATTTCTTCCCTGCACAGCCTCGGAATCAGAAGCAGGGTTTTCACTTTCAGCAGAGAGGAAGGTTGGATTAATAGTCAGCGGGATTTTTTTCATAAGTTTCGGGCGCAGGTCACTAAACCGCCTCCAAAGCGGTTTTGGTGCGATCGCACCGCTTTCCTTCGGAAGGTGGTTTTAATCTTCGGGCAGCGATTCCTATCAGCTCTTGACACGTGGATGAGGACAGGGTTGGAAAACCACCCTCATCGCACGCTAAAAAGGGATCACTTTGGCTGTGCGATATTACATTTCAACCGTCCGATGGATTCTTGTAAATCAACGGTCAATATTATTCTTAAGGTTTCGCGGTTTTGGTGCGATCGAATCGCTTTCCTTTGGAAGGTGGTTTTAATCTTCGGGCAACAATTCCTATTAGCTCTTGACATGTGGATGAGGACAGGGTTGGAAAACCACCCTCATCGCATGCTAAAAAGGGAACACTTTGGCTGTGTGATATTACATTTCAGCCATCTGATGGATTCTTGTAAATCAATGGTTAGTATTATTCTTAAGGTTTCGCACACTTTAGTCCGATCTGTTCGGTCGTGCGATCTGCTGCTCCACCGTTCGATGGGAGATGGCAGATCAACGATCGGGATCATTCATGTGATTTAAGGGGGTCTTCTCAGGGTGCGATGGATCTCAGACTTTGATTCACTTTTGAAGTTTGGACAGTGGGGTCATAGAGGCTTCTGGGGCTTTGTGGGGTCATGGATTCCCGTGGGTTTACTTTGGTATATACTTTTGTGGTTTGGGAGGGAATTTTTGTGGGGGCAGGCTTAGTTTCTGTCCACACTACATAGTGGCTTGGTGTAAATATTGTAACTTTGCTTGATTTATTGAATGAGAAGGCATGTCTCTTGCTTTAGCTAAAAAAAAATACAAAGGGAAATCATGATACAAGCGGGATTTCGGGTGGGCTGAAGGTAGTAAGTGGTTTTGGCTAGGCTCCGCCGGAGCCCATACACTGGCTGCCACGTTTCCAAGCCTTGGAGAGAGAAAGCCACCCTTTTCAAGTGGTTAACCCCCATACGAATGAGCCGCCCAAAATGAACCTCAGCCATTGGATCCAGATCTCCCAGATCAATGGTGGGGATGCTATAAGTGACATAAAGGGGACCCGATAGGAATTATAAGGCAGAATCTATAATAATTCAAATCCGATAAGCGATAGTTTGGCAGATTTTCGTAGTTTTTAGTGTATTTCTCTGTGTAGATAGAGAACGCTGTTGTTAGGGATTACAAAGGCCCAATGACCCATTCTGTTACAGGACAAGTGGCCACCATCCCTGAAAGCATATAGCAATGATTGCTAACGCTCAGAGGCGGATCTAAGCGGATAGAGGTTGGGAAGCCAGAGAGCTCGAGAAGGAGAAACGAACAGACAGCACCGATTGGCTTTAAAGCCTAAGACTGACAGAGATAGAGACAAGCAATGTTGAGACAGAGAGCAAACAGAGACAGAGAGTCTGTGTACTCAAAAAGACTTGGGGGATCCAAGTAAAGCCTTGTTGTTTTGTATCTGTTGTGTGAGACTCAAATTGAACTCACTTTTGTAAAAAATCTGCTTTTAAAGACATAATAGAGAGGTCAGCATTGAAGGCTAGACTAGGAGATGTAACCCAGGTGTGTTGGGTGAACTCCTTATTAAACTTGTTGTGTTTATGTGTGTTTGTCTATTAAGCTTCTTTACTGCTTCATTATCTATGTATTTCGCAATCTTATCGATCCGTTGCACAAAGTAACATAGGAAAATCCATGCACATGAGTCTGTAATACCTTAATAATTATCTAAGATCTCATTTTTAGATCAATAACAATAATATTGTAAGGGCACAACAATAACAATAGTGGGCTTCTATGGGGTGTAATAATAACAACATGGGGACTATATGGGCACAATAATATAATAAGGGGGTTGAACTAATAACAATTGTTGGCATGAGGGGGCCTGGCCCAGGTTCAGCTTTAATTAGCCAAACAAATCTCTACACTACTAGCCCTTTTCGGGATTAGCCCACAGAGCGCAGACCGAAGTCTCACCCGAAGCAGTATGGGGGGATGCTAGAACCAAGTTTCTGCACCCTGAGGTGGTTGTGATGTCGTTTGATTCCCTCTATCCCTGCCTTCGCGTAGGTTGCTTCGCTCTAGGGCTTACAAGACAAACCCTGTGTTTCGTTCTTCAATACCTCCATGAAAGGATATGATCGTCCTTCGCGCAGCCCAAGCCTGCTCGTCAGGTACTTCTGCACTTTTATGGCAACGTGCCATACAAATTCCTCAATTAATCTAGGTGCCTTTCTTACCTTATCAAAAAATTATAGTTATCCTCGCGTAATCATACATTCGTATATGTGTTCAGTTATTCAACGTAATTGCATTCATTCGCACACCTCATAAGCATAATAAAGAAAATTCATACATAACATATCAAGATGCATGAACAGAACAAAGACACAAAAATTGCAGAATATCTCTTTTTATTAATATCTTCCAAGGGGTTATAACCGTTGTCCACCCTGCGCACACAGCTGCAGGGGTCTGCACACTCAGCTGTGGACTTCTACCCTAGGCCTCTGCGCACTCAGTTGCAGAGCCTTTACCTACGCTACAACCCAAGACTTAGACTTCTCTCTCTAAAGCTATGATTCTATTACATCATCCATCATTGTTTGTCTTCTTCAAATTACTTAGAGCTTAGATATTTTTATACAATCCCATGGTCTGCAGACCATGGGTAGTTCTCTTACAGCTGACTTTACTTTTACAAAACTAAGGGCGGACTACCCTTTATGACACATAACACCTTCATGCTCCGCGACCACAAATTGTGGAGTCTTTACAATAATATTACAAAAATTGACTTAAACCTGGGCTTTTAGCCCCAAAACTGCCCTTGGGGGATCCTGCTCCCAACAACAATAAGGGGTTACGCTAGTAGTATAGCGACCTATCACTCCACACTATGTGACAGAAAGTGAGAAGATGTTCATGGAGTATGAGAATTGCAAGGTAATTGATGCAAAGTAATTTTCTTCTTGTTTTTCTGTTGTGGTGTTATTCATTTCTTTTCCTCGTAATGTGAGAGAGAATAATTGAAAATCACACCCTTTTTGAAACAAAACCCTCAAGTTTTCATCACCATACACACTTGGCATAAATGTAGGTGGAGCTTTGATGGTTTGCTGGAATGTGGCATAGATGTAGGTGGAACTTTGGTGTTTTCCAAGGTTCCAAATAGGTAGAAGCCCTGTTATAAAGGTTCCAAGAAATTCTGTTTGGTTCTTAACCCTTGCTCTCATGAAATTGTGAAATGATTTCCTAGTCACTTCCATCTTACCATTAGGCATATCATACACCCTCGAGGTTTATTTTGGGTTGTGTTGGTTTGTATGAAATTGCATATTTTGTGCCCCAAGTTATTTTTTAGGTTTTTTATTAAATTGAGTGTTGATTTAATGATTAAAAAGAAAGATGAGCATTGCTAAGCATAGGTTATGCTAAATATATATTTGTTTTTGTTTCTTTTTCATTCTACTTATCAAGGACTGGAATTGAATCATTATTGATTGTAAATTAAAGCTTCTAGTGGTTGATAAGAAGATCACAAATGAAAGAGACATGATCACAGTATTAGAAGATTTCATCCATCGAAAGTGTCCCATTTTGATCATTGTGGAGGACATTGAACAAGAAGCTTTAGTTACTATTGTTGTCAACAAACTCTGGGGTGCATTGAAGGTTGATGCTTTGAAAGCTCATGGATTTGGAGAGATTAAATTCCAATACTTGGATGGCATTGCCATATTGACGGGAGGTACTTTTTTATTTGAGCTACATTACTGAGATAACACATTATGACATTCCTTTTGTTTGATTTTTATCTTTTCTTATCGAGATAACACATTTATTTAAAGGGTGCTAGCTCAATGGAAGAGAACCTTCCCTGCAAGCAGAAGGTTGGTGGTTTGATTCCATCACACCCTAACATGATTTAGTCATTGAAGAAACAAAAAGATTCACATTTTATATTTTTTTTTCTAAAGATAATTTTTTATTGTCTCTAGAGAGACAATAACTGGGATTAAAGACATATTGTCTCTATAGAGACAATGTGTCTTTAATTGTAGCTATTGTTTCTTGAGAGACATAAATGAATTGTCTCTAAGAGACAATAATACATGCATTATATATTGTCTTTATAAAGAAGAAAATTTAAGATGATAATTTGAGACTCTTTTAAAGACAATATTTAAGAAAATTTACGATTTTTTTGTCTCAAGTTAAGACAAAATGAATTGTCTCTTAAGAGACAATAATACATATATTCTATATTGTCTTTATAAAGACAATTTTTTAAGACAATAATTTGACATGAGCTTTAAGACAATTTACAAGTTTTTTTTTTTTTTTGTCTCAAGTTAAGACAATTTACTCATAAATTATCTTAAATATTGTCTTAAACCCCCCTTCTGTAGTCTTGCGCTAATTTTAATATTCAATCTGGATTACAATATCCAGTTTTTGATGTGTTCTGAAAACAAATTTTCTAGAATTGCTGCGAGTTTTGTCCACCAGTTTTCCCTTCCCAATTCTTGCCTAAGATACACCTATATCCAATCCATTTTTTTCTTTGAACACTACCAATAGAAGGATTATTAGCTGCAGAAAGAAAATAGGACAGAATAAAATAAACACACAGAATTACCCGATGTCTAAATGTAGGTAGAATGAGCTCTCCTTCATTCAAATCAGCAAAATGGTCAATGAAACCAGGATCGCTTAAAAGCTGGATACTATGTCACAAAAAAACGAAAATTAAAATAACCTTCACACTGTCATCTCATCTACCAGGCATTTCTTTTACAATGAATTCCAATAATCAATGTCTTTCATTCTCCACAACGCTCCATGTACGATGAATCTATTCACAAATCCTGGCATGTAATTTCTTTTTAATACATTAGGGGAGGGATGCCATTACCTGTGTCCCCTCCTATCTAGGTAAGCCGCCGACGTGGAGACATCTACGTTGTTGTACAACAGATGCCGAGTGGGTCCTGCCACATGTTGCGGTGGGTGGGTACATTTAATATACCATCTAATATGTCATTTAGGGTTTCAGTTTGTGTGTTTTGTGGCATGTCTTCACTACCCTATGTTATTTTGTTCGATTCTAGTGTGTGGGTAATGCGCTTCACCGCTGATGACTCCTCTCGGTTCTAGTACTGGTTCACCTTGTCTGCCATTCTGGAGCTTCTCACCGAACGAGGTTGTTTGTAGTGGTTCATTTCTCGTTTAAGGTTTATGGTATGGTTTCTTTACCACACATCACATTTTTGTTTGCAGTGGTTTGTTTATCATTTAGGGTTTATGGTGTGGTTGCTTTACCTGTTTCAAGGGGGGTTTAACATTGTCGTTGTTGTTGTTCATTTTGCACTCTTGGGGGTTTACAAATACCTTTGTTGTTGTTTCATCCTTGCGGCCTATTGTTTGGGAAGGAGCCAGTGGGAGATTCTAACAAGTTCGGTGGTCGACATGCAATGTTTGAGGTCCATGAAGGTAAATATGGAAATTCATGGGTTTTATTTCGAATATGTTGTAATTTTTTTGTAAGTTATTGCCCAAATGTTATTTTTTCTTGTGTTTTCAAGTTTATATTGCAAGTAATTTGTGTGGATGTCGCAGAAGAGGTATGGCGAGGTCTGGGGGACATTTAGATATGGTGGTGGCTTCTGTGATTCTCCGGTAGGATTCTAAATCCTACCAATCACTGTGTTTTTCAACACTTAAATTTGTTGTTGGTATTTTTGGAATTTATCTCTTGTTGCACTATTGTTTTTTTCAACACTTGAATTTGCTAGGAAATTAGCTCTTATTGCATGGTTTTTACATTTTCTTCCTTTGCTACAATTTCTGCTTGCTTGTAGTGTTGCTTATATAGTGTTTCTTGTAGTGTTGTTTGTAGGGTTGAAAACGCTTTGTTGCTTGCCTTTGCTTCTGAGAAACATTTCCTGCACTTTCTTCCTTTGCTATGATTTCTGCTTGCTTGGAGATCTTCCTATGTTATGATTTTTGCTTGTTTACCTCTGCTTCTGAGAAGCATTTCCTGCACTAGGTTTTAAAATTTTACCCATCCAACAATTTTGTTAGTAATACTTTTATTTTGGGTTGGAACGAACGCTAATTAACTACATATAATTTCATCTGTGATGCTCCATAAAATGATAGTGCATGCATCCCTCAGGTGCAGAAGCATATCCAGAATGCTATCTGATTCCAAGATTTATCAATTCTTCTTGTTTTAAACCCTAAAATGTTGCTTTCAATATTTCACAACATGGGGGATTCCGCATTAGAATATGTGAGATGAGCACAATAAATAACTAGGAATTTCTTCTGAGAAGTATTTCCTGCACTGCTTTTTCATATAAGAAATAATTTTCATAAAATGTTATCCAGCCAACAATTTTGTTAGCAATACTTTAGTCTTTTATTCCTTTTTCTTTGAGACATTTGTAGTTCCTTAAAAATATTTTCCTTCTCTTTTGTGAGGTTGGATATTATTATGTCTTTTTTACTAAGTTCCTGATTCAAATGTCGTTTCAGTAATAGATGTAGTAGCCAGTAGAATGATGGTATGCTTTCTGGTTATGCTCGCCATGGTATAATAGATGAAACTCATCAAACTTTTGATGAAATTCCTTAGTGAAATGTGATCTCGATAACATATGCAGTGGCTAGTAGAAGGGCTGCAATTTATGTATTGTTTGGAATAGAGTCTGTGATAATATGCAGATATTTCAAATTCGAACTTCTTAGACAAATACTTTAAACACAGTGACTGCATTAATCTATGAGATTCATTTTCTGATTCCTTATTCTATAACAAAAGGAAATAATGTGCTTATTAAGTAAGGATCCATAAACACACTAATACAACTTCTAATTAATAATTTCAGGCATTTGTTTTTAGTCAAAGATTAATAACTTCAGGAATGTGTTTTTAGTCAAGGACATTATCTAGCTATTGCATGATATTCCCCATTCAAGATAATATCAAACATGAATGTACAATTAAAAGATGTAATTGCTTTACCTGTTTGTTCCTTTGTTACGATTTCTGCTTGCTTGTAGTGTGTCTTGTAGTGTTTATTATATAGCATTGATTGTAATTGTTTCTTGTAGGGTTAAAAATTCTCTATTGCTTGCCTCTGCTTCTGAGAAGCATTTCCTACACTTTCTTACTCTGTTACTATTTTTTCTTGCTTGCCTCTGCTTCTGAGAAGTATTTCCTGCACTAGGTTTTTGATAGAAGAAATATTTTTCATAAAATGTTATACAACCAGCAATTTTGTTAGAAATACTTTAGTCTTTTATTCCTTTTTCTTTAAGACATTTGTAGTACCTTAAAAAAAATCCTTCTCTTTTGTCAGGCTGGATATTATTATGTTTTTTTATGAAATGACCGATTGAAATGTGGTTTCAATAACATATGCAGTAGCCAGTAGAAGGATGTTATGCTTTCTGGCTATGTTCACCATGGTAGAATAGATGAAACTCATCAAACTTTTGATGAAATGCCTTAGTGAAATGTGGTCTCGATAACATATGCAGTGGTCAATAGAAAGACTGCAATTTATGTATTGTTTGGAATACAGTCTATGATAATATGCATAGATTTCACATTCAAACTTCTTAGACAGATACTTTAAATGCACTGATTGCATTAATTTGTGAGATTCATTTTTTGATTCCTTCTTCTATAACAAAAGGAAATAATGTGCTTATTAGGTAAGGATCCATAAAATCACTAATACAACTTCCAATTAATAACTGCAGGCATGTGTTTTTAGTCAAGGATTAATAACTTCAGGCATGTGTTTTTAGTCAAGGATTAATAACTTCAGGCATGTGTTTTTAGTCAAGCACATTATCTAGCTATTGCATTATATTCCCAATTCAAGATAATATCAAACATGAATGTAAAGTTAAAATATGTAATTGCTTTACCTATTTGTTCCTTTGTTACAATTTCTGCTGGCTTGTAGTGTTGCTTATATAGTTTCTCTTGTAATTGTTGCTTGTAGGGTTGAAAACACTCTATTTCTTGCCTCTGCTTTCAAGAAGCATTTTATGCGCTTTCTTCCTCTGTTACTACTTTTTCTTGCTTGCCTCTACTTTTGAGAAGCATTTCCTGCACTAGGTTTTTCATACAAGAAATATTTTTCATAAAATGTTATCCAACCAACAATTTTGTTAGCAATACTTTAGTCTTTTATTCCTTTTTCTTTAAGAAATTTGTAGTACCTTAAAAAAATTTCCTTCTATTTTGTGAGGCTGGATGTTATTATGTTTTTTTATGAAGTGCCTGATTGAAATGTGGTTTCAGTAACATATGTAGTAGCCAATAGAAGGATGATATTCTTTCTGGTTATGATCACCATGGTAGAACAGTTGAAACTCATCAAACGTTTGATGAAATGCCTTAGTGAAATGTGACCTCAGTAACATATGCATTGGCTAGTAGAAGGACTGCAATTTATGTATTGTTTGGAATAGAGTCTATGATAATATGCAGAGATTTCACATTCGAATTTCTTAGAGAAATACTTTAAATTCAGTGACTGCATTAATTTGTGAGATTCATTTTCTGATTCCTTCTTCTATAACAAAAGGAAATAATGTGCTTATTAAGTAAGGATCCATAAACACATTAATACAAGTTCTAATTAATAACTCCAGGCATGTGTTTTTAGTTAAGGATTAATAACTTCATGCATGTATTTTTAGTCAAGCACGTTATCTAACTATTGCATGATATTCCCCATTCAAGATAATATCAAACATGCATATACAGTTAGAATATGTAATTTTTTTACATGTTTGTTCCTCTGTTACGATTTATGCTTGCCTCTGCTTTTGAGAAGCATTTCCTGGACTTTATTATTAAATAAAAATGTAATATTGTTCATAAAATAAGCTCAAGGGGTTAGCTCATTCAGTTATTGCCAATGTTGTTGCATATTTGGCTAATCTATATCCATAGGTGTTTTGTTTGAATCTCCTTGGCTTATGTATACTAATTTACATTGACGGGAAATTCCATCAACAAATGTGTGGAAAAGCATCCTTTGGATTTTTCCACTAGGTTTTTCACTTGTTGAATCTCCTTTGGATGCTTGTTGATTGTTTTGTTCACTCGTTTGTTATTTAATTATTCTCTTTGAAAGTTGATGTTTTATTTGGCTTGTTGATGCTTCACCACACATGCCCTTTGTTTGTCTTCTGAGTTACAGTAAATGAGGTTTCATATGAGGTGTGAGGTTAGATACTTTCAATGTTCACTATTTTATGGAATTTTCATATTAAAACAAATGACTTGTTGATGTTTTATTTGGCTTGTTGATGCTTCACTGCACATGCACTCTGTTTTTCTTCTAATCTAACTTACAGTGGATGAGGTTCCATATGTGGTGTGAGGTTAGGTAATTTTACTATTCACAGTTTTATGGAATTTTGATATTAAAATAAGTGACTTATTCAAGATTTCATTATTAACTCGTTTGTCATCATATTTACAACTTAGTTATAAATTTTTTGTAAATCATTTGGTGTGTAGAGGCATAACAAAAAATCCCATTTGCATTCTCAGGTAAGATTTCTACATTATAATAGACTATATATGTTCCTTCTAAAATGGATTTTGGTTACAATTCCGCAAATAGTATGAAATAAAACAACCTAGGTTGTAAGCCAAAATCTTTTTGTGACAAGAAAAAAAGAAAATCCATCCAAAATCCACATCATAATGTGGTTACAACCAAAAAGATACTACACCCTTATTCTTTATGAACTTGAGAATCTTCAATGCCAAAACTCCCTGAGTTGCCTTCTTCGGCCAAGTAGGTTGGCCTACCTAAAAAGGGTTGATTAGGAAATGGTTGATTGTTGTCATATGATTGAGTCCAATTTTCACCTTCCAACCATGGAGGAATGGATTACCCATACCTCACATTCGCACTACTAACCCCTACATTAAGTGGAGATGTGTGATGATAATACATAGAATTGATACCTCCTCTGGTACGAATAAGGCAAGTGGGTAAACACCCATTTTGATAGTGAGACACTTGAATGTTTATGAGGTCTTAGAATAATGGTGTATTATCTGCAATATTTTCCAATGTGTTTGACAAAATCATGGTTTCATCAGCTATGCTTACCTCATTGTCAACCATATTGGTCATCCCTTGTTCCTTTTCAAGCATTTGTTTAGCCTTTCTTGATTCCTCTTCCTGTCTTGCCATTTGTTTTTGTTGGTCCTTCTCTTGCCTTGATTTATCTCTTTCAAACCTTTCATCTGCTCGATGTTGTGCTACAACAATCCTTGTTGCCTTCTTCTCCTTGGTTAGATCCTTCTTTTTCTATTTTAATTCCTGAATTTCAAATTTCTTTTTTTCAAACTCAACTAATAGGTTTATATAGTCTTCTGAGGTGAGTAATTGTGAACTTTGGCCCAAACTAAGACTACCCAGCGTTCCTTTATTTTTTTTCATTGACACTCTCTCTATTGGTAGCTTTAGGAACCAACCAAGTAACTTCTCCACCCCTCCCACCTACATGTCAATACTTGGTACTTCCCTTTAGGTATACGAGACAACTGATTGAACTATATTGTTATATTCATTTGATGCCTCATTATGTGCTTCATCTTCTTCCATTGATCTATTGTCCACAAAAAAATGAAAAACTTAATTGTTCAATTCTGCTGGTTGTGAAGGCATGTTCATGCTTTTTTCATTTGTTCTTGAGACATTATGTTCATTCAAATTAATCATGGCTTCTACCAGCCATGACGGTGGGGTTACTTGGCTTGGCAATGTCAATCGGTGATTTTAAATGCATGTTCAATAATGTCATTAACAATATCAATAGCATAAGTTTCATGTTCTTGAGTTGGTAGAATGAACTCCATGTTATTGTGAATTTGTTCATGATTATACTATGTTTCACATACATGTTCATCATCATCACCACATAAGTGTCCCTGAGAGAGGGAAATCATATTACCAACTGCAACCACATCATCTTGTTCATCTACTTCTTGCACTTCAACATTTGTTTGGACAAGCCCTTCTTCCTGACCATCCACATGAAACGCTTGGCTACAACCAGTATCATGCATAAGAGCATCATAATTTAGTTTCCAGATTCCTATCCTCCTAAACCAACCTTGATGTTTAATGGTGTCAGAGGCCTTTTAAACACTTTACTTGCAAGATCTGCTAGCTCGAACCTTTTCACCTCAACCCCTGGATTATTTTTCATCCATGTAGCATGCTCTGACCTGAAATAGTTCTAGAAAGGGCCAAACACACTAACATCAAGGGGTTGTAATCTCTTAATGGTATGAGTGGGCAATGTTAACATGTCGATGCCAAAATAATTTTCTTCCTCAATTGTTTGTACAACCATGTGGCTTCCATGACCATCTAATATCATGTTATTAGGTGAGACACCACCTGGTACAAATGCAGCAAAGTGAAAAAGCCAATTTAAAAAAAGTTCTTTAGTCATCCATGCATGCACCTAGTTCACAATTTTGTATATAGTTTTTTAGTTGATTTTTACCTTTGAATAGATAAAATCCTGGGATTGGAGTACCAATTGCTTGACACAACATAAAATAGTTATCCACTCCCTACTCTTAAGCAAAATATTTAGCACGTTTCGGCTCCCTCCCTTGGAAATTACCCACATGCCACAATTCCTTCCTTCCTGTAAACATGTGTCATCGCAGTTCCATATATGGTTTGCACAATAAGAATGTTTATCGTAAGCACTAGAAAGATTGTCATAGAACTTACATACAATTGTAGGGCATAATTTTGACACATTGTCTCTGTCAAGGCCCTTACTTGTATGCAATACAAGGTCTGGATGCATTTATTTAAACCCAAACCACCATGATTTAGCAGGAAACCCATCTTTGAATGGGTTTGGCCTCACTTGACAAATTTGAGCAACTATGGATTTGAGTTGTATCAACTCTAGCCCATGTCCCAATTGAGCCATCTATTTACACCACTCAACCACCTTGGTCTCCTCCTTTTCATTCATAACTATAGGAGGCCCTCTATGTTTTGTATGAGTCATCCCATTTATCCAATAATGTATTGATGACGGAGGAGTACCATGTTTTTTTGCAGATGCCCGAACTAAATATCCATTAAACTCTATGTCGTCAATTGCAACTAACATTTCTTTTTTTTCCCAAACTCTTATAGTGCTGATCTTTTTAGTTGAAATTTCCCCTTGTACTTCTGTTGATGGTGGCTCTGTGGGTGATGGTGTGACAACATCAACTTCTATCGCATGGTCATCCTCAACAATGTTGCTTGGAGCATTGTTGACATTCACATCACCTGTCCTGTCCTCGTCTTACAAAGGGCATCACAGTTGGGCACCCCTTGTCACTCTCCTACCACTTATCCTTGTACGAGCAACATAACTAACTCTTGCCATAGATGCAACTACCTGCAAAATTATTGCATGCATTTAGTTACGAATATTTGAAAAGTATGCTTTCATACAAGCCAAAAATATTTTTTCTTTATTGTAAGAAATTATCAACATGTATGTTAGTATCCTTGAAAAATCAAATCTACAAAACGAATTTGTTGTATGTCTTCAAAATTATCATTGATTGTTGTTTTGATAACTTTTTTTAACACTTGAAATACCATGATTGTATTTGTACTTGGAAAACTACTGTTAGTTTCCACCCTCTTCTAGTACTATGAGAAGACCCCTCTACTTATTGTTCACTGTAATGCTTCATAAACTTCTGCATTGCTTGTTTTCTTTGGTGCTATCTTGGTTCCTTTTCTGGTTAAGATGTTTATATGGTAGTTACTATTGTTTGAATTAATTTGTTTAGCCTCATGTTTTTCATTATTGTTATTCATAGTGACCATAGACATCCTAGGTTTGTATTGGGAAGACATGGTAATTTTGCAAGTTGTTTGGCTACTGATGGTAGCCTTAGATGTGTTCTTAGACCTAGTTATAAAGTGCATTGGATTTTTGTTGTTTCAATTAAATTTAATCCTTAAATCTTGAAAACTATAAATTCTCCATTTAAAGTTTGACACTTTTGGAGACACTCATAGACATCCTAGGAATTTCAACTAAACAAAGTGATCTTTCTGGTTAAGATGTTGATCTAGTTTAGTTCCTTTTTATAAACTTTTATTTGAATCAAATTGTTTAGCCTCATGTTTTTCAATATTGTTTAGTTTCATTAGGTCTCTAAGTGCCCAGATCTGAATAATATTTATATTTTTTCTTCGAGACAAGAACTCTAGATCTGATAATGCAAGTGCATCCACAAAAATGTTAAACACCATAGATATATGAATTACATCATAAGATATATATGAAATCCTTTTTGACACTTTGATTCAAACGGGATCTTGTTCATAACTTATTTTTCGCATCCATTACCTTCTTCTTGTAGTTAGTTTATTTTTAGGTTGCATGACAGATGATCCAATGCTTCTCTATTTTCATTTCTTTTGATAACATTATCATGTCTGCCTCTACTCACATATTTGCATGCTTTTATTATTGAATTTTCCAAAATATTAGTTGGGTTTATACATTCTTTTCATCTGAGCATACCCATCTGTTTATTGTTGACTGTAATGCTTCATAAACTTTTGGATTGATTGTTTTCCCTGTGTTTCCACCTTCTTCTAGTGGTATGATCATACCCCTCTACTTATTGTTGACTATAATGCTTCATAAACTTATGCATTTCTTGTTTTCATTGGCGCTATACTTGAATTATCATTTGGTTTCTTCAAAAATTTAGAGACCTAATGTCAATACTCTTGTTATTCCTATAGATAACACTCTTCATACATGAAGGAAGCTCTAGGAGGAATTTCAACTATAAAAAGTGACACCCAGTTCCTTTTCTGGTTAAGATGTTGATCTGGTAGTTACTGTTGTTTGAATTAATTTGTTTAGCCTCATGTTTGTCATTATTATTATTCATAATGACTGCAGATATCCAAGGCTTGGATTGGGAAGACATGGTAATTTTTCAAGTTGTTTGGCTGTTGAGGGTAGCCTTAGCTGTGTTCTTGGACCTAGTTTTAAAGTGCATTGGCTTACTGTTGTTTCAATTAAATTTAATCCTTAAATATTGAAAACTGTAAAGTCTCCATTTAAAGTCTAACAATTTTGGAGACACTCACAGACATCCTAGGAATTTCAACTATACAAAGTGATCTTTCTGGTTAAAATGTTGACTTGATTTAGTTCTTTTTTATAAATTATTATTTCAATTAAATTGTTTAGCCTCATGTTTGTCAATATTGTTTAGTTTCATTAGGTCTCTAAGTACCAAGATCTGAACAATATTTATATCTTTTCTTCAAGACAAGAACTCTAGATCCGACAATGCAAGAGCATCCACAAAAATGCCAACCTATATAGATATATGAATTACATCATAAGATATATATGAAAGCCTTTTTGACACTTTGATTCAAATGGGATCCTGTTCATAACTTATTTTTCTCCTCCATTACCTTCTTCTTGTAGTTAGTTTATTTTTAGGTTGCATGACAGATGATTCAACGCTGCACCATTTTCATTCCTTTTGATATCATTATCATGGCTGCCTCCACTCACATATTTTCATGCTTTTAGTATTTAATTTTCCGAAAAGATCGTTTGGGTTTCTACATTCTTGTCATCTGAGCAAGCTCATCTATTTATTATTAACTGTAATGCTTCATAAACTTCTGCATTTCTTTTTTCCCCTGGGTTTCCACCTTCTTATGGTACTATGAGCAGACCCCTCTACTTATTGTTGACGATAATACTTCATAAACTTCTGCATTGGTTGTTTTCTTTGGTGCTATCCTTGAATTCTCATTTGGGTTCTTTGGCGACTTAGAGACCTAATATCAATACAGTTTTTATTCCTATAGATATCACTCTTCAGACATGAAGGAATGAATTACATCATAAGATATACATGAAAGCCTTTTTGACACTCGGATTCAAATGGGATCCCATTCATAACTTATTTTTCTCATCCATTACCTTCTTCTTGCAATTAGTTTATTTTTAGGTTTCATGACAAATGATTCAATGTTGCACCATTTTCATTCCTTTTGATATCATTATCATGCCTACCTCTACTCACAAATTTGCATGCTTTTATTGTTGAATTTGCCCAAAAGATCGTTTGGGTTTTTACATTATTTTCATCTAAGCAGACACATTTACTTATTTTTTATTGTAATGCTTCATAAACTTCTGCATTGCTTATTTTCCCTGGGTTTCCACCTTCTTCTAGTACTATGAGTAGACCCCTCTACTTATTGTTGATTGTAATGCTTCATAAACTTCTGCATTGCTTGTTTTCTTTAGCGCTATCCTTGAATTCTCATTTGGGTTCTTTGGCAACTTAGAGACCTAATGTCATTACTCTTGTTATTCCTATAGATAACACTCTTTAGACATGAAGGAAGCTCTAGGAGGAATTTCAACTATAAAAAGTGACACCTTTTTCCTTTTCTAATTAAGATGTTGATTTGGATGACTGGATGATCTATCACGCTTTGATTTTTGGACTAATTTTTGCTCAAGAAAAAAGTTTAATGAAATATTTATTTTCAATAAAAGAATAAATGAACGCATATGGTTTGAGAATTAGAATATATAGTTGTCAATTTAATTTAAAGTTTATCTCCACGAGTTCTCTTTTTTTTTCATCTGTGGCTAGCCATACTAGCCAATACTCTGCATTATGGCTGTGTCCTATTTTCCAATCAACTTGAAAATGACTGAGAATATAGAAAAATAGAAAAAATATATTTTCATGAAAATAAATAAGAAAACTAAAATAAAAACTGTGAGAACTGAAAATAAAATTGTAATAAAAATGTGTTGTAATTGAAATAACTAACGTGAATATAAAGCTGTAAGAAAAATGTGTTGTAATTGAAATAACTAATCTAAATATACTGTCAAATGTTGTGTGATGGTTTGTGTGAATATATTGTGAAATGTTGTGTGATGGTTTGTGTGCAGGGCTGGTGAAGAGTTTGAATGTTAAACACACAACTTCAGCAGTGGTTGAACTTCTTTTATAGTTTTTTGCACTTGAATTTAATTGGTGGAAAGGATGGACATGGATTGCAATGGATTGATTTGGATGTGATCAAATGGCTGGGAATTTGTTTTTTTGTTGATCCATGTGCTTTGATTTGTTTTAATGGGAAATAGAACATTGGGTTGGGTGTCAGTTATTGAATTTATTGGGATGGGTGTCATTTATTGAACACAGTGGGTTTAAACGTTGAACAACGCAGTAGTTATGGCTGACATACATTCACTTTTATTATGTGAATGTATGGATATGCATTTGGGATACATATAAGTGGGAGTTGAAGTGACTTCTACTTTGTACTTCTGGAATAGACCATTTTGGAAGGATATATGGCTTTATTTGTTGTCTAGTTGGGTCAATATGATTTGTACTCTTAAGTATTAAGATACTATTTATGGACAGTTGTCGGCCTAGTCAATGTTTTGGGAAATTTTGGACATAAATTAAAAGATATTTGCACTTAATGTTATTTATTTTTGTTTAAATATTGGTTGCACATCTCTCAGTTTCTGTGGTTAGGTGGGACCAACACTATATCAATCATTGATCCCTATTCAACATTAGACATCTCTCCTTTAATGTCGAATTAATCGTGTTTCTATCTTAATTTTTTTTTATTATGCAATCCACTACCAAGTATTTGCATATCGTTGCGTTAATGGCAGTTGTCACAACATATCTTTGGCAAATGCATCAAGCATAGCGGATTGTTGCATTAATGGCGGGTCTGACAACATTATGTTTGACAAAATGCATGAAGGACACCATTTAATGCAGGGGAAAAACAAGCTATAAATGAATTTTCGAAACAGTTTAAATACATCGATTTGTAATAATTAAACTTTTTTCATTAAATTTTATTGTTATTACACCGTAAGGCGTACCCATCTGAAATCAACTCCCCCAATTGTCACGTGTACTTGTTTGAGCCATTCGATCCGATGTTAGACGATTCAAACGTTCCAGACCGTTGGATGTAATTTAGTTTAGTTTTTATATTCTTTCCGCACAGTTTTTTTTGCTGCTTCAAATCTCGCTGAGCAGGGCGCGTCTCTGGGCATCCCACTCCAGGGGCTTGGAGGTTAATGAGCTTTTATCCCCAGTGAGGGTTTTGCAGGCAGAGTTTTTAATAGATCTTCTAGGCTTCAGATTTCTTCAGATTTCATCCAACGGAAGACGAACTGGTTGGCTTCTATCTGAAGAAAAAGATCCAAGGCGGCCACGCACAGTTTTTTTGCTGCTTCAAATCTCGCTGAGCAGGCCGCTGTGTAATGTAACCTGTTCTTAGCTCGCACTCGGTTCTATTTGTTTGTTTTTCTTTTTCATTTGAAATGTTAACCTAAAAATAGGTTCTAACTTTTTATTCCTATAAATATCGGAAATAAATCTGTATATATACTTGGTAGCTTACATATATTATTCTTTAGCTAAGAAAAGAGGTCTCTTCCTTTTTTCCGGTACAGGTTTACTCACAGTTATGCTCTATTCTATATATCTTTTTATATACCCAACAGGCTTCATTTAATTCTACTGAGTCTGTTTCGAACTGTTTTCTGTTTCTGCAGAATGGCCACAGGAGAAGGGAACGGCTCTAAACGTCCTAAGGATCTGCGCCGTTATTCCTGCAAAACTTGCGGAATCACAAGATCGAAGCGCATTTTGCTCAAGCTTCACATAATCTCTAGCCACGGAGTAGGCTTCTTATGCCTTTAATCGCCCCATGAAACCCCAATTAAATGGATTATCTTGTTAATAGTGTTTCATATGCATCTTTGCAGAGAGAAGCCCTTGAAAATGATGAAAGATTTGCTTCAGAGGCCAAAGGCCAGAACCACAGGCGGTCTCGATGTGTTTGTCAAGTTTGTGGGGGTTTTAATCCTTATTTCCAGAATACGGTCCTATCTCTGCTAATCAGTGGAAAACCACTCTTCTTCGGCAGGCCTGCATTTTGGCTATGGAAGAGAAGTCTCTTTTATATCAGATTCCCTCTCGGCATCTACATATCCGTTTATATATATATATCCAGATATTAGATTTTAAAGCCATCTAATAGACGCTTTGTGAGATCAAGGTACGGTTAGTGACTCGCCCGAAAAAGCACGAGGAACGAAGTGCTCGACCAAAGCAAGAGGAACTTTTACTTAATCGATGAGTTCCCTCCCATTGTCTGTCTCTAACGAGATATTCACGAAATCGACCCCAAAAGCCAAACCCGTGATCGTGATTTTACTTTTAGGGACTCTCTGTGATGGTTGTGCTACTTTTAATGGATATATATAATACATGGTCAATTTAATGGGTCTGTGTAGAGGTTATAATTCTGGTGGATGTCCATAATAGGCGTTTTTAAGAAGGGGCTCCAGTCTTTAAAAGCAAACTACATACAGCAGGATAATATCAGGCTTAACCGCCATACAAACAAACAAAACTCAGAAAATGAACAGACTCAAACCAATAGAAGGAACAAGAGAATCACAACATCTATTAAATCTACTGTGTTTTAAAATGCAGAGTGAAGCTGCCTATTTACAGCAAGCTGGGAGAAGTCTAGGATTTCACAAGGTGGTTTGCTGGTATACCAACAGAGCATTTAATAATTTACCTAAGTGAATTTAAACTGGGTACGTACATACGCCCCCTTAAGTGAAACTTAGGAAAGTATAAAAAGGAGGTTAAATCTCAAAAATGGGTACCGATTACAAGGCCATGATAGGTATCCATGTACATAATTCTCAGAACAGTAGGCAAAAATACAAGGAGGACTCAGACTACCCTCCACCCCCTCCCAGGATAACTTTCTTCACCCCAAGCAAGATATGAAGTTGTACATACAGAATCTCTGTTAAGGGTTTAGTAAATATGTCAGCAACAATACTACAAATCAATAGTCCTACCATGAATCAACTCTCAGATGCAATGCATGTGGATTTCTATATTCTTGGTGTATTGATGCTACTGACTGCTTGGAAATATGGATAGCACTCAGATTAGCACACCAAATTATAGTTTTTTTCCTGCTGAATTGGTCGAATCCAAATAAATTTTTTGGCAGCATTAACAACATCTTGGTACTCTGCATTTGTAGAAGAAAGGGTCAGAGCCAAGATGAAAGAGCCATATGTGGACTTGCAGTCATCGAGATCACCAGCCTAATTGGAGTCAATATAACCAACTTGATTTGCATTACCATTGGAAGAATATTGAACTTCACATGTGTGTCCCTCTAATATAGCAAAGAATTCTCATTTCAACTTTCAATGAAGCTCATGTGGTTCTCGCATGAACTGGGAAACCAACCCAACTGCATAGGAGATATTGGGATGACTATAAGCTTAGTACAGAAGGCTGCCAAGGAGCTGCTAATACAACGTAGCATCAACCAAAGGAGTGGAACACTTGGCTGGCAACTTGCTCCCTGACAAAAATGGCATGGGGTGCAAATTTGTAATCCTACATGTGAAATCTGCTTAAGAGATCCCAAGGTATACTTGGGCTGAGAGATACCTATTCTAGATGCAGACTGAGTGATCTGTAATCAAAGAAAGTAGCGAAGGAGCCCTAAGTCTGTCGTGTTGAAATGTTGATGAAGGGTGGACTTTCACATGATCAATCACGGTAGGTGAACTCCGATTGAGAATGGGATCATCCACATAGAGAGCAAGTAGGAGGAGTTCATCGCCTTGCCACAAAGTATAAGCATGTGGCTCAGAGTGGTAGTGAGAAAATCTTAGAGAAGAAAGTAATCCATCTTCTCATTCCAAGCCCCAGGTGCTTGTTTGAGTACTAGGAATTTTAATTTTGCAGACAAATGAAAACCCTTGGATAAAACTTTGTTTGCTCCATGTATATCTCTTCCTGTAAATCCCCGTAAAGAAAGGTACCTTTGACATCCATTTGGTGTACTACCCACTTTGAGATGCAACTAGAGAATGAGCAAGGCAAATATAATTCATTTTAGCCACAAGGGCAAGGGTTTCAAAATGGCAATGCCTTCGACTTGAGAAAAACTTCTAGCAACCAATCAAGCCTTATAGTTGTCTACAATACCATCTGCTGCATACTTGGTTTGAAACTATGATATACCGACTTAGGAAAAATGAATTTTATACTTGTCTACAATACCATCTGCTACTTCTCATCAAGGAAAGATAATCATCTTCCATGGTCGTATCACACTCTACAACACTGTGGACCTCACTAAAGTCCTTTGGATCTGAAGCATTGGCCATAAATACTTCAGTAGTCTTTGAAGAAAGGAGCTAGTTTTTTGTTGACCCCAATTAGGAAGTGGTAGAAGAACTTCACACATTGTGCTTCAAGAGAATGATCATTAGCTGGAGAAGTTAAAACTGTGTCTATTTCAATTATTATTTAACCTAGCAGAGAGTTTGCCAAATATGACAAAATGTTCAATACCTTTAATTGACATTTGAATATGCCAGGTTTAAATTTGTGTTACCAGAACTGAGCTATTGAAAATATTGACAATAGACTGAGGTCACAATACTTTGAAAATATTGGGCATCATAATCATTGAATCTTTGGATCACACCTTATTATCAAACCATTATTACCTGTTTCCTCTTATTTCCTGGTATTGCCCTTGTAACTAGTTTTGAAAGTTATGGTCATACGTTTTGTATGTTAGAATGTGAAATGTGTGTGAATGTTCAATGCCCAAGAATTTTGTAGTGCATACTTTTAGAATTTCCTACCTGCTGGGTAGCTTAGAGTTTCTACAGAGAAGTGATATGTCAATGTTTTACAGCTTGGGCAGTGAATGAGGATTATGTGTAAACTAAAATACACACTTTTACCTCAACCCATGCCCTCATTGAACTACCATGATATGAGGTGCAAAGCTTGTAGCTTCTAACTCTGACAGTTTGTCTTCCCATTTTCTACCAAAGCTGAACAACTTTGCTCTGTACATCCCTCATCCTTTTCCAAAGTCCAGCATCACAAGAAAAGTGGCCTTCAAAGGGCGAAATGCAGACTGAAAGACATTTATAATTTTTTCTTGGTGTCCCACTCATTATTTAACCGTAACCATTTTACTTGTTCCCTTAACCCGTCTATTTCTTCATTCAAATCAATAGTAAAATCCTAAAGTCATTTTGGTGGACTAAAATGGTTTACCTTTTTCATAAATACCACAAACGTATCCTCCATTTGTGGGTGATCAAGCTGCATAGGTGATGTGGATGGTGCAACTTCTATTTTGGCATTGGTTAAAGATTTTAACATTATCTATTATGTTCTTTTCTTTTCTACCTAATGGTTCTTGTGTATCACTAGGTTCTTCTCTCCGCTGTTGGTGAAGGCCTATAGATGATGGTTCTTCAAATAATATTGGACCAGCTAATTTCTCTATAAATTGACTCCAATTTTCCATACGTCATTGCTGCACAAATGCAGTTGTGACAAGTACATAAAGTAATCAATGATGAGCTAAGTAATCATACTTCCATTTTTTATCCTGTGTAAGTATAAATTGTAATCACCTCAGAACAAAGTAATCGAAATATTAGCTTTTTTATTCCTTCTCAAATGAGCCAAAAAAATAGAAATGATGGGTGATGCATAATGAAGCATGTCCTTCCCAAGTCATATAGAGTGATAGATTGTGATCTTTCAGCCCAAAGGGCTTGCAGAGATAGTCACGATTACCCTCTTCCTAGTATCTTCAATGGTTTCTCCCTCACCTAAAAATGCTCATCAAGTAGCCATATATTCAACCGGGTCCTTAAACCATTATTTCCATTCTATATTAGTAATATTTCTTGAGCAATGCGATCTTTTGTGACTGTGAATGAAATATCTACTACATGAGTACTACTGGTTCTTAAGATAAAAGGAAAATAACTTGGCCATAGATATACCAATGTTCTCAATCCATTGAAAGAATTGTAGCCATCTCACTCCTCAGAAAATGTATACAACTATTGGGTTGCTTAATACCGTTTCTGTAGTAGTTAGTTCCTGCTAAAACAAATTCCCCCTGCAGGCTTAACCGCCATACAAACAAACAAAACTCAGAAAATGAACAGACTCAAACCAATAGAAGGAACAAGAGAATCACAACATCTATTAAATTTACTGTGTTTTAAAATGCAGAGTGAAGCTGCCTATTTACAGCAAGCTGGGAGAAGTCTAGGATTTCACAAGGTGGTTTGCTGGTATACCAACAGAGCATTTAATAATTTACCTTTATGTTCTTTTCTTTTCTACCTAATGGTTCTTGTGTATCACTAGGTTCTTCTCTCCGCTGTTGGTGAAGGCCTATAGATGATGGTTCTTCAAATAATATTGGACCAGCTAATTTCTCTATAAATTGACTCCAATTTTCCATATGTCATTGCTGCACAAATGCAGTTGTGACAAGTACATAAATTAATCAATGATGAGCTAAGTAATCATACTTCCATTTTTGCCCATAAGGCTTTGGATTGACGGTGATTGGGTGCACTGTTAAGGCACTCTTTGTGATTGGTCATCGGTTCAAATCCACTATGGGTACTTAGGTTAGTCTAATAGATAAAAAAAAAAAATCATACTTCCATTTTTTATCCTGTGTAAGTATAAATTGTAATCACCTCAGAACAAAGTAATCGAAATATTAGCTTTTTTATTCCTTCTCAAATGAGCCAAAAAAATAGAAATGATGGGTGATGCATAATGAAGCATGTCCTTCCCAAGTCATATAGAGTGATAGATTGTGATCTTTCAGCCCAAAGGGCTTGCAGAGATAGTCACGATTACCCTATTCCTAGTATCTTCAATGGTTTCTCCCTCACCTAAAAATGCTCATCAAGTAGCCATATATTCAACCGGGTCCTTAAACCATTATTTCCATTCTATATTAGTAATATTTCTTGAGCAATGCGATCTTTTGTGACTGTGAATGAAATATCTACTACATGAGTACTACTGGTTCTTAAGATAAAAGAAAATAACTTGGCCATAGATATACCAATGTTCTCAATCCATTTAAAGAATTGTAGCCATCTCACTCCTCAGAAAATGTATACAACTATTGGGTTGCTTAATACCGTTTATGTAGTAGTTAGTTCCCGCTAAAACAAATTCCCCCTGCAGGCTTAACCGCCATACAAACAAACAAAACTCAGAAAATGAACAGACTCAAACCAATAGAAGGAACAAGAGAATGACAACATCTATTAAATTTACTGTGTTTTAAAATGCAGAGTGAAGCTGCCTATTTACAGCAAGCTGGGAGAAGTCTAGGATTTCACAAGGTGGTTTGCTGGTATACCAACAGAGCATTTAATAATTTACCTAAGTGAATTTAAACTGGGTACGTACATACGCCCCCTTAAGTGAAACTTAGGAAAGTATAAAAAGGAGGTTAAATCTCAAAAATGGGTCCCGGTTACAAGGCCATGATAGGTATCCATGTACATAATTCTCAGAACAGTAGGAAAAAAAACAAGGAGGACTCAGACTACCCTCCACCCCCTCCCAGGATAACTTTCTTCACCCCAAGCAAGATATGAAGTTGTACATACAGAATCTCTGTCAAGGGTTTAGTAAATATGTCAGCAACAATACTACAAATCAATAATCCTACCGTGAATCAACTCTCAGATGCAATGCATGTGGATTTCTATATTCTTGGTGCATTGATGCTACTGACTGCTTGGAAATATGGATAGCACTCAGATTAGCACACCAAATTATAGTTTTTTTCCTGCTGAATTGGTCGAATCCAAATAGATTTTTTGGCAGCATTAACAACACCTTGGTACTCTGCATTTGTAGAAGAAAGGGTCAGAGCCAAGATGAAAGAGCCATATGTGGACTTGCAGTCATCGAGATCACCAGCCTAATTGGAGTCAATATAACCAACTTGATTTGCATTACCATTGGAAGAATATTGAATTTCACATGTGTGTCCCTCTAATATAGCAAAGAATTCTCATTTCAGCTTTCAATGAAGCTCATGTGGTTCTCGCATGAACTGGGAAACCAACCCAACTGCATAGGAGATATTGGGATGACTATAATCTTAGTATAGAAGGCTGCCAAGGAGCTGCTAATACAACGTAGCATCAACCAAAGGAGTGGAACACTTGGCTGGCAACTTGCTCCCTGACAAAAATGGCATGGGGTGCAAATTTGTAATCCTACATGTGAAATCTGCTTAAGAGATCCCAAGGTATACTTGGGCTGAGAGATACCTATTCTAGATGCAGACTGAGTGATCTGTAATCAAAGAAAGTAGCGAAGGAGCCCTAAGTCTGTCGTGTTGAAATGTTGATGAAGGGTGGACTTTCACATGATCAATCAAGGTAGGTGAACTCCGATTGAGAATGGGATCATCCACATAGAGAGCAAGTAGGAGGAGTTCATCGCCTTGCCACAAAATATAAGCATGTGGCTCAGAGTGGTAGTGAGAAAATCTTAGAGAAGAAAGTAATCCATCTTCTCATTCCAAGCCCCAGGTGCTTGTTTGAGTACTAGGAATTTTAATTTTGCAGACAAATGAAAACCCTTGGATAAAACTTTGTTTGCTCCATGTATATCTCTTCCTGTAAATCCCCGTAAAGAAAGGTACCTTTAACATCCATTTGGTGTACTACCCACTCTGAGATGCAACTAGAGAATGAGCAAGGCAAATATAATTCATTTTAGCCACAAGGGCAAAGGTTTCAAAATGGCAATGCCTTCGACTTGAGAAAAACTTCTAGCAACCAATCAAGCCTTATAGTTGTCTACAATACCATCTGCTGCATACTTGGTTTGAAAATATGATATACCGACTTAGGAAAAATAAATTTACACTTGTCTACAATACCATATGCTACTTCTCATCAAGGAAAGATAATCATCTTCCATGGTCGTATCATACTCTACAACACTGTGGACCTCGCTAAAGTCCTTTGGATCTGAAGCACTGGCCATAAATACTTCAGGAGTCTTTGAAGAAAGGAGCTAGTTTTTTGTTGACCCCAATTAGGAAGTGGTAGAAGAACTTCACACATTGTGCTTCAAGAGAATGATCATTAGCTGGAGAAGTTAAAACTGTGTCTATTTCAATTATTATTTAACCTAGCAGAGAGTTTGCCAAATATGACAAAATGTTCAATACCTTTAATTCACATTTGAATATGCCAGGTTTGAATTTGTGTTACCAGAACTAAGCTATTGAAAATATTGACAATAGACTGAGGTCACAATACTTTGAAAATATTGGGCATCATAATCATTGAATCTTTGGATCACACCTTATTATCAAACCATTATTACCTGTTTCCTCTTATTTCCTAGTATTGCCCTTGTAACCAGTTTTGAAAGTTATGGTCATACGTTTTGTATGTTAGAATGTGAAATGTGTATGAATGTTCAATGCCCAAGAATTTTGTAGTGCATACTTTTAGAATTGCCTACCTGTTGGGTAGCTTAGAGTTTCTGCACAGAGAGAAGTGAGATGTCAATGTTTTACAGCTTGGGCAGTGAATGAGGATTATGTGTAAACTAAAATACACACTTTTACCTCGACCCATGCCCTCATTGAACTACCATGATATGAGGTGCAAAGCTTGTAGCTTCTAACTCTGACAGTTTGTCTTCCCATTTTCTACCAAAGCTGAACAACTTTGCTCTGTACATCCCTCATCCTTTTCCAAAGTCCAACATCACAAGAAAAGTGGCCCTCAAAGGGCGAAATGCAGAGCATGAGTTGTTTTCTGTGGCTTAGTTATCATGACCGGGATATACTATCATCAAAATTATCTAGGATTTTAACATGGCCCCAATCCCTTACTCATGTCTTAAGGGAACCGAAAGGTTGTGGGTGTCTGACATTCTGTCATCTTCAAATTTTCAACCACAACCCCATTGGCAGAACTTTTCATTTTTGACTCCAAATTTTCAAGCAGAAGTTTTATGAAGCTCACCTTCTTCAGTTAATCTTGAACCTTGATAGTGCTAAATATCTAGACCATGGTGATTGTATCTGCACATAAATACAAGTCCTAACCCTAGAAAATCAAAATCTTAACCTTCCATCAAAACTGTTGTAACATAAATACAAATTCTGTAAGTTTGACTTCATTTCAGTAAGGCAGTTTGACTCGAGTTCAAGAGACAGTTCACTTGAGTTCAAGATAGTGAGACTTGAGTTCAATGAGACAATTCGACTTGGTTTTAAGGAGTCAGTTTAAGGGCGCAGACTTGGTGAGACATATGATTATGCACTAGCGAGAATTTGTATGTTTTTGAGCTCAGGAAAATAGAGCTCAGGAAAATAGTTCTAGATCTGTGCCTGAGGTCCAGGAGAGCTAGAGTGCATCACTTTTTTTTTTCTATAAAGATTTTTTTTTTTAATTTTCCAGAAAGAAAAAAACATACACTTTCATTAAAAGAAAAGCAGTTACAATTACTTTGGAACCTCTGTTTTTAATAAGAAAAACATTGACTGTCCCATTCTTTTGCAACAGAGACCTATCATTCTTTGGAACCGATCATGCTCTCTAAAGAGACAAGGGTTTTGAGGGGAACACCAAAGCCTGCAAGACAGACCAGTTAGTGTTGCCAGACTTGTCGCTGGACAGCCTGCTGATCCAGGCCATAGCAACTTCTTCTGCTCTTCTTTCTACATCACCATCCAGCTTTCCTTACTTTGAATAGCTTTACACGTTCTTTCGAATGTGGGGAGCAGTTTACTTTCAATGCTCACTGAATTCATACTACTCTGGTTTATGAAAAATTTCTGAGATTTGTCATTTCCCAATTCCATGTTTAAAATATATATATATATACATAGATAGAATCACACGTCACCTTTATATTGAACTATAATATAGAATGCACCTCTCTAAACATCAAAACTGACTTCTTACGTTATTTCAATTTCTAAAAATAAAACTGTGTCTATTTCAATTATTATTTAACCTAGCAGAGAGTTTGCCAAATATGACAAAATGTTCAATACCTTTAATTCACATTTGAATATGCCAGGTTTGAATTTGTGTTACCAGAACTGAGCTATTGAAAATATTGACAAGAGATTGAGGTCACAATACTTTGAAAATATTGGGCATCATAATCATTGAATCTTTGGATCACACCTTATTATCAAACCATTATTACCTGTTTCCTCTTATTTCCTGGTATTGCCCTTGTAACCAGTTTTGAAAGTTATGGTCATACGTTTTCTATGGTAGAATGTGAAATGTGTATGAATGTTCAATGCCCAAGAATTTTGTAGTGCATACTTTTAGAATTACCTACCAGCTGGGTAGCTTAGAGTTTCTGCACAGAGAGAAGTGAGATGTCAATGTTTTACAGCGTGGGCAGTGAATGAGGATTATGTGTAAACTAAAATACACACTTTTACCTCAACCCATGGCCTCATTGAACTACCATGATATGAGGTGCAAAGCTTGTAGCTTCTAACTCTGACAGTTTGTCTTCCCATTTTCTACCAAAGCTGAACAACTTTGCTCTGTACATCCCTCATCCTTTTCCAAAGTCCAGCATCACAAGAAAAGTGGCCCTCAAAGGGAAAAATGCAAAGCATGAGTTGTTTTCTGTGGCTTAGTTATCATGACCGGGATATACTATCATCAAAATTATCTAGGATTTTAACATGGCCCCAATCCCTTACTCATGTCTTAAGGGAAACTGAAAGTTTGTGGGTGTCTGACATTCTGTCATCTTCAAATTTTCAACCGCAACCCCATTGGCAGAACTTTTCATTTTTGACTCCAAATTTTCAAGCAGAAGTTTTATGAAGCTCACCTTCTTCAGTTAATCTTCAACCTTGATAGTGCTAAATATCTAGACCATGGTGATTGTATCTGCACATAAATACAAGTCCTAACCCTAGAAAATCAAAATCTTAACCTTCCATCAAAACTGTTGTAACATAAATACAAATTCTGTAAGTTTGACTTCATTTCAGTAAGGGAGTTTGACTCGAGTTCAAGAGACAGTTCACTTGAGTTCAAGATAGTGAGACTTGAGTTCAATGAGACAATTCGACTTGGTTTTAAGGAGTCAGTTTAAGGGCGCAGACTTGGTGAGACATATGATTATGCACTAGCGAGAATTTGTATGTTTTTGAGCTCAGGAAAATAGTTCTAGATCTGTGCCTGAGGTCCAGGAGAGCTAGAGTGCATCACTTCTTTTTTTCTATAAAGATTTTTTTTTTTTTCCAGAAAGAAAAAAACATACACTTTCATTAAAAGAAAAGCAGTTACAATTACTTTGGAACCTCTGTTTTTAATAAGAAAAACATTGACTGTCCCATTCTTTTGCAATAGAGACCTATCATTCTTTGGAACCGATCATGCTCTCTGAAGAGACAAGGGTTTTGAGGGGAACACCAAAGCCTGCAAGACAGACCAGTTAGTGTTGCCAGACTTGTCGTCGGACAACCTGCTGATCCAGGCCATAGCAACTTCTTCTTCTCTTCTTTCTACATCACCATCCAGCTTTCCTTACTTTGAATAGCTTTACACGTTCTTTCGAATGTGGGGAGCAGTTTACTTTCAATGTTCACTGAATTCATACTACTCTGGTTTATGAAAAATTTCTGAGATCTGTCATTTCCCAATTCCATGTTTAAAAAAATATATATATACATAGATAGAATCACACGTCACCTTTATATTGAACTATAATATGGAATGCACCTCTCTAAACATCAAAACTGACTTCTTACGTTATTTCAATTTCTAAAAATAAAATTGTGTCTATTTCAATTATTATTTAACCTAGCAGAGAGTTTGCCAAATATGACAAAATGTTCAATACCTTTAATTCACATTTGAATATGCCATGTTTGAATTTGTGTTACCAGAACTAAGCTATTGAAAATATTGACAAGAGATTGAGGTCACAATACTTTGAAAATATTGGGCATCATAATCATTGAATCTTTGGATCACACCTTATTGTCAAACCATTCTATTCATTGTCATCGTTTATCTGAAAAGTTTAAAATCTTAGTGTTCGCTTCTATCAAAAGAGATCCGACGAGTGTCTCCATTTTGCGAAAGATTATGAGTCTAAATATTCATGGATTGGGAAGTACCAACAATGAAAACGAAATGTACATATATCTCTTTCTGCATAATCACAACAAAATATATGAATTTGGAATTTTATAATGATATGTATTATAGATTCAGTGCATTCAATTGATAAGGCCTGCATAGCTGCAACTCTTTCAATCTCCATCTGGCCTTAATGTTTCTTATATATGTCTACACTTCCATGTAACAGTCAGAGAGATTTCAATCAGGACTTTATCAGAATTTGGAATGCGGATAAACTTGTCTGTCATTTTCTTTTTGATCCCCTTTGCAGAATGTTGTCTGTAGCCCCCTTCCCCATAATGTCTGAGTACAAAGACTCTGAAGATCTCTATACGATTGTTTTTGCTTATTCCACTTCAACAAACTCGACACCAATGGAAAACCAACAGTCAATATTGCAATTTAAGACCAGTGTGGGAAAGAGGAGCTGGACTGGTGCAATAAGTCCAAGATTGCAAGAGGATGATCAAGCTCCAACCTCAACAAAGAAGAGTTGCTTTGATCATAAAGCACATGTATGGACTGAAAGGGTTAGGAGGAGTTAAATGAATTGTATGCTCAATACTCTAGAGTCTCTATTACCTGAGGGTCTCAATCCAAAGGTAATACTTGATGATTTCTGTCTGGAATAAAAGTTCAAGACACTAATGCAGGCCATGAGCTAAGAAAATGAGTATAAAATAGATTTTTATCTCTGTACAGACATGTTAGATTTTGATTGCAGAGTTGTGTTTTTTGCTGTTATTATCAAACCTAATTTTCTAGACACTGAATTGTTGAAGTATTTGTTTCTTAGGTGGACAAAGGAAAAATTGTTGATGAGGCCATAGATTACATCAAGACCCAGCCCAACAATCAGAATTGGAAGCACATCATAGTAGAAGGATTGAGGTCACAATACTTTGAAAATATTGGACATCATAATCATTGAATCTTTGGATCACACCTTATTGTCAAACCATTCTATTCATTGTCATAGTTTATCTAAAAAGTTTAAAATCCTAGTGTCAGGATTTTATAATTGTGCCATGTTGTTTATTACCTTAACATATTTTCTGAATGGGTATCCAATTACAAAATAGATGATCCAAAGTAGTGTCCATTAAACTGCTTTACCAACAATCTGGGTCTGTGAAGTAGTTTTTTTTTATATAATGCTACGATTGTATGTTGTATTTATGTTCAAATTTTCAGATATTTTCTCACCTCAGTGGAAAAGCACACTGAGGTACACAGATAATTGCTCAATACAAAAATTAATGATTCTCATGTAGATTTGCAGTAACTCTCTGCTTATTAGACTAATAGGCATCCATGCTCTTACAGGGGCTTGAAGTTCCGAACCCGCTATTTACTTACCACAAAGTATTATAAAACTGCATTGGATTTTCAGGAAAACCAATGTCAGAAGTTTGAAGTATGCATCACATCCTTGGAATGGTTATAGTTTATCGGTATGCATCCCAGCCACAAAGTGTCATAAAACTGCAACAAATGTCAGAAGTAGTTTGAGGTATGCATCCCAGCCTGGGAATGGATATATTTTGCAGAGAAATTGCACAAATGAAAGAAAAAAACAAATCATCGCTCTTAGAGCAGAAGTCCACTGGTTGGGATATCCACAGAGATTATCTGTTGCCAGCCTTTTCTAAGGTATGTTCTTCAGGACCAGCTATGGTGGTATTAAGTTCATCTATCGTACAGCTCAAGTCCTTGGCTCTGACTTGCTGGTTATTGTTTTTTGACTAAAAAAAATCAAAGAAAGCACACTTCAGGATGTAGTTCTATATATAATAGAGAAAATCCGATTAGGAATTTATGGAAAATAACACTATCAGTATACATAGCTCCTAGAATGTATCAAATATCATAGCTGGTAAAAGGACAGTAAAGTATTTCCATGGTTAAGTTCAGAACTGTTACTTACCTTAGCATAAAGGGTATACACCATGTTGGATCCAACAGTGTTATGGTGCAATTTACAATCTCCAGTTGATTGGCATCCATGATAGAAAATAATTTGGGCATAAAACCAGTCTTCTCAGGGGCCCATATTGTGATGAAAGCCTGGCCACCCAAAAGTTTGGATCCAAGAATCTATAGACCTGGATGTGATGATGTTACTGGAACTGAAGAAAGGATGTGAATACCAAGAGAATTTTCAGACATTCTGATTGTTGGGCTTCCAAATCTTTCAAGGCAGTTTGGAGGGTCTTGATATAATCAATGGCCTTATCAAAAATTCTTCCTTTGTCCACTTGAGAAAGAAATACGTCAGCAATTCAGTGTCTAGAACATCTAGAACATCAACTTTGATAAGAATCTATCAATTCATCAATCTGAATCTAGCACGTATGTACAATCATGAAAATCTATTTTAAACTCATTTGCTTAGCTCATGGCCTATATTAGTGTCTTGAGCTATTATTCCAGAAAATAATCATCAAGTACTACCTTTGATTTGAGATCCTCAGGTAATAGAGACTTTAGGGTATTGAGCATACAATTCATTTTACTCCTCCTAGCCCTTTCAGTCCATACATGTATTTTTTCATCATGGCAACTCTTCAACTCTTCTTTGTTGAGAATGGACCTTGATCATCCTCTTGCAATGATGGACTTTTTGCACCAGCCCAACTCATCTTCCCACCGCTGTTCATAGATTGCACCATTGATTTCTCTTTTTCTACTGGTCTACAGTTTGTTGAAGTGGAGTAAGCAGAAATAATCATGTAGAGATCTTCGGAGTCTCTGTACTCAGACATCATGGGGGAGGGGGTGACAGACAACATTCTGCAAATGGGATCCCAAAGAAAATGGCAGAGAAGTTTATCAGCATTCCAAACTCTGATAAGGTCCTGATTGAAATGTCTCTCACTGTTACATGCAAGTATAGCCATATAACAGAAACAATAAGGCCAGATGGAAGGGCTAGCAGGTACCCATGTTTTCTATTCATATAATATGGTGTTTATTTGAACACGTACTGCATCATGGAAATGAAAGACATTTATAGATTTTTTAAACATTTCTATATGTTATTGATTATACATTAGAGGTAATCTCCTGAAATCAATTATGTTGTCTGCCTAATTTTTCAGATTGAGTACAAACCTTCACTTGTATTCTTTATTGAAAGCTGCACATATTTAGTTTTTATGGGATGGTGATGCAAACAAACACTTCTCCTCAATCTGATAGTAATAATTTTCAAGTTGCTTTTCATAAATTTCTAGATAATAGGTTGGTTGAATTGTGTTTCAGTCTTTATAGTCTTTATTGGATTTTCAGATTATTTTTATGATGTTTTAATTTTTTTATAATTAAAACTATTGAATTTATGTTAATTGCAAATTTTAATATTTAATTATTTGTTAGAGATTTGTAAATGGTAGTTTTTCATTTTTCATTTTTACTGGATGTGCTTGGATTTTGAATTTTGAATTTATTTCTTACATCCGAGAAGATTTTGGACAGTCAACCTATTTCTTTACATCTGAGAAAAAGAAACTGCCAGACTAAAACAATTTTAGACCTACTCCACCCAATTTAATTGTTATATATAAAATATACAATCAATTATCTATATAAAAAATGACAAATTTATATATTTTGTTTTGATTATACAAAAACGGATATGTACATTTTGTTTTGACTATTGGTACTCCCCCTCCATAAATATTTAGAATCATAATATTTTACAAATGGAGATATTTGTCAGATCCCTTTTGATAAAAGGGAACAATGTTCTTTCAAATCTGTGGGTTAAACGATTGCAATGATGGAATGGTTTCACAATAAGGTGTGATCCAAAGATGCAATGATTATGATGCCCAATCTTTTCAAAGTATTATGACCTCATTCTCTTGTCACCATCCAGTTCAATAGCCGCACTTAGTAAGCCTTTTTTTTTTTTTTTAATTTTTGGTTAGGTTAGGTTAGGTACATTTAATCTTAGTTTAACTCAATTGAATATGTCAAAACAAAAGCCAATCTCCACACAAATGAATGATTACTGATGTTAAAATAACTTAAAACTCAAGTTGAGCAGTGACACAGGGAATCAAGGGAACTAATTGTGTGATTACTCTAATATGAAAGACAAAATTGAAACCTATAGTTTTGGAAATCTAATATAAGTGCAATTACCTCAAATGCTCCAACTTTTCCTATCTATGAAGACTATGAATTTAGTTGTCATTTTTTTAATAAAACAACATATTTTGGGGAAAACCTCCAAGCATTTCCCCTCATTCTAAATATTGGCACCCAAGGTAAACTCTACATCCTTCAGGGCACAAGGCTCTAGCGCTACTACACAATATGGGTAGTTAAGACATTTATTTTATATCATCCAAACAAAGTCTAACTTGTTCAAAGATGAATGCAATTTCTTTTGTTCTTTCAATTGTTTAAATGTCTCTGCAACAACTCGATACATTGTCATCAAGCTCAACAATAATACCCTGATTCTCTCGAATTTCACAAGTTTCATAAATAATTTATTCAAGCCCTAAATTGATAACTCGCATAGTGTCGTTGATGATCTATTTACTTAGGCAATTCTCTTCCACTTGTATGTTTGTCCACATCTAGCAACTGGTTATTTTATTTTTGATCTTTTAACAAGTTTTCCATTACAAGTATAGAATTGTCTTCTTCCTCAATTATTCGAACTAGATTCTGTTGCGATTGTGAGTTCATCATTTTTGCAAAAAGAAGAGCTTTGTGTCAAGTACGATATTTTTTAAGCTCAAACATTTATTTTTGTGCTAGAGAAATTAAAAAAATGTTTTTGAATCTTTAATAGAATTTATTGGGAATAAAAGCTAGAGAAATTCAATAGACAGGTATTACATCTAACATTTTTTTATCGGAACAAGGAAACCTTATTTTGAAAATTGAAATTTATTGATGGCACTAGCATGATACAATGGTCCAAAGAGAATAAATAATACCATTATTTTATAGTTTGGACATATTACATGACTAAAATAAGGATAAGAAGCAACAAGTAGCTAAATTAACAACATTATATAACAAATGATGAGGGAGTTTATTAATGTTCCTCTTACTACTAAAGTCTTTCTATTAAGCTTTCCTCATAAAATTAGACCAATATCATTCCATTGCATTGTGAATTAAGGTGATATGAGATTACTTTGTTATGAAATGTTTGATTTAAAACATTTACTTATAAAGATTCCAGAATCTTAATGAAGAGCATTTTCATAAATCTTTTCGAGTGAAGTGTTGTGCATTACCTTCACTTTGAACATATTTTGGTTGGAATCTCCCTAAAGCATAACATATGACCCAAAAAAGACCAATAAAGAAACAAAATCACTAATGTTTCTTATGCCATTGCCTTACGGCATTTCCTTTGCAACATGTGGTGCAAATGCTAGTTTAGCATTTCGTAAGATGCTTGTTATTATCGCTGATTAAATTTTATTGTTTAAATTTAAATTAATATTTGGTTGATATGGTTACTATCACTCTTTCAATATCATTATCTATTATTAATTTTTAATTTCATTTATATATTTAAATTGAAATAAATTACAAATAAATTTATTAAAATTTCTTTATTTTACTAAATTAACATAAAGTGATATTATCATAAATATTAACAATAAAATTAAACTACTATTTTTTAAGCCCGTTAATGAGAGAACTTGAATTTCACCCCTTCAACTAATTAAATTTTAATATTCAGATTTTTAATTGTAATGGTATATATGAAAATGAATAATAATTAAAAAAATATATATTAAAATAATGAAAATTTGAATTTTTCAGGAACAAATTCTTATATTTATTGAAAAATCAAATATATTTATGTTTTAGAGTTGAAAGATATTTGTATATCGGCCAAAAGATAATCAGTTTATGGTAAAAAGGTTTTGACCTCTCAAATTTCTCAATCAATCTATAAAGTTTATTAAAGTTTAAAAAAATTTATTAAATTAAATTTTATGGAAATTAAAAATTAATTTATATTTTCTATTTATTTTTAATTATTAATGAAATAATTAATATGATGGATTTTTAATAAATTTATATAAAAAAAATTTATTTAGAAAATTAAAAATGAAAAAATGCACGTGTCATAAAAGTGTATATATCAAATCAAATTCATTACAATTTATTAATAATGAGCATAAAAATGCTGACTCTACCACGCTATATCCATAGCCCTGTAGGCATATTACTGCGTTTCGGATATCATTTTCCTGTGCCTGAGGGGGACGATATCAAGTCAGTCAAATTCAGTAAGCAGAGGCAAACTTTGCAGGAGAGAGGAACAATTTGCTTTGAAAGTGTACGGTGATTAAAATTTTAAGAAAATATTTAATTACGCCAGAGGCGTTCTCTCTGCGCGCTCTCTATGTGCAAACATTGTTCACTCCGACGAATCAACAACCTTAAATTTTGTCTTCCTCCATCCAATGGTATTTGAATGCTGCTCTGAACCTGTTCCATGCTCTCCCTCGCCAACCTTCTCGATGCTCTCACTCACCTGCTCTGAAAAAACGTCCGACAGCTCTGGTTCTCTGGTGTTCACCATTCAAATGTCCTGCATAGAGATATCCTCCGCAACGATTTATCCAGGCTTCCATTGCGCATATAATTGTAGACCAACAAAAGCTCTATTTTACGCATATACCAGCCATGAAGTTGCACAAGCTTCCAGTTTCAATCCTGCTGATGCTCGAAATATTCGTCACAAACTCCCTCACACCCTACCCAAATCGTGGAATATTCGCTTCACTGCAACTTTGATGCTTGTGGGAAGAAACGCCTGGTAAACTCGCCCAAAACCGCCAAACCCTAGCATCTCCTTGAATCCCTTCTTGGCCAGCATGATATCCTTATATCTAAACCTATGAGACCCACATCCACGCTACCAAGCTTCAATGTGCTCTCTTTCTCCTCCATATATGACCACGACCACGAAGGCTATCGTTGTTGGAAGTATTGCAGTAGAAACCATGAGAGCTATAACGCGGTGCAACATTCGTTTCCCTAAATGGGAATGAATGGAAGGAAGATTCTCAACAATTAAATCCTTTGTAGATCAATTAGTACTGAAACTCCATCCCATAACATGTTGAACACTCGATAAAGGCCCTGTGGACGAAGAAAACCTACATACATATCCTCTACAGTTATATTAGACAAATTAACTATAGAAAATAACACAGGCCAGAAGGGTTTTTCCAAACCAGTAGGTCCTAAGCATACATTAAGCCTTTGATTCACACCATGGTAGTCTATCCAAGCCTTCAAATTCTCTCCACTTTTCAAACTCAACACCTATTTTGTTGGTCAATTTACCATTCTTGGACGAAACAGCAGCAGAAACATTAAAGGCCATGCCATTGAATGTTGAATTTACATTATTTAATGTTTTATGTTTATATATTGTCTTAGCTGATCGATTGATGATTAGGACTGGGCATGACGATAATGCCATGTATCTAAGTGCAGGAAGGACAATTGTTGAATGGCTACGCCCCATTCTCTGGAGGGTGGGCACCATATACATTTCCTTGGAGTGATGAGGAAGGTGTAACATAAGCATTAGTCCTCCCCTCACAGTCACACCCGCCTCTTTCCTGCAGCGACCCAAGAGTAGAGCACAACAATTCGACTGTAGGTAACACATGAAGATTCATGATCACCATGACCTTGGTCTGATCCTCCTTACGAATGATATGACCCAACAGTCGAACTATTATTATTATCTTATAGGCAATTCTAATGGGATTTACTGTGCGCTTTTCATTTCAGAAAACTTTATTGGATCCTTCTCCCTGGGCGATTTAGAGAGCACCTCAGGCCACCAAAATCAACCATCCATTTTGGAAAACTTTGTTGAATCCTTTTCCATGGGTGATTTATCAAATCACAAAAACCGGACTTCGATTTTGGACAACTTGGATGGATCCTTTTCCTTGGGAGATTTAGAGAGTGCATCAGGTCACTGAAACCAACCTAAACTTTGTTGGATCCTTTTACCTGGGTGAGTCAGAAAGATCCTTAGGCTACCAAAACTATTATTCCCTCAGTTACCAAAACTATTATAATTTAAATGGTAAAACTTAGACTAGTTATGATAATTCATAAACAAGGTGAGGAACTCCTAAGACACATTAATAATTCAGGTCTTTCATAAATAACTAGTTACCTTTTGAGTTTTTCCTCTACGATTTACAGTCAACATATTTTATTCTCAACATGTTGTCTCATTGTATGAAATTCATGTATGGAAAAAAATAAAAATTAACTATATCTTTCATCAGTCAACATATTTTATTCTCAACATGTTGTCTCATTGTATGAAATTCATCTATGGAAAAAATGAAAAATTAACTATATCTTTCATCTTTTGGCTACTGGCAATTTGTAAAATATGTTTTTATTGGTAAACAAATCTCGTTAATTCAAACTTTGAATTACTAGACTATGCTATAGTAAATATGTAGGTGTGTAATAAGTATAGAGTTACCTTTTGACCTTTGTGCCTCACCAATTTAAAATCAAAACTTTTAATTTTTAACATGTTATCTATTTGTTTGATGAATTATTTCTAAAAAAATGAAGTTTTTGGGATATGGCCAAATCTTTGTCAGTGAACTAATGATTGTTAATCCAGGACTTGCACCTTGTTAATTCAAAGTTAAGATGTAAATGTATAGATTAAGTTAATATGTAGGTGTCTAAATAACTAGATAGTTGTCTTTTGAGATTTACACCTCTCTAATTTCAAATCAAAGTCTTTGATTTTCATATGTTCCCATTTTTCTTATAATGTTTTTTCTGGAAAAAAATGTGAACATTTTTGAGATCCACAAAATATTTCATATTTTAATTTTGGCCTCTTAGTCTAGGTTAAGGATGAGGTATCATAAGCTATCACATTATCACATCATAACGTGCCACATTTATTACTTGACTAGAATTAGCTTGACTAACAAAATGGTTTTGTTTGAGCTTTAGTTCTTACATTTCTAATATATTTTTGACAGACAATTGCTAAATTTATGAGGTAAGAATTTCATTTATAATTTCATGTAGTGGTTGTTTTGAAATTGGAGGAAAAGGGAAAATTTTAATGTATAGATTTTGTCTTGATTCTCATATATCTTCTTTTTTATAGGATTTTATTTTTTCTAAAACTATTTTATTCAAGTTTTAGTTTTTTCCATTTATAGCATAATTTAGGTAGAAAAATGGAAAAATTGAGGTAAGGTTTCAATTTCACATATTCATTGTTTTTTTTTGTGTAGGAACTTGAAGAAAAGAGTTTTTTTAACTATAGATTTATCTTTGGTCTCATTTATTTGTTATATTTCTAGGGTTTTATCATTTAATGTCATGCTTTTGTTATATGATCTTATGTAGATGTTTTTTCAAGATAGAAGGTAGTAATTCACATTACTTGTCATGCTCTTCATTTATATTTTAAGCATGGAAATAATATAAATAGATCTCTGTTGTAGTAGCATTTAATAATTTCTCAGGGGCTACATTGTAGCCTATGAGATCCTAAAAACACAGCTTAAAAACCTAAATCCTCATATACAAATTCAAAACCTAATCCATAGACCCTAAAAACACAACTTAAAAGCATAAACCCTCATAAACTCATTCAAAAATGTGAACCACTAGTAATTAACTTAGCTCTAGAAAATTCCATGGTAGGGATTCTACTATGCATGTTGTGCTTTTTTCCACCTAATCTTGTGAGTTGAAAACATTCATGTAGTTATTTTAATATTGTTGTGCTCTTTTCCTCAAGTGAAATTAAGGCACATATGCCTCAAAATATGGCAATCCAATTTGATGAGCTCACGGTCTACAATTGTTTTTGTATGCTTCTAGTGTGCAAGTCTAGTCTAATGAAAATGAGCGCTCACAAGATTTAATCCCATGCTATGGTTGTAAGATTTGGTATTGAGAAATATTTTTTCAAACCTTCATCAAATTATGCCTTGAAATCTATTTTTGAAAAAAAATATTGTCTTTTACCCTTTAATTCCTTTTTTTTAATTTAGGGTGAAATACACATAACATTAATACATATTTTTTTAATACTTTTTATCAAATCTTTTGAATTTAAAGATGAATACGTGAAACTTATCATCCTTTTGTTATTAGTCATGGAAAGGATAATCCTTGTTGATCTTAATCTCATGGTTAGGTTTTAGATATATATATATATAGTCTCTCACTCATGGTTAGGTTAAAATAGCATTGCGTTTACATTTCTCTACCAATAAAAGAATTTTAAAGTTTTATTAGTTATGCCTTTTAGAATCAATCGAATTGAAGTGTGCAAGCTAATAGTAACGTGAAAAATTGAAAACCTTTTATATAAGGATAAGATTTTCAATCTCGTTTCTTTGTTGTTTATCTTGGTCCAATCCATGAAATTCAAAAGGGTTTGGGTTAAATTTTTGTTTGGTGCATTGATGATAATTTGATTGAATCCCATAAGAACACTACTTTTTATTGTCTTCATTCTCTTATTGTTTTAGTCATAGAGTTGTTCGAAAATTCTCTTGGACCTTTGAATCATGCTCTTACTGTTTTAGTCATAGAGTCGTTGGAAAATTCTCTTGGACCTTTGAATCATGGCACTGTAAGAAAGGAAATTATTGTTGTTTACATGGTTCAACTGGTGTATAAGTTTACATTTATCGTTGATTTGAATAGTTTTAGGATTCGATTTGTCATTTCTTGAATTCAGACAAATAACACATGAACTGTTTAGAAGTGGTTGAAATCATAATAAGGAGAATTGTCAATTCAAAGTTTAGTATGGATTTTTAAGCTCTCATAGTTAGGGTGCATTTACCATCTCTAGGGACTACACGTAGCATGCAGTGTACACACAGAACACTTTAATTTTTTCCCTGAGTTTCTATTCTTGGCTTTTTTAGCTTTCGGCATTTCTTTGCACCTCTCGGATCAATTTCTAATTTAATCTGTTTTACATTAAAAAAAAATATGAATGGTCAACACAATGCCAATTGCACTCCATTAGAAACACAACAACTATTTCGAAAATAGTGTTCAATCCACATTGATATAAATTTATATGATTATTGGACCCAGAAGTGGGTGAGTAAATGATATTGGTGCAAACATCTCCAATATCGCTTATAGCATTCCAAAATTTCCATATATACTTTTAACTTTTAAGGTCATAATATTTTTAATTTCTATATACAATCAAATTATGTGATCTCACATATGAATAATAATTATTTTCAAATGTTGCAAAGCAACTGAAATCATAGATTTTGTTGCAGAAAAGTTATTACCGCAATCAAATTATGTGATCTCAAATATAAATAATAACTATTTTCAAATGTTCCAATGGTATTATAAAATTTGTTGCAAACAAGTTATTACTAACTTTTGTAACTCATAAACTATGTGCTCTCATTCATATATATATTTCCCATATAATTAAAAAAACACAAATAACCAAATACAATTATATTATTTTAAAATGACGAGGTTGATTAGCCTTTTGAGTTCAAACACCATCACTCTCTTATAAAGACAAGATAGCAAATGAAATCACTTTTGTTAGCACTCCTCTCATTTCTATGATATTAACAGTATTTGTGTCAACCTAAATCCATGGTTCTTACGCGTGATGCGCGTACTTTTTTATGATATTAACAGTATTTGTGTCAACTTAAATCCATGGTTCTTACGCATGATGTGCGTATTCAAATAATTGTGACAAAATCAACGTAATTATTTGGGAAATTTAATTAAATAAATTTAAATGAGATTTAAGTTTTTTAACCAAAATTACAATTATTTTAAATAAAAAAAATTGTATTTAAGATTTTATTTATAAATAATCAAAAATTAATTTTTTTGGTATAAAACATAAATACTAAGCAATAACACTATATATTACACTGGTTTTGTAATTTTTTTATTTTTATTTTTATTATAGATAATTTTATACTATTCTTTAAAAGATAGAAAACTCTGAAATAACAATGACCACTTCAATTTTAAAACTCGGCAGAAGGAATCTCCATAAGAAAAAGTTACAATCTTGGAGCCCACAATTTACCCTTATCATTTTTTTCCCTTATGTTTTCGTGACGTTTTTGGCAAATTGGGAACAAATCTCAAGAAAACCCTGGGGTACCTTTTTTATTTTTATCTTTCTCGAAAACTTTTTCATTTTTCTTTTATGTTTTCTTGTGTGTTTTAAAATGGTATTTAGCTTTTTTGGCAAAGCGGGAAAAAATGTCTTTCAGAGAAGAAATTAATTGAAAAAAAAAATCACTACAATGGAAACAAGATTTAATCTAGAAATTTAATTATATATTATTTGGGGACAAATCACAACAAAGGGTTTAGTAGATTTTTATTATCACAATGAAAATCTTATGATATTTGGTTTTATTATTTCACCCAATATTCTTTTTTACTCACACTTCTATATATATTTCAATACCATGGGCCCAATACCATGAGAAATACTATAGGTTGAAAATACCTTGAACACTAACAACTTTACTTGATTTGGCCTCACATCTAACAATCATAAATGGATCCACAGAAGCACACATCCTAATCTCTGATAGGAAAATTAGATGAACATGATAAAACGTCATAATAATGTTGCACATGTAGTTAGTAAACTATTGGAAATTTTAATTACTGTAGCATGCAAGAGTTAGCTAAATTCAAAGAGTCATTTAACTCAATCAAGTCAAATGAGTTTGACTTAAGTCATATTTTGGAAAAATTTGAATTTAGAGTTTGTGTGCATGTGAAGTTATTTTGGGGGAGTTACTAAACGAAAAAGTTTAAATACCCCTCATCAGGTTTGCTATAATTATCAAGTTTGGTTGATCAATAGAAGAGCCACAACTCTTGTTATTGTGTGTGTCAAATTTATGTTTTCCCCCTTTCTTCCTTTCTAAAAAATTGGTATCGAAGCCAAGGATGGATCATAAGATATGTGGTCTTCCTTTCCAACAAATTCGTATTGGAGCAAGGATGGATCATAAGATCTATGGTACTCGCAGATCCAGTACGAAGAGGGCCAAGTGAAGAAGGTGGACAATTAGAAAAAATAAAAATGCGCTCCAAAATTATTGCACTGTTAAGGAATTAAAAGTGTCCAAGGTGGGTGCAAAATTCACACTTTGTTAGTGCAAAAACTACGAAAGTTTGGTAAAAAACTTATGAATGACAAAAATCCATTTGCTTGCCCATATTTGGCTATTTTGGGTGCCCAATTCCCATGAAGTATTACAAAGTTGAAAAGTCATTGTTACAAAGTATTTTTGGAAAGGTCATATGGGTTACCTTTTTCTCCTTAAATTATATGCACTATAACAACCATGGTGAAAATTCCATGTACTAAAGGTTAATAAAGGAAAAAATAATAACCACAGTTGATGGGGCACTTATTCCAAGCTGAATGTTGAGAAAAACATCCTAGTGTGGGTTCTCATTTGGTTATTAATGGTTAAAAAATTTGACAAATACAATGGCTAAAGAATTTGGCAAATACAATGGTTAAGGCTTTGGAAACGCAAATGGTATTTTTGGCACATTTGTTTATGAAAATAATGGAAATTAGGAGAAAGGGGGGTGAAAGGTCTCAGGTTGCATATGAGAAGGAAAATAATGGAAAATGAAGAAAACAAAGACCTCATTCATAAAAGGCTTATGAGAATCAGTTAGTAACCTTTTGTCAGTTCAGTTTTAGAGCTCTCTCATTATTTTCTCTCTCCCATACTCTTGGATACTTAGAGCTTTCTTGGAGCACTCTTGGAGGGTGTGGCATACTTGGATTTTTAGAGCAAGAAGGAAAAGGAAGAGCAGGAAAGCGCAAGAGGACATCGAATTCAACAACTACGACGAATTTTTCTTGCAGGCACTGAGTTGCATGTATGTTTTCCTCACTAGTTTTGACATGCATAGCATATGCATGTGGTTTGTTGGTTGTGATCTGGCATTGGCATGGGATGGTCAGGATTGACAGTGGATTACCTAGCCTTGTAATTTCCTAGATAGCCATGGTGATTGTGGATTTGTTTTCCTTGTTTTGTTTTGGTTGGTTCTCATGTTTCCTTAGCTTGGGTTGAGTTATTAGTCCTAGAAGCCCTAGTTGGACAAACGCTCTGGAAGCCCTCTAACAAGTTGGGTTGAGTTACTAGTCCTGGAAGCCTTGGTTGGACAAATGCTCTGAAAGCCCTTGGTGGGTTGAGTTACTAGTCTTGGAAGTCCTGGTTGGAAAAACACTCTAGAAGCCCGGTAAAAGTTGTGGGTTGAATTACTAGTCGTGGAAGCCTTGGTTGTACAAACACTTTGGAATCCCTAGAAGGCTTGGATAAAGACCAATCCGATGATGGTTTTGTGATGTCCAATCATGAGGTGGAATCATTGTTTGATGGCTTGAGGTTGATGGCCTTTGGAAGCCTTATATGGTTTTTGATTGATTTATTCTATGAGATCCCACATTCATGCTTGGAATATGGCATGGGGGTGAATGACTGAAGAGAGATTTGGCTAAGCCATTCTACGGTCAGGCGAAACGTGGAAGTTCTATCCTAGGTTTGGATTTTTCATCATTAATATGAGGTTATTTCTCCTTGTAATTCTATGAATATTATACTAGTTATATGTGGTTTATATGGTTGTGATTTATTTAGTATTTGTGTTCTTATTGTGATGGTTATATATATGCTTTATGACAATAGTTATGTATGGATTTCATCATGTTTTTACTTGTAAATGCATGAACAATGTATCTATGACCTAATGGATGAAATGGTAGTTGATGTGTTGAGGCATCAATGTTTCATAGCGATTGTCAGCTGAGTACGAGACCCCTATGCTTAGATCCGTTATTTACACTTGTAGATTACATATTCATGATATATTCGATGAAATGCTTGTCATAGCTAGTAGGGGTCCAATCAAGGTCTTATTGAAGTAGTTGCAATTGTATTGTCATTTCCCTATTATTTTACTGTTCTGAAAATGTCATTCAATTATGGGTAGTGACCTAGGCTCTGGGCTTAAAAAAGTGGCTCAAATCCCAGGGACGCTAACCTGGCACTATGAAAAATAGTCCCTCGATGCGATCTTGAAGGCCTGTGAGAGCATCCAGAGGTCCCTGAATGCTAGCATGCCCATAGCATGAGAGCATCCAGAGGTCAAGTGGTCCAAAATATCAATGGGACCCAGGGGCTGGTTGACAGAAAGGTTGGATTAGTGGGCCTGAGGGTCTTAATTCTAATGTTGAATGTTTGTATGGTGTGTTTCTATCAGTTCTACTTCCTTAACATGACTTGGGAGGTCTAATCATATCATAGTGACCTCTCGTCGCATATTTACCCCGGCGGGCCGGTTTCTTGGGTAGATGTGGGAGGATGGTGTTACATGCACACTTAATAATTCGTGACAAGCCTTTTCGAAAGGAGTGTGTTTTATTTGGTTATATGTTTGAGTGGGCTTTATAAAGAACCTTTCTTTTGTAAAAAGGTTAAAAGGTAAAAGGGAATAAAATGAAAATTATCATGCAATGACCAAATAAAACATTGATTTTGAGTGTGCAGGTAAACAAGATAACAGTCCATCTAAACGATATGATGCAAGAAAGGACATGGACGTTTCTGAAGACAAAGATGAATGCATTGAAACCATTTTTCAGCAATGGAGTCAAGAAGAGATAAGATTTCGTTATCAAGAAATATGGCATAAAGAAAGTTAGGAATATGAAGCACAAGGAGAGAGAAAAAGACAGTTTGAAAATGAAGAGTTATGGCAGTAGTTAATGAGCGAAAGAATCCTTGAAGATGAAGATATAGAAGACTGACTCAGATCAAATTCAAGAGAAGCAAAAGAAACATTGCAACAACAACAAGTAAATAAACATGGAGCCTATGACAAGAATGTGCAATAGAGAATGAAGCAATTTCGAGGATATAGAATTTGGAAGAAGAGAAAAGGAAAATGAAAAGTTGTAAAAGTTTTGAGTCATTGTAAGACTAGCTGAGACATAGACTAGCAGGCATGTTTGAGTAATGATTGAGTCGATTTCTATTGTAAGCAGTAGGCATAGTTGAGTCATGTTTGAGCTATTTTGAATCATATGGTCGTAATGAAGGGAGAGTGTTGGAAAGTGTGATTACTCGTGCATGCAAGAGTTAGCTAAATTTGGAGAGTCATTTAACTTAGTCAAGTCGAGTGAGTTTAAGTTAAATCATATTTTGGGAAAAGTCGAATTTAGAGTTTGTGTTCATGCAAAGTTATTTTGGGTGAATAACGATGAAAAAGTTTGAATACCCCTCACTAGGTTCATTGTAAATATCAAGTTTTGTTGAGTGTGTCAAATTTTATGTTTTCATCCTCTTTACCTTTCCCACATAAACATCATCAATGATAGAACCTTAACCATGTTTTCTTGGAATCAATTCCAAGAGTGAAATCCCATTGTCCCATGATGTGTCTTACTGCAGTTATTTTGGAAATTAATTTCACCTATATTTTGACACAATGCATTCCATGGAATACAACATTGCCATAAACTCATTGGTATACAAGTACAAAGATTAACATTCATGGATTGGAAGGTTGTTGCTTCCTTTTGTGTGAAAAACAAATAGTTGATCTCAAATGTATACCCACTAGATCTATACTACAAACAATAAGATACCACACCTAGTTCTCTCTAGCTATAATTTCAAGATCCTTAGTATAAAACCCAAAAGAAACCATACAAAGAAACTCGCTTACAAAATCGAAAATAAAGAGCGAGAAAGCACTTCAAACCATACAAGAAACCCTCTTACAAAATCAAAAATAGAGAGTGAGAAAGCACTTCAGAAATATGAAGTTAGGGTGAAAACCATTTGGCACAAGCGGTGATCCTGAGAGGCGAACGTTGAGGAATGTTGCAGGGACTGTTGGTGGCACTTTGCACAAGCCAATTACGAGACTGCAAGTTGTCCTCCATGGATGCCACATTAGAAGCGGTCGCACCAAACATTTTGCCGAACTTTATTATCTCTACTCGTTCCCACTCAACAGCGTTGCTCAAAAGACTTCCACTGAAACCGTCTGTTTCCTTGCCTTTTACATCGATTTCTTTTAAGGCATATCAGGGTTCGGTAACCTCTTCTTCTATGTTGCCCTCAGCACATCTCTAGGGTTTTGTCTTCTTTTTTTGTTAGTAAACTCAACTTGATTGCGAAGTTGTTCGTCTTCCGATGAAAGGCCAGAAAGCTCTTCCCGTTTCGATCGTAGAAAATCGTGATCTTGCCACGGAGCCTGTGAATTTTTCATTAGCATCTTGGTAAACATGGCCAAAGGGTATTCGATGCTCTAAACCCGAGATGATCTTCAACAGCGGCAGGTGTCCGTGTAATGATCCTTTCGACTCATATATTATCGTCTCTAGATGAAACGACAATGGAGATAACCATGACAAGCCTCCTCCGGAGGGATATGCAATCTATAAAACCTATTCCCGATGGGAGAGAAACAACGGTTAACTCCGGGGTCGTCCGCCGGATCAAGACTGTTCACGACCATGGCCACTAGGGTGTGTCTTGTCTGAGGAATTATCAGATCCAACCAGACCAAGCGAACCAGTCTCTTACATTGGAATCTATTTGGAAAGACGGGTGGAAACAAATTGAAACGCTCTCTTTACGTGACAAGTTTATGGTCTTTTCGTGTTTGTTTTTTTAATTTTTCGATTGCTTTTGAAATTGTAAATTTCAAACGTCGAATCTGCAAAATTTAAATATTCCAGAGTTTTTCAATTGTATATTTGAAAATCGTTACATGAAGTCCATCATTTTGGAATTTTAGATTTTATTAAAACTAAAAAATAATTTTTAAAAATAACAAATTTAAAAATTAATATTTTTTTTCAACTATGTTGAATTTATTTATATATTTAAAAATATAAATTTCTACCCATCATTTCATATGAATATACTATTCATAACAACAAACATACTAATATACTTTAACATAATTAGATTTTTAGATTTTTAATTATTATATAAAATATATAAATAATAATGATTTTTTTTTCATATTTATTGAAGCAATAAATCCTAATACTTACAGCATAATTTTGAATCCAATTGTCTTTATAATTCAAAAATACATGGAAGGTACATCAACCCTCAAATATGAGATATTCTAATATTCAAGAATTGAATTTGAGTTATGATTTAAAAATACATGCAACGTAAATATTCACATTTATTCGAGAAGTAAAACCAAAAACAGGCCAGAACAGAATTTTTTTATTTTCTTTATAATTCAAACCACACATAAAAGGGGCAAATATCTGTCAATTTGGGATGAAATTAACCACGAAATTTAGGAAAATGACCATTTCCCTTATTCATGATCACTTTGTCTTTGTTATTAAGAAAAACATGAAATCTGCATTTTTCACATTCATGTCTAAAAAGGAATATAATTTTATTTTTTTGGTGTTGGAATCTGGTGAAAAATTTGAGGTGAAATTTTGATTTGTGTTATTTAAACTGGATTTTTGACTGTATATGGATTTATCACCCTAAAAGAAATTTGAGATGAAATTTTGATTTGTGTTTAAATTAATTTTTGACTGTATATATAGATTCAGCACTCTAAAAAAACTCTGAAAACACTTCTATTATGTAGAATTTAACCATCAAATTTATAATTTTAATAAATTCTTGCTATATTTTAAAAAAATTATACTAAAAAAACCTACCTTAAAAACTTCCATGAAAAAAAATAAAAAATACTAGTCTACTGTGTAGTTTCCACACATTTCTTCGAGTAAACCCTAAACCCGCTAGAACGAAAAAATCCCAGAGGTAGATTAAAACCGCAACACGTTTTCTTTGGTTTGCTTGTAATAACCCCTATGCGGGCCCACCCTAAGGGGCCTCACGCTTAGCAGATCCTGAATCTGATGCACTGAAGCAGAATTGAAGCTGCGCCTTTGCTGACCCTATGAACCTAGGAAAAATTGAACCCATGCACACCGGGCCAAAAACCCGACAGATATTCAATCACTAGGACTACTCATCCAGATTCACAAATTAATTCAAGAAGTAATCTCTAACACTGACTGAAACGACAAATGAAGACAGGTATATCGACTTTACAAAACTGGACAAACTGGAAATGTTATGGCCATAGCAGACAGGTGCAGAAGAAGAGGAGACATGTTGAGAAAGCGATTAAAATCACAAGAAATCCCCATATGATTCCCTGCGATCTCCAGATACAGCGAACCCTCCTCTGTAGTTGGACAGCAGAAACCGCCAACACCCCGTCAATCTTCCATCTTGAAGACAGCCGTCTAGTCGAAGTTGCAGTCCAAGTTTGAGCAGCTCGAATTGCTCCACGAATTCGTAAAGTACGACGACAATCGTTGCCGAGGAAACAAGGGTTGACAGAAGAAGGGCTGAGAAAATAAGCTTATTCCACCAGCCGCCACACCCAATTGACTCCTTGATTTGCCGCGCACAAGAAAACACGGCACTGACAAGCGCTCCCTGAAAACCCACAGAAATAGCGGACGTCTTGTATATCGCATCGCGACGGGCGTTATAGTCTGCCTGCACCTTACTGATATAGAAGATCTAATCAGGTAATGGTGTTAGTTATATAGATGTTGCGGGGATGGGCAAATAGCAGAAGGGAAGTGTTGGGGATTGTGTTGGGCCCGATATGCCCTATAAATCTAACGGTGTATATTTAACGTGGCATACACGGACAGACCGCATTGAACAGAAGATGTAATCAGGTAATGGGGTTAGTTATATAGATGTTGCGGGGATGGGCAGATAGCAGAAGGGAAGTGTTGGGGATTGTGTCTGGTCATTGACGAGGATATTAAATGTGGTTGGGCCGGATATGCCCTATAAATCTAACGGTGTATATTTAACGTGGCATACACGGACGGACCGCATTGAATATCCTATAACCGGGTAAATAAGCAACGCCGTGAGAAACCAGCTATCCTCCCCTTTCTCTGCATTATTTTTCTCACCGCCGCGCGGGTTAAAGTGATCTTGAAACCCTATTGAAACGCTCGGAGCCCGGATTTTAAAAGAAATTCACAAGCATGGTAATTATTATTAGTGGAGAGTGGTCGGATTAATTTTTTTTTTTTTTTTTTATTTTGTAGTTGCAGTTTTTGAATTATGTTTTTTTTTATAGTAAAAATGGATTTAGGATTATCAAAAATTTTTAAGACATCTAAAATCTTAAAATATATAATTTAGATTTACAAAAATTCTTCCCAAAATTTATTAAAACTGACCACAATTTCCATAATTTTCAGCAGAAAAGCAATATATTTAAACTACTATAGTTATTAATACAATAATTTATGTCAAACCACTCTCTGATTCTCTTCGGACTATAATTTTTTTTTTGTTTTTAAATTAAATGTTTTTTAAAGTTAAATGTTGGTTATGGGGATGGAGCAACCATGCCCTACGCGTCTGGTTAACTAGACAAATCTAGATTACTAGTTTATTATAATCAGGTGAGGGGATCTTTTAAATATTACCGTCCACTACTAAGTAATTTTTTGGTTTTTTAATGTTTGTTATGGGGATGGAGTATCCATGCCCAGGGGCGTGTGGTTATGTAGACAAATCTAGATCTCTTGGTGTGGTTATCTAGACAAACCTAGATCTCTAGTCTATTATAATATGGTGAGGGGATTTTTTAAATATTAGAGTCCACTAACTAAGTTTGCGGTGCGTGAAATAAGATTCAATAATAAGTCAGGAAAGTTCGAATGAAAATTCAACAATAAGTCAGGAAAGTTCGAATGGAGATGTAATCAACCACGAGTGGCCCAACGGGATGCGAAAATGGAAAAGTTGTTGCTAGATTATGGTTATAGATAGGTTATTTTTCACATAATTCTTCATTAAAAGGATGTGTGGATTTGTCGAAGAAGATACCGAGAAAGCTCGACCTAACCCGCTCAAGGTACCCCTCGTTACCACCTCATCTTCTGTCTAGACCCTCCATCTAAAATAACATCACGGGAATCCACAATCAACTTAACTCAATTTTTTATCTGTACAATTCCAAAATGTATGATAACATCCCAATGTTCGATATTTCTACCCACCAACATACTTTGTTTTATTTCTACCCACCAACATACTTTGTTTTTTTTCGGAGCGAAAAAAGCTATATTGTATTATATAAGGAATATAATGGGTCCCAAAAAAGATACATATTCATATGATTCTGAGATATAACCATATTTGTCTAGAGAGAAACATATCACATATATAAAAACATGTCATGAAGACAATGCCATCTAATAAGAAACGCTTAAGATCAAAGCATATCTGAGGAACTGCTAAGCGAAATTAGAACACTGGTGGAGAAAATTCCTGTATCGTGAAAATATCCTCCTCAGACAAAACCTGCACAAACCATAAACCTGGAGATGATACGAGACCCCTTTTGGATAAAGAGTCTGCCATCAGATTTTGAGCCCTGCAGATGTGATTTATAGAAGACTCATTCATATCATCCCAAAGAGACCTGATCCTGTTCAGCCAGCCAACGAGGTGAGGCTTTGAAATATTGATTTTCTTATTCACAAAGTCCACCATTACCTTTGAGTCTCCAAAGATCGATATGGGCCGGATGTCTAGAAGGGAGCAAAAATATAATAGGCCAGCAACATACTTTGTTATAGGATAACATCCCAATGTTCGAAATTTCTACCCACCAACATACTTTGTTCGAAATTTCTGCCTACCAAAATACCATGGGTTTGAAATTTCTACCACCGACATACTCTTTAATGCAAACATCGAAAATCACGGGCATGCATGGAATTTCATATTTATTCCACCTTTTGAGTCTAAATTTTATGAAGGTTACTTGTTTTTCATGCTAATCATTTTCAGTTTTACTCATATTTATGAGTGAAAAAACTTTCTTTTAATATATACAAGTTCCACATAACAACATTTCATATTTGAAATTTTCAAAAGTTTGACACCAATAACATTTCAAAAGTTTGACTCCAATAATATTAAGGAATTATTAACAATTAACAAATGTAAAATAGATACCTTCGAGTGTGAGTGTGGTTGTTATAAGGGTTTTTAAGTGATTTGAGGTTTTCTTGGTTTGGGATAGAGGGATTGTTTTCAGTTTTTTTAATTGTTTTAGGGAATTCAAATTGTAGTTTTGAGAGGGTTTAAGGTATTGGAATGAGTGGTGCAGAAAGTGTTGGTCGTCCTTCTTTTCAAAATGTCAATGTAGGTAAATCCAAACAAACTGCAGGCAAAATGGACAAACTTGGAGGCATTAGTAAACCAAAGGAACTTCCTGTTTTGCGAATGTAATGACAAGCCAATTTGCAGGGTAAATGCTTGCTTAAAGCGACGCAAAATCATAAGTTTGTAATTCCTCCAAAATGTTTGGAATAACATAATTGAAGGATGAAAGATCATGCTTACATTTGTAAGTTTGTGGGGGGGTGGTGTACAAAGAAAGAATTAGAGAGATGGATACAACAAAAGTGGCAACCTAAAGGCGAGAATGATTTGAGACTAGGACCAAAAAGGGTTCTTTATTGTCATATTTTCCAACCTAGAAGATAAGAGTAGGATTTTTGAAGGTAGCCCTTATTTTTTCAATAATGCAGATCTCTACATGCAACACTGGGAAGAGTGTTTTAATCTTGATAAAGAATTTTTTTTATGGGCCCTGTATGGGTAAGGCTTTATTCCTTTCCTGGAGATTTTTGGATTCTAGAAGTCTTTGAGGGTATTGGGAATGCCCTAAGTAGTTTTGTTACAGTGTCAGAAGTTACTAAGAGAGGTAGAAATATGTTGTATGCACGTCTTTGTGTATACATGAACATTTCTCAACCCTTACCAAAGTCAATTGATTTAGAGTATCAAGGGGAAAGTTGGACACAAACCCTTGATTATGAGCATGTGCCCTTTCGTTATCGACATTGTCACGAACATGGCCATGTATTTCGTGATTTTCCATTGTGTAAGAAAGAATAAGAGAATATTGGTTCACTGTCCAGTAATAGTTTTATGAAATCACTTGCTAGATGAAGGAATAACTATGGATGGAATGCTTAGACTATGAATATATTGAACAAAAAAAAAACTCTTTTGAAATTCTAGAAGAGATGGATGAAGAGGTAAATGTTCCAAATGATGTCTTAATGTTGGATTCACTTATAGATTCTACAGTGGAGAAGCAACCATTGAAGATGCAATCCATCGATGGGGAGATTGAAGAGGGAGTGCCAGTGTTTTGCTTTGATTTACTAGGGATTGGAGAGGTTTTGCCACTGACCAAGGAAAACCTTGATAAACTTTTGGTGAAAGAGCAGAACTTAGGGGGTCTCTTGAATTTGTGGGTTATGAATGATTTAGCAAAGTTTCCCAAAGAACAAAAGGAGTTGTATGGGAAAGCATACATTGAGTGGAAGACTACAAAGCGTCAAAATATTTCAGATAGAAGTGGAATTAGAACTGTGCATGAGTTGAAGGAGAAAGGCAGGGATCTAGTTGTCAAAGATATGGTTAAATCTACCAAAAGGAAGGGGCAGAAGATAGCACAAAAATTGCTTCAAGACATTGGTAAAGAGTTAATTAACTTAGGTCAAGCGATTATAATCTATGAATTTTTTTTCCTATTTCAAAAACCCTCTCAATGAAGATACTCACTTGGAATATGTGGGGTTTAAATAGTAAAGGAAAACAATGTTATATGAGGGTCAGGATAAGGTTAGAAAAGTCGATGGTATTAATTTTGTAGGAAACCAATGTTTCCATGAATAAACTATTGGAAATCAATGAGTGGTGTTGATGGGGTTGTGAAGCTATGGGTATTGATGCTCGAGGTCATGCTGGAGGTCTTGCATTTTTTTGGAATCTAAAAGAAATTATTTTCAAGATTGGTTAGCCAGTTCTCGCGTTTTGACTAGGAGATTCAGATATTTCAGATCGAAAGTTATGGTCACATTTTCTATGGTTTACGGGCCATATAATAATGATAAAATATATTTGTATAAAGTTGAATTTAATATTCATCAATAACTATGCTTTTTATTAATATAAAAAATAAAAAATAATAATATTAAAATTAATATAAAATTTTTTAGCCCTAGGGTGTAAATCACTTGGTAAAGAATGCTATGTAAAGATTATGACGTTTTTGGTTCAAATCTTAGTTCCATCGTATATATATATATATATATATATATATATATATATATATATATATATATATATATATATATATATATATATATATATATAGATATATATATATATTACCACATGAGAATTTTGTATTGAGCAAAAAATTGTCACGAGAACAAGTAGTTCAAGTACATCAAAACCAATACTAAAGAGAAATGTTTTCAATGATTCTAACAAGGGGAGGGAGAAAACCATACTCATCCCAACAGAAGAAGTGGGTGAGATCTAATACTAGATCATTTGATAATTGAGCCTACTTCTTCTTGAGAATAAGAGTATATTCTTACAAATTGCTTGCACACGATAATACAAAATGAAACATTTCTAAGATTTAATCGAAATTGACCCCCACAAGAACCACAAGAGGCTAAAGAATGATGGGTGCCATATTTTGAGGATTTATGTCCTTTATCTTTGCTATTTCTTGTGAATGGATGAGAAGATCAGTCATTAATTTTTAGAACATTTGAAGAGAAAGAAGAAGAGGAGGAGTGATTAAGCTTCGCTTCTTCTGAATTGACCTCATTTTCTTTCTTTTCTGAAGGAGGGGTTTTTTCAATATACTTAAAAGTAGTCCCTTCCTCAACAAGTGAATTAATGTTATCTAAAGGCTCTTGATTTGTGTCTGGATGATCTTATTCAACATCTGCCTCTGAGGGCTTCAAATTTTTATCTCTATTACGAGAAGGAGGATGTTGATGAGATTCAAGCTTGTTGGAATGAGGCATCTTAGATAGATGATTCTTATGCTTCCTTGAAATTGGTTTCAATTTTCATTGTTATCATTACCTTGAGAAAATGGAGGAGGGATATAAGGAGATCGAGATGTTGGAGCATTTGGGCAATGCATTACAAAGTTCACATACTCATGAAAAAATTTGTATTTAAAATAAATATGTTCAAAGCCCAGTGATGATACCAACCCTAAAAGTCAAGATGAATTGCCTCAGGCCCAAATCCTTTTGCAAAATTCATTTCAACACAAATTTTGGCATATGAGAAGTTATTATCCTTTCCCTTAGAACTAGTAATGTAGCCACCTATTTTATATCCTATAATTTTGAAAACATCATCATTGTAGCAAAGAAGTGGAATACACAACAATCTAATCCAGATAGGCACAAGATAGATTTCCATGGTAGGATTAAAATCCATAGTCTAGTGGGTGAGAAACACTCACCTAGAGGCCATGGAATGGGGCCCAGATCTATAGATTAGATCTTTTTTCTCTTTTTTCCAAAAAAGAAAAAGAAAAATAACCATTTCCACAATATAAAGTACCATTGGGCTCATTATCTACCCAATTTTTAGAGATCCATTCTAAAATGGAGCAATAATTGGGTCAAATTTTGGTGAACTTACGAATCATCCCTCTTTCCTTAAGGGTACTAACATTATTCTTCGTAGAGGAAACAAACTCCAAATCAAGAAGAGGAATTGTATACACCCTTTTTACAAATCTACCACAAGGGTAGAGAGCCATGACCATCCATGGTTGGGTTGAAAAGACCACCCATTGTACAAATAATGAACTCAAAAAAATTGGTTGACAAAATAGGTCAACCAAGACAATAGTAATCTAGGACAACATAAAACCAAATTTGAAACCTTGAGTCAACAATATAAACTCGTGATCTCCAACAAAGACTGAACCACTCTACATGCATCCACTACAAACAACCAAGGGAACCACAATAGATGAAAAGAAAACTTGAAATATGCACTCAAATCCATCATGATCTAATGTAGCACTACAAAGATCTACAATGGGCGAGGAGGAGTGAAAATGACTAGGATTAAACCCTAGTCACTCACTCCCTCAACGACTTCGACTCAATTCCATCTTGGCATTCGATCTTGTTTAAAAAATTTGCAACAAATCCATTAGAAGTCCATTTTTTCGCATTTATTATGATTACATTTCTTGCGAAATGTAAAGAAACCCCAAATCTATTTGTTGATTCTAAATTTTTTTCATTCCTTTAACAATCAATGGCAACATAAGGTGAATCCAAGGTTCTAGTTCCATAAATTTTTTGAAGATTAGATAAAGTTATAAATATAATGAAGGACAGAAACTTCATGATTAAATTGTTTTTGGTTGAAGTATACCTTAATTGATCATAATAGTCATTGTATAAGTGATCAATATAATGTGGCATGAACTACAATCTCAATATAATGTGGCATGAGTTATAATCTCAATATAATGTGGCATGAGTTACAATATACAATTGTTTTACAAAAAAATTTAAATGATGATGCTGATGATGATGATGATGATGACGACGATGATGAACGCCCACTAAGACCAATATGGTAAAAAAATCTTAAGAAGGCAAGAAATTAATTGAAATTCTTGTGTTTGTAGATCAACATAGTTTTGTTGCCTTAATAGGTCAAGAAGGTTAGTAGTGTGAGTGATATTTTGAAAATTATAATGGATTTAACTATAAGTTGGGTAATCTAAGAGAAATTTATCTTCATCTTCAACCCTCTTAGTATCGAACATGTGATAAACTCTTTCCTCCATGGTGCTTTGGGAGTAGACCAACAGCCATTTTCACTATGAAGTTCATGAGAATTAGTTCTTACCTTAGAGATGTTCATTTTCTCTAGTCAAGATAGATAAATAATTATAGTTTTCAAGATTGTGATTGTTCACCTCCGAATAATATCTTAGTTTCCTTTTTCCCTCTAACTCTTTATTACTTCATGACTTCTCCTTAAATTTGGAAGTAATAATATTTTTAATATGTTGATAGTGTTGGACCCGCCAACATGTCAGTGGATCTCCCCAGTATGAAGTCCCAACTAGATCTCACACCGTTTGGTGTAGGAGTCCCATCTGGTATGATGGCCTAGTTTCCATTGTCTTAAAGGTTTGCCTTAGCTCTTGCTTGTCAGCACATGAGAGTGGTTTGATTTGTCTTCGAACAACGAGGTTTGCGTGCCTGGTGAGTGCTTAGTGTTACTTGTGTCAAAGTTCTTTCAATGCAGAGGGAGAGGGTGGAAGTGAGTCTCAGGTTGAAAGGTAATAGTCCCAACTCTACTAAAGACACACAACACAATAGGACATGCATAGCTTCTGGCAGAGTAGTCCACACAGATGTGGAAGTCACAAACACGAGGTGAACAAATAACACATACAACACCCAGTGGAATAGTCCACATGAGTGTGACGACCATTATAAAAAGGTTACAAGAATGAATTTGTCGAGTTTCTTGTGGGATAGCCCACACGGGCGAGACAATGTTAACAACTGATACAACACATTTCAAATATAATATGTACTAAAACAACCAAAATAGTTCAATTGTCTTAATAAACGTTAAAGCAACATGCATTACAAGCGTCCAAAGAATAATCTTACAAATGAATACAATACATGTGTGAAAACATGCTGTCGTGTTAACATGTTTTTGAATTAAGCAAAAGTTCCGAGACACATCTGTACACCATTACATCACCAAACCCGATGATGGGGTGTTGGAGCCACTACTCGCTCCTCAAAGAAAAGATTACAAACTCTCAAAGCTATGTGGAAGGAGCCAAGGTGAAAATCCTTTTGCATGTACAAATGAGGGGTATTTATAGCCAAGGGTGAAACTGGCCCTTGTGATTGTTCAACTTCCCTCATGACTGTTTGATTTACATGACTCTTCAACTTTACATGAATTTTCATATTTTCATGTGGATCTCTTGGACTTCCACGTTACATTACATTGATTACAACAATATGGCCCACAGTAGTGATGTGGCCAATATGACTCATGACATGACTCAACACGACATAGCTAGTATGTTCATGCTGTGGGTGGTGTCCATGTCAAGATGCAGTGCTGCTAAGTGATGGATGTTCTCTTGGTGTATCATAGCTTCACCTCTGCATGACAAGGTGTGCAGAGTCTTCGATGGTCTTGGTGTTCGCTTGATGTTGCACATGCATGTATCTCCTTTACTTGTACTTGGCATGCTCCATGTGTCCGTCCATTCACGAACAAGTCTCCTTGCATGCGCTCCTTGTTCATCTCGTTCTTCATCATGCCATGTCTCATCCATGTACCTGTATCTGCAATCACTTATGACAAGACGACATCAAATCCAGAAATCTCCTAGTCTACCATGATGCATTGTTTTTCATTTTCGGATGCAGGTGACCAGGAGAGAGGACAAGGCTCTGAAATTAAGTAGAGCACATTTCAAATGGGGATGCGGGCTTCGGGCACTGTCCATGCAAATTGCGCAGAGGTCACTGGGAGGCTGAGATGGGCAATCCAGATCGGCAGTGACTGTCTGTGGGATCTGACTCAGTTGGAGTGCAGATCTGCATAATATTTTGAGGGAGACAATGCAGGTAGCAGGGGGACACTAGCAATGAAAATTGCGCAATTTCTCTAGCAAGGCTGGTAGTAGGCTGCAGGAGGCTACTGGAAAAAACTGCACAAAGCTGGGAGGTTGGCCTGCAGGACATCCCTACACAGTTTCTGGGCTGAGCGGGATGTTGGGAAGTTGGGAGACTGCTCATAAAAATTGTGCAATCTTCAAGAGAAGTAGTAGGTCGGCTGACAAGGTGACTGGCTGAGAAAACTGTGTAATTTTTTAGGGTAGTCTAGTGACAGGCAACGAGTGTCTGTCTGGCATGTCTGTGCAATTTCTTTAGTCAACGGAAGCAGGCATGCTTGGAATCTTTTGCGCAATTCTTTGGAGGAGTGAGGGCCAGGGTCACAGCCCGACCAAACTCTCTGGTTGACCACCTGGAGGCCTTGTGGTTTTGCTTGTGGGCAATACAGATTGAGACGACTTGCTGAGAAACTTATATGTTGTTCTGGGTAAGAGTCAGTCGGGTCAACTCCAAGATTGCATAGTACAGACTGCCTGGCAGGCAGCCTCAAGCTCTGCACAATTATGGGTAGCAGTGCAAGTTCATTAAGGGCTGAGACTGTGCAATGTAGATCATCAAAGCTCGGTTGTTGGAGGGTGGTCCAGTTGATAAAGTTCCCAAAAAAATGACTAAGTGTGTGAAAGAGTGACTTTGTACATGCATGACCTTGCGAAAACACACTTGACATGACTTGACGACAAGACACCTCGAACCATCAAGACAACACACACTCAGTGTGACTGACCGATGGTGCAAGTGACAAGTGTGACATTTGTGATAGATCGTTGAACAACTGTGACGAAACTTGGGCGACAGTGCTTACAAACATCATTTGTGAGTGTGATAGATGTTTACATAGCGAGCACAACTCAAAAATAACCTTCAACATCACTAGGACGAGGTCGCAAGCATGAAAGAGAAATCAACATGTCGAAGACGATAGTTTGGCAAATAAGTGAAAAGGAAGCAAGACATGTAGAAGAAACACATAAAATGACTTTTCATGTTTGTGCACATGCATGTTACTGAGGACAGGATGATAAGGCAATGACAAGCAGTCCTACAAACTCATCTAAGAGTTGTATTTCAAAAGGTGTTCTTTACTTACCATACTTACCCTCAAGATGATCATGCATCCAATAGAGTTTGCATGCGGTCCTAATCTTTTCCATTACTTGGTTCCTTGGTACTTCTCCTTAACTCCTTCGAAGTGATTTTAGCATGTCACTTTTTCCAATAGCCATTGAGAGGTAGATCTGCGCAATTTCAGTGGATAGCGACTACTGTCGGAATGAGGCCCTGGGAGGCCCGTCTACGCAGTTTCTACATGTAATATAGACACAACAGCTTGGACAACATTCCACAGTTTTGAGGCACATGAAATTGTTACGGGATGGGGGTCTTTGGAGGATACCTCTGTGCAATTTTTGAGTGCACTGCAACTAGACTTCTCTATGCATTTTTGGAGAGTAGTGTTGGTTGGGGTCTCTGTTAGGTCCCTATACTACTAGTGTAAACCCTTATTGTTATTAGTGCAACCCCCTTATTGTATTATTGTGCCCACATAATCGCCATGTTGTTATTATTGTGCCCCATAGAAGCCCACTACTTTTATTGTTGTGCCCCTACAATATTATTGTTATGTAGGCTCTGATTGTATTGGGATTGCTTAGACTCCTATGTATAGAAAGGAGGTCTTGTCATTTGTATCATCGAAGAATTGTACATTTGTGTAATGTAAAGGAGGTTCCCCCCTCAAAAAAGCTGATTTTGAAGTCATTTATCTATCTTTTCTATCTTTTTGTGAGCTGGTTCATAACATTTGGTATCAGAGGTATAGGGTTTTTGCAAGCTCCATAATTCCACCTCAAATAGGTCATCGTGGAATTTTTGCAATAAATTTTTCTCTACAAAGTTTAAGAAGCTAAAACAAAAACCCATTTGAGCCGAAATCTTGGTGAAGCTCGAGCCCGAATTTCAGATCTTGTTTCGCTATATTTTCGGAGATACGGTCCAAGGAATTTATGGTTTTTGAAAACTCCCGAATTACATTCCAAATAGGTGACCTTGGGAAAATCATCATAAATTTCTCTTTGAGCATCAAATTGAAATTTCGTAAGAATTTACCGAAAGAGGATGGACTCTACTTTGTTGTGTATTGTTTTTAGGTCCGAAGGTCGAAACAGTGATACGTGGCACTTCGTACAAGTTAGCTCTACTGAAAAACATATAATCAGGTCAACTTGGGAGATTGGGCATAAATCTTTCTTGGAGAATCCAATTTTAATCAGATTGGTGGCATTGTAAATAGGACATAGAGGGCTACTTCAGGTTGCAATTTCAGACCTTTTATATCCGAAATTGTAGAGATACAACAGATTCAAGATCGAGCTGCCAAAAGAAAGAAAAATAATGACTCGAATCAAGAAAATAGAAACACCTAGTAAGAAAAATTGGATGGATGATTTAAAGAATACAATCGAATCTAAGATAAATATTTTTGTATGTGGTATGGAAGCAGATTTTAAGAAAGGCATGGAAGATTTGAAGAAATAAATAGAAGGCTTGAAGGAAGGTGGGACAAAGTTACTATAAGAAAGGCCTCCTAATGACGAAAAGACAACCATTTGACCCATAATTATTAACAAACTTGCGATAATACCCTGTCAACTTGAGAAATTCTCGCAGATTCTTTATGGATGTGGGGATTTTCCATTCCTTAATGGCTTCAACTTTTCTAGGGTCTACCTTAACACCTTCATGAAATACAATATGACCCAAATATTCCACCTCTTGCACTCTAAAGAGACATTTGGAGCTTTTGTATATAATTGTTTCTCCTCCAATAGTTTGAGCACCCTGTCAACGTGTTGAACATGATCCTTCCAAGACTTGCTATGGATTAGTATATCATCAAAAAATACTAACACAAATTTTCTAAGGAAGGGTTTGAAAATGGAATCCATCAAACATTGAAATGTAGAAGGTGCATGTTAGTTCCTTCTACTACTAGTGTAAACCCTTATTGTTATTAGTGCAACCCCCTTATTGAATTATTGTGCCCATAGAGTCCCCATGTTGTTATTATTGTATGCCATAGAAGCCCACTATTGTTATTGTTGTGGCCCTAAAATATTACTGTTATGTAGGCTCTGATTGTATTGAGACCACTTAGACTCCTATATATAGAAAGGAGGTCTTGCCATTTGTATCATCGAAGAATTGTTCATTTGTGTAATGTAAAGGAGGCTGCCCCCTTGAATAAGCTGATTTTGAAGTCGTTTATCTATCTTTTCTATACTTTTATGAGCTAGTTCATAACAGTCTCTGCGCACTGCGGGGTTTCAATAGGCAAGGGAGGTTGATGTCTCTACGCACTACAAGGTTTCAGAAGGAAAGGGAGGAATCTTGATGGTTGCAGAAGCAAAGCACACAGTTTAGGGAAGCTAGATGAGGCTAGGTTGCTTGGTAAAATGGCTAAGTGTGAGATCAGTGAAACATGTGTAAATAGTGATAAGACTTGACTGTGATCTCACACAGACACTTAGTGTCACAACGTAGACCACTGAGAAAGCATAAGACATACTTTTCTTGATGCAACAACCTTCGGGACAAAAGTGCGTGAAGTGAGTGTGAAACATGTCTATGTGATGACAACCACTCATGCGCACATTGCTTTCCCTTGAAGCAAAATAACATTCCCTTTCCATGAAAACAACAACCCCTATGCCCGAAAATGACACATGCAGCATAAAGATGAGAACGTGGACAACTCTTAGGATCAAGGAGGGGATCTTGAAATCATAATGTTACCAATAAGTGACCAAGGATAATCAATCGCAAGATCCAAGGACCTTGTTTCATGAAAAGCGAGTCTAACCCTTCCTTGATTCTTTGATAATCGTGGTTTCCACACTAGCTTGATTGAAAGGTGTAGCATCTGCCATGTTCTTGATCGCCCAACACACATTCCAAATCAAGTCAACTTAGTTATTTCGATTGGGGATGAGGGGTATATTGATGCATAGGTAATATAACTGTCAAAGTTTAAGTTTCATATCTGGTGTAGCTCCATTGCTAGCAGGCCTGGACAGTACCCCAGTGGAGTCATGCAGGAACACAAGCATCACTCTATTGCCAACGAGCTTGGTCAGTACCCCGAAGGAGTTACTTGCATCACCTCTGTTATAGACATTTTTGGCACTACAACCCCAAGCATGAAATGTCCATAAACCAAGGGCTCCTAAATCCCTAAAAGTTTTTTTCTAACCCCTAAAGGAACAAGGTCAACTGATTACAGCTTCTCCCAAAAGTTCTCCATGAAAAACTGCTCAGAATTGGTCAAAACAGGATCATTTCAGCTGCTCCACAGGCCAAGTGCATTACATCTCACCTAAATACACTGTGGGGGTACGTTGCATTTCAAAAATCCCTTCTATGGGGTGCGATGGGCGAGAAATGACAAATGGCAGTGTCATTCCGCGAGGTGGAGAGGCAATGGAAGCTTCCAGAAACTTCTCCTGTGACACTTGCCTCTCTGAATTCGACCAGGGATGAGTAAGAGATCATAAATCTCCAAGTGGAAGCAAGAACTATCAGAGGGAAGACACTAATCAAATCACAAGCTGACTCATCTCCCTTACAGATATCTATATATGGATCCCTCATCCCAGAGATCCAGAGGCTGGAATTTTGCATATTGTAAGGAATTGTTGTTGGTTTCTTGAGACAAACATCAGATTGTTGGGTGATCTAAGCTTTGTATGAGGTGAAGAGGGGCTTCCTTGTTGAGAGGTTGATGTTGGGTCAGAACAACTGGTTGTAACTCCTCTTGGCTCTTTCTTGTTTATCAATAAAAGCTATTCAAGTTTTCCTCCATACTCTTGTGTCATTTATGTTTGCTGCATTTGTATGGTCAATTTACATCTAATCCTAGATTGTTTATGATTATAGATCCATGTTCTTGTATAGTGTTGTGCTACTGTGATCTTACAGGTACTCTGTGAAGCTGGGCGTGCAAGGGAACAAGTAGCGAAAGACTATCAAGGAAGAGAGGAATCGAACCAGGAGATTAGCGCAAGACAAAGGTTGGTCTTCTTTGTTCCTCTCTATCTATACTTCATAAAGGAAAAACGAAAGTAGCTTTACTTTGTTTGTTTCTAAGGCAGCTATCACACCTTAGTGGGATAAGCAGTTCTGAGTAGACACTTTTCCTTGTAACAAAATGGCGACTCCGCTGGGGACGAATTAGTTTGTTTGTTTATCTTCCTTGTTGTCTATTTCATAAACTTACAGATGGAGTCTGAAGTTGTGCCAGGTAGCATTCGAACTGCATTTGCTATGCAAATGCAAAGTAGATAAATGCCGCTTCAGTCGATCTCTGGGATCTGTTTATGATTCAAACAACTGATTCACAAACTCTCTGATTGCCCCTTGTGGTAGCTCTTAGATCCTCCTTAGATCTACCCCTGATTGTTGCATTACTGATTACCTTTTGCTCGGCCAAAACCCATGAACTGAACTGCAAACTGTGACCCGGAACCCAAGCAAAGTCTCGTTTCTGGCCCAGCGCAGGTACTGTTCTGAGAATCTGAACTTCAGTGCACTTCCCGAGTGTAGAAGGTGCACTGCATTTCAAATTCCCTGTGTTACAGGTGCGCTAATCAGATTAGGCTTTGTGCAGTGTTGGTTTCTGTGATTCATTCTTTCTAGTTCTATTCATGAATTTTGCTGCCAGTGATCAGTATATCTCTGTTTGAAACCCCTTTTCCTTGCTTTTATTCCGCCTCCTTTGTACAAAAGAACTGTAAATGTTTTTATGTGTTTGTTGAGTCATTTTCAGTTCTCCTTTGCAAAAAGTAACATAATCGCACTGTCGTCCTTTGATTTGAAAGTGTCGCAAGTGTCGATTTCAATCATAGGAAAGAGTTTGATTGCTGTTGATAGTCGGTTATCCTGTTACTATTGTTTTTGGTCTGAATTTGTAATTTTTCTAGTGTCGAAAACAAGTATTCATTTCAAAATCGTAAGGTGTTGTGATCGTCTCCATTTTTTATTTCGAAAAGAAACTTGTTGATATTTGTCGCTTGAAAAGAAATTTAGATTTGTGCATCAAATTTCGTTTTATCATTCATATACTAAGAAAGTCGAAAACAAATACATGCATGTGCATTTGCATTTAGACAGTCTAATTGGTTTGATTTAGGAAAGTGCATTTAGAGTGTGCTCTTTGCTCTTTGTGAAAGAATTCTGTCTTTCTTTCCTTAGTAGCTAGGATTTTCATTGCACAAGGAAGATAAAATATTGTTTATCATCTTAGATTGCATTTTAGGAATTACATCTACATCTCGTGGTGAACCTGAAAGGCAAACTTCATAAACAAGATCAACTATAAAATAAATTCAATGAACCTAACAATGCTTTGGAACCTAACGCACAACATTTAGAAGTCTAGGCTAGAGACGTATTCCGGCGTCGTAAAGCTTGGTAACTGTTGTTCTCACTAATGGTTGGGTGATTCCTCTACTTTGAGATGATAAGTGCCAGTACGGACTTGTGCTCCCACGTACCGTCGAGTATATTTTGGGAGACCACAATAGGCTTAATCCTTTATCCATAGGAAGCCGTGTCTGCCACCCTATCGATCACAATGCACTGAACACAGCATTCGGGAATATTGAGTGCCGTACCGTAAAAAGTATTCTACATTTTTGCGATTGGTTTGGTATTCCCTCTACCTAGATTTCCAGAGCAGTCCCTTTCGTTCCTTTTCAGACTCTTTAACAGAAAAGGTCCATCTAAGCACTTGTCACTTCAGGCTCATTAAAAATTGAAGGCGATTAGAGTCATCTTTTGTTTTTTCTTGACTCTTAAAAACTGAAAAAACAAGTTGTGTCAAAGCGTCAAAAAATCATTTAATTTAGAAACATACTTCGCCTTTATTTTTAGTTGATCGAGTAATCCGCAATCGTGGAAGAAAGTCAATTGAAACCCCGTCGTTCACAGAGGCTTACGAGTCAACCGTCTTTGTCTCCGGAATCGAAGCTAGTACGGACAAAGCGAACTCGTTTAACAGGTTCCAAATCTCCTGTTAAAGTTAGAACAAGTGTTCCAACAACATCAGAGACTCTGGTTACTCCAAACATTTCTGGTATCCCTGCCTCTACAGAAGAAGTTCAGCAGCCACAGAAGGACAGTAGTACTGATCCTAGTCTGAGGGTAAACACTTGTGTTACCGAACTAGTTCCATTTACAACTGGTTCAGAGAGTCTTGCCCCTCAAACATCTGTCACTACTGATTCCATACCTTCTTCGGCACCAGAAATATTCTATGGACCTGACGGTCTACCCCTTCCACCTGGTCTGATTGCCATAGAAGAGATTGTGAAAGATCCTCCATCTAGTACTCCATCGCAATTTGGAGTCGGGATCACTCTATATCCTTCTTCATCAGAAGTTAGTCTACCGCCAGCAGAAGCTCCTGTAGAATCACTAGGTAATCTTTTGGATAGACTAGAAATGTCTGAACAACCGTCAACATCTAGGACTATGTCGTCTCACACAGCGACGGCAGAACTCCCTGCTATCACTCCAACAATGTTCGCCAGTATACCATCTGTCCCAACTAGCTCTCAATCGCTAAAAGGAGCCCACTCAGGGGCCATTTCGACGGTATGGTCTGTTCCTATTTGTTCATCAGGAATAATATCCGGGAACTCTTATGTTGAGTCTCAACAAATTGATCCATTTAGAGGTCAATTTGGGCAGTCCGGCCCTCAAGGGCAAACCATTCCCTTGAGTTTTGGATTACCACCGTATGGGGGGCAGTATGCCCTTTCATTATCCCCTCTGGGAGGACAACCATACGAGAGTTCACAACAAAATTCGGGTTATGCTGGAATTACTTCAACCGGTTGGGTACCGATACTACCTCAACAACCAAGAGTTGTATATTCGATGCAACAATGCTTACCTATGTCAAATATACCAACTACTCCAGCTATTGTGACGGTGTCGCAAGTTCAAGCGCTGCCTGTTGTATGCCAACCTCAGGTTTCTCAGGTTGTAATGCAATAGCCCCTTGACCCTGCAACTCAACCACAATCGCCGAATGGTGGAATGACATAGGTTCAGATGGGTACAATTACCCCTCATCTTGGTCAAACAGTTAGTATTGGGCAACAGCACATGGCTTCACAACCATGGCTAGTACAATACCAACAACCGCAATTCCAACAAGTATACCAAGGTTTTGAGCAACAAATCTTTGCAAATAGTGGGCAGCCGTATATTCAAAACGGTCAAAATCAACCATTTTATAATGGTCATGCCCACCAACCTTGCCAAGGTTACCAACATCAAATGCATTATGCCGGTATGCAAAGACCAACTGCTCAGGCAATCCCATCTTATCCTGGGTATGCTTCACCTAACCTGAATCAACAGTTACCCTTCGTGGAAACTTTAGAGTTACCTGATTTAAATCGGTTAACAAACGATCCAATCGCTTACGCCCCTTAGTGGCCAATGATTCCGCATAAACTTCCATCAGATATTCCTAAATTTAATGGAAATCTGGGTGAAGATCCGTCGAATCATGTGATGACCTTTCATCTGTGGTGTTCATCAAACACCCTAAATGATGATTCGATTAGGCTTCGCATTTTTCAGAGGACGTTAACTGGTCCGGCAGCAAAATGGTATATCGAGTTGCCTAGAGCTTCATTCGACAACTTCAGTACCCTAGCCACAACCTTTTTAACCCATTTTCAATTACCGATAAGGTACGAAATGGGAACGGAACTCCTTACCAACTTCAAACAAACGACGGCCACTCACATATCTGATCATATACATGAGTGGCGACGTTGTCGTAGAATGGTAAAAACGTATGTTCCCGATCAGCTTTTAGCTGAATGGTTTATCGAGTCATTACTGCCTTCCATCACGGAAGATGTGGCAAAAGGGGGAGTCATCACGGAAGAGCAAGTTATCGCTTGTGCGCAATATTTGGACTTGATTTCCACTCAGTCCGGCACGCTCTACGATAAAATACCTGATGCCCCTAGACCAGAATTCTCAGTTCCTCCTCCTCCTAAATCAAACAATGACTCTCATGCCGGTGATGGCATGATTGGTGCAACAAACACGAAATCGACAAAGGCTACATCCAAAAAGGCCCATAAGATTTCAGGTCAAAATGAAAAAGATGAACTTCTTGCCTCGGAAGTAAATGTCGTATCGATAGATAAAGGCAAAGAAACCAAGCAACCAGGGGGCAAGAAGAAAGGCAAAGGGAAGAAGAAGAAGCAGGAAGAATCATCTCCTGAAAAATCTTCTGCAAACCCTCCTGGAAATAGGAAACCAAAAAATCCATGCTTTATATGCGATGAGGATCATTGGACCGCAGATTGTCCACACAGAGCTGAGCTTAAAAAATTCTTCAAGAATTCAAAAACCTCGGCAGTATTGACTGATCCGTTTCCAAATCCAGGAACAAATCTGGTTGACAGTGAAGATGCTTCCCGCTGTCAAGTGCTAATGTTGTCGGTTTCAAAACAGCAAAATGATGCTTTGATATCGACAAGGAACAAAGATTATGGGAATCCACAGCTGTCGAACAACAAGGATAAAGATCAACCTAGTAGTTCGACAACAACTTCGACAGAAGTTGCGCCGCCCATCATTCCTGAACTAACAATAAAACTGCCAAAGGGAGTAGTACACAAATCGACATTTAATCCTCGTGCTAGAGCAGCACAACATTATAATATAGTGGAAGATTTGGCCCAATCGCCATCCGCTATGTCGACTCTTGAAGTACTACAAAATTGCCCATCCCAAAAGCAGGCTTTATTATCAGCCATTGGTGGGATAGACCCAAATGATTCCAATCTTGTATCCTTCGATCATAAAGGATACGATCCTCAATTACTAGCTCAACTAGCTTTCCTTGTTCAAGTGAAAGCCCTCAACAAAACTGTTCATCGAACAATTATTGATGAGGGGGCATCTACATGTATTATGTCGATGAGTTGCTGGAAAACTTTAGGATCTCTAACCTTGTCGCGATATTCGACGACATTAAAAGCATTTTATGGACGAACATATACCCCATATGGTATTCTAAGTAACTTGAAGGTTGAGCTAGGAGGAAAAACAGGAGAAATAGATGTTGAGGTAATCGACGGAAATCTCGATTACAACATCCTACTAGGAAGGCCATGGATATATGATATGGCTGCCGTTGTGTCGACCTATTTTAGGAAGATTACATTTCCCTTTCAAGGAGGGATTACAATCGTCGATCAACAAAACTTCCTCCCCAATGGTTCTCAAGTTACGGGAAGCATTCCTATGATCCATGGAAGCCCCCATTTGCTTCAAAATATCGGAGTAGGCCTACTAAAAGACCTTGTATTAATGGGAACTTTTGCCCTTCCACCTCCAATCAATTTGGCGGAAGTAGCATCGGTAGGAACCTGCAACATGATATCTTCTAAAAAGATCTCAGAAAACGATATCGACATGGATCATGCAATGGTTTTGCCTCCAAGCCCAACAGAAATATTGTAGCAATCAATGTTCCTGGCCTAGGAGGCAAACCCAAATCAACGCTCATCGAGTGTTTGGATAGATAGGTCTAAGTAATATGGCACCCCTTCAGATCCTTGGTCGAGAGTGCATGACACCGACGAAGGAATTGTTCAATCAATGGTAATTGAAGGGGCACCATGGGATGATTACCACCATCGTTCCCTTCCTCCGAATTGTGGAGAAGATACTCCTGATGACCTTTAGCATCCTTCAGTTTTTGATTTTCTATCAAATACTGTAAACACAGTGGATTCCAAGCGAAACTTGTCCAACATTGAAGAGACTATCGCCATAAATATCTCTACCAAAACAGATGTTGTAGAGAATATTTAAGTTGGCAAATGTTTTTCTCCTTCGGAACTGGAAATATATAACGCTCTTTTTCGCGAATTCAGAGATGTCTTTGCTTGGTCATATAGTGAAATGCCAGGCATTGACTCGAGTATTGTTGAACATGAAATTAAAATGTATCCAGATGTCAAACTAGTACGACAATGGCTACGGCAGGTGCACCCCAAGAAAGTCGTTGCCATTAAGGCAGAAGTTGAGAAACTTCTCCATGTTGGTTTCATTTACCCGGTTCCTATAACCGATTGGGTATCGAATATTGTCCCTGTTATGAAAAAACAAGGAACAATTAGAGTGTGCGTCGATTATAGGGATGTAAATCAAGCTTGTCCAAAAGACAACTACCCTACACCCTTCATCGACCAGATAATTGATGAATGCGCCGGATGCGAAATCTTTTCATTTATGGATGGATTCTCCGGGTATAATCAAATAAATATCCGCCCACAGGACCAGTCAAAGACTGCATTTATTTGTCCGTGGGGCACATTCACATATCGAAAATTACCCTTTGGTTTAAAGAATGCAGGGGCAACATTTCAGAGGGCAATGAACTATGCCTTCCATGACATCAAAAACATCGTTCAACCATACCTCGACGACCTTCTGGCTCATTCGCGAAAGCGGACTGATCATCTGCATCATTTAAGAGCGATATTTCTACGTTGCCGACACTACAAGATACGACTCAATCCACACAAATGTGTATTTTGTGTCAGTTCTGGTTGTTTACTTGGCTTTGTAGTCTCAAAGGACGGGATTCGTCTCAACCCATGTAAGGTTCAGGAAATTATAAATTTGCCTCCACCTTCAAATTTGCTTCAGATTCAGAAACTCCAAGGGAAAGTAAACTTTCTGAGGAGGTTCATTCCAAATTACGCCGAACTTGCTAAAGGTTATACGCGTCTTTTGAAAAATGAAGTACCCTTTGTCTGGGATCAGGTTGCGCAAGCTTCCTTTGATGCTTTAAAAGAATCCCTATGAAAGCATCATTAATGTACGCCCCTGATTATCAAAAATATTTTAACCTGTATCTAGCTACAACGGATACGGCCATCGCAATGGTTTTAGTTCAAGAAGACGACGGAATCGAACATCCTATATATTATTTAAGCAAGAACTTAAATGATACGGAAAGTAAATATTCTTATGTTGAAAAGCTAGCGCTCGCGGCTGTTCAAGCAATACAGAGATTTCGACACTATGTCCTCCTTCGAAAAACTACCATTTTATCATATTGCAACCCCATGACTTATATATTGTTGCGACAGTTGCTGGGGGGCAAATATTCAAAATGGATAGCAATCCTACAAGAGTTTGATCTGGAATTTGTAAAATCCAAGTCAAAGAAAGCTCTGGTTTTTGCAGAATTATTATGCGATCTCCCATCGTCGTCCAACGATGAAACATCCGAAGAAACGATCGTGGATGAAAGTTTGTTTCTGATATCTTCAAGCAATCAGTGGTATGGGGATATAATAATTTATCTCCAAACCCAAAAATATAGGCCAAATACCTCTCGCTCCGAACAAAAACGTATTCGATACCAAGCAAAAGACTACATGATCGTCGGTGATACACTTTACCGTCGCGGTATCAATACAGTTCTGAGAAGGTGCCTCACGCATGAGGAGGCCGAAAAAGTCCTGAATGATTGCCATTCAGGCGCGTGTGGGGGGCATCAATCCAGTTATGCTACAGCGCAAAAAATCTTACGAGCAGGATACTTCTGGCCAACAATGTTTAAAGATTACATAAACGCAGCCAGAAGTTGCCATGCTTGTCAAATGTTCGATAGCAAAACCAGAGGACCACCCGCACCTCTGCAGCCAATAGTTGTTGTTCGCCACCTCGACCGGGGGGCATGGGTATATCATAGTCGCAGTTGACTATTTTACCAAATGGGCCGAGGCAATGCCTACATTAGATAATACTGGTGAAACAACTACCCTCTTCTTTTTCAATCATGTAGTCGCCAGATTCAGCGTCCCACAAGCTATAGTCACAAATCATGGATTGCATTTTCGCAATCACATGATGGTCGAATTAGCTACCAAACTAGGATTGTATCACGACAGCTCTACTCCATATTACCCGCAAGCCAATGGACAAGTTGAAGCAATCAACAAGGTCCTGAAGCGCATGCTGCAAAGGATGATTAGAGTTCACAAAAGAAGGTGGCACCTAATCCTGTACTCAGCCTTGTGGGCTTACCGAACATCGGTAAGGAATGCAACCGGGTTTACACCTTTTCAACTGGTATATGGCCTGGAAGCAGTCTTACCAATCCAGTGTGAAATCTCGTCCCTTAAAAGACGAGTCTCCTTTAAGCTCTTTTCAATTGACTCGTAAAATATGAAAAGATTGCTGAGCCATTGGCCTCTCCAGCTCGTTAAAAGGACCGGAAGTGCTATCCCTCCTCTAAATTTTAATCTTTTTGGACCTGAGGGATTATTACACAAAAAGATCGAGCGCTTGTTTTGTTTGGCTCATTAAAAGTATCGAAAATTCATCCCTTCTGTATTGTTTTATAGTTTTTCGGACTTAAGGGATTAGATGAGGAAAAAGGAATTTTGGAGTTTCCTTTACGTTCCTTTTCAGACTCTCTAAAATTGAAAAGGATCGAGTTATCTTTGTCGTTAAACTCGTTAAAATTTTAATAGCGACAAACTTGTCTATAGACAAGAACGAGTTTCACTATCGCTAGGCTCGTTAAAACATAGCGATGGGTTTGCCCAAAGGGAAAATTATATAACAAGCATATGTTATCCTCCTCAAGCTTGATAAAAATAAAGAGGTACTGGTCAGCAATGACTGGGGAAAAATTGGGAAGAAAACTTGAAGAAACTTTGTTGGTAGCAAGTCACTCTTGAACATGACACTTTCACTCTGCATCCAAGTCGGGTTGGGTTGTTTCATTCACCCGTCACATCACCATGGTCCCATCATAGCATCCACATTTGGGGTTAATGCTACCAATCCATCACGTCGGTGTCACCGATATGTTCAAGAGAAGTCATTCAGAGAATTCACCTGTGTCTCACCCACTACAATGCATTTATACTCCATTCTTTCATGACCGCCACCCTGAACCTTATATCACCAGATCGTTTTCACCTCAATTAAAATCATTTTCTCCGTTCTGTGTCATTGATGTGGGATTCATTAATGCCCTCCTGTGACGGATCGCTTCTTGTCGACATCAGCTAATTATCCAAGAAGTCGGTCTAGGAACACCCCATTCAGTACTTTGAAGCTTTCATGCCTCAATGGCAAGTTTCTCACTTCCGGTGACAGGTTTACATCGATGGCCTTTGACCGAAATATTTTGCGTGGTGTTCGACGCCAAGTCCTTTATTCACACCACGTGAATTGTACTGCAATACCTTGAGGTTCATTATCATTATCGGTGATTCCTCTCGTGCCTGTTAACATCTTACATCATTGGCTGGTAATCAGGCGATGTCTTTCCATGTTCAACTCCAGAACATCTCTCACATGGATAGACTTGTACTTCGAGTGAATATCGAACGAGATTGAAGACCCCGGATCTAGTTTCATCCATCCAGGGTACGATATATATTCAGGAAAATAAAGACATCAAATGTACATCATTGTTGTGCAGATAATCATCCAATCAAAGGGATGATGGCTCTATCAGAATCATCAGTCTACACCCAGACGATTGTCTGTCTTATGTACATGAAAATGAATTTATAAAGTTGAGCATGGGAATTCCCACCTCAGCTAGATCATGAAAATTTTATGAAGATAATGTATTGTATTGTATCTTATTACAGGTCTCCTCCCAGCTTGAAAGAACTTTGGATCCTCATAATAAAGCATTTCACCCGACATCAAAGGATTAACGACCTCATGCTTTAGGGGGCAACTGTTATAGACATTTTTGGGCACTACAACCCCAAGCATGAAATGTCCATAAACCAAGGGCTCCTAAGTCCCTAAAAGTGTTGTTCTAACCCCTAAAGGAACAAGGTCAACTGATTACAGCTTCTCCCAAAAGTTCTCCATGAAAAACTGCTCAGAATTGGTCAAAACAGGATCATTTCAGCTGCTTCACAGGCCAAGTGTGTTGCATCTCACCTAAATACACTGTGTGGGTGCGTTTCATTTCAAAAAGCCCTTCTATGGGGTGCGATGGGCGAGAAATGACAAATGGCAGTGTCATTCCGCGAGGTGGAGAGGCAATGGAAGCTTCCAAAAACTTCTCCTGTGACACTTGCCTCTCTAAATTCGACCAAGGATGAGTAAGAGATCATCAATCTCCAAGTAGAAGCAAGAACTATCAGAGGGAAGACACTAATCAAATCACAAGCTAACTCATCTCCCTTACAGATATCTATATATGGATCCCTCATCCCAGAGATCCAGAGGCTGGAATTTTGCATATTGTAAGGAATTGTTGTTGGTTTCTTGAGACAAACATCAGATTGTTGGGTGATCTAAGCTTTGTATGAGGTGAAGAGGGGCTTCCTTGTTGAGAGGTTGATGCTGGGTCAGAACAACTGGTTGTAACTCCTCTTGGCTCTTTCTTGTTTATCAATAAAAGCTATTCAAGTTTTCCTCCATACTCTTGTGTCATTTATGTTTGCTACATTTGTATGGTCAATTTACATCTGATCCTAGATTGTTTATGATTATAGATCCATGTTCTTGTACAGTGTTGTGCTACTGTGATCTTACAGGTACTCTGTGAAGCTGAGCGTGCAAGGGAACAAGTAGCGAAAGACTATCAAGGAAGAGAGGAATCGAACCAGAAGATTAGCGCAAGACAGAGGTTGGTCTTCTTTGTTCCTCTCTATCTATACTTCATAAAGGAAAAATGAAAGTAGCTTTAATTTGTTTGTTTCTAAGGCAGCTATCACACCTTAGTGGGATAAGCAGTTCTGAGTAGACACTTTTCCTTGTAACAACCTCTTTGTGGAGGAAGCCTTTCTCTTCTTTCACCTTATTCATTTTTCATTATTATTATTATTATTTTAAACTATTCGAAGGCACTTATTTATTTCATAGGCAAAAAAGGGATCCCGACTTATTGAGAGTCATCCTTCACTGTGGGTTCTTCTTTAGATTCTCACTCACACTCATCATGAATGATAGCGTAGGTTGGCTTCACAACACCAACTCCGTTAACAACTTGATCCTCATTCACAACAAGTGTGGAGTCCGGAACGGAAGAACACAAGATAGTACAGTCTGGAGGATCAGAAAAATGTGGGGACGGAGGTTGAGGTAACAAGTCCACATGACAACCAACAATCTTGCAAGCCAAATCTACATAGATATCAAGAGTAGGTGGGGTAGGAGGATGTGACAGTTCAACAGATGTGTGTGCATGTTCTCCCACATCACTCTATGGGGGTGGAGTTTTTTTATGAGGAGAAGGCGAACAATCACTTGTGACAGCAACAATATTCGCTTGTGATTGCACAACTCCATCATCGAAGTATGATGGAAGGGGTTTGAATGATTCTAAAACTTGTGGGTTTTCAAATATGTAAAGAAGATACTCAAATATTCCATCAAGGAATTCCCAATCAATTTCATCTTCAGGAAATCGATATGCAAGATTACGAAAGCGCATGTAAAATTGTTCAACAGATTCATCAGGTGCTTTCCGTAATTTTAGAATTTCTTTATTGAGTGCTTTACGGTCAAAATGATTGAAATCATGGTCTATCTCTGCAATCAGATGATGGAAAGAGTGAATATATTTTTCGGGCAATGTGGCATACCAATGCAGTGGGTGCCCTCGAAGCATGTATGCGAACAACACGCATGTCATGTAATCTTCAAAGATTTCATGCCTTTCACAGGAGCCTGCAATGCCAATCGCGTGTCTAACAAAGGCTACTTGGCCTCCACCATTGTATGTTTTATGTGACAAGTTATTCCGAAGCTCTTCTGAGATTTCAAAGTCTTTTCCATAAGACATGTTAGCGCTCGAATTTGCCTCAGGCTGAAGAAGGCGAAACTCAAGGTAACATCAAACCACTTAGCCTCGTAGCTAACCCTACGAGGACAGGAGAGGGCTCTCTCCGATCTATCTCAGCAAAAAGTTTTCTAAAAGGGGCTGAGATGACTTTAAAAGAAACTGATTTTAGGCTAGTAAATTGATAAAAGGGGTTTTTAATAAAATGATGGGGTTTTTCTGGGCTGCATGGGGCAAAGAAACAGCTTGAACAGAGAAATGTAATTAGAAACACAGATTATCTCCTGAGGCAAGGTAGGTAAGAAATTTAACATCAAATTAAGATTAAATGGAATGGCAAGACTGCTGAGGAGCTGACAAGGGCATAGAGGATGAATCCTTGTCAAACAGAAGAAAACATTAAATATGAACAAACTTATAGGCAGAGCATAAAATATTATGAATTCTACCTAAACACTTCATTTGTTCAATTGGAAATGATCATGAAGTGAAATAAAAACATAACAGGTTACATATGAAACAGAGGGAAAACTTATGCTAAATTTTCATACCACAGGAATCTCAGGGGTCAGAGCTGTATTTTTCATTAAACTCTTTGTCAAAAACTGTACAAGTAAGCTCTCTGTTCTCCTCCACCAGCACTCAGAATTCTCTCCCTCACACCACTACTAACCCTTACAAATGATTTTTTAATACATAAACAGCTCAGAAGAAAACCGATCCATGAAAAGATGGAACTGTTTCAACTGGCACTATGAAAAATAGTAAAAAGCCACTCATCTGTTCCTAAAGATCAGCGCATACAATAAATAGACCAAAAAAATTTTCCCTACAGGTCGATAAAAAAAAATGAGCTGTTCAGCTATAATTGCAAGAATCCCTCTGATGGCCGATAAACTGGAGCAAGGATCTCATGAAATCATGACTGAGGATCAAAATAGGAAAATTCGTTCCTATATCTTTGCTTATGGTAAATGATCTGCGTTCTAATTTTGGCTGCGGTCCTTTCACCTTCTCGCTACCGTTTGAATAAAACCGATTTTTTAATAAAAATGGTTCTCCATTAAAACTTTGCCTTTAATGAAGATCTTTTACTGGTGTTCTGTTGCGTTTAAATCTGAAGTATACGTGGGTCCTTTTCCCTTTGAGTGAGTTCGGCAAGCACCTCGAATCTTTGACCAACACCTTGACATCTGGTAGAGAAATCAAGTGTTTCTCTAGCTGTCATTTCTTTTAGGCAATATTAAGGAAGACGCAAGCAATGCGAAATTTCATGAGTGCTGATGTAAGATGCTTCAACAGTTCCTCAATTACAAGTCTTGCAGCTTCTTTGGAAATAATTGGCACTGGATCCTCTTTTGCTGCTCCAAGGACACATCGTAAAACTTGCTCCGCCGACGCATTGATAAAAGGAACGGTTCTATTTGGTTGAGTGCCACTGCCTGCTCCACCCCATCCCCGTGATGAATATCAATATCGATATAAAGCACTCGTTGATGGACCTTAAGAATTTCTAGAGTAGCCAAGACAATGTTATTTACATAGCAAAAGCCAGATGCCTCGCACTTCTCAGCATGAGAACTATAGCAAAGAACATGTGCTCGTTTCTCAAAGGACAACAACAGTCATTCGGAATGTGCACCTTTGGAACCAGCAGAACCTCCACCAAAATTGACTGAAATAAATTTCCTCTGACCTGGTTTTAATTGGTGACTTCCACGTTTGTTCAATTAAATGCAACCAGGGCCTGTAGGACACAACCTGAATATATTCAAACATCACTAATTACATCGGTTTCCTCATTGCTTCACTGACTGGGACTCTCCATTTACCTTTGTTTCAGGGTTGGAAAAATGGGCATAGGTAGTGAAGTGGGATTCACGCCATTTAAAAGAGAGGTGCGCGTAATGAAAATTTCTTTACCATTTGCATTATTAGGCATGTCCTCAACACCAACCCCTGAGAGAATAGATTGGGTGCCATTCAAGATTACATATATTGGAAGGAGAGGGATCAATGCATAAACAATGCTCATAACCACAGTGTTTCTTGTGAATAACATAGCCAGTTCCTTTTTCAGTAACATGACTGCTGCAGCAAGAATGACACTTACGATGAAGCATGTGATCACCACAACTACAACTGAAAATCTGGCAATTTTTGGGCGCCGGGCTCCTAGCTCATTACCAACTCTTATACTTGCAGCTGTGCTGAGACCCATATATAATGAGACCATTCAGGGTCAAACCATATGAACTTGAAAACAAATCAAACCATTGTAATCATAGATGTAAGCCACAGGTACAGAGATTATATACGATCCTTGGATGCCACAGAGTGCGATGATATGAACCTCAGAAAAGCCATATGCAAAATATAAAGGAGGAAGCTGTTGAACTCCTCAAGCATGTGGAGACGTGAGTTTTGTGGCAACTCTGAATTCAAGACAGCAGATTTGATCCCAAACTGTTCAAGGAAGAGTTTCAACCTGAAACCCGTATCAATAGAATTAACAAAGATTAAAGCTTTCTTTTGAACCAATTCCAGTTTGAGAAGGGCAAGAATGTAAAGTAGTTTGTCATGCACATCACATGAAATCCAAAATTGCTGCACACTGTTGGGTACAACTCCATCATACTCCACTTCAGTTAGTGTCAGAATTACAGGACTATGCAGCACAAGCTTTTTTATTTTCTCGACATCTTGAAGTTGCAGACATTAGGATGCACTGACAACGACGTGGAATATAATGAACCAGAGATTTCAAGTCCTCTTCATACCCATATGATAGAAGAAGATCTCATCTAAAACCAACGTAGCAAGTGACTCCTCAAGAGATGAAGACTGAAGAATATTTTTAGAAATACATGTCCCAATACAAACTGGTGTTGCAACTACAATGTCTGGAGGCCCAACCATAGCAGCCCTAAAATCTAGCAGAAGCATGCTGCTCAGAATGAACTCTTGCCTCAAAGACATATTACTCACAGTGTTACTACTAACAAGCACAAAATCACCTCGAGTCACATTCCTCTGATCAATAAGACGCAGGGCATTCCCAACCCTAACACAATCATTTGATTCAATAGCTGTGACAATGAAGTTTGCTTGGGATTTCTAGTGAGACCTCTCCAAATAGCTTGAAACTTGCTTTGCCTCTGATTGCTGATAATGTTTTGTTTTCTTCTATTTGTGTTTTTTGTAGAGATAGGAGCTGAGGAAGCTGTTGCCTTTTGAAGACTGGAGAATTTGATACATATTCTAAAAAACACATTTAATGATTTCTTCTTCAAAACAGGGTTTTGAAGAAGAATCAATCTCACATTTGACATACAAGACGGAGTCTAACATCGGCTCCACTTGGGATGGCAGCTGCCGCTTCGTGGAGGTGCCAAGAACCACAGAACTTTGGGAGAGCAGACAGTGCATCCATTGGGCAATGGAGTCCATTATTTCAAAAAATCAACACAACTGAAGACTCAACTTATTAACTAGAAACTGACTGAATTGATTGAAAGACTAATTCGGCAAACTTCAAACTAAACTGTAATGAAACTGGAACAAGATGCTGCCTTTTGGCTGCTTATTTATTTACAAAATCTACCCTACTTTGTTGTACAAACAATAGATCAGGTAATACTAAAATGCCAGATTAACCATTCAAGTAAACCTGAAAATGATGCCGCTCGAGAATGCTTCCACCAGGACACAGATGTAATTGCTGGCAGCCCTTCATGCACGTAATGAGCCTGGTCACGTACAAGACAGCCTGATCTATCAATCAAACTGAAAAATGTGTCCATGTATGTTGCCATTGGATCGCGGAAGCCGGACTCTGTTGGCTGCCCCAACTCTGCAATACATACTTCCAGCTGCACATTGTCAATGTAAACATCTGTAGGCAAGTCTATGATTTCTTGTTGCAAAGGAAGAAGGATTTCCAAGAACTTTTTAGGGTCTTGGAAATCATATGACTGGATCTGCTCATCTAAATCTTGAATCTCCTTTTCGATTCCTTCAACAATTAACTCGCAAAATCTAGTTTTGAACCAAGGGAACTTTGGAAATTTCAACCAATGAAGCAAGGCACTGAAAACATCTTCATCAAATTCAGTATCTGCTAACTCATTTCTTATTTCTTCTACAGCTTCACACAGGGCAGGGTTTGCCACATACCCTACCATTGCGTAAATGGATCAGCGAACACTGGACTTTCTGGATCGAATTGGAGTCGCCAGGTGAATGGTTCAGCCTGCATATGTGTCTAACTGCTGTCCACCATCAGCATTAGATCTGCAATTTGATTTCATGTACTGGGACAAGACAATCAACAAGTCGAATGTTCTCCCCAGTATGGTCGCCACTATGTTAGCGCTCGAATTTGCCTCAGGCCGAAGAAGGCGAAACTGAAGGTAACATCAAACCACTTAGCCTCGTAGCTAACCCTACGAGGATAGGAGAGGGCTCTCTCCGGTCTATCTCAGCAAAAAGTTTTCTAAAAGGGGCTGAGATGACTTTAAAAGAAACTGATTTTAGGCTAGTAAATTGATAAAAGGGGTTTTTAATAAAATGATGGGGTTTTTCTGGGCTGCATGGGGCAAAGAAACAGCTTGAACAGAGAAATGTAACTAAAAACACAGATTATCTCCTGAGGCAAGGTAGGCAAGAAATTTAACATCAAATTAAGATTAAATGGAATGGCAAGACTGCTGAGGAGCTGACAAGGGCATAGAGGATGAATCCTTGTCAAACAGAAGAAAACATTAAATATGAACAAACTTATAGGCAGAGCATAAAATATTATGAATTCTACCTAAACACTTCATTTGTTCAATTGGAAATGATCATGAAGTGAAATGAAAACATAACAGGTTACATATGAAACAGAAGGAAAACTTATGCTAAATTGTCATACCACAGGAATCTCAGGGGTCAGAGCTGTATTTTTCATTAAACTCTTTGTCAAAAACTATACAAGTAAGCTCTTTGTTCTCCTCCACCAGCACTCAGAATTCTCTCCCTCACACCACTACTAAACCTTACAAATGATTTTTTAGTACATAAACAGCTCAGAAGAAAACCGATCCATGAAAAGATGGAACTGTTTCAACTGGCACTATGAAAAATAGTAAAAAGCCACTCATCTGTTCCTAAATATCAGCGCATATAATAAATAGACCAAAATTTTTTTCCCTACAGGTCGATTAAAAAAAAAATGAGTTGTTTAGCTATAATTGCAAGAATCCCTCTGATGGCCGATAAACTGGAGCAAGGATCTCATGAAATCATGACTGAGGATCAAAATAGGCAAATTCGTTCCTATATCTTTGCTTATGGTAAATGATCTGCGTTCTAATTTTGGCTGCGGTCCTTTCACCTTCTCGCTAGGTTTGAATAAAACCGATTTTTTAATAAAAATGGTTCTCCATTAAAACTTTGCCTTTAATGAAGATCTTTTATTGGTGTTCTGTTGCGTTTAAATCTGAAGTATACGTGGGTCCTTTTCCCTTTGAGTGAGTTCGGAAAGCACCTCGAATCTTTGACCAACACCTTGACATCTGGTAGAGAAATCAAGTGTTTCTCTAGCCGTCATTTCTTTTAGGCAATATTAAGGAAGACGCAAGCAATGCGAAATTTCATGAGTGCTGATGTAAGATGCTTCAACAGTTCCTCAATTACAAGTCTTGCAGCTTCTTTGGAAATAATTGGCACTGGATCCTCTTTTGCTGCTCCAAGGACACATCGTAAAACTTGCTCCGCCGACGTATTGATAAAAGGAACGGTTCTATTTGGTTGAGTGCCACTGCCTGCTCCACCCCATCCTCGTGATGAATATCAATATCGATATAAAGCACTCGTTGATGGACCTTAAGAATTTCTAGAGTAGCCAAGACAATGTTATTTACATAGCAAAAGCCAGATGCCTTGCACTTCTCAGCATGAGAACTATAGCAAAGAACATGTGCTCGTTTCTCAAAGGACAACAACAGTCATTCGGAATGTGCACCTTTGGAACCAGCAAAACCTCCACCAAAATTGACTGAAATAAATTTCCTCTGACCTGGTTTTAATTGGTGACTTCCACGTTTGTTCAATTAAATACAACCAGGGCCTGTAGGACAACCTGAATATATTCAAACATCACTAATTACATCGGTTTCCTCATTGTTTCATTGACTGGGACTCTCCATTTACCTTTGTTTTAGGGTTGGAAAAATGGGCATAGGTAGTGAAGTGGGATTCACGCCATTTAAAAGAGAGGTGCGCGTAATGAAAATTTCTTTACCATTTGCATTATTAGGCATGTCCTCAACACCAACCACTGAGAGAATAGATTGGGTGCCATTCAAGATTACAGATATTGCAAGGAGAGGGATCAATGCATAAACAACGCTCATAACCACAGTGCTGCTTGTGAATAACATAGCCAGTTCCTTTTTCAGTAACATGACTGCTGCGGCAAGAATGACACTTATGATGAAGCATGTGATCACCACAACTACAACTGAAAATCTGGCAATTTTCGGGCGCCGGGCTCCTAGCTCATTACCAACTCTTATACTTGCAGCTGTGCTGAGACCCATATATAATGAGACCATTCAGGGTCAAACCATATGAACTTCAAAACAAATCAAACCATTATAATCATAGATGCAAGCCACAGGTACAGAGATTATATACGATCCTTGGATGCCACAGAGTGCGATGATATGAACCTCAGAAAAGCCATATGCAAAATATAAAGGAGGAAGCTGTTGAACTCCTCAAGCATGTGGAGACGTGAGTTTTGTGGCAACTCTGAATTCAAGACAGCAGATTTGATCCCAAACTGTTCAAGGAAGAGTTTCAACCTGAAACCCGTATCAATAGAATTAACAAAGATTAAAGCTTTCTTTTGAACCAATTCCAGTTTGAGAAGGGCAAGAATGTAAAGTAGTTTGTCATGCACATCACATGAAATCCAAAATTGCTGCACACTGTTGGGTACAACTCCATCATACTCGTTTCCTTCCACTTCAGTTAGTGTCAGAATTACAGGACTATGCAGCACAAGCTTTTTTATTTTCTCGACATCTTGAAGTTGCAGACATTAGGATGCACTGACAACGACGTGGAATATAATGAACCAGAGATTTCAAGTCCTCTTCATACCCATATGATAGAAGAAGATCTCATCTAAAACCAACGTAGCAAGTGACTCCTCAAGAGATGAAGACTGAAGAATATTTTTAGAAATACATGTCCCAATACAAGCTGGTGTTGCAACTACAATGTCTGGAGGCCCAACCATAGCAGCCCTAAAATCTGGCAGAAGCATGCTGCTCAGAATGAACTCTTGCCTCAAAGACATATTACTCACAATGTTACTACTAACAAGCACAAAATCACCTCGGGTCACATTCCTCTGATCAATAAGACGCAGGGCATTCCCAGCGCTAACACAATCATTTGATTCAATAGCTGTGAAAATGAAGTTTGTTTGGGATTTCCAGTGAGACCTCTCCAAATAGCTTGAAACTTTCTTTGCCTCTGATTGTTGATAATGTTTTGTTTTCTTCTGTTTGTGTTTTTTGTAGAGATAGGAGCTGAGGAAGCTGCTACCTTTTGAAGACTGGAGAATTTGATACATATTCTAAAAAACGCATTTAATGATTTCTTCTTCAAAACGGGGTTTTGAAGAAGAATCAATCTCACATTTGACATACAAGACGGAGTCTAACAAGACATACACTCCGAAAGAGAAATTTTGTGTCTATTCATGATAAGTATGCAGAGATTCAAAACAGATTGTGAAGACTCAACTTGTCATCTGGCCTTCCTAGTGCCAAAAATGTTGATTGTGTTGGACCTACCAACATGTCAGGGGATCTCCCTGGTATGATGTCCCAACTAGACCTCACATCGTTTGGTGTAGGAGTCCCATCCAGTATGATGGCCCAGTTGCCATTATCTTAAAGGTTTGCCTTAGCTCTTGCTTGTCAACACGTGAGAGTGGTCTGCTTTGTATTCAAACAATGAGGTTCGCATGCCCGATGAGTGCTTAGTGTTACATGTGTCAAAGTTCTTTCACTGCAGAGGGAGAGGGTGGAAGTGAGTCTCAGGTTGAAAGGGAATAGTCCCAACTCTACTAGAGACGCACAACACAACATGACATGCACAACTTCCAGTGGAGTAGTCCATAGGGATGCGGAAGTCACAAACACAAAGTCAATAGATAGCATGTACAACACCCATCAGAATAGTCCACATGAGTGCGATGGGCATTATAACAAGTTTACAAAAATGAATTTGTTGAGTGTCCGGCGGGATAGACCACACATGTGAGACATCGTTAACAACTGATGCAACACATTTCCAATAGCATATGTACTAAAACAACTGAAATAGTTCAATGGTATTAATACAAGGTAAAGCAACATGCATTACAAGTGTCCAAAGAATAGTCTTACAAAATAATACAATACATGTGTGAAAATGTGTTGGCCAGTTAACAGGCTTATGAACTAAGCAAAAGTTCTAAGACACATCCATACACCATTACAACATGAACCCCGATAATGGGGCGTTGGAGCCACGACTTGCTCATGAAAGAAAAGATTACAGACTTGCAAGGCTATGTGGAAGGAGCCAAGGTGAAAATCCTTTTTCATGTACAAATGAGGGGTATTTATAGCCAAGGGTTAAACTGGCCCTTATGACTGTTCAACTTCCCTCATGACTGTTTGAAGTACATGACTCTTCAACTTTAGATGAATCTTCAGATTTTCATGTGGGTCTCTTGGACTTCCACGTTACATTACATTGATTAAGACAATATGGCCCATAGTAGTGATGTGGCCAAGATGACTCATGACATGACTCGACATGACATAACTGGTATGTTCATGCTACTGGTGGTGTCCATGTTGAGCTGCAATGCTGCTAAGTGATGGATGTGATCTTGGTGTATCATTGCTTCACCTCTGCATGGCAAGGTGTGCACAGTCTTCGATGGTCTTGGCATTCACTTCATGTTGCATGTGCATGTCTCTCCTTCACTTGTACTTGGCATGCTCCACGTGTTCATCTGTTCGTGAACAACTCTCCTTGCATGTGCTCCTTGTTCATCACGTTCATTGTTGTGCCATGTCTCATCCATGTACCTATATCTGCAATCACTCATAATGAGGCAACATCAAATCTAGAAATCTCCTAGTCTACCATGACACATTTTTTTTTTCATTTTCGAATGCAGGTGACCGGGAGAGAGGACAAGGATATGAAATTTCGTAGAGCACATTTCAAGCGTTTCAAGCCGAGATGTGGGCTCCAAGCACTTTCCATGAAAATTGCGTAGAGGTCACTCGGAGGCTAAGATGGAAAATCTAGATTAGGAGTGACTTTCTATGGGATCTAGCTTGGCTAGAGGGCGGATCTGCACAATTTTTTATGGAGATAGTGCAGGCAGCAGGGGGAGACTACCATTGAAAACTATACAATTTCTCTAGGGAGGCTGGCAGTGGGCTATGGGAGGTTGTTGGAAAAAAATGCGCAGTGTTGGCAGGCTAGCCTGTAGGAAATGCTTGTGTAGTTTCTGAGATGAGCGGGATGTTATGTAGCTGGGAGACTACTCATGAAAACTGCGTAGTTTTCAAGAGGAGTAGCAGGTTGGCTGACAGGGTGACTGGCTGATAAAACTGCACAATTTTTTAAGGAAGTGTAATGATAGGCAACGGGTGTTTGTCCGACATGTCTGTGCAATTTCTTCAGTCAGCAGAAGAGGGCATGCTTGGTAGCTTCTGCACAATTTTTTGGAGGAGTGAGGCCCATGGTCACTGCCTGTTCAAACTCTCTGGTTGACAAGTTGGAGGCTTGGTGGTTTTTCTTGCGGGCAATGCAGATTGAGATGGCTTACTGAGAAGATTCTGCGTTGTTCTGGGTAACAATTGGTTGGGTCGACTCCAGGATTGCACAATGCAGACTACCTGGGAGGCAGCCTCAACCTCTGTGCAATTCTGGACAACAGTACATGTTCACTAAGGGATGAGACTGCGCAATGCAGCTCAATGAAGGTACGGTTGTTGGAGGGTGGTTTGGTCGACAAAAATGACTAAGCGTGTGAATGAGTGACTTCATACATACATGATCTTGTGAACACACACTCGACATGACTTGACGACAAGACACCTTGAACCATCAAGACAACATACACTCAGTGTGACTGACTGATGGTGTAAGAAATAAGCGCAACATTTGTGATAGATCATTGAACAAATGTGATGACACTTGCGCGGAAATGCTTACAACATCGTGTGTGAGTGTGATATATGTTTACATAGAGAGCATAACTCAAACACAACCTTCAACATCACTAGAACGAGGTCGCAAGCATGACATAGAAATCAACATGCCGAAGATGACAGTTGGTCAAACAAGTGAAAAGGAAGCAAGACATGTAGAAGAAACACATAAAATGACTTTTCATGTTTGCACACATGCATGTTACTGAGGAAAAGATGATATGACAATGACAAGCAGTCCTGCAAACTCAACTGCTAGGTGTACTTCGAAAGGTTTTCTTTACTTACCATACTTACCCTCAAGATGATCATGCATCCAACAGAGTTTGCATGTGGTCTTGATCTTTTCCATTACTTGGTTTCTTGGTCCTTCTCCTTAACTCCTTGGAAGCGATTTCAGCATGTCACCTGTTCTTGTAGTCACTGAGAGGTAAATTTGTGCAATTTCAGCAGACTGTGACTGCTGTCGGAATGAAGCCCTAGGAGGCCCGTCTGTGCAGTTTCTACATGCAAGATAGAGAGGGCATCTTGCACAACATTGCGCAGTTTTGAGGCACATGACACTACTGTGGGATGGGGGTCCTGGGAGGATACCTTTGCGCAATTTCTGAGTGCAGTGCAACTGGACTGCTCTGCTCATCTTTGGAGAGTTGTGTTGGTTGGGGTCTCTGTAGGCTACGAGGTTTCAACAGGCAAGGGAGGTTCGTATCTCTGCGCACTACGGGGTTTTAGCTAGCAAAGGAGGAAGCTTGTTGGTTGCATAAGCAAAGCACATAGTTTAGGGAAGTTGGATGAGGTTGGGTTGCTAGGGAAAATGGCTAAGTGTGAGATCAGTGAAACATATGTAAACAGTGATAGGACTCGACTTTGATCACACACAGACGTTTAGTGTCACAATGTAGACCATCTAGAAAGCATAAGACATACTTTGCTTGATGCAACAACCTTCGTGACAAAAGTGCGTGAAGTGAGTGTGAAACATGTCTATGTGATGACAACCACTCATGCACACATTGCTTTCCCCTGAAGCAAAACAACATTCCCTTTGTGTGACAAACAACAACCCCTATGCTCAAAAATGACACATGCTGCATAAAGATGAGAACGTGCACAATAAAGATGAGAACGTGCACAAGTCTCAGAATCAAGGAGGGGACCTTGAAATCATCAACTTACCAATAAGTGACCAAGGATAATCAATCGCAAGATCCAAGGTAGTTTCTGAAATTTGCATGCGAGCCAAAATTTTGGAGGATGGTTGTAGCCGCTACAACATAATACTATCCTTATTCTGCAATATGATGTCATGCTTTACCTCCCAATGGTCTTGCCAAGATTGAACATCCTTATGCTATCCTTGCTTGAGCAGAAGGTGGGAGTTTTGACTAGAGGTAGAAGCAATTTTAGGAAACCTCTTGACTTCTATATTATAAATCGATATGAGAATATTCAAACAATTTTATATTTTTTAACAATTTTAATTTTTCTAATATGTTAAAAAATAAAAATAAATTTATAATTCGTTCTTTTTCCAAATTAGAACTTTGTAAATAGATTTTGGTATATTTGTAATTGATTTTTCTCTAAATCTAAGTAAAATTTGTTGAAATTGCACATTTAAATTATTGAATCTATATAATTTTGAGTGCCTCAATAGAGGTAGAAGCAATTTTAGGAAGCATCTTGACTTCAATATTACAAATGACTATGAGAATATTGAAGCAATTTTTATTTTTTTTCTAATATGCTAATTTTTTTCTAAAAATTTTAATTTTTTCTAATATGTTAAAATTAACAATAAATTTATAATTTTTTTTTTTTTTTTCCAATTTAGAACTTTATTTTAGATTTTGTTATATTTGTAAGTGATTTTTCTCTAAATCTAAATAGAATTTGTTGAAATTGCATATTTAAATTATTGAATCTCTATGATTTGAATGCCTCAACTTTTTTAGAACATTTCCAAGAACGAGGAAAAGGGATGAATTTATATAATTTGAGTGCCTCAATATTTTTAGAATATTATAAGGGATGAATCTATATAATTTGAGTGACTCAACTTTTTTAGAATATTAAATCTCTACACAATAATTTGAATGTCTCCCAAGCAGATGAATCTATATAATTTGAGAAATCCACCAAAAAAGATGAATCTATATAATTTGAGGGCCTCGACTTTTTTAGAATATTAAATCTCTATGAAATATTTATATCAGATAAATCCACCCAATCCTCAACTTTTTTAAAATATTAATTCTCTATAGAATATTTTTACTAGACAAATCCATCCAAAAAGATAAGTGGTTTAACGATAAGTTAACCAATTAAACTAAGCCTTAAAGCTGACCAACCATTCAAATTATATAACTATACTAATACATTTAATATATATATATATATATATATATATATATATATATATATATATAAAATTTTAATTTTAATTTTAATCACATAAAATATATAATAAAACAAATAGTGAAATAAATAATATGTATTAACATTTACCCACCATTAAATTTATATAACTACACTATTACATTAAAATAAAATAAAAATAAAAATCACTAAAACCCAAGTTTTGTGTAACATTAGAGTCATTCAATACATTAAAAAAAGTCCATGGCACAACCTTAGATTTGCTCCCCATTCTAGAACATTAATAGGGAGTCGTCTAACAAGGCAGAGGAATTGCCCAGACAGTCAAAAGTGGTCGGAATCCAGGTAAAAAAAATTTCAAAAAATCTTGTAGAGACAGTGTTTGAATCATGTTTTTGATGGTGGAAATAGATTCAGCACCATCAAAAACTTCTAAAACACCTAAAGTTTAACAACTATAACTTTGATTTACAAAAATCCTTGCCAGATTTTCTTTAAATATGACCAGAATTTCCATAATTTTCCGGGCAATTCTTCCGACTAGTTAGACTATGGCCATTAATAGTGCTAGCCATCGGTGACACGTACATAACGAAAATTCTATTCTCAAATATTTGAGGGTTGATGCACCTCCATGTATTTTTTAATTATAAAGTAAATTTTATTCAATATGCTTTGAGTATTACGATTTATTACTTTAATAAATATTAAAATTTTATTTAATTATTTGTTATATTTTATATAACAATTAAAATAATAAAATGAAAAGTTATTAAATAGAAATATAAAAAATTAATTATGTGAATTTCTACTAACAACATAATTTTTGTTTTTAAATAAAATTTATTTGTGAATATATTTTGTTGCATAAAAAAGTAGTATTTGGTAGTACCATTTTTCCATAAGATTATAAATTTATAATTTATTAAAGTGTGTTTTTAAGATATTATTAAAGCTAGAGCTTTAAAAATTCTGGCATATTTAAATTTTACAGATACGAAATTTACAATTACAAAAGGAATCTCTGCTAAATTTTGTTCGTAATCCCTACCAAATTTCGTATAAAATTAAGTAGAAAAAATATAAAAACAAAAAACTGAAAGTTGGTTATGTCAACAGAGCGTTCAATTTGTTTCCACTTGTCTTAACAAGGATATTCCATTTCAAGGCACTGGTCCACGCAGAGACATTCACGTTTCTTCCCAGCATCGCACAGTCTGCTTCGATATCACAATTCCGCACACAAACCACACCCCGATCGATGACACCAGAGTTAACCATTGTTTCTCTCCCATTGCAAATAGGCTTTATACATTGTCTATCCCTCCCGATGAGGCAATAAGTGCTTATATCCATCGTTGTTTCTTCCAGATACGATCATTGAAGAGTCGAAAGGGATCACTACACGCACACCTGTCGTTGTCCAAAATGATGTCGGGTTTTGAACATCGGACCCCCTTTGCCCTTGTTGTCCAAGATGTTAATGAAAATTCACACGGACTGTCCGCGATCGAAATGCGAAGAGCTTTCTGGGTTTCATCAGAAAACGAAGAACTTCACTATCAGATTGAATTTACGGAGACAACTGAATACAAAAGCCTTTAGATTATATGGTGAAAGTGAAGCGGAGACCAAGTTAGAAGAAGAGGTTATCAAACCATGATATGTTACAAGAGGGGCTGAGATCATGCGATTTTAACCATGATACTCCTTTGTACCCATATGAGTTTAATAAAGTGTTTGACTTATTATTTGACTTATGAATCCGAGAGCCACTCCAATGTATTATAAATGTATTGCTCAAATCTAAGCCATTGGTTTTGTGGCCATTCTCTATACGTCAGTCTGCCAATCATAATAATGTCTTGCTCATACACTTAGGGAACTGTTTCTGGCTATCCTTTCATGTCGATGCTCTGTAGGTTCTCCTAGCCTCTCTGCTAGTCAATTATGTCTTTCTGACCTATCATTGAATGGCGCAGTGTAACGCCCCACTCTCATTCCATTTATGCACACCCATTTCTAGTGCCCATTTCATTTGAGTGGCTGGGACAATTCTAATGCCCGATATCAATAGGTACATTTGTAGAGAGCAGTGTGAACTCTGGAAAATCCATTGTACAAGCTCTGGACATCATATTTTATTCCCAGATTCTATTGGTGGTGATCGCCAACAATATTGCCTCAACCAATGCCTAATACCCAAATACAAAATAGATTCCCATGCCTCAAATTTCCAAAGGTGTTGCATGAGCGGAGGGCCTCGAACTTCTGTTATCACCTTTGACATTGCCTCCAGAGTCTCTGCCTTCTTCAACGCCGCGAAATAACTAGCGATTTTGTTATCGCAACCAACCACGCACTTCCACACTTCTTGTAATGCACATGAAATTGTGAGGTTAATAAAGACCTTTCCAACCTTCGGACGTCTAAGATTTGAGTCCTTTCATATCTTGCTTCAAAGCTCAACTTCGGGTCCTTCAATTCCAATTCTGTTATGCCAGATTTTTCTGTAGATTCTTCCTCATAAACCGACTTTGTCTCTTGGTTATGTTGGGCAGTCTAAAGGTATATATATTGCATGTGCATTGGGATTTTTATGAGCTTGGATTCATATTATTGGGTTGGCATTGTAAGTATGCTTGGTATAATGGAAATTTTGTAATACGTCCTAGATCCCTTTCTGGTGCAGTGTTGGTCCTTCTTTTGTTGTAGATTGCATGCTAAGACAAATCGATCACAAGACTAATTATGTGGTTTCTTCTTCTAGATTTATCGAGAAGCCTAGTGCCAAGAATTAGTTGCTAAGGAATTTGAACTTGAGATCTTTCTTAGAGACTTATGGAATCATATCCTGCATATGTTGGTTGATATATTTGAGCCATGTGTAAGTTGATTACATTGGCATAGTAAAGTGACTGGAGGTGTCATGCTCTATTGTGCATTTGAAAGTGAATTATTGTGCACTAAGAGTTGAATTGAAGGCTGTAACTTCAACAAATATTATATGTTGTGGTATGTACATTAATGGTCACATATTATTAGGTTCATATATTTGGTTCCATTCAAGGTTGAATTGTGAAAGGTGATTAATTGAATTCTTCATGTTGGCTCATATACCTATGATTTGGTTCGTATGAATGGAGTGAATGAATTCGAACCCACTATCTCCATAATCTGCGCAGTGTTGTCTCTCAGCTGCCCAACCAGCACTCCTCTCCAGAAATGCACAGAGCAAGCAGGAAGCTAACATTGCTCTCCAGAAATGCACAGAGTAGGCAGGTAGTTAGCACTGCTCTCCTTGGCTATATATACCCCTTCATTGTATAAGCAAAGGAATTTTCACCTTGGCTCCTCCCATATAGCCTTAAGAGTCTGTAGTCTGTTCTTTGAGGAGCGAGGAGTGGCTCCAATGTCGCACTACTGGGGCTAGTGCTGTATGGTGTACAGATGTGTCTTGGAACTTTTGCTTAATTCAGAAACCTATCTCAGGCCAGCACGTTTCATGCATGTTTTGTATTTGTTTGTAAAAATATTATTTAAACGTTTGTAATGCATGTTTGTTTAATCTGTAATAAGATAGTTGAACTACTTCGATTATTTTAGTACTTACATTGTTGAAGATGTGTCCTATTGTTTATCATTGTTGTCTCGTCCATGTGGACCACTCTGCTGGACATTAGAGAGACCATTCCTATTTTCTTTGGTTATAATGACCGTCCCCCCCGTGTGGACTACTCCACTTGACGATGTGTGTGTTTTCCCTTACACTTTGGTTTTAATGACTGTTGCATCTGTTGTGGACTATTCTGTTGGATGCTAGACAAACCCTTATTGTTTTCTTCACTTGTGTCTCTCCCTGGGTGGTATTACTACCTCTCATTTGGAGGCTCACTTTTACCCTCTCCTTTACAGTAAGAGAACCTAGACACAAGTTTAATACGCACTCACTAGGCATACTCACCTCGTTTTTTTAATTCACAAGCATAACAATCTCATGTGCTGAAAAGAAAGAGCTAAGGCAAATCTCTAAGATAATGGCAACCAGTCCATCATACCAGATGGGACTCCTACATCAAATGGTGTGAGGTCTAGTTGGGACTTCATACCTAGGAGAACCCCTTTGTTGGCGGGTCCAGTACCATCAACAAAATGGTGCTAGAAGGAGGGCCAGATGACAGGCTATGCCTATAGAGTCTAGTTTGAATCTCTTATTTAAAAATGTCTCTTCGCAACATCATAACCCTGGGATCTCTTTCTACAAAGTTCGAATGTACCATCCCCGCGGAAGTTATCCATGACCTGTCCAAGTTAAATTTCAGTGGTGAGGGTGAACCATATTTTCGTGCGCATGTGCGTCAAGTTATAAACTTTGTCCTACGCAAAAAGATAGAGTATGAAGATGTATGGATTGTATTACTAACCCTCACATTCGAAGGTCGTGTTAAGAAATGTTGTCACACATTACCCTTTGCCTCTATCGATTCATTTGGTCAGCGTGCCGAAATGATGACTAAAACATTAGATGAGTATAGCCATCAAGATTTCCATGAAATTTTTTCCCATCTAAGAATGGAGCTTGACAAATCAGTTGACGACTTTGATGATCACTTCCTTTACCTCCATTATGAAATTCCTGAACAACTTTTCAACTTCAATTTCTTTAGAGAAGAGTTTAAATGGTTGGTTCATGTTTCTCAATACGTTGAACCTCCTAATTTCTATTCCCCCCAACTCTTGTGGATCATGAGGCACCTCAGATTGTAGACGAGGATCCCAACACCCTCTTTGTTCCTTGTCCTCCTCCTTTTTAGGTCCCGATGTGGGTGCCCCCTTGTGGTGATTGAAAAACTGAGAAATATGCAAGCATGTCCCCAACCCATCTTCTCATTTGCCTCCCACTTCTATGGAGGAAGATCCAGAATGGCTTAGGAAGCCTATAGTGAAGACTCACTCCTCCATTCCACAAGAGGACATCACCGTTCATAACTCAAGTCTTGAATCTGATCTGCATCTCTACCATCCTCCATCATCTACAAGCCATGACTCCTTGTACCATGACTCGCTTGATCAATTTGTTCCACCAGCCAATTGTTCTCATTCTCTTGATTCTCAAGCTGCTGGCTCGAATTGCGATCAGGTGCAAGGAAGTCACGTTACACAGGAAGGGGAATAAAAAGGTGAGGACATTATCAATCTTCCTCTCTATTTCAAAATTGTTCATGCCAAAATAATGAACTTCCATTCTTGAATGATTCTCAATCTGCCATTCTCGATGGAACGTCTTGTACAATTAATTCTTTCAATCAACCCCCAGTCTTGGGAATTCATCATCCCCATACTTCCATATGCTATGAATAGCACCCAAGCACATCATGTGATCTTCCATTTTTTCATGAAGACTCTAACTCAGAGCTGGAATGTGCTCTGGTCAAAGAAGACATTCATATCGAAACTTCCTCTTCACCTCACTTGCCCTTGTGTCCTACCATTTAGAACGCATCCACATGCGTCGGAGATACTCTGCATTCTCTTGTTTCTTCATCATATGAGGTATCTCCTCAATTTACACAAGGAAGTGAGACTTTCCATGATGGATTTGAAAACAGTCTAATCACAGAGTGTACTTCCCATTCCTCATCATCTCTTCTCTTGCATGAAGACGACTCTTTAAGTCAGCTTGTTGAAGCTGAAAAATCTGGTGCAACCTATGATAGAGATGGCTACCATCCTGAGAGCAGTTTTGAAATCAGTAACAACAACCACCCTCAAGCCATGCATGATCTGGTTCACGCTTCAAAATGCGATTATGTAATTTTGGAAAGTTCCTGGATGCACCAGGGATTCGAGGCACTTCAATGTCCGTTGATGGTTATGTTAGAACCTCATGACTCTAGTAAGCCCCAAGAACCCAATCAGATGTGGCTTCTCATGCACAATCAGTCTATCTGCATGGTTTCATTCAGTGTGGATCCCCGTGTAACAAATGTTTGGTATTTCAAGTGTGATCTTCCAAATTTTCAAAATTTCAATGATGACCGAATCCATGACCCTGTCACAACGCATCCATCTTCATGCACTTCTCTTACATCAAACTCGGGTTGGGAGTGCCCGTCTCTCATGAAGTCATGGAATTGGGAAGTTGAACATTTCAAATATTGTCTTTGCCCACAATCATACTTATCGAATTTTCCCTCTCATGATCAGCTCCTTGGTCTTCTTGCGAACCTTGCACTCCAAATCCATTTATCATATTTAGCTCACAACGAACTTGGTTCGATTGTGCAGAGCATTTGCAAGATTGTTCAAATTGCAAACTGGGAATCTGACGTCCCAACGAGCTCATCTGATCATTTCTCTATCTGGGGTGACTATCATTCAGCTCATCATTTTCCCAACAACACATCCAATGGCATTTTCTTTGCACTCTCTGATCTTCATTGTTCACCATATTTCCCTTCAGACTTCTATCAAGCAGGTGAGGCACTTCAGCCTATGCTGATGGTTATGGTAGGTCCTCACTTTCTTGTCATGAATGTTGCAAATGATCAGATTTATTTTTTCTTACAAGGTTCCCATTGTGATCCCGTCCTTCAAATCGAAAATTCACCCTCTCACAGATCACGAGGTTATCCAAACAACCATTATGAATCTCATGATCCAATCATTGAATGGTTGGAAAAATCTTACTTGGCAAGCTCCATTGCAGGTAACAACCTTCAATCCTTCCTCGCGCTTGCTGAGAATCTCAACACAGATGAGGACGCACGCGCAAGAAGTTTTCAAGGTTTGAGGATGTTGCATTTTGAAGATGGGAAGAATGGCGGTAAAATCCTAACCATGGACATTAAGAAAATAACATCAAAGATCAAGTAACATACAATCACATAATATGTTAAAGGCGTAACAAGTGGTAGTAAAGAAGGCACTAGTCGTTCAGGCAAGATGTGGAGATGATCAATAAATTGCCATGAATATTCCATTGGACAATTTATCATAATAGATCTGATAAAATATTGAAATTTTTACTGTGAATGTTAATTCTTTTTAGATCTCGGATTCTTTATTTATTGTTTGTATGTTTAAATACAAATTAGCTAAAATGCAAGCAATATAGATTGAAAAGACATACACACAATAACCAAAATAGGAACAATTTTTTCCTTGGGAAAGCCTTACTGGAGAAACCTAGCTAGAAGGTGAGGTTTCTTTGATCTCTATTCTGTAGTATGGAAAAATGTGTAGATGCAAAGAAAGAGGTACTCTCTATAGAGTTACCTAAGACCTATGTCTTGTAAATTTGCTACAGAATCTTAAGCCCCTTTTTTTTCTCTCTAACATCCCACTCCCAATTGCTTTACTCAAATATGGAAGAAAATATAATAGCATGAAATGGAATCCCTACTCCTCCTAGTGGCCTAGTATTTAACATAACCCAATAGCTAACAATATGAAAGGTTTGACTCCCTCAACCCTTAATTAGAGTTACGATTTTGGACCTTCTAGAGTCTTTTTTAAATTCCACACATGGCTAGCCCTATATGCATGAGTAAAAGAGATTAACGTGACGTCAACTTGTACCATGGTGGTCAGTATGGTAGATCAAATTGCAAGAGGTATAATTGCAAGAGGTATAAATTTTGCATATAAACTACGAGATACCAAAAGGTATTGCACAAGAGATAATTTTTTTACGCCAAAAAAATTTGTTTAATGCCTCGTACCCAAATTTTCCAAATTGGGACCCATTGATAAAAATACCGTACAAGTTGATTCATGTAATTCTTCCACTCTGAATTCATTAAGATAAATGATGAACAATATAATAATTCAATCTGAATCAAGAGAAATTATAGATGAGAAATAGTATTGTAATTCCCTAAATTACACACGAATGAAGTCAAAATTGGAAGAAACTTACCCCTCAAGGAATACAAAACCTATAAGAAGATATAAAAATAAGTATAAAGAAAAGGGGGTTTTAATAAATTAATGATGATAACCTATTGCAGCCCTCGTAACCATGACGACCAATATATAATGATGAGATGAACCTAAAAGAGTAATAAATAGATACATAAAGTTAAATATGTGAAATTTTCACAAACAAGTGTAAGAAATCAACCAGGACATGATGGAGGCTTTTGTAATTAGGGAATAGTCATGGTGAAATAACTTAGCACTCTACTGGTATATTGTAAATAACCATGTGGCAAGTGGTTGTGGAATCACATACGTGTGGCAATGACTTCATATGTGGAAAAATAAATAAACTATGTAGACTAATGAGAAAACACCTAGCATGAAGTGTATGAAGGAATGTTGTGAGAAATTCTATAATGAGACCTTGAGAAGGATTATGCATAATTGAAAAAACTAGTGAGAATAAACTAAGGTCACCTGCACAGGAATGATGACCCCAAAAGGGGAAATGGGGCAACCATGAGGAACACATGCCCACAAGAACATGTGCTTGTTCTTAGGAATACACACGTGTTCCTAGTTGTCTAGGCTTCATAAGGCCCAAGATAGGATGCTTGCTTAGCATGGCTCAAAAGTGTATGTGCATTATTAGGAAATATCATTATGAAATTTGAAAACCTTAGGTTAATGCACTATGAAAACCCTAGCTTTGTGGAATTTGAAAACTCTATCAATGTGGAATGTGGATACTCCAATATAGTGAGTTCAAATTTGAGTGGATAATTAGACAATGTAAGTAAGCAGACCATATTGACCTTGCATCACAAGTCAACAATGTTTGTCAATGTATATTGAAGTGAACTTTGAAGACCTTAGTTTTGTGTAATTTGAAAACCCTACATTTATGGAATTTGAAAACCCTAGTATTGTGGAATTTGATGGAATGGAATTGTATAGATGTAATTGTTGTTTATACCATTATGAATAATTTATTCCCAACACTCTCTATCTCTCTATTTCCATTTACAGATTTTCTAGTCTCTCTTTCTCTTTATATTTCCCTCCCTCTCTCATTTCCCAACAAGCACTTCATTGAATCTCATTGATGAAATTTTATGAGCTTTCTTATCGTTGGAATCTCTAACCCACAAGAAATATGACCATAGTAACTATGTCATACAAGAACTATGAACTTGAGAACATTAACCCTTAGGAACTATGACACATAGTAACTATGACCTCAAGAAATTTGACCCTCATGAACTATGACCTTAGGAATCATTCCTTTGTTGTTCATAGTTCCCTTGTCAATTAGGAATTTTTACTTTATTTTACAAGAATCATGACCACAAGAATTATGATGTGAGAGCTTTGACTATGAAATTAAACTATGACCTTTATTTTTTAATCATATTTCTAGGGAATAATTCCTTTGTTAGTTAGGAACCTTGAATCACAAGAACTATAATCAATGTTTATTAGTCATAGTTATAGGGAATTTCTTGATCAGAGAACTATTATGACAAACAACCTATAATCATCTTATTCATTCATTGATCAAATTTCTTGTCAGCTAGAGTAACTGTGGTAATAGTTCTCATTGGTTATAGTTACTATGGGTTACAATTCCTATTGGCTAGAGTTATTAAGGTCATATTTTTTCTTGAATTGATTCCAAAATCTATCTTTTCAATGTATCGATTATTTAACGATGAGTAGTGGGAAAACGATGAGCATTATCCACCAAGATGAAGAGTCCTGTAAGACTATGTTATCCATATGTATGCATGTATGGTATTGATATTCTTGTCACTTTTCCAGCCTTCTCCTCCTCCCATATTTTGGTCATCCATTTTCTTGTCAACCCCTTATTTTGAAGTAATCTTCGTTAGGATCACCGCTACAGTTTCCAAATGGTTGAGTAAGTGATATGGTGAGTTGGCAAGGTATTTTAAATATTAAATGTGATGGGGCAGTTTGTTTGGGTTTCAAATTTAAATTCAAAATATTAAAATTGCAATATACCACCTCTCATTTGTCTCGGAGACTATTTCAAAAACACTTTTTTTAGTTCGAATCAATGCATGGAGATGGAAGAATGTAGAGTCAAGGCATAATCAAGAGGCTCCATAATCGACATTTCATTGTAGTATATGTATTTTGCCTTTTTCTCACTGTTGGAAGTAGTCTTAAAATAATATCTTGAACATTCTATGGTCTCTGTGTTTTCTATTCATGATCTTCTCTAACAACAATTTTACATGGTGTATTTCAAACAATGAGTCTTTCATTGGCAGTTTGGACAAATCTTTGAGTAGTCTCCAATTATCAATATCAGATATCAAGTGACCTCAAGTTTGGATAACTAATTATGGCATCTAATTACCTATTTTCTCATTCTTTTCCAAGTTCCAACAAATAAGTGTATTCAAATGTTCCACATTGAAATTAGTAGGTCGATTCTTAAGTTACTACTTCTAGAAAGCATCCATGTGAAGTAAATTTAGCCAACTTGAAAAACTATAATGATGAGATTTTCTAACAAAGAAAGCCAAATGTTTGTAGTGTAATTGCACATGAAGCAAATGAAATCTTTGTGTACACAACTAGATTCTCCATTGTCACGGCACCACTAGTGATACAGACATATGCTTCGTCAATTCTTTTAAGACACCATCCTCTGATTTCGTCAATTCCTTTAAGACACCATCCTCTGATAAGGGAAAGGATGTGCTTACCAAAGAGACCCTCAATGAGGAACCAACATGGCAATCAAGAGTAAATGAAATCTACATCCTATCATATGGGTCATTAGTATAATATAATCTATGAAATACATCTCCATGATTAGGGCCCCACACATAGAGAAATATAGAATAGTAGGTAAAAAACAAAAAGAAAATCTTATATCATTATTGAATACTTAATTGATAAGTTATCTTTATTTTGTAAGACATTTATTAAATTATTTAAATATATATGTTTTTTTTCTTAATTATTTTATCTCTAATCCTATGTTTTCAACAAGAAAGTGCGTTGGTATCTATATTTTATACTAATTTGAATTACTATAAAATTTTTACAAATTTTAAACCCATCAACTAAAGCAATTATAGTTCACAATTTATTTTTTTTAACAATATGATAAACATGATTTAAGTACTTCGCTATTTTAAATACCAATCAAAGTCAAGAGTTTGTAATTACAAGACAAAAGATTTGCATTCCATCACCACATAGAACCTTGTCATATAACAATGTATTAACCATTTTTTTTTATGTTTCCTTGAATTTATGCCTTCTTTCTTCAGTCAAACTGACAAAATTAAATTGAGTATTATAGAATGACTTGGCATATTACAATTAAAAATCCATAAATATTTTACTTTTCTTTAATAGTTGAACTATTTTTCCATTTTCTTATTTATTTAAAATTTTGTCTAATATATTTTTATGAATAAACACACTGTGAAGCTAAACAAATTTAGCTTAAAATGTAATATGATCCTAAAAAGAACTTAATAATAAAATGCTTAATTTCAAATGACAATTTCAAAATAATATCTTTGATAGCATATTTTTTATTCAAATAAACACTGAGTGCAAACAAGCAAAATGAGAATTTCAAAATAATATATTTGATAGCATATTTTTTATTTAAATAAGCAATAAATTAATTATTTGATGTAAGAAATATTCTCTCTTACTTTTGTCCATGTCATCATAAATAAAATCTCCTGTTTTATTTACACACCCAAAGGTCTTACCATTTTCAAGTGAGAACTTTTGCAAAGCAATAAATTATTTGATATAAGAAATTCTCTCTGGTTTTTATACATTTTATCGTAAATAAAATCTCTTGTTTTTGTCCATTTCATAGTAAATAAAATCTCTTGTTTTATTTAAGCACCCAAAGGTTTTACCATTTTCAAGTGAGAACTTTTGCATTGAGGAATCCGCTAATCTCTTGTTTTTGTCCATTTCATAGTAAATAAAATCTATTGTTTTATTTATGTACCCAAAGGTCTTACCATTTTCAAGTAAGAACTTTTGCCTTAACTTTGAGCCTTTACTGCTCTACTCTTATTACAAGTTAAGTTAGTTTTGGTAGTAAATAACGAATTTTTGTATTGCTCATTTGATTTGAAGTTTTCGAATCAACCAGGCTATAACATAACGTCCATCATATTAAAGTAGTCATTCTCTATGAAAAGAATTAACACGGGATTTGAACCAACAATTTCAAAAGAATATTGCTAACTAATTTATATTTAAGAGTTTGTAGAAATTTAAAATATAATGAAAACAATTTTTATATTTTTGAATAAGTAAATGTTTTTATTATTAAAATTTACTTTCAAAAATAAGATAGAAAAAGCCCTACAACCAACACAAGAATAAAATGTAAATCTCTACATTCATCATAGAATTAAATCTTGTAGTGTCCAACTGATTTTGAGAGTGGTTTAGTAAATTTACCATTTATACATTTATTTGTACTGTTTTTAAATAATAGTAGTCAATGAGAAACATGGATTGATTTTTATGAAAATTAAAAACAATTTTATGAATTAAGTATAATATGATTCTACAAAGTAGTTTATCTCCAACAACAACTTCAAACTCAAATTCCACAACACTTTTAATAAAATGATATAATGATACTAATGATATGTAAATGCATCCAGAGTACATCTCTTCCTACCAAGAGCGTTTGCCGGACTTGCACATCACAAAAGCTTTATATTTGAAATTAAATCTAGCAGCCTTAATTTGGTACTCGATTGGAATTAATTAAATCGACCCTGAGAATACTTTCTCTATTCGGCTATATTGGCCTCACCAAAAAGATGTTAAGAGATATAGTAACCGATTACAGGATCCGATATCCAAAACCTCTTTTAATAACCTACGGCTTGTTTTGGTTCTGCTCGAATTAATCTTCTAGTTTCTGCCTGGGAATCTTCTACTGCATTGTATCCTAGCCTGCACAGGAACATCAATTAAAAGGGAACGGAATCAATCTTCACTTTCTGCCTGGGAATCCTCTACTGCTTTAATCTTCTACTGCATTGTATCCTAGCCTGCACAGGAACATCAATTAAAAGGAACCGAAGACCTCGTACTATTAGATGCCAAAGGAAACATACATCACTTTTTTTAAATGACAGAGGTCCGGGGGATTCGAACCCAAGACCTCTTACTATTAAATGAACAAATTGGAAATCTCATGGGGCGCATAACAGATGGCTGCCGAAGATGACGACGGTTGCAGAGAAAAGCATTAAACTGACAATGAATGCAAATCGCGGTATCCACCAAAAATCGTCCATACGATTTTCATATGCAGCAAACTCTCGTCTGTAAGTCGAAAACAGCCGACTCGTGAATCTTGCATTTTGAAGACAATAGTCTGCTGCCGAACCGCGCTCTCGTTGATATCGAATTTCGAGTTGGAGCAGCTTCAATTGCTCCAAGAAGTTGTAAAGGACAACGACCATCGTTGCTAAGGAAGCAAGACTTGACAAAAAGAGGGCCAACTGAATGAGAGTGTTCCAGAAATCATCACATTTAATTGACTCCTTGATTCGCCCCGCAGAAGAAAATAGAGCACTGATAAGCGCGCCCTGGAAAGCCAACCAAATAGTGGATGCGTTAACTATTTCATCACGACGATTGATATAGTCCTTTTTCAGCTCGGAAATCTGTGCAGTCAAATGCTGGAGAAGGGAAACATAGTCGGCAGGTGTTGTATTCTCGTGTACATCGACTACAACCTGGCCTGATCCGCCATCGTCAGAGCTAGCAATTGATGCCATATCGAATTTATCTAGCATAACAACAGCAGGTATCAATATCAAAGGACGGCGCATTGGGGATGCAAAGTATACATGAATGAATATATTAAGCTACAGAAATCAAAATCGACGTTAATTGTGTACTAAAAAAACCCTTCTGTAAAGCACAACATTTACCAGCCAAAATATCGCCTTAACCCTATTCTCTGAAGAGATAATTCGCTGTACGCTTTTGGTTTGCGCAGGTGCTTCTCCTTATATAGACGGCGCTGTATCCTCTATGACCGTTGGATGCCACAAAGTAAAAATCGACGATCATAGGGCCCGAGGAAATGGTATTAGAGGAACAAATTGAGGTCTCAGTAATTTATTCGATGAATTAAAGCAATGCAGGGCCACAGGAACGAGGTCAATTGACGTGTCATTAATTTATTGGTTGGATGCCACAAAGTAAAAATCGACGATCATAGGGCCCGAGGAAATGGTATTATCGGAACAAACTGAGATCTCAGTAATTTATTCGATGAATTAAAGCAAATGCAGGGCCACAGGAACGAGGTCAATTGACGTGTCATTAATTATTGGTTGGATGCCACAAAGTAAAAATCGACGATCATAGGGCCCGAGGAAATGGTATTAGAGGAACAAATTGAGATCTCAGTAATTTATTCGATGAATTAAAGCAATGCAGGGCACAGGAACGAGGTCAATTGACGTGTCATTAATTATTGGTTGGATGCCACAAAGTAAAAATCGACGATCATAGGGCCCGAGGAAATGGTATTAGAGGAACAAATTGAGATCTCAGTTATTTATTCGATGAATTAAAGCAATGCAGGGCCACAGGAACGAGGTCAATTGACGCGTCATTAATTTATTGGATGACAAATCAAAAACATAAAACTTTATAAACAAATTTCTGACCCTTCACATCCATTAATTTAATGAAACACCGTCATTACTTTGGCGAAATGAGGATATAGATTTCAGTGTAGGGCCTGCGAAGTCAGACAACTTAAAGTAAGTAGTGACATCCAATACACTTACTTTTAATATTTTTTAATGTACGCAGGATGTAAAGTAAGTAGTGACATTATGCATACATTAAAAAATATTAAATATTAAATATAAGAAGATATAAGATTGATTCCGTTCACTACTACTGTAAGATTGATTGGAACATGATGATGTCATATATACTTTACATCATGCATACATTAACAATATTTTTTTTTTAAGCCAATAGTTATAACCAATTTTTTTTAAAACCCAAAATATTTTTTATAAATTTAAAATTTATTAAATTATAATTTTTTTTAAATAGTGATATTTTTAGTAAAAATAATTATATAAAATAAATAATTACATATTATTAAAAAAATTCAAATTCAAATATTAAAATAGATATTCATTTTTCTATATTTAATAATAATTAATTATTTTAATTTATATTAATATAAGAAATATCAAATCAATTATATATAAGATGAATTTTACTCACCTTAATCACATATTCATTTCATACTCACCAGTTTAAAACTTTTTTAATCCACAATGATTTACCTTTATATATATATATCAAAATTGTTTTTTAATTTACATAACTTTCCTTCATACTATTAATACATTACCATGGACAAAAAAAACAGATATATATATATATATATATATATATATATATTAATGTTCGTTATTTTTAACGAGTGGACAGTTTTATATAGCTCACAATAAGATTCCTATTTCATAGAAACTTAAACCATGTTTTTACACCTTAATAGGTTTCCACTCTCTTAAACTATTGGTGCGACACTCCATAAATAAATTGCTCCAACTTGGATTTGCGTGTCCTCACAAGACCCGCAGATTGTCCAAATTCCATGTCTCTAACTCTGCATTAAATGGAGCCAGCACAGCGCAGGACAAATGACAAATATTAAACCTGACATTCTACAATTATAATTATAAAAGTTTTCTGGCAATAAATAATTATGGTAACAACGCCAACATCCATCTATTCAAACCGTGACGGAAACGGTGGGCCCGAGTAGCCACGTATGCAGGATCAGAGAACCTGCAATCGACATAAGGGTTGCCGTCTTACACGCACACCTGCCGTCAAGGTGATGCCGGATTTAAAACTTGGGACTTTAGGCAGTCTGGAGTAGTTGTGATTTATACGTAGTTCCAGGGTTGGGTAGTTGTGAAGTATATATAGTTGCAGGATTGGATTATGAGATCAGGGGAATTAAATTTTTTCATCTAACCATTGGATGATCATATTTTGTGATTAATTTTTTTGGTTTTAGTGAATTTTTTTGGTTTTAGTGAATGTTAATCATCGTCATAAAAAATCTATCCTAATTTTTTTTTGAATTTCATGGGAAAATTGAAGACAAAACGTTAGAAAAAGAAACCGAAGGTAAGGTAGAGAGAGAGGATACTGCCGTCAAGGAAATCGATGTAAGAGACAAGGAAACAGACAGTTTCAATGGAAGTCTTTTGAGCGATGCGGATGAGTTAGAAGGAGTTGAGAGAATGGAGTTGGGAGAAATGTTTGGTGTGGCCGCTTCTATTGTGGCATCCATGGAGGACAACTTGTCTGGGAAGTAGCCACCGAGGGTCTCTGCAACTTTCCTCAATCCTCGCCTCTTAGGATTACCGCTTGTGCCAAATGGTTTTTACCCTAACCTCTTGTTTCTGATGTGCTCTTTCTCTCTCTATTTTCGATTTTGCAATACAGTTTCTTGTTTGTCTTTGGGGGTTTGATGCTAGAGATGTTAGATTTTTTTATGTTAATTTTATGCGATAGAAAATTTGTTGGGGTCGGTTATTGTTACTAGTATAGATCCTGTGAGTATACATTTGGGATCAACTAATTTTCTAGGAAATAAAAGGAGTCGAAGTTATAAAATTAGATTTATCATTAGATCATTGGAGGGTAGTCTTGGGAGGTGAAGCCTTAATTTTTTGAAGGCATAACATACATGTTGTGTTGGCCGGTTTCATTATGATAGTGAGATTTTTGATATATGCTATTATGATTCATATTGTTTTTTTTATGTGTTCTTGTTTATTTTTATTTACTAGTAAATGTGAATGATTTTTTATTTAACAATATGATACAATGAATCTTTCATATATAGTTGCTTTAATTATTCTTAAATATATACTATTTAGAAGGTTTAAATAAGATTTGAGTGACATGTTACAGATAGAAATTATGTTGATGCATGATATCGTTTCTTTGTGCATTTCATTTTAATATTAACATATACTAGTTATATTTTATTTTTCTTATTTATTTTAATGTGTTGTTATTTTATTGGCATACATGAGAGATTAATGATCATATGACATGATCACATTGTTAATCCTTGATATGTTATTTCATTTAATATTTCTTAAATATATATTATTTAGAATGTTTTAAGTCTACATTTTGATTTATTTTTTGCACATCGAAATGATATAGATACATGATAACGTATGAATTTACTGCACATTTCAATTGGATATTGATCTATAAACTGTCATGGATATTCCATTTAAAAATTCGTCACAACAGATCTGATAATAATATTAAAATACTCAAATTTTACACTATTATCGTTTTATTTAATTTCTAGATTTGTATATTTTAATGCAATTACTGCATGCATGCGAATGGATACTATGCAGAAAAGTATAGAAAGAAAAAATAAGCTCACACACACATACGACACAAGATATCCTCTCTAGGAAACCCTTTCAGGAGAAAATCCAACTAGAAGGTGAGGCCACTTCGCTCTCTTTCTCTATCTAGAAATATGGTTGCAGGTACAAAGAAGTAATGTTCGTGGCTCATGGGCTGCTCTAGTGCACGTATCCTCTATGTTTTCTCTACCTCCTATCTCTCTTGGCTATCTTTGCTCAGTTATGGAATAAAATGCTCTCGAAATAATGGATGGTCTCTTCCTCCTAGTGGATCGGTTATAGCATAACCCGATAACCTAATAGTGGTTAAGTTTGGCTACATCAACTCTTAACTAGAGTTACAAAATAAACTCTTCTAGAGTATTTTACATCACAAACACATGGCTAGACCCTTTTCCATGAATAATGGGGGTTGACACAACATCCTCCTGAACTATAGGTGTGAAAATAGGAAAGTCAACTTCTAAGTGGCATAACGTTTTCATACAGACTCTGATTGACACACTTCTTGTGTCATTGTAAAGGTCTCTGTGTGTAGAATAACATGAAAGAGTGTTGGTTAGCAGCAAATTTTTACCCCTAAAACCGTCGTTTGATGCCTCAAAACGCTCTTGAAAGGTTTTAGACCCCGAAAGCTAGATGAGCCAAGGCCCAGACCCTGGTCCTGAGAGAGGTGAAAAAGCTACCACTCAACCCACAAATAGAGAAGAGGATACTGACACAACCTCCTCCCAGACCACACTAGAGGATGAAAGCCAAAATACCAGCCAAAGACAAAGGAGTCCGATAATAGTACACACTACCTACAACTCCACCATCTCACAAACCATGTCAGACTCCCCTCAATTCTTAGAAAGGATACTAGTACCAAGCAGAACAGACTAACTTCTAAGATCCCAAAAAACAAAGAAATTATATGGCTAGAAAACTAGGGGTTGAACCCACTCTAATTACTTCCCACCAAATGATCAGTGGGCCACCTCGCTGTCAATCACCACCCCTAGCTCAAAATTCTAGCTCAAAAAAATATAACCAAAGGAAAGAAAACTACCAACTATCGCCAAAACTAGGAGAAGGGGAAGAAGGTCCCTAGAATTGATTTGAGAATGGGAAAATAACTCATAAATACAAAAGAAATATGCCATACATGATAATAGGAATTACATGGATGAGAAGAGAGGAAACTCCAAATGGATTGCCTGAGGCACACTGTAAAATGTCTTTTGCATCCTAGCTCCCTTGTCTGAGAGCAAGGTAATTTCCTTTATAGACGTATCCTAAGGCGACCCCAAAAGTAGCTCACCCTCTGGAAGTTGATCTTGCAAAAATTAACCCCCCTCCACTAACTGCATACACCATTCTTTCTGGGCACAACAAACTTAATTGATGAGTGTCGTTGGACTCTGCGTTTTCTCCCAAGCTTAACCGCCCCTATCGTTTATATCTTCATAGTCAACCTTAGTCCGGGTTTTAAACCATTTTATCTTCAATTCACTCTAGATAGAAAAATTGCACAATTGAGTTAACATAGGCATGTTGAATGTTCTTGTTTCCCTCATCAAACACGCAATGTCGCCCTCCTCATAATTTTGACATCCTTTCATTTGGCTAAAATTACATAAGTTATTAAGATTTACCATTTTTATTACACTTGCAGGGGGTGTATTGCCTCGTCCCCTTACTTATTGGTCAAAGAGGGTAGTGGCAGGTTGACTTTTCCTCTCCCTTGCTCCACTAGTCACCCTATCATGGGCCATAAAATCATTTTATTTTGAACAATACATTTTTTAATTCTTTTATATTTTATTTCTCTCTATCAATACATATTTTTCTCTCCATCACACTTAACATTCATAAAAATATAAAATTTTAGGAAAAACAATGCTTTTTTTTTTTCAGTACAAGAAAAACAATACATTACTTAAATCCTTTTGAAAATTTTTAATTTTAATTTTATTATTTTTCTTCATTATACGCCCCCCTGTTTCTAAAATTAATGAAAACCATTGAAAACAATATCTTTCCAATCTCATTTGGCGTCTATCTAATTTCATTTCATGTTATTCACATTATATCCATTTATCCATAAATTACCCCCACAACGCTTCTCCGACCCAATCGACGTTGTATGCTGCTTCTCGGCTGCTTCCTTTCCCTTAATTTACCTCGCCTGCCCTCTCCTTCATCCACGTGGCATTAACGATCCGACAGTGGTGGCCAACGACATCCGCTTTATAAATAAGCGCACGTTACCACTGTTAATTTCTCATCCCACTCGTTCATCGGTTCCGCGGCGGTGACCCCACAACACCTTCTCCAACCCAAGCGACGTTCTATAGCTTCTTTTGTCCATAACACCTTTCTCGGATGCTTCCATTCTTGACACTCGTTCCACAACACTCGTTTCACCACACGTGTAATTTATAGGTTGCGCGGCAATGACTGTTGTCTTCCCTATAAATAAGTCCCCCAAAAGATAGCCCAATGTGTGCGCCTTGGTGTACTGAGTATCTCCATAGTGTGAAGTTGAGTATCTCTCTCAAGAATACAGAATTCAGAACATTTTGTGGTATGATTGGGTTTTCGTAAGAGTTTTTAATTTACACTTAATGTCCATTCCAATTTCCATAGTTTGATGTGATGGACTGATATTTTAGTTTCAGAAAGATATGCACATTTTTAATATTAATTTATGCCATCTGTTGCACTGTAATGGCAAATCAATTCAATATGTCTTCGATTGCTATCAATATGCCATCAATTCTTAACTTTGATAATGGCGAATCACCCCAGCGATGGAGGCTTTGATAATGGCGATTTTCTCCAGTTTTATGAATACACAATCAATTTTTCTTTCTCAATTACATCTTCATTGATTTAATTTGTAGGATTCATTAATCATCTACATGGATTTTGGTTGCATATTGATTAGTTTATGATATATAATTGGTTAATTAGTTCATTTATCTCTTTGATTATATGGTGTATGCTTTGATCTCTTGTTTGGCTCTGTCTTTGCAAATCTCTTTCAAGATAGTATGGAGAAGCTGTCAGGAGGAACGAGAGGACATCTAGAGCATCGAGGAGCAAATGGTCGAAATATTTGAGGGACTTCATCAATCATTTTGTTAAATTAGTAAGAGGCCTCTATCATTCTATTTTCTTTCAGTCGATCAAAGTCTAGAGACAGTTAGCAGTTCCTATTTGTTTGTTACTGGGGTTCTTTCAAGTCTAGGGAGATCACTCTTGTCAGCAAGAGCGATTTGTCCACATAAGACACAAGATATGCTCTGTGGGAAACCCTTTTGGGAGAAAACCCAACTGGAAGGTGAGGTCACTTCGCTCTCTTTCTCTGTCTAAAAATATGGTTACAGGTAGAAAGAAGTAATATTTGCGGTCTGTGGGTTGCTACAATGCACATATCTTCTTTGTGTGCTCTACCTCCTATCTCTCCTCACTATCTTCGCTCATCTATGTAATAAAATTCTCTCGAAAGAATGGAGTGCCTCTTCCTCCTAGTGGTTGGTTATAACACAGTCTGATATCCTACTAGTGGTTAAGTTTGACTACATCAACTCTTAACTAGAGTTACAAAATAGACTCTTCTAGAGTATTTTACATCAAAAACAGGAATGTCAACTTCTGAGTGGCATAACTTTTGCATACAGACTCTGATTGACACACTTTTTGCGTTGTTGGAAATGTCTTTGTCTGTAGAATAACATGAAAAAGATGCTACTTAAAAGCAGCAAATTTTTACCGCCAAAAATCATTGTTTGATACCTCAAAATGCCCCTGGAAGGTTTCAGACCCTGTTTCGCCAAATTGGGTCCTGCCGACAAAAGTGGTCCCGTGAACTGATTCCTCCACTTTTTCCACTCCATATGCATCGAGATGGATGAAAAACGATATAATAATCCAATTTAGATCTCACACACACACACACACACACCACCACCACCACCACCACCACCACCACCATGTTTGAACTTTTCTTATTTCCCCTTTATTTTATTTTAATTTTAATTTCATTTCTAACCATCGTGTTAGGTATGGATCATGATGCTTATATGGAATTTTCATTTTTAGCCATTAATAATTTTTTTATTTAATATTTTTTCACATATTGTAAGCCTCACTACCTATATTTTCCTAAAACATTCTTTCATCTATAATCTAGCATATTATTAATAAAAGGATATTATAATTCTAATAATTTTATTCCTTCATAGATAACATCAAACATAGGGAATAGCCCATATGGTTGGAGAGGGTCACCTTGTTGTCAATTTCCACCCCTTGCTTCAATTCTAGCTCAAAAAAAGATAACCAGAAGAATGAAAATTACTAACTATCCCCAAAAACCAGGTGAGGGGGAAAAAGGTCCCTGGAATTGATTTGAGAAGGTGAAAATAACTCACAGATGCAAAAGAAAGATGCCATACATGATAATCGCAGTTACATCGATGAGAAGAGAGGAAACTCCAAATGAATTCCCTGAGGCACACTTTAAAATGGCTTTTGCATCCTAGCTCCCTCGTCTGAGAGCAAGATAATTTCCTTTCCAAGCATATCCTCAGGTGACTCCAAAAACAACTCATCCTCTCAAAGTTGATTTTGCAAAACTTAACCCCTCCACTAACCGCATACACTATTCTTTTTTAACATAACATTCTTAGGTGATGAGTGTAGCTTACTCACCCTTATATTTTATACCTTCATAGTCAACCTTAATCTAGATTGTAAACCATTTTATCTTCAATTCACTCTAAATACCATTTCATTAAAAACCATACATAAGTTTAAAATATTTTATCTTTTATTTTTTAAATATTAAAGGCTTCTAGAAATCCTGTTCTTACGTTCCATTTCAATTATTATACAAACATAATACTTAAAACACATGAGGTCTTAACAATTCCAAGTCAGCAACTGTAAGAAACAAATTCGCTGACCGTTCAACGGCTGACCTCTCACACGGCCATTAACGATCCGGGAAACGATTAAAATTCGGTGACCATTCAATGGCTAACCTCTCACACCGCCATTAATGATCCACAAAGCCATTAACTATCCACAAAACGATTAAGAGAGTTGGAGGAACGAAATTTTTTATTATTTAAATTATATTTTAAAATAAACATAAAATAAATATTTAAAATTTTGAAATAATAAAAGTATGAAACGTTATAAACTAAAATTTTATATTAAATTTAAACAAATAAAAAAATAATAATCTATTTTGAAAATGGCATCCTACACCGTCTGAATCGATTCTAAAAATTCTCTCACTGAGCACAAGTAAAAAAGTCATCGTTCCAATACTCTGCGGTGGGAATCATCTGATGGGGCACCCAAGACTTTCACATCAGGGAGTGAGTTAACATTACATCACATCACACTCTATTCTACTACGGGTGAGCTAATTTGTGTTTATATACTTATTCATGAATATATTGTCAATTAAATATATGTGGTTGCTTTTGTGGTTTTTTAAATCAAAATATTTTTTCACTAATTAAAAGAAAATTTACATGTAGCTAAGCTTTTCAATGTCAATTTTGGCATATCAACCTACAATAAATATAACTAAGAACATACTATTCTCTCAAGATTCAAGATGAGAATGAGGAAATTCCTCCCATAACGGCATGATTTCCCTTAAATGACTAACTTTTCTCCCTCTTTTAAGAATAAGGACTCTATGCTCTTGCACCTCTTTTTTCTGTCTTCCTTGACTATCTCAATGGTCGACCAATTGATTAACTTTAGAAATATAGCATTCAATATTATCCCTTTTTGGTGCTTTAATTTTAGAAATATACTATTCAATGTTATAGTATAAGTGTGTTACTGTTTATTGTTTTTATTATTTTTTCAAAATGATGGTATAGATTTCAAGTCGTTATTCATCCCTCCCATCGTTAACGCATTCGATAGCGCTTATGGTCGATTCTATTCCTGCAATGTAACGAGGTTAACAGTGGTATTAGAATAGTCCACTTTTCGAGTGATAGTCAGTTAAAGTCTCATCATGTAATTATCCCCATTGTTTCTTCATTATTCAAAATTTATTTTTGGTTTGGCAATACTGTACGTTGTGGAGATCACCTCTGAGATTCTCACTGCTTCGTTTGGTTAACTCATACAAAATTTATTTTTGGTTTGGCTTTAAGTATATCATGCCATAATGCAATACTGTACGTTGTGGAGATCACCTTTGAAATTCTCACTAGCTCGTTTGCTTAACTCATACATCTTGTTTTTTTAATAACATGGTATTATGATTGGTGAACTAACGAAACTCCTGAACTCTATAATTATATATGATTGGTGAAATAACAGAACTCGTTAACTCCGTAATTATATGCAATTGGTGACCTAGCACAACTCATGAACTCTATAATTATTATTTTTTCATGATAATTTTTATTAGATGCAAGCATTATAACATGATCCCTCTTTCTCTTTGTTTGCAGTATCGGTTTCGTGTTCCGTGGGAGACTACGATGCAGTTGAGACTAACGCGTTCGACATTAGGTTGAATCCAGACGCTTTCCCCGGTACGAATGGAAGTACAGGTCCCCTAACCCAAAGATTTCAGCATGCATTGGGCAATCGTTTAAAAATTTCAGACTATCAATTGAAATGGGTAACGAGTAGCGCTCTTAACATTTGAGTATATTTATAGATGGATTTTATGAAGTGTTTTTTTTTTTCAAACTCATATTTATGACATTTGAATCAATCTTATTATGAGATTTGAATTAATCTTATTATATTCATTCACCACCCATCTTATAAATTCCCATGAACTTGCATTCACAACACCCTTAATTAATACGTTCAATCGAACTTTATTGATATGCTAATTTATGTCATTTCTTGTTATGATGGATCAATATGTCATCAACTTTTAGGTTAGGTGGTGATGTTGTTGCAGTGGATATCTCGCAGACCACAAGACGTGGTCACTTTATTTCACTTGTGGAATATTTGGATCGACAAATTTCCAAGCCACAAAAATAGCATGACAACCTCGGTGATTCGATTATGCCATATTGAAGACATCCACTTTTCTTTGGTTTTCATGGATTGATTGTCTGTGCCATGTTTTCTTGTGCGCGACAAATCAAGAAGGCCAATCGGTGGAATAAGCTCATTCTGTCAGCCCCTGTGACGACAACTATTGTCTCCTCAGCGACTATGGTCTTTGCCTTCCCGAATTCCTCAAGCAATTCAAGCTGATGAAACTTGGAAAACAACTTTGACAAAGAATGCAATTTTGGTACTAGACAGCTGTCTTTGAGATGAAAGACTGCCTAGGAGGAGCCGATATTTGCTATGGAACTACAGAAGGATCATCGTCAGGTGTGGAATTTCAAATTTAGTTTATCTGTATATTGAAAGTTTGATGAAGGTTACTTGTTTTTCTTACCTGTTATTTTAAGACGTTAACCTATGTTAGTGAATGACAAACTCTTTTATTATATGCAAAATTATGTGTTATCTCCCATACATAGGGCATTCAAAATGATATTTTCTCACTTGTTTTTGGGTTTTGAGGAATATTTCTTTTTGTTTGATTGAGAGTTTTGGTTAGAGAAAAGAAGGATTACTGCTTCAGATTGCTTTAGATTTAAAATTTTAATTATATGGTTTTGCAAAAACATATTAATTTTCATATTACATATTAATGTTAAAATAGGTTAACATTATCCTCTGTTTTTATTTTAAAGTTACAAATTTACAGCAGTTAGGAAGAAAAAAAAATGAACAACTGAAGCAGAAAATTGAATTTGTTAATGAATTGAATAGTTGAAACCGAAAGAATTTGTTAGTGAAATTGGAATGAACATCTTACAGACATTCATGATTCATCTCCTAAACTTAAGAAAAATGCACCTGATAAAAAGAAAAGCAATTATAATTATAGATCAAAATCTCAAAATGCAAGACGTGTATTTATTGCCATTTTTTGGTGGCTAACAAGATGTGCATTTATTGCCATTTTAATAGTATTTTCAGCCTGCATCTTGTCATCTTGTTCGCCTGGACCCATCTCCACTGCGCATGACAAATCCACTTTTTCCAGGTTTCGTGTTTTTCAATTAGAAATGAACTTCTGTTCCGCGCTACGCATGTACCTTTCATGTTTCTGTTTAGGATTTCTTGAATCAATGTTAAATATGTTGTTTGCATGTATTTTTAAATTATAACGAAATTTGAGTTTTTGTACTTTGCATATGTTTTTGAATTATAAAGGAAATTGTGTTCCAGTATGCTTTGGGTTTTAAATAGATGTTAAAAATACATTTAATGCTTTTTATATGATAATTAAAAACGTTATTTTTTTTTTTAATTATAAAGAAGACTTGTTGTAAGATTTATTTTTTAAATAAATGTTAATTAAATGTTTTGTTTTTTTAATGGGAGCTAGTACCAACAACAACTAAGGGAGTGAAAGCGCCCCCACCACCTTCATTCACTTTGCAGAGGGTATAAAGATGCATGTCAAGCATTCTTTTTGTTGCAAGTATGTAAAAATTTTCTAGAGAAGGAAGGGGTTTTATATGGCAAAACTGGCTATACAGGAAATCATTGGATGAGTGTGGGTATGGGAGGTACGCTGGTGGGAGAAGTTGGAGGTCTGGGCTCATGGGGTAGCATTTTGGTTGTGCCAACCCTTGCTCCTTAAGTTGCGGAAAATTGGGAAGGAGCTCAAGCCAATTCTGATGGCATTGTCAAATTCTTTGTTGTGGTTCGTAGCAAGTGAATTTGGGACTCAGGCACAAGACGCCTTCCCCAATCCGTCTTCTGCATCTTCGTGGTATTGTCGAGGAGGGAGAGGTAGGGCTCGGGCAAAGAGGCAGAATCACTAGAGAACTCTTTGACTTTTAGTCGTTTGGTAAAGTTTGTAGGCCCAATTTTAAGGTTAGTTTACATTTTCCTTCACTGTTAGTTTTGGTTTTCTTGCATTTCATTGGGTTATGTGGGTCTATTCTTGGAAATTATAGTAGAGTCTGGTGATAGAATTTGGAGGGTCTTGGTGGCCATGGGAGAGAAACCTTTCTGCTCCCTAGTGTTCTAGGTTTTGGAGTCAGGAACAGAGCCAGTTGGTGGGCCTCTTAGCTATACTTCTAAATTAACATCTTACTTCTTCTTTCAAAGGGTAATTCTAGAAAGTCACAAGCGTTATCATATTTTTGGCTCACTCTTCCTATTGTCTGGAGATTTTTTGATTTTGTTTGACGATTTATGTTGCTCGTCACTTGTATTTGAATTCTAGAGTAGTATACAGCTGGCTCTTGCGCTGCTTCTCCCGCACAAGCTGCTTCAATTGCAGCTCCCTTGCTTCTAGAGGAAACACATTATGTGGTGGGCAGTGGACGTCGGAATGGTGAACATTGTTTTTGATGTGAGGGGAGGACATTTGGGGATATATCGATGGAGGTGGGTCACTGGATGAAGATTAACGGGCACCAGGTGGCACTGTCGCTTACAACGTCTTGATTGACGAGGTGATCGAGAGGGCCATGATAGCCAAGGGGATTTAGAGGGTTTGGAACATATAGTTGACGGATTTTGTGTAGATATTATGATGTATATTTGCAATTTCTCATGAAATTTTAATCAAAATAACAAGACACAAACCTACTATACTGCTCTACGAAATTCAACTCACAATTTAGAAAAATAATCTTGCAAACATACGTCAACCACATACATGAGAACAAAAATGTATCTAAGCGGAAAGCAACTGCTAAAAACCCCTTCAGCATTGTTTGCATTATTCAAGTGAACAAGAGAATCTATTACAATTATCAGCTCAATCCTAGAGCTCAACCTACAAAATGAAAACTTTTCTTTATCTGTTTTGTGCTAATGAATGATTGATTTTGGCTAGTACTTAACCAAGTCAACACACCTCTGCACTCAATATTTGATTGACACCGATCTTTGTGCTACTGAATACTATGGGCCTGCATAGCAAAGTAATGATCCATGAGGAGAACACCTCAATAAACCCTGCCCAAATTTTTGCAACTCTAGGGCTCTACATCGCCCCACCTCTCCCCTAGAGGTATGGATGCATGTTCTCCCCCTTTCCACTTAGCTCAAACTCTCCTCTTACCAAAGGTCTTTGACTGGTCCTCTTCATCATCTTGGTCAACCCAATTGCCAACTGGTTGAGGCTCCCTCTCAACCACCACATCTCTAATCCCTGCCTTGCTCCTCAAGGAAGTGCATCCATCTTCCTCTAATGTGTAGAGGCTCTCGATCCTCACACAAAATTACTTAATTTGACACGATGTAAGATGCTTGAGGTAGGCCTTCCCAACTCTGAAGACTACCTCATATCCTTTGTCTTCAATCCTCAATTTGTTTATCAGATCAAATTTCTTGGTTTCATTGTTATTTCCAAATAGCTCATTGACCATCTTCCACATAGAAAAGGGAGACTCATTTCCATGTATTTTCGAGACTATGTGGTCTCTCACACCCTCCAAGATGATCCTCTTGGTACTAGCTACATCTTTCTTCCACTGAGCTAGGTTTTAGACATCATATGCTTGTGGTTTTGCAACATTTGTGTTGTTGTATTCTAGAAATCTGTTGTCATCCAAACTGCCTCCATGTGATCCTTCCACGCAATGAAATTAGAGTTTCCTTCTAAGCCATACTCTAGTCTCAATCTGGTGAATCTCATTTTCCCAACTCTGAAGAGATCCAGATACACTGACCTGCAAATTCGAACCTCTTGAGAAACAACTTCGAAATTATTGTTCTATTGTGAATCTTGCTCTGATACCATGTAGATATTGTGGTGTATATTTGCTACTGCTCATGAAATTTTAATCAAAATCACAAGACACAAACCTACTCTACTGCTCCGTAGAATTCAATTCACAATTTAGAACGATAATCTTACAAACATACATCAATCACATATATGAGAACACATATGTATCTAAGGGGAAATAAATTGCTAAAAATCCCTTTAACCTTGTTTGCATTATTCAAGTGAACAAGAGAAGCTATTACAATTGTTAGCTCAATCCCAAAGCTCAACCTGCAAAAGCAAAAATTTTATCTATCTATTATGTGTTAATGAATGATTGATTCTGGCTAGTACTTAACCAAGTCAACACACCATACTAGCACACCACACACCTATTTCCTTATAAAATTCCTGAGTAATTGGGCCCCTATTATTTAGGGAATTCCTCTAATTGATTGCGCAATTCCCAAGGATGGTCCACCTGACCCCATACAACACTTGTACACTCTACTACTTTATAATTGTTGGTTAAATGCCTTGGAAACTCCACCACTACTAGGCAAGTCGTATTCTTTGCATGCATGAGCTAATTATTAGATAATTGATAAGTTAACTAGATGATCTCTGAGTTACACTGATGTTCCATTACTTAACTAACCACCAACTAGTTCTATTAACAATTAAAAGTAGTTTAACTGATAACAACTGAAATTAACTCAACCTAGGCTCCTAAAATTTAGGAATCACTACATACCACTGAACTTCATGCTCCTAAATTGAATTAACTAAGTTAACTGAATGACTATAGCCATGTCACCTCATTTAACTCATCCAAGTTGTCTATTGATGTGGAATTTTGAATTTCCTCAATTTGACTAAGGCAAAATCAAATTGAGAATTTCTTGCTACATTTTTCAACACTTCCTCTAAGTAAGAAAGGGATTATCAACCATCCTTATCTTGCACCTGTGGAATGTACTACATGTAACACTTCTCACTGTTGTTGTTTCTACTACAACATCTACAACTGAGAAGCATAAAAAAAAGAACTGAATCAATTGTATCTACAATTGTCTACTAGGAAAACTATGTTGTTGTTGACTCTGAAACTAAGCCTCCTACTCTGCTGTTGGTGAGCCCCAGTATTGCAGCAATAATGCTGCAACTCCTGAGACTCCTTTCTTTAATTTTATCAACCCGGTAGTTCGTAACAAACTTGGAAGCGACGATGCTGTATGCACAAGTACTAGCTCTTGCCGCGGCTGTCACTTGATCAGCTGGCACAAGTCCGCTAGGAGCTTAAGCCAACTTCTATGAGCTCTTAGAAGAAGCTTTTTAACTGATGGATGAAATCTAACTCAAAGGAGGCTAGTCTACTTGCAGAAAGAAACTGAAAGTGGAAAGGAAACGCAAACCCTAACAAACCCTAATTTTACCAGCTATCCCTACCGATGCAAGAAAGAGGATGCAAGCTACTGAAAGGAATGCCATTGACTTCTAGGAAGGTAAATACATGTATCTAAGCTACTTCTATAGTAACATCTGAAAAAAACATCTTTTTGTATTTTTGGATAAGTTGCCAGAATTATCATACATGCGATTTGACTGTTTTGACTGTGCAGAGGTGGATTGGCGAGAGGAAATGCTTGGATGAGGTCGGGAAGGTTCGAAGAGGGCCTAAGGGGTCCCTATCACCCTTCCTGAGAGTTTTACAAAGTTTGGCTATCAAGAAACCGCGTTCGTGAGCTTCTATAGGAAGTCTGCAGGGGTTCTACAGGATGTTCTGGAATTTCTATAGGATGTTCTGTAATTTTCTACAGGATGTTCAGAAATGAGATTTTGGAGGATGGATGGAGGAAGAAAGATGAAGGAGTGGGTATGGAGGTGAGATAAGGGTGTGAGGAGGTCCAGGACCTGGCGCATGAGGCTAAGGAGTGATTGGATTTGGTTTAAGGATGGAGGGAGCAATGATGCACAAGAATATGGGAAGTTAGGGCAAAGTGAGAAAATGGCAAATGTAAGGCAAGGATTCTAAGTAGAGGATGAAGCAGGTGGGATTGATGGAGAATGGGTAGATAAAGAAGGATAACAGGTGCTCTACAAGTTGTTTTTCAAACGAAACAAACAAGGATTTGGAAAATCAAAGACCTAGTTACGTTAGTCTATTTTGACCTAGATAACAACAAAGAAATGGAACAGAAGTTTATTTGCACTGAAACCATGTATACTAACTATGCAACGAAGCAATCAAGAATCTGAACATGTAACCAACTTCTGCAAATAAAAATTGAACACTAACGGTTGCATGGCGAAGCAAAGATAGTGTTTTTGGTGGCAGCAAGGTCACCTTGATCCCAGCTCCTGATCCCACTGAGGGAGAGGTGAAATCAGAGGTGTTTGATGGCCTTTTTCTGAAGCTCTTCCCTGTTAATAACCTATCAACTCAATTTGAACATAAAAATCCTTTTTAATCATCAAAAGCAATCTAAATAACAAAGCAAGATTTAAATCTAAATAGCATATTTTATTCTAAGAATGCAGCAAAAACACATAAAGGTAAACAAAGGAGGTACTGGGCACTTGAGATGGGCCCAAACCCAAGAGCTATAGCCTCCTAAGAGAGATCTAGAGCTGGTGCAAAGCTGGATTCATATTTATTGAGCAAGAAAATAATAGTTACATCAAAAACTGTCCACAAGGGAAAGCTTGAAAATGTGCTGAAATGCAAAGCTAATCTACTGACTAAAATCGAACTACAAACTAGCTAACTTCTGCCTACAAAGTGACTAACTGAAATGAGGCCCTAAGCCCTCTTATTTATACAAATTGAGGACCCCAACAGCCCTCCTAAACTTTAGGAACTCGGCTGCCAAAACTTGTAGTTAACAGCACTTTTACTAGCACTTGCTCGGCTGCCCTTGTGATGATTGATTTGGTGGCCCTTGAACTCCGAGCTGATGGTGGAGAATTCAAGGTAAGGGCCCATAAATGAAGGGGACACCTTCCTACAAATCCTCTCCCTTGTTCTCCCACGAATTTGGCTGCCAAGTGCTCATTAAAACCTTTGATTTTGTCTCAAAATTGACTAAAAATCTACACAAAGCACCCATTAGACTTGTTGGCATAATGACTAACCCAATTCACTCTATTAGCATAAATATAATAAAAAACATGCAATAAACTAATGAGAATGGTGGATTAAGTTGAATTAGGAGGTTGAATGAGCCCATATAATTATCCATTTTTGGGGCTCATCATCACCCCCCTACTGAAAGTGTTGCTCATCCTCTGAGCAGCTAATCTATCTCCCCATCTTTGATGGCCCTGGTGGCTTCCCTATCATGCCAAGCTTCTGAAGTGATGTCCTTTTCTCGGTCATGAAACCATGCCTTTCTCTCTGCTTCTTCCCACTGCCTGTGCTCCTTTTCTTAGAGAATTTTCAGCTTCCTGTAGAACTGTCTCAGCATCCTGTAGAGAGGCCTTTATGTCCAACATTTTCATTCTTTCTCTCCAAGTGGATCTCTTTGGGCTTCCCCGTTCGTAGGTGATGGATGCCTTTGAGGGAGACCTCTCCTTTTGTGTAGCTGGGGTGTCTACCATTGTAATTGGCTCTTTTGACTGAGGCTGGGGTCTACCAGTCTTAATCCTCACACTCCTCCTTGCCTTAAAATACAGGGGAGGCTCCCTCTTTCACTTTTTTTTCTGCTTGGGAGATGTGCTTAGGGTGGCCAGCACAGCTGCTGCCTCCCTAGCTAAAATTTCCGGTGATTTTTCCCTTTGTTGCTCTGTCTTCAGACTTCCTGTAGAAAGTCTTGTGCTGACTGTTTTCTGTCTTCCTGTAGAAGCAGTGTTCGGGCTTCCTGTAGAAACAGTTTTCACTGTTTTGGCCTGCTTGGCTGGGGGTGTCTTCTTCTTCAATTTTGCTGTGGTTGCCTTGGGTGTGCCCTCACTTGCTTGGACTTTTTCAGTCCTCTCTGCCCTGATTTGCAATCGTTTCTCCCTTGGTGTTTGTGCCTTTATTCCACCCACAGTTTTGGCCTCAGCAGCTTGGCCTTTCCCTCATTCCTCTTCTTGTTCCTTCTGTGGTGGTCTGTCCTGGGTTTCCTTACCCCTGGCTTTCTCTTCTGCCTCAATGTGTTCCCTATCTTCACTGCTGGATGAAGTGTAAGTTCACATGACAACCATGGATAATGCTGAATTATGAATCCCCCTGGCATGGTGAGAGTGCTCCCTTTTTCTTATGCTTTTTTCAGAAATGGAAATGTTGTTTATAGTTTCCCCCTGGACTCAAGGAAGAATTCCTCGGCTGTTTGATATCAATGAACAACAATTCCCTCGTTTCAAGACTTTTGCTGCCCAAATACTCGACTGTCAGAAGGGAATTAGGCTCCCACAGACATAGTGTAGAGCTTAATTTTCATCCCCAGCATGCATACAACCACATAAAATTCACATTCTTCATGCACATGTTAGTCCTCACAGTGCTTTAACTTTTGTACAGGAGAAATTTGTTAATAGGAACCGTGGAGGGGAATGTGATGCAGAACCAACTGAAAAATTTCGTGTATCACACAGGAAAACTACCATTCTTGACCCACAGGCAGATTTGCTTCTAATTCTCCTACTCCAGACAGTTTTAATTCACCACCTTTCGAAATATATCATGCAGGGAAGAGTGTTTTTCGAGCCTACCTCTTTCGGGACTCCCAATTTGTCGAAGAAAAATCCAGGCTTTTCTGCTCTGGAAGGCTATGTTGTACTTTCCTGTAGAACGTCTTCCTGTAGAACGCTGGCCGGCTTCTGTAGGATGTCTCTGCGCCTCTGAACGATCTTGGTATGCGGGGGAATTTTGAACAGGCTGAAAAACTTGGCGAAGGACGTCGGTTTAACAGAATTCAGAGGCAGAGGACGCGTACTTCGGCCGAAGAGGTTTGCAAGTGTAAATGAACAACGGTTAACGTGAGTCTTCAGCCGAGCATTTTGAATTACGGCGCAATTCGTGGCGAGGGGATGAGGTGGCAAAATGTGTGTTGTCTTTATTCGAACTGCAGTGATGTTATGAACTGCATGTTCTCTTCTATCTGTTAATCATTTGATGTCCTGTGCGCTGGAGTTCAACACGTCTACCACTACCTGTGTTTTTCAAATTTCACGTGAATGACTATACACGTATGCTGCGTGATTTTTGCCTGAGCGCTAGAGAAGGCAATGTCGGGTTAACCTTGCTAGATTCGTGGCTTAATCCCACCATTCCATTCGTTCATGCAGTTCTTAAATTAGATTTATGCAATAGAGGAACGAGTTTTAGTCACATACCTGGAGGTCGAATGGTTGCTGTGAGGTGTTGTGGCCTTTCATTTGCTGCATGCACTGGTTTCTGTGGTTGCATGGTGGCTTGGTTGCTGATTCATGGCATTTTTTTCTTGTGCAGGTATCCTCTAGCCGGATCCATGCTGTAGGAGCTGGCTTCACGTTCAGATCTGCACCCTCAAGCTGCTGTTGCTGAATTTTCACAGGACTGAAACTTGTTTTCGCCATTGCTCCCGAACGATAGACTGGATCGATCTGAAACTTACTGAGCATGTTCCTATCATCATTATGCACCTCCCATAACAAAATTGCGATCAATGGATGCACAGATTTCAAGAAAAATGGAAAATGGCTGAAGATTTCAGAGATCAATTTCTCGGAAACCGTGCATCGGAATCGGCTGAAACTTCTTGGGTAGGTGACTATCACCCATATGCATCTCCCCATGAAACAGGTTTTGAAACAGATGCACGGATAGGGAGAAAATCCAAAAATGGCTGGAGGTGATGGATGCTGATTTTTTGGAAACCGTGCACCGGAATTGGCTGAAACTGCTCAGGCATGTTGCCATCATCCCTGTACAACTCCCTGTGAAATGGTTTTGCAAATGGATGCACGGTTTTCAAGCTAGGGAAAAAACAAATTTCAGCACTAGGTATTTTTGCTTCAAGGCATTCTGCAGTTTTGTTGCATGGTAAGAAAAATGAGCTCGGGCTATAATGCAAACTTGGAATTCAGTGATGCCGAGTTTAGATGGAGCTTGGACAGGTAGAGCGTGTGAGACTTCGTTGCTTGACTTGTCACTTAAGAATTCTTGCTGTCAATCTGAGGCAAACAGGGTTTCTTGTATGACTGTGCAGGAACACATAACCAGGTGGGTGCAATGGAGGTGGAAAGAGATGGAACAGGGCGCCACATGGTGTTGGATTGCATAAAGGTGTGGTTGTAGGCCTAAAAAACTGATCCCAACCATCAAATTCCCTTTCAAAATTGAATTTGGCTCGTCCGAAGGTTCTACAGGATGTTTCCTGTAGAAATTCAAAACTTCCTGTAGAAACGCTTGGAACTTCCTGTAGAAAGCCCAGAACTTCCTGTATAAAGCCTAATCTTGACCTGAATGTGACCAAATCCTAGGATAGGTGAGTGGCCATGCAGGGAGTGTCCGAAGGGATGTCCTGGAGCCTGGTACGGACTTCTTTCCTCGTTTTGCGCGCCCCTCTTTTCCTGCAAAGTATTCACTGCAACCTGCAATTTTTCACAGAGATTAGTCCTGCTTTTTTTTTTTTTTTTTTTTTTTGAAAAACAACTAGGGTGCCTCGTGGAGGTTTTCACCCTGATTGCCTGCCCTGGGCGCCTCCAAGGGAGGTTTTCACCCAGGGATCTTATTCCCTTTTTCTTTTCTCTTTTTTTCTTCTTTTTTCCAACCCATTGACCGCCTCATGGAGGTTTTCAATCAATGAGCCAATCTAAGGCGCCTCCGAGGAGGTTTTCACCTTAGATTTTTCTTTTCTTCTTATTTTCATTTTTTCTCTTTTTTTTTTCTACCCTACCCTACTTGAAAAACAAACTCATTTTCAAGTGTAAGAATACTTCCAATGGAGCCATGTGCACATCGAGATTAGAGACAAAATGATGTGGAGGCTTGAAATGCATGCTTTGACAGCTATCCGGATTTCAGAGACCAAATGATTTGACTTTGAAGGGATCAAAAATAGCTGAAGAAGAGAGTACTGTTGCAACTTAGTGACTGTCTGGAACCATATTTCAATATAGCTCTGATATCCTTGGCCCTCTTGCTGATCTGGATCATTCTTCATGTCACCTTCTATCATGACCTTCTCATCTTCCTCTTTTTGCTGATTTTTCTCTTGACTACATGGAGGGTTTGATGGTAACCATGAGGGAGCTTTCTTGATTTCTGCTTTTGATGTTTTCTCTTCATCAAGTGTAGAGCATGGTGCTTTGATCTCCCTTTGTGAATCTTCTTTTGCCTTTGTTCCTTCAATGTTGTCAACATAATCTCTGTTTTGCAACACTCTTCCTGAGCTATGTTGAAGATCATTGAGCTCAAGAGGAGTCATTTGGACATGTTGTGTCTCAGCATTGCAATTGTGTTGAGCTGCTCCAATGGGCAGGTTTGGGAATGGTGGTACGAGTAGTTGAGTGGGGGTGTATATTTGAGATGGATGTGGATGGGGTTGTGGTTGGGCAGGTGGTGGAGGAAAATGAGCGGGAGGAGAGTTGTACTGGGGCCTCCACCCTTGATGAGGTGCATTCCACTAAGGCTGTGGTTGAGCATAAGAATGAAACGAATGAGCAACTGGTTGGGCATAATATGGATCTGTGAAGGAATAAGGAGGAGGTGTGAACCAGGAAGGATGAGCAGGGGGACCCCAAGAAGGCATGAAAGTGGCTTGATAGGGGTCATAATAGGTCTCAGATGTCCCTTGCAGTTCCTGCTGGTAAGATCTAGGTCCATGTGGCCTCCTTTGGTTCATATAATAGAGTGATTCAGTGGCTCCTTTGGTTCTCTGATATGCAGCTTTAAGTCCAGGCAAGGAAGGGCACTGATCTGTAGGATGGTCTCTTTCACAGACAAAACACACTTCTATGGAGTGCAATGGACATTCGTTCCTAGGATGCTTTCTAGTGCATCTGGGACAAAAGATGGCCAAAGCGCTCTTGGCTTCCTCTTGCTTCCTTTGGATCTGTAAGGTATCCAGTTGCATGGCAAGAAACTGCCTCATCTCGCTCTTGAAATCTTCCATCTGATTTGCAAATTCATTTTTGGATAAGGCACTGCTCCGAACATTTCTGCTTGTAGCCATTTTCTCTAGAGGAATGTTTTCTTCTTCTTCTTCCCTTGAGGTTCTTCAAATATGTCTTGCTGTCCACCTAAGGGTTCTTTAATCACAGCCATCGAAGAAGATAGAAAGTTGGCTGTGTGAAGCAGTGGGGGCGTTGTGCAATCATTTTTCTAACTTATCTCTACTCCTACAAGGCACGAAAGGAAATCTTTTTGGTTGATTTTTGTTTCTTTTTTCTGCTTGTACCTGCAAAAACTAAAATAGATTGAACTGCAACTAACTATCTTGCTGAAATGAAAATGCGGAATTGAAATGCAAGCATGAAAGGACTAATCTATTTTGCTCAAATGAAATTGTAGGAATGAAATGCTAGTCTACGCTTGCAGAATTGAAATTGCGGAATTGAAATGCTAATCTACGCTTGCAGAATTGAAATTGCGGAATTGAAATGCTAATCTATGAGGAAATATCTACTCTACTTTTGCGGAAATGAAATGAAATAAACTACTTAGCAGAAGGTTGTAGTGGAAAATAGAAGAAAAGCAGCAATCACCAATACTCTGACGCTTCCCCGGCAACGGCGCCAAAAAGAGTGGTGAGCCCCAGTATTGCAGCAATAATGCTGCAACTCCTGAGACTCACTTCTTTATTTTTATCAACCCAGTAGTTCATAACAAACTTGGAAGCGACAGTGCTGTATGCACAAATACTAGCTCTTGCCGCAGCTGTCACTTGATCAGCTGGCACAAGTCCGCTAGGAGCTTAAGCCAACTTCTATGAGCTCTTAGAAGAAGCTTTTTAACTGATGGATGAAAGCTAACTCAAAGGAGGCTAATCTACTTGCAGAAAGAAACTGAAAGCGGAAAGGAAACGCAAACCCTAACAAACCTTAATTTTACCATCTATCCCTACCGATGCAAGAAAGAGGATGCAAGCTACTGAAAGGAATGCCATTGACTTCTAGGAAGGTAAATACATGTATCTAAGCTACTTCTATAGTAACATCTGAAAAAACATCTTTTTGTATTTTTGGATAAGTTGCCAGAATTATCATGCATGCGATTTGACTGTTTTGACTGTGCAGAGGTGGATTGGCGAGAGGAAATGCTTGGATGAGGTTGGGAAGGTTAGAAGAGGGCCTAAGGGGTCCCTATCACCCTTCCTGAGAGTTTCACAAAGTTTGGCTATCAAGAAACCGCGTTCGTGAGCTTCTACAGGAAGTCTGCAGGGGTTCTACAAGATGTTCTGGAATTTCTACAGGATGTTCAGAAATGAGATTTTGGAGGATGGATGGAGGAAGAAAGATGAAGGAGTGAGTATGGAGGTGAGATAGGGGTGTGAGGAGGTCCAAGACCTGGCGCATGAGGCTAAGGAGTGATTGGATTTGGTTTAAGGATGGAGGGAGCAATGATGCACAAGAATATGGGAAGTTAGGGCAAAGTGAGCAAATGGCAAATGTAAGGCAAGGATTCTAAGTAGAGGATGAAGAAGGTGGGATTGATGGAGAATGGGAAGATAAAGAAGGATAACAGGTGCTTTGCAAGTTGTTTTTCAAACGAAACAAACAAGGATTTGGAAAATCAAAGACCTAGTTACGTTAGTCTATTTTGACCTAGATAACAGCAAAGAAATGGAACAGAAGTTTATTTGCACTGAAACCATGTATACTAACTATGCAACGAAGCAATCAAGAATCTGAACATGTAACCAACTTCTGCAAATAAAAATTGAACACTAATGGTTGCATGGCGAAGCAAAGATAGTGTTTTTGGTGGCAGCAAGGTCACCTTGATCCCAGCTCCTGATCCCACTGAGGGAGAGGTGAAATCAGAGGTGCTTGATGGCCTTTTTCTGAAGCTCTTCCCTGTTAATAACCTATCAACTCAATCTGAACATAAAAATCCTTTTTAATCATCAAAAGCAATCTAAATAACAAAGCAAGATTTAAATCTAAATAGCAGATTTTATTCTAAGAATGTAGCAAAAACACATAAAGGTAAACAAAGGAGGTACTGGGCACTTGAGATGGGCCCAACCCCAAGAGCTACAGCCTCCTAAGAGAGATTTAGAGCTGGTGCAAAGCTGGATTCATCTTTATTGAGCAAGAAAAGAATAGTTACATCAAAAACTGTCCACAAGGGAAAGCTTGAAAATGTGCTGAAATGCAAAGCTAATCTACTAACTAAAATCGAACTACAAACTAGCTAACTTCTGCCTACAAAGTGACTAACTGAAATGAGGCCCTAAGCCCTCTTATTTATACAAATTGAGGACCCCAACAACCCTCCTAAACTTTAGGAACTCGGCTGCCAAAACTTGTAGTTAACAGCACTTTTACTAGCACTTGCTCAGCTTCCCTTGTGATGATTGAATTGGTGGCCCTTGAACTCCGAGCTGATGGTGGAGAATTCGAGGTAAGGGCCCATAAATGAAGGGGACACCTTCCTACAAATCCTGTCCCTTTTTGTCCCACGAATTTGGCTGCCAAGTGCTCATTAAAACCTTTGATTTTGTCTCAAAATTGACTAAAAATATGCACAAAGCACCCATTAGACTTGTTGGCATAATGACTAACCCAATTCACTCTATTAGCATAAATATAATAAAAAACATGCAATAAACTAATGAGAATGGTGGATTAAGTCGAATTAGGAGGTTGAATGAGCCCATATAATTATCCATTTTTGGGGCTCATCAGCTGTCAACACGGCTCTGCACTCCTCAATATCTTATTGACACTGATCTTCCTGCTACTAAATAGTGTGGTCCCCCATAGCAAGGTAATGATCCGTGAGGAGAACACCTCAATAAACCCTGCCCAAATTTCTACAACTCTTGGGACTAGGGTTGTACATCACCCCACCTCACACCTGGAGGTATGGATGCATGTGCTCCCTCTTCCCACGTAGCTCGAAATATCCTCTTATTGGAGGTCTCTAATTGGTCCTCTTCATCATCATCATCCTCCTGGCCAACCCAATTACCAACTGGTTGAGGCTCCCTCTTCAGAGCTAAATCATGCTCCCTCTCACCCACCACATCTCTAATAACTACCTTTCCCTCAAGGCAGTGCATGCATCTTCCTCTAATGTGTAGAGATTCTTGATCTTGACACCAAATTTCTTAATTTGACATGAAGTAAGATGCTTGAGGTAGACCTTCCCATCTCTCAAAACTACCTCATACCCTTTGCCTTCAATCCTCAAATTGTTCATCTGATCAAGTTTCTTGGCTTCATTGCTATTTCCAAATAACTCATTGAGGGTCTTCCACGTAGCAAAGGGAGACTCTTTGCCGTGTAATTTTGAGACTATGTGGTCTCTCACACCCTCCGGGATGATTCTCCTGTCTCTAGCTACATCTTTCTTCCACTAAGCTAGGTTATGGACATCAGATGCTTGTGGTTTTGCAACATTTGTCTTCATGTATTCTAGCAATCTGTTGTCGTCCAACACCGCCTCCATGTGATCCTTCCATGCAATGAAATTAGAATTTCCTTCTAAGGCATACTCTAGTCTCAATCCGGTGAAGCTCATTTTCCCAACTTTAAATAGATCCAACTACACTGACCTACAAATTTGAACCTCGTGAGAAACAACTTCGAAATTCTTGTTCTAATGTGAATTTTGCTTTCATACCATGTAGATATTATGGTGTATATTTGCAAACGCTCATGAAATTTTAATCAAAATCACAAGACACAAACCTACTCTACTGCTCTGCAGAATTCAATTCAAAATTTAAAACAATAATATTGCAAACATACATCAACGACATACATGAGAACATAGATGTATCTAAGGGGAAAGAAACTGCTAAAAACCCCTTCAGCCTTGTTTTCATTATTCAAGTGAACAAGAGAAGTTATTACAATTATCAGCTCAATCCCAGAGCTCAACCTACAAAAGCAAAACTTTTCTCTATCTATTATGTGTTAATGAATGATTGATTCTGGCTAGTACTTAACCAAGTCAACACACCACAGTAGCAGACCACACCCCTATTTCCTTGTGAAATTCCTGAGTAATTGGGTCCCTATTATTTAGGGAATTCCTCTAATTGATTGTGCAATTCCCAAGGATTGTCCACTTGACCTCATGTAACACTTCTACACTCGACTATTTTACAACTACTGGTTAAGTGCCTTGGAAACTCCACCACAACTAGGCAACTTGTATTCTTTGCATGCATGAGCTAATTATTAGATGATTGATTAGTTAACTAGATGATCTCTGAGTTAGACTGATGTCCCACTACTTAACTAACCACCGACTAGTTTTATTAACAATTAGAACTAGTTTAGCTTTTTACAAATGAAATTAACTCAACCTAGGCTCCTCAAATTTAGGAATCACTACATACAACTGAAATTCATTCCCCTAACTCAAATTAATTAAGCTAACTGAGTGACTACAACCATGTCACCTTAGTTAACTCATCCAAGCTATCTATTGATTTGGAATTTGGAATTTCCTCAACTTGACTAAGGCAAAATCAAGTTGAGAATTTCTTGCTGTGTTTTTCAACACTTCCTCTAAGCAAGAAAGGGATTATCAACTACCCCTATCATGCACATGTGGAATGTATTGAATGAAACACCTCTCAGTGTTGTTGTTTCCACTGCAACATCTATAACTAAGAAGCATAAAAAAAACACTGAATCAGCTATGTCTGCAACTGTCTACTAGGAAAATTGTGTTGTTGCTGACTCTGAAACTGAGCCTCCTACTCTCTTGTTAAAACTGCTTTGCACTCCTCAATATCTGATTGACACAAATCTTCCTGCTACTGAATACTATGGGACCCCATAGCAAGGTAATGATCCATGAGGAGAACACCTCAATAGACCTTGCCCACATTTTTGTAACTCTTGGGACTAGGGCTCTACATCACCCCACCTCACACTTGGAGGTATGGATGTATGTGCTCCCTCTACCCACTTAGCTCGAACTCTCCTCTTACTAGAGGTCTTTGACTGGTCCTGTTCATCATTATCATCCTCCTGGTTAGGCCAACTTGCAACTAGCTGAGGCTCCCTCTTTAGAGCTAAATCATGCTCCCTCTCAACCACCACATCTCTAGTCCCTACCTTTCTCCTCAAGGCAGTGCATGTATATTCCTCTAATGTGTAGAGGCTCTCCATCCTAACAACAAATTTCTTGATTTGACATGAAGCAATGTGCTTGAGGTAGGCCTTCCCATCTCTGAAGACTACCTCATACCATTTGTCTTCAATCCTCAATTTGTTCATTAGATCAAGTTTCTTGGCTTCATTTCTATTTTCGAATAGCTCATTGAGGGTCTTCCACATAGCAAGGGCAGTCTCTTTTCCATGTAATTTCGAGACTATGTCGTCTCTCACATCCTCCTCTTAGATGGTTCATCATTCCCCTTGTTACTTGAATCTTGTGGTCTTACCCGCTTCTTGTCCCATTTTCCTTTGTTCCTAACATTGCCTTTAGACTGGCTTCATCTCAGACCTACGCTTCGATTGCTCATAGCAATGATTAAGCTTCGGGATGGCCTCCTCCAATGATCTGGGCTCATCGAACTCGATCCTATATTTCAATGCAAACGGTAATCGACTAATGAATTTTTGAATCTTAGCCTTCTCCTCCTTGAGGTAAGGCACATACCTCAACAACTCCAAGAACCTGCTATTGGATATTCATCATCTAACATGGATCCCATCTTTAGCTCATATAATTCCTTTGCTATGTCATCAAAGTATCTCTCTAATAGGTATTTCTTCTTGAATAAGCACTCGAATTCACTCAAAGCCAAATCTTCCTCATTTATACCTCTAACATTCCTCATGTCTTCCCACCAAATCTCCACTTTTCCTCTGAGACTAAATGTAGCCACTCTAGTTTTCATGTTCTTTGAATAGTCATGCAACTTGAAGAACTTCTTTCTTCCTAGTAAACATGCCTCTGCATCTCATGATTTCTTTACCTATCCATCAAAAGTAGGTGGCTTTTCTATCTGAAACTCATGTGGAAAGTACCCCTTATCACTCCTCTTGTAAGGGTGATATCGATGACGATCATAGTGCTTATCTGAATAGAACCAGAATCATGCATGTATCTATCCCCTCTCCTATCTGTAGTGTGCAACAATCTTCCATCTCTGATCGTGTCATCTCTATCTGATATGTGACCACCTTGCAATCTACTACCATATGCTACATTAGTTCTATTCTCCTACTCATGGCTAATCTGAGGTGGTCCCTATCATTGCGAATCTAACAAGCTCTGAAGTATCACATCATTTACCTCTGCTAACTTTTCCTGAGCTTGTATGATTCTCTCATTATCTACCTTACAACCCCTTATTTCTTCCTTTAAGCTTCTCAGTGTAACTGCCAAATCAGAAGAGTTCCCAACACCATACTACTCTTTGGATTCATAGGGAGAGTCTTTTGACTCAACCATCCTGCTAGCCATTTGATATTTCTTCCTGCAAGGTGTATCATGTCAGCTAAACCGAATCACAATAAACCAACATACCTTAGTATAGCTCGGAGAGGATGCCTTGTCTGCAAGATCAACAAATCAACATGATACATGTATAACATAATCATGGAAACATATAGAAACATAAAACATAAGCACATGACCATGCAACCATCATTCTAGCTAGGGTCTAGTCATCAATGCATGATCTCAATAACAACACACACCACAACCTCATGCATGAAAACCACCATCATTGAGTCACTATACACTTGACCATAGGCAAACATGAACATGAATAAGTGATGCATAACCATCCACACATATGCCTAAACACGTTTGATCAAGCATGGGTGCACGATACTTGAAATCAAACCTACAAGAATGATACATGCAACTGAGCATATAATAATGTAACCAAACATAAAAGAATGTAACCAAGCATATAAGAATGTAACCAGGCATACCACAACGATACATGTAAGTGGCATAAATCGACATGTAACCTATCATACGCTCACATCAATCCATTTCACAACAAAACATCAAGTTTCAAATGACGAGATCACTTCAACCATGAACAACATCATGCAAATGCAACAAGCACATGGAACGCAAGTGTGAAAGACAAACATGCAGCTGACATGCATGCATGACCAACACATAGCCCATCCAGTCCGAGGGGTGAACCATGCTTTGATACCACTCTGAAACACCCTCCTCCCACATCTACCCAAGTAACCGGCCAACCGGGGTAATCATGCAACGAGAGGCCACTATGATATGATTTGACCTCCTAAGTCATGTTAAGGAAGTGGAACTGATAGAAACACACCATACATACATTCAACATTAGCTACAGGACCCTTAGGAACCAATCCAATACTTTAGACAACTTGCCCTTGGGTCCCACTGAACTTTTCGACAACTTAAGCCTCAATCGCTCTCACGGGCTTGCTTGCCAGTGACCAGAGACTAAATTTGTCAGTGCTATGCCAACGACTCCAAGATTTGAGCCACTTTTTCAGGCCTAGAGCCCAAGTCACTGCCCAAAATTGAACCATCTCTTATGATCAATAAAATAACATGGAAATGACAATACTAAATAGAATACTTGTTCAAGACCTTGACTGGAACCCTACTAGCCATGACATGCATTTCGTCAAACATATTGCGAATATGTAATCTACTGGTGTAAATAACATTTCTGAGCATATGGGTCTCATACTTAGCTAAGAATCGCTAAGAACCATTGATGCCTCAACACATCAACTTCCATTCCATCTAGTAGGTCATAGATACATTGATCATTCAATTACAAATAAAAACATGATGAGAGCCACACCTAGCTATTGTCATAAAACACATACATAACCAGCATAACAACAGCAAAAATACTCATGAAAGTACAACCATATAGACCACATATAATCCATCAAAATTCTCATAGAAATACAAGGAGAAATAACCTTAAAGGAAGCATCAATTCTTTGGATTATCAACACCAATTGCAACGAAGCACCAACTCCTTGGATTATCATCACCAACTAAAAGAAAGCACCCATTCCTTGATTCATCAACACAAAATCTTGTACATGAGTAAATATTGGTGAAAGAAACTCTACCCTCCTGACAACTGCTCCTTTGTCCTTTACAGAAGCACTCAATTTCCCAAACATGAACTTCTTAGAAAAAAAAACTTCCCTCAACAAATGTTCCTTGAACTTGGCATGTTTATCAACAAAACTTGGCCTCAACAAGCCCCAAAACATGACTTAAACTTCAATGCACTTAAAATCAACGCTCAAGCAATCAGAACTCAACTTCTAGAACTCCACCTCCTCCACAAGGTTTTACCTCCTTAAGAGAGAATAACATTAGGTATTTAAAATAGACGTAAAACTTGCCTTCAAACACACTAAAATTTGGCCCTCAAAAAAAGCTTGAGTTCTTCCTTATTTGTACCATAATTTTGGTCCTGAAATTTATCCTGAATAGGGATTGGTCACTACTCTCAAGACATGCTTGAAATTCAATATTCCACAATAGAATTCCACCCTCTACACAAATGTAAAATTCAACCTTCAAAGGGGACATAATTTGGACCTTATGAATAGGTTTGTACGAAACCTTCTAATGAGCACTAGAAACTTTCAAAATGTGTGCCAAAAATCCTTCCAAAATGAGGCAAACAAACTTTCCAAAATAAGCCAAAAACCTTTAAAAAACGTGCAAAACATCCTTCCCGAGAAAGTATCTCCAAATCAGTTCTTCTTCACTTTTAGTTCATGAGGTATGAACCTCAAAATTCCTTTTCTTCGCTTGTTTGAACAAATCTGAACTTTCTTGAGTGATTGAATTGAAATTCTCCTTCTCGTACTTATTTATAGTGCATTCAAGGTCTAGACTAGGCCGACTTATCCACAAGTTGAACTGGTTTGTGCAATCGGTAGAATGTATTGTGAATGTTTGAAAAATCATTTCTCGTCAACAATGAAAAGTTAGAGGGAGTTCTATATACCATTGAAAAGGTATTAGGATAATATTTCCAACCATATATGTTATACTTACATTTGAGCTATGTAAATGGAGTAAAAATGCATTAAAAAATAGGGTATCCAAATGGGGCATCAAAAATCCAAAAACAATATTTCCAAATGTGTTAAAAGAAGTTTTCATTGATATCAAAGGACGTCCAAGAGAAAGAGAAAGTAAATCCCTTTCTATGAATGCATTTTTACTCCATTTACCTAGCTCAAATGGAAGCATAACATAGATGGTTGGAAATCTTATTTTGAGACCTTTTCAGCAATATGTGGCACTCCCTATGACTCCTCACAGTTGAGGAGATATGATTTTTTGAAGTTTCTTAATTATGTTACCTTTTACAAGTTAGACCCACAATGATAGTTTGGACCTCAAAAGACACTATATATATAGGCATGAGGAGGATTCATTTTAATAATTCGATCAAGGAAAATTTGGATCTGTTTAAACAAGTGAAGAAAATAAGGGTTTAAGGGTTCATATCTCATGAACTATAAGTGAGGAGAGGTCGGATTGGAGAGGCTATATATGGAAAGGTTTTTGGAACACTTTTAGAGGGTTTTGGCACAGTTTTTCAAGCTCTTTTTGATACATTTTAAAAAATGGTTTTGGTACACTTTTTGATATTTTTTAGTTCTAGTTAGAAGGTTGTCATAGCCCTGTACCTTGGACATCAGGTATTGTTGGGGATTTTTCTCTTGTGCAATGTATGTGAGAGGGTCAATATCCCTAGTATGAGAGTCCTTACTTCTCTTTATTAAAAAAAGGGTGGTAGGGTGGAGCAAGACAAGGGAGTTGCAACTTCCTTCATGTTGAAGCCCGCAAATTAGGGGGTTGGTGCCTCCTTCCAGTAGGTGTTGGTAAACTAGGGGTTTGTTGTCTCCTTTAAGTTGTTATTTGTAAACATTGAAACTATTTAAGATATGTTTTATGAAGAAATTAATGTGGTATTGATAAGTGTTATTTGCATGTTTTCTTTGAAGCTTGAAACAATTTTTAGAAGTGTCCAATGTTGATTTACCCACTCTCTCAGTATTGGTAATATTTCCAACAAAATGTATTATTTGAATATGTAACATTCTCTTTCATTTGGATAGCCTTTGAAATCAATGAAAAATTATTTCAATGATCTCCCTCTTTATCATTTATGGCATCCATCATACTCCCCCTACCTTCGTGCTTCTTGATATTTATCTTCAACTTTGACATCAATGGAAAAGGGTAACTCTCTTTGACACTGTCTCTTCCCTTGTCTTTCTTTGCTTAAGATTGTGCAAATCAATTTGGAGCAAAAATTACTCCCAGTTTCCTCCTGAGATACTCAAATGTCTCTCGGGGAAGTGGTTTGGTGAAGATGTCTACAATTTATTCCTTCGTATGAACATACTATAGTTTGATATTATTTTATGTGACTTTCTACCTTAGAAAATGAAACTTCGTTGGAATATGCCTAGTCTCGGAATGAATGACTTGATTCTTGTATTTGTTTATTGCAATGGTGTTGTCACAAAGTATAGAAATATGCTCATCATATTTTACTTGTATGTCTTGCAAGTTTTTCTTCATCCAAAGAACCTTAGTATAACATGTTGCAGCTCCAAGATATTTTTCTTCTGTTGTAAATAAGGATAGTGAAGATTGCTTCTTTCTTGACCAAGATACTAAACAATCTCCCAAGTGTAATGATGCTCCTTTTGTACTTATTTTGTCATCTATGCTTCTTACCTAATCTACATATATGTAAGCTACCAGTGTCAATTCCTTTCCTTTTGGATACCGCATTCCAAATTTTGTTGTTCCTTTGAGATATTTGAAGATCCTTTTCATTGCTAGAACATGTGTTTCCTTTAGTGCTTCTTGAAATATTGCAACCTGTCCAACTCTTTGTATCACATCTGGTCATGAAGTTGTCACACAAAGTAAGCTTCCAATCATTGATCTATAAAGTCTTTGATACACTTTCTTGGATTTATATTCTCTACTCAACTTGTATCCAGTGACCATAGGAGTACTCATAGGTTTGCAATCTTCCATTTTTAACTTCTTCAACTTTTATTTGATGTACTTGGTTTGAGAGATGAAAATTTCTATGCATAGTTGAGATATATGAGTCCCAAAAATAAAGTCAATTCTCAAAGCAAATACATTTCAAATTCATTCTGCATATCTTTTGCAAAGTTATAACTTAATCTATGTGGGACATTTGATGGTGTATGGGTGGTTTTGTAAGTGTTGTTATTGATGTCAAACAAGGGTCAACATGATGATTGGGTGTTTGGGAGGAATCCCATGGTTGTTTGAGTGCTTTATAGAAAATCATTGTAGTAGAAGGCTTACTGAAGAAGCCAGAAAATGATGATTACAATGATGGACCAGATGGAATTCTTTGGTAGTTGCAAGCTTCATGTAGAGAATCATGAAGTAGCAGGCACCATCATGCAGAAACATGAATGAAATGGACAAGCAAGGGGGATGCAAAGACTCACACAAGCTCATGGAGTGAACCCCAGTGTGTGCAGTCATCAAGTGAAACGCTCAAGGGAGGCTCTGAAATTGGTGCAGGCCAAAATTTTGGAGGGTGGTTGTAGTTGCTACAACAACAGGGAAACTTGTGTTAAAGGTAAATATTCTTGTTCCTTTAATTGAACTGCTAACGCAACCCACTTATAAAGCCCAAATCTCTCAATTCATGCTTCCATCCACTCTAATACAAACCCATGATTATTTAAACCTTCAAGAAGAAAGATCAATGGTTGTTTTTGGGCCTCATGTTGAATAACTTGATTCTTCCACTGCACCCTTCTATGTGACCCTGGTAATCTATGACCTCTTATTGCATAATTGTATGTTGGAATCTGGAGATTCACAACCTCATGCCATTGGTCGTGATGGAACAACTCGGCTTTCATATCACAAGACCCTACAAGGACCTATACTCCTTTGACTCTAAAAGGGTCAAATGTGTGGGAATGATAAAAGACCTAGTGGTAAACCTGGCTCAGATCCATATAAAGAGCATAGTGATGGACATAGTAGTGGAAGATGTTCCCTCTTGATTTGGCATGCTCCTATCTAGGTCTTGGGGTTCCAAGGTGGGGGGCTCTATAAAATTATATCTAATTTATGACACTATTCCCACTTTTGGAGGCTAAGAAAGGAGGTTGTATAGAGAGTCTAGATTTGTAAAAAATATGACCCCACCTGAAGGTTCTAAAAATTCTCTAGCTTATGGAAAAGAAAGTGACCTTTCCTTCCTATTCTTAGAAGAAGATGAAACCATCTTAGAAGAAACACAAGTACTTCTAACGATGCAGTTAGACCACCATTACACAGATGAAAACCAAGTGTGTAAATTATACTTTGACGAAGCAAATTCCAAAGATGGAAATGGAGTAGGAGTATTGTTGGTATATCCCGAGGGAAGCTTGATACCCCTCTCATCCAAGCTGGAGTTTGAGGCAACCAACAACGTGGAAGAGCTTGAAGCATTTCTCCTTTGGCTACAAACAACAAGGAATGTGAATGTCGAATGCTTAACTGTGCGTTGAAACTATGAACTGATTATAAAGCGGTTTGGACGATTTATAGAATTAGGTGAGGAGTTCATTAACTCAATTAAAAGATTCATGGAGGAGATTAAAAGAGTTGAGCAACAATTACCAAGTTGGGAACACATATTAATTTTTTTTCCAAAGATTTTATAAGGTACATGTTGGTTTTAATTGCTGAATTTCTGAAGAACAATGGAATAATGTCCAGTACCCTGATGTTGAGATGGTTCCATTGGAAGGTTAATTTTCAGAATCAGTTGAATTTTGAGTTGCCACTCCCTTTCTTCTTCTACCTGCTCATAAGAGTTATGAGCAGAAATTAGTCAAGTAGCCATTTTCCTAACTGGTTGCATTGGAAAGAAGAGATCACCTAGTATATATATTTTCAGTAGGTATGGACAAGTTGACAACTATCATTCAAGTTTGAAGCCCAAGGAGAAGGCCCTAAGAATTTCGTGATGTGTTGTCAATTTTTTTTATTTTTCTTAAATTCTTTTAGCTATGTAAGTTAGTCAGTTAGTAAATCTTACAATCATTTAGTTAGTTTGCAGTTAGTCGGTCAATTTTTTAGTTTTTATGATGACTCCATGCCCAATGGAAAGAAGTCTAATGGTCTACAGATTCTCAGCACCTTGCTAGCAAGGCACTGTCCCGAGTTAGAGCCAATGTTGTCACTCACTGCATTATGAGTTTTTAGTTCTCCCAAGTGCCAAATAACAGTGAAGTTTGAAGCCATTTTTCAAGCCAAAGAAGCTCTCAAAGATAAATCAGACCCTCTCCACTCGATAGTGCTCGGAATAAGATTTCCAATGGTAGGTAGAGAAGATTGAACATACCCTTTGAAAGCCATAAAACAAAGAGGAAAAGACCAAGGGGAGGCTAATCGCAATCGCAGTTTCCTAAGAGCAGCAGTGGGGAAGGATAGAGCAACTTGCGATCAACGATCGTCGATATCGGCGACTGCAAACTTCAGAGGCCCATGGTCATTGCAATCGCAAATCGACATTTTTTTTGAAGTAGCAACAGGGAAGAGTAGAGAGATCAACGATTAGCGATCATTGATATCGTAAATCACAATCATAGGTTCTTGCAATCTAGGCATATTGGCGATCGACAGGTCGAGGGCATCGCAAATCGGCGATTGGCGTGCCGACGGGGTTACAACTCCAAAACACTGTGATATCGAGATGTTGCGACATGATAGTGGAAAACATCAGGAGGGCCGAAAAAAATTTAATAAAGGATTGCTGTGTAAAAATAAAGGAAAGTGGGCTCTTTCACTCTCCTCTAGTAGGGCCACATGGTAGCACAGGATTGATCTTGAGAAAGACACATGGCAGCTCACGTCAACATGACGTGGTGGTATGGAGGACATGTGGTATGCAGATTTGGCATTTTAAGGGGTCAAATGGGGCCAAAATAGGATGACATGTGTCACCACTCACAAGGTGACACGTGGAAAGATATGATGTCATCTCGCAAATCGACGATCGACGGTCCTTGCTCATCGCAATCGCAAAGGAGAGGAGGGTGCAACTAGAGACATGGTCTAGGAAAGTTGCGATCGTCGATCTCCAATATTCGGCTAAGCACCAGGTCACTGCCCTCGGTCATATGAGAAGGAATGAAAATAGGGGCTAAACCATATGGGGCCAAAAGGGGATCAGAACTCACCTGTTTTATGATGTTTTTAAGTGTAAAAGGGTTGATGGCAAGAACCCCCGTTTCAACGATAAAATAGTATCACATGGCATAACAGGGCTCCGATAGTGTTTCACAGGGAGACTACAAGGTTGGATGAGTCGGCAGTGGTGATCTGAATCTGTTATAACCATCAGGTGTGTCACTCCTGGTTCCTGCAAAAGAAGAATTAAAACGGTTTAGGCCGAAAGAGACACGGAACCTACCGACAGATTACGAGGTGTAATTTAGTGGAGATATGTTTACAACCAGAGGCCAGCGAAGAGGAGTGGCGAGGATATATTTACATGACTATTAGTTCAGTTCATTAGGAATTATGTTTTTATGTTTTTGATTGAGATCATAATGTTGTTTTAATTCCAAGCAAGGCATCTTTCTGTTATAATAATGGGAGGCGACAGAGCCAGTGTGCCAAGATAGCTAGCCATGTTGGTAGCTGGAGGTTCTCTTGAGATATTTTGTAATTCTTCGTTTCTCCCTCTCCTTATAAAAGGGAGGAAGAAACACTTAACAAGGGTTCTGAATTCTGTGGAAAAACTGATGTAATTTCTGAAACTGTGTTAATTCCATATTTGCATCTTTTAGATTATAAATGAAATAGTGGCGATTCCAACCTTTGAGTATTACAGTATGTTATTTCTCTATTAAACTTCCATTATGTTCACATTTCCTCTCTGATTTCATGCAATTGTAGTTTCCAGAAATATCTCATATGTTCTTACGGATTCATTTGTGTTGACTAGTTAATGCACATGCCTGTATGTAATTTTGAGATTATATCTTTAAATTTACGCTCCATGAATCATAACATCCAATCCTCTTACATCCATATGTATATCTTTAACTCAAATAAGTATAGAACTCTTGAGGTTTCAAGCTCTATGTGATGAGTTAGTCTTCTCCCTCTCTTCTTTCATTACTCTGCAAAAGCTAATTAAACTGTAAGTCCTCGAATTACTCGGCCTCCACTAGTTTTTACCTATATTCTTGTGAGTTGTATATGTGAAAGGATACCAGAAATACATGGCTTATATCCTTGGATGAAGGAACCAATCCATGTTGTTATTTGTATATTTGTAATTACTATGTGTATAAGATGTATATGATGTCTTTGGTTTCCTGAAGATCATATAAGACACATAAAGATAGATTTTACCAGGTACTTGTCTTGTAAGAAATCCATGGTTGTCTCTGGAAGTGACAACAAAACCCATGACCTCTGATGCATTATTGCAAAAGCTTACCATTATACCATAGCTTTGATTTATTAAATGATGGTGCAAAATGTATATTTAGATTTGTATTGTAAGAAGGTTGGGTGGTGATTTGGTAGAGCCTACCATATTTGGTAGGTCTGCCAACCCAATTCATGGTGCAGTCAACATATCTCTAAACTGTCAGAGTTATTTGTTACAACAAACATTTTTTGCAACCACTGTCGGTCACATAGAAATCGGTAATGGTATATATCTATTGCCATGGGTCAACCAATCCATGTCACAGCCATTGAATACATAACCGCCGGGAGCAGACTTGGTCATATGCCTCAAAGTTAACAACTATGCCATGGGCTCTAATGTGATACTACCACCGAAAGCTATATGTTATATTTGATATGTAGTTCAATGACAATGCCATAGGGTTTAAAACTATGGGTTTGGGTTATAACATATGCTATATTAAAACATTGGTTGTATTAATACCATATGCCATACATTGAAATGTGATTGTGTCGAGGGTTTTGATAAAACTTTGGATTATTTTGTTATGAATATATATATATATATATTGTCAGTCCAATACAATGATACCATATATGTTATATGGTTATCATAAAATTAAATCCATTTCTATGTATTGTTATATTGTTATAACCAATTTGGATCACCAGAGTATATATATGGTAATACAATGCCAAGGAGGGGAGAGATAGAAGTGAGAGAATAGATTTGGAGCATCTTTGAAGATTTGAAGGTGAAACTTTGCAGGCTTATTTTGGGAGTTGTAGGAGGTCTTTTCCGAGCCATCAGTTACATTGGAATTTTGAGGTTGAGAAGAACATAGCTGGACCAGTCAGAGATCCTTTTGGTGTAACTTTGATGTATTTTTATGGCTTTGAATATTTAATACAAAGGCCTCCTCATTGAAGACCAAGGCCCAGAAATGTAGGCTTGAAGATAGCTGAACTCCGTTAACAATCTCTTGTGTCGCTATTCTTTGCATGTTTGATGTTCTTATTTGCTGCAAATTTCTTATAAGTTCTTCATGCTTAAATGTTTATGTGCTTAAAGTGGTGTTTTTCAAAGTCATGCACTAAAACTTATTAAAATTTAATAAATCACATTTCAATAAAAGATCAGATCTGAGATCATTTGGTATCAGATCTTAATTGATAATTGTGATTTGTAAGTGTGGATGATAGCCGGGAGAAAATCAAAGCTTGGTGAAGGAGAACTTATTGAAGGAGATCCAAAAGTTGGCTCGAGAAGAAGGACAACTCGAGGAGAAGAGATGGCTGAAGAAGGAAGTGGTGATCATTCGTTTGGATCTCATGCAGGCTTTGTGGATGCTTTCATGACCTTGCGAGCCATGGACAAAGAAATGTATCGATAGTTTAAGAAAGAAAAAGGTGAAGACACAAAACCTAAGGATGAAGAAGGACAACCATCACAATCTGGAAAAGAAGATGAAAATGATCAAAAAGACCCTATGACTTCCTTCTTGACTCCATCTGAAACTTCGAAACCATTGTTTAATCTCGATGTTAAGTTCGAGTTACCCATGTACAATGGAGAAGTTGATGCTGAGAATCTTGACAACTCAGTCAGGAAAATGGAGGTTTATTGTAGCATGCAAAGGATCACTGAAGATGAAATCAAAATCAGACTAGCATCACTTCGTTTAGTAGGCACATGATTGATCTAGTGGGAGAGTAAGTTACAAGAAGGTACTCAGCATATCGTTAAGATTTTTCCATCATGGTTTGATTTTATTACTACACTTAGAAAGAAATTCTATCCATTGGGATATAAGGAAAAATCTTTAATAGAATGGCAAGGACTAAAAGTTAGGAAAGGTCATTCAGTGCAAGAATATACAGATGAGTTTCGTAAGAAGGCGTTGATGCTAGATATTCCTTTGTATACTCAAGAAACTCTAATGAAATACATAGGAGGATTACCTGAGTATGTTTGCAATACTGTATTTATGTTCAGTCCTACTAACTTGGATGAAGTGGCAGTACAAGCAACTTACATTGAAGTAGGTAAATTAGGAGTTGGGGTATCATCAGAATCGACAGCCAGAAAGGAGAGCAAGGGAAAAGGAAAAGCGAAGAAAGAAAACTACAGTAAGATGGAGGTTGAAAATCTCTCTTGTAAACATTGCAAGAAAGAGGGCCATGACGAAGACCATTGTTGGCAATTGCATCCTGAAATGAAACCAAAGTGGATTAGAAAAGGGAAGCAAAAGGTTGCGGCAGCAGTGAAACCGATGGACTTAGGGTCAAATTTAGGCGACGAGGCACATATCGCATCATTGGTTATGACCAATAAATCTGATGAAGGTAATGATTTTAATAGTTCTAGACACAACTATTTCATATAAGGGTTGTTATGAAACATACAAAGATCGACACATTACTAGATAGTGGATCTCAAGCTAACCTAATTTCAGAAAAAGTGGTTAAGAAATTGGGATTGAAAACCATAAAAAATCGTAAACCTTATACTTTAATTTGGATGAGAAGAAACCAAAAATTGTGAGTGACGAAGAAATGTATGTTACCATTTGCAATGACTTCTCAATTTAAGGATAAGGTGATGTGTGATGTGGTAAAACTAGATACATGTGGGCTGGTCTTGGGTAGCCCATATTTATATGGTTAGAAAGAGATCTTTTTCAGGGAACAAATTCAATATAACTTGTTCAAGAAAGGAATTGAATATATTGTACATTCTCACCCCATAAAAGTAGATAAATCTCTTTTCACAGTGAAACAGTTAAAACAAGCAGCTTATGCCAGTAAAAATGTTGTTGTACAATCTAAAGTACCGAAGCATGAGATCATTAAAGTTAATTACAAATAGAGAGACATGCTTAAGGAATCCAAAATTGTACATGAACAAGAATTCCAGCATGATAAGTTGAGTTTTGTTTCAGCTATGTAGAAAAAGCAGGGTATGGTTTCATCTATGTCAGTGCTTTCAATGTTGTTAATGGGTTTATTACTCTTTAGTGGTGCCTAGATATTAGGAGAAAATATGAATGTAGATGTGGATGAAAAAGGACTCGACATACTTTGCAGTTTGTTTGTTTTACTGACAATTTTATGGATGAGTAAAGTGTACAGATTCAAAATAGGGTGGACAGGTACCGACCAAGTGGGAAAACGACACCGACATTTTTGTTATGGAACTTAATACTTTTGGTGGTCCAAAAGGTCTCAGCAGGGAGGAAATGATCCAAAATTAATCAATGGATCATCAAGGATCTAGAAAATGTCAAAAATTCAAAGTTGTTGGATTCAAGCGAAATCAGTGCCATCATGTAGATCTTGCAGAAACAATCCTAACGCAACTTGAACGGGGAAAAATGGTCCATGTTGTTATCACTCAGGTTGTCCTTAAGCTCCTGAAAGGATACGGCCGAGGTAACCACATACCAACTTTGGACTGCAGGTTCTAGCCCACCTGCAGTCAGAGAGGGCTCTCTCTTTCTGATTTAGCTTTGTTTGGAAATAATTTTAGGCTAGTTATAAAGTTCGAGGGGGTTTTTGTTTTGATTTTGGTGGGAAGGAGAACACTTTCAAACAGAGAGGCAAAGCATTTTCTGGTAAGTTTCAAACCATTGGGCATGGAGTCATGGAGTAGGGCTGCTGGTGCGTTTTCTTAGTCACAAGAGGAATGAGGAGCAAGGCAGCTGCTCATGAAACAACATTTAAGCTTAAAGGGATGGAATAAGAGCTAAGGAAAAGAGAGGCAATTAAGAATCTCTCAATCAGATTAGCAGAAAGAAGATGAATAAACCCTATCTAGGAGCATTTAAGAATTCTTAGATAACAGTCATTCACATGTGAAATAGATTCAAACATGAGCCATAAAAGGAATTCATATTTATGTCTAGATCAGGAGGAAAACATTTAGAAGCCACAGAAACTGAGCATAGAGTGCAGCTAAGCAAATTCTAGACCAATCTTTTGTTCTGCGACCTGAGCATATATGAAATTGAAATACAGAGGTAAGGAACACTTATTGATTCATATCACAGCACATGAATTCCACATTCACTTCTTCAGAACCAGTAACAACACATCAGACAGTCCATTCTCCAAGCTTTTGAGCAGTCTTTGATTATAGAAAATAACAGGTATACAGTGCGAGTCTCTGATGAAAATTATCAACCAACCAACCCTTGAAACAATGATGAGGGCGGTATATATAGGGAAAATGATCTATTACAACTTGACCTAAAACAGGTCTGAAAGAAATGATTACTTTAACCTAACCCTATCTAGGAATAAATGCAAGAAAACATCTGGGGCTGCGCTGAGGGCTGCCGTATCAAGATTGAGTAAATGTGGTGTCCTTGGTGGCTTGGTGCAGTGCTTGCTACAATAACTGTGCATGGGTTTCTGTTCTTTTGCTGCTTGGTGGCCTCTAATGCCTTAACTGTGATTTGAGAGTTTGGATGGGCTTACACCATTTGATTTGACTTTGTCGGCTGCCATTAAATGTTAACCTGCTTTGGGAACTGAAGGTTTCCATTAAACAATTTAACTGGTACACTTTTCTGCTTCTCTTTCCTCTGATACTCTTTGACAAATGAACTGGGCTGCTTCTCTCCTTGTTGTGGGTCAAATCAGAAATTAAATGGCCGCTGTTCGGCCCTCTGCTTTCTTTAGAACTGTATTTGCTTCTTTTTCTGGCCTTGTGCGAAAAATTTCTGTCAAAATGTGCATTTCGGGGCTGCCGGAGGCCGAGTGACGAGGGAAACTCCATTGAGGCGCATCAAAAACTGCCTCAGAAACTGATTCCGGGGCTCCATTGCTGCGATTTCGCCTTTCGCGCCAAAATTGTTGATGACGTCAGCATGACGTAAGCGGGTGGGACCTGGTACAGAGGATGACGTGGCAGGTGACATCATCATGTATGGTGATGACGTGGCAGGGACATGGTGGCGGTGACGTGGCAGGGGTGACTCGGCAGGTGACGTAGCGCTGACCTAGAGCTGTCGTCAGGGGCGGAGGGACAGAAGGCGGTTTTGGTTTTATCGGACCGCTTCTGTACGAGATCGGTATTTTTCAGAACGGCTCCGATGCAATCGCGTGGAGACACGCATCTTTGGTACTGTGGAGAAACCACTAGCCTATCGGAGGCTAACTGTCGATCGTCAGGGCGGCTCCGAAATTGTCGAGAGCCGTTGGATATGGAGGGGCGGATCGGAGGGCTGTCGGGACGCGGAGCTGGCGGAGGGATAAGGGATCAGGCACGCGAATATTCGAATATTCGAATCTTAATAATGTGCTGCGGGGGTCAAAAACTTTGGGTTTTGTGGGTTTTGGGGTTAATGAGCGGGCGGGTTAATGTTTTATGAACCAAACTTAGGATAGGGGCGCAAAAGTGGGTTTTTGGAGGTTTATGGCTAAAGGGGAACGGTTGTTAGTGTGACCAGGTGTCATACTAACTCCTATTAGGACACGAATTGGCTAAAAACAGCCCCAGATGGTCTGTTTTTCCCCAGACTTGATAAATATGGCTATAGTGCCAGGGAAAAGGGAATATGCACATAGGGGAATTGTTTACATATTTTTAGTAGGGGAAAGGGAAAATAGATAGGGAGCTAATAAATAGAGTTAGTAGTTAATATGGAGATGACAAGAAAGCGCTAAGGTAAGGGACCTTAGGCTACTAGGGGGGGAATAGAAATTTGTACAAGAAGAATGGAAATTCTTGAGTGAAGCAGATCTTCACCAAGGCAAATGATATGGAAAATGATGAAACTAAGAGGAATCAAGCAGATCTTGACCTCTTTTAGGGGACTCAGTAAGTGATTTGGGAGAGAGGAAGAAGGGGAAGTTAGTAATGTCCAGCTTGAGCTCCTCCAGATGAAAACTGCATCATGACTGTGATCCGAAAATATATGACACTTAGAAACACAAAATTGATCATAAATCATCATTCTGCAACCTCACAGCTACCTACCCAGCCTACTTTCCTAACATTTTTTCTTCTTTTGGTTTGGGTGCACTTAGCCTTGCAGAGCCATTTTTACAATTTTTTCTTTTGTTTGTCTTCCTATCTAAATCTACACTTATTTCTGTCAGGGGCCCAGATTAAGCAGTTGGACTCCTTTGATTCTCTACCTATCTACAAATCTGCCAAGATTAAGCTGTTTTGGACAGATATCATTCTCTATATTCTAAAACAGGAAATTTAAACCTAGGGAGGCCAAGATTAAACTGTTTGGCCTGCCCTTAACTGAAAAACTTATCAGAATGAAATAACTCATCAAAATTTGGAACACAGCAGTGGCATTTCGACTAGCACACTTTCATGAATTCTTCTTAGGTCTCTTTCTGGAAATATGGAACCTTGCAACATGAAAGATGACATATTTGGCCTGTAAAAAATGACAATCATGAAATATGAAACCTGTTGCAACAGGAGGCTAACACATGTATGAACGAGAAAATGCACTCTGAAGTTTGTGGAAATGTGTAAAAAATTGGGCCTTTGCAAGTCAAGTGGTAGTGTCAACATCATGACGCGTGGTAATCAAATAGGTCAAAAGTTAGCGCAAGTACAAGCCAAAGGTCAATTGGATTGGGTCAGAGTCGGACCCGTGACCTCTGTTGCATTATTGCGAAAGCCTACCATTATACCATAACTTTGATTAATTATTAAACAATGACACAGAATGCATATTTAAATTCGTATTGTAATAAGGTTGGGGGTGAGTTGGCGGAGCCCACGATATTTGGAAGGTCCACCAACCCAAATCCTATGTTTAACGGATCTCCAATGGACCATTCATGGCGCAGTTATTGGTCAACATATCTCAAAATCATAAGAGTTATTTGTTACAACAAACATTTGTTTCTACCACCGCCGGTCACATAGTAATCAGTTATGATATATAAATGGTATATATGTATTGCCACAGGTCAACCAATCCATGTCACAGCCACCAAATACATAACCACTCGGAGCAGTTCCAGTCATATGCCTCGAAGTTAACGACTATGCCACGGGCTCTAATGTGATACCACCGCTAAAAACTATATGTTATATTTGATATGTAGTTCAATGACAATGCCATGGGGTTTAAAACTATGGGTTTGGGTTATAACATATCCTATATTAAAACATTGGTTGCATTAATACAATATGCCATGTATCGAAATGTGATTGCACCCAGGGTTATGATAAAACTTTGGATTATGTTGTTACGATATATATATATATATATATATATATATATATATATATATATATATATATATATATATATATATATATATATATATATATATATATATCGTCAGTCCAATACTATGATACCATATATGTTATATTGTTATCACATAATTAAATCCATTTATATGTATTGTTATAACCAATTTTGATCACCATAGTATATATATGGTAATGTAATGCCAAGGAGGGGAGAGATAGAAGTGAGAGAAGAGCTTTGGAGTAGCTTTGAAGATTTGAAGGTGAAACTTTGCAGGGTTATTCTGGGAGTTTTAGGAGGTCTTTTTCTAAGTCGTCGGTTGCGTTGGAATTCTGAGGTTGAGCAGAACATAGTTGGACTAGTCAGAGATCGTTTTGATGTAACTTTGATGTATTTTTATGGCTTTGAAGATTTAATACAAAGGCCTCCCCGTTGAAGACCAGATCCCGAAGATGTAGGCTTGAAGATAGTCGAACTCTCTTAACAATCTCGTGTCGTTATTCTTTGCATGTTTGTTGTTCTTATTTGCTGCAAATTTCTTATAAGTTCTTCATGCTTAAAAGTTTATGTGCTTAGAGTGGTTTTTTCAAAGTCATGCATTAACACTTTTTAAAAGTTAATAAATCACATTTCAATAAAATTTTAGATCAGGGATCATTTAGAAACCAATAAGAAAATCCATCACACAAAATCCAAATTCCAATAAGAAAAGTGCAATAACTTGAATAAAAATCTCTTGAGCAAACGTTTTAGGAGACAATCTACAAAGAAATGAAGTTTCTTACTAGATTAGTGTCTTCACTCCAACAAGAGTAGTGTGCGTCCAATGATAATTTCATTATCCCGCCATTATAATAGTAAACATCAACATAATGTTCAAAATACATTCAAAAGTTAAGAGTGAGCATGCAAACAATTGATATGGAAGTCATATGGTATTTGTTATCACTCCAACAAACTCTCCTAGGTTGCAGCTCGGAGATGCCTGGTAACACATAATCTTCAATATTGTTCTCAGAACTATTGGAATGGATGATGGTTTGGATCAAGTCAGATAATCATTTCAGCTCTATTCTCACTCAAGACATGTATGAACACTCTCATCGGTGAAAAGGCTTTAGACCACTAATGCTCAATAATTTATAGATTCAATGGATAGATGGAGAACACTGACTGCACCAGCAGATTACATTCATAAACATAAATGAATGGCTAGCTACAGGCAGCAAAAGAGAATACTGACTGTACCGGCAGATGCATATATGACCACATGTGAATGGCTAGCTACAGGCAGTAAGAAGCTTACAAATCTAATTCATCAAAGCAGAGATAAGATGACAATTATTTGGCCTTAGACACAAAAGAAAACATGAACAAAGTGCTCAAGTGCAAGCATAAAACAACAAAGAGAATGGATATTGAACATATAATAGCAAAAGAAGCTTATATTGCTAGAATGAAGATGAGAATTTTGAAGGAATAGAGGAGAAACAATCTCCAGAAGTTGAACCTTTGTTACATTTAGTTTTCAGCTATTTATAGCTCTTTACAATGATTCTGACCTTCTAAGGCCTGAAAGGTCTTAATCTATCCCTCTGCCTTGTTTAACTGTTTGATCTCTGACTAGGCAGCATGGGTCGGAGGTTTCTTCTTCTGATAGAAGAATAACCGCATTCAGATATTTTGGGTAGTTTGTTGCGTTATCTAGGAGCTCTCTCGTGCCAGAGATTCCCATAATATTTGTTGGTTTGGATAAGCTACGTTGTTGATGCCTCATGGTCGATTTTGTTTCGGGCTAGCTGCGCATGCTCCATGATATTTCTGTTTTATTTGGCTGTGTTGCATTGTCTATGTTCCTTGATCTTTTTGTTTTGCGCTGCAGCATGTTGTGGCCCTTTTATTCCCCTTCTAGTCTCTGTTTTCCAGCAGCCTACCTCCCGGACTCTGCCATGTAGTGCAATGCGTCTTCGGGCCTCTGTAATCCCTTTAAAGGTTTATAAATGACTGTTTTTGTATTATATACAGAAAAACGATGCAATCACTGATAAATCTCGCCTTCTCTATGTATTTTGGACTTCAAAAGTCCTTAAAAATAGTTTATTAATCTCTCGAGTCCACCCTTGTCGCCATTGCAAATCGCAAAAAGCCTGCTCCTATGTATTTTCCTCGTATTATGAAATATGCGAAAATCACTGAAAAATGCATGAAAATGGGCTTTGGCGGACCTAAAAATATATGCATTTCTATTTCGAAATCATCGGGTCCATCCATGTCGCCATCGCAAGTCGCACTCAGCTTGCCCTATGGTTCTCTTTGTATTCCGTTTAAATAACGAAAATACAAAAATACATTGAAAAATGGGCTTTGGCATATTTCAAATAACATATATTTTACTTCCCAGACCCTTTTGGGTCTGGGCTTCATCGCAATCGGTGCTGGCCAAGGCTCCCCTTTGTATTTCGTTATATAACGAAATACATGAAATTCATTGAAAAATGGCTTTTGGCGCGGACTTCAAATTTTATAAAACATCATATATAATGTCGTCGGGTCTGAGCATCGGGTCGCACCATATGTATATGCAAAGGCCCCGCCCCATGGTTTCCACCGATAGCGATATTTGCGATGTGACGTGGGCTATCAATCTGCGCGTGCGATCGACTGTCCACGTTGAATTGTTGATCGCAATCGCTCATTCCACACAACCTTCGTCGATACCTTCGCTGCTGCGACCAGCTGATCCGATCATCGGTGATTGTTGATCGGTGGTGTCCAGCATAGATTGCCATTGCTCGCTTGCGTCGATTAGATCAATCAATGCAATCCGTTGCTTAGATCTGGGCTATTGATCGGCCAGATCTAACGGCTGCTGTGCCTTCTCAGTTTTAAGCCTACGATAATGGTTTTTTACTGTTTTTCTTTGGTTTTTTCCTCCCGATAGTGTATTTCTGCCCTTCCAAGGGCTCTTGGCACGCTACGGTTTTGACTTTGAATGATCCTTAAGAGGATTTTGAAGAATTTTGGGGCATACTTGGATCCTTTAGCATGATTTTAAGCAAACTTTGGAGACTTTGGTAGTGTTTTGGGTCCATTTTTGGGCCAAATGCCTCCAAGGCTAACACTGGCTCCTTTTTGTTAAGTTATGGTATGTTCTATGCTTATAACAGTTTACTTCTTTTTCTTATTATATTCCACAGATTAGCAATCACATGTACATAAAGTAAAGTGCAGATAGAACATTAAACGATCGACAAAAAACAAGCCAAGACAAGAGACACAAGATGTAGCGGCTAGCCAGGGACAAACCCCACAATGTGTGGGGAAACCCTTTGATCAAATCTTCTTTTATCTTCAATAATTCAGCAGAGAGAAATAGTACAATAAATCTGATTTATATCAGCAGTAGCAAACCCTAGATCAGCAACATCAGCATTAGTGGCTTCATCGTCAAACTAGGGCAGACGATATCTCACAAATCGACCATCGGATCGGCATGATTCCACCACCAAAAGTTGCGGCTTCCAGAGAAGGTTCAGATGAACCTATAGTGTAGTTCAAATGAGGAAATATTCTAGTCCAAGCAGGTCAAACTTTACTTCTGTAGTTGCAACTTCAGTTTCAGGAGCTTCCTTCAAACTAGGGCAGTCGATATCTTGCAAACCGTCCATTGGATTGACTTGATTCCACCACCAAAAGTTGCAGATTTTAGAGGAGATACAGATGGACCTATAGCACAGTTCTAAGGAGGAGATCTGATGGTCAACGCTGGTCAAACTTTGGATTTGCAGTTGCAGCTTCAGGTTCAACAACTTTCGGCTTCACATGTGTGAGAGAGAGACCCTTTTTTGTGCAGTAGAGAAGAGACTCTTTTCTGCGTAGTAAAGAGAGAGAGATGTGATGAGATGAGTGAGTCCAAATGAGGAAAATTCCTTCTGCATTTATACACAACGTTGGTGTTTGAATAGATGTGACTATTGGGCTTTTGAGCCTACATGAGTTGTAGGTCGGCTTGATAATAATTCCATAATCAAAATAAATTCATATCTCCATGAATACTTATCGGAATCGGATGATCTTTATATCAATCCTACACCTCTCGATGAGAGGAATCTAATAAAAATATTATCAGCCATGAATAAGATGACCCATATGAAGTTTTGTCCTGGTTGCCAATTTTAACACTCCCTCTCAACTAGGGAGAACTTCATCTGCCATATGTCTATCAATCGTTACTATTCATCCATCAAATGCACTGCCCTGTACAGCCTGACCCTTGCCCTACTCTACTCTATTACGCCTGTTTTGCTTTGTCTTGTTCTGCCCTGTACTGATCTTTACTGTTATGCTCTGTTCTACTCTGCTCTTGCATTGTTCTATTCTGATCTGCTTTTGTCCGAATTATGAAGAAGAAGAAATGATCGAGGATGTATCATATTGACTCAAAGTCAATCTCAGAGTATGTACCACTGGTCCCAGACTAGTCTCAACCAACTCGAAGTCAGTGTCATAGTGAGTACAACTCCACTGGTCCCAGACCAGTATCATCCTCCACTGGCTCAAAGTCAGTCTCAGAGTGCGTACCACTCATCCCAGACCAGTCTCAACTGACCCGAAGTCAACTTCATAGTAAGTACCACTCCTACCACTAGTCCTAGACCAGTATCGCAGTCTCAGAGAGTGTACCACTGGTCCCAAACTAGTCTCAACCGACTTGAAGTCAGCGTCATCATATGTACCACTCTCATTGGTCCCAGACCAATACTACACTGACATGAAGTCAGTCTCAGAGTATGTACCACTGGTCCCAGACCAGTCTCAACTAACCCGAAGTTAGTGTCATAGTATGGTACAACTCCTACCACTAGTCCCAGACCAGTATCATTGATCCCAAATCAATGGAGGTCATCCTAGCGTAGGGAGTACGGTAGATACAATGATGCGTCCATCGGTACTACTATGGTCCCTAACTTCATTTCCCTGCTCATTGATTAGATGAGAGGTACTTCCCATGAGTCCCAGACTGCATGGGTAGTATGCCTCGACAGGAGAACTAATCAATCCTATCCTCACAAGATAACACATCAATCCTGCTACAATCGCCATGGAGAACACATCAATCCAGGTCGCCATGGAGAACACATCAATCCAGGCCTCACAGGAGAACACATCAATCCTGCTACAATCGCCATGGAGAACATATTAATCCAGGTCTCACAGGAGAACACATCAATCCTGCTATAATCGCCATGGAGAACACATCAATCCAGGCGTCACAGGAGAACTAATCATCCTCCTACACAGGAGAGCGAATCATCTTGTCCCACAAGAGAGTGAATCATCTTGTCTCACAAGAGAGCGAATCATCTTGTCCCACAAGAGAGCAAATCATCTTGTTCTAGTGCACACCACCAGGGGAGGGTGAGTCACCCTATGGTTGTATGTTGGTCCAGTAAGAACCGCAAGCCCTCAAAGCTCCCAGAGCTCAATGTATGCAACATGTAGGGCCCTTGTACAAGGGTTTCTTGACGACTCCAATTCGTTTGGGAAAATCACAAATTAGATCTTTCCTCGAGGCTTTGACAAGATGTATTGACTTGCACATCATCTTAATGCGATGTAGCCTCCTTGGTGATCGACTTACCATATCCCACATGATGTCTATCTGATGGAGCAATCGACGAATACGAGATTCCTCAATAATCAAATCTCACCTCTGGTTTTCACAAAAGATCACAGTGGTATCCAATGTAAATCCAAACAACTCACTGAAGAGCTTTCACAACCAAACTGCCTCACAGGAGGCCATGCTGGCAGCAATATACTCTGCTTCAGCGGTGCTTAAGGCCACCGACTTCTGCTACCTGCTCATCCAGGATATCGAAGCATATCCCAAGGAGAAACAACACCCGGAAATGCTCTTACGGTCCTCCACATTGCTTGCCCAATCAACATCTGTGTATCCAAATAGTCTCACATCTCCGGCAGTGTATCTCAATCCATGAGAGATTGTGTCTTGAAGACATCTCAAAATATTCTTGGCACCAATCTAGTGAGGTTCAACCAAATATGAGCTCACAATGCTAATTACAAAACATATGTTCAGACGGAGGTTCACCAAGAACATCAACGCAAATGAGTTTTTGAAACTCAGAGGCATTTCTCAAATCTGGTCCGACATCACTACCATATAACTTCTGAAAGTTAAGATCCTCGAGGTAGTCACAGGCTTGCAGTCCACCATACCAAATCTTTTCAGAATCTTCACCACATATTTTCCTTGAGATAGGAAAATTTCCCTCAGCTTCTGCCACACTTCAAGTCCTTGGTTCTTCATTTCAAATTCAGAAGCCAACTCCCTCTTACATTTGTGAATGAGAGGGTATGCACTTGTTAGAAAGAGGTCATCCACATACAACACCAGTCTGAGAGGATTTTCATCTCCAACCTTAAGGTAAAGGTTAGGATCGGCTTCACTCCTAGTGAATCCTAGCTTCATCAAGTAGCTATCAATCCTCTCGGGGTGCTTGCTTCAGCCCATAGAGAGCCTTATTCAACCTACATACATGAGATTTTCAATTATAAATCTCAAATCCTTTAGGTTGCTCCACATAGACCTCCTCTTTGATCAAACTGTGCAAGAACGCTTTCTATCCATCTGATGTAGGTTCCATCCTTGTGAAGCCAAAAGGGCTATGATCAAGTAGATGGTCGTATATCTGGCAATAGGTGCAAATATCATAGTCTATACCTTCCTTTTGGGAGAAACCATGAGCAACAAAACGAGCCTTATACTTTTCCGTACTTCTATCTGCTGGATGCTTTATCTTGTAAAGCCATTTTGAAGTAACAATTATCTTGTCCGAGGTCTGGGAACTACTTCCCAGACATCATTCTCCATAATAGACTCATATTCTATGGTCATAACATCCTTCCATACTTGATGCTTAACGAAATCTGAGAATGATGAAGGCTCATTTTGTATGATCATGCTCATGATGGTCAGGTATCCCTGATACTTGTTAGGTATCTTATTTTGACGAAAGGTTCCTCAGGGTGCAGTTTGTCCTTCAACATCATCAAGTATCCCCCTAAGCCATGAAGGCCTCTTCTTAGAAGAGGAAGGCTCATGTGGATGAGGATCAATCGGATCCATGGGTTCTTCTACATCAGGCATTGATTCATCATCCTTTTCTTTCGGTTCCCTGGTGTTGGCTTCTTGAGAGCTCCTCAAAGTCAGAAGATTGTCTACCTTGCTAAGAGCCATATCTTTGTCAAAGGTGACATCATGACTAATCACGACTTCCCTTTGACCGGCGGTGAACATTTCTTTAGGAGTTTTGGAACCCAATGCTTGATGAGGGCATCTATTTTGTACATACATTGCGCTGTTTGTAGTTTCAACCCATAGAAACTTCGGAAGTCTTTGATCATGTAGCATGGCTTGGACAGCTTCCACAATCGTACGGTTCTTCCTTCCTGCCACACCATTCTTCTTAGGAGTATGTGGTGTAGTAGTCTCCCTCTTAGTGCTAGCCTCAGATATGCCTGAGTGAACCAACTGTAATATATCAAAGGTCTTGCTTTGGCTTGAGGGGCATGGTCCCCTTTTGAGCTTTCCTTTGGCACATCCTTGACATACACCTTCTTTCTCTACTCAAAATTTGGGCATCCCTGTCACCATTTGTCTTACACCGAGTATAGCTTTGTAATGAAGGGGGCAAACCTCCAATGCCAAAGTTCGGACTGAAGAGATGTGTCATAAGACATGACACCTAGCGGACTTCCATTGACTTGATATAATGAATCAAAAATAAACCCAAGAGTAAAGGCATCTTTAACATTATTTTTCCATATGTGTAACTTGCCATCGTTGAAGGTTACCTTGTAGCCTTTGTCTTCCATTGCCGAGGTGGACACCGAGTTCTTTTTGAGATCAGGTACATATAATACATCTTGTAATTTCTAACCTTCTTGAATGGTTGTCCTCTTCCTTGATTCCCAACTCTCCTCTTACCTTTGCTATTGATTTTGTCATTCCTTTGATTGCCATCAGAGGGATTTTGATCATCGTCCTGGTGTGAGTCCTTTCTATTAGGGCACTGCCTTGCATAGTGACCTGCTTTATCGCAGATGTAACATCGTCCTTCTCTTCCACCCTTAGGTCTAGCCTTTCCTTTTGATTTAGTCCCGGAATTATTTCTTTTCTTAGCATGAGAAGAAAAGGCAGCAGGAGGACCTTTAGGCATGGGTGTTTCTTGCTCTTCTTCCCTTGTTTCTTCTTGAATGCATCTAGCCATTAATTCCTCGAAACCAGGAATTACATTATTGTTCAGAAGAGTAGTCTTGAACACGTACCATTCGGATGGTAATCCTCCAAGAGTTGTGAGTGCCATTTATCTGTCAGTAATAGTCTCCCCAATAGATAGGAGATCGTTCTTGATCTCGGTGATTCGTAAGAAGTATGCTTACATACTCTCATTTTTACCCTTCTTGATTTTCCTCAGTTTAGTTCAAGAAACAAAACTTGATTTGCATCATTAACTTTAAATAAACTCACCAGTCTATCGTAGATTTCCTTGGAGGTGTTCAGGTCAGAGATGTAGACCACCAAGTGCTTGTCAATAGAGTCCCAGATGATCTTCTATTTTGACTTCTCCGGTTTTCCATTTGTTCCATGCAACAGCGGATGCATTTGATGGAGGCTCAAAAATATTGCCTCTTACATGGTCCAGCACTCCTTGATCTTCTAGGTTTAGATCGATAGACATCTTCCATCCATGATAGTCATCTTTCTCATGAAGCTTGCCTTCGACAGAGTGTTGAGGACCCCATAGTTCTTTTAGGATAGCCTCGCCAATCTTCTCTTCGGTGATTGATCTTGCTCTTGCTCGGGCTTTGTCTTCACCTCAGCTTTGATACCATGTTAAGTTATGGTATGTTCTATGCTTATAACAATTTACTTCTTTTTCTTATTATATTCCATAGATTACCAATCACATGTACATAAAGTAAAGTGCAGATATAACATTAAATGATCGACAAAAGACAAACCAAGACAAGAGACACAAGATGTGGCGGCTAGCCAGGGACAAACCCCACAATGTGTGGGGAAACCCTTTGATGAAATCTCCTTTTATCTTCAATAATTCAGCAGAGGGAAATAGTAAAATAAATCTGATTTATATCAGCAGTAGAAAACCCTAGATCAACAGCATTAGCATTAGCGGCTTCATCATCAAACTAGGGCAGATGATATCTCACAAACTGACCGTTGGATTGGCATGATTGCACCACCAAAATTTGGGGCTTCCAGAGAAGGTTCAGATGAACCTACAACGTAGTTCAGATGAGGATATCTTCTAGTCCACGCAGGTCAAAATTTACTTCTACAGTTGCAGCTTCAGTTTTAGGAGCTTCCTTCAAACTAGGGCAGTCGATATCTTGCAAATCGTCCGTCAGATTGACTTGATTCCACCACCAAAAGTTGCATCTTTCAGAGGAGATCCAAATGGACCTACAGCACAGCTCTAAGGATGAGATCTGATGGTCAACGCTGGTCAAACTTTGGATATGCAATTGTACCTTCAGGTTCAACAGCTTTCGGCTTCACATGTGTGAGAGAGAGACCCTTTTCTGCACAGTAGAGAAGAGACTCTTTTCTACGCAGTAGAGAGAGAGAGATGTGATGAGATGAGTGAGTCCAAATGAGGAAAAGTCCTCCTATATATATACACAATGTTGGTGTTTGAATAGATGCAACTGTTGGGCTTCTGAGCCTACATGAGTTGTAGGTCGGCTTGATAATAATTCCATAATCAAAATAAATTCATATCTCCATGAATACTTATCGGAATCGGATGATCTTTATATCAATCCTACACCTCTCGATGAGAGGAATCTAATAAAAATATTATAAGCCATGAATAAGATGACCCATATGAAGTTTTGTCTTGGTTGTCAATTTTAACACTTTTGGGGATGAAATCCTCCCTGTGAGGCTTCAAGAACTACAAAACAATGCATTTCCTGTAAAAAACAAGATCAAATCTTCCTCCTAGTGTTGCATTGGGCGTTGGAGTCTATTTAGCATGAAATAAAAGCTTGAAAACAACATATTTACAATACCAAGGCTTAAAAGCCTTAACTGAAATAAAGTTCGAAGAACAACCCTTTGACTAGGCTGTCAAAAACATATCCTCCTTCCTTTAATGTATCCCTTTTGAGAAAATAGTGACCAAACTGAAAATTGACCTTTTTTACCTTTCTATCAAAGGTTTCTTTCTCTTGGTCAATGTGTATATCAACAAAATCATCAAAGACTTGTAAAAGCCTATTGATTTGATCATCTACTTCAAAAACTTTCTAATATTTGGTATTATCAGGCAGAGATGGTCTATATTTCACCTCATCTCTGTATGTTTTTAGCCTTGGATGTTTTGCTTGGAAGGTTTTGTACACCTATTGAATGATAAGGTCTGCTTCATACTCTGCTGTGTCATTTGTGACCTGAGAAGTTAATATAAAAGATAAATCAATGCATTCTTGTGTGGGGGACACAAGGACTTCACCTGTTCCTACAGCTTCCTTAGAGCAGGCCCCGTTAATGAACATGTCCCAAATATGTGGGCCTTCTTCCTCTGTGGTCTAGCAAACTGGTTTTTTAAGCTGCGTAGAGGCCAACTAATAAGGCTTGGTAATGTCAAGACCGAGCTTATCCATGACAACCTTGGGCATTGGATTATGGTTGGCTCCAGCGTCCAGAAGGCAATTATGAAGGATTTTATCATGAATAGTCAGAGAGACATAGAATGATGGGGAGTTGTCTTCAAAATTTTCAATCATTAGGTTGAGAATAACAGCTGATTGGTCATCTTGCAGATTTACATAGTCAGTGGAAGCTTGGATGGCATTAGGCTCAAGAGTCTCGAGGATAGGTTTCTTGAAGGACTCATTCTTCACTGGTTCAATCAGAGGCATAGGTATCCTTGGCTTCTGAATTTCTGATTGAAAACTAAAAGAAGAAGGGGACTTGTCAAGGCCTCTTACCTCTATGGTTGGAGCTTTGAGGATGATAGGATCAACTGCTGGTTGCTTCTGTTATTAGCATGTTGTTCTGCAGGGACAACAATTTTATGAACAAGAGTTTCCTTGACATTATTCATTTTTGACCTCAGATTATATTTGTGCTGGTCTTCAGTTTGTAGAATAGCTTCACCATCCCATTCTTGGTTGATTTGGTCATTGAATAATGACTTCTCATAGGTAGCTTTGGTTAAAAAAGCGGCACTGCCTTTTTCTTCCATACAATGGATCTCATCGTCTTCTTCAAACTGCTCTTCTTCCATGACTGTATTTTGAAAAGGGGTCTTCACCCTTTGGTCTTCATTGGCATCTTTGTTTCTTTGCAAAATCTGCAACTACTCATTTGCTCTTCTATATGGATTTGGATTTGGAGGAGCAAAGGTATTAGGAACCCTTCCTTTCCCAGAATGTTGCTCAACCTTTAATTTGGAAACTTCAGAGGCTAATGACTCTATCATCTTGGCCATTTTATCGATCTTGGGATCTGAAGATGATGAAGGCTCGCCCCTCTGTCTCCTTCTATCAGCATTACCTTTGAGCTTTTCTGTAGCCATGATGTTTGATTCTACTTCCAGGGCTGCATCTTGCATATCAGCCAAAGAAGCACATCGCCTCTCCCTCAACAGTAAACAGAAGTCAGAATCAAAGGCACTGGCATAGATGAGTCTAGCAGAGGTAGTGGTGGGTTTTACTTCAACTGGTATCTTGTTGTACATGCGGTTAAATCTCTTATTAAAATCAAACAACAGCTCACCATTTTCCCTCTGTAAGTTCCCAAACTCAGTGTGGTAGTAAAGGAGATCCTTCTTATCCCCCTAATGCTTTAGGAATGCATCATCTAAGGCCTCAATATTTTCTATAGATGCTGGGGTCAGTTCCCTGAACCATTTTCTAGCCTCTCAATCTACGCTTTGGACAAATACTCTCATCCAGACATCATCTTCACTAATGTCTAGGTTATTGGCATAGCTATAGAATGACCCAAGATGTTCTTCCGCTGAAACACCTTCAGTTCCAGTGAACTTAGGCATATACTTCTGATATTCTCCAGTAGGCATAGCATTCAAAGGAGTGGACAGTATTAGAGGTCCATACCTAGCAGCTATGATTCTTTCCATTTTGGTAGGTGCTTGTGGACCTGCCTAATTGTGGTGGCTAAAAGAGTACTGGCAGTCTAAAAGATAGAGGGTTGAGGAGTGATTGATAGGATTGAAGGAGTATGATGGATAGGAGGTGAGGTTTCCTTTGGGCATACAACAAAAGGAGAACCTAAAGAATAAGGTGCTTTATAAATCTCTGAGAGTTTTTCTTCGCTGCTAGTATTAGAAGCTATACTCTCAACATGTATTTGTTCTATTACAGGACTTGCTTGAAGAGATATAGGAGACTATTTAGGTTTACCTGAACCTGATGCTCCTTTTGCAATACCTTTCTCTCTTTAATGATTTTTTCAGGGTCAAGTACTGGGTCAGCTTATGAATTCTGAGGATTTCTTCGAGTATGCCTCACAAACTGAGCCAGAACTATGAAGTGGAGTCACCAAGAGGTTTGACCTCCAGGAGAGTTTCCAAATAGATGATTACAACCAAAAAAGTTCCCAGAATTTGTCTATCATGAAAGTTGGATCTATGTCATTTCCCAGGGAAGCTGAGCTTCAGTTTCCTCTCCCTGGCAATGGCACCAATTATGTTATCGCTCCAGGAAACTCTCCTAGGTTGTAGACTAGAGATGCCTGGTAACATATAATCTTCAGTATTGTTCTTTGAACTATTGGAATAAATGATGGTTTGGATCAAGTCAGATAATCATTTCAGCTCTATTCTCACTCAAGGCATGCATGAACACTTACCACTACAAGGCTTTAGACCACTAATGCTCAATAATTTATAAATTCAATGGATAAATGGAGAATACTGACTGTACCAACAGATTGCATACATAAACATAAATGAATGGCTAGCTACAGGCAGCAAAAGAGAATACTGACTGTACTGGCAGATGCATATATGATCACATGTGAATAGCTAGCTACAGGCAGTAAAGAAGCTTGCAAATCTAATTAATCAAAGCAGAGATAAGATGACAGTTATCTGGCCTTAGACACAAAACAAAACATGAACAAACTGCTCGAGTGCAAGCATAGAACAACAAAGAGAATGGACATTGAACATATAATAGCAAAAGAAGCTTATATTGCTAGAATGAAGATGAGAAGTTTGAAGGAATAGAGGAGAAACAATCTCTAGAAGTTGAACCCTTGTTACATTTAGTTTTCAACTATTTATAGCTCTTTACAATGATCCTAAGACTTCTGAGGCCTGAGAGGTCTTAATCTATCCCTCTGTCTTGTTTAACTGTTTGATCTCTGACTAGGTAGCATGGCTCGGAGGTTTCTTCTTATGATAGAAAAATAACCGCATTCAGATATTTTAGGTAGTTTGTTGCACTTTCTAGGAGCTCTCTTGTGCTAGAGATGCCCCATAATGTTTGTTGGTTTTGGATAAGCTGTGCTGTTGATGCCTCATGGCCGATTCTGTTTCGGGCTAGCTGCGCGTGCTCCATGATATTTCTATTTTATTTGGCTGTGTTGCACTGTCTATGTTCCCTCATCTTTCTGTTTCGGGTTGCAGCGTGCTGTGGCCCTTCTACTCCCCTTATGGTCTCTATTTTCTGGCAGCCTGCCTCCCAGAATCTGCCATGTAGTGGAATGGGTCTTCGGGCCTCTGTAATCCCTTGAAAGGTTTATAAATGACTATTTTTCTGTTATTTACAGAAAAACACTATAATCACTAATAAATCCTGCCTTCTCTATGTATTTTGGACTTCAAAAGTCCTCAAAGATAGTTTATTAATCTTGGTTCCGCCCTTGTCGCCATCACAAATCGCAGAAAGCCTGCTCCTGTGTATTTTCCTTGTGTTATGAAATATGCGAAAAACACTGAAAATGCATGAAAATGGGCTTTGGCGAACCTAAAAATATATGCATTTCTATTTTGAAACCCATCGGGTTCGAGTTCATCACAATCGGCACTAGACAAGGGTCCCGTTTGTATTTCATTATATAACGAAATACACGAAATTCATTGAAAAATGGCTTTTTGCATGGACTTCAAATTTTATAAAACATCATATATAATGCCATCGGGTCCGGGCATCGGGTCGCACCATATGTATATGCAAAGCCCTCGCTCCATGGTTTCCGCTAATAGTGATATTCGCGATGCGACGTGGGCCTCTATTTGCTCGTGCGATCGATGGTCCACGTTGAATCACCGATCGCAATTGCTCATTCCACACAAGCTGCACCGATACGTCCGCCGATGTGACCCGCCAATCTAATCATCGACGATTGCTGATCGTTGGTGTCTAGCGTCGATTGTCACTGCCTGCCTGCGCCGATTAGATCTGCTGATGTGATCTGTTGCTTAGATCTGGGCCGTTGATCGGCCAGATCTAACGGCTGATGTGCCTTCTCAGTTTAAGCCTGCGATAATGGTTTTTTACGATTTTTCTTTGTTTTTTTCCTCTCAATAGTGTATTTCTGCCCTTCCAAGGGCTCTTGGCACACTACGGTTTTGACTTTGAATGATCCTTAAGAGGATTTTGAAGACTTTTGGGGCATACTTGGATCCTTTGGCATGATTTTAGCAAACTTTGGAGACGTTGGGAGTGTTTTGGGTCCATTTTTGGGCCAAACGCCTCCAAGGCTAACAATAGCTATAACACCCCTCCCTGGCCAATTAAATGTCCTTACCCAAAATTTAAGTAAGAGAGTATGACTAATAAACAAAAGGCTTGGTCACATGAAAGTATATAAAACAAGGAAATACAAGATATAACAAGTTTCCTCCAGATTGATCGTTATCCATGATGAGGGTTTTTACCAACATAAATTTAAACAATTTTAATTGAATTCAGAAGGGGTCTGTTGGAATTTTACTATGGTGGTTGCTACTATAGTTACAATTACAAGAGTGGAGTTCCAAAAATGAGATCATTAAGCGAGGGAATGGGATATTATTGGGGTTCTCTCCAATCCGTGTGTTAGTTCACTAGGGTGAGAAAATATTTTAGAGGTGGATCACACATGGTCGATGGCAGAGAAGGAGGCCAAATGGAACGAAAGGAAAATTCCAGTTAGTTAGGCCCTAACTAACCAAAAACATGGAGAGAGTAGTAGAAAAGGGAAAGGAAACAAAAGAGCAGGGGAAAAAAGGGAAGAAAAACCTAGGTAATGTAAGGAGAGAGTTAGCAACTGGGGAACAAATATGGGGAATCGATTATACAAGGGTGCGATCTTGGTCTTTCTGAGACAACATCAAGAGGGATACAACAGAGAAGATATATACATATATATATTGCCATAGGTTAGTATCAAAAAACTATAAAATTTTTAGAGCAATAAACTCTCTATGTTATTATTGTCTTTCTGCGTTGTTGTAGGCAAGGATTTTAGAAATAAGCGTGTAACTTGTTCCCCTGGTAATGCATATCTTGTGTCATTTGCACATCGAATTTAATTTTTGTGGCATTGGATCCATTCTAGATCCTTTGTACTTCCCTACTTCCTTCATATTTCTTCAAAATAATCAATCATTATGGTATGTGAAATCTTGGTTTTTTCTTTTTTGCCGAGGCACAAGGAATTTTCAAGTGCTTCAATTATTAAAAATATGAAATCCATTTCTTTTAAAAGGGTATTAGTGTTCAAACTTGCACCTAAAGGTGTTTGGGCTTAACTGAACAAGTTTTGTTCCTTTTGGAAATTGTAATTTGAATGATCCATTTCTTTGTATAGTAATGTTCTGACCAATAGAGGTTGTCAGATGTCTTGCTACAAGGACTTAGAAGAATTGCTTAGAGAGCAAGCAAAGGATGCTCCTTATAGAAGGCCCAATAAGGTGGCTAACCTTGGCTCTTATTCTCATTTCTCCACCAAGGGTATCCATCCTCTGTATTGTCCTTCTTCCTTCATATTTCTTCAAATTAATGAACCCCATCTATTGTTGTGTGTGAACGTTTCATTATTTTTTTTGCTGAGCCGCGAGGAATTTTCACGTTCTTCAATTATTAAAAATCTGAAATGAATTTCTTCTAAAAGGGTATCAGTGTTCAAACTTGCAACCAGAGGTGTTTGGGCTTGAGAGAACAAGTTTTGTTCCTTTTGGAAATGGTAATTTGAATGATCCATTTCTTTGTATAGTAATGTTATGTGCCTAACCAATAGAGGTTGTCAAGTATCTTTCTATAAGGACGTGGAAGAATTTCTTAGAGAACAGGCCAAGGCTTCTCCTTATAGAAGCCCCAATAAAGTGGCTGAGCTTGACTCTTATCCTCATTTCTCCCCCAAGGGTATGCATCCTATGTACTCCCCTTCTTCCTTCACATTTCTTTAAATTAATCAACCCCTTCCATTGTTGTGTGTGTAACTCTTTGGTTTTTTTTTTTTATCCTTACCTTATTCGATGCACGAAGAATTTTCACATGCTTCAATTATTAAAAATATGAAATGCATTTCTTCTAAAAGGGTATCAATGTTCAAACTTGCAACCAGGGGTTTGCGATTTGTTTATTGGCTTTAGTGAATATTTGTTTTGGGCTTGTGTGAACAAGTTTTGTTCCTTCTGGAAATGGTAATTTGAATGATCCATTTCTTTGTATAGTAATGTTATGTGCCTAACCAATAAAGGTTGTCAGATGTCTTGCTATAAGGACGTGGAATAATTGCTTAGAGAATGAGCCAAGGATTCTCCTATAGAAGCCCAATAAAGTGGCTGAGCTTGACTCTTATCCTTATTTCTCCCCCAAGGGTATGCATCTTATGTACTCCCCTACTTCCTTCACATTTCTTCAAATTAATCAACCCCTTCCATTATTGTGTGTGAACTCTTCAATTTTTTTGGTCGATGCACGTGGAATTTTCACGTGCTTCAATTATTAAAAATATGAAATAAATTTCTTCCGAAAGGGTATTAGTGTCCAAACTTGCAACCAAGGGTTTGTGATTTGTTTATTAGCTTTAGTGAACATTTGGATTGGGCTTGAGCGAACAGGTTTTGTTCCTTCTGGAAATAGTAATTTGAATGATCCATTTCTTTGTATAGTAATTTTATGTTCCTAAGCAATAGAGGTTGTCAATTAGTAGATTCAACAAAAAACTTAGTCAGTTAGCTTAGTAATTTTATGTGCTTAAGCATATACAACAAAAACCTACATCGTTTAGCAGATTCAAACATGGGGGCTTCACTCACTGAACCTCTGACATAGCACGTGCATTCGTGGCATACTAAACAATACCCTTAATTTGACTACATATTGGAAAATGCCTCTAAAAATCACATTATTTAACTCCCTACCAATATAAATCCAATACACCTTCCCAATTTATAAAACCCCTATTTTCACTAAATATTGTATGTATCCATTTTTTTTCACATTTTTTATACCCTTTTATTTTTATATCCCTGGTATAGTGACATGATGCCTCTCTTATGACCCCACATGCATTCTACAATGCACCTTTCTTCTTTTGATATACATTGTAAATGCATATTAGTTCTCCCACAATGCAATTAGTTAACCCACACTCAAGCACATCTCACTATGATTTGTGGCATTTAATGGTCTAACACACACAAAGATCAACCATGTTTTAGGAAGGTTGATTATGTGAATGTATATAAAATAACATATAAATTGATCTATGTGATGATGAAAAATCAATTGATGAATCTTTATGAATAGTTTTGCAACAAATAAGGTGTTCAAGAACAAGTCTAGACCCTCTAGATGAAACAAAAATATCTACAACCAAGGTTGGGGCCCCAAATCTCAAATCAAGGGTGCAATCCCAACCTACACATGCTTAGAAGAAGAGGATGGACAAGTCTGAAGACATGCGCTCTTAAGGGAATAACACGAAAGCATGAAATCACCTTTTGATTCATTGTCATCTCACCAATGAGATATGGGCTATCACTCATAGACTATGTAAAATGCAACAATGGATTGGAGATAACACAGAGGCATTAAATGAATGGACTACAACTAGAACATAAGACAAAATTTTGGTTTTAGAGGTGATCTGCTCCATTTGGCTAGCTCAAAACAATGGTGTATTCCAAAATAAACCTCCAAACATCTACAAGATTTTCTACATGTTGAAGGAAAACATTACCTTATCATGCACCTCACTAAAGACAAGGCTTCCTTGCACTCTCATACCTTTGAAATACAATTCTAAAATTTCTAGAGGATATTTTAATTATCCAATTTTAAGGTCACAACCAAGCCAGAAACCACATTGGTGTATGAGACCCCCTTACTTTTGGGACAAGGGACCCACCTTCGCACAATGATTTGACCGCTAAGTCAATGAAGGCATACATACTCTACCCCCTCTAGTTTTGAACCTGTGACCTCTTAGGAGGAAACACATCCTCTTAACCATTAGGCCCACTCAAGCTAGATATAGTGGATTTCTCCTTAAGGTATCTTTTACATAATGAGCGATTACATTGGAAGTAACATCATATAGGAAATAGAAATGACCCTAGAAACAATATCACCTTGAAATAGGAATGACCCTGGCATTTCTATAATCAGAGAATCACTTGAAAATTTAGGCTAAACAATATTAAAGTAATGTCTTGAACACCAAGAACCAAGAGCCTTATTGCCCTATAACAAAGTGACCTATGCAAGATCAAATTTACAAAAAATATCTGCCAGAGAACATCCATGTACACAATTCTGCGAGAGAAAACATCTATAATACCAAAATCAGTTGAAAAGCATGATATGGGACTTTCAAATTCGAAAACTAGTTGAAAAGCATGGGATCAGACTTCCATGATTTTATGTGTATTTTATATAACAATTATTTGAATGGAGGTTCTCGCAAGACGGCTTAAATGTCCAAGGATGAAATGATAGGAGAAAAGCTTTGACAGAAATTGAAAATAATCCTTTCACTATTCTTTCCCAAGGGATTAAGTCAGTTGTTTATATAAACATTTCAGTTAATATTGTTTTATACCACTTCAATTAATATTGCCTTTTTAGTGTTAATATTAGAATAGAGAACAACCATTTTCGTTGTACAACCATGATGACAAATATCCCAAAGCTTCTATGGAAATCCCACAGACTAGAGGTTATAAAAGGCCAATGAGGTTTGGGCACTTCTAAAATCACAAGTGCAGGAAACCGATTATTACCTTGGAAGCTCGAGTTGGGTAGGACCAGTGAGACTCACATCACCTTCCATGGCATATATTATAGAATCTTCAAACCTAAGCCATTTGTCCTTGATTTTGCTACATGAAGTTGTTAAACTAACGACATGTCCAAAGATAATTTTGTAGCAGCTAGCGATTCTAAAAACACAACTTCTTTATCAGAATAATGGTCATTTTACCAACATGTCACGATAAATTGCAATAAATAGCTATCGAAAAATCAATTGAAGAGAAGGCACACAATTTTCTTTCAGTGCAACTTACTCTGAGACAACAAAAATATGCAACATTTGATCAAACTTTGTTGTATCTAATAAAAATAGAAGTTGGAAACAAAATTCCATGCTAAAAAGGTTTTTATCAACTCTAGTCTAACTTAGTTGCCAATAAAATGCAGGATTTAGTCCAACTTAGTTGCCTCTAATTCAAATAAAAGTTGAAAACATAATTATGAGCTAATAGATTCTGACAACTCTAATTTAATTTCATTGTAACTGTAAAATAAACCCCTAGAGCATGGGAGAATAAGCATGGACCTCCTGTTGTATTCTTAAGCCGTAGGTGACTAGCTATAATACATAGTCTACATTCTTTGAACAAGAAAGAGAGTGGAAAGCCTAAAGAGACAAGCCCGTCTGTATCAATACTCCATCTTACTAGCCTTGGTCCAAAAACTAGCTTTAAGAAAGTATCCATTGGAGTGAAGATTGTCTTAAGCAGCCATAGATTTCAAGTCCTATGAATTGGCTTCCTTAAGAGCTTTGAGCATAGTTTGTATTGTAAGCCCTCTAACACTTGCATTGGCCAATGTGGGCTCCATTGAAAAACGTAACGATCTTTGTAAGAGGCTTTCTATTTTGTTTGCAAAAGAACTTAAGGATGTTGTTTGTAATAATCTTAAATTGCTTAAGAACACTGATCCATGTGTTGAAAGAATGGATTTCCTTACTGAGGTAATGGTTTCTACTTTTGAGAAATGATAGTCTCAAAAGGAAGCGATAAATGCTCTCCCTCTTTATCCAAATGAACAAGTCATGTGGGATGAAAGTGTTGTACCCAACGTTAATTCAAAGAAGCACTCCATTCCAACTTGTGGGCTTCTCTGGGCTGATCTCTTACTTATATCCTCCTAAAAGAATATAATCTAACCTAAGACATGACACGAAGTGGGTCTTGTCAACATTTTCTTTATCTGACGGTGTCTACTCAATCTTTTCGGTACAAAAATTCTACCAATATGCTTTCGGACTTCGGTCAGAATCATAATCATCACTATTAGAAGACACTTGTCTTGCTAAGGCGTTTTGTTCAAGCATCTTGAGGTAATCATACGCCACCATCTTTGAGTACTCTTCATCCCAATTGATCTCATGTGGGTCTTGGGCATCCACATATATGTCCTGAAAAGTAGATTCTTCAACTTTACCTTTTCCCTTGGCATCTGCTGCTATTGTTTCTTCATCTTTTGGTGATGCTTTTGACATTTTTCCTTGGTCCTGATTTACTTTTATTTTGTGGAGATCCTGTTGTTGTGGGGCAAACATCATTTCTTGCTTTTCCCATTGTGTTATCGGGAAATCTAGTGTCCATTCAGAGCTGCTAGTCCCACTAAGACGGGTAGCTATCTTAGAAACAATCAAACTAAAGTTACTTATGTTTTCCTTTATGAGAAGTAGATGAGAGAGAAGCAAAGAGGACCAACCTTAGTCTTTTGCTTGGCTCCTTGCTTGTTTCCTCTCCCCCCGATAGATCTTTGCTGCTTCTTCCTTGCTTGTCCCGCTTCAAAGAGCACATATAGAGTCAAAGCAGCATAATACCATCAAAGAATAGAGATCTACAATCATAAGCAATACAGGATCAAATATATATTGGCCACACAAATGCATATATCAACTCAGACATACAAGAATGTGGAGGAAAACTTAAATAGCTTTATTAATAGAAAGAGTAGAAGAGAGGATTACAACCCATTGATCTGACCCAACGTCATCCTCCCAGCATGAAAGCCCTTCTTCACCTCATGAAAAGCTTAGATCACCCAACACTATGATGTTCCACAAAGAAACCAATAGCACTTCCTTACAAAATGCAAGATTCCAGCCTCTGGATCTCTGGGATGAGGAATCCATATATAGATGTTTGCAGGGGGGTGAGTCAGCTTGTGGGATTTTGATTAGTGTCCTCTCTTTGATAGTTCTAGGTTCCACTTGGAGATTCATGATCTCTTACTCATCCCTGGGCGAACTCTGAGAGGCAAGTGTCATAGGAGAAGTTTCTGGAAGATTCCATGATCATCCAACTTGCAAACTGTCTTTGCCATTTGTCTACTCTCGCCCATCGCACCCTACAGAAGGACTTTTCAGTATGCATCGTACTTCTTGCATGTGGCAGTGAGATGCATCACACCCTTAGCACTGAGCAGTCTGTATGGTCCAGTTTTGACCAGTTTTGAGCAGTTTTCCATGGAGAACTTCTGGGAGATGATGTAATCAGCTGACCTTGTTCCTTTAGGGTGTGAAACAACACTTTTATGGACGTAGAAGCCCTTGGTTTATGGACATATATGATTGGGGTTGCAGTGCCAAAATATTTCTATAACAGTTGCCCCCTAAAGCATGAGTTCGTAAATCTTTTTTGATGTCGAGTGAAATGCTTTATCATGAGGATCCGAGGTTTTTCAAACTGGAAGACGACCTGTAATAAGATACAATACAATACATTATCTTCATAATATTTTCATGATCTAGCTGAGGCGGGAATTCCCATGCTCAGCTTTATAAATCCATTTTCATGTACATAGGACAAACAATCGTCTGTGTGGCAAACTGATGATTCTGATAGAGCCATCATCCTTCGATTTGGATGATTATCTGTGCAGCAATGATGTACATTTTATGTCTTTATTTTCCTGAATGTATCGCAACCCGGATGGATGAAACTAGATCTGGGGTCTTCAAACTCGTTCGATCTTCGCCCGAAGTACAAGTCGATCCATGTGAAAAGATGTTCTGGAGTCAAACATGGAAAGACATCGCCCGATTACCAGCCAATGATGAAAGCTGTTAACAGGCGCGAGAGGAATCATCAATAATGATAATGACCCTCAAGGTACGACAGTACAATTTACGTGGTGTGAAAAAGGACTTGGCATCGAACACCACGCAAAATCTTTCGATCGAAGGCCATTGATGTAAACGTGTCGCTGGAAGTGAGAAACTTGCCATTGAGGCATGCAAGCTTCAAAGTACTGAAAGGGTTGTTCCTAGGTCGACTTCTTGGATAATGAGTTGATGTTGACAAGAAGTGACCCGTCGTAGGAGGGCATTAATGAATCCCACATCTATGACACGGAACGGAGCAAATGATTTTGTGGAGGTAAAAACGATCTGATGATACAAGGTTCAGGGTGGCGGTCATGAAAGAATGAAGCGTGAAGGTATTGCAGTGGATGAGACACAAGCTGGGTTGGTGAATTCTCTGAGTGAATTCTCTTGAACATATTGGCGACATTGAAGTGGATTGGTAGCGTTAACCCCAAGAATGGATGGTACGATGGACCAATGGTAATATGACTGGTGAACGGAATAACCCAACCCGACTCAATCATGGTGATGGAGTGAAAGTGTCATGTTCAAGAGCGACTTGCTACCAATAAAGTTTCTTCGAGTTTTCTTCCCAAATTTTCCCCAGTCATTGCTGACCAATACCTCTTTATTTTTTTCAAGCTTGAGGAGGATAACATATGCTTGTTCTATAGTTTTCCCTTCAGACAAACCCGTCGCTATGTTTTAATGAGCCTAGCGACAGTGAAACTCGTTCTTGTCTGCATGGACAAGTTTGTCGCTATTGTTTTAACGAGTTTAACGACAAAGATAACTCAGTGCTTTCTCAATTTTAAAGTGTCTGAAAAGGGACGGAAAGGAAACTCCAGTAATCCTTTTTCATCATATGATCCCTTAAGTCCGAAAAAGTATAAAATAATACGAAAGGGATGAATTTTCAATAGTTTTAACGAGCCGAATAAGACAAGCACTCGATCTTTTTGTGTAATGATCCCTCAAGTCCAAAAAGATTAAAATCTAGATGAGGGATAGCACTTCCAATCGCTTTCACGAGATGGAGAGGCCAATTGCTCGGCAATCTTTTCATATATTACGAGTCAGATGAAAAGAGCTTAAAGGAGACTCATTTTTTGAGGAACGAGTGATATTTTCGGGTAGCAGCTGGTTCCAAGTGAGGTTTGGAACTTTCCAATCACGACAGTGTAAGAAGGTGGCTAACAGAATCACTCGTCGCAGTTGTTCCTCAAAAGGGGTAAACAATCAAATGGAGGCATATAATCAACTAAAACAAAGCGGAGGTGATGGTAAGAACACGACCAAGGCTCAGAAGTTGATGATAATGCAATTGCAATGGTTATTTACCGAAGGTAGGTTCATTTTTTAATGATCTTAAACTCTAGTGGAACATATGCTCATTGCTTAGGTTTAATTTTTAACGAGCTTGAACTTTGCGTAAAACTACTCGTGATAATGGTCATTGATATTCGATTCACCGTTAACACTATGTTCTTTTGACGATTGTTCTACCTGTTCAATTGCTCCATCAAACTGATTAGAAATGAGAATACATGCTTGAAAAATGAGTTAAAACACTAATACCCTACTCGAATTACGTGAATAAGTAATTTAAAAGTGGTTTTTACCCCTCATTTTACCATTTCATTTGAATTTGGGATTGTTGGAGCTCTAGAGGTGTTTTCCCCCTTGATTTTCATCAGCTAATTCCGGGAGATTCTGTGGACGATTTTTGGCACCGTCTGGACTAAGTAGGAGTTAAACCTGAGCTCTTCAATTGCATTCTTTCCTTTTTGAATTCTGAGCATGCTTTCCTATTTTTCTGAGCCTCTGGGGTTTGAAAATTTTTCTCTACTCCCATCGCACCTAGTATACATCGAAAGGCGCGATGCATACTAGGTTGGCCATTGGCCAATCAATATGCATCTCACCCAGTACATTGCTGGGGCGCGATGGGCGCAAGGAGGAAAACTTTTTCATTGTTTTTTCATGGAAATTTTGCTTGCTTTTTGCCAAATCAGGATCCTGACTCTTCTCTTGTTTGTTTTTCAGAGATTCATCAGAGAAAAATGGTTGTTACATGGCGAGAACGCGAGCATGAAGAAGAGGACATGGTTGCTTTACATGATCTGGGTATGGTAACTGCATTGCGGAACTGTGGTTTGCTCAAGTTCTTCCACATATCTAGCATGAGGCAGCAAATCAACTTGTTGCAATATTTCATCGATGCATGGGATCCTACCAACCAAGTGTTCCAGATCAAAGGAAAATCCATATCTTTGACTATTGAGGACATCTACATTTTGATCAGTTTATGGAGGCATGGTGCCCCTCTCTCATTATCAAGTTCCGCCCATGGGGGCGAATCTGTGAGGGATTATATTCGCCGATACTATAGGGAAGGATCTCAGCCGAGCAGGGACGGCAAGATCAGTATCTGAGATGTCACCGACCGGTCCTTGAGGACTATTTTATTCACCTTTGCTAGATTGGCTGGTAGCGTGGCCCTTCACTTGGACAATAGGTCCTATATTCAGTACGCCTTGGAATGCCTTGAACCGAAGGTATTCAACTGGTGTGATGTGGTACTTCCGGTGATAAAAGAACAACTTACCAAGGTAAAAAACGGAAGATCCAAGAACTTCGGCTATGGATCTATTCTAACCGCTTTTGCCTTGGAGAAGATCCTACTGATGCAACCACAATACATTTCACTTGGTTTTCCTCCATCGACTGAGCCACAGATGCAGAGGTGGGTTGACCTTATGGCCAGACATGCTATTCAACCATAGTTTCCTTCTCTGATGCCTTCTTCGAGTGGTTCAACCATCAAAAAATGGTTTATGCCGAGTGTCTGTATGCTGGGATGGATTTCCGGGGTGACCCATATTTTGCGCTGCTGGCTGGCGAGCAGTGGGGCATCGTAGGTAAAAAACTCTGACCATTTCTCTGTTTATTGGTTTTATAATGTTCTTGTGCTTTTAAATGTTTATCAATACTAATCAAAACTCATGTTCTCATGCAGATATTGGACCAGTGCGACCAACAGTACGCCTGAGAGCATCAGCTTCCGCTCCAGCAGGAGAGGCTGTAGGGAGGGCTGTCCTTCGCGATCTAGATGTAGCTGAGACTCTTGCAGTGCTGCAGGATCAGATCGAGGGTCTCACCCTCAGTATTTCAGATGTGAGGACCGATGAGTTGCCTCTGAGATTACAGCGCCATACCACTGGCGTGCCAAGCCGATGGACTAGGCTCTTACGCATGATTGCACAGGCAGTGACTTGTTATCACCAGCACCATTAGACTAGGGTGCCCCCTTGCATTTTGAGTTTTTGGGTCATATGACCGATTTTGTCTTGGACATAGAAAACTATGTACAAACTATAAACAGTTATATATATTTTTGATTTTCGGAGCTTTATTTTAGTTAAGTTATATGATCCTGATGCAAATATTGATGAAATGCTTTTCTTTTATAAATGTTGCAAATGTCTATCCAACACATAATTTTCTAATGAATCGGTTAATGTGTTTAAGTTCCTAGAAATGTGCTGATATTGAATAGAATCAAACTGCCTTTCCAATATCTTGACCCTTAGGAACATACGATACATAGCTGGACTCCGTACGAAATAGATGCCGGTGAGCTGTAGAATGATGAGTTGTGAATCTAGCCTCACGACAAGTCAGCGTATGCCATGCGCGATGGCATCAGAGGGGAGCTCTATCAATGCGCTGTATTTAGCAATGTTGTTCATTGATCGACCAATACATACCCCTCTGAAACTCACTAACTCGCCGCTTGGATCAAAGATGGCCCAGGCCGCAGAAGATAGGTTCTGCGAACTACGACTCGCTCCATCAGCATATCCAAAAAACGACTCCAATAGGTTCGACATCTGCAACAAATGTAAAAGTGGATTACCTAACCAAAACGATTACTCTTAGCGAAAACAAAAATGTAACAAAAGCATATGAAGAGGTTACTATACTGAGTCAAGCATAGTAACGCTTAAGGTACAACCCGTTTCGGGGTTGCGACAGTGGAATTCCATCATAATCTACTAGCTCATAGGCTCCTTTTGCTAACACACGCTTAACAATATAGGGACCCATCCATAAAGACTGGAATTTGCCTGTTCCCAATTTATCGGATTTCTGGTCGTAAAGTAAGACCAGGTCACCTTCTGAGAAGACACGAGGTTTGACATTCTTGTCAAACTGCGCTTTGACTCGTTTCTTATGTGCATCGTCAGCCAAGGCGGCATCACGACGGGTTTCATCCAGTTGAATTAACTCCAAGAAACGAGTCTCCTCTTCTGAAGTTCTGGGGAGAAGGTTGATTGCGAGCTTGAGGGACGAAATTTTGCACTGAACTGGTAAGATTGCTTCCAGGCCATACACCAGCTGAAAGGGTGTAAACCCGGTCACATTTCTCATCGATGTCCGGTATGCCCACAAGGTTGAGTACAGGATTAGGTGCCAACTCCGTTTATGGACTCCAATCATCCTTTGCAGCATGCGTTTCAGGACTTTGTTGATCGCCTCAACTTGCCCGTTAGCTTGCGGATAATACGGAGTAGAGCTATCGTGGGATAGTCCTAATTTGGCAGCCAACCCAACCATCATGTGATGGTGGAAATGTAATCCATGATTTGGGACTATAGCTTGTGGAACACCGAATCTGGAGACTACATGATTAAGAAAGAAAAGAGCAGTCGTTTCGCCACTGTTGTTTAATGTAGGCATCGCCTCGGCCCATTTTGTAAAATAGTCAACAACGACTATGATATACCCATGCCCCCCAGCCGAGGTGGGGTTACATGTCATGAAATCTATGCCCCATTTGGTGAATGGCCCAACAACAACTACTGGCTGCAGGGGTGCGGGTGGTATTCTGGTTTTGCGATCGAAGATTTGACAAGCATGGCAACTCTTGACTGCTGTTATGCAATATTTGAACATTGTTGGCCAGAAGTATCCTACTCGTAAGATCTTTTGCGCCGTAGCATAACCAGATTGATGCCCCCCACATGTGCCTGAATGACAATCATTCAGGACTTTTTCGGCCTCCTCATGGGTGAGGCACCTTCACAGAACTGTATTGATACCTCGACGGTAAAGTGTATCACCGAAGACCATGTAGTCTTTTTCTTGATATCGTATACATCGTTGTTCCGAGCGAGAGGTATTAGACCTATATATTTGGGTTTGGAGATAGATGATTATATCTCCATACCACGAATCGCTTGAAGATATCAGAAATAGTGTTTCATCCATGATTGTTGCTTTAGATGTTGAATCGTTGGACGACGATGGGAAGTCGCATAGTAACTCCGCGAAAACCAAAGCTTTCTTTGACTTGGATTTTATGAATTCCAGATCAAACTCTTGCAAAATTGCTATCCATTTTGAATATTTTCCCCCAAGCACCTGTCGCGACAAGATGTAAGTCATGGGGTTGAAATCTGACAAAATGGTAGTTTTTCGAAAGAGGACATAGTGTTGAAATCTCTGTACTGCTTGAACAACTGCGAGAGCCAGCTTTTCAACATAGGAGAATTTGCTTTCTGTATCATTTAAGTTTCGACTTAAATAATAGACTGGATGTTCGATTCCATTGTCTTCTTGAACTAAAACCATTGCGATGGTTGTATATGTCACAACCAGATACAGGTTAAAGTCTTTTTGATAATTAGGAGCGTACATTAATGATGCTTTTATTAGGGATTCCTTTAGAGCATCAAAGGAATCTTGCACAACCTGATCCCAATTGAAGGGTGCTTCTTTTTTCAATAGACGCGTATAACCTTTAGCAAGTTCGGCGTAATTTGGAATGAACCTCCTTAGAAAGTTTGCTTTCCCTTGGAGTTTCTGAATCTGAAGCAGATTTGAAGGTGGAGGCAGATCGATGATTGCCTAAACCTTACACGAGTCGAGTCGAATCCCATCCTTTGAAACTACAAAGCCAAGTAAATGACCAGAACTGACACAAAACACACATTTGTGTGGATTGAGTCGTATCTTGTAGTGTTGGCAACATAGAAAGATTGCTCTCAAATGCTACGGATGATCGCCCCGCTTTTGCGAATGAGCCGGAAGATCGTCGAGATATGGTTGAACGATGTTCTTGATGTCATGGAAGGCATAATTCATTGTCCTCTGAAAGGTTTCCCCTGCGTTCTTTAAACCAAAGGTAGCTTGCGGTATGCGAATGTGCCCCACGGACAAATAAATGCAGTCTTTGACTGGTCTTGTGGGCAGATATTTATTTGATTATACCCGGAAAATCCTTCCATAAATGAAAAAATTTCACATCTGGCGCATTCATCAACTATCTGGTCGATGAAGGGTGTAGGGTAGTTGTCCTTTGGACAAGCTTGATTTACATCCCTATAATCAACACACACTCTAATCGTTCCTTGTTTTTTCATCACAGGAACAATATTCGATACCCAATCGGTTAGAGGAACAGGGTAAATGAAACTAGCATGGAGAATTTTTTCAACTTCTGCCTTGATGGCCGTGACTTTCTTCGGGTGCACCTGCCGAAGCCGTTGTTGCACTGGTTTGACATCTGGCTACATCTTAATTTCGTGTTCAACTATGCTCGAGTCAATGCCTGGCATTTCTTCATATGACCAAGCAAAGACATCTTTAAACTCGTGAAAGAAAGCGTAATATACTTCCAGTTTTGAAGAAGAACAAGACTTGCTGACATGAATATTCTCTACAACATCTGGTTTGGTCGAGATATTTATGGCGATAGTTTCTTCAATATTGGACAGATTTCGCTCGGAATCCACCGTGTTTATAGTATTTGATAGAAAATCAAAAACTAAAGGGTGATTAAGGTCGTTGGAGCAATCTTCGTTGTAATCTAGAAGATGGGAACGATGGTGGTAATATTCCCATGGTGCCCCGTCTATCATCATTGACTGAACAATTCCTTCGTCTATATAATGTACATGCGACCAAGGATTTGAAGAGGTACCATATTCCTTTGACCTATCCACCCAAATGCTTGATGAGCGTTGATTTGGGTTTGCCTCCCATGTCGAGAACATTGATTGCTACAATATTTCTATTGGGCTTGGAGGCAATACCTGGTGATGATCCATACTAATATCGTGTTGTGACATCTTTTGAATAGAAGATACCATATTGCAGGTTCCCACCGTTACCACTTCTGCCAGATTGTTCAGAGACGGTAGGGCAAAAGTACCCATCAATGTAGGGTCTTTTACTAGGCCTACTCCGATATTTTGAAGCAATTGAGAGCTTCCATGGATCATCGGGATGCTTCCCGTAACTTGTGAACTGTTGGGGAGAAAGGTTTGTTGGTCGACGACTGTAATTCCTCCATGAAAAGGAAATGAAATATTTCTGAAATATGTCAACACAAAAACGGCCATTGCATAAATCCATGGCCTTCCCAGTGGGATGTTATAATTGAGGTTTCCATCGATAACCTCAACATCAATTTCTACTGTTTTAACCCCCAATTCAACTTGCAAGTTACTTAAAATCCCGTACGGAGTGTATGTCCGCCCATCAAATGCTTTTAAAGTTATTGACGATCGCAACAAGGGTGGTGAGCCTAAAGTTTTCCAGCAACTCATTGACATAATACATGCAGATGCGCCCTTATCAATAATTGTTTGATGAACAGTTTTGTTGAGGGCTTTCACTTGAATGAGGAAAGCGAGCTGAGCTGGTAACTGAGGGTCATATCCTTTATGATTAAAGGCCACAAGATTGGAATCCACTGGGTCAATCCCACCCATTGTTGATAATAGAGCCTGTTTCTGGGAGGGGCAATTTTGCAGTACTTCTAATGTCGACATAGCGGATGGCGATTGGGCCAAGTCCTCTACTATCTTATAATTTTGTGCCGCTCTGGCATGAGGATTAAATGTTGATTTGTGTACTACTCCCTTTGGCGGCTTTATTGTTAGCTCAGGAATGATGGGTGGCACAACTTCGATCGAAGTTGTTGTTGAACTACTAGGTTGATCAATAGCCTTGTTGTTTGACAGTTGTGGATTCCCATAATCTTTATTCCTTGTTGATATCAAAGCATCATTTTGCTACTTCGAAATGGACAACATAAGTACTTGGGATGGGGAAGCATGGTCACTAGCAACCAGATTGGTTCCTGGGTTTGGAAATGGATCAATCAATACTGCCGAGGTTTTTGAATTCTTTAAGAATTTCCTAAGTTCAGCTTTATGTGGACAATCTTTCGTCCATTGATCCTCATTGCATATAAAACATGGATGACTGGGTTTCCTATCTCCAGAAGGGTTTGCTGAAGACTTTTTAGGAGACGAATCATCCTGTTTCTTCTTTTTCCCTTTCTTTTTCTTCTTGCCTCCTAGTTGCTTTGGTTCTTTGCCTTTGTCGGTCAACACGGCATTAATCTCCGAGGCGGGAAGTTAATCGTTTGCATTTTGACGGGAAACCATGTGGGCTTTTTTAGATGTAGCCTTTGCGGTTTTCGTGCTTGTTGCACCTATCACGCCATCGCCGACATGAGAGTCTTTATTTGATTTAGGAGAAGGAGGAACGGAAAACTCTGGTCTAGGAGCTTCAGGGATTTTGTCATAGAGCATGCCAGACTGGGTATAGATCAGGTATAGATATTGCGCATGAGCAATTACTTGCTCTTCAGTGACAACCCCCCCTTTAGCCACATCTTCCATAATAGAAGGTAACAATGACTTAATAAACCATTCAGCTAGTAGCTGATCAGGAACATATGTTTTTACCATTCTATGATGACGTCACCACTCATGAATATGATCAGATATGTGAGTGGTTGTTGTCTGCTTGAAATTGGTAAGAATCTCCGTTCCTGTTTCGTACCTTATGGGTAACTGAAAATGGGTTAGAAAGGTGGTGGCAAGGGTACTGAAGTTATCGAATGAAGCTCTAGGCAATTCGATGTACCATTTTGCTGCCGGACCAGTTAACGTTCGCTGAAAAAGGCGAAGCCTAATTGAATCATCATTGAGAGTGTTGGACGAACACCACAGATGAAAGGTCATCACATGATTGGACGGATCTTCACCCTGATTTCCACTAAATTTAGGAATATTTGACGACAGTTTATGAGGAATCGTTGGCCACCAAAGGGTGTAGGCAATTGGATCGTTTGTGAGCCGATTTAGATCTGGTAACTCTAAAGTTTCCACGAAGGGCAACTATTGATTTAGGTTCAGCGAAGCATACCCAAGATAAGATGGGATTGCCTGAGCAGTGGGTCTTTGCATACTAGCATAATGTATTTGATGTTGATAACTTTGATAAGGTTGATGGGCATAACCATTATGATATGATTGATGTTGACCGTTTTGAATATATGGTTGGCCATTACTTGCAAAGCTTTGTTGCTCGGGTCCTGGGTAAACTTGTTGGAATTGCGGTTGTTGATATTGCACCAGCCATGGTTGTGAAACCATTTGCTATTGTCCAATACTAGGTATTTGACGAAGATGAGGGGTAATAGTACCCATTTGAGCCTGAGTTGCTCCAATTAAGGAGACACTAATCGGTGATTGTGGTTGTGTCTTGGAGACAAGGGGCTGTTACATTACGACCTGAGAAACTTGAGGTTGACATACAATGGGCAGTGCTTGTACTTGCGACACCGTCATAATAGCCGGTGTAGTGGGGATATTTGACACAGGAAAACTTGGTTGCATCGAATATACAACTCTTGGTTGTTGAGGCAGTATTGGCACCCAACCACTGGTTGTGATTCCAGCTTGACCTAAATTCTGTTGTGAACTCTCATATGGTTGTTCTCCCGGAGGGAACAATGAAAGGGCATACTGTCCCCCATATGGCGGTAATCCAGTGTTCAAAGGAAAGATCGGCCTTTGGACAATGGATTGCCCAAATTGATACTGTTGCTAAGGATCAATTTACTGAGACTCAACATAAGAAATTCCAGATATTATTCCGGATGAACAAACGGGGACAGACCATACCATCGAAACAGTCCCTGGGTGGACTCCATCTAGCGGTTGAGAGCTAGATGGGACAGATGGTACACCAGCGAACATTGTCAGAGCGGCGGTAGGAGGTTCTGCTGCCACTGTATCGGACGACACAGTCCTAGATTTCGATGGTTGTCCAGACATATCGAGTCTATCCAAAAAACTTCCCAGCGATTCTACAAGAACTTGCGGTGAAGGCAAATTGTCTTCTGAAGTAGAAGTGTATAGGTGGATCCCAATTCCAAAATGTAATGGAGTATTGGATGGAAGATCCTCCGTAATTTCTTCTATAACAATCAGTCTAGGCGGAAGAGGTAGATCGTCAGGTCCGTAAAATATTTCTGGTTCCGAGGAAGGTATAGATTCTGCAGCGACCGATGTTGGAGGGGCAACACCTTCTGAATCAACTCCAGATGGATCTGGTTCAGAAATGGAAGTGTTTACCATTACACTAGGATCAATTCTAATGTCCTCTCATGATTGCAGAACTTCCTCTGTAGAGGCAGGGATACCAGAAATGTTTGGAGTAACTAAAGTTTCTGAGGATGTCGAAACACAAGTTTCAAACAAACCAGGAGACTTTGACCCAGTTAAATGAGTTTGCTTGGCCCGGAATGGTTTTGTTTCCGGGGTCAAAGATGGTTGACTCATCAGTCTCTACGAACGATGGGGTTTCGATTGAATTTCTTCCACGATTGTGGATTACTTGATCAACTCAAAATAAAGGGGAAAAAGTGATTCCGAATTAAAGGAATTTTAGACACTTTGACACAACTTTCTTTTTCAATTTTTAAGAGTTGAGAAAAAGCTAAAGATGACTCTAGTCACCTTCGATTTTTAATGAGCCTGAAGTGACAAGTGCTCAGATGGACCTTTTCTTTTAAGGAGTTTGAAAAGGAACGAAAGCGACTACTCTGTAAATCTAGACAAAGGGATTACCAAACCAATCGCAAAACTGCAGAATACTTTTTACGGTATGGCGGTCAATCTTTCCGAATGCTGTGTTTAGTGCATTGCGATCGATAGGGTAGTAGACACGGCTTCCTAAGGATAAAGGATATAGCCTATTGTGGTCTCCCAATATATACTCAATGGTATGTAGGAGCACAAGTCCATACTGGAACTTGTCGTCTCAAAGAGGAGGAATCACCCAACCTATGATGAAAGCGATAGTTACTAGGCTTTACGACGCTGGAATACGTCTCTAGCCTAGACTTCTAAATGTTGTGTGTTAGATTCCAAAGCGTTTTTATGTTCATTGAATTTATTTTACAGTTGATCTTTCTTAAGAAGTTTTCCTTTAAGGTTCACTGCGTGATGTAAATATACAATTCCCAAAATGCAATCTAAGATGATAAACAGTCGTTTAATCTTCTTTTTTTCTTTTTGCAATGAAAATCCTAGCTACTAAGGAAAGAGAAGCGAGATTCTTTCAACATAGAGCAGAGAGCACACACTAGATGCACTGTCCTAAATCAAAATCAACAATAAGTCTAAATGCAAATGCACATGCATGTATTTGTTTTCCGCTTTCTTAATGTGTGAATGACAAAAAGAATGCTAAGTACAAATTTGAACTATCTTTTCAAAGCAACAATACTAACAATTTTCTCTTCAAAAGACGAAAGGAAGACAATGACGACACTTTGCGATTTTGAATTGAAAACTGCTTTCGACACTTGAAAAACTATCAATTCAAATCAAATACAAGAGTAACCATGTAATCAACCATCAAGAAGTATAGGATTCTCCTCTTTGACTGAAAACGACACTTGCGACACTTCCAAGTAAAAAGACGACAGTTCAATTAAGCTACTTCTTTGTAAAGGAGAACTATAAATGGAAAACAATACAAAAAACCATTCACAATTCTTTGTACAATGGAGACTAAATAATGCAAAGGAAGGGAGTTTCCATAGTGGTATGCTAATCACAGACAGCAAAACTCCTGAATAAAGCAAAAGAGAGTGAAGAGAAACCAAAATTTGGAGGCAGAATTAGTCTTCTCTGATCATCGCACCTGTAACACAGGGAAATAGGGATGCATCTCACCTACTGCACACGGGAGGTGCGATGCATTCAGATTTATTAGAAGAGAAGGTGCGGTGGTATAGGGACGAGACTTTAACTTGGTCTTTGGTCACAGTTTGCAGCTTAGTTCAGGGATTTAAGCGGAGCTAATGATAGTCAGTAAATACAAATAATAGGGGTTGATTTAATTAGGTTACTTGAGCCACCACCAGGGCAATTAGGATGTTCACAAATCAATTGTTCAGTTTATAAACAAAACCCGTAGATAGACTGAAGCAGCATTGATCTACTTTGCAGTTGCATAGCAAAAGCAGTTCGAAGGCTAGCTAGCTTGACTTCAGGCTCTGTCTGTAGTTTATAAAGCAAACAAATCTAAACAAGCAAACAAACTATTTGCTCCCCAGTATGGTTGCCATTTTGTTATTGGGAAATCTAGTGTCCATTCAGAGCTGCTAGTCCCACTAAGACAGGTAGCTATCTTAGAAACAAACAAACTAAAGTTACTTGTGTTTTCCTTTATGAGAAGTAGATGAGAGAGAAGCAAAGAGGACCAACCTCAGTCTTTCGCTTGGCTTCTTGCTTGTTTCCTCTCCCCCTGACAGATCTTTGCCGCTTCTTCCTTGTTTGTCCTGCTTCAAAGAGCACCTGTAGAGTCAAAGCAGCATAATACCATCAAAGCATAGAGATCTACAATCATAAGCAATACAGGATCATATATATATTTGCCACACAAATGCATATATCAACTCAAACATACAACAATGTGGAGGAAAACTTAAATAGCTTTATTAATAGAAAGAGTAGAAGAGAGGATTACAACCCATTGATCTGACCTAACGTCATCCTCCCAACATGAAAGCCCTTCTTCACCTCATCAAAAGCTTAGATCACCCAACACTATGATGTTCCACAAAGAAACCAACAACACTTCCTTACAAAATACAAGATTCCAGCCTCTGGATCTCTGGGATGAGGAATCCATATATAGATGTTTGCAGGGGAGAGAGTCAACTTCTAGGATTTTGATTAGTGTCCTCTCTCTGATAGTTCTTGGTTCCACTTGGAGATTCATGATCTCTTACTCATCCCTGGGCGAATTCAGAGAGGCAAGTGTCACAGGAGAAGTTTCTGGAAGATTCCATGATCATCCACCTTGCAAACTATCTCTGCCATTTGTCTACTCTCACCCATTGCACCCTACAGAAGGGCTTTTTAGTATGCATCACACTTTTTGCATGTGGCAGGTGAGATGCATCGCACCCTTAGCACTGAGCAGTCTGTATGGTCCAGTTTTGACCAGTTCTGAGCAGTTTTCCATGGAGAACTTCTGGGAGATGATGTAATCAGCTGACCTTGTTCCTTTAGGGTGTGAAACAACACTTTTAGGGACTTAGAAGCCCTTGGTTTATGGACATATATGATTGGGGTTGCAATGCCCAAATATGTCTATAACACATTGTTTTAGAAAAGGTAGTGGATTTATGTCGATATTGAGGAAAGAATCTTTAAAAGCTTTTTTGAACGCCGGTGAAGGTTGTACTGCCAGCTCTATGCCATCTAGAAGCTCCCATTTAAATATCTGAAACATGTTGGTGGAAGTCTCTATTGCATGTTGAACCCACAATCTGCAATTTTCATTGATGTATGTCTTCAATTTCCATCCTAACTAAAAAATAATTGAAGTACAGATTTTATTTGACAACATTAAACTAATGATATGAACTACATTGTTATTCCAATTTCCTGAGGTAATGCTAATTGTGATTAATGCCTTTTGGTTAATCACGAATCTTAAAACTTTCGATTCTTCTTGTAGTTCATCCATTTTTTGTAAAACCTGCCCTTTTTCTGTTAATCTTAAACTTCCAAATTCTTTGAACCACAGAGCCAGTTGTTTGATCATATTTACATTATTACTGGACTTGTTTTCTCCAGATGTCTCGTGATAGAATACTTGCTCAAATGGATTTGGAGAAATAATTTCTCTTAATCTTAGACTTTGATAATCCCAGGGGGATGAGAAAGTCCTTAGATATTGCAAAGTTCTATGGATGCACTAGGAAGTTATGATAGATGGCTTCTTCTTACAAAATCCTTATTTAATCTCCTAATCAGCAAAATTTTCAAAAATTTCATATTGGGGAGATGTGTCATTAGGTGCATAATTTTCATCAAACCTTTGTAGAAAAGATGCTTCAAGTTCCTCAAAGATATCAGGGATTTTTAATGACAAGAGATATTTTTCTAAATCACCTTTGATTGGAATAGCTTCTAAATCCAGAATTCGAGCTCCGGTGTGTAAATGCTTAGAGCAAATTCTATTCCACCAATAAACTGGTAATAATTCAAGGCCTTGAGGATCCAGATCATGTTTTCAGTAAATTGGCTGGATCATAGATCTGATAAACTTTTGAAATATATTTTTACCTTCATGTTGGGTAAAGGGTAAACCTTTACTAGATTAGCATCTAGGCCTAATGATATGCCAACATTCTTAGACTACCATGCTTGGCATTTTCGGATCCACTGATTCCTCCTTAGTCGCAAACCTACCACTTTCTTGATTTCTTCTATTATATGACTCACATGGCTTCAAGAATTCTGAATCTGTCTACAAATGTATTGAAATTATTATCTTGGGGTCCCTTTCCTGGTATTATAAAGAAATTTTCTGGTGATGTAAAGAATGCCTTATTCATATCTCTAGTTAAAGAGTCTACTAAAGAATTAGAATTACCGGGTATCCATTCAACATCAAAATCAAATTGTTGAAACCAAATCTGCCATGAGAGCAACCTTCCTCTAGCAAGCTGTCTTGAAATCTTGGCAGACAAGAAATACTTGAAGTTCATTGAATCAGTCCTTATAAGAAACTTTACTGGTGCCAGATATAGTTCAAATTTCTGTATCCCATTAAAAATTGCTAAAGTTTCCTTTTCAGCAATAAAATAATTCTTTTGACTGGGAGAGAATTCACTTGAGGCATATGCACAAAGTTTTTCTTCTTCATTCTCCCGTTTCTCAAAAAGAACTGCTGCCCAAAAACTATCAGAAGCATCAGTTTGTAAAATCAGAAGTCCATCACCTGGTGGTTGTAACTTTGGAAGTTGCTAACATTCTGATTTAAGCTCTTTAACTGCTGCAGTGGCTTCTACTGACCATCCTTCTCTGAGATGTTTTCTGATTGGGGCTGTTTTCTCGGACAACCTAGGAATATATCTGTGCACATAATTTAAGACACCTAAAAATAGATGAATTGTTTGTGTCTTTTAGTTCATCTGGAAATTGAGACAATTCAGTAAGAACATGGGGCCGCATTTGGATTTTCCCATTGACTACTTTAATCCCCAAAAAGTCTATACTATCTTGAAAAAAAACCATTTTCTTTTCAAAAAGGACTATGCCATGATTTTGAACTTCACTTGGAAAAATCTCTAAATGCTTTAGATGGGTTTCAAGTTCCAGACTATGTACAAGTATATCATCTATATATGTTACAATGAAATCATATTTTCCAAAAATAAAATCCATTCTTCTTTGGAAGAATGCAGGGGCATTTTTGAGACCGAAAGGTACCACCTTCCATTGATAAAAACCTGCAGGGCATGTGAAGGCAGTTTTATGCCTATCTTCTTCTTGGATCTATATTTGATAGTATCTAGACTTCATGTCAAACTTGCTGAATACTTTACTATTTTGAATTTTTTGCATAATGGTTTCTGGCCTCGGCAAAGGGTAATGAAAACCCTGAGTGATAGCATTCAGAGGTTTATAGTTAATTACCATTCTGGGCTTACCTCTGACTATTTCTGAATGGTTTCTAACCAGAAACGCTGAACAAGAGTAATGAGACATACTAGGTTCAATAAGATTCATACTTAACAGCTCACTTATCTGTCTCTTAATTTCTTGTTCATCTGTGGGGGTGCATGGAATTAGTTTTCCCTTGACTCCATTGTCATGTAGAGTCACTATCTCCTGCTTTGGGCTTTCTACTGTCCAAAATTGTTGAGGATTGTTTGAACAACTTTTCAACAATCTGTCATGAATAGAAATCTGCTCAGCGGACCAATTTAGGTCAGTGCATGCCTTTTGTTTATTTTTTAACTCCATTATTTCTTCATACAATTGCAAAAATTCTTGCCAATTATTGGAGTCTTTAAGAGGTTTTCTTGCTCCAGCTTTCTTTTGACTATTCTCTTTTCGCGCCTCTGAATTTGCTATGAATAATCGAGGCACAACAATAGCCTTCTTCTTTAAATTAATTATCAGCTTATCTTCACTGATAGTGACTGGGAGCACAGAGTTAATAAAAGGCATTCCAAGCATTAAGCTTGCTAATGGATCAAAATGCTGAATAACAGAGATTTTTACTATATTCCCCCCAACTTTCAAGGATATGTTATCAGCATAATGCGTCAATTGAATAGATCCCCCCACTGTTTCAGACACAAGAATATTTTGAAGTGGTTTCCAAAGAGATTTAAACAAATATGGATGGGCCAAATTATTTGATCCTCCAGTATCTATGAATGCATCAACATTTATCCATTCATTTCGAACTTGCACTTGTACTGGAATATAAATGAGGCTATTCGTTTTAATAATCTTTTTTAATAGAGCTTGCTCTTCAACTCTATTATTTTCTGGAATTTTTAAACTTGTAGAAGCAACAATATTATTTTGATATGGGAAAAAAGAATTTAATTCTGGCAATACTGTAATCGGCTTCTTACCTGTTTGTTGTGAGCTTTCTGAAGCAGTCTCATCGTTTGAAACATCTGTGGTGTCTTCAGTTTCTTCTATTTCACTTTCATCTGATTGATCACTATAATGCAATTCTTCAAAAACATCATCATCAGAACAATAATTACACACATTCATCTTTTGTACACTAGCTTCGACATTACCTTCATCTTCTGAAGCTTCTGTTAAAATATATACATCAGAAACTTCATCTTCTGAATCGACTACAGACCAGTCATCCTTGAATTCCTCAATCTCAAAACAAGATTTTAGTTTAGAAGAGGAACTATTAGGACATTTGCGTGCGAAATGGCCTTCTTGTTTGCAAATGAAACAACAATTGTTGTTTCTTGGTTTCTTTCTCTTTTTTAAAAATTTAAATTTTCTGATAGGCTTCCTCCTCACTTGGGTCTAAATTTTCCGTACCTTTTTGTTTTCTTCTTCTTTTTAAAAGGTGTCCAGGGTAGCATTGTTCTGCAGACATCTGAACTAGGTGTAATATCGTGTGCTTTCTTTTGCCAGCACAAATACTTAACTTTCTCTATACACCTGAAAATAAGATCAACCCAATATATTTGATCTATTTTCTTATTTTGTACATCAAGATCCTTCATAATGAGATCTCCTAAGTTACCCTGAAGCTTAGACAAAAATGATATTTTTTTAGCAATATCATTAGAGAGATTAGCTTTAAAGACTTTTGCCATGAAATCTTTGCCAAATTGATCAAGATATTTTAAATCTTTTAGTTCCATATGGCTTAATTCTGTTATCAACTGTTTTTTCTCATCCACTGGCTCTGGAACAAATTGTGTTTTCAGTAACAGTTCTAATGTGGCCAGTCCTGCTTCCATGACTGCTCTTCTCTCTTCGTTTGATGGTCCCATCCACCAATCATATACAATGCCTGTCATTCTTTTCTCTACTAGGACCATTATGGAAACATTATCTAATTTTGTGGTGACCTGCATCTGATACAGAGCACCAGTCCATATCCGGATCGATTCTCCTGAATCAGATGAATTGTCTAGATCTAAAATATACCCACTGGAATTTGAAACATATAGATCTTCTTCTACTCGTAGGTATTTAGAGACTTCTTTCAACACATGAGCTTTATTCTGGTTATTTATAGAAGGTAAAATAAAGGAAGGGAATTTAGAAGCTTCTTGATCAAGAGTCATAATCTCTTTCTTTGAAGCAAATTGTTTTTCTACTTTGTATGCTTCTTCCTTTACTCTGGTCAACTTTCCAGAGGTTTTTAAAGTTGACTCTTCTGCACTAGTGGCAGTAATTGCTTCTTCTGTGTCTTCTTCCTCTTCTTCTTTGTCCCAATAATTGGGAGTGCTCATGTCAATTCTAAATTTAGGAATTTCTTTGGCCTTTTTCTTCTGTCTTCTTCTCCTCCTCTCTTCTTTTTCAGCTTTCTCAGACTGTTTCTCTTCATAGAGCAGCTTAAGATTTACATTAATAAAATTTGATTGCTGACCCAAATCATCAAGAACATCTTCGGCATGTGCACACCAAGTGGTGAGATAGTTTCCTATCTGATAAACTTGGTCAAGATCAGTGGGATTGTGGGAGTTATGCTCTAAGAGTGGTGCACAGTCAGCTCTTGTGGGTTGTTGTCTTGACTGAGATGAGGAAGTGCAAAACTTAGTTTTTGGTGGCCACTTTCCCCCTTTGACATGTCTATGATTGACATACTAGAATTCTTCTACAGGTGAGATATTAGATACATATGTCCGGAACATCTTATTTACAGCAAGAAATGGCTTTTCTTCAGGAATATACAATTGATCTGATGGAATAGATATAGTGGTTTCTTTTGATGGATGATTATACACATTTCGTGAAATAGACTTGCAACTGTTGTTCAATGGTTGCTTAGACTCTAAGATGGTTGGTAACACATGCTTTTGTGGCATAAAGATTGGTCTGGGTATGGATGATCTATCAAGTAGTATGCGGACATGACCAATACTTACAAACATTCTTTTGGTTGTATTTCTTGGAGTGTCTATTGATGCCAAAGATTTATATTGAATGTACCAGTCACTGGGAAGGGCTTCTTTGTAATAATGAACACCTTCCACTTGAGCATTACTGACTCCTACGGTTACACAATATTTTAACACTGGTTGCTTTAACCATGGATGTATAGTGTTTGTGAGTTGGAATGACATTTGAACTAACACAGACAGATATTCACTATCTTCGACCATCTCAAGACCTTGGACTCCGACTAAGATTTTCCAGCAATCTTTTAAATGAACATCAGACAGACTAATGGCATAATCTAGGTAGATGGTACCATACTGACAACTAGAAGACAAATTTCCTAATATGGTTCCAATTCGGGCATGGTCATAGTTATGGTTCCGTCTGTTAAAGACCTCAGTTATACATGGAGTATTGAGCCCGTGGCAAAATAATTGAACTAAACATATTCTTATCCCTCTAAAATGCAAATAAGAAAACTTTTTCTCTTGAACATATTTTTTGAATTTTTGATTTCATCTTCAGAAAATAAATTCAGACCTACTATCTGTACAGAAGGACCAAAAATCTTAATTTTCAATTCAACTTCTTTCAACCAGTTTTTTCTTGATAGACTAAACATAGATGGAACCTAATAAATTTCTTTTGAACTCAAAACAGGTGGGTTCCATCTTTTGGAATCCTCTACTTTTTCATGTTCAATATGATCATTTTCTATAGAGCAAGAATCAACTTCAAAAACAATACGTCTATCGATGTTTGAGAATGATCTTAACAAGTTCGACATGGTTCTTTATAAACTAGACCAGAGATTGACTGAAGCAACTTTTATCTAATCAGCGTTTGTATAACAAAAGCTTTTCGAAGGCTTCCTGTCTGAATTCAGACTCTGTCTGTAGTTTATAGACTTAGGGCCGAAACGAGGCTCTGATACCAAAATAAGGGCAAAGTCAAAGAGATAACTTAATTTGAACCAGATCATGAAAAGATGAGGATAGCAAATCTAATGGCAATAATCAAAACTACTCACACCGAGAATACGAGCAGAAATGACCTCTCTCCTTGGGTCTTCTTCAACGCCTTCGCTTTATTTCTCCAGGTACTTTTGAATTTTACGAAACTGTCCTCAGACAGGCGGCCTAGCGGCTTCAATATTAATTCAAAGATCAAAATTACAATACTTTGCAGATTACAATACGAGATCAAAGAAGCACTCCGTTCCAACTTGTGGGCTTCTCTGGGCTGATCTCTATGCTTGGCTCTTCCAAAACTTAATCTACAGTTTCTAACTCTCCATGACTACCTCCTGAGGAATTTCAATCTTTTTCGCTTGGAATCGACATAGGAAATTGAGAATATATCCAAGATGTGTTGCCTCGACTGGCAGCATATATTAATAATGAGGGAGAAACTCGCTTTCGAGGATGGTCTAGGATGGTTGTTCCAATCAAGGAGTTCAAAATCACCAAAGTAAAGCAACCAAACATTGGAGAGGTGAAACCATCCACTGTTACTGTAAAGGTTACATACAGTGTTTCAAGATACACATCACAGATAAGGTATGAATGGAATGGGCTCAAGGAACATGATGTTCTCTTTTTGTTATCTGTACGTCCTTTTTTAGAGCCACTTAGTGGTTAAGAAGCATCAAAATTAAGTGTCCCAAAAAGGTTTGGGCTCCAGTATGTACGTGGATGTGAAGTCATTGAGATTAGGGATGAGGATGGCAACCTTATGAATCAATTTATAGGAAGGATAGAAAAATCCAAATGCATGAATTGAAGAACTATGACAAAACGTGACAGAGCATTTGGAGGTAGGGGGAAACAAAGTTTTCATCAAATTCTACAGATTTGTCAATGGGAGAAAGAGCGAGTCTATCGCAAATTTGTACCAGTTTGAAATAGTATAATAAGTCACAAGGAAATAGATTCCAAAATTCTAAGGGAGTAGAGTTTCGAGGCATAAAATTTGTAGCTCCAGATTTCAAATCAACAAATCATGCACCACTAAATCAAAAGCATTCAAGGTTAAACACAAAAAAATAGCTTTAGGACCCACTCCAACAGTAAAACAAATATAAAAAATGCGGGAATTGTTTATTTTTAATTTTTAAGATGCTTTAAGGGTTCCCAATAAAATGCCTATAAATAAGTTATCTCATTAAAACAAAGAACATGATCCAACAACTTAAAACTGATACTAAAACAAATATAATGAAGCTTGTCTTTGTAGAATAAGAAAGACAAATGAACCATAATCAAGAAGGTATTAGCAACACATAATTCCCAGAAAGACTCACCCCAAACAGATTCTGCATCGGTGTTACATTTGAGATTTTCTCTTGAATCCTTCTTTGTTTAGGTCTCAAGCTTCATGAGATGCAACAAGATAGAGACCTCGTTTAGGTTAAAAAGCTAAAATCAACAAAATCTTGAACAAGAAAATTAGAATATTGGGGGTACACCCAAACACCTCTAGGCTTTCAAAGCTACAAATATAATGGACTCTGAGAAATAACGTTTTGCATCTCCTTGCTTCAGAGAATGCATAACAGGCAATAAGAACTATAAAGCATCTAAACCTAACCATTTTCCATACTACTGATAAATTGAATATATTGAGAACTAAATATAGCTACATAACAATTCATGGATAATTTGTTACATAATAAAGAAAAGACTAATAAAATCATATGCAAGAAGCTAAAAACTGTAGTGAACATTTATAAAAGGAACTAGACTAGCATTTGCACCAGATGTTGCAAAGGAAACGTCGTAAGGCATAAATTCAAGAAGCATTGTGACATATAAAGAATCGTTGAAGATGAAAAATAGTAGGTAAAGGGTAAAGAGCTAGTACCCAATGCCCATTGCATTAAATAGGTCTTGTTCTTTTTGGAAACTTTTTGGCTATGACATCTAGCCAAAAACAACTTCCCATTTTTAGCAGGCTATGGAATGACTTCAACTAGAAGGAGACAATACTGGATACTATTGCAGGTATGAAGATGAAAATTAGTAGGTAAAGGGTAAAGAGCTAGTACCCAATGCCCATTGCATTAAATAGGTCTTGTTCTTTTTGGAAACTTTTTGGCTATGACATCTGGCCAAAAAAAACTTCCCATTTTTAGCAGGCTATGGAATGACTTCAACTAGAAGGAGACAATACTGGATACTATTGCAGGTATTGAGGAGCAGAATGTTGTCCTCATTAGTAAGATGAATAAGGGCAACAAGAAAAGAGGAACTACGAAGCGTTAAAAAGGGAAGAAAGAGAAGCCAGGTTCTTGTAACCAGGGAAAGAAGGACTTGAGCCACATCAAGTGCTTCAAGTGTCAAAAGTTTGGGCACCTTGCTTCCAATGTCATCAAAAGAAAGGGAAGGGCAAGCAACAACACCAAAAGCGACTTGCAAGGAGTGAAAAAGCATCAACTCAAGTGGATGAGCTTTCATCCATTCTTGAGATACACTTCTCAATGGTCTCATGCCTATCATCTGACATCATGTCTGATGTCAACTGGTATGTGGACAGTGGAGCCTGCAAACATACACCTCTAACAAGAGTACCTTTAGTAGAACTTGGTGATGATGCTGGTGATGTACATTTTCGTGATAGATTATCAAAGCAATCTATAAGTCCATCAATATTTGCATTAGGAGGTCATGTATCTACCTCCATATCTGTACCCAAGACAAATCATGAACATATAACTGATTTGAGCCTAGAAGACCCTGTTAATGGGAGCCCTTCTAAAACTAGCGTGCAATTTTAATCGTCAGAAGATGTGAAGGGGTCCAGTTTTGCATCCTTGTTTGCTCTTGAAGCGAAAAGAAGCTTATTCCCTCTAGTCAGTCATCGGGATTGATCCATTTGTATTTTTAGAGAGGCTACTTCGAAGAATGATAATAAAGTTGTTAGTCTAGAGGATGATATTGAGTTCACAGTTGTTGAGAAGGGGGTGGAGATCAGCAGTGGAAATCTGTCAAAATTACTGGATGGAAATAAGAGTTGTGAAGTGAATAGTTTGACATCTAGAGAAGAGGACGGTAGGATCGAGAATGGCACAAGTGTCTCACAGGTTCAGCAATCAGTTTCTCTTGATTCCTGTTTGGAGAAGAATGCTTTACAAAAAGCAGAGGAATACGCTTTCGTACTATTTTGCAGACCCCTGATAGGAACTGGAACAACCTGCATTATCGTCACTACCAACATTCTATGAAAATGAATTATGAAATCTTAAAAGGAGGCCTCAATGATGCTCTTTCACTTCAAATGTGAAAGTTATTTTTGGGGTAGATACCCTACCTGCAGATTGAAAATGCTCCAAATAGTTTTGATGCTCTTTCACTTTAAAGGAAAAAGTTCCTTTTGGGGTTAGAAACCCTACCTGTAGATTGAAAATGCTCCAGATATTTTGATTGTAAGGGGAACTCAATCTGTGAAGAGTGAGAATATCTCCGATCCTATTATGCATATCCTATATATATATATATATATATATATATATATATATATATATATATATATATATATATATATCAGGTCCAGTGTTAATCGCTTATCGTTATCATACATATATATACGATAAGCGATTAATCGGGTCTAGTGTTAATCGTTTATCGCTATCGGCCTTGTCCCAGAGCCCATGTACATATAGCTCGCTCCCACCTGCCGGACCCGATGGTTTTATCAACCACGATATATATATATCTATATATATATATATATATATATATATATATATATATATATATATATATCGGGTCTAGAAGCCCCATTGCATATTGCATATCGGCGGAGCCCAGGGGTCATATATATATATATATATATATATATATATATATATATATATATATATATATATATATATATATATATATATATATATATATATATATATATATATATATATATATATATATATATATATATATCGGGTCTGGAAGCCCCATTGCATATCGCATATCGGCGGAGCCCAGGGGTCATGCGGTTAGCAGAGAGGCGAGAGCCAGACTCGACGATGATTATATGCCCAATTACATAAAGTTTGAGGTCCGGTGTAAGTGATCAGGGCGGAATTTTCAGTGTTTTCCCATGTTTTTCAAAATTTACGATATAACAAAGGATTGGGTTTTCAGTTTAAAAAGTAGGCCTATGGAGTCCCGATAATGCAATTGCGCATCAGGGTGGTGGAAGGCATGGGTCCTGTGACCTGAGAAGGGCCCGATACCCGATTGCGATGAAAGTAAGCCCTCGAAAACTGTGCAAAGCCTATGGTTTAAGTGGGAAATTTCATGTTGACTATGTATCAAGCATAAATCCTTTTCACACTTGTTCCGTGGCTTTATAAAATGAATGAAGGCATCATTTACGTTTCATTAAGCATTTTGATCTATTGTTCACAATCATCAAGCTAATGACAACTATCCTTGCAGGTGAGAAGCAAAGGACACAGGAGGGGATTCGAAGGGCCATTGTATGCAGAAGCGCTGCGTTTAAGGGTCTAGCTGCAAGCATTCCGGGTCGGAAACCCACGCATTGCCTGTACATTTTGTAAGCAGAGTTGTCCCAACCTTCATTATGGGAAGGCAACAGCTAGTCACCCTTTTCACCAACATCTGTGCTCTTCCTCCGGAAAGGAATTGACCCGGCCATAATGCTTTCTACGTGCCAGTGGTCACATTTGACAATCCTACCTCTGTGTACTCGATTTGCATATCTGAAATAGTGGGAAGATGAAGAGGTAGGGTAGACCTAGAGTCATGGGGTGTTTGCATAAGTATTACCTCCAAAGAGGAGAAGGGGCTTCTTGGCTTAGAGAAGAACATTTTTGATTCATTGTGAATAAAGGGGACTATTTGGTTCAAGGAGGAGCCATAGTTTCAGATTCATTGTATTGTTTTGGATCAGAGTGTTATTACTGACATGAATGTAAATGTGATTTGTATTTATGCATATTTATGACCTAGAGTTCACTATTAGTCTTGTTAAATTGAATGTGATTCAGTTTCATGGTTAACTTGTGAATGGTCTCTGGTTTAAAACTAATTTAAACATCAGTTGCAAGTTTTAATTTCATAAAAGAATGCGGATTCCTATATGAGTGATTGGATTGCAATTTAGCTTTAATACAGTATTGTCCAGTTGTGAATTCAGTGATTGATTCATTTGGACTTGAATCTATACACGATGTTTAATCTTCTTTATCATGCTCCTTCCGAACATATATATGATGTTTAAACATCTGTATTACACTTATGCAGGATAGATTAGGATAGCTAGGACTAGATTAGAGTAGTTAGAAGTAGTATACATAGGATTTAATACATAGAGGTTAGTTGTTTTATCTTTGTTGATTTAATTGAAGTCTTCCTCCCGGAAGCCATCTTTCGGCATGTTCAAAAAGTTTATGGGGTCCCTTAAAACCCGTCGGAGCTAGCCATTCCAAACGAAAGCAGGTCTAATTAGAGCTTGCGATCGGGTTAGTTTCCCTTGTTGGCATTGTGCACATTTTACATGTCAACAAATTTGGTGCTAGAAGGAGGGCCTGAACCGCCCTCTCCAGCTTTTCAAGGTTTCATCTATAAGTGCCACACATGGATTCAAAGGGATTAATGTATGGATCGTAAAGGTTGAAGAGATCTTGCCACACATTTGAAAGAGCCTCATTTTGAAGAAATAGAAACCCCTCTGAGTCTTGTTTCCGGGTCACCCAAGGAAGAGAGACGGTGGGAGTATCCTGTCACTTAGGAACAACTTGTTAGAGCACTTACTAGGGCTTACGCTCATTCCCTCTCTTAGCTTCCCATCTTTCACTCTTTACCTTCGACAACTAAGAGAAAGCCAAGGATCTTTACCCTGAGCGAAGATACATCAGCAGCCACTTCTCTCAAAGGTATTGTGCTAGAATCCTTGCAAAGTATCGACACCCCTTGGGAAGAAATTCCTGAGGATTCCCCTTCTAGAGGTAACTCCCCGTTTGAATCTTAACGGAGAAGCATTCAACCAAAACTTCCTTGTCCATAGTATGGCCAACATTCCTCCTCTGGGTGGGAATCAACCTCCACCTCCTCCTCTAGGTGGGAATCAACCCCCACCTCCTTCGGGAGAACTCCCTCCTTGGCTTACACAAGACACTGTAGTGGTACCCAGGTAGTAGCATCCCTTACCCAGAAATGCAGAAAGAGTGTTACCTAATTTCGACCATGTGTAGGGAGATACCGCTGATAACCATATTCGCTCTTTCTTCCTAGCCTTGTGCAGGTTGGGGGTCACCGATGAAGATGTGGTGTGTCGCCTATTCTCTTTTACTTTGACTGGTGCAGCCTCCACGTGGTATTTCAGCTTGAGAATAGGGTCAATCACCTCTTGGGATGCTTTTCAGTAGGCCTTTTTGGACAAGTTTGGTGATGACAAAACACCTGCAGCCTTAGTTTTAGAATTATCCCATCTGAAAATGGAAAGCAAGGAGAAAGTTAAGGATTTTAACATCCAGTTCAACACCTTGTTCAACAGAATCCCAACCACCACTAGACCTACTGAAGAGGTGCTAATGGAATTCTATATCTCTACTCTCCCTGTCCCTATAGTGATGTGGGTTAAAAGGAGTAATGTGCAAACCTTACAAGGTGCTATCGATGAAGCAATAAAGGTCGAGAATGAAATGCTCAGTCTTACAGCATGCCACCCTACAACTGGAGAAAAGAAAGCCTCTCAGACATCCAAGAAGAATAATGGAAATGATAACAAAGGGGCTGAAACTAAAGAAAAGGACACCACAGATGTGGAAGGGTTGCATCGAATCATTAAGAAACTAACAAAAATAGTCATTGATATGAAAAGGAATCATGGAGAGAGTACTAGTGGTAATGGAGGAGACTATAACAACAGAAATCCCTTCAAGCCTTTCTATTGTAAGAAAATAGAAGGTGGTCATGGCCAGCTTGCATTTCCTGCTCCACCTAATGAAGGGGCTTTAAACATAGAAGAGTTGGTTCTTATTGGATCACTCCTTAACAAAGAAGAACCTGTACTAGAGCTCGAACCAGAACAAGGAGACGAGATGGAATACCAAGTAGAAGAACCCTCAGATGAGGAAACCTAGATTAATGTGTTGTGGGATTTCCATATTGATGAGAATGACGACGAAGGACATAACATTGCAGAAATCAATGCTAATGAAATCCACATGCGAAGTAAAGGACTGCTCCCAAATGCGACAAAGCTCGTAGACCAAACAAAGCAAGATGTTCGCCCTGTGAAAGCATCCGCTCCTAGAGTTCCTATCGAGAATAGTAGACCTGGCGGTCAATCAAAGAATGCCCCAGTTGCAAACCATCCAGAAAAGGATAATACATCTCCCACTGCAACTAAGGCGACTCAAGATGGTAAACTCCCACCTAAGAATGGAAAAATCAGTATGTTTACCCTGCCCTATCCCGTTTATAACATTGACTACAATATTGTAGATGATCTCAAGAAGTCTAGGGCCAATATCACCTATTTCGACTTGTTAAAAGTAATGCAACAAAGAGATTTGCTGTTGAAAGTTATGAACGAGCAGAACTGCAAAACCCTCACTAACCCAAGCAGCCAAACTAAGAAGCGAGTGGCCATACCTGTCAGTACCTCTAGCACAACCCAAATACCATCAATTATGGAAGCCACTCTGTTTAAAATGAATCAAAAGCCCCAAGATACAGATTGCGTGTATACATGACTGTGCCTAAGGAAACTTGCGTATACGCGGGTTAACTTAAGGAAACATGCATATATACGCTTCTGTAAACAAGAAAAACAACGTATATAAAAGATTTCAAGAAAAAATAAAAAACAGTCTGAAGAAACTGACAAAACTTACAATTCAAGAATAGACTACATAGCAATAGCAAGCAGACAGGCAGCTGAGCCCTTATTGGCTTGAAAACACCCAAACTAGGAACAACAACAGTGTTGTCCCCAGCGGAGTCGCCAATTCTGTTAAGGGAAATGTTCCCCTAGGGTCTTGGGCTGATACCCTAGCAGACTGAAAGTTGTCTATACAGAGAAACACACATTCCATACAGCCATAATGCTAATTTAAGCAAACTATACGATAAGGGGCGCACCTGAGGTCCTACGTTTGAGAAGGTCCTTCCAGGGTCCAAACCCTTCTTCAAGTTCCTTTTACTCCTTTGATCTGCAAAACAACCAATTCAAGAAGGTACAACAGTATATGGACTAAACATTATAAAGAAACCATCTTCATATTATAAAGGAAGGTAGTTAGTTATGCAATTAAACAACCATTCACATATGAATTCTAACATGAATATCATAAACATGAAGAAGATTTATATCGAGAACAAAGACATGTGTTTCTTTTATTATAGACAAATAAAGTACAGAAAGGAATAATTTCACCTGAGTCGTCCTTTCGCATGCTCCAAGCGAAGCCTTCCTCCGGATTTGTCCAGTCTCAAGCCTTTAACAAACTCCTTCCATGACTTACTTCATGATATCACAAGTAGTAGATGGACATCAACACACAAGGAAACAAGGGTTTCCTGTAAGAATGGGGGAAGTGCAGGAGGCACAAGGATCTTCAGACTTGGTCAGGAAAATCTCAGCATAATAACCTTTCTCTCTCTTCTCTCCTCCCTTAGGCCTTCCCATTGAAGCCTTTTTATACTTCTCCCAAAGTAGTTTTTTAGTTGGGAATTCATTGGGAACAGTTGGGCCACGGGCACTAACAGGTGATCAGCAGGTAAAACCCGCGATCTCTGCCCAAAATTAAGGAGATTTAATTTTTTTTTAAGTGTTTTAATACATATACTCGGGTTGGGTATACATGGACCTGCGTATACACGCGTTTAACTCAGGGCAATGTCGCGTATAAGGGATAAAACACTGTTTTTTATATTTTGGACCAGGTCTGGAAGGATGGGTTGCCCTAGGCCATGAGTGCAGCATCACAAACCCCAAGAGTGAGATTTGGAGCTATAACATCAATGCAGCCATGATAGGAAGGAAATCAAAATCTTTGACTCCACCTTTCCTTATCACATTTGAAATCTTTAACATGAATGTGCACAATTGCTTGGTAGACTCGGGCACCTCATCCACTATTATGCCTTACGATGTTGCTAAGAGACTTCAAGCAATACTCGATAAAACTGAAACTCAAATTATGCGGTTGGATAGAACAAATGTGAGAGTTATTGGGGAACTAAAAGATGTGTTGATTTGGATGGCTGCCAAACCTCAATACACTCAAGTCATTGATATAGTGGTAGTGGATATGCCCGAGGCTTATGGAATGCTGCTTAGTAGGGACTGGTCATCAAATCTAACTGGATATTTCTCAACTGATTGGTCCCATCTCTTGCTACCTCAGAGGGGAAAAGGTGATATGTTGAGAGTCAACAGAGGAAGATACATGAAATATGTGGTAACAGAACCAAACAGCCCCAATGAACCTGTAATGTTCTATAAATCTATCCTTGGGAATTATGGTTGTGATGTTTATGCCATAGAAACCTGTTTCGGAGAATGCCATGTAGAAATAGTCAAGGAGGCTTTGACAAACACGCAGTTGGAACAAAGAATTAAACAACCCCACAATCCAACTAATGAGCTATCCTGTATTATAATAGATGATAGGATTAGTTTCGTAGATAGTAATCCAATTAACGTAATAATAGTTTCTATATTTTTGACACTCTATTTTGGTGTATCTAACTGCTTTGAAGGTGCAGGCGCTAGAAACATTCTCATCAACCCACAAGGGAACCAGCATCTGATGGCCAACCAGTTGGAATGCACGTGCACCAGTAACATGACAAAACATGAAGGCCTGCTGAAAGGCCTAAGAAGAGCCATTGAAAGAAATGTAAAAAATCTCAGAGCTTTTGATGACCCATAGATAAAGGTGAACTAAGTAAAGAAAAAGATACACTGCAGTCCGCCACACCTAGTGAGGTACCAACATGAGGTATGGAGTTTAATTGGCAATTTCGATTATTTTAATGTCACATACATACCTCGAAAGTATAACCACGATGTCGATCTAATGGCTGCTATGGCTGTGAAACTTTTGCTTAATCTTAGATTAAACAAGAATAAATTTTATGTTGAATTGATTTTCAGATCATCCGTAACTGATAACATCTCAAATTGGCAGGTGTTCGAAGGTGATAATCAAATCCTTGAGTTCCTGCATTACGAAAGAACACTCAGAAACACAGCCATTAACAAAAGGGAGCATGACAAACTTGTAAGTGGAAGTGGAGACGAGATGATATCTTTCATTGAGAAATTTATTTACTTTTCATCTCTCATGAGTGAGCTAACAGGTAAGCACACAAAATTACGACACCTATGGCTGGGCCCATTCCAAGTTGTTGAAAAAATTGGTCAAGGTACTTACAGGTTGAAAACATTACAGGGAGAGACTGAGAAGCTCCTTGTTAATGGCCAACATTTGAAGAGATACTTCCAGTAGCCACCGCACTGGTGGTTGCCCCCTAAGTAGGTTAGAGTTCATTTCATTTCGCTGTTAGTTTAGCTGTATTTCTGTCCTCTCTTTTGTTTTCTGCCAAGTCTATTTTCTTGCTGTTTTGAATTGCATTCCTTTTTAGCCAGCTGATTGTAGTCCTCCAGTCTCATTCTACCTTTCAGATTTGCCCTCATTCACTACTCTCGACCTTTCCCTTCCTCATTAACTTGCTGATGATTCTGGTGTGCTTGAATCCATCATTTCTCCACAAATCAAACAAAATTTCTATCAACCCATGAGCACTTGAGAATCAACAGTGGAATGCAAACTAAAATCCCTCATTCGCATTTGTTGGGAACTGTGTGAGATCTGTTGATAAATTGGATATCTGGAGCATTTAGGGGCATCTTTATAAAACAAAAAATGTGTAACTACAGCTGGACTAGCATGGAGGAACGCTGCATTTAAATAAATCCCACTCAGACCTAGCCTATACCTGTTTGTAAGGTTTATAGTCATTCTCTATTGGTCCCATCCAACACACTAAATGGTCCAATACTTATTACTCACAAGTAAACCTCCTTTCATTGTCTAAGTTCACTGTCCCATACCCTGTGGCAAATCTAATTGTGCTCTAGTCCTTGTGCCTGAAACTCGTGTTATCACTCAGGTTGTCCTTAAGCTCTGGAAAAGTATACGGCCGAGGTAACCACAAACCAACTTTGGACTGCAGGTTCTAGCCAACCTACAATCAGAGAGGGCTCTCTCTTTAAGGATTTAGCTTTGTTGAAAAGGATTTTAGGCTAGGTCTCGAGTTCAAAGGGTTTTTGTTTTGTTTTTGGTGGGAAAATTGATGTTTTCAGACAGAGAGGCAAGGCATAGTCTGGAAGTTTCAAACCATTGGGCATGGAGTCGAGGAGTGTGACTGCTGGTGCTTTCACTTGGTCACAACAGAGGGAAAATGGAGCAAGATAGCTGCGCAGGAAACAATGCTTCAGGTCTAAGTGATGGAAAGAAATGCTAAGCGATGAGAGGCAGTTAAGAATCTCTCAATCAACTTAGTAGTGGGAAGTAACAGAGCGCTACCTAGGGGCAGTTAAGAATCCCTAGATAATTGGCAAACACAGGTGAATCAGGGTAAACATGAGCCAGAAGGAATTCATATTCATAACCAATTCATTCAGAGGAAAACATAAAGAAACAACAGAAATTGAGCATAGAGAGTATTTAAACTAATTCTAAGCTATTCTTTCTTTCTGCCATTTAGATAGTGATAACAATAAAACAGAGGTAAGATGCACTTATTGTTTCAAGCTGCAGCACAAGAATTTCATCTTCAGTCTCCAAAACATTCATTTACAACAAACAGTTCGCTCTCCAAGCCTTCTACAATCTTTGATTATAGAAACAGTCAGGTATACAGTGCGGGTCTCTAGTGAAAATTCTCAATTGACCAACCCTTAAAACTATACAGAGGGTGGTATATATAGGGCAAAACTTTCTACAGAGTTCTTTATTACATCTTGACCTAATCGGGTCATAAAAAATAATTAATTGACCTACTCCTATCTGAAATAAATGCATGAAAATATCTCAGGCTGCGCTGGGGGCGGCCGTATCAAAAACTGAATAACTTATGTAGTCCTTGGTGGCTTGGTGCAGGTGCTTCTGAAATAAATGCGTATGGGTTTCTGCTTCTTTGCTGTCCTGTGGCTTTGAATGCCTTAATTGTGATTTGAGGGCAAGGATGGGCTTACGCCTCTTGATTTGACTTTCTGGGGGGCTCATCAATGTTCAGGTGCTTTGAGCCCCTAAAAAATCTTCGGCTGATACTCTTTGGCTTTTCTTATTCCTCTGATACTCTTTGGCACTAAACCGATGCTGTTCTGACGTGCTAGGGGTCTAAATCATCATTTAATGGCCGTTGTTCGGCCTCTGTATCCTCTGAAATTGTTTTTTGCTCCTTTCGGTATGCTCTGTGAAGAAAACGGATCATTTTTGGGCCTTTCGGGCTTCCTGGGGACTTTGTAACGAAAGGTTCCCTGAAGATTCTCCATTTCGGCCTAAAAAATCCTGCCATGAGTGATTTGCTCTAATCGCTCATCAAAAACTGCCTCAGAATCGGATTTCGGGGCTCCAAAGTGCGATTTTTGCACCTTTGCGCCCAAAAAGTGCCGATGACGTCAGCATGATGTGACATTATACGGCGGGTGACGTCAGCAGGACGAGGTGGCAGAATGATGTCAGCATGATGTCATCATGTACGGATGGTGATGTGGCAGGTACGGTGGCAAGGATACGTGGCAGTGACGTGGCAGGAGGCCACGCAGGCAGGTGACTCGACATGGTGACTGGGCAGGGGGGGTGACGTAAGCGGCAACTGTGCAGGGGGTGACGTGGGATGTGACGTCACGGGCGGTAAGCAGTTTTGTGGTGCACCGCTTATGGACAAAGGTGGTTTCGGGGGAGAGGGCTCCGCCACAGCCCAACGCTTGACGCGTGGCGGGAGGTACGGCGGTAATACCGCCCATCTCCCGGACGCTAAACGTCGGGCAGGTCGGGGATGGGACGGCCCGCCCACCGTTGATCTGTGGGGCGGGTGATCCAACGATTGGTGGGGAGTGCGATATGACGGAGGGATAAGGGGCGGCATATGCGCAGGAATATTCCCTTTTTAATTATTTGCGGCGGCGGGTTTAGACTTAGGGAATGGGGTTTTTATGTGTTAAAAAGGCGCGGGTTAATATATTTACATTCGGACTTAGGGACAAGGGTGGAATATGGGTTTTTTGACAAGCGGGGTTAATATTTTATGTACAGAACGTAGGGAACAGGTGCAAAAATGGGTTTTTTAAGGTTTTTGAGGGGTTTTTGGGCTAGGGGAGAGGTTACTAGCTGACCAGATGTCAAACTAGCTCCTTAATGACTCGGATGGGCTAAAGACAGCCCCAGATGGACTGTAATTTCCCGGACTCAGTAGAATTATGGCTATAATGCCCGGGAGGGAGTATTTACATAAGGGAGTTTTATATACATGATTTTAATAGGGGAAGGGAAAAACTGATAGGGAGTTATATAATAAAGTTAGTAGTTAATATGGAGATGAACAGAGGGCGCTAAGGTATGAGACCTTAGGCTTTGTTGGGAAAAGAAGGCTCACAGAAGATGAGTGAGCAATCCTTGGGTGAAGCAGATCCTCACCAAGGCGAATGTCATGGAAATGATGAAACTGAGAGGCTCAAGCAGATCTTGACCTCTTGGGGGATGTTAGTAAGTGACTTGGGGGAAATGAGAAGAAGGGGAGGTTAGTGAATTCCAGCTTGAGTACCTCCTTTGAAATAAAACTGCCTGATAACTGTGATCTGAAAAGATAAGACATTGCGAGACACAAAATTTATCATCAGTCATCATTCTGCCACCAAACAGCTACCTACCCAGCCTATTGTCCTAACATTTTTTCTTCTTTTCTGATTAGGGTGCACTTAGACTTGCAGACCCAGAATTACAATTTTTCTTTTGAATGTTTCCTATCTAAATCTGCACTTATTTCTGCCAGGGCCCAGATTAAACAGTTGGGTCCCTTTGATTCTCTACCTATCTACAAATCTGCCAAGGTTAAACTGTTTGGACAGATGCATTCTCTATATTCTACAACAGGAAATTGAAACCTAGGGAGACCAAGATTAGACTGTTTGGACCTCCCTTAAATGAAAACTCTCCAAAACTGGGACAACTCATCAAAATGGAATCTCAGCAGTGGCATTTGGACTAGCACACTCTCATGGTATCTTCTGGAAATATGGAACACTGCAGCTTGCCAAGTATGACATATTTGGCATGTAAAAATGTCAATCATGAAAAATGAAACCCTGTTGCAACAGGAGGCTAACAATTCGAAGGTCTTATCTAAAAGGAAATGAAATGTCAAGTCCTTGTGCCACTCTGGAAGGATAGGTTGTTTGGGAAGCCGGTTAGAGTAAGGACTGTTGCTGGGCTCAGAGTACCAGTTGACACAGCAAACCCAACCTTGCTTAAGCGGTTTAAAAATATGGCATGTTCCATGACTGCGCCCCATTCAATCAATGAAAATATAGCACTGAAATTCTCATATAAAGCGCAAGAAAAAGATGCCTACATCAAGCTTGGTGAGCAATGAAGCATTGAGGTACAGACCTAAATAGGTATGGAGAGACCAGTGACGGCCCCAAAGGGATTTTTGAAAGTGGGAAACAGGTAAAGGAAGGTCAATAAACCCCATAATACTGCCATTGGAGAATGCCTGTCAAAATCATATCAGCAAGTAGAAGCTATTTGTCTCTACCCCTTCTGAAGCAGTTAATGTTTAAGTGGAATCCATGCTTTTCCATCTATATAGTTTGCATTTAAAGTTTATTTTAACATTCTGATGTTTTATTGATCTGAAGGTTATTTGGAAACAGAGATAACTGGTTCGCCCAACGACTCGCCATTTGTTGTGGCCACAACTACCACCCTATTAAAACATGCTCTGATAGCAAATTTTAAATGGGCCCCTTATAAGTCTGATCTATCATCTCTCTGAATGATCCTTTTCATCCCAGTAATTTTAACTCTATGGAGGGCCCAATCTTCCATTCAAAAATGGGTAAAACCCTTTAACAAATCCATCACTTAAGCCCGTCATTCCTATGTTTATCGGGATTTGTTTAACCCCTCAAAACCCTCATCACATTATTATTCCCATCACAATGCCTTATAGTGGAAATCCTTCACAAAGCATGCATAAATCCTTTTCGGGGCCTATCGCAATCAACACAACATATTCACAGTTTCTAAACCCGATAGGATTTATTAACCCAAATGCATATATTTTCGGGTCTGGAGCTATATCACGCATCGCTATCGGCCTGGTCCCAAAGCATATATACAGCGCGCCTCTGTCTGCTGGACCCGCCGATCCTATTATGCATATCATATATATATATCGGGTCTGGTGTTAATCGCTTATCACTATCAGCCTTGTCCCAGAGCTCATGTACATATAGCTCGCTTCCACCTGTCGGACCCGATGGTTTTATCAACCACGATATATATATATATATATATATATATATATATATATATATATATATATATATATATATATATATATATATATATATATATATATATATATATATATATATATCTATATATATATATATATATATATATATATATCAGGTCCGAAAGCCCCATCGCATATCGCATATCGGTGGAGCTCGGGGGTCATGAGGTTAGCAGAGAGGCAAGAGCCAGACCTGACGATGATTATACACCCGATTACATAAAGTCTGAGGTCTAACCTAAGTGATCGAGGTGGAATTTTCAGTGTTTTCCCATGTTTTTCAAAATTTGCGATATAACAAAGGATCGGGTTTTCAGTGTAAAAAGTGGGCCTATGGAGTCCCGATAGTGCAATTGCACATTGGGGCGGTGGAAGGCATGGGTCCTGTGACTTGAGAAGGGGCCGATACCTGATTGCGATGAAAGGAAGCCCTCGAAAACTGTGCCAAGCCTATGGTTTGAGCGGGAAATTGTATGTTGACTATGTATCAGGCATAAATCCTTTTCACACTTGTTCCTTGGTTTTATAAAATGAATGAAGGTAGCGTTTACGTTTGATTAAGCATTTTGATCTATTGTTCACAATCATCAAGCCAATGACAACTATCCTTGCAGGTGAGAAGCAAAGGACGTAGGAGGGGATTCGAAGGGCCATTGTATGCAGATGTGCAGCATTTAAGGGTCTGGCCGCAAGCATTCTGGGTCGGAATCCCAAGCGTTGTGTGTACATTCTGTAAGCAGAGTTGTCCTGGTCTTCATTATGGGAAGGCAATAAACAGTCACCCTTTTCACCAACATTTTTTCTCTTCCTTAGGAAAGGAATCGACCTGGCCGCTATGCTTCCTACGTGCTAGCGGTCACGTTGACAATCCTACCTCTATGTACTTCATTTGCATATCTGAAATAGTGGGAAGATGAAGAGGCAGGGTAGACCTAGTGTCATGGGGCATTTGCATAAGTGTTACCTCCAAAGAGGAGAAGGGGCTTTTTGGCTTGGAGAAGAACAATTTTGATTCATTGTGAATAAAGGGGGTTGTTTGGTTCAAGGAGGAGCCATATTTTCAGATTCATTCTATTGTTTTGGATCAGAGTGTTATTACTGGCATGAACGTAAATGTGATTTGTATTTATCCATAGTTATGACCTACAGTTCACTATTAGTCTTGTTAAATTGAATGTGATTCAGTTTCATGGTTAACTTGTGAATGGTCTCTGGTTTGAAACTAAGTTAAACATCAATTGCAAGTTTTAATTTCATAAAAGAATGTGGATTCCTATATGAGTGATTGGATTGCAATTTAGCTTTAATATAGTCTTGTCCAGCTGTGAATTCAGTGATTGATTCATTTGGACTTGAATCTATACATGATGTTTAATCTTCTTTATCATGCTCCTGCCAAACATATATATGATGTTTAAACCTCTGTATTATGCTTCTGCAGGATAGATTAGGATAGCTAGGACTAGATTAGAGTAGTTAGAAGTAGTATAGATAGGATTTAATACATAGAGGTTAGTTGTTTTATCTTTGTTGATCTAATTGAAGTCTTCCTCTCGGAAGCAATCTTTCGACATGTTCAAATAGTTTACTGGGTCCCTTAAAACCCACTGGAGCTAGCCATTCCAAACGAAAGCAGGTCTAATTGGGGCTTGCGATCGGGTTAGTTCCCCTTGTTGGCATTGTGCACATTTGCCATGTCAACAGGGCTATTGTAAGTAGTGAATCTGCAAGGACACACAAACACATGCACACTGAGATCTATGCATTCTTACAAAATCCTGGAAGTCTAAGATTGAAATAACATTGAATCAACTTGAAAAGCCACAGTGCCAAATACAATTTCCAATTTTCTACTGAAAATGTAAGAGTAAGAAAGTAATAACTTACAAGTATGCAATGCTCGGTTTGATTGGATTGTGAGAAGTTTCCTGGAATACAATTTCCAACCTAGTTAGGCAAAGACATCCTCAATTCTGCCTGCAGTTCTGCCATATTTGGTAGATACATGGGCCATGCCCTGATCTCGTTCTGCAGTTTGTAAAGATTGGCCTTGTTGGGAACAAGCAGATCCACCACACTAGGAAGCTTGGTCGTTGTGTATATTGTGAGGCAGAGGAAAAGCACAAACTCAGAAGGAGCAGATCCCAAGGGCAGACCCGAGTTTGCATTTCCTGCCTGTCTCCTAGTGAGTCCTGGGATGGACTTCTTAGCATAATATACAAGGGCTCCTGCAATATTTTCTGCTCGTATTACTTTCTCCTCCATTGCAGAGATTAAAAGCTTGAACAGTGGCAGGCTGAGGACTGCAATGTCTTCATACCACCAATCTGATTGAGGATGCCTATGTCTTGCCCCTGTGCTAATACCATTCCAGAGAATACTACCACCTGGACTATGCAGCCCCTCTTGCTCTTGCGTAGGCCATCCAATAAGGTTGGGATCAGTACAGGCCTTCATTGCAAGAGAATCCACACATTTCCTCGCTATTTGCAGTGCTTTTGCTTTTTGAATAAATCCATCACAACTCTGCAAGGCTTGTACATAGTCCTTCCAGCTCCGAAGCGCCACTTGGTCAAGAAATCCTTCAGCTTTTGTTAATAAATTTCCTTCCCCGTACTCCTCTGTATTTTCCAAATAATTAGCAATACATTGCAAGGCAGCCACATTATGGGGTGTGATCTCCAATTTCATACCATAGCAAAATTTGGCAGCAAGTTCAAAAGTCTCAAGCCCTCCAGGAATGTCTGACAAAGAGAGGCAACAGATTTCATCTTCCTTATACTCTGCTATGATCTTTTCCAACTTCCCACTCCTTGACATCAGAGGAAATTGGAATTGCCAAGATAGATTCCAATCCATAATTAATTAATCTCAGATTAAAAAAAGCTAGATGTGGCAATATGAAAAATAGCAAAGGGGTATCAATAAAATTTATACAAAATGTGCATATTGAAGTATACTTTTAATCAAGGATCTAGGGCCATCAATCATAAATCTGCAACTAGAAGAATTACCGAATTTTTTTTTGTGAAACCAAATAATATATCAAAACTGATGAACTAAAGCCCGCAACCTAAATAATAGAACTTCAAACCAGGAAATTAATTAAAACTTGCATAGATGTATCATGTATGAATATGGCCTAAAAGTTTGGTTTTGAAAGCGAAATTAAATCAAACCTTGCATCACTAGTAGGAAATTGTTCGAAAATCTAGCTTCTAGAGCAACTGATCAAACTTTGTGCGAATTAATGATTCACTTTTTATTTTATTTTTAAATTCCCAAAAGCGCTATGGTGAAGCCAGAAAATAAATCGAACCTTGTGTAAATGGAAAGATATTGCACCCACTTCGATCACGATATCACTAGGTAGTCCACTTGTGCAAAACCTGGCAAAACATATGAATTACATGAGTTTGGTGAATCTGGACCAGGTGAAACTTTATAGGCTACTTATCAACAAATGGGTTGACAACTTCTAAAAAAGTTGATTTCTTTAATTAGTTAAATTATTTTAAAACATCAATTCATGTATTCATATAATAAAATCATGATTTTCCAGTGTTTAACCAAGTTTGCACACATTGATATCAATAATAAATTACATGTTCCACCCATGGAGTTGTTATCTAAAGATCAACTCATATGACTATGACACAGGAGGTCAATTGAACATCAATTGAATAGCAATTGAATAACAACTGAACAAAAACTGAACAACAATTGAACAACAACTGAACAACAACTAAACAACAATTGAACATCAATTGAACAATAACTGAACAACAATTGAACAGCGATTGAACAACAATTGAACAACAATTGGTCCCATGTTGACTTCCCACGTTGACTTTTCCTTTTTTCAAAGATGCTTCACTCTACGTTGTTAATCAAAGTGTGCTGGATCCAATGGTTCACAACGATATCGCCCAGGGAACTTGTGAGACACTTAACCGCCCTTACGGAGCTGATATGGTTTATAAACACTTGGTCTATAAGAGTTCAGGTCTGGATTTGAAATTATCGTCCGATCATCTTAGAACTCAATATCCGTTGGATAACGGAGTCCATCAAATCCTACAATTAGCGGTTCTTCAACTAACACATGGGTAAAAAAAATAGGCCTAACCCCATCGTTGGCTATGATGCAAAAATTTGACTTTGCGACCGACGGCTAAGATCGATTGCAGGTCTTCAACCACGATCAAGCCTTTTTGTGCTCTTCTACCCCCGCCATTAATACTAATGACCGTGATTAACACATAAACACTGAGATTTACAATTAAAGTGTGAAAACAGGGAAAATACCCGATTTAGTTTCAGAATGCAAATACATAGAGGTAAACGAGAGTTTTCACCAGGATTAACACACAGATGCACACTAAATCAAATTCCTTCAATATAATAATAGTTACAGAGTCTTGGCCCTCTTGCTCAATTATAGCAGTTTAATAGACCTCTGTTTCAATCTCAAAACCCTCTCTATTACTAAACTCTCGCTTCTCACTCAAATCTCAATCATCTCATCTAATTCCCCTTCATTACATTTTCTTCTCTTTATGAGTCGAATCCTATTCTAACTGTACTAACAACTCGATCTCTATTTGAATCATTGTAACAATCAAATCTCTATTTTCAAGCTCCATTACACAACTATGCTAACAACTTATCCCTTAATCTAAAATAAGACAATTTCCTAACTATTACAATAATGAAATACAGATCATTTTCGAGAGATCCAACCCTCTCGACTAAAATTGACTTTTGACTACTTAGGTCAATGGAATTCAACTCATTTAGCCACAACATGTGAACAAACCATCACATTGTTGGCTAAGTCCAGATGCTCCTGCATTAGACTATTCTTCCTATCAAATGATGTTATCATTGCACCTTTGCTTGTATTGTGTTAAATTATGAAAACAATAACAGCTAGCCTGCCTTGGGGATGGCAGAGGAATTCAAGCTCAGGCTAAGACTGAATTTTAAGGCTTTGCTTGGAAATGAACATTATAGTCTATAACCTTCCACTGCACTTACCCACCTGATACATCCTTATTTTCAACTATGTTTTCGAACCAGTAAAATGTATAGATTCTCTTGATTGGAATGAATAAAAAATGCAACTACTTGCCATTGGTAAAGAATAGAAAGGCTACATTTTCTAAGGTTAGTGAATAAACATAAATGGTTTATATTTCTTTTCATATGCATGTCTTCAATATCTAGGAAATAGTATAATCATGTCTCATAAAAGTGTTAACACTGACATTATATTCCTTGGTTTTATGCAAGTATATGACTGTAAGAAGATAGGATTGATCGTGCTTAAAAAGAAAATTTCGATGAAATACGTACTGATATGAGATTCATCTTTTCTGATTGGATCCAATCCAAAATACATCACAAAAATAGACAGAAAACAGAAGGAAAAAAGAATCTAAGTGAGGGTTTGAACCCCTCTCCAAAGGATGTGTGAATAGACATATAACAGAGGAAAACAAAGATCAAATATTTAATCGAAGGACGCCTGAGAGAGCCAAAAAAAAACAGTAGCTGGAAAGAAGTTATAACTCATGAACCCATAGCACTACCACTACCATCTAAAAACATTTCAAAAAACAAAAAACCAGGACATAGAGAGACCGTGTTTGGAAAGAATATCTGCTTCCCTATTTTACTCACTGTAAACGTGCTGGAATATAACCTCCAAAAAATTGGACTTGAAGCTCAACTGCTTCCAATTGCACAGAGAAGGACCTCAAGAGAACACTTCCCCTGTATCTAGTTCATAATGGTGAGAGAGTCCCCGATGATGAGAATGGAGTCTGTAGGGACTTACTCATAAAACATCCCCAGAGAGGATGTCTGAGGAATTGCTAGGACTTACTCATAAAACATCCCCAAAGAGGTTGTCTGACGAATTGCCAATAGTGCCCAGGGTATTCAGGTTCAGAATGTCCACCAAGATGTCGCCCACCCTTCGCAGCTTTTGGATTATTGTGGGGGAGATTCCTGCAAATTTGCTGGACCTCCTAGCCAGGGCCCAGTAATTTCCACTAAGTGGAGCATCATGAATGCCGACATAGTTGGCCTCACAGACCTCCCAAGCCTCTTAAGTCATAGTTCCTATCAGATAGTTCCAAAGTAAACTATGTTGGTTAACTGTTGGTTAAGTGAGGAGGCGGAAGCATGCTCACTCAAATGGTTGGTTGGCCTTTGAAGAGCAAAGGCGCGAAGGCTCTATTGTTGTTGCCTTGTTGTAGCATGTAGGCAATTAATACATATTTTTCATTCACCTACCTAGTGCCACTAGTCCTTGCTGAGATCTCAGGCTCTACCCTTTATATCTTCCTGAAAGGCTGAAGATACATTATTCACTAACTTCAATATTCTCATGATTACCTTCACAGTTAATTATTACAATAAGGGTCGAATCAAAGATAATATTACAATGCTTTCAATGCATTACCTCTGTTTCAATACAACATGCCTCTCGAATAGTAAAAAGAGAGACTGAAGGTACATTACTCACTAAAATTCTCATGATTATCTTTGCTATTAATAATTATAATACAATTTGAATAGGGACCTTGAAATGAATACATTCGTAGAGGTGTAGAGTAGAATCCTAACCATAGGTTGTTTGGGTAACCACACAAAAATCATTAAAAATAGAATCAGCCTAAGTAGCTCATTGTATGTGCAAGTTGTTTCACAATGAAATCTTTTCCTTTGATATATATAATTTACACACAAGGAAAATCTCACAAATTTGACTTGTGGGTTGATAGGAACATCATGTATTGATAATATTTTACAATAAAACAAAACAATCCACTCCAGGTCATATTGCCTACCTTCCTATGGAAGAGGATCTCCAGTCTAGCTCATATCACATAACTTCATATAGAAGAGTATGCAATTTTCATGTGTTGGGTAACCTGTAAAGTTAACACTAATCTCGAAGGTAGATGATTGGATCCAAAGGATCTAGTAAAACGTAATAGATGTAAGAGTATACTTTAGGAATCAACAAATAAGATGAAAGATGCAATGTTAGATATACAATAGCTTCATTAAGCCAATTTCGTACAACCTGTTTGAGAAGTTTGTAATACCAAACATTACCAACCGTTTCAACTCAATTTAGATAGGTACCCACCAAATAAGGTGGCATCCAATTGGCTATAATGACACAAAACACAAACATAATATCGAAGCCTCCCATTTCCTTACATCTAGTTTGAGCAGTTTATAATACAAAACACTACTCAAGCATTATTCCAGATACATTTACAGTAGCCATTTGTTTCAACTCAATTTAAATAGGCTAAGTTATTGATGAGCCCCGAATTGGGTAACTTATTGGGCTCATCTTGCCTAATTTTTTTTTATCAATCCACCATTTTTCATAGTTTATGCATGTTTTTTGAGTATGTTTATGTTAGTTGAACGAATGAGGGTGGTCACTTTACCAAGATGGCTAATATGTGGTTATTTCAGATTTTTTGGACAAAGTTTGGAACAAAGCCAAGCAATTATGAGCCAGATGACAGCCAAGCATGAAGGAACAGGGATGAGGATTCGTAGGGAGGTTGTCTCTTGCATTAAATGGCCCTTCCTCGGAATCTCCACCCTCAACTCGGAGCTCAGCAGGCCACCAAAACGAATCCTAAAGGCAACCGAGCAGCTTTGTGAAGAGTGACTGTTCACTAGCAGTTTGAACAGCCGAGTCCCTTGAGTTAAGGAGGGCTGCTAGGATCCTCGTAGTGCATAAGTAGGAAGGCCTCAGCCTTCGTAGTTTACTTTTTTGGACTGTTGTTTCTTTGCACTAAAGTGCTGCTATTTTCTCAGCTCATTTTGTAGCTACTGTTGTATAACTTTCTTGTGACATGGTTATTTTTGAGTAATGGAAAGCAGTTGATTTGGCATCAGTTCTGAGTTCTTTGTAGGAGCCTGTAGCTCTTGGGTTTGGGCCCAACCCAAGTGCCAAGGCTTCCTTTATGTACTGTTATTTGTTTTTAGTATTTTTGCAAAATAATTTCTGTTAAAGTAGATTAGAATCTTGCTTGGTTATTTAGATCTTAGTTGATGATTCAGAAGGCTTTGCATGTCAGATTGATTTGATAGGATAATAACAGGGAAGATCTTCAGAAAAAGGTCATCAAGCACCTCTGATTTCACCTCTCCCTCAGTGGGATCAGGAGCTGGGATCAAGGTGACCTTGCTGCCACCAAAAACACTGTCTTTGCTTCACCATGCAATCATTAGTGTTCAATTTTTATTTGCAGAAGTTGGTTACATGTTCAGATTCTTGATTGCTTCATTACATAGTTATTTCACGTGGTTTCATTGCAAATAAACTTCTGTTCATTCTCTTTTCTATTAGCTAGATCAGATTAGGTTAACGTAACTAGGTCTTTGAGTTTCCAAGTCTTTTGTTGGTTTAGTTGAAAAAACCACTTGCAGAGCACCCGTACTACTTCTCTATTTGCCCATACTCCATCAAACCCACCTGCTCCATCCTCTGACTCTGATTCTTGCTTCACGTTTGCTGCATTTGCTCTCCTTGCCCTACCTTCCATCTTTGTGCAACCTTGCCCTATCCCTCCTTGAACAAATCCAACCATCCTCGCCATTCCGCAGCTCCATCCACCACATCTCGGACCTCTTCACACCCTTATCCTACCTCCATACCAACTCCTTCACCTTTATTCCTCCATCAACCCCCCAAAATTCCATTTCTGAACATCCTGTAGAAAATCACAGAACATCCTATAGAAATTCCAGAACATCCTGTAGAACCCCTGCAAACTTCCTGTAGAAGCTCATGAAAGCGGTTTCTTGATAGCCAAACTCTGTGAAACTCTCTGGAAGGGTGCTAGGGACCCTTTAGGCCCTCTCCAAACCTTCCTGACCTCCTGCAAGCATTTCCTCTCGCCCATCCACCTCTGCATAGCCAAAAACAGTTAAAGCACATGCATGATAATTTTGACAACTTATTCAAAAATACAAAAAGATGTTTTCTTCAGATTTTACTATAGAAGTAGCTTAGACACGTGCACTTTACCTTCCTAGAAGTTAATGGCATCTCTTCCAGTAGCTTGCATCCTCTTTCTTGCATCAGTAGGGCTAGCTGGTAAAATTAGGGTTTGCTAGGGTTTGATTTCCTTTTAGCTTTTCAGTTTCTTTTCGCAAGCAGAATAGCTTCCTTTGAGTTAGCTTCCATCCATCAGCTAAAAAGCTTCTTCTCAGAGCTCATAGAAGTTGGCTTAAGCTCCTAGCGGACTTGTGCCAGCTGACCAAGTGACAGCTGCGGCAAGAGCTAGTACTTGTGCATACAGCACCGTCGCTTCCAAGTTTGTTACGAACTACCGGGTTGATAAAAGTAAAGAAGGGAGTCCCAGGAGTTGCAGCGTTATTGCTGCAATACTGGAGCCCACCAGTTATATGACAAGACAACCACAACATAAAGGTGGCATCCACTTAACTATCCTTTAGAGAAAATCCAAAAGATAGTCTCAAAGCCTCCAAACTATAAATCAATCATTCATGACAACAAGACACCTATGCTAGCCATTTACCATGTCTTCCTACAAGATGCCTTGAATGTTTGAAAATATTTTCTAAAGATACAGAAGATGAAAAATAAAATGGACAATGAGGAATTGGGGGGAAAAGATTATATCATTCTATGACAAAATTCAATTCTATAGTCTAATAATGTCAACTCAAAAGTTCGCAACTCCAATCACCTCAAACATGTCTACAGTGCAAGTGGTAGGGTGTTGCCTCAATACAATGGCAACAACAATGGAGGTAGTTTTAAGAATATCAAAGACTTCAAGGGAGGTCTCGCCACCATCACTGCTACTCAAGGAAAAATTAACAACTAAGACACACAACTAGACCCTCACCAATTGTAACAAAAACCAAGTAAAAGTCTATAGCCCCATTCATATTACCATGGTGCATGAATTCTTAATAATGGATATCACAAGTCAAAAATTCATTGTAGAGAATAAAATTTCTTGAGAATGAAAACAAGAAGCTCCATTCAGACGTACTAGACCTCAAACAACATATTTTTGAAATGAAAAAAGATGAAAACATACACATATGAAAACCAATTGTAGAGTCCCGACACACTAAACATAAATATTAAAGCATAAAAAGATAGCAAGAGATGAGATCACAACACGCCCTTTTTAAAAAAGGAAGATGAGATCACAATAGCCTCCCCCAATCACTGTGGGGAAAGGGGTGGTACAAACAGAATTGAACATCTATGAAGCCCTTAAGCTTAATCTTAGAGTGCATGGGATCCCCTTCCCATGGCCCCATCAAATCCCCTAAAGATAGTTCCTGAGCCAGAGGAATTTGATGTATAGGTAGAACCATGTCTAGAAAAGAATAGAGAAGTGGGAAAAAGGGAGACGAGGCCAGCACAAGCATTACTAGCCAATGAAACATCCCTTAGGGTAAAATATTGCAAAGAACACATGACAAGGTCATATTTAGATGCCAAATACCATAGTTTCCATGCCACAAATAGATGAATGTTGCCTCACTGATTATCTCAAGAAGTAATCCAAAGTTCATTGCGCTCTCGATACTCCAGAGGATATATGCCAATTACCCTTGCTTCCACACCACAAATAGATGAATGCTACTCACTGATTGTCTTAGGAAGTCACCTGAACTTTGTTGCACTCTTGATACTCCAGAGGAAAAGTTCACTAGGACCCCAATCTAAGATATATGAGTTATCCCAATCTTCATTAGGTTTCACAACTTCTGCTGTAGGGGGAAGAACCTTGACCAAATCGAACAAACTCCAATGAATCTAAAACAAACTTGACCCCCAAATATCATACACATAAAGACAAACTAATTATTGATGGGAACGCGATGAGACCAATCTAGAGACAGGGGTTTTTGTAAAACACCCTATCCGGAGATAGGAACGAGACTCGGGAGGTGTGGCTCCTGATTGTCACCATGTTCACTATGCTTAGGAACGAAATTCGGTAGGTGTGGCTCCCGATTGTCACCTGTTCTCTATGATCAGGAACAAAACTTGGCAGATGTGGTTCCCGATTGTCACCATGTTTGCTATGCTCAGGAACAGAACTTAGCAAGTGTGGCTCCCCAGTTTGGCCACGTTCGATGCACTCTCTAATTATTGATGGGAACTATGTTGATGGGAACACGACGAGAAAAATCTAGAGACGGGGGTTTTTGTAAAACAACCTATCCGTAGATAGGAACAAGACTTGATAGGTGTGGCTCCCGACTGTGACCATGTTCCCTACACTCAAGAACCAAGCTTAGCAGGTGTGGCTCCCCATTTTGGCCAAGTTCGCTGCACTCTCTATTCCCACGATACTCCCGCCTCTTTTTGGCCTCTGCTTGGCCCATATATGCAATAAAAAATACCTTATAATATATATATTATAATATTACATATAAAAACCCTTTTACCCCTTGTTATATAGCCAATATAATTTTATTTTTTTTTTCATTTTTTATACCCCAATATGAATGCATGTGATATGGTATTGCTTGTTAGTGAAGCCCCCATGGATTCAAAAGAATGAGTTTAGGACAACATGATCATGAATGCTAATATCTTATCCCAACTCTATTTCTAGAATCACATTTAGATATCCATGAGGAAAAACACCATGAAAACATTCATGGTAATATACTCACAAATAAACCATGGCAAGAAAATTTAAGACACAACATCCATCCACAAAATTCACCATAGCTTTATTAAAGCATAGCTAAATTTCCTCAGGGTTTGGATAGATAGCTAAGATCCCTCTTTTTTACTCTTATCCCTATATTTATACAAACAAAAGGGGAGTAATAGTCTACCCAAGTGAATTTTCGTATTCTCCACTACTCAACTCTCATTGGTGATTTACATATTCTTCTAACACTAAAAATACATTAGTCAACTCAAAATTTCTAGGAGCTACCACATTCTTTTGGACTGACCAAATGTCACACACAAAATGTTGAAAATTGTCAAGGGTGGCTTTGACACGAGAGGTGAAACTGGAAAGGATTTGATTCCAAATGGAAGTCTTTAATACAACAGTTAAAATCATTTTGATCTACATTCTGTATATGTTATTTCCTCTATTGTTGTATGTTCTTTGCTTTAGTGATCATGTCCTTAGGGCATATAAATAATCCATGTGCTCAAAAGGCAGGAAGGTTACATGATTCTATTGCTTATGAGGCATCGATAAGGCATTCTTTGATGTTTGTAAAAAATCTTGGAGAGATCCTATGGCCTTCTTCATACTTTTCCCGATGCTCGATTCAAATTGATAGACCTGCTTGTTGATTAGGTGTGCATGTTTGCTGGTTTGAATTTAAAATCTCGATGCCACAGGATAATTTTATTCAAGTAATCATACTTCTTGGACATGTCTATGTATTTCCATGTTAGCTATTCCACTATTATCACGATTTCATCAAGAATTTCATTTACTTCGAAGACCAACTTAAAACTAATTTGATGGTAAGACCTGGTCAACGAGTCTTAAAACACTAGTTTGGAATTCTTTTAGATAGTGTTGAGATGATTTATAATATTCAACTTGTTTTTTTAGTTTAGATATGTTTTCATCTCTTGTTGAGTGTCGTTCCATCATTTACATGATCTTGCTTTGAGTGATTTGAGCTATTTCCATTCCTATCAAGGCCACTCCTATAAGATTCATCATCTTTACATCAACGACGACTACCTTCATAGTCTCAACCACTACCTCATCCATGTTAGTCTTTTATTTTTTGTGGGTTTTCTTGCTTGGTACCTTTCTTTTTTTTGGTCATATGAGAGAATTTGCAAAGTTGTTGAAGGGTTTCCTTCGAAAGTTTGAGACATTTCTGTAAGGCACTATTGGAGCTATATTTCTTTAGTTTCCATAACAAGGGGACCTTTGATCACTACTAGCGAGTGGATGTTCTAATTGGTCTAGATATTTGGCTTGTTTCTTAGTTGTTCGTTTTGTATTCTGTGGACTAATATAGTCTTTGGTTACCTGGATTGTTCCTTTTTAGTGTGGTCAAGATAGTCTTTGAATATGTCTGCTTGGGTATCAATTTTCTCTATCTACGTCAAATCAATAACATCAACCTCCTATTTGTTGCTATGTCTGAGAACTTCCTAGATGTTTTGAACTTTTTTTCCTTTGTCATATCGCTGAGTAGAAGGGTACCCTTTGGTTATGGAACTCATACTCTTTGGTACCTATTCCAATGCAGATTCTATTGCTTTCTTCTATGATTTAACTAAAACTTTCCTCCTTTCCACAACTTACTCATAATTTATATCATTCTTTTTGCATTCCTCCTTAGGGCATGGTTAATGGGTGTATGGCCAATCTATGACTTGGGAGGTTGCATTAGCTTCTATTATCCTGAAAGGATCATGAATTTTTAATGATTATATTGCAAAATAGTAGCCTTAGAGTTTTTTGGCCTCCATCATTGCATACTTAAAATTCAAAATATTGTTTAAGCTAATTGTGATTGGGGAAGGTGGGAAACTCCTTTTTTGCTTCTTATTCAATGTGGGATTGAAGCCATGTAAGGCTAACTGATAAACTATCTCATTGAGTGCCAACTTACTGTTGAGATTTATAAGGGTAATAGAAGAATCGATAGAACCAAAGTTCACCCAAATTTTGAAATAGCCTCATCACAAATGTGCTAGAGAGAAATGAGTCTCATGTGTTAAATACCTAATCCTTGGGATTATGGTGTTGTAAATATTTAATCAAGGAGAAAATGGAGAGTAATATTTGAATAGGAGAAATGATTTGACTTGTGGGAAGATGAAACCAAAGGTCACTTTTGTGTGTGAGGTTCTCTTTAATTTTTTGTTTAATGCGTGGTGTTATTTTATGCCTTGACTATTAGTGGTATCAAAGCCTTGGTATCTTAATTCCATAATTGCTTGGGGTTGTTTGTGAATGTTGACATGGGTCTTAAATTTTCTATTTGAATTCCTTTACTTGCCTTGTCTTGAGTTCAAATTGATGCCATGCACCATATTGGTAGTATATGATTCATCATCTCTAGCCAAAAGTAGAACTTGTAAGCGAATTTATTTGCACCTTATAGAGAAATCAATTTATTTTGGAGTATTTTTATCAATTCTTGACCCATTTACATTATAGTGTTTGATTGTTGTTGATTAGAGGATAAAGAATCATACCTTTGCCTGGTCGGAGTTGCTCCACTAACTTATTGTGACCAAGATGACCTAGCAATGTTGGAATTGATGCTCTAGACAATCCTAGTATAGGGCATCGTTTTGTAAATGGAGAGGTGATTTATTTATTGCTACTCTTTTTGCAATGGCAGGCTTGCTCATTTGATTGTTGGATTCCTAGAGGTGTTTTTTTATTGCACCATTATTTCCAAAGCCCTAAACCTAATTTCACATCTAACTTTTTTAACAACTCATTTTCCACATCACATGTCCAACATTCCTCAATGCATTTCATTTATTGGTTCCTCAAAGAATTTCATTTGTGAGCCCCTCAAATCATCAATCTCTTCTTGCTTCTTGACTATATAACACTGTTGTTTGAGCCTGTTGGTTGAAAACAAAATCTATAGTTACCATAATGTATGTTATAAACAATGTAAACATTGTGCTCGAAAGAAAGCTCCATGTCTACTTTGTTCAACTCGGCCAATACTTCAATTTTTTCTCATGTGTTTCTATTCTTGCCTTCTTGATCTTTCAACATTTCTTTGAACCTCTAGATGCAATTTCTAGTTATTATTATAATATTTTTAATGTCTCTCTAACAACATATTTAGTTTAATTATTAATATTATATTTTTAAGGTATTTCTAGCAACATAATAGTTTTTATGTTTTGCAAAAGATATAATTTTTCATGGCTAGTCAATATTTTCATTAAAACCTACCGCAAACACATATTGGGAAACATGGTTTTTTTGTAGCAGCGTAGGAGGGTGCTTTGCATCAAATTTGGGCACTTTTCCCATGCCTTTGCTTTTCTCTCATCCATTATTGCTCTCAGAATCAATGAATTCATTGGGAATTTTAACACGGCTTAATTCTGCACAGTGTTGCGAGGGAGCGCTCCCTCCTCCCTCGATCTCGCTCTCAATCTGTGCTCTATGCGGGAGTGACACAGGAGTGGGTTGGGAGCGCGCTCCCTAAAAAAAATTTTGTTCCCTGCCTTTTCAGGAGCGTTTTGCCTTTTTTGCAAATTTTTTTTTGTAGTAATGTTCAAAATGCAATTTTTTTTGAAAGAAACAAATAATTTTTTAGTGGGGCAACTTAATGATCAAGTCTATGTCCCTAGTGTTGATATGCTATTCATGGTAATGTCAAATTCTTAAAGTAAAAGGATGAAAATGAAGATTAAGGAGAATGGTAAAAGTGACATTCTCCTTAATCTTCATTTTCATCCTTTTACTTAAATTTTTAACATTACCATCAAAATGACTCAAGATGTTTGAGAGTGGTTCCGGCCTCATTGGATTTCATATGGAGAAAGTAGAATTTTAGATTTCATTCAAAATCCAGCAGAATTATCAGTTTTTCAGGATTTCAGGATTGGGGGATTGCAATGTTTCCATTGAATTTTGTCATGTATTAGGGTATGGAACTCGTATTTAATCAAGAGCACCAATCCCTTTATGTACCTTGATGTTAGTGACATTGGTTGTCGAACTCCTCTATCATGACCCTCCTAAAAATGTACGCATCACTCAAACAAAATCTTGACTTGACATGCTATGCTTTTTCTATCTTATGTTAATGCTTAGAGGGTGATATTAATGACAAAGATCCTGATTTTCCAACAAGACTAAAAAATTAGACATTTCTCGTGGTGGCAAGAGGCCCATTCATAAGAAATAGATAATAGATTTACTTCTCTTTTCTAGCTTCTAGTAGTTTTTATTACTATTGACTCTTTCATATTTATTATGATATTTATTTAAACAATATATGACAATTTAAGTTTGAAGTTGGCAATTATAACTCATTAGTAATGAATTATGAATATGATGCTTCATGAAAGTTGAAAGTTTTTTCATTTCATTTCCTTTTATAACATTTCATTTCATGTTAGATATTATTTGTTGTAATGGTTACACTTAGCTTACAAGTACAACTTTGGTGATCAATGATGATAAATGTTATATATTGAATTTTGAAAGCTTGAAACTTTAAGATTGATGAATCATGAGACTCAATATGTTGTATGTTACTAACTTGTGGACGTGGTTGATGAAGATTATAACTTCTAGATGATTGTTGTTATGTGGCTCAATCTATGTTTTTTATATCTAATTCATTATTCTACATGTTTTTGTTGACATATATGTATCAAAATTTAAAAAATATAAAAAATATATATACTATATAAAAAACGCTCCGGGATTCGCTCCCAAACTGGGAGCTTATGAAAATGTCGCTCCCGCTCCCTTTTTCGCTCTTGCTCCCGCTTTTGCTCCCGCTCCCAAGTAACACTGATTCTGCAAAATTTGAAAATAGAAAATGGGTAGCCTTAGTACAAGCGATGGGAGAAGATGAAGTTGAGAGAGAAAAAAAGGCAGGCAATAATGACCAAAATATTTCAAGATATTAGAAAACATAAAGGGTACAATCTCCATCCTCGGGTGGACATTAATGAGGTTCTTCGAGCCTTGGGGGAAGAGGCTAGTTGGGTTGTTGAATCAGACAACACCACCTATAGGACCCAGAGCCAAAGGAAAATGTAGAAGGTGAACTGTGGGTACATGGTCACTCTGAGACAAGGTCAATTGGTGCCCTATACCAGTGGCTTAAATACTAGGGTTTTGAGTTTACATTGTAGTGAATATGAATAATTGGCATCCCCAAGTGCTTCCTTAGGTAATTGCAGTGGCCTCCATGGAAAAATCTTCTATTGTTGGTGGGAAATGTTCAATAATGAATTCTACTCATTAGTTTCTCCCCATATCCATCTAGATTCTGAGTCATTCGCTCTTCCAGCCTTTGAATTCTGGCAGTGGCGGACTATCGTTTCCATTCCCTTCTCTCGCTTCTAGTGATCAAGGTGCGACATTGAATTCAATGGCCTCGTTCATCCCCAACGGATACTTCTACAACAACAAAACCATGACTACCAATATCAATAGTAGGGCTCAATTATTTACCACAATAAAATCATAAGAGGTGGAGGGGGTTTTCAAGGGTTCAGAGATGGTCGACATGGGCAGTGTAGGAAGAGGAGCCCTAAATGCTTTAGCAGTAGCAATGCGGCAGATAACAGGGCTCTCTCGAGTTTGAATCTGAGAGCGTCACAACTTCCACCATTCGTGATGGTCATTGGAAGCATTCCTTTGGAGATTGAAGGCATGCTAAGCCTAACATATGTGGATTTCTCCTACAACAATCTCTCAGGTTTAGTTCCTGGTACTGGCCAGTTCTCTTACTTCAATGCAACTTCCTTTGTGGGTAATCCTGAGCTCTGTGGACCATATTTGGGACCTTGCAATGACATATCTTCATCAAAGGAAGACCATATCAAAGGTCCATTTTCTTCAACCTTTAATCTTATTTTGGTAATAAGTCTTCTCATTTGCTCTGTGGCCTTTGCAATCATTGTTGTTATGAAAGTGAGGGAACTACAAAAGGAAAAAAATTCAACACAATGGAGGTTTACTGCATTCATAGATTGGATTTTTCCTGTGATGATGTGCTTGAGAGGTTGAAGGCATGAAATATTATAGGTAGATGAGGAGCAACAATAATATACTATGACATTATGCCCAGCGGAGAAGAAGTTGTTGTGAAAAGGCTTCCAAGTATAGGAAAATGTTCTTCACATGATCATGGGTTTTTTGCAGAGATCTAAACACTGGGTAGAATCTGTCATCACCACATTGTGAGCATCTTTGGCTTTTGATCCAACAAGGAAACAAATTTTCTTTTATATGAATACATGTCTAGTGGAATCCTGTGGGGAGAGCTTCTACATGGGAAAAAGGGTGGTTATCTTCATTTGGATATAGGATATAATATATAAGATTTCACTTAAGGTTCCAAGGGACTTTGCTACCTTCATCACGATTTCTCTCCACTTATTGTTCACAGGGACATAAAATCCAACAACATTCTCTTGGATTCCAATTTTGAAGCTCACGTTGCAGATTTTGGCCTTGCCAAGTTTTTTCCAGATTCTGGTACTTCAGAATGCATGTCTGCAATAGCAGATTCTTATGGCTATATTGTACCAGGTAGGTATTTACATGATTTTCAATTTATCTTTGGTTTTTTTCCCTTAATTACATGGTTTGGATTCCATTGTATTTTTCTAGTTAATTATGTTTAATTTTTTTATTAGTTTCATATTTAATGTTTAAAAATAGTTCTTTGGTCATCCATGATTATAAGATTAGATTGGTAGTTTGTCTGGCTTATCTATAACCTAAGTTGGGTAGGGGTATTTTCATGTCAAAGCCAAAATCTCCATCCATTTTTGTGGACCAAGTCATCAGAAGAGCTCCTTTAGGTTTTTATATATGAAGATCAGTTGTGCAAACCATTTATAGTGTTTAGATAAGCTTTATATAAGCAATGGGAGTTCTAAAATTAGAAACTAGAAATTTTCTCTTAGAGCATGCATGGGCGCAAGCAACATGCAGGAAATTAGATAAGGGTGGGAGTACCAGATCAACTGTGAAAACCCTTTTCAGTGTTTAGATAATCTTTATATAAGAAATAGGATTTCTAAAATTAAAAACTAGAAATTGTCTACTCTATAATTTTTGTATTGACTCTGATAATCCTACACATGTTTTTTAAATATGGGCAATAGTTTGGATTTTTTTGAAAGATGAGTATTTTTTTATATAATATTAGTGTTTGATATTATATGGATCCCACCTCAGGTTTATATGAGAGATTGCATATTAATTTTAAAGAAGAAAATCCATGTTTATGAGATGTGTTAGCCAGTCAGTATAGTCTTATATTTTTATATAAATTGTATTTTGCAATGTAGTTTTTAGTACATAGGATAACATATATACCATCAAATGTATATGTGTTAGATATTCACAATATATATTGTACCATTGCAGAGTATATATTATTTTCTATATATTTTCATGTTTTATAAATCAACATGTAATGCATAAAACATTTTTATATTTATCCAATATAGAAATATAAACATATTATGAACCATATAAATCTGACATGACACTAAGATATGGTTAAAAATATATATTTTTAAAATCATTTTTCCATTATAAATTTTTGAAGTGCCAATACAAACTTCTAGCCTTCACATACAAGTGGAAGATATGGTATTTTAATAGTATAGGAATGTATCAATCTGCCACATTTTATATCTAAAATAAATGAATTTTTCATGTGAGTCGGTCTGTCAGTTGATTGGAGTCTTGGGCACTCCCCTTACACATGTTACTATTGGCAACTATTGGCAAAACCTTATCAGGGTGTTTATCCACTAGGCATTTTCTTCTTTGAAGAATGCACCTTATATTTCATTAATGCACATTACTGAATACATCAGCAGGGGAAGGCATAAGCATGCGGATTACCACTCCCTAAATGGGAAAAGAGTAATCTATCTTCTCTTCATGATATATATATCTATATATATATATGAAAAGAGTAGTCTATCTTCTCTTCATGATATATATATATATATATTAGAAATTTAGAACCTTGAAAATCCAATGCCTTGCTATTGAGTTGGCTTTATGCAACTTAGGTTAATTCAAGGCAATTCAGTATCCCTTTAGTGACAATCAACAATGTACCAAAAGCCAACTGAAAACATCTTATATTTTGTTTATTCGGTAGTGGGGAGCTATGATCCTGAACTCGACAACACTGGGCATATTGATTTTAACATGGGGCAGAGAGAGATTGCAACCTTGCACCTCTCGCAAGTGAGAAAAATGTCTTTACCAATTCATTATGGGATAAATGAAGGAAATCCCGTGAATGTTATTATGGAGCCTAATTTTTTTCTATAGAGTACAAAATATATTTCATTTAACATCTCTTTATACATATTTTTGGAAGACTACCAGCCTCTTGAATTTCATGATTGCCTAATTTTGCTTGCACGCCAACATATAGAACTTATTATTTGAACTCATATTGGCCTGGAAAAATGAATATTCCTTGCCACTTGGACTCAAACTTAGCAACCTCGGAGTTGTGCAGTTGGACTTTGAAATTTTGAGGCCAAATTACTTCCATGTTCATCTTAACTATGAGCTCAGAATTGCAACACTTAAGAACTAGATATAAACTTATTAAGTAATGATTCATGAGGTAAGGCATTTGGAGTAGATGCAAACTGATTTAAATGACTTGCATATGTTCTTATTTTCTCAAACAATAATTGTTCGATAATCAAGTTCCAATCAAAGAAAACATTCATCTAGAGAAACACAGGTATAGTTAGACTTTTTTCAATATGTAATTTTTTTATTATCTATAATAGAAAAATTATAGAGAATCTTTTGATATCACTGGACTGGAATTCATATTTTTTTGAGAATGTTGATCAAAATCAACCCGACCATGGTGAAAATGTCATTTTTCCCTTCCCAAGGGATCATGTAACTGAGGATATGAAGCAAGAATTTTTCTTACTTCCATAGCCATCATATCATCATCATCGTTAAGACTCTCATGAGATCATGTAAGCAGAACATGACACGAAGTGAATCACAGTCACCCCAAACAATGATAAATTCGTGTCCATTTGAGAATATACACGTGTGTATGTGTCATTATTGACTACATATATATATGCCATTTGTGTATATTGTTTTATGGACTGTCAATATCCACAATACACATGGCATAGTTTTAGCATTTTGGCTAGAAATCTCTACTGCCTGTGTTGCTTTTCTTGAAATTCTCCCCCCTAATCTCAATCTATTGTTCTAGATTCTCAAATAGTTAGTTAACAAAGCAAACCATAAATATAGTGTGGTGTTTGTAGCTCGATATGTTGTTCTGTGTGCATTAATATTCAAGAGCGTTCTTTAGTCGTTGCATCGTTCTGCAATCTCAATTTTTGAATTCTACACTGTATAATTCTATGATGGCTTACAGATAGCCCACCTTCATTAACTTGTGTTAAGTTGTGTTATTTGGGTGTCTTGATATTTTTCTATATCGAGCCAAGATGATGAAGTATGGGGAGAATTTGGAGAATGGCATGGATGATGCCAAGCAACCATTCCTGCAAAATTCAATGCCCGAGAAATGTAATAGCAACAATGGAGGATTTGTGATGTTCAGAGAGAGTGACGCTACTGCTATTTTGCCTACATTGATTGTAGGCATGGGGCCCTTATAGTTTGGATTTACAGTAAGTATGGTGCAATCAATGATAGCGAGTTTTCTCAGAAGTTTCCCTAAAGTGTATGTGTGTCCCTAAAGTGTATGTGTGTGTATATATGGTGTAATAAGGTTGGGTAGGTTCTTAGAGCTAAGGTAAATTAAAGATTTTTAGGTGGGCAAAATTGATTATTATTTTTCTTATACTAGTGATATAATGAGCTATAATACCTTGATAAATTTTGTTTTAATTACATTTCATCTTCTCATCAATCGACTTAGAGTTTCTCTTAACAATCTCTATTGGAATGAACAATTAATGAGAAAAAATGATAATGGTTTCTGGACAAAGACCCAAGTTTGGTCTTTTGATTAACGGTCTATATTCTTGTGTAAGTGCTTTTCCTATTCTATATAGGTTCTTCTAGTATGCCCAACTGCCCTGATTATACTAGGGTGTATGTGTATTTGATTGTTCTTCTTGAATGTCCAATTGAACTAATTATATTGGTCTGTGTTTAATTTTAAGCTAACAAAGTTCAGGGCTCATATGTAATTCCATGCCTGTTACTCCAATTATGTGTCTATGTGGTTCACACTAGACTGATTTTATATTATCCATGGTATATTCATTTGAATGTCCACTTGTGCTAGGCAAAGCCACATGAAAAGGGGGAGGATGTAAGATATAAAAGTCCTTTTGTCCTTATTTTCCTCTCATGAAGAGAGGATAGGTCCTAATCCACAAGGGCATGTGTGTGTGTTTGGGTTGGGAATTGGGGACACAATTATAGATCTTCTAAAAAATGATGCTAGAGTCGTTATGCTCAGTCAGTTGTTCTCTCAAAAAGTTTATGCCCACAAGTGGGCCAAAGCCTATTTTTTGTAGCAAATGAGTCTACAGAACATGATGGTGTTTGTGTAATTTTGATGGCTTGAACTATTTAGTCTTGAAAATATCCAATTTAGATGGATTAATTGCACAGTGGTTTGAACATTTTCTATATTCATCTAGCCACATCTTTGTTTGACATGTATATATCAATAATGAAAACATTTAATCTAAATTAGGTATTCATTGCTCGACACTGATCGATATTCATCAATTGACACTAGTTAGTAGTGTAATTAAGTATAGTTTGTCAGCTAGTGATGTAGGGGCATCATGGTAATTTTCATGGACATCATTATTTGAGGAAGTTGGGTTCCTCGTGTCAATTATTTTGGATTCTATAACATTAGGCTAGCTAATTTAGTCGAGTAGTTTTGGTTCTCAAAACTAGTTTGCTAAAATAATAGATCTTATCCTCTATTTTTGGATCTTGATCCTATAATGGATTTGGGATGATTTTTATAGATTAGAAAAAGTGTGAATAAGTGAAGAAAGGGCTAGGGATGTGTGCCATATTATGTAATTAGGTATATTAGCTAACAACATACATAAGGTTTAGGTACAAAACCCCGAGACTGGAAAAACACCAATCCAAAGAGAGAGACAGTAATGGTGACAAGATTAGTTGTTTAGAGTTATTTCCTAATTCAATTGGTGCAGATTCACGTGATAAGACACATCTACATGTATAAGTCTCCAACTTGTTGATCTAACCTAGTATCCTCATCCAATTTTTGATAAATATATGCTTGACTCTCCGATCACATAGCCTCTGGACCTCTAATACCCAGATACCATGTTGATCAAATAGATTCCAAGAAAGAAACCATGCAGTATGTATTGTATATATTATTAAATAAGAAAAATTTTAATACATGACTTCAAACATAACAACAATAACTCCCAAAACTAAGGGATGGTGTTTGAATGACTTTATTAATTCAATTAGTACCTAGGATGACTTTATTAATTAATCTAGACACTAAATATTTATACAAACATAAGTTAATGATGGTCATTAATCTCTATCAGAGTTGAGGATATCCCAAGGAGAAATACCCTTCATCCTGACTATAAATATGAGAGAGGAAGCCCACTCATTTTAGCAAGAGCAGAAAAGGGTATTCAAGACGTATATGGGGTTGTAATTTCATTCCTTTTGGCTATTTCCCTTATACTTGGGAATTTAGAGAAATAATCAAACTGAGAAGGTACTTTCAGGATGACATTATATCCTCCATTAGACCTGATAAACTTGTGACTAGTGACCAAAAGCTTCTTCAGAAGCAGAGCAAGCAAGTAAATAGGTTGAAGCTTAATCGTGTTTTCAAGTCTAAGGGACTTGAAACAATATAAGGGAACACAATTTGGGATGAACAAAGGGTTATCTATTGTGATCTCCTCTGCCTGATCTAGTGGTAAGTATAAACATGCACTTCAGGAATCCAAGGATATAAATGTTTCATAGATATAGTAGTTTGGCCAAATTGGCAGTCCTAATTTTTGGAAGATGCCATAAAAGTTTATATCATTTCTTCATCTTATGATGGCAATCAAATAGGTAGTCTCAGGTTTTGGTATACAATGAAGGCCTGAATTAAATAATTTGAATTTTAATAGAATTTTATTTTCCCTTTAACATGTTGTTTCATGTTGAGATTATCTAAAAGACAAGTCTTGTCATGAAATAAATTATCCCATATAAACGATTTCATTGAAAACTCTACTATTCAATAGCAAATAATAATAAATTTGGTCTTTATTAAATGTTTCAAAATAATAACTAAGTATATTCATTCATGATAAGATAAGATAGGTTTATTCAATTTCAACGAATGACCTAAGGTAGGTCAACGAGACTACTCAAAAGTGGCAACACAGAGTGGGAGTGCAAAGGTCAATATCTAAGCATAACTAACACAACACCAAAAAGAAGAAATACAATTCTCTAGACACAAGTACAAGGGAAAGAGCCAAAATTCTCTAAATTCCCACTATCAAATGAAGGAGAGGGTGTTCTCCTTTGAAGTTGAAAGGGAATCTCTCTTACCATTTGAGACCAAAAGGAAAGAAACATTGTATAGATGACTAGCCAAAGGAGATGGATCTGGTATGGGGATGTGTCTCTCTTTGGAAGAGGTGGCCCTCTTCCATGTGGTGGTAGGAGGGGGTTTCCTACCAATATGGCATGAACAACAACTCCATGTGGGTCTCACTGCAGGGGGTTAAGTTGTCTCTTGAACTGGAATGGTTCTGCAATTTTCCTGCCTCTTGTTGCCCCTATCTATGAGCACTGGGAAGAAAATTGTGATCCTCCTAGTAGTGTCCTATAAAGGGGGGCGAGGGGAGGGTAGGAGAATATTAGTGGTGGACCTAAGAGCCTCTCCCAAGTATAAGTCTTGGCATCTCTAGGCTAGGTACCAACAAAATGTGGAGAGGGAGTTATGCCACTCCTTGAATATAATAGAAGCGATTGTGTATCTCATTGGAACAGTGACACTTGAACATGGAGTGATCCCCTGTCTCTGTCTCCTATATATTGCATATCCAACATAATGTATCCTCTTGTGACATTTGGTTCTCAACTTCCACCTGAAGCTTATCAGTGCACACTCAAAACTAACCTAAGGGGATCCTAATTCCATGCATAAAGTGTCAAAGAGTGTATTATGTTGACACCTGTTGTATGCATGATTTATTGATGGTATTTTGTTGTTTTATTAACAAAATTGTGATGAACAACAACTTTCTTGGAGCATTCAATTATTGCAGTGAAGAAAGATATCCATCATAAAATGGAAATCAATCACAAATCAGAACAAAATCCTAAAATGCAAGCCCTCATATTTGGGATAGTCACCCTGAAACTTGAAACTCTGCTCAAATAACTTAAATTCCTTTTACAATTCGGTTATCATTTTCAGATATTGTCCTTGTGGAAACAACTATGGATTACCTTTAGCAATATCATTAGGTACCCAGTCTCCTCTGCCTTTAAATCTGTAAACTGGCCATTGAAAATTATGACAAGGAATTTAAATTATTCGACATCAAATTTATGGGTTCATTTTCTTCTTTGGAGCTCCAACTTGCTCCTGTGCCTTGTGCAATGTGTGGGTGTGCCATGCATGCTCTGTGTTTGCATTGGAACTTTTCTGATCTGAATCTGATTTCCCTCAAATCTATGGAGAAGCATTTGGAACAATAAGCGACAAACAGATCTGGACAAACTCAATCCACATTGCATCACCCAAATTATTGGGCTACTACTGCATGATGGATCATGCATCCTTTGTATCATTCATCCCAGTCCAGCAGATGCTGAATGGTGAATCATGCATCTTTTGTATCATTCATCCAAGTTTCAACAAGACTTAGAACTTCAAATTTAGTTTATTTATAAGTGAAAATTTTATGATAGTTATTTTGGTAGTTAATAGGTGTCAAATTTGAATTTTTTTTAGCAAAATTATGTGCCATTTTGGTGCAAGGGGTTATTTGTTGGGTTATTCATCGACCATCAAATAAAAATCACTAATTTAAAATAATAGTTTTTTCATTCTCTGTGTCCCATAAAACTTCCTTGAATATCTTCCTATTTGGTAATGAGTTTCAGTGAGAGGGAAAACAGTTATCACTTTGAATTGGATTGAATCCAAAACTTTACTTATTAATTTTTACAAAAAGATACTAGTTTTCTAATGTCTTAAGTCATATTGACACAACTAATTTGTTTAAAATTATGCAATTTCCTATGTAAAAGAGAATATAGTGAAAATTGCTTCATAAAAATTAATTAATATATTAGTTTTATAATGTCTTAAATCATATTGACACAATTGATTTTGTTTAAAACTATGCAAATTCCTATGTAAAAGAGAAGATGGTGCAAATTGATTCATTAATGGTATTCTGTTATTTGTTAATGGAATTGTGATGAACAACATCTTTCTTGTTTCATGTTCCCAACATTCAATTATTAAGGTGAGGAAAGATATCCATCATAAAATGGAAATCAATAACAAATTAGGACAAAATCCTAAAATGCAAGTCCTCATATTTTGGATAGTCACCGTGAAACTCTGCTCAAATAATTGAAATTTCTCATATATATATAGTGTTACCATTTTCAGATATTGTCCTGTGCAAATAACTATGGATTACCTTTAGCAATATCATTAGGTACTCGGACTCCTATGCCTTTAAATCTGTACTCTGGCCATTGAAAATTATGACAAGGAATTTAACTTGTTTGACATCAAATTTATGGGTTTATTTTCTTCTTTGGAGCTCCAACTTGTGCGTGTGTCTTGTGCAATGTGCGGGTGTGCCATTCATGCTCTGTGTTTGCATTGGAACTTCGCTGATATGAATCTGATTTTGCTCAAATCTGTGGAGAAGCATTTGGAACAACAACTATCTCTCCCTCCTCAACCTTCCCAAGATGCCCCTAAGACTTGGAGGACCAAGCCTTCTCATCGAATTTCATGTTTCGACTCACTATTGTCTTGTTTTTCTAACAAAATGTAGATATTGTAAATTTTGAAGGACTCATTATAGCCAACAATCCTTTTACCATGAGGTAATGCTTCAAGAGAGGTAATGGTCCATAATGACGATTGGTTCTCCTGTGCCAAAGCTAGCAAATTATTTCCTATGAAGATATTGTTCAAAATGGCTTTAGAGAAGACATTGAACTACCTTCCCTCAGAGGTTAAAGAAATGTTAAATTTATGGCATCGGAGGTAGAGTTCAGGGGTAATGTCCCTAAGTTAGGTGGCTGGGGGTTGTTATAGACATCTAGTGATGCACCCTAGGTGATGGTGTTAAAACTTAAACCTAACCCTAGGTGATGGTGTTGAGTGTACCCTCATGCATGGATAATGCTTCCAGAAATAGTGTGCTCAACTAGAGAAGACTAGGTCATTGCATGCATTCAAAGAGCCTTTGAACTGAAAGACAAACTAATGCATGACCTTCTTGGGATCTTTGCTCTGCAACATGTAGTTTTCTCATAGATAATTGGGCCTTCTCTAAATCTAAAATAGGAAATTAGCTAATGATGGTGCATGCATGCATGCTTCCGCCCCCTACAAATCTATCTACATAACAATAACACTCCTCCCAAAGAAAACTATTTCTATGCCTAGCTTCATTTGTTATCAATGTTGCAAACATATATTGAGGCATGGATATGTTGTTACAATTGTGCTATGAGGAAGGAGAATCAACTATTGAGAAAACAAGGTAAAAATATAACACTTGGGATTTGAGATTCTAATAGTAACTGGACCAATTTTTTCTTGCCATCAACTTGGGATTGGCAAGAATTTAACTCACTACAGGAAACCAGAAAATTGAAATTTTGGACAATTTTAGTTATTGATTACATGCTTATTTCCACACCTTATCGAGTTTTGATTGTCAAGTCTGCAATTATTTCCTTGATACCTTTTTAGCATTTTCCCCTTTACTATAAAGTGGTCCTTTACAAAGCAAGTTTCAAGTAAGTATTATTTCAAGAATTGAAAAGCTTCAATTACCTTATGAATTCCTTAAGTTTCATTGTTGTATCTTGTTTTCCATTGTCTTGATATTTATTTGGATACTGGCCTTAAGTTCAAGTGTTATTATGATCCACAAAATACAAGCTTTTTCCTTATTATGGTTTATAGGAATTTGACTATACCTACTATTTATAATGGGTCCATGAGTTGTGCTCATACGCTCCAACTTATTATATTTACATCAACACATTTATTGAAGGTAATGTAACTTAATTGATGAGTGAGAGATAGCTCTTGGCCTCATTGAACATGTTCGTAAGTTAAAAGGAAAAATAAAATTATGAATTTGCAAGGCATTAAGTGCCTTGTTTCTCCCCAACATGTGCTTCATGTAGTTGAACTTTCTGGTCTGTTGTGAAGGTATTGATTTTGTTGGTTGGTTGAACCCCTGTTAATAATAATATTTACCATTTAAAATTTTGTTAATTTAGGGATACTGACATTTTTCTGGATATGTGTTTGCTTTGCTATGTTCTTGTTATATGATATTTTGAATACTATGAGATGTCTATCCTGCACTTGTTCATCTTTTCTTGACCATGTTGGTGCTCAGAACATTGGTAAGAACTAAGAACACTCTTTTTTGTGTTAAGGAGAAGGAAGTAGAAGTTGGATATTTCTATGATCTAGTCTTTCTTATGTTCAAAGGGGTAGCCAGGTAATAGTGAGGCATATTTGTGTATCAAATACTTCAAAGGCCCTAAACTTCTTCTTGACCTTCAAGATTATGATTATTCTCTGGATATATGGAGCCTTGGTTGTAGGTTTGCTAGAATGGTAAGCAACAAAATTAACATTGTTAATAGAACACACTAATTATTCATTCAAATTCCTTACATGAGTAACTTTCCCTATATTAAGCTTTATATATGGTTTTGCTGATGAATTTTTACTGCTTTATTTATTGTTCCAGATATTTTGGAAGGAGCCATTTTTGTGGGCATGATTACCATGATCAATTATTTAAGATAGCAAGGTGAGCCTTATATACCAAATCATTGTGTGTATCTTTTGAAGGGATTTCATTCTCCTTCTTTCATTAGTCTTACATGTTCTCTAGACATGTTGTGGAGAATCTTAGGGATAATTTCTAGATCAATAATGTGAATTGCATATATCTATATTTTAAGTGTCCATTGGTATAACTAGTACAAAATGGCTAATTAGTTACTAAAACAACAACTAAAATTTGCATAGAAATGACTATTTTTCAATCGGTGACCAATAGTAGCTAATTTACAATATCTTATAATGCGGCTAACTTTTAGTTGTTTTTAGTTTAGTCATTAATTGGTTGTCTCAATTTTATCGTGTAGTAGTATATTTAGTCATAAAATTGGTCATTAATTTAATCATTGATTTAATCATTAATTTCGACAATTAATTACCAAACATACAACAAAATATATTACTATATGATCATCCGAGAAAACCAACTAATGACCAAAGGAATATGACCAGAATGTTGGTTGTGTTATAAGACACTGTAAATTAGCTACTAATAATCATATATATGCAAATTTTAGTGGCCATTTGAAACCAATTAATGACCAAAGAAATATGACTAATTTTTTGTCGTGATATAAGATACTGTATATAAGCTACTAATAGTCGTATATATCCAAAATTTAGATTTCATTTGTAATGAAAAATTAATCATTTGCAGTAGTCATTTATATTTTTTTGGGTAGTTTCATATTCATTATATAAATGACTAATTTAGTAGTTTATATTCATTTCATTTATTTTCATTAATAATCATTATAAACAACTAATTTAGTCATATATTCATTTTATTTATGTTCATCATTAATCAATATAAACTACTAATTTAGTAGTTTTAGATTGATTTTATGTGTTCATTATTAATCAACATAAATTAATTAGTATGATTTTGTAACTAAATTAAAAAAACGTCATACAATGTGCATTAATTCATCTAATATGAAAATTCAAAATTACATATGTTAATTAAAATACTAAACTTTATCAAATGCAACTATAAATAATTTCAACCACATAAATTATATTATATGAAATGTCAAGTATTATAGTATGAGTGTCTAACATAACATTGATTGGACTACAATTTACACACGAAATGTTGTTTCATCACTACAAAACATTAGCACTGTGTTTCCAAGTCATTTCAGGTGAATTCACCAACTATGAAGACTTGAACATCAGTCTCTACGTGTGTGTCTTATTCAAGATATTGGCTTTAATGGTATCACTAGAATGGTTATCTTCTTTCTCTTTTTGCATTTATCACTCTAGTGTTAGTGTTCACTATTCTCCTCTTTCTTCAAATCCTACTGCTTAGCATCAATATTGAGTTCCTTTTCTGAAAACAAAAGAAGATACAATCCAGAGTTTAAAACATGAAAGACGATGAACACTAGAATATAAAAGGAAGAAGACTATAAAGGATTTATATTACATATATCTCAACATCAACAATGTTAAAGCCATTCTTCCCCATAAAACTAAGAAACTCGAATAATTTTTCTTCAGTTGAGCGATAGTGGCCCGTATGTGGCGACATGACCTGTATAAACAAATAAACATCACCATAGAAAAGAACACCTTAGTAACATAGTATTCAACCTTCAGGGAAAGCTTGGGCACAATCATGCTAACTAAGTTACATGATAAAAAACTCAAGTTGTAAATAACTTGTGAAAACAAATAACTGAGGTGTGATGTCTAATCCTTGTCATTGTATTTGCAATGCCAGTTTGTTCTCTAATGCATGAACTTGGTCAAATATATAAACAACATGTGCTCAAATAATAAGATGAAAGTAAAATTTTTTAATAGTCAAGAAAATATTTCAACTTAAACCTGGGCTTTTAGCCCCAAAACTGCCCTTGGGGGATCTTGCAACCAACAACAGTAAGGGGTTACACTATTAGTATAGTGACCTAACACTCCACACTTTGTGACAGACAGTGAGAAGATGTTCGTGGAGTATGAGAATTGCAAGGTAATTGATGCAAAATAAGTTTCTTCTTGTTTTTTTGTTGTGTTGTTATTCATTTGTTTTCCTTGTAATGTGAGAGAGAATAATTGAAAATCACACTCTTTTTTAAATAAAACCCTCAATATTTCATCACCATACACACTTGGCATAAATGTAGGTGGAGCTTTGATGTTTTGCTGGAACGTGGCATAAATGTAGGTGGAAATTTGGTGTTTTGCAAGGTTCTAGCTAGGTAGAAACCCTGTTATATCAAGGTTCCAAGAAATTCTGTTTGGTTCTTAACCCTTTCTCTCATGAAATTGTGAAATGATTTCCTAGTCACTTCCATCTTACTAGTATGCATATCATACACCCTCGAGGTTGATTTTGGGTTGTGTTGGTTTGTATGAAATTGTATATTTTGTGCCCTAAGTTATTTTTTTGGTTTTTTATTAAATTGAGTGTTGATTTAATGATTAAAAAGAAAGATGAGCATTGCTAAGCATAGGTTATGCTAAATATCTATTTGTTTGTGTTTTCTTTTTCATTCTACTTATCAAGGACTGGAATTGAATCATTATTTATTGTAAATTGAAGCTTCTATTGGTTGATAAGAAGATCACAAATGCAAGAGACATGATCACAGTATTAGAAGATGCCATCCATGGGAGGTATCCCATTTTGATCATTGTGGAGGACATTGAACAAGAAGCTTTAGTTACTATTGTTGTCAACAAACTCTGGGGTGCATTGAAGGTTGGTGCTTTGAAAGCTCATGGATTTGGAGAGAGGAAAATCCAATACTTGGATGTCATTGCCATATTGACCGGAGGTACTTTTTTATTTGAGCTACATTACTGAGATAACACATTATGACATTCCTTTTGTTTGATTTTTATCTTTTCTTATCGAGATAACACATTTCTTTAAAGGGTGCTAGCTCAATGGAAGAGAACCTTCCCTGCAAGCAGGAGGTTGGTGGTTCGATTCCATCACACCCTAACATGATTTAGTCATTAAAGAAACAAAAGATTCACATTTTATATTTTTTTTCTAAAGATAATTTTTTATTGTTTCTAGAGAGACAATAACTGGGATTAAAGACATATTGTCTCTATAGAGACAATATGTCTTTAATTGTAGCTATTGTCTCTTGAGAGACAAAAATGAATTGTCTCTTAAGAGACAATAATACATGTATTCTATATTGTCTTTGTAAATAAGAAAATTTAAGATGATAATTTGAGACTCTTTTAAAGACAATATTTAAGAAAATTTACGATTTTTTTTTGTCTCAAGTTAAGACAAAATGAATTGTCTCTTAAGAGACAATAATACATATATTCTATATTTTCTTTATAAAGACAATTTTTTAAGACAATAATTTGAGACACTAGCTTAAAGACAATATTTAAGACAATTTACAAGTTTTTTTTGTCTCAAGTTAAGACAATTTACTCATAAATTGTCTTAAACCCCCCTTCTGTAGTATTGCGCTAATTTTAATATTCAATCTGCATTACAATATCTAGTTTTTGATGTGTTCCGGAAACAAATTTTCTAGAATTGCTACGAGTTTTGTCCACCAGTTTTCCCTTCCCAATTCTTGCCTAAGATACACCTATATCCAATCCATTTTTTTCTTTGAACTCTACCAATAGAAGGATTATTAGCTGCAGAAAAAAAAATAGGACAGAATAAAATAAACACACAGAATTACTCGATGTCTGAATGTAGGTAGAATGAGCTCTCCTTCATTCAAATCAGTGAAACAGTCAATGAAACCAGGATTGCTTAAAAGATGGATACTATGTCACAAAAAACTGAAAATTAAACTAACCTTCGCATTGTCATCTCATCTACTGGGCATTTCTTTTACAATGAATTCCAATAATCAATGTCTTTCATTCTCCACAATGCTCCATGTACGATGAATCTATTCACAAATCATGGCCTGTAATTTCTTTTTAATACACTAGGGGAGGGATGCCATTACCTATGTTCCCTCCTATCCAGGTAAGCCGCCGACATGGAGACATCTGTGTTTTCATACGACAGATGTCAAGTGGGTCCTGCCACATGTTGTGGTGGGTGGGTGTATTTAATATACCATCTAATATGTTGTTTAGGGTTTCACTTTGCGTGTTTTGTGGCATGTCTTAATTTCCCTGTGTTATTTCGTTCAGTTCTGGTGTGTGTGTAATGCGCTTCGCCGGTGATGGCTCCTCTCGGCTCTAGTATTGGTTCACCTTCTCTGCCATTCTGGAGCTTCTCATCGGGCAAGGTTGTTTGTAGTGGTTCATTTCTCGTTTAGGGTTTATGGTATGGTTTCTTTACCATGCATGGCATTGTTGTTTGTAGTGGTTTGTTTATCGTTTAGGGTTTAGGGTGTGGTTGCTTTATCTGTTTCATGGGGGGTTTAACGAAGTCATTGTTGTTGTTCATTATGCACTCTCAAGGGTTTACAAATACCTTTGTTGTTGTTTCATCCTCGTTGCCTATTATTTGGGAAGGAGACAGTGGGAGATTCTAACAAGTTTGGTGGTCGACATGCAATTTTTGAGGTCCATGAAGGTAAATATGGAAATTCATGGGTTTTATTTCGAATATGTTGTAATTTTTTGTAGGCTTTTGCCCAAATGTTATTTTTTCTTGTGTTTTCAAGTTTATATTGCAAGGAATTTGTGTGGATGTCGCAAAAGAGGTATGGCGAGGTCTGGGGGACATTTAGATATGGTGGTGGCTTCTACGGCTCTCCGATGGGATTCTAAATCCTACCAGCCACTGTGTTTTTCAACACTTAAATTTGTTGTTGGTATTTTTGGAATTTAGCTATTGTTGCACTATTATGTTTTTCAACACTTGAATTTGCAGAGAAATTAGCTCTTGTTGCATGGTTTTTACATTTTCTTCCTCTGTTACGATTTCTGTTGCTTGTAGTGTTGCTTATATAGTGTTTCTTGTAGTGTTGTTTGTAGGGTTGAAAACACTTTGTTGCTTGCCTTTGCTTCTGAGAAACATTTCCTGCACTTTCTTCCTTTGTTAAGATTTCTTCTTTCTTGTAGATCTTCCTATGTTATGATTTTGCTTGCTTACCTTTGCTTCTGAGAAGCATTTCCTGCACTAGGTTTTAAAATTTTATCCATCCAACAACTTGTTAGCAATACTTTTAGTTTGGGTTGGAATGAACGTTAATTAACTACATATAATTTCATCTGTGATGCTCCATAAAATGATAGCGCATGCATCCCTCAGGTGTGGAAACAAATCCTGAACGCTATCTGATTCCAAGATTTATCAATTCTTTTTGTTTTAAACCCTAAAATGTTGCTTTCGATATTTGACAACATGGGGGATTCCACATTGGAATATGCGAGACGAGCACAATAAATAACTAGGAATTTCTTCTGAGAATCATTTCCTGCATTGGTTTTCATATAAGAAATAATTTTCATAAAATGTATCCAGCCAACAATTTTGTTAGCAATACTTTAGTCTTTTATTCCTTTTTCTTTAAGACATTTGTAGTTCCTTAAAAATATTTTCCTTCTCTTTTGTGAGGTTGGATATTATTATGTCTTTTTTATGAAATGCCTGATTCAAATGTCGTTTCAGTAACATATGTAGTAGCCAGTAGAATGATGGTATGCTTTCTGGTTATGCTCACCATGGTAGAATAGATGAAACTCATCAAACTTTTGATGAAATTCCTTAGTGAAATGTGATCTCGGTAACATATGCAGTGGCTAGTAGAAGGACTGCAATTTATGTATTGTTTAGAATAGATTCTGTGATAATATGCAGATATTTCAAATTTGAACTTCTTAGACAAATAATTTTAAATGCAGTGACTACATTAATCTATGAGATTCATTTTTTGATTCCTTCTTCTATAACAAAAGGAAATAATGTGCTTATTAAGTAAGGATCGATAAAAACACTAATACAACTTCCAATTAATAACTTCAGGCATGTGTTTTTAGTCAAGGATTAATAACTTCAGGAATGTGTTTTTAGTCAAGGACATTATCTAGCTATTGCATGATATTCCCCATTCAAGATAATATCAAACATGAATGTACAATTAAAAGATGTAATTGCTTTACCTGTTTGTTCCTCTGTTACGATTTTTGCTTGCTTGTAGTGTTTCTTGTAATGTTTATTATATAGTGTTGATTGTAAGTGTTTCTTGTAGGGTTAAAAATTCTCTATTGCTTGCCTCTGCTTCTGAGAAGCATTTCCTGCACTTTCTTACCCTGTTACTATTTTTTCTTGCTTACCTCTACTTCTAAGAAGTATTTCCCACACTAGGTTTTTCATAGAAGAAATATTTTTCATAAAATGTTATCCAACCAGCAATTTTGTTAGCAATACTTTAGTTTTTTATTCCTTTTTCTTTAAGACATTTGTAGTACCTTAAAAAAAAATCCTTCTCTTTTGTCAGGCTGGATATTATTATGTTTTTTTATGAAATGCCCGATTGAAATGTGGTTTCAATAACATATGCAGTAGCCAGTAGAAGGATGTTATGCTTTCTGGTTATGTTCACCATGGTAGAATACATGAAACTCATCAAACTTTTGATGAAATGCCTTAGTGAAATGTGGTCTCGATAACATATGTAGTGGTCAATAGAAAGACTGCAATTTATGTATTGTTTGGAATAGAGTCTACGATATTATGCATAGATTTCACATTCAAACTTCTTAGATAGATACTTTAAATGCACTGACTGCATTAATCTGTCAGATTCATTTTTTGATTCCTTCTTCTATAATAAAAGGAAATAATGTGCTTATTAGGTAAGGATCCATAAACACACTAATACAACTTCCAATTAATAACTGCAGGCATGTGTTTTTAGTCAAGGATTAATAACTTCAGGCATGTGTTTTTAGTCAAGCACACTATCTAGCTATTGCATTATATTCCCCATTCAAGATAATATCAAACATGGATGTATAGTGAAAATATGTAATTGCTTTACCTATTTGTTACTTTGTTATGATTTCTTCTTGTAGTGTTGCTTATATAGTGTTGCTTGTAATTATTGCTTGTAGGGTTGAAAACACTCTATTTCTTGCCTCTGCTTCTAAGAAGCATTTTATGCACGTTCTTCCTCTGTTACTATTTTTGCTTGCTTGCCTCTACTTTTGAGAAGCATTTCCTGCACTAGGTTTTTCATACAAAGAATATTTTTCATAAAATGTTATCCAACCAACAATTTTGTTAGCAATACTTTAGTCTTTTATTCCTTTTTCTTTAAGAAATTTGTAGTACCTTAAAAAAATTTCCTTCTCTTTTGTGAGGCTGGATATTATTATGTTTTTTTATGAAGTGCCTGATTGAAATGTGGTTTCAGTAACATATGCAGTAGCCAGTAGAAGGATGTTATTCTTTCTGGTTATGATCACCATGGTAGAATAGATGAAACTCATCAAACTTTTGATGAAATGCCTTAGTGAAATGTGACCTCAGTAACATATGCAGTGGCCAGTAGAAGGACTGCAATTTATGTGTTTTTTGGAATAGGGTCTGCGATAATATGCAGAGATTTCACATTCGAATTTCTTAGAGAAATACTTTAAATGTAGTGAATGCATTAATCTGTGAGATTCATTTTCCGATTCCTTCTTCTATAACAAAAGGAAATAATGTGCTTATTAAGTAAGGATCCATAAACACATTTATACAAGTTCCAATTAATAACTCTAGGCATGTGTTTTTAGTCAAGGATTACTAACTTCATGCATGTGTTTTTAATCAAGGACATTATCTAGCTATTGCACGATATTCCCCATTCAAGATAATATCAAACATGAATGTACAATTAGAATATGTAATTGTTTTACTTGTTTGTTCCTCTGTTACGATTTTTGCTTGCCTCTGCTTTTGAGAAGCATTTCCTGCACTTTATTATTGAATAAAAATGTAATATTGTTCATAAAATAAGCTCAAGGGGTTAGCTCATTCAGTTATTGCCAATGTTGTTGCATATTTGGCTAGTCTATATCCATAGGTATTTTTTTTTAATCTCCTTGGCTTATGTATACTAATTTACATTAACGGGAAATTCCATCAACAAATGTGTGGAAAAGCATCCTTTGGATTTTTCCACTAGATTTTTTCACTTGTTGAATCTCCTTTGGATGCTTGTTGATTTTTTATTCACTCATTTGTTATTTAATTATTCTCTTCGAAAGTTGATGTTTTATTTGGCTTGTTGATGCTTCACCACACATGCACTTTGTTTGTCTTCTAAGTTACAGTAAATGAGGTTTCATATGAGGTGTGAGGTTAGATACTTTTACTGTTCACTATTTTATGGAATTTTCATATTAAAACAAATGACTTGTTTAAGATTTCATTATTCACTTGTTTGTCATTTAATTAACAACTCATCTGATGCTTGTTGATTCCTTATCATTTAATTAACAATGCAATTCATGGTTGTTGATTTCGTTATTCACTCATTTGTCATTTAATTATTCTCTTGGCAAGTTGATGTTTTATTTGGCTTGTTGATGCTTCACTGCACATGCACTCTGTTTGTCTTCTAAGCTAACTTACAGTGGATGAGGTTTCATATGTGGTGTGAGGTTAGGTACTTTTATTCACTATTTTATGGAATTTTCACATTAAAATAAGTGACTTATTCAAGATTTCATTATTAACTCGTTTGTCATCATATTTACAACTTAGTTGTAAATTTGTTGTAAATCATTTGGTGTGTAGAGGCATAACAAAAAATCCCATTTGCAATCTCAGGTAAGATTTCTACATTACAATAGACTATAGATGTTCCTTCTAAAATGGATTTTGGTTACAATTCCACACACAGTATGAAATAAAACAATCTAGGTTGTAAGCCAAAATCTTTCTGTGACAAGAAAAAGAGAAAATCCATCCAAAATCCACATCATAATGTGGTTACAACCAAAAACATACTACACCCTTATTCTTTATGAACTTGAGAATCTTCAATGCCAAAACTCCCTGAGTTTCCTTCTTCAGCCAAGTAGGTTGGCCTACCTAAAAATGGATGATTAGGAAATGGTTGATTGTTGTCATATGATTGAGTCCAATTTTCACCTTCCAACCATGGAGGAATTGAGTACCCATACCTCACATTTGCACTACTAACCCCTACATTAAGTGGAGATGTGTGATGAGAATACATAGAATTGATACCTCCTCTGGTAGGAATAAGGCAAGTGGGTAAACCCCCATTTTGATAGTGAGACACTTGAATGTTTATGAGGTCTTGGAATAATGGTGTATTATCTGCAATATTGTCCAATGTGTTTGACAAAATCATGGTTTCATTAGCCGTGCTTACCTCATTGTTAACCATATTGGTCATCCCTTGTTCCTTTTCAAGCATTTGTTTAGCCTTTCTTGATTCCTCTTCCTGTCTTGCCATTTGTTTTTGTTGGTCCTTCTCTTGCCTTGATTTATCTCTTTCAAACCTTTCATCTGCTCGATGTTTTGCTACAACAATCCTTGTTGCCTTCTTCTCCTTGGTTAGAGCCTTCTTTTTCTATTTTAATCCCTGAATTGCAAATTTCTTTTTTTTTCAAACTCAACTAATAGGTTTATATAGTCTTATGAGGTGAGTAACTGTGAACTTCGGCCCAAACGAAGACTACCCGATGTTCCTCTATTTTTTTTCATTGACACTCTCTCTATTGGTAGCTTTAGGAATCAACCAAGTAACTTCTCCACCCCTCCCACATACATGTCATTGCTTGGTACTTCCCTTTAGGCATACGAGACAACTGATTGAAATATATTGTTATCTTCATTTAATGCCTCATTATGTGCTTCATCTTCTTCCACTGATCTATTGTCCACACAAAAAATGAACAATTTAATTGTTCAATTTTGTTGGTTGTGAAGGCATGTTCATGCTTTTTTCATTGGTTCTTGAGACACTATGTTCATTTAAATTAATCATGGCTTCTACCAGCCATGACGGTGGGATTACTTGGCTTGGCAATGTCAATTGGTGATTTTAACTGCATGTTCAACAATGTCATTAACAATATCAATAACATAAGTTTCATGTTCTTGAGTTGGTAGAATGAACTCCATGTTACTGTGAATTTGTTCACGATTATACTATGTTTCACATACATGTTCATCATCATCACCACATAAGTGTCCTTGAGAGAGGGAAATCATATTACCAACTGCAACCACATCATCTTGTTCATCTATTTCTTTCACTTCAACATATGTTTGGACATGCCCTTCTTCTTGACCATCCATATGAAACACTTGGCTACAACCAGTATCATGCATAAGAGAATCATAATTTAGTTGCCAGATTCCTATCATTCTAAAGCTGACCTCGATGTTTGATGGTGTCAGAGCCCTTTTAAACACTTTACTTGCAAGCTCTGCTAGCTCGAACCTTTTCACCTCAACCCCTGGATTATTTTTCATCCATGTAGCATGCTCTGACCTGAATAGTTCTGGAAAGGGCCAAACACACTAACATCAAGGGGTTGCAATCTGTGAGTGGTATGAGTGGGCAATATTAATATGTTGATGCCCAAATTATTTGCTTCCTCAATTGTTTGTACAACCACGTGGCTTCCATGACCATCTAATATCAATAGGTGCATGTTATTAGGTGAGACACCACCTGGTACAAAGGCAGAAAAGTGAAAAAACCAATTTTGAAAAAGTTATTTAGTCATACATGCATGCACCTGGTTCACAATTTTGTATATAGTTTTTCAGTTGATTTTTACCTTTGAATAGATAAAATCCTGGGATTGGAGTACCAATTGCATTGACACAACATAAAATAGTTATCCACTCCCTGCTCTTAAGCAAAATATTTGGCACGTTTCGGCTCCCTCCCTTGGAAATTACTCGCGTGCCACAATTCCTTCCTTCTTGTAAACATGTTTCATCACAGTTCCATATATGGTTGGCACCATAAGAATGTTTATCGTAAGCACTAGAAAGATTTTCATAGAACTTACATACAATTGCAGGGCATAATTTTGACGCTCTATCTCTGTCAAGGCCCTTATTTGTATGCAATACAAGGTCTGGATGCATTATTTAAACCCAAACCACCATGATTTACCAGGAAACCCATCTTTGAATGGGTTTGGCCTCCCTTGACAAATTTGAGCAACTATGGATTTGAGTTGTATCAACTCTAGCCCCTGTCCCAATTGGGCCATCTCTCTACACCACTCAACCACCTTGGCCTCCTCCTCTTCATTCATAACTATATGAGGCCCTCTATGTTTTGTATGAGTCAACCCATTCATCCAATAATGTATTGATGACAGAGGAGTACCATGTTTTTTTGCAGATGCCCGAACTAAATATCCATTAAACTCTATGTCGTCAGTTGCAACTAACATTTCTTCTTTTTTCCAAACTCTTATAGTGTTGATCTTTTTAGTTGAAATTTCCCCTTGTACTTCTGTTGACGGTGGCTCTGTGGGTGATGGTGTGACAACATCAGCTTCTATCGCATGGTCATCCTCAACAATGTTGCTTGGAGCATTGTTGACATTCACATCACCTGTCCTATCCTCATCTTACGAAGGGCATCACAGCTGGGCACCCCTTGTCACTCTCTTGCCACTTATCCTTGTGCGAGCAACATAACTAACTCTTACCATAGATGCAACTACCTGTAGAATTATTGCATGCATTTAGTTACAAATATTTGAAAAGTATGCTTTCAAACAAGCCAATTTTTATTTTTATTTTTTTTTAGTGTTGTTGTAAGAAATTATCAACATGTATGTTAGTATCCTTGAAAAATCAAATCTACAGAATGAATTTGTTGTATGTCTTCAAAATTATCATTGATTGTTTTTTTGACAACTTTTTTTACACTTGAAATACCATGATTGTATTTGCACTTGGAAAACTACTGTTAGTTTCCACCCTCTTCTAGTACTATGAGAAGACCCCTCTACTTATTGTTGACTATAATGCTTCATAAACTTCTACATTGCTTGTTTTCTTTGGTGCTATCCTGGTTCCTTTTATGGTTAAGATGTTTATATGGTAGTTACTATTGTTTGAATTAATTTGTTTAGCCTCATGTTTGTCATTATTGTTATTCATAGTGACCACAGACATCCTAGGTTTGGATTGGGAAGACATGGTAATTTTGCAAGTTGTTTGGCTGTTGAGGGTAGCCTTAGATGTGTTCTTGGACCTAGTTATAAAGTGCATTGGATTGTTGTTGTTTCAATTAAATTTAATCCTTAAATCTTGAAAACTATAAAGTCTCCATTTAAAGTTTGACACTTTTGGAGACACTCACAGACATCCTAGGAATTTCAACTAAACAAAGTGATCTTTCTGGTTAAGATGTTGATCTAGTTTAGTTCTTTTTTATAAACTTTTATTTGAATCAAATTGTTTAGCCTCATGTTTTTCAATATTGTTTAGTTTCATTAGGTCTCTAAGTGCCAAGATCTGAACAATATTTATATTTTTTCTTCGAGACAAGAACTCTAGATTTGACAATGCAAGTGCATCCACAAAAATGTTAAACTGCATAGATATATGAATTACATCATAAGATATATATATGAAATCCTTTTTGACACTTTGATTCAAATGGGATCTTGTTCATAACTTATTTTTCGCGTCCATTACCTTCTTCTTGTAGTTAATTTATTTTTAGGTTGCATGACAGATGATCCAATGCTTCTCTATTTTCATTTCTTTTGATAACATTATCATGTTTGCCTCTACTCACACATTTTCATGCTTTTAGTATTGAATTTGCCAAAATATTGTTTGGGTTTATACATTCTTTTCATCTGAGCATATCCATCTGTTTATTGTTGACTATAATGCTTCATAAACTTTTGCATTGGTTGTTTTCCCTGTGTTTCCACCTGCTTCTAGTACTATGATCATACCCCTCTACTTATTGTTGATTGTAATGCTTCATAAACTTATGCATTTCTTGCTTTCATTGGCGCTATCCTTGAATTATCATTTGGTTTCTTTGGAAATTTAGAGACCTAATGTCAATACTCTTGTTATTCCTATAGATAACAATCTTCATACATGAAGGAAACTCTAGGAGGAATTTCAACTATAAAAAGTGACACCTAGTTCCTTTTCTGGTTAAGATGTTGATCTGGTAGTTACTGTTGTTTGAATTAATTTGTTTAGCCTCATGTTTGTCATTAGTATTATTCATAATGACCGCAGTTATCCAAGGCTTGGATTGGGAAGACATGGTAATTTTTCAAGTTGTTTGGCTATTGAGGGTAGCCTCAGCTGTGTTCTTGGACCTAGTTTTAAAGTGCATTGGCTTACTGTTGTTTCAATTAAATTTAATCCTTAAATATTGAACACAGTTGTTTTGATAAAGTCAGGTTGTTAATACGGGCATCATTTAAAAAATATTGCCCAGTGTCTGGTCAAAATCATCAATATAGACAAGTAGACATCAACTTCCAAGCCTGTAATTGACTTGTCAATTTTATCGTACAATTAGTGACCTTGTATGATACATATTGTGGGAAATCATATCTATATATATACTTCTCAGACTGGAGGCAACCACTGTAATTTACTTGTCAATTTTATCGTACAATTAGTGACCTTGTATGATACATATTGTGGGAAATCATATGTATATATATATATATATATATATATATATATATATATATATCTATATAGATATATATATATAAAGATATATATATACTTCTCAGACTGGAGGCAACCAATACTCTTTGTTAAACTTTTAGTAGATATTATATTCTGTGTTATGATTTTGAATTGGTTAAGCTTAGAGCTTACTTGGGAAGTTGGAAAGTCTACATTAGCCCTTTTTGAGAATTCTGAATAGTCATGATATAAATGTGTATGATGTTTCCCAGGAGTGTAATTTTATAAAAAAAGTTTAGTTGGTTTCCACACCATTAACAGCTTATACATTAGTTAAATGACACCTTTTTAGTATTAAATATGCAGGATTCAGGGCTGGAAGAGATTTGGTCAACTTTCCTTCCATTGAATTTTTCACTGTGCCCTTAAAACACGCACGCCCAAAAACATATCGAGACACCACCAGGCCCTGGTTCATACAGTATTGGGGTTTTGAAATGCCACACTCCTCCAATTTCTCTCCTTCATGTCAACCTAGATGATGTATTCATGGCATCATCAGAAGATTCCAGGATCTATAAATATGTCTGTCTTTGTTTTTTTCCAAATTTGTCCGAGGTTTGAATTTTTTTTTATTAAAATCACTGAATTCTGCACAATCAGAATCCCTAATTTATTAAAATCACTAAAGTCTGCATAATAAGAATGCCCCAAGATTTTTTCAAACCGCTAAGCCATTTATACAACATATCTCCTAAAAATTATACTAAAAATGGCGGTGCTTGGGCGTATCTTCCCCGAAAAACTACTAGTCTGGTAGTGATCTCATGAACACATCAGGGAATACTGTACATAGAAACTGTAAACGTCATCAAAATGGTGCAGATAAGGGTGAATAGGTCAATGGTAGTCCCCAATTTTTCACTCAACTTCAAATTTATTGCGATAAGGTGGTGTTGAGTCTAAGAGTGATTGAATAATAATTACCCTCATCCTGCCATTGTAATATGTATATGATTTGACGAGTAAAATGATTTGAGCCACCACCAAACACATTGCAATTACATTGCTCTGAATGAGATATTTTAAACTCAACTACTCCCACTCATCCAAAGAACCCAAAACAACCAACATCCTTATCATCAAAGGCAAAGAGCTTCTTTCATTGCCAGAATTATGATTTATGAGATTGCTGTAATTTGCATTGTGCTCATGAGTGGTATGTACTATATAGTTGTATATGAATATTGATTGGGATTTTGAAGATGCATTTGATGATTTGGGACTATTGTCCACTCGTCATTGGTTTTATAGAGAACTTTTTCAGTTTCAATTCGTCATATTATTGAGAAATCTAAAAAAAAATTAATTCCCAATTGCAAAAGTCATCATTATGTGAATTAAGTAACTCACAATTGCAAAAGTCATCATTATTTGAATTAAGAATGAGAAGAAAAGATTTAAGGATTGAATAATAATTACCCTCGTCCTACCATTGTAATATCTATATGATTTGACCAGTAAAATGATTTGAGCCACCACCGAACACATTGCAATTACATTGCTCTGAATGTGATATTTTAAACTCTACTACTCCCACTCATCCAATGAACCCCAAACAACCAACATCCTTATCATCAAAGACAAAGAGCTTCTTTCATTGCCAAAATTATGATTTATGAGATTGCTGTAATTTGCATTGTGCTCATGAGTGACATGTAGTTGTATATGAATATTGATTTGGATTTTGAAGATGCATTTGATGATTTGGGACTACTGTCCACTCGTCATTGCTTTTATTGAGTATTTTTTCAGTTTCAATTAGTCATATCATTAGCTGTATTGAGAAATCTAAAAAACTTAATTCCGAATTGCAAACGTCATCATTAATTGAATTAAGAATGGAAGAAAGGATTTAGGGATTATAATATCTTAAAATTGTTATCTTTAAAGTATTATAAAATGAGGTTAGATATTTATATAACAATAATAATATTTAAGTGACTTTGAGTCTAAGAGGGATTGAATAATAATTACGCTCGTCCTGCCATTGTAATATGCATATGATTTGACCAGTAAAATGATTTGAGCCACCACCAAACACATTGCAATTACATTGCTCTGAATGAGATATTTTAAACTCAACTACTCCCACTCATCCAAAGAACCCCAAACAACCAACATCCTTATCATCGAAGGCAAACAGCTTCTTTCATTGGCAGAATTATGATTTATGAGATTGTTGTAATTTGCATTGTGCTCACGAGTGGCATGTAGTTGTATATGAATATTGATTGGGATTTTGAAGATGCATTTGATGATTTGGCAATACTGTCCACTCGTCATTGCTATTATTGAGAATTTTTTCAGTTTCAATTCGTCATATCATTAATTGTATTGAGAAATCTAAAAAAATTAATTCCCAATTGCAAGACTCAATTCATCATTAATTGAATTAAGAATGAGAAGAAAGGATTTAGGGATTGAATAATAATTACCCTCCTCCTACCATTGTAATATGTATATGATTTGACTAGTAAAATGATTTGAGCCATCATTGAACGCATTGCAATTACATTTCCTTGAATGAGATATTTTAAACTCAAACTACTCCCATTCATCCAAAGAACCCCAAACAACCAACATCCTTATCATCGAAAGCAAAGAGCTTCTTTCATTGCCAGAATTATGATTTATGAGATTGCTGTAATTTTCTTTGTGCTCATGAGTGGCATGTAGTTGTATATGAATATTGGGATTTTGAAGATGCATTTGATGATTTGGGACTACTGTCCACTCGTCATTGCTTTTATTGAGAATTTTTTCAGTTTCAATTCGTCATATCATTAATTGTATTGAGAAATCTAAAAAAATTAATTCCCAATTGCAAAAGTCATCATTAATTGAATTAAGAATGGGAAGAAAGGATTTAGGGATTATAATATCTGAAAATTGTTATCTTTAAAGTATTATAAAATGAGTTTAGATATTTATATAACAATAATAATATTAAGTGACTTTGAATAATAGTAGTAGTCTCAAATTTTGAGATTTTTGTAGCCATTTATTGATCAATTGCAGTAGAAATGGGTTACAGGTCTACTGTTGAAAGGTTTGTGTGTATAATTCTTGCTACTATGTTGTCTATTGATCATCAGTTTGTGTTGGGTGAGTTTGACTACAAAGTTGCTTTGCATAAATCTATTCTGTTTCTGGAGGCTCAACGTATTGTCCAGCAGTAGGAAGAGGATAAGGTGGAGAGGAGATTCTGCTCTCACAGATGGACAAATCCAAAATGTAATAACAATATTTTCTCATTTTGGTATTGCCATTTATTCCTGAATGTTTTAGAAATGTTGTTTCCTGACTAGATCCGGTAAATCCTTCTGCTTCGACCATCAAATAGCAGAGAGTAGCCCAGTCAAAAGTTGCTTGTATTTCTACAATGGCACGCATTTCTTACAAGCTCAGGCTGCAAGCCCTCTTTCTGTTATGGCTTTTCACATCCTTCCCCTTGTTTGCTGCAGGTAAGTGGGCTTGTATTCTTCTGTTCTTAATTGCTTGCTTTTGATGTATCCCTCGAGAATCAGGGTGCTCTGCCCTTGGGGTGTAAGCAGATTGGTAAAGTGTTGTTTAGTCCTGGGCTATGTCACTAGGTAGAAACCCAGAGGATAGGGTGGGTATGTTCCTGCAAGGCTTTTTTGACCATTAACTCAATTGTATTACTATGGACTTTTTTCTGCAGGAGCAAGGCATGCTAGGATACTCAAATCACAGGTTCAAATTCTTATCATGGCAGTCTGATCTATGTCTGTGTAAGGTTTTTTGAAGAGTAAAACTCTATGAATTGTTGTTGTGGTTGCGGGAGGGAAAAGGCTATGGTGTATAGCTAAACCTTTAGCTTATGAGAGTGACTTGCTGGTGAATATCAACTATGCATGTTCCCAGTCTGGAGTAGACTGCTCAGTGTTGCAGAATGGAAATCCATGCTATTACCCCAATACTCTAGTATCACATGCAGTTGTTGCAATGAATTTGTACTTCCAACACTATGGACGCAATTACTGGAATTGCTACTTCAACAACACTGGACTTGTGGTACTCACCGATCCAAGTAAGTATTATTCTTTAATGCCAAAAGCCATGCCAGTTTTTCTCTGAATAACTTACCATAGATTTTGCCTCTGTAAGGATCTGCAGATCTCTACCACACAGATTGTAGAGCACTGTGTCTCTTTCCATAATCATTCTACATACATACTTTCATAATTCTTGGTAGCTACAACAGAGGATATTCTATCAATACTGGCGAGTTTCTTTGTTCAGTAGGGTAACTGATTGAGAGTGTTTTTTTGGTGTGCAAGTTATGGAAATTGTGAATATATATCGCAGTGAGTGATGAGTGAGAGATTGTTACAGAAGCTTTGAGATTGGTTATATCCACATCTCCAATAAATAAATTTTCGCAGATTGAGATTCCAAATAAAGAAATTCAACAATAGTGATTTTAATGTGTTGGTGTGAATGCATGTCATTTAGATTTGCTTGGCCAGCGTTGCCTCCACAATGTGGTTAATGTTAATCATCTCAAGCCCTATGAACCTCCTATTCTAGAAGAGGAAGTTTACATTTCCCACCCACCTGCATGTTAATCATCTCAAGCCCTATGAACCTCCTATTCTAGAAGAGGAAGTTTACATTTCCCACCCACCTGCAGTTGTTAGAGGAAGACACGCTACTAGACCTATAGCACCAGAGTATGACGTATCTTGTTAGGCACCAAAGCCGAGTTCTTTCTTAGGACAAACAATTGTCTGAGGTTTCTTTTGAACATAGCTTCCCACCCCTTGTTGAGAAGGTGGGGTCATTTTCGCTAAAATAGTGAAGAACTGATGTGCCACATCTAGAAATAATTTATAGCTTGTCTTAATAGTTAGTTGTAAGATAATAAAGGTATGGTTAATCTTGAGCACTATGCATTTTGATTTATATTATTTCTTAGTTAAAGATGACTTTGTCAAAACTAATGAGATCTCATCTTACGTAAAATATTATAAAAGGCATTTGCTCAGAAACATAAGATACAGATGTTTTAGGAATCAATATTCTTGTGCATTTTATGTTTGCAAGTTTCCGTCTTTAGCATTTGAGTGTTATGGCTTATCAATCCAACCATTTGATGAAGGGAGGTAGATCCATTGGTCTAGCAGTTTGCAAATGGGAAAGATTTTGATATCAAATCCATAGCTCCCAAAATATGCAGTGATGTGGTTATCCAAGAGGACAAATTAATGATAAATTATGCACTTGCATAATGGATTTTTATATATCACGATTCTTCTCCAATCTATGCCTTACAGCATTTCCTTTGCAACATCTATTGCAATTGCTAATTTAGCATTTCGTAAGATACTTGTTATTATTGTTGATTAAATTTTATTGTTTAAATTTGAATTAATAGTTAGTTGATATTGTTATTATCACTCTTTCAATATCATTATCTATTATTAATTTTTAATTTCATTTATATATTTAAATTGAAATAAATTACAGATAAATTTATTAAAATTTCTTTATTTAATTTAACATAGAGTGATATTATCATAAATATTAACAATAAAATTAAACTACTATTATTTAAGCCAGTTAATGAGAGAACTTGAATTTCACTTTTTCAACCAATTAAATTTCAATATTTAGATTTTTAATTGTAATGGTATATATGAAAATGAATAATAATTAAAAAACCATTAAAATAATGAAAAGTTGAATTTCTTACCAACAAATCCCTATTTTTAATTGAAAATTTTTGAAATTTTTTTGTTTTAAAATTGACAAATATTTGTATATTGGCCAAAAGATAATCAGTTTATGGTAAAAAAGTTTTGACCTCTTAAATTTCTCAATCAATCTATAAAATTTATTAAAGTTTAAAAAAAAATATTAAATTGATTTTTTGGAAATTAAAAATTGATTTTAAATTTTCTATTTTTATAATTATTAATAAAATGATTAATATTATGGGTTTTTAATAAATTTGTCAAAAATAAAATTTATTTAGAAAATTAAAAATGAAAAAATTCACGTATATATCAAATCAAATTCATTACAATTTATTAATAATGAGCATAAAAATGCTAACTCTACCATGCTAAATCCATAGCCCTGTAGGCATGTTACTGTGTAGAACACGCAGCCCAAGATGTCGGTGTCAGGTTTTTTTTTTTGAAACGAAGGGTTTCGGATATCATTTTCATGTGACTGACGGACTCGTTGCTATTGTGTGGGACGATATCAAGTCAGTCAAATTCAGTAAGCAGAGGCAAACTTTGCAGGAGAGAGAGGAACAATTTGTTTTGAAAGTGTACGGTGAATAAATTTTAAGAAAAAGTTTAATTACGCCAAAGGCGTTCTCTCTGCGCGCTCTTTATGTGCAAACATTGTTCACTCCGACGAATCAACAACCTTAAATTTTGTAAACCTCCATCCAATGGTATTTGACAATGTGGTTGGTTTTTGAATGCTGCTCTGAACCTGCTCCATGCTCTCCCTCGCCAACCTTTCTCGATGCTCTCACTCACCTGCTCTGAAAAAACATCTGACAGCTCGGGTTCTCTGGTGTTCACCATTCAAATGTCCTGCATAGAGATATCCTCCGCAACGATTTATCAAGGCTTCCATTGCGCATATAATCGGTAGACCAACAAAAGCTCTATTTTACGCATATACCAGCCATGAAGTTGCACGAGCTTCCAGTTTCAATCCTGCTGATGCTCGAAATATTCGTCACAAACTCCCTCACACCCTTCCCAAATCGTGGAATATTCGCTTCACTGCAACTTTGATGCTTGTTGTGGGAAGGAACGCCTGGTAAACTCGCCCAAAACCGCCAAACCCTAGCATCTCCTTGAATCCCTTCTTGGCCGGCATGATATCCTTATATCTAAACCTATGAGGCCCACATCCAAGCTACCAAAGCTTCAATGTGCTCTCTTTCTCCTCCAGATATGACCACGACCACGAAGGCTATGGTTGTTGTTGGAAGAAGTGCAGTAGAAACCATGAGAGCTATAACGCGGTGCCACATTCGTTTCCCTAAATGGGAATGAATGGAAGGAAGATTCTCAACAATTAAATCCTTCATGGATCAATTAGTACTGAAACTGCATCCCATAACATGTTGAAGACTCGATAAAGGCCCTGTGGACGAAGAAAACCTACATACATATCCTCTACAGTTATATTAGACAATTAACTATAGAAAATAACACAGGCCAGAAGGGTTTTTCCAAACCAGTAGGTCCTAAGCATACATTAAGCCTTTGATTCACACCATCGTAATCTATCCAAGCCTTTAAATTCTCTCCACTTTTCAAACTCAACACCTATATTTTGTTGGTCAATTTACCATTCTTGGACGACACAGCAGCAGAAGCATTAAAGGCCATGCCATTGATTGTTGAATCTACCTTATTGAATGTTTTATGTTTATATATGGTCTTAGCTGATCGATTGATGACTAGGACTGGGCATGACGATAATGCCATGTATCTAAGTGCAGGAAGGACAATTGTTGAATGGCTACGCCCCATTCTCTGGAGGGTGGGCACCATATACATTTCCTTGGAGTGATGAGGAAGGTGTAAACATAAAGAGGATTTATATAAGCATTAGTCCTCCCCTCACAGTCACACCCGCCTCTTTCCTGCAGCGACCCAAGAGTAGTGCACAACAATTCGACTGTAGCTAACACATGAAGATTCATGATTACCATGACCTTGGTCTGATCCTCCTTACAAATGATATGACCCAACGATCGAACCATTATTATTATTATCTTATAGGCGATTCTAGGGGGATTTATTGTGCGCTTTTCATTTCAGGAAACTTCGTTGGATCCTTCTCCCTAGGCCATTTAGAGAGCACCTCAGGCCACCAAAATCAACCATCCATTTTGGAAAATTTTGTTGAATCCTTTTCCATGGGTAATTTATCAAATCACTAAAATCGGACTTCGATTTTGGACAACTTTGATGGATCCTTTTCCTTGGGAGATTTAGAGAGTGCATCAAATCACTAAACCAACCTAAACTTGGTTAGATCCTTTTATCTAGATGAGTCAGAAAGATCCTTAGGCTACCAAAACTATTATTCCCTGAGTTACCAAAACTATTATAGTTTAAATGGTATAACTTAGACTAGTTAGGATGATTCATAAACAAGGCGAGGAACTCCTACGACACATTAATAATTCGGGTCTTTCATAAATAACTAGTTACCTTATGAGATTTTTTTCTCTACGATTTTCGGGTCTTTCATAAATAACTAGTTACCTTATGAGATTTTTTTCTCTACGATTTACAGTCAACATAGTTTATTCTCGACCTGTTGTCCCATTGTATGAAATTCATCCCCGAAAAAAAATGAAAAATTAACCATATCTTTCATCTTTTCGCTACATGGAAATTTGTAAAATATGTTTTTATTGGTAAACAAATCTGGTTAATTCAAACCTTGAATTACTAGACTATGTTATAGTAAATATGTAGGTGTAGAATAAAAATAGAGTTACCTTTTGACGTTTTTATCTATCTATTTTTTTTTATGGATTATTTCTTAAAAAAAAAAAATTGAAGTTTTTGGGATATGGCCAAATCTTTGTCAGTGAACTAATGATGGTTAATCTAGAACTTGCACTCATGATTGTTAATCTAGGACTTGTACCTTATTAATTCAAAGTTAAGATGTAAATGTCTAGATTAAGTTAATATATATGTGTCTAGATAACTAGATAGTTGTGGTTTGAGATTTACACCTTTCTAATTTCAAATCAAAGTCTTTGATTTTCATATGTTCCCATTTTTCTTTTAATGTTTTTTCACAACAAAAATAAAAAAATAAAAAATTGAACATTTTTTAGATCCACAAAATATTTCATATTTTAATTTTGGCTTCTTAGTCTAAGTTAAGGAATAGGTATCATAAGCTATCACACCATAACGTACCATATTTATTACTTGATTTGAATTAGCTTGACTAACAAAATGGTTTTGTTTGAGATTTAGTTCTTACATTTCTAGTATATTTTTGACAAACAAGTGCAAAATTTATGAGGTGAAAATTTTATTTATAATTTCTATGTAGTGGTCAATGTTTTGAAATTGGAGGAAAAGGGAAAATTTTAAGGTATAGATTTTTCTTTGTTCTCATATATCTTTATTTTTATAAGATTTTATTCTTTCTAAAACTATTTTATTAAGTTTTAGTTCTTTCCCTTTATAGCATAATCTAGGTAGAAAAATGGAAAAATTGAGGTGAGGTTTCAATTTCACATATTCATTGTTTGTTTTGGTGTAGGGACCTGAAGAAAAGAGTTTTTTTTTTTAACTATAGATTTAACTTTGGTTTCATTTATTTGTTATACTTCTAGGGTTTTATCATTTAATGTCATGCTTCTATTATATGATCTTATGTAGATGTTTTTTCAAGATAGAAAGTAGTAATTCACATTACTTGTCATGCTCTTCATTTATACTTTAAGCATGGAAATAATATAAATAGATCTCTATTGTAGCAGAATTTAATAATTCCTCAAGGGCTACATTGTAGCCTATGAGATCTTAAACACAGCTTAAAAACCTAAATCCTCATATACGAATTCAAAACCTAATCCATAGACCCTAAAACACAACTTAAAAGCATAAACCCTCATAAAATGATTCAAAAATGTGAACCACTTAATTGACTTAGATCTAGAGAATTCCATGGTAGGGATTCTACTATGAAGTTTGTGCTTTTTTCCACCTAATCTCGTGAGTCAAAAACATTCGTGTAGTTATTTTAATATTGGTGTGCTCTTTTCCTCAAGTGAAATAAAGGCACATAGGCCTCAAAATATGGCACTCCAATTGGATGAGCTCACAATGTACAATTGTTTTTGTATGCTTTAGTGTACAAGTCTAGTCTAGTCTAATGAAAATGAGCGCTTTTAATTTGTTGTTTGGGCATAGAGAAATCAATCACAAGATTTAATCCCATGCTATGGTTGTAAGATTTGGTATTGAGAATTATTTTTTTAAACCTTCATCAGATTATGCCTTGAAATCTATTTTTGAAAAAAAATATTGTCTTTTACTTTTTAATTCTTTTTCTTCAGTTTAGGGTGAAATACACATAACATTAATACATAATTTTTTAATATTTTTTTATCAAGTCTTCTGAATTTAAAGATGAATACGTGAAACTTATTATCCTTTTCTTATTAGTCATGGAAAGGATTGTCCTTGTTGATCTTAATCTCATGGTTATATATATACATATATTGTTTCTTAGTCATGGTTAGGTTAAAATAGCATTGTGTTTGCATTTCGCTACCAATAAAAGAATTTTAAAGTTTTATTAGTTATTCTTTTTAGAATCAATCAAATTGAAGTGTGCAAGTTGATAGTAATGTGCAAAATTGAAAACCTTTTATATAAGGTTGAGATTTTCAATCTCATCTCTTTGTTGTTTATCTTGGGCCAATCCTTGAAATTCAAAAGGGTTTGGGTTAAATTTTTGTCTGGTGCATTGATGGTAATTTGATTGAATCCCATAAGAACACTACTTTTTATTGTTTTTATTCTCTTACTTTTTAAGTCATAGAATAGTTGGAAAATTCTCTTGGACCTTTGAATCATGGCACTGTAAGAAAGGAAATTATTGTTGTTTACATAATTCAGCTAGTGTATAAGTTTACATTTATTGTTGATTTGAATAGTTTCAGGATTAGAATGAAATGCAACAACTTCTGGTTAGCTTAAGTGAACTACTTTACAAGCTTCCAATCAATGGCATGGGACCATGGGTAAGTCCGTAAGTCATCTTCTCACTTTTGTCATTTCTTGAATTTAGACAAATAACACATGGACTGTTTAGAAGTGGTTGAAATCATAATAAGGAGAATTGTCAATTCAAAGTTTAGTATGGCCTTTTAAGCTCTCATAGTTAGCATGTATTTACCACCTCTAGGGACTATTGGTAGCATGCAGTCTACACACCCGACACTTTAATTTTTTGCCTGAGTTCCCATTCTTGGCTTCTTTAGCTTTCAACAGTCCTTTGCACCTCTCGGTTCAATTTCTAATTTAATCTATTTTACATTAAAAAAAAATATGAATGGTCTGCACAATGCCAATTGCACTCGATTAGAAACACAACAACTATTTTGAAAATAGTGTTCAATCCAGATTGATATCAATTTATATGATTATTGCCCAAAAGTGGGTGAGTAAATGATATTGGTGCAAACATCTCCAATATCACTTATAACATTCCAAATTTCCATATATACTTTTAATTTTTAAGGACATGATATTTTTAATTTCTATATACAATCAAATTATGTGATCTCACATATGAATAATATTTATTTTCAATTAAAGTCCTGGAGATATGTGTATCATAGATTTTGTTGCAAAAAATTATTACCGCAATCAAATTATGTGATCTCAAATATAAATAATAACTATTTTCAAATGTTGCAATCGTATCATAGAATTTGTTGCAAACAAATTATTACTAACTTTTGTAACTCATAAACTATGTGCTCTCATTCTTATATATTTCCCACGTAATTAAAAAAACACAAATAACCAAACACAGTTATATTATTTTAAAATGATGAGGTTGGTTAGCGTTTTGAGTTCAAACACCATTATTCTCTTATATAAAGAGAATATAGCAAATGAAATCACTTTATTTGTTAGCACTCCTCTCATTTTTATGATATTAAGGTATTTGTGTCAACCTAAATCCATGGTTCTTACGCATGATGTGCGTATTTTTTTATGATATTAACAGTATTTGTGTCAACGTAAATCCATGATTCTTACGCATGATGTGCTTGCAAATAAGTGTAACAGAATCAACATAACTATTTAGGAAATTTAATTAAATAAATTTAAATCGAGTTCAAATTTTTTTTACCAAAATTATAATTATTTTATACTCAAACAACTTGTATTTAAGATTTTATTCATAAATAACCAAAAATTAATTATTTTTTTTACCAAAATTATAATTATTTTATACTCAAACAACTTGTATTTAAGATTTTATTCATAAATAACCAAAAATTAATTATTTTTTTATTTAAGATTTTATTTATAAATAATCAAAAACTAATTATTATCCTTTTTTTTAATAAAACTTAAATACTAAGCAATAACATTGCTTATTACACTTGTTTTATAATTAATTTTTTTTATTTACATTATAAATAGTTTTATACTCTTCTTTAAAAAATAGAAAGCTCTAAAATGTGGTCAATTTGAAACTTGAAACTCGGTAAAAAAATATCCCTATAAAAAAAAGTAGAGTCTCGGAGCCCACAATTTACCCTTATTCCATTATGTTTTCGCGACGTTTCTGGCAAATTGGGAACAAATCTCAAGCAAACCCTGGGTTACCTTTTTTATTTTTATCTTTCTCGAAAACTTTTTCATTTTTCTTTTATGTTTTCTTGTATGTTTTAAAATGGTATTTCGCTTTTCTGGCAAAGCGGGAAAAAATGTCACCATAACCAGAATCACATAAGCACATATTATTGATAACAGTGGTTAATAAAAGGCAACAAGAGAAATCAATTGAAAATTAAAAAATAAAAATAAAAAATCACCATAGCGGAAGCAAGATTTAATCTAGAAATTTAACTATATATTATTTGGAGAAAAATCACAATAAAGGGTTTAGTAGATTTTTATTATTACAATGAAAATCTTATGATATTTGGCTTATTTTCATTCAATATTCCTTTTTACTCACACACATACACACACACACACACATATATATATATATATATTTTATTGCAATACCATGGGCCCAATACTATGAGAAATACCACAAGTTGAAAATTCCTTGAGCACTAATAACTTTACTTGATTTGGCCTCACATCTAACAATCATAAATGGATCCACAGAAGCACAGATCCTATTTTTGATAGGAAAATTAGATGAACATGATAAAACATCATAATAATGTTTCACCTGTAGTTATTAAACTATTGGAAATTTTAATTATTGTCGCATGCAAGAGTTAGCTAAATTCGGAGTCATTTAACTCAGTAAAGTCCAATGAGTTTGACTTAGTCATATTTTGGAAAAAGTCGAATTTAGAGTTTGTGTGCATGTGAAGTTATTTTGGGGGAGTTACTAGACTAAAAAGTTTAAATACCCCTCATCACATTCACTGTAATTATCAAGTTTGGTTGATCAATAGTAGAGCCAAAACTCTTGTGATTGTGTGTGTCAAATTTATGTTTTCCTCCTGTTCTTCCTTTCTAACAAATTGGTATTGGAGCCAAGGATGGATCATAAGACCTATGGTCTTCCTTTCCAACAAATTAGTATTGGATCCAAGGATGGATCATAAGATCTATGGTACTGGCAGATCCAGTAAGAAGAGGACCAAGTGAAGAAGGTGGACAATTAGAAAAAAGAAAAATGAGCTCCAAAATTGTTGCACTGTTAAGGAATTAAAAGTGTGCAAGGTGGGTGCGAAATTCACACTTTGTTAGTGCAAAAACTACGACAATTTGGTAAAAAACTTATGAATTACATAAATCCATTTTCTTGCCCATATTTGGCTATTTCTGGTGCGCAATTCCCATGAAGTATTACAAAGTTGAAACGTCTTTGTTACAAAGTATTTTTGGAAAGGTCATACGGGTTGCCTTTTTCTCTTTAAATTATATGCACTGTAACAACTGTGGTGAAAATTCCATGTAATAAAGGTTAATAAAGGAAAAAATAATAAACACAATTGATTGGACACATATTCCAAGTTGAATGTTGGGAAAAACATCCTAGTGTGGGTGCTCATTTGGTTATTAATGGTTAAAGAATTTGGCAAATACAATGGCTAAAGAATTTGGCAAATATAATGGTTAAGGCTTTAGAAAGGCAAAATGGAATTTTTGGCACATTTATTTATGAAAATAATGGAAATTAGGAGAAAATGGAGATGGAAGATCCTAGGTTGCATGTGAGGAGGAAAATAATGGAAAATGAAGAGAACAGAGGCCTCATTCATAAAAGGCTTATGAGTATGAGTTAGTAACCTTTTGTCAATTGAGTGTTAGAGCTCTCTCATTATTTTTTTTCTCCCATACTCTTGGATACTTAGAGTTTTCTTGGAGCACTCTTGGAGGGTGTGGCATACTTGGATTTTTGGAGCAAGAAGGAAAAGAAAGAGCAGGAAAGTCCAAGAGGACATCGGGTTCAACAACTACAACGGATTTTTCTTGCAGGCATTGAGTTGCATGTATGTTTTCCTCACTAGTTTTGGCATGCATAGCATATGCATGTGGTTTGTTGGTTGTGATTTGGCATTGGCATGGGATAGCCGAGATTGACAGTGGATTGCCTAGCCTTGCCATTTCCTAGATATCCATGATGATTGTGGATTTGTTTTCCTTATTTTGTTTTGGTTGGTTCTTATGTTTCCTTAGCTTGGGTTGAGTTATTAGTTCTGGAAGCCATAGTTGGACAAACTCTTTAGAAGCCCCCTAACAAGTTGGGTTGAGTTACTAGTCCTAGAAGCCTTGGTTGAACAAATGCTCTGGAAGCCCTTGGTGGGTTGAGTTACTAGTCCTAGAAGAACTGGTTGGGAAAACGCTCTAAAAGCCCGGTAAAAGCTGTGGGTTTAGTTAGTAGTCTTGGAAGTCTTGGTTGTACAAACACTTTGGAATCCCTAGAAGGCTTGGATAGAGACCAATCTGATGATGGTTTTGTGATGTCCAGTCGTGAGGTGGAATCATTATTTGATGATTTGAGGTTGATGGCCTCTAGAAGCCTTATATGGTTTTGGATTGATGTGTTCTATGAGATCCCACATTCATGCTTGGAATATGGCATGGAAGTAAATGGCAAAGAGAGATTTGACTCAACCATTCTACAGTTAGGTGGAATGTGGAAGTTCTATCCCAGGTTTGGATTTTTCTTCATCAATATGAGGTTATTTCTCTTTGTAATTCTATGAGTATTATACTAGTTATATGTGGTTTATATGGTTATGATTTCATTAGTATTTATGTTCTTATTGTGCTGGTTATATATATGTTTTATGACAGTAGTTATGTATGGATCTCATCATGTTTTTACTTGTAAATGAATGAACAATGTATCTATGACCGAATGGATGAAATGGTAGTTGATGTGTTGAGGCATCAATGTTTCATAGTGATTCTCAGCTGAGTACGAGACCCCTATGCTCAGATCTGTTATTTACACATGTAGATTACTTATTCGTGATATGTTTGATGAAATACCTGTCATGGATAGTAGGGGTCCAATCAAGGTCTTATTGAAGTAATTGCAATTGTACTGTCATTTCTCTATTATTTTACTGTTCTGAAGATGTCACTCAATTATGGGTAGTGACCTAGGATCGGGGCCTAAAAAAGTGGCTCAAATCCTAGGGACGCTACCCTAGCATTATGAAAAATAGTCCCTCGATGCTAGCTTGAAGGCCTGCAACAGCGTTTATAGGTCCCTGAACGCTAGCATGCCATAGCATGAGAGCGTACAGAGGTCAAGTTGTCCAAAATATCAGTGGGACCCAGGGTGTGACGCCCTCGGGTCTTGGGCAGGCGTGCACGATGGCGCGAGCGCCCCGTGCACGACGATGGGCGCGTTTTGACACGACGGTGGGCGAACTTCCTACACTTGGACGATGAGTCGAAGCTGAGGTACGGTCACCAAGGCGGCGGATGGGGGGACAACCGAGCAACAAAGCAACGTGGTGGGCAGCACCGTTGTGAGGTTGCGGTATGGTTCGACAACTTGGGCGACCCGCACACGACGGGCGGGCGACCCGGGCGAACGACCCGTGCACGGCGGGCGCGGGCGGGCGCACTTCTGCACGCGGGCGGGTAAGTCTGCACGGCGGGCGCGGGCGGGCACAGTTCTGCACGCGGGCGGGTAAGTCTGCACGGCGGGCGCGGGCGGGCACAGTTCTGCACGCGGGCGGGTAAGTCTGCACGCCGGGCGCGGGCGGGCACAGTTCTGCACGCGGGCGAGTAAGTCTGCACGGCGGGCACAGGCGGGCACAGTTCTGCACGCGGGTGGGTAAGTCTGCACGGCGGGCGCGGGCGGGCGCAGTTTGACACAGGCCGGTTATGTTGCGACAGAACAGTGCGACGAAAGTATATGGCAGGGAGACTTAGGCCAGAATGTGGCCAAGTGTCAAGCATATATATTGGCACATGTAGAGCACATCATAAGGAGGCTGTACGCATATGTGGAATATAATATGTGGGCTTTTATGTAATAATGGGGCAGCCATGAGGAAGCACACCCCTTAAAATACAAAGAAAGACGCATGTTATATGGAGAAAACACATATAAATATATGTGGAATTAAATAAGGATTAAATAATCTAATTTAAGAGAAATACGTGGGCTTATTATGAAATAAGGGTGGTCGGCCATGGAATGAAGCAACCCCCTTTGTAAACATGGAAGGCAACGTATATATAGGTGGAGTGAGAGCTCATTTGCTCCATCACATCTTCGCTCACATGTCTTGGCATAAGTGGAAAGAGAAAAGTGCGAGGTCTTATAAGGAGCATTCCTCATACGCATGAGGAATAAGGTAAAAGGACCTTCGCATATTTTCAGGTTGACTTATGTGAGGACTGTTTTATGCTCTCGGTGGAGGACTGGTTTATGGTCTCGGTGGAGGACTGTTTCGTGGTCGGTCGAGGGTTGGACGTGCGTAGATTGCTGCAGATTCTCGTGAACGTCTTGGTGACCCGTAGGGGGGGCCCGTTCACGAAATAGGGTGCAGAATTGTGTGCAGTGAAAGGCTTCTTATCCCTGATTGTATATATTGTATTATTCTTAAGTGTGGCCGTGAGTTAGCTGGTACACTTGCGTAAAATGTATTGTTGAAAAAGAGTTTCATAATATATTATATACGGGCGAACTCGTTTGGGAGTTGCCCCTCCCGCTTACATATGTGTGTTATTATTGTTGCGGTTTGTACATGAAGCTGTTATGATTGTTTATGTGAAGAACAAAGATTAAAGATTCATGTTAATGTATATTGGTTCATGAAGGAATATAAAGATTAAGACTGCAAGATAATCGGTTGATGTATGTTATATTATCGGTTTAAGAAGAAGTTGAATCGGTTAATACACGGTTGTCTTGGTTAAGGCGTAGTCTACAACGTAAACCTGTTAAAAGGTAAGCGTTGGTAGTGCCGCACCCGCCCAATAAACGAAAAAAAAGGTTGGGGGCGTGACAGGTGGTATCAGAGCTCGGTCGGCGAGCTGAAAGATTTCAAGACTCGGTTTGAGCAGGGTTGCTCGTGATGAAGGTTATGGAGGGCAGTTTGGGCTACATAGACTTGATGGTTTATGGTAAAACCGTTCAAGCCATGGTAGACATGAAGGTTGCACATAGCTTTATGACTACATGGTTAGCGAAGGAGACGAGGCTGACATTTACTATGGAGCCAGTGGACCCTAGCGCTAAGGTGGTCGGGTTGGTACACGATGTACCTATACAGGTAGAAGGATGGAGAGGTCGGTTAGACTTCATAGTGATGAAGTTGGAGGGCTTCGACATGATACTTGGACGAGATTTCTTGGAGGGCAGCAAAGCTGTTGTTGTCCCCTTCTATGATGATGAAGACTCGATGGAGGCAGAACTTGAAGGTGTTCAAGTTGAACCAGGATCGTGCAGCTTATCGACATTGATGAGTGAGGTCACTCATGTGAAGGAGCCTCATATGGATGAAGTAAGTATTGATACATGTGTTTCATTTGGTCATTTGGTAGATGGTTCATGTGTGGAAGAGGGCAAGATCAGCTTGTCTAAGCATGGAGACATTTTACCATGGATGTTCATGATGGAGCCTTGTATGGAGAAGCAAGGATCGTTACTTGCTGAAGGACTTGTTGAGGATGCTTGCTACCTTGAGATGGAAGGTGCAAGACCCCCAGACAAGGGTGGAACTTGATGATCGTTGTGGATGATTTGGGTCATGCTTTAGCCACATGGCTAAGTGCCCGGCATGACTCATGGACAGGTTGAAGGGCACACCCTTGGGTGGACTTCTCATGGCCGAACCTTTGGTGGAGGAGCTATGGAGAAGGAACTCGTGGTGATATGATGATGTGGTTGGTGACTGAGTTCACTAAACCGAAGATTGATGTTTAGATGGACTTCTCATGGCCGAGACCAAGAGAGAGTCTTGGTGGACCTTTGGTGGAGGAGTTCATGATGACATGAGATCGTTGTGACTTTTGGGACATCATATATGGTGGCTTGGAGATCTGATGCATTGAGAAGCTGAGGTCGGGTGACTTTGATGCAGTATGGGATGCATACTTCCAAAGTACATGTATGGGCATGGCTTGGAAGAGTGACTTGATGTGGAGGATCGTTGAGACACTTTGAGGTGATGGGGTCACAATGATGATGATGATGTTGGGATAAATATGGCAGACTTAGCACATTGACACCAACACTTCGTGGACAGCATGTTGCAGATGAGATGGATGGAGTTTCATGGACCTGAGCATGGATTATGGGAGCTGATTCTTGATGAGTCGAGGATGTGGCAGGATGCTTTGAGGAACAACTGATGGTGGCATGAGGATGTACATTCTCATGGTTTGGACGTGACGGTTGGATTAGCTACCCAACTAGTTCAGACATGGAGGCCGGCATGTATAGAGATGTGTTATCATTTGTTGGAGTATCATGGCAGCAGCTCACATGAGGACGACATATGGTGATCGAGATGACTTCCCGTTGATGTTGATCTTGGTAGAAAGCTACCGAGATGAGATGTTGTCGAGGACGACAACGTCTTCAGGTGGAGGAGAGTGTGATGCCCTCGGGTCTCGGGCAGGCGTGCACGATGGCGCGAGCGCCCCGTGCACGACGATGGGCGCGTTTTGACACGACGGTGGGCGAACTTCCTACACTTGGACGATGAGCCGAAGCTGAGGTGCGGTCACCAAGGCGGCGGATGGGCGGACAACCGAGCAACAAAGCAACGTAGTGGGCAGCACCGTTGTGAGGTTGCGGTATGGTTCGACAACTTGGGCGACCTGCACACGACGGGCGGGCGACCCGGGCGAACGACCTGTGCACGGCGGGCGCGGGCGGGCGCACTTCTGCACGTGGGCGGGCAAGTCTGCACGGCGGGCGCGGGCGGGCACAGTTCTGCACGCGGGCGGGTAAGTCTGCACAGCGGGCGCGGGCGGGCACAGTTCTGCACGCGGGCGGGTAAGTCTGCACGGCGAGCGCGGGCGGGCACAGTTCTGCACGCGGGTGGGTAAGTCTGCACGGCGGGCGCAGGCGGGCACAGTTCTGCACGCGGGCGGGTAAGTCTGCACGGCGGGCGCGGGCGGGCGCAGTTTGACACAGGCCGGTTATGATGCGACAGAACAGTGCGACGAAAGTATATGGCGGGGACACTTAGGCCAGAATGTGGCCAAGTGTCAAGCATATATATTGGCACATGTAGAGCACATCATAAGGAGGCTATACGCATATGTGGAATATAATATGTGGGCTTTTATGTAATAATGGGGCAGCCGTGAGGAAGCACACCCCTTAAAATACAAAGAAAGACGCATGTTATATGGAGAAAACACATATAAATATATGTGGAATTAAATAAGGATTAAATAATCTAATTTAAGAGAAATACGTGGGCTTATTATGAAATAAGGGGGGTCGGCCATGGAATGAAGCAACCCCCTTTGTAAACATGGAAGGCAACGTATATATAGGTGGAGTGAGAGCTCATTTGCTCCATCACATCTTCGCTCACATGTCTTGGCATAAGTGGAAAGAGAAAAGTGCGAGGTCTTATAAGGAGCATTCCTCATACGCATGAGGAATAAGGTAAAAGGACCTTCGCATATTTTCAGGTTGACTTATGTAAGGACTGTTTTATGCTCTCGGTGGAGGACTGGTTTATGGTCTCGGTGGAGGACTGTTTCGTGGTCGGTCGAGGGTTGGACGTGCGCAGATTGCTGCAGATTCTCGTGAACGTCTTGGTGACCCGTAGGGGGCCCGTTCACGAAATAGGGTGCAGAATTGTGTGCAGTGAAAGGCTTCTTATGCCTGATTGTATATATTGTATTATTCTTAAGTGTGGCCGTGAGTTAGCCGGTACACTTGTGTAAAATGTATTGTTGAAAAAGAGTTTCATAATATATTATATACGGGCGAACTCGTTTGGGAGTTGCCCCTCCCGCTTACATATGTGTGTTATTATTGTTGCGGTTTGTACATGAAGCTGTTATGATTGTTTATGTGAAGAACAAAGATTAAAGATTCATGTTAATGCATATCGGTTTATGAAGAAATATAAAGATTAAGATTTATATGGTTGCAAGATAATCGGTTGATGTATGTTATATTATCGGTTTAAGAAGAAGTTGAATCGGTTAATACACGGTTGTCTTGGTTAAGGCGTAGTCTACAACGTAAACCTGTTAAAAGGTAAGCGTTGGTAGTGCCGCACCCGCCCAATAAACGAAAAAAAAGATTGGGGGCGTGACACAGGGGATGGTTGATAGAAAGGTTGGATTGGTGGGCCTAAGGGTCATAATTCTAATGTTGAATGTTTGTATGGTGTGTTTCTATCGGTTCTACTTCCTTAACATGACTTGGGAGGTCTAATCATATCATAGTGGCCTCTCGTCGCATGTTTACCTTGGCTAGCCGGTTTCTTGGGTAGATGTGGGAGGATGGTGTTACATGCACACTTAATAATTCGTGACAAGCCTTTTCGAAAGGAGTGTGTTTTATTTGGTTATATGTTTGAGTGGCCTTTATAAAGAACCTTTCTTTTGTAAAAAGGTTAAAAGGTAAAAGGGAATAAAATGAAAATTATGATGCAATGACAAAACAAAAGAATGCAGAGAAGCAAGAGGTAGAGCAAGAAGCTCTCACATGAGAGCATAGTGAAAATATTTTTAACATTGATTTTGAGTGTGTAGATACTAAAATATGAAGAATAGGATGCAGAAAAGGACATGGATATTTCTGAAGACAAAGATGAATGCATTGAAACCATTTTTCAGCAATGGAGTCAAGAAGAGATAAGATTTCGTTATCAAGAAATATGGCATAAAGAAAGTTAGGAATATGAAGCACAAGAAGGAGAGAGAAAAACACAGTTTGAAAATGAAGAGCTATGGCAACAGTTAATGAGTGAAAGAATCCTTGAAGATGAAGATGTAGAAGAATGACTCAGATCAAATTCAAGACAAGCCAAAGAAACATTGCAACAACAATAAGTAAAGAAACATGGAGCCTACGGCAAGAACGCGCAATAGAGAATGAAGCAATTTCGAGGATATAGAATTTGGAAGAAGAGAAAAAAAAATGAAAAACTGTAAAAAAATTTAGTCACTGTAAGACTCGCTGAGACATACACTAGCAGTGATGATTGAGTCAATTTCTATTGTAAAGTTGAGTCATGTTTGAGCTATTTTGAATCATATGGTCGTAATGAAGGGAGAGTGTTGGAAAGTGTAATTACTCCTGCATGCAAGAGTTGGCTAAATTTGGAGACATGTTTGAGCTATTTTGAATCATATGGTTGTAATGAAGGGAGAGTGTTGAAAAGTGTAATTACTCATGCATGCAAGAGTTAGCTAAATTTGGAGAGTCATTTAACTTAGTCAAGTCGAATGAGTTTATGTTAAATCATATCTTGGGAAAAGTCGAATTTAGAGTTTGTGTTCATGCGAAGTTATTTTGGGCTAATAACGAGGAAAAAGTTTAAATACCCCTCACTAGGTTCATTGTAAATATCAAATTTGATTTAAGTAACAAAACCGCAGAGATGTGTGATAGTGAAGCTGAGGGCAACGTAGAAGAAGAGGTTACAAAACCCTGATATGCCGTGGTTCAAGCTGAGTTCAGAAAACCGTGATCTTGCCACGGAGCCTGTGAATTTTTCATTAGCATCTTGGTAAACATGGCCAAAGGGTATTCGATGCTCTAAACCCGACATGATCTTCGACAGCGGCAGGTGTGCGTGGAGTGATCCTTTCGACTCATATATTATCGTCTCTGGATGAAACGACACTGGAGATAACCATGACTAACCTCTTCCGGAGGGATATGCAACCTATAAAACCTATTCCCGATGGGAGAGAAACAACGGTTAACTCCAGGGTCGTCCGCCGGATCAAGACCGTTCACGACCATGGCCGCTAGGGTGTGTCTTGTCTAAGGAACTATCAAATCAACCAGACCACGCCAACCAGTGTCTTACATTGGAATCTATGTAGAAATACAGGTGAAAACTAATTGAAACATTCTATTGACGTGACAAGTTTCTGGTCTTTTCGTGTTTGTTTTTAATTCTTCGACTGCTTTTGAAATTGTAAATTTCAAGCGTTAAATCTGCGAAATTTAAATATTCTATGTAAATGTGTTAGAAAACCTGCACAGAGGAATCTAGCTAGTAAAGGTTGAACACACAGCTTTGCAGAGCAAAAGCACTAAAAGAAAATCGAAAGAAGAAAATAATGATTCAATTGAAAATTATGTTACAATGCTCATGATATAGCATTACTGGGTGAAGATCCCAAGGTAATGACTATAGTGGTGATCAATGAGAAGACTCAACACCTACAACAAGTTCCGGAGATAACTAGTCAGTTGCGGAGTTAAAGAAGGAGCAAATCAAGGAGTAAATCAAGGAGTAAATCATGCAAAAGGAATTTTGCATGCAATCCCATGCTCTAACTAAAAGTCCGCATGTAGATGTGTAGTAGTTCCAACATGCAAAAGGAATCTTGCATGCAGTCACATGCTCTAACTAAGAGTCTACATGTAGGTGTGTAGTAGTTCCAACACCCCCCCTGAACACCACTATGGGGAAAAATAGAAAATGGGCCCTGGCAACTAAGGCAAAAGGTCACCCAAAATACAATGCAACTTGTACTAAAATGGAGGAAAGAGGGAAAACCTCATGGGAAAAACCCCCCCTCAAAATACAATGTAATCAAAAGAAAAGAGGAAGAAAAATATTGTTGCTAAGCAACCGTGTCCTTCACTCCAAGACGATCACGCAAAGAGCGGAACTTCTGCTCAGTGAATGTCTTGGTGAAGATGTCTGCAGTCTGTTCTGCTGAAGGACAGAACTGCAGATCAATGACCCGATCATGTACTAAGTCTCTGATGTAGTGCATATGGATCTCTATGTGCTTCGTCCGCTGCCGCTGTACTGGATCCCTGCAAAATTTGAGAGTGCTCTGATTGTCACACCAGATGACAATGGGCTGGTGGAACTGGACGCCCAACTCAGTGAGGAAGTGTTGTAGCCACAGAGCCTGAATGGTGATGTTGACTACTCCTCGGTACTCAGCCTCAGCTGAAGAGAGAGCAATAGCAGCCTGCTTCTTGCTCGACCAACAGATAGGGCCAGATCCTAGACTGAGTGAATATCCGGAGGTGGACTTGCGATCAATGCTGTCTCCCGCCCAATCAGAATCTGTGAAGCCAAGGAGATTCAATGAAGTGCCTGCTGCATAGTGAATCCCGAAGGTGATGGTGCCCTGCACATATCGGAGGATGCGCTTGGCAGCATTCCAGTGTAGCTCATGCGGCTCCTGCATGTATCTGGAAACTGCCCCTACTGCATATGAGAGATCTGGTCTGGAGTGGGTGAGGTACAATAAGCTCCCCACTAGCTGTCGGTAGAGAGTGCTGTCAACTAATGGAGTGTCACCTCCATCCTCAAGGCGGACCCCAGACAGAAAAGGAGTCGGTGCTGGCTTGCAGTCAGTCATGCGAAATCTCTCGAGGAGATCCCGTGCATACTTAGCCTGAGAGAGTTTGATGCCTGTGGCATTCTGGCTGATCTCAAGACCAAGAAAGAAGTGTAATGGACCCATGTCCGTCATCAAGAACCTATCATGCAAGGCCCTCTTGACTGTAGCAATGGCTGAAGCTGAGCTGCCAGTGATTAGGAGATCATCTACATACAAAACTAAGATAAGAAGAGAATCATGTGTCCTAAGCATGTAAACATTCGGATCAGACTTACATCTTTCAAAGTTTTGTGATAAGAGAAAAGAATCCATCTTCGCGTACCAAGCTCTCGGGGCTTGCTTAAGGCCGTAGAGAGATTTCTTCAGTCTGCAGACCAAAGATGAATCCTGAATGAAACCATGTGGCTGCTCCATGTAGATCTCCTCAGATAGGTCTCCGTGAAGAAAGGCATTCTTCACATCCATCTGATGTACTTCCCACCGCTGGGCAGCCGCAATGGCAAGTGTAAGGCGTATGGAATCCATCTTTGCTACTGGAGCAAAGGTCTCGTCATAATCAATGCCATGCACTTGTTGGAAGCCTTTGGCTACTAGCCTTGCTTTCCGTCTGGTGATTTGCCCATCTACAGCACTCTTGGTCCTGTAGACCCATTTGCATCGGACAAGTTTCCTTCCTGAAGGAAGGGGGACCAGATCCCAAGTCTGGTTCTCAAGGAGGGAGTTATACTCCTCCTCCATGGCGGACTCCCAAGATGGATGCCCAGCAGCCTCAGCATAAGACTGTGGATCAGAAGACTGAACCAAATGACAATGCCAGGAGGGCGATGGTTCAGTGGCAGTGAGGACAAGAGGAGGCTCAATGAACTCTGAGCTAGTCCTCTGCATATCAGAATTATCCCCCACAAGACCATTTCTAGCAGCTGGTTGGTCTTGTGCATATATCTCACGTAAGCTCCTTGTTCTCTGATTTATAACAGGGGAATATGATTCACTACTGGAAGCCCGATCTGGGCTTGGATGTGGATCATCATTTGCATGCACTAGATTTGTATCTGAAGACTCTGTCTTTGCATCTGCATGCTCTTCCTCGGCATCTGCATGATCTGTATCTGCATCTGAATGCACTGAGTCATCATCTCGGACATGAGGTAGATAAAAAGTGTCTGCATGCGGCGCTTGAGGTGCATGCGAGAGACTTTCCTCAAATCTGACACTTCGCTCAATGATGAGCTTGTCCGTAGAGGGTATCAATAGTCGATATCCCTTCACACCATCAGGGTATCCAACAAAGATGCACTCAATGCTCTGTGGATCAAGAGCTTTCCTCTTTTCAGAGGGGATCCGAGCCCATGCTCGAGAGCCGAAAACACGGAGGTGAGTGACCTCTGGTTTAGTGCCGCTCCAAGCCTCAAAGGGGGTCTGGTCCTTGACAGACCTATGAGGAGATCTGTTCTGGATGTAGTTAGCACAATTAAGTGCTTCGGCCCAAAGCTTATGAGGTAGTGACTTGGCATGCAACATGCAGGAAGCCATCTCTTTGAGAGATCGATTCTTTCTCTCAGCAACTCCGTTCTGCTGCGGAGTGTATGGAACTGTATACTGCAACTGTATGCCGGACTGAAGGCAAAGATTCTGAAGTGCTGTGTTAACATATTCCCCCCCATTGTCTGTACGGAGGGCTTTGATCTTTCTCTCTGACTGTGTCTCAACTAGTGCTTTGAAATCTTCAAAGTGCTCAAAAACTTCAGATTTGTTCCTGAGAAGATACACCCAAGTATACCGTGAGAAGTCATCAATAAATGTAAGCACATACCTTGCTTTGTTGATGGAAGGATGAGGAAAAGGCCCCATGAGATCACTATGGATCAGATCTAGAGGAGATGATGCTCTGTGAGTCTTGCCGGTATCAAACTTTTCTCTGGGATGTTTGCCAAGAACACACCCTTCACAAACTCCTTTGGAGAAACTGATATTTGGCAAGCCTTCCACCATCTCATTCTTGCTTAGCTGCTGCATATACTTGTAATTTAAGTGACCAAACCTCTCGTGCCAAAGCCTACTACTATCATCAGCATGTGTAAGCAATAAGGAGGATTCAGATTCAATAAATTCAGAAAATGTATACAGTCTGGATCCATTGTTTACCTCACCAGTTGCAATTTTGGCATTGCTATGTAGATCATATATGTTCACTGCATCTGGAGTGAATTCCACTCTCTTTCCGGTGCCGGAATGAGTGATCTGATAAACTGAAAGCAGGTTTACCGAAAGTTTTGGAACATGAAGCACATCTTCAAAGCTTCCGTGTAAAAGTTCCACTCTACCTTTTCCGGTGACCTCAATAGGTGAGTCATCTCCCATGAGGATGGGAGGTCCTTTGCATGCATCCAAAGAGGAATATACTTCCTTTGCAGCAGCCATATGATGTGATGCACCAGAATCTATAATCCATGCATCAGGAGAAGAATTAATTGCAACTAAAGCATGAAAATTGTTACCTTTCCCGTGTGGCGGATCCTCAGTTTTCTTCTTGGCGCCCTGAGGGATGTGGTCCCCAAGGTTGTGCTTCTGAAGGATTTCTGCCATTTGGTCAATTTGTTTCTTCATGCAAGAGGATTCTGGATGGAATCCTCTTTGACAGTAGGTGCATCTATTTCCTTTCTTCCCTTTCTCATTTCTCGAGCCGGAGGAGTCATTGAAGGGCTTGGTGTACCCTTCCTTCTTTGGATGGGAATGTGCTTTTCCTTTGTCTTTTTGCTGCTGATTTTTCTGATTTGAATCAGATCTGTGATTTTTATTGTGGCTGCCATCATGCACAGCAAGTGCATGTGCTTTTGGAGGTTTGATTTTCCCCATGCCAATGAGTTTATCTTGCTCAAAAATAAGAGACTCCATAAATTCTTTGAGAGAAGGCATAGTGTAGGATTTACCTGTTGCGAGCCTCACTGAATGAAATGTAGACACAAAGACGGAGTATTCCGGTCTGAGCTTTGACATAATAGAGAGAACTTGGCAACTCTCCTCCTTGGATTTGTCAATTCCACAACCCTTGAGTTGCAGCAATAAATCATTATATTTGGTGAAGAAATCTTGAATTCTGTCATAGTTCCGTGGATCCAATGATAGCAGCTCCACTTCGAGCAAATGTCCTTTCATCTCATCCTGTTTCCCGTAGAGCTCTTCAACCTTTTTCCAAATCTCATTGGGAGTATTGCAGGCAGATAGATGAAACTGCAACTCTGGAGAGATGCACATGCATATGGATCCGTGGGCCTCATCCATACGGTTGAGGTACTTGGATTTCTCTATGGCTGAAGTGGGTTCCACTTCTGTAGCCATGGTAATCCTATACAACCCTTTATGACGAAGGTATCGAGCCATTTGATCCTTCCATTCATGATAGTTGTACGGTGTTAGGATCGATGCTTTGGGAAACTCCATTTTTCTGTCAATCTTCGATCTCCAAGCTGTAATACTTGCAAAATAAAGTACTGATGCGCCTTTTATCTAGCAACCTGTGGGCTTTGATACCATGTAAATGTGTTAGAAAACCTGCACAGAGGAATCTAGCTAGTAAAGGTTGAACACACAGCTTTGCAGAGCAAAAGCACTAAAAGAAAATCGAAAGAAGAAAATAATGATTCGCTTGAAAATTATGTTACAATGCTCATGATATAGCATTACTGGGTGAAGATCCCAAGGTAATGACTATAGTGGTGATCAATGAGAAGACTCAACACCTACAACAAGTTCCGGAGATAACTAGTCAGTTGCGGAGTTAAAGGAGGAGCAAATCAAGGAGTAAATCAAGGAGTAAATCATGCAAAAGGAATTTTGCATGCAATCCCATGCTCTAACTAAAAGTCCGCATGTAGATGTGTAGTAGTTCCAACATGCAAAAGGAATCTTGCATGCAGTCACATGCTCTAACTAAGAGTCTACATGTAGGTGTGTAGTAGTTCCAACATTCTAGAGTTTTTCAATTGTATATTTAAAAATCGTTACATGAAGTCGATCATTTTGGAATTTTCAATTTTATTAAAATTAAAAAAAAAATAACAAATTTAAAAATGTAATATTTTGTTCAATTATGTTTAATTTATTTATATTCGGCCTGGAGTATGCCGTAAAACTGCTTCTGCTTGGCTAAGAGCTCGTCTTCCTCGGACGTAAGGAAACAGGTTAACGGCCCAAGACCCAGAGGCATCTGGCAGGAGTGAAAGCCTGCTCCCTTACGGACCACCAGCGGGTTATTACAGGTGGCGTGGTTTTCCTTGATAACGGTGATGAGTCAAACCGATATTCGTGGATAGCAGCCAGAAATGGTTGTCCTCACTATTGGTTTGACACCTGAGTTTGATAGGTTTTGCCACCTTCGGGAATAAAAAATGTTTAATTTATTTATATATATAAAAATATAAATTTCTACAAACCACCATTTCATATGAGTATACTATTTATTTAAAAATATATTTTAGAAATTAAAATATATATTTTCTATATTGTAAAAAATATTTTTATTTGATAAAAAATAATTAATTAATATTTTTATTTAACAACCAACATACTAATATACTTTAATATAATTAGATTCTTATATTTCTATATTTTTAATTATTATATAAAATATATAAATAATAATGTTTTTTTAATATTTAATGAAGCACTAAATCCTAATACTCACCCCATAATTTTGAATCCAATTTTCTTTATAATTCAAAAATACATGGAAGGTACATCAACCCTCAAATATGAGATATTCCAATATTCAAGAATGGAATTTGCGTTATGATTTAAAGATACATGCAACGTAAATATTCATATTTATTCAAGAAGTAAAACCGAAAACAGGCCAGAACAGAATTTTTTTTATTTTCTTTATAATTCAAACCACACATAAAAGGGGCACATATCTCCCAATTTGGGATGAAATTAACCACGAAATTTAGGAAAACGACCATTTCCCTTATTCATGATCACTTTGCCTTAGGAAAATGTTTGTTATGGGGATGGAGTACATCCCCAGGGGCGTCTTGGTGTCTAAACAAATCTAAATCTCTGGGGCCTGTGGTTATCTAGACAAATCTAGATTACTAGTTTATTATAATCAGGTGAGGGGATCTTTTAAATATTACAGTCCACTACTAATTATTTTTTTGGTTTCTTAATGTTTGTTATGGGATGGAGTATCCATGCCCACGGGTGTGCGGTTACTAGACAAATCTAGATCTCTAGGGCATGTGGTTATCTACACAAAGCTATTAATCTAGACGGATCTAGATTACTAGTTTATTATAATCAGACGAGTGGATCTTTTAAATATTACAGTGCACTTCTAAGTATTTTTTTGGTTTCCTAATGTTTGTTATGGGAATGGAGTATCCATGCCTAGGGGCATGTGGTTTTTTTAGTGGGGGAGAAGCATCTCCGCTGAAGAATCATCATACAATACATGTCGCCGAAGCGAGCAGATATACATCATCGTCGATACAAATACCGCTGTAGCGTGTAGAGATACGTCATCACTGAAACAAATTGTCGTAGCATCGCGAAGCTCCCGCAAGAATCGAACGTGACTGGGGTGCGAAAGCCAACCGCCCCAGCCAACACATCATGCACTCACATGCAAATCTCTGGGTGTGGTTATCTAGACAAATCTAGATCTCTGGGACCTAGACCTCTAGTCTATTATAATATGGCGAGGGGATTTTTTAAATATTAGAGTAGTTTGCGGTGCGTGAAACGAGATTCAATAATAAGTCAGGAAAGTTCGAATGAAAATTCAACCATAAGTCAGGAAAGTTAGAATGGAAATGTAATCAACCACGAGTGGCCCAACGTGATGCCAAAATGGAAAAGTTGTTGCTAGATTATGGTTATAGATATGTTATTTTCATGTAATTCTTTATTAAAAGGATGTGTGGATTTGTCGAAAAAGACACTGAGAAAGCTCGACCTAACCCGCTCAAGTTACCCCTCGTTACCCCCTCATCCTCTGTCCAGACCCTCCATCTAAAATAACATCATGGGAATCCACAATCAACTTAACGCAATTTTTTATCCGTACAGTTCCAAAATATATGATAACATCCCAATGTTCGATATTTCTACCCACCAACATACTTTGTTCGAAATTTCTGCCTACCAAAATACCATGGGTTCGAAATTTCAACCACCGAGATACTCTTTAATGCACACATCGAAAATGACGGGCATGCATGGAATTTCATATTTATTCCTCCTTTTGAGTCTAAATTTTATGAAGGTTACTTGTTTTTCATGCTAAATCATTTTCAGTTTTACTCATATTTATGAGTGAAAAACCTTTCTTTTAATATATACAAGTTCCACATAACAACATTTCATATTTGAAATTTTCAAAAGTTTGACACCAATAACATTTCAAAAGTTTGACTCCAATAATATTAAGGAATTATTAACAATCAACAAATGTAAAATAGATACTTTCGTGTGTGGTTGTTATAGGGGTTTTTAAGTAATTTGAGGTTTTCTTAGTTTGGGATAGAGGGATTGTTTTTAGTTTTCTTAATTGTTTTAGGGAATTCAAATTGTAGCTTTGAGAGGGTTTAGGGTATTGGAATGAGTGGTGTAGAAAGTGTTGGTCATCTTACTTAGAAATAATTAATTCCTACTTGTCTATGGTTGTAATTTTCTATTTGAGGAGTTTGTTCCTACATAATATGAATTAGTGAGAATATAGTTTCTCCTAGTTTAGTGTGTGGTTGAGAGAATCTCTCAACCACACTACTGTACGTCTGAGAGAATCTCTCAACCACACTACTGTACGTCTAAGATAGCATTCCTATCTTGAGACTATTGATTGTATAGTTTCTCCTAGTTTAGTGTGTGGTTGAGAGAATCTCTCAACCACACTACTGTACGTCTAAGATAGCATTCCTATCTTGAGACTATTGATTGTATAAATATGTGTGTAATTTCCTCATTCAAATTAATAAAAATATATTATTGAGTGTCTGTAATTTTATCTTGGTATAGAGCCCCTGAGGGCCTGGCCCTTGACGGCTTGGCCCCTCCTAGGTTGAGGGAAATAACAAGTTTGATTATTGTTTGTTTCTCCATTTATGTTGGATTTGTTTGTCCATTTTTTATTCCGACGGTGCAGCATAGTTGAGCCAGCGGCGTTGGTAAGCATTGAGGCGGCTCTGCACGCTGATGGATTTGCTAGTGCGTGGATCCTGTATATTGATGGATCTTGCAGTGATTTTGCCCACTCCCCCGCAGCAAATTTGCCAAGCGAACATGCGGGAGTAGCTCCAATGGCTCCCTCCTCGACACTGGGGCATCACCTGCCGCGGAGGCTCATTGAGGCAGCCATGGCGCCAAGGATTTTCGCCGATCTACCAAGGACCAGCCCTTCTGCAAGCAGCAGCGGATGAAAATCTGGAACTCCGGAGAAGCCAAGGGTGGGGGAGCGGTTGGTTCCCCATCGCATATCAGGTACATGAGCGTCGGCCAGTCAAGCTGGATCCCAGTCTCCAGGAAATGCAACCACCCAGCAAAGCATTCCACGAGGGTGAGCCCGAGACGCTGTGGCAGATTGAGGATTTGGACTAGAGCGGGATCTTGTTATGCGCCTTCTGTTGTTGATTGTGTGTGGAAGAATTGTAAGCAGAAACGACATATGACGAACAGAGATAAAATGAATGGAGAACGGCTTCGACGAGAACCCGCTGGAGTTAATCATTTTGATGACCTTCCCGACGATGTACTGATTTCTGTCCTCGCCAAGTTCAGCACTAGTGCTCATTTGGGCCACTTTCTGCAACAGGGTTGTGACAAAGATCTGAGCCGTGATGGTGGAGCTCTGAGGGCCGACAAGGAGAGGTATTTGTTGTTTGTGGACTGGGTCTGGTCAAACCCTCGCGATTGGCGTGGAGAAAGGACATGTTCAAGATCCATAATATTGCAGAGAGCATTTGGTGACCTTCAAATTAATGAGCTAGGATGCGAAAAGAGAAGATGTGTTGCGGTATTGGATACTGTAGAGGAGCATCGTTGATGTCTTGGACTGGACAACCTCTGGATTCATCAGATCTAGGCAGAAGGAATTCTGAATGTAGGCACTTTCGTGGCCGCAGAGGGATAGCAGTGATCTTGCTTCCATTAAGAAGACTGGTTGCCGGCCAGAGACCAGGTTTCTTGGGGCAAATAAATGAACCAATCCCGGAACAAAACAGACCCTGGATCTCGGCTCATTTGGAGATTTTTGGGTTATTTCAAGCGCAATAATATCTATAATTATGGCTCCGCCCGGTCCAAGCTTCGAATCCCGAAATCAACTGTTATTTATAGTATTATGTGTGATAACGTTAATTCATACCTAGGGCTATGTGATTGCCAAGATGGCACCACCCGCGACCAAAACACCTATGCGACGATGATGTACATGGGGACGCCAAGGGACTACGAGTTTTATGTGGTTGTGCATGTAATGTTTTGGTCCCTTCGAAGGCTGTGCGTGTAAGGTAGGAGTCGAAGTCTTCGAGCTGCCTGAGGAGAAGCCAGAAACATCACTCCAAGCCCGAGATCAATCTGCCGAGGGTCATTTCTTGTGCAGTGACCAAGCAATCTAGAAATTTCTGCATTGTGGCGAAATTGTAGAGATATTAGCTTTACAGAGCTCATGCAGAAGATGATGCAGACATATGGTCAAGATGGAGCTTATTCTTTATCTTATTTTTTAGAAAGCGTTATGTCATGTCATTGATGTAATTCTTTGGACGAAAAACTTTTTTTTTGTTTAGCCTGTATGGGTAAGGCTTTATTCCTTTCTTGTAGATTTTTGGATTCTAGAATTCTTTGAGGGTATTGGGAATGCCCTAAGTAGTTTTGTTACAGTGTCAGAAGTTATTATGAGAGGTAGAAATATGTTTTATGCACATCTTTGTGTATACATGAACATTTCTCAACCCTTACCAAAGTCAATTGCTTTAGAGTATCAAGGCAAAATCTGGACACAAACCCTTGATTATGAGCATGTGCCCTTTCGTTGTCGACATTGTCACGAACGTGGCCATGTATTTTGTGATTTTCCATTGTGTAGGAAAGAATAAGAGAATACTGGTTCACTAGCCAGTAATGGTTTTATGAAAGCACCTGCTAGATGAAGGAATAACTATGGATGGAATGCTCAGACTATGAATATATTGAACAAAAAAAACTCTTTTGAAATTCTAGAAGACATGGATGAAGAGGTAAATGTTCCAAATGATGTCTTAATGTTGGAGTCACTTACAGATTCTACAGTGGAGAAGCAACCACTGAAGAGGCAATCCATCGATGGGGAGATTGTAGAGGGAGTGCCAGAGTTTTGCTTTGATTTACTAGGGATTGAAGAGGTTTTGCCACTAACCAAGGAAAACCTTGATAAACTTTTGGCGAAAGAGCAGAACTTAGGGGGTCTCTTGAATTTGTGGGTTATGAATGATTTAGCAGAGTTTCCAAAAGAACAAAAGGAGTTGTATGGGAAAGCATACATTGAGTGGAAGACTACAAAGCGTCAAAATATTTAAGATAGAAGTGGACTTAGAACCATGCATGAGTTGAAGGAGAAAGGCAAGGATCTGCTTGTCAAAGATATGGTTAAATATACCAAAAGGAAGGGGCAGAAGATAGCACAGAAATTGCTTTAAGACATTGGTAAAGAGTTAATTAACTTAGGTCAAGCAACTGTAATCTATGAATTTTTTTCCCTGTTCCAAAAACCCTCAAAATGAAGATACTCACTTGGAATATGTGGGGTTTAAATAGTAAAGGAAAACAATGTTATATGAGGGTCAGGATAAGGTTAGAAAAGTCGGTGGTATTAATTTTGTAGGAAATCAATGTTTCCATGAATAAACTATTGGAAATCAGTGAGTGGTGTTGATGGGGTTGTGAAACTATGGTATTGATGCTCGAGGTCATGTTGGAGGTCTTGCATCTTTTTGGAATCTGAAAGAAATTATTTTCAAGATTGATTAGCTAGTTCTCGCCTTTTGACTAGGAGATTCATATATTTCAGATTGAAAGTTATGGTCACATTTTCTATGGTTTACGGTCCATACAGTAATAATAAAGTATATTTGTATAAAGTTGAATTTAATATTCATCAATAACTATGCTTTTTATTAATATAAAAAATAAAAAATAATAATATTAAAATTAATATAAAAATTTTTAGCCCTAGGGTGTAAATCACTTGGTAAAGAATGCTATGTAAAGATTATGACATGTTTGGTTCAAATCTTAGTTCCATCATATATATGTATATATATACATTACCACATGAGTATTTTGTATTGAGCAAAAAAATGTCACGAGAACAAGTAGTTGAAGTACATCAAAACCAATACTAAAGAGAAATGTTTTCAATGATTCTAAAAAGGGGAGGGAAGAAACCATACTCATCCCAACAGAAGAAGTGGGTGAGATCTAATACTAAATCATTTGATAATTGAGCCTACTTCTTCCTGAAAACAAGAGTATATTCTTACAAATTTCTTGCACAAGATAATACAAAATGAAACATTTCTAAGATTTAATTGAAATTGACCCCCCACAAGAACCATAAGAGGCTAAAGAATGATGGGTGCCATATTTTGAGGATTTATGTCCTTTATCTTTGCTATTTCTTGTGAATGGATGAGAATATCATTCATTAATTTTTAGAACATTTGAAGAGAAAGAAGAAGAGGAGGAGTGATTGAACTTCTCTTCTTCTGAATTGACCTCGTTTTCTTTCTTTTCTGAAGGAGAGTTTTTTTCAATATACTTAGAAGTAGTCCCTTCCTCAACAAGTGAATTAATGTTATCTAAAGGCTCTTGATTTGTGTCTGGATGATCTTATTCAACATCTGCCTCTGAGGGCTTCAAAGTTTTATCTCTATTACGAGAAGGAGGACGTTGATGAGATTTAGGCTTGTTGGAATGAGGCATCTTAGACAGATGATTCTTATGCTTCCTTGAAATTGGTTTCAATGTTAATTGTTATCATTACCTTGAGAAAATGGAGGAGGGATATAAGGAGATCGAGATGCTGGAGCATTTGGGCAACGCATTACAAAGTGCACATACTCACGACAAAATTTGCATTTAAAATAATTATGCTCACAATTCAAAGCCCAGCGATGAGACCAACCGAAAAGTCAAGATGAATTGCCTCAGGCCCAAATCCTTTTGCAAAATTCATTTCAACACAAATTTTGGCATATGAGAAGTTATTATCCTTTCCCTTAGAACTAGTAATGTAGCCACCTATTTTATATCCTATAATTTTGAAAACATCGTCATTGTAGCAAAGAAGTGGAAGACACAACAATCTAATCTAGATAGGCACAAGATAGATTTCCATGGTAGGATTAAAATCCATAGTCTAGTGGGTGAGAAACACTCACCTAGAGGCCATGGAATGGGGCCCAGATCTATAGATCAGATCTTTTTCCTCTTTTTTCCAAAAAAGAAAAATAAAAATAGCCATTTCCACAATATAAAGTACCATTGGACTCATTATCTGCCCAATTTTTAGAGATCCATTCTAAAAAAGAGCAATAATTGGGTCAAATTTTGGTGAACTTACGAATCATCCCTCTTTCCTTAAGGGTACTAACATTATTCTTCGTAGAGGAAACAAACTCCAAATCAAGAAGAGGAATTGTATACACCCTTTTTACAAATCTACCACAAGGGTAGAGAGCCATGACCATCCATGGTAGGGTTGAAAAGACCACCCATTGTACAATTAATTAACTCAAAAAAATTGGTTGACAGAATAGGTCAACCAAGACAATAGTAAGCTAGGACAATATAAGGTTGGTGCGAACCAGACCAAGCTAGACCGTGCGATGCTGGGAAGCAACGCCAAAGTCTACGCGCGGAGCAGTGTATTGGGACAAGTTTTTGGTCCTTTCGTATTTGTTTTTCAAAATTTTCACTTAATTTTGTACAAAATTGGTAGTGCTTCCTTTTGTAATTTTAAATTTCGAGTGGACTGCCAAATACTATTCTTTATCCAACAAAATATATTAATTAAATAAACTTTATTTAACTACAAAAATGATCATAAATTAGATTTTTATATTTATATTTTACATTTTTTGTTTTATTATTTTTAATCATTGAGTTTAGAGGTTTATTGTACAGTTCAGTGTGATGTCTGATCAAACAAAAATTAAAAAAAAAAAAAAATTATACAAAACATTTAAATAATATTTGTTCATAAAGAAAATTACACTTGAAGAAATTGAACCACATTTGCTAGTTCCAACAAATATATCATGATGTGATTTCGCCAAAAAAAATCTTAAATTTAGTTATGATTTTAGAATACATGTAGTGTAAATATTTAAATCCTAAAACAAACCATAACATAATATCTTTTATTATTCAAACACAACCTAAAAAATACATATTTGATCCAAAATTGAATTTATTTCAGAAGTGGTTTAAAAATAACAAACAAAAACATTTCAACCATTCAGAGGCCATTTTTTCTTTAATTATAAAAAACATGAAACATAAATCACATAATTTTCACTCATTCAAAAATACGGGCGCAAGACATGATACTTCTTCCTAACCACACATCGATTCAAGTAAACCCTAAAACCGACTAGAACGACAAATGACAAGAGGTATAGCAAGCCATGCTACTTTTTCCGAACTACATAATTATGGAGTTCTGGCTTATTTACAGGAATGGAAGTGGTGGAGTGCCGGAATGACTATTTTCCCTATGCCCCAATCAGGTGATTCCCACCGCGGAGTATCAGAACGATGACTTTTTTTACTTGTGCTCAGTAAGAGGATTTTTGGAATCATTTCGGACGACGTAGGACGCCATTTTCATAATAGATTATTATTTTTTTATTTGTTTAAATTTAATATAAAATTTTAGTTTATAACGTTTTATACTTTTATTATTTCAAAATTTTAAATACTTATTTTATGTTTATTTTAAAATATAATTTAAATAATAAAAAATCTCATTCCTCCAACTCTCTTAATGGTTTTGTGGATAGTTAATGGCTTCGTGGATCGTTAATGGTGGTGTGAGAGGTCAGCGGTTGAACGGTCACCGAATTTTAATCGTTTCGCGGATCGTTAATGGTGGTGTGAGAGGTGAGCCGCTGAACGGTCACTGAATTTGTTTCTTATAGTTGCTGACTTGCAATTGTTAAGACCTCATGTGTTTAAGTGTTATGTTTGTATAATAATTGAAATGGAACGTAAGAAAGGATTTCTAGAAGCCTTTAATATTTAAAAAATAAAAGATAAAATATTTTAAACTTATGTATGGTTTTTAATGAAATGGTATTTAGAGTGAATGGAAGATAAAATGGTTTACAATCTAGATTAAGGTTGACTATGAAGGTATAAAAGATAATGGAGAGTAAGCTACACTCATCACCTAAGAATGTTATGTTAAAAAAGAATATTGTATGCGGTCAATGGAGGGGTTCAGTTTTGCAAAATGAACTTCGAGAGGATGAGTTTTTTTGGGGTCACCTCAGGATATGCTTGGAAAGGAAAGTATTGCTCTCACACAAGGGAGCTAGGACGCAAAAGACATTTTACAATGTGCCTCAAGCAATTCATTTGGAGTTTCCTCTCTTCTCATCGATGTAACTGCTATTATCATGTATGGCATCTTTCTTTCGCATCTGTGAGTTATTTTCACCTTCTCAAATCAATTCCAGGGACCTTTTACCCCCTCACCTGGTTTTTGGGGATAGTTGGTAATTTTCATTCTTCTGGTTATCTTTTTTTGAGCTAGAATTGAAGCAGGGAGTGGCAATTGACAAGAAGGTGACCCTCTCCAACCATATGGGCTATTCCCTATGTTTGATGCTATCTATGAAGGAATAAAACTATTAGAATTATAATATCCTTTTATTAATAATATGCTAGATTATAGATGAAAGAATGTTTTAGGAAAATATAAGTAGTGAGGCTTACACTATGTGAAACTTATTAAATAAAAAATTTATTAATGGCTAAAAATGAAAATTCCATATATGCATCATGATCCATACCTAACATGATGGTTAGAAATGAAATTAAAATTAAAATAACAATAAAGGGGAAATAAGAAAAGTTAAAACATGGTGTGTGTGTGTGTGTGTGTATATATATGATCTGAATTTGATTATTATATCGTTTTTCATCGATTTCGATGCATATGGAGTGGAAAAAGTGGAGGAATCAGTTCACGGGATCACTTTTGTCGGCAGGATCCAATTTGGCGAAACATAATCTGAAACCTTCGAGGAGCACTTTGAGGTATCAAACAATGTTTTTTGGCAGTAAAAATTTGCTGTTTTTAAGCAGCATCTTTTCGTGTTATTCTACAGACAAAGACATTTCCAACAACGCAAAAAGTGTGTCAATCAGAGTCTGTATGCAAACGTTATGCCCCTCAGAAGTTGACATTCCTGTTTTTGATGTAAAATACTCTAGAAGAGTCTATTTTGTAACTCTAGTTAAGAGTTGATGTAGTCAAACTTAACCACTAGTAGGATATCAGACTATGTTATAACCAATCACTAGGAGGAAGAGGCACTCCATTCTTTTTGTTGAGAATGCAACAAGATGATGGAGCTTAGTGGAAAGGAGTTGCCTTCACTAAGTGGGCCCGCAAGCTATTTTTGGTGCAAAGTCTATTTTTAGACATATGGATCATGTCTATGAGTTGCAAGATGTTGTTTATGGATGATTGGTCATGTTGGGAAAAATAGATGGACTTCTATTTTTAGATCACAACGGAGTGACTGTTAGTGTAAATATAGAACAGTCAAATATTATTTGCCCTTAACAATATTTGGACTATAAACATTATCTTATTCTCTTGGAGCACTTCAGGTTGAGGTACGGATGTGGCACATGCAGCTGCCAGAAGGAATCACGTGGTAACCTATGGGATGAGTGAGCTATTGCATGCAGGACTTCAGTTAGAACTCAGGTGATTGAGTTCTATGGAGTTAGATGTGGAGTTAATGGAGTTGTGTTCAGTTTGACTTGGTTGAACTCGTTGTATTTAGTCTAACTGGCAAATAGACTAGAGATGAGTTGTGTGAATTAGTTATTAATTAATTCACTAATTATTAACTCATAATGCAACTGAAGAATACATCAGTTAACTCAGTGCATGCACAGTTCAGTGGAGACAAGTGTTAGAGGTAAGTGAAAGGGTGAGACAGCTGTCAGTTGTGAGTCAGTTGTGCATGAGATTTGCACAAATCATGGATTGAGTAATGCCAATGAGTATTGCGCAGTATATGCCCAGTGAAATAGCTTGTGCTCACGTGATTTTCTTGGGTAATTGTGCAATAGAGGCAGGCAGAGCAGCGAAAGAGATTTGAACCTGTGACTTGTTCGGATCTGAGCTAGTTTTGTGTGTAACAGGTGGAGCTGGTACTGATTACTTGCGAGGAGTATTGTACTGTGTATTGTTACATGTTCTCAATCAATATAATATATAGATAGCAGAGGGTTTTCAGCTTTATCATTTTCCCGAGATACACACTGTGTTGATATGTGTGATTGATGCTTCTATGTGCGAATGTGATTGTTTTGTTTCCACAAAATTGATGATCAAAACATAGAGGAGATTATGTATTATGCAAGTTCCGCAAATAATGCATGATCAGGATAATCTCTATGAATAAGTGTCATATTATTCTAAATTTCTACACTTTTGAGAGAATTTTATTACATAGATGAGTGAAGATAGCGAGGAGAGATAAGAGGTAGAGCACATAGAGAAGATATGTGCATTGTAGCAACCCATAGACCACAAATATTACTTCTTTGTACCTGTAACCATATTTTTAGACAGAGAAAGAGAGCGAAGTGATCTCACCTTCTAGTTGGGTTTTCTCCCAAAAGGGTTTCCCATAGAGCATATCTTGTGTCTTATGTGTGTTATGTGGACAAATACCTCTTACTGACAAGAGTGATTTCCCTAGACTTCAGAGAACCCTAGTAAGAAACAAATAGGAACTGCTACCTTTCTCTAGACTTTGATCGATTGAAAGAAAATAGAATGATAGAGGCCTCTTACTGATTTAACAAAATGATTGATGAAGTCCCTCAAAAATTTCGACCATTTGCTCATTGATGCTCTAGATGTCCTCTCATTCCTCCTGACAGCTTCTCCATACTATCTTGAAAGAGATTTGCAAAGACAGAGACAAACAAGAGATCAAAGCATACAACATATAATCAAAGAGATAAATGAACTAATTAAACAATTATATATCATAAACTCATCAATATGCAACCAAAATCCATGTAGATGATTAATGAATCCTACAAATTAAATCAATGAAGATGTAGTTGAGAAAGAAAAATTGATTGTATATTCATAAATCTGGAGAAAATTTCCATTATCAAAGCCTCCATAACTGGGGTGATTCGCCATTATCAAAGATAAGAATTGATGGCATATTGATAGCAATCAATGACATATTGAGTTGATTTGCCATTACAGTGCAACAGATGGCATAAATTAGTACCAAAAAAGTTCATATCTTTCTGAAACTAAAATATCAGTCCATCACATCAAACTATGGAAATTGGAATGGACATTAACTGTAAGTTAAAAACTCTTACGAAAACCCAATCATACCACAAAATGTTCTGAATTCTGTATTCTCGAGAGAGATACTCGACTTCACACTATGGAGATACTTGAGTACACCAAGGCGCACACATTGGGTTATCTTTTGGGGGAGTCATTTATAGGGAAGACAACAGTCATTGCCGCACAACCTATAAATGACACATGTGGTGAAATGAGTGTTGTGGAACAAGTGTCGAGAAAGGAAGCATCCGAGAAATGTGTTATGGACAAAAGAAGCTATAGAACGTTGCTTGGGTTGGAGAAGGTGTTGTGGAGTCACCGTCGCGGAACCAATGAACGAGTGGAGTGAGAAATTAACGGTGGTAACGTGCGCTTATTTATACAGTGGATGTCGTTGGCTACCACTGTTGGATCATTAATGCCATGTGGATGAATGAGAGGGTAGGCGAGGTAAATTAAGAGAAAGGAAGTAGCCGAGAAGCAGGATACACCGTCGATTGGGTTGGAGAAGTGTTGTGGGGTAATTTATGGATAAATGGATATAATGTGAATAACATGAAATGAAATTAGATAGACGACAAATGAAATTGGATAGATATTGTTTTCAATGGTTTTCATTAATTTTAGAAACAGAAATAAAATGGGGGGCATATAATGAAGAAAAATAATAAAATTAAAATTAAAAATCTTCAAAAGGATTTAAGTAATGTATTGTTTTTCATGTACCGAAAAAAAAATGTATTGTTTTTCTTAAAATTTCATATTTTTATGAATGTTAAGTGTGATAGAGAGAAAAATATGTATTGATAGAGAGAAATAAAATTTAAAAAAAATTTAAAAATGTATTGTTCAAAATAAAATGATTTTATGGCCCATCATAGGGTGACTAGTGGAGCAAGGGAGAGGGAAAGTCAACCTGCCACCACCCTCCTTGACCAATAGGTAATGGGACGAGGCAATACACCCCCTGCAAGTGTAATAAAAATGGTAAATCTTAATAACTTATGTAATTTTAGCCAGATGAAAGGATGTCAAAATTATGAGGAGGGAAACATTGCGTGTGTGACGAGGGAAACGAGAACATTCAACATGCCTATGTTAACTCAATTGTGCAATTTTGCTATCTAGAGTGAATTGAAGATAAAATGGTTTAAAATCTAGAATAAGGTCGACTATGAAGATATAAATGATAGGGGCGGGTAAGCTTGGGAGAAAATGCAAAGTTCAACGACACTCATCAATTAAGTTTGTTGTGCCCAGAAAGCATGGTGTATGCAGTTAGTGGAGGGGGGTTAATTTTTGCAAGATCAACTTCTAGAGGGTGAGCTGCTTTTGGGGTCACCTTAGGATACGTCTAGAAAGGAAATTACCTTGCTCTCAGACAAGGGAGCTAGGATGCAAAAGACATTTTACAGTGTGCCTCAGGCAATCCATTTGGAGTTTCCTCTCTTCTCATCCATGTAATTCCTATAATTATGTATGGCATATTTCTTTTGTATTTATGAGTTATTTTCCCATTCTGAAATCAATTCTAGGGACCTTCTTCCCCCTCTCCTAGTTTTGGGGATAGTTGGTAGTTTTCTTTCCTTTGGTTATAATTTTTTGAGCTAGAATTTGAGCTGGGGGTGGTGATTAACAGCAAGGTGGCTCAGTGATCATTTGGTGGGAAGTAATTAGAGTGGGTTCAGCCCCTAGTTTTCTAGCCATATAATTTCTTTGTTTTTTTGGGATCTTAGAAGTTAGTGTGTTTTGCTTGGTACTAGTATCCTTTCTAAGAATTGAGGGGAGTCTGACATGGTTTGTGAGATGGTGGGGTTGTAGGTAGTGTGTACTATTATCGGACTCCTTTGTCTTTGGTTAGTATTTTGGCTTTCATCCTCTAGTGTGGTCTGGGAGGAGGTTGTGTCAGTATCCTCTTCTCTATTTGTGGGTTGAGTAGTAGTTTTTTCACCTCTCTCAGGACCAGGGTTTGGGCCTTGGTTCATCTAGCTTCCGAGGTCTAAAACCTTTCGAGAGAATTTTGAGGCATCAAACAACGGCTTTAGGGGTAAAAATTTGTTACTAACCAACACTTGTTCATGTTATTCTACACACAGATACCTTTACAATGACACAAGAAGTGTGTCAATCAGAGTCTGTCTGAAAAAGTTATGCCACTTAGAAATTGACCTTCCTATTTTCACACCTATAGTTCAAGAGGATGTCACGTCAACCCCCATTATTCATGGAAAATGGTCTAGCCATGTGTTTGTGATGTAAAATACTCTAGAAGAGTTTATTTTGTAACTCTAGTTAGGAGTTGATGTAGCCAAACTTAACCACTATTAGGTTATTGGGTTATGCTATAACCAATCCACTAGTAAGAAGAGACATCCATTATTTCGAGAGCATTTTATTCCATAGCTGAGCAAAGATAACCAGGAGACATAGGAGGTAGAGAAAACATAGAGAATACGTGCACTAGAGTAGCCCATGAGCCACGAACATTACTCCTTTGTGCCTGCAACCATATTTATAGACAGAGAAAGAGAGCGAAGTGGCCTCACCTTCTAGTTGGGTTTTCTCCTGAAAGGGTTTCCTAGAGAGTATATCTTGTGTCTTATGTGTGTGTGAGCTTATTTTTTCTTTCTCTACTTTTCTGCATAGTATCCATTCGCATGCATGCAGTGATTGCATTAAAATATACAGATCTAGAAATTAAATAAAACGATAATAGTGTAAAATTTGAGTATTTTGATATTATTATTAGATCTGTTGTGACGAATTTTCAAGTGGAATATCCATGACAGTTTACAGATCAACGTCCAATTGAAATGTGCAGTAAATTCATATGTTATCATGTATCTATATCATTTCAATGTGCAAAAAATAAATCAAAATATAGACTTAAAACATTTTAGATAATATATATTTAAGAAATATTAAATGAAATAACATATCAAGGGTTAACAATGTGATCATTTCATATGATCAGTGATCGCTCATATATGCCAATAAAATAACAACACGTTAAAATAAATAAGAAAAATAAAATATAACTCGTATATGTTAATATTAAAATGAAATGCGCAAAGATTTCATTCATCAACATAATTTCTTTCTATAACATGTCACTCAAATCTGATTTAAACCTTCTAAATAGTATATATTTAAGCATAATTAAATCAACTATATATGAAAGATTCATTGTATCATATTGTCAAATAAAAAATCATTACATTTACTAGTAAATAAAAATAAACAAGAACACATAAAAGAAAACAATATGAATCATAATAGCATATATCAAAAATCTCACTATCATAATGAAGCAGGCCAACACAACATGTATGTTATGCCTTCAAATAATTAAGGCTTCACCTCCTAAGACTACCCTCCAATGATCTAATGATAAGTCTAATTTTATAACTCCGACTCCTTTTATTTCCTAGAAAGTTAGTTGATCCCAAATGTATACCCACAGGATCTATACTAGTAACAATAACGGACCTCAACAAATTTTCTATCGCATAAAATTAACATTAAAAAAAAAAATCTAACATCTCTAGTATCAAACCCCCAAAGACAAACAAGAAACTGTATTGCAAAATTGAAAATAGAGAGAGAAAGAGCACATCATAAACAAGAGGTTAGGGTAAAAACCATTTGGCACAAGCGGTAATCCTGAGAGGCAACTATTGAGGAAAGTTGCAGAGACCCTCAGTGGCTACTTCCGAGATAAGTTGTCCTCCATGGATGCCACGATAGAAGCGGCCACACCAAACATTTCGCCCAACTTCATTCTCTAGACTCCTTCCAACTCATCTGCATCGCTCAAAAGACTTCCACTGAAACCGTCTGTTTCCTTGTCTTTTACATCGATTTCCTTGACGGCATATCAGGGTTCGGTATGCTCTCTCCCTACTTTGCCCTCGGTTTCTTTTTCTAAGGTTTTGTCTTCAATTTTCCCATGAAATTCAAAAAAAAAAAAATCGAATAAATTTTTTATGACGATGATTAACATTCACTAAAACCAAAAAAATTAATCACAAGATGATATGATCATCCAATAATTAGATGAAAAAATTTAATTCCACTGATCTCATAATCCAACCTGCAACTACGTATACTTCACAACTACCCAACCCTAGAACTACGTATAAATCACAACTACTAGACTGCCTAAAGTCCCAAGTTTTAAATCTGGCATCACCTTGATGGCAGGTGTGTGTGTAAGACGACAACCATTATGTCGATTGCAGGTTCTCTGATCCTGCATACGTGGCTACTCGGGCCCACCGTTTCCGTCACCGTTTGAATAGACGGATGTTGGCGTTTGTTACCATAATTATTTATTGTGCGGGTCTTGTGGGGATACGCAAATCCAAGTTGGAGCAATTTATTTATGGAGTGTAGCACCAATAGTTTAAGAGAGTGAAAACCTATTAAGGTGTAAAAACATGGTTTAAGTTTTTATGAAATAGGAATCTTATTGTGAGCTATATGAAACTGTCCACTTGTTAAAAATAACCAAAATACATTAAAAAAAAATTATTTATATATATATATATAATCTATTTTTTTTGTATAGTGTAATGTAGTAATAGTACGAAGGAAAGTCATGTAAATTAAAAAACAATTTTGATATATATATAAGTAAATCATTGTCTATTAAAAAAGTTTTAAGCTGGTTAGTATGAAATGAATATGTGGTTAAGGTGAGTAAAATTCATCTTATATATAATTGATTTGATATTTTTTATATTAATATAAATTAAAATAATTAGTTATTATTAAATATAGAAAAATGAATATTTATTTAATATTTTAATTTTAATTTTTTAATAATATGTAATTATTTATTTTATATAATTATTTTTACTAAAAATATTACTATTTAAAAAAATTATAATTTAATAAATTTTAAATATAAAAAATATTTTGGATTTTAAAAAATTTTGTTATAACTATTGGCTTATTTAAAAAAATTAAAAAAAAAATTGAAAATTTGTTTAAAAAAATTATAAATACTATGTAACTATTTCTAGTTTTAATTTTTTGAAAATTTTGGATTTAAAAATTCCTTAAATTTGTTGTAAATTAATAATAGCTATTATTAAATTAATAATCTAGAGATAAATTAAAATAATATGAATTTTTTAAAAAATAATAGATTAATTATACTAGTAATTCTTATAAGTTTGAAGGGGATTGAATGTGAGTATAAGGTGGACAAACCAATAGAAAGTGGTTTAATATGATTATAAGATGGGCAATCTAAGAGAAAGTGAAATTAAGTATAAGATGGACAAATTAAGGGAAAGAGGTTTAATGTGAGTACAAGATTCAATCCTCCCAAGTTTGGTGGCAAACTCTTACATGTGAGTATAAGATGGACAATCTAAGAGTTCAAGTGTTTTTTATTTTCAACCCTTCTAGGATTGGTGACAAACTCCTTTCATGTGAGTATAAGATGGATAATCTAAGAGAAAGTGGCTTTTCTTTTCAACCCCTTTAGGATTGGTGACAAACTCTTTCATCCCAAGGTGTTTTTTCAACCCTCCCACCGTGTTTTGAGAATTCACCAATGCCTAGTTTCACTATGAAGCTCATGAGAATTAGTTCTAATCTTGGAAATGTTCATTTTCATCTTAGCACTAGTCACACGGAGAGATAATTTGGTTCTCCAGATTGGGGTTGATCACCTCCTTATAATATTGAACTTTCCTTTTTCCCTCCAACTCTTTATTTTCCCACAATTTATATTTAAATTTGGAAGAAATGCTATTTTTAATATTATCTGAATTCAAGATGATCTCCTGTTTATTCTCGAGAGCTCTAGCCAAGATGATCTCCTGTATATTCCCCAGAGCTCTAGCCAAGACCAGGCATCCTTATGGCGCCCTCACTTCAATCAAAGGTGGAGGTTTTGGATAAATTTACAAGCAATTTCAAGAAACCTCTTTACATCCATATTGTATAACGTCCTATTTACATCCATACATCCATATTGTATAACATATTTTTATGCATATCAAGAGGGATCAAATCTCTTTTCACTCTAAAAGAGGTTTAAATATTAAGAGATTTGATCATTCTCTTGGTAGATCTAGAGTTAAGATGGATCTAGGCCGGTTTAATTCCCTCTTTTAAATAGGCTATATTCTACATGAATATTATGGATCCTCAATACCACGGATCAATACCATGGGCCATTTTTATTTTTATTATTTTATTTTATTGTATTTTGACCTAGTTAAAACATTTACATTACATTATTCTTTTTATTTAAATTATTTTTTTTTATGTGATTTGACCTAGTCAAAATGTTAAATAGTACATTATGTTAAAACATCTCTAACATAGTGGGTTGAGAGGCCTCTCGATGCAATAAAATTAAAATAAAATATTTTAATTTTGAAATGAACTACGGTTTTTGGGCAAGTGGTATTGATAAGCCATGGTATTGTAACAAAGCCTATTTACAAGTTAATAATATCAATGGTTAAGAATTTGGTTATATCGTATGTTTGTTGTAAGTATTAAGTTATAATTTAAAATTTAGAATTTGGTATAAAATTAAATTAAAATAAGACATTAATATTTTTTTGGTTTTTTTTTTTTAATTGAGTTATGGTTTTTGGGTATATGGTATTGATAACCATGGTATCGGCCAATGATATTGTAAAAAAAAAATATTTTGAAATTATTAATATCCATGGGAAAATAGGTGTGAATATTCATGGTTAAGAATCTTGTTATATTGTAAATATTAAATTTTTTGAGTTTAATAATTAAATTTAAATATAGTTAAATTTATTAATATTAAATTTGGAAGTACTACTTATATGTATTATATATTTTAATGTGATTTTATTTATAAGTATATGGTAGATGTGTAGGTGTAATGAAAAGCATAAAATTTAAATGTTGGTTCAATTAATAATAAAAAATTATTTAATTATAAAAAATAATAAAATTCAATTTGTTATATTTTTATTTTGTTATTAACCTATGAATAGGTTTTGTTACAATACCATGGATTATTATAACCACATGCTCAAAAACTATAAATTATTTCACAATCACATATTTTATAATAATATGACAAGATTTTTTAACCATGGATATTCACCCGACTTTTCCATTAATATTATGAACATGTGAATAGGATTTGTTACAATACCATTGGCCAATACCACGGCTTATCAATACTACATTTGGAAAAATCATAACTTATTTCGAAATCAAAATATTTTATAACAATATGACAAGATTTTTACCATGGATATTCACCCCACTGTACCATAGATATTCTTAACTTGTAAATAGGCTTTGTTACAATACCATGGCTTATTGATACCACATGCCCAAAAAGCATAACTTATTTCACAATCAAAATATTTTATCAATATTTTATTTTTATTTTTATTTTATGTTATGACTTTTTGTAATTAAATCTAAAAGGGAAAATGTTATAATTAGTTTTGAGATATATCTAAAACCTCTATCCTCACTAATACTAAAAACATGTCCATAGAAATTAAATCAAGGTTTCAATAAAAATAAAATGAGAATACTTTTATATATAAAGATGTGAAACTTATATAATATAAATAATATTATTAAGAACAAGCATAGATCCATCTTAACTAAGGATCCAAGAAATTAGAGCAAGCAAAGTGACTAACAATAATAGAGGAAAGATAATGCATGATTCTTAAGTTTTTCATTATTGTATTTTCTTTGACATGATTGATCCAAAATATATGTTTAATATTTAACAACCAATTGAGTTTTTTTAATTTAGATACTTTCTTAAACATAATACAATGGGATCAAATTTAAGAGAGAGAGAGGGGAGTAGAGAGTGACAAAGTTGGAGGGTGGAGAGAGAGAGAGAGAGAGAGAGAGAGAGAGAGTGGTTAGAGAGGTGAGAGAGAGGGAAAGAGAGGAAGGAAGAGAGAGGAGAGATGGAGGTGAGGGAGAGAGAAGGAGATAAGGAGAGACATACATGGAGTTGGAGGGGGAGAGAGTGAGAGGAAAGAACAAAGACATAGAGAGATAGAGGTGGAGAGAGAGTGAGGAGAGAGGATATGAGGGAAGAGAGAGAAGAGGAGAGGAGAGAGATAGGGAGTGAAGGAGAAAAGAGAGAGAGGGAGACACGTAGATGGAGGGGAGAGAGAAGGAGAGAGGGAGGGCGATAGTGAAAAAGTTGGAGGGATGAGAGAGGGAGAGAGTGATGGGGGGGAGAGATAGAGGGAGGTGGGAGATAAAGGGAGAGAGATAGGACTCAAGAGAGAGGGGAGAGAGAGAGAGGGAGAGAGAGTGAGTTGGAGGGGGAGAGAAAGGGAGGAAAGAAGAAAGGCATAGAGGAAGAAAGGTGGAGAGAGAGAGGGAGTGACAAAGGAGAGATGGAGAGAGATTGAGGAAGAGAGGGAGGGGAGAGAGAGATGGAGCGAAGGGGAAGAGAAAGAGAGGGAGAGGAAAAGGGAGTGAGAGAGACAGATAGATAGATATTGAGAGAAAGTGTGTATATTTGGGGGGTGAGATAGAAAGAGGAATAAGAAAGAGACACATAGATACAAATATAGATATTATATAATGAGCCTAGATCCATCTTAACCTTGGATCTATCAAGCTCCAAGAGGGATAAAATATCCTTGGATCAATCAAGCGCCAAGAGGGATCAAATATCTCGATCCATCTTAACCTTTCCTCAGGTTTTGCACTCAAAAAAGAGGTTTTCACCTTAGGAGATTTGGTCCCATCTTAACCTTTCCTTAAGTTTTTCACTCAAAAAGGAGGTTTGCACCAAGATATTTGATCCCTCTAGGTGCTTGATAGATCCGGGATAGGATGGTTTATCTAAAAAAATGTCTGTAATTTTATTAATAAAAACAAACTTACTATATAAAAAATTTGAATTTAGAAAATATCTATGTCTAACATCTAACATCTAACGCCTACATATCTAGTGATTAAATAAAATATTGAAACAAAATTAAAAGAGAAAAAAAAATTACCTATAAGGTGAATTGGTACCTTTTTATTGATCTCTTGTGATACTTTTTCACTAGGTAATGTTCTTTTAAGATTTTCCATTATTGATTTATATGTTTTCATGATGCATTTGGTAAGGTATAATTGATAATTTTTTTTGTTTTTTATTTTTATTTTTATTTTCATTTAACTAATAATATTTTTGTATTAGATTTATTTTATTTCTATTTTTGTTCATTTGGTAATATCTTTATATGAGATTTGCTAAGATGTAAGTTAGTGTAATGGTTTAAAAACAACATTTTAAAGTTAGAGAATTGCACATTCCACAATTTGGAAGAATGATTAAAATGAATTCAAATATTCTATAACAAGTTCAAAAAAGTAAGACATGTAACAAGTTAATATGTAATAAGTTAATGTTTTCATATGAAATTTTTGGGAAACACTTTTACATTTATCTTTATTGTGATTTATATTTTTGTATAAATAGTAATTTTACTATTGTGGACTAATTTATGATGAAGATAATTTGGTTATTGATAAATGTGTATAACCTTTAAAAAAACAAAAGTAAATTGAAATTATATGACTTCATGAATATGAGTAACTTTATGTGAATATAAAGGTTTATTATTACACTTTAGATATAATGAGGTTTATATAGTTAATTAAGGGAGGATAAAGAAATTTGGAACCTTATTTACTGCTACAAGGGTAAGGGAATATAGATATAACTAATAAATAGTTGTAATATGTGGGAAAATAAATTTTAGTAATTATTTTATGTATTGTTTGCCTTTTATACTTGTCCTCGTAATAAAATATTTTGATACTATTGATGAAAGTAACAACCTAGCCAACATGGCATGGTTTGAAATGTCCTCGTAATAAAATATTTTGATACTATTGATGAAAGTAACAACCTAGCCAACATGGCATGGTTTGAAAATGCAATTCCAGCTGATATGAATGATGGGTTCAAATATAAAATGGATTCAAGATGATTATTGAGCCTAACTCCTAATTAATGGTTATTGGATTTACTTGCTTTGAGGATGTTGCATTTTGAAGATGGGAAGAATGGCGATAAAATCCTAACCATGGACATTAAGAAAATAACATCAAAGATCAAGTAACATACAATCACATAATATGTTAAAGGCATAACAAGTGGTAGTAAAGAAGGCACTAGTCGTTCAGGCAAGATGTGGAGATGATAAATAAATTGCCATGAATATTCCAACGGAACAATTTATCATAATATATCTGATAAAATATTGAAATTTTTACTGTGAATGTTAATTATTTTTATATCTCAGATTCTTTATTTATTGTTTGTATGCTGAAATACAAATTAGCTAAAATGCGAGCAATATAGATTGAAAAGACATACACACACTAACCAAAATAGGAACAATTTTTTCCTTGGGAAAGCCTTATTGGAGAAACCTAACTAGAAGGTGAGGTTTCTTTGATCTCTATTCTCTAGTATGGAAAAATGTGTAGATGCAAAGAAAGAGGTACTCTCTATAGAGTTACCTAAGACCTATGTCTTGTAAATTTGCTACAAAATATTAAGCCCCTTTTTTTTCTCTCTAACATCCCACTCCCAATTGCTTTACTAAGATGTGGAAGAAAATATAATAGCATGAAATGGAATCCCTACTCCTCCTAGCGGCCTAGTATTTAACATAACCCAATAGCTAACAATATGAAAGGTTTGACTCCCTCAACCCTTAATTAAAGTTACGATTTTGGACCTTCTAGAGTCTTTTTTAAATTCCACACATGGCTAGCCCTATATGCATGAGTAACAGAGATTAACGTGACGTCGACTTGTACCATAGTGGTCAGTATGGTAGATCAAACTGCAAGAGGTATAAATTTTGCATGTAAGCTATGAGCTACCAAAAGGTCTTGCACAAGTGATACTTTTTTTACCCTAAAAAAATTTGTTTAATGCCTCATACCCAAATTTTCTAAATTGGGACCCATTGATAAAAATACCCTACAAGTTTATTCATGTAATTCTTCCACTCTGAAATCATTAAGATAGATGATGAACAATATAATAATTCAATCTGAATCAAGAGAAATTATAGATGAGAAATAACTTATTGTAATTCCTTAAATTACACACGAATGAAGTCAAAATTGGAAGAAACTTACCCCTCAAGGAATACAAAACCTATAAGAAGATATAAAAATAAGTATAAAGAAAAGGGGGTTTTAAGAAATTAATGGTGATAACCTATTGCAGCGCTCGTAACCATGACCAATCTATAATGATGAGATGAACCTAAAAGAGTAATAAATAGATACATAAAGTTAAATATGTGAAATTTTCTCAAACAAGTGTAAGAAATCAACCAGGACATGATGGAGGCTTTTGTAATTAGGGAATAGTCATGATGAAATAACTTAGCACTCTACTGGTATATTGTAAATAACCATGTGGCAAGTGGTTGCGGAATCATATATGTGTGGCAGTGACTTCATATATGGCAAAATAAATAAACTATGTAGACTAATGAGAAAACACCTAGCATGAAGTGTATGAAGGAATGTTGTGAGAAATTCTATAATGAGACCTTGAGAAGGATTATGCATACTTGAAAAAACTAGTGAGAATAAACTAAGGTCACTTGCACAAGAATGATGACCCCAAAAGTGGAAATGGGGCTATCATGGGGAACACATGACCACAAGAACATGTGCTTCTTCTTAGGAATACACACATGTTCCTAGTTGTCTAGGCTTCGTAAGGCCCAAGATAGGATGCTTGCTTAGCATGGCTCAAAAGTGTATGTGCATTATTAGGAAATATCATTATGAAATTTGAAAACCTTAGTTTAATGCACTATGAAAACCTTAGCTTTGTGGAATTTGAAAACCCTATCAATGTGGAATGTGGAAACTCCAATATAGTGAGTTCAAATTTGAGTGGATAATTAGACAATGTAAGTGAGCACACCATATTTGATGCAGGAGCATCTGGCTGACAGGGCGAGATACAAGGAAGGCTGTTTGGTCTCTGAAGGGGACAGAGGAGTAAATTCACTGGAGTGATAATATGGTTGTTTTTTTTCTTTTATTTGATTAAGTTGTAAGAGTCAAGTAACTGAACAGTAAATAGGAACAATGGAAATGTTAATTAGTTAGGATTAGAGTTTTAAGACAGTCAATTTTGTCTTTGTGTTAATGATGAACGACAAAGAAACAGTTCAGAACAAAACTGATGTAACTAATCAAAACATAACCGATAGCAGTTGGGAAGAAACTGACAACCATATAATAGTGGTTAAAAGGGGGATAGAACACAATAGTTTTTTTCTTCTTTGATATTCTGGGTAATAAAGAAATTGATCTTTACAAAAAATTCTATGCATTCTAACCTCTACATCGTCCCTAAATAGTTTGAACTGTTATACAATATAGCATTCAGTTTTCTTTTATGTGCAATATAGTTTCTGTGCGTGACAAATTCACAGGTGTGTGGTTACATACAAATCAAGCTACGCTGGTCCAAGAGAGAGAGTTAAGTCTGGACAGCACACGGATGAACCCCCAGGACGAGGGATGAAAGACTACCTCCAGTTCACGAGAAGACCCATAAGCAAAAACATCAAGACCCGACAGAAAACTTAATTTACAGGCGGGAATTAAACTCAGACACTACCAGGTATGCACACTAGACGAGTATTCATAATCCTATGCATCTAAATTTATACATAAGAGAAAAAAAAGAAATCTCTGTACATTCATTTTATATATATATCGATCAAAACAGAATCATTCAACAGTTACAGATGCCATGCTAGAAAAATAAATTCCTTGGTAAAGTTCAGACAATATATCACACAGGTTTAGAAACCCTCAACACCACTACTGAAGCCAGACAATGAAATAACAACTGTAAACCCAACAGCCGAGACTGCAACCATCAAAGGCACAACAAGCCATCGACACATCAATTTGAGAAAAGAACAAACAACAGCGACCAGAACATGGGTATGTTTCTACCTGTGAAAAATCGAGACAACCGAGTTGTCGGGCTTTGAGTTTCTTCGAATAGCCAACCAAGTCGTCGGGCCCCAAATCTTTTCGAGGAACCAGACCCTGCAATCACCAGAACAGTGTCATAAAAAACAGGGGAATGCACGCAAGGAGAGACAAACATATAACAGGTGATAACAAAACAAAACCACAAAGCGCTTACCTAACGTTGGCGAGCCGTGGCCGGAATAATTACACCAGAATACCCTGCTCACGAAGGAGCCGAAACGTTAGCTAGCTGAGTGAGGGAAAAGCACATACTGATAGCATAGAACCAGAGAACCTACTTGGTGGATTGACGAAGGCGCCGCAGGAAATTGACATCATAACTTGTCACAAATGAGAACGGATAACTAGGAACCTGAGAACGAATATCTGGAGAAGTCTAGCCGGCAGTCGAACGCTATGACAAACAGAGAGAAACCATAAACATTCATACAGTTATTTACAGGAAGTACAAAAACGAAATCGTGGACCATGGACAACCAGTAAACAGTCGGGGACAAGAACAAAACAGGAGAGACCAGACCTTACCGGACCAACATTGTAAGCAGACTAGGAGGAGCAACGCCCGAGCAACATTTCAAGTTGGAGGACGAGTAGTAGAACCCCAGGTCGAAACCTCCAGAAGACATCGAACACGCAGAGCTTCCAGATTCCAAACGAAGGCATAGACCAAATGACCATGGTGAGGGTTTGAACGCCTATACCTAGGCGGGACGAGAAGCTTGAGGGAGGACAGTTGGCAACTAACGGGAGACGGAGGTAGCAATCAACTGTATAGGTATAGGGGATAATTGCAGTGTCCATAAATTCAATCGCCGGTGAATCGACTTGAATCCCAAGCAATCTGTTGTTCATTATTGTAAATTTCCACGTAATTCCTGCATAGGTATTCGTGGAGAGTGGCTACATGGGTTGAGTCCATCAAGTGGTATTAGAGCAATTTGTTGAAAGAAATCAAGATATGGAGGTTCAGAGATGAGGACGTGGAAGAGGTGTGCGTAGAGCAGCCGATGATGGCTTAAGGGAAGAAATAAGGACCCTTACTGCTCGATTAGAGGCAGTGGAGGCAGGAAGGAGAAGAGACCCAGAACTTGGAGATGATAGCGAGGAGGAGGTAGTCATTGCTACAGACGGATCAGACGAAGAAGCCCCCAGAGATAAAACTGTTGAGGTCGGTATTTCTAGCCAGCAGCAAACCCAAACCCGAGATCCCTAACTATGATGGTAGTCTGTCCGCAGATGTTTTGCTGGATTGGATAAGCGAGTTAGATAAGTATTTTGAAAATGAAGAGATCAGTGAGGACAAAAGAGTCATATTTGCTGCAACCAAGTTAAAGGGACACGCCGCCTTGTGGTTGGATAGTGTCGAGGTGGACAAAAGGAGAATGAACAAGTTACCGATAAAGAAGTGGCCAAGGATGGTGGCAAAGCTGAAAGGCAGATTCCTGCCTAAAGATTACCAGGTTGAACTTTACCGACAGGTACAAAATTTAAGACAGAAGGGTATGACCGTAAAGGAATACACATAAGAGTTTTATCGTGTAAACCTGAGGGTTGGTTATACTGACGATACTCCAGAGAAGACAGCGCGATATGTGAATGGTTTGAGGTTGGAGATACTGGATGAGATCAGTATTCTTTCACCATGTAACATAGAAGAAGCCTTTCAAAATGCTGTAAAGGCTGAAGAAAAGATTAACATGAAACAGAATAATAGGAGAGGTCGGGGAAATGGTAGAGAACGAGGACAGTCATATGGCAGAGGGAGAACTGCCAATAGTAGTGAAGAGGGCAGTAGCTCCAGGACTTCAGGAACAGCAGAGAAGGGAAATAGCACGAGAGGAGGTCGGCCATATCAGCAGGGAAGAGGAAATGGCTGAGGAAGGGGAGCAAACTTCTAGTGCTACAGGTGCCATAAATGGGGGCATAGATCCTTCAAATGCCCGGAAGCAGAGCAAGCTGGCCAGAGGGGAACATTTGTTGCATAGCCTGAGGAGGCTGAGGCCCTGCCCCAAGAGGTGGAAAATGTGGCAGAAACAGGAGAAGATTTGGTTCTGAATAAGGCACTATTGAAGCCAGCCAAGGAAACTACTAAGCAAACCCAGCGGAAGGCACTGTTCCGGACAATTTGCAAATCTCATGGAAAGTGTTGTAAATTGATCATAGATAGCGGGAGTACAGACAATTTGGTTTCCACCGAGATGGTGGAGAAGCTAGGATTGAGGCGACTTAAGCACCCCACACCTTACAAGGTGTCATGGCTGCAGAAAGGCCACCAACTATTAGATGATGAACAGTGCGAGGTCGAATTTCGCATTGGCAAGTACCAGGACAAGGTTGTCTGCGATATCATGCCAATGGACGTGTGCCACATACTGCTAGGGAGACCGTGGCAGTATGATCGGAAGGTGGTACACAATGGGAAGACAAATTGTTACAAATTTGTGAAAGATGGAATCAAGCATACGCTTGTACCCATCAAAGAGGAGGATACAACAGAAGCAAGTGGGACAAAAGCTTTATTAGTAGGTGGAAAATAGTTTATCAAACAGATTGTGGAGAATGAAGTGAACTATGCTGTCGTGAGGAGAGCTAAGACTGTGTTGCTGCACATAGAAATGTTGAAATTGCCTACAAAGATTCAAGAGATGTTAGAGGAGTTCAAGGACATTATCGTTGATGACTTACCAGACAAGTTACCTCCCAAGAGAAGTATTAGCCATCATATCGATTTCATACCAGGAGCAAGCCTGCCAAATAAAGCAGCATATCGAATGAGCCCGAAAGATAATGAAGAGATTCAGAAACAGGTGCAAGAGTTGCTAGACAAGGGACTGATCAGAGAAAGCTTGAGCCCTTGTGCGGTGCCCACAGTACTCGCGCCCAAGAAGGGTGGAGAATGGTGGATGTGTACGGACTCACGAGCTATTAATAAAATCACCATTCAGTACAGGTTTCCCTTACCCAGAATGGATGATATGATGGATTGTCTTAGCGGGGCAGCTTATTTCACGAAGATTGATCTGAAAAGTGGTTATCACCAGATCAGGATCAGAGAAGGAGACAAGTGGAAAATAGCCTTCAAGACCAATGAAGGGTTGTACGAGTGGCTAGTCATGCCATTCAATTTGAGCAACACTCCTATTACTTTTATGAGATTGATGAATAAGATGTTAAAAGAATTTATTGGCAAGTTTGTGATAGTATATCTTGACGATATTTTGATTTTTAGCAGAACGAAGGGAGAGCACCTACAGTATGTTCGAAGAGTGTTAGAGATGTTACAGCAGAACAAACTGCTAATAAACCTGAAGAAATGTACTTTCCTGCAGAAAGAACTAGTTTATTTGGGGTTTGTAATTGCAGAAAATGAATTGAAGATGGATCCAGAAAAGATTGCAGCGATCGTCAATTGGCTGTCACCAAGGAGCTTGTTTGAGGTACATAGCTTTCACAGATTGGCGAGTTTTTACTGAAAGTTTATTAGGAATTTCAGTGAAATCTGTGCACCAATGCTAGACACCATCAAAAAGGTCAGTTAGCCTTTTTGTTGGGCCAAGGCAACAGAGAACAGTTTTTAGCTTTTGAAGCGGAAGATTACAGAGAGGCTGATTCTAAGGCTACCAGATTTCAACAAGCTCTTCCAGGTTTGATGCGATGCAAGTGGGACAACCATTGGCGCTATGCTCAGTCAGGAGGACAAACTGGTCGCATTCTTTAGTGAGAAATTGAACGAGAGCAGGCAGAAATATTCCTCGTATGACAAGGAATTTTATGTCGTAGTCCAAGCTTTAAAGCATTGGCGACACTACCTACTGGGCAACGATTTCGTGTTGTTTTCTGATAATTCAGCGCTACAATATGTAATGGAACAACACAAGTTAAACCATAAGCATGCCAAATGGGTAGAGTATCTGCAGAGCTTCACATTCGTGCTAAAGCACATCAGTGGGTAGGCCAATAAAGTGGCAGATGCCTTGAGCAGAAGAGTTTTTCTCTTACAAGAAAGTACAATACAGGTGATGGGATTCGAACACTTAAAGGATTTGTACCAAACCAACACAGACTTCAAGGAAGCCTTTGAAGCCTGCCAAAATCCCGTGCTAAGAAATACAAGCCCATGGTTGGACTACAACCTACAGGAGGGACTATTATTTAGAGGAGGATAGTTATGTATCCCAGATTGTTCGATGAGAGAAAACCTTGTACGGGAGAAACATAGTGGGGTCTAGCCAGTCATTTCGGCATAGACAAAACTTTGGAGCAGCTCGGACACTTTTATTATTGGCCGAGAATGCACAGGGATGTACAGCGGTATGTGAACCGGTGTAAAGTATGCCAGCTAGAAAAGGGACATAGCCAAAATACTGGACTTTACACACCACTACCTGTTCCAAGCAGGCCATGGGACTCAGTCAGCCTTGACTTTGTCTTGGGACTACCTAGAACGCAGTGAGGGTATGATTCAGTGATGGTGGGGGGTAGACTGATTTTCAAAAATGGTGCATTTTATCCCTTGTCGAAAAGTTAGTGATGCCACGTATGTAGCTCACCTGTTTTTCACAGAGATTGTTAGATTACACGGCCTACCCAGATCTATTGTTTCTGACAGGGATGTAAAATTCACAGGACACTTTTGGCGCACCCTGTGGAAAAAGTTGGGCACGCAATTGAATTTCAGCTCTGCGTATCATCCACAGACTGATGGACAAACGGAAGTGGTGAACAGGAGTTTGGGAAATTTGTTACGGAGTTTGACTGGGGAAAATTCACAGTTATGGGATCGTGCTCTCACTCAGGCAGAATTTGCTTATAATGATTTGCCAAATAGTAGCACTAGCCACAGCCCATTTCAAATCTTGTACGGCATGCATCCTTGGGGGATACATGAACTGCGAGATTTGGGAAAATTGGAGCGGAGAAGTGCGGATGGAGAAGATTTTTCCGAAGTGATGAGTGAACTACACGAACGGGTAAAATTAAAGTTGCAAGATAGCGTGCAGAAATATAAGCAGCAAGCAGATTCAAAGCGAAGAGAAGTCCAATTTAATGTTGGAGACGAGGTCCTTGCACACTTGCGCAAAGAACGATTTCCTAAGGGCGCATATAATAAGTTGAAATTTAAAAAGATTGGTCCCTGTAAGATTTTGCGTAAGTTCTTAGCCAACGCATATGAAATATAGCTGCCACCTGACATATGCATATCACCTATTTTCAATGTGGTGGACCTGTTCCCATATACTGTCAGCTCAGAGGACGACAGTGTGGTACGGCTAGAACAGGACACCCAAGTTGGAGACAGTTCTTGGATGAGGCACATGCCTTCGATTCAGCCCCATGAGATCGAGAAGATTCTCAATACCAAGGTAGCCAAGAAGACTCGCAGGAAGGAGTATCTAAGACACCTCGTCAAGTGGAAGAACCGTCCAATCGAGGATAGTTCGTGGCTTGACGCGGCGCAGATACAGAAGGCTGGTTATTCTGTGGAGGAGCTCATGGAACGGAGCCATGAATTTTTTTACCCCGGGAACCTGATGCAGGAGCATCTGGCTGACAGGGCGAGATACAAGGAAGGTTGTTTGGTCTCTGAAGGGGACAGAGGAGTAAATTCACTGGAGTGATAATGTGGTTGTTTTTTTTCTTTTATTTGATTAAGTTGTAAGAGTCAAGTAACTGAACAGTAAATAGGAACAGTGGAAATGTTAATTAGCTAGGATTAGAGTTTTAAGACATTCAATTTTGTCTTTGAGTTAATGACGAACGACAAAGAAACAGTTTGGAACAAAACTGATGTAACTAATCAAAACATAACCGATAGCAATTGGGAAGAAACTTACAACCATCTAACAGTGGTTAAAAGGGGGACAGAACACAATAGTTTTTTTTCTTCTTCGATATTCTGGGTAATAAAGAAATTGATCTTTATGAAAAATTCTGTGCATTCTAACCTCTACAGCGTCCCTAAACAGTTGGAACTGTTAAACAATATAGCGTTCAGTTTTCTTTTATGTGCAATATAGTTTATGTGCGTGACAAATTCATAGGTGTGTGGTTACATACAAATCAAGCTACGTTGGTCCAAGAGAGAGAGTTAAGTCTGGACAGCACACGGATGAACCCCCAGGACGAGGGATGAAAGACTACCTCCAGTTCATGAGAGACCCATAAGCAGAAACATCAAGACCCGACAGAAAACTTAATTTACAAGCGGGAATTAAACTCAAACATTGCCAGGTATGCAAACCGGACGAGTATTCATAATCCTATGCATCTAAATTTATACATAAGAGAAAAAAATAAATCTTTGTACATTCATTTTATATATATATCGATCAAAATAGAATCATTCAACAGTTACAGATGTCGTGCTAGAAAAATAAATTCCTTGGTAAAATTCGAACAAGATATCACACGGGTTTAGAAACCCTCGACACCACTACAGAAGCCAGACAGTGAAATAACAACTGTAAACCCAACAACCGAGACTGCAACCGTCAGAGGCACAACAAGCCATCGACACATCAATTTGAGAAAAGAACAAACAACAGCGACCAGAACATAGGAATGTTGCTACCCATGACAAACCGAGACAACCGAGCTGTCGGGTTTTGAATTTCTTCGAATAGCCAACCAAGTCATCGGGCCCTAAATCCTTTCGAGGAACCGGACCCTGCAATCACCAGAACAGTGTCATAAAAACAGGGGAAAGCACGCAAGGAGAGACAAACGTATAACAGGTGATAACGAAACAAAACCACAAAGTGCTTACCTGATGTTGGCAAGCCGTGGCCGGAATAATTACACCAGAATACCCTGCTCACGAAGGAGCCGAAAAGTTAGCTAGCTGAGTGAGGGAAAAGCACATACTGATAGCATAGAACCAGAGAACCTACCTGGTGGATTGATGAAGGCGCCAGAGGAAGTTGACATCATAACCTGCCACGAACGAGAAAGGATAACCAGGAACCTGAGAACGAACATCTGGAGCAGTCTAGCCGGCAGTCGAATGCAGTGACAGACAGAGAGAAACCACAAACATTCATACAGTTATTTACAGGAAGTGCAAAAACACAATCGCGGACCATGGATAACCAGTAAACAGTCAGAGACAAGAACAGAACAGGGAAGACCAGACCTTACCGGACCAACATTGTAAGCAGACTAGGAGGAGCAACGTCTGGGCAGCATTTCGAGTCGGAGGACGAGCAGCAGAACCCCAGGTCGAAACCTCCAGAAGACATCGAACACGCAGAGCTTACAGAATCCAAACGAAGGCACAGACCAAATGACCATGGCGAGGGTTTGATCGCCCATACCTAGGCGGGATGAGAAGTCCGAGGGAGGACAGTTGGCAGTTAACGGGAGACGGAGGTACCAATCAACTGTACAGGTACAGGGGATAATTGCAGTGTCCATAAATTCAATCGTCGGCGAATCAGCTTGAATCCCAAGCAATCTGTTGTTCATTATTGTAAATTGCCACGTAATTCCCGCATAGGTATTCGTGGAGAGCGGCTACGTGGGCTGAGTCCATCAATATTGACCTTGCATCACAAGTCGGCAATGTCTGTCAATGTATGTTGAAGTGAACTTTGAAGACCTTAGTTTTGTGTAATTTGAAAACCCTACGTTTATGGAATTTGAAAACCCTAGTATTGTGGAATTTGATGGAATGGAATTGTATAGATGTAATTGTAGTTTATACCATTATGAATAATTTATTCTCAACACTCTCTATCTCTCTATTTCCATTTATAGATTTTCTAGTCTCTCTTTCTCTATTTATATTTCCCTCCCTCTGTCATTTCCCAACAAGCACTTCATTGACTCTCATTGATGAAATTTTATGAGCTTTGTTATCGTTGGAATTTCTAACCAATAGAAAATAAAACCCACAAGAAATATGACCATAGTAACTATGTCATACAAGAACTATGAATTTCAGTGAATTAGAGTATCTGCAGAGCTTCACCTTCGTGCTAAAGCACATCAGTGGGCAGGCCAATAAAGTGGCAGATGCCTTGAGCAGAAGAGCTTTGCTCTTATAGGAAAGTACAATACAGGTGATGGGATTCGAACACTTAAAGGATTTGTACCAAACCAACACAGACTTCAAGGAAGCCTTTGAACCCTGCCAAAATCCTGTGCTGAGAAATACAAGCCCATGGTTAGACTACAACCTACAGGAGGGACTATTATTTAGAGGAGGACAGTTATGTATCCCAGACTGTTCGATGAGAGAAAACCTTGTACGGGAGAAACATAGCGGGGGTCTAGCCGGTCATTTCGGCATAGACAAAACTTTGGAGCAGCTCAGACACTTTTATTACTGGCCGAGAATGCGCAGGGATGTACAGCGGTATGTGAATTGGTGTAAAGTATGCCAGCTAGCAAAGGGACATAACCAAAATACTGGACTTTACACACCACTACTTGTTCCAAGTAGGCCATGGGACTCAGTCAGCCTTGACTTTGTCTTGGGACTACCTAGAACGCAGTGAGGGTATGTTTCAGTGATGGTGGTGGTAGACCGATTTTCAAAAATGGCGCATTTTATCCCTTGTCGAAAAACTAGTGATGCCACGTATGTAGCTCACCTGTTTTTCACAGAGATTGTTAGATTACACGGCCTACCCAGATCTATTGTTTCTGACAGGGATGTAAAATTCACAAGACATTTTTGGCGCACCCTGTGGAAAAAGTTGGGCACGCAATTGAATTTCAGCTCTGTGTATCATCCGCAAACTGATGGACAAACGGAAGTGGTGAACAGGAGTTTGGGAAATTTGTTACGGAGTTTGACTGGGGAAAATTCACAGTTATTGGATCATGCTCTTGCTCAGGCAGAATTCGCTTATAACGATTTGCCAAATAGTAGCATTGGCCACAGCCTATTTCAAATCTTGTACGGCATGCATCCTCGAGGGATACATGAACTGCGAGATTTGGGAAAATTGAAGCGGAGAAGTGTGGATGGAGAAGATTTTTCTGAAGCGATGAGTGAACTACACGAATGGGTAAAATTAAAGTTGCAGGATAGCGTGCAGAAATATAAGCAGCAAGCAGATTCAAAGTGAAGAGAAGTCCAATTTAATGTTGGAGATGAGGTCCTTGCACACTTGCGCAAAGAACGATTTCCTAAGGGCGCATATAATAAGTTGAAATTTAAAAAGATTGGTCCCTGCAAGATTTTGCGTAAGTTCTCAGCCAACGCTTATGAAATATAGCTGCCACCTGACATAGGCATATCACCTATTTTCAATGTGGCAGACCTATTCCCATATACTGCCAACTCAGAGGACGACAGTGTGGTACGTCCAGAACAGGACACCCAAGTTGGAGACAGTTCTTGGATGAGGCACATGCCTTCGGTTCAGCCCCATGAGATCGAGAAGATTCTCGATACCCAGGTAGCCAAGAAGACTCGCAGGAAGGAGTATCTACGACACCTTGTCAAGTGGAAGAACTGTCCAATCGAGGAGAATCTGGCTGACAGGGCGAGATACAAGGAAGGCTATTTTGTCTTTGAAGGGGACGGAGGAGTAAATTCACTGGAGTGATAATGTGGTTGTTTTTTTTTTCTTTTATTTGATTAAGCTGTAAGAGTCAAGTAACTGAACAGTAATTAGGAACAGTAGAAATGTTAATTAGTTAGGATTAGAGTTTTAAGACAGTCAATTTTGTCTTTGTGTTAATGACGAACGACAAAGAAACAGTTCGGAACAAAACTGATGTAACTAATCAAAACATAACCGACAGCAGTTGGGAAGAAACTGACAACCATCTAACAGTGGTTAAAAGGGGGACAGAACACAATAGTTTTCTTCTTCGATATTCTGGGTAATAAAGAAATTGATCTTTACAAAAAATTCTGTGCATTCTAACCTCTACAGCGTCCCTAAACAATTTGAACTGTTATACAATATAGTGTTCAGTTTTCTTTTATGTGCAATATAGTTTCTGTGCATGACAAATTCACAGGTGTGTGGTTACATATAAATCAAGCTACGCTAGTCCAAGAGAGAGAGTTAAGTCTGGATAGCACACGGATGAACCCCCAGGACGAGGGATGAAAGACTACCTCCAGTTCACGAGAGACCCATAAGCAGAAACATCAAGACCCGACATAAAACTTAATTTATAGGCGGGAATTAAACTCAGACACTACCAGGTATGCACATTAGACGAGTATTCGTAATCCTATGCATATAAATTTATACATAAGAGAAAAAAAAGAAATCTCTCTACATTCATTTTATATATATATCGATCAAAACAGAATCATTCAACAGTTACAGATGCCGTGCTAGAAAAATAAATTCCTTGGTAAAGTTCAGATAAGATATCACACGGGTTTACAAACCCTTGACACCACTACTGAAGCTAGACAGTGAAATAACAACTGTAAACCCAACAACCGAGACTGCAACTATCAGGGGCACAACAAGCCATCGACACATCAATTTGAGAAAAGGACAAACAACAACGACCAGAACATGGGGATGTAGCTACCCGTGACAAACCGAGACGATCGAGCTGCCGGGCTTTGAGTTTCTTCGAATAGCCAACCAAGTCGTCCGGCCCGAAATCCTTTCGAGGAACCAGACCCTGCAATCACCAGAACAGTGTCATAAAAACAGGGGAAAGCACGCAAGGAGAGACAAACGTATAACAGGTGATAACGAAACAAAACCACAAAGCGCTTACCTGACGTTAGCAAGCCGTGGCCAGAATAATTACACCAGAATACCCTGATCACGAAGGAGCCAAAATGTTAGCTAGCTGAGTGAGGGAAAAGCACATACTGATAGCATAGAACCAGAGAACCTACCTGGTGGATTGACGAAGGCGTCGGAGGAAGTTGACATCATAACTTGTCACGAACGAGCACGGATAACCAGGAACATGAGAATGAACATCTGGAGCAGTCTAGCCGACAGTCGAACGCAATGACAAACAGAGAGAAACCACAAACATTCATACAGTTATTTACAGGAAGTACAAAAACGCAATCGTGGACCATGGACAACCAGTAAACAGTCAGGGACAAGAACTGAACAGGAGATACCAGACCTTACCAGACCAACATTGTAAGCAGACCAGTAGGAGCAATGTCCGAGCAGCATTTCGAGTCGAAGGACTTGCAGCAGAACCCCAGTTCGAAACCTCCAGAAGACATCGAACATGCAGAGCTTCCAGAACCCAAACGAAGGCGCAGACCAAATGAACATGGCGAGGGTTTGAACACCCATACCTAGGCGGGACGAGAAGCCCGAGGGAGGACAGTTGGCAGCTAATGGGAGACGGAGTTACCAATCAATTGTACAGGTACAGGGGATAATTACAGTGTCCATAAATTCAATCGTCGGTGAATCGGCTTGAATCCCAAGAAATCTATTGTTCATTATTGTAAATTGCCACGTAATTCCCGCATAGGTATTCGTGGAGAGCGGCTACGTGGGCTGAGTCCATCAATATTGACCTTGCATCACAAGTCGGCAATGTCTGTCAATGTATGTTGAAGTGAACTTTGAAGACCTTAGTTTTGTGTAATTTGAAAACCCTACGTTTATGGAATTTGAAAACCCTAGTATTGTGGAATTTGATGGAATGGAATTGTATAGATGTAATTGTTGTTTATACCATTATGAATAATTTATTCTCAACACTCTCTATTTCTCTATTTCCATTTACAGATTTTCTAGTCTCTCTTTCTCTATTTATATTTCCCTCCCTCTGTCATTTCCCAACAAGCACTTCATTGACTCTCATTGATGAAATTTTATGAGCTTTGTTATCGTTGGAATTTCTAACCAATAGAAAATAAAACCCACAAGAAATATGACCATAGTAACTATGTCATACAAGAACTATGAACTTGAGAACGTTAACCCTTAGGAACTATGACACATAGTAACTATTACCTCGAGAAATTTGACCCTTGTGAACTATGACCTTAGGAATCATTCCTTTGTTGCTCATAGTTCCCTTGTCAATTAGGAATTTTTACTTTACTTTACAAGAATCATGACCACAAGAATTATGATGTGAGAGCTTTGACTATGAAATTAAACTATGACCTTTGTTTTGCAATCATAGTTCTAGGGAATGATTCCTTTGTTAGTTAGGAACCTTGAATTAAAAGAACTGTAATCAATGTTTATTAGTCATAGTTATAGAGAATTTCTTGATCAGAGAACTATTATGACAAACAACCTCTAATCATCTTATTCATTCATTGATCAAATTTCTTGTCAGCTAGAGTAACTGTGGTAATAGTTCTCATTGGTTATAGTTATTATGGGTTACAATTCCTATTGGCTAGAGTTATTAAGGTCATAGTTTTTCTTGAATTGATTCCAAAATCTATCTTTTCAATGTGTCGATTACTTAACAATGAGTAGTGGGAAAACGATGAGCATTGGCCACCAAGATGAAGAGTCATGTAAGACTATGTTATCCATATGTATTCATGTATGGTATTGATATTCTTGTCACTTTTCCAGCCTTCTCCTCCTCCCATATTTTGGTCATCCATTTTCTTGTCAACCCCTTATTTTGAAGTAATCTTCGTTAGGATCACCGCTGCAATTCCCAAATGGTTGAGTAAGTGATATGGTGAGTTGGCAAGGTATTTTAAATATTAAAAGTGATGGGGCAGTTTGTTTGGGTTTCAAATTTAAATTCAAAATATTAAAATTGCAATATACCACCTCTCATTTGTCTCGGAGACTATTTCAAAAACAATTTTTTAAGTTCAAATCAATGCATGGAATGGAAAAATGTAGAGTCAAGGCATAATCAAGAGGCTCCATAATCGACATTTCATTGTAGTATATGTATTTTGCCTTTTTCTCACTGTTGGAAGTAGTCTTAAAATAATATCTTGAACATTCTATTGTCTCTGTGTTTTCTATTCATGATCTTCTCTAACAACAATTTTACATGGTGTATTTCAGACAATGAGTCTTTCATTGGTAGTTTGGACAAATCTTTGAGTAGTCTCCAGTTATCAATATCAGATATCAAGTGACCTTAAGTTTGGATAACTAATTATGACATCTAATTACCTATTTTCTCATTCCTTTCCAAGTTCCAACAAATAAGTGTATTCAAATATTCCACATTGAAATTAGTAGGTCGATTCTTAAGTTACTACTTCCAGAAAGCATCCATGTGAAGTGAATTCAAATAAGCAATAAGTTAATTATTTGATGTAAGAAATATTCTCTCTGACTTTTGTCCATTTTATCATAAATAAAATCTCCTATTTTATTTACGCACCCAAAGGTCTTACCACTTTCAAGTGAGAACTTTTACAAAGCAATAAATTATTTGATATAAGAAATTCTCCCTAGTTTTTATACATTTCATCATAAATAAAATCTCTTGTTTTTGTCCATTCCATAGTAAATAAAATCTCTTGTTTTATTTAAGCATCCAAAGGTTTTACCATTTTCAAGTGAGAACTTTTGCATTGAGGAATCCGCTAATTTCTTATTTTTGTCCATTTCATAGTAAATAAAATCTATTGTTTTATTTACATACCCAAAGGTCTTACCATTTTCAAGTAATAACTTTTGCATTGAGGTATCTCCTAACTTTGAGCCTTTACTACTCTACTCTTATTACAAGTTAAGTTAATTTTAGTAGTAAATAAAGAATTTTTGTATTGCTCATATGAAGTTTTCGAATCAACAAGGCTATAACATAACGTCCATCATATTAAAGTAGTCATTCTCTATGAAAAGAATTAACACAGAATTTGAACCAACAATTTCAAAAGAATATTGCTAAGTAATTTATATTTAAGAATTTGTAGAAATTTAAAATATAATCAAAACAGTTTTTATATTTTTGAGTAAGTAAATGTTTTTAATATTAAAAATTTACTTTCAAAAATAGGATAGAAAAAGCCCTACAACCAACACAAGGATATAATGTAAATCTCTACATTCATCATAGAATTAAATCCTGTAGTGTCCCACTGATTTTGAAGGTGGTTTAGTAAATTTACAATTTACACATTTATTTGTACGGTTTTTAAATTATAGTAGCCAATGAGAAACCTGGACTGATTTTTATGAAAATTAAAACCAATTTTATGAATTAAGTATAATATGATTCTACAGAAAGTAGTTTATCTCAAACAACAACTTCAAACTCAAATTGGACTAACATTTCTTTCATTAATAGTTAATAAAATGATATAATGATACTAATGATATGTAAATGCATCCAGAGGACATCTCTTCCTACCAAGAGCGTTTGCCGAACTTGCACATGACAAAAGCTTTATATTTGAAATTGAATCTAGCAGCCTCAATTTGGTACTCGATTGGAATTAATTAAATTGACCCTGAGAAATTTTCTCTATTCGGCTATATTGGCCTCACCAAAAAGATGTTAAGGGATATAGTAACCAGTTACAGGATCCGATATCCAAAACCTCTTTTAATAACGTACGGCTGGTTTTGGTTCTGCTCGAATTAATCTTCTACTTTCTGCCGGGGAATCTTCTACTGCATTGTATCCTAGCCTGCACAGGAACATCAATTAAGGGAACAGAATCAATCTTCACTTTCTGCCTGGGAATCCTCTACTGCATTAATTTTCTACTGCATTGTATCCTAGCCTTCACAGGAACATCAATTAAAAGGGAACGGAAACGGAATCAAATAAATTAGTTTTTATTTCTAATATAAACTTTGATTTTAAGAGTGTGGAGTTCATAATATGTTGGTGGAGAAAATTTTAATGGCGTTGTGAAAGGCGCTTACATTGCTGAATGCCTAGATTTGATCCCATATTCGTGCCTTCCATGCCCCCAACTCGAGAAAGAGCAGCCGCAGCCGCAGATGGGAAAGAGATCTCGCCATGAAGAGCCTCTTGCTTATGTCCATTATGGAGTTGCTTTGGATGTTGTTACAGCGAGTGACAGTGCCGAAGCCGCTGCGCGAGAAGCTCAAAATGACGCAGAAAAGCATTTCTTCCCCATTCAATTCCATTTTTCAATTTGAAATCCCAAGCGGGAAGATATTTGAATTTTGAAATCCTTTAGTGGCGAGGTAGCATTGAATGCACTTAAGTTCATGTCTTATCCACCACTTGCATCTGCTTTTGGGAGCCGGAGTGGGGCAGGCTGACGGAAATCAGAAGAGTTGTGAATTTGTTGGAATATTAAAAGTATTAACGGAATGGCAACGGAGATGGATGGGGCCATCAACAAACTTTAACAACATGCAATCCAGATAAGCTCGGGGTCCGGTAACGCCACGGACACTCGTGCGTTTTTCTTTTCACACGGTTGGTTGCTAAGTCGTCCTCTCTCGGGACTCTTTGTAACAATTTGTTGGAAAAGCCCAGAAAACAAAGCATAAATTTAAATTTATACACAAAACATGAACAAATATAATTACACAAATATCTTATTTCAACAAATTAAACAAGGAAAAATGCCAAAAGAAACATGCATCACTATCTTTTAATGACGGAGGTCTCCCGGGTTCGAACCCAAAACCTCTTACTATTAAATGACAAAAAAATATATATATACATTACTTTTTTTTCTTACTATTAAGTACCAAAGGAAACATACATTACTATTTTTTTTTTTTTTAAACGATAGAGGTCCCGGGGATTCAACTCCAAGACCGACTGCCAAAAGAAATATACATCACTTTTTTTTTTTAAATGACAAAGGTCCTGGGCATTCGAACCGAAGACCTCGTAGTACTAAATGCCAAAGGAAACATACATCACTGTTTTTAAATGACAGAGGTCCGGGGGATTCGAACTCAAGACCTCTTACTATAAAATGACAGAGGTCCTTGGGGATTCGAATATGACAGAGGTTCTGGGAATTCGAATCCACGCCCTTTTACTACAAACGCTGGCCTTCTTTCACATTTATTGAGAAACCAGAACATAATTTTCTTTCTCATTTGAAAATACGAATCGAGGGAAATAAGCTCAATAAATAACAAGATCGAAATAAATAGAAATTTTTTATTTTATTGTAATATTATATATTTACTTTTTAAGAAAAGATAACATTTTATTAGCGATATTCCTGTTCATACATACAATACTATAGGTTAATACAATGGTTTCCTCAATACCATCTAACTAATACCATGGGTCCATTACATTATTACTAACTATTTGAAATCCCTTACATTGAAAAGGTTAATCATATTATTTATCACTATAACCCATCCCAAGGTTAACCATATTATTTATCACTATGACCCATCCCATTATTGTAAGTTTGAACAAATGAGAAATCTCATGGGTTGCATAATAGATGGCTGCCGAAGATGACAACGGTTGCAGAGAAAAGCATTAAACTAACAATGAATGCAAATCGCGGTATCCACCAAAAGGCGTCCATACGATTTTCATATACAGCAAACTCTTGTCTGTAAGTCGAAAACAACCAACTCGTGAATCTTGCATTTTGAAGACAATAGTCTGCTGCCGAACGGCGCTCTCGTTGATATCGGATTTCGAGTTTGAGCAGCTTCAATTGCTCCAAGAAGTTGTAAAGGACAACGACCATCGTTGCTAAGGAAGCAAGACTCGACAAAAAGAGGGCCAAGAGAATGAGAGTGTTCCAGAAATCATCACTTTTAATTGACTCGATTTGTCCCGCAGAAGAAAATAGAGCACTAATAAGCGCGCCCTGGAAAGCCAACCAAATAGTGGATGCCTTAACTGTGTCATCACCACGATTGTTATAGTCCTTTTTCAGCTCGGAAATCTGTCCAGTCAAATGCTGAAAAAGGGAAACATAGTCTGCAGGTGTTGTATTCTCGTCTACATCGAGTACAACCTGCCCTGATCCGCCATCGTCAGAGTTAGCAATTGATGCCATATCGAATTTATCTGTCTGGCATAACAACAGAAGGTATTAATATCAAAGGACGGCGCATCGGGGACGCAAAAGTTTACATGAAAGAATATATTAAGCTACAGAAATCAAAATCGACATTAATTGTGTACCAAAAAAGACCCCTCTGTAAAGCTCAACATTTACCAGCCAAAATATCGCCTTAACCATTCTCTGAAGAGATACTTCCCAGTATACTTGGGGATGCGAGGGGAGGGCTTATTTATAGCCATTTTCTCGAACGAAAGTGTTTTCTGGAACCCTTCGTGTTGGATGGGACGAAGGTATCTTTTTTAGAAAATCCGTCCCATACAAGAAGACAACCCGAGTGTTGGATTCATCCCGTCCCATCAACACTAAGGGTTTTCTAAAAAAAAGATACGTCCATCCCATCCAACACTAAGGGTTCCGGCAAGAGCTAACCAGCCATACATTGGGTATTAAATGCCCCTATGTAGGCTGGCCCATATATCTCTGCATTCGCATGGGCATGAACATGGCAAGCACAGCTGCATGGACTCCCATGATTTTCCGGCAACTATGCCCCATAGCTTTCCTGGCTGCTCCGTTCCACCCTGTCACACAGTGGATAAGACAGTGTACTATACTCATTCAATGCGACCTGGGTGCCCAAAATTTCAAAATTCAAATGTTATTTCCGCGCCCAAGTTGCCCACGAAATTTCTGAAACGATGTGAAATGAACACAGATATATCAGTGGTATGCTGATTAACTTGGCCCTGTTACCCATTGATGCAGGCACGAGAAACTTTCGCGACTGTCGTTCCCTGATTAGATACCCGTCTTCAACAACCAGGGGAGTATTCTTGCAAAGGCCGACAAGCTGTTTGTATGAGATTTTGTTATTTGTATAAGAATAGTGCAAAAAATGTGCAGTGGTGATAGCAAGCTGACTGTCTTTCGATTTTGATACAGCATCCAGTAGCTGCTCAGCAAACTTTAAGGTAGAAAGTTCTGTAATTTCAGGATGCTGTTTCAACCACTCACACAGTTTCTTACTTTCCTTGGGATCCAGATTTGTAATTGCTTTCTGAGTAGATTCGGGCATTAAGTAATATTCGACGGCACTTGCAAGTTCTCCAGACCATTTTGTAGGACATGATATGTGCGATTCCTTCGACGAGAGATAAATTCTGGTTTGGCCTGCAGCATCTAATACACTAGCCAAATTTGTGGTTTTGGAGGAACTTATATACTTCAACAAAGGAGCGTCTTGCAGATGACTTGAAAGTCCCTCCCAATTTTCAGCAATAAAACAAAGAAGTTCAACATACAAATCTTCGGGAAGGCCTTCCAACCAACCAGACGACCGAATACAGGGAGCATACCAATTATAAGAGACATGAACTACGCCAAGAAGTTTAAACTATTATAAAACTCTTCGTTATCAAGGGAAGGATGGACTATGTGTACATTACGACAAAACAGATGGGCTTGTTCGCTTTGCTGACCTTGTTTACTTGCTCTCTCAAGAATCCGTTTAAACGCTGGGAGTATTGTCCGAGCTTCTGTTGGCTTACTTAAAATTTTACCCCCAAAGCTGACGTCGCATAAAATCACATCCTCTGCTTTTAATTGTGCCTGAATGGCATCTCTGACTTGTGTTCGCTGTGGATAGCAAGGAATATCACATGGAAGGTAGCAAAAAACCCGAACTTTTGAAGATAAGGGTGACTTAGCACTTATCAGAGTACGGAATGCTGAACAAAATGCTAACGGGATACAGTGAAGGATTCCCTGGTTCCAACTGTTATTGAAAATGATGCTTTCTCTGGATGAAACCAGTAGAAAGTCTGCTTGTATAATAAATGAAAATCCAGTGACCATTTCGGTGGGATGTAAGGCATAGATACCCGCAGCTATCATATTTTCTCCTGTAAAGCGTTTGCCCAATGGAAAGGCTAATGTAATGGCCCATTTTGCAACATCTTTCCTCTGCTCAACTCGATACTCATTTTCCACGGGAAACCATTGCCTCCACATGTAATAACTGCACTGTCTCATCGAAAATTGATCTTCTTCTGCTACCAAATGCATAACGAAGGATTCGGTGTCATTGGTCCCAGACCTTCGAATGTACTTTTCTCGAAAAACAGAGCTTTTATAAGTTTTGTTAAGATCACTTTGTTTCAGCTCACGAACTGAGAGCTTCTTTATCTTAGACATAAACAAAAGAACTTCAGGATGAATACTCGAGAGCTGTTGCTTTACAGCTTCAACCTTTTCGGGATGTAGGGGTAGAACTATAACAGTATTGGGAAGCTGGCATCCATAAATTTCTTCGAGTTGTGCAATGCACGGCTTATCTTCTATCCATTCGGGGATAATATATCCAATATTAACATCAGAGGGAGGGATTTCATTGAATCTGATCTTATATCCATTACTGAAAATGCAAGGCTGACTTGTGACCAAGAAAACGCTCTTAAATCCAATGCCTAAAATGGAAACAATAATTCTCCTTTCAAAAACGAAAAAAAAAAAAACCCACACAATCATCTAAATTTTTAATTGCACTGATGCCTAATTTAGAAACAAGGCAGATGTCTAATTCATTGCAGGAACAAGCCTACAAGGTGACTGAAAATATGTTTAATACCTTTTTCTCCAATATAACCACCTCCCCTGTCATTCGTTTTGGTAGATCGTCCCACGCTGCATATGGAATCAATATTCTGTTTCTGAAATGGCAATTCTCGTAATGGACATTTTTATTATTCATATCAATTAGTAACTTAGTTTAAATTTTTGTTGTCATGTTACGTGGAAGAATTAAATTTAAGTGGAAAAAGTAATAATTTGAATGAGCTTCAATAAAGCACACCAATAAATTTTCATTGATTTTAAAACTTTTTATAATTTAATATAAGCAAATTAAAACCAATAAAATTATATTTGGAAAAAATATATAATCTACCCTATTTAGTTTGTTTTTTTATTTTAATTGTATAGAATTTATTTAATAATCTAGTATAATAAAAATTAAAACAAATAAAACTATATTTAAAAGAAAAGAAAAAAAATTCAATAAAACTATATTTAAAAGAAAAGAAAAAAAATTCAATAAAACTGCTTTAATTTTTATTTTAACATTATAACTTTTATTTTTATAATTTAATATTTTTATTATTATTATTATCTAGAAATTCATTTTTTGGAACCACCATAAGAACATTATAAAAAACTTTTATAATCTAATATAAGAAAATTAAAACAAAATTATAATAGATAAAAGTATATTTGAGAGAGAAAATATTCTATGACATAAAAATATATCATTTTAACTATATAAATTTGTATAATAAGTTTTATTCAAATGCTATCTCATGAAAGTTGATTTGTATATATATCATCAAAGTTTACCTCTTTGCTTTTCATTATTTTTGGCCATTTTTTTCACTGTTCAATAAGTAATATGTTTTGTGAGATATAAACCACGTGAAATGAAAAATGTAAAAATAATAATTTGTCAGACTAGGAGGTAACTCCTCAAATGTAATCGTATTATTCATTGAGGTTGTTTATTATTATATACAAGAGGGAGTGACTGTTCAGTTCATCTCCCGATGCCTCTCCATTTCCTCTATTATTTATTTACACTAATTATATTTGTTCACCCAATCCCTATGATCAGGTGTCAACATTCCCCCCCTTAATCTGAAGGGATGTTGGTGAGTCCAAGCATCGTTCTGAATTTTTCAATCTTTTGTCTTCCAAGTGCTTTGGTGAAGATGTCTGCAATTTGCTCATTAGTGGAACAATGGCGAAGATGGATTGTTTTGGCCTCAACATGATGTTGAATCAGATGATATTTTGTATTGATGTGCTTCATTCGATCATGGAACTTTGGGTTCTTGGCCAACTTTATTGCCAATCATGAGTGGAGTCGATTGTACTTGTTTTACTTGCAAACCTTCAAGAATTTTCCTGAGCCACACAATTTCTTTTCTTGCCTCAGCTGCTGCCACATATTCTACCTCTGTTGTGGAATCTGCTGGAACTGATTGTTTGCGTGATCTCCAGGAGACAGCTCCTGATCTAAGACTTATAGCATAACCCGAAGTAGATACCCCAGTTTCTTTGTATCCATCGAAGTCTGAATCAGAGTATCCAATCAAGTTGAAGTCACCCACCTGTGTATACTTGATTCCAAAGTATTGAGTTCCCTTCAAGTACTTTAGAACTCTTTTTGCAGTAGACCAATGTCCCTCACAAGGCTTTTGCATAACCCTGGAGAGGATTCCTACAGAAAACAAAATGTCTGGTCTGGTAGTAGTTAGTTAGTTGAGATTTCCTACAAGCTGTCTATACTTTGTTGCATCCTCAAATCCTTTTCCTTTAATGGATGTGAGGGCTAGGCAGGCCCTTATGCTCGTGATCCAGATAGACATGCCACCTTTTCTCTCGCAAATTTCCCACTTGGATATACGGCTAATGCTCGTGATCTGGATATACAGGCCACCTTTCCTTCCTCAATTTACCATCCATCTCAATAGGTGTCTTGCCAAGGTAGCTATAGCCTGACTTACGAAATGAGCACCTTGTTCCCCCATTTTCACCTTTCTCCATAATGAATCACAATTTGAAGTGACTATCTGGAGATTTTCTTTATACCGTCTCGATACGCTTCCTACCCCACTTTTTCCCTAATTCCACCCGGAAGACATCTTTTATATTGCATTTACCTTCTGTTAGAAGCTCTTCCTTGCCCGGTGCGGACAAGCAAGAAATGACCTTGCCCGGACAAGCGACTACGTTTCAATTTACTTATTGGGTGGGGGGGCGTTGGTCGAGAGTTCGGCAGGCTCACCCTTCTCTTTTTTCCATTTTTGCTACCTGGCTATTCAATTCACCTTTTCGCCTCTTTAGCTACCCACTCTTCCCAATATTGTGTCTTAATTCAAAATTTTGTTATATCCGGGCTTTCACCGCAGCTGCTAGTTGACGTTGCTTGCGTTTAGTTTCACCGGTCAGTTCCTTTCGTACACGCCTGCCTCCATGTTGACCCATCCCATCTAGCTAGTGAAAGATACATTGTGCTTGCGATCATGCCCTGACCACCCACCCAGGTCCCGCCTATCTCCATTCTGGAAGATATAGAAAGGCTTACCCGCATTCGTTAGTTCCCATCCATATATAAGGGTCGAGCGAGCTACTCATCAGCGAGATAGGGCGTTTTCGTTAGATATATATATAGGGGGCCTCCCAAGCAGAGCATATGGATCAAGCAGTATAGATCAAGCAGTATAGATCGAACAGAGCATATAGCCTATAGAGATATAGGGATATAGGGGGTCGGCGCGAGCCCTCCTCGTCCTGCCCCATATATGGATAGGTATCCCACTAGAAATTCCTATATAGCTGGGCCCCTATGAATCTAATTCAAGGGGCTGTCGGTCAAGAGCAGAGCATATAGTAGATAGCCGCTCTCGACCCTGAATACCCTCTTTGATCCCATCCCGGCTGTTCTGTTCTCGCTTTGATCCTTTATATGTATTGTCTAAAATACATATAATAGTAAGATGGAGGATAGATAGGTTGGATGGCTAGATTGATGGGTATGGGTATGGGTATGGGGGTAACTAGCTTGGATGTATGGCTTGGTTTTGTTTGGGTTGGCTTGGTGGACGGTTGTCTCTGGCTTTGTTTCGTGAACCCAACGCTTGGCTTTGCTCGTGTATCGCTTGGCTTGTTGACCCCACCCTTGGCTTTGGTCTCAATGAATGGATCAAATTGTCGTAATATAATAAGGTGCGAAGCCGCCAGAGAAGAAATAGGAGGGGCAAGGTCAATCAAATTTTCCGCATATGCATCTCTGTATCTGTCCCCATATAAAGAAAAAGTAAAGACTGAGGAGATGCGTAAGATCTATGTTAGCCTAGCTGGGGGATCTCTGTCTTCCCCCAATTCGTATTCCTTCCTCTTCGTGAATGCGTAAGATATAAGTGAGCCTAGGAGCCCAAGATCTGTCTTCCCCCAATTCGTATGGCTTCCGCCCAGCAGTACACATCATGGTCTGAGCGCTTCTATTTCATACGATTGAATGCGCAAGAAGGAGATTAGAGGGCATCCTCTGGAGTCAAAATGGCTCTGAGTCGCTGCCTAGTCTGTAGAGCTGTATCTCCTCCCCCTTGGGTAGGACCTCGATCTAGGGCTTAGGTACGACTTCGATCTAGGGCTTATTTATTGAATTCTCAATATTTCCTGTAGTGTAAAGATGGTTAGGCCAGGGATGCTCTCCGTAGGGCTTTCTTCTCTAGTCAAATAAGTTTGATTGATGTATCTGGCCTAGTTTTTAGAGCAGTATCTCCTCGCTAACGGAAGGTTATGGCGTTCCTGTAGTTAGTAAGTCCGAAGTAGGCCCTTAAGGTAAGATAGAGATCCATAAATCCCAGACCTAATTGTCTTGGCAGGAAGAGATGGGCTTAATATGAAGGGAAACTAGAGCAGACAGAAGCTCACCTTGATGGCGCCTTAGGGTGGGCGTCTGTAACCTGTCCCTTCATAGTGTAATCCCTCCTGGCCTTAACCCTCTGGATTGTTTCTCAGTCCACTAGACTATACGGAAGATAAGCTTATCCAGGCCGCATCACTAAGGTTTAGGCCAGGTAGGTGATCCTTGCCCCCGGAGGGACAAGCGGCTTCGCACCTTGCATCTTATCTAAAGTCGCTTTACTGGGCTTTCCTTCTAATGGGTCCGCCCCTCTTACCAGCCAGCACCAGAAATGATTGAGAACCGACCCGGCACATACCGAAGCAAGTGAGTAGTTCGTTAGTTCGCCTACGCCTCTTTCTCAGTCGTTCGCCTCCACGAGAAAAGAATGACTTTATTACTTATATTGCTCCCCTTCCCCCCTAGCATTCCGACCGATGTCGCAAGCGATTTTCGTTATGAATCTATCTTAATCGATACGATTTTCGTTATGAATCTTCATCATGGTTTTTATAGGAGAAGCTCGGGAACTCGGACTCGTAACTCGGGAACCACTTAAGTGGTATCCATCCCTGACTGAATGAAGAAAGAGATAGTCGTTATCGATTAGCCGAAGCTGTATCGGGTCTACGGGTGGGAACTCAGAACTCATTAGCTCGAGGCGCTCAAGCTAAAGCAATATCAGCGACTCCTACCTACCGTAAGTAAGTAGTTAAAGAAAGGTGGGTTGTTCTGTACGTGGACGCACGGGAACTTCTGACTGAAGAGAATAGGGGTGAGAAAGGAGCTGGGCTTGTAACTGATGGATTCTATGGATCTGGAGAGGACAATCATTCATTTTGGGCAGGATGATGGAAGCATGCATGGTATAGAGATGGGGCCCGCCCCCCCCCTACGAAATAAGAAAGGGGTGTTGAGGCCCTTTTGAAAGGTGTGGCGTACTATTATTTGCACCCTAATGACTTCAGCGCTCATTATTGCATCACGCTCAATATTGCAGCTGCATTGAGTGAGCCGCATACGAGTATAACCAATTTCATTCCTGAGATGGCGTCAAACCCAGGAACACCATGAATAGTGGTAACCATGACTGATGGGAAGGCAAGCAACCCCACGAAGACCTCCGCCTCCTCTCCTCTCCTCTCCCTTATGGTCGAGCACCCTAAAGGGTCCTCTCCTTAACAGTCGAGCCTGCTTACGCATCCTTATCAGTCGAGCCCCCTAAAGGGTCCTGAAAATGCTATAATAGGACCTTTAGGTGCTCGACCAAAAGCCCCCCCACCCAATAAGTAAATTGAAGGGGAATCTTGAAAAACCTCCGCCAAGAGAATAGGATTTCCCGGGCCGCCATCGCCCTTACTTCTTCATAGGGGTCACTCACTATTCATATGGTGAGGGAAGCGTAACTGGTCTCCGATCGTCCTCGCTTCCAGTAGTCTCGATCCCTTTCCATCCATAAACTTCTAAGAAAAGACCAGTAATGAACGTTCATTCAATCGGATTTGGTTCCTTCGAAACATCCATGATCATGCAAGTGAGATCGTGTTACCCCCTCACTAGCACTTACTTCGGTTGGCTCCAGAGTAGCTCCATCGATCTTCTATCTATATAAAGCATCCAGTGTTTGAACAACTACCCTGACCTCCTCGGCCTCAGCAGATCCAAATGGTAACCCTGGGTCCTATACGTGCCCTCGTTCTGCTATGACCCCCTCGACTCCGAGAGTAGAGTTAGCAGCTAGGGTAAGCCCTAGATATTAAGATCTATATTACCATTCTCTATATTACCAAGTGTTTTTCACTTGGCTCATTTCGTCGCTATCAATAGAACGCTATCGAGTTCGGAGATTGCAAGACGTACTGATGAACAACCCAGATCTTCATTTTTAGTTCCGCTTATGAGTCCGTGGGGATCTATCATAAGACCGCTCGCTAGCTCTTCGGTTCAGACGGGGCTACCTCACTGGCCCGAGCATGCTCTTCACATGCACTGGGATAAATGAACTTGAAAGCCTCTTCACCCCTGATTCGATTTCCATACTGTTCGCTTCTAGTGAGTTTCTATATTTTGCTTCTCTTGGTCAGACCGAAAAAAGTCAAAATTAGAATCAATCAAGAGGACCGGAAAGAGGACCGGAATCTTGGAAAGCACCCAAGCAACCTGGGCAATCCTGTGGCAATCCTTTCAACCACCCATAAACCACCCAACCTGCCTGGCCGGGCCGAGAAGAAATTCCCGTGTTGTGTTCCGAGAAGAAATTCCCGTTTTGTGGGCCGAGAAGAAATTCCCGGGCTAATGGAGCAAGTGAAAGGCGATGGCGGCCCGATGGTTCTTCAAGTTCCTCTCCCATTGGTCGAGTCACTAACGTACCTCTCCTCTCCTCTCCTTATCAGTCGAGCCCCCTAAAGGGTCCTTATCAGTCGAGCCTGCTTGTGCATCCTCTCCCTCTCCTCTCCCTTATGGTCGAGTACCTAAAGGTCCTTAACAGTCGAGTACCTAAAGGTCCTATGGTCGAGCACCTAAAGGTGATGGCGGCCTTAACAGTCGAGCGATGGCGGCCTTTTAGTCGAGAGTTCGCTTGCTCACCCTGCCGGACCTTATTATTAGTGAGATTCGAGAGCTGGGCCCTTAGCCATATTACTGATGATTGGCCACATTATCTTAAACCGGTCCCTAAGCGAGATTATATATGGTCCCTGATATATGGTTCCAGAGAGAGCGAAATGAAACGATGATCCCAGAGAGAATGAGATGAAAGCTGGTCCAACTGCGAGATCTGAGCAGGGCGAACGAGAACGAAATGAATGGTCCCAGAGTGAGATTATTAGAGCCGGTACCACATAGGTCGGTCCCACATAGATAAGAAAGAGAGCCATAGATAAGAAAGAGAGCCAGATATGGTCCCACAGAGGCTGGTCCAGGAATGAATTCTTTATATTAAGCTGGTCCCAGAATGAGATATGGCTGGTTTCTTAGAGGCAAGTCGAACGAGAGATGGCAGTACACGGAATTTGATTCATCTATGTTTGGCGCATCTCTGTTCGGATCGAATGGAATCAATTTGAAAAGAAAAGAAAAGAAGGTAGGTTGGAAAGATTGTTGATAGCAGTAAGTCGAACTGACAACATGAATCCAGTAGGCATAACAGGTCCTCCCTAAAAGCAAGGCACGGAGTGTGGTTCCGTGGTTTGATTCAGTAAGGGAATGAACGTTGTTGCTACTCAAAATTACCAGCCTGTATAAGACCAGGTTCATAGAGCAGATTTTACCATACTGTCTTTCTTTCCTGCACTGTCATCTTTCCGGCCAGGAACCACACCGTTCGGTCTCTACGGCTCTGTATCTCTCTTTACTGTACCGTTCCATCTCTGGCCAGTCTGCCTCCGTCTCCGGCCTGTATTTCCGGTACTGTCTATTGTCTTTCCGGCCATAAGTCTTTTTTGGTCTCGCTTCTTTCTGTTGCTCTGAGGCGGTACGATATAACGAGAGAAAGAACGAAGGCAGGATTACGAAATAACGAGAAGATCATATCTATTCCATGCATTCTGACCAATTCGCCTTACTCACTCATATCATCGGACAGTGGTACCGCATCGAAACGATGTCTCCCAATGGCGAAAGAGGATAGTTATGACAGAATAGGAATCTACGTAATTACATACATAAGATCCAAAAAGCAAGGGCCTTGACTCTACTTCCTTCATTCAGTCAGGGTATCTTTTGGGAGATAGAGAGGAGGTCAAGGGGAAAGTAGGCAGAAAGAGCAGGCGACCTTAAGAGATAGGAACGAAGTGCTATTAGTTACAGCAAACTAATGGCACGTCACATTCTTATTTCACTTTCCAATTCACTAAGCCCTACCCTAGGCTTTTGGGACGAACGATACTTACGCTTTACGAGAGCTGCCTTAATTTCATTATTTGATTGCTTGTTCCTTAAGGTGCGAAGCCGCTTGTCCCTCCGGGGGGCAAGGAAAGGACAGATCCGCATTTCCGCACAACTTCCGCACAACTTCCGCACCACACTTCCTATGTCACTCGAAGAATTACCTCATTAAGAAAGAAAGGAGTCGCCCTAATCATTACCTTATTCTCTATCAGGTAGTCATTCGAAGAATTACCTAATCAATAAAGGAGTCGTTATCGGGCCGACCTCCTTTTCAATTAGGAAGTCACTTTACTACGGAATTGAACCCAGTCACTTACCCATTTATTTGGATTGATACCCTAATACCTCCTTAGTCTATTACTAGGGTAGATAAGGTAATGGTAGATAAGGTAATTGCTTATTTATACGATGCGCCACTTTCTTCCATTTTCCACTTCTTGGGAGTGAGTGAGACCATCAAACCGCCTTCGTAGATTGGATTTAGCAACATCATTTTGTTCTATTTTTCCCTATTATAATAAGGTCCGGAGGGCTTGCGCTTCTGAGGGCAAGGAGAAAGTTCGGGTATCAAAGGGAGAATCTCAATAGTCCCATACCTTTGTGCTCTATGCCTGTGGGCTCTACAATCGTGTTTTTACTTTTAGGTATCGATTGGTCACTACAGTCCGGATCAGCTTAGCGAGCTTCTTTATATACGTAATTCAGTTCAATAGTGGTGGAAAGGAAGTAGTTGTAAGAAAGAAGGATATAACACCACACTTTGGGAGCGATCTTTGAGGGGAAGAAATAACCTGACCTGAAAGTCATATCCGAACTCAGCTCAGGCTTTGAGGGGAAGAAAAGGGTGAGCCGGTTCTAACCAGCAAGCCAGCCAGAGCCCTATCTATATATAATAGAACCGTTTTTCCGGCCGGCATTCATTAAGCCCTTCCTACCTAAGAAAGTAGCATTTAGATCCGTTTCATCCGGTTCCCACAAGCAAGCAAGAAATAAGATTGGGCCTCCGAGAGTCTTGGCTTTGTTCAAGAACCATTTCACTGGATATCACCTTATATAAGATCTCAACCGATGGAATGAGTTGGGGTAGAGTAGGTTCGGTTAGCCGGCCCACGCTCCTAAGATGAAGATTGAAGGTTCGAAGCCCGCTTGCCCCTACCTATTGATCAGTGAACCCGAGCTCGGAGCAGACATGGATCAACCGGACCCATCAATAGGAAGAGTGGCTTGGAGTCCCTATCTAACACAGTAGGCATTGAACCTTCTGAACGCGCAAGGCACCAACGACTCCTCGAATATTTGTTGTTGTTCCCGCCCACCCGGCATATCTGATTAGGGCAGGCCGTCCACCTGTCCTCTAGCGCCGGAGTCACTACTATCATCGACGGGATCCCCATGCCATGTTCGTGATCTCCTCAACCATGAATCAAAAGGGGCCCCACCCGAATGCAGTGAACCGGACTCCCATCTCTCGTCGAAGAAGCATCACTTCGTAGATCTCCGGATTTTCTTCTACGCGCGAAAGGACCCTCACCATATGAATAGTGAGTGACTCCGTCCCTTTAGGGGGCTCGACTGATAAGGAGAGGAAATGGTAGGGATATTTGGTATGATGCTTACTGAACCTCCACACCAGTGGGTCCGATCCTATGCCAGTCGCATAGAACACCGACACATGGTTTCGGGGCGGAAGCTCTGGTCGATCAAGCTTGAGGCCACCCTAGCCCATTGAGTGTTCTACCTATAGGCATGCGTGTTCTACGTTCTAAACCCAACTCACGTACCACTTCTTCCAACCTTAACCTTCCAGCACCGGGCAGGTGTCAGACCATCCGATGCATTCCGATCCGACACGAGCAACCTTGGACCTGCTGAACCGAGTCAGTCGAATTAGATACGCAGCATAAACGTGATCATTAATGCTAGGACCTAAGGGCGCATGAATGGTTGAGCGCACCCTAAAGGCCCTAACCTAACGTCGGTCCATAAATGACCTTACGTCGGTTGAGCCCAAAGGCGCATGAATGACCTGTAGCTTCCGTAGTCGGTGACCTCGACCTATTGACTAGACACCTATTGATTGATTGATTGAGATTCAATATGTAATAAGTCTTATATCGCTTTCGAGGCTGGCTATTGCTTGCAACCCGGAGAAAGAAGAGGAAGTGACCAATTGATTGGTCCCTCAACCTCCAAGGAAAGGGGAGATAGCAAGAGAGCCCTTCCCGTAGAGGCGAACCGAGGTCCATCGGAAGTCACGATGGATCGGGGAATACATCCAAATTGGCGTGCTAAACCAACCCCGGACGGACCGGCCATGCCATGAATTTCGGTCGGTATGGCGGCATCCGTGCGGCCGTGGTTGCTGCAAATCAGACTCACTCCTCGCCCGACTTGAGTCTGATTCCGATGCAGTGGGCATGAAACCTGCTGAACCGAGTCGATCGAAGTCTATCTATCGAAGTCTATCTATTATCTACGTAACATGACCAGACCAATGATGGACCAGCGTAACATCATATTTATGGGTGATTGGTCGAGGAAGATAGTGACCTATTGATTGGTGATTGGGACCGGCCATAGTGATTGGTCATGCTCCAACCAGCCATTCTGAACTCGGTGGACCGTATTCGCAGTGGTGATCTGGCATTCTCATTGTCCGGCAAGGACCGGTAGGGGCTTGCTTGACGCTAGGAAAGCTACTTCGTTCCTTACCATTCATTCCTTGCTCACCTTAGATAAGGCTACGCTTCAACCAGAATAGATAAGGCTTGTAGTAGCGCTTCAACTAGAAGGAGCACCTCACGGATAATGGAGTCCCAGTGGTGAGGTGCACCCATTCCCCTTGTGGATACCAATGCCCTTGTTTAGCCCGATTACCGTTACCGATTCACTTCTTGCTCCCAATTCACTTGTTGGGACCGATTGCCCCGGTTTGACCGATTACCTTCTCGAAACCAATTACCTTATTTAGGACAATTACCTAGTCGTTACCAATTCACTTGTTCAGCCCGATTCCTCGGTGAGCCTATTTGTTGGGACCGATTCCTATTGCCCGATTGACTTATTGGGACCGATTCCTACCCAGTCCCTAGTTGAGCCCGATTCCTTGAGCCCGATTACCTAACCTACGCGATGATGATCCCCTTACCGCCACGAAACAAAACACGTTCCTACATGCACTTACCGACACGGAACAGCAGGTCCTACCTGTAGATAGATGTTCACTTAACGCTACGGAACACATGTTCCTACCTCGATTGGATTACATTACAATGCATTATTGACTATGCACCTGTTCCGGATCATCGCCATACACTTTGAGCCATCCAGGTCAGGGAGGGGAAGGAATTCGTGGCATGAAGAAATGGCTCACATTCCAGTAGGGAAATTCCTGATTCCATTAGCGGAATGACTGAAATATCTTATCTATGTTGCGGTAGTTTTCCAGATGCATGAATCAGACGTGGAATCCAGTCTGAAAGGCCATTTGCGTGCGTTTTACGGCTACTTGAAACGCCCAAGCCTTGTCCCCTGAATATAATCCTAAGAATTTCTTGAATTTACTTATTGGGTGGGGGGGGTGGCGGAGGTTTTCACATCTTTCCCTCCTATTCTTGCCCCACGAGGAGGCGGAGGTTCGCAATATTGAGCAACGAATGTCGGTTAAGCTGGTGCTCTGCATCCACCCGAAGTCGATGTGAACCCACTCTGAACCGGCCCAGGGGAATACGAAGAGCATGCATCCAGTGATGGTGTATGTAAGGAAGTCAGACAATGAGTCTCTCCCTCAACTCCATAAAGTGATCCGCATAAAAGGTCTTCCCTTGGTGAAAGGTTCAAGGCATCTGGCTTCTGGCTTCTGTTGGACTTGGCATGGCTGGTGATGAAGGCGGAAGGTTGAATGCTTGCTGGTTTCTCTGCCTCCTTGCCTCCTTGATTGAATGCTGAATGCATGTTCCAACCCTTCAACTACCTCTCCCCCTTGTCGAGAGTTCGCTTGCTCACCCCCACCCAATAACGCGGAGGTTTGATGCTTTGGCCCTTGCCCGATGCGGACAAGCGACTACGTTCCTACGAGATTAGCCATTTGACCGTGGCGGAGGTTTTGGAATATTGAGCAACGCCCCCACCCAATAAGTCAATTGAAATGCATAATTACATATATAATGAATGAATGCATAATTACATAGATAATATCTCTCATGAATGACTGGAAGAAAGAAATGAGAAACCATAATGACATATGTTCAGGGATAACCTTCTATTTCTTCCCCTCAAAGAGATAGCTTTTTAAAATAAGATCGAGGAAGGAACTACTTGTCCGCATCCTCAAATCATTGAAGGAAAAGGATTTGAGGATGCAACAAAGTATAGACAGCTTGTAGGAAATCTCAACTAACTAACTACTACCAGACCAGACATTTTGTTTTCTGTAGGAATCCTCTCCAGGGTTATGCAAAAGCCTTGTGAGGGACATTGGTCTACTGCAAAAAGAGTTCTAAAGTACTTGAAGGGAACTCAATACTTTGGAATCAAGTATACACAGGTGGGCGAATTCAACTTGATTGGATACTCTGATTCAGACTTCGATGGATACAAAGAAACTGGGGTATCTACTTCGGGTTATGCTATAAGTCTTGGATTAGGAGCTGTCTCCTGGAAATCACGCAAACAATCAGTTCCGGCAGATTCCACAACAGAGGTAGAATATGTGGCAGCAGCTGAGGCAAGAAAAGAAATTGTGTGGCTCAGGAAAATTCTTGAAGGTCTGCAGGTAAAACAAGTACAATCGACTCCACTCATGATTGGCAATAAAGTTGGCCAAGAACCCAAAGTTCCATGATCGAATGAAGCACATCAATACAAAATATCATCTGATTCAACATCATGTTGAGGCCAAAACAATCCATCTTCGCCATTGTTCCACTAATGAGCAAATTGCAGACATCTTCACCAAAGCACTTGGAAGACAAAAGCTTGAAAAATTTAGAACGATGCTTGGACTCACCAACATCCCTTCAGATTAAGGGGGGGAATGTTGACACCTGATCATAGGGATTGGGTGAACAAATGTAATTAGTGTAAATAAATAATAGAGGAAATGGAGAGGCATTGGGAGATGAACTGAATAGTCACTCCCTCTTGTATATAATAATAAACAACCTCAATGAATAATACGATTACATTTGAGGAGTTACCTCCTAGTCTGACAAATTTTTATTTTTACATTTTTCATTTCACGTGGTTTATATCTCACAAAACATATTACTTATTGAACAGTGAAAAAATGGCCAAAAATAATGAAAAGCAAAGAGGTAAACTTTGATGATATATATACAAATCAACTTTCATGAGATAGCATTTGAATAAAAATTATTATACAAAATTATATAGTTAAAATGATATATTTTTATGTCATAGAATATTTTCTCTCTCAAATATACTTTTATCTATTATAATTTTGTTTTAATTTTCTTATATTAGATTATAAAAGTTTTTTATAATGTTCTTATGGTGGTTCCAAAAAATGAATTTCTAGATAATATTAATAATAAAAATATTAAATTATAAAAATAAAAGTTATAATGTTAAAATAAAAATTAAAGCAGTTTTATTGAATTTTTTTTCTTTTCTTTTAAATATAGTTTTATTGAATTTTTTTTCTTTTCTTTTAAATATAGTTTTATTTGTTTTAATTTTTATTATACTAGATTATTAAATAAATTCTATACAATTAAAATAAAAGAACAAACTAAATAGGGTAGATTATATATTTTTTCCAAATATAATTTAATTGGTTTTAATTTGCTTATATTAAATTATAAAAAGTTTTAAAATCAATGAAAATTTATTGGTGTGCTTTATTTAAGCTCATTCAAATTATTACTTTTTCCACTTAAATTTAATTCTTCCACGTAACATGATAACAAAAATTTAAACTAAGTTACTAATTGATATGAATAATAAAAATGTCCATTATGAGAATTGCCATTTCAGAAACAGAATATTGATTCCATATGCAGCTTGGGACGATCTACCAAAACGAATGACAGGGGAGGTGGTTATATTGGAGAAAAAGGTATTAAACATATTTTCAGTCACCTTGTAGGCTTGTTCCTGCAATGAATTAGACATCTGCCTTGTTTCTAAATTAGGCATAAGTGCAATTAAAAATTTAGATGATTGTGTGGTTTTTTTTTTTTTTTTCGTTTTTGAAAGGAGAATTATTGTTTTCATTTTAGGCATTGGATTTAAGAGCGTTTTCTTGGTCACAAGTCAGCCTTGCATTTTCAGTAATGGATATAAGATCAGATTCAATGAAATCCCTCCCTTTGATGTTAATATTGGATATATTATCCCCAAATGGATAGAAGATAAGCCGTGCATTGCACAACTCGAAGAAATTTATGGATGCCAGCTTCCCAATACTGTTATAGTTCTACCCCTACGTCCCGAAAAGGTTGAAGCTGTAAAGCAACAGCTCTCGAGTATTCATCCTGAAGTTCTTTTGTTTATGTCTAAGATAAAGAAGCTCTCAGTTCGTGAGCTGAAACAAAGTGATCTTAACAAAACTTATAAAATCTCTGTTTTTCGAGAAAAGTACATTCGAAGGTGTGGGACCAATGACACCGAATCCTTCGTTCTGCATTTGGTAGCAGAAGAAGATCAATTTTCGATGAGACAATGCAGTTATTACATGTGGAGGCAATGGTTTCCCGTGGAAAATGAGTATCGAGTTGAGTAGAGGAAAGATGTTGCAAAATGGGCCATTACATTAGCCTTTCCATTGGGCAAACACTTTACAGGAGAAAATATGATAGCTGCGGGTATCTATGCCTTACATCCCACCGAAATGGTCATTGGATTTTCATTTATTATACAAGCAGACTTTCTACTGGTTTCATCCAGAGAAAGCATCATTTTCAATAACAGTTGGAACCAGGGAATCCTTCACTGTATCCCGTTAGCATTTTGTTCAGCATTCCGTACTCTGATAAGTGCTAAGTCACCCTTATCTTCAAAAGTTCGGGTTTTTTGCTACCTTCCATGTGATATTCCTTGCTATCCACAGCTAACACAAGTCAGAGATGCCATTCAGGCACAATTAAAAGCAGAGGATGTGATTTTATGCGACGTCAGCTTTGGGGGTAAAATTTTAAGTAAGCCAACAGAAGCTCGGACAATACTCCCGGCGTTTAAACGGATTCTTGAGAGAGCAAGTAAACAAGGTCAGCAAAGCGAACAAGCCCATCTGTTTTGTCGTAATGTACACATAGTCCATCCTTCCCTTGATAACGAAGAGTTTTATAATAGTTTAAACTTCTTGGGCGTAGTTCATGTCTCTTATAATTGGTATGCTCCCTGTATTCGGTCGTCTGGTTGGTTGGAAGGCCTTCCCGAAGATTTGTATGTTGAACTTCTTTGTTTTATTGCTGAAAATTGGGAGGGACTTTCAAGTCATCTGCAAGACGCTCCTTTGTTGAAGTATATAAGTTCCTCCAAAACCACAAATTTGGCTAGTGTAATAGATGCTGCAGGCCAAACCAGAATTTATCTCTCGTCGAAGGAATCGCACATATCATGGCTTACAAAATGGTCTGGAGAACTTGCAAGTGCCGTCGAATATTACTTAATGCCCGAATCTACTCAGAAAGCAATTACAAATCTGGATCCCAAGGAAAGTAAGAAACTGTGTGAGTGGTTGAAACAACATCCTGAAATTACAGAACTTTCTACCTTAAAGTTTGCTGAGCAGCTACTGGATGCTGTATCAAAATCGAAAGACAGTCAGCTTGCTATCACCACTGCACATTTTTTGCACTATTCTTATACAAATAACAAAATCTCATACAAACAGCTTGTCGGCCTTTGTAAGAATACTCCCCTGGTTGTTGAAGACGGGTATCTAATCAGGGAACGACGGTCGCGAAAGTTTCTCGTGCCTGCATCAATGGGTAACAGGGCCAAGTTAATCAGCATACCACCGATATATCTGTGTTCATTTCACATTGTTTCAGAAATTTCATGGGCAACTTGGGCGCGGAAATAACATTTGAATTTTGAAATTTTGGGCACCCAGGTCGCATTGAATGAGTATAGTACACTGTCTTATCCATCGTGTGACAGGGTGGAACGTAGCAGCCGGGAAAGCTATGGGGCATAGTTGCCGGAAAATCATGGGAGTCCATGCAGCTGTGCTTGCCATGTTCATGCCCATGCGAATGCATAGATATATGGGCCAGCCTACATAGGGGCATTTAATACCCAATGTATGGCTGGTTAGCTCTTGCCAAGGGTTCCGGGCTAAAGAAGACAACCCCGAGTGTTGGATTCATCCCGTCCCATCAACACTAAGGATTTTCTAAAAAAAGATACGTCCGTCCCATCAACACTAAGGGTTTTCTAAAAAAATATACGTCCGTCCCATCCAACACTAAGGGTTCCGAGCTAAAGAAGACAACCCCGAGTGTTGGATTCATCCCGTCCCATCAACACTAAGGGTTTTCAAAAAAGATACGTCCGTCCCATCAACACTAAGGGTTTTCTAAAAAAAGATACGTCCGTCCCATCCAACACTAAGGGTTCCGGCGAGTCCTATTTCCACCTCCATAGCAAAGTTAATGCTATGGAGGTACCCCTCTGACAGCGGCATACAGCATCATCGACCATGCATCATAAACGGTATCCGTCTCCGGCATCCCTCTCCGGCTGCCCATCGACGCCCCCGGCGACCCTGCCCGCAGCCACTGGTGGCCTCCACTCAAATAGTATTGATGACGGATGGGAGAGCGTGGCCTCCACTCAGATCGTATTGATGACCGACGGGAGAGCTCATTTACGTCATGTACGAACCAGACCAACTTCCTCCAGGCCATTCAAAGTCCCGGCAATCCTATCTGCAAAACCATTCCGCCACAATTCACCTTCTGGACTCCGGCGAACAGAGAGGGAGGTGAGCACTCCGCGGCGAACAGAACAGAGGAGACGTTCAATAGACAGAGGAGCTGGCCATTGGTTATCGAGATTTGCGGTTGGCAAGGTTAGTACATCTGAAGCCTGCGAATTCTTGGTGAATTTTAACATCTATTTGGACTCGCCTAACATTCTAATTTGAGCTGCAAATCACTTCATTGAAGTGCAAAATTTTAATCTGGTGTAATAATTTCCGTCATCACTGTCTCTGCGTAAAAGACCATTTATCTCCTCTGCGAATTTATGTCCGTTCATCAATCTGTTGATAAAATTGCTGTTTTTGAATTTATTGCTCAGTTATGTCCGTTCATCCATCTGGTGATAAAATTGCTGTTTTTGAATTTACTTTCATTTTGTTCAAATTCGAGGGTTCATAATTTATGGTAAATAGTCGATCACCCTAAGATATTGTTTTTTACAAGATGGGTTGCGATCATATACCATTATTGCTTCGTTTTGTACAAACTGGGTTGCGATCATACACCATTGTTGCTTCGTTTACCGAGTTACGGTATTAAGAGTTTTGGCCCAAACCTTTAGTGTGGATTAGACTGTCTTGTCTTTTTTTTTTCATATAGCAGTCTGCTAAATTTAAATGCATAGTTGTAATTGTTTTGTTGTGTCATTTTCATTTTTTCAAATTTTTTTCCCAAAATCTCGTTTGTCGTCGTATAAATTTTTGCAATTCTAATGCCTAAAAGATTTCTCAGAAATAGTTTCTTTACAAAAAAACTTCAAAACATAAAATTTCAGTAACAATTAAATTACATTCCACTTTATAAATTTACAATTTAAATAATAAAATACAATTTAATTTTATGAACTGAAATGATAGATATTTGAACCAATAACCTTTTTTTTGGAAAATGTAATTTAACAATATACTCATTTACTATCAATTCAAAGCTTATATAATCCATAAACTTAAATTACTTTCAAATATTAATAATAAATTATAACTTAAATTACTTTAAAATATTAATCAGAATTAACAAATATTTTAGTGATGCCCAAAATTCTAAGCCTATCATTATTGAGCTCCGCTGGAACTGAATTCCAAAAAATGTATTAAACAGTTCGAGGGTTTGCATGATTATCGGATGGATCAAACCCTTGATTGGGCCTCTTGACGCATTTCCCTCCGCTTCGGTTGCCTCATAAATGGATTTAGATTTTGTAGTGTATTTGACTAATTCTACTTTTAGTTGCTGCATACAAATCAAATGCGTTCAGAAGTCAAATTTTAGTCAAATATCATATCAAAGCTTACTGGGCAGTCCAAGTACCAGTGGTAATTAGGCTGGGACTTGTATCACTGGTAACAATAAAAGTTCAAAATTATAATGTATTGTACCAATGGTGACAGCAATTAAAGTTTGGCATTCTCATCAATTGTATATAGTTGTATAACTAAAACCAGAAATAATGTGAGCCTGTTAATTCCATCTAATTGATTGCGTTTAGAAACTCTCTATACTTTGAAACACGATTTCATTGAGTATACTATTCTACTTTAGTTTGCTTGAAATCCTGGTCACTTTTTCTTTTTAAGATTTGTTTTATGTAAGAATTTTTCAACAGAGTTCATCATTCTCATACTTGTCTCACTACTTATGGAGAGCTTGCCATAATCATTCTGGAATTCGTTAGATTTGTGTAACAATTCTCACCATAACATTAAAACTTGTGATTAATAAATATTCGTGTTGCCTGCAAAATCTAACAACAAATCATCTGTCCTCATTTCATTCAATTTTATATTATACAAATGAATTATGAATACTGTAGATATATTATACGCAGTCGTATAAAAGATTATGAGCTGTTGAGGTGTGCAAAAGTGGAGCTGCAACGGTTTAAGATAACTACTTTTGATTATCTCAACTACTATTATCTTACTCTTCATTATCTTAACTATGAAATTATAAATTAATTACTTTAGAATTCAACCATCATTCGCATAATTTTGTATCAAGCACCGGCATAATTTTGAAACAAGGGTTGCGCCTATAGCAACCATAGTCTATAACCTTTTTTTAATTACTAATGATAATGATATCGTCAACATCCATAGACTCTATCCATCCATAGACTCTATCAACGCAAATACGTACACAGAAAAGTTCATTTTTAATTAAATAATAAAAATGATGTCATCACCATCCACAAAAAAACTCGAACAAAACAAAACTGTATAAAGAAAAGTCCATTTTATTAGGTTGGTTTCTGAAATCTGATGCGTGATATGAGTATGTTTTTCCTTCATAGATTAATATCTACTTCTGCAATAGAATGTCTTCTATATTGTATGAACTCATATCACGCAACCAACATTAAATAATCACCTGTTTACATCTTAATTACAGGGTACCCATTTAAACGTGTATGTCGGTAGATGAAACTGGTGTCATCTGTTTGGATGGAGAAATGGAAAACGATAGCAAAAGATTACAAAACAATTGCATAGTCTAATAAATGTGGAATATTGTTGTTAAGGAATCTGTTTACTTATTAACACTGTGAGTATATATGCACAGTGGAAACAGTAGATAAATTTGATCTAATAAGTATAAATGGAGAAATAAAGAAATGAGGTACACATGGAAATAGGAAGAAATGAGAGTTGACATTATTTACATTAAATATTAACACTTTAGATATTCAGACTAAAATCAGTTGATGAAAGCACTTACAGACTTTGTCCTTGCTGGATGTGCAACAGTAATGTGCTCAGAATTTAAGTGCCAACAGACCAACCACCGTATATTTAGCTTATATCTATTCACTTTGTTAACTGGAAAAATATATATTTATGTGTTGACACTATTTAACTCTTTTCATTATTTATGTGTTGAGTTTTTATCATCTACATAAAAAGTTGAGTTGCAACAAATAGATATGTTTTTTGTCCAGTAACGTATTATATATAGCTTTTTAAATATATCAAGGATTTAAGAACATTTTATTCTATTCCAGTTTTCAAAATTTTAGTGTTTAAAATGGATTTTAGTGTTTATTCTATTATTATGTTGTTCTTTTTAGATTATGGTATATGGATAGCATTAGTGTCTTTACTCTCCTCGTTATGTTTGCAGGGAAAAAATATGTCCTGTAAAAAAATGGCATCCTATTTTGCCTTTGTTGAGGAATCCATAGAGCCCTCCCCCATGGAGTGTGCGAGTTACGAGCAATATGTGCATCTCCCCGAGCTCAGTGCCATGTGGAAATTCAAGGAATGGCCTGGTTGGTCTAGAGAGGGGTTGGTAAAGGATGCCTTACAATCATTGGAGATTACTTTTCAGTTTGTTTCGTCTGTCCTCTGTGACACAAGGACTTACATTGACAAAGAGAAATGGAAGAGAAGGCTTGAATCCTTAATTAGTTCCCAGATTGAGTTGATTTCAATGATTTGTGAAAATGACAAGCAGGTTCCCACTCTTCAGTTGTCAGTAAGTAGTGGTGTTCTCTCATGGAAAGTTTTCCGTGAGGTATGGCAGAGACCTGATGCTTTACCTATGGTTAGCAGAACAAGTGAAGAGAGCTTACTTCCTCGTTTGGGTACATGGAAAAGCGTTGAAGCTATGGTTTCTAGAATATGGCTTGCCATTGAAGGCCATATGCAGAGGACTCCCTTCACTTTAGGTCTGGGGGAACCAAATATGTCAGGTAAGCCTCTTCTTGAATATGATAGAATCTGCAAGCCAAGATATTTGCACTCTTTAAAACAACATAAATAGTTCCATAATCTAGAAGATGCCAAACTTTGCAATGTCCTCCAGATCTTTGAGGCCTGGGTATTTGTAGGCCAAGAATTGTTGCAGAGAGTATATGAAAGAATAGACTCTGGGGATTTCGTAGGAGCATCCACAGACTGTTGGATGGTTGAAAGGATGTGGAACATGCTCACAGAAATTGTGAATTTGCTTCTAGTGATGGACCCAGATGATTTCCTTTGCCTTAAACACCAGTTGGCAATTAGCAGCACTAGTACGCTTGCAAGCGCATATTGCCTTCGGCCTGCCCCCTTAGAGACCTTACAAATGCATGCAAGGAACTAAGGCATCTGGTGCCCAAAGTCATCGGTGTTGAGGCTGATCCAAAGGGTGGACCAAGGCTCCAGGAGGCACTTATGCATTTGTTTCATTCACATGGACTGCGCTCACATAACACTTCAGGTGCTTACCATGTTGCAACAATACATGTTCTGTTGGCCTTCCAGGCAATAGAAGCCACGGTGAAAAGGTTTTTCTTCTCATATCAGCAGCTGGTAGTAACAACCATGGGTAGCACTGAAATCAAGGGTCCATCATATCTAGGTGCTTGTGATGCCCTACGTCAGATATATTTTGAACCACCTTATTTCCCTAGTGTGGATGGTGCAAAGACATTTTTGGGTTACTATTGGCACTAAAAGTTACAACTATGGTGGATGGTACACTGGAAGATCTACAGACAAATCAGGTGAAGTTTACAAGAGAAAGAACAGTGCCTTCAATTTTTCAATGTATTACCCCAAATTCATACATACACTTTTTACATAGAAAGTTTTGAGTACTATACATAGAATTATATTGGATATAGGATTAGACTCATTTTTGTTCATCCCCATCAGTAGGACCAATCAATAGAACAGTGCTAGAAATTTGGGATTTTTTTTTTTTTTTTCCCTCTCCAACATGGATAGGATACTAAGGATTCATAGTGTGCAATTCCTCCTTCGTTAAATAGTGTAAAAGATTGTCCAAAATTAAAAAGGTAATTATTAAAATTATTAAATTTTACGAGTTGTTTCTTTTTTTAATTTTTTAATTCTTTACCTAAATTTTATGATGAGTTTAATGATATTTATATAATTCATTATAAATTTTAACATGAAATGTAGTTTAATGCTGTTATTTTTATATATTTTTTTAAGATTTTTTAATTCAGTGTGTGAAACTGAGATAATTATAATTATAATTTGTTAAGTTTATTTAATGGAATGCATCATAATTTTTTTGATGCATTTTATTTTTTTATTTTATCAGATTTTTTGTTTTTTAAGATTTTTTAATTCACGTGTGAAATTGAGATAATTATAATTTTAGATTATTGAATTTATTTAATGGAATATATCATAAAAAATTTAATGTATTAAATCTATATCATATTCAAGCTACATTCCTACCATAAATATCCACTCATTTCCAAAGTTTTGAGAAAAAATATTAGATAATGCATTTCAGATTGACTAATAACATATAATTAGTATAGCTTTTTATCTCTACATTTATTTTACAAAGTACTCTGATACTTCTTTATACTCTACTTTAATTTTCTTGCACATGGCCTTGTGTTATTGCTTAGGATGTCATTTAATTTAACTGAATTTATGGTAAAGGTATAAATTTTGCCTTTAGTTCTTCAATACTAATTTGTTTTAGTGAGATTGTAAATTTTAGTCAAATTATTTCTAGTATAGTATCATTTATAAAATACGTTGTTCTTTAATCATATAAGTTTAAATTTAGAACATTGATAATGCATATTGCTTATAATCATTCTCACTCTTAATATCTATAATTTGGCTTAACACTTATCATTTTCTTGCAGATTGACACACGGTTCGCTCGCTTGTGCAGAGCCTAACCCCACAGTTTACAAAGAACAAAAACAATCATTGTAATTTTTCTTTCGTGGGTGACTGGCAACCTTTAGTGAATTGCCTTCACCTCTGCAATTTTTTTCCATATAGTTCAGATTGTTTTAATAATCAGTATTAGTAGGGCAATTACTTAGCCTTTACTTTAAAATTTTTACATTTCACACATAGCTTAATAACGGGAAAAGTAAGTGGCCATAATCCACACATTTTTTCAATTTGTTTGCTATTTTACCGAAGTCAAATAGTTTAATTAGCAAAGGAGTAAGTGTCCCATAATTCACTCATATTTTTTACTAACCAAAGCATCTTTACTTCATTAGCATTGGGACTAGGAACTGGTGTTATTAAAGAAAGGGAGTAGCCCCTGCTTCCCTTGCGTCTTTTAGACGATCCTGGGCTTGCATCTGAAATCTTTCTCAAAGCACTCAGTTTTTCATCTCCCTTTTTAGGCTCACATAGTGTAATAGGAAGGAAGTAAGTGGCCCATCAACCACACATTATTTTATTTGCAGGTAAGGAACAAACATAATTTAGTGTAAGTAGACGAATTTGAAAAGGATCATCGAATATCCACATGACTACAAACTTTGTATGTTCACTCTGTCACTTACACACACATTTCACTACACACACTAAGCTACTCTAAACTTTGAACAAAGGGAATCAAGTGTAAAAACCTTTTGTACTTAGTTTATTTAAGCTTAATTTTTCACACCATAAGTGAAGGAAGACACGTAAAAGCAATCATAACTTGAACAAACTAAATTTCCCCACATGGGCCACAAAATAATTTATAGTTTAGGTTAGGACTGTTGGGGTTAGGCATCCAATAAGCCGCCATGGTCATGTTACATTTTGAAACATAGAAGTTGTCTTTTAGGGTGCTTCAAATCCTTCAATCAGTCCACAGAAAAGACAACCCAGGCAGCACAGAGACCCGATTCAGAGGGGGTTCGGCTTAGGCTCAGTGCGTGCGGTCCTATATGGGGCTACCCAACCTGTATAGTGCTCGGTACTGATAACCGATTACCAAGAAGCTAAAGACTCGACTGCCTCCGTGAGACGAAGGTATCCTATTGGCCAAATTTTAGGGCATCTTTCCCTATAGGTGGAGGTGTGGGAAGCACTAAAGCCTCATTCAATACCTTGGTTGATTCTTTTCGTTGCTGGAAGCGTCACCAGTTCTTTTGGGACGTAGCCCCAGTACTCGTCATTTTTTGGCTGCTGGAAGCGTCACAAGTTCTTTCGGGACGTAGCCCCAGTACCCGTCATTTTTTGGCTGTTGGAAGCGTCACCAGTTCTTTCAGGACGTAGCCCCAGTACCCGTCACAAAAGATATCTCCACAAGGCCCAGTTACTTATAGAGTGGAAAGGACGAATAGGTCTTCATAGGACCTTTTATCATACGCAAAACAATCTAAAATATTTTCCTTGTTTGATTGATCACATAGCTTAACTTAAAGGGAAAGTAACACTTTATTTTTCATTTTGCTTTATGTATGTAATTTCTTTTTATACACATTCCTCTCCTCACCACAAAAGTGACACACATTCCATTTTAAGAATACATAAATACTTTACTTTTTCATATTAAGAATAACAAGACAATGCTACACAAAACATTCCAATTCTTGTTTCACCTGAATATACATTAAAATAAATTCTACAAATAAAAATTGAAATGAAACATGTTTTTTAACTGATTTAAAATGAATTATTGGATAACTTGTTATTTATTTTGATATTTTTTGGGTAGAAAAATTGGAGGAATTATCTTTTGTGACATATTTTATGATATGTCTTAATTTTGAGATTTAGAATTTAAAGCCCTCTAAAGTTATCTTGGGATATGAAACGAGTGACAGCTTTGTGAGCATAGATCTCTGCCTCTTGATGTCGTTTTACACACCAATTCTAGCATTCAAACAATGTGAAAATCACCTTAATCAAATTTCATATGCAGAAGTTATGCCTCCCACAAGTTTAGCTAACTAGTTCATACGGTGGTACCAAGTGGACGCTGCATCAACACCATTACTTAGATATGTGGAGTTAGTCACGTGTGGACATTCAAGAAGATCCTAAAAGGTCCAAAACCATAACACTAATAGTGGCTTGAAAAATGTGAAAACCCTAAACCTTAAATAGTTTCCAAGCTATGTTAAATACTACGTCACTAGGAAGAGAAGGGGTTCCATCTTTTTAGGATTGTATTAAAACATAGTTGAGCACAACATCTAGGGGTGGCATTTGAGATCAAAACAAAGGAGAAAGATAATTTGCAACAACCATATAGACAACAATTTCATAGGCAACTCAATCGTAAATGCCCCTTTCTTTGTATTTGTATTTCCATAATTAAATAAAAAAGAGTAGAGTATAAGCCTCACCTTCTAATTAGGTTTTCTTTTATATGATATCCCTTGAGTTATATCTTGTATTAAATTATATGATTTTTATATTCACTTACATTTTTTTCTTTTATGGGTTTAAATATTTATATGTATTTAACACTAACGAAGTGTTGGGACATGTGAAAACCCTAATCTGAAATCATTATCAAACTATGTTAAACACCAGGTCACTAGAAAGAGGGGGTTCCATATTTCTAGCATTGTATTGTCTCGTGGTAGAGTAGAGCATCTAAGAGTTAGATTTAAGAGCATAACATAAGAACCATTAAGAATACAATGTCAAAAAAAACTCTGTAATAAATACTTGTTTTTCTGTATGTAAAGTTTCATAATTAAATAAAATATAATAGAATATAAGTCTGCTTTTTAATTAGATTTCTCTGATATCATATTTTATAAATTACATCTTTTATTAAATCATATAACTAATATTTCCATTTACTTATTATTTTTAATTTTTTTTTTTTTTGTAAGCTGAGGAGAGTCCCTTTTTTCTATTATCATAAATTGAGATCAATACAAAACTGTGGTGATCTCAACCCGCCCCTAAGGGAAACCGGGTTTCTTGACCACCTGAAGTTTTTAATAGCAAGCCAAAAATAGTATATCCTCAGTCTATCTTTCCAAGCTTTATAAACTGCGATCCTATATCTATTTAAACTGTTTTTTGTCTGCATATTAAAATAAAAACAACAACCTACAAAAAGCTGACTGTAACTAGAGGGAGATTTTGCATAAAAACCTCTTTACATCAAGCCTTCTCTTACTGGTTCATTGTTCCTGCCTGTTGCTCCTTTTCCTGCTTGATTCCCGATCCTCCTGCTTGTAACTGCTGCTGAATTTCGTCCATCTCCTTGTCCTGCATGAGCAAGGTAATCTGAATATTCGTCAGCTCCTTTTTCAGGTTTGGTATCCCCTGGGATAGTTCTGCCATTTCCATGGCTACTTGTTCCATGGCTTTGGCAAGGAGTCTCTTCATCACCCAATATACGTGCAGAGATTGTTTATATAGGGTCATTCGTCCCCTCGTATTACCCGGGTCCGGGAGAAGATACTCCCAGTCCTCCATTTCCGACTCCGACTGAGCCTGCATTGACTCTTCTTCCAGGTGTTCAATTATCCTTCGAATTTTTGGGTTTGTGTTATGGCAGTATGCCCTTTCAGCAGCCTGCACTCTCCTTCCTATCTCCCTCCTCCCTTTTTGTACCTTTCCTTGTTCCGCTGGCCTCCCCTGCTTCTGCCATCCCTCCTCCGCTTCTTCTTCCTCGCCCGCCTCTTTCTCCTGCTCCTCCCCTTCTCCTCTGTCCTCCCCTGCCTCGCCGTCCTCTTCTCCCTACTCTTCTTTCGTAATCCTCTCCTTCTTCCTCAATCTGGTACCCCTCCTCAACCTCTCGGCCTGTTTTCCTCGTCTGAGTCCTACCCGACCTTCCGCCCCTGCCATAATCTTCATATCCAGGTACTTCTTTCTCTGGCTCGAAGTCACGAATGTCGACCTCATCCTCTGAATCGTCATGGATTGACAGAATTTCTTTCTCTGTCTCCTCCTCCGCAATGTCCTTGCCTTTCTCCTCGCGTTCCTCTCGTTTCTGAATGCCTCCCTCAGCCTTACTTCGCGTCCATCTCCTTGCACCCATGGTCCTTCCCTCAGCCATTATCCCTTTTCTCCTCAGATTTTCCTGAATTCCTTCTTTCTGTTGCAGGTTCCTGGTCCTTCCCCGCCCTTGAACTGTGCTCGTCGACGCTTTGTCACCCTTCTTCGTTCTCCTGCATGCCCCTCTCCTGTTTCTTTTGTCTTGCCACCTTCTCGCTTTAAACTTTCTCCTCTGCCTCCTTTTCTTATTGACTAACTTCCTTTCCGCTCCTCCACCTGTCTTATCTTTGCTATCATGAGTCTGCCCATCCCCTATCAGCCTGACATCTCCACCTCCCTTCATCGGTACTCTTCCCTCACCTCTCCTTGGGATGATATCCTTTTCCGCGGTTCGCTTGATCCCATTAATCATGATTTGATCTCCGCTTGCCCGTTCCTGCATGCTCCCTGTCCGGGCATTTATTGTCCTGTCTACTCTCTTCCTCCTCACGATCGGAAGTCTATTGATTATCCTTTTTCCGGGCAATTGATTCATTATGATCTTGGATTATTATATTTTTAAGTTCACTCCAGCTCGGTTCATCCTCTATTGATGGCCAACTAACGTCCAGTCTTCTGTTCGACTCTTTACTCCCCCAATTCGCCAGCAGATCCGCCGCTCTATTCCCTTTTCGCCTTACATGGCTTATTATTTTATATTCAATTCTATTTAGTAGCCCCTCAATGTCTTGAATGATCCCCGCAGTCCTCCAACTTTTCGTTACTTGTTCCCAACTCCTGCCATCCCTTAGTTTTCGGAGCATCTCTATTGTGATCTGTGAGTCTCCTTCGATTTCCAGGTTCATGTACCTATTCCTTACTGCGATCCGTAATCCCTGATGTACCACCCAAAGCTCTGCTTCGTTATTCGTCATTTCACCTCCCCATTCCGCAAACACCCACCTTGTATTTTCCCTGCTGTCCCTAAAGATGCCCCCCAGGCCTGCTTGCCCTCGGTTTCCTTTGGACGGTTCGTCGAAGTTCAACTTAATCAAATGTTCTCCAGGATATCTGAAATGGTTAGGGCTCTGTGTGAGAGGTCCGATCCTTTTCTCTGCTCGGGGGTAGACCATGCTAAATTCCATATTTAATTTGGAAACTATTCTCCATTCTTCCTGATTCATTTTCCAGTCCTCCTCCTCCCATACCTCTGATAGAACAGTTTCTTTTATCGATCTACATATTTCTTCCCATATTCTTGCAGCTTGGCAACGTTTATCCCTGAAAATCCTCCTATTTCGTTCTTTCCAAATAGACCATATGACGAACCCCACTGACAAATTCCATACTCTTCTTACTACTCTACTGAGGAATTTTCCTTTGCCCCATTGCATCATAGTATTCACGATGTTGTTCGCATCTCTTTTTGTTTTTCCAAAGAGTACTCTGATTTTCTCCCGCAAACACCTCGCAAATGGACATTTATTAAGTATATGCTCTTGGGTTTCAGCGTCTTTTCTGCATAAGCTACATATTGAGGGCCCATAGAAGCCTCTTTGCTGGATTTTATCCCATGTCAGAGTCCGCTCTTTGCTCACCAACCATGCAAAAATTGTTACTTTCGGCCACCACTTGCCTTCCCATATTACTCTCAAATCAATAGCTCCTTCCTCCCTTTCCTGTTTCGTTGCTAAATAATACGCTTCTTTTACTGTATAGGTTCCTTTCATAGATTTTCCCCACCTGAGGAAATCCCTTCCTGGTCTGATTTTAATTTTCCTCAATTCTACCTCCTTAGTATATAATTTTTCTATATCCTGGTTTATATTTTCATACCATTCCTCTGGCCTCCTCCAAACCCTCCATATATCATTGGACTCTCCCTCTTTCCAGTAATCCCTCACATATTCTAATCCTGCCCTCTTCGCTTTTTGTTGGACTTCTTGTAGGGTTTGTATCCTTGCCAATTTATCTCGCTGCTGCCATCCTTCCTCACAGAATCTGGCATTGCTCCCCGCACGGATTTCCAAAAAGGCATGATTATTAACTATGTCCCTATTCTGGCTTGCAAGTTCCCAGAATGAAGATCCTTTTGGGATTTCCTCAGCTCTCAGTCTTCCCTCTACTATTTCCGACATATTATATTTTTGATTCCATATTCTCTTCCATACATCATTTCCCCCCTGCACCCATCTCCACCAAAGTTTTGCCCCTAGTACCTTATTTAAAATTTCCGGATCTCTCACACCCAGACCTCCTTCTTCTTTTCTTTTAGTTACATTTTTCGATGAAACCAGAGCCCATTTCCTCTGTTGCTTGGGTCCGCCCCATATGAATTTCCCAAATATTTCCTTCATTCTTGAACATACTCCTTTGGGTGCTGCCATAATGGACAGAGGATAGATAGGTATCGATTGCAGGACTGATTTTAACAGTACAATCCTACTTGCAATGTTCAAGGATCTAAAGGACCAACTTGCCAATTTGTTTTTTATTTTTTCCAACGTACTCTGCCAGTTTTTCATCCGAGTAGGGTTTATGTCCAACTGGATTCCCAAATACTTAGTAGGTAGTTCTCCCTGTCTAAAGCCTAGAGTTCTGGTAAGATGAGCTTTGATAGAATCAGGAGTATTAAATATGAAAGTGCATGATTTTTCATTGTTTATTTCCATACTTGATGCCTCCATGAATATTTCCAATACTCTCTTGAAGTTCCTCACCTCTTTGACTGAAACTTCGCCAAATAGCATGACATCGTTTACAAACTGCTGGTGTGTGATGGGCAGATAGTTTCCCCATAGTTTTATGCCTTTAATTCTCTTTTCCCTTAGCTCTTTTATGAGATTTCTTCCTAAACCCTCCACTGTCATTATAAATAGGAATGGAGAAATAGGATCTCCTTGCCTGATTCCCCTTGTTGCATTGAAAGTACTCGTTGGTGTACCATTTACCAGAATTGAGAAATTCGGAGTTGAAATCATACTGTAGACCCATTCAATCCATCTATTATCGAATCCATATGCTCCAAGAATCGCTCTGAGGTAATTCCAATTCAACCGATCATAGGCTTTTGACAAATCTAACTTCATCATCATCCCTCTCTGCTTTTTCGTCTTTAAGGAGTGTATCACTTCCTGAGTAACTACTATTCTGTCAAGTATTTGGCGACCCTCCACAAAGCCAGTTTGCCCTGGTGCAATTATATTCGGGAGTAATGGCTTCAACCTTTTCGCTATCAGAGTGGCTATAATCTTATAGATGACATTGCACAGTGCTATTGGCCGAAAACCTTGTGCCTCCTCTGAATTGTTATTCTTAGGGATCAGGGTCAAAAAGGTCGAATTTATATCAGGCCATATCTTTTGCTTCATTCTTGATTCCTCTACAGCCTCCAAGACCTCCTTTCCTAGAAAATGCCACCCTGCCTGATAAAATTCCACCGTATATCCATCCAGTCCTGGTGCCTTGATCTTGATCATATTCATCACGATCTCTTCTACCTCTTCTATGGTTACTGCCCTCATCAGAGCCTTGTTTTGTTCAGTTGTTATTAACCTTGGAATTCCCTCTCTTCGTTTTCCGATCCTTCTCCTTTCCCCTGTTCCTCTGTCAGATTCTTTGTTGCCTCCTCTTGTCGGTTTTGTGGGCATTCCCTGAATAGATGTCCATACTCATGACACCTTCTGCACCTGAAGGGAATGTGCTCATAGTCTATGGGCTGCTGCCATATTTCATCATGGTATTCCACTTCTATGGACTCCGGCAAGGGTTCTGCTATGTTCATATACACACAAATCCTTGCATAAGATGTGTATTTCCCTCTTTTGGTTGACTCTGCCACCTTTACAAAGGTTCCGATCGATTTGCCAATCCCTTCCAATATTTCAGGATCCCAGAACTCCATTGGTAATCCGAACAGTCTAACCCATATGGGGGCTGCCAGTATTTTCTCTTCATCCGGATTGTATCTGTCCTCCCAGTGTCTCATAAACAGTCCTGCATTGTTCATGAAATATGGTCCCTCCTTAAAAGTTCTTTCTTTATCCTCTAGGTTCGCAAAGATGACTGTGAAAAAGCCTTTGGCTCCCAGTTTTAGGTCTATATGCCCTTTTGGCCTCCACCTTTGTTGAATCCATTTTGTTAAATCCTTTTCGGATGGCCAAAATCCTATAAACTTACAGATTAGAGCATGGTCTCTCATATAGCATCGGTAATCTTCAAGCTTATTACTCTTGATATTGGGGGTTTGTTGGGGACAGGTTTTATGTCTCTCCCTTTCATCCCTATTTGAAGGGACCCATTAACGCACCATCTTATGTGTCAGTGTTAGGCAGTTCCCTTTGACCAATTCCAGCGCAGCGACTCATCACAAGTCGCCCCTCGACAATAACATGGTGGCCCCACCTCCAGAAAGAATTCATATGTCATGCATGGGTTAGTCTAAATTTGTCAGAGATATTTAAGCTTATTAATGACCCAATTTCTTATGATCTTAGTTATCGTACAATGTCATCTAAGATCCCCTGAATATTACTTAATCCCAAAGTGGTTTACGTGAAAAGTATAAAATATTTACTAAAAAATGAGACTTCCATGCTTAGTACGCTATGCATTGATCAAGACCATATTATTTACTCAAACTAAATTATTTTCAATGCAATTTGTATAGGTATTTTAAGAATGAATAAGTGGGGGAGGATTAATGAGTTGGAAGTTGAAGACCCAGAAGATATGATACAATTTTCAGCAGAAGACTTAACATGGACAGAGATTGAGGGGGACCAAGTTGCAGTTATTCCATATTGTCAACTTGATGATTTCATAAGTGGAGAGGAATCAAATGAAAGTGCACCCACTCAATTTCTTCTTAAGAATCATCGAAGTAACAAAATAGAGGATATCAAACACACCAATTACTCAACATTCTTGGAGTACAGTGTGTGAGTCTCTATATGCTTTTTCAAGATATGTGTAATTTTTTCAATATGCATAAATATTATATCTAATTTGCAGTAATTTTTTTACGTACAGTTATTGGTGTTCATATGGTCCACAGTCGACAAGGAGAATTAGGAGTGCATCATCAGATCCAAAGACAACCCGCAATCGACATGAAAGTATTAAAGTTGGTTGCCAATGTCACTTCTTTGTGCGACGACTTGTGATGAGACCAGATGATGCTGTAATAATATATACTGCATGTAGACATATTGATGAATCCAATGTTATTTGTCATGGGACAGATGCAATCGGAAGGTCCATGAGATTCAATTATGCACCACATTTAAGTTGGCATATGCGATCTAGTGTCCAACATTTCGTTAAAAGAGGTTTTAATGTTACAATGATATGGGACAAGTTCATCTCTGATGTGAAGGATGGATCTGGTGAGTTATACACAGGGAAGCCTCGAGATACCTACATGACAAAAAAAGATATAAGTAACATTTACAATGATATCATAAGGCTAGAGTATGTTAAAGATCAAAGTGATCCAAAGAGTGTGGAGTGCTGGTACAAGGAAAACCCAGAGAGTTTTTTCTTCTACCAAAAACAAGATCTTGTTGAAAATATCCCTTTTATTATAGGCATACAAACAAAGTGGATGTGTTCAATGATGCTGAAATACTCTCACAATAATATTATCTCAATGGATTCAACCTTTAGTACAAATAAGTACGGGGTGAGTACATATTTATCCTAAATCCGATTCATTTATTTAACCTCATATTAATGCATGTATCTTATATAAATATAATTATGCATATTTTTTGTAATGCAGTATCAACTTTACACCTTAATGGTTTTAGACAAACATCACAATGGGGTTCCAATAGCTTGGGTGATATCATCACGCAATACTATAGCTGATCTTTCTAAATGGATGTTGGCCTTACTTGCAATTGGAAACAAAGAGCGCCCAGATTGGCATGTTCTTGCCTTCATCATGGATGATGCTACTGCTGAAATTGAAGCATTGAGGTGATGTGTTTATTATTTTTATAAGAGGCATAAAAAATATTGTTAATGTATAATCTCTCTAAAAATTATGTTATTGCAGGTCTGCAATCAAGTGCAAAGTATTATTATGTGTGTGGCATGTTCGTCGTGCATGGTAGAAAAATGTTGGAAACAAGGTCAAAGGGAGGGAAAACCAAATATGCATTTTTCGTGGATTAGGTGAAATCATGCACATGTGTAAAGATGATGAATCTGTGCGAAAGAAAGTTGAAAGCTTATTTGAAGAATTCAGTGAACAAAAAAGATTTTTGGAATATTTTAGAAATACTTGGCTGTCCAACAACAAAATATGCAAGCTTCTTATTGGTGGTTTTAATGACTCTATTTTTCATGTCATATGTATACTTATTAATATATAACTAATAAATTTCTTTCTACAGATATGTGGGCAAAAGCATACAGAAATTTTCCACATTCAAATCAAGATACGAACAACGCCATTGAATCTTACCATCGGTATATCAAGGAAAGGTACCTATGTGAGAAGAACAATGCATGCCACAGAAGGGTTGATTGGTTAATCTATGTTTTTTTGACAAAGGTTGTATTATTTTACAATCATATGCACCGTTTAAAAGAAGCTGGTTTTGTACGACCCAAAAAATACAGGAACAACTGAATTCATCCAAGTGTAGAGCTAAGAAAATCCCAAATGAAGATTGTGTGCCTGATGAAAAGAGTAATGACTATTGGGTTCGTAGCCAAAATAAAGATACTCGTGACATTTCGTACAATGTCATATATAAGGGTTCTAATCTACACTTCTGCAATTGCAATTGGGCCCTAAATGGAAATATCTGTAAACATGTATTGAAAGTTGAGATGTTAGTGAGTAACACTATTTTGGGTGAAAATGTAGCACCTGGTGTCACTGATCCCATGACAGAAAGGCCTAGAATTTTATTTGATTTGAATGAAACACCTATATTGGTCCCAGAAATCCAAACAGAGCTTTTGCCATGATTTGATTCTCCTCCCAATCTAAATTATCATAATGAAACAAGCATTGATAATTTAGAGAATTTCTCATACAATGTTGAATCGACCAATGTACGACAAGATAGTGCATTCTCTGAACATGATGAGATGAAACGTGTTAACTCATCAACTCTTGAGAAATTGAGATCCATAATACCTACAAATTTGGAACAGGCATATGCATTGAACAACTTGGTAGACAAAGCATGTCAAGAATACAACAAAATGTTTTTCAATACTATAACTCCATCCAAGATCACTACCAAGAGAAAACATAGTTTCTTGAGTCCAGTAAATAAAAAGAGGCGATGTGGTCGCAAGTCAAAATCAGGGATAGATATACTACAATTTGAGAGGGTTGGACGAGTTCATGCAAGGAAAAAAAGAATGGATGAACAATTGGAGTCATCTTCTCAAAAACAAGGAAATGTGGACCACGCGCCTGAGATAATTCAAGATTCTATTATACCCAATATTGGTATGGAAATTTCATGCTATGCATTGTTTTACGTTAAATGCGATATATTATCATGTTCAACACATTTGCATGACTATATGAACTATTTTTATTGTTACAGCTGAGGGACCCACATCTCACAACATTCCAAATTGTCGAATTCGTTTATTCGATGAACATGCTACTGAAAAAAGATCTAGCATTGGGAACACTGCTTCAGCCATTAACACCCCAATATCCTCCCCAAGGGTGCTCCCCCCTATTGTTGAACCAATTAAGATGTATCATCGCCCACACCCACCACCTTTTTCCTCCATAAATTCTTCCATGCCTATAACCACCTCTGTAATACCTTCCCAATGCTCACCCCTACCCTTCAATCATCCACCATTCTCATTTTTTCAATCGTCCACCCTTAACATTCCAATTTCCCCCCCTAGGTTAATCCCCCGGCCTACAGTGATTCCCACTATTGTACAACCGGTGGGGGTGTATCGTCGCCCGCACCCACTACCTTTTCCCTATTTCACATCCACCATGCCTTTATCCAGCGCCCCTGAACCATGCCTATATCTGTCACCAAGTGCTCCGCCATCTACCCAGGAAGGGTTGTCTTCTCCATTGCCTCAAATCCTCACGGTGAGAATGAGTATTTGATCAAAATATCATCATGAATTAATGAAATTGATTATATGCCTTTCAATTTTTACAACTAATTGATTATTGTAATTTTTTGCAGAGATATCAATTTGGAAATCCACCTGGGAGTGCCTCATGGGACGAGGGTGACTTATAGACCCATACTGTAGATCGATCATGATGTTGTTTTTCCATTATGTCATTGATGGGCATGAGATTCCATTATTTATGTTGGAAATGAAGTTCTATTTTGTAAAAAAGAAACATGTATAGTTGGACCTATTTTGAATAAAAAATACATAAATTTATATTTGTGTTTATGACAACATCTTCATTGAATTTTAAATCCTTATGTGGATGCGATGTTATATTCTATCAATGTTACATTACTTTTTGATGAATAGTTGTAACGGATTTTGTTTTTATTAGTTACAAATTATCAAGTTTATAAGTTAAGTTACTTTTATATTTATATCTTATTTGATGTTTAAAATGTAATCTTAAGACTTATACCTCGCACCTCAAGATTAATCTGTCTAAAAATACATATGCCTTTCAAACTTGATACTAGATAAAAAAACAATAACCACACATTACAATCCAATATCGCTTTAAAAATATTCTTACCAAGTCTCTTAACAAATATGTAATCGTAGATATTTTTATCATAAGCTACCATACAACAACGACTCTTAAGTATAAACAAAATATATATCGAAAAAAATATGAAAGCTTAAATATATTTTCACATCCTCAACCTTAGAATATTCATTTATTTCTTTACATATGAATTATAGTTTATAGTTTATGTTCATATTCCATAGATTTTACATGTGAGAATCAACCCATTTAATAAACATGTACTTGTTATTTAACCTCTTTAACCTTTATTGATTTTTTTTTGTTTTATGGGGTTAAGGGTGTGATTGGAGAAGAGGGAATATTAAGATTACCAAAATAAAATTACAATTGAAATAGTAAGGAAGTATAAAGTTAAAAGTTGTAAATTATAATTTTGAAATGGTTAATATTCTAAAGTGAAATATTGATTTTTGAGAGTGGAAATATCGATGGATAAAAGTATGTATTTGGAATCCAAAAATGTGAATTCCATTAATTTCAAACCTCCAAACTGTGAATTTTGGTTTTGATATTCAAGTCTTTTCTTTAAAACATTGTTTTATAAAAATTGAATAGTATAGGCCGGCAATAAAAAAATTACATAAACAAGTGATTTACATATACGTAATATTAAATTGAAATAAATAAATCAATGTAATGTTAAATTTGAATATTTTTTTTTTCCAATTTACAACTCCACTAAAATTTAAGAAGATTTGGTTTACTCATCTTGGATAAACGATGATCAAGTGCTCTGTTAAAACACTGCTTCAATTACCCGCCGTGTTAAATTAATATATTGGACATGATGAAGATGTATAACTGTCAAATTTACAAAAAAAAATATTAAGAAGATTTGCTTTTACTTTTTATATATTATCTAAGGTAAGCTCTACAATTTTCAAGGAATACGGTTAATTAAAAACACAACTCAAAGTCATTATAATGATATAATAGTTGTGCAAAGAGGCTCATACTACGATAGAGGTATAATTTTTTCTCAGCAAGAAAAGTATATATATATTTATTCTAAATAATAAACAATGTTGGACGTAATTAAAACAAAAAAAAATTATACATATTTGGTTAGTTTTAATTAAAAACATTAAAAAACATCAATAATCTCACTCTCTCTTAGCTAAGTTTGTTGTTGATATCACAACCCCATATGAAAGAGATATAGTAAAAATATTTTACTCACTCTTAACAAAAAAATAAAATATTTGGTTGCTCATGTGAAATAACATAATATTATATCAATTTTAAAAGTTTTAATTAAAAACATCAATAATCTCACTCTCTCTTAGCTAAGTTTGTTGTTAATATTACAACCCTATATGAAAGAGATGTAGTAAAAATATTTCGCTCACTCTTAACCAAAAACAAAATATTTAGATGTTCATGTGAAATAACATAATTTGTATCAATTTTACAAAAAGAAAGTGTCATATATATGTGTGTGTAAAATGCATAATTCTTACATTCTTTAAAAATATTCCAATATAAAACTTGAATAAACTATCTTAATATCTGCATTATCAACTTTATACATGTACTTGAATAAACTATCTTAATATCTGCATTATCAACTTTATACATGTAGATAAATAAAGTCGAAAAAAAAAATATGTATAAAAAATATTTCAACTTGAAAAATGTAGTAAATGAGAATAAAAAATTTAGTTATTTCCTAGAATAATTAGAGATCTATGTATTTTGTTTAATTTTAAATTTCTGGCATTTAAAAAATATTGATAACACAACCAAAATATATATATATATATATATATATATATATATATATATAGAGGTTATAAATTAAATATTTCAATATGGAGAGTTGAGTGATTTGATGTTTATTTCAAAAATTATTTACTAATAATCAAGATTGCAAAAACATTTTGACATGGAAAATAGAATTTATAACAAATATTTTAATGAACTTATGAAGTATATATTTCAATGTCAAATATATACATATTACATATATTTAAAATATATATGTATTTATCATATAAACACCTTGAAAAAATAAATTTTTTCGGTTAAAATATTTCAATAATTGAAAATATAATTTATTTTGGTTAAAACATTTTAAGTATTACCACTATTCTATGTTTTAGCTCTTTTTCGGGTATTTTTTTGGGTCATTTGAGATTGATTTATCAAAAACTTGTTAAATTGTAAATTTACTTTGTGTAATCTATGTAATCCTAGTGCTCAAAGGGATTTTCAAAGAGTTGAATCCATTTATACATTCAAAAATGCAATTTAAACCATGAAAAATTATATATATGATGATGATGATGACCACTGAAATCTATCGAATCTTCAGAAAAGAGATATGATGATATGCGGAAGAGATGCGCATATGCGCACATCTTCCGTATATGCACAGTTTCCGTATATGCGCAATTCCTGTATACGGAAATTGGGCATATATGGAAGAGATGCGCATATACGGAAGACATACGCATGTCTTCCGTATATGCGCAGATTCCATATACAGAAAATGTGCATATACGGAAACTGGGCATATACGGAAGATATGCGCATATGCCCAATTTCTGTATATGCCCAATTTCCGTATACAGGAATTGCGCATATACGGAAACTGTGCATATACGGAAGATGTGAGCATATACGGAAATTGGGTGTATACGGAAGATATGCGCATGTCTTCCGTGTATACGGAAGATGCATGCGCATATACGGAAATATGCGCATATACGGAAGATATGCGCATGTCTTCTATATATACGAAAGATTTGCGCATATAGGGAAATTGGGCATATACGGAAGATATGTGCATATACGGAAGATATGCGCATATACGGAAAATTGGGCATATATGGAAGGCATACGCATATCTTCCGTATATGCCCGGATTCCATATATGCCCAATTTCCGTATATGCACAATTTCTGTATATGGAATCCGGCATATACGGAAGATATGCGCATGCCTTCCGTATATGCCCAATTTCCGTATATGTGCATATCTTCCGTATATGCACAATTTCCGTATATGCGCATATCTTCCGTATATCCGCATATTTCCGTATATGCGCATATCTTCCGTATACACGGAAGACGTGCGCATATCTTCCGTATATGCCCAATTTCCGTATATGCGCACATCTTCCGTATATGCACAGTTTCCGTATATGCGCAATTCCTGTATACGGAAATTGGGCATATACGGAAGATATGCGCATATACGGAAGACATGCGTATATCTTCCGTATATGCACAGATTCCATATACAGAAATTGTGCATATACGGAAACTGGGCATATACGGAAGATATGCGCATATCTTCCGTATATGCCCAGTTGCCGTATATGCGCATCTCTTCTATATATGCACAATTTCTGTATATGTCCAATTTCCGTATACAGTAATTGCGCATATACGGAAACTGTGCATATACGGAAGATGTGCGCATATATGGAAATTGGGCATATACGGAAGATATGCGCATGTCTTCCGTGTATACGGAAATATGCGCATATACGGAAATTGGGCATATACGGAAGATATGCGCATATACGAAAATTTGGCATATATGGAAGGCATGCGCATATCTTCCGTATATGCACAGATTCCATATACAGAAATTGTGCATATACGGAAATTGGGCATATCCGGAAGATATGCCCAATTTCCGTATATGCGCATGTCTTCCGTATATACGGAAGAAAGATATGCGCATATACGGAAACTGCGCATATACAGAAGATGTGCGCATATACAGAAATTGGGCATATACGGAAGATATGCGTATGTCTTCCGTGTATACGGAAGATATGCGCATATATGGAAGATATGCGCATATATGGAAATTGGGCATATACGGAATATATGCGCATATACGGAAATTGAGCATATATGGAGACATGCGCATGTCTTCCGTATATGCACAGATTCCATATACAGAAATTGTGCATATACGGAAACTGGGCATATACGGAAGACGTGCGCATATTTTCGTATATGCCCAATTTCCGTATATGCTCATATCTTCGTATATGCGCATATATTCTGTATACAGGAATTGCACACATACGAAAACTGTGCATATATGAAAATGTGTGCGCATATACGGAAATTGGGCATATACGAAAGATATGCACATGTCTTCCGTATATACGGAAAATATGCGCATGTCTTCCGTATATACGGAAAATATGCGCATATACGGAAATTGGGCATATACGGAAGATATGCGCATATACGAAAATATGCACATATACGGCAGATATGCGCATATACGGAAATTGGGCATATACGGAAGGCATGCGCATATATTCCGTATATGCACAGATTTCATATAAAGAAATTGTGCATATACGGAAATTGGGCATATACGGAAGATATGCCCAATTTCCATATATGCGCATATCTTCCGTATACAGGAATTGCACACATATGGAAACTGTGCATATATGGAAGATGTGCGCATATACGGAAATTAGGCATATACGGAAGATATGCGCATGTCTTCCGTATATACGGAAGATATGCGCATATACGGAAACTGTGCATATACGGAAGATGTGCGCATATACGGAAATTGGGCATATACGGAAGATATGCGCATATACGGAAATTGGGCACATACGGAAGATATGCGCATGTCTTCTGTGTATACGGAAGATATGCGCATATACAGAAATATGCGCATATATGGAAATTGAGCATATACGGAAGACATGCGCATGTCTTCCGTATATGCACAGATTCCATATACAGAAATTGTGCATATACGGAAACTGGGCATATACGGAAGACGTGTGCATATCTTCCATATATGCCCAATTTCCGTATATGCGCATATCTTCCGTATACAGGAATTACACACATACGGAAACTGTGCATATATGGAAGATGTGCGCATATACGGAAACTGTGCATATACGGAAGATATGCGCAGGTCTTCCATATATACAGAAGATATGCGCATATACGGAAACTGTGCATATACGGAAGATGTGCGCATATATGGAAATTGGGCATATACGAAAAATATGCGCATGTCTTCCGTATATACGGAAGATATGCGCATATACGGAAATTGGGCATATATGGAATATATGCGCATATCTTCCGTATATGCCCAGTTTCCGTATATGCATAATTTCTGTATATGGAATCTGTGCATATACGGAAGACATGCGCATGTCTTCCGTATATGCTCAATTTCCGTATATGCTCATCTTCCGTATATGCGCATATTTCCGTATATGCGCATATCTTCCGTATACACAGAAGACATGCGGATATCTTCCGTATACACAGAAGACATGCACATATCTTCCATATATGCCCAATTTCCGTATATGCTCACATCTTCCGTATATGCACAGTTTCCGTATATGCGCAATTCCTGTATACGGAAATTGGGCATATACAGAAATTGTGCATATACGGAAGATATACGGAAATACGGAAATTGGGCATATATGGAAGATATGCGCATATCTTCCGTATATGCCCAGTTTCCGTATATGCACAATTTCTGTATATGGAATCTGCGCATATACGGAAGACATGCGTGCGCATCTCTTCCGTATATGCCCAGTTTCCATATACAGGAATTGCGCATATACAGAAACTGTGCATATACGGAAGATGTGCACATATATGGAAATTGGGCATATATGGAAGATATGCGCATATACGGAAATCTGTGCATATACGGAATTGGGCATATACGGAAGATATGCGCATATACGGAAATTGAGCATATACGGAAGTGATGCGCATATCTTCCGTATATGCACAGATTCCATATACAGAAATTGTGCATATACGGAATTGTGGCATATACGGAAGACATGCGCATATCTTCGTATATGCCCAATTTCCGTATATGCCCATATCTTCGTATATGCGCATGTCTTCCGTATATGCTAATATTTTCCGTATATGCGCATGTCTTCCGTAATATACGGAAGACATGCGCCATATCTTCCTTATATGCCCAATTTCCGTATATGCGCACATCTTCCGTATATGCACAATTCCGTATATGCGCAAATTCCTGTATACGGAAATTGGGCATATACGTAAGATGTGCGCATATACGGAAAACATGCGTATATCTTCGTATATGCACAGATTCCATATACAGAAATTATGCATATACAGAAACTGGGCATATACGGAGATATGCGCATATCTTCTGTATATGCCAATTTCCGTATATTCGCATATCTTCCGTATATGCCCAATTTCCATATATGCACAATTTCTGTTTATGGAATCTGGGCATATACGGAGATATGCGCATGTCTTCGTATATGCCAATTTCGTATATGCGCATATCTTCCGTATATGCACAATTTCCGTATATGCGCATATCTTCCGTATATACAGAAAACATTGCATATCTTCCGTATACACGGAAGACATGCGCATATCTTCCGTATATGCCCAATTTCCGTATATGCTCACTTCTTCCGTATATGCACAGTTTCGTATATACGCAATCTTGTATACGGAAATTGGGCATATACAAAAATTGTGCATATACGGAAATTGGGCATATACGGAAGATATGCGCATACCTTTCGTATTTGCCCAGTTTCCTTGCCAGCTAGCATTACACATTTCTAGAAGTGAAGGCTCCACCTTCCCTCAAGAAATTGCACAAGTTTGGCTGAACACTGACCTCCAGGCTTGCATTGCGCAATTACGAGAGGTAGTGCCTTATTAGCCCTAGAAACTGCATAATGCAGATTGCTGGTTTGCATGTCATTGTTGAATGAAATTGCACATTGCGCAATTTTAGTCCTCATCAGGCTAGGTTCGATTGTGAATTGTGTGGTTATAGAAGTTATGTTAGCCTCCTGACATCCTCAATTTGCCCTGCACAGTTTGGTAGTCAGTCTCCTAGCCTCCTGGTGAAAATTATGCAATCTTGACATACCGCACATAGCTATGGGGCATTGTCAGTCCTTCAGTTTTTTTGGTTCTCAACTGACATACTGCTTGCATGAGTGTTTTTAGGTCTCCAGGTATCATTGGTGTTTGTATACTTCTCAGCAGCGTAGGTACAATGGTTTCCAGGAGAGCAGAGTCGAAGACATCGTTGAGAGTGAAAATGGGGATGCAGTGGAACAAGTGTCTATGAACTCGCCTATCTATGAAGACATCAAGTTGTCTATGAACTCGCCTATCGAGCCTTTCCTTCTCCAGAGTGTAGAGTAGTACATCTCTTTGGAGGAGCAGGCAACAATGACTTTAACCTTCAGTTTTCGAGACTAGTGGTGGTCATGGTTGTATTGATATGACTGGAACTTTCACTTTTAATATACAAATCCAACACATTTCATGCATATTTTGTTATTGCATTTCAGTTAACTTGTTTGCTCTATGATATATGTATTTGTTTGCTTACGGATGTATGTTTATACTCTTTCTGTATATGTATGTATGAATCTGACTGAAATGTGTTGTTGGTTTAACCATCACTTTAGATTGTTGGGTTCACTTCCTTCCATCTTTTGATCATATTTACTCATGTGTTCCCTTTAAGTTGTGTGTTTACACAGGTTTCAAAGGGGCACACTCACTCCACCTTCTCTGTGTTAGAATCATTCTTGCACCTTCCTTGTCTTGCTGTAATGTCACACCCTTACTACCAAAAAGACATCTAACTTGCCTTGAGCGCAACCGGACTCAAGGTGATATTGTATGGCCCATGGTTGGGACTCTACACCAAACGGTCTGAGGTCTAGTTGGGACATATACCAGGGAAATGCCCTAAAATGTTTTCGCAGGTCCAACACGTCAACAGATTGAGACTTGGTTATCAATGTCGCTCCAATTTTATTCCTGGGTTGAAACTTCTTCCTCTCATTTTGATCCATGTTTTTGTAATGTAATTTGGCCATCATTTGTCTTTTAACCTCATGCATTATGGGAATTATTGTAACTCTAATTTCTACTCCACTATAGTGAGAAGGACCCTAGTTCAACTTACTCCAATTTATCACTAGAATGCATCCCATCTCACCCATGTTTTTACTAATATGGGTCTTACAAGGAAGTTATTAGATGTTATTGGGTTTAAATACTTTATTGAGTAATTTATCATAATATCATAATAATGAAATAATAATTATTTTGTAATTGAGAATAAAAACTCATAATTAAGACGAAGGTTCTCAGTGAGTTGGTAAAGGTGCATAATTGGTAGGAAACTTGTGCATTACTTGTATCTATCCAATTCACATTCCATCAATCCCTAACTTCTCATAGACCTAGGTGTCCAAATACATCCTCCCAGAGTTAGGAAAGACCTATATAGAGAGACCATCTCATGGGGGATAAGGGAGAAATAGAGAGAATAGTTTGTAATGCTAGTGAATTTCACTAAGACAGTCTTTCCTTTGCATGTGAGATGAGCCCAATCTTCTTGTAAGACAGGAGAGAGGACTGCAAGGATCACAGGAAATTCTATGGGTTAATAAAGGTATATTTCTTTTTGTACTATTCTTGTTATAAATGAAATTGTGAATTCCCTTCTATATTTCATATTAT